>CM035770.1:22756822-25348208 GCA_020466155.1 Pachypeltis micranthus | reverse complement strand
GTCATAATCTACCATACGCAATTTGAAAATTTCCAAAATTGTGCTCGGTTACCGAGTAGTGTCGATGTAAAGGTTTTTTGCTTCCCCTGCGGTAACGGATGGAGCGAAACCGGATTTTGAAACATATTTGGAATCGGTGGGTCATAATCTACCATACGCAATTTGAAAATTTCCAAAATTGTGCTCGGTTACCGAGTAGTGTCGATGTAAAGGTTTTTCGCTTCCCCTGCGGTAACGGATGGAGCGAAACCGGATTTTGAAACATATTTGGAATCGGTGGGTCATAATCTACCATACGCAATTTGAAAATTTCCAAAATTGTGCTCGGTTACCGAGTAGTGTCGATGTAAAGGTTTTTTGCTTCCCCTGCGGTAACGGATGGAGCGAAACCGGATTTTGAAACATATTTGGAATCGGTAGGTCATAATCTACCATACGCAATTTGAAAATTTCCAAAATTGTGCTCGGTTACCGAGTAGTGTCGATGTTTTTTGCTTCCCCTGCGGTAACGGATGGAGCGAAACCGGATTTTGAAACATATTTGGAATCGGTAGGTCATAATCTACCATACGCAATTTGAAAATTTCCAAAATTGTGCTCGGTTACCGAGTAGTGTCGATGTAAAGGTTTTTGCTTCCCCTGCGGTAACGGATGGAGCGAAACCGGATTTTGAAACATATTTGGAATCGGTAGGTCATAATCTACCATACGCAATTTGAAAATTTCCAAAATTGTGCTCGGTTACCGAGTAGTGTCGATGTAAAGGTTATTTGCTTCCCCTGCGGTAACGGATGGAGCGAAACCGGATTTTGAAACATATTTGGAATCGGTAGGTCATAATCTACCATACGCAATTTGAAAATTTCCAAAATTGTGCTCGGTTACCGAGTAGTGTCGATGTAAAGGTTTTTGCTTCCCCTGCGGTAACGGATGGAGCGAAACCGGATTTTGAAACATATTTGGAATCGGTAGGTCATAATCTACCATACGCAATTTGAAAATTTCCAAAATTGTGCTCGGTTACCGAGTAGTGTCGATGTAAAGGTTTTTGCTTCCCCTGCGGTAACGGATGGAGCGAAACCGGATTTTGAAACATATTTGGAATCGGTGGGTCATAATCTACCATACGCAATTTGAAAATTTCCAAAATTGTGCTCGGTTACCGAGTAGTGTCGATGTAAAAGTTTTTGCTTCCCCTGCGGTAACGGATGGAGCGAAACCGGATTTTGAAACATATTTGGAATCGGTAGGTCATAATCTACCATACGCAATTTGAAAATTTCCAAAATTGTGCTCGGTTACCGAGTAGTGTCGATGTAAAGGTTTTTGCTTCCCCTGCGGTAACGGATGGAGCGAAACCGGATTTTGAAACATATTTGGAATCGGTAGGTCATAATCTACCATACGCAATTTGAAAATTTCCAAAATTGTGCTCGGTTACCGAGTAGTGTCGATGTAAAGGTTTTTGCTTCCCCTGCGGTAACGGATGGAGCGAAACCGGATTTTGAAACATATTTGGAATCGGTAGGTCATAATCTACCATACGCAATTTGAAAATTTCCAAAATTGTGCTCGGTTACCGAGTAGTGTCGATGTAAAGGTTTTTGCTTCCCCTGCGGTAACGGATGGAGCGAAACCGGATTTTGAAACATATTTGGAATCGGTAGGTCATAATCTACCATACGCAATTTGAAAATTTCCAAAATTGTGCTCGGTTACCGAGTAGTGTCGATGTAAAGGTTTTTGCTTCCCCTGCGGTAACGGATGGAGCGAAACCGGATTTTGAAACATATTTGGAATCGGTAGGTCATAATCTACCATACGCAATTTGAAAATTTCCAAAATTGTGCTCGGTTACCGAGTAGTGTCGATGTAAAGGTTTTTGCTTCCCCTGCGGTAACGGATGGAGCGAAACCGGATTTTGAAACATATTTGGAATCGGTAGGTCATAATCTACCATACGCAATTTGAAAATTTCCAAAATTGTGCTCGGTTACCGAGTAGTGTCGATGTAAAGGTTTTTGCTTCCCCTGCGGTAACGGATGGAGCGAAACCGGATTTTGAAACATATTTGGAATCGGTAGGTCATAATCTACCATACGCAATTTGAAAATTTCCAAAATTGTGCTCGGTTACCGAGTAGTGTCGATGTAAAGGTTTTTGCTTCCCCTGCGGTAACGGATGGAGCGAAACCGGATTTTGAAACATATTTGGAATCGGTAGGTCATAATCTACCATACGCAATTTGAAAATTTCCAAAATTGTGCTCGGTTACCGAGTAGTGTCGATGTAAAGGTTTTTGCTTCCCCTGCGGTAACGGATGGAGCGAAACCGGATTTTGAAACATATTTGGAATCGGTAGGTCATAATCTACCATACGCAATTTGAAAATTTCCAAAATTGTGCTCGGTTACCGAGTAGTGTCGATGTAAAGGTTTTTGCTTCCCCTGCGGTAACGGATGGAGCGAAACCGGATTTTGAAACATATTTGGAATCGGTAGGTCATAATCTACCATACGCAATTTGAAAATTTCCAAAATTGTGCTCGGTTACCGAGTAGTGTCGATGTAAAGGTTTTTGCTTCCCCTGCGGTAACGGATGGAGCGAAACCGGATTTTGAAACATATTTGGAATCGGTAGGTCATAATCTACCATACGCAATTTGAAAATTTCCAAAATTGTGCTCGGTTACCGAGTAGTGTCGATGTAAAGGTTTTTGCTTCCCCTGCGGTAACGGATGGAGCGAAACCGGATTTTGAAACATATTTGGAATCGGTAGGTCATAATCTACCATACGCAATTTGAAAATTTCCAAAATTGTGCTCGGTTACCGAGTAGTGTCGATGTAAAGGTTTTTTGCTTCCCCTGCGGTAACGGATGGAGCGAAACCGGATTTTGAAACATATTTGGAATCGGTAGGTCATAATCTACCATACGCAATTTGAAAATTTCCAAAATTGTGCTCGGTTACCGAGTAGTGTCGATGTAAAGGTTTTTGCTTCCCTTGCGGTAACGGATGGAGCGAAACCGGATTTTGAAACATATTTGGAATCGGTAGGTCATAATCTACCATACGCAATTTGAAAATTTCCAAAATTGTGCTCGGTTACCGAGTAGTGTCGATGTAAAGGTTTTTTGCTTCCCCTGCGGTAACGGATGGAGCGAAACCGGATTTTGAAACATATTTGGAATCGGTAGGTCATTGTTTGGACCAGGATAGACGTGAATGAAACTCGGAGACGGATATTTACTGAGCACAAACTTGTAATTGGTGAGCTGGAATATCACAAGATTTGAAGACTTGGATTGTACAAAGAAGAGGTGACTTACACGGGAGATGAGTTGAGTATGGAATCGCGAACAAATAGGGCTCTGAAGACGTGAAAAACTGGTTGTACTCGGAAGGAGGGAGAAAGCCGAACTAGAAGTCGATGAGAGTTGATAGAGGTATCCGTTGGGAGAATTGGAGACGGCCGTATCGCGAAAGGTGTTAGGAAACAAGTGTTGGGAGAAAACGCGAAAACTGGAGACGACTCACTTCGACGACACTTCGTAGCAGAATGATGTTTTGGGAGAAGGTATCTGTTGTGGAAGGAATCTGAGAAGAGGAGAGGGGAAGGAGGAAGACCACCGTTGGAAATATCCGCCGATTTGGGATTTCCAAGGGTGAGGGCAGGTATCGAAATAGTTGGAGACGATTAGGCGGTCGGAGATAATGACGTGGGGAAGTCCGAGGTCAATGAACTGACAATTTCGACGCTTTGCGTCGAACATACTCCCCGCGCTGCCACAGCAGGATAACCCTCGAAGTGGGGTTACAGTGGTTGTGGTAATGAACGTAGGTGAGGAGGCTTGCTCACTTGAGGGTGAGTCAGAGGAGGTGGTAAGTGTTGTCGGTTCAAAATATGGGTGGTGAGTAGAGCATGGCAACGGAGAACTGGAGCTTAGATGCGAGGATGAGGATGAATGCGTGATCACACGAGGAAGCACAGGATGTGGTGCAAGGAGAATGAAAGGATATTGAGAAAGCACTAGCATGAAGTGAACAGCATCAAGGTAGGGTGAAATGGAAGTATTTATCAAAAACTGAGGTTCAGGGAAGCACATGCACAGATGGGGAATATAGAGGGGGATTTTCACAAGGTGGAGGTGCAAACAGCCAACATGCTGGGCGGTGCAAGTAGGAGAATGCACACTGAGGTGGGGTGCATGTAGGAGAATGCACACTGAGGAGAATACACATTGGGGTGGTGCAAGTAGGAGAATGCACACTGATGTGGAGTGCATGTAGGAGAATGCACACTGAGATGGGGTGCATGTAGGAGAATGCACACTGAGATGGGGTGCATGTAGGAGAATACACACTGAGGTGGTGCAATTAGGAGGATACACATTGGGGTGGTGTAAGTAGGAGAAATTTCACTCATTTGGTGCACATAGGAGAACGCACATTGGGGTGGTGCAAGTAGGAGAATGCACATTGGGGTGGTGCAAGTAAGAGAACGCACATTGGGGTGGTGCAAGTAGGAGAACGCACATTGGGGTGGTGCAAGTAGGAGAATGCACATTGGGGTGGTGCAATTAGTGAGGAAGGCACGCTGGGGTGCTGCAAGAGGGAGGAAGGCATGTTGAAAGGGGCGGTAGGGGCAATTACAGTGAGGTGGTGAAAGTTGAAGGAGCTTACTGAGGTCGTGCTAAAAGGGGCTAGCATACAGGGGCAGTGAGAAGGAAAAAGCGTATGGGAGTGGTGCAAAAGGGCATGTGCGGTGGGTAAAGGTATGATTTAAGGCATGGGATTAAGAGGTGAGACCTAGTGCTGTCCTGAGTGAATGCTCAATGATACGAGGGATGATTACAGTACAAGTGGGAGGTCGAGAGGATAAGGAATGTTGGTAGGACAGAACATTGAAGGAGACTGGATGTGGGGCATAAGACATTGAGGCTTGTGCTATTAAGGATGCGAGCTGAGTGAAATTGCAATGTAGAGAAACAGTTAGGAAGAAGGGACGGAAAAGGGTGTGGGCAAACTATGTGAATGTGGTAAGGTGGTCTGAGGGACCTTGGTAATCACACTCGAATTTAGGGAGGATCAGGAGTGGAAGGTAGAAGAGATAGAGGAAAGCTGTGCTGGTGTAGCATTGAAGAAACCGAATGTTAGGGCAAGATGATGTGGGTTGTGGTAGGGTACAACAGTTAGGGTTTAGCATAGTAAGATGTGAAGACTAGGATTTAGAAAAGTAGGATGTGACGACTAGGATTTAGAAAAGTAGGGTGTGAAGACCAAAAGGGCGTTGGGACATGGGATACTTGAGATGAGGGCTGAGTTGAGTCGTAGGAGCAGAAAAATAGGCGGAAGGATGAGACAAACGATGTATGGGTAAACTGCGTGAATTTAGAGGGGTGGGCAAAGGGGTCCTGGTGACAGCTCTTAGAATTTTGGTGTGTGGGCACGAGATTCTGAGAGCAAACGTCTATGTTGAGGGCCTTGAAACACCAATACAGTGCTTCTGTTCTGTGTGGAGGTGTGAATGCACTTGTAGGAAAACGGTTGTGGGTCGTGTGATTCGAATGAGAATATGAGAGGAGCTGAGGCGTGATAGATATGAAGGGCGTTGGGGATAGGGTGCTAATGATGAGGGCTAAGTGGAGTTGCAGGAGCACAGGAACAGGTAGGAGGAAGAGACATAGGAGGGTATAGGCAAATTGATTGAGTTCAGAACGTTGGGCTTGGTGACAACACTTGGAATGTGGATTGTAGGCACAAAGGGCTGAGGGCTGCCTCTGAACAGGAAGAGCTGAAGGCTCCTTCCTATATTCTACGTTGGGGAACCAGTTCACACGCTTCAGAGCCTTACCTTGTGTAACATTCGTCGGCAGCGATTTGAAGATGGCGGGAGTGGAAGAAAGCGGTTGACGGGCGCAGTGTGCATCTTGAGTGAGGTGGGGCTTCGTTTCGATGGTGACTATTGGAAGTTCGCATGGATTAGGTCGTTGTGAACAGCGTATTGGTGATTGAGTGGGGAGGCAATACGGTGCTGTGACGAGAGACTCGGAGGCTTTCTTATCCGGTGAAGGTGAAGACATTGTACCGGAAGCGGAGGGCGACGGCGTCGGTTGCGGGTTCTTGAATGGTGGCGAAGAAGGAGCGGGTATCCCAATGGCTGGTGGAAGCGGAGATGTCTTCAGGTTGGAGCGTTTGGCGTAGGTGAAGGGGTGATGAGGTGACGTCTCGGCGTCTTCTTTAACGGATGGTAACGATGAAATCGTCACGGTGTCGATAGTCTTTTGGAAGGTTGGCGACGAGGAAGAAGTAGAAGAAGGAGTAGGTGTGAAGACTGCCGATGGAGGCGAACCCATCATCGGAAGCAGATGAAAATCAATCATGGCCTCTGTATCGTCTAATAGGGAGCGGATTGTGTTGTGCCATTTGGTGCTGAGTACTTTATCTTTGATTCCTGATATGTAATTCTCTACCTCAGGGAATTGCCTGGATGCTCTGATGAAGGAGAACCACAGATTGAGGAGGTCATATGGAGCGGAAGCTGCAGATGTATCCAGACTAGCTACAGAGAGTTGTAGATTAACCAGTTTTTCGGAGTAAGAGATTAGCGTTGCGTCATTCAAGATACGGTCTGAGGGAGATGGAAGTTGTTACCCCATGTAGGTGAGAAGTCCATCTTAATACAGTTTCGAACAGGAGAATATACACTTTTCGCGCTGGACCCGGAATGCTACAGCCGCGAAAATGTTATTTGTCTATCCGGCCCGGAGGACCAAATGTTTGGACCAGGATAGACGTGAATGAAACTCGGAGACGGATATTTACTGAGCACAAACTTGTAATTGGTGAGCTGGAATATCACAAGATTTGAAGACTTGGATTGTACAAAGAAGAGGTGACTTACACGGGAGATGAGTTGAGTATGGAATCGCGAACAAATAGGGCTCTGAAGACGTGAAAAACTGGTTGTACTCGGAAGGAGGGAGAAAGCCGAACTAGAAGTCGATGAGAGTTGATAGAGGTATCCGTTGGGAGAATTGGAGACGGCCGTATCGCGAAAGGTGTTAGGAAACAAGTGTTGGGAGAAAACGCGAAAACTGGAGACGACTCACTTCGACGACACTTCGTAGCAGAATGATGTTTTGGGAGAAGGTATCTGTTGTGGAAGGGAATCTGAGAAGAGGAGAGGGGAAGGAGGGGAAGACCACCGTTGGAAATATCCGCCGATTTGGGATTTCCAAGGGTGAGGGGCAGGTATCGAAATAGTTGGAGACGATTAGGCGGTCGGAGATAATGACGTGGGGAAGTCCGAGGTCAATGAACTGACAATTTCGACGCTTTGCGTCGAACACAATTTGAAAATTTCCAAAATTGTGCTCGGTTACCGAGTAGTGTCGATGTAAAGGTTTTTTGCTTCCCCTGCGGTAACGGATGGAGCGAAACCGGATTTTGAAACATATTTGGAATCGGTAGGTCATAATCTACCATACGCAATTTGAAAATTTCCAAAATTGTGCTCGGTTACCGAGTAGTGTCGATGTAAAGGTTTTTGCTTCCCCTGCGGTAACGGATGGAGCGAAACCGGATTTTGAAACATATTTGGAATCGGTAGGTCATAATCTACCATACGCAATTTGAAAATTTCCAAAATTGTGCTCGGTTACCGAGTAGTGTCGATGTAAAGGTTTTTGCTTCCCCTGCGGTAACGGATGGAGCGAAACCGGATTTTGAAACATATTTGGAATCGGTAGGTCATAATCTACCATACGCAATTTGAAAATTTCCAAAATTGTGCTCGGTTACCGAGTAGTGTCGATGTAAAGGTTTTTGCTTCCCCTGCGGTAACGGATGGAGCGAAACCGGATTTTGAAACATATTTGGAATCGGTAGGTCATAATCTACCATACGCAATTTGAAAATTTCCAAAATTGTGCTCGGTTACCGAGTAGTGTCGATGTAAAGGTTTTATGCTTCCCCTGCGGTAACGGATGGAGCGAAACCGGATTTTGAAACATATTTGGAATCGGTAGGTCATAATCTACCATACGCAATTTGAAAATTTCCAAAATTGTGCTCGGTTACCGAGTAGTGTCGATGTAAAGGTTTTTGCTTCCCCTGCGGTAACGGATGGAGCGAAACCGGATTTTGAAACATATTTGGAATCGGTAGGTCATAATCTACCATACGCAATTTGAAAATTTCCAAAATTGTGCTCGGTTACCGAGTAGTGTCGATGTAAAGGTTTTTGCTTCCCCTGCGGTAACGGATGGAGCGAAACCGGATTTTGAAACATATTTGGAATCGGTAGGTCATAATCTACCATACGCAATTTGAAAATTTCCAAAATTGTGCTCGGTTACCGAGTAGTGTCGATGTAAAGTGCTTCCCCTGCGGTAACGGATGGAGCGAAACCGGATTTTGAAACATATTTGGAATCGGTAGGTCATAATCTACCATACGCAATTTGAAAATTTCCAAAATTGTGCTCGGTTACCGAGTAGTGTCGATGTAAAGGTTTTTGCTTCCCCTGCGGTAACGGATGGAGCGAAACCGGATTTTGAAACATATTTGGAATCGGTAGGTCATAATCTACCATACGCAATTTGAAAATTTCCAAAATTGTGCTCGGTTACCGAGTAGTGTCGATGTAAAGGTTTTTGCTTCCCCTGCGGTAACGGATGGAGCGAAACCGGATTTTGAAACATATTTGGAATCGGTAGGTCATAATCTACCATACGCAATTTGAAAATTTCCAAAATTGTGCTCGGTTACCGAGTAGTGTCGATGTAAAGGTTTTTGCTTCCCCTGCGGTAACGGATGGAGCGAAACCGGATTTTGAAACATATTTGGAATCGGTAGGTCATAATCTACCATACGCAATTTGAAAATTTCCAAAATTGTGCTCGGTTACCGAGTAGTGTCGATGTAAAGGTTATTTGCTTCCCCTGCGGTAACGGATGGAGCGAAACCGGATTTTGAAACATATTTGGAATCGGTAGGTCATAATCTACCATACGCAATTTGAAAATTTCCAAAATTGTGCTCGGTTACCGAGTAGTGTCGATGTAAAGGTTTTTCGCTTCCCCTGCGGTAACGGATGGAGCGAAACCGGATTTTGAAACATATTTGGAATCGGTAGGTCATAATCTACCATACGCAATTTGAAAATTTCCAAAATTGTGCTCGGTTACCGAGTAGTGTCGATGTAAAGGTTTTTGCTTCCCCTGCGGTAACGGATGGAGCGAAACCGGATTTTGAAACATATTTGGAATCGGTAGGTCATAATCTACCATACGCAATTTGAAAATTTCCAAAATTGTGCTCGGTTACCGAGTAGTGTCGATGTAAAGGTTTTTGCTTCCCCTGCGGTAACGGATGGAGCGAAACCGGATTTTGAAACATATTTGGAATCGGTAGGTCATAATCTACCATACGCAATTTGAAAATTTCCAAAATTGTGCTCGGTTACCGAGTAGTGTCGATGTAAAGGTTTTTGCTTCCCCTGCGGTAACGGATGGAGCGAAACCGGATTTTGAAACATATTTGGAATCGGTAGGTCATAATCTACCATACGCAATTTGAAAATTTCCAAAATTGTGCTCGGTTACCGAGTAGTGTCGATGTAAAGGTTTTTGCTTCCCCTGCGGTAACGGATGGAGCGAAACCGGATTTTGAAACATATTTGGAATCGGTAGGTCATAATCTACCATACGCAATTTGAAAATTTCCAAAATTGTGCTCGGTTACCGAGTAGTGTCGATGTAAAGGTTTTTGCTTCCCCTGCGGTAACGGATGGAGCGAAACCGGATTTTGAAACATATTTGGAATCGGTAGGTCATAATCTACCATACGCAATTTGAAAATTTCCAAAATTGTGCTCGGTTACCGAGTAGTGTCGATGTAAAGGTTTTTGCTTCCCCTGCGGTAACGGATGGAGCGAAACCGGATTTTGAAACATATTTGGAATCGGTAGGTCATAATCTACCATACGCAATTTGAAAATTTCCAAAATTGTGCTCGGTTACCGAGTAGTGTCGATGTAAAGGTTTTTGCTTCCCCTGCGGTAACGGATGGAGCGAAACCGGATTTTGAAACATATTTGGAATCGGTAGGTCATAATCTACCATACGCAATTTGAAAATTTCCAAAATTGTGCTCGGTTACCGAGTAGTGTCGATGTAAAGGTTTGTTGCTTCCCCTGCGGTAACGGATGGAGCGAAACCGGATTTTGAAACATATTTGGAATCGGTAGGTCATAATCTACCATACGCAATTTGAAAATTTCCAAAATTGTGCTCGGTTACCGAGTAGTGTCGATGTAAAGGTTTTTGGCTTCCCCTGCGGTAACGGATGGAGCGAAACCGGATTTTGAAACATATTTGGAATCGGTAGGTCATAATCTACCATACGCAATTTGAAAATTTCCAAAATTGTGCTCGGTTACCGAGTAGTGTCGATGTAAAGGTTTTTGCTTCCCCTGCGGTAACGGATGGAGCGAAACCGGATTTTGAAACATATTTGGAATCGGTAGGTCATAATCTACCATACGCAATTTGAAAATTTCCAAAATTGTGCTCGGTTACCGAGTAGTGTCGATGTAAAGGTTTTTGCTTCCCCTGCGGTAACGGATGGAGCGAAACCGGATTTTGAAACATATTTGGAATCGGTAGGTCATAATCTACCATACGCAATTTGAAAATTTCCAAAATTGTGCTCGGTTACCGAGTAGTGTCGATGTAAAGGTTTTTGCTTCCCCTGCGGTAACGGATGGAGCGAAACCGGATTTTGAAACATATTTGGAATCGGTAGGTCATAATCTACCATACGCAATTTGAAAATTTCCAAAATTGTGCTCGGTTACCGAGTAGTGTCGATGTAAAGGTTTTTGCTTCCCCTGCGGTAACGGATGGAGCGAAACCGGATTTTGAAACATATTTGGAATCGGTAGGTCATAATCTACCATACGCAATTTGAAAATTTCCAAAATTGTGCTCGGTTACCGAGTAGTGTCGATGTAAAGGTTTTTGCTTCCCCTGCGGTAACGGATGGAGCGAAACCGGATTTTGAAACATATTTGGAATCGGTAGGTCATAATCTACCATACGCAATTTGAAAATTTCCAAAATTGTGCTCGGTTACCGAGTAGTGTCGATGTAAAGGTTTTTGCTTCCCCTGCGGTAACGGATGGAGCGAAACCGGATTTTGAAACATATTTGGAATCGGTAGGTCATAATCTACCATACGCAATTTGAAAATTTCCAAAATTGTGCTCGGTTACCGAGTAGTGTCGATGTAAAGGTTTTTGCTTCCCCTGCGGTAACGGATGGAGCGAAACCGGATTTTGAAACATATTTGGAATCGGTAGGTCATAATCTACCATACGCAATTTGAAAATTTCCAAAATTGTGCTCGGTTACCGAGTAGTGTCGATGTAAAGGTTTTTGCTTCCCCTGCGGTAACGGATGGAGCGAAACCGGATTTTGAAACATATTTGGAATCGGTAGGTCATAATCTACCATACGCAATTTGAAAATTTCCAAAATTGTGCTCGGTTACCGAGTAGTGTCGATGTAAAGGTTTTTGCTTCCCCTGCGGTAACGGATGGAGCGAAACCGGATTTTGAAACATATTTGGAATCGGTAGGTCATAATCTACCATACGCAATTTGAAAATTTCCAAAATTGTGCTCGGTTACCGAGTAGTGTCGATGTAAAGGTTTTTGCTTCCCCTGCGGTAACGGATGGAGCGAAACCGGATTTTGAAACATATTTGGAATCGGTAGGTCATAATCTACCATACGCAATTTGAAAATTTCCAAAATTGTGCTCGGTTACCGAGTAGTGTCGATGTAAAGGTTTTGTGCTTCCCCTGCGGTAACGGATGGAGCGAAACCGGATTTTGAAACATATTTGGAATCGGTAGGTCATAATCTACCATACGCAATTTGAAAATTTCCAAAATTGTGCTCGGTTACCGAGTAGTGTCGATGTAAAGGTTTTTGCTTCCCCTGCGGTAACGGATGGAGCGAAACCGGATTTTGAAACATATTTGGAATCGGTAGGTCATAATCTACCATACGCAATTTGAAAATTTCCAAAATTGTGCTCGGTTACCGAGTAGTGTCGATGTAAAGGTTTTTGCTTCCCCTGCGGTAACGGATGGAGCGAAACCGGATTTTGAAACATATTTGGAATCGGTAGGTCATAATCTACCATACGCAATTTGAAAATTTCCAAAATTGTGCTCGGTTACCGAGTAGTGTCGATGTAAAGGTTTTTGCTTCCCCTGCGGTAACGGATGGAGCGAAACCGGATTTTGAAACATATTTGGAATCGGTAGGTCATAATCTACCATACGCAATTTGAAAATTTCCAAAATTGTGCTCGGTTACCGAGTAGTGTCGATGTAAAGGTTTTTGCTTCCCCTGCGGTAACGGATGGAGCGAAACCGGATTTTGAAACATATTTGGAATCGGTAGGTCATAATCTACCATACGCAATTTGAAAATTTCCAAAATTGTGCTCGGTTACCGAGTAGTGTCGATGTAAAGGTTTTGCTTCCCCTGCGGTAACGGATGGAGCGAAACCGGATTTTGAAACATATTTGGAATCGGTAGGTCATAATCTACCATACGCAATTTGAAAATTTCCAAAATTGTGCTCGGTTACCGAGTAGTGTCGATGTAAAGGTTTTTGCTTCCCCTGCGGTAACGGATGGAGCGAAACCGGATTTTGAAACATATTTGGAATCGGTAGGTCATAATCTACCATACGCAATTTGAAAATTTCCAAAATTGTGCTCGGTTACCGAGTAGTGTCGATGTAAAGGTTTTTGCTTCCCCTGCGGTAACGGATGGAGCGAAACCGGATTTTGAAACATATTTGGAATCGGTAGGTCATAATCTACCATACGCAATTTGAAAATTTCCAAAATTGTGCTCGGTTACCGAGTAGTGTCGATGTAAAGGTTTTTGCTTCCCCTGCGGTAACGGATGGAGCGAAACCGGATTTTGAAACATATTTGGAATCGGTAGGTCATAATCTACCATACGCAATTTGAAAATTTCCAAAATTGTGCTCGGTTACCGAGTAGTGTCGATGTAAAGGTTTTTTCTTCCCCTGCGGTAACGGATGGAGCGAAACCGGATTTTGAAACATATTTGGAATCGGTAGGTCATAATCTACCATACGCAATTTGAAAATTTCCAAAATTGTGCTCGGTTACCGAGTAGTGTCGATGTAAAGGTTTTTGCTTCCCCTGCGGTAACGGATGGAGCGAAACCGGATTTTGAAACATATTTGGAATCGGTAGGTCATAATCTACCATACGCAATTTGAAAATTTCCAAAATTGTGCTCGGTTACCGAGTAGTGTCGATGTAAAGGTTTTTCGCTTCCCCTGCGGTAACGGATGGAGCGAAACCGGATTTTGAAACATATTTGGAATCGGTAGGTCATAATCTACCATACGCAATTTGAAAATTTCCAAAATTGTGCTCGGTTACCGAGTAGTGTCGATGTAAGGGTTTTTTGCTTCCCCTGCGGTAACGGATGGAGCGAAACCGGATTTTGAAACATATTTGGAATCGGTAGGTCATAATCTACCATACGCAATTTGAAAATTTCCAAAATTGTGCTCGGTTACCGAGTAGTGTCGATGTAAAGGTTTTTGCTTCCCCTGCGGTAACGGATGGAGCGAAACCGGATTTTGAAACATATTTGGAATCGGTAGGTCATAATCTACCATACGCAATTTGAAAATTTCCAAAATTGTGCTCGGTTACCGAGTAGTGTCGATGTAAAGGTTTTTGCTTCCCCTGCGGTAACGGATGGAGCGAAACCGGATTTTGAAACATATTTGGAATCGGTAGGTCATAATCTACCATACGCAATTTGAAAATTTCCAAAATTGTGCTCGGTTACCGAGTAGTGTCGATGTAAAGGTTTTTGCTTCCCCTGCGGTAACGGATGGAGCGAAACCGGATTTTGAAACATATTTGGAATCGGTAGGTCATAATCTACCATACGCAATTTGAAAATTTCCAAAATTGTGCTCGGTTACCGAGTAGTGTCGATGTAAAGGTTTTTGCTTCCCCTGCGGTAACGGATGGAGCGAAACCGGATTTTGAAACATATTTGGAATCGGTAGGTCATAATCTACCATACGCAATTTGAAAATTTCCAAAATTGTGCTCGGTTACCGAGTAGTGTCGATGTAAAGGTTTTTGCTTCCCCTGCGGTAACGGATGGAGCGAAACCGGATTTTGAAACATATTTGGAATCGGTAGGTCATAATCTACCATACGCAATTTGAAAATTTCCAAAATTGTGCTCGGTTACCGAGTAGTGTCGATGTAAAGGTTTTTGCTTCCCCTGCGGTAACGGATGGAGCGAAACCGGATTTTGAAACATATTTGGAATCGGTAGGTCATAATCTACCATACGCAATTTGAAAATTTCCAAAATTGTGCTCGGTTACCGAGTAGTGTCGATGTAAAGGTTATTTGCTTCCCCTGCGGTAACGGATGGAGCGAAACCGGATTTTGAAACATATTTGGAATCGGTAGGTCATAATCTACCATACGCAATTTGAAAATTTCCAAAATTGTGCTCGGTTACCGAGTAGTGTCGATGTAAAGGTTTTTGCTTCCCCTGCGGTAACGGATGGAGCGAAACCGGATTTTGAAACATATTTGGAATCGGTAGGTCATAATCTACCATACGCAATTTGAAAATTTCCAAAATTGTGCTCGGTTACCGAGTAGTGTCGATGTAAAGGTTTTTGCTTCCCCTGCGGTAACGGATGGAGCGAAACCGGATTTTGAAACATATTTGGAATCGGTAGGTCATAATCTACCATACGCAATTTGAAAATTTCCAAAATTGTGCTCGGTTACCGAGTAGTGTCGATGTAAAGGTTTTTTGCTTCCCCTGCGGTAACGGATGGAGCGAAACCGGATTTTGAAACATATTTGGAATCGGTGGGTCATAATCTACCATACGCAATTTGAAAATTTCCAAAATTGTGCTCGGTTACCGAGTAGTGTCGATGTAAAGGTTTTTCGCTTCCCCTGCGGTAACGGATGGAGCGAAACCGGATTTTGAAACATATTTGGAATCGGTAGGTCATAATCTACCATACGCAATTTGAAAATTTCCAAAATTGTGCTCGGTTACCGAGTAGTGTCGATGTAAAGGTTTTTGCTTCCCCTGCGGTAACGGATGGAGCGAAACCGGATTTTGAAACATATTTGGAATCGGTAGGTCATAATCTACCATACGCAATTTGAAAATTTCCAAAATTGTGCTCGGTTACCGAGTAGTGTCGATGTAAAGGTTTTTGCTTCCCCTGCGGTAACGGATGGAGCGAAACCGGATTTTGAAACATATTTGGAATCGGTAGGTCATAATCTACCATACGCAATTTGAAAATTTCCAAAATTGTGCTCGGTTACCGAGTAGTGTCGATGTAAAGGTTTTTGCTTCCCCTGCGGTAACGGATGGAGCGAAACCGGATTTTGAAACATATTTGGAATCGGTAGGTCATAATCTACCATACGCAATTTGAAAATTTCCAAAATTGTGCTCGGTTACCGAGTAGTGTCGATGTAAAGGTTTTTGCTTCCCCTGCGGTAACGGATGGAGCGAAACCGGATTTTGAAACATATTTGGAATCGGTAGGTCATAATCTACCATACGCAATTTGAAAATTTCCAAAATTGTGCTCGGTTACCGAGTAGTGTCGATGTAAAGGTTTTTGCTTCCCCTGCGGTAACGGATGGAGCGAAACCGGATTTTGAAACATATTTGGAATCGGTAGGTCATAATCTACCATACGCAATTTGAAAATTTCCAAAATTGTGCTCGGTTACCGAGTAGTGTCGATGTAAAGGTTTTTGCTTCCCCTGCGGTAACGGATGGAGCGAAACCGGATTTTGAAACATATTTGGAATCGGTAGGTCATAATCTACCATACGCAATTTGAAAATTTCCAAAATTGTGCTCGGTTACCGAGTAGTGTCGATGTAAAGGTTTTTGCTTCCCCTGCGGTAACGGATGGAGCGAAACCGGATTTTGAAACATATTTGGAATCGGTAGGTCATAATCTACCATACGCAATTTGAAAATTTCCAAAATTGTGCTCGGTTACCGAGTAGTGTCGATGTAAAGGTTTTTGCTTCCCCTGCGGTAACGGATGGAGCGAAACCGGATTTTGAAACATATTTGGAATCGGTAGGTCATAATCTACCATACGCAATTTGAAAATTTCCAAAATTGTGCTCGGTTACCGAGTAGTGTCGATGTAAAGGTTTTTGCTTCCCCTGCGGTAACGGATGGAGCGAAACCGGATTTTGAAACATATTTGGAATCGGTAGGTCATAATCTACCATACGCAATTTGAAAATTTCCAAAATTGTGCTCGGTTACCGAGTAGTGTCGATGTAAAGGTTTTTGCTTCCCCTGCGGTAACGGATGGAGCGAAACCGGATTTTGAAACATATTTGGAATCGGTAGGTCATAATCTACCATACGCAATTTGAAAATTTCCAAAATTGTGCTCGGTTACCGAGTAGTGTCGATGTAAAGGTTTTTGCTTCCCCTGCGGTAACGGATGGAGCGAAACCGGATTTTGAAACATATTTGGAATCGGTAGGTCATAATCTACCATACGCAATTTGAAAATTTCCAAAATTGTGCTCGGTTACCGAGTAGTGTCGATGTAAAGGTTTTTGCTTCCCCTGCGGTAACGGATGGAGCGAAACCGGATTTTGAAACATATTTGGAATCGGTAGGTCATAATCTACCATACGCAATTTGAAAATTTCCAAAATTGTGCTCGGTTACCGAGTAGTGTCGATGTAAAGGTTTTTGCTTCCCCTGCGGTAACGGATGGAGCGAAACCGGATTTTGAAACATATTTGGAATCGGTAGGTCATAATCTACCATACGCAATTTGAAAATTTCCAAAATTGTGCTCGGTTACCGAGTAGTGTCGATGTAAAGGTTTTTGCTTCCCCTGCGGTAACGGATGGAGCGAAACCGGATTTTGAAACATATTTGGAATCGGTAGGTCATAATCTACCATACGCAATTTGAAAATTTCCAAAATTGTGCTCGGTTACCGAGTAGTGTCGATGTAAAGGTTTTTGCTTCCCCTGCGGTAACGGATGGAGCGAAACCGGATTTTGAAACATATTTGGAATCGGTAGGTCATAATCTACCATACGCAATTTGAAAATTTCCAAAATTGTGCTCGGTTACCGAGTAGTGTCGATGTAAAGGTTTTTGCTTCCCCTGCGGTAACGGATGGAGCGAAACCGGATTTTGAAACATATTTGGAATCGGTAGGTCATAATCTACCATACGCAATTTGAAAATTTCCAAAATTGTGCTCGGTTACCGAGTAGTGTCGATGTAAAGGTTTTGCTTCCCCTGCGGTAACGGATGGAGCGAAACCGGATTTTGAAACATATTTGGAATCGGTAGGTCATAATCTACCATACGCAATTTGAAAATTTCCAAAATTGTGCTCGGTTACCGAGTAGTGTCGATGTAAAGGTTTTTGCTTCCCCTGCGGTAACGGATGGAGCGAAACCGGATTTTGAAACATATTTGGAATCGGTAGGTCATAATCTACCATACGCAATTTGAAAATTTCCAAAATTGTGCTCGGTTACCGAGTAGTGTCGATGTAAAGGTTTTTGCTTCCCCTGCGGTAACGGATGGAGCGAAACCGGATTTTGAAACATATTTGGAATCGGTAGGTCATAATCTACCATACGCAATTTGAAAATTTCCAAAATTGTGCTCGGTTACCGAGTAGTGTCGATGTAAAGGTTTTTGCTTCCCCTGCGGTAACGGATGGAGCGAAACCGGATTTTGAAACATATTTGGAATCGGTAGGTCATAATCTACCATACGCAATTTGAAAATTTCCAAAATTGTGCTCGGTTACCGAGTAGTGTCGATGTAAAGGTTATTTGCTTCCCCTGCGGTAACGGATGGAGCGAAACCGGATTTTGAAACATATTTGGAATCGGTAGGTCATAATCTACCATACGCAATTTGAAAATTTCCAAAATTGTGCTCGGTTACCGAGTAGTGTCGATGTAAAGGTTTTTGCTTCCCCTGCGGTAACGGATGGAGCGAAACCGGATTTTGAAACATATTTGGAATCGGTAGGTCATAATCTACCATACGCAATTTGAAAATTTCCAAAATTGTGCTCGGTTACCGAGTAGTGTCGATGTAAAGGTTTTGCTTCCCCTGCGGTAACGGATGGAGCGAAACCGGATTTTGAAACATATTTGGAATCGGTAGGTCATAATCTACCATACGCAATTTGAAAATTTCCAAAATTGTGCTCGGTTACCGAGTAGTGTCGATGTAAAGGTTTTTTGCTTCCCCTGCGGTAACGGATGGAGCGAAACCGGATTTTGAAACATATTTGGAATCGGTAGGTCATAATCTACCATACGCAATTTGAAAATTTCCAAAATTGTGCTCGGTTACCGAGTAGTGTCGATGTAAAGGTTTTGCGCTTCCCCTGCGGTAACGGATGGAGCGAAACCGGATTTTGAAACATATTTGGAATCGGTAGGTCATAATCTACCATACGCAATTTGAAAATTTCCAAAATTGTGCTCGGTTACCGAGTAGTGTCGATGTAAAGGTTTTTGCTTCCCCTGCGGTAACGGATGGAGCGAAACCGGATTTTGAAACATATTTGGAATCGGTAGGTCATAATCTACCATACGCAATTTGAAAATTTCCAAAATTGTGCTCGGTTACCGAGTAGTGTCGATGTAAAGGTTTTTGCTTCCCCTGCGGTAACGGATGGAGCGAAACCGGATTTTGAAACATATTTGGAATCGGTAGGTCATAATCTACCATACGCAATTTGAAAATTTCCAAAATTGTGCTCGGTTACCGAGTAGTGTCGATGTAAAGGTTTTTGCTTCCCCTGCGGTAACGGATGGAGCGAAACCGGATTTTGAAACATATTTGGAATCGGTAGGTCATAATCTACCATACGCAATTTGAAAATTTCCAAAATTGTGCTCGGTTACCGAGTAGTGTCGATGTAAAGGTTTTTGCTTCCCCTGCGGTAACGGATGGAGCGAAACCGGATTTTGAAACATATTTGGAATCGGTAGGTCATAATCTACCATACGCAATTTGAAAATTTCCAAAATTGTGCTCGGTTACCGAGTAGTGTCGATGTAAAGGTTTTTGCTTCCCCTGCGGTAACGGATGGAGCGAAACCGGATTTTGAAACATATTTGGAATCGGTAGGTCATAATCTACCATACGCAATTTGAAAATTTCCAAAATTGTGCTCGGTTACCGAGTAGTGTCGATGTAAAGGTTTTTGCTTCCCCTGCGGTAACGGATGGAGCGAAACCGGATTTTGAAACATATTTGGAATCGGTAGGTCATAATCTACCATACGCAATTTGAAAATTTCCAAAATTGTGCTCGGTTACCGAGTAGTGTCGATGTAAAGGTTTTTGCTTCCCCTGCGGTAACGGATGGAGCGAAACCGGATTTTGAAACATATTTGGAATCGGTAGGTCATAATCTACCATACGCAATTTGAAAATTTCCAAAATTGTGCTCGGTTACCGAGTAGTGTCGATGTAAAGGTTATTTGCTTCCCCTGCGGTAACGGATGGAGCGAAACCGGATTTTGAAACATATTTGGAATCGGTAGGTCATAATCTACCATACGCAATTTGAAAATTTCCAAAATTGTGCTCGGTTACCGAGTAGTGTCGATGTAAAGGTTTTTGCTTCCCCTGCGGTAACGGATGGAGCGAAACCGGATTTTGAAACATATTTGGAATCGGTAGGTCATAATCTACCATACGCAATTTGAAAATTTCCAAAATTGTGCTCGGTTACCGAGTAGTGTCGATGTAAAGGTTTTCGCTTCCCCTGCGGTAACGGATGGAGCGAAACCGGATTTTGAAACATATTTGGAATCGGTAGGTCATAATCTACCATACGCAATTTGAAAATTTCCAAAATTGTGCTCGGTTACCGAGTAGTGTCGATGTAAAGGTTTTTGCTTCCCCTGCGGTAACGGATGGAGCGAAACCGGATTTTGAAACATATTTGGAATCGGTAGGTCATAATCTACCATACGCAATTTGAAAATTTCCAAAATTGTGCTCGGTTACCGAGTAGTGTCGATGTAAAGGTTTTTGCTTCCCCTGCGGTAACGGATGGAGCGAAACCGGATTTTGAAACATATTTGGAATCGGTAGGTCATAATCTACCATACGCAATTTGAAAATTTCCAAAATTGTGCTCGGTTACCGAGTAGTGTCGATGTAAAGGTTTTTGCTTCCCCTGCGGTAACGGATGGAGCGAAACCGGATTTTGAAACATATTTGGAATCGGTAGGTCATAATCTACCATACGCAATTTGAAAATTTCCAAAATTGTGCTCGGTTACCGAGTAGTGTCGATGTAAAGGTTTTTGCTTCCCCTGCGGTAACGGATGGAGCGAAACCGGATTTTGAAACATATTTGGAATCGGTGGGTCATAATCTACCATACGCAATTTGAAAATTTCCAAAATTGTGCTCGGTTACCGAGTAGTGTCGATGTAAAGGTATTTGCTTCCCCTGCGGTAACGGATGGAGCGAAACCGGATTTTGAAACATATTTGGAATCGGTAGGTCATAATCTACCATACGCAATTTGAAAATTTCCAAAATTGTGCTCGGTTACCGAGTAGTGTCGATGTAAAGGTTTTTTGCTTCCCCTGCGGTAACGGATGGAGCGAAACCGGATTTTGAAACATATTTGGAATCGGTAGGTCATAATCTACCATACGCAATTTGAAAATTTCCAAAATTGTGCTCGGTTACCGAGTAGTGTCGATGTAAAGGTTTTTGCTTCCCCTGCGGTAACGGATGGAGCGAAACCGGATTTTGAAACATATTTGGAATCGGTAGGTCATAATCTACCATACGCAATTTGAAAATTTCCAAAATTGTGCTCGGTTACCGAGTAGTGTCGATGTAAAGGTTTTTGCTTCCCCTGCGGTAACGGATGGAGCGAAACCGGATTTTGAAACATATTTGGAATCGGTAGGTCATAATCTACCATACGCAATTTGAAAATTTCCAAAATTGTGCTCGGTTACCGAGTAGTGTCGATGTAAAGGTTTTTGCTTCCCCTGCGGTAACGGATGGAGCGAAACCGGATTTTGAAACATATTTGGAATCGGTAGGTCATAATCTACCATACGCAATTTGAAAATTTCCAAAATTGTGCTCGGTTACCGAGTAGTGTCGATGTAAAGGTTTTTGCTTCCCCTGCGGTAACGGATGGAGCGAAACCGGATTTTGAAACATATTTGGAATCGGTAGGTCATAATCTACCATACGCAATTTGAAAATTTCCAAAATTGTGCTCGGTTACCGAGTAGTGTCGATGTAAAGGTTTTTGCTTCCCCTGCGGTAACGGATGGAGCGAAACCGGATTTTGAAACATATTTGGAATCGGTAGGTCATAATCTACCATACGCAATTTGAAAATTTCCAAAATTGTGCTCGGTTACCGAGTAGTGTCGATGTAAAGGTTTTTGCTTCCCCTGCGGTAACGGATGGAGCGAAACCGGATTTTGAAACATATTTGGAATCGGTAGGTCATAATCTACCATACGCAATTTGAAAATTTCCAAAATTGTGCTCGGTTACCGAGTAGTGTCGATGTAAAGGTTTTTGCTTCCCCTGCGGTAACGGATGGAGCGAAACCGGATTTTGAAACATATTTGGAATCGGTAGGTCATAATCTACCATACGCAATTTGAAAATTTCCAAAATTGTGCTCGGTTACCGAGTAGTGTCGATGTAAAGGTTTTTGCTTCCCCTGCGGTAACGGATGGAGCGAAACCGGATTTTGAAACATATTTGGAATCGGTAGGTCATAATCTACCATACGCAATTTGAAAATTTCCAAAATTGTGCTCGGTTACCGAGTAGTGTCGATGTAAAGGTTTTTGCTTCCCCTGCGGTAACGGATGGAGCGAAACCGGATTTTGAAACATATTTGGAATCGGTAGGTCATAATCTACCATACGCAATTTGAAAATTTCCAAAATTGTGCTCGGTTACCGAGTAGTGTCGATGTAAAGGTTTTTGCTTCCCCTGCGGTAACGGATGGAGCGAAACCGGATTTTGAAACATATTTGGAATCGGTAGGTCATAATCTACCATACGCAATTTGAAAATTTCCAAAATTGTGCTCGGTTACCGAGTAGTGTCGATGTAAAGGTTTTTGCTTCCCCTGCGGTAACGGATGGAGCGAAACCGGATTTTGAAACATATTTGGAATCGGTAGGTCATAATCTACCATACGCAATTTGAAAATTTCCAAAATTGTGCTCGGTTACCGAGTAGTGTCGATGTAAAGGTTTTTGCTTCCCCTGCGGTAACGGATGGAGCGAAACCGGATTTTGAAACATATTTGGAATCGGTAGGTCATAATCTACCATACGCAATTTGAAAATTTCCAAAATTGTGCTCGGTTACCGAGTAGTGTCGATGTAAAGGTTATTTGCTTCCCCTGCGGTAACGGATGGAGCGAAACCGGATTTTGAAACATATTTGGAATCGGTAGGTCATAATCTACCATACGCAATTTGAAAATTTCCAAAATTGTGCTCGGTTACCGAGTAGTGTCGATGTAAAAGTTTTTTGCTTCCCCTGCGGTAACGGATGGAGCGAAACCGGATTTTGAAACATATTTGGAATCGGTAGGTCATAATCTACCATACGCAATTTGAAAATTTCCAAAATTGTGCTCGGTTACCGAGTAGTGTCGATGTAAAGGTTTTTGCTTCCCCTGCGGTAACGGATGGAGCGAAACCGGATTTTGAAACATATTTGGAATCGGTAGGTCATAATCTACCATACGCAATTTGAAAATTTCCAAAATTGTGCTCGGTTACCGAGTAGTGTCGATGTAAAGGTTTTTGCTTCCCCTGCGGTAACGGATGGAGCGAAACCGGATTTTGAAACATATTTGGAATCGGTAGGTCATAATCTACCATACGCAATTTGAAAATTTCCAAAATTGTGCTCGGTTACCGAGTAGTGTCGATGTAAAGGTTTTTGCTTCCCCTGCGGTAACGGATGGAGCGAAACCGGATTTTGAAACATATTTGGAATCGGTAGGTCATAATCTACCATACGCAATTTGAAAATTTCCAAAATTGTGCTCGGTTACCGAGTAGTGTCGATGTAAAGGTTTTTGCTTCCCCTGCGGTAACGGATGGAGCGAAACCGGATTTTGAAACATATTTGGAATCGGTAGGTCATAATCTACCATACGCAATTTGAAAATTTCCAAAATTGTGCTCGGTTACCGAGTAGTGTCGATGTAAAGGTTTTTGCTTCCCCTGCGGTAACGGATGGAGCGAAACCGGATTTTGAAACATATTTGGAATCGGTAGGTCATAATCTACCATACGCAATTTGAAAATTTCCAAAATTGTGCTCGGTTACCGAGTAGTGTCGATGTAAAGGTTTTTGCTTCCCCTGCGGTAACGGATGGAGCGAAACCGGATTTTGAAACATATTTGGAATCGGTAGGTCATAATCTACCATACGCAATTTGAAAATTTCCAAAATTGTGCTCGGTTACCGAGTAGTGTCGATGTAAAGGTTTTTGCTTCCCCTGCGGTAACGGATGGAGCGAAACCGGATTTTGAAACATATTTGGAATCGGTAGGTCATAATCTACCATACGCAATTTGAAAATTTCCAAAATTGTGCTCGGTTACCGAGTAGTGTCGATGTAAAGGTTTTTGCTTCCCCTGCGGTAACGGATGGAGCGAAACCGGATTTTGAAACATATTTGGAATCGGTAGGTCATAATCTACCATACGCAATTTGAAAATTTCCAAAATTGTGCTCGGTTACCGAGTAGTGTCGATGTAAAGGTTTTTGCTTCCCCTGCGGTAACGGATGGAGCGAAACCGGATTTTGAAACATATTTGGAATCGGTGGGTCATAATCTACCATACGCAATTTGAAAATTTCCAAAATTGTGCTCGGTTACCGAGTAGTGTCGATGTAAAGGTTTTTGCTTCCCCTGCGGTAACGGATGGAGCGAAACCGGATTTTGAAACATATTTGGAATCGGTAGGTCATAATCTACCATACGCAATTTGAAAATTTCCAAAATTGTGCTCGGTTACCGAGTAGTGTCGATGTAAAGGTTTTTGCTTCCCCTGCGGTAACGGATGGAGCGAAACCGGATTTTGAAACATATTTGGAATCGGTAGGTCATAATCTACCATACGCAATTTGAAAATTTCCAAAATTGTGCTCGGTTACCGAGTAGTGTCGATGTAAAGGTTTTTGCTTCCCCTGCGGTAACGGATGGAGCGAAACCGGATTTTGAAACATATTTGGAATCGGTAGGTCATAATCTACCATACGCAATTTGAAAATTTCCAAAATTGTGCTCGGTTACCGAGTAGTGTCGATGTAAAGGTTTTTGCTTCCCCTGCGGTAACGGATGGAGCGAAACCGGATTTTGAAACATATTTGGAATCGGTAGGTCATAATCTACCATACGCAATTTGAAAATTTCCAAAATTGTGCTCGGTTACCGAGTAGTGTCGATGTAAAGGTTTTTGCTTCCCCTGCGGTAACGGATGGAGCGAAACCGGATTTTGAAACATATTTGGAATCGGTAGGTCATAATCTACCATACGCAATTTGAAAATTTCCAAAATTGTGCTCGGTTACCGAGTAGTGTCGATGTAAAGGTTTTTGCTTCCCCTGCGGTAACGGATGGAGCGAAACCGGATTTTGAAACATATTTGGAATCGGTAGGTCATAATCTACCATACGCAATTTGAAAATTTCCAAAATTGTGCTCGGTTACCGAGTAGTGTCGATGTAAAGGTTTTTGCTTCCCCTGCGGTAACGGATGGAGCGAAACCGGATTTTGAAACATATTTGGAATCGGTAGGTCATAATCTACCATACGCAATTTGAAAATTTCCAAAATTGTGCTCGGTTACCGAGTAGTGTCGATGTAAAGGTTTTTGCTTCCCCTGCGGTAACGGATGGAGCGAAACCGGATTTTGAAACATATTTGGAATCGGTAGGTCATAATCTACCATACGCAATTTGAAAATTTCCAAAATTGTGCTCGGTTACCGAGTAGTGTCGATGTAAAGGTTTTTGCTTCCCCTGCGGTAACGGATGGAGCGAAACCGGATTTTGAAACATATTTGGAATCGGTAGGTCATAATCTACCATACGCAATTTGAAAATTTCCAAAATTGTGCTCGGTTACCGAGTAGTGTCGATGTAAAGGTTTTTGCTTCCCCTGCGGTAACGGATGGAGCGAAACCGGATTTTGAAACATATTTGGAATCGGTAGGTCATAATCTACCATACGCAATTTGAAAATTTCCAAAATTGTGCTCGGTTACCGAGTAGTGTCGATGTAAAGGTTTTTGCTTCCCCTGCGGTAACGGATGGAGCGAAACCGGATTTTGAAACATATTTGGAATCGGTAGGTCATAATCTACCATACGCAATTTGAAAATTTCCAAAATTGTGCTCGGTTACCGAGTAGTGTCGATGTAAAGGTTTTTGCTTCCCCTGCGGTAACGGATGGAGCGAAACCGGATTTTGAAACATATTTGGAATCGGTAGGTCATAATCTACCATACGCAATTTGAAAATTTCCAAAATTGTGCTCGGTTACCGAGTAGTGTCGATGTAAAGGTTTTTGCTTCCCCTGCGGTAACGGATGGAGCGAAACCGGATTTTGAAACATATTTGGAATCGGTAGGTCATAATCTACCATACGCAATTTGAAAATTTCCAAAATTGTGCTCGGTTACCGAGTAGTGTCGATGTAAAGGATTTTTGCTTCCCCTGCGGTAACGGATGGAGCGAAACCGGATTTTGAAACATATTTGGAATCGGTAGGTCATAATCTACCATACGCAATTTGAAAATTTCCAAAATTGTGCTCGGTTACCGAGTAGTGTCGATGTAAAGGTTTTTGCTTCCCCTGCGGTAACGGATGGAGCGAAACCGGATTTTGAAACATATTTGGAATCGGTAGGTCATAATCTACCATACGCAATTTGAAAATTTCCAAAATTGTGCTCGGTTACCGAGTAGTGTCGATGTAAAGGTTTTTGCTTCCCCTGCGGTAACGGATGGAGCGAAACCGGATTTTGAAACATATTTGGAATCGGTAGGTCATAATCTACCATACGCAATTTGAAAATTTCCAAAATTGTGCTCGGTTACCGAGTAGTGTCGATGTAAAGGTTTTGCGCTTCCCCTGCGGTAACGGATGGAGCGAAACCGGATTTTGAAACATATTTGGAATCGGTAGGTCATAATCTACCATACGCAATTTGAAAATTTCCAAAATTGTGCTCGGTTACCGAGTAGTGTCGATGTAAAGGTTTTTTGCTTCCCCTGCGGTAACGGATGGAGCGAAACCGGATTTTGAAACATATTTGGAATCGGTAGGTCATAATCTACCATACGCAATTTGAAAATTTCCAAAATTGTGCTCGGTTACCGAGTAGTGTCGATGTAAAGGTTTTTGCTTCCCCTGCGGTAACGGATGGAGCGAAACCGGATTTTGAAACATATTTGGAATCGGTAGGTCATAATCTACCATACGCAATTTGAAAATTTCCAAAATTGTGCTCGGTTACCGAGTAGTGTCGATGTAAAGGTTTTTGCTTCCCCTGCGGTAACGGATGGAGCGAAACCGGATTTTGAAACATATTTGGAATCGGTAGGTCATAATCTACCATACGCAATTTGAAAATTTCCAAAATTGTGCTCGGTTACCGAGTAGTGTCGATGTAAAGGTTTTTGCTTCCCCTGCGGTAACGGATGGAGCGAAACCGGATTTTGAAACATATTTGGAATCGGTAGGTCATAATCTACCATACGCAATTTGAAAATTTCCAAAATTGTGCTCGGTTACCGAGTAGTGTCGATGTAAAGGTTTTTGCTTCCCCTGCGGTAACGGATGGAGCGAAACCGGATTTTGAAACATATTTGGAATCGGTAGGTCATAATCTACCATACGCAATTTGAAAATTTCCAAAATTGTGCTCGGTTACCGAGTAGTGTCGATGTAAAGGTTTTTGCTTCCCCTGCGGTAACGGATGGAGCGAAACCGGATTTTGAAACATATTTGGAATCGGTAGGTCATAATCTACCATACGCAATTTGAAAATTTCCAAAATTGTGCTCGGTTACCGAGTAGTGTCGATGTAAAGGTTTTTGCTTCCCCTGCGGTAACGGATGGAGCGAAACCGGATTTTGAAACATATTTGGAATCGGTAGGTCATAATCTACCATACGCAATTTGAAAATTTCCAAAATTGTGCTCGGTTACCGAGTAGTGTCGATGTAAAGGTTTTTGCTTCCCCTGCGGTAACGGATGGAGCGAAACCGGATTTTGAAACATATTTGGAATCGGTAGGTCATAATCTACCATACGCAATTTGAAAATTTCCAAAATTGTGCTCGGTTACCGAGTAGTGTCGATGTAAAGGTTTTTGCTTCCCCTGCGGTAACGGATGGAGCGAAACCGGATTTTGAAACATATTTGGAATCGGTAGGTCATAATCTACCATACGCAATTTGAAAATTTCCAAAATTGTGCTCGGTTACCGAGTAGTGTCGATGTAAAGGTTTTTGCTTCCCCTGCGGTAACGGATGGAGCGAAACCGGATTTTGAAACATATTTGGAATCGGTAGGTCATAATCTACCATACGCAATTTGAAAATTTCCAAAATTGTGCTCGGTTACCGAGTAGTGTCGATGTAAAGGTTTTTGCTTCCCCTGCGGTAACGGATGGAGCGAAACCGGATTTTGAAACATATTTGGAATCGGTAGGTCATAATCTACCATACGCAATTTGAAAATTTCCAAAATTGTGCTCGGTTACCGAGTAGTGTCGATGTAAAGGTTTTTGCTTCCCCTGCGGTAACGGATGGAGCGAAACCGGATTTTGAAACATATTTGGAATCGGTAGGTCATAATCTACCATACGCAATTTGAAAATTTCCAAAATTGTGCTCGGTTACCGAGTAGTGTCGATGTAAAGGTTATTTGCTTCCCCTGCGGTAACGGATGGAGCGAAACCGGATTTTGAAACATATTTGGAATCGGTAGGTCATAATCTACCATACGCAATTTGAAAATTTCCAAAATTGTGCTCGGTTACCGAGTAGTGTCGATGTAAAGGTTTTTGCTTCCCCTGCGGTAACGGATGGAGCGAAACCGGATTTTGAAACATATTTGGAATCGGTAGGTCATAATCTACCATACGCAATTTGAAAATTTCCAAAATTGTGCTCGGTTACCGAGTAGTGTCGATGTAAAGGTTTTTGCTTCCCCTGCGGTAACGGATGGAGCGAAACCGGATTTTGAAACATATTTGGAATCGGTAGGTCATAATCTACCATACGCAATTTGAAAATTTCCAAAATTGTGCTCGGTTACCGAGTAGTGTCGATGTAAAGGTTTTTGCTTCCCCTGCGGTAACGGATGGAGCGAAACCGGATTTTGAAACATATTTGGAATCGGTAGGTCATAATCTACCATACGCAATTTGAAAATTTCCAAAATTGTGCTCGGTTACCGAGTAGTGTCGATGTAAAGGTTTTTGCTTCCCCTGCGGTAACGGATGGAGCGAAACCGGATTTTGAAACATATTTGGAATCGGTAGGTCATAATCTACCATACGCAATTTGAAAATTTCCAAAATTGTGCTCGGTTACCGAGTAGTGTCGATGTAAAGGTTTTTGCTTCCCCTGCGGTAACGGATGGAGCGAAACCGGATTTTGAAACATATTTGGAATCGGTAGGTCATAATCTACCATACGCAATTTGAAAATTTCCAAAATTGTGCTCGGTTACCGAGTAGTGTCGATGTAAAGGTTTTTGCTTCCCCTGCGGTAACGGATGGAGCGAAACCGGATTTTGAAACATATTTGGAATCGGTAGGTCATAATCTACCATACGCAATTTGAAAATTTCCAAAATTGTGCTCGGTTACCGAGTAGTGTCGATGTAAAGGTTTTTGCTTCCCCTGCGGTAACGGATGGAGCGAAACCGGATTTTGAAACATATTTGGAATCGGTAGGTCATAATCTACCATACGCAATTTGAAAATTTCCAAAATTGTGCTCGGTTACCGAGTAGTGTCGATGTAAAGGTTTTTGCTTCCCCTGCGGTAACGGATGGAGCGAAACCGGATTTTGAAACATATTTGGAATCGGTAGGTCATAATCTACCATACGCAATTTGAAAATTTCCAAAATTGTGCTCGGTTACCGAGTAGTGTCGATGTAAAGGTTTTTGCTTCCCCTGCGGTAACGGATGGAGCGAAACCGGATTTTGAAACATATTTGGAATCGGTAGGTCATAATCTACCATACGCAATTTGAAAATTTCCAAAATTGTGCTCGGTTACCGAGTAGTGTCGATGTAAAGGTTTTGCTTCCCCTGCGGTAACGGATGGAGCGAAACCGGATTTTGAAACATATTTGGAATCGGTAGGTCATAATCTACCATACGCAATTTGAAAATTTCCAAAATTGTGCTCGGTTACCGAGTAGTGTCGATGTAAAGGTTTTTGCTTCCCCTGCGGTAACGGATGGAGCGAAACCGGATTTTGAAACATATTTGGAATCGGTAGGTCATAATCTACCATACGCAATTTGAAAATTTCCAAAATTGTGCTCGGTTACCGAGTAGTGTCGATGTAAAGGTTTTTGCTTCCCCTGCGGTAACGGATGGAGCGAAACCGGATTTTGAAACATATTTGGAATCGGTAGGTCATAATCTACCATACGCAATTTGAAAATTTCCAAAATTGTGCTCGGTTACCGAGTAGTGTCGATGTAAAGGTTTTTGCTTCCCCTGCGGTAACGGATGGAGCGAAACCGGATTTTGAAACATATTTGGAATCGGTAGGTCATAATCTACCATACGCAATTTGAAAATTTCCAAAATTGTGCTCGGTTACCGAGTAGTGTCGATGTAAAGGTTTTTTGCTTCCCCTGCGGTAACGGATGGAGCGAAACCGGATTTTGAAACATATTTGGAATCGGTAGGTCATAATCTACCATACGCAATTTGAAAATTTCCAAAATTGTGCTCGGTTACCGAGTAGTGTCGATGTAAAGGTTTTTCATTTCCCCTGCGGTAACGGATGGAGCGAAACCGGATTTTGAAACATATTTGGAGTCGGTAGGTCATAATCTACCATACGCAATTTGAAAATTTCCAAAATTGTGCTCGGTTACCGAGTAGTGTCGATTTGCTTCCCCTGCGGTAACGGATGGAGCGAAACCGGATTTTGAAACATATTTGGAATCGGTAGGTCATAATCTACCATACGCAATTTGAAAATTTCCAAAATTGTGCTCGGTTACCGAGTAGTGTCGATGTAAAGGTTTTTTCTTCCCCTGCGGTAACGGATGGAGCGAAACCGGATTTTGAAACATATTTGGAATCGGTAGGTCATAATCTACCATACGCAATTTGAAAATTTCCAAAATTGTGCTCGGTTACCGAGTAGTGTCGATGTAAAGGTTTTTGCTTCCCCTGCGGTAACGGATGGAGCGAAACCGGATTTTGAAACATATTTGGAATCGGTAGGTCATAATCTACCATACGCAATTTGAAAATTTCCAAAATTGTGCTCGGTTACCGAGTAGTGTCGATGTAAAGGTTTTTGCTTCCCCTGCGGTAACGGATGGAGCGAAACCGGATTTTGAAACATATTTGGAATCGGTAGGTCATAATCTACCATACGCAATTTGAAAATTTCCAAAATTGTGCTCGGTTACCGAGTAGTGTCGATGTAAAGGTTTTTTGCTTCCCCTGCGGTAACGGATGGAGCGAAACCGGATTTTGAAACATATTTGGAATCGGTGGGTCATAATCTACCATACGCAATTTGAAAATTTCCAAAATTGTGCTCGGTTACCGAGTAGTGTCGATGTAAAGGTTTTTGCTTCCCCTGCGGTAACGGATGGAGCGAAACCGGATTTTGAAACATATTTGGAATCGGTAGGTCATAATCTACCATACGCAATTTGAAAATTTCCAAAATTGTGCTCGGTTACCGAGTAGTGTCGATGTAAAGGTTATTTGCTTCCCCTGCGGTAACGGATGGAGCGAAACCGGATTTTGAAACATATTTGGAATCGGTAGGTCATAATCTACCATACGCAATTTGAAAATTTCCAAAATTGTGCTCGGTTACCGAGTAGTGTCGATGTAAAGGTTTTTTGCTTCCCCTGCGGTAACGGATGGAGCGAAACTGGATTTTGAAACATATTTGGAATCGGTAGGTCATAATCTACCATACGCAATTTGAAAATTTCCAAAATTGTGCTCGGTTACCGAGTAGTGTCGATGTAAAGGTTTTTGCTTCCCCTGCGGTAACGGATGGAGCGAAACCGGATTTTGAAACATATTTGGAATCGGTAGGTCATAATCTACCATACGCAATTTGAAAATTTCCAAAATTGTGCTCGGTTACCGAGTAGTGTCGATGTAAAGTTTTTTGCTTCCCCTGCGGTAACGGATGGAGCGAAACTGGATTTTGAAACATATTTGGAATCGGTAGGTCATAATCTACCATACGCAATTTGAAAATTTCCAAAATTGTGCTCGGTTACCGAGTAGTGTCGATGTAAAGTTTTTTGCTTCCCCTGCGGTAACGGATGGAGCGAAACTGGATTTTGAAACATATTTGGAATCGGTAGGTCATAATCTACCATACGCAATTTGAAAATTTCCAAAATTGTGCTCGGTTACCGAGTAGTGTCGATGTAAAGGTTTTTGCTTCCCCTGCGGTAACGGATGGAGCGAAACCGGATTTTGAAACATATTTGGAATCGGTAGGTCATAATCTACCATACGCAATTTGAAAATTTCCAAAATTGTGCTCGGTTACCGAGTAGTGTCGATGTAAAGGTTTTTGCTTCCCCTGCGGTAACGGATGGAGCGAAACTGGATTTTGAAACATATTTGGAATCGGTAGGTCATAATCTACCATACGCAATTTGAAAATTTCCAAAATTGTGCTCGGTTACCGAGTAGTGTCGATGTAAAGGTTTTTGCTTCCCCTGCGGTAACGGATGGAGCGAAACTGGATTTTGAAACATATTTGGAATCGGTAGGTCATAATCTACCATACGCAATTTGAAAATTTCCAAAATTGTGCTCGGTTACCGAGTAGTGTCGATGTAAAGGTATTTTGCTTCCCCTGCGGTAACGGATGGAGCGAAACTGGATTTTGAAACATATTTGGAATCGGTAGGTCATAATCTACCATACGCAATTTGAAAATTTCCAAAATTGTGCTCGGTTACCGAGTAGTGTCGATGTAAAGGTTTTTCGCTTCCCCTGCGGTAACGGATGGAGCGAAACTGGATTTTGAAACATATTTGGAATCGGTAGGTCATAATCTACCATACGCAATTTGAAAATTTCCAAAATTGTGCTCGGTTACCGAGTAGTGTCGATGTAAAGGTTTTTGCTTCCCCTGCGGTAACGGATGGAGCGAAACTGGATTTTGAAACATATTTGGAATCGGTAGGTCATAATCTACCATACGCAATTTGAAAATTTCCAAAATTGTGCTCGGTTACCGAGTAGTGTCGATGTAAAGGTTTTCGCTTCCCCTGCGGTAACGGATGGAGCGAAACTGGATTTTGAAACATATTTGGAATCGGTAGGTCATAATCTACCATACGCAATTTGAAAATTTCCAAAATTGTGCTCGGTTACCGAGTAGTGTCGATGTAAAGGTTTTTGCTTCCCCTGCGGTAACGGATGGAGCGAAACTGGATTTTGAAACATATTTGGAATCGGTAGGTCATAATCTACCATACGCAATTTGAAAATTTCCAAAATTGTGCTCGGTTACCGAGTAGTGTCGATGTAAAGGTTTTTGCTTCCCCTGCGGTAACGGATGGAGCGAAACTGGATTTTGAAACATATTTGGAATCGGTAGGTCATAATCTACCATACGCAATTTGAAAATTTCCAAAATTGTGCTCGGTTACCGAGTAGTGTCGATGTAAAGGTTTTTGCTTCCCCTGCGGTAACGGATGGAGCGAAACCGGATTTTGAAACATATTTGGAATCGGTAGGTCATAATCTACCATACGCAATTTGAAAATTTCCAAAATTGTGCTCGGTTACCGAGTAGTGTCGATGTAAAGGTTTTTGCTTCCCCTGCGGTAACGGATGGAGCGAAACCGGATTTTGAAACATATTTGGAATCGGTAGGTCATAATCTACCATACGCAATTTGAAAATTTCCAAAATTGTGCTCGGTTACCGAGTAGTGTCGATGTAAACGTTTTTTGCTTCCCCTGCGGTAACGGATGGAGCGAAACCGGATTTTGAAACATATTTGGAATCGGTAGGTCATAATCTACCATACGCAATTTGAAAATTTCCAAAATTGTGCTCGGTTACCGAGTAGTGTCGATGTAAAGGTTTTTCGCTTCCCCTGCGGTAACGGATGGAGCGAAACTGGATTTTGAAACATATTTGGAATCGGTAGGTCATAATCTACCATACGCAATTTGAAAATTTCCAAAATTGTGCTCGGTTACCGAGTAGTGTCGATGTAAAGGTTTTTGCTTCCCCTGCGGTAACGGATGGAGCGAAACTGGATTTTGAAACATATTTGGAATCGGTAGGTCATAATCTACCATACGCAATTTGAAAATTTCCAAAATTGTGCTCGGTTACCGAGTAGTGTCGATGTAAAGGTTTTTGCTTCCCCTGCGGTAACGGATGGAGCGAAACCGGATTTTGAAACATATTTGGAATCGGTAGGTCATAATCTACCATACGCAATTTGAAAATTTCCAAAATTGTGCTCGGTTACCGAGTAGTGTCGATGTAAAGGTTTTTCGCTTCCCCTGCGGTAACGGATGGAGCGAAACTGGATTTTGAAACATATTTGGAATCGGTAGGTCATAATCTACCATACGCAATTTGAAAATTTCCAAAATTGTGCTCGGTTACCGAGTAGTGTCGATGTAAAGGTTTTTTGCTTCCCCTGCGGTAACGGATGGAGCGAAACCGGATTTTGAAACATATTTGGAATCAGTAGGTCATAATCTACCATACGCAATTTGAAAATTTCCAAAATTGTGCTCGGTTACCGAGTAGTGTCGATGTAAAAGTTTTTGCTTCCCCTGCGGTAACGGATGGAGCGAAACCGGATTTTGAAACATATTTGGAATCGGTAGGTCATAATCTACCATACGCAATTTGAAAATTTCCAAAATTGTGCTCGGTTACCGAGTAGTGTCGATGTAAAGGTTTTTGCTTCCCCTGCGGTAACGGATGGAGCGAAACTGGATTTTGAAACATATTTGGAATCGGTAGGTCATAATCTACCATACGCAATTTGAAAATTTCCAAAATTGTGCTCGGTTACCGAGTAGTGTCGATGTAAAGGTTTTTGCTTCCCCTGCGGTAACGGATGGAGCGAAACCGGATTTTGAAACATATTTGGAATCGGTAGGTCATAATCTACCATACGCAATTTGAAAATTTCCAAAATTGTGCTCGGTTACCGAGTAGTGTCGATGTAAAGGTTCTTTGCTTCCCCTGCGGTAACGGATGGAGCGAAACTGGATTTTGAAACATATTTGGAATCGGTAGGTCATAATCTACCATACGCAATTTGAAAATTTCCAAAATTGTGCTCGGTTACCGAGTAGTGTCGATGTAAAGTGTTTTGCTTCCCCTGCGGTAACGGATGGAGCGAAACCGGATTTTGAAACATATTTGGAATCGGTAGGTCATAATCTACCATACGCAATTTGAAAATTTCCAAAATTGTGCTCGGTTACCGAGTAGTGTCGATGTAAAGGTTTTTGCTTCCCCTGCGGTAACGGATGGAGCGAAACTGGATTTTGAAACATATTTGGAATCGGTAGGTCATAATCTACCATACGCAATTTGAAAATTTCCAAAATTGTGCTCGGTTACCGAGTAGTGTCGATGTAAAGGTTTTTGCTTCCCCTGCGGTAACGGATGGAGCGAAACTGGATTTTGAAACATATTTGGAATCGGTAGGTCATAATCTACCATACGCAATTTGAAAATTTCCAAAATTGTGCTCGGTTACCGAGTAGTGTCGATGTAAAGGTTTTTGCTTCCCCTGCGGTAACGGATGGAGCGAAACCGGATTTTGAAACATATTTGGAATCGGTAGGTCATAATCTACCATACGCAATTTGAAAATTTCCAAAATTGTGCTCGGTTACCGAGTAGTGTCGATGTAAAGGTTTTTGCTTCCCCTGCGGTAACGGATGGAGCGAAACTGGATTTTGAAACATATTTGGAATCGGTAGGTCATAATCTACCATACGCAATTTGAAAATTTCCAAAATTGTGCTCGGTTACCGAGTAGTGTCGATGTAAAGGGTTTTTGCTTCCCCTGCGGTAACGGATGGAGCGAAACTGGATTTTGAAACATATTTGGAATCGGTAGGTCATAATCTACCATACGCAATTTGAAAATTTCCAAAATTGTGCTCGGTTACCGAGTAGTGTCGATGTAAAGGTTTTTGCTTCCCCTGCGGTAACGGATGGAGCGAAACCGGATTTTGAAACATATTTGGAATCGGTAGGTCATAATCTACCATACGCAATTTGAAAATTTCCAAAATTGTGCTCGGTTACCGAGTAGTGTCGATGTAAAGGTATTTTGCTTCCCCTGCGGTAACGGATGGAGCGAAACCGGATTTTGAAACATATTTGGAATCGGTAGGTCATAATCTACCATACGCAATTTGAAAATTTCCAAAATTGTGCTCGGTTACCGAGTAGTGTCGATGTAAAGGTTATTCGCTTCCCCTGCGGTAACGGATGGAGCGAAACTGGATTTTGAAACATATTTGGAATCGGTAGGTCATAATCTACCATACGCAATTTGAAAATTTCCAAAATTGTGCTCGGTTACCGAGTAGTGTCGATGTAAAAGTTTTTGCTTCCCCTGCGGTAACGGATGGAGCGAAACTGGATTTTGAAACATATTTAGAATCGGTAGGTCATAATCTACCATACGCAATTTGAAAATTTCCAAAATTGTGCTCGGTTACCGAGTAGTGTCGATGGAAAGGTATTTTGCTTCCCCTGCAGTGACGGATGGAGCGAAACTGGATTTTGAAACATATTTGGAATCGGTAGGCCATAATCTACCATACGCAATTTGAAAATTTCCAAAATTGTGCTCGGTTACCGAGTAGTGTCGATGTAAAGGTTTTTTGCTTCCCCTGCGGTAACGGATGGAGCGAAACTGGATTTTGAAACATATTTGGAATCGGTAGGTCATAATCTACCATACGCAATTTGAAAATTTCCAAAATTGTGCTCGGTTACCGAGTAGTGTCGATGTAAAGGTTTTTGCTTCCCCTGCGGTAACGGATGGAGCGAAACTGGATTTTGAAACATATTTGGAATCGGTAGGTCATAATCTACCATACGCAATTTGAAAATTTCCAAAATTGTGCTCGGTTACCGAGTAGTGTCGATGTAAAGGTTTTTGCTTCCCCTGCGGTAACGGATGGAGCGAAACTGGATTTTGAAACATATTTGGAATCGGTAGGTCATAATCTACCATACGCAATTTGAAAATTTCCAAAATTGTGCTCGGTTACCGAGTAGTGTCGATGTAAAGGTTTTTGCTTCCCCTGCGGTAACGGATGGAGCGAAACTGGATTTTGAAACATATTTGGAATCGGTAGGTCATAATCTACCATACGCAATTTGAAAATTTCCAAAATTGTGCTCGGTTACCGAGTAGTGTCGATGTAAAGGTTTTGCTTCCCCTGCGGTAACGGATGGAGCGAAACTGGATTTTGAAACATATTTGGAATCGGTAGGTCATAATCTACCATACGCAATTTGAAAATTTCCAAAATTGTGCTCGGTTACCGAGTAGTGTCGATGTAAAGGTTTTTGCTTCCCCTGCGGTAACGGATGGAGCGAAACTGGATTTTGAAACATATTTGGAATCGGTAGGTCATAATCTACCATACGCAATTTGAAAATTTCCAAAATTGTGCTCGGTTACCGAGTAGTGTCGATGTAAAGGTTTTTGCTTCCCCTGCGGTAACGGATGGAGCGAAACTGGATTTTGAAACATATTTGGAATCGGTAGGTCATAATCTACCATACGCAATTTGAAAATTTCCAAAATTGTGCTCGGTTACCGAGTAGTGTCGATGTAAAGGTTTTCGCTTCCCCTGCGGTAACGGATGGAGCGAAACTGGATTTTGAAACATATTTGGAATCGGTAGGTCATAATCTACCATACGCAATTTGAAAATTTCCAAAATTGTGCTCGGTTACCGAGTAGTGTCGATGTAAAGGTTTTTTGCTTCCCCTGCGGTAACGGATGGAGCGAAACTGGATTTTGAAACATATTTGGAATCGGTAGGTCATAATCTACCATACGCAATTTGAAAATTTCCAAAATTGTGCTCGGTTACCGAGTAGTGTCGATGTAAAGGTTTTTCATTGCCCTGTGGTAACGGATGGAGCGAAACTGGATTTTGAAACATATTTGGAATCGGTAGGTCATAATCTACCATACGCAATTTGAAAATTTCCAAAATTGTGCTCGGTTACCGAGTAGTGTCGATGTAAAGGTTTTTTGCTTCCCCTGCGGTAACGGATGGAGCGAAACTGGATTTTGAAACATATTTGGAATCGGTAGGTCATAATCTACCATACGCAATTTGAAAATTTCCAAAATTGTGCTCGGTTACCGAGTAGTGTCGATGTAAAGGTTTTTGCTTCCCCTGCGGTAACGGATGGAGCGAAACTGGATTTTGAAACATATTTGGAATCGGTAGGTCATAATCTACCATACGCAATTTGAAAATTTCCAAAATTGTGCTCGGTTACCGAGTAGTGTCGATGTAAAGGGTTTTTGCTTCCCCTGCGGTAACGGATGGAGCGAAACTGGATTTTGAAACATATTTGGAATCGGTAGGTCATAATCTACCATACGCAATTTGAAAATTTCCAAAATTGTGCTCGGTTACCGAGTAGTGTCGATGTAAAGGGTTTTTGCTTCCCCTGCGGTAACGGATGGAGCGAAACTGGATTTTGAAACATATTTGGAATCGGTAGGTCATAATCTACCATACGCAATTTGAAAATTTCCAAAATTGTGCTCGGTTACCGAGTAGTGTCGATGTAAAGGTTTTTGGCTTCCCCTGCGGTAACGGATGGAGCGAAACTGGATTTTGAAACATATTTGGAATCGGTAGGTCATAATCTACCATACGCAATTTGAAAATTTCCAAAATTGTGCTCGGTTACCGAGTAGTGTCGATGTAAAGGTTTTTGCTTCCCCTGCGGTAACGGATGGAGCGAAACTGGATTTTGAAACATATTTGGAATCGGTAGGTCATAATCTACCATACGCAATTTGAAAATTTCCAAAATTGTGCTCGGTTACCGAGTAGTGTCGATGTAAAGGTTTTTGCTTCCCCTGCGGTAACGGATGGAGCGAAACTGGATTTTGAAACATATTTGGAATCGGTAGGTCATAATCTACCATACGCAATTTGAAAATTTCCAAAATTGTGCTCGGTTACCGAGTAGTGTCGATGTAAAGGTTTTTGCTTCCCCTGCGGTAACGGATGGAGCGAAACTGGATTTTGAAACATATTTGGAATCGGTAGGTCATAATCTACCATACGCAATTTGAAAATTTCCAAAATTGTGCTCGGTTACCGAGTAGTGTCGATGTAAAGGTTTTTGCTTCCCCTGCGGTAACGGATGGAGCGAAACTGGATTTTGAAACATATTTGGAATCGGTAGGTCATAATCTACCATACGCAATTTGAAAATTTCCAAAATTGTGCTCGGTTACCGAGTAGTGTCGATGTAAAGGTTTTTGCTTCCCCTGCGGTAACGGATGGAGCGAAACTGGATTTTGAAACATATTTGGAATCGGTAGGTCATAATCTACCATACGCAATTTGAAAATTTCCAAAATTGTGCTCGGTTACCGAGTAGTGTCGATGTAAAGGTTTTTGCTTCCCCTGCGGTAACGGATGGAGCGAAACTGGATTTTGAAACATATTTGGAATCGGTAGGTCATAATCTACCATACGCAATTTGAAAATTTCCAAAATTGTGCTCGGTTACCGAGTAGTGTCGATGTAAAGGTTTTTGCTTCCCCTGCGGTAACGGATGGAGCGAAACTGGATTTTGAAACATATTTGGAATCGGTAGGTCATAATCTACCATACGCAATTTGAAAATTTCCAAAATTGTGCTCGGTTACCGAGTAGTGTCGATGTAAAGGTTTTTGCTTCCCCTGCGGTAACGGATGGAGCGAAACTGGATTTTGAAACATATTTGGAATCGGTAGGTCATAATCTACCATACGCAATTTGAAAATTTCCAAAATTGTGCTCGGTTACCGAGTAGTGTCGATGTAAAGGTTTTTGCTTCCCCTGCGGTAACGGATGGAGCGAAACTGGATTTTGAAACATATTTGGAATCGGTAGGTCATAATCTACCATACGCAATTTGAAAATTTCCAAAATTGTGCTCGGTTACCGAGTAGTGTCGATGTAAAGGTTTTTCGCTTCCCCTGCGGTAACGGATGGAGCGAAACTGGATTTTGAAACATATTTGGAATCGGTAGGTCATAATCTACCATACGCAATTTGAAAATTTCCAAAATTGTGCTCGGTTACCGAGTAGTGTCGATGTAAAGGTATTTTGCTTCCCCTGCGGTAACGGATGGAGCGAAACTGGATTTTGAAACATATTTGGAATCGGTAGGTCATAATCTACCATACGCAATTTGAAAATTTCCAAAATTGTGCTCGGTTACCGAGTAGTGTCGATGTAAAGGTTTTGCGCTTCCCCTGCGGTAACGGATGGAGCGAAACTGGATTTTGAAACATATTTGGAATCGGTAGGTCATAATCTACCATACGCAATTTGAAAATTTCCAAAATTGTGCTCGGTTACCGAGTAGTGTCGATGTAAAGGTTTTTTGCTTCCCCTGCGGTAACGGATGGAGCGAAACTGGATTTTGAAACATATTTGGAATCGGTAGGTCATAATCTACCATACGCAATTTGAAAATTTCCAAAATTGTGCTCGGTTACCGAGTAGTGTCGATGTAAAGGTTTTTGCTTCCCCTGCGGTAACGGATGGAGCGAAACTGGATTTTGAAACATATTTAGAATCGGTAGGTCATAATCTACCATACGCAATTTGAAAATTTCCAAAATTGTGCTCGGTTACCGAGTAGTGTCGATGTAAAGGTTTTATGCTTCCCCTGCGGTAACGGATGGAGCGAAACTGGATTTTGAAACATATTTAGAATCGGTAGGTCATAATCTACCATACGCAATTTGAAAATTTCCAAAATTGTGCTCGGTTACCGAGTAGTGTCGATGTAAAGGTTTTTTGCTTCCCCTGCGGTAACGGATGGAGCGAAACTGGATTTTGAAACATATTTAGAATCGGTAGGTCATAATCTACCATACAAAATTTGAAAATTTCCAAAATTGTGCTCGGTTACCGAGTAGTGTCGATGTAAAGGTTTTTTGCGTCCCCTGCGGTAACGGATGGAGCGAAACTGGATTTTGAAACGTATTTAGAATCGGTAGGTCATAATCTACCATACGCAATTTGAAAATTTCCAAAATTGTGCTCGGTTACCGAGTAGTGTCGATGTAAATGTTTTTTGCTTCCCCTGCGGTAACGGATGGAGCGAAACTGGATTTTGAAACATATTTAGAATCGGTAGGTCATAATCTACCATACGCAATTTGAAAATTTCCAAAATTGTGCTCGGTTACCGAGTAGTGTCGATGTAAAGGTATTTTGCTTCCCCTGCGGTAACGGATGGAGCGAAACTGGATTTTGAAACATATTTGGAATCGGTAGGTCATAATCTACCATACGCAATTTGAAAATTTCCAAAATTGTGCTCGGTTACCGAGTAGTGTCGATGTAAAGGTTTTTTGCTTCCCCTGCGGTAACGGATGGAGCGAAACTGGATTTTGAAACATATTTAGAATCGGTAGGTCATAATCTACCATACGCAATTTGAAAATTTCCAAAATTGTGCTCGGTTACCGAGTAGTGTCGATGTAAAGGTATTTTGCTTCCCCTGCGGTAACGGATGGAGCGAAACTGGATTTTGAAACATATTTGGAATCGGTAGGTCATAATCTACCATACGCAATTTGAAAATTTCCAAAATTGTGCTCGGTTACCGAGTAGTGTCGATGTAAAGGTTTTTTGCTTCCCCTGCGGTAACGGATGGAGCGAAACTGGATTTTGAAACATATTTAGAATCGGTAGGTCATAATCTACCATACGCAATTTGAAAATTTCCAAAATTGTGCTCGGTTACCGAGTAGTGTCGATGTAAAGGTTTTTGCTTCCCCTGCGGTAACGGATGGAGCGAAACTGGATTTTGAAACATATTTAGAATCGGTAGGTCATAATCTACCATACGCAATTTGAAAATTTCCAAAATTGTGCTCGGTTACCGAGTAGTGTCGATGTAAAGGTTTTTGCTTCCCCTGCGGTAACGGATGGAGCGAAACTGGATTTTGAAACATATTTAGAATCGGTAGGTCATAATCTACCATACGCAATTTGAAAATTTCCAAAATTGTGCTCGGTTACCGAGTAGTGTCGATGTAAAGGTTTTTGCTTCCCCTGCGGTAACGGATGGAGCGAAACTGGATTTTGAAACATATTTAGAATCGGTAGGTCATAATCTACCATACGCAATTTGAAAATTTCCAAAATTGTGCTCGGTTACCGAGTAGTGTCGATGTAAAGGTTTTTGCTTCCCCTGCGGTAACGGATGGAGCGAAACTGGATTTTGAAACATATTTAGAATCGGTAGGTCATAATCTACCATACGCAATTTGAAAATTTCCAAAATTGTGCTCGGTTACCGAGTAGTGTCGATGTAAAGGTTTTTGGCTTCCCCTGCGGTAACGGATGGAGCGAAACTGGATTTTGAAACATATTTAGAATCGGTAGGTCATAATCTACCATACGCAATTTGAAAATTTCCAAAATTGTGCTCGGTTACCGAGTAGTGTCGATGTAAAGGTTTTTGGCTTCCCCTGCGGTAACGGATGGAGCGAAACTGGATTTTGAAACATATTTAGAATCGGTAGGTCATAATCTACCATACGCAATTTGAAAATTTCCAAAATTGTGCTCGGTTACCGAGTAGTGTCGATGTAAAGGTTTTTGGCTTCCCCTGCGGTAACGGATGGAGCGAAACTGGATTTTGAAACATATTTAGAATCGGTAGGTCATAATCTACCATACGCAATTTGAAAATTTCCAAAATTGTGCTCGGTTACCGAGTAGTGTCGATGTAAAGGTTTTTGCTTCCCCTGCGGTAACGGATGGAGCGAAACTGGATTTTGAAACATATTTAGAATCGGTAGGTCATAATCTACCATACGCAATTTGAAAATTTCCAAAATTGTGCTCGGTTACCGAGTAGTGTCGATGTAAAGGTTTTTGCTTCCCCTGCGGTAACGGATGGAGCGAAACTGGATTTTGAAACATATTTAGAATCGGTAGGTCATAATCTACCATACGCAATTTGAAAATTTCCAAAATTGTGCTCGGTTACCGAGTAGTGTCGATGTAAAGGTTTTTGCTTCCCCTGCGGTAACGGATGGAGCGAAACTGGATTTTGAAACATATTTAGAATCGGTAGGTCATAATCTACCATACGCAATTTGAAAATTTCCAAAATTGTGCTCGGTTACCGAGTAGTGTCGATGTAAAGGTTTTTGCTTCCCCTGCGGTAACGGATGGAGCGAAACTGGATTTTGAAACATATTTAGAATCGGTAGGTCATAATCTACCATACGCAATTTGAAAATTTCCAAAATTGTGCTCGGTTACCGAGTAGTGTCGATGTAAAGGTTTTTGGCTTCCCCTGCGGTAACGGATGGAGCGAAACTGGATTTTGAAACATATTTAGAATCGGTAGGTCATAATCTACCATACGCAATTTGAAAATTTCCAAAATTGTGCTCGGTTACCGAGTAGTGTCGATGTAAAGGTTTTTGGCTTCCCCTGCGGTAACGGATGGAGCGAAACTGGATTTTGAAACATATTTAGAATCGGTAGGTCATAATCTACCATACGCAATTTGAAAATTTCCAAAATTGTGCTCGGTTACCGAGTAGTGTCGATGTAAAGGTTTTGCTTCCCCTGCGGTAACGGATGGAGCGAAACTGGATTTTGAAACATATTTAGAATCGGTAGGTCATAATCTACCATACGCAATTTGAAAATTTCCAAAATTGTGCTCGGTTACCGAGTAGTGTCGATGTAAAGGTTTTTGCTTCCCCTGCGGTAACGGATGGAGCGAAACTGGATTTTGAAACATATTTAGAATCGGTAGGTCATAATCTACCATACGCAATTTGAAAATTTCCAAAATTGTGCTCGGTTACCGAGTAGTGTCGATGTAAAGGTTTTTGCTTCCCCTGCGGTAACGGATGGAGCGAAACTGGATTTTGAAACATATTTAGAATCGGTAGGTCATAATCTACCATACGCAATTTGAAAATTTCCAAAATTGTGCTCGGTTACCGAGTAGTGTCGATGTAAAGGTTTTTGCTTCCCCTGCGGTAACGGATGGAGCGAAACTGGATTTTGAAACATATTTAGAATCGGTAGGTCATAATCTACCATACGCAATTTGAAAATTTCCAAAATTGTGCTCGGTTACCGAGTAGTGTCGATGTAAAGGTTTTCGCTTCCCCTGCGGTAACGGATGGAGCGAAACTGGATTTTGAAACATATTTAGAATCGGTAGGTCATAATCTACCATACGCAATTTGAAAATTTCCAAAATTGTGCTCGGTTACCGAGTAGTGTCGATGTAAAGGTTTTTGGCTTCCCCTGCGGTAACGGATGGAGCGAAACTGGATTTTGAAACATATTTAGAATCGGTAGGTCATAATCTACCATACGCAATTTGAAAATTTCCAAAATTGTGCTCGGTTACCGAGTAGTGTCGATGTAAAGGTTTTTGGCTTCCCCTGCGGTAACGGATGGAGCGAAACTGGATTTTGAAACATATTTAGAATCGGTAGGTCATAATCTACCATACGCAATTTGAAAATTTCCAAAATTGTGCTCGGTTACCGAGTAGTGTCGATGTAAAGGTTTTTGGCTTCCCCTGCGGTAACGGATGGAGCGAAACTGGATTTTGAAACATATTTAGAATCGGTAGGTCATAATCTACCATACGCAATTTGAAAATTTCCAAAATTGTGCTCGGTTACCGAGTAGTGTCGATGTAAAGGTTTTTGGCTTCCCCTGCGGTAACGGATGGAGCGAAACTGGATTTTGAAACATATTTAGAATCGGTAGGTCATAATCTACCATACGCAATTTGAAAATTTCCAAAATTGTGCTCGGTTACCGAGTAGTGTCGATGTAAAGGTCTTCTGCTTCCCCTGCGGTAACGGATGGAGCGAAACTGGATTTTGAAACATATTTAGAATCGGTAGGTCATAATCTACCATACGCAATTTGAAAATTTCCAAAATTGTGCTCGGTTACCGAGTAGTGTCGATGTAAAGGTTTTTGCTTCCCCTGCGGTAACGGATGGAGCGAAACTGGATTTTGAAACATATTTAGAATCGGTAGGTCATAATCTACCATACGCAATTTGAAAATTTCCAAAATTGTGCTCGGTTACCGAGTAGTGTCGATGTAAAGGTTTTTTGCTTCCCCTGCAATAACGGATGGAGCGAAACTGGATTTTGAAACATATTTAGAATCGGTAGGTCATAATCTACCATACGCAATTTGAAAATTTCCAAAATTGTGCTCGGTTACCGAGTAGTGTCGATGTAAAGGTTTTTTGCTTCCCCTGCGGTAACGGATGGAGCGAAACTGGATTTTGAAACATATTTAGAATCGGTAGGTCATAATCTACCATACGCAATTTGAAAATTTCCAAAATTGTGCTCGGTTACCGAGTAGTGTCGATGTAAAGGTTTTTTGCTTCCCCTGCGGTAACGGATGGAGCGAAACTGGATTTTGAAACATATTTAGAATCGGTAGGTCATAATCTACCATACGCAATTTGAAAATTTCCAAAATTGTGCTCGGTTACCGAGTAGTGTCGATGTAAAGGTTTTTGGCTTCCCCTGCGGTAACGGATGGAGCGAAACTGGATTTTGAAACATATTTAGAATCGGTAGGTCATAATCTACCATACGCAATTTGAAAATTTCCAAAATTGTGCTCGGTTACCGAGTAGTGTCGATGTAAAGGTTTTTGGCTTCCCCTGCGGTAACGGATGGAGCGAAACCGGATTTTGAAACATATTTGGAATCGGTAGGTCATAATCTACCATACGCAATTTGAAAATTTCCAAAATTGTGCTCGTTTACCGAGTAGTGTCGATGTAAAGGTTTTTGCTTCCCCTGCGGTAACGGATGGAGCGAAACCGGATTTTGAAACATATTTAGAATCGGTAGGTCATAATCTACCATACGCAATTTGAAAATTTCCAAAATTGTGCTCGGTTACCGAGTAGTGTCGATGTAAAGTTTTTTGCTTCCCCTGCGGTAACGGATGGAGCGAAACCGGATTTTGAAACATATTTAGAATTGGTAGGTCATAATCTACCATACGCAATTTGAAAATTTCCAAAATTGTGCTCGGTTACCGAGTAGTGTCGATGTAAAGGTTTTTTGCTTCCCCTGCGGTAACGGATGGAGCGAAACTGGATTTTGAAACATATTTAGAATCGGTAGGTCATAATCTACCATACGCAATTTGAAAATTTCCAAAATTGTGCTCGGTTACCGAGTAGTGTCGATGTAAAGGTTTTTGGCTTCCCCTGCGGTAACGGATGGAGCGAAACTGGATTTTGAAACATATTTAGAATCGGTAGGTCATAATCTACCATACGCAATTTGAAAATTTCCAAAATTGTGCTCGGTTACCGAGTAGTGTCGATGTAAAGGTTTTTGCTTCCCCTGCGGTAACGGATGGAGCGAAACTGGATTTTGAAACATATTTAGAATCGGTAGGTCATAATCTACCATACGCAATTTGAAAATTTCCAAAATTGTGCTCGGTTACCGAGTAGTGTCGATGTAAAGGTTTTTGCTTCCCCTGCGGTAACGGATGGAGCGAAACTGGATTTTGAAACATATTTAGAATCGGTAGGTCATAATCTACCATACGCAATTTGAAAATTTCCAAAATTGTGCTCGGTTACCGAGTAGTGTCGATGTAAAGGTTTTTGCTTCCCCTGCGGTAACGGATGGAGCGAAACTGGATTTTGAAACATATTTAGAATCGGTAGGTCATAATCTACCATACGCAATTTGAAAATTTCCAAAATTGTGCTCGGTTACCGAGTAGTGTCGATGTAAAGGTTTTTGGCTTCCCCTGCGGTAACGGATGGAGCGAAACTGGATTTTGAAACATATTTAGAATCGGTAGGTCATAATCTACCATACGCAATTTGAAAATTTCCAAAATTGTGCTCGGTTACCGAGTAGTGTCGATGTAAAGGTTTTTGGCTTCCCCTGCGGTAACGGATGGAGCGAAACTGGATTTTGAAACATATTTAGAATCGGTAGGTCATAATCTACCATACGCAATTTGAAAATTTCCAAAATTGTGCTCGGTTACCGAGTAGTGTCGATGTAAAGGTTTTTGCTTCCCCTGCGGTAACGGATGGAGCGAAACTGGATTTTGAAACATATTTAGAATCGGTAGGTCATAATCTACCATACGCAATTTGAAAATTTCCAAAATTGTGCTCGGTTACCGAGTAGTGTCGATGTAAAGGTTTTTGCTTCCCCTGCGGTAACGGATGGAGCGAAACTGGATTTTGAAACATATTTAGAATCGGTAGGTCATAATCTACCATACGCAATTTGAAAATTTCCAAAATTGTGCTCGGTTACCGAGTAGTGTCGATGTAAAGGTTTTTGCTTCCCCTGCGGTAACGGATGGAGCGAAACTGGATTTTGAAACATATTTAGAATCGGTAGGTCATAATCTACCATACGCAATTTGAAAATTTCCAAAATTGTGCTCGGTTACCGAGTAGTGTCGATGTAAAGGTTTTTGCTTCCCCTGCGGTAACGGATGGAGCGAAACTGGATTTTGAAACATATTTAGAATCGGTAGGTCATAATCTACCATACGCAATTTGAAAATTTCCAAAATTGTGCTCGGTTACCGAGTAGTGTCGATGTAAAGGTTTTTGGCTTCCCCTGCGGTAACGGATGGAGCGAAACTGGATTTTGAAACATATTTAGAATCGGTAGGTCATAATCTACCATACGCAATTTGAAAATTTCCAAAATTGTGCTCGGTTACCGAGTAGTGTCGATGTAAAGTTTTTTGCTTCCCCTGCGGTAACGGATGGAGCGAAACTGGATTTTGAAACATATTTAGAATCGGTAGGTCATAATCTACCATACGCAATTTGAAAATTTCCAAAATTGTGCTCGGTTACCGAGTAGTGTCGATGTAAAGGTTTTTGCTTCCCCTGCGGTAACGGATGGAGCGAAACTGGATTTTGAAACATATTTAGAATCGGTAGGTCATAATCTACCATACGCAATTTGAAAATTTCCAAAATTGTGCTCGGTTACCGAGTAGTGTCGATGTAAAGGTTTTTGCTTCCCCTGCGGTAACGGATGGAGCGAAACTGGATTTTGAAACATATTTAGAATCGGTAGGTCATAATCTACCATACGCAATTTGAAAATTTCCAAAATTGTGCTCGGTTACCGAGTAGTGTCGATGTAAAGGTTTTTGCTTCCCCTGCGGTAACGGATGGAGCGAAACTGGATTTTGAAACATATTTAGAATCGGTAGGTCATAATCTACCATACGCAATTTGAAAATTTCCAAAATTGTGCTCGGTTACCGAGTAGTGTCGATGTAAAGGTTTTTTGCTTCCCCTGCGGTAACGAATGGAGCGAAACTGGATTTTGAAACATATTTAGAATCGGTAGGTCATAATCTACCATACGCAATTTGAAAATTTCCAAAATTGTGCTCGGTTACCGAGTAGTGTCGATGTAAAGGTTTTTGGCTTCCCCTGCGGTAACGGATGGAGCGAAACTGGATTTTGAAACATATTTAGAATCGGTAGGTCATAATCTACCATACGCAATTTGAAAATTTCCAAAATTGTGCTCGGTTACCGAGTAGTGTCGATGTAAAGGTTTTTGGCTTCCCCTGCGGTAACGGATGGAGCGAAACTGGATTTTGAAACATATTTAGAATCGGTAGGTCATAATCTACCATACGCAATTTGAAAATTTCCAAAATTGTGCTCGGTTACCGAGTAGTGTCGATGTAAAGGTTTTGCTTCCCCTGCGGTAACGGATGGAGCGAAACTGGATTTTGAAACATATTTAGAATCGGTAGGTCATAATCTACCATACGCAATTTGAAAATTTCCAAAATTGTGCTCGGTTACCGAGTAGTGTCGATGTAAAGGTTTTTGCTTCCCCTGCGGTAACGGATGGAGCGAAACTGGATTTTGAAACATATTTAGAATCGGTAGGTCATAATCTACCATACGCAATTTGAAAATTTCCAAAATTGTGCTCGGTTACCGAGTAGTGTCGATGTAAAGGTTTTTGCTTCCCCTGCGGTAACGGATGGAGCGAAACTGGATTTTGAAACATATTTAGAATCGGTAGGTCATAATCTACCATACGCAATTTGAAAATTTCCAAAATTGTGCTCGGTTACCGAGTAGTGTCGATGTAAAGGTTTTGCTTCCCCTGCGGTAACGGATGGAGCGAAACTGGATTTTGAAACATATTTAGAATCGGTAGGTCATAATCTACCATACGCAATTTGAAAATTTCCAAAATTGTGCTCGGTTACCGAGTAGTGTCGATGTAAAGTTTTTTGCTTCCCCTGCGGTAACGGATGGAGCGAAACTGGATTTTGAAACATATTTAGAATCGGTAGGTCATAATCTACCATACGCAATTTGAAAATTTCCAAAATTGTGCTCGGTTACCGAGTAGTGTCGATGTAAAGGTTTTTTGCTTCCCCTGCAATAACGGATGGAGCGAAACTGGATTTTGAAACATATTTAGAATCGGTAGGTCATAATCTACCATACGCAATTTGAAAATTTCCAAAATTGTGCTCGGTTACCGAGTAGTGTCGATGTAAAGGTTTTTTGCTTCCCCTGCGGTAACGGATGGAGCGAAACTGGATTTTGAAACATATTTAGAATCGGTAGGTCATAATCTACCATACGCAATTTGAAAATTTCCAAAATTGTGCTCGGTTACCGAGTAGTGTCGATGTAAAGTTTTTTGCTTCCCCTGCGGTAACGGATGGAGCGAAACTGGATTTTGAAACATATTTAGAATCGGTAGGTCATAATCTACCATACGCAATTTGAAAATTTCCAAAATTGTGCTCGGTTACCGAGTAGTGTCGATGTAAAGGTTTTTGCTTCCCCTGCGGTAACGGATGGAGCGAAACTGGATTTTGAAACATATTTAGAATCGGTAGGTCATAATCTACCATACGCAATTTGAAAATTTCCAAAATTGTGCTCGGTTACCGAGTAGTGTCGATGTAAAGGTTTTTGGCTTCCCCTGCGGTAACGGATGGAGCGAAACTGGATTTTGAAACATATTTAGAATCGGTAGGTCATAATCTACCATACGCAATTTGAAAATTTCCAAAATTGTGCTCGGTTACCGAGTAGTGTCGATGTAAAGGTTTTTGGCTTCCCCTGCGGTAACGGATGGAGCGAAACTGGATTTTGAAACATATTTAGAATCGGTAGGTCATAATCTACCATACGCAATTTGAAAATTTCCAAAATTGTGCTCGGTTACCGAGTAGTGTCGATGTAAAGGTTTTTGCTTCCCCTGCGGTAACGGATGGAGCGAAACTGGATTTTGAAACATATTTAGAATCGGTAGGTCATAATCTACCATACGCAATTTGAAAATTTCCAAAATTGTGCTCGGTTACCGAGTAGTGTCGATGTAAAGGTTTTTGCTTCCCCTGCGGTAACGGATGGAGCGAAACTGGATTTTGAAACATATTTAGAATCGGTAGGTCATAATCTACCATACGCAATTTGAAAATTTCCAAAATTGTGCTCGGTTACCGAGTAGTGTCGATGTAAAGGTTTTTGTCTTCCCCTGCGGTAACGGATGGAGCGAAACTGGATTTTGAAACATATTTAGAATCGGTAGGTCATAATCTACCATACGCAATTTGAAAATTTCCAAAATTGTGCTCGGTTACCGAGTAGTGTCGATGTAAAGGTTTTTGCTTCCCCTGCGGTAACGGATGGAGCGAAACTGGATTTTGAAACATATTTAGAATCGGTAGGTCATAATCTACCATACGCAATTTGAAAATTTCCAAAATTGTGCTCGGTTACCGAGTAGTGTCGATGTAAAGGTTTTTGCTTCCCCTGCGGTAACGGATGGAGCGAAACTGGATTTTGAAACATATTTAGAATCGGTAGGTCATAATCTACCATACGCAATTTGAAAATTTCCAAAATTGTGCTCGGTTACCGAGTAGTGTCGATGTAAAGGTTTTTGGCTTCCCCTGCGGTAACGGATGGAGCGAAACTGGATTTTGAAACATATTTAGAATCGGTAGGTCATAATCTACCATACGCAATTTGAAAATTTCCAAAATTGTGCTCGGTTACCGAGTAGTGTCGATGTAAAGGTTTTTGGCTTCCCCTGCGGTAACGGATGGAGCGAAACTGGATTTTGAAACATATTTAGAATCGGTAGGTCATAATCTACCATACGCAATTTGAAAATTTCCAAAATTGTGCTCGGTTACCGAGTAGTGTCGATGTAAAGGTTTTTGGCTTCCCCTGCGGTAACGGATGGAGCGAAACTGGATTTTGAAACATATTTAGAATCGGTAGGTCATAATCTACCATACGCAATTTGAAAATTTCCAAAATTGTGCTCGGTTACCGAGTAGTGTCGATGTAGAGGTTTTTTGCTTCCCCTGCGGTAACAGATGGAGCGAAACTGGATTTTGAAACATATTTAGAATCGGTAGGTCATAATCTACCATACGCAATTTGAAAATTTCCAAAATTGTGCTCGGTTACCGAGTAGTGTCGATGTAAAGGTTTTTGGCTTCCCCTGCGGTAACGGATGGAGCGAAACTGGATTTTGAAACATATTTAGAATCGGTAGGTCATAATCTACCATACGCAATTTGAAAATTTCCAAAATTGTGCTCGGTTACCGAGTAGTGTCGATGTAAAGGTTTTTGGCTTCCCCTGCGGTAACGGATGGAGCGAAACTGGATTTTGAAACATATTTAGAATCGGTAGGTCATAATCTACCATACGCAATTTGAAAATTTCCAAAATTGTGCTCGGTTACCGAGTAGTGTCGATGTAAAGGAATTTGGCTTCCCCTGCGGTAACGGATGGAGCGAAACTGGATTTTGAAACATATTTAGAATCGGTAGGTCATAATCTACCATACGCAATTTGAAAATTTCCAAAATTGTGCTCGGTTACCGAGTAGTGTCGATGTAAAGGTTTTTGCTTCCCCTGCGGTAACGGATGGAGCGAAACTGGATTTTGAAACATATTTAGAATCGGTAGGTCATAATCTACCATACGCAATTTGAAAATTTCCAAAATTGTGCTCGGTTACCGAGTAGTGTCGATGTAAAGGTTTTTGGCTTCCCCTGCGGTAACGGATGGAGCGAAACTGGATTTTGAAACATATTTAGAATCGGTAGGTCATAATCTACCATACGCAATTTGAAAATTTCCAAAATTGTGCTCGGTTACCGAGTAGTGTCGATGTAAAGGTTTTTGGCTTCCCCTGCGGTAACGGATGGAGCGAAACTGGATTTTGAAACATATTTAGAATCGGTAGGTCATAATCTACCATACGCAATTTGAAAATTTCCAAAATTGTGCTCGGTTACCGAGTAGTGTCGATGTAAAGGTTTTTGCTTCCCCTGCGGTAACGGATGGAGCGAAACTGGATTTTGAAACATATTTAGAATCGGTAGGTCATAATCTACCATACGCAATTTGAAAATTTCCAAAATTGTGCTCGGTTACCGAGTAGTGTCGATGTAAAGGTTTTTTGCTTCCCCTGCGGTAACGGATGGAGCGAAACTGGATTTTGAAACATATTTCGAATCGGTAGGTCATAATCTACCATACGCAATTTGAAAATTTCCAAAATTGTGCTCGGTTACCGAGTAGTGTCGATGTAAAGGTTTTTTGCTTCCCCTGCAATAACGGATGGAGCGAAACTGGATTTTGAAACATATTTAGAATCGGTAGGTCATAATCTACCATACGCAATTTGAAAATTTCCAAAATTGTGCTCGGTTACCGAGTAGTGTCGATGTAAAGGTTTTTTGCTTCCCCTGCGGTAACGGATGGAGCGAAACTGGATTTTGAAACATATTTAGAATCGGTAGGTCATAATCTACCATACGCAATTTGAAAATTTCCAAAATTGTGCTCGGTTACCGAGTAGTGTCGATGTAAAGGTTTTTTGCTTCCCCTGCGGTAACGGATGGAGCGAAACTGGATTTTGAAACATATTTAGAATCGGTAGGTCATAATCTACCATACGCAATTTGAAAATTTCCAAAATTGTGCTCGGTTACCGAGTAGTGTCGATGTAAAGGTTTTTGCTTCCCCTGCGGTAACGGATGGAGCGAAACTGGATTTTGAAACATATTTAGAATCGGTAGGTCATAATCTACCATACGCAATTTGAAAATTTCCAAAATTGTGCTCGGTTACCGAGTAGTGTCGATGTAAAGTTTTTTGCTTCCCCTGCGGTAACGGATGGAGCGAAACTGGATTTTGAAACATATTTAGAATCGGTAGGTCATAATCTACCATACGCAATTTGAAAATTTCCAAAATTGTGCTCGGTTACCGAGTAGTGTCGATGTAAAGGTTTTTTGCTTCCCCTGCAATAACGGATGGAGCGAAACTGGATTTTGAAACATATTTAGAATCGGTAGGTCATAATCTACCATACGCAATTTGAAAATTTCCAAAATTGTGCTCGGTTACCGAGTAGTGTCGATGTAAAGGTTTTTTGCTTCCCCTGCGGTAACGGATGGAGCGAAACTGGATTTTGAAACATATTTAGAATCGGTAGGTCATAATCTACCATACGCAATTTGAAAATTTCCAAAATTGTGCTCGGTTACCGAGTAGTGTCGATGTAAAGGTTTTTTGCTTCCCCTGCAATAACGGATGGAGCGAAACTGGATTTTGAAACATATTTAGAATCGGTAGGTCATAATCTACCATACGCAATTTGAAAATTTCCAAAATTGTGCTCGGTTACCGAGTAGTGTCGATGTAAAGGTTTTTTGCTTCCCCTGCGGTAACGGATGGAGCGAAACTGGATTTTGAAACATATTTAGAATCGGTAGGTCATAATCTACCATACGCAATTTGAAAATTTCCAAAATTGTGCTCGGTTACCGAGTAGTGTCGATGTAAAGGTTTTTTGCTTCCCCTGCGGTAACGGATGGAGCGAAACTGGATTTTGAAACATATTTAGAATCGGTAGGTCATAATCTACCATACGCAATTTGAAAATTTCCAAAATTGTGCTCGGTTACCGAGTAGTGTCGATGTAAAGGTTTTTGCTTCCCCTGCGGTAACGGATGGAGCGAAACTGGATTTTGAAACATATTTAGAATCGGTAGGTCATAATCTACCATACGCAATTTGAAAATTTCCAAAATTGTGCTCGGTTACCGAGTAGTGTCGATGTAAAGGTTTTTGCTTCCCCTGCGGTAACGGATGGAGCGAAACTGGATTTTGAAACATATTTAGAATCGGTAGGTCATAATCTACCATACGCAATTTGAAAATTTCCAAAATTGTGCTCGGTTACCGAGTAGTGTCGATGTAAAGGTTTTTGCTTCCCCTGCGGTAACGGATGGAGCGAAACTGGATTTTGAAACATATTTAGAATCGGTAGGTCATAATCTACCATACGCAATTTGAAAATTTCCAAAATTGTGCTCGGTTACCGAGTAGTGTCGATGTAAAGGTTTTTTGCTTCCCCTGCGGTAACGGATGGAGCGAAACTGGATTTTGAAACATATTTCGAATCGGTAGGTCATAATCTACCATACGCAATTTGAAAATTTCCAAAATTGTGCTCGGTTACCGAGTAGTGTCGATGTAAAGGTTTTTTGCTTCCCCTGCAATAACGGATGGAGCGAAACTGGATTTTGAAACATATTTAGAATCGGTAGGTCATAATCTACCATACGCAATTTGAAAATTTCCAAAATTGTGCTCGGTTACCGAGTAGTGTCGATGTAAAGGTTTTTTGCTTCCCCTGCGGTAACGGATGGAGCGAAACTGGATTTTGAAACATATTTCGAATCGGTAGGTCATAATCTACCATACGCAATTTGAAAATTTCCAAAATTGTGCTCGGTTACCGAGTAGTGTCGATGTAAAGGTTTTTTGCTTCCCCTGCGGTAACGGATGGAGCGAAACTGGATTTTGAAACATATTTAGAATCGGTAGGTCATAATCTACCATACGCAATTTGAAAATTTCCAAAATTGTGCTCGGTTACCGAGTAGTGTCGATGTAAAGGTTTTTGGCTTCCCCTGCGGTAACGGATGGAGCGAAACTGGATTTTGAAACATATTTAGAATCGGTAGGTCATAATCTACCATACGCAATTTGAAAATTTCCAAAATTGTGCTCGGTTACCGAGTAGTGTCGATGTAAAGGTTTTTTGCTTCCCCTGCGGTAACGGATGGAGCGAAACTGGATTTTGAAACATATTTCGAATCGGTAGGTCATAATCTACCATACGCAATTTGAAAATTTCCAAAATTGTGCTCGGTTACCGAGTAGTGTCGATGTAAAGGTTTTTTGCTTCCCCTGCAATAACGGATGGAGCGAAACTGGATTTTGAAACATATTTAGAATCGGTTGGTCATATTCTACCATACGCAATTTGAAAATTTCCAAAATTGTGCTCGGTTACCGAGTAGTGTCGATGTAAAGGTTTTTTGCTTCCCCTGCGGTAACGGATGGAGCGAAACTGGATTTTGAAACATATTTCGAATCGGTAGGTCATAATCTACCATACGCAATTTGAAAATTTCCAAAATTGTGCTCGGTTACCGAGTAGTGTCGATGTAAAGGTTTTTTGCTTCCCCTGCGGTAACGGATGGAGCGAAACTGGATTTTGAAACATATTTAGAATCGGTAGGTCATAATCTACCATACGCAATTTGAAAATTTCCAAAATTGTGCTCGGTTACCGAGTAGTGTCGATGTAAAGGTTTTTTGCTTCCCCTGCGGTAACGGATGGAGCGAAACTGGATTTTGAAACATATTTCGAATCGGTTGGTCATAATCTACCATACGCAATTTGAAAATTTCCAAAATTGTGCTCGGTTACCGAGTAGTGTCGATGTAAAGGTTTTTTGCTTCCCCTGCGGTAACGGATGGAGCGAAACTGGATTTTGAAACATATTTAGAATCGGTAGGTCATAATCTACCATACGCAATTTGAAAATTTCCAAAATTGTGCTCGGTTACCGAGTAGTGTCGATGTAAAGGTTTTTGCTTCCCCTGCGGTAACGGATGGAGCGAAACTGGATTTTGAAACATATTTAGAATCGGTAGGTCATAATCTACCATACGCAATTTGAAAATTTCCAAAATTGTGCTCGGTTACCGAGTAGTGTCGATGTAAAGGTTTTTTGCTTCCCCTGCGGTAACGGATGGAGCGAAACTGGATTTTGAAACATATTTAGAATCGGTAGGTCATAATCTACCATACGCAAATTGAAAATTTCCAAAATTGTGCTCGGTTACCGAGTAGTGTCGATGTAAAGGTTTTTTGCTTCCCCTGCGGTAACGGATGGAGCGAAACTGGATTTTGAAACATATTTAGAATCAGTAGGTCATAATCTACCATACGCACTATTCGGTAACCGAGCACAATTTTGGAAATTTTCAAATTGCGTATGGTAGATTATGACCTACCGATTCTAAATATGTTTCAAAATCCAGTTTCGCTCCATCCGTTACCGCAGGGCAAGCGAAAAACCTTTGAATCACCACTATTCGGTAACCGAGCACAATTTTGGAAATTTTAGAATCGCGTATGGTAGATATTGACCTACCGATTCTAAATATGTTTCAAAATCCAGTTTCGCTCCATCCGTTACCGTAGGGTAAACCAGATACCTTTGAATCACCACTATTCGATAACCGAGATACAATTTTGGAAATTTTTAAATTGCGTCTGGTAGATATTGACCTTCCGATTCTAAATATGTTTCAAAATCCAGTTTCGCTCCATCCGTTGAGGCATGACAAGCGAAAAACCTTTGAATCACCATTATTCATTACCTGAGCACAATTTTGGAAATTTTCACACACATTCACAAGATAACGTTCATGGAGAACAAAACTCAAGTATTTCCTAGCTGAAGGTATCACGGAGTTTGATCCACAACGTTTTGGCTTTAAGAAGATTTGAAGAACGATAATTTGTTGTTCGGCAAATCTCATTTTCATGAATCTTCCTATTGTGCAACTGATGGTGACACGAATAGTTATAAAAGAGAAAAGTGGGGACAGGCAGCTGGAAAACGCTATGTGACATATATGTGAGCTCTGACATCTATGCATGAGCCACCACCCTGCTCATCATAGGTTGTTTCGTCCCTGGGCCGTTGGCATAACAAAATTGTGCTTGATGAGCAGCTCTATGTGAAAGGGGGGGACCAATATGTACCAAAAATAGGTTTTTCTTGAAAACAGCATCCAGCAATTTTCTTGACACTGTCAACGCATTCACCCTTAAACATGAGAACAAGACAGAAGTAGAATAGTACTCTTCTAGCCAAAAAGTCTGCACGAATATGGGAATAAATAAAGCTATTGTAATCCCACAAATTCAACTTAAAGTGTCAGTCCGTTTTACTTTCCTTGCTCTACGAAGTAGAAAGGAAAGTTATGTAATCGGCTGAAAAAAAAATTTGAGTTCTCTTCAGATCTTTACGTTTCAGACCCCCCTGAGTCCGAAAAACACTATTTGGGAAAATGGTCTGTGTGTCTGTGAACGATTTTTATAGAAAACCACCGTACCAAATCCACTCAAACTTGATATCTCGCCCGCAGGTCACCATGGGACGCCAAAATAAGGGTTTGAACAAAATCCACCGAAAGTTAACTATAGTTATCATAGTGATCAAAACACCAAATTTTTTTTTTTCTCAAAAACGGCTCTAACAATTTGATTAAATTGTTTATACTGATAGCTCTCAATAAGGCAATTATACCACAAAATTCCCATTTGTGGGAAAATGACGAGAGCAGCACAATAAATTATCAAAATTTTCGACGAAATCGATTTTAGCGCAGTTTTTAGAGAAAACCACCGTACCAAATCAGCTCAAACTTGATGTCTAGCCTACAGGTTACCATGGGACGCAATAATGAGGGTATGGGCAAAATCCACCGAAAGTTAACTATAGTCATCATAGTGATCAAAACACCAAATTTTTTTTCTCAAAAACGGCTCTAACGATTTCAATTACATTTTTAATATTGATAGCTCTCAATAAGGCAATTATAACATAAAATTCCCATTTATGGGAAAATGACGAGAGCAGCACAATAAATTATCAAAATTTTAGACCAAAAGCGTTTTTCGCGCAGTTTTTTCCTTATAAACTCCGCTGGAATTCTTGTAGAATATTTTTAAAATATCTGGTGCGTAGCAACACACAACTTTCCGCCACCCCTTTAAGTTAGAACACCAGCTACATAGGCGGGCGCTATATCTTCGTTCAACGCATTTCTACAGGAACATTTATGGAGAACAAAATGTAGGGACTAGTTAGCTGAGAGTACTCCGAAAGTTTGATCGAAATCGTTAGAGCCGTTTTTGAGAAATTCGGAATACAGATAAATTAAAATTCGACAAATCTCCTTTTCTGAGTTAACTTGGCTTATATCTCCGTTCAACATATATATACAGAAATAATTATAGAGAACGAAATGTGGGGATGGGTGACTAAAAGACACTTCATCAGGATTTATCACATCTGGTGAAAAAATTACCCTGGAACTTTCGGAAATGTTCGAAAAAACGTTATTTTCAACACATTTTCATTTTTATCTCTGCTCAATGGACTTTCAGAGGAACATTTATTGAGAACAATATGTAGGTATTAACTATTCGGAAACATCTCTAAAGTTTGGTGATAATCGTTGAAGCCGTTTTGCCAAAAAGCGTAAAAAACCTATTTTTGCTTCATGGGCCTATATCTCCGTTCACCGTATTTTCATGGAGATATGTATAGAGAAGAAAAGTTAGGCATTGATTAGGAGAAGATAATTTGAAAGTTTGATCAAAATCGTTAGAGCCGTTTTCGAGAAAAATGCGAAAAACCCTAAATTTTGGTACATTTTCGTCCCCCCCCCTTCCCATCGGCCGAAATCGTCCATAACCTTATTTTGGTGTCTACAAAAAATAACGAACAAAACAAAAAAAGAACCATCTCAATCGGATCAGCCGTTCTCCCGCAAATCGAACTACAGACACACACACACACAGACATACACACAGACATACACACGGACCTCTCTCCGAAATTAGGTTTTTTAGACTCAGTAGGGTCTGAAACGTAAAGATCTGAAGAAAACCCAAATTTTTTTTTTGGGCCGATTACTATACTTTCCTTCCCTTCGGGTAGCGGAAAGTAAAAATTGGTATTGTAGTCCAATCCAATACCTAAAGGGTAAGTGTTTAAAAACGCTCATGAGATACATGGGGCTCACTCCAGAAATTCCGGAATTTCAACTACCGCCGTTTCGCTTACTACCAGTTCCAACAGTTATTTTCCAATAACTCTGCAAAAGCGATTACTATCCCTTTTTTACTTTCCGCTACCCGAAGGGAAGGAAAGTATAGTAATCGGCCCAAAAAAATGTACCAAAAACTAAGGTTTTTCGCATTTTTCTCGAAAACGGCTCTAACGATTTTGATTAAACTTTCAAATTATCTTCTCCTAATCAATACCTAACTTATACTTTCCATACATATCTCTATGAAAATACGGTGAACGGAGATATGGGCCCCTGAAGCAAAAATAGGTTTTTTACGGTTTTTGGCAAAACGGCTTCAGCGATTTCCACCAAACTCACAGGATGTTTTCAAATAGTTAATACCTACATATTGTTCTCAATAAATGTTCCTGTGACGGTCCATTGAACAGAGATAAAAATTAAAATGTGTCAAAAATAACGTTTTTTTCGATCATTTCCGTAAATTCCAGGGTAACTTTTTCACCAGATGTAATAAATCCTAATGGAGTGTCTTTTAGTCACCTATACTAACATTTCGTTCTCTATAATTATTTCTGTATATATGTGTTGAACGGAGATATAAGCCAAGTTAACTCAGAAAAGGAGATTTGTCGAATATTAATTTATCAGTATTCCAATTTTCTCAAAAACGGCTCTAACGATTTCGATCAAACTTTCGGAGTACTCTCAGCTGACTAGTCCCTACATTTTGTTCTCCATAAATGTTTCTGTAGAAATGCGTTAAACGAAGATGGAGCACCCGCGTATGTAGCTGGTCTTCGAACTTACGGGGGTGGCGGAAAGTTGTGTGTTGCTACGCACCAGATATTTTTAAAATCGTATTTACAGCCTCATTAATTATTTGTGTACCAATTGCTCAATAATGTTCCTGCAATGAGTACGAGCAGCACAATAAGTTCCGGAACTGTAAGCGCTACCGCTTTCTGCTGCCGTAAAGCGTTGTTTGACCTAGTTCAAATTAACTGAGTGATAAATGAATTGATTAAATAGAATTAGCCATGTACAAAGTGAATTTACGTAGAGCTAAGGAAAGTTGTGTGTTGCAACGCACCAGAGATTTAAACAACTAAGGTCAGATGTTCGATAGACATCCAAAGAAGGAAGTATCGGCAACTTCACGCTGTTAGCTCATCAGATGCTAATTAGTAAAGGTGTACACAGGGCTGAGGATTTTACCACTGTAAATGATAGCTGTGATGACTCAGGCATCTGTCATGGCGTGGTATAGTGGTAAAATTACGGGTGCTTAACCATCAGGAGTGTTGGGTGTGTTAGGTACTCGGTAGAAGCATTAAGGAACCACTTCCTCTCGTCTCAACCAACCTGTACGCGTCAAAGACACGCCATGACTATCGTAACAAATTGAGGTTGTGTACAATTCACCAGTTTATTCATTATTTTAAGCGAGGAGGCCGTTTCCCAGTCACATTTGAGAATTCACCCAAGTTCCTGTCTCCAAACCAACTAAACCTCATCAGAAAGATTATCGACATACTAACCTAGCTAATTTTTTGTTCCAGGCTACGACAGATTCATGGTTTTCTCACCCAATACATTCAGAAATAGAGAGGCACAACGGATCAGCATATTTCTACTTGTTCGACTACAATGGCTCTCAATGCGTTTCTGACATACTGAATATTACAAAGGAATATCGCTTTGGTAAAATGAATTAACTATTTTCGATTTATACGTACGATAAACAAACAATTTTAATAGCCAAGTCACCATCAGAAACAAACGGGGACTTAAAGTTAGGTACAAAAGTGGTTTCCACAGAAACAACAAATAATCACTTAAACACAAATGAGTGGAAATCTACCACATTTCGATAACATCGCTATTACTTTCCTTGGCTCTACGAAGTAGAAAGGAAAGTTATGTAATCGGCTGAAAAAAAAATTTTGAGTTTTCTTCAGATCTTTACGTTTCAGACCCTCCTGAGTCCGAAAAACACTATTTGGGAAAATGGCCTGTGTGTCTGTGAACGATTTTTAGAGAAAACCACCGTACCAAATCACCTCAAACTTGATATCTCGCCCGCAGGCCTGCATGGGACGCCAAAATAAGGGTTTGGACAAAATCCACCGTAAGTCCACTATAGTTATCATAGTGATCAAAACACCAAATTTTTTTTTCTCAATAACGGCTCTAACGATTTTGATTAAATTTGTTATATTGATAGCTCTCAATGAGACAATTATACCATAAAATTCCCATTCGTGTGAAAATGACGAGAGCAGCACAATAAATTATCAAAATTTTCGACGAAATCGATTTTAGCGCGGTTTTTAGAGAAAACCACCGTACCAAATCAGCTCAAACTTGATATCTCGCTCGCAGGTTACCATGGGACGCAAAAATAAGGGTATGGGCAAAATCCACCGAAAGTTAACTATAGTTATCGTAGTGATCAAAACAACAAAAATATTTTTTTTCTCAAAAACCGCTCCAACGATTTTGATTAAATTTTTTATATGGATAGCTCTTAATAAGATAATTATACCATAAAATTCCCGGTTGTGGGAAAATGACGAGAGCAGCACAATAAATTATCAAAATTTTGACGAAAAGCGTTTTTGCAGCGGTTTTTTCCTTTTAAAGTCCGCTGGAATGCTACTAGAATGTTCAAAAAATTGGTATTGTAGTCCAATCCAATACCTATAGGGTGAGTGTTTAAAAACGTTCATGAAATACATGGGGTCACTCCAGAAATTCCTGAATTTCGACTACCGCCGTTTCGCTTAATTCCAGTTCTAACAGTTATTACCCAATAACTCTGCGAAAGTGATTACTATCCTCCTTCAAAAAATTTTTGTTTACAGCCTCATTAATTTTCTGTACACCAATTGCTCAATAATGGTCCAGCAATGAGTACGAGCAGCACAATAAATTCCAGAACTGTAGGCGCTACCGCTTCCTGCTGCTGTGACGTGCTGTTTGACCAAGTTCAAAGGAACTGAGTGGTAAATGAATGGATTAAATAGAATTCGCCATGTACAAAGTGAATTGACGTAGAGCTAAGGAAAGTTGTGTGTACCAGATATTTTTTCTTCTATCAAAGAGTTCAGCTGGAAAAATGTGATCTTCATCAGAATTTGTATTTTGTATGCCTCCTGAGTCTGAAAAACGTATTTTGGCGCATGATGGAAGATATAACTAAAGCTCCATAAGCAGCCCATTGGCACCCAGGTGTGAACAACTGCCAGTGTTAATACTGTGGTCAGGTATGGTTTCAAATCGACAAGCGTTGTTCATAGACTACGTGGAAAGCCTGAATAAAGACAGTTTGGCTTTCGCCAAAGTAAGCTGGTACATCAGTTAGGCTCTATCAACGATATGCTTGAAGATATTGTCTGTTCACCAATAGACCGTGATTGCTCTTGCTTCTGTTGCCAAAATACACCCATACCCGTGATACAACAGCCATATTTTGGTTTTAAAACCCTCAGTCAGGGCTCGCAGGAATGGAGCAATCACCCGGTCATTTGTGTGCTGCAGATACGAACCAGATAGTGTGAGTTAACCAAGTTGATGAGGTGGACAGCAAAGTGAAAATTTTCATCACATCACTGAACTCTCCTGGGCGTTGTGTACTTGAGAAATTGACTTACAGGGCTGTCAAGGCCCTCGGCAGACTGATACCCATAGAAGCATCCATCAAGTCAACGAACTACAACACTCGCACTACAACTCCATGAAAACAAGTAAAGAAAAAGGAAATGTTGAGCAAACAAACTCAAGTTGATCATCCTGCATTGGAACTGTCCACTGAACAAGGTGGACGACAGACAACCACAGGAAAAGGGATTTTCTTTCTCTCTTTCTATACTTGGCCAGCCATTAGAAATGTTGATGTTCCAAGGGCTCTGAAAGGAGTCTTAAGTGGCACCTGTGGAAAAAAAGGCTTCTTCCTTGAATAGTAACGATGTATTGTACACAAAGGTCCGCTTCGTTTGATAACCTGTCATGTGGCTCTTGGCGGCCATTTCCGCCACATCTCCCCTCCTTCACTTTATCTTCTGACTTCAACTTGGCAGTTAGTGACATTCCCACGTGGAGCTCTCTGATTTTGTTCCACAGGTTCCAATTCAGCCTCTACTCGTACTTCCCTGCTTCATCCGTCATTCTTGTTACTTTTATTTATTTTACATTTTCCAAGAACGTCCAATATGGTTCCCGAGGAATGTGGGGGAGGGGTCAATAATTTAGGATCTCAACTAACTGTTGTTACTGGTTTGTAAGATTGTATTAGCTGAACTAACCTTCTTGTTTCTATACTCCTTTTCGTGGACTCTAATCCTTTCTCTGACAAAACCTGATGCATTTCCGAGATTTCTCATACTTTTAAATCCTAATGTAAACTCTCCAGCAAAGTCAAAACTCTTCAATGTGAGCAAGCTGCTCTTAATGCTGTCTATCTCAACACTTACATGTTGACCTGAGCAATGGGTACACCATGTGTCGGGGTCCCCTTTTTAAGGGCGTGTGTGGCCTTAAAAAGGGCCGACGAAAGTCTCGTTGGTACTGCCTCTGCTGGTTGGCAAAGTGTGAGGCTAGGGACTCGGTTGAGTCGATGCTCCTTCTGCAGACGCGGGGCGAGGGACTCGGTTGAGTCAAAGGCCCAGTCGAGCGTAGGTCGAAGAGCTCGGTCGAACGGCAGAGCCTCAAGGCGAGGAACGAGTTCCTCGGGCGTCGGCCGAAGAGCTCGGTCAGGCGGCAGGTCCTCAAGGCGAGGGACGAGTTCCTCAGGCGTCGGTCGAGCGGCAACTCCGCAGGGCGAGGGACGAGTTCCTCGGGCGTAGGTCGAAGAGCTCGGTCGAGTGGCAGATCCTCAAGGGGAGGGACGAGTTCCTCAGGCGTCGGAGCGTAGGTCGAAGGGCTCGGTTGAGCGGTAGCTCCTCACGGCGAGTGACTCGGCTGAGGGATTCGGATGAGTCGAAGGCCCAATCGAGCAGTGGCTCCTCGAGGTGAGGGACTCGTCGTCTCCGCTGGCACAGTCTTCAAGTGTAGTCTCTGGTCAGTTGATGTTGGCTCCTTGAAGTCGGAAGAAGGACTGAATGAATGTCCTTGCAGGCAGGCCCTTATGTACGTTCTCTTGGGGGGTGTAGCCCTCTCTCATTGGCTACCTGCTATCCCCTCCAAGAGTCATCTGTGGCTCGCGGCTGGCGCCCTCTGTCGGGATGAGGCGCCTTTTGTTGTAGAGAGTGGCCAGCTGCCACATAGCTCCCCCCAAAAGGTACCTTGGTGGAAGTTATAGGTCGAAACGAACTGTTTTCTTGATGGGGCGTCCTGACCGTGTTGTCGTGGTTGATGCTGGGGTCGTCTGGCTGTCCTCAGATGTTGTAGTTGGGGTGTCGACCATCGTTCCGGGCGTGTCCTTGTCTGAAGCGTCGCCGTACGCTGGCTTCACACGGTCGATGGAGACTGTGGTTTCCCGGTCGCCGAGCTGTAGCTTGAAGGTCTTGTCTGTGCGCTGTATGACCTGGTAGGGTCCTGCGTAGGGAGGCGTTAGGGACTTCTTCATCCCTTCGACTCGGAGAAAAACGTGGCTGCATGTCTTGAGGTCTCTTGGTAGGAAGATTTTCGGTGTGGTGTTCTTCGGAGAAGTCGGTCGAAGTGAAGACATGAAGTCCTGGAGTTGTTGGACGAAATCCTCTCGTTTAGTTGGCTCTGATGGTACGAGTAGGTCACCTGGGAGACGCTGCGTAGCCCCGAAGGTCATTAGTGCCGGGCTGTGGTTCTCGTCGTCTATTGCTGAGCGAAGCCCCAGCAAAACGAGTGGAAGGTGCTTTGTCCAGTCTCCATGGGCGTCTCTTGCTGTTAGGGCAGCCTTCAGGGTCCTATGGAACCTCTCGATTCGTCCGTTTGCTTGAGGATGGTATGGCGTCGTCCGAAAGCGTTGGATGCCAAGTAGCTCTGAAAGTTGTCTGAAGAGGTTTGACTCAAACTGACGACCCTGATCCGTTGTAATTCGCAGAGGCGTGCCGTATCTTGCAATCCACGTATCGACGAAAGCTCGAGCGACTGTTTCAGCGTGGATGTCTGGCAGAGGTACTGCTTCAGGCCAACGAGTGAACCTGTCGATCATAGTGAGACCTTGTGATCAGATGACGGCAGAGGTCCCACTAGGTCCAGGTGTACATGTTCGAAGCGGGCCAAAATCGGGAACGTGCCGAGGGGTGAGACAGTGTGTCGAGAAACCTTGGCTTTTTGGCAGGCAGTGCAGGCTCTAGCCCATTTTCCAGCGTCGGTATTCATTCCTGGCCAAAAGTAGCGGCGGGCAAGCATTCTGCGGGTGCTTCGGATCCCTGGATGGCTAGGCGCGTGAATACGGTCAAAGGCGGCTTGTCGGAAGGAGGTAGGAAGGTATGGGCGAGGGTTGGAGGTCGTAGTCTCGCATAGGATCGAAGTCAATGATCCAGGAATTACTATCCGTTCGAGTTGGAAGGATCCTTTGTTCGGGAGAGTGCCGTTCTCCTCTTCGCTGGCTTGCGCGGTGGCTAGTGCTTCCCATGGATAGGAATCTTCTTGAGATGGCAAGAACAAAGATATAAGTAAACACAGGTCTATCTTAGTGGTGCGTACTGTATACTATCAAAACTGCACCTGCCTTAACCGTACACTTCTTTGTCCAGGTCCCACACACGCAGATGATATCCCATACCTCTTCAGGGCAAAACGTTTGGATCTCTTAGCCGACGGATCATTTGAAGACCTCCTGAAGTCGAAAGAAATGGTCAAGATATGGACAGATTTCGCGAAAGGGTTGTAAGTACCCTTTGAGTGCCAAATGCATTATTCTTGTATTTCATACTCCATTGTGGGATGAGTGGTCAAGATGTTATATTTGAGATTGTGCTCATTGAGGTTGCATATGAAAAGGTTGTGAGCTATAAGTAAATAAGAACATGAATAAGTAATCACAGTAGTACATGACTCTCTCCCATGATATTATAAATAATACACAGTCAAATACCTGCGAGGTCTGTAGTAGACTGTGGGGACATGTAGGGATGTGCATAAGAGCCTATGGGTTTCAGGCACTGAAGTATAGAGTAAGTAGGCCTGAAGTGGGCAAGTACTGATTGACATGGGGCTGGCTGGGTAGTCGTGGTTCGAGTCAGTGTTTCGTTGAAAAAGGAATACAGCTTCTCAGAGTGGCGGTGCAGGGGCTTAGTGTCTAACTTCTCTCGGCTCACAAAGAAACCCAACCCTTATGGCACTGGTACAAGCATCTATCCTGAATTTCCGTGAAAGTTCCTCGGGTGTAATATTGTACCTTTCCCTTCTGACAACCCTATGGCCCAATGGCCATACTAAACGTTGTAAAAGACACTTGAGAGTTCCTCGTTCCCCTGGATGAGCCAAATGAGGGATGCTTTTAAATTCCCGCTTTCTAGCTCTTAGTGGCACAAAAGGTCAAACGAAACTCGTGGATACATCTCCGTACACAAAGTTCTGGCACGTTGACCTTTTTCCATGAGAACTTGGAACCAGAATCAGAAGTCGGGAGTTATGTAGCTTTTTGTTCCTTCACCATGTTATTGTAATCTAGAACATCTAACAGTCAGTCGTCTAACGACGTTTCTCTTGTAATGTGGCGATTGTCGGTAGTAAACTAATATAATCACGTTGTCTGGCCTGGCGTTGGGATGGCTTGTCAAATCATCAAAGGTGAATGTCAGAAGCTTTGATGAGTGCGTTGGGTTCAACTTCCGGAAAAATATAGCAAACGTTTCCATTGTCCATCTACCAACTACTTCAGGCCACTTCCAATTCAAATTAGCGCTGTAGACTGGGCCATGAAAGCAAAACGGAGTTCGTATTTACAGCAAAAGCTTTTAACGACCCTGGATCTCATAGAGATTCGGAATCCAGTTTGCCAGAAGGTTCTTTGGGCTGTTTTGTCGAGGTGCTGGTGAGAATGGCAGTATGAGCAATAAAATCCCGGTAAAAATTGAAGAGCCCTGTAACTCCTTAAACTCTTGACAGTTTTAGGCGTAGTAATCTGGTTTAGCTTTTCTACCTTTGAAGGATGCTGCCTACAACCATCTTTCCACATGATGTGCCCGAAGAACTAAAGTTCGAATTTCTCAGCTCATATCGTGCTGAGCTTATCGCCGCTCCCAAATCCCGGAACTGTTGGAAGAATGCTCTAAGTTAGGTCAGCGATGTTTTCCCCTTCATTAATATTTCACAAATCTTTGGGAGGTTTGAGCCGCCTTACGTACTACATGGTCATCTGAGGAAATTCTAACCTCAAAGGCGATATGATAGCATTCTTTTCTATATCTTCATGGCCTGTGAGAATCTGATAGTCCAGGAGCCGAGGGCTAAAAACGTTGGCCGTTGAGTTGAAAGTTGGTTACTATTTTTTCTGATAGTTCCCTCAATGTTTTGTAACACCCCACAAGTCTGCTCTCTCAGAAGTATGGACTAAGAAAATGGCGGCTCATAAAAAAATTCAAAATTTGACTTATTAGTTGATAGTTACAATATTTACCACAGTTGAAGAATTGGCTTGTACTTTCCCAATTCACACCTCTGCAACCTCCTATGCTTGGCCATTAAGTTGCAGAGCCAATCAAAATTCGTCTAATTTTGAACCAAATTTTAACTTATTAGTTGACATTGGAAATTTGTATGGTGGATTCGCATCAAGTAACTGAGTCGAAAAACCCGAATCTGCCACAATAGTTTCGTGGACTTCGACTTGCAGACGAGGTCAAAATTTGACGAAATTTTGGTCAAAAAATGACCTACGGAGTTGAAACTTGAAATTTATGTTACGAGTAGGTGAAGTGAAGTACTTTAAGAATTACCTAGTCTGCTTTCCTCATTTTGAGGACTCTTTCGAGCAGACGACATCAAAATAGGATGAATTTGAAGGCTCAAAAATTGACTTATTAGTAGATAGTTGCAAACGACGTGAATGAGTTCCACATCCATCAGCTTTACTATAAAATTTTATCTGCCATCTCAAAAATGTGGTATTTTCAAAGCAGAGTCGCTGAAATAGAATTGTCCAGTATTAAAAAAAAAAACTGAATAGTTGAAATCAGCTGAAAATGACGTGAATCGGATCTACAGCAACTCAGTAAACAGTAAATAGTATCTGCTACCTTCAAAATGTTGTGTTCATACAGCAGACTACTTCTGGGCTAAAATTACTAATTATATATTTGAAGTATATTCTGTCTCGATGGCTCATAAAAAGAATATTAACTAATCGCCTCGGTATTCCTGTATGCCTTTAGTGGATGGGGAGTAAAACCGATTAGTACGCATATAATATGCATTATAACATTTTATTCCTGATTTTAACAAAACACGCTCATAAAATAACTGGGGCGTGGTAACACACAACTTTACGCAGCCCCGTAAATACGACGACCTGCTACATATACGGGCGCTTTATCTTCGTCTAACGCGGTTTGGCGGGAACATTTATGAAGGACAAAATGTAGGTACTACTTAGTTGAGGGTGCTTGGTAAGTTTGATTTTAATCGTCATAGCCGTTTTTGATATAATTGGAAACCCAATAAATTATTATTCGAGAAACCTCGTTTTTCGAGCTATTGCGGCTTATATCTCCGTTCAACGGATAGCTACTGACATTATCCCGGAGAACAAAATATGGGTATAGGTTGCTAAAAAAATTTCATAAGATTGATTAAATCCAGTGACTCAATTACTCGGGAAAGTACACAACAGTTCAAAAACCATTTTTTTCGACATATTTTCATTTTCATTTCTGTTCAATGAACTGTCAGATGAACATTTACCCTTAACAATGTATACGTATTAACTATTTAAAAACATTCTGTGAGTTTGATGAAAATCGTTGGAACCATTTTGCCAAAAAGCGTAAAAAACTATTTTTGCTCCTTAGGCTTGTATCTCCGTTCACCGTATTTTCATAGAGGAGAAAAGTTTTGTCCTAACCAGTATACTTTGGAAGTTTAATCAAAATCGTTGGAGCCGTTTACAAGAAAAATGCGAAAAAAACCCTAGTTTTCGGTACATTTCCCCCCCCCTCCCCTTTCCCATCGACCGAAATCGCGCATAACCTCATTTTCGCGTCTGTACGAAATAACAAACAAAACAAAAAAAGAACCAGTTTAATGGGTTCAGCCGTTCTCTAACGAACGACACCCACACGCGGAAATGAGGTTTTTCGAACTATTGAAGAAAGTCAGTTGAATATGATGGAACATGAATTGTTTTTGCTTTTATTTAACCGAGTTTCTTCAATAGGGCTTGAATAATACGATTCGGAGAAGTTTAACCACCACAGACAGGGAAGTGAGTGGGAGCGAACGCGAGCACAGGCGACGAGCTAACTGCCTCAGTTACAACTAACGGCAGCGAAGTCAGGGCATTTGAGGTGCCCAGTCAGCATAAATGCCCCGGACGAGCCTCCACTGAATCGAAGGGTTTGGTTCGTCCCGTTACGAGACGAAAATAATAAATTGCTTCTTCAGACGTTTCGAATCTAAAACCTTAATGCACTGCAAATTCAAATTTCCACGGGTTGGTGGGGGGAGGTATGTACCCTATTATTAGCGGTTTGTTCCTAAACCGCTGATTAATTGACGCCTGCCCAACTTTCTGACTGGTAACTCAAAGCTTATAGAAGCAGTGGGAAACCAACCTCTTCAGTCTCTTTTCAATCGCCGCTCACTCTCACTTCATTCAGCCCTATTATACTGAACGCTGTGTGTGATGTTTTTTTTTTTAAATTAGGCCGTCGGTTGTGAACTCTTAACTTAAGTGTTGAACAATGCTAAAACTTATCAAACTTAGTTGTATAAATTGTGACGCTCTTGTGAATCATTAAATCGTTCAACAGGGACCCAACTCCAAATCCGGTCGTTGGGCGTGATTGGGAGAAGTTATCTCACAATGGAGGGCACCTACTCATATCCAACGAAATTTCAAGAATTATCAGTCGAGAATCTGACAACTCCTGGCTGAGAAGGCGGCTGGATTTTTGGTCGAGACTCCCTTGGCGGGAATGAAAATGAGACATTCGTTTAATCTATTGTACCAAGACAAGGACACCTACTTTGTACGGTCATAATCGTATTAGCCGTTGATGTGGCCAATATCGTATGTATACGATGTATGTATCGGTATACCGATGTTTTAGCTTCATTTGTGTCTATTGTGTCTGCAAACTGTCTGTACTTAAAACTTGGTGCAATATGGAACATAGTCATTGTATATGGTAATTTGTATAGATGATCTCACGATGTTAGAGAAAAATAAAATTTTGCTAGCATAAATAGTACATATTTGCTAATATATTTGCTTTGATGGGCACCACTTTACAACTTGGGCTTATTCGTGACTGTTGGGCGAGTCCGTCTTTCCTAGTTGGTGTAGTACTGTGGGCAAATGCTATTGATGTGACGATATCTGTACTGATGCCCGGAAAGATTCACCCAAATAGGTTTGTTGACTTACTCCAGATTAGATTCAGTGATAGGTCGGGGGGGGGGGGGGGGTCCAGAAACAATTATCCAAAATAATAATAATGAACGTTCATCCCCCCCACCCCTGCAGCCTGTTTTCATCAACCCTCGTTCCTCAAGTGGACTGGACGGTGATTATTATCGAGAAAGCGAGATTATGGGCAACCAAGTACAAGTAGTGAATTAAGATACTTGTTCAGGTAGCTCAGAAGGAAGCTTGTTTCACAAACGTGAGAACGCTGAGGTCTTTTTCTTTTTTTCTCTTTGTTTCATTATTTATTTCGTTAAGGAGCAACAGTGACTCATCAAGCTCTTCACATCAAAAAAGGTCCCGGAATCAACCCGTAGCGAATTGTAGGCGATTGCGTCTCTACCAACGGCAATCGGTCTCTCGTTTTCTACTAGTGCTCGATCTGCTAACGACCTGAACCTGAACCGCAATAGCATTTATTCCTTTTCGACGAATTGGGCCACAGGATCATCAGAATTCCGCCCTGTTCAGAAACTGTCTCCAGTTTTCATACACTGCAGCCGCCAACGTATAGATCGGAGTTAGGTTCTCCATCATCTACCACCGCTCCATCTTCGAACGCGTTCCTCCTCCTCCTCCTCCTCGAACCACCACGGGTACTGTGCTCGCGCGTGCTACGGATGAACACGGTCAGACGGTTTTATTTTCATTGTACAGAATTTAACTTTATTTTATAGGCTCTCATTTAGCAATTCATTTTCTTTTATTGTTCCTTCTCAAAGTATTTAGATTATTTCTTTTTTTTCCCCTCCTTGTTATTATCGCACATAAATCAATTTTTCTAGACTGGGTTAATTCGTGAATCTTGTTTAATCATCCCGACTCAGTCGAACAATACTAAACTCATCTTTCAATATTCAACTTCGTTCATCACTGGAAACTAAAACCATCGAACAACTGTCTAGATAATCGGCATACTAAGAAGAAGAAAAAAAGTATATAATCGAGTAAAGCTAAAGTTAATTATTTATTGTCAAACGAATAGTTTCTCTCTCTAAAACGGGTCTGACAACTTTTGCAAACTTTTTTATGGGTAGGTTCAATCATTGAAACGCGCTGTAATCGACTGAAAAAAAATTCTGAGTTTTCTTCAGATCTTTACGTTTCAGACCCTCCTGAGTCCGAAAAACACAATTTGGGAAAATGGTCTGTGTATGTGTTTCTGTAAACGATTTTTAGAGAAAACCACCGTACCAAATCAGCTCAAGCTTCATATCTCGCCCGCACGTTACCATGGGACGTCAAAATAAGGGTATGAACAAAATCCACTGAAAGTTAACTATAGTTATCATAGTGATCAAAACACCAAATATTTTTTTTTCTCAAAAACGGCTCTAACGATTTTGATTAAATAGTTTATATTGGTAGCTATTAATAAAGCAATTATAGCATACAATTTCCATTCGTGGGAAAATGACGAGAGCAGCACAATAAATTACCAAAACTTTCGACGAAAAGCGTTTTTGGCGCAGTTTTTAGAGAAAACCACCGTACCAAATCAGCTGTAACTTGATGTCTAGCCTACAGGTTACCATGGGACGCAAAAATAAGGGTATGGGCAAAATCCACCGAAAGTTAACATATAGTTATCACAGTAATCAAAACACAAATTTTGTGTCTCAAAAACGGCTCTAACGATTTTGATTAAATTTTTTGAATTGTTAGCTCCCAATATGGCAACTATACCATAAAACTACCATTCGTGGAAAAATGTCGAGAGCAGCACAATTAATTATCAAAATTGTCGACGAAAAGCGTTTTTAGCGCGGTTTTTCCTTATAAACTCTGCTGGAATGTTACTAGAATGTTTAAAAAAATTGGTATTGTAGTCCAACCCAATACCTAAAGGGTGAGTGTTTAAAAACGCGCATGAGATACATGGGGCTCACTTCAGAAATTCCGGAATTTCAACTACCGCCGTTTCGCTTACTGCCAGTTCCAAAAGTTTTTACACAATAACTCTGCCAAAGTGATTACTATCCTTCTTCAAAAAATTCGTGTTTACAGGATCATTAATTATTTGTGTACCAATTGCTCAATAATGGTCCTGCAATGAGTACGAGAAGCACAATAAATTCCGGAACTGTAAGCGCTACTGCTTCCTGCTGCTGTAAAGCGTTGTTTGACCAAGTTCAAATTACCTGGGTGATAAATGAATTGATTAAATAGAATTAGCCATGTACAAAGTGAACTGACGTAGAGCTAAGGAAAGTTGTGTGTTGCAACGCACCAGATATCTTGTTTTCTTTTTGTCTATTACGTAAGGGACATTTATTCTAGTGCCTTCACGGTTCAAGCTGTTCAGTTCTTGCCCGAAAATTAGCCTGGCCACCCGAACATTTTGTCTTGTTATTCCTGGTAATCCAGAAAGTGTACTTGGGGATCCCAAGTGAGCAGTTCCGCGCAACCGATTCGGAATCCAATCAGAGATTTACTCGATCGCGAGTTCGCCAGAACTGGACACTCGAAACTGCTAGTATATCCAGTTTCATCGCCACCATTCCGTCTCATCAGAACCGGAGTCAAACTGAAGAAGTCGCCTTTGGTCAGACGTAAAAGGGCAGTGTAGCTGGTGGGACCCCTTTTCTTTTGCGCCTATAGGAATTCCTGTTTTATTTTACTCGGAAATACAGTAATTTCCTTTCTTTTGTTAATATATTTCATGTACATCGTGTGGTTCAAGGGTTTCGTTCAAAGGAAAATTCTCCTCCCCACCACATTGAACGTTACAATGCGCTTTTCCAGATTATGGGGTTGCACCGTTCAATCTGCCCATTACCTCTGGGGTTGTTAGACTCGTAGCAATTCCTTGCGATATCAGAAAAGCTTGAGTTCGGGTGACGTGAAAGTTGAGTGTCAAAAATAAGTTTCTCAAATGATTAGTGTAGATGCGGACAGGTACTGCAATGAAGGCGAAGGGGAATCGCGGAATATTCAACTACGATTGTGAGTAGGTACTGATTTTTCATCGAATGAAGGGGTCCTTTAGAATCCAGGTTCAGCCTCTCAAAAGGCATTGTGGATTTGATGAGGACACCTTGAGGATGGGTCGGTAGAGCGCCTCTCGGGACGAAGGTCCATCGGAATCCTCAAAATTTTCGACGAATTACGTGAACCGCAACTTGACTCCTGAATCGGAGTTATAATTCATTGAGAAGGGTCTTCTCGTGACTGAAGCAGACGGGATTCTCTTTCAGATGGCTGTGAGGCTCACGTTAACCGTGGCCGAGGCAGATCCAGTGAAAGTAAAGAAAAAAGGTTCTGTAGGAGTTGAGGGCAACGGATTTCTGAACAAGAAGTTGTTGTCGCTCCTGGAGTCGTGTTTTGAGGGGAATAAATTGTAATAAGACCACTTACAATCCTAGAAAAACCCGAATATAACAAGTGATTTTGGAAACATGCTATTATAACCCTTACCAAACTTATTTCCTTCACTGTTTAATTTTTATTGCGCATATTTTAGCGTTTACTTTTATTTAAGTTACATTATTGTTTTTCTTTGCTCTTTTACGTATTTATTGTATTTGCGTATAATAAATATTACATTATATTGCAGGAGGGACGGTGTATTGACGGAGGAATCGGCAACTACCCCACATTACCGACAATTGCTCTCACTGCACAAATCGTTCGCTCATCATTTGCCCGTTGACTCGCTTTCAGCGATTGTAAGCAAAGCGTGGAGTCAGCACTTGCTGTAACTGCTCGTCCTAATTGTTTAAAGCGACGAGCTTCTACGGGAATCGACGACTTCCTTTAGTGTGTGCAATTCGACTGTAATTTATTTATCGCGAGTAGCTCTCTACCGAGCTAGCGAAATTAGACGATTATTTTTGTGCGTTAATAACCTTTTTGGAGGCAAATGCCGGGCTTTACTGTCGGTTCGTGCCTTATCTCGAGATGCTGTTGACAGCATTGATGGAAAATCCGAAGTACTTCACTCGTTTTTTGAGGCTAGTGATGACAGAAAACGCGCTCACGGGTTAAACACGTTCTGCAAACCTTCGTTTTTTCTACTAACCCCCTCACCCCTACCCTTACAGTCGACGAAAAATGCTCATTTTCCACCTCATTTATATTAATAATGACTTACAAAACAAAAACGTTCGAGCTCAACCAGTACAGTCATTGAAATGCTAAACTAATTAGTTTTCGGTTGTCTATGGGTGGGTTTTCCGTGGGCCTTTAGTAAGCTGGATGAAAGAAAAAACGCTGCAAATTATTACACAACGGTTTATTATTCGGATAATCAGCTTGACCTAGCATTAATGCTCCGAGACCCATCCTGTTCGATTCAGCATCGAAAAATATCATAATGAAACCCAAAAAAAGGCCGAAAAGAACTGAATCGTAATATTAAAATAAACAAAAAAAACACGAAAGTATCTAGAAAAAACTGAATTTTAATATGAAAACATGCACGCTAAATACTAATATCAAAATTTAACCAAAAATCTATGAAAAAACATAATGAGAATGAAACGAAAGAATCTAAAAAAATTGAATCGTATTAAAACGAAAACGTCGGGAAATTGGAAGAGTAAGGCGAATGGGGAGAGACCGGTCGTTGGGAGGGAAGCGGCGGGAGGCCGCACTCGCTCGCCTCGAGAGCGGTTGGTTTTTAATGAGACGGGCGGGGCGGAGGGAATTCAAACGACGAAACGCTTGTAGCTCCCGCGTTGTACTGCGTTTCGTTAATTTTTTAACCGTTTTTGCCCATTACAACCACGGGCTTCGTCGATCGGATTGCCGAGATGGCGGGCACAACTAGATACCAAATCGGATTTTTGGGCGAAAGAACGAATTTTTAGACCACGTTAAAGGCACAAAACGGCCCGGACGGCGGACGGGGACGGGGGACGAGGGGACGGGGGCGGGGGACGGGGACGGGGACGGGGACGGCGGACGGACATTGCAAATTTGGAATCTCCATGTCTTGAAACGTAAAGTATCAAATTTATTGCTTGTAGCGCCGCTGTTAACTGACAACAAAAAGCCTTTAGTAAGCCGGATGAAAGAAAAAAAACAATAAAAAAGCTAACTTATTTTATTTAATGGCCATAAATGTACAACTCTTTCATAATAAAATTACAGCTAACGTCAAAATGTCGAAGAAATGCCGAGTTGTCACGATACGACATATTACAAATTCACTAAATTAATGGCGTTAAGTTAAGACAATAAATGCAGCATTTCAGAGGATGCTGAGGGGCTTTTACTCACTGCCAACCCCCTTCCCAACTAACTGCGTAAACATTGAAGGGGCATGTTGCCCTCTGAACGCGTATTCAAACGATGAGGTCAATGCCAAGGTCCTGCCTTTAGGTGGTGCTCGTTGCATGTGACCTGCACCACTGTAATCTCACTGTACAGGGAAATTAGAATATCGAACGCGTAGCGATGACCAAAGGGTAAACGCGCCTTTGAAGAACAGCGATAGAAACGTCTTGCAGGCATGCCACTAAAAATGATCTGTGGATGTAGCGCTCAAAGTAGAAAACCAGTAAGAACGCATGATGTTACACCTTTTTGAGCAAGTCTCCAGGAGATGGGATTATTCGTGAGGCTAATCAAGGTCTAATGAAGCGGCTTCCCAGTGTAATTTGGCTGAGGTCTCTTTGTTATCACCTCAGCCGGGAAATTGCTCTCAAAAACGCTGCATCAGCTGTTCGGGAGGGTTCAGTGGAGTCAATCATTATTCGTAAGGAAGTAGGCATTTTGGTGGATATTGGAAGAGTACTTAGACTCTGCTCCCCGATGTGCGGGCAGGTGGATTGTGTTTGAGACAATCGATGGTGTGAATGACACTGGAGATGGATCAACACTGCTGGTATGCAGACCTGTGGGTGCCAAGCTCATGGAGGAGGTGGCTAAGGGTGACAGAGTGGATGTGCAAGTTGATTCTACACCCTCGACTGATAGTAATCCTAGTAAATGCCAGAGTGGGTAGATCTAGTTGCTTCAAAATACTGTTTTCTCTCCCAACTTTGGGATGTACTTCAGGGAAATTGTGGCGAGGGGAGCTCTAATGAGGGATAAATCTGCCAGTAGGGAGCTATGCCTCACTCGTGCGATCTATTTCCTGTTCTCGTGCACTCTTTCTTGGTGTGGCATCCAACAGTACCAGCAGTGCCTGCTCTATCCATCATCATCAAAGGAGAGCCCACATTGCGGATTTACCTCATTAATAGAACAGGGTCTGGATGTGCTTTGTGAGCTCATTCTCGATATTCCGATAAATTGCCTCGTTTGAAAACCAATTTAAGATGTCAGTGGGTGGAGCGGTGCTCCTCCAACTACTACAGTTGACTGAGGAATGGCACTAGATGAGTTGGATTCCTGGTCCTTTGAATATATCCGGCTTTATGCAGCTGACATCCTTGAGAGGTTTAGGGAGCACAAAAAGCAGTGGTTCTGGCAGAGGGCTATGGACTCGGAGAAGTTCACTCTATATAGGGAGCTTGACACCCGCTTCAAGGCTGCAAGCTTGGTCAGTGAGCCAGTGATGGATATTTTCTCCGCGAGGTGGATTTTTAAGTTGAAGGGAGAACTGCTACATATCAATGCATAGCCGTATAACACTAACCACAACGAGGAGTGTGCTCTGTGCAATAGACATGAGAGTGAAGACTTGCACCAATTTCTCTGTACTTGCCCAGTACTTGGAGAGTTTAGGATTGCAGTTTTTTAATAAACCTGTCCTATCACAGAATGAGGCTGTGGCTTTGTTGGATGGTGGTGGATATCCTCAGCTGGTGGCTTTTGGTAGGATGGCCTGGAGATATCGCTCTTCGTTGGTACATGAATTTAATTTTTAATTTCCTTTTATTTTATTGTATTTTGTTTTTGTGGTTGGTTCTTTTTTCTTTTCGTATGTTTCTAGTATAACCTGCTGACGCCCCCGACAGACGGTTTGAAAAACCATGTCGGTATTGTTTATTTTTGTAATGCAGAAGGAATCTTTTACTTTGTTTTATTTTGTCAATAAACTTTTTTCTTTTTCTTCTTCTTCTTCTGAGGAATGGCACAAGCTCGGGTGTATTCGAGGCTTCACAGATCCTCTTGGGCTGCATAACTCAGCAATCCAGAGTGAAATATATGGCAATTAACCCTGGAGCGGACGAAAGCTCTGAGAGGGCACATCTGCACAATCCTGTTTCAAGCCCCGCAAAATGAACAGTTACAAGAGCCATGTGCGTTGCTTCAATGTTTCAAAGAAAAGTGCTCTATTCAGGCCACATTGTTAGTGCTGCAGGTATTCAACCTGATGGTTCTGAGCTCTGAACCAGTGCCCTTCATTATTAGTCTAGTTGTACGCCTCCAGAGGTTACTGTTGCTTTTTTGTTGGTGCGTAGAGTCAGTTATTTCAAGTAGTCAACTTGTTTTTCAGAAGGAAATAATGGCTGCTACTAGGTCATGCACTGAGCACATTTAAATATAGTTTCAGTACCCAGTTGATAGGTACCCCATTAAAGACAAGCTCTAGAGGCAACACGTCACTTAACTCCCCGCTACAACAAAACCATAATTGCCAGGGGTTGACAGTCGCCTTTACCTACATGTCCTGACAAGTCACACTATACTCTCACAGAATGGAGCAGTTTGACAGATTTGCGCTCATTTCTTTAACAATTTCGTCTTCGTACGGATGTTCCTTTAGTTCCGTAGTTTCCCCGAAGCCCTAAGAGACCAACAAACGAATTATCCCCCAATAAAGACGAACCTGGCGGCAATTCGAAGCGTTTTAATGGGAAATTTGAGGAATGAACTTAGCACGACGTAAAAAATAAAAACGAGTCAATTGCCGCATGCAGCTTGTAGTGAAGTCGATCGACAAGCGATTTGAAGACGGCGGATATCACTCTGGTCTGTATATTGGAATGACGCCGACTCCGACTCCTCCTTCGTGAGCGCACATCGCCGAAACGAAAGACCAAGAGTCTGTGCTCGGGTCGTACACCTGAAACAAACGTTTGTAAGTTACACGAGTTTCTTATATAACTGCCAAAGTGCAGCACACTGCAACGTTATACTGCAGGGCAACCAACTTAAAGCATCATTTCTCTACAAGATGGACGAGGAAGTGTTCTTGATGCCAGGGGCACCTGGTACTAATGCTGGGATAGTTAGAGGGTCATGTCAAGTTCAAAATATACAGGTCTGCTTCCTTATCAAAATTGCTGTTCCTGAACTCTCTTCAGAACGTTGTGTAAGTTACATGTCACGGAGGTTGCAGTTTTGCTGTCACGCAAGAGGCCAGTCACTTGCTCAGCAGCCACTGATCCCAGACCTGTGAAGGTTCAGCAGATCATTGTCGACTGGTGTGGGGAGGAGTGTCAGAAGTTGTTCAGGCTGCAAGGGAAGAAAGGAACAACATCGGCTCACAGGAACAGGCCCGATTCCACTCCCTCCTTCGCCTCTAAGTAAAGAGTCACGCAGGGAAATGTACTTGTTCCAAAGACAGTTAATCAACATCAGGTCAACAATGCAGCCCAGTGGACGAGCAGAGGATCCATTTACCCCAGTAGAAATGGACCATCCCTCACGAATCTTAGCTCGTTCAATGGTGACGCAGATTCGAAATGTGTGATTTAAAAGGACGCAACGATTAGTTATGTCAAACCAGGTCTAGTTGTAAGGTCACGGCAGCAGCCATGTGTCAGTCTTGAGTTGGGGATGGAAGACCATACGAGTCGACTATTCCTACTAATACCCTCAACTAGATCATAGATATGATGTTTGAGCCCACCTGTATTTCTTCTCCTACATAAAACAAGAGTATGCTCCCAGACTTGATTCTAAAAACCATAGACTAACCCAATCAAAAGCAGAACATCATCTCCCTCACCACACTGATGTTGCCTTCATGATCATAGCGATACAGAGACAGCAGGGTCGGGCGGTATGTACTAGACGCGTGCATTAAGTAAAGGCCGTTTGCTTATTATTTGAACATTGGTACTTTGGAGCAACGTTTTACTACTGCGGCACCATCTACTGACTCATTGTGAAGCTACAGCGTCATTTGTTTTCATTCTGACGTCGTATTGTTGTCCGTGAATGCAAAGAACAATGGTCGTGAAAATCATTGATCCCCCCCCCCCTCCAGCAATTCGTGATTCGTTTCCAATGTGCAAAAGGATCGTCGGCTGAAATTCATTGGGAGTTCTGGTTTATCGAGCTACAGTTAAGAGTGAACAAATGTCCACGACGAAGAGCGGAATGGCAGGCCCAGTATTCAGACCGATGAAATCATTTCACAAGTGGATCAAACACTGCGATATGATCCTCGATTGACGATTAGTCGCCTGGCTGAAAAATTTACTCAACGTGGACGCTACACTGTTAACAATATTGTAACGGAAAACCTCGCATACCACGAATTGTGTGCAAGGTTCAGTGCAGATCAATCATCGAGTTCAACGAAGCAATTGTGGAATCACATTAAAAAACAGAATGAACAATAAATTGTCTATATTTCCACAGAAATAATGAGCACAATTGTTAAATCGATTTCGACGGTTAGGTCATCATCAGTAACAAACATGAACTGAAGGTACCTCATAGAAAGAACATCTTATATAGTTAGGTGAACGGAGATATTGAATCCTATTGGCTCAGAGAAGTGAAAGGGGGTGGGGCAGGGGAAACCAGAGCAGTAACATCGGAAAACCCCGATGTCAATCAACTCAAGACAATGGTGGAGGGAAAACCCAAGCTATTGTAAAAATGCGAAAAACCCTAGTTTTTGGCACATTTTCGTCCCCCCACCCCCCTTCCCACCGGCCGAAATCGTCCATAACCTTATTTTGGTGTCTACAAAAAATAACGAACAAAACAAAAAAAGAACCAACTCAATCGGATCAGCCGTTCGCCCGCAAATCGAACTACAGACACACACACACACAGACATACACACAGACATACACACAGACATACACACGGACCTCTCTCCGAAATTAGGTTTTTTAGACTCAGTAGGGTCTGAAACGTAAAGATCTGAAGAAAACCCAACTTTTTTTTTTGGGCCGATTACTATACTTTCCTTCCCTTCGGGTAGCGGAAAGTAAAAATGAACCTATTAGTGGTGAAATGTTTTGAGGGATTACCTCATTTAGAGACTTCCCACACCTATCACTTTTAACAATTTCGAACTTTTCCAGAACATCCAACATACCTCCTTTTAGGCAAAAGTGAAGAAATTGTATATACTGCTTATTTGTTAGGTCAAAACTGAAGTCATGATTAGATTCACTCAGATGACTTGCAAACGCAGAAACACCTTTGTTATCCCTAAAATCCTTTTCATGCTCTTTTATTCGTTCCGTCTTTTAAATTTCCTACGAGTTTGACCACAATAATCAAGTTCACATGAACATTTTAGTTTATAGACCCCACTTTTATCCTGGACGTTAATTTTATCCTTAACAGAACCCAATAAAGCTTTAAGACTATTTTTATTTCTAAAACCTACTTTGAAACCTCTAGATGATAGGATTTTGCCAAGTTTATCCGAATTTTCCCATAGTAAGGTATTCCTATCCATTTTTACTTTCCGCTACCCGAAGGGAAGGAAAGTATAGTAATCGGCCCAAAAAAAAAGTTGGGTTTTCTTCAGATCTTTACGTTTTGAGGCCTACTGAGTCTAAAAAACCTAATTTCGGCGTGTGGTCCGAGTGTGTGTGTAGTTCGATTTGCGGGAGAACGGCTGATCCGATTGAGCTGGTTCTTTTTTTGTTTTGTTCGTTATTTTTTGTAGACACCAAAATAAGGTTATCGCGGATTTCGACCGATGGTGGGGGGGGGGGACGAAAATGTACCAAAAACTAGGGTTTTTCGCATTTTTCTCGAAAACGGCTCTAACGATTCTGATTATACTTTCAAATTAACTTTTACTGATCCATACCTAACTTTTCTTCTCTATACATATCTCCATGAAAATACGGTGAACGGAGATATAGGCTCATGAAGCAAAAATAGGTTTTTTACGGTTTTTGGCAAAACGGCTTCAGCAATTTTCACCAAACTCACAGGATGTTTTCAAATAGTAATACCTACATATTCTATTCAATAAATGTTCCTGTGACGGTCCATTGAACAGAGATAAAAATCAAAATGTGTCGAAAATAACGTTTTTTCGAACATTTCCGTAAATTCCAGGGTAACTTATTCACCAGATTCTAATGTAGTGTCTTATATTCACCCATACCAACATTTCGTTCCCTATAATTATTTCTGTCTATATATGTTGAACCGAGATATAAGCCAAGTTAACACAGAAAAGGAGATTTGTCGAATATTAATTTATCGGTATTCCAATTGTCTCAAAAACGGCTCAAACGATTTCGATCTTCGCAGTACTCTCAGCTAACTAGTCCCTACATTTTGTTCTCCATAAATGTTCCTGTAAAAATGCGTTGAACGAAGATATAGCGCCCGCATATGTAGCTGGTGTTCGAAATTACGGGGGTGGCGGAAAGTTGTGTGTTGCTACGCACCAGATATTTTAAAAATACAAACACTTTCGCTCATCACCCATCACCAAAACGAGGAGAATAATTATTGTAACGTTGAGCAACATATGCGCTATAGCCGTGCATCTTCTCAATTACGTGAAGCCTTCCAGCGGACGCTATTCTTCCCGCACTTTCTACATTAAGTTCAAGTGCCTTGTGACCAAAAACACCTGACTACCGTCTGATAAATCGAGTCATTTGGTCCTTTGCGCAAGGAAAGTAATAACGAGTAAGCAGCTAACGTTGAAGAAAACACTCACCTCGACTGTTGGGAGGTTTGAGATCCCGTCGTAACCTCCGATGGCCCAGAGTTTTCCCATATTTGCGACCAATGCCACGCGAGATCTCATAACGTTCATTGGCGCCACAAACTTCCACCTGAAATTCAAAAATGCATTACGATTCAGTACAAATAGAACAGTTGCAAGCTGCAAAGCGCGTGAGTGCTATCAACGAGGTTGTGATTCAGAAAACAAAGTTAGACTTCAACCTGCTTCAGTACAAGCTTTGGAAGCATTAATCAATGAACGTTCATGAGAGTAAAGAGCTCAGGAAATGCATGTTGATCCTCCACCCCCCTTCTGATCAATGGTAATCGTTCATAACTTTATTTTGGCGCCTTCAAAAATCACTAACGAAAAAGAAACGAGCGGTGCGTAGCAACACACAACTTTCCGCTACCCCTCGAAGTTCCAACACCACCAACATGTGCGGGCGCTATCTTCATTCAACGCAGTTCTACAGAAACATTTATGGAGAACAAAATGTAGGGACTAATTAGCAGAGAGTACTCCGTAATTTTGATCGAAATCGTTAGAGCCGTTTTTCAGAAAATTGAAATACCGATAAACTAATATTCGACAACTCTCCTTTTCTAAGTTAACTTGGCTTATATATCCGTTAAACATATATATATATACAGAAATAATTATAGAGAACGAAATGTTAGTATAGGTGACTAAAAGACACTCCATTAGGATTTATCACATCTGGTGAAGAAGTTACCCTGGAATTTACGGACATGTTCGAAAAAACGTTATTTTCGACACATTTTGATTTTTGTCTCTGTTCAATGGACTGTCAGAGGAACATTTATTAAGAACAATATGCAGGTATCAACTATTCGAAAACATCCTGAGAGTGTGGTGAAAATCGTTGGAGTCGTTTTGCCAAAAAGCGTAAAAAACCTATTTTTGTTTCATAGGCCTATATCTCCGTTCACCGTATTTTTTCGGAGATATGTATACAGAAGAAAAGTTAGGTATTGATTAGCAGATGATAATTTGAAAGTTTAATCAAAATCGTTAGAGCCATTTTCGAGAAAAATGCGAAAAACCCAAGTTTTTGGTACATTTTCGTCCCCCACCCCCTCAACTCTTTCCATCGGTCGAAATCGCCCATAACCTTATTTTGGGGCCTACAAAAAATAAAAAATAAAACAAAAAAGAACCAGCTCAATCGGATCAGCCGTTCTCCCGCAAATCGAACTACAGACACACTCACACGGACCACGCGCCGAAATTAGGTTTTTACTTTCCGCAACCCGAAGGGAAGGAAATTCTAATGGTGTGTCTTATATTCACCCATACCAACATTTCGTTCCCTATAATTATTTCTGTCTATATATGTTGAACCGAGATATAAGCCAAGTTAACACAGAAAAGGAGATTTGTCGAATATTAATTTATCGGTATTCCAATTGTCTCAAAAACGGCTCAAACGATTTCGATCAAACTTTCGCAGTACTCTCAGCTAACTAGTCCCTACATTTTGTTCTCCATAAATGTTCCTGTAAAAATGCGTTGAACGAAGATATAGCGCCCGCATATGTAGCTGGTGTTCGAAATTACGGGGGTGGCGGAAAGTTGTGTGTTGCTACGCTCCAGATATTTTAGACTCAGTAAGTAGGCGTCAAAACGTAAAGATCTGAAGAAAACCCAAAGTTTTTTGTTGACACGATTACTATGCTTTCCTTTCCCTTTGGGGTAGCGGAATTAGCTAGTTATAATCTGACGAACCGTTCTACTGCAACAAACAGGCAGACCCCAGTCTAAAATTATGTTTCGGTTCAGTGGGCCTCAGAACGGTATGCCATCGTGCAATGCATGGTAACATTTGAACAAAACTCGATAGAAACTATTGAAATAATGGTACGCAGCTGTACTCTTCTTGTCTGTACGTGACAGGTGCTCTTTTCAGAGTGAGTGCTGCTCTTGAAAACCGTTAAATCATGATCGTTCTGGAATCCTCAAACGGATCTTGGAAACTCAGTCCCGTCACTCTTATCAGTCACATTAAACGTATCACACCTGGAATGCGATTGTGACAGAGGCCTAGCAATTGATAGACCAGAAGCCTTTTCATTCTCTCTTCAACTTTCACACTGTGCACAATTTCAAATTTTCGATTAGTTGTAGACTGCTGGTCAAATGAACTTACTTGTCAGTAGTGGGGTCGTACATTTCGACTGTTTGAAGAAACGTGGCTCCGTCGTAGCCTCCGCAAACGTACAACTTTCCATTCAACGTGGCAACGCCCAATCGACATCTTTTAGTTTGCATCGGTGTAACGGACGTCCACTGTTTCGTCGCCGGATCGAATCTTTCCACCTTAAACGTGTCGCCAAACGTGTTATTACATGCCGATCGTACCAAACACGAGCGATGAGGTTAAATTATTTTCACTCACTGAATCGAAGATCGATAAGCCATTATGACCCCCGAGAGCGTACACGTAACCTTCAAAAGCGATGACTCCTCCGGCCGAACGGTGTTTTTGCATCGGAGTGACGCAGTGCCAGCAGTCTGTGTCTGGTTGGTAGCATTCGACTGTGTTCAATGAAGCTATACCGTCGTATCCTCCGCAGACGTACAAACAGTCGTTTAGGGCTGTGGCTCCGACGGCGCTGCAACGACCCAAAGCATATCAAAAGAGTGGTTTGCAGAGGATTATAGCAGTCAATAGGGGGAGAGTGTGAGAGAGCCTGATGCACTGACACTCAAGACGCTAAGTAGGTGTGACCCCCTTCATCCCATAAGCCAAATCGTGCAATGCATGGTAAACTTATAAGTTGGCACTTGCAGCTGTAACCATTTGTATTGTGGAGTGATGAAGTATACCTCAAGTTTGATCAAGTCTTCAATAGGAAAACGGCAATTGATTATTTTGCAAACCCAATTTTGTGATGTATCGTCTTATATTCCGTTCGATGTAAGGGATTAAAGGATTAGGAGGGGGAAAGGAAAGAGGGATGACAGGATGTTCCATGATCGAACGACCAGCAGTTCAGATACGACCCAAACAACTCACAAGTGGTGATACCTCAGGGAACGTCTGCTGGTACACACATCTCTTCAACACTTGCCGCTTGATGAGCTTTAGATAGAGCCATACGAATATCCATCCTGTCATATTTGCGCTTCTCGGTTACTGTGGTCTGAACGGGACCAATGGCGACGATTTCAGTCCTTAGTTCTTCTCCAGGAACAACCTGGAAAACACTGCTCTCTTTGGCTTCATTTCCCAGCCCTCAGATGACAATGCATCAACAACCTGCTTCACAACAGGGGCCCTCAAACTGGTTACCGCAGGAGCGACAGCGAGCTTCCATCCTAGCCTCTTGTACGCCTCATCGCTCATCTCATCGCACGTTGAAAGTGCCGGAAATCCCCTTTGAAGCCCACTACACCCATGCAGAGCAACCGCAAACTCCGAAGGCTTACTGGGCTTAAGAGCAGATGTTACACAACAGCAGTTGATGCTCAACGAATCCAAGACCAACGTTGACACGTGCGACGTTCCAGCCAGATGCCTGCACAGCAAGCAAGCACTTATGACGAACGAATGGAATAATGGTAGCGAGAGATGGAACACTGAGTCGTCCTGATCTCCTCTTTTAGCCTTTGGACGGTCAACCTCCCAAAAACCAGCCTTTAGGTCAGCTATGAGAGCAAGTATGTTCGAAGGAGGCGCAGCTTCTGCTGGAGCCTTGGCAACTTTCCAAAGATAACCGGATCTGTTTCTTTATTTCATGACTGTACCTAAACCCTCGACGAGGGTTATATCAGTCATAGAAGTTGCGGTTTCGCTAATATGCAAGAGGCCGGCCCCTGCAGCATCCACCGAACTCAGACCTGTGGAGGTACGGCAGGTATGTGGTCGTTAGCCAGTCTCACCGTAGAGAGCTGTTGCCCGTGTGTTACCGCGCGGAGGTGACCACCTGAGGAATCCCGTACCATCTGGGAGTAGTTCTTAATCTGGTTCCCTACCTGATCTTACTGTTTACATGGGTGGCAAGTTTCAAAAGGACTGATCAACTATAACCACGTTTCTTAGCCATTACCTTCTTTGCGAACTTTGCAAAATGGTTATAGGCTTCCTTTGTAGCAGTCAAAGCTGCTAAGTTCGTTTGCCCTCTCAACAACCGTCGCTCACTGTTGTAGAAACTACAGTGGAGCAGCACATGGTTTCTTGTTTCCTCCACACTGGAGGCACAAGACGTGCATAATGGAGAGTCTTTCAGAGAAAAGAAGTGGAGCCGCGCATTGAAGTCACCATGTCCCGTGAGGAACTGGCTCGTCCAGTGGTCTGGCTCAACCCATTTTCTAGAAAGACGTTCACGGATGTTGGGGAAGAACTCATACGTATCACGTCCCTTTGACGAGGATTCCCATCTCGCTTGCCATTTCTCTAGAGCCCATTCATCGATGACGGCAAGTTTCTGTTCTGTGGTGAGATCCGCACGGAGTTCAGCCCAAAGCGGGGGAAGCTCCCGTTTCACTCTCCACTTGTCAATCATGCACTCAACAGCCAAATCAACTGGTAACTGACCAGTGATCACCTGGAGTGCTTCCGTTGATACAGTCTTGTAGGCCTTGGTGATCCACAGGAGCGCGGCTCTCTGGGATTGGGCCAATACTCTCTTTTGATTGACTGTTAGTTTGCTACCCCAGACAACAGGGCAGTAGCCAATCACACCTAAATAGATGGCCTTATACATGAGGATGGTGTCGTGGTAACACACACCCCAAGTGGCCTTAGTAATGGCACGCAGTGAGGCAAACCTTGCAATGGTAGTGCCTTTAAGGGACTGGAGGTGTTGGTTGAAACCCCACCTCTCACCTATATTCACTCCTAAATACTTGACGTGCTTTTCAAGAAGGAGCCTGTGGCCGCCAAAGCGTATTGTGGGTGGATTATTCACTTTCCCCTTCAAGAGGATTAGCTGGGTTTTTTCCTCAGCCACCTGCATCTTGACGTGCTCGCACCATTGGTTGACAGTGCGGAGCACGTGGTGGGTTTTTTCTTCAATTTGGCGGACTGACTCTGCAAAGATCAGCACAGTCAAGTCATCCACATAGGCGTACGGCTCGCAGTCAGTCTCCATGAGTTTCCTGAGAAGACCTTCGAAGAAGGCATTCCAGAGTGCTGGTCCTAGGACCGAGCCCTGTGGGCACCCCTTCTCAATCTTTCTCCGGACGGAGACATGCCTACTTTCGATCGTAGCAGTTCTGTCTGTCAGGTAACTTCTGACGAGCGAGTACAGGTTGCGGGGATTCCCTACCTTTGAGTTCATTAAGGAGCGCTGGCCACCAAAGGTTGTCAAACGCTCCTCTGATGTCAATCAGAACTGCTACGACGTACTTAGCCGGTGCCAGCAGGGAAACACGCCGAATCTCGACAATGACATCCTGCGTGGACCTTCCTTTGGTACACCCGTATTGCCTGCCTGTGAGGTTGCGGCCAAAGACTCCTTCGAGGGACTGCAACATCAAGATTTCTAGTGTTTTGCCTAATATGGAAAGAAGGCTGAGTGGTCTCCATGATCGCGGGTCCGACTGATTGCGGTCGCCTCCCTTTTGAAGAGTGACAACGCGCGCAGACTTCCACTGAGTGGGGAACTGTCCGACCTGCAGACAGTCATTAAATAAATTAAGGAGACCGCTGGAGATTGTCCGCTCAGCCTTCCTTAGCATATTGCTTTCTATTTTATCTGGCCCAGGAGATTTGTTGGGCTTTAAGGTCGCAAGAGCCCTGCCGAGGTCGCCTGTTGTCCACAATGGGATGTCGGGCTCGTTCGGAGGGTCCATGATCAGCTCCCTTGCTGCCCTCTGGGCTTCAGTGTCTCGAGCTAGTTGGTCATCTGGGAACGCCTTCTCAAGGAGGGTTTCCAGTGAACGTTCGATACTGCAGGCCCAGCCTGACTCATTTTGCATCGCAGCTAAGACCTGCTCTACATTTGCTTTTCCTATGGAGGACTTGTAGTGTCTGCCCCAGGGGTTCTCAGAGCTCTCCGCTTCCACAAAATTTCGCCAGCCTTGCCGTTTGGCTCGTTTGATGGCGCGGTGGAAGGCCTTCTTCTCTTGGATGAAGGCAGTTCGGAGTGTTGCTCTGGCATCAGGGTCACGAGTGTTTTGGTACATCCTTTGATACACTCACTACTGTCGATGGCAATTATTAATAACATTTTTTGAGCTCAAAAAATCGCAAATAAAACAAACAAAGAGCCAAACGTTCAGCCATTCGCCCACAAATTTAAGACACGCTGCTCAACCATAAAATTTTTTTTTCTCGATCAAAAGACACTACAAACTAGACCATCTGAAGAAAGCACAACTTACACAATTGCAAACGTCTTTAAGTAGCAGAAAGTAAAAGCGTGCACAACACAATAGCTGACACAGTGACCCTTTCAAAGGTTTATGGGTTACGCAAACTCACCTTCGTCGCCAGAACATCGGCGACACTTTACTCCAAACCCGTTTGATTGGATCGAACGACTCGACGGTTGAAAGGCGTTCCGAGCCGTTGTATCCGCCAAAGGCGTAGAGACGATTCTTCAAAACGGCGACCCCAACGCGAGAGCGCAACATGCTCATTGCTTCCGATTCTCTCCATTGTCCAAGCACTGGATCGAATACTTGGGCGGTTGAAACTGAGTCGCGTGTCGAGAGATCATATTGAGAAACGTGATTGTAACGTCACGAGGAGGTTATGAGGCGTTGTAAGCTTCAACCTGAAGGGTTTCAGTAGAAAGATGTGCTCTAGCAGCAAGTCAGAACCAGTCATTTTCTTCGATGCGGTCAGCAATAAAACTAACTGGCACGACGCACCACATGACATTCCTCAAGTACGAATGGCGATTTTTACAGCTCGCGCAACTAATCAAAAATCAGAGAGTTTCACAACATGATGGATGCGCTTAACGTGACGGAATTAATTGAGTTGCTATTACCTGTCCCGACCTTTATAGGTTGTTTGCGCATAAGTGGGGTAATTTCTACGGGAAAACTCAACCAATTACCTACGGCAAGCAAGGAGGGAATTTAAGTATTAAAAAAAACACTTTGTCATACAAAAAGTTGAAAAGATTAGAAAGTCTTCGTGAGGCACCTGCGAAGACGATGAGCGAAGGCAATTGGCTGAAATTCTCCGATGATAGGAAGAATGCTTCAAAAAAGCGAATAAGAGAAAAAGGCTGCGCACACGTCGGGACGAAAGGTGTATGAATAGAATTGTTATCGGGGCAGAAGTGACGAGATAAGTCGTTGCCAAAGGCCAAAGGGTCTGGAACGAACAAGACCCGATTCTCTTGAGGGCGCGCGAGAAAATTGTGAAGTGATTTGGCGCGTGAATATAGGTAATTAATGGGACTGTTACAATATCAGACCGAATGTGGGATGAAAGCATGTACGATAACGACTGAATGCAATTGGATCGCGAAATTTTGTTCGTTATTACAGTGTTTGAGAGTTACCAACACAAACAGGGAGCGGGTGGGATCAAATACCAGTGGGAGTGACAGGACACCTCAATGAGACACTCGGTCCCTTCAGACAGCACAAATCGAAGAGTTCGGTTCATCCCGAGACAATGTGATTTGCTTATTCTGCCAGAGGTACAGAGTGAACACCTAGAGCGACTGAAATGGCAACAATTCAAACTTCGGAATTTATCGCGTTGCTCCCAATTATCGTACGACTGTTGTACCAGCATTGATCTAGCAAGTCGTTTTTTGAGGATAACTAGACTGGACTGGGGCTGATTTTGCTGACTGTTATTTGGGCGTTTCTGACGTACTTGGGGAATTCTTTTACAAATCACCCACGTACGGAACACGAGTGAAAGTTGTGTCCAGGCCTAAAAGAAACGAACAAATTAAATACACTCAATACTCACTTGATGAAAATAAAAAAATAATGCCTCTCAGGAAAGTACTAGGAAGTGAAATAATAAACCAATTACCCCCCACTTGAATTTAATCAGGAAAAACTCGAAATGAAATGAACTCCTTTTGGAATGAAACAAATAACCTACGCTCGGATTGTATTAAATGACAATAAAGGGACAATGGGGAAAATGAAACACCAAGCTCTGATCGCTTACCTTACTTCACACAATCTAAAGGGGAATTTAAACACTGGCTTAAAAAAGGGGAATATTCATGAACGATGTCGGTAGCCGTTATAAAACTAAAATGCGGCTCCTCTGCTAATATAAACAGCAGCGAACTGCACGGGTGGAAGCAACAATGTTGCCACCTCTGGGCAAACCATTACACGTTCCACGTTGACTTGCAGGCTAAGTATGAAGTAGTTTGGCTGGTTTCTCTCAAGTCACGACCACAAAGGCACAATCATTTTTTCACATAGTGTTTTTCATACTCTGTAGAAAACTCAAAATATTGTGAACTGATTACATACAGAGCAACAGGCTGGTACAGAGCAACTTTAATGAGTTGCTTATTACGTATATGAGAGCAGCAGGAAAACGATAGGCAGCGATTATGAAGGGGAACACGTAAAATTACTTAATAACCACTTGAATGACGACATACTGACAAGCTCCGTGTGAACTGAGGGACTACAAGCAAATCACCTCTGTTTCCTACATACCAACATCTAATAGTTTCGTTACACTCAAGTTCTCATCAAAATCAGTTGTCATTTAATTAATTAATGGGTTACCAGTTTTGGTGAGTCCTCCGACTGCGAAAATATGCCCCATGATGAAACTGCAACACCTCGGGCGGGTTTTGAAGCTGGGGAGCAATGCTCGTCTTTCTGGCATCAAATGGTAATCTCGAGCCTCGTCCAGAAGGTCGCTGTAAAGCCATTACAAACATTTACATTTTACAATCGTGGTTACATTTCTGTACAAATTCATTGATAAACTACTGTATAGGTTAGGTAATTGATGGGACTCTCAACGTGATATTTTTGGAGTGGTGTCCACATTTCTGGAATTATAGGGAGTACTGCGAAAAAAATTCATCCACAGCGTTAGTTTGAGTTTGGTAATTTATTGTGAGGCTGCTCCTGATTATTTTATGACCATTATTTAACGTTTACCGTATAGGCTGCTTATTGGACTACTATCCTGATTTTTTGAAAACATCCTTCATTAAAATATATTGTCGTGTTAACTCTTGCTAATTTATTGCGCTGCTCTCATCATTGTCTCACTGATCAAAATTTTATGGTGTAGACGTGTCATTGTCAAAATGTCCGTACAAAAAATTCAATCAATCTTTATAGCTCTTTTTGATTAAAAATATCTGGTGCGCTGCAACACACAGCTTTCCATAGCTCTACGTCAATTCACTTTGTACATGGCTATAAATTTTCTACATACTCAATTCATTTGAACTTGGTTGAACAACACTTCACGGCAGCAGAAAGCGATAGTGCCTACAGTTCCGGAATTTATTGTGCTGCTCGCACTCATTCCCGAACCATTATTGAGCAATTGGAAAGGCAAAGAGGCTCAACGTAGCCTCAGGCTGCCCCCAGGCACAATCATGTGTACTAGTGTGGACAAAGTAGCTGATCACAGGCTGGTCTCTGTCTTTCACCTGCCAAAACCCAGCTAGTGGTGCTGCAACAGGCCCCCCTATTCCACCGCTGAGGGGACGAGGGTGGCCCTGGGGGCCAAGGCTAAATAATTAGGCACAGTTTTCTGCCTACGCAGCCGCCCAACCAAGCACCTGACCTTCCTCAGATCGAAGTCCTCGGATCCCACGACCTAATTAGGTCTCTCTTGAGGCCACTTGGTAAGCCTCAGCACACGCCTGGTACCAATACTACCAGCCAGTGTTTCTCACTGTGGCACTGTATGCTGCGGCAACATGGTGAGTGGCTCTTAGCCTCACAACTGACAGCTGGCTCTCACAATCCAATGGGACATCCTCGTAGCTGTCCTGTCGGCGTATCATACCACTTTGCATCTCACCCTACAGGTGCTGGCAGGAACCACCCAACAAGATCTTGTTCTGGACCTCTCGTTGCTTCAGTCCTGTATCAAGCGGGACTTGGTTGCGGAGTACCACAACCCACTCCCTGGCCCTGCTCCCGATACTCAAGGAGGCTACACATGGGGTGGTGGCGACCATCCTTCGTGGGAGTTCAGCTGCTTTCGGGCTCTGAAGCCTTCAATGAGGGGCTGCATTTCTTTCAACGTCGCATCTTTAGCGATTGCCCATGTGGGGAGGTTGAGCGCATGCCCCCTCTACAATGATGCTTGAGCACGCACAATCCCCTTCCTCCTGTGGAAAAAGCTTCCCTGCTCCTTTCTAGCAGGGTGGTAGTCTGCTGGTTTAACATCTTCACGCAAGCGTTAACGTAAGGAGTTTTTTGTTGGTGTGAGAGAATGTGGCGAGGGGCTTTTACGCCAACTAAGAGAGCCGAGGTATGCCATATTTTCGCCCAAAGGAGACGAAATGCCTTTGGCCATACTGACACAGTTTCTTCCTCACTCCAGTACTACCTAATATTAAGGACATCAACCATGCTATAGCCACCATTAATAAAGAGATGTCCCACATCGTCCTTTTGTGAGTGATCATCAAATGTAATGTAGCATCAGCGGTTGATGTCAACATTTAGTGTGGAATGAGAGGCATAAGTTTAAATTAACAGCCAACGAATTGGGTACTTAATGGACGTTAAGGATCTTGATGAAACACGCAGTGACAAGCGTTCATGGAAAAATTCGTGGTGCCATTTACCAGCTTTGAAACAGGTTTCCTGTTCACTGCTCGACTTCAACTTGCACAAACGCGGTTGGACCATTATTTTAAATAGCAGTGTTATGCGGTTTAAGCAGTGAACTCATTCTTGCTCCACAAAGAGCCCAGAATTCCCTAAATAAATGTTTTTGCTCTTGAAACAAGACTGACAAGTCATATCATGTGTATTTTGCCAAGTTAGGCTTGGCTGAAGAACGCTCAGCAAACCCTACTTGCTGCAACCACACTTACTTTTAAATCTCCATAATGCTTTGCTGATTGTTTGTATTCCTAACCTCAAAAATTATCATTCAAGTCCCGTGCACCATCACTCGACAATGTGACAGCTGTCAGGCTTGATGGTAATGATCCAGGGGCAACAAAGCATTTCCACGCTATCTTGAGGGCTAAAGGAGAGAGAAGCAAGATGTAACTTGTCACTCCATCGCTACCCCTTTTCTTTGCTATAGCTAGCTCTAAGAGGTCTGTTTACTCATCGAAATGACAGTTCCTGAACCCTCTTGAGAAAGTTATATCAACCGCTTCAAAAACCCAGGCTTGTGGAGGTAAGGCAGGTGTCATTTAACAAGTCTCCTGGTAGAGCGCTGTTGCCCGTGTATAACTGCACAGAGAAATGGCCTTAGGAATTCGTACCATCTGAGAGGAATTCTTAATTTGATCTTTAACCTGATCTTACTATTTGTGTGGCGGGCAAGTTCCAAAGGGACAGATCAACTGTAGCTCACATTTCTTTGTTATAACCTTGGTACACCCAGCGAAACGGCTATAAGCTTGCTTAGTAGCAGTTAAAGCTCTTCCGACAACCGTCGCTCACTGCTGTAGGAACAGTGTAGTTTCCTGTTTCCTTCACATTGGAGGCTCGAGACGTGCAGAGTGGAGTCTTTGAGAGAATAGAAATGGAATCACACAGTGAGGAACTTGTTCCATACACTTTTACCTAAGACGGATGTTAGGAAAAACTGGTACCTGTCACATTCCTTTAACAAGCCTTCCCCATCGCGCTTGCCATTTATTTAATGCTCACTCATTCAGCGCAGCAAGTTTTGGTTCAATGGTGAGGTCTTTAATAGACTTGGACGGACCTTGGTGATCCACAGGAGTGCTGCTCTCAGAGATTGGGCCAGACTGAGCAGGCACTGACACTGTGGAAGCATTGGCTTGGCACTGCTCCTGCCCCATTATTTTAATGTCAATTAAGGTTCTCCAATGAGAATCAAGTATCTGAACTAAATGTTGAATTCAACAAGAAACATCAGCCAGACGATGTTCAATACATTTGATTCAACGTGAGACATGTTCCGTACGTAAATTATTTTGTGTTGTTCACATAACACGTACCGACACTCGTGTGAAGATCTGATCAACTCCTCAGTCGCAACTCTGTCGACCAAATAGTGTGGAGCGAGAAGAGGAAGACGAACATGAGATAAAAGTCGAGGGAGTTCCGATTTCCTGGTTTCTGATTCTTTCTTTACCCATCGCATCATCGCTTCGAAAACCTGCAAATAATTACAAGAAGTATACTTTCTGATTTTGCACAAGGAAAGAAAACGTATCTCGGGATTGAACTGAAATATTAGGAAAAGAGCGCAGGACTGACATCAGTTCTTTGTACAGCTGCAGTGATATAATGACACCAAATGCCGCTCAAGTACAAGAAGTCTTCCGAGTTTTTCGCTACTCTGTGTGCCAACTTTCATTCAGTACTACACACAGATTAGTTTCTCGTGATAAAATATCTTCACTATTCAACAAATGGATAGTTGAATACTAAAAAATAAATATACTGTATATAAGCATGCTATCTAGATAGTCGGATTGTGATGCCGATTATGGGGCTGTGATACCCCATGCTTGGCTAAGGGTTTTCTGTTTGAACTAAGCTTAATAGTCACCAACTCAGAGAAAAGCAATTGATGATAGTTATATGAACTATCCACGTAAACGCTACTTAATGAAGTCGATGAGACGAATAGGAGCGCCACAACGAATTTTGTTCTTATCTCCCACGTACACAGAAAAGAAAATCATCACTATTGGCCACTGACTTCACTAAGTTGAATGATGCCTTGCATCAATTTTTACAAAAGTAATCGTAGATTTTCTTTACTTGTAGAGGCTGTTGCCAAATCCCCGCTGCTCAAACCCTATCCATCATGGGAGATTAATGAGTATTACAATCACACGAGTAAGCAAAAAACCATGACCTCAATCGTTAACGTTAAAGTTGATCACTGCGACAGGATCTGGGCTTTGGACACAGGGGTAGTTGAAGAACTGGGGAGTCGAAAGGAAGAAAGCTCTCCAGGCATTTTCGTTTTCGATTAGAGAGATGACAAATTACTTAGAAAATACAATTTCAAAGACGACGACGCCTCTCAGTGGAAAGAGCTGAGACCCTTCAACAGAGCAGTACGGCCTCCAGAATAGAAGGTGAGTTGTGACACTTGGGAGGCGCCATGACGAGTTAGCCACAGCCCGGGAGCTGGGGTGTACCAGGCAGCTGATTCCAGAACTTGGCCCATGGCTCTGCAGTGAGGTTACAGGACGTGGAGCATTTAGAGTGTACCTGCATCGAATTCGTAAGGCTTCAAGTCCAAACTGCCTGGAGTGCAAGGGACTGGTGAATGATACTTCCCGTGCCAATGGTGGGCAGGCTGGTAGTGCACGATGGAGACACCGTCAGCTCACGCCAGAGGCGTTCATCCACTCCATGTTGAATTCCGATGAAAACAGGAAGGGCTCAATTCACAGGATGGAACTCACTGATACAGTGGCCAGTATCTCTTAGGAATGAACGAGGTCTACCTACATTGACCTATCTTGCTTCTTCACATAAAATCTCACGAGACTTCGCCCTAATTGAAATTTGGACAATTGCCAGAGTAAATATTCCAATACAAAGAGTGCACATCAGCTTCAAGAAACACTCAGGACAAAATGACAGGAATATTCGTGCAACACCTACAATTTTCTGGAAGTAAGACACTCGAGTTTGGGTGGTGATGCAGTCTATGAAGAGTTTAAAGTAAACCAAGGATGCTTTCTCAAAATTTTAGCGTGTATTAGTTTAGCCAGGAAAGACAGCATCAAACGAGGTACATATTATAAAATGCGCATATTGTAAAGTCCTAATCAAATACAGAGTGAATAGACTGTTCCTCTATTTACTTATGCAAACAAGTATCATAACACACAGTCATATTGCGTAAAACGATTGAACCAACCTGTTCCTCAGAAATAATGTGAAGTTCGTCGCTTTTCACAATATCGACGAGATCGGAGAGAGAAAGGTTGCTGTACTCTTCTGAATGCGAGACCTCGTAAAAGTACTGGTGGACGTATTTGTTGGCAGCTTCGACGAGAACTGTACAGCCGAGGGTGTCAGCGAATTGTCTAATGCCCAGGACGTTGTGTGGGCTGAACCTGAGGATTAAAGCGGAATTAGTCTCGACGATTGAGCGTCAAATGAACAGCGACGGTTTTTCAAAATCCCCACGAAGCTACGAACTAAAAGCCGCTTCTGTCATTTTTACTTTCCTTGCTCTACAAAGTAGAAAGGAAAGTTATGTAATCGGCTGAAAAAAAAAATGTTTGAGTTTTCTTCAGATCTTTACGTTCAGACCCTCCTGAGTCTGAAAAACACTATTTGGGAAAATGGTCTGTGTGTGTTTGTGTGTCTGTGAACGATTTGTAGAGAAAACCACTGTACCAAATCAGCGCAAACTTGATATCTCGCCCACACGTTACCACGGGACGCCAAAATAAGGGTATGAACAAAATCCACCGAAATTTAACTATAGTTATCATAGTGATCAAAACACCAAATTTTTTCTCTCAAAAACGGCTCTAACGATTTTGATAAAATTTTTTATATTGATAGCTCTCAATAAGGCAATTGCACCATAAAATTCCCATTCGTGGGAAAATGACGAGAGCAGCACAATAAATAATCAAAATTTTCGACGAAAAGCGTTTTTAGCGCGTTTTTTTTTCTTATAAACTCCGCTGGAATGTTAGTAGAAAGTTAAAGAATTGTATGGTATTGTAGTCCAATCCAATACCTATAGGGTGAGTGTTTAAAAACACTCAGGAGATACATGGGGCTCACTCCAGAAATTCCTGAATTTCAACTACCGCCGTTTCGCTTACTACCAGTTCCAAACGTTTTTACCCAATAACTCTGCAAAAGTAATTACTATCCTTCTTCAAAAAATGTGTGTTTACAGTCTTTATCTGTGTACCAATTTCTCAATAATGGTCCTGCAATGAGTCGTGCAGCACAATAAAATCTGGAACTGTAAGCGCTACCGCTTCTTGCTGCCGTAAAGCATTGTTTGACCAAGTTCAAAGTAACTGAGTGATAAATGAATTGATTAAATAGAATTAGCCATGTACAAAGTGAATTGACGTAGAGCTAAGGAAAGTTTTGTGTTGCAACGCACCAGATATTGTATCTAATAAAGTTGTAAAGCAACGCTGCTACCAGTGTAAAGCTCTGACACGGCTGAACGTGGGAGATTGGAGGGTAAATATGAGACATTTGAAATTAAGAGAGATGCAAAGGAGATAAGTGTTAGTAAACACAGGAAAGCTGCTAAAAGACTACAAAAAAGAACTCCAGAGGCTAGAAACACTTCGTGTAGGGCAATGTGCTTCTACGAAGCACAGAAAAGGAGGGAACCTCAGTTTTCAGCAGAGGGCTCAGCGGCTGTCGATTTGCTTATTTGGTATTGTCCATACTAACGTCACTCACCACCTTGAATTCAGTTCTCGAGCCAGTGCCATACCTAACTATCACCCTTCGTGTCAGTTGATGGCAAGGAGGAGAGAAACAATAGTGGAGATTTCTCTCTAGGGGGAAAAAGTATTTTCTCTGGAACATCCACAGCACTGTTTCTTGGGCGGTACAAAGTCATCGTACTCCACTAATACTGTAATCAGTGGAAAAACACCCACCGAATTGGCAAGGAACACATCAGCAACTGGAGTAGAGTAGAATAGGGCGAAGAACAAGTGATTAGAGTAGAGCTGGGCCGAATTGAACGGTATAATTTTACAGACCCGAACTGTTAGACAACGACAGTACAATATTCTTGAAAACACATCGAACCAATTCGGATTGGATGAGGACGATCAAGCAGTTTCAGTTAGTTGAAAAAACATCGACGTTCAGTGCTCAGCTTCAAATGTTGCGAGTAAAACAATTATCGTGTTCCATCAGGCCTTGAGTTTATCGCTGTCAGTGGGAAAAGGACATGTGCCTCTAATTGTGAACACGCGCCCAGCGTGTTGAATGACCTCGCCATGCTCATCACAGTAAGTAAAATGATCTCATTTATTTACTAGTTAAATTCGCTAGTTTTACCGGTTCAGCTAACTTTGCTGAGTAAATCCGAAAAGCACATATTTTAATATTTGTAAGTAAAAGTTCAAATTAAAAGTCGATAAATAAGGAGCTCCTTGACAAACACGATTAAATAAAGATATTAAATTAGACGAAAAGTTCACAAACTGGTACAGACTATAATTAAAAGAAACAGCTCTCATGGAACCGGCACGTGGGATATGCGCTGCACAAGGCAACTACAGCCCTGTGGGCATGTAGGAGGTTGTGCAGCAAATCATAATAAGACCTCGCATCACATACGCCTTCACTGTGTAGATAGCCTTGCGAGAAGTAGATACAAAACTAAAACACAAAATGTATACCAACCTCTTCTTCAGAAAATCTGCGCAAGCGTTTCGGACTCGAGGCAGCTGTAAAAACGAAGCCCCAACCATTAAACTTTGAACGTTGTAGGTGTTGATGATGACCCGACCACTGTACGCGAAATTCACCAACGCCTCCAGCGCTCTGTAAGGGAACCAATACATTGCGCTAATTGCACGTAAAGCATTTATTGTATGTGGCGCTAGAATGACACTTGTCACTTACATGGCGTCAATTCCGAGAATCGTTATTTCTTTTTGTTTGCTCTCAACCATATCGTGGAGAAACATGGCGTGAAAATATGGTATAGATGCTGCCAGAACTAGCCTGTGGCCGGTGAAAGACTGATCCTCGACCTGAAATTGGTGAGCAAATGAAGAAATTAAGAGGATCAGAGCTATTTTTGAGGCAAATCGTTTGCAAAGCATTCGTCATCTAAAAATATCTGGTGCGTAGCAACACACAACTTTCCGTTACCCCCGTAATTTCGAACGCCAGCTACATACGCGGGCGCTATATCTTCGTTCAACGCATTTTTACAGAAACATTTATGGAGAACTAAATGTAGGGACTAGTTAGCTGGGAGTACTCCGTAAGTTTGATCGAAATCGTTAGAGCCGTTTTTGAGAAAAATGCGAAAAACCCTAGTTTTTGGTACATTTTCGTCCCCCACCCCCCTTCCCATCGGCCGAAATCGTCCATAACCTTATTTTGGCGTCTACAAAAAATAACGAACAAAACAAAAAAAGAACCAGTTCTCCCGCAAATCGAACTACAGACACACACGGACCACGCGCCGTAATTAGGTTTTTTAGACTCAGTAGGCCTCAAAACGTAAAGATCTGAAGAAAACCCAAATTTTTCTTTTTGGGCCGATTACTATACTTTCCTTCCCTTCGGGTAGCGGAAAGTAAAAATGTGCCCTAGTGGAAAATATCTGGTGCGTAGCAACACACGACTTTCCGCCACCCCTTTAAGTTAGAACACCAGCTACATAGGCGGGCGCTATATCTTCGTTCAACGCAGTTTTACAGGAACATTTATGGAGAACTAAATGTAGGGACTAGTTAGCTGAGAGTACTCCGAAAGTTTGATCGAAATCGTTAGAGCCGTTTTTGAGAAAATTGGAATACCGATAAATTAATATTCGACAAATCTCCTTTTCTGAGTTAACTTGGCTTATATCTCTGTTCAACATATATATACAGAAATAATTATAGAGAACGAAATGTTGGTATGGGTGACTAGAAGATACTTCATTAGGATATATCACATCTGGTGAAAAAGTTACCCTGGAATTTACGGAAATGTTAGAAAAAACGTTATTTTTTACACATTTTGATTTTTATCTCTGTTCAATGGACTGTCAGAGAAACATTTATTGAGAACAATATGTAGGTATTAACTATTCGGAAACATCTCTAAAGTTTGGTGATAATCGTTGAAGCCGTTTTGCCAAAAGCGTAAAATCCTATTTTTGCTTCATGGGCCTATATCTCCGTTCACCGTATTTTCATGGAGATATGTATAGAGAAGAAAAGTTAGGCATTGATTAGGAGAAGATAATTTGAAAGTTTGATCAAAATCGTTAGAGCCGTTTTCGAGAAAAATGCGAAAAACCCTAAATTTTGGTACATTTTCGTCCCCCACCCCCCCTTCCCATCGGCCGAAATCGTCCATAACCTTATTTTGGTGTCTACAAAAAATAACGAACAAAACAAAAAAAGAACCATCTCAATCGGATCAGCCGTTCTCCCGCAAATCGAACTACAGACACACACACACACAGACATACACACAGACATACACACAGACATACACACAGACATACACACAGACATACACACGGACCTCTCTCCGAAATTAGGATTTTTAGACTCAGTAGGGTCTGAAACGTAAAGATCTGAAGAAAACCCAAATTTTTCTTTTTGGGCCGATTACTATACTTTCCTTCCCTTCGGGTAGCGGAAAGTAAAAATGTGCCCTAGTGGAAAAAACGGGGAATGCGAAAGCGTTGGGAGATGATCTCGGCCCGTAACTTCTTATTAATAACAATTTTTACGCAACCACCAACTGACTAGCAATTTCGTTTTCGTTCCCGCACTCCTCGCACAATGAATGCTTTACCATTCACTTGCTTGACTTGCACAATGAAGTAAACCTCAACACCAACTTGTGGAGTTATCTTGTTTTAATTGGTCTGAATACCCTCGCTGACGTGGGCTATTACTTGCTGGTTGATCGTTTCTTCGATATTATTGTCTATAATTTGGAGCCTGATATTTTTCTTGTAGACATCATTGTTTCTACACCTCTCCCTCTGGGTACCGTCAGTTTTAGTTACTGCATTTTAATTATTGATGAAGTGGAATGGTTGTTTCCTGACTAACTCAACTTCGAGTGGATCATCGTCAATATTTCATAGAGCCCCCTCCTTTTTCCGATAATTTCTTCAACATCATCTTACCTTTACCGGAGCACGTACCCACAGCTTTAATTGTGAGAGGCGAATGGTTCATTCATAGCCTCGCCTACAGGATTAGATAGGAACAACCAGTCTCGGCCTATCAATTCTGTACAATACCTCAGAACGTTCTATGCGACTACTGTTCACTATATCAGGAAGGGCTGGTAAATCCACCAGACTCGATGTTTTCCATGCTATACATTTATTTTACGAAGATGTATCTAAGATTATGCTGTAAATTTGAATTACACTGAGAGAAACGACGTTATCTTATATCAGCCCCTAGCAATTAACACATAGGAACATACGAAGAGTTAGTTTAAATCAACGGTATTGCCTAACTGAATTTTCCTGCTGCAAAACAATTAGCTCGTCAGATACATTCCTATTACATGGTCCGACAGTACATAAAAGTACATCACTATTTTTGGTTTGCAGTTGTAACTTCTACTAGTTTAATTTTCAGATTCCACAGCTAAACTAACCAACAAAATTAATTTAAAAAATGATACATCGCTAATTATACTATATTTGCGCTTCACTCACCTTCAGAGTTACATCGCAAAGTTTCCCCTGTCTCCGGATCTCCTCCATAATGGAAAATCCTTGAGAAAAAATGTCGCATTGTTGAAATATCACGCACTCTTCAGATTCCAAAGAAGACAACCCCGCGACGTACTTAATTTTATCACCTTCGCTCGTGTCAAAACTGATGTTGGGCGAATCGAAAGCACTCATGCTTATATTTGTTAGGGAGGAATGTAGTTACTCATTAATTTGAAGACTCTGGAGTAGAGTGTCTCCGTGACAAACACACTATTTGTAATTTGATTATTGCCATTTAATTGTTTATCAAAGTTGTTTGATAACAAACCGTTAGGGTTTACAGCGTGAAGAAGACTTCACCTAATAAAATAATTATTGCCATTTATTAGACGAGGTGAATTGACGTAAATGTTTAAGTTTATAATAACTTTTTGATTGCTACAAAAATTAAAAGAGAACAGTTTTTATTTAAATATGAACGCCATTACAACACTGTAGTAAGCTAAGTTGGCCATATCCCTTCATAATGACAACCTCAAACCTAAGCTATGTCAATAACCTTCCGTACTGTTTCTTTTTTAGTATACGTTGTTGATAAGTTAAATGAAGCATACAAACATAACATTGTCTAGGTTTTGAGTACGTCTGTCTCTTTTTAATCCACTTACGAGCAAGTAAGTTACTAATCTTGTGGTTTTAGATGGAAATTGAGAACTTTGACTTTGTCACCGTAACGTTGCTCCTCATAATAGCATTTTCGTCTGCCAAAACGCTGTCCACGGTAAAACAGTGCTGAGCAGAAGTAATTGAAGGATGGCACTGTCCGACTTTGGGATATACAATTTTAGACAGCCTGCCAATAGCTTTAACGTTAACATATTTTATGAATCTTTGTTTATTGTGTCGTTCGCACAAAAAAGAGTGATGCGCTTAAAATTAATTTTATATTCCACATGTAAAAGTTAGAAGTTTATAGATGTCTTTGTGTGTGGTTTTTTAAGCCTGTATCGTTGTTATTGTAGCAGCGAATATATTCCTACCACTCCCCCCCCCCGAGCCCTCAGCGTCCCAAGCAGCATGCCCACCTACGTTGGGAATGACCCTCTCCTCCTTGTTCCTATGAGTAAATGGAGATGCCAAATGACAGCTGAAAATTCTTCCACATAGTCATGAAGGTTTACGCTGTTTCTGGCTAAAGAGGCTAATCTACCAAACTTGACTCTAAGGTGATACATCTCCTCATCCAAATTCCTATTCACGATTTTCATTGTGTAGTTTCAATAACCTAGGAGACCGAGCCAATCTTTCCATGTTTACCCCTCTGATCACTCATTCTAGCTGCTCAATGGACTACCTACGAGCCCTGCTCGGTACCTATGAACAATGCAAATGCACCCTCCTCATCCAAGGCATGTTCAAACACAGAAGTATATTGAAAGAGCCTACCAAGGGTCTCAGTGGCAGGCTCTCAATCTGGAGGCTGCTGTGGTGCCTCACACTATCATCTTTTTAAAGGGTAGGCCCAAGGGGTTGTTGTTGCTGATATGTAAGGAAGCAGTTGAAAGAACCAACAGGCCTTGCAACGGGTGTTTAATCCAATAGACTTGATGAAAGGCTACTTATTGTTTATGATATCTTCTGTCAGCTTTTTGTATGTTAAGGGTAGAGGGGGTGGGGGTGGGGGTTGGATGAGTGGTGACACAATACTGAGGTGGGAGCTGTAAGGACCTGGTGAGCAGTAGATAGCACCAGGAGGACTCATGGGTTTTGCTGTAAGTGCTGTTCTCTTAGGCCTCAGAGGGTTTGCTCGTGTGAGAAGAGGTCCAACCAGGGAGTTGCTCTATTCCTAGTTGGGCAGTACAGTAGCTGCTCAATCCTGTGTCCCAGGCTGAAGTTGTGTACTGTTTCTGCTGGCAATGGGGGGATGGGGTTCTGCTCACTGAGGTACTTCTTGTACAGGTATATCACATTGTACATTTGCATTGAATTGTACTTTGAACTCAAAGAATCACCGCACGATAGCTTGCAGCTATTCAATTTATGGCAGGATGTGTTCCAGTAGGTGCACTAACTAGCACTGAAGAAAATTGTGTGGATGAGATGTTCAGTGAGCTGCCATAGGAGTGAGGACTTCCATTGCTAACTCAATGCAGAATGAAATGAGATCATATGCACTACACTGTACAACGTCATGCTATGCTTCTTGCTTGCATTGTGCTCACCCGCTAAGAAGTCTTGGCGAGCAGAGAGGTACTAGTTTTATTACTAGACTAAACGAAGTATGTCAGTGATACACGAAAGGCAATGATGTTGAAGAGCTGAATGGCGAGGGGCATTGCAACCATTTGCGTATTTTCAATGCAGAGTACTGACTTTGGTGATGGTACCATCCAAGTAGAGTCGTTTAAAGCTCCAATGTGTCTACAACAAGCGCTCATGTGGGGAACTTGATATTTGAGGAGGTATATGAAAGATTACCCCACATACGATTCGTATTGTACTCACAGTAAGGCAGAAAGAAGTGGTGCCTAAAGAGCAGATTCATAGTATGTATTGAAGGGATTGTGCGTTCATGGGTGGAGTTCTGGGGTTTTGAGGGAATCAAGCAGTTTGCTTGCGCCTAGTGTTGGTTGAAGGACTGACGCCTTTGAAAGTAGCTTCAACTGATTTTTCGCGTTTCCAGAGAAACATGCCACGGTCCCCTTCGCCAAAGAGAAGAAGAAGCAGATCCAAAGAGAGGGACAGAGACCGGCGGCGACGAAGATCCCGCGACAGAGGCGAACGAGGAACCGAACGAAGAGAAGAAAGACGACACTCTCCTCGACGCCACTCTCGAGATCGCCACCGACGCTCCTGGTCGCGATCCAGGTCCAGATCCTCAGATGACAGAAAAAACAAAATGACAGACGCCAGGAAACCGATTTCCGACGCCGATTTGGAAGGGAAAACTCCCGAAGAACAGGAAATGATGAAAATAATGGGTTTCTGCGGTTTTGACACGACGAAAGGAAAGAAAAAAGAAAGCAATGAAGTTGGTGCCGTACATGTCATTTTGAAAAGAAAGTACCGTCAGTACATGAATCGCAAAGGTGGTTTCAACAGGCCTCTTGATTTTGTCGCATAGTTCTTTTTATTTTGTCTTGTTATTACAACTACGTATGAAGTGCATTATATTTTGTGCGATACGCTTTTTATTGAACTTTCAAGTCACAGTGATTCTATGAATTATAGGCTGTTTGATTCATTGATTCGTTATGATTAATTCTCTCCTTTTGTAATCCTCATGTGCTCCGTGTGTAGATAAAATATAACCTATTATTGCGTTTGTGTTTCATGGTCGAGCTTTGTATTGATTTAAGATCCCACAATAAGTTTGTTGAAAATTGGTTTACCTTCTTTCACACAAAAATTATGGTAAGTGTTTGACGGCGTGAAAAAAGGGGGATTTTAATAAGATTTATAGGTTGTGGGTCGGAATATCAAACAGTGTGTTGTTGAATTATGCGCTTATCGTGATTACAATGGACATCGCCTCGACATTATGGGAAAATGTAGCAACGCTCTTGTCCAGAACAACCCTTCTAAAGCTCTGCTACATTCCTGGATGAAACCAGAATATAATTTGCATCGTACACCATTGATCACGCTGGACCATGTCAAAACTACCGCTACTCGTTGAGGTGGCATATTCCCAGCAAAGCTGCTCCAATGTCATAATCGATTATCGAACTAACGCAAGAAGTGTTTTTCCCGCAGCTGATACCTGGTTGTTATGTGCACCGATTATGCTACCATGTTTACGAGTGACGAATTTAAAACATTTTGCACAACTGCTGGAATCACACTGAAATTCACCACGCTTGGCCATTTGGCGGCCAATGGCCTTGCTCTAAGAAATGTGCAAACCTTGAAACATTGACTTGCTAAATTGGAAAACGATCTCTTGCCCACGAAAAACTAAATGAACCAAAGTTCGAATTCAACATGATGCCCTGAAACCGGCAGTGATCGCACAACCTTCAAGCACGACATCTGCTAGTGGGAACACGAGTTCAGGCCTAATACTGCTCAAACAACACACAGCAGTGGCGACCTGGCGTAGTGACAGAAAAATTGGGAAAACTCCCATACCCTGTAAGGTTTGACATAGCTTACACTCTCAAGAGACCTATCGACCAATTGCACCCCTCGACTGATCAGTCTAAGTTATTTTGCCCAAGGGGGAGCCTCTACCGACACGCCACAACAAGCTCTTCTCCCTGAAAAACCTGAGGAGCCAACTCAACGCCACTTGCTAGCACTTGATCCTACTGATGAGCACTGCGATCAGCCACAATAAACTATTGAAGATGAAACAGGAACTCAAGAATCGACTCCATCGAAGATCAGGTTGTGTCATTAGCCTTCCAGGTCATCTTATGGATTATGTGGTTGGACAAGTTAGCGTGGGTTTGTCCTGATCCTGGATGACTAAGTAGTCTCTAGATCCCTGGTCTTGCTCTCACTAGGCAAACCAGAGAGGTAAATACGTCAGGGCAGATCATATGATGATGTTGAAAGCTTGTCAAGGTTGCAGCATTGGCTTGTGGTTGGTGTTGTTTTCTGTGGCATCACCATTCGTGAATTCAAGAACTTTTTCCTTCCAAATCTATGATGATATGTAGATATAGGTGGCACCATCTCCCTACATGGTAGGCAGTGAAAAACAACACGGGATTCTAGGAAGAAGAGTTGAACTATTGAGCTTATTACCGCGCTTTCGTGCTCTTCCCCATGACTAGAGCGGTAAAACCGCTCTCGAACCTTGGGAAAACCCCTTACAATCCAAGCCCGTATTGAGATGGTAGTAGTTCCATAAGCCCTTTTCAATAGAGGTAGTAGTGGGAAAGACCCATGTAAATGAGCAGGGAGTACCTGCCGAGGAGTTCAAGTAGCGACGGTTTTGTATTTTCAGTCTGACGAAAGCCGGAACGCGTTTCTCCTGCGTTTTCAGCGATTTTTTGGTGGTAAGTTATATATTTTACTTTACCATTCTTTTTTACTGTTACTAATGAGCATATATTTATGGAATTTATTGAGAGGAGGATTGAAAACAAGTATGTGGATGTCTAAACCCATCTCACTTGTCTACTGGTCTACTTTTTGTGCTTTCCCCTTAGATGTTATATACGTATGTATGTTTCAATTCTTCGCCCATCATTCTATGATATTTTCCAGAATAAACATGGTTAAAACTCGAGGGGGTCTCAAAAGAACCCGTAATGAGGATGAAGAGCCTTAACCCTCCACAAGTTCCTCGACTGCTCCCTCTCAAAAGTTTACTAATATATTATATTATAATTTTGAATAAATGTTATATGAAAGCATGTATATGAATGGTTTGTGACAATAAATTTATTATTATTCTTTTGTGATATGGATGTATTGTCTGTAATATGTGTTTCTAGTAGGTACCTACTGACCTCCCAACCTACTTATTCGTAGGTATAATCGTAAAATAATGTAGTTTTTACGGCACGTTTGAAACAAATCGAAGAAAATTAAAATATATTTTGCTTTTTGGTTCATATATCCAGAATAATAATCTTATCTCATATTATGTCTAGGCCGTTTTCGATACCTAATATCCAGCTAATGCTAGGTAGCTACCATTCAAGGCAGTGCATATTTGATACAAATGAAAGTAAGACGATAAACGAAAAATCTTTGCTCGAGCCCTGAAGGACAGCAGGCGTGGTAGTAGTAGGAAAGAAAAATAACGTTCTGTTCCATGAGAGTGACTACGCCCGCAAGCACGGGTTTAGGGCGCCACCATGGTCACACCAGTGGTCTTACACAGGGGTTCGGTCGTTAGCAGCGAAAGTGTTAACATACCGTCTTTTCAGGCCAAAGGTCAGTCATTCGCAAGGCCATACCAGCGATGTTCATCCCCACTATGCTGAGTTCTGGAGGAAACTTTCCCTATTTACCAGAGAGGGTGGAGCTTGCTAATCGAGGACTGGAGTTCCATAGGGAATGAAGAGTTGGTGTGAGAAAGGAGCTACTGGTTGATGTAGGATGATGTATGGGAGTGGCAGCGCATTGCAAGATTCTTGAGAGGGTGTAGAGGACGAGAAAGGCACGAGGGACAATCTGAAGAAATGTACTACAGTTGTGGGCTGGTACACCATGGGACCCCTAGCAGCATACAAAACAAAAGTATCTGGTGCGTTGCAACATACAACTTTCCTTAGCTCTACGTCAATTCACTTTTTACATGGCTTTTTCTACTTACTTACTCATTTATCACTCAGTTCATTTGAACTTGGTCAAACAACATTTCACGGCAGCAGAAAGCGGTAGCGCTTACAGTTCCGGAATTAATTGTGCTGCTCTTACTCATTCCAGGACCATTATTGTGCAATTGTTACACAGATAATTAATGAGGCTGTAAACACGAATTTTTTGAAGAAGGATAGTAATCACTTTGGCAGAGTTATTGGGGAAACGGCGATAGCTGGACTCAGGAATTTCTGGAGTGAGCCCCATGTATCCCATGAGCGTTTTTAAATTCTCACCCTATAGGTATTGGATTGGACTACAATACCAATTTTTTTAAACATTCTACTAACATTCCAGCGAAGTTTATAGAGAAAACCCGCGCTAAAATCGCTTTTCGTCGAACATTTTGATAATTTATTGTGCTGCTCTCGTCACTTTCTCACAAATGGTAATTTTATGGTATGATTGCCTTGATGAGAGCTATCAATATAAAAAATTTAACCAAAATCGTTTGAGCCGTTTATGAGAAAAAAATATTTGGTGTTGTGATCCCTATGATAACTATAGTTAACTTTCGGTGGATTTTGTTCATACACTTATTTTGGCGTCCCATGGTAACCTGCGGGCGAGATATCAAGTTTGAGCTGATTTGATACGGTAGTTTTCTCTAAAAATCGTTCACAGACACACAGACCATTTTCCCAAATAGTGTTTTTCGGACTCAGGAGGGTCTAAAACGTAAAGATCTGAAGAGGACTCAAAAAAAAATTTTTTTTCAGCCGATTACATAACTTTTCTTTCTTCTTTGTAGAGCCAAGGAAAGTAAAACATTCAGCCAATTCAATGTTCGCTCGCTGTAATACTGTCGAATAACAAGTCAGATGGTAGAACAAATCAAACAAAGTTTTTCAGGAGGACGTCTCTTAGTGCGACCAGAAGTCTTAAACAGTTACTCCCACCTGCAGATCGGGAGAAGTACTACAAAGTTGCTGACTGCTCAGAAATGGCTCTACTGAGGTACTAACGACACTATTCTGTGGGAGTTTCCTTAACTATCATAAGAGCTACACAGGTTTGACATTCATTCCAAGCGTAACGTCCTGCTGCCCTTTGATACAAACCCCCTATCATTGAATCTTAACGCTGATTGACAATTGGAAGTAAGTGAAAACCAACAATTGAAGATATCAGCGCCCTTTGGGGCTAGGGATCACCTAGTAGGATGGAAGCATGATTGAGATGCAGTCCTAACATCAAGAAGTGGCATACAAATTTTTCTAGTAAAGAGTCGGCCAACGTGATTTCAGCGTGATGAGTACCAGTAAATAACAGTATCACTGATGTCCAGCAGTCCTGCTTTACTCAGAATGCTCACATGCTGGCAATGCACGAAACACCAACGTCACAACTCACAGCAGAATAACCTTCTCCTTTAGTTCCGCCACTGTCAATCATTTGACTATTTCACACCGCTAGATGACGTGCAAAAGATATTTGGCTTCAACGAAATTACCAACTTCAAGTCCAATGTTCATGAGTTTCCACATGTTTACAATGATACCGAAATGCCTTAATCTTAAATCTCAAACGAAAACTAGTATGTAAACAAATAAAACTTCCACAATGAGTGTAATTTGAACACGACTGAGGAGCTGCGAGGTAAGAATTTCACGCAGTAACTACCTTCTGAACATTTTCGCAAATCCCCTCCGCACGATGTCATATTCGTCCTGTTTGGTTGAGATCACGTAACTGGACGAAACATTTCAACACTTGCAAGCTCTTAATAACTAAAGTGTTCAATAAACTGAACAAGACGGTTTATTTAAATGGCATCAAGATGTAAAGAGCGCCTGGAGTGTTGGGGGCACCTCAGGCTGGTCCGCTTTGTGTACTAACACTGTCATCTAAGTTGATGTGTCGTAATGCGTGCAGCTTCTTACATCTTCGACTAATATGAAGTGTCTCATTACAGGAGGAAGTTAAGTTAAGAATGCAAGGCTCATATGTAATAACTAAGTGACACCTTGGAAGTACTAATATGAGTACTGCAACAGGAACAGGGAAAAGTAAAGTAAGAAAAATCTTATAAACTGTTGCACTTTTCCTTTATTGCTATTTGTACCATGACAACCTCCAACTCAAGGTGAAGCGAGTTTGGCTCCCCATCCTCTCCTGAGCAAGAAGCCATCTTCTCGTGCACCTCAAATTGGTCTGAGGCAGCAGTTGGGCCGCTGAATGTGTGCTCTTCTATTTTTACCTTCCCAGCACACTGGCTAGGTAGGCGACTAGGCCATTTTATTCTGGTAATAATATCTCAGCTGCGTATTAACTTGACCTTTGGGATTGAGGTTGTACATTCAAACGGAGGGTCGTTGGAACAAACTTCAGTCTAGTGTGGGCATACATGAGCCCCTCATGCTCTCGTTTCTACTTTTTCAGGTCTTTTCCTTCCACCACCTTCATCCTAATTCCTAAGGGGATACAGTGGCTAATAACTCCCTTAGCATTTAGTCTTCTCGTCCTTACAGATAATTGCATACCACCCACTCCTAGCTGTTGCAGTGAACCTAGGCTTCAGGGCAGATTCCTTGTCAAAATGCTTATATCGCCTCTACAATGCTGCTCTCAACTGCCTCCATCAGCTCTGCTGCTTAGCCCTCATGGAGAACTCCCAGCTTCACCTACCGAACTGAAACTTGCACTCCTTACAGTGCAGGGTGCTTCCAGCAGAGGAGCTCTCTCTTCTGTCCCCCTCCCTTTCGTACCTGCACCGCCAGGGCCCAAGCCTCCTCCAGGCTCTTTACCTTCACCAGGAGCTTGTAGGAGCGGCGTTCTTTGGTCTGTTCATTTCCACAAAGCCACATGTTTATTTCCCAGAAAGTAAACCACCAGTGCCCGCTTCCTGGGCTGTAAGGGGTGCAGGAGACCTCCTCTCCCTGCACCTGAAGAACCCAGCACAACACCAAGCTCCTCCTTAGCAGTAGAGGTTATGCTTGAGAGCACGGCAGTTGAGAGACCGCAGACCACGTCCACGACCTCTTCCCCCTCTGGGGAGGGGCTTAACAAGAGCCATTTTTTAATTTTGTGGACTTTTGGGTTCATGTGGTTCCCACGAGTAGCTAGGGGATATAAAGCCCATTGTGACCCAGCCCAGCATGACACGATAATGCTACTTAGTCAGGGAGGTCGCCTGGTATCCCTGAGGCTCCATAATCGACACAGATCTCCCTTAACCATAGGTCATTTGACAGTATAGGGTTGGGGACGCATGTGGTCAAAAATTCTCGTTTTCAGAGCTATCATGGCTTATATCTCCGTTCCCCAGATAGGTGCGGGAAATAAAATATAATATTACTAAAGAGATTGATCAAATCCAGTGAATCAGATTCTGTGGAAACTACGAAAATATTTATAAAAAACTTGTGAGGGACATTTTGGTGTTTATCTCTGTTCAATGGACTGTTGGTGGGGCATTTATCGAGAGCAATACATAGGTATCTTCTAGTTAACCATCCTGAGAGTTCGGTGAATATCGTTGAAGCCAATATTTGAATACCCTTTTGCTTTACACTGCAGACTGGTTGGGACCAATGGAGCTCAGTCCTTCTCCGGAGAGAATCCAGTAGTGCCACTCTCGCTCCACTTCCCAGCCTTCAGATGACAATGCCCCAGCAACCTGCTTTATGACAGGTCCCTCATGAGTATGCGGACACACCCAGAGTACATGACTCAGAGTCTCAAACTGGTTATCACACGCACGAAAGAGAGTGTCCGCAACGTTATAATCCCAGCTTCTTGGAAACCTCATCGCTGTTGGCAGCCACGCCCAAGAAAGACATGAAAGTGCTCGAAATCTCTTATGTGGATCCTCTCTAAAGCCCACTTCACGCGAGCGAAAAAGAGTAGGGGTAGTTAGACACTGATTGAGTTCCTGTCTGTCAACCAGTCTGTGCAGAGCAGTCACAAAATCTGAAGTCTTAGGGGAACATACAATCGCCATGTGCCACCACAGCAGCTGATTCTGAATGAATTCTTGACCAACCATAGTACGTGCAACATTCCAGGCAGATGCCTGCACAGCAAGCAAGCACTTACGGCGCAAGAACAGAGCAGTGGTAGCGAGAGATGGAACACTGAGTCCCCCACATCTCCTCTACGGTCAACCTCTTAAAAACGAGCCTGTAGATCAGCTATGGGAGCAAGTATGGGAAGTTTTACCACCACAAACGTGGAACTGGGTGGGGGCGATGAGGGAGCCGCTCAGTTTCGAGTGACAGTAGCAAATCAGGGCATTTGAGGTGCCTAGTCAGTACAAATGCCTCGGACGAGCCTCCACTGAATTCCGCGTCCCCCTAAACAAATAAATCTGTGGTAATTATATGCTATTCCCTTTGAAGGAGCATTTTAACGTTTAGTGCAGCCTACTTGACACTGCACTGTCTTACGACCCTCAACAGTAATAAATATTGTTTCGCAAACACCATCAGGACTACTTTGGCCTCCTCGTCATTTGGCGCCTTTGATGTCGTCCAGTCTCTGTAATCGATTCTCGCACCTTTTTAGGAAAAGAAGGAGAAGTCGGTGGGAACTACAGCTGCAGACAACCTTACGCGATCTGACATCCAGATTCTGTCTAACAGAGGGTACAGCCTTGCCCAAGTGGTGGGAGAAGGATCGTACGCTAAGGTAAACATTAAACTCTACAATCTTCATAATTAGCGTGAGTTCCTCTAATTCCATAGTATTCAACTTAGGGCAACCTTTGGATTCGCACACGTTGTTGAATAATTTTGGGTTCAGCAAATTAGGAACATCACATTCGATGGAGAGAGAGGAGCCGAATCAAGAGTGCGCTAGCAGTCTCAACGTAAATAAAATACGGACAACTCACGTCATGGCGGTACCTATTGCGTAGAATCAAAAATTAAACTATTGATCAGCACGTGGTCGCATACGATTTCATATTTTAAGAACAGTCAAAATAGACTTCCTGATCAAAATTGTTGGTCTAGCCCAAGAGTTTATACATTTTCAGAATCAAATTCGGAGGACTTCCCATTGATTTTGCTGTCAATGAACTTGGCCTTGGCGAATCATCACAAATATTTTTGTATAACCGAAAAAAACCAGCGAAGGCCATAATGCCATTGACTAGGCAAACACTGATGGGCAAAGTAGTTCAGTTCAGTGAGCAGGTCAAGTATTTGGGTGGGATTCTAGTCGAAAACTCACCTGGACATAGCACATCAGATATATGACAAAGAATGCGACGAGTGTGGATGGGTCAAAGAATGTTAGAGGCAATGTGGAGCTAAATCCTTGAATGGCCTACTGGCATTATGAGGCCATTGTGAGACCAATCATCTGGTAAGGGGCAATTGTATGGTGGCACAGAGCTGCCATCACAGAGAACTGTAGCCGCTTTGCCAAAGTACGAAGGTTGAGGTGAACACTAAAAACCATGCCTACCAGCACTATGGAGAAAATGTTTGACCTTCTTCCCCTCAATATATTTGTCAAGTCAGAGGCTATGTAAGTGGCTTAGGTACGCTACTATCATGGCCCTTAAGAACAGTAATGCCGCCGATTTCCTGGGCATCAATTCTTGAGTTGTGAAATCGGTGGCTAGCCTCATTATTGAGCCGTTGGCCTTCATTATTAATATGTGCTTTGAGGATGGCAAGTTCCCTGATTGCTTGAAGAAATCCGTTATACCAGCTATTCCGAAAAAGGTAACGACGGCTTTCGTCCTGCCTCCAACCTGCGCGTTTTTGTTAAGGTAATTGAGCAAGCAGTGCTACAAAGGAAAAGTGGCCATCTGGAGGGTCTCAATGTACTCCACCCCCTGCAGTTTGGTTTCCCGAGGGGGAGAGGTACTGGTTCTGCAGCATGCTATCTTATTTCACGGCTCTTTTCAGTTCTGGAGAATGGCCAGCGCACCTCTGTTAGTCTTTTTGACCTCTCAAAGGCGTTGGACTTGGTGCCACACAACCTGCTCCTCAGGAAATTGGAGCGCTATGGTTCCGTCCTCGCATGTTTCTACAGAGCTATCTTGAGGGTTGGTCCCAGATTGTTTCTTTCAATGGGACTGCCTATAGTGAGGTTGCAATCCCCTGTGGTGTCAAACAGGGGAGTACCCTTGGCCCTTGCCTCTTCCTCTTGTATATCAATGACCTGCCTAGCCAGTTCGAGGAATCAAACAACATTTTTCTGTTTGCTGACGACTTCACTTGCCTAGCATCAGGCTGTTCCTGTGAAGGAATGCAGTACAATCTGCAATATAAGTCCGAGATAGTGGAAAGGTGGTGTCAGGCAAATGCTTTGGTATTGAACAAAACTAAAACCCAGACCCTCGTACTGGGTCTCAACAGAAGTTTAGACCAGGCAGTTAATTTCCTGGGTTTGATGGTGGATAACCGACTTTCCTGGAAGGCTGTTCCCGTGAAGAAATTGTCATTGTCATTAGGCATTGTCTCCTAAATTATCATCTTCTATTTTCATGCTTAGAAGGTTGAAGAGCGTCGTTTCTGATGAAATCCTGCGTTCTGTTTACCATGCTTGCTTTGCCAGCAGAGCAATTTATTGTATTGTGGCATGGGAAAACAGTAGTCATGCAATTGACGTATTTAAACAACAAAAACGTGCCATCAGAATCTTGGTTAATTTCTCTTGGAATGAGAGTTGTAAGGGTTCGTATGCTCGCCTCGGCGTTCTTACATTGCCTAGTGCATATGTCTTGGCAGTTTTGAATCTGATTAAAGTAAACATGTCGCTCCTTGCCGTGGCTTCCAATGTTCACCGACATGACACCCGATCCCTTAGGAACCTAGTGATTCCTTTTACTCGCCTAAGTATAGCTCAGAAAAATGACCCAATCCAAGTAGGCTCTCGTCTGTATAACGCCCTACCCCATAATATTCAGCAGCTGCCTATTAAGTCTTTCACTAAGGTCATAAAAGTTCATCTCATTAGGGCAGAGCTGTACTTGTTTGGCGAGTTTTTTGGGATTGTGTGGGATGTGTAGTGTCGCAGTTTCATTGTGTGATGTGTTTCTCTTTTTGGTGCCATGTCTCCACCATCTGTTCATATTACTTGTCTATATGGTGTAATTATTGTCCGTTTCCCGATGTTCGTATCGTCCATTCTTAGGCCACTGCAAATAAAAAATTCTTGATTCTTGACAGACTAGCAATGGGCAGCTGGCTGTATTCAGGATCTTGGTAACCTTTACAGAGCTAGGCATATAATGTGTGCCCTGGTACAAGTTTGACAGAAAATAGAGAGTGCAACCAGAAAGTCGTCCATTTCGGTCTCCTAATGGTATCAAGATCTACACAGGTAGAGCTAAACCCCTGAAGGGCTCTGGAAGTAATGGAACGTACATTGCCCTGGGTTCCATTCCAATGGTTTTATACTCGAATAGCATACATAGCGGCCTGCAAGGCTCAAGGCTCTGAAGAACTACTGTACAATGTCAAAACTAGCGAGGGAGTGGAGGATGCAGCTTGGCCCTTATAGCGTTAATGTTAAGGATCAGTGGATTGTGAGGGCTGATCATCTGGGCCGACTCAGTTCGTCTACTGTATCTATCTGGTAACTTCCCCACTGTGGAGCATCTGCGTGAGAGAATATGCCATGAGAATGCATCAGTGTCTTGATCACTACAAGAGTGAGACATTCCAAACGCTTTATCTCACAACCAACACACAAGATGATGGTGAAGGAAAAACTTAAGGAAGGTAGTTGAACAAAAACAAGAATGTTAGGGGTGTAAGCGACACCCATTGGTCCAGGTGGTGATGTACAGCTGAGGAGACTCACTACCATGCACTGGCTCATTGTCAGGGACGTGAAAGAGTGCGATTTGGTCTTTGGCACACCTCCAAGGGTAAACATTAAAGGAAACTCTTTACAGGAAATACGTGGCACTTCGTAAGAAGGTAGAAATACACCTGTGATGCATTATGACAGTTTCCATGTTTCTGGTAGCCTCGATGCTTTTATGCGTTTTATGTAAATGTGCATTTGTTGCTGATAAGTTTGCGGAATATTTTCCGCTCGGAGGATGAACGGTAATACAATTTTGAGGTCTATTCTATGTGACTGAGCATTAAACCAATCAGTACCTCACTCGTAAGTCGGGAACGTTTTCAACTCTCTTCTCTTCATCTAGGTGTATCAGTGTAAGAAGAATGAAGGTCCTAACACATTGTTCCTCGCGTGCAAAGTCATCGACTCTCAAAAGGCTCCTGTCAATTTCGTGAAAAAATTTCTGACTCGAGAAATCGACATATTGACGAAGATTCAACACCCTCATATTATCCATCTATTCAGCATGTTTCACAAGGGCTCGCGATATTTCATTTTCATGAGGCAAGTAAGGGCCACACCTACGATGCGTTTTTAAACCAATTATTACGTTCGTGTTAGGCCTAAAGATCATTTTGGCCTCTTTAAAGCTATCTGTCGTGGAACGTGAAGTGGAGAGTACTTTCAGCTAGTGAAACTTAATGTCAAGTTACGTTTCTACAATTTTTTTTATCCTCTGTTAATCACTTGTCAAGTTCATAATGAACACAAACGAAATAGTGATATGCGTAATTTATCGTTTTGCAGCTCTTATTGAGCGAATAACAATTAGAAACGCTACAAAAGACGTATGTACTCATCAGTTCTGTAACTAGGCCCGTCGTAAGTTTTAATGGCATGCTAAACCATAGTCTGATATGTACTGAAACCAGAGTCTCGTAGTATGTACATATTTATTTTTATTCAATTGTAGTTTACCTGTTATTTAGTAATACTTCCGAACCGCCCAGAGTATACCTGCCAGCTTCCATAACCCCTTGCAGAGGAGTTGCATTCATCTTGCTGAGGGAGTGTACAGCTTCTGTTGTGTTACCAGTTCAATGCATCCCTTTCTTATGGCCACGTTCCTTCTATTTGGAAAACTTCCTATGTCACACCAATATTCAAACATGGAGACTGTGGTATCATCAAGAATTGCCATCCACGTCGTTCCCAGTCTACAATTCCTAAACTCACTGATGCTCAGTGGATTTTTCCTCCCATATTGTGTCCTGGAACAGCTCAACTTTTAGTGTCGAAGATCCATAGTGACTAACTTGTTTGCTTCCAGAACGCCATTGTCGTGGGTTTCTAGCAGGGCTGCGAAAACCCACAGATTTCGCTAATCCGTTCGTTAGATTGTACCATCACCATCGTCAGCGTTTCCAGGGTAAACCAAAGACCACTGCTGTCACTGGTCCACTGGCTTGTTGTTTGTTGTCTTCACAATTTTTGGTTTCTAGAGTGTCCCTTGGGGAAGCCACATTAGACATCTTTGCTTTCTTCTCACAGCATCATCAGGAACTGAACACTTCCATTTAGCGATTGCTCGTCTGGGGTATTTTGAGCTGACTAGGCACTTCAAATGCCCTGGATTGCTCGAAGCTTCGCTGTCATCAACCAGAAACCGAACGGTTCTCTCATTGAGGGGTCACTCTTTCGCCCCGGCAGTTGGTTAAACTTCTCTGAAAGTAATTCGCGAATAAAACTCCTTGTTCCACTTACTACTACGGAGTCTCTCCCCGACTCAGTGCGATATCTATCTCAAACGTAACATTATTACCACGTTATTGGGCTCAGTCACAATAATAAATCCTTCCTATTCGCTTATGAACTCCTTTCGGCTCAATTCTCCCTTGCTCTGATTTATTCTCTGGCTTTTATCATACTTAGAGCGGACCTGGTGAAATTACATCCAATTACTGAAAGAAGGATTTATTATTTATCTTTGTATTCTCCCTCAGCACATTCATCGCTTCTCATCTACATCCCGTTTCCTGGACGCATTATCAATTGGGCAGCCTCGTTGATAATATCCCTACCAACTTGGTCGTCTTGTCGTTCCGCGACTGATTTTTTTCACCACTGCGTTTGCTCAAGAATTAAGTAATTTTGATATGTATCACTACAGCCAATGGTTGTGTGAGACGCAAAATGCCTTATGTGTTGTTTTTCTGATCTCCTGCGTGTGCTTAGTATTGTATAATTATAATAGCAAACTGCTATAATGTAATCTGTGCTTTGCGCTATCTTTTGTTATTGAGCTTACCTGGTATGTGTTTTATAAATAACCTAAGTCAAAATTTTGAGATTTGACTCCTCATGAGTAATCATAAACTTAGTGAGAGAAAGAATGATCAAAAAACAAACTAAGCAATTGACGTGCATTTAGAGCTGAGGTTCCTTAGAAGACTTGTGTGAACCTATACAACAAAAAGATATTTATACGTTATTTTCTACATAATGAGGTTTAGTGATAACTAATGTTTGTTTATGCCAAATCGTCTGTATATTTCACACCATCTTGAAGGACTGCGAGGAGAAACATGCACAATGCAGTTTAATGTTTACTTTCAATAACTGATTATATTGATATTTAACTCCTGAAATATTCTTTAGTTGCTTCTTTGTCGGTTTCACAGGTTAGCTGAAAAAGGAGACTTGCTTGAATTCATTTTAAAAAAGAATCACGTCGGAGAGGGACGCGCGAGAACGTGGGCCACTCAATTGGGATTGGCCTTGGAATATTTGCACACGATGGGTGTTGTGCATCGGGACATTAAAACGGAAAATATCCTGATCACCGCTGCGTACAACGCCAAATTGTCAGATTTTGGGTTCGCTCGAAATATTTATGAAAGTGGATGTGAGTTCACGGGCAATTGATACGCCACGTTATCCATGCATGCTAAAAATTGTCGTATTATAAACCAGCGGGGCTCTGTCTGTAGGTTTTCCTTCTTCCCACTCTCTTTCTCATTCATTTCTCTCCCCTCTTTCATTTTCATGTTAGTATGGTGAGCCAATAATTAAAAAAACACTTAAATGACCAAGAATCGACAAAAATACATAAAGGAAAACCGAAAATGAATTTTAAACTCGAAATTGACAGAAAACGTAATTATAAAAATGAAATTTAAATTTGCTGCAGCGGGAGGGAGCAAAATAAATTATCTTCTCAAGAGATATGGCACTAACAGTAAATGAAATAAAATAGCGAAATTAACAATATCTTCATAATTTAGTGACAACATTAGAAAGAAAGGAAAAATATCTGGTGCGTTGCAACACACAACTTTCCTAAGCTCTACGTCAATTCACATTTTACATGGCTTTGTCTACTTACTTAATTTATTTATCACTCAGTTCCTTTGAACTTGGTCAAACAACACCTCACAGCAGCAGGAAGCGGTAGCGCCGACAGTTCTGGAATTTATTGTGCTGCTCATACTCATTTCGGGACCATTATTGAGCAATTGGTCCACGCAGAAAATTAATGAGGCTGTAAACACGAATTTTTTTAAGAAGGATAGTTATCACTTTTGCAGAGTTATTGAGTTATTGGGTAATAACTGTTAGAACTGGTAGTAAGTGAAACGGTGGTAGTTGAAATTCAGGAATTTCTGGAGTGAGGGGCTCACTACATGGGGTATGTACCTCATGAGCGTTTTTAAACACTCACCCTTTAGATTTATTGGATTGGACTACAACACCATTTTTCTTCAACTTTTTACTTACATTACAGCGGAGTTTATAAGGGAAAAACCGCGCTAAAAACGCTTTTCGTCGAAAATTTTGATTATTTATTGTGCTGCTCTCATCATTTTCTCGCGAATGGGAATTTTACGGTATAATTGCCTGATTGAGAGCTATCAATATAAACAATTTAATCAAAATCGTTCGAGCCGTTTTTGAGAAAAAAAATTTGTGTTTTGATCACTATGATAAGTATAGTTAACTTTCGGTGGATTTTGCTCATACCCTTATTCTGGCGTCCCATGGTAACCTGCGGGCTAGATATCAAGTTTCAGCTGATTTGGTACGGTCGTTTTCTCTAAAAACCACTCTAAAATCGATTCTGTCGAAAATTTTGGTAATTTGTTGTACTGCTCTCAACATTTTCCCACAAATGGGAATGTTATGGGATAGTTGCTTCATTGGGAGTTATCAATATAAAAAAATTAATCAAAATCGTTAGACCCGTTTTTGAGAAAAAAAATTTAGTGTTTTGATCACTATGATAGCTATAATTAACTTTCGATGGATTTTGTCCATACCCTTATTTTGGCGTCCCGTGGTAACCTGCGAGCGAGATATCAAGTTTGAGCTGATTTGGTACGGTGGTTTTCTCTAAAAATCGTTCACAGACACACAGACCATTTTCCCAAATAGTGTTTTTCGGACTCAGGAGGGTCTGAAACGTAAAGATCTGAAGAAAACTCAAAATTTTTCTTTCAGCCGATTACATAACTTTCCTTTCTACTTTGTAGAGCCAAGGAAACTAAAAACGAAAAGGGGGAATTTGATGGTTTGACGAACAGCAGCGAAGATTTAGCTGAATGGTGTATGAAAGTAGGATCTGTATGTCTCTCTTTCTGCCGCTTTCTTTCTCTACCCTCTCATTCTATTGTTAGCATGTTAGAACAGTATAAGCGAGGAGTGACTATTTTGGCTCAAGGTTCATCACAAAGTTCCAAAGGGATGTTGATAGCATTAGAGCAAGTGGGTTATATCCGCCAGTAGGCAAATGACTAAAGTTAACGTACCTGTTAGGTGAGTCCGTCTCCTCTGGCTGGTGAGTAACTCACCAGCCAGAGGAGACGGACTCACCTAACAGGTACGTTAACTTGAGGAAGTTGATAGTATTGTTTCACAAATTAAGAACTGTTTATAGGAAAAGAACATTAACTATTTGCTTTACTAAGAATTGTTTTTAGGATGTACAGAATTAACAAGATATTTGAATTTTTAGAAGCAGAAGAGCTGGGCCAATGGCCTTCTCTCTGCCCGATGCTTAAACCAATAAAAGTATAGTATAATGTTGAATGTGGTGGGGAAGAAGAATTTTCTTTTGAACGAAACCCTTGAACCAGACGACATACATTAGATTTATTAACAAAGAAAAGAAATTATTATCTCGCCGAGTAAAATAAAAATAGTAATTCCAATAGGCGCAAAAGAAAAAGGTTCCTTGTGGAGTTCCACCAACTAAACACTGCCCTTTTACGTCTGACCTGAGGCGTCTTCTTCAGTTTGACTGAGGGCACTGGACACTCGAAGATGCAAGTATATCCAGTTCTGGCGAGCTCGCTATCGTGTAAATGTCCGACTGGATTCCTAGTCAGTTGTGCGAAACTGCGCGCTTGGGATTCCCGATTGTTCGAACGGGGTAACTGACTTCCAACCAGCACGTTCTGGATTACCAGGAAGAACAATAGGAAAAAGGTTTGGGTGGCCAGACGATCTTCAGGGCAAGAACTGACGAGCTTGAAGCGTGAAGGCACTCCACTGAAAGTCCATTACGTAATAAAGCAACAAAAAAAAAACGAGGAATAACGAATAATAAGGAAACGAAACTTATGGCTAAGTGAGTGTCCTTAGCAGAAAAACATCGGTTTTGGGCTGGAGTTACTGACGCTAAAACATGTAGTTTGCATTGCGAGCTGTTATTGCTACAGTAATCCTGCTCAGTAGGAGAGGGACCGCAGGTGTAGGTGCAGGTAAATGCACTTGGTCGACCAGTGATGCCTGAACGCCTCTAAAGCCGAATCCTGAGTTTTATGAGTCGAAATGCTCGAGTCAATGTGAGTTTAATATGCAGCATGGTATCGTGTTGTCGCACTACCTTTGTGGGGCAACAGCTCTCGCTTGGTTGAGAGTTGGCACACTCTGTGCATTCAATCCCAGTAGCTGCTTGTAACAGTTTCTCTTTCAGGGGAATTTGATGTGACTTTCATGATAGGAGGGTTGTTGCGGAGTAGTTGTTCCACTGCGTTCTGTTGAGGCTCAGAGATGGCTTGGAGGATTCTTCCTCGAGAATGAGGAGAGCCGTTTCATTTGTCGCCTCTCTCATCACAACGGTGAATGGCAAGTGAAAAGATGTTATTTTTCAAGGTATTCCAAGAATGGACACTGCTGGGCAGGTAAGTACTGAAGGAGGGTTACATAACCGACAAAATTATGAAGGGAATGGAGGGAAATATAATTAAAGCAAACAAATTCGTGAACACCTTATTTTTGTTAACATACCTGAAGTCAGTATTTGTTGCAGTGGAGGTTCTGTGTCAAACTCATTGTGGATCAATGCCATACACTGCTCCTGAGGTGCTACGAGGGAAAAAGTGAGTGCTGTACTGTTACTGAAGTTATTTAAATAGGGGAAAGGCAGAGAGGAGCTTCAGAGGGCACCAAAATGTCGAAACGTTTTCACTGGTTCATATGTTGCCTTATTATTTCTGTGTATTATTCTTACCCTTTCCCCCTTTCAATAAGTATCTCATTCACAATAGTTTTTCTTAAGTGTTACATTACGTACACCTGACAATAAGTAGACACAGGGAGACTACATTTCACGTTTAAGTTGACAGCACTTTACTTCAAGACTCGTCTAAACTAGATTTTCTGCACGTTGGCGCAGGTATGACGCTCGTAAGTCGGACATGTGGTCGCTGGGAGTTGTGACGTACGTGATGCTCAACAAGAGGCTTCCTTTCAACGGATCGACTACTCAAGAAGCAATGGTTCAGAGGCAACTAGAAAGGAAAGTCAATTTCGAAAATAAGGATACTTCGCCACAGTACAGGTTGTTCTAAAACACAATATTTCATTACGTTTACTGCAAACACTTCAACTTGAATGAAAATAAAAGTGAAGAGGTTCGCCGAAAAAAATAATAACTTTCGTGCTAGCTCCTCCTGGTCTTAAGCGTGTTGGTCGGAATCGTCTATGGAGGAAGAAAGGAGGACGCTGCATCGAGCGTCATGATGTGTGAGCTGCTGAGGTAGCTGGTACATTGTTCAAAGGGGAGAACGTCGAAAGTGAGGTAACAGTATTACTTAATCCTCTCAGGAGGAATTGATGGAACAGTTGATGTTCATCACAACCAGACCCTCGTGTGTGTCCATGTAGTCTGAACTTCAAGATGCCACTCTCACATATTGAACCAATCATCTGAAGTAGGACAAGCAGATCTTCACATGGCAGTTTGGAATGCTCAGAGTCTAACAAGAGGCGATATCAACGACTGGTTTAAGTACAGAATAACTGCTGAGGAGATTCCATGGAGCACAAATGCACGATTATTGCCCTTTTTGAGGTTATTGTACTGTAACTTCCCGTCTCTAACTGATCAAAGTCACTGTTATCTTCCAGTAAGGGGATTAGTTAAGTCATAATCTGGCGACAATTGGGTTATTTACATCTGCTCCACTTATGAGCGGGCACACTGGGATGCAGGCCCAACTGCGTGGCACTTACACGCCATTCTCCCCTCTGTCTGGTACTGGATGACACATACAAAGGAATGGCATTCCTTCTTCACCGTGGTTCAACTGCTTCAATGCACGCTTGCGCTTGTTCGAGCAGAGGGGGCTTGTCTCCTCTATGGCGACACCTGGTGTTGGCCATCTGCAGGTTTGCAGTTATTGCGCAAGCATGAGCCGCCCAATGGTGTGGACTGGAGTTGTGGATCCCCCCCTCAAATGTGCTGGACTCAGAGGTATAGGCGTCCTCCCCACTTACGTGCTAAGCTCCTCCATCTCCCCACATGAACGCCCTGTGTGCCAGAAGGCAGAGCAGTGCCTGATAGACCCGAGCCAACAATAGCCTGGCATGTTACTTCATTAGGTTAGAAGAGGGTCAGTTTAGAATCGAGGACTACAGAGAACAATTTGTCTTCCCTCTCCTACCACTTTCGTAGTAGGTGTCGTTTTGTATTATTCTTTAATAATGTAACACACTACTACCCGATAATGGGGCTTTGAGACCGCTTCACTATAAAGCTGGTTTTATTACTGTGAACATTTTATCTGCCCTTCCTGGGAGGGATGTTATTATTTTGCCAGTTTTATCTCGAAGATCCTTTTCCTTTTGTACTCTAGTGCCACTTCATGGGTACGTTGAGGAATTTCCTCATTTCCTGCTCGCACCTTTTTCCTCTTCCGCTAGTCCTGTATCTCTATTGAAAGATCATTGCCTTTAGTAGTTTTTGTTGCATGTGCCCCGAGAAACTTACGATGTTGTCCACAGTTGTGTCGATGAAGTGCTTCACTTCATTGTTTGTCTGTTATGTTGGCATTGATGATTTTTCCAGTGATTAACCTAACATCCAGAGGTTGTTCTTTTGGACAGGGCAGGGTGTTTGTTTCTAGTTGGGTGTGGTGTGAGTAACGAGTTCACGTAGTGCTATAAGTTGACATACTGTGTTTGTAATCTCTCTGTGTGGATGACTAGCAACCTGACAATGTTTTGTACGTTTTCCGCATGTGATTTGCTGTGTATGTGTTTCAGCAGTAATTCGTTTATTGTAGTTGAAGGTTAAGATGACTTGGTATGGTATTGCAATCTTAAACCCTGACGACTAGTGGACTATTGACATAGTTTTCTCACATGGTTTGTCAAGCCTTCTGTGAACTAACTTCTGTGTCAATGTACACATATGTTTTGTGTGTAGGACTAGGTATAATATCAGTATTGGAGACTTGAGGGCTGAATGAAGGTGATGTTTGTGCTTTGATGTAGAAATAACATTCAAAGTTTTTGTGTCATTGTTAAATGTCCGACAGCTCTCAACACCCTCCAGGTGTGGCAGAGTAATATTTTGATGATTGATTATGGAGGATATTTCCTGTCATATGTTTTGCGCTCTTCGCGGTTTTTGTTGAAGTTCGTCCAACGTCCCTTTGTGTCCAGGGGATGACTCCAAATGAATATCTTGGGGCAAACATGTTGATGGCTTTAGTGAGATTTTACCAGCCATATTTTTCATGACATCACCTGACCTAATTTTCGTTTGTGTTATGCATTTATCTGGTCCGCAAGGTTTCAGATCTGGTTTTTGAAGGGGCTGCAGAGTTCGGGCATGTAGATAATGTAGGATTGTGTTGAGTGTAACAGTTCAGTATTAGACAAAACCTTGGAACATGAGCAAAGAATGTTTATTTATTCTACATTATGGTAGTGCAGTCAATTCAATCATTGTGTACTGTTGTTTCATGTCAGTTTCGAGGAAATCCACAATTTAAGGGCGTATTTTCTGTGCAAAAAACTGTTTTGAGGCGCCAAGAGCGTGATATGAGGTCAAATGTTTCTTCTTGGTCGATGTATGTGGAGGTTATTATCGATATTATTAATAATATTAATTTTTCAGAGTAGCAGTGATGGCGCTACTTGAGCCAGATGTCCATAAACGATTTTCTGCTACTTCGTTTTTGAACTCAGCGTGGGTTCGAATGGATGAAAGGTAATACTCATACGGACTGGAAAAACTTGGTTTATGTACAAAGAAATTTGAAACTTGCTGACGAATTCGGTAGTGAACTTGTTTCGTAGACTTCGGATTTATTACATTTAGGATTCGTGGCGGTAGTGGGGAAATAAGGTTTGATATTAACTACACGGTGATTGTCAGCTGAGTAGTGAATAGAGCCTCTTAAACAGGCCACTTCTCCCTCCTGACAGATGACCTTCTTCTATCACTCCCTCGAAAGTCTTATAAATAACGTTGACTTCCTGTAACCAATACATTCCCTGAATAATTCCCTATACTTCTCCTCCCACTGGCCAACCTCCTTACGCAAGTGGCTCTTGGGTTCCCTAAGATGGGTTCAGAGCATGTTTCAGGATCTCTTCAGGATGACCTAATATTCATAAGTACGCGAAACGTAATAAATGCGTGAGGCATCCTCTATTGACATTCAAGATGTTCACGCTTTTCTGGAGGTTCCTGGTCACACTGGGAATGAGACTAGAATTGCTTGAGAAAATAGTGTGGGAAACCCCTCTCACAGTGCCTTCTGCAGTATAAGAAACATCAATGCATTGTTTCATTGAAACCTTCATGACAAAGACGTCCCACCCAGGCCTTAGGCGACTCAGGTCCCATCTGTTGGGATTCTAGCCAACAGGTTCATTTAAATGCCAAAGAAGCAGCAACAACCTGGGAACGGTGACGCGTTTTGGTTTCGATAAACTCAGTGCTTGTACGTGAAGCACAGGGATCTTTTATCGTTTGATGAGTATTCTCTGGAGAAGAGCCAATACAAATTATTGGAGGAGCACGGTTGCTCTGAGCCTTCATTCTATTAACTACAGTCGATACCATTAGAACCAGGCAGAGTTCTGTATTTCAAAAAGCTCGAACTCACTAAAAAGGGAGTGTGATAGCCCACTATCAAATATGATAGTTACGCATTACTTGTAGAGAGTCTTCCACACATTGCAGAGCTGACTACTTCCATGTTTTTGGGCAAAGAAACTTCTTCGTTCATTTTCCTCTCAAGAAATCTACTGTTACTGCCTTTCACCTTGATGCGCCAGGCTCACCAGAACTTCCAGGGCCGCATTTGGACGAAAAAAATCGCTAGATTTATGTGTAGGGATAGACGAAGATTCATAATCCAACGAAAGATGGGCAATGGATCGGAGCTCAGGAACGCTGTAGTTCTTATGCAGTGGCTCTCCAAACATTTCCACCCTACCCCCTACCCCAACCCAATAACAAATGGTGTCAGAAGTTCCTAACTCCAACACGCTCCTTCATTCCTCGTATTCTCAGGTCCAAGATTTGCTGACGCTGTGAAAGTTCACAGTGAGGACACCGTGTTCTTTTTCTTGGAATGAAGCAGCGTGTTTGAATTCTGAACATCTGACACCATTTGTTATTTGGGGAAGGGGAGCGGTGGAAATGTTTGAAGAGCCACTGACTTAGGCAAAAATTACAGCGATCCTGAGCTCCGATCCATTGCCCATCTTTCTTTATGAACCTTCGTCTATCCCCCCCTAGACTACGATCACTAGGGTACCTATAATTGGAGTCAGGCAGTACACGATATTGTTTTCATGTCTCCACGTAGATTTAGAAGCGTGTTCATACCCACCACACGCTCTTTAGCTAAGATAAATATTATCATGATCCAAGTTTTCACCCTTCTTCTTGATTTGCACGTATTTATGCGTCTTTGCTTTCATTCCATACATGAAGGTTGACTGCTCGAAGTAGACATGAAAGTGAGGCATACGCAAAGGCCCTTGCTCACAAAGAAATGTTCAATGGAGCGTCTACTTCGGATTCTACTAACTCACCGCCCGCTTCAAGTGGACAGGGTTTGAGGAAGGATTCTGCCGGGAATGCCAGTACTCACACCGACCCATTGTCCATCATCAGGTTGTCACAATGAGAACATTGTAGCCGTTGTTTATAGGTAATAGGATAAACAGATTTGTTGTAGCTACAACAGGTAGAATCATAGAGAAACCTTGTTGACGATGTGATGAAATCATTGGGGGCGTCAGACCAAATGATGACAAACTTTGTAGAACAGAATTTGTTTTGACCATATAGTGGCGTGTACTTGCCACCCTCAGATGCCTAGCGTGGAACTATTTGCCTCATTACATCCAGCTGTTTCTGTGAGGGCATTCAATCCAAGGAAGCAATGGCTGCAAGAAAACACAGACTACTTGTTAGGCCAAAGTTCTGAAATGAGGCTTATGACGCCATACATGGCAGGGGTCATCCTGGTGATGACGTGACAGTTGTAATGACTGCCCAGGTGATAGAACTGGATGATGGAGAGCTCCCATAGGTATCACACTGTGGGAAAGACCAGTTGAATGCAATGAGATCTTAGCGTGGCACTTGTGAAGACTGAAGTGTTGGTGATCACATTCCACTGACCTTCCATTAAAGGTAGGTTGGACTGGGATTAGCAGCAAAGTAGCAGGGGTTACTAAACTTCCCTGTCACTGTAGGCACCAAGCAGACGTTTTCCATGTACTTCCAATTGGCATAGGGTTCACTTTTGCAGTTGTACTCTTGCTAGGTAACTGTAAGACATGATACGCACTTAGGAAACACACTTCCTGACTGAGCCTCTCGGGTAGGGTTGGCTAAATTACGTTTGAGGCGCATGGCAACAATATTAGGCAGCACTTAAACCTGTTAGGTAAATATACAATGCACGTTTTTGACCAGTAACCCAATCAACTACGAATTATATAACAATATTAGTGATTAGTTTTTACGATAAGTGGTTTGTGTATAAAAGTGATTTGTTGTGATGTATTTAGCAAGATTTGCCCCATGTGGTCCACAAAGTTTAAGAAGGAGAATGGTCTGGAACTGCCCTCAAGGACAAGGCTGTTTACTTAAGAGTGATTGGCCTCCACCGTACTGTGCAAGGTAGAAAACTTAATCAAAAGAAATTGGTGGCCCAGTCCCAGCGAGCCACGCTTCTATTCCCACAGTGTTGCTCCAAGTGACAACTGGTCCGTTTTCCGTTGAATTGGACCTTCCATTGCAGGATGCAAAGATGGGAGTGAAAAGGGGGGAGGGGCTGGGAGTGGTACAACCACTTTTACAGTCTGTATGTCCGTCAGAAGTACAGCGAGATGAAACTGACCTGACCCGGGATTGTTTTTCACAATGCTTTGAGTTAGCCCCCACAGCTCCATCCTCTTCACTCTCCTGAAAGCTTGTTGCAGCCGTTTCCATTTGTCTTCTCATATTTTTCAGTTTGGGAGGCTTAATGGCAGTCTACTTAATGGGAACCCTCTTGAACTTTTCCAGTAGTGGAAGCTGCTCTTGTGGACCTCATATTCATTCCGTTCACCACCCCCCCCCCCTCCTGAATGTAGTTTTCTTCCCAAACATATCAAGGGCGAGTGTTGCCACCCATGTAGCCACTCATCTGAGTACCCCCTCACACAAAGTGAGCCCTCACCTAGACATATTGCCTTGCATCTTGCCGAACAAAAAAGATAGTCCCGATTCGCCAAAGAATGGATGTGGAAAAGACATGGAAGAGGGCAGTATCTCTCAGGAGGTGGCGGGAGCAGTGGTGACATGTGTGGTGAGAGTTACAATAAGAATTGTAATACCAATAATAAATTGATCTATATGAAGTTACTAACACAATTTTCATCCAATAGGCCGGAGCAACCCACTTCTTACTCCTCAGTACTCAGAGAGGTTGGAACCGCTCCAGAACACGATTTCAATATGACAATGAGGGGTTTGAGTAAAAAAAAAGATACAGTCACTGCAAAGACAAGTAATCGACACACAAAGTGAACTGTTAACTCACTGGAGATGTGAGTGCCACTCGATCGTCGGAAACATATCAGGGAAACACAATGATATTAAAACCTTTTCAAATAACTTTTAACACAGTTTTGTCCTTCATTTTATGAACCTAGATGTACCTTGAGGAAATTGGGGTTCCTCTGACAGAATCCTTCTTTCCTCATCTTTAATAGAGTGGTATTTAATATGAGTGGTCGATTTCATTTCTACGCATTTAATCTTTACGCGCTTTCTACTTCTGGCGTTCAAAGTTCCCGTCCCAAGTTCCTGACAAATAACTGGCTATTGAAGGTCAGTCAGTCAAGTGGTGAGAGTAGAGATGGGTTATTTTCACTTTGTGAAACCAATTAATTATCTTCGGCTAACACTCTCAGCTTGTAGGTATCAGATGAGGTTGTCTTCAGGGCCCTATTGACTACTATTACTCAATGGTTGTCACAAAGGGTTTCATTTAGGTGTTACTTAACTCCAGGCTCTTACCCAAGCGTTGTTTCAATTATATGTATCGAAAGACCCCCCATTCCATATGAGATCAGGTAACTATGATATCTTCTGAGGCACGTTAGGGAACAACCCCACCTTAATTTACTAGAAGTAAAAGTATTGTAGAGGAGGTTGGTCAGCAACAAGAAAACTCTGGGAAGATGTCGATTTTGTTTCAGAAAGGTTGTAATGAGCAGAACCTGCATACTACTGTTATCCATATTGGTGGTGTACCACTTATCACAGGATCAGAATTGCTCGTTCAAGCTTCGAGTTCATCCCCTAAACAACTTCAAGTTATAGCTCCTTGCCTTTTGCAATCCCAGCATAGTAGATGACGTTGACTATTCTGATGCGGCTTCTGTCTCTTCATTTAGCTGCTCTGATTATCGATTTCAAAAATCATGGTTTCATCTTTCACCAACCATCTTGATTGACAACATGGTACTTAGCATTACGGGTCTCAAGGAATGCCTTTATCCACGAGGAAACCCCAGCTCAAAAAGAGACAAGTTCCTCATGGGTTGTGTTAGGCATTTTAATTATTCGTGTAAATGTGAAATTAAAGCTGTAGTGAAACTACAGAAGTACCGTGACAATAGTGTCTATCGCTATCAAATTCATAAGTCTCTTCAGAGGCCTTACTACTCCTTATGAAATATAATCGTAAAAAAGTGAAGTAATTTTACTCCTTGCTCGAGCTAGTGAACTTCGTTTACATTAAACTCAAAAGATTCAACTAGTTTCAAGTAACAGTTTGACGATTACTTCTACTTGAAATGAGAGGAGATTGGCATGGGATGTATTTATGACGAACACTTACTTCACGAAGAAAAAATAATTCGTCTAAATAATATGATATCCAAGACAACTGTTGAGGACAGTGGCCGACAACAAGGTTGATTGCACCTACTTCATGCAGAAGTTATACCTTGACTTTTCTTATCAATGATAACCAAGAGAGGTTATAATCGGTGAAAAATTGACAACACCGCTAGTTGGACAGATTAATTTCTTTAAATCCGATTATTTATTCTTTTCCGACGCTATGGTGCCCATAACTTTTTTTCGTAGATTTCCTACAATTTATTCGTGACATTTATGTTCGGTCCCTCGGGAGCCAGTTTGTTTGATTCCTTCGTTTATTATATCGGTTGGACAGTGTAACTTCACGTACCTCTCGTTTTCGTATTGCGTTGGGTGAATGAGCGGGGTTCAAGTATATTTTTCCATTTATTCTCTCCTTGTTTAATTCTTTAGGAAAGGTAGTGAGGCCTCGTTCATTAGCATTGGATGTTCGTGCATTATCATTGAGATCTGTCAAACCGTGTAGTACATCACGGCGAGTTCCCGATTTCATCTTAAGGTGGAAATGAAAGAAACCAAAGTGGCGAATTTCAGAAAAAGAAGCGGAAGCGGCTCAAAACGAGTTTTAAAGGAGAAAATAGTCCACATATATGAGTCGTTCTTCAAGGTACTGTCTCTTTTTGTGTACGTATTATACCTTGGTGGTTATACGCTTTTTGACCATAAACTTCTTTCAGGGTGAAGATCTTGGAAGTCGAAATGCCAATTTTTGGGACGAGTTCTTCCTTTTAAAGCCGAAGGCAAGCGTTCTATTTATTATTGTTCACTAGTTAGTTTTTAAGGTGTGGTAGTAGAATGGCAACCCTCTCTCGGTTTAAATGGCACCCAATGAAATGGCTGGTCAGTAGGTCTCCCACGGGAACGGAGCGTTCTGTTTGTGTAGATCTGTGCAGAGTAGTGATTGAACGCAAATTAATATTGGATGGTTCTAGTTTTATACGTTCAATGAATATCAATGTCGGGGCTGTGACATCACAGGTTGCATTCGAGTGGTTACTTCCCCTGTCTCTAGTCAAGGCCTCTTCCGGCATTGGGATTTTACCCACTTTAACATCACAGACTTGAAAGAATATCGCTTCCTTTCAAGTAACTCTTCTGCTACCTGTTTGTCAGTTAATTTTCTATACAGCCGAAATGTAAAGCAGCGTGAGCCAGTGGATATAATAACACAGTGCTCTGCGTCAGAAGGACATGGGAACATCAATGCTAAGAAGTGAACGTGGCCACAGTTAATTTCTTCATTTGAAACTTGCCTCCCTAGCAAATTGTTAGATCAGGTTGGAAATCAGATTAAGAACTTCTCCTAGATGGTACAGGATTCCCAGTGTCATACCTCCAGTGATACACGGGCAACAACTCTCCACCGGGAGTCTGGCTAAATGACAACCTTTCGTAATGAGTAGTAGTTTTGATGAGGTACTAGACCTGTTATGCTAAGTTGATCTGAATAGATGGAGTTGAGTACACATATAGTCTGACTCACTGTCATTCTGGCATTCATTTTCCAAGAATGAAAAGTGGCTAAGAAAGGAAAAGCAAAAGTATACCGAAAGGACTTGGAAAGCTCGAGATGCATCTAGCCCTAAAAATTGTCCACCATGAAGATAGTTAGATAAGACAGTGAGATTGGGAATCTGAATCTTGACATTATGTGTGGTAATAGCTTCATCAGCCATGTGAGGCTTTTTCACTGTCTTCCTTTACCTGTACAGACTGTAATTGCTTCCACTTCGAAGGGTCTGACGACAGCCAGGTGCTAGATTTAAATAAAAACATTATTTGAGAGGTAATCGTGTGAACATTGATCACAAGCTCCACCTTTTCGCATGATATGCACCCGTCTCTTGGCCGTAACTTGGTCCTTCGAGTTCTCAAATGAAGTTCATTAGTTTGATGATGTAATATGGTTTGAACGTTTTATCTGAGACTAATATTTTTCATTTATGTTATACAGGTTTCTCATTTAGAGTCTGAAATCCTCCGTTTGAATGGGGAACAATTGGTGGTAGCTAAGGCAAACATCAACACCTTATTCGCTCAATGTATCGAAACTTTAGGAAATGAGCATCAGCTTCGTGTTGTGTATGCATTGCAGGTTTGTGCCATTTGGCCGCTGGTGTTCCAGTACAGCCGTTTATATTACAGAATCATCAATTCTACGTTAACGGTTCCTCCAATAAGTTAGAATTATTCGTTATTTGTTAATTTCTTTGCATTTCTTGTAGAGTTGTTCAGCTCCTTTTTTGATGACATCTGTATCGCCTCAATGGTGGCTTAGCGTCAGTTGCTGGGCAACCTCCATTTACCTAACTCTTGATTCGATTATTCTATAATTCGCGATCAAATCACTCGCTGGTTTGAACAAGTTCTCTAACACAACTCTTACACGCATAATTATATTATTTTCAGACCCTTTGCGCTTTAATCAGCACGATTCACAAGACTTCAGTTCAATGTGGCTTCGACGTCATCGACATACTGATGGGGTTCGATGTCGCCCACCAGCGAATGGAGCAGTTGCTTTCTCACTGCAATATAATTCTTAGTGGTAAAGAGATTTATTTAGTGCAAAATAGATGTTTGAGTCAGTATGAAGAAAAAAACATACCTCTATCGTCTGCGTGTTATTTGTAGTTGTGGGTGTGAAACAGAGCAAGAGGCAGCTGATTCACACGGGGAACGTCAGAGTGGCTAAGAGGAAGTGAAATGTGACCTGAGGAAGGAGAATTTGGTTTGCCCACTGGGTTGGAATGTTGAAGCAAGTCAGATTACTGTCGATCTACTCAGAAAGTGTTTAAGGTAGTTGGGGAGTGGAATGTTGTGTAAGAAGATATTATTCCCAGCACATTTAGTGAATGTTACAGTGAGTTCTCATGCTATTGACTTAACCACTTAGGCTTCAGCTCATGCCACGACCAAAGACAGAAGCAGGAGGCTGTGGGAGTGGTTCAATCTCTTCTGCATTAACAACGGGCTGAGACTGAGACCACAACCAAAACTACAATTCAATAAATATAGTGGTCTGTCGATAAAGTTAATTGCGTAGTTGTGTTGACTGTGTCATTAATTTAGATTTTAATGGAAAGCCATTAAGAGTTATTACTGGAAGAAGACGATGATTTGCTCTTATATTATTATAATAAATCTACAACGAATACATTCAACTAGAGTGCATGTGTACCGCAGGGTATTGCCTAATCTATTAAATAAGCTTTTTGCAGTCTTTAACTCCAAAAACGTAGTCATTTTTTAATAATAAACCCTCAAGCTTTTTGAGTTTGAGGAGACAGGTGTTTGGGGCAGAGACGATCTTGTTGTCATGCTCAGTTGCACGGACGAATTGGCAATGATACAAACTTTCATAACAAGTGAAACTAGTGGTTCCTGTCTGGTTTTCAGTGGTGGCATGAATTGGCGCCTTTAAGGACAGTCCAAAATGATCATATGTTAGGAAATGGTTGTTGGACTATGGAAGATGGCTACTAATGCACTAACATTTGATAAATGACAAGCGAGATGGGAATCCTTGTCAAAGGGATGTGACACGTATGAGTTTTTTACCAACATCCGTGAACACCTTAGAGGAAAGTATGTTGAGCCAGTTCCTTACAGGATGGCGACTTCGCTTCTTTTCTCTCAAAGACTACTTCCTGTGAGTCTTGTGCCTGTATTGCAGAGGAATCAAGAAACCGTGTTGGGCTCCTCTGTAGTTTCTGCTAAAATATGGGATACCAGATTAAGAACTCCCCCCAGATGGAATGGGATTCCCCAGTGCCATATTTCTTCTCAGTAACACACAGGCTGCAGGGCTCCACTGGGAAACTGGCGAAATGACCACCTGCTGTACCTCCTCAGGCCTAGGTTAGGTGGGTGCTGACTGGGCTCTCGCCTGATATCAAAACCACGACCTCCATGACAGGCGACTGACTTCAGGAACAGTCATTTTGATTAGAACACACACCTGATGCACTGACATTGAATGTACAGGCGATCGTTGGACTGGTGACTCGCATTTCACTTAAAGCATCCAAGCCAGTCACATAATCCATAATGACTTTTTGGGCTACAGTAGATGGCCACGAGGTCCCTTAGGGCGCATTCAAGCGGCCAATTATCTTCACCTCCTTCAACCATTTCTGTTGTCACATTTTAAGCCCTCACTGATACAGTTGTAGACTTCTTCAGTTGCCATCTTTGGACTCACACTTGGTGACAAGTCGTGTGAAGTTTGCGATCGCTATCGCTGAGATGTTTAACCACTCATTCTTTTTCTCAAGACCTATCAACTGGTGCCACTTGCATTTCAGTTTTTTGTATGACGATACTTTTAAATATCTGTTTTAGGTGAAGGAGCAGCCAATTTGAAGTCGCTTTGTTTGAAATTGATTCTTCTAACAGCGTCAGGCAATGAGAACGTTAGTCAAAACACCCTATTGGAATTTCTGATGCTGAATAGTATCTTCGAACCCCTGATTCAAGTAAGTTGTTTCGTAGGTACGTAATTGTTGTGACTGCATTGTGACAATTCACAATGTGTGATTGAAACTCAAAAATAATTGAATGATTGAAATACGAAACTCTGAACACAATCTTAACTTTAATTGGACCGAACCTTGTATAGGGAATACTAGTAGACTGTGAATACAAATCAAGCCCACTTTCTATAATATTATATTGAATGGAAAGAAAAAATATTAAATTACTTAGTGAAAAGTTGTAAGAATATACTTGTTAAAAACACACCGGGGTAGCCAACCCTAGTTGTCTAAATTAAAAGCGGACTGTATTTCAAACACCCCGGATCCGATAGAATTAATTTCTCCCCCCTTGTAGCAAACTGTGCCTCCGCGGATGCCGGGACCTCGCCGACCTGAAAAGGGAACAAATACAGGAACGGAGAAATTGGAAATGAGGGACTCACCTTTATGAATGTGACAGACGCTTTCTCTCGGCCGGGAACCACTGGATTTAGCGGCGGAACCACTTGTCGCTCACAACAATACTAAGCGGAAGCTCTTCAAAAGGGGGTGTAAAAGATTGTTAATATATGTGCAATTAAAACCAAGAAAAACTTGAGGGCTCTGTCTTGATCGCCCGCGCGATGGAGAGTAGTAGGTGAGAAGGAAGGGATAGTGGTCTGTGGGAGGTGAGGCGGACACCTGGAGGGGAAAACGATCGGCGGGCCCCAGGGCGAATCGGCGGGAAGCAACTTACGTTTCCAACATACCCCCCACCTCAAAATCGAATTTTTGACCACTTAAAATAACCGGAAGTTCGCTGGGAATCTTGTAAAATGTTTCTCTTGGGTAGTAGTAAGGGACGAAGAGAGAAAAAAAAGCACTCGAGTAAGGAAGAAAATAAATAGAAATCCCAACAAAACTAAAGAAAACCGGTACACCCTTCGCAACAAAAAACAACAGACACTAGAAATAACACAATGGAAGAACGTAAAACTAACGAGAACATAGGCAAATCATAGTTCTACTGAGACGGTAGCGCGACCACTTTGCTAGCGGTGCGCAACTCAAATTTCCCAGTGGGGGTGCGAATGCGAACTACTCGTACTTCGCCATCAGCTCCTGGTAGTACCTCTGCAATCCTGCCCAATGGCCACTCCGCAGGAGAAAATCCTGGCTTGTGGTACATTACCAGCTCCCCGACCTTTAAAGCTACCGATGGACGAAACCATTTGGAAAATTGCATTTGGGAATGCAGGTACTCCTTACTCCACCTATTCCAGAAAACTTGAGACATTTGTTTCGTCAGTTGCCATCTTGTCAAGTGACTGATAGGACCTCTTGTAGGTCATTATCCGGCCTTTGCAACAAAGGGCCGCCTATTAAAAAATGACCTGGTGTCAGGCAATCAAAATTGTCCGAGGGCGAGTTTGAGAGAGCATATAACGGTCGAGAGTTGAGATAGCTTTCAATCTGAGTCAGGACAGTGATAAGTTCCTCTTAGCAACAGAGTCTGCCCACCTATAATTCTTTTCAGGTGACCTTTGACGGATTTTATCCCCTGCCTCTCATAGCCCTCTCCAAAATTGGGGGGGCGTAAGGGGGCTGAACACCCACTTGATTTCCTGCCGAGCCAATATTTGGGAAATTTCTGGCTTGTACTTTTAAGGAACGAGGTCAGCTCATTAATTTTTCTTGCCGCACCTCGAAAATTTCTCCTGATCGGAGTAAATGTGCGAGGAAGCCCTCGACGGGCTATGAATCGGTCCAAGCAAGCCAGACAAGCTTCGGTGGAAAGCGAAGTTACTACCTCCAGTTGAACTGCCTTAGTGCTCAAACAAACGAATAAGGCAAAATAACATTTCTGGTACGTTCTGGACCGAGAAGTACCCATCCGAATTAAAATAGGACCGCCTAGATCGACCCCTGTGTGGCTAAATACTCTTCCCGGAGCCACTCGGGCCTGGGGAAGTTCAGACATTTTTGGTTGGTTCGGACGGATGATAAACTTGTAGCAGTTTTTGCATTGGAACATACGTTTTCGAATCAGACTTCGGATAGACGGAATCCAATACCGTCTCAAAATGAGAGATTGTCCAATCGAGGTCCACCATGTCCTGAAAATTCGTGATAGTAGTCGCACATCAGCGACGCCAGGTGAGACTCACGAGGGATCAGTAGTGGATGTTTTGAAACAAAATGTAAATCGGACCTGCCTATCCTACCCCCCACCCTGACAAATCCCAAGGAGTCAAGGAACGGCGAAAGCATTTGAAATCTTTTTGGCCCTGGCCTAATTCCTTTCTTCATTTGTTCTATCTCTGAGGCGAAATAATGAGATTGAACCCGGGATATCAAAAATTCTAGAGCTTCCTGGTACTCCTTAACGGAGATGGGTCCTGTGAAATGCGCCCTACCGATGGCGTTGGTTGCTCTAAGTTTCAGCTTGCAGAGAAATCGTATTATGTAAGTCAAGATTCGTAAACACCGAAATAAGGAGGAAAAACGCTCAATGAACTTTACCATGTAGGAGGTTTCAAGCACTCCTACCATGGTCAAACGGGAATGGGTTTTTGATTCTGGAATGTCAGACATGTCCAAGGTTGGAAAATTCGGCCAATCTTCCACAGGCTCTCTCAGGAAAGGGGGACCGGACCACCACAACTTGTGTGCCTCCAACTGAGAAGGTAGAAGACCCCTGCTAGCACAATCTGCTGGATTCAATTCGCTTCTAACATGTAACCAAGTAGCCATTGGACAAGCATCGTTTAATTGCATAACACGATTGGCCACAAACGTCTGCAGAGTGTAGACAGGAGATCTAATCCATTTCAGAACCGTCGTAGAGTCTGTAAAGCAAACTACATCAGTAATCGATATTGAGGAGGATAGAGGCAAGGTATTCCTTATGAGCTTTGCGAGCAGACACGCCGCACCTAGCTCAAGGCGGGGAATCGTCCAAGATTTGAGAGGGGCTACCCGAGTTTTGGCCTTTAACAAATTCACAGCCACAGAATCCCTGAGCTGGACGCGTAGATAAATGGCAGCAGCCATTCCCAGCTCACTGGCATCTGAAAACCCAACGAGCTGCAGACTCACTGCCTGGTCTGCCATTATCCAACGAGGGATAGCCAAACTCTCGAGGGAAGTTAACTGCTGGATGATTGTCTGCCACTTAGCGTCTAAATGAGTCGGTAACGGATCATCCCAATCGACTCCTGCCACCCACAGTCGTTGAAGCAAGGATTTCATTCCAAATATGACAGGCGCCAAGTATCCATTATAGTCATAGATGCGCGCAACCTGAGATAGGATATTTCGTTTCGTAGAGGATTTTCCTAACACGTTAATTTTATATAGGAAAACATCTTTTTCCACGTCCCAACGTAGACCTAACACCTTCGAAGTCGCATCCTGGTTTTGGGAAGGGAGCTCACAAATGGGAGATGCTACATCCTTGACCACCTCGGGAGAGTTACTGACCCACTTGCCCAGTTCAAAGCAACCTCCCCTAAGCAAGGAAATTAGTTCGCTCCGGAGGTTGGTAGCATCCGCAACTGTTTTTTGCTCCTGTCAAGCAGTCATCCATAAATATGGATTCGGTCAACGATCGAGCTGTTCGGGCCATTTATGGCCATCCTCAGACACTAGCTGTCGAATCGTCTGCTGAGCCAAAAAGGGGCTACAGGCAATTCCAAATGTCACTGTTGTGAGCTCGTATTCCCCAACTTCGGCCAATGGAGAATCTCTCCAAAACACGTGTTGGAAAATGCGGTCTTCCGGGTGAATCTTAATCATCCGATACATGTTCTTTATGTCACAACTGAAGGCTATCTTATGTATTCGGAATCGGGTAATTACTTGTCCTATGTCTCCCTGCAGTTTGGGTCCGGGTAACAAATAGGAGTTGAGACTCCGCCCACTTGGATCCAATTCAGCAGGAGAAAATACAACCCGAACAGTTTGTCCTGAAGAGCCGCTTTTAGGAACTCCATGGTGAGTCATCACGTATGGAGCTGGGTGTGATGCTAAGCACATATGGCCTTCGTTCAAATATTCCTTGAAATTATTGGCATACAATTGTTGGTAACCGGGATCTCTCAAAAATTTACGCTCCAGTCGCTCAAGACGGCGAAGTGCCAACACGCGAGTCGAACCCAATTGTGGACGTTTGCCTTCGCGAAATGTCAGCCTCACCGTGAAACTCTCCACTTAGAGGATTCCGAGCGTAAGTTTCCGAAAAATGTTTAAGACAATATTCGTCATCGGGGATAAAGGAATTGGGTTGAAACTTCCTCCCCGCTCCCAAAAGGCCCTTAAAATTTCATCCGTGGTTTCGGGAACACATAATAACGAGGGCTGAGGGTTGTCACTATGGAGGCATTGATCCCATCAATATCCAACCTAACCGAGTATGCATGGCCGAGGGTTCTCCTTTTAGGTGTGGCGATTCTCCTGTCAGAATATCAAAATAATTTTGAACACCCAAAAGGACATCGACGGGAGCGGGTTTCCCAAATTCAGGGTCCGCCAAAACTAAATTCGAAAACTGAGATGGCAAAGAAGCGTAATCTCAACTGTGGGTAAATCTGGCGTGATTTTCGAAACCACAGCTAATTCCAGGGAGAACTGAAAATTACTATTGAAGTGAGGTGATATTTGAGTTCTCACAAGGCCTTGAGATGTAAACGACGTCCCATTGCCGATCCCACTAATCTGGTAGAGGACATTTACTACGGGGTAATCTCAACTGAGCAGCCAACCTCGTAGTAATGAAGTTAACCGAACTCCCAGGATCTAGGATGAGCCTGGCCCGGTGCCACCGACCATCCGCGGCCAAAATGTTCACCTGGGCTGTGCCTAACATTCCAACATTCGTCTTCTGGACTACGGTTGTTAAGGAATGACATGCAGCGCCCACAGAGGTGGATGGAACTGCCCCTCGATCGTCTCCAGTCGAGGGAAGTGACGAGAGAGTGGAAACTGCAGGGCCACTACTAGCTAGGGAACTTTCCCCCCCTATAGAATCAGACGAATGTAGAACGGTATGGTGCCGACGGCTGCACACCTGACACCTAACTTGCTGACGGCAGTTATTAGCCATGTGGGGGTTCAAGCAAATAAAACATCTTTGAACCGTCGAACCAATTTCTTGCGCTCTTCACCGTAGCCTTCAAAAGTTCTGGACACTTCACAAAATGGTGTTCCTGCTCGCATAATGGACACCGACTCACCGTGCACTGGACGTTGGCGCCTTTTGGTGACGGTTAACACTCGCCGAGTGTTATCAACTTTCTTTTAGTCGTGGAAATAGAATTCCGGACTGGCCAACGGTTGACAGTTCATTAACTCCGCTATATTACTCTGATCCCTGAGATATTGCATCAAACTACCCAGAGTAGGAATCCCAAGATCGTCGACCTGGTCTAGCCATCGTTCCTCAAAGCCCTGCCGAGTCTGAGGGTCTAACAATTTTAGCGTCCAAAACAACAAAATAAAGTCCGCCAAATTAGGTAGCTCCAAATCGGCGATGCACGTAACGGTCGCTTGCAATTTATCGATAAATTGCGTGAATTCCTGTGCAGACCGCCGTTTTATAGGTTCGAGGGAAAAAATAGTATTCAGGTGATGAGTTGCCAACAATCTCTTTTGGCTATAGGTTCGTACGAGTAAGTCGTAGCAGGTCTTATAGTTGGATGGTGCAAAAGGAACTGTTTGTGCAAGACTCAAAGCCGAGTCTGTCAGACAACTTAAGAGATAACTGAACTTCTCAATGTCTGAGAGGTACGACACTCGGTGAATGAGCGCGTCATACAACGCAATGAACCCAGGAAAATCAATTATCCGCCCATTAAAGGGAGGAATAACAATTTTTGGTAGAGACACACGGGAATTCGGGGTGATTGCCGGCGCCGGGACGACATCGGAAGCCGGCAAATTGCTGTGACGCCGATCGGGAGACTGAACTGTGGGATTATCACTCCGTGTCTCCCGGACTGGCGCATATTGTTCCCGCGCAGCGAGAATTTCGAAAAATATTTCATCTAAGTTAGCTCCCAAAGCGACCACATCCGTTTTAAATTCCGGAAATTCCGAACTCATAGCACTCAACTCCTCTAAAATGTCCTCAAATCGTTCTCGTGCCTGCTCAATCCTCGCCACTCGGACTAGAAAAATTATTCAGTTTCTCCGGCAGTTGTTTAATGAGATCGAAACAATTTTGTATTACGAGCCACGCCCGTTGTTTACGATCCGTAAGCCGCGCAAAGGCCTGTCGGTCCTTCTCAGAGGGCGACGGCAGATCAATCTTCTCCGTTGCCATTATAAACGTAAACAAATGACAAAAAACAAAATCTTAGAGAGCGAACGACTGAAAGCGAAACAAGAATAAACGAGAAAAGGAAGAACGCGTCTCCTGAGGTCGCTAAGTTGAACTCGCGGCGGCCCTCAACTCTTGTCTCAACAAGATTTCACCGCCCTAAACCCGCAAGGTAAAATACATTCGATCGAGACTATTTTCCCAAATCGAAATTCACGAACTGAATTCAGTTTTCAATAATTGATTAAACAAGGTAATAATTTCAGTAAACCCCTTTGAAGTTAAAACTTACGATACCGAATAATCGCGAAAAACTACAATACCCAATCAACTTCGACAGAAATTACCAACCTGAATTCAACCTCCTGAAATTTTTAATTGCACAAATCCGAAAAAGATATCCGGTCCAACGGATGACCACTACAATTAGGGACTGCTATGTTAAAACACACCGGGGTAGCCAACTCTAGTTGTCTAAAATTAAAAGCGGACTGTATTTCAAACACCGCGGATCCGATAGAATTAATTTCTCCCCCCTTGTAGCAAACTGTGCCTCCGCCGATGCCGGGACCTCGCCGACCTGAAAAGGGAACAAATACAGGAACGGAGAAATTGGAAATGAGGGACTCACCTTTATGAATGTGACAGACGCTTTTCCCCGGCCGGGAACCACTGGATTTAGCGGCGGGAACCACTTCGTCGCGTCACAACAATACTAAGCGGAAGCTCTTCAAAAGGGGGTGTAAAAGATTGTTAATATATGTGCAATTAAAACCAAGAAAAACTTGAGGGCTCTGTCTTGATCGCCCGCGCGATGGAGAGTAGTAGGTGAGAAGGAAGGGATAGTGGTCTGTGGGAGGTGAGGCGGACACCTGGAGGGGAAAACGATCGGCGGGCCCCAGGGCGAATCGGCGGGAAGCAACTTACGTTTCCAACAATACTTGAATATTGAACAGTTCAATACTGGGAAACACAATTCATTAGGCATTACACAATCAATTTAGATCGCAACTCATTTGCTGTGCGACAGTAGTTGTGAAAAAATAGACAATAAGTAGCAATTATACGAGACTGAGGATAAAAGGTGGCTTCTCGTATGGTCGCTCCACTTTGAATGAATCCAGATGGTGGCTCACTGCGAACGAAACCAACATAGTATATTGAGTTGACACTGACCAACATCTCACTCCAGGCACGTTTATCAAGTATTATATGGAACGAAAGAGTGAATGTCTCTTTCAAGGTTGAGAAAGATAATCGTTTCATTACTGCGAATAAAATAATACTGGCGTCGTATCAGGGTCCACAAACACTGGGGCTCAGGGTAGATAAAGCCGGCTTAGTTTGCAACTACCCCTTGGAAAAAGGTTTCCTAGCTGCGATTCCACCGCTTTTTACGTAGAGGACTGCACCATCAGACAACCATCTATTAAGCCGTTTGATGAACCAAATGCAGTGGTTCTCATTGACACAATCTGCTATGCCAACAGCAAAGCATAGTGGACCTTGCAGTACCACATTCAAGAAACTGCAGAACCAATAGCTCATCATTAGTAACCAGTTGGTCACTCAACCCAACAAACAAAAAAAGTGGGATGTGCGGGGCATGCCACTAGGTGATGTGTTATTATTAAATTGTATTTTTCTCATATCGTATTTTAACAGTATATATACGAAAAAGTAAAGGAAGATGAGGGTAATCCAGTCAATTTTTACATTTTGTGGGTATATTGTAGGTTGGCCTGTTTTAGGAATGAACACTAAATTAGTTGGAAACCATTTTCAGATCTTATCTATCTTATTCTTCAACCGTAGGCTGCACAATTAAGCTAAGTCATCCCACATTTGTCTAATACAATAATTTGCTCTAAGAGAACGAAACCAAGTAGCAATTTAATTCCTTTTTTGGCCGATTTATGCGATTTCAGCCATTTTTTGAAGTTAGGAATGAACTCTGACGTATTGTAACTTCGTATGTGTACTGATATAGTATTGATCATACCGAACGATATTTTTGTCTGTTGGGTTGTGGCATCAACCATTGGGAGTGTGGGGCATTGTGGTTTATTTTATTATTGTGGTTGTTGGGAAGCCACATGGATTACTTAAGGAAAATCATAAGAGCATTTGAGGCTCCTCTAAATACCACACCACACTACTTCGGTGTACTTACTGCCAAAGCTGTTGCGCTAGTGATTCTCGGGAAACAATGGCTAAATGGCTCACTCATCTGTAGTGGCTTGGGGCCCCCTACATAGCTGCCCGTGTTTGTTCTTTGCTTGTTTTATCAACATCTAGCTGGGATGTTAAGCCTTCACTGGCCTCTACCACATTGTGATAAGTACTATCAGTTCCTAAACTCAGCCATGAGTTTACGGCTGTTCTGCATGCTTTAGCTTTCTTAGGGCACTGCTTGAGTGGGCCCTACACATAAGCGAAGGTAGAATGGAGACCACAGGGCTGTCATACATTACACAAATCTTGAAATATTTGCCCCAGCATCTGGAGGGACCAGTTTGATCTTACTCCCGTTGCACTTTGGATAAAAGATCCAGAGCTCGTACAGACTTACAGCCCCATGAAAGTTGAATCCTGCTTCTGCACGTATTTATGTCCAGAAAACACCAGTCCAGTACATATGAGCCACTGCATTCTACTGGGACTACCTGCACGACTCACTGGTGCTTGGTGTTCAGGCCTCAAACCAGAAGGAGGAACATTGTAAGCTCCTAGGTATTCTCCTGCCTCTCTTAATTTGGTATAAGGTCAAATTAGATGAGACAGGCAAGTTCGTAAATAAATGTTGTCAACTCGAGAAAACTGTAGGTGGGTAGATTAACGGAGGAAGCGTAAATAGAAATAGTACACAAAAATGTATCCAGAAGCAGTAGGCGAGTAGAAGTACAGTGAAATGGGATGACCTCACGTAGTATAGCAAGGCTCTTCCAGGAAGCATTTGGTCAGAGATTTCGAGCAACAGTGCTATATTCGAACTGTAGCAGTCTAATAACGCGAATTGCACAGAGAATAGAGGCAACGATTTTGACAGGAGGCCAACTCGCAAGTGAATCATCGGTTGAGTCATTTTTCGACATGAAAGGGCTCAAAGCAGATAGTAGGGAGGGGGAGGGGCAGGTATGCTGAGCCAAATTAGACTTACCCCTAAGAGGGGATAAGTACATTCACGTAAACACTTGGCGCCAAATCATGTATAAGTTGCCTCTAAAGTTTGTTAAAATGATCGCTTTTCAACAATGTTTCATGGTCTAATTTTAGAATCGTAAGTTTTTGTAGTAATTTTCTCATTTAAATCGTTTATTTTGTAGCTATTGAGTGACACCCAAAGTCGACAAGAACACGGGCACGACGTTGTCCTTTTGCTTACTTTACTGGTCAACTACCGTAAGACTGAAGCGGCCAATCCTTACATAGTCAAACTGTCAATTCTAGACGATGAATTGGCGCTCAACGGTTACGGGCAGGTAAGACATTTGCTTGCTCTCTGCATCAATTGTTGAGTGCAGCCTACCTCTGGCTCAGCAGAAAGATAGACCGATATTGGTAGAAAAATTACCTAGGGCTCGTATTTCTTTACGTTAGAAGAATTTTAAGTAAAACTGTGGAACTTGTAACAACCAATTTCTGGAAGGTAGCCTGGAGGCTGGAACTCCTCTTGGCACCGATGGAGCTACCTTCCCGGGCTAGTTCAACAGTCGCTTCCCCTTATAAGATTGTATATTGGCATAGAAAAGTTAATTTAAAAATAAGGAGCCCCTTCACAAACGTGACTAAATGAAATTAAATAATAAATTAAACCAAAATTCCACACTGCTGGAAATAAAATAATTAAAATAAATGTTCTGACTGTGACGACGCTGGCGTGGAGTATGCGCGTGTCCGCAAATTTACTGTTGGAGAGCAAAAACGAAGAGGTGTGAAGATTGGAAATCGAAGAGCTTAACAGCGAAGAGCGGTGTTGCCAAACACACCAAATCTGAAGACACAAACAGAATTTGCTCTAAAATATATTCATGTTGTTCTAATTCCCTTTCCTGCCTGGTAGTAGTAATATTTTACATCATAAGCGGTCGATGAAGGAGTTATTGCAGTTGGGATGCTGATAACCCTTTGTTCTACAATTTGGCGTGATACTACGTAATGAACCTGAGACTGAGAGGCGGACTAGCGAACTGAACCAAAGCACGTGAATCATTTGCAAAAGCAGTGGCAGTTGAAGGCCGATCTTTGTCGGCGATAAGATCTTAGCGATGGGATATTTATAAATTAGAGCTAATGGCACAAACACCTCCATCCATGTCAGTTGTTTCTGTACCCGATTCTTTCCAGCACTTATAAACTCCGGTTGGCATCTAAACAGCCTCATCTATAACTGAATATATACGTCACTCAATCACCTTGCAGTTTCTTGAATCCGTATTAACAATACCTTCTGTTCTTGACGCGCTAATTGTGTTTCCAGGTCATTTCATGGTCATTGTCTGAATTTTGTCACGCCTACCTCGAAGAGCAAAAAGAGCCCCCAAGCAGTGGTTGGTTGTCCTCCATTTCCAATATTGTCAGTAACATGCTGCTTTCTGAAGAAATAGGAATGCACAATCAACGACTGAGGTAAGTTGAACTCATCTAACTTGAGAAAATTGGATTAACGGGAGGAGGCTTCCTTGATTCAGTTGTTTGTCTAATATGAACAGGAGATTCATGGAGATGAAGAACTAATGCGATGCTTGACGCCAAATGGTTAGTTTTGGAAAACATTGTTTTGAGACATCGTCAACTAAAAATTGGGTTCCAACTGTGTAGAATATCAAGCTGATACTGCACCTAAGGTTTGTGGGCTCTATAGGAAGTCAAAAAAAGAAAGAGGAAATGTGCTGCGAGAATTAATAAATTTAGGCCACTCAAAGAAGTTGTACCAGCGGGTGATGCACTTAGTGGTAGAACATGGGTAGAGCCTAGCGTTAAATACAATAAGTTCCTGCTCTGAAAGGAAGGACGTTGGTGAAACCAACTACAGACAGTCAAACCACATATTAAGGTGGTGGTGGTTGATCAAAATGGACGTAAATAATGAGGTGATGCGAATAATAATAAATTACGGCAAGAAATATAAAATGCGTTGAATGGTATTAAATTAGGGGAAGAATATGTGATAACACGCCAGCGTATTCGTTAGTGATAGCAGCAGAGAGCGTACGACAAGTGGGTTAGAAGCTGATGGTGTGTGCCTTCTTTCATGACCTTGTCACTGCCTGCTGAACCACGACTTTGGGCCTCAGTGCGAAGACTGCTGGCCGCTATGTAGTTTCTGGTATTGCCATTGCTCTGTGGACTACTCCACTGACGCTGAGTACTGCTGCCTGAGCAAATGCCTTCCAAACCCTGTACCTAATCTTTCTGTGTCTCGTAAACACTAGTGCGATCTTCTCGCGAGTTACCCACATCCACCTTCTCTGAAGAGACTACAAGGATTTCCCTCATAAAAATGCGCAGCAATAAACCTGTGGGCGATATTCCATGCCGCCCTCGCGGAATTTACTTCTAAATTGATAATGACTAAGTCTATTAATTGTTTTCTGGCCAAATAAAATATACTGCGCTATTCAGCATTAAAAACATTATGAAATGGCGCTTTGGCCTTATCGTTATTTATGAATTTGCGCGAAAAATCGCTAATAAAAAATCCGGTCTAAATTTTTGGCGGGATCGCTGTTTGTGGTTCCCAATTCATAGTTGGAATATTCTAATATGAATGTCAAAATCATAAAATGTCAGTCATGTTTTTTTCTGAAAATGTAGGTATGAAATATAGTAATTTTTTACTTATAGGATCTATAAAGTAGGGAACTCATTTGTTATAAACTAATAAAAGAATAATATTATGCTGAAGGCACCAAAATATACTACCTGCCTATATCGAGATCCTTCAAATTAGAACTCAGTGACCAGAATCATAGGAATGAATATGACCAAATGCCTACACAAAAGTATGAGAAAAACACTTTAAATTTGAAAAACACAGTTCTCTCGAAAATAATTGTGCGTAATCAAAGGAAATTCTTTTCAGTAAGGATCTGCATCTTTGATTTTGGTAATTTGACGTGAGTCGCAGGTTATTTTGGTTCCGCTGTTTCTTACTCACAAAACTGGCGCAATCGGAACATCGGGCTGGAGTATTATTGTTCTTTTTTGATCCACATTCGTGGCATGCTTCAGTTCTAGTTACATTCACCGCCAAAGTCGAGACTGAGACTGGAACCTGCATCGGAAAATGGCTGCCAGCAGGATTCAAGGAAGGAAGCCTTATTATTACTGTTGACTCAGAACAATTGCGTGGGATCTAGTAACTAGCCCTTCCAGGGATTCACTGAGGTCTTCTTGTCACGAAAGAATTGAAATGTTGTAGAGCTAACAAAATTGCAGTGCCCCGGATGATCGTACACTCCCATGAACCTGCTTTTGATGACCTTTTTTAAAAATCTTGTTGCAGAGCTAACAACGGCGTTTTAGTGGCTTTGTACGAAACTGTTCACTTAAATAGGAATTTCGTAAGCACATTGGGTCACAGTCCCGCGGAAGTGATTCCCATTTCTCAGGAATCCGAAACTTCCCTCAACGTTCCTTCTGTTTCTGAACCGACCAATCTCCTCGGCACCTTCTTCCAGTACTGGTGAGACGCCACACTTGATTTGAAGATCGACAGTAAACTGAACGTCGTCGGGTCCCTTTATGTATTATTAGACTAACCTTGCGTTCTCTCTTATGTTCACAGTTCGATAGTTATGCAGGACACAAAGTGTGAAAGCAGCTTCAACACCGTCAAACTGTGTTTTCTCGTGTTGACTTGCGTCGCGGAAGATCATTATGCAAATTCTGTGATGCACGACGTCAATTTAGTCTTCAAAATACACCTTCACCGTCTTCCCATGAGGCACAGGACGGTCGTGGCTGAAAAGCCGTCGCAAACGCTTGCCAACACGTTGCAAGGTTCGTTTGAACAGTATTTTTGACCAGAGATAGCATTAGTCTCCTTCTAGGTACTCAGTTTCGTGAATAATGACCGAAAACCCTTTGAACATACAAAATATGCGAATAACCGGTATCAGGCATTTAAAATTATATTGAGACATTAATTATGTGGAGTAGACAAACTTATGATATCTCTAGAACAGCTCTGGCTATTAACGCCTAGTTGATCTCATACGAGTTCTCATAAAATCCCTCCAAAATATACCTCTCCTTGTGATATTTTTCTCTCTCTGGTCATGGGGAGACAGAAAAACACAAAAAACGAGACAACTCATAATTGGAGGACTCACAGAATGTTTGTTGTTATTGTTTATTAAATATATGAACATTAAGACAATGTGAGAGAGAATAAACACTAGCTTATACGTTACATTTTTGAAAGATAAAAAAAAAAAGGTCCTTAAAGGTGTTTGTTCTGTTCAGCTCAGCTCTGGGCGAATTAGTTGGTTGCTCTTGGCCCTAACTGGAAATCCGGTGCGTTCAAGTCCTGCCCTTCCTGACTTTAGGCCTTTGAAATGGTAGTCGCTGGAAAGTCTGAACTACTAGTTCAATGGCTTCTCAAGTCCTAGAGACTATTTCCAGATTTCTTTCTTTTTGTGTGTTATAATGTAACACTTTACTGAAGACAGCAGTAGATTCCTAATCCCATGTCGTTCCACTGCAATTGCCCCTATTGCACCTCCTCCCAGTGTGCTTGCCCTTCCGCCACAGGACTATTCCACCCTACCTTGAACCTTCACATTTAATCCTCGTGCTGTTTCACTGTTTATTTTTTGTCCAACCCCCTGTGCTTCTATGATTCCATTCCTTGAGCTGACACTTCTGATTGGCGCATTTTGTTGTCCAGTCAACCCTTGTGCTCACTCATTCTCCCTCGCTTTTGTCCTTAAACTCAAGTGCTCCATTGTGGTACTCAACCCTGCTCCGTTGTGTGGGGTAGCAAACTAACAGTCAGTCAGAAGAGAGTATTGGCCCAATCCCAGAGAGCTGCGCACTTGTGGATCACCAAGGCCTATAAGGCTGTATCAACAGAAGCACTCCAGGTGATCACTGGTCAGTTACTGGTTGACTTGGCCATTGGGTGCATGGTTGAAAAGTGGAGAGTCCCGCTTTGGGCTGAACTCCATGCGGATCTCACCGCATAACGGAAACTTGCTGCCATCAACAAATGGGCGTTAGAGAAATGGCAAGTGAGGTGGGAATCTAACACCCGTGAACATCTTGTGAGAAGGTGGTACTCTAGCCCTTGCATGTGCTAGTAACCTGGCTCGCACTAGCTCTCCTGCTTAGTCCAAACTAACCGTAAAATCAGCTTCTTTTGCTGACAAAAGGCTTAATAATCATTTCTGAAGCTGACAACGAATATCCTCTTTGGAGTTTGCAAAACACTCACTTTACCATTCAGCTCTCACTCTCGCCTCTTTTGGCCAGTTCACCTATTCACAGACGCCCTTGTGTTGTGTAAATTGTTTACTCACTCACACACATACCTCTATCCTGACTCAAGTGTCACAGTCCTCTCTCACGTTCACTAATTATTCTTTGAACTCTACATCTAGCTCCCTCGTGCACCGAACAGTATCCGTTTTTTTGCTACATGAACCCATGTTTTCATTGTACAGCCTTATGCCTTTCATTACGTATGATCGCAGAGTTCAGCTGTGTGCCAATCAGTTTCCTGACTGACTACCAATGCACATCTTGAGGGAAATCACTTGCTACTCTTTGCAGTTGGTTATTTGTAGATTCTACCGCAAACTGCATTCACCTGACGAGAATGAAAGGCAGAAAAGAATACGAACTACTCTGAATAGAATAAAGGTTTTGTTGCAGGGTATTTGTAACGCAACGAAGTCGCCAAGTAATTGTTATAACAAAGTCGTTCCTTCAGGCAGCTACAGTCAGCCCTCTTCGGGCATATGCTCAGAACCACTCACTTCAATCCAATGAATTACCAATACACATGAGAATATCAAAACATTATGTTGGCCCTAATAATACAAGAGACCTCACTATGTGATTGGGGATTTTGTGTTAGATGTGCGACATCCAAGCAATGGAATAGTTTACACAACTTCCATTATTCGATGTTTTTCGTTTTTCGATGCTGTGCAGATTTGTTAGTTGAGTTCGTCATGAGCCACATGATGAAAAAACTACCACTGGAGCTCTACCTTTTGTGCATTGGAGTCATGCACAGGGTGTTATGTTACCAAAAACGATGCCGAGTTCGTCTTAATTATCAATGGAAGGAGCTTTGGACGTGCCTCATATCACTCCTCAAGTTCATTATAGCTAACGAAGGACATTTAGCCAAAAAGATGAACGTGTTCCATTTAGCTCATCAGGTAATTACTCGAATTGTCCTAATCTTCACTACTTTAGTTATAAATTATTGCACATTTAAGTTGAAATTATGCGTTATACATACATTTAGTCGCAAACATTATTGTCGGAAGCTGGGAGCAAAGTGAGAATTAAAAGAGGCAAGAAAAGGGGAGCATATTTTTGGAACTGGGGTACTTCCCAGTGATTTAACAGGTACTGCCCAAAAATGGGTCGACTGATTACCCTTGTGAGCGTTAAGAAATAGTAATTTCGGTAAGGAAACAGACCTGAATCACAGAGGAACTGGGGTACTAGCCCTTGGGGTGTGTGGGAGTGGACGGGAGCTCATGGACTGTCCCTCTTCCTGCAGAAGAGAGAGCAGGGTCACAGCATTCCTGGTGACAACGTGAAGAATGGAGAGTTTCCTCCTCATTTCTATAGAGACCACAGAGCTACAAACAAGGGAAGCAGTTCCATATTTAGGCAAATACCAAGTTGTTGTTTGGTTTCCACCACCTCCAAGCTGTAGATAAAGCTGCCATAGTAACAATCGGTCTGATGACCAACCGCGGGCAAGTAAAAGGCTGGTCCTTATGAACACTGTACACTCTATTCTCGTATATGCACTTTGTACCCTGGGCACCACGCAGGAAGCGCATGACAGCGGTGTACAAGTGCTTCATTGATCACTCAAACCACATGGTTTCTCAGGAGGCAGTGTTGGTGGTGTCAGCTGTTATCCCATCCCACACCCATGTTGTGTCATCAAACAGCCCATCAGAAGAAAAAAAGAAGGGTTTTTACGTTTGAAAGGTGGCAGGATGGGTGCAGCACAGCCCTTGGGGGAGGGGGGAGGGGTTACCAGGCAGCTGAGCAACACTGGATTTCTACCTCACCCAGTTCCTCACACAGTATGGAGTATTTAAGGTGTACCTGCACCCGATTGTTAATGCTGCAAGCCTAAACTGCCTCCACTGCAGAGCAATGGTGGATGATGCTTTCTGTGCCATCGAAGGTGGGCAGGCTGACAGTGCATGGTGGAAGACACAGTTGGCCAGCTCACACCAAATCACCACGTTGAATTCCGAAGAAAACTGGTGGCCAGAAGAGGGTTGAGCTTGTTGATCTGGGGTTAACTTGACAGTCCATCTCCTGTAACTCGCCGTATTATTGGTGAATTGCTTTTTACATTGACATTTTGAATTGCAGGTTGTGAATATTTTCAACTTGTTTATTACATATGGAGATACGTTTTTATATTCTCCAGCGAAATATGACGAATTGTATTACGAACTGATCAGAATGCACCAAATTTTCGACAACTTACACTCAATGGGTAAGACGTGCTCGTTTGACCGCTTTGACTGTGTTAAAAGAATTATGATGTAAAAGTAAGTCACGATTGTGTTATTTTTGCAGCTTTTCGTTACTCAACTATTGAAGGAGAGCATAAAGACAGCGCTTTGAAACTGACCAACAGCCTTGTCAATGTCCGGTAAGAGTTGTATGCTGATTAGTTGGTGTGAACTCCTCAGAGCCCATAAGGTTCTTGAGTAATAGGGCGGACACATTCCTACACATCAGTGCAGTGCACGGTACGTGAATAGAACAAATGTACTGGTCCCTAGGTCAGGGTCTACTACGATTCGGCGTCCATGTCTGGGCTGGTGGGTGCGCAGAATCGTTCAAGTTTGACAATCTTCTTTTATCGACATCTTCTGGGTCATTGAAGGGCAGTTATTTGCTGGCGGAGAATATCAAATAAACACTCGGAACTGTGGTGAGCTGTGTAAAAGTAAAGTGTGACCATATCCACGAGGCTAAGATAGGTGGTCAGTGGCTTTCGAGCTTATTTTCTAGTAGTGTGCTGTGCTGGAACTCTGAGAAGGTTCCTCGTTGGAGTCTGGGTCAGAGGACAGCACATTGGCAATAGTGTCCACAGCAGCAGAGTCCATTATCAGAGGATGGTCTGTCAATAGCGCACCAGCTAGTCTCGTCAGCAATGGGAGAGTCCGCCTGAACAATCATTCCAGCAAAACATCCTTTTGTGAGCTTAAAGTACGCCCTTGTGCTTTCCTGTTTTGTCGTGGTTTGGATTGGTTGCCTCCCTGGGACTTGGTAACCACTGGTCTTTGATTGCAGGAGTATGGCTCGTGAAGACGTGATGTTCTAGCCTATGGAAGGCAACCAACCCGAACCTTTGTCAACACAGGAAAGCACAAGGGCGTATTTAAGCTCAGGAGAGGTTTTTGTGCTGGTCAACAACAGCGTGCATGAAGAAGAGTACAGTAACTGCAGGAAAAGACTACAATCGTATCAGGGAAGGCTGAGGGGCCAGGAGGAAACCCTATTGGACAATTTTAGGTTGTGAGGCATTCAAGCGGCGAGCGAAGAATAAACGAATTTTTGTTCAGTGTACCTGTGCTCCACGAAACTGCCATCACACAAAGCCTGAAAACCCCCAAAATCGTAATTCGGACATGTGAAAGCCCTCTGGCAAACCTTAGTCTATAAAATAAGGAGTAGAACCAGAGAGGGAGCTATTAATCTATTGTACCTTGCCTTCAGATCCACAATGTGGGCTGTGGTTTGGTGAAGGGGGGGATCGAAGTATCGTTATTGTGGAGAATCTATTGGTTTTCTAGAAGATGTTTTCAAGAAAAGATTGCCTGGGTGGTCGAAGGCATGCTAATCGTGCTAGTGTCCTTAAATCAAGATGAGAAAGAAGTTGGAAAATGGTGCTCCCGTATCAACACGACACACAGAGCTTTGGGAGGCAGTTAAATGAATCTGGGCTGCTTCTGTGTCAGTCTCGTGGTTTCATCCCTCCTCTTGGCTTATCACAAGTAATCAAAGTGGTGGTTTCTTCTTTGCGCACCTAAGACCTTAGCTCTGTAACATCGTGTTAATAATACAACCAATTACCACTAATTAATTAGCCGCCATTCCTAGAGTAATACTGAAAACTCAAAACCAAGATAACATAGTGAAATGAAAATGTATGCTTCACTTTGCACGAGAAATTATACAGTGGAACAAAAGTAGACTGTCGTGCACGCTGCAGCAGGAACCTGCCTTTGTAATTACGAATTTTATCCACGTTCAAGAATCTCCAACCACTCCTGTGGGCAGGCTTTGTTGGTGACATGTGGCAGCCCAGATTTGACGAGCTAAAATGTTCGCTTAATATTGTTTGCCCCACCAGGCAGACCAATTTTTCTAAAAAATAGTGCGGCAAAATAAGCTCAATTAAACAAACTTGCTTCAGCAGGTAATTATTGTGAGACTTACCAGAATTGCATAACCTGGCTGGGAAGCAAAGAGTGACGAGTGACAGGCTGATACAGAATTATCTCTGACCTGGCCATGAATGCATTTTACAAGCTCAGAAAATCTGCACACTTCACACTGCATTAGCCCTCACTAATGCTTGCGACGAATCCCATAGTACTTCCCCTAAAGGACTGTTCCTCTTTAGGAAACTAGATAAGAACCTTACGCAGGGGTTTTGTTCTTGCTCACTGTTCTAATTGGAAGGTTTGTTTCTGCTGCAGTATGTGTTTGTGAATACAGTTTTACGGCTGAAGCTACTCTTCCAAGAATTTCAAGACTGCTCTTCAAATCTGATTGAATCTTTTTAATTTTCAAACGTTATCTGTTTCAGAGCGATCATCCATCACTTTACACCCAAAATAGACGCCTGGTTGGCTGGTCAAGGTCTGTCCACGCCATCAGAAGAACAGGTATGCTCTGGTCACACTGATAACCATATCTTTCTATCTCAGCAATTTGCTAATGTATCGCTGCAGTTATTGGTCCATTCCTTGGCAATATGACTGTTCCTGAACACTAATGAACTGAATTTAAGGACACTTCCTCATGCGATAGTTATATCAGTCGAATCTCTGACCTGTAGAGGTAGGTTGTCATTTAGCCAGTCTCGTTGTTGCTGTATGTGGCGGCTGGCCACCCTTTACCGAGAAAAGGCGCCTCACAGTGAAGTCATCCCGACAGAGGGCGCTAGCCGTGAGCCACAGACTACTCTGGATGGGATAGCATGTGGCCAATGAGAGAGGACTACCCCCTCCAAGAGAACGTACATAAGGGCCTACCGCAAGAACCAATCTCATTCCTTCTTCTGATTCCTTCCTCAATTCTTCTGACTACAAGCAGCCACCATCAGCAGCGTCAGCGGAGGCAACGAGTCCCTCGCCGTGAGGAGCTACTGCTCAACCAAGCCCTTCGACGCCCGAGAAACTCATCCCTCGCCTGACACTTTGCCAACCAGCAGAGACAGGACCTACAAACATTTTCGTCGGCCCTTTTTAAGGCCACACCCTTGAAAAGGGAACCCGACACTATATCACTACATAGAAGAGGATCCTGGGGAATCCTTTGCCATCTGGGGGAAGTTCTTAGTCTCACCTGATCTGACTATTTACTCTCTTTTCACCCTCTCCCTGTCCACCATGCACTCAAAGGCCAATTCAATGGATAACTGCCAGTCATCACTTGGAATGCTGCAGTGGGTGCCTTTGAGGGACCTGTGGAAGGTTGAAACGCCTCTTCTCACCTATATTTAATCCTAATTGCTTGACTTGCTTCTCAAAAAGAAGCCTGTGGCTGCCAAAGCGTATTGTTGGTCGGCTATTTAATTTTCCCTTTAAGAGGATTAGCTGGGCGTTTTCTGCAGTCACCTGTAGCTTGACGTGACTCATGGGCTTTTGCCTTGATTTGGTAAATTGAGTGCACAGATCAGCCCAGGCAGGAAGTCCACATAGGTGTACGCCTCGCAGTCAGGCTCTTGAAAAGACCTTCAAAGAAGCCCCTCTGAGGACTGAGCCCTGTATGCACCTCTTCTCTGTCGTTCTCTACACTGAGACATGTCTGCAGTTACTGTGAACTAACCTGCAACGTGTGTGTTCTTCGTTAACATCCAGTTACATTGCAGCCAATTATGTCCTTGATTGCCTCTTATGAGTAGTACTGCAGCAGTCCAAAATCTGATTGATTCCTCCCTCGATAGCTCCTCAAGGAACAATCACGTTGGGTTCTTGCAAAGAATTTGGATCATCGTCTTACAGAATCCTTGAGTAGGGAAACACTTACTCCATGACAGTAGATGATTCAGATTAATCGATAAACCATTTCCAGCTAGGCAATCACCTCTTTTTATGATTTGTTGCATCTGCTCCCTTGATTCCCCTTCGTGTATGCTACGGGTCTTTACGGTGAAGTAAGTTGACAATTGTAATATGTCACCCACCTCACTTCAGGTGAGCTCTGAAACTGCATATCCAACCACCTCAGCTCCCTCACCACATCGATCTCTGCAATTTTATGAAAAGCCTCTAACAAGTGAATCCATTGTTGTCTTTCGAGAGGGCAAGTCTCACCTTTTACAGAACGGCAAACAATGTTGGGAGGAAGGATTTGGGGGCCATCTCACGTCGTTTTCTGGTTAGGTGCTTCAGCTTTTCTGACAGTGGAGTCCATACTTTGCAATTCCCCCCCCCCCTTCACAGTAATTACTTATTTCCTCCAGCATGATCAGCAAACCATCGGATTAATCCTCTTTTCGGAAGCACTCGATTAAACCCATTTGTTCATCATTTTCATACTGGTCTTGTGAGTACAGGCCAGACTAGTGGGCAGAGCTCATCTATGCCTGTGGAAGACTACAATGCTACAGGCGTCCTCTGGTTCCTCACGTGGGTCATTAGAGATACCAACTCGAGTACCATTCAGTTGTAGGAACATCCTCTTTACTCGGTTCACTTCTAACAGACCTAGTTCCACAAGGTGCTCTACGCAAAAGTGAAAGCTGGATCCCCTCCTGAGTTATCTCCTCGACTTGCCCTTGTGTAAAATACTCTTGTTGAAGTCATCATCCAAAATTCATAATGCCAGTCTTTTGAGTTTTAATAATTTGATGTCTCGCAGATTCTGGATGTTGTACAGAAGAATTACGACAGTCTCACATTGAAACTCCAGGATAGCTTGGATCAGTACGAACGCTATACGGAGAACCCCAAGTACTCTGCTTTCTTTACTGCGATGGTTAGTCTCATTTGCAATTTAGCTGTCAGTGAAATAATTATAAATCATGGTTTCTAGCTATTGCCAAGTCATGGTGCTGATTTTTCGACAGTGAGCTATTAAATCACATACGTGGCATTCCCTAATAAATCGCTCATTGTAAGAACTTCAAACACGCACAACGTGGTTAAGTTTCTTCAGGCTAAATTCTCAAACATCGTCAGGGCTGCAATATTTACATAAAGATGGCCAAAGGCTTGGTTTAGCCATCTTAGCCAGAACTGAGTGGGGAATCTCGAACCATTATGTATATCAATATAAGTGTACTTAGTCCCATCGTCCCAATATACGCATGTTTACCATACCTTGTGCTAGCATACTTTAAGAATAACGGGAATCCCGTTTTGGTCTAGCTGCAAAAATATAATCAACTTTATGTCTCAACTCAACATAACAACTAATTCCTGAAATATTAACAACACCAGTAACTCTCTGCAGACGTTTCCAAGGGTAACTGTGCAACAATCCTGAATTAGAAGTATCAATTGTTCCTACACGATCAGCAATATCTGACTCTGCCGAAGAACTGCCACTTGGGAATACGCCACCCACCCAAACTCCTTTCTGGCGAATAAGTTTGTGATAATAAATAAATAGCACCGAACTCACAACTCTATATTCAACTTGTTACTACTACATTAAAACCATAGCACGAGGTGTAGAGGAAAAAACGAACGAGTTAAAGCGATATGAATGACAACACATATAGAAAAACAACAAATATAATTATGACAACAAAAACGATAAACAAGATGCGGATATCAGGTAACGTGGGCAGAGAAAGAGGTGATTTGGTAATTGGACGTGGAGACGGTACCTGTCAATTGAGGCGGCGTTGTCAATTGAGCAACTGAAAAGTAACATTGCCTTACATTTCCCTATCTCATCATGAGACCTGACGACGGGACCTGTCTCAACTATTGTGAGTCCATTTGAATGAAGGAGGCGCTTCTGCCATCCAAACTGCACTTCATCCTTCTTACGAAGAATCTTTTGTAGCCCAGTCCACAGAGCTGGGGCATTTCCCTCAAACCCTCTTCGGATTGAATACCCAGACCAAGTCTCCTTCCTGAAATGTCGAAATCTTGGCATATCGTTCGAACGTTTCTTTCTTCGCTTTCATCTGCAACTTGGCATCTTCAGTTTTTTGAGTGGCTGCAAAAATATAACCAACTTTATGTATCAACTCTTAAACATCTCTGTGAAAGTGCGATGAAGGGGTAATAGAAGCCTAAGAAGCAAAGAAAAAATCTTTTTTGCAACGTGGCTGTAATAATTTAGTTCAAACTCACAGGGGGCCTAATTAAATGTTTTAATGTAAAGCCGAACAGGGTCAAGTTCACGCCTGATGAAGGAGAGCAGAGATGTAATGCAAGCACATCAGAAGATGCACTGCACCAAACATTAATAAACTCACGTTTCTGTTCCAACTTCCCAGGTGGTTTCACTTTGGCAGTCACTAGTTTTTTGGTTTTTTAAAAACTTTTCGATATAATTTATCGAATGTATTGTGTGTGTGTGTGTATGGGGGGGGGGGTTGTAGGTTACATCTCCTAACCTGGAGAGTTTGCTAATGCAGCAGTTGAACGTTATAAATACAAGTTCAGAACGCGAGGCCCCTCAGTTGACAGTTGCCTTCGAGTATTACGTATGTTCTCTACTGCTGTTGTACATTCTCCCAAGTTTTCTTTCCAAAATCATTCAAGTGTATTCAGAATTGTGAATTGAAGAATGAAATTCTTTTTAAAACCTATCTTTTGCGGGGTTTAAGATATATTTTGTAATGCAACTCAACTTTTCAGGTGAGGAGCGTCGTGAATGACACCAAACTTCACGTGGATTTCGCTTCCCTCGACCAACATACTATTCTTCAAGAGTTTTCTGCTATCACGTGATTGAAACTTATTAATTACATAAATGTACAAAGGCAAAACAATTATTTACCATATTTTTATTCCGCTTGACTTATCGTTGTTTCTCCTCTTCATTATAAATGTCTTCCACACAATTGGGCTGTTTGATAGTGCAACACGGATGTTTCGTAAACTGTAAGTCTCTTTAAAGCCACGTAATGACCAAATACGTCAAGATTTTTCTCATTTTCCAGAGATTGGAGCGTGTTTCCATTTAACCACAAGGCGGTGATTCAGGAGCAATTACGGCGGCTTTTCATTATGCCTGGAACTTTATTGTAAAAATGACAATTGCAGTGTCTTACTGAAACTCGAATTTCAAATCCACCTCCAAATGCTCCAATATCTTGAATGTCAATAGTAAACATGGTGTATCTCATCTCCTCAAAAGGCATTCATTGCATAGAATGAATGTGGAGCGGAGCCCTCGTACGAATCCACCACTAATTTCGGTTGGACACATGGTGATGTACGTATGTGTGTACACTGATTCTTATGAACAGGTATTAAAGAAATTGGGTTATATCCGCCAGTAGGCAAATTACTAAAGTTAACGTACCTGTTAGGTGAGTCCGTCTCCTCTGGCTTGTGAGTTACTGTGGGCAAGCGCTTTCGATGTAAAGACATCATCGTCTGGCTGTTAAGTCAGTACTCCTTAACTGACTTAACTGAGTACTGACTTAACGGCCAGACGATGATGTCTTTACATCGAAAGCGCTTGCCCACAGTAACTCACAAGCCAGAGGAGACGGACTCACCTAACAGGTACGTTAACTTATGAACAGGTTTAAGTATCATTGGTAACTCGTAAGCACTGAAAATTCAGTACAGCGAAGATAATCCTAGCATCTCCACAAGACCATAGTTGCATCTGGGAAAGTTGAACGTGATTGCACACATCACAGGTTATGTGGAGCATGCCTTCATAGAATAGGAAAAAATGAATCCTTCACGTTGAACTGTGCTGGCGGCGATGATACCTTGCACCATGTATTCATTATCTGCGCAAACTACTCAGCAGCTAGACTGAATATGATGGAATCATTTAACAAACCATCACACGCGCACTGACGAACCTTTTGATTGCTTGAGTTAAAAAATTAGTTGTTTGTGGTTTTAGTTGGAGATCTTGAGCGACGATCCTGGGCTGCTCTGAGAGATGGAAGAGCATTTTTAATTATTTTCTCAAAGGCGAGCAGCTCTTCATCATTCTGAATGTCATTCATGACTAATGAAAAGCTATTTTCTACTCTCTTCCTGATGTCATCTTTCAACTGTGGCTCAACACATGCTGAAGAATAAAGTTCATCTACAGGAATTTCAGTTCCCAAATTTTGAGCTTTGACAATGAAAAGGTCCTCGTTGAAGTTGTTATGAGGCTTTATCTCATCCAACCAAACTCGCGGGTCAACCCCTTCATTTAAAATATCATCCAAGTCTTCATGAAGTCTAGCTGTATGAATATGAGGGTTCCCTTCATCCTGCATCACTCTTGGCACAATGTCTCGGCTTGTTTCGTTCTCCATCAAAAATAGACAAATGAGGTGAATATGTTTGCACATGTTTGATTTGATACAGAAGTCTATGCATGTGCATGAAAATCTATGGGCGCAGGTTTTGCACCTGAGGCAAGAGATTGCGCAAGAGCAGGAGGGATCTACCAATGAGACAGTGTGTCTGCCGTATGATTTCGGTGAAAATACTACCCACATGTTAGCTGACATGGGTACAATGCTATCCATTGGCATGGAAATGGCCGCTGTGTGTCGTTCGCTGATTACGCGAAGTTTGTGAGATAACCCTTCTCTTTCTAAAATAAGCAGTTTGTCATAAACTTTATGATTGACGAATCGCATCAATGCAAGAATCGTTGTGCATAGTCTTTTCAATTTCTCCCCTCTAGTATAAACATGATTTATTGCGTAGTGCAACCTCTCCAAACCTACGTTAGTACCGAGCCCTGCACTTTTCTGATAACAACGAGCCCACTTGGTGCAATTCAGCGAATAATTATCCCTGATGTAGCAACCAAAATGGTGCGTTTCGTCATTGTCACACAGTGTGTGTAGAATAGAGGGGAATGCTTCTTCAAAGGATTGTTCACATGTCTCTGAAAGCAAAGTGTACACAAGTTCATAAGTCTCTTTTCGCTTCTCTTCAGACTTGATGGTTGCGAGTCTTTCCTGCCAAGCTCTCATCACGTGCCACCTACTAGCCAAACGATAATCACAACAACTCATAACGTTACTCCACGAATCATAAAAAGTGTCCTCCATATCTGACATGAAAGTTTTTGCATAAATAATTCCAGTTTTTTCTTTGACGCTTTTCAAAAACACTTCCATTGATGTGGGATCTTGGCGATTCGAAATAAAAAATGCAGCAGGGAAAGCACAGATCTGGTCGTTCAAAACGAGGACAGTGGTGAGTTCGTAGCTTCGACTAGTTGTTCTGCGAGTAGAGTCCATGCAGATACATCCATTTTGCCCATATTGTTTGAGAACCTCTCGTTGGCCTTCGGTCATTATTCCTAACAGAAAGTCGTCTTCATTAATGTTAGGGTATTGAATGGCTTCCTGCCCCTTCGGTTTGTACAAAATAATGCAGGAGTCCTCACCATAAGCTTTGACTTTGCCCACCCAGGCCTCAATGTTAGTTGAACTGTCTGAATAGAGCTTGTGGGTTCGATCCAAAGAAAAAGCGTTGACAATGTTGCGCAAGCCTTGCAAAGTGATGTGGCTGTGCTGGAGATCATAATCGTCAATGCAGCATGGAATATTACTGACGACTTGGGAGGCCATATTTTTAAGAGATGAGACAGGAACGCACGTCAACACATTGTGACCAAAGTGTGTTCTACAATAATCTGTCTGCACGGACCCATCGGGGAATACACTCGATCTTATCCTAGCTGGACAGTGGCTATTTGTTTTATAGGAACCTTTACATTTGGGCTCTCTTTTCATGGTCCCTGGTGAACGCTGGCTACGAGAAACCCCTGAACGATGGCATCGATAGTAATTCACAATTTTCGCAGATTTCTTTTTGGCGCACATCTTGACGAACCTAGCGCAATCCGTTTCCTGTGTGGAGCGTAACCAGATATCGAATTCTTCCTGACACTTGAATCTCAAACTCTTGTGAACAACATTCACTCCGTGCAATTCTTTTATGTGCCGCTCAAACTCCATGTTATTGCTAAAACTTGAGCGACACGTACCGCAAACCATTTTGGAGTCATCCGCAGAATGAACCTTCGGACGATTGGGATGGAATTTATTGAGATGCCTTCGAAGGCTGTCTTTATTGCTCAAAAGAGAACCGCACAGTTCACATCTGATGATGGTGATTTGTTGAACGTTAGGCGCCATCGGAGTTCAGCGAACGTAATCAAAGACAAATCGAAAACACTCCGAGGTTATGTTGACGTTGTCGTGGTTTCCATTTTTCGTTTGAGTAGGTGGAACATCGTTGCTGTTTCTCAAATTCTTTCTAGGTTTTAAATATCCGTTGCAGATAAAGTAACAATTGAAATCGATTTAGTTATATATTCAAACACACTTCACTTTTGTAATAACTCCGGGCTTCTTTCTTGAAACGGTTTCCACTATTGTCTCACCTGTGTCAGTTGGTTCTGATCTAAAGCAGAAACGTTTGCATGAGAACCCTTGAGACTCAGACAAACCTAATCTTACTCAAACACAGCTGGTTAATGGACTTCGAACGGGACAGAAAAACTGTACACCACATTAAGGGATCTTCTTCAAATCCTGAAATTAGGAAAGTACAAGAGAGGAGGCATGCGATTGAGACTGGTGATTACGGTACTTTTTCATTTTGTAGCACTACTGATACACATCTCGTATTCCGATTGTTCTTCGAAGTAACTTAATATTTTGCTACTTGTCGACTACGAAATGTTTGTTGTTGAGTAACTTTGGTGCAGTTACTTCCGAATGAACAATCATGACATTGAACAGGATACAAAAGCTCCTATTCACCGAGTACAGTGATTTCGAGGATTACGTAATTTTGGAATGTCCTTTTGCTCAAACGACTCGAGATGGACGAGGAATACAACAGTTGCAGATCGGTAAGTCCTCCAGTCATGTGGAGAGCGTAAACGTCATGTAAAATTTAGGATGCCAGTACTAGAACTTGATGCACTCTTAAGGCCTATGTTGCGGCATCTCATATTGAGGAATTGCCACTTCTTTTAAAACACTATCGTGCATATCGTGAAAATGGTATGAATGCCCAACCAATCAACCTTCCTGTGTAGAGCAGGAGTTGCAGTGTTGCCATGTTGCTCTGCAGTGGTGTTGTTAACAATTAAGTTGTGTTATTAAAGTGGCCTAAATCATGGTCCTCCATCGGAAAATACTTTCAAAATGACAATATTTTTATATGCATTGATTAATGCCTCAGATAGCGCTGGAGTAGCATACAATTAAGGCGATGTACGAAACAATGACACAAAAAGTAAGCATGGAAGTAACTAAAATGAGTCAGCAAGCTTCAAGGTTTACACCACAGAAAGCTGAAATACTAGTGATTTTTATTATCAGTCTTGGTGCGACATTTTCATAGCTCCTGTATCATATTGTCTTCACTTATCACATGTATAGTGTGATAGCACTAACCAATTGATTTTTCTTAAGGGCTCACTCCAAGCAAGCTCATCTTGGCGAGGTATTTCCTAGAAAAAAGAAGTCATCCTTCGATCAAAGAAGATCCAATTATTGGAAATCTAGAGCTATTGTCTATCCTACCTATTGAGACTGTAGTTTTGTCTGTCTACCTAAGAAAAACGAGAAAAACCATCAAAGCGAGATTTTCTAATCGCCAGATACTTTATTTTGAATTGGCCATCAGCTCTAGAAGAGAAGTGAGTCTTCCTGAGGGCCTTGCAATACTACAATGTGAACATGGTCTACTAGTATTTTTGTTTGCCCAGCACAGCATATAATTATTGCGCTGATGGGTCCCATTTAGAAAGGATTTTGAGATGGCACTTATTGAAGGGAGCCATTTGTAAAGCAAGAACCTCAAGAAGGCTTCATTCATTAAAGAATGAGATGGCAAGGTCATGAAGTTACTATAGACTGGGCCCTCTTACCTCAGTAGAACTTGGTGTGGGGACTCAGCTTATCAATCACTTCATGGGCATCAAAGCCTGGGTGAGTGGTATTTGAAGAAATCACACATCAACGTGAATGTACACTGCTATTGGCGTCAACATACCGCACTATGAGAAAAACAAGACAAAAGCGGTCAGGCCAAACACTGGGGATTTATGACAGAGAGTTTAAGAAATATAGCAGAGAACTCAAGGCAGTGAACAAAGAGGGACACTGTAGTCTGTTTAGCTGTTCATCATTTCTTTTTGGTTCATTACTGCCAACAAGAAGTCTAGTCAAGAGCGTCCTGTAGGTCATTATGCGCACTGGCCTGCTGTGGTAGTAGGCATTTGTTAACTCTTCCCAATTGTGAAAATAACTGTTACAATGGAAGACTCGTGGCTTCCAAACATTGGGATAATGTGGGCGACACGACTGTTTAACTATATACGTCCAAATAAGGGACTGATTCTAAGCAAACACAAACAGCAAAACTGCCAATCTAAGGACTTAAATGCCAATATTCTACATTCCCTAATACTTGAACCTTCAAATGTCACTTATTCAAGCAGATGTTTTGGAACTTGTGGCTCGAGAGGATGCACAGCCTCAACCCTGAAGCGAAATCCCCACTGTGGACGGAAGATAGTGAATACTCGTCCAGCTCAATGAAAGTCTCTGAACCGCATGTCTCAAGCAAAGTGAAGGTACGTGGCTGATAAGGGCAGCATTAATACTATCATACCTGTTTGTTCATCTTGTCGTCCTTATGAGTTAAGAAGTTTAGTGTATCTTTGGAAAACTTGAGCTTACCTCAGAAAGTCCACTTTTCTCAACCTGAACAGAAAAAGGGCTGTGAATGGCCATTTCTCACTTTCATTTTCAAACTTCCCACTTCTAACGTGCTTTCTTCTATTTTTCTGTACAATAAATATTGGAGTGGCAATTACTTGGAAACCCAAGCAGTGACAATTGAGAAAAACCCCTCTGTGGCCTCAAATGGGCCTATTGTGTACATGAGGTGCCTCATGTCCTCCGAGCTTCACCCTTAGTTCCCATGGAGCTGGTGTTCCCTGATGCGATGTCCTCAATGTATCCCACCATTCTCGCACAGAATGTAAGACGACCTTAACGACCATCCCAGTAACCTCATCCAACTACAGCCGAGGAACCCACCCAGGCACTTAGAGGCGCACTAAAGCCAGCCCCTCACAAGAGTGGGCTGTGTCCTGTGAACTGGCCACATAACATCTGCATACACACTCTCTCTTGTTCGCTCCCTGGAGAGTCTAATAAATAACCTTGACGGCCTTTGGCCAGATACATCCCGCCAATGGCCAGCCGTGCACTTCTCCTCCCACACCATATTCAAGCGGCTCTGGTCCCACTGTGAGAAGTGCAGATTCATTTCCTTCCAGTTTGTCGGCCTCCCCATTCCTCGTTATTCCTCTATGATCTGGCACCCAACACAGTATTAAGGTGTTGAGAATTGGCAAGATCAGTCTTCCAGTGGTGTTCAGGCCAGGCAGTTATTCCCAATCCAGCCCTGGCGAAATAGTAGTATAATTAGCCAGGGCCTGAAGTGCAATGTGACTGTCTGACATAATGTTTATCTTTTTCCCTCTGAGCCCTCTGCATAGGATGAGCTGCACACACACCATCACTGCGAAAAACTCTGCCTGGAAAATTGTTTCCAGTCAACCTAGTGGTATCGCTGCCTGCATCTGTAGCCCATTAACTTCAGCATCTGTGAGGTCACCTCTTACTGATCCGTCACTTATGCTTCATGCATACTAGGTCCCCGACCCGTGGGGCACCCCCCCATCCTCAACCACACACTGTGTTCAATATCATGGTGCTCTTCTACCTTGCCTGACAAGCCTAGTTCCAGCATACGTGGCTGTAAGTAGGCACCTCTCCCCATATATGCATGCATGATCCAGCAGGACCTCCACTGGGGTTATCTGCTTACAACCCATCATAGCTATGCAGTCTACTCAACTAGAGCTGCACAGTCTTCTTTCCTGTCCTGGCTCACCAGACCTGAAATCATCTACTTCCATCACATTGGTGCTGAGCCCTAAGATGCACTGCTTGCTGAGGAATTCGATGTCAATTTACCTTTGTCAGTTAAATACCATTAATTACTAGTAAGGTGGATGTGAAAGTTTTATCAAAATGTCAGTGATGGTAAACAAGAAGGGTACCTGCTTAATGTCAGAAAAATTCAGTGAAATGACAGTAAATATCAGAAAATTATCAGTAAAAAGTCAATGAAATCCCAAGCAAGATGATGCACACGATGCTTTAAGGTCTCCAACCAAGCATTTTCATTGTTGGTCTCCAATGTATTAATACCAGGGAAATCTGTATGGCGTGCTTATTGCACTGAAAAACTTGCCTTGCCTGCTATAAGCGCATCTGCCTACTTTTCAGTGCTCAAGAGCGTCAATGGACTCAGTCTTATCATTAGTTCCTCTGGGCTCCTCAATTGGGCAAACATGCAAAATCTATTGACTTCAAAAGCTCTACCCGTAGATATTACTTTATCTAGCTTAATGTTAAGGGGAGGATTAATATTGAAAGCAATATCGCACTAAGAGAGTCGGGAAGTTAGTACAATATCAAGCCAAGCTGCGACATCCATGGTTCAGAGATTCGGTCCATCTCTTCGCGAAAGACGATTCCCTGAGTAAGGGTTGTCGGAGTTTCCCTCCTCCTCAGAGGACACCTGCCCTCAGGTGTTCCAGTAGTGCAGAGTGAAGACTGCGCTACTGTGCAGTGGTTGGTTGCACTTTTGGGAACAAGTGCGGCGTCCTGGCTCATGGGGTGGGGCAGGGTGTGATGCCTGTGTTGACAGCACTCACATGTGTACGTTCGTACACAGATTGTGCACTTCCACGTAGGTTCTTCGAGCCTCCTGGCTGGAGTTGAAGAAACGTGGGCACTTTTTTTACCCCGTGATGTTTGCCACAGATAGGGCAGGGATGTGGCTCTGGCGATGGTGTTTTGTCTTCACCAGGCCATTTTGAAGGCGCTTGGTTTCCCCGGGCTCGTTGTTTGAGAGGTCGTTCAGGGACAGACACGTGGGAAGATGTCGATATTGATGCATGATGGGATTCATTGTGAGATGAACGGTCCGGAGGTTTCCACTGACTAGTAGGTTAATCCTGCTGCGATGCTAGATAAGCATTGACCTTTGTATGTATATGTGCGCAAGATGCTGGTAGACCAGAAGCTCCTTTACAACTGTCCTGCTTTCCTCGAAGCTGCCGTCGTCGATTGAACACAAAGCTATGTTCAACTGTTCATCAAGAACGGACATTGTTCGAACATAATGACTGGCAAGAAAGTAGGTCACAGCAGTAGGGCAGAAAAGTTGAAGGTGGGGGATCAAATATTCCCATCTCATTAGAAGAACCTTCAAGTTTTTCTGCGTGGCTGGCATCTCGAACTGATGTAGAAGTTTGACCACTAGTTGGGCGCCAATGTTACGGGGGGGGATTAATATTGAAAGCAATATCGCATTAAGAGAGTCAGGAAGTTAGTACGATATCGAGCCAAATGCATTTGGAACACAGAGTTTTATTTGTGAATTACAATCAGGGGAACTGGGTGGGAGCGACCGCTAGCGTGGGCGACACAGCAATGAGGGAACCGGCTCAGTTACAACTGACAGCAGCGAAGTCTAGAGCGAATCGGGGAATTTGAGGTGCAAAGTCAGCATAAATGCCCCAGACGAGGCTCCGCTGAATCGAAGGGTTTGGTTCGTCCCGTTACATTAATATTAGGTTCTCCGAGTGCCCTACTGTCTAGAGTGGAATCAGAAATACGCATTATGATTTGATCTCTGATTATTGAATGTTCTTGATCGCCATAGTCACATTTTCGAACTGCAATGGCTCTTATCCGAAGAAAGTTGAATCAGAATGAATTTTTAAAAATGGGAAAAGAGGGAACAATCTGTGTAGGAGGTGGAGCTGCGATCCTTCCCAGCGCCCCCACCAACATCAAGTGGCCATCCAGAGACCTCTCTGCCTGTTGTCGAAATTCCCCCCCAGCACCACCCGAAATTGAACATCACGCTTACAAAAATTTTACGTGCTCACAACAAATAATATGAAGGGACGATTTTTTAAGCTTTCGTCTTCCGTCATGGTCAGGATCCCCTTTTAGTCTGCTTAGCTCTAAACTTACATTACACGTCATTTTTCAAACTCACTTTGTAGGTTTCGCTATTTTTCGTTAAATTAAGGAGCTAGACAACTGAGTCCCCTGTTCAGCGAAAGATACTGTCTTCACGCCTTTCATTTTTCGTCCATCTACCGTGCTGATCTTCCATGAATCTGAAAGCTTCGTGTAGGTAACTAGGCCTTTTAAACTTGAACACCGAGTTGCTACAGCTTGTTCTTCCGCCCCGCCATTTTAAGCCAACTTGGTTACTTATATGATGCTGTAACATGTTAGTCAACTCTCATTTTGAACATGCATTTTGCAGCCTTCTTAGATTTTTGTCATTTAAATCACTCGTTGCTGCAGTTGTGTTGTCAAGAGTTGGGGAAATGTGTGCTAGTACTAGCTGCTGCTGTGCGTGGGTGAGGAAGTCAGTTGCTATCCTCTGTAATTGGTAAATGTGCTGTACACAGAGTTGCATAAATCTGCTACTTGTATATCCCACGTAAGATTATTTTGAAACATGATACCTAAGTTTTTAGCAGCTGTCACTGCTTCAAATGGTTTCCCTTCAACAGCAACCGTTGAGATTATATTATACACCTTTATTGAATTCGAGCGAGGATCTTCCCATTCCCTAACCACGTTACCTTGTTTTACTCTGATTTAACTTCATTCCATGTGCCTTACACCCCCTTCCAGCGCCCTTATTTGTTCAAAAAAGCGAGTACTCAAGCGTTCGTTTTGTTTGGATGTTTTGGCATGTTTTCGTATTGAATATTGGCGCACTTATTGGCATTTGTGTGTAGTGGGACGAACGAAACCTGTATCTGGGGCCTGACGTTAGTTCTACCAATGAGAACCTACCACGTGGAGTCCCATTCAGCTCAACGAACCCAGATCAGCTGTCTCTTCCTCCAACTACCGTGAAGCAGTGAGTTATATGGCTACGTGTTATTATTCGCCTCATCCTGACACACAGTTGGTGTTTATCTGTGCAGCATAATTATCACCAGTCGATTCCGTGAATATTCGTTTTAAAAACCCTGCAAATTATTACACAACGGTTTATTATTCTCTTGAACAGCTCGACTTAGTCTCACACCTCAGAAAACCTACCAATTCGATTCAGCATTGAAAAATACCAGTAAACCAAATGAAACATTACCTGGCTACAACGGACCAACAAAAATGACATATTCCAGTCTCCTGCAGGCTCACTATAAGTACTACAATTTCACTGTTTTCAATCTATACGCAGTCGTAAACCTCTGAGAATTGTTCCATTCGACCCAGCATCTAAAAGTACCTAGAAAACAGCGTATTTGCTTTAAAACAGCCAAAATTGAGTTGTTAATTTTGTAAACAATATTTTGCCCATAACAACCACGGGCTTTGTCCAATCGGATTGCTGAGCAGGCGGGCACAACTAGATTCCAAATGGTGTTTATGTGCAAAAGAACTGGTTTTTTTAGACAATGTTGAAGGCACAAAATGGCCCAGATGGGGGACGTATATAGCAGATTTGGTATCTCGATTTCTTGAAACGTAAAGTATCAAATTTTGGGGGTGAAATAATAAACCAAAAGTCGTTATGTCAAATGGTTTTCAATTGGTGAAATTGGTTGATGCACAACTCCATGCCCAATGTACTCTATGATGCTTTGTAACTATGTATCTTGTGACAAAGGCAGACAGGAGCGACGTTTTGACAGTTATTCAGTTTGAGAATAGACAATCATTAGGTTTGTGCGGAAACACAGTGGAGAGGGACTAGAGAATATTATGCTCATGGACCCTGTGGTCTTTGTGACTGCCAGTGTGAAGTCGTTAATGGTTCATTAAAGCTGTAGCAGAAGCTGCGCCTCCTCAAGATGAATTGCTCCATGTACACAATGGTGTGGTTTCACATTGATGCTCACTGCCTTTCAGATTTGTAGATATATGAGAGGAAAAGATTGGAGGGCAATCCTCAAAGTTGTGCGGATTGCTGGTACGCGCTACAGTTAAATTCCGTAAGCTCTGGGGAGTTGGGAAATGAGCTACATACGTCACAACTTCTGTCATTGTTCCTCAGGGATCCCCTCCATGTGATCCTCATCTTGTGAAGTATAGAGGAGGGTAGGAGTTCAATGTGATGGATACCTTCAAGCCAGTTGAAATCTGATAAAGTCTTTGTATCGCTTGTGCTTCCTTCAAGTCCCTTTCTACTCAAGAGGACCGCATGAAGCTTGCGAGCAACTCCCCATTGTCTTGTCACCAGTGCGTTGGAATATGGAGAGTGAGTGGCTTTACTGGGTTGTCTACGGAGGAGGGCTGAGGCTGGGCACGTCCAATGATCCCCAGTTGCCTGCGTTCTGGATGTACTGATAGTCTCTAGGGCTTGTGAACTGCAGCAGCAAGGGAGAGAAAGATCCAGTAGCCCTGAGGTGTATCCTCACACAATGCACAATAAGCCACATCAGAAGACTGTTCATGAATACTTTGTGCTACCTACACAGAGTAGAAACCCCTCGTTCGATACCAGCTGCCTCATAACACTTCAGAATGGGTACTTCCTCGCACATAAACCGCTTTCTCTCTGCAAAAATCAGAACCTTCTAGGACCTTAGTCACCCAAAAAACAGAAATTTTGCCACCATTGGGTTCCAGAAAGCGTTACGTTACAGCTACATCACTGAATCCAACTGATCTTTGAAAATATACGTGAACATAATTTGGGGGTTACTCCTCATATTAAAGAGAACAGTCCTACAACCAGTCAAGGAGGTGCTGGGGAGGTGGGCTTCAAAAGACACAATTGCGAAGTGAAGAATTAAAAAATAAAGTTCCCCAGCCCAGCTCTAACTCTCTAGATTCCACTGCCAAGTTTATGGAAGTACAGATAAGTTACTGCATCCATATTTAACAGCACTTTTGAACTTCAGTGCGACTCCAGCTCCAGTGAGCAGACGGATCAATAGATTTGGACAGGACATAGAGGAGAATTGCATAACTAGTCTGTACCTGCCCGAAGGGCTGTCAAGTGGCCCTGTGGAGCCCAAAATTGAGACGAAGTCACCATTGAACCTTGCAGTAAGAAATCCTTAAGTTGTACTGGGCGTACATTGAGTTATCATTTATATATAAAATTATATGTATCGTTATTGTATAAGGTATGGGATAGGAAATGTAACGGTTTGCAATAGATAACTTCTGTGTGTTATTGGAATAGTGGGTTTTACTCACAATCACGCAAGGAGTAGATTAACGACCACAAAAATAGTGCTGGGTGGGATCGAGCTCGAACTTGGGTGGCAGCTGCTCAGTTCAAACTGGTGATACCAAAGCTACTTAAAACTTCAGGAATCTGAGGTGTACAATTAGTGCAAAAGCTTGGATGGCCGTTCACTAAATCGGGGAGTTGGGTTCGTCACAGTACATGAAGGGCTGAATGGAAACGTCAGATCGCCAAACCAGGGCTGCAAGAGTGATTCAACCTATTAACCTATATGAGGAGTGTGAGGACAAGCGTTATAGACCTGTTCTGGGATTGTCAGCGTCAGAGGATAGGGGATGGAACTTTTTCAAGCAGATGCTGATAGAAGAATATACAGTTGAGGGAATGTTATGGGTGCGCTGTCTCATGAAAATCCGTGAATGACGTCCCTGGCTACATTATATATCCCAGATCGTGTCATACAGACAGGCTGCTCCTTCCGTACCTCCAACTCTGCTTGACTCCAGGTTGTGACAATGAGGTATATCACTACTTCATTGGGCAATCCATGTACTTCTTGTGATCACCTCCAGCCTGAGCCTGATTGTAAACATTTGAGCCTAGATACAGGCCTGGGATGTATTTTCTTCAACGCAAACCCTCCAGATCTTGAGGGAGGAGCCAGAGTAAACAACAGAGGTGGATTAAACAGGCTTACTTGGAGAACTATGCTTCTAGTTGATGTAGATTCATTTCAAGCTGTTCATTGGGATGAATGTAGTTCCAAGGTTATAGTTAGTTAACCAGGGTTCTCAAAAAACTGATCGTGCTTAGTAGTTGTGTAGACCCATTCTGTGGTTATGTCAGTACAGTATGTTGCTATAATGTATATTCTGACTAGCTTAACTCATATTATTTGTCTGGCAGGGAACAATGCGACCAGCCACTCTATGTCAAACGGTTTGCGTGTCAAAAATAATCGACAGCGTTTGGATGGTGAAGACTGAACAGCTCATAGAGGACAACAGAGCATCTCTCATCACACCACACTCCAGCTACTATTCTGGTTTTGGAGTGGCAGATATGAACAAAGTTAATGCCCTTTCTCTTCAAGTAAGTGCAGATACCTCATTACACCTGAAATGGAATGCCAGGTTCAAAACGGATGTTTAGAGATTTGCACCTGGCTAAACCATTGCCAGCTTCGGCTTGGTGATATCTCCTTGTGTACACTTGTTGACAAGTTCTTTTTTGGTAAAGCCAATCCTTTCATGGGTGACTCAAGTGGAGCAAGCCCATTGAAATGAGCTCTGACAGTGAGAGGGTTAGAACAGGAGGTGTTGAAGATTAACTCATCGTAACCGTGCATGGACATGTAATAAACCTAACGATGGTTTCAGATGCGGAAATGGGCCTCGGAAATTAGATTAGTTCTGCCAGAAGACGAGGGATTGAGACCAACGAGCCCAAGGCTTCCATTAACGTCTTCAAAAAGCGCCAAAAGGCACAATGTACCGGAAAAAGATGAAACGATACGTCTAAACAAAAGATGCACAGCCAGGTATGGAGATACATGCTAGAGCGCAATGCCCATGAAACCAGCTTGCCTATTTCCATATCAAAATGACTGTTTCTGAATCCGCTTGAGAGGGTTATATCAGTCACATAGCAGGTGGGCTGTGGTTTTGCTATCATGCAAAAGCCTAGTCACTCTCTCAACATCCGCCAAACCCAGACCTTTGAAGGTATGGCAGTTTGTAATTTAGCCAGTATCCAGGCTGAGAGCAGTTGCCTGTGTGTCATCTGGGGGATCCTCGTGCCATCTGAGAGGAGTTCTTAATGCGGTTGTCCACCTGATCTGATTAGGGCTGGTCCTGCCACTTGCACTGCAGGATGGAGAGTCTTTAGAGAAAAGAAGTGGAGCCGCGCTTTGAAGTCGCCATGTCCAGCAAGGAATTGGCTCATCTAGTGGCCCAACTCAACTTTCTTCTAAGATGTTCACCGATGTTGAGATAAAACAAGTACACGTCACATCGCTTTGACGACTATTTCCATCTCACTTCCAGTTCTTTACAGGACTCAGTGAATTCATCGCGGGACACCACTCCTGTCCTCTAAAGCATTCCACAGTCTGCAAGCCCTGCACTTCCAGACTGAAGGAAACCAGAAATCGCGTTTCTCCTACAGTCACATTCTACAATAATGAACATCATTTATGAGCAATCAAATCTACCTGTGTAACAATGTATTTATGGGCATCTGCATGAAGGATTGCTACCCTTTCACATGTGATGATCAGAGTATTGTGCCAACTAAGACGTATTGTGTTTCGTTATTAACCGAAGTAATTTAATGCGTATTTCCTGCACAGGAGCAGCCTTTACTGGGATTCTGAAGATACTGAAAACGAAAGTCCACTTACGGACTGGTACAAAATATTGAGGCAACACCTCACCCAGTTGAGCATCACAGATCAGGCAGCAGGCAATACAATACAATATTTACGTACTTAACAGATGTTAGAAAATGAGGAGGTAAGTTAGTTATCAATGAAACTGAAGACCACCAACGTCTCTGCCTGTTTACTTCATGACCAAGATAATTCCTTAAGCCTCAATCTTCCATTTGGATATTTGGTATGTCTTGCAACTTCCTTCTCCCAAGCGCTTGCATATCCCCACGTGCTAATGGCGTGTTTCCAGTGAAAGAAAAAGTAGAAGGCTGTTGATTCGTCGCCTTTGTGTGGGGATGAATTGGGGCGGATGGAACAGAAAAGCTTTGAAGGGTAGGAGTGGCGGGGTGGAGGCGGTCTCATATTATTGGTTAGGTACAAAGTACCAAGTAGAGAGTTCAAGAGCAGCTCTTCAAACTGGAAGAAGCCAACACAGGTCGGGTGTTTTTGATTTCACTTAACTCTCCTCATGCGTTTACTTGTTGAAGACCCCTCGAACGAAATAAAAGCTGACCTTGTCGCAGGTTGTTGCAGGATTAAAAAATCACCACCATCGCAGACAACTCTCTTCAGGTAGTTTCTCGTGTCACCAACACCTTGCCATTAGTGGTGGAGCTTATTTTCATCACTTCTCGATAGCGGAATTGTAACAACCTCTTGTAAGGCTTTATTCCTGTAACAGCTGTCTCACATCCTCATTCCTAATGGATGTGGAAGGTTCCACTCTTTCTGGTGTCAATAGCAATGGCTTCTGCTGGAAAGTGGTGCATACCATACTGTGTTAGTAACGTCTGTCCAGTCTAGGATAACGCTACATGTTACATAACTTAAGGATGGAGCCCTAGCGTCTTTGTCCATCCCCACCCCCACCCACAATTCTCTTGGCTCTCACAAAATGGGTTTGAGGGCGGGGTGTGAGTAGAGTACTGCTGCTGTAGATCTCTGTCAGACCCTTGTTAATTAAAATTAAAATTTTAATGGTTTTAATATTTCTCATACAGGAGACCACTTAACTCATAGCAGCGATCGGATAGACATTTCAATCTCCAGTTGGGATTTCAATTCCACAGTCCTGTCTTGCCAATTGACGCTAACTGACCGCGACTTGTTTCTCCAGGTGAGGCAACTTGTTTATCTTCGCATTTCATCGCCGCACGACGCTAATTTATTTTCCTTCTCATATCCCACAGATCCGTCTGTCAGAGATAAAGACTTTGATGAGCGGCAAAACACCCAAAAATACTCCGAGGATTCGTCGATTGATCGACTTCTCCGAAAGGATCACTGAGCTGGTCGCCACAGAAATTGTTCGAGTGGGATCACTTAAAGTGAGCGATTGCATGGGCGACTCGTAGCAGATATGAAACGAGTTGCTAGTCTAATCGTGTTCATCATTTGACAGATGAGAGCTCGATTGATAGTGAGGTATATAAACATTGCCAATAAGCTCCACCATCTTCAGAACATGAATTCAGTGCACAGCGTCCTGAATGGGTTGACAATGCCGGCCATTTATCGAATGACAAGCACGTGGCGCTACTTGCGTAAGCATCATAACTCCAAGTACAAGTAAGCTGTTTAAGTACCACTTATATTTTACTAAGCTAGTTATTTGACATAGTTGATATGAAAGGAAGATGGATGGAGGTGACATCTATTGAGCAGTTGAAGACTGCTGCCTGATCTGCTTCAACATTTTTACTTTCCTCAGCCCTACGAAGTTAGGTAATTGGAAGACTAAACAAAAAGGTTGAGCTTCCCTTCAGATATTTAAGTTTCAAAGGCTTCTTAAGCAAAAAACACCATTTGAGAATACGGTCGGTTTGGTCGATTAAGAGAGTTCAACTGTATAAGCTCAAATTTGATAGCCAGCGTGGACCTGAACCTCCAGGACCACTGCAGGCTGGTCGGGACCAATGGTGATGATATCAGGCCTTAGTCCTTCTCAAGAGACCACTTTGTAGTTTTGCTCTCAGATGATAGTGTTCGTGCAACCTGCTAGCGACTCTGTATGCAGACACACCTGCACCACATGATTCAGCGACTCAAACTGACTGGTTACAACAGGCACGACAGCCAGCATCCACAATGTTACGATCACAGCTTCGTGTAAACTTCGTCACTGTAGGCAGTGACACCACACAAACAGCCTAAAAGTGCCTGTAATCCCTTCTATGGATGACCACTCAAGGCCACTGCTTACTAAAGAGTAGGATGGCGCCAACCACACTTCTCAGGCTACAACCCCAAGCCAAACGTGCCTAGTTGCCTTGCAAGGTTGTCTAGGATGGCCTACAAACCCTGCTAGAAGGATGAGATCGTCACTCGGACATCAGGGGGGAGATCAAACCCTACTTCCTAAGAAAGCTTACCCACTGTGGTATCAATTGCATCATTGAAGAGTATAGGAGACAGAGGGTCACCAACCCTCCAACCTTTAGTGCTTGTTTCACCCCCACAGTACAGAGATAACATAATCGATAAGTCGAACAGGAGCCCCACCAATACAGAAGCAATTGGCCAAAGCCTGGTGGCTTATAGTGCCAAAAGCTTTTAGCAACCTTTAGGGCAATCAAATGTAATTTAGGACTGTCGTCAGTTTTACTAAAAACATTTCAGTTCATTCCACTCGTTCAATTCTTAAATGTTGTTTTCAGGAAACTTATAATGCTCGTTGAAATGTACAAAGACGTCAGAACACCGTTGTACAGCAGGATGGTCGGGAGATTCAGTCGCAATCCACCTTTCCTCCCTTGTATCACTTACCTGATATGCGGGCTGCTTGGTCAACTGCCAGGGAGCGATAGCATCAAAACGAGCTCGCGAGTGAACTCAAGGACTCATCAGATACGTTTGAGCAGTTGGCAGCCTGACAATGGATCTATAATTTCCCAGCCGAGAAGGTAATACAATGAGTTGAAGTGAATTTTCAGTTATTGACGTGTTAGAAGACCAGTTCTGCCCAAATCAAGGATGTAAATGCTAGTGTACAACATCACTGTTGCAGAACGTGGGGCGCCGAGCAACAAAATTAGATCACCCTTGGGTGGCAGGTGTGAGTGGGTAGTAAGGTGGAGGATGAGTGTTTTACTGTGTGATGTGTGTGCATGGGTTTGACCGAAGAGCTGCACTCCGGATCACCAAGGCCTATAAGGCAGCATCCACTGAAGCACTTCTCCCGCTCTGGTAGGAAATGGTTGTTAGACTCAGGCAGCATACCTCTACTGCAGCCTGATGAGGTTGCAGGGATGGACTTCAAGGCTGTCTTGGAGTTTCATGGGAGAATTGTAACTGAGAGGACATGAGGCAGCTCATTGACACCGCACAATAGGTCTATCTGAAGCCTCAGTAGGGGTTTTATTGGTTACCACCATCATAGGAGGGGGAAGGGGTGGATGGAGGACCTATTTACTTCTTTCAACGCCCACTCATGGCTAAGGAGAAGCCACACCCACCCCCTTCACTCTCCACACCTCGCACAGCAAGCAATCCAACTTAGTGCAAGCGGCCTCTAACATAAATCCTAGTTGCGGTGTCACAAATGTGGGACATCCTAACCTTTCGTTGTGCTTCTTAATGTATTTATAAGTAAGAACCAAAGCACGTTTGAAGCAACTGATAAAATTGCATTTTCAGCTGTTCGAAAGTACCGAATGGTGACCGATGGGATGGTTCCTCACAAGATGCGGTAGAAAGTATTTTGAAAATGTGGCAGAAAGCAGCTGCAGGTTACAATCTGACGGACAGCGCGCTGGTCAAGGAATTCCTACTGAAATCTGAAACTTTGTCGGCTGAACGGATCTTCTCGTTTTCCAAGGAGACTGAACCAAACGGTAAGAATAGTTTACCAAGTCTGAAACACGTGTGGGAGTACTTCCTTTACGATTCATGTGGTCGAAGGGGGGTGGGGGGTGGTGGTGAGATTTTGCTTGTTCATGTAGCACGCATTTAAGCTCATTGAATCAGACACTTTCTCATTTCTTTGCCTTACCCTCCATCGCTAGCAGTCTTTGGCAAACTCTCACGCCTGCATTCTGCCAACAAGCAGGAAGACAGTGAGGGAGACTGCTCGCAGGGCATGCACTTTTCTGTGTACCCCCATGACACAGCAAACAGACTAGGCACAAGGTTGAATTTACCGTGACACGCTCTTTGTGTGCTCCCAGGGGGGAGAGTGAGTCAAAAATCTCCCAACTCCAGAACACAATGCGCCAAAGGCCTGAATTGTCAAACTCTTTGGTAACTCTTGTTCAACCCTTAACATTCACTGGTACTTTTTTGTTGTGAGTGACAGCACAATTAGATTCTCGGCAGTATCTTCAATTGCCCTTGGAACGTTCTCATAATACCAGGTGTGGGGACACGAGATTTGCAGTGGTTTCAGGAGGCTCTAGAAGCGACTACTGAGAGGCCCTGCATCCCATGTTCCACCCTCTTTCTTGTTCTCTGTTTGATTCGCTGCAAGAATCTCCTTCGATGTCCAGCCTTGGAGAAGTGGCACAAAATACCAAAAATCGTTCCTTTTCAAGTCTCTGACACTAAGTCAGGACATGTAGGGAGTTTCCTCATCTGTGCCACACCTACTGCACTGAGGGGTGTCGACCGTGCGTGTGTTTGTCTTTTGCAGCGTTCCGTGATGATTCCCACTACTACCCAATTATCCAAGGTTCTTGAATCAGTGCGAATGGTGCATATTGACCTGAAGCCACTTGAACGTGTTCAAATCGTCCCCCTTCATGGTGTTCTCAACAACTCTGTCTGTCAGAGAGAATGGGGGATAGACCGTAGCACCGCTGGCTCGCCAGCAGCCCCAGCCCCTCATAGCCACTGACTAGTGAGTCTTTGAAACTTTCATACCTCCTGCAGCACACCCAAAGCTGAGACACCCGACCCACATATGACTGGGTCATCCCTCACTCCATTAACAATGTTTGCCAGTGCCTAATCCATCTCCACTTCTGCAACCACAAAGGCAGAACCCTGCCGTCTCCATGAGCAAAAACTGCGACTCAGGAATGGAAGCCACAAAATACTAGCAACTCCCTCTCGCTCGCTACCTAGGATCTCCCATGCTGGGCTTCAATGAGCCCCAGGTAGCTCCGGATGTTCTTGACTGGATTGGGATTAAATGCCCCAACCCTCTTGTACTCCTCCAAAAGGTTCGGGTTGCATACCTCAAGGCCCTACGTCTGGTTGCTCCAGATGAGTTGGCTCAACTTGGTCATCCTCTGCACCCTTCGACCTCAACTCCTGCTAGACCCCTCTCCAGAACCTCTGGACCTGCTTGCACTGTACTATCCCCATTCTTTCGACTGCCCTTTGACGAGGGTGAGGGGCAGATACCCGTTACAACCCTCTGCCAGTCTTCAGTTGATTTTTTGTGAGTGAAATAGGCGAAGGGAAAGGTGGATAAGGATCCCGTCATCTTCAGAACTTCCCATTCTGTAACAAAACGTCTTGCACTTCCAGTGCGGAGGAAACAAGAAACCATGCACTGCTCCAATGCAGTTCCTACAACAATGAAGGACAGTTGTTGGAAGAGCAGCCAAACATCCCCCCTTATACTGGTACTAAGCAAACTTATAACCACCCACAGGGTTCAGGAAGTCATTTTGAGGTAGACCTGGGTCTGGTCGAGGTAAACATTCCACCAAAGGCGACACACATTTAGCATTTTATGTAATAGGCTAGTATCAGTCGATAGAATCATGAAATGTTGCACATATTAACAATAAATCGTGTTTCAATGACCCATGAATAATAAATACATCACACAAGTTTCCCGCTTGTTCCATGTAACAATACTTGGACCTCGTTGGTCTCGAGTCTCACTCCTCTTTCTGCACTTTAATGAACGGTTTCATGCCCCAACTTTTGAGATAAGGGCACGACAGAGGTGACGCGTTGCCGTTAATGTGGCATTCGTTGATGACTGGACAGACGCCACAAGGAAGCATCACGAGACCCGGGGGCTCAATTAGGTGGTTGACAGCTCTGTAGGTGAATTCCCCGTTCACAGTCACTTTCCTCTCAACTTTAGCGTCGTATAGCAAAGTGTCGAGGATAGTTTTTATGTCTTCTTCTGACAAAGGAACCTGTAAAAAAGTTCTTGGGTGAAAAGAGACCATTTTGAGCAGCATTGAGTCGTACATTGAAAGAAATGTATTGTAAAGAATGTCAGTTATAGAACTTTTGGATGGTTGATTGGATTTTATCAGTTGTAGACGTAACTAATTCCAGTCACATGGGCACCCCTGAGTTGGGGGTAAAAGTTTCCATCTTCCTCAACCTTCATCTTAATTCTGAAGTCATCCCTCTGAACGTTTGGCAACGCTTCACGTTTGCGTAATTTATGTCTTCGTTCCACCACGTTTCAGGTATACTTTGGCCAATATCGACTCCACCTCATAGTCTACAGACCATCTATAGCTGATTGTAGGAAAGTCTCAATTTCTTTGTTGTCGCTCTTCGATCAGGTGCTCAGCTGCTGGTGTGTCATATGGGGTTGAATGCATGTGGAGAGGACTCAAGTGCCTGAACTCTGATGTATGCACGTGTGGTGCTCCCTCACAACTTTCTTAATCAATTCTCAATAAAACGTACACTCAGCGCATAGAAGTAAGGAGCTGAAGAAAGGGCGAGAGAACTTTCCCTCTCCCTTGGGACCAAGGGCAGAGTGAAGGGCTCACAAACTCCTGCTCCTGAAAGAATTTCACTTTCTTCATTCAGAGTCCCTGTTCAGCTAGGAACAAATAAGAGCTACTCACCTCTGTGCACCAGTGTCACTTAAAGTTTTGATTTGTTCATCTCCTCCCTACAGAAGTCCAGTTAGTGAGCCGTGGATTCTACTTCACCTGAGAAGCTGGGTGGGTACTCAATCAGGCCTTTCGTTTGCTATTATCCCAAGGATCATGGTTGCCCTTCTATGTGCGAACCACATACCACCATAGACAGGATAGCACACAGCACGCCATAAAAATGGTTGGCTTTCCGAGGGCATTCTCACGATGCACGTATTAAGTTAGACCTCTGAGACAGTCTGTAATGTACAAAGCCCGCCCTAACTGATGCCAGTACCTACGATGTTCTACCTTATCCTGGCGTAAGAGTGGTGCATGTGGTTTGGGATATTGTTTTTGCTTTCGCAAGGCTTGAGGAGGTGGAAGCTGACCACATCTGTCTGGAGTCAGAATTGCATGTAATCACTATTGTTCTTTGAGACAACGCACAATACTTGTAGGATTATGTAGCCTCAGGCTGCTACAGCTTGATTAACCATTGCGTCGGGAAGGATTTTTCATTCCATTGTGGAGGTTGTTATACGTGATTTGTCCAAAATGGCGCCTAGGATTTTGATTTAACTCATAGTAGTCCAGGAGCCGAGGGCTAAAAACGTTGACCGTTGAGTTGAAAGTTGGTTACTATTTTTTCTAATAGTTCCCTCAATGTTTGGTAAAACCTCGCAAGTCTGCTCTCTCTGAAGTATGAACTAAGAAAATGGCGGCTCATCAAAAAAGTCAAAATTTGACTTATTAGTTGATAGTTACAATATTTACCACAGTTGAGGAATTGGCTAGTTCTTTCGAAATTCACAACTCTGCTTCCTCCTATGCTTGGCCATTAAGTTGAAGAGTCAATCAAAATTCATCGAATTTTGAACCAAAGTTTGACTTATTAGTTGACATCGGAAATTTGTATGGTGGATTCGCATCAAGTAACTGAGTCGAAAAACCCGAATCTGCCACAATAGTTTCGTGGACTTCGACTTGCAGACGACATCAAAATTTGACGAAATTTTGGTCAAAAAATGACCTACGGATTTGAAACTTGAAATTTATGTTACGAATAGGTGTAGTGGAGTACTTTAAGAATTCTGCTTTCCTCATTTTGAGGACTCTTTCGAGCAGACGACGTCAAAATTTGATGGCTCAAAAATTGACTTATTAGTTAATACTTGCAAACGACGTGAATGAGTTCCACATCCATCAGCTTTACTATAAAAAGGTTATCTGCCACCTCAAAAACGTGGCATTTTCAAAGCAGAGTCGCTGAAATAGAATTATCCAGTATTCAAAAAAACAAACAAAAAAACTGAATAGTTGATAGCTGAAAATGACGTCTACAGCTCGAACTTTTCTCCATTATGAAAATACGGTGAATGGAGATACAAGCCTAAGGAGAAAAAATAGTTTTTTTACGCTTTTTGGCAAAATTGTTCCAACGATAGTTATACATAGTTATACATTGTTAAGAATAAATGTTCATCTGACAGTTCATTGAACAGAAATAAAAATGAAAATACGTCGAAAATAATGGTTTTTTGAACAGTTGTGTGCTTTTCCGAGTAAGTGAGTCACTGGATTTAATCAATCTTATGAATTTTTTTTTAAGCAACTTATACTCACATTTTATTCCCAGTGATAATTTCTGTACATATCTGTTGAACGCAGATATAAGCCGCAGTAGCTCGAAAAATGAGGTTTCTCAAACGATAATTTATCGGGTTTCCAATTATATCAAAGACGGCTATAACGATTAAAATCAAACTTACCAAGTACTCTCTCAACTAAGTAGTACCTACATTTTGTTCTACATAAATGTTCCCGTAAAACCGCGTTAAACGAAGATATAGCGCCCGTATATGTAGCAGGTTGTCGTATTTACGGGGCCGCGTAAAGCTTTGTGTTACTAGGCACCAGTTATTTTATGAACGTGTTTTGTTAAAATCAGGAATAAAATGTTATAATGCATATTATATGCGTACTAATCGGTTTTACTCCCCATCCACTAAAGGCATACAGGAATACCGAGGCGACTATGCAATATTCTTTTTATGAGCCATCGAGACAGGATATACTTCAAATATATAATTAGTAATTTTTTGACCAAAATTTCGTCAAATTTTGTTGTCGCCTGCAAATCTGCTCCTGGACTATAGAGTATTGTCAATCACCAGTAACTACACTCTGCTCTTCCTACCTTAAGTAGGAACACGTTGAACGTAGACATAGGGTCTGTACATATAGCTCACCATCGTATTTCCGAAGGAATGAACAAACCTGTTTGATGTGCTGCACCAGAAGTAATATTGATTGAGTAAACAAGATGAATCGTATGAAAAGCTCTTCTGGTTACTTATTTTAATTAGGATGATTCGCCTATGCACACATGCGTGCGTTCAGATTGCATACAGGCGAGAAATGTCCTAAAACAGTTTTGGTACCTTCAGATAGCGAGAGCCGAGTAATTAAAAGTGCTCACCTTACTGATTCCCAAATCAGTGATGAACTTGCAGACTTGCGAAGGGTGAGCTGACGAGAGGTTGTACAAAGCGAGAGGGCCTTTCTTCACACTCGCCGGGTCGTTCTCGTGTTTTACTCTCAGTTCTATCAGAAACCTGCAACCATAAAAAAAAACTACTCAAACGTATTTTACGAAGGGTTTGATTATTTCACAAATTCGTCGTGGCAATGACAATATTTCAGTTCTGGCCAACGACTTCTTTACAAAACGATTGATAATTTCGAGGTATAACGGAACAACGAGGGGTCTAAGAAATACGAGGGAGGTCCCAGAAGTAGTCAGCCGGAGCTAGAGATGGTGGTAGTTGTTTGGAGATGCCACGTTGCTTAGAATTTGTTTCAGTGAATTTGTGAAAATCGAAAAAATCGATCATATTATTGCGATACAATACTTTTGTTTCAAAGGCCTCCACCCAACAATTATAAAAGATAAACTAGATTCTACTCTGGGTGGGTCTGTTCCTTCGATCACAACAGTAAAATATTGGTAGCAGAGTTTAAACATACTGTTGAGCACACGAATGGGGAAGCTTGTAACTGAGAAATAAATTAATGTGGTGAGCGTGAGTGAAGACTGTATTACATTCGGCAGAATAGCGATATACGGTTGAGTATGAGTATAAAACCGCGCAAGGGACTCTCAATACATGTGAAACTGGTTGTGAGACCTAAGTGGGAGAGAGTGAGAGTTGAGTTGGGAGTAGCGCGAGACTTTAGAGACGAATCGTTGGGAGAGCTGAGAGACGACTTTATCGCGAGTGCAGAAGAATGATTGTCTTGTAAGGAGCTGTCTCTCGAGAAGAGGAATCTAAAATTGATGGGTGGGACAGGGGAAATTCGTAGTTGATTGGAAATACCTGAAGAGGTGGGCTTTCCATAGGTAACAAAAGGGTTGAGTGCTGTTAGGCGCGAGTGCGGCAGTTCCAAAGACCCAGCTATTTCAGCCTGCCAAACACAAGTCATACGAGCTGCCAAGACGAGCATTGCTGTGGTCGGACCAAATCAAAAATGGTGAAGAAAATCCACAAAGTGCGCGAGCCAGTGAAAGTTGTGATTTGTGTGTGTTTTCATCAATTGTACGTTCGCTTTCCACCACAAATACTAACACACATTTTGCATTGTATACCGAAATTGTGAAATCTTCTAATTTTGAGTGCATCACGATCGATCGGTAGTTCTGGAAAAATTCTGCCTTTATGAGGGCGATAAAAGTTGTAATCCATAGCACAAAAATATTATTGTACGCAATTTAGTGGTTTTTGCTGATTTCAGATGGCAATTAATGAACAATCAGTGACAAATCAAACACAAGTGTGTAGATTATCAAGAGACTTCAGACTGTACTAGTTGCCTGCCACCTGGGAGGAAGATCAGAAGTTGAATGTACATAATGTATATCATTTCTCGGAAGAAATTATAATTTCTCAAGCTGTGCGTTTTTCTGGCTTATTTAGACGAATGACGAATGATGAAGAAGAAAAGTGGCGATATTTTATTTTCCAAAACTTCATGTTATTCTCTTAACATGTAAATGTCGTGATGTCGTAAATGTTGTGATATGAGAGAGTGTGTTTACAAGAATTGTTATTTGAGATGTACGAGGAAGGTGGACTTATTTGCTCCACAATGAGCACATAACTACATAACTGGAGACTATTTGCTTCAGGTACGCTCCCATTTGTCACTACAGCAGAACATTCTCTTCTAGTTCCAGGACATTACGCCTCTTTCATGCAATCAAGCTGTAGGAATGGTTGTCTCTGTGAGAATCTTCAGTGGTCCTCATGAGCAATGTGAAATAGTTTCACTGTCTTCTTTATGAGCACCATCCTTGCGAATTATGCGACGGATTTCAACATCTAGGGTGAATCTCGTCCTCCAGCTTACCCACGAGAAGGACTGGGCAGTAGCCATGACTTCGAGCTTTGCTCAAGTTACTTGTGTACTGTGTCCTCTGAGGAAAATTGTTAGGTAGGAGTCCACTTCCCAATGGTAACTACTCTACCATGGACCAAGAGGTGGAATTATACCACTGGCTGACGGCCCTTGCCACCTCCTGAGGATTGCACTTCCAGTTCTTATTATGAAGAGTACATGATCTTCCTTTCTGGAGTCAGAGACCCATGACTGCCTTGTGATAGAGACAATGAGGTGTGTAGAGGTGGTGCTAAGGGTGGAGCTTCTTTCTACTGTGGCTGTTGGCTTACATTCTTGGAAAACTATGCTTAGTGCAGCTGTTCCTCACATTTCAGCTTAAGACAAGAGGAAAGTGTGAACGATGTTGATAAACTAGTTTGTCTCTTAGCTATTAAGCCACCACTCACTCTTTGAGGTAATTATCTCAAAACCAACCAGCACAATCAACTTGAGCCACCACTGCTCAGTTTCCACACGACTTAATGGAAAACCAGGAGACGAGCAGATAAGTAAGTTTGTTGAAACAGAAGCTCTCGTGTACCCCTTTTCACAAGTCATCTTCTACAGAGATCTACAGTCTTCACAATGAGTCATTCTTACTGAAACGTGAAAATAATCATCAAAGTCGATCAAGACTAACCTGTAGCACTGTTGATTCAGAACGTCAACGAATTCAGATTCAAAATCCTGATCACTGTACCAAGAGCCTCCAGTGAGTGTGCTGTCAGGCTCGAGATCGTATAACATGTACACCTTCTTTTTGTACGCCTGTTCATAAACATTGAAAACGGGTATGAGAGAATCGACTATTTAAAGTTTAAAAGTATACTTTTCAAAGTGAGGTAGTAAAGAATATTATCAACTCCTTGTGGGTCCATTCGAGGCACAGTGTGTAGACACTATCGCGGAATCCATCAACTATTCTATTGTAGCCTCAGTCCTGAAACTTGTCTTTGAATTGGGAATGGCACTTTTGTACCTCCTGGCTCCCATTATAGGTACCCTGGTGACTGTAGTCTAGTGGTTATAGACGAAGATTCATAATCTGACGAAGTGGGCATTGGTTTGGAGCTCGGGATCATTGTAATTTTTGCCTGAGTCAGGGGCTCTCCAAACATTTCCATACCCCCTCTCGTAACAAATAGTGTCAGAAGTGGGATGTACGGATTTGGTAGACCACCACATCAAAGGCGATTCTCCTCCTGTTAGGGCCCATCCATATTGTACATAACCCATATTGCGACAGCTGGTACAACAGTAGCCGGATGAGGGAGTCATTAAACAGTTAACCAGCCCATGGAGCTCTCCAGTTATCCTTGTTCTCAAGAAAACACAAGCTGGGCTAAAGTTTGTGTGTGGACTACAGGAAACTCAATTCAATCACGGAACCAGAATTTTGGCCATTACTTTGAATCGAAGAATCATTTGACAAAATGGAAAACTCAAAACTTTTTATTACTATGTACCTTCATTCAGGATACTGCGAGGTTAATCTTAGGGATAGTCCCAAAACGGCTTTTGTCACTGATGAAGGTTGTTATGAATACTTGAGACTACCCCAAGGGCTCCAAAGCACACAGCCTCAGCTCATGGCCTCCCGTGCTCCACCCCCAAACCCCATGGCTTACTTAATGCGACGTGACCTATATGCCCCCACAACCTCCGCACAAAGCGGAGGACATCCGCAAGCTCTGCCCTTGCCACTTCTTTCGGCTGAACAAAGGACCTCCCAAACACACGACTGAGCGATGCCGCGATTCCATCGCATATGCACAACACATGCTCTGCCGTCTCTAGCCCTGCCTTGCAAAACCTGCATACCTGTACTCACACTTGCCAATATTAGGAAGGTGGGACCTAAGCGGAAAGTGACCAGTAAACAGGCCGCATATGATCCTCTTATCCTTCCTCCCCAGTGCGAGCACCTCCTTGGCCCTCCCTGGTCAAATGAAGAGTAGTCTCACCGGCTACTTTTTCAAAAACTGGCTATGTCGCCCGTTTAAAGTGTAGATTCAGAAAGAATTCTTACATTTTTGAATGATTTAACTCTTTTTCATCACGACTTCTCCACTCATTTGGTGGAACTTGAAAGTCTGTTACTCACCCTAAGAAAAACCAATTTGACTCCACCTAGAAAAATGTTCGTTTGCCAAATATACTGTTAAATTTCTTGGACATATAGTAATGCCTAAGGGTTACTATCCCCCCCCCCCCAATCAAGTACTCCACCTTCATGGCCCTAAGAAATCACAAGCAGTTTCCAATTTGCAGGAACCAACTGACTTGAAAGGGCTCAGATCCTATTCAGCCCTGTGTTCTTAATGTCGACGGTTTGTGAAGGACTTCTCTAACCAATCTTACAGAAGAAAATGTTTTCTACATCTGGAGCTACACGTGGCAAAGTGCCTTTGAGACACTGAAAACCAAATGACTTCAACCTCCTACTATAGCATACTCTAATTTCACAAAACCGTTTATCCTTGCTACAGATGGCTGTAAGAAAGGTTTAGGGTGTGTTTTATCTCAGGAGATGGAGGGAGTAGAGCGTATGCTTATGCTTCCAGGCGATTTACACCAGCTGAAGCATCTTCCTATTGTGCAACTGAGCTGGAGCTAGCAGCTTTGATATATGGAGTGAAACACTCTCACCATTATCTCTGGAGACTAGATTTTTTGGTGTACACAGACCATTACGGTGGTGTACGGACCTAAACTCGTCCGCTCCAGGAGCAGCGGCTAACAGTGAGGGGGAAGATGTACCGCCTGACTCCCATTATAGGTATCCTAGTGATCATAGTCGAAGACGAAGATTCATAATCTGACGAAAGTTGGGCATTGGATCGGAGCTTGTAGTTGTCATTATTTTTGCCTGAGTCAGCGGCTCTCCAAACATTTCCAGTCCCCCACCCAACACTTTGACCATTTTAGTCTCCCTGCATCATGAGCACACCATCTGTAGACACCAAGGGCAACGAGCAGTTTGCTAGGTCTGTATTAATCTGCTGTTCAACGCAGCAATGATTGACCTTATTACATTCCAATTGATATCGAATCTAGTCAATGCAAATTTCAATGCTGCTTATGGAGGTATTGTCAAAGGCCCCTAAGGGAATCTCTTGATGTCCTATTGACTTCTAGTTTCTTTATTAGTGCATGCAATGCCAAATCACATGATCTTCCTGAGCAATAGGCATGCTGACCATCAAACATCCGTCTCTCAAGTACCAATCAAAGATCTTCTCCACCAAACCAGGTTAAGTTGTTATAATCTACAAGAGATTTCCAAACTGTCTTCTAGGTATTCGTTTCATGAGCTGATTAAAAGACTGATTGGGTAATAAGTCACGTCTCACCGAAACAGATTTGACGGCCTTGATTAACTTTTTGTTCTCCAAACTCTTCAACACTTTGTTAAGAACAGTCGGCTGGAGGTTGGATTTGAATCGAATGTCCCTCATCCATATCCCTTTATTACCAGCCTCTTTGATGACTCCGTACACGACTTTCTCGTCAGTGTCCGCATTCACTAGATCCGGAGGGACGCTTTCTGGAGGCCTCACTTTATAACCCAACTTAGATCCAACTTGGAATATATCGATCAACCTCTGAAACAGATGAAACGATTCGGGTTATTACATGGTAATAAGAGGTCAAGCTCATGGTGAAGATTCACATGCGTTGATGGCTTGCGCAGTTGACCTCTGCAGCTAGAATGGAAGTTACTGTCTGGTTAATACAATATTTTAGTCGTTTTAAAACTAAAGCCAATATAGCCAGTGATGCTGTTGTTGTTACAGTAGCAGAACTAGAAGAGCTCTGAACAGAAGCCTGTATGGATTTACTGAGAGAAAGGAAGCGTTAATCAGAAAGTCAAGGCTTGAGAAGAGAGTTGGTGCAACACGCCATGAACTATTTCATGAAATAACTGATGAGACATTTCTCGAAACATTTCTATGTGTAAAGCAGCATTACACAGACTCATTTACTCTTGAGAAAAACCAAGTTCAGAAGAATGGGGTGACAAGCTGAGGGATTAATGACCAACAGGTCTATTCCAATTCCCACAGTTAATATGGAACTCCTTAAAACAGTTGTCAGAATCATGTAGTACCCTCAACATATATTCACTTTTATTCGATTAATCGCCTAGTCTTTTATAGATCTGAACCCCGAATATTATTCAACTATTAAAGTAATTTGGTTAGATCCGCCAGTATACTGTGGGTGAGCGCTTTCAATGTAAAGACATCATCATCAGTACTGAATTAATGGCCAGAGGGTCATCAAAAGGGCTCACCCATAGTATCTCACCAGCCAGAGGAGTGAAACTCACTAACAGGTACTTTAACTTTAATATTATTCAACTGTTTCAACCTTTCATATGAACCTTACGCTAGTGTTGAGGTTGATTCTAATGAAAACCTTCACTACTGCACGGTGTACAGAATAACCTTTGAGCTTTATTCAGAAACGTAACGTAGTTGTTCATTGTAACCAGTGCTCCCATGATTTAGAGGAAGTCATACCTGCGCATAACTTAATCTCGCATTTCAAAGTTTACTGTTTTCTCTGGCGTTTTAATTGAGATCAGACTCACAAAATCTATATAACTGTTGCAATTAATCTACTCTAATGTGACACCTAAAGCCCTGATTTGGGTATTTTCATTCACCATTTATGATGGGGAATAACTTAATATGTTGGTTTTATCCTGGTTTACTCAATCACCTGTGACAGTGATAACCTGAGGCTGTTGCAGTAGCCCTATGAACAGGACTCCACTACAGTACAGGTTGAATCCTAGTGTCGGGACTGCAAAATCACAATTCATTAGGGTGCCTGTTGCTATGGCCCAGCATCATAGTGCACCAGGACGAACCAAACCCTCCAATTCAACAGAGGCTCATCCAGGGCATTTGTGCTGACCAGGCAGCTCAAATGCCACGAATCGCTCGAAACTTCGCTGCCGTGAGTTGTGACTGAGCGGTTCCCTCGTCACTACCATTCGCTCCCACCCAGTTCCCTGTTTGTGGTGGTTAAATTTACCCGACTGTAAATAAGAATAAAACTCCTTGTTCGAATTGCATTCGGTTTCTATCGTACAACTTCCCAACTCACCTAGTGCGAGACTGCTTTCTACATTAATCCCCCCCTGTAACAGTAGCATCATGGAGTTTCATGAGTAATGTTGCTTAGGGAGCAAGATGGTGAACTTATCTAACAATCATGCAACTTTATATTTCTTCATCGGCGTCTGCTTGAAAGGAATCAGGCTCTTGGTTGTAGTGGGTTTCCTGCTCTCTGATGGACCTGGAGTACCATCTATGAAAGCAACCCCAACAACATCTAAAACGTTCTTTTAATAGTCCAGAGGCGCATAAATGCTCGAACCTCACCTTAGTGATCAAAGTATTGATTGCTGACACTCGATCTTCATTTGTCAAATTGGGAATGGCCTTTTCCATTTCGTCATTGAGACAACCATTTGGGCCAGAAGCTGAGATGAATGCCAGTACTCTGTCAACACAACAACTGAAACGTCAACTTTCCGTGAGATCCATTTGAATAAGATAATTCTGGGACACTTACAGTTGTGTATGAATTTCTGCCGAGTTTTCTCCCATTTTGACGTTTTAACGAATAATGACCACAGAGTAACGCTCTAACTGATAGAATACAGTTTACGTATTGTATGGGTCATCGAATTTTAAGCTCGAACTGCACGGGTGTCCCAAATCAGGCGAATCCATTCTCGGTTCCTTCTTGAAAAAATACTCGTTCCTCATTGGAGCTGCTACTTATTCTGTGTCTTTGTAACCATTACTTCTCCGTGTTCGCTTTTCGCCCGCCAACATAGTCAATGTTACTTAATAACTCACAGATATCAGGTGTCCACACGTTGCTCTGAGTTGTTTCATTAATTTGTCAACAAACATTTCCAAATTCTTTCCATTAAATTGAATCCAAATCCAGCCCCTTCTATTTAGTGGATCTTTTTGTTCCGTTCTCGTATAAAGGTCCCAGAGAGCTGGTCTTTGTTACTCACATGCCTAGAAGTGTGAATGTTGATCATTTAACTAAGGTCCACTATGTCATTGAAACCATACTGTCAACAGATCACATAATGCTTCCATACTGTAGCAAGATGACCAGCAAAGTCAGGGCATTAAGTTACAGTATCTTAGTTCAGCAGGTTGCTATAAGAATGTTATTACATGGAAAATATGTTTTGGTAAATTAAACGTACTCTACGTTGAGTTTAAGAAACGTTGTTAAGGCCGTGTAAAAATGATTTCTGTGTTCACTGAATATACCACAAAATCCAATCTGCAAATTGAGAGTTTGAAGAGTGAAATCGCTGAGAACTGTCACCAGATATTTTGAGTATTGGGGTAAATTTTGTATTTGTTTACTGATTTCATTATTTCTGGGCAAGAGAACGGCAAAACTGACCCTATTTTTGTTCTTGGTAATTGACTAGTCGCAACGTATAGGTTCCTTCAGTTCGTGTCGTTGTTGAGATCATTTCATTCCTAGAAAGACCAGCGTTCACTCAGGTTATCCAACAATGGGAATCCTGAAGCGACATCAAAGTGCGGAACGCACTTCTTTTTCAGTTCATTCCGATTTTGTAAATTAATACGTTACGTACTGTCGCGAAAATGTTTAAAAGGTTACGGGTTTTCAGAAGCGGCGGCAATTCGTTTATTTTGTCCAGATATTTTACCACCCGAAATGTGATGAAATTGAAAGACAAAGGCGTTTTGCACGACATTTTTCCGAGCAATGCCGGGTAAGTTGTGTGTAGACGTTCACTTTATCATTTGAAAATCTTGTATTTTATTGTCGTTGACTCCGTTCTCTTAATGCGCAGAGCCATGATCACAGATTTGTGCAACGGAGCGTTGCAATGTTGTTACGCCGGGTTCGACCCGACTGCCCGAAGTCTTCACGTCGGGAATTTGTTGGTCCTCATGAACCTCCTGCATTGGCAAAGAGGAGGACATCAAGTCATAGCGTTGGTTAGTTATTTTTTATTTCACTAGTTCCGAAGAAGATCTGAAATGTGATCGCGATCATGACTTGCTTTGGCCCAATTCCCTCTTCCCACAGTTGTTTTACGTTTCCAGTCCCTAACATGGGACTAGAAGAGCACAGGCCACCGAACCTGAGGGAACATTGGGAAGCCTGCTCCAGTCTCCCACCGTTTCATTGGCACTTCAACATTCGCTGCCTCTAGCTCATGAGAGCAGCAGATCATTATTACCTTTAGGTTATAATTTTCTGTACTAAACGCATCTCTGCATCATAGAGAAGTTTGAACTCCTCCGTGATTTATTTTTCTGTTGTCTATCTCTGTCATTTCAGAAGTGTCCCTAAGGGTGAGGAATCCGTGTTATAGAACATTTTATTTTCATACTACATGACTACCTCTCTCAAGGGAGGAAGGTTGTAGGACAACTCTGTCCATTTCCGGACCAGGACGAAATGTGTGGTTTGGTGGACGGTAAACCACTAGCCCCAGAGAGCGTCTCGGAGAGTTGTCCATAGCAGGGCCTTCGAAATCATTAACAATTTCCTGTGAATCGAGGGAGAGATACCGTATCATTTTTTACTTCTCTTCTGCTCTCGTCCATCGTCCTGCAAAAATATCTGGTGCGTTGCAACACACAACTTTCCTTAGCTCTACGTCAACTCACTTTCTACATGGCTTCTTCTACATAATCAATTCAATTATCACACAGTTCATTTGAACTTCGTCAAACAACCCTTCGCAGCTGCAGGAAGCGGTAGCGCTTACAGTTCCGGAGTTTATTGTGCTACTCGTACTCATTCCTGGACCATTTTTGAGTAATTGGTTCACAGAGAGTTAATGAAGCTGTAAAGACGATTTTTTTTAGAAGGATAGTAATTACTTTTGCAGAATTATTGGGTAAAAAGTTGTAGAACTGGTAGTAAGCGAAACGGTGGTAGTTTAAATTCTGGAATTTCTGGAGTGACACCCATATACCTTATGAGCGTTTTTAAACGCTCACCCTTTAAGTATCGGATTGAACTACAACAGAAATTTGTTTTGACTTTGTAGACACTTGTTTATAATGAAAAAACCTCGCTAAAATTCGATTTTCGTCGAAAATTTTGATAATTTATTGTGCTGCTCTCGTCATTTTCCCACGAATGGGATTTTTATGGTATAATTGCCCTATTGAGAGCTATCAATATAAAAAATCTAATCAACATCGTTAGACCCGGAAACATTGCTTCTCTTACTCAAATCAGCGACAAATAATTTTTCCAAATGATTTATAATAAAACGAAGAAGTTTTCGTGGGTGGAAAAATGTTATTTTCTCTGAAAAACGAGGCGCGTTGCAGGGGTTGGGTTGGAAGAAGAAGAAGTGCTCGGGGAGGACCACAAGCCCCTTGACAATGTCAGCCTCAAGTTGGCAGTAGGCAACAACCTGGTTAACAATTCTGCCTTGGAGCTGTTGAGAGACAGTTGAAAGAGAAGGGTGGAGGAGAGTTAAATGAAAACGGGTTAGTCGGCTTTCAGATGGACTGAAGATGACCTGAGACCGGATGTAGCTGTAGCACCACTAAGTTATGAATATGTTCTCTGATAAAACTTGACTACTTTAGTTTTATCACGCCTCTGATGAAACCAATTGAATTGTTGGCACCTAAATGATATCCAAGACCATCAGACAACTACTTGTTAAAGTGTCTTTAGAATATGGAAGGAACGTTCTGACAAGAGCGTTTAACTGTGGCACAGAATTCTAGATTTGGGTGAAACTGGTTTAAGGTTTTCTCTTCCGTGTACTGGGTTATGCGGGTATCATTTAGTTCCTAACTGAAACTAAACTTATGCCACTTCCACGACAATATTTCTTTAATTTATTGTTTTCAACCTTATCCGCTGGAACGGAGAAATAGTAAACCCAACCTTACTCCGAGATTTCTCTTGGAGTCTGCTTCATTCCATCAAGGAACCCCTGAAGGATCATCAAGCTTCGGCTCGTCAACTTTGCCTCACTTATTTTTTGCCTACCACCTCGTCGCGTGACACCAGTAGAATTCAGTAAAGTTTATTTTTTAGTTGTTACTTTACTTCGTTATTTCAAGTGTTGTTCATTGTAAACTACATTTTATTTGCATCTTATATTTCTTTTCCCTTTGTGGGTTCCTAATGATTTATTTATCTATGTGTGAGTTCACCCTGCTAGAGTTGCGCTCATTGAAATCGTGCATCACTGTTTACCCTACCCCCAATCCGAAAGTTACTAATTTTTTACTGGTTACCTGGAAAGTGCCCTGTGAGTTTGATCGAAATTTTTTGAGCCCTTTTAAAGGAAATGTAAAAAAAGAAACAAAAAATGGACATGTTTTTAATGTCCAAAGAATTCCATTGCATTCGGCATTTGCTGTGGACAATTTATGTTATGCACATTAATGTTTCCAAGGTACGTAAAGTAGAAAATCTTTTAAATTGTACAAATAGTTTGTGAGATAAATGTGACTTCTAAGTTACGATTTGATAGAGGAAACAAATAATCTACTCCATAGCGCTACCCATATAATTGATGTTGCAGATTGGGGGCGCCACAGGTCGAATCGGAGATCCTTCGGGTCGCAACAAGGAAAGAGAAGAGCAAAAGGTGTCGGTTGTGGAGGAAAACGTCGACGCTCTCACTAACCTCGTACAGAAAATTTTCGATAATCATCAAAAGTATGTGTGGAAAGACAAGGGTCCTATGAAGCTCCCACTGTAAGTTCTAAATGTATTTTGTTGTAGATAGTTTGACAAATGACGGAACTGTTAAATGACATTCATCGCTTTCATCAACGTATTACTAGGAATTTGTTGGTCATCTAATGAGTGATGGCATATGAGCTATTATTTCGTGCAAAGTTAGGTACTGTAAAGGTTTGGGTTGGAGGTAGGCACAATTAAACTGGCATTTATTGGGGTATTGGCACTCTATTACAATTATCGCAACTTGCATTTTCCTCTTATGGGATCAAACATGGAGAATCTAGTGATTGATTGTTTAACTAGTAGTGGGGCTGCTTATAGGGTGGATTCTGCTTGGCTCGTTACAGCATCTTGGCAGTCTTCTGACTTCCTGCCAGGAGCTGCACTATCTGGAGTAAAATACGGCATATTTTTACTTTCCTTGGCTCTGCAAAGTAGAAAGGAAAGTTATGTAATCGACTGAAATAAAATTTCTTCAGATCTTAACGTTTCAGACCCTCCTGAGTCCGAAAAACACTTATTTGGGAAAATGGTCTGTGTGTGTCTGTGAACAAGTTTTAGAGAAAACCACCGTACCAAATTATCTCAAACTTTATATCTAGCCTGCAGGTTACCATGAGACGCCAAAATAAGGGTATGGACAAAATCCACCGAAAGTTAACTATAGTTATCATAGTGATCAAAACACCAAATTTGTTTTTCTCAAAAACAGCTCTAACGATGTTGATAATATTTTTTATATTGATAGCTCTCAATTAGGCAATTATCCCATAAAATTTCGATTTTAGCGCGGTTTTTTCAATATAAACTCCGCCAAAATGTTACAAAAAATTTCTGTAGTAGTCCAATCCAATACCTATAGGGTGAGCGTTTAAAAACGCTCATAAGATATGTGGGGATCACTCCAGAAATTCCGGAATGTCAACTACCACCGTTTCGCTTACTACCAGTTCTAACAGTATTACCCAATAACTCCGCAAAAGACACACATACATTACTATCCTTCTCCAAAAAAATCGTGTTTACAGCCTCATTAATTCTCTGTAAGCAACTGTAAGCACTACCGTTTTCTGCTACTGCGAAGGGTTGTTTGACGAAGTTCAAATGAACTGATAAATGAATTGAGTAAGTAAAAAAACCGCGTACACAAGTGAATTGACGTAGAGCTAAGGAAAGTTGTGTGTTGCAACGCACCAGATATTTTTATGAAAAGCATTAGTTGGAAACTTGAGCTGCTTCTAGCCGATTTGAAATAAAACTAATATTTGCTTGATAAGTTTATAACGAAATAAAGTAAATTTATTTGGCGAAAATGTCCGTCAAAAGCCCAAAAATAAACAGAAAAGAGTTTCTGATCATGATGTTGACCTAGGGCACTAGCTGCATGCTCTTTGAGAGATGCAGTTCAAAAAATTCAACTTCGGTAAAATGGCAACTCACAATGTCCAAATACCAATAGTATGACGACGAGAACCGTTTGATGCGGTTGTATGATTCGATGTAGAAACTGTTACTTGAAGGTACGAAATGAATAAATGGGATACTGATGGCCCAGTAAATGTCGCCGGGATTCTGCTGACCCGCATTCGATCTGAACAAGAGCAATGGGCGATAAAAGAGTGGGCGCCTCGACTTAGTGGCACATCTGAAACAACTTGTCACAAGTCTTCTATCTTGATTCTCTTCTCCTTTTGGCGTTATTGGCTCTCTTGCGTGACGGGCGTTCAGTCAAAGTTACCCGCAACAGGCTCCCGATCGAAAACAAAACAAAAAAAAAGAAGAAGGAACACTATGGCTGATAGATTTCTGTATTAAGCGGGTTGTAAAAGTGCAGCTAGATGACGAATTCAGAATTGACTGCAAATGTGGGCAACATTTTTAAGCGAATAATTACTACCCCTCCCTTTATTTCACAAACCCTCGCCAAAAGGCTAGTGGCGAATGTGACAATAATGAGTTGTTCACTCCCTCAGACGCCTGAAATCGTATGTGTCGATGAGGGAGTTTCCTGAGTTACAGGAGTGTATGTAAAGCCTGGACAAACAAATACCTCATTTTCTCGTTATGTTATTGGACTCGTCTTTTTATTTTCAAGGATCGTCGACAATTGGAAGTGGTACAAGGATTTGAACTCTGTGGAATTCATTTGCGGGATCGGAAGACATTTCAGGATGGGGGATTTGTTATCGAGAACCTCCGTCGCTTCTCGCTTGACCTCTGAATCTGGACTCAGCTTCACGGAGTTCTCTTACCAACTTTTTCAGTCTTACGACTGGTTGCACCTGCTGAACAAATACAACTGTAGGTTTCAGGTAGCACATTCTATTATGATCGTTATTGACAATATTCTATCAATTAAGTAAAAATTGCGTTGTGCAGTAAACAGCTGGAGCTCAATTGTTTACTTCGTTTTCCTATTGGATAATTAGAACTGGTTGGCTATGTGTTATCTGACCAGTGAGGGAGAAGACTGGTTTTGTAGGAGAAATTCAGCTTCATTCAACTGCTGTCCTGCAAGACATGGAGATCTTGTCATCAACACATGGCATGGATGGGAGTGTAGCTCCTGAGGTACCGTTAAATTCCTCAGGGAGTGTCTAGGGGAAACCTGCATCGAACCATCCTAATAGCGTTTTACAACAATAAGGGGACATTCAACACAGTCAGGTGGCCTGCAGTAGTGAATTCCCTGCGAGCTCTCTCACTTCTTTGGATTCCTGGAGAACAGATTCACCTTACCAGGAAAGGGCCTCGAGGGCCGCGTTCACCAACTGCGTTGATCTCGTTTAGAGACGATTAACAGCACCTAACCCGCTCCCGCCACAAAAACGGTGTCCACCAGACTGGGTTAAGCTCTAGCCCTGATCAAGCGCTAACCCCAAAAAATTGTGCGTTTTGGCCCGGTTAGCTCTTATCTTTCTTTATCATGTTCTGATATTTGTCCGCCATTACCTCGCACTGTCGAATATTCGCTTCTATTATCGTGAATAATTTACGTATATTTTGGAATAATGATAATAAACAAAGATACTGTTTACTAGTGCTCAGTTATTTCAGTTGCTATTCCACTACGATGATAATCTAATATTTTGGGTTATCGTCAGCTCACCCCGTGCCTCAAATGGCTATGAGCAGGATCCGACGACTTCTAGAAGTATGAATTTAAATTCTGTTGCGAACAAAAGTATTACGATCGTCGAAAACAAGTTGTTGTTTGCGTAAAATGTGTGCTGAGCAGTTTCTGAAAAAACCAGTCGTCATATTGCCGTGTTAGAAAACACAAACGGCTTACCTGGGTGGATTTAGTAGCAGATAAGTAGGAAATGTTAAATAATACCACGCTTTTACTCACAGATTAGTGTATTAAACAACTTTTATTAAACACGACAATTCTCCCTGCCTCATAAAAGTTCCTTGCTTGCAGAAGATGTAACCTCATAATTTGGGTTTTTATTATTTCTTGCTCAGTTCTCATTTTCTTGTATCGCTTCCGATTTTTCCTACACGCACAAAGCATTTTCCCGGACTAATTCGGCTTATTCCTGCAGCTCTTGCAGTTGTAGTACGCGTATTTTCACTTTAAGCACCTCACAAAATTCAGCTTCGGCAGAGGTTAATGCGGCCACTTTGGTGTAAGACAATAATTAGAAACAATAATTTGGTCAAATCCAGATTATTGAGCATTGGGCATCTACGGGATACACGGTTTCGCGGCCGTTTACGTTTACATGACACTTGTTTACGGGACAAGATGTTGAACAGACGTCCAATTTCTTTACTTAACTGAAACCTCATGAGTCCACTGCCTTCTCGATATGGCTTAATCGCAGCGTAATCACGTCTATGCTAACCGCATCCCACAGTGATCTCGGCTAGCGTGGTGGACACGAAAATGACTAGCCTTGATCAACTTATCTAGCCCTGATCAGTTGGATCACGATCAGCGGCGTTTTGGTGAACGCGGCCCCGAGTGTGTTCAGCTGAAGGTCGTTGCAGGCTGTTGTTGTCCCCTCATTTTGTGGGTAGTGTGTATTACTCCTCGTTTAGAGCATCTTTGTACTATAATCATTGCTGTGGCCATTGGGACTCACATTCAGGGAGCACCCAACACACTGGTACAACGTATGAGGCTCATAACGAGTGGGGCCACTAGACTCACTTGATACTCTTCACCCCCAACACATGTGCTGTGTTCTCCCATGGCATTGTCGATATCAAAGTGGTGTTATGTTTCTGTCTGGAGGATCGCATGCGGATGAAGTGGTGGTCACGCAGCTGCTTTCGAGCCATGATGGGTGCAGCTCGGTCATCGTGTTCTTTAGGAGTCGCACGTTTGACTCGTGGGGATGCTACAGGATCGCTCTTGTACACCCAGGCAGCCATTCACAGCTTCAACCCAGGCTTGGCTGGAGCTCCACACATCAAATGCATCTGCTTCTCCTACCGGCTCCCACGCCCTTGCAACTAAAACCTGTGTAATTTCATCATGCTACATGCTAGTCAAAGTGGGCAAAGCATTGCAATACACACAAGTGCCATGTTGTCCCCAATGAGCTGGTAGTCCAGGCTCATTCCATGCATTACGAGTAGGGAAGGGATGACTCTGACCAGTTATGTTCTCATGGTTATACCACTCATCGCCTGGTATTCCTCCACACCAAGTGCTTGACACTAGTTGGACATATAGGGGGGTTGGACTAGGGAGCATTCCCACGTGGACCCTCCTGCTACTACTGCACTGTTTTTCTGTCTGCCCTCTAGCAAAAAGGGGGTGGAGCTATCACATTGGGGTTGTCAGAGGGCACGAATACTGCAGGATGATGTGATATGAATGGTTGTATGAGTCTGAACCACTTCCTACTGCTGCTAGGGCTAGGCCAGCCGCCAGATTTTTGAAGCGCTTGATCAGATCACAAGTAAAGTGTAATCTTAGTTAATAAATGTCAACTTATGCTTGCCCCCGGCTGATCTTTGTTTTTCTTTGTGCAGATTGGTGGCAGTGACCAGATGGGTAACATCATGTCTGGACACGACTTGATTTCCAAAGTGGCCAACAAATCTGTATACGGTAAATTAAATTAATTTGTAATTGTTATGCGCAGAATGGTTCAAATGAGTTCGGTTAGTTTAATTTATGCTACTTTGTACAATAACGGAAACTCTTCGCTTAATCCCAAAAAGGATGAAGCAGATCAAGTTCTTGTTAAGCCTTCAGGTATTAAAGAAATTGGGTTATATCCGCCAGTAGGCAAATTACTAAAGTTAACGTACCTGTTAGGTGAGTCCGTCTCCTCTGGCTTGTGAGTTACTGTGGGCAAGCGCTTTCGATGTAAAGACATCATCGTCTGGCCGTTAAGTCAGTACTGGAGTCAGTCAGTTGGTCGTGGTCTTTATATACAAAGAGAAAGGTGAAAGGGGTGATGGTGATATTCACACCACTCAAAACACTACACAAACGAAAACAACCAACTGACGGATTTACAGACCACCCTACACAAAAAAGACTTAAATTCCACAATTGACAGACCATCCAACACGTTCCATTTATCTCTAGGGGGTTTCCCCCTGAGCTACATGACCTCCTCTCCCCGCCCCTTCCCCGACGCTCCATCACCCCTTTCACCTTTCTCTTTGTATATAAAGACCACGACCAACTGACTGACTCCAGTACTGACTTAACGGCCAGACGATGATGTCTTTACATCGAAAGCGCTTGCCCACAATAACTCACAAGCCAGAGGAGACGGACTCACCTAACAGGTACGTTAACTTTAGTAAGCCTTCAGGTGTCCCGTCACAGCACACATTTGTATTCTATACGAGTTCTGATGATTTTCTCTTCCATTTTTTGTTTCCCTTTTGTTTACATTTTTTAACACGAGTGGCGATCTTTGAATTCATTTATCGACCAGTACGCTCCAATTGGAGTAAGCCAGGGAGTACGAAATGGTCACAAACATTGTTCTTCGAGTTCCTTAGCATTACTTCGCAAATCAGCAAAACTGTGTAATGGGGAGTACTCCAAAGTGACAACCTTGACAGTTCACAAAATCCTTGGTGCGGATAAAAATGTTGAGAAGGGCACTATTGACTTTTATTACTACAAATTGCGCAAGGCCATTGACACATCGCTTTAACCGCTCTCAGTATATCGTGATGTTTACGTTTTTGTACGTTCTACACAATTTGTAAGTATCAGGATGAGGATTGACTAGTGTTTTCTAGGTTCTGTGGCTTATTTTGCGGTGATCCATGAAAATTCACTCATCAAGGAGGGGCTGATCTTTTTAAGAGCTAATATGGTGCTGATAGTGACAATCCTGAACACATTTGAACCTTGTTTGCACACAACGATCAAAAGGTGTTAATTTGTTTGTTTTTGTCTTTCTCACGTTCGAGCTAGGTTGACTCATACCAGTCCAAATCAGATCCTGGTGGCGTTTCTACCAGTCTTGCTCCTCGAGCTATTACGTCTTCCGCATCCTACAATTTCTGACCGTTCTACCAATATTTGCGTGGTCGCGTATTTTTTGGTTGAGTAAGCAGTATCTTACCAAGATATACTCAAACGTTTCCACACTCACCACGAACGTAAATAAGTCGGGATAAAACTATTTCATTACTGAAGTCGGAAATAGTGGATTTTGGCTCGTGAAAAGGTCGGTTTTGCACTTCGTTGGTCTTTACGTTGGTTTTACGGACATCTTCAGAACCCACACAAGCTCAGAAGAAGTACTTGGTCTCACCTGGCGGTCTACTTTTCAGCTGCTCAATCCCCAAGTGGACACACAACACATTGCAGTCATGGGTTCAAATCCCCTCGCGATCAATCTTTTTTTTTTGGTTTATTTTGCATTGTAATTTCTGTTGCGATTAGAATAGCAATTTATTTTGTTATCGAATGCCTTTCCTGATCCAGCTTGCTAACTACTACTAGTCAAATAGTTTAATCTATGGATATTTTATTTTCTGACTAGTCAATTTGTTGCAATTTTCGGTTGTTTGAGGTCTTCTAAATCAATTTCACTTGACTCAAACGAACCCCAATGCAAAGAAGGCTTTGGCAAGCCGAAGGAGTCATTGCATGTTGTCCTTTACCTGATCTGCTCACGTATTACTATTGTCAAGTATTTTTGTACTCTTATTTTCAGGGCTCACTGTCCCGCTGATAACGTCAGAGTCTGGCGATAAATTTGGGAAGTCTATGAACAACGCTGTGTGGCTCAATCCAGACATGACGTCACCGTTTGATTTCTATCAATTCTTCGTTCGAATCCCCGACACGCAAGTTGAACAACTGCTCAACCTTTTCACGTTCCTGTCTCCGGGAGCAGTGAAGGATTTGATGATCAAACACCAAGTAATTGATTCTCATACTTAGTTTTGGTTTTACTTTCCTTAGCCCTGGGCCTTTTGAAGTAAAGAGAAAAGTCACTTCTGTACGAGGGTAGAAATGCACACAGATGATGCATGGCTGGTCGACTTGCATGAGTCACAGTGACAATCCCACGTGATGTGATTTCTTCTTGTGTTTATAAATGGCAAGGCGTTGATAATTTAATTTAGATTTAACTAGATTTTGATTTTTTTTGACGTTTAAGACTTGAGACGACTTGCTGTCGTGGGTGAGATGTTCGTTGGCCATGCTTATTTATGTCGTTCTTGCTAGAGGTTGTGGATGCATTGTCAATTCGGCGATTTCTGTGTAGACTGCGGATGAACTTGCATGCGAAGAATCATATTACGGTAATGCTTGAAGTCATCCTTAGATCCTTAGGGTAGACGAATTGGCAGTCTGAGATGTCACAGCGTACTCATCTATTAACTCTCTCGTGCTGACACAGTTCGGGCAAACGTGGTGTTAAGCCCTGGAAGGAGATTATGGTGCCACCAATTTTGGCGCTAACAGAGACACTAAGCTGGTTATAACTTAGGGCCGTTTTCACCAACTGCGTTGATCCTGTTCAGACACTATTAACAGTGCCTAACTGTCTCTCGACGCAAAAACGGGTTTCACCAGATTGAGTTAAGTTCTAGCTCTGATCAAGCATTAACCCAAAAAATTGGGCGGTTAGTTCTGGTTAGCTCTTATCTTAATTTATTTATCCCATTATATTTGTTCGCCATTACCGTATTATTGTGAATAATTTATACGTTTTTGAACAATAATAATAACAATAAACAAAAATGCTGTTTACAAGTGCGCAGTTATTGCAGTTGCTACGATGATAATCTAATATCTTGGGTTATCGTCGACTCACCTGGCGCCTCAGGTGGATATGAGAGCGTTCCAACGACTTCAAGATGTATGAATTTAAATTCTGTTGCGAAAAAAAGTATTACGACTGTAGTTCCTTACAATTACAAGTTGTTGTTCGTGTAAAATATGAAAAAACTCTAGACGTCATATCATGGTCAGAAAACCCAAACGCAAATGGCTTATCTGGGTGGATTTAAAAGCAGATAGGGAGGAAATGTCAAAAATAACACACTTTTACACACAAGTTAGTGTTGGCGTTTTGTGGAGAAATGAAATTGGTTGACCGCTGGTCAGACTGCCCCCTTCGATAATTTACCTATTACTGACTGTTACAAATTAATTGTTGAAGTGTGAGATAAATTACCCCTTTTTGTATTTTGACAGGCACATCCAGAGCTATGGGTTGCCCAACAGTATTTGGCAGAACAAGTTACGCTGCTAGTCCACGGAGGTCAGTAGTCATCCTGTTGAACTGCCACCATCTACAGGCGCCTAAAATAAATCATTTTAATGCCCTCTTTATTTCCAGACGAAGGACTCGCTTCGGCCAAAAGAGCAACGGCTGTTATGTACAAAAAAGATATACAGCTCATTTCTGACATGTCTGCTCAGGAGCTTCTTGCAGTCTTCAAAGGGGCGACTATTGTTGACATTCTGTTGCAACCTGGTATAACTGTCAAACAGGCAGCAATGGCGGCCAAGTGCTTCTTAAATGAAAGTACGGGTTTATTTACCTATTGAACACATTTGATTTTTACTTATCATAGTCCTGCTAAGTAGAAAGTGAAGTTGTGCAATCTATTGGAAAAATTTAGCTATACAAAAATTCACTTTGTACATGGCTAATTCTATTTAATCAATTCATTTACCACTCAGTTCATTTGAACATGGTCAAACAACACTCCATGGCAGCAGAAAGCGGTAGCGCTTACAGTTCCGGAATTTATTGTGCTGCTCGTACTCACTGCAGAACCATTACTGAGCAATTGTTGCACAGAGGATTAATGAGGCTGGGAACACGATTGTTTTGAAGATGATGGTAAGGTAATCATTTTTGCGGAGTTATCGAGTAAAACCGCTAGAACTCGTAGTAGTTGAAATTCAAGAATTTCAGGAGTGAGCCCCATGTATCTCATTAGCGTTTTTCAACACTCACCCTATAGATATTGGATTGGACTGCAATACCAATTTTTTTAAACATTCTAGTAACATTTTAGCGGAGTTTATAAGGAAAAACCGCGCTAAAAACGCTTTTGGTCGAAAATGTTGATAATTTATTGTGCTGCTCTAGTCATTTTCCCAAGAATGGGAATTTTATGCTATCATTACCTTATTAAGAGCTATCAATATAAAAAATTTAATCAAAATCGTTAGAGCCGTTTTTGAGAAAAAAATTTGGTGTTTTGATCACTATGATAACTATAGTTAACTTTCGGTGGATTTTGCCCATACCCTTATTTTTGCGTCCCATGGTAACCTGAAGGCTAGACATCAAGTTTCAGCTGATTTGGTACGGTGGTTTTCTCTGAAAACCGTGCTAAAATCGATTTCGTCGAAAGTTTTGGTAATTTATTGTGCTGCTCTCGTCATTTTTCCACAAATGAGAATTTTATGGTATAGTCGGCATATTGGAAGTTGCCAATATAAGAAATGTAATCAAAATCGTTAGAGCCGTTTTTGAGAAAAAAAATATTTGGTGTTTTGATCACTATGATAACTATAGTTAACTTTCGGTGGATTTTGTTCAAACCCTTATTTTGGCGTCCCATGGTGACCTCCGGGCGAGATATCAAGTTTGAGTTGATTTGGTACGGTGGTTTTCTCTAAAAATCGTTCACAGAAACACTCACACAGACCATTTTCCCAAATAGTGTTTTTCAGACTCAGGAGAGTCTGAAACGTAAAGATCTGAAGAGAACTCAAAATTTTTTTTTTCAGCCGATTACATAACTTTCCTTTCTACTTCGTAGAGCCAAGGAAAGTAAAAATTGAGTTTTCTTCAGAAGGGATTAATTAGAAAACTGCTAATCAACCAAATGGTCTGAGGCAGTGGTTCCTAAACATTCAGAAGTTCCATGCACTTATACATTTTTGGATGGCCTCATAAGACCTCTTACATGTGGAGACTCATATATGCTGGAGCTGCACCTGAAGCGTGCCACCAGGCTTGTGACGACCTGGTGCCACTGTCATCAACGTTCTTTCACCCCTTAAACTAGCCCTGGAGAAGACGCAACTTCTCGTCCTGCACTTGGGGGTCTCCCTACCCCTCTACCATGCGGAGCTGGCAGAGGTCCCCGAGCACCATGGCCAAGTGTTTGGGCATCATTTTCTGCCCAAAAGGTTACCAAATGCTCGTAACTCACGGGACAAGTCAGGTACCCTGTGGTCTCGCCAGGGGGCCTCCTCGCATGCCCGCTGCCTCTACTACTGGGATGTTTTCGCTCTATTGCAGCTTAATCGGCATGCACCCTACAACAGACACCCTGGCAATGTTGCCAACTTATTTAACTACATCCCACTTGGGATTGCAGGTTCTGGCAGATGCCCCCCCCTCCATCCCTCCCTCCCACTGGATCTCATACTGGACTTGGCTGTCCTGCGATCCAGCATCAAACGTGGCACACTTGACAAATACTATGGGATCGATGGTGCGAGGACTCCACCTAGAGGGCTTCGCTAAGCGCCAAATTCCACTCATCCTTGACAGAGTCCTCAGTGTATGGTAGGCACACTGGGATGGGGGCTCCACTGCTCAGCACTTACACATCATTCTCCCCTCTATCTGACACTGCATTACAACAATGAAGGAGTGGCCCATGGTCCAACTGCTGTCCAGACATGGTTCCTTCCACGTGCGCTTGCACTTCTTTAAACGCTGCACATTCGATGACTGCCTTTGGACACCCCTCCTTGCTTGCCCTCTCTACAGTGACGTGTGGTTGAAGCCACGCATGGTGCGATCTAAAGGTTCACAGTTTTCATGCAGGCATGGGCCACCCAGCTGCCATATAGATGCGCTATGCCCCCCTCCTGTGCACCTTGTGTGTTGGAGGGTAGAGCATGGACCAGAGCCACACCTGTGCGGCTTAGCCATGAGCCAATGAGCCAGTTGGCCAACACTGACCAGGCTCATTCTCCCATTAGGTAGAAGGAGGAAACAAGCTAAAAGCAATATTAAAGTTGCATATCTGAAGTTAACCTCTTGATCACCTCGTCCAGAAGCCTCCCAACTGAGGGGTGATTTAATACACTGTGTGCGCGCTATTATTTAAGATTTCCTAACTATTTGCTTTTAAATCCACCCAGTGGAGCAGTTTGCGTGGGGTTTTTCTAACAGTGATGCAGGTTACACTGTGGGTTTTGCAGGGTGGTGGTTAGGTAGTTTTAACCGAGCCTAGCCCTAACTTACTTCTACAATAAATTACGTTCGTACCATATTCACTGAGTTTGGCACACTCCATTCATACCAGCCTGTTGGAGTAATGGGATAACTCCACCCATCTTCCAAGCCCTTCCATTCAGCAGGCTTTCTCCTAATCTTTCACTCTGAATGCTTCTCTGTAATTACTCCTGGGACAGCCTCGAACTTGATATGCCCTCCAGTTGAGTATCCTTATGACGACACTCACACTATCAGACAATCCCAGTGGTCCAGTCACGTTTTCTCAATAATTATTGACAATTCTGTGGTTTTCTGATTGTTACAGGCGACGCTGACCGAATTATCGCCGCTGGGGGATTTTACATCAACAACAAGCGAATAAACAACTCCGATGAAATTCTCGTCAAAGGCGTCCATCTTCTTCCCAACGACATTTCCCTTATGAGAGTTGGAAAAAGAAATTATTGGATCATCCGGTGGCTCAAATAGCTCCTGCTCTCATTCTCCTTTCTAGTCTGTCGGTTAACCGTTTGTACAGTGTCGCTCTTTATTTGTTGTTAACATACAATCTTTATATGTATACTAGTTTCTTAGGCTTCATTATTGTCCTTCGCCCTACCAAGTAAAAACAAAAGGGTTTATTTCAAACTCACGTTTTCAAGGTTTCTACGTTTGACAAACACCATTAGAGAAATCGTTGCGTGTGTGTGGTCGAAATTAACATGCCCGTGGAGCAAATTTCAGGAGACTTTGTGCAAATGTCTGGCAAGTCGAACTACAAACACACACCCAGACCAGGCGTAGTAATGTTTTTTTCTGTTCGGTAGGCCTCAAAACCTGGTTACAGGTTGGAAACTCGACCTTATTTTATTACTCCCTGCAAAAATGTAAATGTAAGTCTGGATCAACTGCCTCTGACTTGGCCATCATGTTGAGACAGCTGGTAGGGACTCTTAGTTCCTCTATTGTGAGTGTTAGCATTGCCCTTGGACAGGAAGGCTCAATGAGCCTTTTCGCCTGTTTTAATCAATGGGTGTGTTCTTCCTGTGTCTCCCACTGGGTCAACTGGCGATTTTGGTGGCTTTTCGTTGCTCATATGTGAAGCTCAGGCCCGAGGGCTTCTGTTCCACTTTTCGCTGGTAGTGTTTACCTTGTCATTGCCTATAAGAGCCTAGTATCTAAATAGGGCAAATCCTACTATGGGCACTGAGTGTTTGAGGGCCTGAAGATGTCAGTGTTGAGACCTTTAAGGCAGCTTGGCTTGGCAAGGAGGGAATGGCCCTCTGTTCCTGTGAGTGGATGCAGACACTGAAACGTCTGGTAAACATCAGTAGCAAGACTGCTGCCTGTTCTATTTTGAACTGTTTCACAGTTCCTTCGAAGCTTACCTTTGCTGTGGTAGAAACAGTACTGGCCTGCGAAAGCCTTACCACTCCCAGGTATCTTTTAATTGCGGAAGTAGGAGGGACAGCCCGCTCCTAGTGGCCCCATGAATTTACTCCTTCGTATTGCGGACCAACCGGGAACTGTTTAGTGCGCTGCATCAGATTGGCCCTCAAGCCTCTCTGTAATAGCAGCATTCTTTCTTGTCCTCTTCGCCCTCGTGAGAATCCAGCAATGTGTCGCCATTCTCATACGACCCAGCATTCCTGCAAGATGCTGATCCCCCGGATCAGCAAGCTCCATTCTCTTCTGACTGAGTACTGCCCGGTCAAATTGAGAAATGCGCCTCCAGTTTTCCTCAGAATGCAACATTGAGCGGGTGAATGCTTCTGGTGTGAGCTGGCTGACTGTGTATTCCACCGTGCGCCACCAGCCTGCCCTTTGGCACTGGAAGCCTCATCTACCATTCCCTTGCAGTGCAGGCAGTTGAGATAGAGTAGAGGTAAGGTGAGATATTCAATAAGACTTCTTTAGACAGCAGCGGGACAAGGCAAACCTGCCTCAGCAGTTTCTGGATCTTTCTTTGAACTAAATGAACGACATTGGGTTGTGTCCGCCAGTAGGCAAATTACTAAAGTTAACGTACCTGTTAGGTGAGTCCGTCTCCTCTGGCTGGTGAGTAACTCACCAGCCAGAGGAGACGGACTCACCTAACAGGTACGTTAACTTTAGTAAATGAACGACGTTATTCGAGCAGGTCTTGGAAGAGCAACAGACAGAATTAGAACGTTTTGAAAACCAACTACGAAAGCTTTCAAAGAGACAGGGACAAAAAAAGAAGAGCACTTGGGTCGCTTTCTAGGATTCGACTGTGGAGAATTCAGTTTGGAAAACGTCGAGGCTCCGTGCATGAGTGCTACTGACCACAGTGAGTAGTTTCAAGGATATGTTATTCGTTTTATTGACCCCCTGCGTATGAGGCCGTTATCAATTAAGCAAATTTTGGCTAACTTGGCCTGCTCCCTTCGTTTTTTAACAAATAAGAATTGTAGTTTGTTAATCACATTGCTAGATCAGTTTTTGATACACAAATTTCGCCCCCCCCCCTCAAATCCTGGCGGTATTGCGGAGGAAACAATTTAAATATTAAGGTTACATTGTTAGTCATAAGTTTCCTTTTATACGTTGGGCTTTCGCATCTTCGAAGGGGAATATGAAATGTGTTTTCGGGCTCACCTTGTTTGTGAGGCTGACGCAAGTGACCCCTCGTTAGCCTCAAATAGTTAACACACTTTTCCCTTCATCACGTCGGCGCTTCAAACCGCCATACAAAACGTCGAGTCTCCTTTAGTCGGGGAAAATCGAGAAACGATTTTTTTTTTGAAATTCTACAATATTTGTCGGCGCGGGGTATGCAAATGACGACACATGCAAAAGTTAATGAGAAATTGTGTAATCAGAGGTGGTAATTTGAGTGACAATATTTGGGAAACAGAATAAAAATAATCGGCAGATCCTGTAGAAATGTTGAAACGGAAAATGTCTGGAAGGGGGGGGGGGGAAGAAACCGTCAAATTTCAATTAGTTGTTTGGAAATTGAATCAAGTCGTTGCAAATTATATTCCACTGTTGAAGAAACTTAAAAATTCGATCGAGACGTATTAATATTCGTTGAAAAATGAGAAAACTATCTGGTGTGATGCATCACACAACTTTCCTCAGCTCAAATCACAGGCAGGTAACTAAAAAAAAAAATTGTCAGCCGACTATATAACTTTTCTGTTTACAGGAAAGTAAAAAAGAGTGTACCAATTACGAAACTCACAGAGTACGAACAACTACATTTTGTTAAAGTATGTGCGGAAGATAAGTTGTACAATGTGCAGCGCAATGAAAATCGTGTGATCGTTCGTGCTGGATTCGAGTTAAGCTCTAGCCACACGTTGCACAACTCTCTTCCGTTTTACGTTTATCTCCTGACCTATAACGGTAGAATTACGCACTTAGCACGGGACAAATCCCATTCAAAAATAAAACGAACGCACTTAGCAAAAACGGGCAGCACCTGCCAATTTTAGGACGGATTATATATTCAGGTCACTTCTAAATTAATTCAGTCGTTAATATTCACCTATAAATAATTCAACTCTTCTTTATTGGTCCCTTTTTTTAATGCTAAAGGTTAATTAAACAGTGGAATATGCCACGAGCAGACGAGAACCAATTTACTCTATCGTCCACCGTTATAATAACATGGTAGCGGCAGGAAGGCGGAATCGACCGAAGCCTCTCGGCAATTTCCGTTTTCTCTCTGCCGCCAGACGCTCCCGCTCCGGTTCCTCTTCAGTTGTTCCTCAGGAAAGATCTAGAACGTCTCTTGACTCGCGAAGGACGGTCTCCTCCGCGCCATGTTCCCGTCTGATTGTCAATGCTTCGACAAGTTCTTCTGGGCCGTCGGTCTTCTCATTTCCACTTTGGCAGTGTTAAGATTGATCAGAGAAGTCGTTACCAACTTCAAACTCTACGTCTGTCCTCAGTTTTTCAATGAGCGGGATTTGGTTTCCAAATATGGGAAATGGGCCGGTGAGTTTTACGCTCGTATGAAATTCGGAACGAACGAGAGTCTTTCTAAAGTAAATGATCGAAAGTGGAGTCCATGAAAAATTAACGATAGAAGAGTGGTTCATAACATCACAGGAAAATATGTAATCGGCTAAAAACGTTTTTTTTTTTACTTTCCTTGCTCTACGAAGTTATGTAATCGGCTGAAACAAGGTTTTTGAGTTTTCTTCAGATCTTTACGTTTCAGACCCTCCTGAGTCCGAAAAACACTATTTGGGGAAATGGTCTGTGTGTGTGTGTCAGTCTGTGTGCGTATGTGTGTCTGTGAACGATTTTTAGAGAAAAACACCGTACCAAATCAGCACAAACTTGATATCACGTCCGCAGGCCTCCATGGGACGCCAAAATAAGGGTTTGAACAAAATCCACCGAAAGTTAACTATAGTTATCAAAGTGATCAAAACACCAAATTTTTTTTTTCTCAAAAAAGGGTCCAACGATTTTGATTAAATTTTTAATATTGATAGCTCTCAATAAGGCAATTATAGCATAAAATTCCCATTCGTGGGAAAATGACAAGAGCAGCACAATAAATTACCAAAACTTTCGACGAAATCGATTTTAGCGCGGTTTTTAGGGAAAACCACCGTATCAAATCAGCTCAAACTTTATATCTCGCCCGCAGGTTACCATGGGACGCCAAAATAAGGATATGAACAAAATCCACCGAAATTTTCACTATAGTTATCTTAGTGATCAAAACACCAAATTTTTTTTCTCAAAAACGGCTCTAACGATTTTGATTAAATTTTTTATATGAACAGCTCTCAATAAGGCAATTATACCATAAAATTCCCATTCTTGGGAAAATGACAAGAGCAGCACAATAAATTATCAAAATTTTCGACGAAAAGCGTTTTTGGCGCAGTTTTTTCCTTATATTTTAGTAGAATGTTTAAAAAAATTAGTATTGTAGTCCAATCCATTATCTAACAGGTGAGTGTTTAAAAACGCTCATGAGATACATGGGGCTCACTCCAGAAATTCCTGAATTTCAACTACTGCCGTTGCGCTTACTACCAGTTCTAACAGTTATTACCCAATAACTCTGCAAAAGTAGTTACTATCCTTCTTCAAAAAATTCGAGCTTACAGCCTCATTAATTTTCTGTGTACCAATTGCTCAATAAAGGTCCTGGAATGAGTACGAGCAGCACAATAAATTCCAGAACTGTAGGCGCTACCGTTTCCTGCTGCTGTGACGTGTTGTTTGACCAAGTTCAAAGGCCATGTACTAAGTGAATTGACGTAGAGCTAAGGAAAGTTGTGTGTTGCAACGCACCAGATATTTTTTCTTCTTTTTTAGCAAAAATGTAAAGAATTTTGCGTAGAAAAAAGTTGTTCTCCTTCAGATGTTTAGTTTTGAGGCCTACTGAACCCAAAAACCTCTTTTCGGCACGTAGTCCTCAGTTCAATTTAAAGGGGAATGTCTGGACCGAGTGAGAGGATTTATTTGGCTCACTCAGACACAAGGCCTTTTTCATAAAGAAATACAATCATTTATAAACGTTGACAATATTGTGTAGAAAACAGGTTACAAAATTCTCTGATCAAAGATATTTTTATTTAAAATAAGATGCCAGTTCACCATTAATAATATCAATAAAACATCCCTCATGTTCAGTAAAAATTTCAACTTGAAGTACGAGTCACAAAACAGTTTAAAAAGTTTGGAAAATGTATGGTGTAAGAGAAATAATAAAAATCTCAGGTTGGTATATCTGAATAACTCAAAACAGGGTGATGGGGATAACTATAATATTTCTAGTCTTTATGTAATTCTAGAGATCTGATTTGGGGTTTATTATAACTTAATACATCCTTATGTACCTGGTTTCCTAATCTTTGAAGTCTATTTCAGTGGAGCATTGTCGAGATAGTTGATAGAACAATAACTGGCGTCGAAGAAATGTCTTAAGTGAGTGCTGCGCCTGGGCACTGTAGTTCATATAGCCATGGGTATGCTGATGCATCAAAGATACCACTTGAAGAAGATCCACCAGCAGTGAGAGCTCTCCACCAAAACCAGCCAATTCTGGAAACTCAACGCTAAAATCTCGTTCTATCATTCTTTACGACCTTCGCTTTTGTACAGTTACTCCTTCATGACATCTTCTAGTTTTATGATTCAAACTACTCTGGTTTATCATTTTCAGTTGTGACGGCAGGAAGCGATGGCATTGGAAAAGGTATCGTCTTGGAACTGGCTAAAAAAGGAATGAACATCTTCGTGATAAGTAATAATGAAAACAACATCGTTTCAGAGATTCGTGAGTAGATCGACAGCTCTTTTACTCGTACATAAATGATTCAGAAGAGTTCGATTGGCTAACAGTTGAAACTGTGAAGTCGTTTTCAAATCTGTAAATAAACTATAAACACTATGGTTTCAATTGGTTAATCAAAAAGTCTGTGCTCTCTAAATGACGAAATTTTCTCTCATAATATGTCGCTCATATTTATAAGATCTATTGAGTCATGTGTGTAGTGACAAGAATACTACTATGCTCATTATCTGAAAGTCCCGAACACCTCCTCAGGACTTCTTTCTCTGTGTACAACCTACTGGATAGTTTTCCGAGGGGTTGCAAGAGGGAAAGTCTGACCTTGCAGGCCCTTGAATACGCTGGATAATGTGTGGAAGGGGCTGGAGAGGATACTGCTGCCATGCCTGGGGAGTGCCATCAGGTATGGAGGTGGCGTGTCAGCAATAATCAACCCTCTGAGCAACCCAAGAAGTGACTGATACCCTTCTTGGTGTAACCACTGCTCTCAGAGTGCCGGGTGCAACTCTCCAGGTGTAGAGGGCACCTGAATGTGCACCCATTGGCATGAGAAGCTATGTGAGATGCTGATATGTGTCACTCACGATTCCAATTTGAGGGTTCTGGAAATTATGAGAAGAAAACGGACCTGACGTATGAATGGTTTTTTTGATGTCGCCTCTTACTGTCTCAAATTCATACATTATACTCCCATGATAACTGTGCACCTTCTTCCCAAGAGTGAAACGTGATTTCTGGATATCCTACTGGTTTTACCATTAGTAATAATAGTTTAATGCATCAGTATTAGCTCTGCTGTCAATTAGTGCCTTTCTCATTGCTGTCTAACCCAGCATTCTACTTCTCCATTCTGGATGGAATCTTTTTTTCTTTTTAATTGGCTAAGGCTGACTCCCTCTTGGCATCGCCATGGTGGCATAACTTGAGGCTGGAGCCATAGCGCCTAACCGAGCAAGACTTTCTTATTTGCGTCCAGAAAACCCTGATCCTCTATTCTTTTAGACAGAACAAGTTCGTACGAACCCATCTATGGCCCTCTAACACCCTTCACTCTCTGGCATCTTGCCTACAATCGAGGATGGCCAGAGCTTTCCCACTACCTTGTGCCCACCAAGAAGGCATGCCCTGCACTCGTCAAGAATTGAGTGAGCTATACGTTTACCTCACTGTGAACTATCTTTGCCTCGGGGTAGACCTGAGCAATAAGAATGGTGGTCTATCTCTTGTATCTCCGCCTCTCATCGACCCTGCCATGCTTTGAATTTTCAAAGATGCTCCTCCCCTTTTGCTGCAGCTCACATATTGAATATATGCTACACAAGGCAACTATGGCTCTGTGGGCATGCAAGAGGATGTGCACTCCCAAAATGAGTTGACTCAACAAGGGGATAGTAAGACCCCGAGTTTCTGCGACAAACGCTTAGGCAGTTTCAGAAACTGCAAAGAGGGGTTTGCCCTAATATTGCAACTAAAGGGCCCATGAGTACTTGCCCCACTGTTAATTAGAAGTCATATTACAAAGAACTGCATACCTGGGAGTGGTAAAGCTGTTGGAGACCAGTACTGTTTCTACCAGGGCAAAGGCAAGCTTCCAAGGAACTGTGAAACAATTCAAAATAGAAGAGGCAGCAGTCCAGGCAGAGGCCCCACCCAACACCTCGCCCTTCTCCCAAGTGCTTCGTTCTAACAGCCCAGGTCAGTCGCTCTGTGGACCAACATGGGGAGTGTCCCCGCATGCCCGCTACCGTTACTACCATGCAGTCATCCTCCCCATCGTACTATACACCGCGGCTGCTTGGTGGATCGCTCCCTCGGAACATGATCAGCAGCGGGCTCGAACAATACAGAGAGATCTTCTCCTATCTTCTCCCATCTGGCACTGCAGGTGCTTGCAGGCACTCTTCCCAAGACCTGACCCTGGATGGCACTGCTCTGTGGACTGCCATCTGATGCGGAGCCCTGGACAGCTACCGAGGAGCCCTTAAGTCACATGTGCCCGCTCTCCGTCTTGAGGCCTCCACTGAGCACTGCCTTAACCGAGCAGACGAAGCAACACTCGATCAATGGCAGGTTCGATGGGATGCGGGCCCAACGACGAGGCATCTCCACTCTCTCATTCCCTCTGTCTGGGACTGCCAGGAAATGGATGGATGGAATCCTACTTTTCCAGTGGTCCAGCTACTGTCGGGGCATGGAGCCTTCAACCGGCACCTTTTCTACTTCCAATGGCACACCTTCGACCTCTGCCCGTGCGGAGGAGACATCAGCAAAGACCATCCGAGCACATCCTTTTTGCCTGCCCACTCTATGATGACATACGAGCAAGGGCGCTCATTCCCCCTGCTGAGAATGCAGTCGCACTCCTCTCCAGCTGATCGGCCAGGCGTAGATTCGCCATATTTGCACAAGCGTGGGCAGCAAGGCGAAGCCATCTGGAAACGTGGTCTCCCCATGTCCCCCCCCCCCCACTCACCTTAGGGGCTTGTGCTCAATCCTGTGCTCACCTCCTAGAACCGGCATTTAGACAAGTGGCATGCCTATCGGACCAGAGCAGGTCATGGCAGATCTTTACCCTCCCCTTCACACCAATGAGCCGGTAGGCCCGTTTCCCCCAGTTAGAGTCCAGGCAGAGGGCAATTCCCAACTGACTGGGTGTGCTGCTGACAGTAATGTGATGGAGACAAGGCTGGTCTGGGCATTGTAGGTTCAACTTCTGCCTTGCCAAGCCACTATAACGTGCAGAAATTCTAACCGTTAAGATCTGAGCTCAAGAGGTTCTGGCAAAAGAACACAAGGGTAAGCGGATATGTATATTCTACCCAGCCAGGATGCCTAACAGGCCATATCGACCTACTCCTTCAGATCCAGGCTGACAAGAGAATGTCTTCAGGCACTCAAACGACTCAGTTCCCATAGTAGGCTTTTCCCTTATTTGGATACGCACTAATATAGGCCACGAGGGCAATGCAAAAGATGACTGGCTTGAGAAAAAGGCCACCGAATCCCAACCCATTGGACCTAGCCTCACATAGGAGCTCCGGAAAGTCACCTAAATCGGCAGAGTACTCAGGAAAAGCACGCCCATTGGCATGGCCAGCCACACTGAGACTAAAATAGGCTGAAAAGGCTCATCGTGCCTTCCTGTTCAAGGGTTTTCACTCACCAGACAGGGACTCACTGGGCACTCCTCAACGAGATGAGTTGAACGAAGATTGTGCAGCAAGAAGGACGATCCTATGCAAGTGCCCTGTCCTAGCAGCACCAGGCGCTTCAAATATTTTTCTCAGCTCATTGAACCCCAAAACATAGCAGAGTCTGGGGCAAAAGACATCCTCAACTTCTTAAAAGTGGCTGGTACGTACGACGTCTTTTATTAAGTAAGGGACTTCGTCCCAATAGGCCCAAGGTGTGGCTGCAGTGACAAAGGAACTTTCTCCCATGTGTCCTCGGGGAAACAAAAAGTAGGGTACCTAATTATAAAACCTACCTAATCCCAAACAGCTTCGTTAGCAGAACATATGCTTCTGGTCCTTCCCATAAGAGCAAGTCTTCACTCTTCTTCCCCTGGCATAAGTCAATGATACGTTTTGAACAGCGAGGAAGTTGGATTGTGTTAGTTATGAATATGAAGAACTCGTTAATGGTACAACTGCAAAACGAATTTACTTCCAGAGGACAAGTACAACGTGGAATGTAGACACTGCACAGTGGATTTCTTCCAGACAGACATTTACTCGGAAATTAGACAAGAGTTGTCTTCTATTCAGAACGACATTGGCATTTTGGGTGAGTTGTGACTCCTGTTAATATTTTTTTGTGTGATAATTGAACTGAAACATCAGTTACATTTTGTGTGATTTGTGATGTGTGTGAGTTTTATGGCGGAGAACACGACTGAGCTGCTCAAGACTTGTGCACATCCTGGGACAACACTTCCATTGTATTTTGTGCTCCTCTTAGCTCCCCACTTCTTGCACGCAAGGGTCGATTTATGACAACTTTCGCAATGACCGCCTCGTTACCCTGTCAGGTGTCTCTTTACTCACTGATAGAACTCTCTTCACGGGCTCAGGAACTGTCATATTGATAAGGAAACAGATCAGTCTCTTCGCCGTTTTCAACCACGTCCTGTGGATGACGTAACTTCACTGGCACTTACCCAGAGGGCAGTTTGATACTGGGTAATAATAGCGGCAAATTCCCGGGATTAGGCACCACATCTGTATGATGAGGCCTAAATGTGCTGGTTCTCTTTCAGCGCTTCAGATCAATTCTCTTGTTTCTTTCTATTCAAGCTTTTGTCTGAATTAAATTATTAACGATTCGTTGTACATAACAATTATACTTATTAGCCAAATGTGCACCAGTGATTGTAGTCCAGTCAAAGGTGAAGATTCATATTCCAAGGAAACTCGGTGATTGCCAAAATTTTCAAACCTCTCTTAACACAAATATTATTTCTGTCAGCATTGTAGCACTGAGCAAACCTGATGTGTGAAAAGGAAGATAATGTCGAGAAGTTGTGGCTGAATAGTGCGTAGACTGGCAGGTTGATCTATTCATCATTCTCTTTCCTGCTGTTCAAGAAGTCTAATGGAGAACAGACATGGTGTCAGATCGTGGGAAATTGCCACCAGTTTCCTGTCACGCTAATCCATAATGAGGATATTACAATGGCTCTCAGCCCAATATTCAGATGACTCTTGCCGCACTGGACTCAGGCATTCCTGAAGAGCTCCTCGTTTTGGGTCAACGTGACAGGAAACTAGCGGCAAATTCCCAGGGTTTGGCACCACATCTGCTCTCCTTTAGCTCTCCGTCAATTCACTCCCCTACTCTCGCTATGGCATCTAAGAAGTGCCTTCCAGTCTGACTCATGCAGCAATGAACTCAGGCCTTCCCAAGCGGCGTAGTACCACCAGAGATTAAGTCACACCGTGCCAGAATAGATTGTCAAGCGACTTTTGCCAATACCTGACAATTGTGACTAGCCAACTGAGACATATCGCGCTAAATACAACGTGAGCATGTACTTTGTTGACTTCTCAACATCATTTTGTTTCTCTCCTTCGACCAAACTACAGCAACTAGTAGTGAGAACCTGCTCTGTTTCATGGAGCCTGAGCTTACTGATCTGCTTTCTAATCCCCGTCATACAGAGTTGTAAGCAACGCCCAGTACTACATGAAAGCACCTAGCTGTTACATCGTTAACTACTTATGTACTGGAATATGAACAGAAAATGTCTATTACAGTTAACAACGTCGGATACACATCCAAGGGAGTCCAATGTCTGGCTAATTATAACGAGACGCAACTGAGACAAATGATCAACATCAACATCATGCCGATGCTGCTTATGACAGAAATGGTGATCAAAACGATGGTGAAGAACAACAAAGGGCTCATAGTGAACATCGCCTCTCTCGCCAGCATTGTCGTGGTCCCTTACCTGACTATGTACTGCTCCGTCAAAGTAAGACAATTAACTACTTTCTTTATAACGTAACCCCCCCCCCCCCAATTCCATGTTGCCAACTAGGCGAGAAAAATATCACATTCAGCCAGTTATTATGTTTTATGTCATCAGCTGTTTTGAGGAACAGAAAAAGGTGGTCTTTGATTTTACGTTTAATTTAAAACACTATTTTGTGAGGATTAGGAGCGACGCATTTCTCCACGCTCCACCCATAGGATAGTTGATAAATCAAAGGAGGGAAACTCATTGCTGCGTTGTGAATGCGATGAGTTAAAAGTGTGGTGTCTTAGGGCTCTTTCTTTTAATTTTATTCTTCAGTTATTAGCTTCCTCATTCTCTTGCTTTCATTTTGTTGTCATTACAAAATCCAGTATTTACCAGTTTCATGTAAATATTTATTTGCATCCTCATTTAATAGAAGTTTTTTTTTGTCCTCAGGGCTACAATTTCCTACTTCCTCCCAATTCGGTCCTTGCGAATCATTTGGGGTGGAGGGGGAGGGGGTTATGAGTCTGCAAGATACCCAGCCTAGACCAGGCATGAGCCGGCATCAATGTGAACCTCTCACAGCACAACACCAACCTGGGACTGTTTCTCACACTGCGTCATGCTGGGCCAGAGATCCTACCGACATTTCCCCTCAATTTCTACGCCAGGAACGTTATCGTCTTCGTTGGGGCAGTGGGGATAGTATTCCCCTCATTCCCGTCTTTTCGTTCGGATCACCCGTTCAATAAATGCAGTACTCCCGACACTGTGCCCGGACTTATCTCGACGATACAGTCTGTGAGGTGCAGCCTTTCTTCCCTCCCATGGCAGCACTGGAAGAAGGAGTGCTCTGCGTCGTAGTTGACCTAGCTTCTTGTATCTTTCCTGCGCAAGGAAGTAAAGGTACGCATGAACACGCAGTGGCCCTGATGAGTTGTCTGGTCCATTCTCCTTCTGCCACGCCTGCAGAGTCCTCAGTCGTTCCTTTCTGTTTACTTCGCTGCATCCAGTAGCTTCGAATGTATTCTCCAGTGGTTGACCGCTAAGCAATGCACCAGAATGACCCTCACAACAGCAAATACCGCTTATTTAGAGACGGCCCTGTAACTGAGGGCCACCCTCAGAACCCTTCGCTTGCTATTGTTGATATTGTATTTAGTTCCCGATAATGTTGTCTTGCCTTAATTGTAACTTGTGTTCATCTTGCGTATTTCGTATTATGAACAATTTTTCGAGTTAATGCCTTCAAGGGCCGATTCAGAATAAGAACAGAAAACTTTTCGAGGTTCGAAGAATTATGAAATGAGTTGTTGGACCTGTGTGAAGCAGAATCAAGGCCTGAAGTATTTCCTAGTCTTTTCCCAAATGTGAATGGTGGTCGCCAGGTGGTAACTTTACCCCTTCCGTATTTTGTCCAAACGTCAAAGCTACAACCCTCTTATTTCACCTTACAGAGATTCGTCGCAGCCTACACTCATGGCCTGGCATACGAATTGGAAGATACTAACATCGAAGTGAAATGCGTGAACCCCTTTCTCGTTCACACTCCCTTTTCCTCGGGTTTTCCCGGTTTCGTCACGTTCATCGAAAAATTCTTGAATTGGACGGCCATCTCGTGGAAAGACTTCGGAGCTTCGGTGGCCTCCACTTTTGGAATTCGAGGGACGGTCTCTTTCTGCGGGTGCTTGTCGCATTCAATTTTGATAGTAAGCGTATATTCAATTTGTCATAGCGTTAATTATGTTAGCTACGCACTATGGCGTACTAATTACTATAACGATCTGTATCGCAGCGTGACTCACTAGGATGAAGGTGAGTTTTGAAAGGATCGCAGCATTTTATACGATTGTTTGCCAAAGTCGTTACTAGGATGTTGGTTCATTCCCCATTATAGCGTAAGCGAAGTAGTGGCCTTTGAAGTACAACTTCGGGATTGTGCACATAGCATGTAGCCTCGCTGGCTCATCACCATCCTAACGAAGCCATTTCCTACTCACCTAACTACTTTGGTTTTGTGCGATTGTCAGTTAGAACCGTTATGAACATGTGAGTTTCACGTTTTGATTATATTTTAATATTCGCAGTTTTATTAAGCGATGTTGAGAGTTATCTGTGTTTTATTATGTCGCGAGACTAATTAACTTGAAGCAATCGAACAAAATTATTATCTTAATCCAATGAAAGAAGTACGGTAGTTGGAAGGGAAACTGTTTGAAATCGAAACGGGATTTAAACCGAAATGAAAATATCTGGTGCGTAGCAACACACAACTTTCTGCCACCCCTGTAAGTTCGAACACCAGCTACATATACGGGTATCTTCGTTCAACGCATTTCTACAGGAACATTTATAGAGAACAAAATGTAGGGACTAGTTCGCTGAGAGTATTCCGTAAGTTTGATCGAAATCCGTAGAGCCGTTTGTGAGAAAATAGGAATACCGATAAATTAATATTCGACAAATCTCCTTTTCTGAGTTAACTTGGCTTAATATTTCCGTTCAACATATATATATACAGAAATCATTACAAAGAACGAAATGTGGGTATGGGTGACTAAAAGACACTGTAAGATTGATCAAATCTGGTGTAGCAGTTACCGCAGATTTTAAGGAAATGTTCGAAAAAACGTTATTTGTGGCACATTTTAATTTTTATCTCTGTTTAATGGGCTTTCACAGGAACATTTATTGAGAACAATATGTAACTATTAACTATTCAAAAACATCCTGTGAGTTTGGTAAAAATCGTTGGAGCCGTTTTGTCAAAAAGCGTAAAAAACCTATTTTTACTAAAGTTAACGTACCTGTTAGGTGAGTCCGTCTCCTCTGACTTGTGAGTTACTGTGGGCAAGCGCTTTCGATGTAAAGACATCATCGTCTGGCCGTTAAGTCAGTACTGGAGTCAGTCAGTTAGTCGTGGTCTTTATATACAAAGAGAAAGGTGAAAGGGGCGATGGAGCGTCAGGGAAGGGGCGGGGAGAGGAGGTCATGTACCTCAGGGGGATACCCCCTAGAGATAAATGGGACGTGTTGGATGGTCTGTCAATTGTGGAATTTACGTCTTTTTTGTGTAGGGTGGTCTATAAATCCGTCAGTTGGTTGTTTTCGTTTGTGTAGTGTTTTGAGTGGTGTGAATATGGTGTCGCATTTTGTGTTGATTTGTTCATTTATGATCTGTCCATTGAAGTTTTTTTGTTTATAAATTTCCATGTTTTCTAATATGTTCAGTTTTCGTCCTTTGTATTGTTTGTGTTTGTTTACATCGAAAGCGCTTGCCCACAGTAACTCACAAGCCAGAGGAGACGGACTCACCTAACAGGTACGTTAACGTTAATTTGCCTACTGGCGGACATAACCCAATTTCTTTAAAACCTATTTTTGTTTCATAAGCCAGGATCACTGTAAACTGGTCCAGGGCCCAACGATGACGATGTCAGGCCTCAGTTCTTTCCCTCCCTCTCCACTTTCGAGCCCTCAAATGACAATGCACCGGCAACCCGCTTGCAGGCTGCGTCATGATGCTTGACATGGCCCCCATGAGCGAGCGGACACACCTGCACTTCATGATTATGATTCAGCGACTCAAACAGGTTTTGGCCTCTTGTAAAACTCATCCCTGTAGGGAGTGACGCCACAGGAATGGAGTGAATCCTTCCAGTGAATGCCCTCTGAAGCCCACTCCGCCCATGCAGAAGAGTAGGGGGAGTCAGGACACTGCCTGAGTTCCCATCCATCAACCGAACCATGCTGAGCAGCTGCAAACTCTGAAGGCTTACTGGGCTTGTGGGCAGATGGAGCCGACATGTCACACCACTGCAGCTGATCCTACGACCGCCACAATGCGTGCAACATCCCAGCCAGATGCCTGCAAAGCAAGCAGCCGCTTACGGTGCAAGAATGGAATGGTGGTAGAGAGAGAAGGAACACCAAGTGTCCCCCACATAGAACCGGAGCATGAATGTACGCACATGGGATAATATGTGGAAGACCTAGCCAAGGACAAACAGCAGAGCACACCATTCTATCAAGACTTATCAACCTTTGGCCGGTCAACCTCCCAAAAACCAACCCGTAGGTTAGCTTTGGTAGCAAATACGTTTGAAGAAGGTGCAGCTTCTGCTGAGGAGGTTGCACCGAGAAACTCGATTCCAACATACTGCCAACAACATCTTGAGGACGCCTCTAACTGGGACACGGAATTCGCCAATGACAAACCCGTATCCATGATCTTCACGCTGTAACCTCGATAGGACGGCATCAAAGAAACCGAGCCACACTTCTCTGGATTCACCCCTAATCCACACATACGCAGCTGCCTCACAAACTTGTCAAGGGCGATCTGCAAGGCCCCCTTGGTACCTGCAAGGATGACAATATCCGAAAAGGCTAATGTGCCCACCCACACAACTGGGGCGAGATCAAACCCCACTTCCTGAGGCAGCTTACCCAGCGCAGTATCAATCGCAAGATTGAAGAGTATAGGAGACAGAAGGTCCCCCTGCCAAAAGCCACGCCCTATTGCCACATCCCCAGACGTCTCTACTCCAACCTGCGAGGCCCTCACACCCCCGCAGCACAGGGAATTCACATAATCGATGAGTCAATCGGGAGCCCCCAATCGGCCAAGGCCTGGTGACTTACTGTGTCGAAAGCCTTAGCAACGTCCAGGGCAACCACATGCAATTGCTTCTTTTTCTTCCGGGGCCGGGACAGCACTGTCTGAAGAATTGTGATATTCTCGGCAGTACCATCCACTGACAGGAATGCCCTCTGGACATCGCCAATGATACCAGCCACCTGGAGACGAGATAACAATACTTATTGGAGGTGCCGAAAGACCATACACAACACTGAAATTGGTCTGTAGCCCCCCCCCTCCCCCAGGCCCATTACCACTTTTCTTGGGGACAAAGACAGTTCAGGTACGCATACACACAGACCACGCGCCGAAATTAAGTTTTTTAGGCTCAGTAGGCCTCAAAACGTTAAGATCTGAAGATTGTGTAGCATATTATCGTCTAACACCTTCTAGCTCCAACTTTATTTATGACCAAGGTATTCTGGCACGGCAAGACAACTTCTGAAATGGGCGAGAACGTTTAGAAATGGTAAGTGAAACGGCGGTAGTTGGAATTCCGGATTTTCTGAATTAGCCCCTGTATATCTTATGAGCGTTATTGAAGACTCGTCGTATAGGTACTAGATTGGACTACCTCCACAATTTTTCAGACGGTCCTAGTAGCATTTTAACGGAGTTTTAGGAAAAAACTGCGCTCAACTCGATTTATGTCGAAATGTTTGGTAATTTATAAGGCTGCTCTCGTGATTTCCACACGGATGGGAATTTTACAGTATAGTTATCTCATCATGAGCAGTCTATATGAAAAATGTAATCCAAATCGTTAAAGTCGTTTTTGAGGAAAAATTTGGTGTTTTGATCACTATGGTAACTATAGTTCATTTAGTGCGGATTTTGCTTGTACCCTAATTTAGGCGTCCTGTGGGCCAGATATCATGTTTGAGGTGAGTTGTTCACAGACACATAGATCATTCTCCCGAATAGTGATTTACATTATTGTTCGTGCCTCGCATTGCGTCTCGTTCTGTATCTCCTCCGTATTCCTCGTGAAGTTATCCTTTTCTCCATGTCTCCTCCCTTCATCGTCGTGCTCAATCCACCATTCTCCTCATTCAAGCACTAACTCTCAATCTTCCGAACAGTTCTACACTGAGCTGCTCTTGTGGCTCCAAAATTTTAAATTGCGGAAGGTTAAATGCTCGCTAAAGAACTTTCGGTAGAGATCTAACTACTTCACATAAAATTAGTAGCTATAACTCCGATAAAAGTCTCACGTGCGCGAATGTCTGCAAGAAAGTTGTGTCACGTTTTATGATCGTTCTTAGTTAAATTGTGACTGACATTAGGTTACGTTTTGGTTGTTTACAGTTCATCCTTCCCTACTCATTCGTTGGGCCGGACATTTGTACATGGGTCACCAAAGTGGCCATCAAGTTCATGTTGAGAGATATCAAAATGTGAAAGGTAAGTTGAAAAACTGAGTGGGGCGTCATACTAACGAGGCTTACAGAAACCTGAGACTTGCTCGTCCAACTTTGCTCCACTTGTAGATGTACTTAGTTCTGTCATAAGTTCTCTGCTCTAAATCCCAGTAAGCCTTTTTTTTTCTTTTTTGAATTGGTGGAGGCAGGCAATACCCTCACTGCAGCCACAAACGGGCCTATATTGAGGGCGTCAGATCATGGCCCCCCTGCACCACCCCCGCACAAAGCGGAGGACATCCACAAGTTCTGCATTCGCCGCCTCTTCTGGCTGAAGAAAGGGCCTCCCAAACACACAACAGCCCAATGCCGCGAGTCCATCGCATACGCACAACGCATGCTCAGCTTTCTCTAGCCCCACCTCGCAGAACCTGCATACCTGTACCTCGCACTTGCCAATATTTGCAAGGTGGTACCTCAGTGGACAGTGACCTGTGAACAGGCCACATATGATCCTCATATCCTTCCTCCCCAGTGCAAGCACCTCCTTTGGAGAGTCGGATGAAGAGTTTTGACTGTCTAAGGCCGGGCAGCCCATGGCAATCACTCCCACACCTGCCACGATGTGAGACAGCATGAGGCTAAGGCCTTGAGAGTGGCCTGACTGTCCACCATGATGTAAATCCGCTGCCGCTTCAGTCCCCTCTGGTGACACAGACTGTCACCTCTGCCTGGAACAGAACACCGTGGCCAGCGACCCCAATGGGATCGCCACTCTAATTCTCAGCCCAATGATGCCTGCCCCTGCAAGGCTACTCTGCACCGAGCCAACAGTGTAGTATACCAGGGCCCCAGCTTCAAAAGCGGGAACTCCCCCTTCCCACCTGGATCTCTCATGAATGAGTAGAAAGGGTAACACGAAGTTGAACCTCGCGGGCATTGAGTCTACCACATGCAGTTTGGGCCCCTCCACCTTGTCAAGGAGCAAGTGGCAGGAACTCCTCCTCTCCTGATCAGACCCAACTCCAACGTGGAGTGGAGCTAAATCTAGCAAGACCTCCAGTGCTGCCGTAGGGCATGTTACCATACAGCCAGCTTATTCAACTGCAACTGGACTGTTTTGTTTTCCACCTTAGTCCACCAGACCAGGGCTCCATAGGTGACTACAGGCCTAACAACCGCAGTGTACAGCCACTGGATCATCCCAGGCCCAATTTCTTCCCCACGATTCTCTGAGCTGCCCACTGCAAGGCTTTTTTCACCTGTGTGGCCCAAGTGAGCTTTCCATCTCAGTAAGCCCTTTGTGTTAGGAGCACTGCAGCGTGCGACTGTATTCTACGATGGGATATACGATAAGCTCAGATCGTAATGTTGTGGGTGCACACTGTCGTAGGCCATTAGAAAGCCTCCTCCTGTAAATAATGCGTAATCCTTGCAGCTCACAGTTGGAAACGTAATGTTTCTACAATCCAAACTGAAATTATTAGGATTGATTTCCTAATGACAACCAGTAAAGTTCAAAATGACGACCTGGCTGAAGAGCAACTGTGTACCTCGAACGAATGTTTGCCGAGACCAGCCTTTGGACTCAGTATTTATCTTAGATATGAAGCTAGAACTCACTGATCATTCCTTGTTCATTATTCGTATCTGTGAGATGGAGAGTGAAAGCAAACAAAATTATCACGCTGTCATAAATCCAATTCTGATATTTTCCAAACCCCGCAATCATTGCGTATGTTTTTTTGTTCTTTTTTCGTGATGTAGGAGGAAGGGTCTGCTCCTAGTGGCCCCATGAATTTACTCCTTCCAGTTCTCTTACCAAATGTTTTTACCCGATAATACTGTAAAAGTGATTATTATTCTTTTAATATCTGGTGCGTTGCAACACACAACTTTCCTTAGCTCTACGTCAATTCACTTTCTATACGGCTCTGTCTACTTAATCAATTCATTTGAACTTGGTCAAACAACACTTCACAGCAGCAGAAAGCAGTAGCGCTTACAGTTCCGGAATTTATTGTGCTGCTCCTACTCATTCATGGACCATTATTGAACAATTGGTACACAGAGAAATTATGAGGCTGTAAACACGATATTTCTGAAGAAGGATCGTAATTACTTTTGCAGAGTTATTGGGTAAAAAACGTTTGGAACTGGATGTAAGCCAAACGGTGATAGTTGAAATTCCGGAATTTCTGGAGTGACCCCCTTATATCTTATGAGCGTTTTTGAACTCTCACCCAATGGGTATTGCAGTAGACTACTACACCAAATCGTTTTAACATTCTAGTGACATTTCAGAGGATTTGATAAGGAAAAAACCGCGCTAAAATCGACTTTCGTCGTAACTTACGGTAATTTATTATGGTGCTCTCGTAATTTTCCCACGAATGGGAATTTTTGGGTATAATTGCCTGATTGAGAGCTATCAATATAAAAAATGTAATTAAAATCGTTAGAGCCGTTTTTGAGAAAAAAATTTGGTGTTTTGGTCACTATGATGACTATAGTTAACTTTCGGTGGATTTTGCCCATACCCGCATTTTTGCGTCCCATGGTAACCTGTAGGCTAGACATCAAGTTTCAGCTGATTTGGTACGGTGATTTTCTCTAAAAACTGCGCTAAAATTGATTTCGTCGAAAGTTTTGGTAATTTATTGTGCTGCTCTCGTCATTTTCCCACGAAGGGGAATTTAATGGTATAATTGCCTTATTACGTGCTATCAATAAAAAAAATTTAATCAAAATCGTTAGAACAGTTTTTGAGAAAAAAAATATTTGGTGTTTTGATAACTATGATAACTATAGTTAACATTCGGTGGATTTTGCTCATTCCCTTATGTTGGCGTCCTCTTGGTAACCTGGGGGCTAGATATCAAGTTTGAGCTGATTTGGTTCGGCCGTTTTCTCTGAAAATCGTTCACAGACACACACACACGGACCATTTTCCCAAATAGTGTTTTTCGGACTCAGGGGGGTCTAAAACGTAAAGATCTGAAGAGAACTCAACTTTTTTTTTTCAGCCGATTACATAACTTTTCTTTCTACTTCGTAGAGCCAAGGAAAGTAATGATGGTCCGAGCATGAGTTGGAGCAACACTTTAAATTTCAGAACTGCAAGCGTATCGCTTTCTGGCGCTGTGGTGTTGTTTGATTAAGTTCAAATGAACTAACAAATTAATTTTGATCCTTGTAAGAGGAATGTAACTGTTTGACGAAAAAGTTTGGAATGACCTGAGATGAATAACATGATCAATTAAGATACTAGATGATATAGAATCACGAGAACTTAACCTTTTATTGGATCAAGTACCCAAAAAACGTGTACTCTTCGTTGTTGACGTTTCGTTTTGTGTTGCAGGCGTCTCGACTCAAAGGACCAGACTGGCAAATGTCTCGGCCGCCTCATGTTACTCGTTCAGTATTTGTGAGCTTCTATAACGACGCTTTCCTGGATACTCATGCGAGTCACGAGGTCCCCAGTTCTGCTCGAGCGTTGACTGAGAGTTTGTTGCAAAAGTTATGTGAAATGTGTTTCTATCTCGATCTTAAAGACATTCTAGTCTCGAATGGGGTATAATTAAGTTCACCTTACCTCGCGTATTGCCCAACTCCCATTGAAGGTACCCCGGTGATCGCAGTGTAGCAGTGGAAGACGAAGATTCATATTTTGATGACATTCGGGGGCACTGGATCGAGTCAGCGGCTTTTCCAACGTTTCCAAACCCCCCTCAGTCAATGGGGGTTGCACTGACTTGTACCATGGCCCGCAAAAACTCAACACGAAAAGGGCGCCTGGACGTATGTCATGAATGCTACGCAAACGTTGATGGAGAACAATACTTAGGTGTTGACCAGTTGAAGACACTGTGTGAGTTAGGAGACAATCAGTGAAGCTGTTATAGTAGAAAGTCGAACAACTTTTATTGCTTCATTGGCGTATATCTCAATACTAAGTAATGATTAGTAGATAATTTGAACTTTGGTAGGAAATGCCAGTCATGGAGGCGAGTATAGCTCACTTCGAGACTAGCGTGGGGACACTGCAGCGTTTCCAGTATTGCACGAGCCTTTTTAATGCACGGGAGGAGGGGCTAGTTGGCTACTAGGAGCGTTCGCATCTCCCATGAGGCAATGTGGACACTCGGAGGCATGCCAGAAGGCCGCTAGTGAACTAGGGGAGACCAATGGCCCACTTTAGCAAGTGGTAGCGCAGGCTGCTAGACTCTCCAATGAGGGGAGAATAAGGAAGGATTCATGCTGGACTGGTTCGCTATGTGCCAGAGTGTGGGCTCCCCCTTGGAGTTGCTGAGTTAGAGTCCTCAGAATGGCATGGACGCCTCTCAAATGAGTTCATAAACAGATTTCCAGAACCTTCCCAGTCGCTGCCCTGATGAAGGATAAGGAACAAACGAAACTCCCAAATTACTGAAACGTTATAATTGGCTGCTAAAGACCACACACCTTAAAGAACTCAAACATGAAATCAACTAAATCATTTCCGGTCATACAACAACTGTTTCAAACAAAGTTAACAAAAAACAATAGGTAAACATAAACAATTCTGCCACTCCCCCGACAAAAATTGATAACAAAACGCTGTCAGAGGAGGCCATAAAAGTTGGCGTCATGGGCACCGAGCAAAAAAAAGCTCGTAAAATAAAAGCGATATTTGACATTAAACTTTTTTTTTCGGGCCCACAAATTACATCGCTAAACGTGTTTGAGTTACCTTTTTGTGATATACCTACGGTCGACCGGAAATACGAGGGAGCAAAATTGCGTCGACGTTTAAGAGGAATTGAGCTCTTTGTCGAGAACGAAGATCCCGAGGCCTTCGCCGACGCGGTGGATGTTCGTGAGAAGATCGGCCAACGACTTGATCGAATCGACCTGCTCTTGCAAATACTCGTTCTCTATGAAGTCGCACAAATTGGCGTCATTGTGGGAATTGGCAACTCCGTGGAGGTTGAGAAGACTCTGCGGAGAGAACGGAAGGGTTGAAACAATGAAGAACGTGTGTTTGGTAGACAGGTGATTGTGCTTTATTTTGTCATCCTAATGATTAACGCTCCACTCTGGGGTTGTAGATGTGGGAGATTGAAATGCCGTTAGCCCAAGTCAAAATGAATGAACGAGCATGTACCAATATAAACTGAACCCACACGTGTCAACTCGCAACTAAGGTAGTGATAGGACTAGCAACGAAGCTATTTTGACAGCTGCAAGTTTGTGCAGGAGTATGTAGGATGAACGTATAGTTATTTGCCAAATGAATGGTTACATCTTTTGAAACCAACACAATTCTTCTTCCCAAATCACTCGAGAGTCCCCTTCAATTTTAATCCACTTAGGTTCACTGACGCCTCTCACCCCTGCGCTTCGACACCTCTTTGCGCCTCAGCCTGTCCCTGTCCATGCTGTAACTCTGTCGTTCTCCCAACTACTTATGTTTTATCTGTAACTGTCGCTAGAACTCTCTCTCAGCTTTAAATAATTCGTTCGTAGTACAAGCTACTACATCGCATCATGTGAATCCTGAAACATTTACACATTCTACACACAAATTAAAATATCTGGTGCGTTGCAACACACAACTTTCCTTAGCTCTACAACAATTCACTTTGTACATCTAAGCTAATTCTATTTAATCAATTCACTTATCACTCAGTTAATTTGAACTTGGTCAAACAACACTTTACGGCAGCAGGAAGCGGTAGTGCTTACAGTTCCAGATTTTATTGTGCTGCTCGTACTCATTCCAGGACCATCATTGAGCAATTGGTACACGGATAATTAATGAGGCTATAAATACAAATTTTTTGAAGAAGGATAATAATTACTTTTGCAGAGTTATTGGGTAAAAACGTTTGGAACTGGATGTAAGCCGAATGGCGGTAGTTGAAATTCAGGAATTTCTGGAGTGAGCCCCATGTGCCTCATGAGCGTTTTTAAACACTCACCTTTTAGGTATAGGAATGGACTACAATATCAATTTTTTTTAACATTCTACAAAAATTCCAGCGGAGTTTATAAGGAACGGCGCTAAAAACGCTTTTCGTCGAAAATTCTGATAATTTATTGTGCTGCTCTCGTCATTTTCCCATAGATGGGAATTTTATGGTATAGTTGCCTTATTGAGAGCTATCAATATAAAAAATTTAATCAAAATCGTTAGAGCTGTTTTTGAGAGAAAGAATATTTGGTGTTTTGATCACTATGATAACTATAGTTAAATTTCGGTGGATTTTGTTCATACCCTTATTTTGGCGTCCCATGGTAACCTGGGGGCGAGATATGAAGTTTGAGTTGATTTGGTACGGTGGTTTTCTGTAAAAATCGTTCACATACACACAGACCATTTTCCCAAATAGTGTTTTTCGGACTCAGGAGGGTCTGAAACGTAAAGATCTGAAGAAACCTCAACATTTTTTTTTCCTGCCGATTACATAACTTTCCTTTCTACTTTGTAGAGCCAAGGAAAGTACAAATACGTACTCTTCCTCTCTCATCAACGAGGTTGTGAGAGATTGCACAGAATGAAGCTGAATCGAAGCTTATGTGATTAGGGAATGGGAAGATCTTAACTCCCATCCTTGGAGGCGCGGGGTCGGGAATTACCGAATCAGTGACCTCTGCCAAGAACCTGGGGATCACTGCGGAAGATTGCGGCCAACTTCCCTTTTGTTCTCACTCATTTCCCAATCCCGCACTACCCGACAACAAGGAACAAGTTAGCCATAGCGAGTTTAAGCGTTTAATGTGCTCAATTTTAAAACATCTGACTATTTATACAGTAATTGGGCGGTAGAAGACGTGCACAGTACGCAAACGAGAAATGCAGAGCTTAGGCAAGTCCCGAAGCACTCAACCTGTCAGTGCGATTAATCTTCACAGTCCAAGGTTCTGTTGAATCCGTTTCTAATGACATTTGAGATGACTTTTTGAAGAAACTCATTCCGAAGGTGAATACCATACCTCTAACGATCGCACAATGTCCTGGGAAGAGCTTAAATCGACAGCAAATGAGGGAAGAGGGTGTTGTGCGATTGCCTCCCATTCACGTACAACATTATCGACACAATTTTCAAGAAATCGGAAAACAGTTGCCCTGTCAGATGTTGGGAAACGTCAGATTTGGCCTCGGCCGCGCGATCTGCGACGTCTGTTAGTCCCAACAAACGGCTCAGGGGCAGCTCCCTTCTTTGCCAACCCCTCCGTTCGTTTCCCTCTGTTCCCTGATGGCACAGCACCTAACACAATGTTACACTGTAGTTCTCGGCCAGTCAGACACCTGCCGCAACGTAAGACTATACAGACACCAGTGTGTTTCGACCAATTAGGTACTTCCGAAGTTCGCGCGCCATTATCCACCTTCTTCCCATCACCTTTACTCGTAATATTAACGATTTTACTAGCACACACACACACTCAAATAGATAAAAATAAATTGTCAGTGTCTTCGAAGTTATTTTCTATTCATAAAAATGTATGTAAAGATGGTGTCGATCGCTCGAGATTATGAAATGCTACTCGAAAAATAACGACAGCTGAATAAGTACATACATTTTCACGCGTCGGGAAATTTTTAAAAAACGTTATGCAAAAAAAATACACGCGGAGCCATGTATTAGCCGATATACATGCCCGTGAGCCAGCTGAGCTTAACAGTACTGGGAAAACTAGCTGCAGCGCTACCTTTGTGTACCTAATCAACACTGTTATTAACTTCCAGGACTACAAACGACAAATTTCTTTCCCTACCTGAATACAATCAACGGTATGTTATACAACGATTACTCGTCAAAGACCTTTGAGCAGGATTGAGGTGTAAATCATAGATAATTGTTGCTTCTAATTACCTCACGACCTTGAATCCTATCGTATACGACGGGAGCCAAAAACATTGACCCATTAGTTGAAAGTTGCTAACTACTTTTTACTTTCCGCTACCCCAAAGGGAGAGGTAAGTATAGTAATCGTGTCAAAAAAACATTTTTGGTTTTCTTCAGATCTTAACGTTGAAGAGGCCTACTGAGTCTAAAAAACCTAATTTCGGAGCGTGGTCCGTGGGTGTGTGTCTGTAGTTCGATTTGCGGGAGAACGGCTGAACCGGTTGAGCTGGTTCTTTTTTTGTTTTGTTCGTTAATTTTTGTAGACACCAAAATAAGGTTATGGGCGATTTCGGCCGATGGGAAGGGGGGATGGGGGACGAAAATGTACCAAAAACTAGTGTTTTTCGCATTTTTCTCGAAAACGGCTTTGACGATTTAGATTAAACTTTCAAATTATCTTCTACTAATTAATACCTAACTTTTCTTCTCTATACATATCTCCATGAAAATACGGTGAACGGAGATATAGGCCTATGAAGCAAAAATAGTTTTTTTTAACGCTTTTTGGCTGAACGACTTCAACGATTTTCACCAAACTCTCAGGATGTTTTCGAATAATTAATACCTACGTATTGTCCTCAATAAATGTTCCTGTGAAAGTCCATTGAGCAGAGATAAAAATTAAAATGTGCCACAAATAACGTATTTTCGAACATTTCCGTAAATTCTGGTGTAACTGCGTCACCAAATTTGATCAATCGTTCCGAGTGTCTTTTAGTCACCCATACCAACATTTGGTTCTCCATAATTATTTCTGTATATATATGTTGAACGGAGATATGAGCCAAGTTAACTTAGAAAAGGAAATTTGTTCAATATTAATTTATCGGTATTTCAATTTTCTCAAAAATGGCTCTAACGATTTCGATCAAACTTACGGAGTAGTCTCAGCCAACTAGCCCCTACATTTTGTTATCCATAAATTTTCCTGTAAAAATGCGTTGAACGAACATATAGCGCCCGTATATGTAGGTGGTGTTCGAACTTGAAGGGATTGCGGAAAGTTGTGTGTTGCTACGCACCGTACGTTATGCTTTTTTACTTTCCTTGGCTCTACAAAGTAGAAAGGAAAGTTATGTAATCGGCTGAAATTTTTTTTTTAGTTTTCTTCAGATCTTTACTTTTCAGACCCCCCTGATTCCGAAAAACACTATTTGGGAAAATGGTCTGTGTATCTGTGAACGATTTTTACCGAAAACGACCGTACCAAATCAACTCAGACTTGATATCTAGCCCCCAGGTTACTATGGGACGCCAAAATAAGGGTATGAGCAAAATCCACCGAATGTTAACTATAGTTATCATAGTGATCAAAACACCAAATTTTTTTTTCTCAAAAACAGTTCCAACTATTTTGATTAAATTTGTTATATTGATAGCTCTAAATAAGGCAATAACACCATAAAATTCTCATTTGTGGGAAAATGACGAGAGCAGCACAATAAATTATCAAAATTTTCGACGGAAAGTGTTTTTAGCGCAGTGTTTTCCTTATATAAACTCCTTTGGAATGTTAGTAGAATGTTTAAACAAAATGGTATTGAAGTCCAATCCAATGCCTAAAGGGTGAGTGTTTAAAAACGCTCATGAGATACATGGGAATCACTCCAGAAATTCCTGAATTTCAACTACTGCCGTTTCGCTTACTACCAGTTCTAAACGTTTTTACCCAATAACTCTGCAAAAGTAATTACTATCCTTCTTCAAAAAACTTGTGTTTACAGCCTCATTAATTATCTGTGTACCAATTGCTCAATAATGGTCCTGGAGTGAGTACGAGCAGAACAATAAATTCTGGAACTGTAAGCCCAACACACAACTTTCCGCAATGCCCATAAATTCGAGGACGCGTTACATAGACGTGTATCTTCGTTCAACGCATTTATACGGAAACATGGAGAACAAAACGTACGTACTAGTTAGTTGAGACTACTTCGTACTGTTTGGATCAAAATAATTAGGGGCGTGAGGTATAAACGTAAACCTTGCAAATATGAGGCTTTAATTCGCTAAACTTGGTGTATAAACATTGTTGATATCGTAAGGCATAATGATCTACGAACAATCCTTGGACCGGAAAAGGCACGTCAGCCGTTACAAGAGGGAAGCGTTCTTAGAAACGTGATAATAATCATCTCCGATTCACCACCGGGCGTTTTGGAGAAACGCCTAAAAAAGATAAATTAACGTTCGACAAACCCGTTTTTCGAGTTATCGGGGTTTTTATTTCCGTCCAGCAGATACATACAGAAATATCTGCAGAGAACCAAATGTGGGTATAGGTTGTTGGAAGATATTCCGTACGGATGATCAAATCCAGTGGAGCGGTTACTATGATAATTACGAAAATGTTTAAAAACAAACTATTTTCGACACATTTTTACTTTCCTTGGCTCTACGAAGTAGAAAGGAAAGTTATGTAATCGGCTGAAAAAACAATTTTGAGTTTTCTTCAGATCTTTACGTTTCAGACCCTCCTGAGTCCGAAAAACAATATTTGGGAAAATGGTCTGTGTGTCTGTGAACGATTTTTAGAGAAAACGACCGTATCAAATCCGCTCTAACTTGATATCTAGCCTGCAGGTTACCATGGGACGCCAAAATAAGGGTTTGAACAAAATCCACCGAAAGTTAACTATAGTTATCATAGTGATCAAAACACCAAATATTTTTTTCTCTCAAAAACGGCTCCAACGATTTTGATTAAATTTTTTATATTGGTAGCTCTTAATAAGATAATTATACCATAAAATTCCCAGTTGGGGGAAAATGACGAGAGCAGCACAATAAATTATCAAAACTTTCGACATCGATTTTAGCGCGGTTTTTTTTCCTTTTAAACTCCCCCGAAATGTTAGAAAGTGAATTGACGTAGAGCTAAGGAAAGTTGTGTGTTGCGACGCACCAGATATTTATCTCTGTTCAATGGACTGTCAGAGGACCAGTTACTGACAACAATAGGCGGATATTAACTATTTAAATACATCTTGGGAGTTTGGTAAAAATCGTCGAAGAAGTTTTGCCAAAAAAAACGAAAACCCCGACATATTGGTACTTTTTGGTCCACCACGCCCCTTTCAGGTCGATGGAAATTACAACCAAAACCAAAAAAAGAACCTAGTCAATTGGTTCAGAGGTTCTACCGTAAAATTGTTACGTACTACAGTCCCACACTCTTCACGACAAGATTGCAATACGTTAATCATCCTTTTGGGTAATTTCTCTGGTCTCAGTGGAATATGCACTAAGAACGGCTCAATAAAACGTCAAAACTCGACTTATTAGTTGACGGTTACAAAGCGTATCGCGGTTACACCTCTGCCTGGAACGCCATGGCCAGGGAGTCCAATGGGATCGCTGCTCTAAGACGCCCAGCCCCTGCCAGGACCCGATATCGCATAGGTACTCAATTGGACTACCACCCGATTTTCAACGACAGGGCGTCAGGGCATGAATACGAGCAGCTCAATCAATTTCACAACCATAAGCGCCTCCCGTTGTCATTGTTATAAGCGAAGTGAAAACTAGATTCGATTGTTCCTAGTCCAGAGAATCGCTTAATGCACGATACACCGAGAAAAGTTGTGTAATGCGTCGCACCAGATATTACGCGGGAAAATATGGTCTAAACGATGAAAGGGCGTTTTGCAGATTTGCTATTCCCCGAGCCTTCAAACGTGAAGTGTCACATTTGTGTGTGTGTACTGGGGGGATTCCCCAACCATAAACTGAATGAATAATTTAGAAGAATTGAAGTTGGGCGGAATGGATTTTGTTCACTCTCGGTCCAGATAAGGTTACGAACATGCCATTGTGCCCTGAAATGTGCAGAAGCTCGAAATCATCCGATAACATAATAGATTCCCAACGCAAATAAAAACTTGACGATTGAGCGAAATTCCAGAATAGTACCGTCAAAAATAGACGACCCCTTCAAAAATACTAGACACGTCACCGTATGATAATACAAAAACAGTTACATAACCGACGGAATGACAACGTTGTTTTTGATTGTTGAGTTTATCGAAAGAGATTAGAGAGAGAACTGCGATAAGACGAGAGGTCCCGTCTCATTTCGAACACCAACGACTGTTAAATTAACGATATTACCGACATTATACGAACGGCGGTCATCATCGGAATTCAGGTCAAACGAACGTAACGCCACATTTCGACGAATTTTTAAATGTCTACGCAACACTCCGTCGTACGACATCCCGGCCTGTTGATTAATTCACGTACACGCATCAATTTACATACCATTTACCGCGAGAAATGGGTAGCGGCTGAAGAATGAATCGTCGAAGGAGAGCCGAAATGTTGTTTACAGAGCGGAGAGTTATTGTTTTGGTGCAACTCCGTCGTTGAACGAAATATTTGGTGCGTTCCAACACACAACTTTTCTTAGCTCTAGGTGAGACGATACCGCCTTCACTCTGCTGACGGCATTTATCCAATCCTGGATTTACCATAGGGCCGAAGAAACATAGTATTTTGTCAATCTTCAAATCTCACGGTATATTCACAGAGGAAAATGACCTACCGCGACATCACACACTTGTCAATACTTCGCAAAAGGTATACTTTCCCTTCGGGTAGCGGAAAGTATAGTAATCGGCCCAAAAAAAAATTTGGGTTTTCTTCAGATCTTTACGTTTCAGACCCTACTGAGTCTAAAATATCTGGTGCGTAGCAACACACAACTTTCCGCCACCCCTTTAAGTTCGAACACCACATAGGCGGGCGCTATATCTTCGTTCAACGCATTTTTACAGGAACATTTATAGAGAACAAAATGTAGGGACTTGTTAGCTGAAACTACTCCGTGAGTTTGATCGAAATTGTTAGAGCCGTTTTTGAGAAAATTGGAATACTGATAAATTAATATTCGACAAATCTCCTTTTCTGAGTTAACTTGGCTTATATCTCCGTTCAACACATATATACAGAAATAATTATGGAGAACGAAATGTTGGTATGGGTGACTACAAGGCACTTCATCAGGACTTATCACATCTGGTGAAAAAGTTACCCTGGAATTTACGGAAATGATAGAAAAAACGTTATTTTCGATACATTTTGATTTTTATCTCTGTTCAATAGACCGTCACAGGAATATTTATTGAGAGGAATATGTAGGTATTAACTATTTGAAAACAACCTGTGAGTTTGGTGAAAATCGCGGGAGCCGTTTTGCCAAAAAGCGTAAAAAACCTATTTTTGCTTCAGGGGCCCATATCTCCGTTCACCGTATTTTCATGGAGATATGTATGGAGGAGAAAAGTTAGGTATTAAGTAGGAGAAGATAATTTGAAAGTTTAATCAAAATCGTTAGAGCCGTTTTCGAGAAAAATGCGAAAAACCCTAGTTTTTGGTACATTTTCGTCCCCCCACCCCCCTTCCCACCGGCCGAAATCGTCCATAACCTTATTTTGGTGTCTACAAAAAATAACGAACAAAACAAAAAAAGAACCAGCTCAATCGGATCAGCCGTTCTCCTGCAAATCGAACTACAGACACACACACACACACACACAGACACACACACACGGACCACGCGCCGAAATTAGGTTTTTTAGACTCAGTAGGGTCTGAAACGTAAAGATCTGAAGAAAACTCAATTTTTTTTTTTGGGCCGATTACTATACTTTCCTTCCCTTCGGGTAGCGGAAAGTAAAATATCTGGTGCGTAGCAACACACAACTTTCCGCCACCCCTTCAAGTTCGAACACCACCTACATAGGCGGGCGCTATATCTTCGTTCAACTCATTTTTACAGGCACATTTATGTAGAACAAAATGTACGTACTAGTTAGCTGAGAGTACTCCGAAAGTTTGATCGAAATCGTTAGAGCCGTTTTTGGGAAAATTGGAATACCGATAAATTAATATTCGACAAATCTCCTTTTCTGTGTTAACTTGGCTTATATCTCCGTTCAACATATATATACAGAAATAATTATGGAGAACAAAATGTGGGTATGGGTAACTAAAGACACTCCATTAAGATTTATCACATCTGGTGAAAAAAAGTTATCCTGAATTTACGGAAATGTTAGAAAACCTTATTTTCGACACATTTTGATTTTTATCTCTGTTCAATGGACTGTCACAGGAACATTTATTGAAATAAATATGTAGGTATTAACTATTTGAAAACATCCTGTGAGTTTGGTAAAATCGCTGAAGCCGTTTTCCAAAAAAGCGTAAAAACCTATTTTGCTTCAGGGCCTATATCTCCGTTCACCGTATTTTCATGGAGATATGTATAGAGAAGAAAAGTTAGGTATTGATTAGGAGAAGATAATTTGAAAGTTTGATCAAAATCGTTAGAGCCGTTTTCGAGAAAAATGCGAAGAACCCTAGCTTTTACTACATTTTCGTCCCCCCACCCCTTTCCATCTGCCGAAATCGCCCATAACCTTATTTTGGTGTCTACAAAGAATAACAAACCAAACAAAAAAAGAACCAGCTCAATCGGATCAGCCGTTCTCCCGCAAATCGAACTACAGACACACACACATACACACGGACCACGCGCCGAAATTAGGTTTTTTAGGCTCAGTAGGCCTCAAAACGTAAAGATCTGAAGAAAACCCAAATTTTTTTTTTGGGCCGATTACTATACTTTCCTTCCCTTCGGGTAGCGGAAAGTAAAAACCTAATTTCGGCGCGTGGTCCGAGTGTGTGTGTCTGTAGTTCGATTTGCGGGAGAACGGCTAATCCGATTGAGCTGGTTCTTTTTTTGCTTTGTTCGTTATTTTTTGTACACACCAAAATAAGGTTATTGACGATTTCGGCCGATGGTAAGGGGACGAAATGTAATTAAAAACTAGTGTTTTTCGCATTTTTCTCGAAAACGGCTCTAACGATTTTGATTAAACTTTCAAATTATCTTGTCCTAATCAATACCTAACTTTTCTTCTCTATACATATCTCCATGAAAATACGGTGAACGGAGATATAGGCCCATGAAGCAAAAATAGGTTTTTTACGCTTTTTGGCAAAACGGCTTCAGCGATTTTCACCTAACTCACAGGATGTTTTCAAATAGTTAATACCTACATATTCTTTTCAATAAATGTTCCTGTGACGGTCCATTGAACAGAGATAAAAATCAAAATGTGTCAAAAATAACGTTTTTTCTAACATTTCCGCGAATTCCAGGGTAACTTTAACACCAGATGTGATAAATCTTAATGGAGTGTCTTTTAGTCACCCATACCAACATTTCGTTCTCTATAATTATTTCTGTATATATATGTTGAACGGAGATAGAAGCCAAGTTAACTCAGAAAAGGAGATTTGTCGAATATTAATTTATCGGTATTCCAATTTTCTCAAAACGGCTCTAACGATTTCGATCAAACTTTCGGAGTACTCTCAGCTAACTAGTCCCTACATTTTGTACTCTATAAATGTTCCTGTTGAAATGCGTTGAACGAAGATGCCCGTATATGTAGGTGGTGTTCGAAATTACGGGGGTGGCGGAAAGTTGTGTGTTACTACGCACCAGATATTTCTGAATAATAACCCTATTTCTTCTATTTATAAAATGTTGTAAAACAAACAATTTTTACGCACAATAAAATCCCATTTGGTATCTAGTTTGTGGACCTACCCGATGGTTCAAACAATTACTACGTGTTCAGCGTCGTTCTCTAGGTATTTTTAGATGTTGGGTCGAATGAAATGAGTATCAAAGGTGCACAACGGCGTACAGACTGAAACAGTGAAATCGCTGGAATTATGGTGAGCCTAAGTCCACTAATAGAACTCGGACCGTACTCGTCGGAACAATAACCACCAGCCAGCTCGACTCGCAAAGTCGCGCCAGAATATTCAGTTTTCGTAGTTTCGTTGTAGTCAGGTCATGTTTCGTATGATATACTGGTATTTTTACTTTCCGCTACTCAAAAGGACAGGAAACTATAGTAATCACACAACTTTCCGCCATCCCCGTAAGTTCCAACACCACCTACATGTATGCGGGCGCTAAATCTTCGTTCAACACATTTCTACAGAAACATTTATGGAGAACAAAATGTAGGGGCTAGTTGGCTGAGACTACTCCGTTAGTTTGATCGAAATCGTTAGAGCCGTTTTTGAGAAAATTGAAACACCGATAAATTAACATTCGACAAATCTCCTTTTCTGAGTTAACTTGGTTTATATCTCCGTTCAACATATATATACAGAAATAATTATGGAGAACCAAATGTTGGTATGGGTGACTAAAAGACACTCTGAACGATTGATCAAATTTGGTGATACAGTTACCCCAAAATTTACGGAAATGTTCGAAAATAGGTTATTTGTGGCACATTTTAATTTTTATCTCTGTACAATGGACTGTCAGAGGTACATTTATTCAGAACAATACGTAGGTATTAACTATTCGAAAACATCCTGAGAGTTTGGTGAAAATCGTTGAAGTCGTTCAGCCAAAAAGCGTTAAAAAAAAAACTATTTTTGCTTCATGGGCCTATATCATGGGTTCACCGTATTTTCATGGAGATACGTATGGAGAAGAAAAGTTAGGTATAAATTAGTAGAAGATAATTTGAAAGTTTAATCAAAATCCTAAGAGCTGTTTACGAGAAAAATGAGAAAAACCCTAGTTTTTGGTACATTTTTGTCACCCACCCCCCTTCCTATCGACCGAAATCGTCCATAAACTTATTTTCGTGTCTACAAAACAATAAAAGAACCAGCTCAATCGGATCAGCCGTTCTCCCGCAAATTGAACTACAAACACACACACGGACCACGCGCCGAAATTAGGTTTTTTAGACTCAGTCGGGTCTGAAACGTAAAGATCTGAAGAAAACCCAAATTTTTTTTTTTGGGCCGATTACTATACTTTCCTTCCCTTCGGGTAGCGGAAAGTAATAAGTAAGTAGACAAAGCCATGTAAAATGTGAATTGACGTAGAGCTTAGGAAAGTTGTGTGTTGCAACTCACCAGATATTTTTCCTTTCTTTCTAATGTTGTCACTAAATTATGAAGATATTGTTAATTTCGCTATTTTATTTCATTTACTGTTAGTGCCATATCTCTTGAGAAGATAATTTATTTTGCTCCCCCCCTGCAGCAAATTTAAATTTCATTTTTATAATTACGTTTTCTGTCAATTTCGAGTTTAAAATTCATTTTCGGTTTTCCTTTATGTATTCTTGTCGATTCTTGGTCATTCAAGTGTTTTTTTAATTATTGGCTCACCATACTAACATGAAAATGAAAGAGGGGAGAGAAATGAATGAGAAAGAGAGTGGGAAGAAGGAAAACCTACAGACAGAGCCCCGCTGGTTTATAATACGACAATTTTTAACATGCATGAATGAATACAAACGAATGGGAATTTTATGGTATAATTGCCTTATTACGTGCTATCAATATAAAAAATTTAATCATAATATTTTGAACCATTTTTGTGAAAAAAAATATTTGGTGTTTTGATCACTATGATAACTATGGTTAACTTTCGGTGGATTTTGTTCATACCCTTATTTTGGCGTCCCATGATGACCTGCGGGCGAGATATCAAGTTTGAGCTGATTTGGTTCGGTCGTTTTCTCTAAAAATCGTTCATAGACACAGACCATTTTCTCAAATAGTGTTTTTCGGACTCAATAGGTTCTAAAACGTTCAGATCTGAAGACAAATCAGTTGCCGGAATTCCCACTCAGTCGCCCGATTTGAGTTTTTTTGTTGTTGTCAGATTTTCACATCTGTCATTGAAATAAAATGATTTGTATCTTTAAAAGCTCGACATTTGTAAGTTATGCCATATTGAGTCATCCTCAATTGTGCACGTTATCGATTTCGTATCAAACTTTGAATGGTGCGACGACATTGCAAACGTCGGAAAAGTCTTTCGGCAACGATAATCCGGAGAAAACAGTCGTTTGTCAGTGGCATGAATGTTTCAGAAGTGACAATGAGTTCGTTATGTTGAGCAAAGTGATGGAAAAAAGCCGGCGGAAGAAAAATGTTAACAATTAACGAATGGATAACCGTAGAAGGTCACACATTGGCCATTAGAGATATGGTAGAGGAGTATAGCGGCAAATTGACCGTTAGACCGACTGGGCTGAAGTGACACAAAACATATTTAGAATCAAGAGGGGAAAGTTTATATGTTTCTTTTTCAGATTTTCGAGATTTGGACTAGTTGGACCATCCATGACGTCAGGGCAAACGGTCAAAGTTTCGACTTCAGCCCAGTTTGACAGATTGAAGAGGAGTTAGAGCACAGACTCTCCATTAGAGTGATGGGAGGGGGGCTTAGGCAGTGAATTGACCATTGGAGAGATGGATGAGGAGTTTGACATTGCTTTTGAATCCATTCAAGACATTTCGGTTATCGATTTAGACCAGACTTTTCTGTCCAAAGCTGCACTGCTTTCCCCGCAAAGAAGGGCATCGCGTTGAAACGATTTCCACCGAAACATTCATCGTACGGATCATTGCTGGAGATACGCAATCCAACCAGCAAGCGAGCGAACGGCCATGAAAAAGCACCGCGTTGTTTCCCGTCGAAAAAGAAGGCGACGCTCACAGTTTTCACGGATTTACATGGGCGTTGTGTACGACTAATTGATTTCACAAGGCCAGACCGTCAACGAGGAGTATTACGTGGGCGCTTTCGAGACGTCTGCGAGAAACGATTTGCCAAAAAAGATCGGATGCGTGGGCTGACGACAACGCACCATCGCAATGCTGTGATCTGTACACATTTGGTTAAACACGAAAAGAATACTATTCAGCAATCAACTTGGCTCCCAGCGACTGTTTCCTATTCGATCGACTGAAGAGACCACTTCGAATATTACAGATTCGAGGATCGGATCAAGTGCTGGCATACGTGTGTTGCAGTCGATGGGGAATACTTTAAAAGGCACAATGCCGATTTTGACGTATAATCCTGTATTTTCCATTTCCTGAATAAATTCCGGGAACTTTAAGATCCTAAAGTAATTTGGGTTAGTTCCGCCAGTAGGTAAATGACTAAAGTTAGGCGAGTCAGTCTCTGGCTGGTGAGATACTGTGGACGAGCGCTTTCCACATAAATACATCACCAGTGCTCACAGTTAACCACTACTCCCCGGACTCACCAAACAGGTACGTTAACTTTAGTAACTTCAAGATCAAAGTAGTATTTTCGTTCAGCGGAGTTACTGGTTGTCGAGTTATCCAAGTAAGCGCTATATATACCTTGAAGGGAAGACTAAAACGAAAAGGGGAGCGTATATATAGGGTCACTGGGCTCCTTCAAGCCTTGCTCTGACATCACAGAAGACAAGGTGGTCACCAAAACCAAGGGGAACTTTCAAAACCACAAAAGTGAATTTCCGCGCATTTACTTCCCTCAGTTCTGATTTACGTGTGAGGAGGAAAGTACCCAACCTTTGTCGTAAGACCACAGTAGTTCTGATGTCCAAAAAGGTTCCTTTTGGAAAAATTTGTAGGTGAACACAATTCAGAGAAAATTGTTGAATCGAATCATTCCAAATTTGGGATTAAGCCAAGACACAAGGTTATGAACAAAATTGTTCCATAACTAACTATACTGATTTTGTTTTATTTTTTTCGTATTTATAATTTAGTCTTTAACCTATCTTTAGCCTTACGAAGTAGTAAAGAAAGTTGTGATCAGCAAAACTTTCCTAATTGTTATTTTGAAATAAATGAACGCACCTAGCAATCTTTTCAGTTCTAAATGACTCTGAACAGCTGGTAATAGTTCCTTGCTGTGACAACAAGCTGCTACGACAGTCACGTCTATTGCAGTGTACTGTACTGACTCCTATTAAAGGCACCGGGCGATCGTGGTCTAGTGGTTAAGACATTGGTTCATAATTCTCGATGTAAGTCGGGGTTTGTGGATTGGAGTCCGGCGTGATTGCCGTAATTTTTGCCTGAGCCAGCAGCTCTTCAAGAAGCATCTCCAAAATACCACAGTACAGCAGCAACTGTTACTCACGCAGTCCACAGATAAATCACGATTAATTACAAGAATAAAAGAAATGACAGTTCGTCAGGAGCCATTATTGATCCGGTACGTATTTGGCAGTATTTTGATGTTTTTTGTTTTTTCCCCACCGTGGCTTGTTCCACCCTGGCATCGCCTACGCAGGATTTCTTCAGTGTGGAGCCATGTCCCCCTGGGCCTCTATAAGCTGGATGCCGCTTATCATTCAACTCCTCCATCCTCTCCTGACAGAGCATGGTACAACGAATCCGTCCGTTGACCTCCCACCTTGAATCGTTCTCAGACACCCTACTGACGACTGTGGATGGCAAGAGCTCCCCTACTGCCTCGTGCAGGCACCAGCAGGGTTCGACATGCCTGTGACAGGTGAAGAACATGTGCTCCGCAGTGCCCTGCTCACAGTACCTGCAGTTGATCTTTTTTCCCCGTTTTGCGGAGGTAACTCTTGAGATTCTCGTGCTCCCTCAAGAACTGGGTGAGGTAAAACTTCACCCCACTGTGCGTTCTTTCAACCCAGGGGGTAGACTGACGGGATGAGAGAGGCTATCCACCTACTTTACCCTTGTCATTGTATCTTGGGCCCTTCTCAGGAATAACCTTCGACAAACCACAGCCATCAGGTCGATGGGTGTTATGCTGATTTATTGTTATAATATTACATTAGAAGTCACTCAGAAAACCCCCACTGCACACTCAAATAAGCGAGATAACCTTTGGTCCATCCCTGTAACCTCATCCAGTCAGGGTCCCCAAGCACACAGTACATGGTTCGTTGAATCCAGCCCTGCCTCGCGTAATGTGCAACTCTGTGCCTGTTACTTATCAACCTTGCACGGGTGTTACCTTAGATGACACTGTCTCGAGAAACAGGCCACTCACTATCCACGTACTTCCTGTCTCATTCGCTCAATGGAGAGTATAATAAACAACCTTGACTGCCTTAGGCCAGGCACATTGTCCCCTGCACTTCCCCTAATTCAAGTGGCTCCTGGTTTGTACGGAGGACTCAGGCCCTGCGGCGAGAAGTGCGGACACATCTCACACCAGCTTGTCAGTCTCCTCATTTCCCTTTTGATTACTGTATGATAAGGCACCCAACACAGTATTAAGGTGTTCTCCTTTGCCAAGGTCTTCAGACCAGCCCAGACAAAATAGTACAACAAGTCAGTCACTGACATAACGTTCATCTTTTCATGCGCAGGAAGTGCTGCATGCGCACCCTCAGTGTGAAGAGCTCTATCTGGAAAACTGCTGCCAACACACCTAGTGGTATCGCTGTCCAGATCCCTGGCCCACAAACTCAAGCACCTGCCAGTCCACCGCTCACTGCTCCATCTGTGTAATACACCATGGCTCAAACCTCAAGCACAGGACCACCACCTTCCCATCTGGATCTCTCATCAGGTTCAAAGTTGTATTTCATCGGTACTGGGTCCCTGACATGTGGAGCAGGCCCACCACACACTCCCTGTGCAATATACAGAGCCCTTCAACCTGCTTGAATGTACATGGAGAGGGGAAAGACCCACCAGGACCTCCAGCGCAGCTGTAGAAGTCGTCATATACCCTGTCATTGCTATCCACGCCTGACTATGTTAGTGGCTGCAGTCCAGATTTTGGAATACACCCGCACAAGAGCGTTCCAGCGATTTAGCCGAGCGTTCAAGGCCTAGAAATGCAGATAAATTATCGTAGTAACATGACCTTACTCACGCCTTTTTTGTGAGGTCTGAACCGTTTTTAATGTCCACATAATTCTCGAACCAATTGAGATAGCTTGAAGAACTTTCTTTTTATTATGAACTAAATCATTTCAGTGGAAATATAGACAATTTACTGTTTATTCTGTTTTTTAATTTCTTTTTATTGCTCATACTGTTCGATAAGTGCCACAATTGAGCAGTGAGCGTCGTTAGTTGGCTGTCTGGTGTCACTGGGTTCATCACCATCGCCATTGGCTAGTCAAGATTTTTCCATAGCCAGCAGGACATTGTCAAATCAAGTTAAAAACAAGCTGCCATTGTGATGTGGTTGCCAGGGATGGACAGTGAAGACAGAAGACGCTGTATCAGGATATTCACATTGAAAACTACGTAGTGTGGGTGTTATGAGGGGGTTTGGATATGTTTGGAGGACTCGCTGACTCAGGCAAAAACTACTGCAATCGCGAGGAGCTAAACCAAAGAATTGTCTTAACCACTAGACCAAGATCACGAGGGTGCCGTTCAATGGGAGTCAGTCAGTACACAGGGAACTCAGTTATTTGCATGCAAAAGGACACTAGATTAATACAAAGAGGACTGAAGATGGGGGAAGAATTTCTTTAGATTTAGGGCGTTGAACGCACAGTTAACACATCATGTTACATAACCAACAGTTATGTCAGTTCCTGTTCCTATCCAATACAAACTATTTAAAAACGCTACACTACGTTACGGATTGAGCTTTACCTCGATTATTGAATATATATATTCAAAATATTCCATGTGTTGAAGCATTCGTTCGTTTCATTCGACGCTCAGTTCCCAAGTGCATTGTTACAAAGCGTTTATATAGCACGGGTGAATTTATTTTAATATAGTTACGTATAAATCCACATTTTGAAGTACTTTTTCTTAAAACTGGTTGGTCATGCGACCTTCTGAATGTCCCGACTTTTTTGAAGGGTGGAGGTGGGGGTTCTGTTACTGTTTGTTTGTGGAGGAGTGTGCAACAAACTGAAGAATTAACAGGTGATATTAATATTAAGAAAAGTCGATTCGAGAATATTTAAACAGTGTACGTTTATAATAATTGTGAAGTGTTGCATTTGTAACTTGCTAAACTCTATACTATTAATATACTGTGATTTATGGCATAGTGATCTGAATGCAACTGATCTCATGACTTTACTTCTTTTGCCGAGATATAGTTTCAAATAAAACCTAATCAGCGCTATTAATTGATTGCAATTGTTTAACTTCAAATTCATTACGATCCCCTGGAAATATAATAGAATAAGTCTCATGCATTGGAAAAATGTTGCTACCCATACGCATAAGAAAAGGCTGAAATTGATTGTTGGAGTCGTGACGTCAGAGCAATGTCACTATTACAGCTGAGCGGCGACATAACTTTTTGATAAGTTGAGGGGGGAGGGGGTGATTGTTTTGTAGCATTAGTCTGATGCTTGTTGCTACTTGTAAGATATTAGGGAGGAGTTAGACGTATCAGTTGTCACTCCAATAAGTTGAGCACAAACTGAACTTGAGTAAGTGGAGCACCATTTCATAATGACCGTGTACACGGTGGGGAAGGGGAGATTATGATTATGTTAATTCCCTGTCTACCCCCAACCTGATACGTCTACAGACAATTAACCTTCAACTTATAAGCCGAACTCACCATGTTGACGTCCTTTTCCAACTGCAAAGCCTGAGTGACGGCCTCCTTGGCAGTGTTCCAGTCATCTTTGGGCGGCTTGGTGATGTCGCGCAAGATGATGCGCCCTCCCCTCTTGTTCAAATACTTCATCAATTTCGTGGCGTGTTCCCGCTCTTCATCCGAGGCTTTCACGAAAAATTCGTGAAACCCTTTGAGAGCGACGTCGTCGCGATCGAAGTGATACGCCTACGTATAAAAACAAACAAAAAATCGACGATTCGTAGCAAAGAAAAGTTTACGAAACTTTATTAAAAAAAAAAGCTTTGAACAATATTGCGCAAAACGGCGTACCATTGACATGTAGACGTAGCTCGCGTACAATTCCATGTTAATCTGCTTGTTGATAGCTTTTTCGGAGTCCTCATGGAAGTTTTGACGAACTTGAGCCATTTTTTATTGATGAAACCAAATTGTAGACCTCACTGGACCTGACAATTCAGGAGAATTTGAATGAAGAGAGTAGATTACAAAGCTGAAGTTCTCAACTCGATTTGCGAGACACTGCGACGCAATTGGGGCACCACAAAGGTTTTATAGTGCGACCTCAGGCGTCAAGGACGGGGTCTCTCCCTGAAGGGGAAGGCGCGGGCGCAGGCGCGAGGTCGACCGACTGATAAGGAACATTGAAAAGAGATGCTCTGAAAAAACCTACATTGTGCTCTTTTTGAGCGAAGTCACTTGTGCCAATGGAAACCATTTGATTTTCCATAATAACTCGATCGCCTGTAGAAAATAGTGGGAAAGTAGCGAAAGAAATGACTTCAACGCGGTATTTCACGCAGTCTGGTTCAGTTTATGGTGCAAATGCTAGTTAAGGCTAATAATAACCATACATGCATACGCAACATGCATTTGTCGTCAATAGGTTTTCTTTCCAGACCCGTCAAACTTCGTACTACCTCTAGTCATTGAACGTCGTAATACTTATTAGCTTTACTAAATTCACTATTTAATGGAAATAATGTAGTGAATACGAAGTTCAACACTTTATCAAGATAACACAAAAACAAAAATCAACTAAATCAATCACTTCAAGTGATTTGTCGCATTTTGACTTGGCTGTGCGAAGTAAAAAGGCAAGTTATGAAATAGGCCGAAAAAATTTGTTTAAGTTCTTTTCAGATCTTTACATTTTACTGTATGGTATTTTAACGCTACATAAGAAAATGGGCTGTAGTGTGTCTGTGAGCACGATTGATCAAACTCGATATGTGGAACGCAGATTACTATGAGTAGGGGTAATAAGGGTAGACCAAAATCCTCCCCAAACTATAGTTATCATAATGATCAAAACACTAAATAATTTTTTTTCTTCAAAACCGCTCGAACGATTTTGATAAAATTTGTTGTTTTGACAGCTCCAAACAACGTAACAATACCATACAGTTTCGATTCGTGGGCAAATGACGAGAGCAGCACAATAAATTACCAAACAATTACCGTCGCGGGCCATTTTATGCCTTTAACGTGGTCCAAAAAAATTCGTTCTTTCCCACAAAAATCCGATTTGGTATCTAGTCATCTCGCAATCTCGGCAATCCGATAGGACGAAGCCCGTGGTTTTTATAGGCAAAAAACGGTTAAAAATTAATAAAACGCAGTTTAATCGCAAATACGCAGTGTTTGGATCGTTTTCAAGGTATTTTTACATCCTGGGTCAAATGGAATGAGTATCAGACGTGCACAACTGCGTATAGTGAAAGTACAGTAACTAAAGTGAGTCAAAGTCTACTAAATGAAAGAACTCGTGGGACGATGACTACAGCGAAACTAATCGCTTCATCGTTTGTACTTCATCAAAACTACTCGCCACATCGTGCCAATTGCCTGCAGGTGGCTGGAATATTTAGTTCTCGTCGTTCCATTGTAGTCAGGTAATGTTTCGTATGGTTTACTGGTATTTTTCGATGGTGAATCGAATGGGATGGGTCAAGGAGCAGTAATGCTAGGTCAAGCTGTCCATGAGAATAATAAACCGTTTTGTAATAATTTGCAGAGTTTTTTACTTTCCTTGCTCTACGAAGTAGAAAGGAAAGTTATGTAATCGGCTGAAAAAAATAATTTTGAGTTCTCTTCTGATCTTTACGTTTCAGACCCCCCTGAGTCCGAAAAACACTATTTGAGAAAATGGTCTGTGTGTCTGTGAACGATTTTTAGAGAAAACCACCGTACCAAATCAGCTCAAACTTGATATCTCGCCCGCAGGTCACCATGGGACGCCAAAATAAGGGTTTGAACGAAATCCACCGAAAGCTAACTATAGTTATCATAGTGATCAAAACACCAAATATTTTTTTTCTCAAAAACGGCTCTAACGATTTTGATTAAATTGTTTATATTGATAGCTTTTAGTAAGGCAATTATACCATGAAATTCCCATTTGTGGGAAAATGACGAGAGCAGCGCAATAAATTGCCAAAACTTTCGACGAAATCGATTTTAGCGCAGTTTTTAGAGAAAACCACCGTACCAAATCAGCTGAAACTTGATGTCTAGCCTACAGGTTACCATGGGACGCAATAATGAGGGTATGGGCAAAATCCACCGAAAGTTAACTATAGTCGTCATAGTGATCAAAACCCCTATTTTTTTTTTCTCAAAAACGGCTCTAACGATTTTGATTACTTTTTTTATGTTGATAGCTCTCAATAAGGCAATTACACCATAAAATTCTCATTCGTGGGAAAATTACGAGAGCAGCACATTAAATTATCAAAATTTTCGATCAAAAGCGTTTTTCGCGCAGTTTTTTCCTTATAAACTCCGCTGGAATTTTTGTAGAATGTTAATAAAATTGGTATTGTAGTCCAATCCAATACCTAAAGGGTGAGTGTTTAAAAACGCACATGAGGTACATGGGGGTCACTCCAGAAATTTCTGAATTTCAACTACTGCTGTTGCGCTTACTACCAGTTCCTACAGTTATTTTCCAATAACTCTGCAAAAGTGATTATAATCCCTCTTCAAAAAATCGTGTTTACAGCCTCATTAATTATCTGGGTACCAATTGCTCAATAATGGTCCTGCAATGAGTACGAGCAGCACAATAAATTCCGGAACTGTGATAAATGAATCGATTAAATATAGTTAGCCATGTACAAAGTGAATTGACGTAGAGCTAAGGAAAGTTGTGTGTTGCAACGCACCAGATATTTCTTTATAATCTCCGCACAAATGTTACCAGAATCTTCAGAAAAATTGAATACCTATACGGCGAGCATCATAAAAAACGCTCGTAAGATATAATATAAGAGCTACTCAAAAAAATTACAGAATTTTCTCACAGTTTGTACCCGGTTATTCCAAAACGCCGACCACGATCCTTCTCAAAAACATCACGTAGATAATCTTTAAAATCGCCTGCGAGCTGATTGCTCAATAATAGTCATGGCACTAGTTGGATCAGCACAATAAATTCCAGAATCACGAGCGCCTGCCGCTGCCGTGTTGAACGTCGTCATGGATGCAATGAAGAACATATTCGATTAGTTGTAGAGTCAGGAGAATCGCTCAAGATGACTTCAACACTTATGGGACTGTATAAATACTCCTTTGACAGTCCCTCGAACAGAGAACAACCAAACTGAGCCAAAAATCGTTATTTTGGAACGTTTTCGAAATTTCCTCGGTAAATACGAAACTGAGATGTGAAACAATCAGAAAATGAATTCACCGAACATTAAATGGTTATTCAAATTTTCTATAAAATGGGGTTAATTAAGTTTACAGCACCACAAGTTTTACATAAACTGAGTTGTAAACAGATTGTGTTTGCGGAGCGACAAAAACCGATGGATGAGGGCGCGCGGAAAGTTGTGATGCGTCGAACCAGATACTTTCCGCTGCAGGTTCGATTTTAGTTGATGTTATTAGGAAGTTATTTAGGTCGTTATTTGTGAGAAAGATCATCGCGGACAAAACGAGTTGCGCAACATTTGTATTGTTATCTCAACGCTTTAGTTAATTGCTCCGTATTTCATCAATCTCTTCGATTTTATCTCTTGACAAAATTATTACGACAAATTCAACTCGATTTATTTGCCACTTAAAAATTCACCAAATCCTCCTCAACATTAATCTTATTTGTTTTCGTTATCGACGGGATGCACTGGATTTTCACTGTAATTTGACACGTCGTGCAGTTAAAAACACACAACTGACGAGCGCTGTAAATCTTCACGCATCAAATACTAAATTTGGCATGTGGCTTGCTTAGGACTTATAATTGACGCAGAACCAGCCGAATGGCTCTTAAAGCTAATAAAAATCTCTCAGTGGCACATGAATATACAGCGTATTGAGAACCCACCCAGAACCATTCAGCACATAGCGCCAGGATGGTTCTCATGACTCTTCTGCGATGGCAGCTTTTCTTTCTCGTTCTGTTCACCCTCATTAGAATCTTGCAGCGAGTTGCCGTTCCCATACATCCTAACATACTGCACAGCAGTTGGGGAGGTGCAGGAGCAATCTTTCATCCTTCAGCTGAAACTGCGCAGTTGTACTCCAGTGGAGGTCGCTCAGAAATATGCGAACCATCGTCAGCCACAGCGAATAGCCTCTCACAATTCTTCCCTAAACGCCCTGCATTTCCTCTCTCCATGCAGATGGGCCACATATGCTGTGAACCCTACTCAGAGCACCTGTGCACTCCCTCTGGTTGTGAAAGCAGAAAAGGGTGTGGTGAGCTCCTAGGTAGGAAGCCTCTCAGAACATCTACCCTAAGGAGGACGCTATAACTGATCCATTTGATTCTTACTGAGCCTCTGCCTAAGAGGAGAGCAGCAACTGTCGCTTCTTACTCAACAATGGCTCTTCGTAGCTCCCTCCCATTAGTGTTTGTCAGGCACACCCCAGTTTCACTCGCACCCTCTCACTGAAAGCCACTTTGCAAACCTGTCAGGATATCCTGCACAGTCGTTTCGTTGTCAAGTTCCCTGAAGGATGGTTGTTGCTATACCTTGACCCCCAAAGGCCTTTTTAATCTTATCAGTAATCCTTTTCGGGTCTGCCAGCCTGGTGGCTCAATTCAATCAAAACATCCCCGTAACAGCACTTCTAATAGCACTAACCTCTACAGGCCAACCTTAGCCTGCTCGTGCTGATAATAATGACATCAGTACATCTCCCTAATTTATGATGCCATTTTTACCCACCTGGCTCTTTGTCCCTGGTTAATGGGTGAACATTTCTCTACCTGAGGCCCACCCAACTCTACGCTCCTTATTACAGGCCCCTCTACCAGGCTGGGGCGGATTCAGCTCACAATGGAAAGGGGCAGCAAACTAATGTGACCCTGAAACTTTGCTCACCTAATACCCATCAAGACACACCAACAGAGACATCACTCTGCCAACATTCCTCCTCCAGAACTGCACTTGCAACCACCGTTGTTCTTTCCAGCAGTTTACAACGCGACTCATCAAACTGTTCCGCGCGTCGCCACTTACTTGTGCTTCATCCCAATCTTTCCCTCTATCACCCCTGCTGCTTCCAACCACTTTGCACCACTTCTGCACCTCATGCCTCTACATTCACTGCCTCATCAAGGGGCCCAACGAAAGTTAAGTTCATTTTTTCAGTTGTATCTGTTGCTCGAGCTTTCATTGTATGTATGTTTCCTTAAGAGAACCTTTACTTTAATATAATTACTTTCCTCGTAGTCTTCCCTCATTCAAACCCTTTTTCTTTGGTTTTTATTCACATTTCATTTTTCGGTATTTCTACTGTGGTCTTCCAAACCAGCCCTACGTGTTAGATGTTACTGGGAAACACGAAATTTTCATTTCTGCACACCTCTTTCCCTCTAAGCTTGGTCCTAATAATAATGATGATAATTTTCTTAATACCACTCTATGTAAATTAGTTATTTCTCCCATACTGTGAAGCACAGACATATCCATGATTAGATGTTTCTCCCAACAAGGGGGAACTTTAACTGTTCTACGGAAAATCTGAATTTGACACGTGAAATATTGATTCAATATAAAACCTCATCATTAGGCGTATGATTAGGCGCTTTCTCGACATCGAAAGGAGCAAAGTTGGACGAAACAACAATTGCCCTCCTCCTCCAATTCCTTCTTCAGTTGCACTCTGCTCTTCGCCTAATGAGTGTGTTCCTCTCCTTTTATTTTCATTTCTTTTCCCATTGGAGTTTTCATTTCAATAATTCGTTGAGCCGTTTATGTACACTCAGCTCGCGATTTTCCGAAGTAACGCCAGGAAAGCTACTCCCAGACATCCCAGGGCCCTGGGAAGAAGCCACGAGGACGTATGAAAAGTATACCCTCTACGTCTCATTTTAACAAATGTTTTCTTTCAGGGTTGTCTTAGGCTTGCTCCGAGGAAAAGCGCTTAGTGATGTGCAATATCCTCTTTTAAAAAAAATAAATACAGTGCTTTCAAATTAATTTCGCACAGTGTAAAAAAACATCCAAATTTGAATGGAAATTCCTCACTTTTAATCGAATAATCTCAACTATCGTTTAGTTTGGAAATGAATGCGTCGTATTTCATTCTGTCTTAATCCCAGCCGATTGGTTAGTCATCGGTTTGTTTTTAGGCATTCGACGATAAGGTTCGATATAACCACGTAGTTAGGAAGGTTTGAAAAACACCATTTGGCGAAATGGTTCGAGGGTACCTTCGAGCCGAACCAAATCGTGCGAGGATCTTGAAAACCAGCGGAGTTTATAAGGAAAAAACTGCGCGAAAAACGCTTTTGGTCGAAAATTTTGATAATTTATTGTGCTGCTCTCGTCATTTTCCCACGAATGAGAATTTTATAGTATCATTGCCTTATTAAGAGCTATCAATATAAAAAATGTAATCAAAATCGTTAGAGCCGTTTTTGAGAAAAAAATTTGGTGTTTTGATCACTATGATGACTACAGTTAACTTTCGGTGGATTTAGCCCATACCCTATTATTGCGTCCCATGGTAACCTCTAGGCTAGACATCAAGTTTCAGCTGATTTGATACGGTGGTTTTCTCTGAAAACTGCGCTAAAATCGATTTCGTCGAAAGCTTAGGTAATTTATTGTGCTGCTCTCGTCATTTTCCCACAAATGGGAATTTTATGGTATAATTGCCTTATTGAGAACTATCAATATACACAATTTAATCAAAATCGTTAGAGCCGTATTTGAGGAAAAAAATATTTGGTGTGTTGATCACTATGATAACTATAGTTAACTTTCGGTAGATTTTGTTCAAACCCTTATTTTGGCGTCCCATGGTGACCTGCGGGCGAGATATCAAGTTTGAGCTGATTTGGTACGGTGGTTTTCTGTAAAAATCGTTCACATACACACAGACCATTTTCCCAAACAGTGTTTTTCGGACTCAGGGAGGGTCTGAAACGTAAAGATCTGAAGAGAACTCAAAATTTTTTTTTCAGCCGATTACATAACTTTCCTTCCTACTTCGTAGAGCAAGGAAAGTAAAAATGGTTCAGGTCACCTTGTCTTCTGCGATGCCAGAGCGTAAGGCTTGAAACTTCGATAGGAGCCGAGTGAGCCTATATATTTCTCATTTCATTTTATCATTTACCCCATCAGGGTAAATATAGCGAGCGCTTACTTGGAGAGCTTCAACGAGCAATTCTGCCCACTGATCTGAAAATGAGATTAATTAAACACGTAAACGCGTCTTCCCGAATTTTCTAGGAAAACGAAGCTAACAATTTGATGAAACTCACAACTCGCTAGTAGAGTACCACAAGTTTTTTGTGTTCAATATTCACGAAAAACTCTAAAATAGATTGCTCCTTCAAATATACCGAACACGTCACTGCCTGATAATACAAATAGTTACGTAACTGACAAAACAAGATAAATAAACGAAGCGACAAAGGATCGCATCGTTGTTTTTGATTGTAGGGTTTACCAAAAGATTAGAGAGAGCAGTAATAAGACGTGGCTCTCATTTCAAACATCAGCGACCCCTTCACGAACTGATGAACTGTCACCATTGAACCCAAAAAAAATGCAGGTCAAATGAGCATAACGACCGTGTTTGGCTCAGCTCAGGCCGAATTAGTTCATTGCTGTTGCCCTAAATGAGAAACTCGGAGCATTCAAGTCCAGCCCTTCGCGACCTAAGGCCTTTGAAATGGTAGCACACCTGCTGACATTTTTCCCTTTGGACTTTCCCAAATGTACACTCCCTCCCTTACTACCTCGCCATGGGCATTCCAACGTTCATTCTCTGACTCGACTCAAAACTTTGGACATTCGTCACTCAGCTCTTGCCCAGTTATGCGCACTTTCGGAACTCAGCTCACAACCCAGTTCACCTATCCAAAGACCACCTTGCGCCACCGTGTAAATCCTCGCTCACACTCACACCTAAATCTCGTCACTTTATATCCCAGTGTACTTACAATCCCGTTTCTCACCCAACTCATTTATTCGTTTTTATTTGTCCACAAAGCTCCTTTAAAATGTGTAGGCAACATTCTGTTGTACGACATCCGTCAAGTTTGCCCATGAGACCCCATGACTTCACTGTTTCTGTACCTTCATCACAGTCGTGGATGATCCATCACCCGCACACCTTTAATTTATACATTCCCTATTTCTGCAAGTACCTAATTGGCAGAACTTGAAGAAAAGTTGTCTGCAGCTCTTTCTCGCGCTGAACTTCTGTTGCTCAAGGGTTACTGGGCCCAACACCATTCAGGGTCTGTGGATGCGGTTGAGAGACAATGATTGAACCGAATTGGCTCAAAATTTCTATTTAGCACGTCACGAAGGGACGCCAAAATAAGGATGTGAGCAAAATCGGCCTATACTTTTCACAGTTATCACTAATATTTTTACTTTCCTTGGCTCTACGAAGTAGAAAGGAAAGTTATGTAATCGGCTGAAAAAACATTTTGAGTTTTCTTCAAATCTTTACGTTTCAGACCCTCCTTAGTCCGAAAAACACTATTTGGGAAAATGGTCTGTGTGTGTGTGTCACTAAAGTGTGTCTGTGAACGATTTTTTGAGAAAACCACCGTATCAAATCAGCTCAAACTTCATATCTCGCCCGCTGGTCACCATGGAACGCCAAAATAAGGGTATAGGCAAAATCCACCGAAAGTTAACTATAGTTATCATAGTGATCAAAACACCAAATTTTTTTTTTCTCAAAAACGGCTCTAACGATTTTGATTAAATTTCTTATATTGATAGCTCTCAATAAGGCAATTATACCATTAAAATCCCATTCGTGGGAAAATGACGAGAGCAGCACAATAAATGATCAAAATTTTCGACGAAAAGCGTTTTTAGCCCGATTTTTCCTTGTAAACTCCACTGGAATGTTAGTAGAATGTTAAAAAAATTGGTATTGTAGTCCAATCCAATACCTAAAGGGTGAGTGTATAAAAACGCTTATAAGATACATGGGGCTCAGTCTAGAAATTCCTGTGTTTCAACTACCGCCGTTTCGCTTACAACTAGTTCTAAAAGTTTTTACCCAATAACTCTGCAAAAGTAATTACTATCCTTCTTCTAAAAATTTTTGTTTACAGCCTCATTAATTATCTGTGTACCAATTGCTCAATAATCGTCCGGGAATGAGTACGAGCCGCACAATAAATTCCAGAACATTAGGCGCTACCGCTTCCTGCTGCTGTGAAGTGTTGTTTGACCAAGTTCAAAGGCACTGAGTGATAAATGAATTGATTAAATAGAATTAGCCATGTACAAAGTGAATTGTTGTAGAGTTAAGGAAAGTTGTGTGTTGCAACACGCCAGATATTTTTGTACAAAAATAGCTCTAATGATTTTGTTTATGGACTGATCCAAATAACATGCCAGTACCGTTAAATTTTCAATCGTGTGAAAATGACGAGAGCAGCACTATAAATTGTCAAAAATGTCGAGGAAAATCGATTTTAGCGCATTTTTCCCCTCGGGAGTGCCGCTCAAATGAAAGTAGCATTCTCAGAAAAATGAAAGTGGTAATCCAATTAACTACTCGTAATATAATTAGGTACAACCCCAGAAATTCTGGAATCGTTTTGTTGACTGCCATTTCTCACACCCGATGATTCTTTCTGACAGTGACGATGATCCTTCTCAAAATCACGTCGACAGCCTTATAAATCCCCTGTGCACCGATTGCTCAATAATGGGCATGAGTAGGAGCAACTCAACAAATTACCACTCGTGTTCCCAACAGACGAAAATGCCATCATCAGGAGCATCAGCACTTACGCCATCCCTGTATGGGGCACGGCTTTCACTCTTCGCCGGCTGGAGGGCTCCTACATGAAGACTCCCAGGAAGAGGACCGCCAACTCTGCAAGGAAACTGGCCTTCTTTCCTTCTGTGAGGCAGTGCAACCTACGCCCCCAACCTCCCTAATTCGACAGCGGGTAACCCCAACCCATTCATAAGCTGCCTCACACAGTACACCCCCAACGCCTATTGTGACACTAGCCCTTCCTTCGTACATACCCGCCCCCTTTATGAAGCCGAGTACGTCCTCCACCGCAGCTTCTGCTATGATATGGGGCTCAATAATCCCCTGGGCAAAGTATCCAAAGCGTTTGACTGCTAAGGCAGGGCACTCACATAGGATGTGCTCCGCCGTCTCGTCCTCCTCACCACAGAGTCTGCATTCCACCACCTCTGAGATGCCCATCCGCAGACCATGCTCCCTCATCCCACGCTAACCCTGTCCCAACCTCCTAGTCTCGCAATTGCACATGAGTCCGGGTCGGCAACCACGGGGGAGGGGTTTTAGTTGGCAAGTTGGGTGTCTTTTGAAGATTTAACCCCTCCCCGGGAACGTCCAGGGGGGGGGGGGAACTGGTCATCTGACTCTCTTTGCTTAGACTAAACCCACGGCATACTATCTGACGAAATGTTTCCGTATTAAATGAAGTACAGTGCAGCCTTTTTCGCATTCTCCATTCACATAGCGCGTCACGTACTTTTCCCACGAAGCACATAAAACTCAGGTGCCTAAAGCTTCACTCCTTCGTGCCCTCAAATCCAGACAGACAGCCCACTGAGAGAAGCCGACATCACTTTATCAGCTAAGCCGAACACAAGGAGTGGAACACACACGAATAATGCAGTGAAATATTATTGCTTCTTGTAATTTCTAAACATGAAAAAAAGAGTAGGTTTAGTTGAATATCACAGCGCTAGTAGAAAGTTGCACAAGTCAAATAAGTCGTACAGAACTCGGAACATCGGCGACATTTCAACAATTGAAGTAACAAATAAGTGGGAATATGGATCAGAGGGAGCGACAGGAACGAGGTTTGTAGCTGTTTGTTTCGGTGAGTTAATTAAGTACTGAGGGACAGGTCTGCTGAGAGTCATTCCCCAACTAGCCTTAGTTATTTATACATTCAGAAGGTTGTTAGCTCCAACCAGGCTCACTGGAGGAACTACCTTGTGAAGGAAAGCCGCTCTTCCCAGTACGACCTAGTATTTAGGCACAGGCAGGTGGGTTTCCCACCTTCCTAGGGCTAGTTAGTCTCATATCAACATCACTGATGCAATTAGGCCCTAACACTCTATAAGATAATTACGTACTTAGAGGAAATCCTTCTCATTTACCAGTCTTGCTAGTTAGATAGGGAATACCTATGTTTTCTAACACCCCCAGGGTGCCCAGCTCATCTGTTTTATTGAAGGGTAGATCTGGTCACATTCGATACAAGATGACCTAGAGTCGGTGAGTGGAGATCGAAGCTCAAGTCTTTTGAAGGCACCACTGTTCTTACTGAGAGAAAACACGTTAGCAGTGAGGCCACCCTTTGCAGCTTTGACTTTGTGCAGTTTTACATCGTAAGTGACCTCGGTTTGATTAATTTTCCAAGTTTGCTGCACTGAGCTGGGGGTTGGGGGTTAATTCAAAGGAAATGAAGAAAGAAATGGCCTGCATAAATCTGGCTGGAGTCAATACCAAACAAGAGGACGAAACTGACAATCGGTGATGTGCAGCTCGTCTACGGCGCTCAAAGTTATTTGTCAGAACAGCCCGATGTAGGAGGAAATAAGCAATCTATACAGCGTCCCACAAGTTCACTGAGATACTCAACAGTCTGTCTGGGGCTTAGACCACTCTAAAAAGGACCATTCGTGACCTGCGACGAATTCACCAAGGTACGACCAATGTGGACTGGTGGTTGCACTGAGTTATCGCGTATTTGGGAACAAATGTTTCACGGCAGAACCTTCTTCAGTCCTTAGTTCGAGCATGTTTGGTTGTTGCAAAGCTCCGCCATTCTTAATACAGTCCTGATATAGCTCTCACTGTGACTCTTTGCTGTTTGCTCGATTGAAAATGCGGCTAAAGGGACATTGATTTGATGGTAAAGAGACTGTTGTTGGGACAAATGTACTAATGGCGATTCCTAAGTCTGACTTTCAAGAGCGCTCTAATAAGTGGAAACATATTAGCGTCTTGTTCATTCCAATGAGGATTGCTTAGAATAATAAATCAAGCGCTGAGTAATAGGTTGGATACTTTGGGGACAGACCTCGTATTCAAGATTCTTCTAGAAGAGATGACAATTTTTGATCCCCCGCCTTCAACTTTTCTTCACTTCTGCTGCAACCCACTCCCTCGCCCGTCATTACGTTTGATTGTTGAACACAGCTTTGTGCTCAATCGATGACAGTTACTTCTAGGAAAGCAGGACCGCCGTCTGTCAGCGTTTCATTCATATCTCCATGAGGTCAATGTTTTTCTTGCATCGAACCGGTCTCAGCAAACTCCAGCAACATTGTCTCAAGTTCAGAACCTCCACAGGTTCGTAAATCCTCTCAGAAAAATGAGTCTGGGGGAACAGGCGGTTTCGAAATGGTGTCATGGCAGCACTCGACAGTCAGATTCGCATCCCTGCTTTATCTGTGAAAAGCATCACGGGCTAAGTGCCCACGTTTCCTCAAATCCAGCCTGGATGCTGGAAGAGTTTATGTACGAATTGCCCGGCAACTTTACACACTTTCGAAAACTGCTATTCAATATCGCCAACAGCGGGGAGCAGGGAGACGACCCCACAAGCTGCGGCCGCTTGGAAGAGTAGGAGCTGCTTAGCCTGTCGAGCATGGACAGAAGAAGGAGGAACGACGTCGTGCGGTCGCCACAGCCGAAAATACTACGACTAAGTTTCTATTTTTTGTCGAGTTATGTCTATTTCGAACGTCAGAAGAAGAGGAGGACTTCCGAGCGACCGTCTGCCTCGAAATAATTAATATTGTGCATTAGATTCTGTCTCGCTCTAAACCAGAGTGAGCGCAAGGTAGCGTTCCACCACATATTTATTGATTTGCCTTTTGTTTTGGTCAAGCCCTATTTCACATGGATTTAGTTTTTATTACCGAGTGAGAAGTCGCCTCATTAATTTATTATTTGTACAAAAAGCAGTATTGAGTATGTTTAGTTCTGTTGTTGACGTTCGGAGCAAAGCGCATTCTGTGTTCACATTGGCGATAACGCCCTCCCACTTCCTCAGTCTTCCAAGCCCAGCTCCCTTCAGTTCATGTCAGTTGTACGTCTGTCCCCAATCACCAACCACCTCTGTCATTTATCTAAAGAAAAATAATATTGTACGTGGAAAGCAGTTTCAGTGCCGCAAACCCTTTGATGGGAAACTACCACAACCAGCTCACAGATACGTCGCCTTTGTTGTACGCGCGAGTTGCGCTTTGCGAGCTCGATTGTCAACAGAATTATTGGAGTCCCCCTCCTATTGATTATTACTTTTATATTAATTTATTGAGTTTTATTTTGTTGTGGTTTTTTTTCACCAGCGCTGTACAGCCTCCCTTAAATTATCTCTCCGGTACAGTGCTGTACATTAAACAGAGTATAATAAAAGAAGATTCTATTCCTCCATTCTTTTTGATGTCGACGCTGTCATACTTACTGTCTTGTGCTGTTTAGCCCCGCCCGAGTGAGAGACGATAATTTTTTTTGAGCGCTTGGTCACATTAATTTAATTTAATTTATTGTGTCCCGGCCAAGATCCTCACATTATATTGTTTCCAAGAGTGGAACTGATCAGTGCACGGTTGTCACAGCATCTTTACATGCAACTAGCTATAGAGGATCACCTGAGGGCCAGTGTCCTCTGAGGAGGAGGGAAGTTTTGACCCCCGTTAGTGAGAAAATCGTCTTTTGTCAAGATATGAACAGATTCTCTGAACCCTGGATTTGCAGCTGTGTGGAACGGAGACGTACGATTCACAGAAGATGCATATTAGCCGTAAGAGACTGAATGGGATGTAAATAGTCAATCCTACCTTCATAGTATAGCAATGTGCTCGAGTAAATTTAAGCGAAAACGCCTAATTCTCCAGTACTTTGGTTCCTAAGGCGCACAGGGATGAGTTACTCCCAGTCCCTTCTATTATTGGGCGTGAGAAAACATGCTCTACATTTTGAGCCCCATCCATGACCCACAGAGTATGGTTAGTAGAGAAAAGGCAAAACAAATACCTGTGATTCCTTTCCTATGCCTTTACAGGAGCCACAATTCGCACATTTCCCCACTGGGTCTAGGTTAATGCCAATAAGAGCGTTCATGTTGTGTAAGTCACCCAAGAGAACATCATCCAAAACCTCAACAGTCTCGTTTGTTATTACACATCACTGACGACGTTCCTCGCATCTGTTACGACTTACGTGCAATATTACTTTTAAATTTTACGTTTGAACTATTTCCAATCATTTTTTCCTAACAAACGCGAACTGATTGACGTTTCGGGACTCCCTCGTTTTACATTGAATCAAGTCTTTGGCGATGATACAAAAATATTTAACTTCACTATGCAACCGGACGCGTTGTCGTCTCTTAAAAAATCAGCCTTTCCAACGCGACGAACAACAAAAGAGCGAGAGATCCAACAGCCACTCGCTTGTTGGCCGAGCTTGGTGTGAAACAAAAATCCGTGTTGCATCGTTCAGGGTCGATGTGATCTTTGAACCGGCTCATGATGTAGGACCAGTCGCAGAGACCGAGGTCGCAGCCTTCGTAATTGACGAGGTACTCGTTCAAGTAAAACATGATTTTCCACTCTTCCCCGCTCGAGCATCTGCGAAATACGGTAAACACAAAAGAAGGTGAAACGTGGAAGTCGTTTTGAAGAGAAGAGGCAACCTATAACCTACTTCAAGCCTGCGATAGAAAGTTTATATCTTTCCTCAGCCCTGCAAACTTGGAAGACAAATTATGTAAAAAGCTAAAAATACAATTATCAGCGTTCTTCACATATTAACGTTTAAAAGGTCCAAAAAATACCATTTGAATAAAAATTGACCATCAGGTCAACACAACGCCAAAACAAAGTTGGTACAGAACTGACTATAGTTATCACAGCACCAATTTTGTTTCTCAAAACTCTCTAATAATTTTGATTACTTTTTGTGCAGAAAGTTCTAAGCCACTCGATGGTAACGTAAACTTTTCATGGGAAAAATGACGAGAGCAGCACAATTGTTACGAGGGGTGGTTTGGAAATGTTTGGAGAGCTGCTGACTCAGGCAAAAATTGTGAATGAACCTTCATCTTACCACTAGACTACAACTGCTCGGTGCCTTTAATGAGAGTCAGACAGTAAACAATAAATTGATTATGTCCAGTTCATGTGATACTAGCAATCTCACTAAAAACGTGAGTCGTCCAATAAGGCACTAGCACAATGGTAATTTAAAGGGGGCTATAAAATAATTAACCCTTTGCACGTTGGACTTTTTACTTTCCTTGGCTCCACGAAGTAGAAAGGAAAGTTATGTAATCGGCTGAAAAAAAAATTTGTGTTTTCTTCATATCTTTACGTTTCAGACCCCCCTGAGTCCGAAAAACACTATTTGGGAAAATGGTCTGTGTGTATGTGTGTCTGTGAACGATTTTTAGAGAAGCCCAAATAAGGGTTTGAACAAAATCCACCGAAAGTTAACATATATAGTTATCATAGTGATCAAAACACCAAATTTTTTTTCTCAAAAACGGCTCTAACGATTTTGATTAAATTTTTTATATTGATAGCTCTCAATCAGGCAATTATAGCATAAAATTCCCATTCGTGGGAAAATGACGAGAGCAGCACAATAAATTACCAAAACCCTCGACGAAATCGATTTTAGCGCGGTTTTTAGAGAAAACCACCGTACCAAATCAGCTGAAACTTGATGTCTAGCCTACAGGTTACCATGGGACGAAAAAATAAGGGTATGGACAAAATCCACCGAAAGTTAACTATAGTTATCATAGTGATCAAAACAACAATTTTTTTTCTCAAAAACGGCTCTAACGATTTTGATTAAATTTTTTATATTGATAGCTCTCAATAAGGCAATGATACCATAAAATTCCCATTCGGGGGAAAATGACGAGAGCAGCACAATAAATTATCAAACGTTTCGACCAAAAGCGTTTTTAGCGCAGTTTTTTCCTTATAAACTCCGCTGGAATTTTGGTAGAATGTAAAAAAAAACTGGTACTGTAGTCCAATCCCATACCTAAAGGGTGAATGTTTAAAAACGCTCATGAGATACATGGGGGTCACTCCAGAAATTCCAGAATTTCAACTACTGCCGTTTCGCTTACTACCAGTTCTTAAAGTTTTTACCCAATAACTCTGCAAAGTAATTACTATCCTTCTTCACAAAATTTGTGTTTACAGCCTCATTAATTATCTGTGTACCAATTGCTCAATAATGACCCTGGAATGAGTACAAGCAGCACAATAAATTCCGTAACGCTTCCTGCTGCTGTGACGTGTTGTTTGACCAAGTTCAAAGGAACTGAGTGATAAATGAATTGAGTAAGTAGAATTAGCCATGTACAAAGTGAATTGTTGTAGAGCTAAGGAAAGTTATGCGTTGCAACGCACCAGATATTTGGGATTGAATTAGAAACACTGAAGAGGACTGATTGATGTGTGGTTAATGCGGCCTGAGCTTTTCCAAAGTAAGGTTATTCTTATTTATAAAAATATCTGTGGTCCATTTCGGCTCATTTGTCACCATGGCTATTTTGACCAAGTAATCACAAAGCGTCATTGCAACATATTAAGAATCCTTGCCTAGCTTCCTAAGGAATGCCAGCTATTTCCTGCTAAGAGTCTCCTGTGATGTCCACCTTTGCAGTTGTACAGGGTGCGGCATAAAGGTCAGATGTTTTTGAAATGGCTAGTACTTCCCCCCTAATGGGTTGACCAACGTGGGGAAGGGACCATTGTAATCGGGAGGTCTAAGCGTTTTTTACCAGTTGAAGTCATGGACCTGTGGACAGTAGAGCACCGAGTTTTTGCTTACGACAGTTTCGTTCGTAATAACGAGTCTATCACGGCAGTCCAGCGTGAGTTTCGTCGTCATTTTAATATCCACCGAAATTGGGCTGTTCCCTCTAGAAACACCATTCTTCGTTGGGCTGAAGGTCTTCGAACACCAGAGAACATTGAAAGTGTACAACAAGCACTAATTTACAGCCCGAGTCGATCAACTCGCCTGCATGCTGCGGAACTTCGCCTCAGTGATCGATCGGTTAGGCGTATTTTGCATCTAGAGTTGAGGTTTCACCCCTATAAGTTGCCCATTGTGCAACAATTACACCCAGGGGATTATGCACTGACAATGCAAATGAGGATCTCATTTTGTTCATGAGCGATGAGGCTCACTTCCACCTCAATGGCATGGTGAATCAGCAAAATTGTCGTTATTGGGCTGATGAAAACCCCCGACAATTACACGAACAACCGCTGCATAGCCCCAAAGTTACTGTTTGGCGCGCCATATCCCAAACTTGCATCATCGGCCCTTACTTCTTTGAAAACGACAATGGTATTGCTGTTACCGTCAACTCACAACGCTATGTCGAGATGATAACCGGCTTTTTTACACCTGAATTGAGACAATAACGTATTGCAATCCGGCGTATGTGTACACCTCAAAGCACGTGTTTACCAGCACAAGCCCCGAACATTGGAGGAATTGAAGGATGCTATTCGCATGGAAATCGTCTCAGTTGAGAGAGCAACGTTGGAAAACGTTTTTGGAAATTTCCAAGAAAGACTCCAGCAGTGTATCACGAACGAGGGACGCCACTTGACTGACGTGATTTTCCACGCTTGAATTTATAAAATGCTTTTAAATTGTGAATCTAAATATGTCAATAAAAACTCTTTTAAGTAAAAATGACCGAAGTTATGATTTTTTCAAAAACGTCCGACCTTTATACCGCACCCAGTACCAAAGACCAAGTCGCCCCCTTTCGATCTCAAGCACTGGGTCAAGACGAGGCCAGGGGGGTTTTCTCATCTGTACCACACCACCCGCACTGAGGTCGACTATGCTCATAAATACACGTGGTTGTTCATTTTGCTGAGTTCCGTGATGATCCCTATTATCTGCAAGGCCTTCCTCTCTGTCTGATATGGTGTGTTGGTCTTGAGATGAAACGTTTGAAGTACCCCCCACTCCCGCAGTATTTCTGGTAGCCTGATGCACTCTTCTGGCCTATTCTATCACTGTCCTCTTGATGGAAATGCCCAACAAAGGGGAAGGGGCTGGAGAGCAGACGAATTGAGTCTGGCCGTATGGTCCACCCTCTCATTTCTACCTGTTTATGGCCAAAAATCCATTATTCTAGTAGAGTTTGTTAAAGGTTTGAGCGGCATCCTCACTAGTTCTTCAGCAACTTGCAAAACGCTTGATTATGAGTCATTACGTTGATAGTTTCATTGCTCTGTCCTTTGTCAAGCATTATGACATCCCCAGCAATAATAGCACAAATCTCTGCTAGAATAACTGTCATAGTGTGACCCAGGACAATCTACATCATGACATGAAAACCTGACAAGCAGTTTCGGGGTTTGGGCTTCAAAAACCCGTGAGCTGTACTAGCTACCTGGACAAATCTGGCCAGAAACGAAGGCCCAAGGATGGTTTCTGGAAGAAGGCTAGGCCTGACTATCTCATCTCTCCCTTTTCGCCCTGGCACATGTTCCTGTTGATTTATCGATCGTATCTCCCGTTCCCTGCTCCCTTCCAGCGCATAAACAGTCTCTGGATCTGTTCGAACGAAGAGGAAGAACATTCAACCGTCGCTTCAAAATCTGTAGCTCTTTAATTTCATTTTACTTTTGGTTTACTTTTGGTGGTAGGTAGGAGAGGACAATTAATTTTTAATTCCAGTTCCTTTTTCCATTTATAAATTTTTTTGTTATATTTGAAGCTCAGTTTCTTTTTAAGATATTCCCTTTGAATATGTCTTAATGGTTTTGCTTTTTCTTTCCCTAAATTCATGGGCTCATCCCCACTAAGAATTAATTTTCTTATTTTCCCTTTTTCCTTTATTATCGTCACACCTCCTAGAGTCACGTATCCATTAGAAGGTTTCAGATTCATCTGTGTAGATGTTGATGCCATTAGGTGGCTGAAATCCACGACTTTGTTGTTCCATAGGCTTCTTTCTAGTCGCACTTTGTTTTTCCTGTCGAACTCGTGCCTGGGCACAACCATGTTATTTGCCGAGCTCCATAAAGGCTTCCAAGTTCCTGAATACAGCCAGGTGCCCATTACTAGGCTGGGGCACCTTAACTATTCCAAGCTAGTCAGGCTGTAAGCCACAACACCTTTATACCTTCTGTCTTGACCAATATATCAATGGCAAGAAGGTACCAGCTTTGTTATCTCTATCCAACCTACTGACAGAGGAACATTTTCATACTCTAGTGGTTGGGGAGACAAATGGTGTCGCATATCCCACCACTAATGACTGTGGCTTACCTCAAAGTTTTTCTCTTTCCATTATGTGAGCTAAATCTTGCATATGAAGTGTGCAGCTCGACTAAGAAGGTTGGGAAGTGAAAAGAAGCCTAAAGAAATCATGAGATCTCAGAGGGCTGATAATAGACTCGCAACCAATTTCTCCATCAATCCCATAGTACCTGCCTTTCATTAAGCCCCCTCCCCCAACTCATTACACGCTACAACCTTGGTCAGTACAAGACATTTCTGGTAGACAAAACATTTCTCCTACTTAATTTTTACCAATCAACAAGGGCAAAAACGTTGTTTTTTTCTGTACATAAACTGAGGCGTGGTGAACGAGTTGATCGGCAGGGGGGTCATAGTCTCTCGAATTTTTGCACTTAAAACGAGTCAAACTCACCTGTATAAAGTCGCAGCAAGATTTCCAGTGAACGGCGATATCCTGGACGTCTTCCACTGCCGCTCTGACATGGCCATTCTGTTTTTGTGCGTGGGTGGGGTCGAGTCACGAGCAAGTCCCAATTTTGTAATCGCGGCTCTCAGCGTCACGGAGTGTGCAAAGTACAACGTCAAAGGGCTGACGTCCTGAGTTCCGTTATTCTTCGTAATGTTACTATGAAACAAGTTAAAGACATAAGACCTCCACGAACGTTTAAAAGAAACAGTAAAAATCTCTATCAGTCGACGATGCGAAGGCGAATGGACTTACTCAAATTTGAGGAGCATGTCTCTTACAAGGGGGCAGCCCAATTTCATCGTCATAGGGTTCCCGAAGCCAGAGCCGTAGTAGTACTTCAAATCATTGTAGTATTCCAGTGTCTGTCGGAAAACAAGCATTATGCCGTTACAAGGGGGTATCGTGCAGCCCAGACAGAGATACCTGGGTAACTTATTGTATCAAAGCCTCATACTAGAACTGATGTCACAAGTACATTCACCTCAAGATCGTCTTTGGTAAAAGCTGCACACCAAGGGGAGACCGGGCGCTGGTAGTAGACAGCTTTTTCACTCCTACACATGTCGTACATTGACTTCACTGTTTCTGAAATAAAAATGAACGGATAAGTGACAATAGACGTTCGCTGGAAACTTGATGACTCGACGAGACAACAACTCCCAGTTGTTCAAAACTCAAAGTTTTCAACTGTTGCACTTTTTTTTCTAATTTGTTAAGTACCAAATTCAGGTTATGTTATAATAGACTAGGTTAGGCAAGATTAGTTAGGTTACTAAGACTAGGTTAGCTTCATTTCGTCGTAGCTTAGGCCGCTCCATCACCGACTGTTTGTGCGACATCAGCGTCTCGTGGGTTTGCCATAATAATCTTTAACTGTGGTGAATTTCGGAATATGATCTTTGCTTGTCCATCGTTAACGTTCAACTCATTCACTAGAATTCCCCGTAACAACACTTTCAGTCACATCAGAACGAGGTAAGACAAAAAATAAAAGACAATTCAACTGAACTCATCTTCCGCGGGTGTCTCTCGCGATTCCTCCAGTTTTCCACTGGCCGATTGAACTTTTGACATTGGCGTCCCCAGAGTTTACCTTTTATTTCATTTCTTGCATTAGCTACAAAGCTTTCTTTAATTCATAATACATTTCGTTAATATTTGAGTGAGCGAATTTATCTTTCAAACCAATTCACGCTCAAACACACCTAAAGACTCGTCGAGAGAGAAACAACGTTTTTTTGTACAGTATAACGTCAATAAAATATAACAATTCACAACTTACTGAACTCCAAGTCGTATTTGAAACCAAGTCGAGAGCTCACGCGATGAATCATATCTTTCATGTCAGAAGATCCTTGAAACGCTTTTGCTTCCTCGTGCGCTTGAGGCCTCTCTTGACTGTTATCCCACTCCGTGCAATTCTTGTTCACCTGCACAAAAGAAAAATTCATTTTTAAACGTCGTCATCTCAACCTAATTCTAAATGAGATCGTTTTCTACTTGAACAATCGGATAACTAAAAACTAGCCCTGGACGATTTATGTGGAATGAGGAAAGAGAGAGGAGGGGAGGGGTGACAGCATGAAAAAGTTTCAGTTTGGTTAGCTCGACATTGTGTCAGAGAAATAAGGGGGGGGGGGCGTTCACGAAGCAAAGTGGTTTCGTAAGGAGCAATAAGTGCGTCACTGAATATTATGTATGTTTATAAATTATACGCTTATCGTCTCTAATTATGGCATCGGCAACGAGCAACTGTTAGAAACAGCTTGAATTCCGATGGTAACGAAAATAAATTGCCACTTTGGGGGCTTCCAAATTCGAGCAACATAAGTCTGTCACTTAAGCAAGGGGGACGTAAAACAGAAAAACAGTTAAAATATCTGGTGCGTAGCAACACACAACTTTCCGCCACCCCCTGTAAGTTCGAACACAAGCTACATATGCGGGTGCTATATCTTCGTTCAACGCATTTTTACAGGAACATTTATGGAGAACAAAATGTACGTACTAGTTGAGAGTACTCCGTAAGTTTGATTGAAATCATTAGAGCCGTTTTTGAGAAAATTGGAATACCGATCAATTAATATTCGACGAATCTCCTTTTCTGAGTTAACTTGGCTTATATCTCCGTTCAACATATATATACAGAAATAATTATTGAGAACGAAATGTTGGTATGGGTGACTAAAAGACACTCCATTATGATTTATCACATCTGGTGAATAAGTTACCCTGGAATTTACGGAAATGTTCGAAAAAACGTTATTTTCGACACATTTTGATTTTTATCTCTGTTCAATGGACCGTCACAGGAACATTTATTGAGAGGAATATGTAGGTATTAACTATTTGAAAACATCCTGTGAGTTTGGTGAAAATCGCTGGAGCCATTTTGCCAAAAAGCGTAAAAAACCTATTTTTGCTTCATCGGCTTATATCTCCGTTCACCGTATTTTGATGGAGATATGTATAGAGAAGAAAAGTTAGGTATTGATTAGGAGAAGATAATTTGAAAGTTTAATCAAAATCGTTAGAGCCGTTTTCGAGAAAAATGCGAAAAACCCTAGTTTTTGGTACATTTTCGTCCCCCCCCCTTCCCATCGGCCGAAATCGTCCATAACCTTATTTTGGTGTCTACAAAAAATAACGAACAAAACAAAAAAAGAACCAGCTCAACCAGATCAGCCGTTCTCCCGCAAATCGAACTACACACACACTCGGACCACGCGCCGAAATTAGGTTTTTTAGACTCAGTAGGCCTCAAAACGTAAAGATCTGAAGAAAACCCAATTTTTTGTTTTGGGCCGATTACTATACTTTCCTTCCCTTCGGGTAGCGGAAAGTAAAAAGCGGACATACTGGTTGTAAAAGTAAAGCAGAATTGCCGACTCTGCTTGTATACAACTGTAACAACAGGCACTGGAGCTAAGTTGACCAAGCGACGCATCACACATCTCTCCTCAGCGGTGGTTAGGGGGAATAACGTGCAAATAAAAAATAACGTGCAAAGGAAAAAACAAACAAAGGTGCCTTACATCCAGAGAATACCCACTGCTCACCATCAAGATGTCATCTACGTTCCCGTCACCCAACGACCAGTCTGTCGTTTTGTTCAAACCCTGAAGAAACGCCAGCGCACTGTCTTTTGTCCTTTGAGCAATTGTGAACTTCACCTGAAAACAATTTCAAACACAATTAACGGAGTCAATTCGGAATTAATGAGTCATGAAGAACTGGCGTAAACCCGGTAGGAACGGTGATGCAAAATTTATTTTTTTTAAACTACTTCATTGACAATTTTTGTTCCAGCCGTCTTCGAGAATAATATATTTGCGTTTTGTCTTTCGATACAACTGTAGGTAGTTTGTTTTCTTTTTACTAATTTAGCTCGCTTTTGGTTTATTATTCATTCTGAACAATAACCCTATGTTTTCGGTCACGAACAATTTTTTACAACCCCCCTCAAAATTTGATACTTTACGTTTCAAGACTTGGAGATTCCAAATTTGCAATGTCCGTCCGCCGTCCGCCATCCGGGCCGTTTTGTGCCTTTAACGTGGTCTAAAAAATTCGTTCTTTCGTACAAAAATCCGATTTGGTATCTAGTTGTGCTCACTATCTCGGCAATCCGATCGGACGAAGCCCGAGATTGTAATGGGCAAAAAATGGTTACAAAAATTAAAGAAACGCAGTACAACGCGGGAACTACAGCGGAAGTCAACGTTTTGTCGTTAGAACTCCCTCCCTCCCACCCTTCTCAATAAAAAACCACCCGCTTCGTCCTCGCCTCGCAACGCAACGCTCGCCCGCCCGCTCTACTCGTTGGAAGCCCCCCGACTCTTTTTTTTTGCTTCCTCTAGGAAGTGCTCGTGTTTCGTATATAACCTATGGCATTACGATTTGTCTCTTTATCGTCCGATTGCCTCGTTCTCGTCTTCACCTCTATGAATGACTGTTTCGCTCCGTCTCAACTATTTCCGTTAGCAAAATATCTGTTATCTTCGATTGAACTTTCCATTATTCGTTTATTTTTGGTTTATTTATTTAATAGTTTGTTCGTTTCATTTTTTTTGGTTTTAATACGATTCAATTTTTTTAGATTCTTTCGTTTCATTCTCATTTTGGTTTTTTTCATAGATTTTTGGCTACATTGTGATATCAATATTTAGCGTGCATGTTTTCATAAAAAATTCAGTTCTTTCTAGATACTTTCGTTTTTTTTGTTTATTTTAATATTACGATTCAGTTCTTTTCGACCTTTTTTGGGGTTTCATTATGATATTTTTCGATGCTGAATCGAACAGGATGGGTCTCGGAGCATTAATGCTAGGTCAAGCTGATTATCCGAATAATAAACCATTGTGTAATAATTTGCACGGTTTTTCCCCTGTGACCTAAACATGAAATTAGAGCAAATATTTTTGTGCCATTCTCTCAATCCCATTCAGGGATTTTTGGACACAGAAGCCCTTGAAACGTGAAGACCAGAGGAAAACTTCGTCGAGTTAAGGAAAGTAAACTAACTGCGCCGAGAACCACGTAAGGAGACTCACAAGCACACGAACAAGAAGTTAAGCAGTGTGAAAGATTTAAATAAAATCATTCGAAATAATTTTGCCCAAGTCGGCAAAATTGGATCAAGAATTGGGAGATTGGGTGGAAGGGTGAAGCCCTGGAGATGTGCAACGCTCACAAGCGTCTGGTTGTAGAGGCTGTAGAGCGAGAGCTTTCAATACCAAAGAACTGTGTAACTCAAAAGGCTCCTCATTGGGCTTAAAGGTCAGGGAGTTTCTCGTAATCTGTACTTGCTCCTCAGAAGTTACCTAGACAAATAGATTCAATCCAATGGAGATCTGTCTCAGTCCAGATAACGATAGAGAAGGTACCAAAAAGGTGAGTCCGCCTCCTCTGGCTGGTGAGATACTGTGGGTGCAGGAGACAGACTCACCTAACAGGTACGTTAACTTTAGTAATTAACCTACTGGCGGATCTAACCCAATTACTTTAATACTCGATAGAGAAGGTCTTCTCAGGAGCCTCATGGAGACTGATTGTGCTGATCCGCCGAATCGACGAAAAAAAAAAACCATCAAATGTTCCTGTCACTCAATGGTGTGAGCACGTCATGCTGCAGGTGGCTGAGGAAAAAACTCAGGTAATCCTCTAAAAGGGAAAATTGAATGGCCAAACGTCATTGCGCCACAGGCTAATTCTTGAGAAGTCGAACAATTAAGAATTGATATAGGCGAGATGTGGCGTAACAGCGAACACCTCCAATCCCTCAGTTAACAAGGCCACTCAGGGTGTGAGGATCCTCATGTACAAGGCCATATACCTAGGCGTAATTGGCTACTGCCACGCTGTCTTGGGTAGCAAATTCACAGTCAATCGCAGGAGAGCACTGGCCCAATGCCAGAAAACAGTGCTCCTGAGGATCACCAGCAGCCAGTTGATTCGGCTGTTGAGAGTGAAAAGGGAGCTTACCCAGCTCTGGGCTGTATTCCATATAGATCTCTGTATTGAACCAAAACTTGGTGGGCTAGATGAATGGGCATTATATAAATTGCAAGCGAGATGGGGATGATGTGGCAAGTATGAAATGTTCCCCTAACATTCATGAACATTTTAGGAGAAAGTGGGTTGAGCCAGACCACTGTACAAGCCATTTCCTTATAGGACATGGCGACTTCAATGCGCAGCTCCACTTCTTTTCTTTCTAAGACTCCATCCTGTACACCTCCAGTCCTCTCAGAAACCAGATAAAGAACTCACATGGTACGGGATTCCCCAGGGTCACACCTCTGTGCGGTAACACACAACAACTTATGAAATACGATTGTTAACACAATAAAATCATCTTCGTCTTCTCCTGAATCAGATTAGCCAGTTCCAGTGATGCCTGCTCAAGACTAGAGATGGCTTATGCATCAAGGAGTCGTCGATACTAATCAAATACAACCTTGTCACGAAAGTTCCAACTCTGTTTCCACTTACCACAGTTTTATCTGGTGACACGTTGGCAAATAGTTCTGGAAGACTGATTTTGTAGCTCCCGGCGAGTATCCTCAAGTCGGATTTTCCTTCTTCTGCCAATTCGCCGAGATCTTTGGCCTGGTAGCTGTAGTGCCAGCTCTTCAAAGCATCTAAATCGTCGCGACACAATTCGCCGTCTGCAACGGAAATAAGTTTTCAGATTAACAAAACTGTTTGTGGGGCAGTCAGACAACAGAGTAGGGGCTGGGAGGTGTCTACGTCTGAGTGGACCAGATTGGCGAGAACTTCAGATCGCAAGAATTCCTGACCTAAACATCCTGTTAAGAAGTACTACAATGAAACTTGCGTGTTCCCAGTAACATCTAACACAGTGGGCTGGTTTGGAGGACTACGATAGAACCAAATACCCCCTACCTCTGACCTACCAATCTTGGCAGGGTGGTACCTTAGTGGACAGTATCCTGTTAATAGGCCAAATAACATCTATATAAGATCTCTCTCCAGACTGAGGACCTCTCCCAGGAGCTCCACTGCCTTTGGCCAGGCACATCCCGCCAATAGGCAGCCCTGCACTTCTCTTCCCACTTGCCAATCTCCTTATTCAATTGGCTCTTGTGGCCCCTATGAAGGGATCAGATCAAGGGGCGCCCTCAAGTCTGTGCGCTTTGCATCTGACCAAACAACTTCTGCGCGTTGAGCGACCATTCACCGTTTGATGGCTCCCAAAGGGGTTCAGTAGTGTCGCAGAGACGGCAGGTTGGGCGTTCACAATCAACAACCTCCTTTATGTCGTATTCACCATTCTACATTTTCTGTAAGTATACCCCCCTTATATATTATCCCGCTTCCTACGAACAAAATTGTACAAATTTAATAAAAAACATGTCACATTACTGTGTCGGACGTCGTGGTTCTCTATCACCGTGATGATCGTATTTTTGAGCTCTTGGAGTTCCGCATCTTCTTCCGTTTCTGGATAACGCGTTCCATGGCGAGTCAACAACCAAAGAGCTTCAGGCTTGCAATCTGAAAACCAACAACATTTAATGCCGCTAATCGTTGAGAATATTATACGACGATTGGTAATCTAATGTAGAGTATAATATTGCTGCCTGAGAAATGCTGTCCTCCCGGCTAACGTTCAGTGTTTCATTAGAACTACTAAACGCAGCCAAGAACACGAATTTCGACATTTACCACGATGTTTCAACTATTTCAACTCAATTCCCAAACGCGTTTTATTCAGTCTCCCTACAGTTCCTGCCAAACATTTTCATCGACGTCCCACCCAATTTGAATTATCGACAATGCGCAAAAGGGGGAGGGCTGTTGGCTTCATCTCCATGCTACCAACAATAACGACCCTCGTGGGTAATAAATTCAATTGAAAAACCTAATATCGGAGCGTGGTCCGTGCTATCAGTAAACTTTACGAGAAAACGGTTGAATTGATTGAGAGCTCGTGCTGTTTCCGTTGGTTGGTTATTTGTTCGAGACTCAAAAATTATGGTATGGATGGTTTTTATAAAAGGGAAATAGCGATAGTGGGAGAGGGAATGCACCAAAATCAAGGGTTGTCGCCTTTTTCTTCGTGGTCTAACATTCGGTGTCGTTGTAAAATGTTGTCAAGTTCACTTTCAAAATTGAGTTGAACATTGTGATCACAGAAATAATGTTGAATTCGTGTTAACTGTTATTCTTACAGTATTCTCTGCTACTCTCTGCTGGGGCAGTCATTACATGCGACTTCCAGTACAGAAGCTGAGTACTTGAGCCTCCCCGAGAGCCTAAAAGAAGCTCTGTATTTGCAGAGATTGCTAGAAAGCCTTGGGCATCCGTTACAGAGAACGTTGATACTCAAGAACGTCAACCAAGGAAGGAGCATTAAAACTTGTCACGGGTCCTGTTCAACACAACCGAACAAAACATATTTGAGATTCGTCGAGCATTCATCCGTGAAGCTATAAATAACAAGTTGGTGGACGTCGATTACATGTCAACTGATAAAATTCCCGCTGACGTATTGACCAAAGCAACTCCCCGTGAGAAGCTGACAAGGTGTTCACTGGCTCTGGGTCTTCACCTGAAGTACACGTGTTGAGGTTGAAGTGTAACTCCAGTTGGTTCATTTCGTAATCAAGGAAATGTTATTTTATTGTATTCCATATGTTACGTATGAAATTACATTCATTCTCAGTTTTGCAAGTGAAGGTAATTATTGCGTTATAAAATGAGCTTTACGATATCTACATAACAATTAGCCCCTAAATTTAGTTCTGAATACAAAATCCGCGTAAATATTGGCCACAGAGACAGCGGTTAATAAGAAAACACTTTGACATTTTGTCTTTACTTTGCTACATGAAGTCGAAAAGTGTAACGGCCAATCGTCACGAAATTTAACCTTGAGGCCGATTGGACAAGGCAATGTTTTAACCCAAGTTGCAACCACACCCCCTTTGGCGTAATGCATAAGGCATCGGTCTTCTAAACCAGAGGTTGTGGGTTCGAGTCCCACCAGGGTTACGATTTTTGTTGTTGACATTTTATGTCTTTACTTTGCTACATAAACTCAAAAATGTAACGCGGGATATGTAACGGAGAAGCGTCACTAAATTTGTGTTGGGTTAAGTGCATGGTAACGTCTGTTACAAAATCTAACGCTTGGTAACATCACACGTTTTAATAACCTCAGTGACCAAGTGGTGATGTCAATTGCAATTGACGCGGCCATTATATCGAAACCATCAACGAGCACAATCAAACGTAGTTATCATTGCATAAAAAAAAAACATAAAATAAAAGAGATAAAATGTTCCTAGTGGTTGCGTACTTGTACGAAAGCTGTACCCACCGTTTGTGTTTCGTTTACTTTACTTGACTTTTTCAAAAAGTCTATAGGGACATGCTAACGAGATTTAGCGTGGTAAAATGCACAAAAATTGATTTCAGTTTTCTTACGGTTTCCACGTTTTAAAGTCTCCTGAGTAAAACTGCCTTAGCTGTGAACACTCTTGTAAGTGCATATGTAATTTCCTTATAATTTTGTTTACTTTCAACAAAAACGACTCTAATGATTTAGATCAAACTCAAGTAGTAATTACCTGCGAATTGTTAGTATTAATAAATCCTAAATATTGTTATAGCACTGGTATGTGGACAAAGTGCGAACGAATAAATGTTAATGAATCTCGTAAATGAACACAATTTAGGCAGATAAGTTTTATTAGATTCCTTTACAAGACGTGTTGCTATGGTGACGCAACACTTTGGACGACGTACCTAACACCCCCCTCCCCCTGCCACGGGTTACTTTTGTCTTGGAGGGCTGGTAGCTGGAAAACAGCCAATGAGCACGGTAAACGCGTCTCTTAACCTATTGGGCGTGATAAATAGAAAAATTACGTCAGAAAGGGCGTCAGACATGGCCCATGGAGACTGCAGATACCAGACGTTTTCCCCTAATTGAAACTCGAGGGGTTTCGCGTGAACATCGTACAACAGCTTCGCACTGACGAGTCCCTCGCCGCTTTTGGACATTTGTGGTAGTTGAAGTTTCTATATCACGTCCACCGGTCCTTAGTTCTCGTCCTAGGGCAAGTCTAGCTAGCGAGAAACCTGTTACAACATGCTCGGTAGCACGATAAGCAAGGAGAACCCAGGAGAGGCGTCGGTTCCAGTCTTCTGGCATGTCAGCGCCCAATGCGGCTAGCGTGTCAATTTGTTTCCTTTACAAGACGCGTTGCTGCGGTGACGCATCACATTGGACGACGTACCTAACAATATTTATGGTATGAAACAACGAACTATTAGATCTGGTCTCGTTGTGTGTGATAGGAGAGGGGGGGGGAAATAGGCAAGAAGCATGCAATGAAGGGTTTGGATGGAGCAATGCCATGTTATAGACGGGCAGCGTGGTGGGCACGCCCCCAGGGTCAGTGCTGTCAGCGGTTTTTTACTTTCCTTGGCTCTACAAAGTAGAAAGCAAAATTATGTAATCGGCTGAAAGGAAAATGTTTAGTTCCATTCAGATCTTTACGTTTCAGACCCTACTGAGACCGAAAAACACTATTTGGGAAAATGGTCGGTATATCTGTGAACGCAGCCATTCAGGCGAAAACTGTTGAACTAATAAAGGTAGTAAACTTCAATGCGCACTTCCAGTCGACTTCCTTTTATCTAAAAGACTCTCCATCCTGCATGTCTTTTCCAGTGAAGAGGACACAAGAAACCACGTGCCGCCCCACTGTAGTTCCTACAACAGTGAGCGACGGTTTTAGGAACAGCAGCAAAACCTGCCAGCTTTGACGGCCACTAAGCCAGTTTATAACAGTTTCACCCAGTTGGCAATAGTTTATGCCAGCCAAGTAAATAGTTGGATCAGGTGGGAAACCAGATTAAGAACTTCTCCCAGATGGCACGGGAATCCCAGGGTCATACCACCGTGTGGTAACACACTCTGCCGGGAGACTGGTTGAATGACAGCCTGTCGTGCATACACACGAGCTGAACGAGTGCTCTTGCATTAGAGCTAAACAGTAACTTCCAAGACATTCGACTAATATAACTCTCTCTCGAGGGTTCGAGAACAGCCATTCTGATAACATTTAGTACTTTTCAGAAATAACCATTAATTGAACAGTAAAAGCAGACGAAATATGCAGCAGAACTTCTGTTATGTAGAAATCCGTGGTCCGCGAACGAAGATTTAGCGTGTCATGGAATTTACTGGGAGTTTAGGACAGTTGTGAGTTGATGCGCCAAATTTCTCAAAAATATTGGCTGACGCTCCCCATGACTTTGACAATTTTCTTTCAACTCTCCAACTCGTTTACAGAATTTTCCAAATTAGAAGAGCTGTGTGACTTCGCGCCTGACATTTGGGACCTGGTTTTAGGTTAATTTCACTCACAAGTGCTGTCATATTCAAATCAGTCGCTTTCGGCAGTTTCCTTTTCTTCTACATGAAGCGACTCCAACTTCTCATATCGACAAATTGAGGGAGAAACGGTGCATTTTGAGGATCGTCCGTTGCTATTTGTCTGTCTTCGAAACTGTGCCGTACGACGTTGGATCTACTTTCAAGGCCGACGAGAGACGGCGATTATCAAGTGAAGCAACGAGCGAACCTGAGTCGTTCCAAAGCTGAGGATGACGTAATTGTTTCTGGCTTCTTTTCTCTCGGCCGAATCACGAAAATGAAGTAAGTAGAAAGATTTTACGGCTTCGAACGCTCGCTCGCCTGTTGCTGAGTTACAACTTTAACGCGGTTCAATATTATAATCCTCCCAAAATTGTGGGCAGTGGCGATATTCCACTGAAGGCAGGAGTATGGTGGGCGTAACTCGTGTTAATGCCCTTTTTCGGAAGTTGTTTTGAGCGGCTGCGTGAGCTGTCAGTGAGTATCAACCGGGCGTTGAAGGAAGCAGGATTTGGTGAGCTCCAGTTATGTAGAGATCCCGAGGATAGTGAGAAGATACAGTATGCTCTTCGTTTGACTGCAGAGGCCGAAGAAGCTGACTTCGAAAAGGTTGAAAGATTGGTGCCTGCAGAGATTGGTGTAAACTGCAGTTGCCCGAGATATTCCTTCGTACTTCAACGAGCGCCTAATCAAACGCACAAAACCCGACCTTCTGCAGCATTGTCCTCCAAAGGATAGCTTATCATTTCGACAGATTCAGCACAATCCGATCTCCAGACTTACGTTATGCGGATTGAAGAAAGATGTTAGCGATGGCGTGTTATGGCGACCCCTGCCAAATCCACAACCGTACAATTTACTTATCTCTGCAATACTGGCATCCATCCAGCTACAAGGGCAACCAGTTCCAACTAGAGTATCAGTGCGTAACCTAGGGGTAGAATTGACAGCAATCTTCTTCGAAGCGATCAAATATCGGGTACTGTCACTGGAACTCAGCAGAGAATGCAAGATATTTCTTCGGACCCGAAATTGATGTTTTTAAAAAGTTATTTATTCTTCACAATTACAACACTCTCAATAATTTCAAATTTAACACTTGGAGAAGAGAACAAATTCGTCAGAGATACTACAAAACAGCCGCAACACACGAAGGCAAACCGACAACTGGGGAGCCGAGCGTTCAGGGCGAGCTTTTATTATGTTTAGATGCTGTATCAGCAGACTTACGAGGTGCAGAGTATATAACTTGCATGCACTCAAATTTCTCCTCTCAAGTCACTGTACGAAGTGCTCATAAGACAGATCTGACAGTACAGTGCTTCCATGTTGTACTCTACATCCCAGATTAAAAAAGTCCAAACAATTCAGAACCGAATCTTAAGAGGACCATCAAGGTTTCCTTATCGAACACCCCGTTCGTCTTGGCACTAATAAGAGAGTTATACCAAACGGAAGTCAAGGAGGTTGTGGTTTCGCTAGCATGCGAGAGCATGGGCACTCGCTCAGCATCAACCAAAACGACCTGCGGAGGTACTCAATTGTACTTCTAATTTTGTAAAAATGAGCAAGCTTGTGATATACTGCTATGTAAGTTGAGTGGACTTAAGTTATGCTCAACCAACTCATACCCTAACACAGACCATTGTGTGAATTCTACATTTGGATTTAATGCCTCTGAAAATACAGGGAACGGTGATAAAATTTACAACTGGATGTTATTGGCAGAGGCTGTTTCTGGGTGGAACTGAACTGGAGTGGATGTTGGCTGGACTGGGCTGCTCTGCACTTACAAGGCAGTACAATACATATGTCACTTTATCGACTTTCGACTGTGTCTCGTGCCGTCCGCTCCAGTAGGTAAATTGCGAGAAGCCAAATAACGCGACAGTTGCGTTCTGAATAAAAAATAAATAAATTTAAAAAAAGCGACACGTTACAACTGGAAATAGGGAACTATTCCGGACGGCGAACGTCATCTCGTGCGTCATCGATATCCGCTCACGAATAATTGACCAAAGGGCGGTACTCGGAATCGAAGTCACTGGTCAAAAAGGGGGCCGATTATCTGAAGGAATCGATGCCCTTTGGCGCTTATTTTTCCAAAAGAAACCGCGAACTCCCTCCCAAATGTGGCACATAGTTTTTAAAGACGACCTCGAGAGTCGGACAGAATTGGCCCCGCGTGACTCAAACGTGAAAGAGGGAGAGAGAGACAACTTGTGTCGTCAATACAATCTGATTTGGGAGCATCTAGGAATTCTATCCACGAGTGACGGGGACTTCCGAGAGTAAATACTTTTGAAGTACCTGCCCGTGTAGGCGTTGTTTCAACACACAATTCACCAGTTTTTCCAGGTGGCCAGATCTCTGGACAGTGCCTCCAGAGATTCAACCAAAGAGCAGCCCAGAATCTTCCCCAGACACGTTGGTAGGAGCTGAAGCTTGAAAGGAACGCCCTAAGAGGAATAAGCCGACAAAATATTAAGTTAAAATGTGATTCGTACTTAACGCTTCCTGACAAGCTGTCTATCATCTATTAGATACTCGATTCTATCGTATTTATATTATTTCATTCACATTACGTGAAAGTTCTGAGAGACTGAGGATTACCCTCAACAGCGCAAGAATGAGATTTATCAGATTTCATGACAAGCGGGAAGGCTTCTTTCTACGTGAGGAAACAGACACAACAACTAAACTCGACTTGAGTGTTCGACGGCCTGCTTTATTCAACGTATTTCAACAGAAACAGGCATGGAAAAAAAGGAGATTCTGGTTAGCACAGATGTAGGTAATAGTTAACTGAAAGCAACCTATAAATATGAACGAAATCTTGGAGTTGTTTTTGAGAAAATCTCGTTTTCCTAAATATCTTCGATGTCACTCATGTGTCAATCTTCAATGGATAGTCACAGAATGTACGAAGAACTAATGGTGGGTCGCTAGAAGACACTGAGTCAGGCTAATCAAACCCAATAGTGCCGTTATTACTGTGGTAATTTCGAAAACGTTAAATAAGAACCATTTTCGGCGCCCTTCGGTTCGACGGATTGTCACAAGTCCTTTCATATTTCCTTTCGGATACTTTCCCTAGCTCTACATCTTCAACTAACTACAACCACCATCACCATGGAGAGACTGCTCGACCTTCTCCCCCTGGACATTGATGTCATGGCAGATGCGATAAAGGTGGCTTACAGACTCACCAAGCTCGGTATGGCTAAGGTGCCACAGGCGACTAATGGACACTTGGCTATATTCAGGGTATCAGCATGATCACGGATGCAATTGTGCCCATGTATGAGCTCAAGCCGCCAGTTTCAGCCTCCCAATGGCATCAACATCTTCACACATGGATCGAAAACTCCGGAGGCAACAGGATCCGGGGTGTGGATAAGTGGCTCTGGAATGAATGGGGCGTATATTGCCCTAGACCCCACTCCATCGGGTTTTCAAGCAGTGATTTATGCTATTATTGCCAGGGCAATCCTAATGCATGAGAAAGGCTGTCAATATATTTACCAATAGTCAAGCGTCGTGCAAGGCGCTAATGAACTACTGTACTACGTCAAAACTGGTGCGAGAGTGCAGGATGTGGCTTAACTCCCTAGCAAGTGCGAATAGAGTTAATGTGTACTGGATTCCAGGACACAAGGGGATCATTGGAAATGAGAGGGCGGACCATCTGGCCAGACGCGGTTCGTCTACGGTACCTATTGGGCCACTGCCCCATTGCGGGATTTCTCTGTCACTAGTAAAAAGGACTGTGAGGGAACACGCCAGAAGACTCCATCAGACAATCTGGAATGCTGCAGGAGTAAGACACTTCAAACGCTTTGTCTCAGAGCAATCGAGTGAGATAAGACACACCCTTCTGAGTCTTCTGATGGAGAGGAAGGACTTAAGGCAGATTGTTGGGATCATAACTGGGCACTGCAGAATGAAGAAACCAAACACATGTATGTTATGGGTATAGTCGGCATGGATAAGGAGACTCCCTACCACGTCCTGGCCCAGTGCCAGAGACTTGAGAGGGACTTTTGGTCTTTGGCACCACTTCTCCCAGGATGGATACCAACGATGACTCTTGGGAGCAGTAAGGCTTTTGCAGACAGGGAACATCTCCACCAGGGTTACGGCAAGCCTCCAAAGAACAACTAGACAGTTCAAACTGGAAGAGGTCTTTGCTACCAGTATCCACTCGCGGGAACGATGGGAGCAGGAGACGTTCCAGACCGAGGTGGGCGCCCTGCGGTGGTACACCGATGGTTCAGTCATGGGAGGCAGAGCTGGACTGGGCATTGTTGGGCCCAAGCCCAGCAATGGCTAAGCCGCTGGGAGAGTACGCCACGATATTCCAAGCTGAAGGGAGTTCTTTTGCACAATGGGAACAAGTACGCATCTATACCAGTGGCACCAGTTGACGAACATTAAATACCAGGAGCATAAATGGCTGCTTTGAGGAGATTTCAAAATCATTGGGATACTTTTGGGACAACAAGGAGGTTTCACTAAAATCCCTTGTTTTCTGTGCGAGTGGGATAGCAGAACTCGGGATCAACGTGGCCTGAGAGAACCGCTTTAGCCTGGTTCTAAAAACATCATACATAAACCCTTGATCGACCCAAACAAAGTTTTGCTCCCTCCACTGCACATTAAACTTGGATTGATGAAACAATTTGTGACCAAACTGGACCGAGCAAATGATTGCTTCAAATACCTTGCAATGAAATTCCTCAAAATCACGTATTTTTGTGGGTCCACAAATCCGCAAACTCATGAAAGATCCCCAGTTTGAAGAACGGATGAAACAAATGCTTGGGTGAGTTAAGAGTTAAGTCAGTCGTCGATGGCTTCTTGGGTAACAAAAAAGAACCCAATTACAAGCAACTAGTGGATAATATGCTCACAGCATTTCAAAGGTTGTGCTGTAACATGAGTTTAAAAGTGCATTTTCTTCACTCGCATCTTGAATATTTCCCAGAAAACTCGGGTGATTACAGCGAGGAACACGGGGAAAGGTTTCATCAGGATATAAAGACGATGGAACAGCGTTATTAAGGAAGATGGAACACTAATACGATGGCTGACTTTGTCTGGAATTTGAAGAGGGACTGTAGCGGCACTATCACACCTCGGAAGTCAACGAAAAGGAGATTTCTCTCACCTTAAGACCCCGGAATTACTCAGAAATTATGCAGTTGCATGTTATGTACACGGAGTAAATAAACACAATTTGTAACAAATTAGTGAAGTTGATTGCGAAAAATCGCCTCATTCTACAAATTCTCAGTCTACTGGATCACGTTGTAGGCACCAAAGTGAGCCACTTTTTAGTTTATTTTTGTGAAAAATCCGGATGTGAGAGGGAAAAACTGAACTGATATTCGTGCTCAACATTAAAAACCCTACGAGAATCACCTCTTAGATTCAAAGCAACGATCAAAATCTGACAAAATGCAGAGTTGCGTCTTCTTCAAACCTATACTGACATTTTTTGTTCCTTAACAATTTCTGTGACTACCTTTTGAACGAAGATATAAACCAATATTATAGCTGGGAAAAGAGATTTGTCGAACAGTACAAGATAGCTTTTCTGATTTTATCAAAAAGAGCTTCAAGAATTTCGATCAAATTTACATAGTACTCTCAACTAATAAGTATGCGGTGGATAAAGATACAGCGCTCGTAAGAATGGCATATCGGCGAATTTACGAAGGTTGCAGAATGTGTGTCGCTACGCACGGAATATTTTATTGTTTATTTATTTCTTCCCGAGGACGACGAAGATGAGTAGGAGTTAAACGGAGTTTGGAAAGACGTTTTTCGAATACTTGTCTGAGATTCCCAGCATCGATCTTACCGTCATCCCAAGTTTTGGTCACTGGGACATTGCGTGGTGCTCGTGAAGGGACTGACAAGTAATAGATTATTTACCACAGAGTGATGCCGATTACATCAGTCCAAAGGCTAGAAATCGGTGATGAGTCGATCTCGATGTTTATCCTCGGCTCCCCGTAATCAGACCAGCGACCAGAATGCGGTCCCTGGTCGCGATGTTATCGTCATCTTGACATCTTCTTGGGAACTATCGTTAAAAAAAAAAGGCCCTTCGATGCGGCTGCTCGACCCGTTCGGTTCGTCAGCCCTCGTGATCAATGCAGTTTTACATATCGATCCTCCTCTTCAATCTCCCTCTCGAGTGCTGCCTTGAATCGGGTCGAGTTGACGGACGTGCTCTCCCATTTAATTTTCCTAATAGCCACCTTTTTCCCACCGACTCAAACAAAAATATTTATGCGGACGAACTGATTGAAGAATCTGTCGCTACAGAGTTAACGAGACGTGTCCCCGTATTTGTAACGCGTAACGCGTGCCTGTCGTCTGGATTGGGGTACTGGAGGGTCGTGTAGGTGCTCAGAGCGAAACTAGAACTCGAGCGATAGCAACATCACGTCTTTACAGGAGATAGGATGACAGATACTGACGCATGGTTTGGGGATCATTGGTCGACTGAACTTTACAATCGAGGTCAGTTGAAGAGTGTCAGTGTCTCATGACGGGCAAGAGTCCAAATGCTAGAAAACTCCTAGTTTCCCTAGCTGGAAGCTCACTTCTGCCTTCTAGCTAACCTATTGTAGAATAAAGTAACACACTGCAGTACTATACACGTCAATGGTGTCAACTGTTGTTTCAATTCATTCAGCTCTACGAAAGAGGGAGAAAAGTTACGTAATTGCCCGAAAAACAATTCCCTTTTCTACAGATCTTCACATTCTACTGCACTGAGTCCAAAAAACACTTGAGAAAACGGTTGGGCGTGTGTGTGAGTGGTCAGGACAAAAGGTTGAACCAAATCAACCCAAATTTGATACTTAGCCTGCAAAAATCGGTCAAAACCTACCTATAGTTACCATAGTCATCAAAACACCAACTCTTTGTCTCACGTCTGCAACACTTTCGATTACATGCCCAGCTCCAACTGACGAAACGTCATACAATTTTAAACCAGGGGAAAAGGACAAGAGCAGCACGATAAATTATTCATTTTGACACAAGCCTAAAATAGTGCAATTTCCATATAAATTCCGATTCTGGAATGAGGCGGTTTTCACATTCTTACAGGTAGTCGTGCTTCGCGTACGATATTATTCATAAGATATTCGGCTACTATCGCACAAATTCCGCAATTCAAACTGACGTTTTTGGATTAGTAACTAAAGCCATGAAAACCAGAGAATGCGGACAGAGCTAGGGAAAGTTATGTGATGCGTCGCACCAGATATTTTCTTACTGAACTGGCCTTTACAAAAATTGCGTTCATAGTAAATCTTCAGTTGAACAGGTTTGTTTCAGTCGAACGAACGTGGAACTAGTGGTCTAGAACATGTCAATATCGTTTGGAAGACGTTCAACTGATTATGAGATACGCAGACCAAAAATATCGCATTAACTGTTTACACATGGAGCAGACGCATGAATTGAGTGTTGTAAAAGAGCTAATACAATCAACTGGACCTGTCCTTGTGGGGCTCAACGACTTTATCTCTATCCTAAGTCCACTTTTATGATATCAATGTGTTTCTTAGGGCAGGATTATCTGCCTTGCGTATAACCCAACATTCTTCCGACTCATGGTTTTCGTGTTCAAATATTTCTCTACGGGTTTCTAATTTTTCTAATTTTCTATTCTAATGAACATTTGACTGATCCTCGACGATATTTGAGGATTTCAAAAACATGTTAGTCACGCAGGTGCTATATTTTCAGTTAGGTGTATGGAATACATGTTCTGAATTTGAACGGGTAAAGACCGAGACAAGTTAGTCAAGGTGGCAATTGTCCACCATTGCAGGTTAGATTAATCTTCAGTATTTCCAGATCTTTATTAAACGTCCACGCTGCAACCATTAGAGGAGGAAAACTGTTGAAACATCACGTGCTTTCCACGACAATTATTGAGTATTGCAACCTAGAGCTCAATTATTACTGCCTTGGTCCACCACTGTGTTCCCTCAATCCCATGCAAACCTGAACCTTAAGACCCCTCCAGACTCCCATGGAGTAGCCCAAAGAGAGAGAATGTGCACAGGGTTGCTAGGGGTTCCTTGGTCGCCCTCTCTTCGGTCCGCCTGACTTACTTCAAGAGAGCAGTTTGTGTACCCCGATCAAAGGATCACGAGGGACCAGTGCACTGAATACAAAGAGCACAGTTCATGCTGGCCCCGCCAGACTTCTAGGGAGTGTGAATGCGTGGAATCACCTTGTTTTGTTTTTTTTACCAACGTATAACTCGGTGTTTCTCTTGTGACTTCCAAACTGAACCACACACGAACCTTTCCACAAAAAACACATTGACAGTCGTGTGAATTTCGCTGGTTACTCAATGAAGGACGTGACGTAAGTAGGAGCCACTCAATGCATTCCCGAACGTAAAGCCAGTACCAGTTTTCTTGTGTGTCTTCGATGACTCGTGGGGAGCTCATCCGCAATTATTGTAATTAGATATATAATCCGACGCAGCACACAACTTTCCTTAGCCCCACGTGCACATTGGGCAGCTGAGCCCACGACACGACGTTCAGTTAAAAACCTACGTGTAGGTAATCGATAATACCGGTGATTGTTTTAGAGTGGTTTGTGTGTACAGTCCTGGAATTACACGGACAACTGCGAAAAAAAATTGAATTCTGTAATTTCTGAGGTTGCACTCGACTACTTTATAACCGTTATTCAACATCCACCGCACTTTATTTACTACTGCTCTGATTTTATTATGAGAACTACACTACTCACACTACTACTGAGCGAGATTTATGGAGAGAAAACTGCACTAAAATTTATTTCAGTCGAAATGTTACATAATTGTTTTTGCGCTGTCTCGTCATTTTTTCACAAAAGAAAAGTTCACGGGACCGTTATCTTATTTGCCGTCCGGTCAAAAATGTAATTAAAATAGCCGTTTCAGATTTTAAAAAATCAGTGTTTTGATCGCTATGATAACTATAATTAGTTTCGGAGAGATGTCGCTCATACGATTATATTGGAGTTTGATAGCGATCTGCAGGCTAAATATCGGTTTAATACTGACCTTAGTTAACATAGAGATCGAAACACCAATGGCCCTGACGGTTTTCATTACATTATTTGTACGAACACTACTAAAGAACAAGACAGTACCACAAAAAGTCTCATTTGTGAGAAAATGAGGGGAGTCCCAAAGAAACTTAGTTTTTTCCGTATAAACTTCGCTTAAATGATATTAGAAATCACAGAAAAATCAGGATGGTAGTCCAATAAATGACTTATACGATGAAAGCTCGAAAAAGTATAATTAGGAGCAATCACTTACGCACCGATAACTCAATGATGGTCAACGCATAAGTAGGAGCAACTCAATACATTCCAGAACCTTAAGTGCCATTGTGGTGCCCCACAACACATTATAACCAATTCAATAAAACGCTCGAGGAAATATGAGAGAGAACTCTCCCTCGCCACTGGAGCTAAGGGCGGAGAGAAGGGCCTAAAAATCCCCTTGGACTTGAGGGGTTTGACTCCATGAACACGCCTCAGCAGAGAAGGCGCTGTCACTTTACCGTTTCACTAAAAACAAGAGGGAGCTGGGGAAACAAGCCAGGCCTCGGTTATCCTGCCAGCTGTTGGGACTTGGTTCAGGCATTGCTCCACTCTCTGGTACGGTAGGTGCTGCCACAGGAGGGCGTATGTCCCTCGTAAATCTCCCGGGGGGTTCATCCCTGGCCCACGCCTGTGTTAAGGCTGCAAACCTGTGGATGACCACTGTTCGACGCAAAGCATCGAAGTGGTTAGAGTCTTTGACCTCGGACTTCCCCGCGTCATTGCCTAATTGTCTCCAACTATTTCAATACCTGCCCCTCACCTGTGGAAATTCCTCAGCTGTGGTTGGTTAGTTCTACCAGCCCCCTTTCCCAGGTTTTCCCCTTTCTTTATTTCTTTCTCCCAATTTAATTTTCCTATCGACGACAGAGCTTTTCCAAAATCATTTTGCTTCCAACTATCGCCCCAGTAACTTCTCACTCTCTCATACGGTTGCCCGCACCAGTTCACGCATTCTGAGACTGCCCTTGTGTCCCCCATTTGTACTCCATCTCAGCTCAATTTTAATTCAACTCAATTGCGGACGCACGTATATTACAGTCCTCCTCATGCTCATCGAGTTACAGTTTTATTGCAATCCTCAGCTCTCTCTCGGGCACCCAACAACCACCCTGCTAGCAAGGAGTGTGGCAGGATCTGTAATCACACCCACGCCTTCTCATAGAGGAGTCTAGTGAGGAGGGCGTGAAAAGTGTGCACCATTGACACCAAAGCTCCCCAGTACCCATCCAGCAATCCATGCTTGATGCTGGAACGCAGAACAGCCAAATCCAGGGGGCACCCTCAAGCACCTGCAGCGCCAGGTGAAACAGCGTGCAGGCAAAATGACCAGGAGCACGCTCCTCTGCATGGCCTGTGCCCCCTGACGATCCCACTGCGAGGCGGTGATTCACCAGTATGTGCTAGAGGCAGCAGGCGTGCAGGGAGGCACCCCACATGGGGCCATACAGGGACCTGACCTGTGCTGTGACTCCTTGGGCAAAAAATGACGCCCAAGTCTTCAGCCGTGGTCCCTGGAGCCACATTTATGCCCACTCTGTCTCTATGCACGGGCGATATTCCCAGTTAAATTTTGACTCGTTATTTTTACTCCTACAAATTCCATTATGTTACAAAGTCTACTTCACCGAGGCAGCTATCAAGCGTTTTACATACACCTCGTCCCAGGGATTGCCCTTCCATGTTCGATCTACATGAAACAATATTCAGGATAAATGGTTGCCTTTCCGAGGGCATATCTCGAGGGGAGTGATATCTCGAGATGTGCATACTAAGTTATGCCTCCGAGACAGCTCACAGCATACGATGCACGACATTACACTTTATCTGTATGCGGAAACTACACTATCTGTGCAGAGTCCGGACAACCACCAATTTCGTTTTAAAACGTCGTTATTACTGAATGACAAACAGATTTGAAAAGTCGCTAGGGTGACAAAATCGACGAGTAAACGCGGGGCGTCGCACCAGGTATTTCGTACTCAGTAGCCCTTGAAATGTATTAATCTAAGGAGAGCCCGAAATGTTTTTTCAGCCGACTAGTTCCTACTTCCGAGAACTACGGAATATAAAAACGTTAAAACACTTAGAAACTAGTGACCATAATAAAATAACTAGACAACGATAAACGAGGCAGTCACAGATTTTGAAAACTACAGCGCGAGTGGGCTTTGAAAAACGTTAATGACATAAAAAGAATGTTTTTGGGCAATTTTCACTTTCCTTCGCTCTACGAAGTAGAAAGGAAAGTTACGTAATCAGCTGATAAAACATTTTTGAGTTCCCTGCAAATTTTTACGCTCTATGGAAGAGTTGCTGAACTAGTCGCATTAGTGGAAACAGTGAGTTGGCGTTTTCAGAAAGTACCACGAGACACAAAACTTTCCTCAATTTTTACGTTTCGCTTTGGTGGACACAAAATGTTTAGGTACGGCGTCACCAGTGTCCATAACGCGAAACAAAAAAGTTGCTCGATGTTCCTCCGGTGGAAACGCGCCTAAATACTCTCAAGCGTCATACTTTCGGTGTGTTTTAAATTGCCCAAATCCACGAGAGAGCAAAAAATGACATTAAAACACTTTACCAATGAATATAATAGCACGTCTATTGGCAAGCCTGTACCGACGAGCTACAGCCACTCAAATTCAATTAAAATATTAAAAATAAATTAAATTATACATTTAGATAAGTGTAACATCAATATAAAGGAAAGAAAACGTGTTCATACACAATTTAGCCCACAGTCCTATACGTAAATACTACTCAAAAATTGTTCAGTCCCATCATGGGACGCGTTACATCTTAAGACGAACTGGCAATTAGTTAAGGATCAAGTATACTCGTATAATGTGATGAGGACGTCTCGGAGCTAGAGATAAATTTATTTTCGGAACAACAGCATTTTGCAGAAATCGAATGGGGTGGAATGGCCGTGTTGGTAAGGCCTTTGGACGATGAGAGGATTCCGGAAGAAAAAGAGAACCGAACTTTTCAAAAAAGAGCTGCCGTATAGTGAAAACCTTAGCTTCCTGGAATAGGAGCTCGCTAGATTATCTTTTACGTTCAGACAGTTTTACTTTTAATGCGCCCCCTTTGTTAAACAACTAATTTGTTCAAATGGGTCGGATATGTTTCCATACAGGGCCACTACTGAGCGCCCTTGGTTTCAACAACTGAGACGTGACTGAATATCTCTTTTACTGATAATAGATTCGAGTACTTACGCGGAACCGGCTGAAAGGACTTGCGACTCCTCGCGACTTGATAAGAGGTTTTAGTGGAAAATTGAAGGTACGGGTTCTCGTCTTCTCCCAAACAGTACAAGTCCGAGGGCTGAGTGTAAATTTGATACGAAGAGACGGATACTACGACCGCCAAAACTGAAGTCAAATAGCCTTTCTTCATTACAGAGGCCCTGCGAACAAAAATACGTTCCAGCTTGAATTTAATGTACTGTCATATACTAGAACTAGTTCATTTCTGCACTGTTGAGGGGGTGGCAACAGTATCTCGAGGAAACACATACAAACCTCTGTGCCCCATTTGATTCAGCATCGAAAAGTATTAGTTAACGATACGAAACATGATCTGATCACAACCGAACAACAAAATATGACATTTTCTAGGCGAAGCTGGGCAATAGGCACGACGTGATGGTTGGTTGGAGTGAAACGGGAGGAAGAGAGGGAAATGAGCGCAAGCTGGAGAGAAAACAATAACATTCGCTGTATTGCCTTGCGAGTTCCTTCAAGTAGAAGATGTACTTACTTTGATTTCCCTGTTTTCCACCTACACGCAATGTATAATTTATTTTGTTTGAGACAATTATAATTTATTTTACAATATTCCTCACTGGTAGATCGTTGCGCTCTAACACTCAGTATTTCTTGTCCTCTCGCTTGCACTCATGGGTGCTACAAGGTTTGAGTGAAACGCGATAATAATGCACATATCACTTAGGAAGGGGCGAGGTCATGAACGTGTCGTGGTCGTCTGAGGCGGTAAGGAGCTTTCATTAACGAGAAAATACGGGTGTGCTAGATTCCTCTCGATGAAATTCGTGGCAGTCCTACACTTCTGAGACTCTGTTGGACTCAGAATCAAAAAGTACCAAGGAAACGATACCGAAACACGACGTTACTGCGATAAAACTGCACAAACGTCTTTTTGGGTAATTTGTTATACCATTTTCAACCCATAACAGCCAATACGTGGGACTGGATTCCAAACGGAATTTTTGTACGTAAGAATGGATTCGTAAGACCGCGTTGAAGGCGGATTAGGAATCCCCGTGCCTTGAAACGTGAAGTATCAAATGTTGTGTGTTACTGACTGAAAACGAAGGCGTACGATTCAGAATAAACCAAAAAGAATTAGCTAAGCGGTCCAGCTGCTCTCCCGCCAAACTGTCCACGGCACACACGCATTTTACAGAGAACTTAGTCGCGTAAGACAGGACAATCGGGTAGAAAGTGTCTGGCAGTTTGTATTTAATTTTTGCCAACAAACTGCCTGGCTCGTGTTCCAAGACCAACCCAAGGCACATCTTTTTTTCTCTAAATTACGTCCATCATTCTATGAGGTTGTTGAGGGGAGGAGTGCTCTGTGACAAACCCGTACTGAGTAGTAGGGATAAGGGTTTTCTTCGTGAACAAAGGGCATTGCTCATAGCACCCGTCAAAAACAGGAACGTAGAGCTGGGGGGAATTGAACCAACGCAAGTCCATTCAGGTTCTGCTCCCTCAAACCCCGAGTCTGCCTGGTCCGAAGCAGTCGCTTTCGACCGCTTTTCTCAATAGCGTTGGACTCTGCTGAAGTGGCTATGTAGAATAAACAGACATTACTTTACTCATGTTTCAAGTGAGATGGTTGAACGTTTAAAGTACGTGCCCAGTCCCTCACTGGGATCTTCTAATGGACCGACCGCATGATGAGTGGCGGTGGTGGGGTGTGGGGAGTGACCAAACGGATTAGTGCGTCTCCCCGCAAATGGGAAACGAGACGAAATCGATCGTTCAAGGCCTCACCGCCCGCGTCCACTCAATTTTGTCAACGTCTACGCGTCTCGTCTTTCTGTTGACAATTCCCCAGCTCCACTCAATCACAGCCGATGACTCGTAAGTTGATATCGAGTTCACTTTAAGGAGAACGGGAAGGCAACAGTAAAGAGAGACAAACCTGAGAGTGAGGAAGGGCCCAGGGCTATTAACTCGAGACGCTAGCTCCAGGAAACGACTGTTTCCGAACCCTTGAACTGGGTTATACCAGGTTTCATTGTCCTGCAAGAGGCCAGCGACTCGCGCAGCATCCACCTAACCCAGACTACGGAGGTTCGTCAGGTATTTGGTCTTTTGCCATTCTCCTGGTGGAGAGCCGTTGCCACTTGCAAAAGAAATGAATTTGATGAGCCTGTCTGTCTGTCTTTTAGCGATTAGTATCCACATATCACTCACCGCAGGTATTTCTCAAACTATCCGTTTGACGGGGTGGCAAACGAACCGCTGGGTTAGAGGTATGCTGGAACTGGATCTCATCAGGAGGGGTAAGAGGGCCCCGCACCACCTAATATTGGACAGTGTGCGTTGGGGGGGGGGGGGCTGCTCCGCATGTCAGGGACTCAGTACACATGAAGCATAACTTCGAGCTTCCCTTCAGGGTACGAAGTAATGAAAGATACTGTTACGGGGGAGATTAATATTGAAAGCGGTATCGCGCTAGGTGAGCCGTGAAGTAGTACAAAAGAAGTCGAATGCAATTCAAACAGTGGAGTTTTATTCGTGAATTACATTCGGAGATGTTTTACCACCACAAACCGGGAACTGAGTGGGAGCGAGCGTGAGGGCGGGCGACGAGGGAACCGGCTCGGTTACAACTGACAGCAGCGAAGTCTCGAGCGAATCCGGGCATTTGAGGTGCCCAGTCGGCATAAGTGCCCTGGACGAGCCTCCGCTGAATCGAAGGGTTTGGTTCGTCCCGTTACACCATTCCGCCCTTGATGAAGTGCCTGTCCTCAGGTACTCACGAGCACTGCAGTTTCTTCCCATGTACTGCAATCAGGGCGTTGCTGTCCACCCAACAAAGGGGAACCTAATCTTGAGCATAGCGAGCGAGAGATAGTTTGATTAAAGTTCCAAAAGGGTGCCCATGTTTGTGGTGGGAGTATTGAATTTAGAACTACAAATACACAGTCACCTCACAATGTCTCTGACGTACACATCTTGGGATGCGTGGATTGTACTTTTTCGTCCCACGCAGCTGCGACATCCATTGTTCAGAGAATCGGTCTATCTCTTGGCGAAAGACGATTCTCTGAGTAAGGGGAGTCGGAGTTTCCCTCCTCCACAGAGCCTCCGCTGAATCGAAGGGTTTGGTTCGTCCCGTTACAATACAGATGGGAAGGGAGTGGCCCCACTCTTGAGGCTAAGGCCATGGTATATGACAGACGGATCAGTGCGAGGTGCTCGGGTAGGTGCCTGAATTTATGGGCAAGGATATAGACATTAATACCACTGGGTGCACTGGCTCAAGTTTTCCAAATAGAGCTCTTCGCAGTGATGCAACACTTCCTCGAGCACTAAAGGCCCCGGCTTCCTCTACCAGGAATGCCTGAATGGCCTGAAGACCTTGGCAAAGCAAAACACATTAACTCTGTGTTTGGTGCTAGGTCATGCAGGGATAGAAGGGAATGAAGAGGCTGATAAACTGGCGAGAAAAGGATCTGCGCTTCTCCTGGTTGTACCTGAGCCCTTCACAATTGAGTAGGAGGATGACAAACGGGAAGGGAGATTGGATGTGCCAGCCAAAGGCATTCAAGGTCGCTTATCAACGCTCCAGGGAGCGAACAAAGAGACCCTCAGTTTGGAGAGAGAAAGTATATGGATACATGGCCTGTTCATGGATCACCGTCCACTAAGGTACCACTTTGACAAGATTGGTAGGGCAGAGGTACAGAGCTGCAGATTCTGCAAGGTGGAGTGGGAGTCGGTGGAGCATGTACTGTGTACGTGTGAGGGGCTGGCTGCAGTGAGCCTGCGAGGGTTTCGAGTCCCTCAGCTGCAGCTGCAGGAGGTTGCAGGGATGGACCTCAGGGTCGCCTTACGTTTTGTGCGTCGCATCAGGTAACCTCCCACGGGGATCCATGGGACCTGGGGGTGGAACTAGGAAGACATGAGGTGGCTCATTTTTCAATAATCTCACTCTCTAACCACTACGATATAACTTAAGAGTAACTCTAGACTAACTAATAGAAGCTTTGTAGAAACTCGGTGAGATACATCAGCTATATGAAGCGAATCGTCGAATTCACTAGGGTCGCGGTGCAATAACACGCCCCAGATATTGTTATTGTCGGAAACGGGTCTATAGATTTCGATTACATTTTTTACACGATCAGCTCACGTGAAAATGGCGAGAGCAGCACAATAAATTATTAAACGAATGAAAATCAATTCTAAGTACAGTTTTTTCCTCATAAATCCCACACAAAAGACGCTAGCGTTCTCACCACAAATAATACATGCGCTAACTATACGAAGAAAGTTTAATATTGTTCATAACGTCATTTCAGAGCTTCCTATGAAACTCCGAAACTACAAACAAGAACCTATTCCACGATAAGGACAGTTTCATGAATTATTTATGCGTTGACCATTAAATAAATGTCGTGACGTAAGTAGGGGCAACTTGACAAATTCCAGAACGTTAGGCGGTACCGGTTTGCATCAAGTAGTACCAAGCACAAGCATAGTAAGAGAAAAACTTATTGCATTTGGCGCGAAAGTGAGTCGCTGAATGCATGTGGTGCGTTTGTACAGTTCATATATCCACAGGATGAATTCCCGATGCCCCATTGAAATTCGTTAATCGGCAACAACACTGTATTATCGCTGCGGGGTATATCATTGATATATTATAAATAGGTACATTTTAAGGAGTGGTTTGTCGGGCGACTGAAGATACTCCAGTTCGGACAGAAGCGACTAAACTTATTCTCGGCGTCGACTCGGAACTTGTAGAGACAAAGGGAGCCCCGCCCTTCCGATAGACACTGTCCAGAGGCAGTCAGTTGGAGAGAATGATGACAACTGGAGGGTGACAGTGAGGAAACTAAGTTGTGTCTCGGCAGAATAATATCGGAGCTTCCCGTTAGATTCCAACGTCTCACGGTTCATTGCTCGGCCTCTCGAACCAACTAACGCAACTATTCGGACTCCAGGGGCTCTGTCTCAGGCTCGAAGAAGCCACTTTCTCCGCAGGGCGTAGCCCCCTGGGACCTCGTTCCGAGGGATCAGACGCCCATCGTCGCTGGGCGTGAGCAGTTGATGCCTGTGGACTGAGTTTGACGTTGAGAGGCGGGAACAACCCAAAGCCACGCGCAGCTTCTCCAGCGAATCTAAGTGACCATGATACTCTATGGAAAACTAATAAAACTGTAGCAACACGCAACTTATACGGGCCATATATCTTCGTTCAACACCCTTATACGGGAACATTTATGGAGAACAATTTGTCAGTACTAGTTAGTTGAGAGTACTCCGTAAGTTTGACCGAAATCGATACAGCTGTTTTCGAGAAAATTGGAAAACTGATACACTAATCTCGTTTTCCGAGCTAACATGGCTTATATCTCCGTTCAACAGATAGATACAGAAATAATTACGAAGAACAAATTGCGGGTAAGAGTTGCATAAAGAAACTCCATAATATTGACGAAATCCAGTGTCGCAGTTACTCGGGAATTACAAAAATGATCGAAAAAACATTATGGACTGTCGGCGGAATATTTATTCAAAATAACACATAGGTATTAACTATTTAAAAACATTCTGTGAGTTTGATGAAAATCGTTAGGGCCGTTTTGCCAAAAAGCGTAATATAAATACATATAAACCTATTCGCTCTGTTCACTGTATTTTCATGAAGATATTTGCCGAGAAGTAAAGCTAGGTAACGACTAGTAGAAGATAATTTGAAAATTCAATCAAAATTAGGCCGTTTTTGAGAAAAATGCAACAATCCCTAGTTATTGGTACATTTTCGCCCTCCTCCCCCCTTTCGCATCGATGGAAATTGCCCATAACCCCATTTTCGGGTCTACAAAAAATGTAAGTATGGGTGACTAAAAGACACTCCGTAAAATTGATCACATCTGATGAAGCAGCTACCCTGGAATTTACGGAAATGTTCGAAGAAACGTTATTTTCGACACATTTTGATTTTTATCTCTGTTCAATGGACTGTCAGAGGAACATTTATTGAGAACAATACGTAGGTATTAACTATTTGAAAACATCCTGAGAGTTTGGTGAAAATCGTTGTGGCCGTTTTCGAGAAAAATGCGAAAACCCCTAGTTTTTGGTACATTTTCCTGAAATCGCCCATAACCTTATTTTGGTGTCGACAAAAAATAATGAACAAAACAAAAAAAGAAACAGCTCAATCGGTCCAGCCGTTCTCCCGCAAATCGAACTACACACACACACACAAAATTAGGTTTTTTATTACTATACTTTCTTTGGGTCGTAGAAAGTAAAAAGTATCCGATGAGAAACTCCCCACAATTTTCCTCAACCCCAGAAACTTCGTCGATAAACTGTACACGCAGGCGAAAACGCATTTCACGGAAACTTTATTAGAGAAAGCCCTAATCGATAGACGTGTTTTTAAGAAACAAAGTTTTTAACGTTCGGCAAATTTTATTTATCAAGGTATCTTCGCTTATATCTTCATTCAGCGGGTGGTTAGACAAATTGGCTCAGGGAACGAAATGTGTGTATAGGTAACTTACTAACCAATCACATTTTGTTTGGCACCTGTTTTGAAAAAGGCTATTGCCGCGATATTAAAACTAGGTTGGCGGCATTTGCCCGCGTTTTCATCCTAATTTGTTCTTATATAGAGTGTTTCGTGCTTGGTATAATAAAAAATTGGTAAAACCAGACTGAAAATCCGCCAACTGCACCTTTCCATCTCAATCCATTGCCGAGACAGCACGATTTTTTTTTAGAACACCACGGTTTCTGCAAGAAACACGTTCCTCCACTTTTTCTCAACTGTTGACCCAATTCAGCGTTTAATTTCCTAAAGTGCGCAGTACGAGACATTTTATGAAAAGGACAACGTCTTTCTCTTCCGCTTGTGAATGGGCGTAGAAAATAAAAATATCAGGTGCGCCTCTACGAATCGCTCCTATTCTAAACAAATTCACAGGTGGCTTTTGCTACTAATTTAATAATTTCGCTCGGTTCATTTGAATTAGGTAAAACACCACGTGACAGAAAGCGATAGGACTCGTGTTCTGATCATTATTAAGCAATTAGTACACAGGAAATCGTTGAGGATGTAAACACGATAGTTTTGAGAAGGATCAATACAATAATCAATTTTCCAGTTACTCGGTAAAAACGTTTAGAAATGGTAGTAACGGTGAAACAGTGACAGTTGAAATTTCGGAATTTCTCATATGGCTCCAATATCTTATGAGCGTGATTAAAGGTACTTATCGATTAGTACCACCTGAATCCGAGTAACGTTTGAGCGGAGTTAATAAAGAAAAATTCGTCGAAATGTTCGATAATTTATTACGCTGCTCTCGTCATTTTCTCACAAAAGGGAATGTTACGGTATTGGTGTCATTAGGAGCTGTCCATATAGGAAATTTAATCAAAATTGTTAGAGCCGTTTTAAAAAAAAAAATATTTGGTGCTTTAATCACTATGATAACTATAGATAATTTTGAGCGGATTTTGCGCATACCCTTATTTTGGCGTTCCACGGTGACCTTCGGACTAGATATGAAGTTTGAGCTGATTTGGTTCAGCCGTTTTTTACTGCGTGTGTCCGTAAACTCGATTGGGAGAAATCCCCTGAAACTTGATACTTAGCTCGCAGGTCACCATGGGACGATAAAATGAGGGTATGAGCGAAAGCGGCTCAAAACTACCAATAGTAACCACAGTAATGAAAACTCCAAAAACCATTTTTTCTGAACTAAAATTCAACTTTTTGGGAAAATGACGAGAGCAGCGCAACAGATTATCAAACGTTTCTAACTCTGGAAAAGTAATTATTATCCCGTCAATTAAAAAGGTGTTCTCAGCCTCGTTCTCTGCGTACCAATTGCTCAATAACGGGCAGGACATGAGTACGAGCAGCGCAATAAATTCCGGAACTGTAAGCGCTACCGCTTTCTGTCACTGCGATGTGATGTTTTACCATGTTCAAATGAACTAAGCGAAAAATAAATTGAGTTAGTGGCAAACGCCATGGAAACCATTGAATTAGCAGAGGTGAAGTTGTCTAATGCGATGTACCCGATATTTATTTGTTTGATTTGTTAAATCTAGGAAATATTAAATGATAAAAGAAGAATATTGCCCTTGGAACATGTAACAGGATAACATATTACTGTCAAGCCGATAGCTCACTTTTACCTGCGCAACGGCTCATGAATTATTGACAAATACATGGCCAACGAAATACTGAACTTTATAGTAATGAACACACTGTAACCTGACAACTAACTGGAAGCCCCTTATGTTTATATACCCAAAGAAGTTCCTAGGATTCATCAACCAACACCCTGGATTGGATTTCGTAGGTATTGAACACGGCTTCAATAGCTTCATTTTCTTAGTAAACGCCCTCGTACGAAAATACGCTGAAGCCCAACGTTGAGATCAATTGGCAGAGCAATACGAACCCCTGGATTTACCCGAGTGCGAAGAAAGCTGTGTAACGGGTCGTACCTGAAGTTGAGTTACATTTAGAAATGATCCGCGAAATGACGGACAAAACGAAAGCGGACAACGGAAATCGTACTGAGAGGGCGTTTTGAAGAGGAAACGAAAGAGTCGAGTGGGCGGAAGTAGTTCCATAATTGGCCTGTAATAAGAGTTGACCTCCTGAGGTGACTCGACTGACAGCGAGCGACTGAGAGAAGATGAAAATGACAGACCTGTCGAAGTAGATGAGAGAATTGAAGGCGAATCAAGTAAAACAAGAACCCGATGTGCGACATTTTGGGATGGGAAGAGTTTAGGAGGTTAGCCTGACTATAAACGGGTGGCGGCAGAGAATGTACCATTGTAGACAGGACCTCCTTAATTTCTCCAGCTTTCTATCCTCTGGTAGCCCGATCCGGTAAGTTTCAGCCGCGTCGGTTATAGTAGTTGCAGAAATATCGGGTGCGACGCATCACACAACGTTCTTCTGCCCTACGCGCATGAAACTAATAATCCAGAAAATGGCGAACGACCTCCATGACAGTAGACAAATATATACACTTTACGGGTCCAGGAACAGCCGTTTGATAAGGAAACAGACCTGCCTTACGCGCATTCGTTTATTTTTTGGATTTATAGAATAGAGACTAAAGAATATGGTTGTAAAACGACAGCAGTTGAAATTTCGGAATTTATCGGGTTGCTCCTAATCATCTTACAACGACTGTAAAAATTTCATCGTATAGGAAGCAAATTGAACTGCTAGCACAATTTTTACTTTCCTTGGCTCTACGAAGTAGAAAGGAAGGCTCTACAAAGTAGCCGGTTATGTAATCGGCTGAAAAAAAATTTTTTTTTTCAGATCTTTACGTTTCAGACCCTCCTGAGTCCGAAAAACACTATTTGGGAAAATGGCCTGTGTGTCTGTGGACGATTTTTAGAGAAAACCACCGTACCAAATCACCTCAAACTTGATATCTCGCCCGCAGGCCTGCATGGGACGCCAAAATAAGGGTTTGGACAAAATCCACCGTAAGTCCACTATAGTTATCATAGTGATCAAAACACCAAATTTTTTTTTCTCAATAACGGCTCTAACGATTTTGATTAAATTTTTTATATTGATAGCTCTCAATGAGACAATTATACCATAAAATTCCCATTCGTGTGAAAATGACGAGAGCAGCACAATAAATTATCAAAATTTTCGACGAAATCGATTTTAGCGCGGTTTTTAGAGAAAACAACCGTACCAAATCAACTGAAACTTGATGTTCCAGCCTACAGGTTACCATGGGACACAAAAATAAGGGTATGGGCAAAATCCACCGAAAGTTAACTATAGTTATAATAGTGATCAAAACACCAAATTTTTTTTCTCAAAAACGGCTCTAACGATTTTGATTAAATTTTTTATATTGGTAGCTCTTAATAAGATAATTCTACTATAAAATTCCCACTTGTGGGAAAATGACGAGAGCAGCACAATAAATTATCAACATTTTCGACGAAAAGCGTTTTTGCCGCGGTTTTTTTCTTATAAACTCCGCTGGAATGTTATTAGAAAGTTAAAGAAAACTGGTATTGTAGTCCAATCCAATACCTAAAGGGTGATTGTTTAAAAATGCCCATGAGGTACATGGGGCTCACTCCAGAAATTCCTTAATTTCAACTACTGCCGTTTCGCTTACTACCAGTTCTAAACGTTTTTACCCAATAACTCTGCAAAGGTAATTACTATCCTTCTTCAAAAAATTTATGTTTACAGCCTCATTAATTATCTGTGTACCAATTGCTCAGTAATGGTTCTGGAATGAGTACGAGCAGCACAATAAAATCTGTACGCGCGAATATAATTCTGTACGGAACTGTAAGCGCTACTGCTTCCTGCTGCCGTAAAGCGTTGTTTGACCAAGTTCAAATTAACTGAGTGATAAATGAATTGATTGAATAGAATTAGCCATGTACAAAGTGAATTGACGTAGAGCTAAGGAAAGTTGTGTGTTGCAGCGCACCAGATATTTTTAGAATGATAACTTCACATTGTTACGGGGGGAAGGAAATTTGGAGATGCTTTTGAAGAGCTGCTGACTAAGGCAAAAATTACGGCAATCGCGCCGGGGATTCGATCCACAATCCGAGAATTATGAATCGACCGTCTAACCGCAAGACCACGATGAACCGATTGCCTTTGATAGGAGTCAGTCAGCACAACATGGCCGTGATTTATGAGGAATATTCTCCAATAACATCGATTTTCGTCGATATAATTAGTAATTTATTATGCTTCTCTCGTCATGAACATTTTTCAGTGGTGAAGAATAAGTGGACGAATGAGACGAGCGAGAATGGACAGTATTGATAGGGTAGTTCATTGATTATGTAAATATTCACTCACGATAAACAGTTAAATGGGTAGAGTCCACGTTACATGGGAGGGTCTCTGGGTACTAAAGTTAACGTACTTGTTTGGTCAGTTCGTCTTCCCTGGGACATAACAGCCAGACGATGATGTCTTTACATCGATAGCGCTCGCCCACAGTATCTCACCAGCCAGAGGTGACGGACTCACTCAACAGTTACGTTAATTTTAGTATTTTACCTACTGGCGGAACTAACCCAATTACTTTAAATCTCTGGATAGTTGAGCTGGCGTGAAGAGGAACGGGGTGCTGAGAGTGTCAGTTTGAGATCGAGGAAAAACTGCCACATGGGAGTGGCAAAAGTAAAAAGTGAGACAAGCGAGTCACAGGAAAAACTAAATGAACGTTTCGAATATTTAAAGTGAGAAAATACGTTATCAGCTCCAGAAATATCGATCTTTGCGGGGCAGAGATTGACAGGCGGCTCAGGAATTACAGGATTTGCAGCCACTACATAAAAGCTGGAGAAGCCCCAGAGCGCCCGAGAAGGTCGAGGCGCGGAAGGCCCTGAATGTCGCTGACTTCCGAAAATCTTCGGATAACGAGAAGATACGAAAAGAAAAACAAACAAAAAATCAGTAAGGAGTTCGTGAAAGGGTCAGCTCCCACAAGTGAGTGGCCACTTCTTTAATTTGCCTAAGATGGAGTGGTTTAAAGGGTTACATTATACCTTTTTTTTTTTGTTAACTATTGAAAGTTTAACGCCAACTTTAAATTATACGTGGGCTGTTTATTTAATTTCTTTTTTCCATTTCCGTGGAAACTACGCATAGCAGTTTTGACAAAGGGATCAATTTAGCACCAAGCGCCAACTCTCATCGCTTTGGGAAATAAATAACCAACATAGATGACTCGACCTGATTTGGAACTGTCCACACACAAGAGACTGTTAAGTTGAGTGATGAGTGAAGACGTCGTACAGGCTGTATTTTATCAGAGCAATGTTAACGCTGCTTTGAGCACAAGAGTAGATTAGAAAACAAAATGATACTTCGTCGTCACACGCGAACATGTTACTGAACGGGTTTGCCTCTGAACTTAGTGCTAATTGGGCTGAGAATAAACAGGAAATAAGCTGTTGAGAACTAAAAAGGGAGAGTAGAGTCAGGAATACTGTTTGAAATGGGTCTGAGAGAACAGGATGGCAAATAGCTAAGAGAAGCCGAGGAACACCTGGCGCGATTCACATCAATCAGATTGAGTGAGATTACTGAAAGATGTAGAGGCGGAGCTGAGCTGAGCTGATGGCCCTCGTAGTTGGTGGTGTTGCTAAATCTTGAAACACATACAAAAAAGCTTCATCCGCAATTCTGCTACCTGCACTCTCGTCTTTTTCTGGAAATCAATAATATTCGCCGTCCTCAATTTTGCCACAGTTCCAGCTCAAGCTCTACATGCCAGCGTGAAGACCGAGTGCTATTAATCCTCGCGGGTATTCTGACGTAAATTCTGCCGTAAGTTCTCATCCGGTTTCTCCGGGAAACCAAGTAAACCTTCAATTGTGAAATAAGCTTTAAACTATTTAGATAAGCCTAATAAGATACTAAATTAGCGTCAAAAGGCCATCGGTTGCCCTCAAGAAATCGAACAGATCAGGTGTGGAAATCTCAACCTCATAGGCGCCATCAGTCTACTGCCACCCCTGTCCCGCCTTTAGTACACTCGTTCGTTTACATAACAACTCCTCACAAAAACTGTTCAGTACAGTCGACTGTCAAAACTATTTGCGTTATCAGACAACGTTTTGAGAAAAACAACTTCTGTCTTCCTATCGAGCTGTCTCAGTGAAAATACCAATCAACTGATTAGACACAAACACTTTTACAGAGGAGTTTCGTGGAACACGAAATATTCAGTGGCACCGATGGGTGGGGGTGGGGGGTGCGCACTAATAAGAGCTAATGTCAACAGAGCTACGAGTGGAGGAATAACTAGCAAGTTATCTCACTAACGGCGGCGAAGAACTGAACGACGAAAAAATTCCACTTTGGCGAGCTGTAACTGACACGGCACCTGTTTACTTCGTCGTGGAGGTACTTTGAACACAATACGCAAAGCTGGGGTTGACAGAGGTTCGTTGAACAAGAAGTGAAATGTCTGGCAACTTTGGTCAGTTCAGAGATTTTCATCGCTCAAGAAATCAATCAAATCAGTCGTTCACTCAGTTTATATGAAATGACTTGGCTCACGGTTCTGCAAACGTTTTGTATCGCTTTGAGTAGGAGGGAGGGAGTACTAACGAGGAAACGTTGACTTCCGCTGTAGTTCCCGCGTTATACTGCGTTTCGTTAATTTTTTTTAACCATTTTTTGCCCATAACAACCGTGGACTTCGTCTGATCGGATTGCTGAGATGGCAGGCACGACTAGATATCAAATGGGATTTTTGTGCAAAAGAACGAATTTTTTAGACTACTCGTACGTTAAAGGCACAAAACAGCCCGGACGGCGGATGGGGGACAGACATTGCAAATTTGCAATCTCCATGTCTTGAAACGTAAAGTATCAAATTGGGGGGGGGGGGCTGTAAAAAACTTTTCATGACCGAAAACATAGGGTTATTATTCAGAATGAATAATAAACCAAAAACAGTATATTTGATCAATTTCATCGCTCAAATAATTACTTTCCCTGGCTGTACGCAATAGAAAGGAAAGTTATGTAATCGGCCGAAAAAAAATTTCAGTTCTCTTCAAATCTTCACGTTTTGGACCCTTGTGAGTCCGAAAAAACACTATTTGGGTAAATAGTCTGTGTGGGTGTGACTCCGTAAATGGGATTGAGAGAAAACACTCAAACTTGATAACTTGAGTCTGCAGGTCACCGTGGGACGTGAAAATAAGGGTTTGAGCAGAATCCGCCTATACTACCTATAGTTATTTGTTCGACCCAAGCTGAATCTAGGTTTTGGACCTTGGAATGCCTGCACCTGCACGACACAGTCATTATTTCCCAACCCCCCCCCCCTTGATATCAGCGGAAATTCCACCTCTACAGTTATTTCCAACGACAACGGATTACCCTGAAGTGGTTTTACCATCTTTCTTTTCATACTCCTCATTTTCCGATTCCTCTCTACAATAGCTCCCTCCCAAACTCATTCACCTACGAATTCCCGCAAAAATCACTCGTCCCTCAGTTCTCACACAGACACATTTTCCTCTATCTACTCTCGGCTCAAACAGTTCGCTCTCTTCTTCCGATACAGTTCCCCTCGACAGTTCACACGTATTTCGTGTCGTCCCTTTGTGTCGCCCTTTTGTACGCAAACTCTACTCAATTCATTGCATATATAATAGAGTCTCCTTCACGCTCACCGAGTTTCTTTTATTTCGATCTTCAACTCCCCCTCTCGTGCGCTCAAATATTTTTTTCTCAAAAACGGCTTTAACAATTTTGATTACATTTTTTATATGAACAGCTCTTGATGAGGCAACAATAAAACTCCCATCTGTGGGAAAATAATGAGAGCTGCACAATAAATTACCAAACTTTTCGACATTTTTGCGTAGTATAGTATTTTCCTTACAAAATCCGCTGAAACGTTTCTAGAACCTTAAAAAAAAGTAATAGTGTCGCAATCCAATCAAATACCGATGCGCTATATAAATTGAACACGCTCATAAGATATGTAGGGGTCACTCCCTAAATTCAAGAATTTCAACTACCGCCGTTTCACTTACTATAATTCCCGTAAGTTTTTACTCGATAACTCAGGAAAAGTGATCATTATCCTTCTAAAAAAAATCGTATTTACAGACTCATCTCTTCTATGAGTACCAATCGCCTCAATAATGGTCCGGGAATAAGTACGAGCAGCCCAATACATTCTGGAACTGTAAGCGCTACCTCTTCTGCCCTCGTGAAGTGATGTTTGACCAAATTCAAATGAACTAAGTAACTAGAAAAAGCCGTGAACACAAGTCCGGTGCGATGCATCACTCAATGTTCCTCAGCCTCACGTATATTCAGTTCTGTTTTTCACAGTGTTTACAAGAACTTGGTGGAACGTAACGCCCTAAATAGGAACCAGTAGCCCAAACCATCAGGAATTTATAGGGTAGCCCCCATTTATTGAGTTTGAGAAAAACATTAGTATGAATTTCGGGATTTGTCGGGTTGCTCCCAATTATCATACGATCGTCGAAGTGAAGACTACTGCGCCGCTCTCGTCATTTTTTCAGCATTGAATATTTTGTGGTACTGTCGTCTTATTTGGAGCAGCCCATACAAAAAATGTAATCAAAATCGTTGAAGCCGTTCTGGAGTTCATTACGTCACCTCTTCAAGTGAAAAACTGCTGTTACTCAACGCTTGTGGTATAGGCACTTGATTGGATTACCACTCTGATTTATTGGAGAAGGTAAGACATATCTGAGTCCTGAGAAAGATAGAAAAGGCTGCGAACTACACACCTTAGTGGACAACCAGCCTCAGCTGATCCATGCTCAGTCCTTCCACCAGTCCTTCGACCCAAAACCCTTCACGTGTTCTGAACTGTCGCCCAATGGTACGAGCTATAGTTAGTTTTGGAACCAATTTGTCTCATACCCTTATTTTGTTGTACCACGTTGATCTGAAAGCTAAACATTAAGTAGGAATGTTTTGAGCTATTCTTTGTCGATCCCAAGCAGATCATTTTCCCACACGTTTGTTCGGACTAGGAAGCTTCTGAAACGCACAGATCTGAAAAAAGCTCAACTCTTTTGGTTTATTATTCATTCTGAATCCTATGTTTTCGGCCAGGAACATTTTTTTACAACCCCCCTTCAAAATTTGCGCCCTTAACATTTACTAACAAACCCGTTCTTTTGCAAACAACTCCCATTTGGTATTTAATTCTGCCCGCCTGCGAGGCAATCCGATCGGATGAAACCCATGAATGTTGAGGGCAAAAAACTAAAATCAACAACAAAAACGCAAGTTTGGCAGTTTTAACGCAAAAACCCCGTGTTTGGTATCGTTTCTAAGGTATTTTTAGATCCTGGGTTGAATGGAATGGGTATCAGATGTGTACAACTGCGTATAGTGATATTACAGTAATTATAGTGAGTCAAAGTCTACTAATTGAAAGAACTCGCGGGACAATACAGCGAAAGTAATGGTTTCATGTTTCGCACTCCATCCACCCGTCAGCTCGAATCGAGATGTGCCAATTGCCTACAGCCGCCTGGAATATGTCATTTTCGTCGTTCCGTAGTGGTCAGGTAATGTGTCGTATGGTTTACTGGTATTTTTCGATTCTGAATCGAATGGGATGGGTCTCAGAGGTGTGCGATTAGAGCAAGCTGTTCAAGAGAATAATAAATCGTTGTTTTAAAAAATGCTATTGTGTAGCTTTCCTTAGGTGGCGCAATAAGTCTTTAGGCCACGGTGCTTATCCCAAATATGGGACAGTCAGAGTTATTTATTATATAGCTTTCCTTCATACTTCGCAGGGCTAATGAATGTAATAAAGTACGCCCGCTCGTTGTCTGCATGAGTGACTTGCCAACTTCTCGAAAGGACCGGGTTTTCACTTTTTTCAGAGACGGAATAACACGATTATGGATAGTTTCTATCAGAGCGCGTGAATACCTTAGTTTTGTATTAAACCTCCCAGTCGCTCAAGCCGAGAGAAACATGCGTTTTTTATCAGTGGTCATTAAAGTACGATGTTTGAACTATTCGGGACTCGTTCTAAATCGTTCGCCTGAATAACAATAAAAAGAACATAACAGGGATGCGCATCGCCTTTCCTCGTAAACGCTTCTAACGAGTCTGATTACAAGCAGCGTCTAGTCTATACTTATCAAAACCAACCGTCGACTTCCCAGAAATGTCCCAGAGGGAAGATACGCCTGAGAAGCCTCCGGAACTGTAAGCGCTTCCTGCTGCCGTAAAGCGTTGTTTGACCAAGTTCAAATTAACTGAGCGATAAATGAATTGAGTAAGTAGAAAAAAAGACAGTGAATTGACGTAGAGCTAAGGAAAGTTGTGTGTTGCAACGCACCAGATAGTTTTTTGAAACATTCGAGTAACATTTCATCGGAGTTCAAAAGGAAAAAACCGATTTTAGTAGAAAATTTTGATAATTTATTCTGCTGCTCTCGTCTTTTTCCCACGAATGGGAATTTTATGGTATAATTACCTCATTGGGAGTTATCAATATACAAAATTTAATCAAAATCGTTAGAGCGGTTTTTGAGACAAAAATTGGGGTTTTGATCACTATGATACCTATAGTTAACTTTCGGTGGATTTTGCTCATACCCTTATTTTGGCGTCACATGGTCACCTGGGGGCTAGATATCAAGTTTGAGGTGACTTGGTAGGTCGTTTTCTCTAAAAACCACTCTAAAATCGATCATGTCGAAAACTTGGGTAATTTATTGTGCTGCTCTCGTCATTTCCCCACAAATGTAAATTTTATGGATTAGTTGCCTTATTGGGAGTTATCAATATACAAAATTTAATCAAAATCGTCAGAGCTGTTTTGGAGAAAAAAAATATTTGGTGTTTTGATCACTATGATAACTATAGTTAACTTTCGGTGGATTTTGTTCATACGCTTATTTTGGCGTCCCGTGGTAACCTGCGGGTTAGATATCAAGTTTGAGCTAATTTGGTACGGTGGTTTTCTCTAATAATCGTTCACCGACCACTTTCCCAAAAGTTTTTCGGACTCAGTAGCGTCTAAAACGTAGAGATCTGAAGAGAACTCGAAACACATTTTTTCAGCCCATTCCATAACTTTCCTTTCTACTTTGTAGAGCTAAGGAAAGTAAAAAGATTGTTAAGTTTCAAGGGCTTCTGAGTCCGAAAAACACTCATGAAAATAAGGATTTGAGCAACATCGGCCCAAAACTAATTATAATCATCATAGCGATCAAAACATCAAAAACTTGTTTTCTCAAAAAAAAGCTGTAACTCATTTTTATTCAATTTTTATAAGAACAGTTCCAAACAACGCAACAGCACCATAAACTTCTCATTCGTAAGACAATGACGAGGGCGGTACAATAAGTTCAAACCAATAGTTATTAACAATTTCGAAGAAAGACTGGTAAGTATTGAGAGGTAAACAACTAGGCAACTCAACATAAGGGGATGAGACAAATCCGTCCAATACTCACTATAGTTATCATAATGAGCAAAACGCCAAATATTTTTTTAATCCAAAACGCCTCTAACGGTTTTGATTAAATTTGTTCGTAGGCAGTTACGAATAACACGACAATAACATAAAATTCTCATTCGAGGAAGAGAGCAGCACGATGAACTATGAAACGTTTCAAAGAGCCCCGTTTTTAACGCAGTTGTTACCTTATAAGCGTACTCAGAAAAAGCAGTGCGGTAGTTCAATAAGCTAACTGTACGATAAGCGTTTAACTACGTTCATAACTACTACAAAACTACTATTGAACGGGGGCTGGATGCTGAAGCACATTAGAACACAGGATTCTCTAAATGTTGGCAATTCAGGTTTAAATTTTGTTCAAAAATTCATGTAACGATTTTGATCAAACGCAAGGAGTATTTTGAACTGATGAATACCTACTGAGTAGTAGAAACTAATAAAACTAAAAAGGTGTTGTCTGAATTTGAGTACTTCAGGAGGAGTGTTGTGTGGTGCGACGTATATTTATTTCACTTGTTCAATGTTTACTCCGACTTTTTTCAAACGCATTGCAGACCTGAAATTAGTTTTTAATTATCGAGGGGTGTCGGGGGGGCTGTGAGTGCCTGTTGTACGTGACGCAGTTTAGTTTGGCGACCCATTTCATACCGACGAGGAAGCTTTGTGCCACACCCACTTATCACAATGTTTTGGCTCACTCGGAAAGACGTTTTTGATCGTTCCACGACATTTCCAGTCGCTGGAGGCAAAAGACACGAACAACGGGCAGAGTTTTGGACTTTCGTAGAAACGAGTTTCTGTAAGTCTCTGCGCAGAGACCGTCGACACGAGCAGAGTTGAAGAATTGACACGTAACAAACGTAAATGAGTTGACAATGAGATGCGAAGAACTCACCTGAACAAACGATCGCGGAGCCGGCACCGACGCAACTGAAGAGAGCGGGAGGAAGACGCTCCTTCAGTCGACCTCTATCTGAAGACAACTACTTTTCTTCGCGTCAAACCGGATTCCGCCTAGATACCGACCAACTACTTGGCGAATTAACGAGCGGCCTCTTCAGTTCAGCGAGACGACCAACTTCAGAGGAGAAAGAAAGGGGGAAAAAAAGTATGAGGTCAGAGCAACGTTCCCTCTTTTTCAAATTTAATTAAAAGCAAAGCCCTTTGTTGGCTCGACAGGCTCTTTTCCTGTATTTTAATTATAATCCGGGATAGACGAGAGCTCTCAAGAAGAATGGGGAAATGGACTGACACTTTAAATGATTTTTACTTTCCTTGGATCTACGAAGTAGAGAGGAAAGTTACGGAATAGGCTGAAAAATTTTGTTTTGAGTTCTCTTCAGATCTCCAGTGGTCTGTGAACGCGATTGACAAAAAGCGACTGAACCAAATCAGCTCAAACTTAATATCAAGCCAAAATAAACGTGTGAGCAAAACACCAAATATGTTTTTTTCTCAAAAATGGCTATAACGGTTTTGTCAAAATGTTTTCAATGAGGCAAGTATACCATTAAATTACCATCCGTGGGAAAATCACGAGAGCAGCACAATAAATTACCAAACATTTCGACTAAATTGGATTAGCGCAGTTTTTTCTTTATAAAACTGAGTACCTAGAAAAAGCCGTGAACACAAGTGAATCGACGTATTACTATGGAACGTTGTGTGATGCGGCGCACCTATTTTTTCCAATACAATCAGGTTGCTCTCAATCATCATGCGATCATCGTTAAGCTTCCATCGTGAAGGTAGTGCATTGGACTACCACCCCAATTTTTCATAGAAAGCTTGTACCACATGAGCGAGATTTACAAAAAAGCGGCGTTAAAATCGATTTTATTAGATGTTGTCAACAATTTACTGCGCCGCTCTCGTCATTTTTTCTGTTAGAGCGTCACTCTGCTGACTTCAGCTGCTCCTCCAATAAGCCACCACCTGACTTAGTGGCGTTCATGTGTTAAGCGTCTTCGCTTGTTTGTTCGTTCTCCTCCACTCTACAATGCGTCGTTTATGTTTGTTCTCTTAATATAATTTCGTTCCCATCCGTTTTTATTCATTTCGCCTACTGCGTTTAAGCTTCTGCCTAAGATTTTCAACATTGAATATTTTGTGGTTCGGTCGTGTTATTTGGAGCTGCCCCCACAAAAAATGTAATCAAAGTCGTTGAAGCTCTTTTTGAGAAGAAACATTTAATGTTTTCCATTATTATTATTCCAGTTCCACTTTAAACTGCTAGCGCTTTTAAGTTCTGGTGTTCATTACGTCACCTTTTCAAGTGAAAAACTCCTATATAGGTCGTTGATAGGATTGTCAACATGATTTTTTGGGAAAAGTGCGATTGCCTAACAAAAACTACGTATGTTTGAATTAAGGAATTTTTTAGGTTACCCTCGATTGTCACATGCTGTTACTCAACGCTTGTGGTATAGGCACTTTATTGGATTACCACCCTGATGTATTGGAGAAGGTAAGACATATCTGAGTCCTGAGAAAGATAGAAAAGGCTGCGAACCACACCCCTATGTGCACGACCCGCCTGAGCTGATCTGTGCACAGTCCATTCACTAAAACGACCCAAAACCCATCCTATGTTCTGAACTGTCGCCCAGTTAGTTTTGTATCAATTTTTCTCATGCCTTATTTTGTAGTACCATCTTGATCTAAGTAGGGATCAAAATAACAACTCCCATTTACGAGCAGCCCAATTCATTCTGCAATTATAAAGCACTACAGCTTTCTGGCGCCGTGAAGTTTGGCCAAGTTCAATTGAACTGAGTGATAAACAAATTGAGTGACTGGAATTACTGAACCAAAGAAAAGAGCTACGTTTTGAACGAACTTCAGAGGCTAGTTGTGCACTAGACTCACGAGGACTGGGCAGCTGGAAGGGTTTTATGTGTGTAGAGGAAACTATCACGAGAAACTACCCCTGGATTTCGTTAATGTGATATAAAGTCAATCGCAGATCATTTTTCTAACTTTAGGCTGACGAAAGAAAAAACTTAACGAGTACATTTTGCCGTCAAACTTAACACAAGAAAGTTGCCCATGAACCATAGAACCCCAAGATTGCAATTTTATAATCGCCAAAACTAATTACAACGAAATTTACCTTGAGAAGCGGTTCCTTCCGTAAATCACTTCTTACTATGCTCAGAGTTGAGCTTTTTGTTGCGCAGCAAATTGGCAGTGATCCGTTCAGCGTAATCACAAAGTGTTGAGAACTCGTGAAACATCTGAAAAATATAGAAGGATAAAATTGAGAAACTGATCGAGTTCACGTAGTCATGATGTATTCAGCACAGTGGTTGACATTGAACAACAAATCGAACGTCACTGCACGGGTCCCAGTGTACTGGAAACCGGATGTCACATGACGCACTACAGAAAATCACGACATTCTCCGTCAATAAAGGTCATAAAATATGCAGCTACGTCAACATTCTGGTTTTATTTATAAACCATCTTGAGTGCTATAGTAATGACACACTGCTAATATGACAGTCGAGTGAAATAGTGACGACTAAAGACTATAAAAAATGTCAGTGAAGAAATGAACAGAATGAGATGTGTTAACACACCATAGATTCGGTATTGTTCGTGGAAGGTGTCTGTACTTCTCTACTGGTTTGAATTTCTCGTCGACTGAGTCTTCTCTCGTCTCTGTTTAATCTCAACTGGCATTTCCAAATTAGCCATGCGTTCTTATTATTGTAACCCCATGGACGAAATGTGCCAGGCCAATGTCTGGCCTACTGGATCATCTGTGGTATGAGGGTGATGAGCACCTAGGCATGAGAACCTAGCACTCGGGAGGCTGGAGCCCCACTATTTTGAGGAATGAAGAAGACTCCACGCAATGCCTGTGTCGCTGATATGCCCAAGCTGAGCAAAGGACACTAATGTAGCAAAGGTTCTGCAGCACCCCTCAGGGGGAGGAGAGTATGAACACATATATCGTGATAGAGAGCTGCTGAAGAGCACACATAGTGGGCATCCTCCTTTACTCCCCCACTGCATGGACAATCGCTAAAAGTACGGCATTTATGGCGGAAAGCAGTTGGGTGGGGGGGGGATGAGGGGTGTCACCACAGTCCTGCCACTGAGTTTCCCCCATTCAAAAGCCCTTTTGAGCCTGAGATTGGTCAATTTTATGGTCGTCCTCATACCCAGTCAATGGTCATTTCTTGATTTGTGATCACACCACATTCAGCAGCAGATCCAAAGCAGGAGAGCCTGCATGGCCATATGGAAGGTGGTGCATATGCCGGCAGGCTGATATGAGCCAAATGGGCGTAATAGACCAGGCTACTACTGACCTACTGGCTCGTTGGTATATAGGAGGAGACTAGAACGTTGGGACCTACTGGCACGGGCAGTCCCAACCAGCACAAGGCTATGTCTCATAGCTGCAAGCCAAAGCACCCTGGGTGATCTGCAGTAATTATCTATTGTGCAGGTCTGGGCTGGGGCTCCTATGCCTCCAATCTCTTGTGGCTGTTTCCCCAAACGCCGTCAGGTGGTTGGTGAAGAGGGATGCGAAATCGTCCCTCCCTGGGAGCTGAGCCTGAGGCAGCAGGCAAATAAGATGTAAGGGGTGTCCTCAACGAATCACTCACCACATTGAATGCGCAGCGCCTGAAAAACTGCAACATGCATTGAACGCCCCACAGCTAGAGAGGAGTTGAGTTAGTGGGAAGGTGGGGTGCTACGATTTCAAGTCTAGACAGGCTCCCACAGATTGTAGGATGGTGTGGAGGTAATGCGCCATCACCGCACCATCCCATTGGGCCTGCTAAAGACCAACCACCCAGCTCCATGCTTCCTGAGCCTGAGCAACAAGTCCATGCAGTGCATTCTCGTAAGTGTTGAGCAGCAGGTCCATAGGGGGTCTACCTGCAAGGACATACAGCGCCTGGTGGGAGGTGATGCTATACACTGGCAGGACTGCCAGGAGCACGCCTGTTTGCAGCATTTGTGCCTGTCACCGATCTGTTCATGATGGTGTGGCCCACCTCTGTCAAACTCTGAGGATGGTTTATAAATAAACTGAAACGTTGGCGTGGTCGAATATTTTATTGCTTAAACTCAAGAAACCGCCATATTTTTACTATCCGTAACTTTAGGAAATAAAAAGGCAAGCTACGTAATCGACTGAAAAAAAGAGGAGAGTCCTCTTCAGGTCTTAACGTTTCAAGGGTTTCTAAGACTGAGACTACGGGATGCCAAGCTACTACTTATACACCAAATTACTACCATTTCTCACAGTGTTTAACTCATGATCCTTCTCAACAAAATTGGATATGCAATTTCATGAATTCCCTGTACACTGACTGTTCAATAACCATCCTGGTTTGAGTAGGAGCAACTCAATAAATTCCGAAACTCTAAGCTGAAACGCTGAATGTACGTCAGGCTGAAGAAAATAGTATTGTGCACGATTGCACGTGAGAAGTTGTAGCAAACCCGTTTCTGTTCGCTTAAATCAGTTGCTATTGTACAGAAATCAACATTACTGTGCAGCACATTATTCATCATCATTTAGGAAATCACGACATTGTGTAGGAAATCAAGATCATTGTACAATAAATCAGGTGTCGCTGTAGATTAATTCCAATGCCAGCTAAGTGATGCTGACCCTTGCTTATTCATCAGAATTCACAAAAATCATGGTGGTATTGTATGTGATGATGGGTGAGTAGCGTCAAAATTGGGAATGAATATATTTGATTTGAATATATTTGTGAATGATTTGAAGTTGCTTGAAAAATTCGGTATGGAGAATTGCCACACTGCCGCAACACCAGTTGTAAAGGATGGGGAAGAAATTATCACATGAGATTCAAAACCAGACTACACAACAATAGAAGGGGAACGACAAGAGACAGAAACCTCTTTTTGAACCTCGGTTTGAAATACACTGTTGGTCTGTTACTGTGATTCCGATCATGGAGGCGACGTTACTACACGCCGCTCAACAACAGGCGTTTTTGCGCTGATGTCACATGCTGCGATTTCATGGCTGAGCCAGCGTCAATGTTCAGTCATGAATTCAACCACAGGTGCTGAAATAGTTGCAGCCAGTAAAGGTGCCAAGGAAGCTATCTGGTTGAAACGAGTGTTGAAAGATATGGACCACGTGGAAGGCCGACCTGTGCTACGAGTGGATAATGAATCGCCCATCAACCTCGCTCATAATCCACAATTTCACCGTCGAACCAAGCACATTCACATTCGTCATTTTTTCGTCAGAGAGCAAGTGACACCTGGGGAACTGGATATTGAGAAGGTGGACCAACTCGTCGATATATCCATACCACACACAGCACAGTGTGCGCTTTGGCCAAAATTATCAGATGGATTCCCACCCTTTTTATTGTGTTATCTACTATCAACAAAACCTCGAGCTGACTGCACTATTAATTCATTCGTTCGTTGTCTCGTGACACTGCTGCTTAGCCACATATTTTCACACTATTTTCTTTGTGCCATTTCATTGTTCACAATTTTTCGCGTCCCGTCAGGTGCTAGGTCACACCTCAGCCAGGTGTAAGTATCGTCTTACTGCAGACCTCAAAGGTGACTCTTTAGCCATTCCACTCCAATCACTTTTCATTCTATACAGCCCATTCTCTATCATACAGTGAGCCACCGGTACAATGTGCCACCAGTTAATGTAACGTGAATCCTAACTCCCTACACAGGAAATGATGCCAAAATACCTGTTGCAGTTTAACAGTGAGCCCTTCCTTGTCGGTTGGCGCAGGGACAACGGGATTCTTCAAACCAACCTCAAAGGTAACGCGGGCATTAATTCGCTACAGCCATAACAAGGCTTAGTTGGAGCGATTTGGCGTTATAGAAGATGGTGTGCGCAAATACACTGTGTTCTCAGACTCCTCATTCGTGATTGTGGCTTCACAAAGGCAGCCAGAGCAAGATTGTTTTGAGGCCAATCGTGTTTGAAGTGTTGGTGCAGCAATATATTGGCGACATTAATTTTGATTAATTGTAAATAACGTTGAATTATGCCAACAAAGCCTATAAAGGTAATCTAAGCTGAATATGTAAATACTATCAAATAATATGAAGCGGAAATAGCAAGGAGCAGGTAGAAGTCCCTTTTTGCACAGTTATCATGAGAACAAAGAACAAACAGACGCACACACAGACCATTTTCTCAAACGCTCAGGCTAAATGGAGTTGGGGAACAAATCACATTCAGTTGCACATCCCGTTAGGTTTCACTCTACAACATATCTGATTCAGACACAAGTTTTGAAGAATAACTTCGGCAATACAACAGCAAATCAGATGATGTTGTAGAGAAAAACGTGTGTCATAGCACACCAAACGTAATTACCCACATTCAGATATTCATAAAAAATTTGTCTTAAACTTACCCGTTTGGACCAATCGCCGTCTTCGAGAAGATCTTTGAGTAAACCCGGGGCATCGACATCGAACTGCTCCGTCTTTCTCGATGACACGACGTCGTTGCAAATTGAGAACAGCAAATATTTTTGGTGGGAAAGTTTGTGCAGCAGTTCGAAATTCACTTTGCACTCGTCACACAGCGTTATGATCTGCAAAAAAATGTACTCAAAATGTAGAATACGCCACTTTATGTACAATTGAACTTAAGATTAACACACTATTTCTCTCCCCCTCTCTTCAGAATCGCGGCGAAATCAATGCTCTGACGAGAGGCGCTTAGGAAACTGGAAACGTGTGCCAGGGACGTTGCTATGTCAAAATTGGGGATGAACCCACGGAAACAAATTTAGAAAAACAATGAAAAACTTCAAACAACAAAAATTATATTACCTCTGGCTCGAAATAAGAATGACGCAAATAAATTATTTACACTAACTGCAGCTCTACAAAAAAAGCCAAATCAAGAAAACTAATATGTACCCCATGAGCTTATTACGAGAGGAAATAAAATAAGACTTCTCCAAATGAAGAGTGAAAATGGTGAGAATGGCGGACTGGTCTTCTTCTTGGTCTTCAAAATTAAAACGTAACAAAAACTGAAACCAACCGATTCAAAACTTAAGTTGCGACGTTCAGAAACAATGGAGATGGACTGCAGAAAATAATGGTTAACATACCGGTACAGGAGTCTGGAAATGTATAGTTTCCTCGGAAAGAAGTTGGGCAAAAAGGGTATTCAGCACGTGGACGAGAGAAGAGACGGTAGGTTGGGGTAGCGGGCACACCCCTATTAGACCTCATGTTGGACCTCGTGGTACTCGAGTCTCACATCAAGTGAGGCTGTGTGGAGCAGTACTGCAGACCGCTCGAGACGTTGCTACCCAACATACGAGCGGAAGATTGGGGCGTCCAGAGACTCGTAGTGGCACAAGAGGCAACCCTGGCTAAGTGGCAGGCGCGATGGGGGGTCATACCGCGCGGCCCCTCCACATGATACTTCCCTCCGTTGAGAGTAGACTCCGGATGAAATGGTGGTGGCCATCTTTCGCAGAGGTTCAGCTGCTCTCAGGCCACGGAGCCTTTAGTGAGCGGCTGAACTTTTTCAGGCGCTGCAACCTCAGTTATTGTCCCGGTGGGGAGGCCGTGGAGAGTGCGTCACACATCCTCTTCGCTTGCCAGCTCTACAGAGACGTCAGGACGCGCTACCAACTCCCTCCAGCGGGAAAAGCTCCTGATCTCCTCTCAGACAGGACTGCTGTTTGCCAGTTTTGGATATTTGCCCAAGCGTGGGCGAATCGGCGAAAAGGTCTCGAGACGTGGTGTCCCCCTGACGTGGTGAAATCTACAAACCCTGTCTCCTAACCAGCACATTGCTGTAGCCACGCCTCCGACGCAAGTGATCTAAGTATCCCAGCGTCATCGAAGTCGTGAGCTGCTTCCCCCCCTCCCCTCCACATCATCACACAACGAGCTCGCAGGCCTGGGGAAGGCCTGGTTTGTTTCCCCATTAGGTAGGTTGGTAGTTAGTTCTTGAAGGCGACGGAACAGAATGATTGGAGTCATTACGAATCTCTCGCAGTGGCAGCTGAGATGAATCAGGGGCCAACAGTGATAAGCAAAACCTAAGGCCGAACGGATCCTCACAATCCTTGATCTGTAGCCGAAGCCTCAGGATTATTTCACGTCACAAACGACTCATCTAGAAAGAAAGCTGGCCTTGATTTCTGCCTCGTGAGCCCATCACTGTGATTGCTGGCTGTACAAGATTCTGCTGTGACTTTTCACGCTCATCACAGCGATGTGGGAAACCTGGAAGGGCTCAAGGCCACCATGGTCTGCGCGTGGTCAAGTTATTGAACAGCCTTGAACAATTTTTGAGATTGTGAGAGTTTGCTCACGCAATGAGACCCAACGCAACGTCATTGTGCGACTAAGAGGCAGGACTTACAACAATCCTGGGTGTATTTGAATACACAGCGATGGGGAGCATTTTGAGATTCCACAATTTGGTTGTCTCGATGCCTCGGAATGGGTCGTACTATTCCACCATAAATTAGAAACTACCAGCTAAGTTTCTGACTTTAGATTATAGTAGTATTTCGTGCGAGTTTTACCGCACTTAATCTTATTTGCCTGAGGCCAATGAACCAACTCTACGAAGGTTTAAAGTTTTCATACGACGTACAAGAGGAAACGCACACTTACGTATACATGATTTCATTCACTACGACCGAGAAGACGATAAACAGCAACAAAACTGTGCAAATAAACACCACACTTTGGGAGAGTGGCTCAGTAACAACTGATGACTCTCACGTTATTTGGAACTTCGTGGAACTGTCAGCAAAAAGCTTCGGATGACTGCTCATCAAGTGTTTCGTCATAGTGCAGTCTGTGTAGCCGAGCACCCTAAAACTCCCCATTACCATAAGCCACCGACAGCCACATTAAAGGAGAAAGGGTCCCATTCTACTCGTGGCATAGTTAATCCGACTCATACAGATTGCGAAATTATTATTCGACTCGACAGCGTTGATTTGGTTCAATTAATGAATCGACTTCCTTCCCGCGTAACGTGATCACACAATTCACTCACATCTAACGCAACCAAATGCACCATCATCTAGGAACCACGAGAAGAAAACCTTCACAGCCTCCAGTACACCTTGCCTCTTTTTGCTGACAACCATCGACTCGTATGGTGTAACGTAGAAGTTGTTACTTGGTTTCAAAGGGCCTTTCAAACACCGCCTCATGAAGGCCTTTTGCAGCCCCACCTCATCTGTCGTCTGTGTTCTGGAATCTCGTTTCAACCCAACTGAGATAACCGGAGACAGAGGAACGTTTTCGAGAAGTCATCTGCGTTTTTTCTCCGATCCCGACACTTCAAAGCCCCGTATTTTTTTCCTCCCTTTTCAGAGAAGTCTTCCCCAAATCCCAAAAACTTCTCCATTGAGGACTCTCATAGACTCGCCGAAACATTAAGGCCGGTCCAGACGCTCCGTTTTCCACCACGACTTGCCTGCGCAGACCAAGTCGTTGCAGACAAAACGTTGCATGGGGACCAGAAAACGGTGAGGTTTTAAGTCCGTCGGGAAGTCACGCAGTTGCAGCAATGTCTGAGCTGAGGACCTCTGAAATCTGTGGAAATGGGAAAACCCCCGCCTTTTTAATAACCATTTTCGTTACCATATACGCCAGTGCCTGGTTCTTCTGATCTCGTTCAATCTTTTTTTCTTAACTACACAGACAGCCAAAATTGACCACAGGAGAACATCCTCCATGGCGATATCACACGAAGCTGAGCGAAAAGTCTGTATAGTCTGGAAGCTACAAGTCGCTACGTTTTCATTCCGTCTTGTGCATCAGCAAGTCTGCGCAACCTTAAGTCGTGGTGGAAAACTGGACCGGCCTTTAAGTTTCCCTTTCCTATTTGTTTGTTTACTTGGTTTCTGTCTTTCTAATTGTTCCATTTAGTTTAGAACATTCAATCTATTTTGACAATTATTGTATTATTGTTTGTGCCATTACCCTGAGAAAGTAATTAATCTTGCTTCCCCCAACCAAACTCGACTTTATTTTATGATTACATTCTCCTTAACTTTCGAGTTTTATAATTTCTTTCAACTTTCCTTTCGTAAGTAGTAATTTTTTTATTATAGGCACAATGGAGGTTGATGTCCTTAATATACAGGGGTTTCCTGAGAACGATCTGCCAAAATGGCTGCCCAGCCTCCTGTGCCAAGTCACTGAAGCCGTTTTTTCCCCCCAACTCTCCCAAAGAACTCTCTCACTGGTCGGTTTTTACTTAAATTATCAAAGTGCAATGTAAATTTCTCCAATTCCCAAACATCACCCTCCTCTCCTTTTCGTCTGATGTATAACAACTTCTGCTCCTTGCAAATGTTTCAAGGTGAACGTCGGAAGCATCACCTAGCACCTCCCCCTTCTGAGGATCACCATCTTCAGGATATTTTTCACCCCTTCCACCAACCTTCAAAGGAACCCCCAGCTCTTGCCTCTAGTCAGACTCCTAAATCTAGATTATACTTGCTCCAACTCTCATACTATCATGGGACAAATCCACCAAATGGGGTTAAGTGCCAGGCCATTACTGGCTCATTGGTCTACAGTAGCTATCCATCCATAGTCACAGGGCAAATGAGAGGATTGGTTGGTGAGGAGGGATATGGTGTCGTTCCTCCCAGGGAGCTGAGCCCAGGGTATGAATGTCGGGATAGCCGCAGCAGGCAAATAGGACGTGAGGAGGATAAGGAGAGTGGAACTTGGTTAGTGGGAAGGTAAAGCACCACCAGTTCCGATCCAAATGAGTGTCCACAGATGTTCCTGCCAAAGGTCAACCCACCCAGCTCCATGCTGCCCTGAGCCTAAGCTCGACCCCTGCTCAGAGAGGAACCCAGTGACGTTTCCATGCACCACACCCCCATAAGTGTCGAGCGCTCCCCTTTTTATGTGCAACTGTACAATCGCCTAGTCCAGGCACATAGAGCTCTAGATGGGAGGTGGTGCAGTACGCTGGCGGGTCTGTCAGGAGCACATACCTTTGCAGCTGAGACAAATCTACCGAGTTTGGGATGTTCATTGACTCTCATACTCTCTTATATGTTACTTTAACCCCTCTCCAGGGAATCTTTAGTGGTTATCTAACCAACCAGTGTTTTTCATGCAGATCACACGTATTTTCTCTCGTCAATAGTAACGACTCATGCTTGTGTCTGTATTTCCAAGTCTGCCCCACCCTCAACAGCCTCCTTAGAGCAGTTTCAGTTGATTTAACCATTTGACAGGCACGTTGAACCAAAGTGGTCTGGAATATAGACAGTAATCGCTACATGTAATGCCACAAAGCAGGTTTCAATGATTCGAGCTTCATTGTGGAATTGTTGTCTCCCTATGGAATAAACACAACCGTCACATCTCCTGTAGTTGTCGCACACCTTTGCATGGGGTGCCTAAACACTGCTACACAATGAAGCCTCTCCTTCCTCAATTACGCATTTCACTTTAGAAATCAACGAACTGGGCCTAAAAAACGCAGTACCCCCCTAAAACCTGATTTTCAACAGAAGAACGCTCAAAGTGACGTTGGGCATTTGTTATATACAGAAGATACGTTTCGATAATCACCTGGTGAGGGATAGGGGTCTTCGTCAATTCCAACGTAGCTGACAAATATGAAAGTCCACCTATAGAGATGCACGAGCTGACATCCCCAGATGAGCAAGCGCACTTGTCTTCACCCAACGTTCGATCGACGTATCGATAATTCGGAGCTTTCGTCATGAGCTCAACAGTCGATTCGTCCCACGAAACAGCTGATTTCAATTTGCTGATCAATTCGCTCCAAAAGGACTCCACAGTTCGTATGTAATTCAGAAAATATTCTTCTGCAATCAAATGAAAGCTATTTAGAAAGTCTTTTCGTGAAAGTGTACTTCACATTAAATTATTCAATTTGAGTATACGACTACCTTTGTCAAGGTGAATTTCTTTGAGAAACTTGGAATCCAGCGCTTGAGATAACAAAGTTTGGAGATACACCTCGAAAGCCTCCCTCAGCTGATCATACTTTGGCTCCCTCGTCGCCACGTTGTCCCTAAACAACAAAAATGTGGTGTGTGGTAGTAGAATACTTGTTGTCGGTAGGGCCATTAGTAGCTCATTTTCACTTTCACTGTCAGCTAGCAGAAACTAATGGATTTGAATTAGTGAACATATTCACAAAACGGAAAGGTCGTTCCTTGTTTCTGAAATACCTTCTGCAGAACTTAGCAGTGATCATTAACACCCTCAGAGGAGCCTTTTGCGCGAAAAATTGGTGTTTGGATCCTACAATTCTCCCCTAGCTTACCTCCAGATTTCCAGTTTAAACTGATAAACTATGTATTCACGTCAGTTCACACGAGTGGCGCAAAATGAAACTTGTTGAATATCAATGCTTATCGATTGTTATTTTCAGTGTGCATTAGTGCGTTGTTTGTTTTTGCCAACCACTGCGCGTATGCCGTTTTCTTCCATTAAAGACTTTTATTTGTAGTTATTATTATTATCTTTGCTCCGGCAATTAGAGTATTCAAATGAAAGTGACTGTATGAGAGTATTTTTTACTGCGTCCAATTCGTCTGTTAAGATCGCAGTTTTTGTCAATTGGATGGCAGGATAGAGTTGCAGGATACAGGCACCAAAATAAAATTAAATCACCAAAATCTCTCTTTGGCTGCACGTGAAATTCTTCAGTTTCGTGAAGTTGTGGGCGAAGCTTTGCTTGACGACTGAAACCCCCGAACGATGGGCTTATTCAGCTCCCAGGTCCCAAAGAGCTGGTAGATCTCCACTCCCACACAAAATGCAGGGCAACCTTCACTCTCCCACTCTGTCTTGCAGAATCAGCATGCTTGCAAGTACCACAGACCAGGACATAGAAGCAGTTCGAGGGATGGCGTGGCTGTTCACATTTTAGATGGGCTCACAAATAAATGATCAATTGAGAAGTCGATTTTATTTTGTTTCTCAAAGCAAGGAAAATTGTTTTACTCTCATTTTTTTCTTTTTACTGTTATTATCGAACAATTTGTTGTGGGATATGGTTTAGTAGTGCCGTGATTGCCTAGAACCCTATCACTGAAGAACCTGGCCAGAGTTGAAACGATATGAGCGTAATGGGCCAGGCGCCCAGGGTTTCACACCCAACAGGCACCAGCACCAGGCCCTTATGGGTGATCCCAAGGAGTTTTATTGCCTGGGGCTCCTACAACTCCAATCTTTTATGTTGGTTTGCCCAGGCTTAGGGAAAGGCGGTCAGTCGCAGAATGGCTGACAGGTTAGAGAGGAGTGATGCAGCATCATCCCTCTCTGGGAGCCGATCATAAGTGCAGATGCCGGCGCAGAGGCAGCAAATGAATGAAGGGCAAAAAACTGTAGCTGTAGCCATAACCCAAGAGGAGATAGATTGTTGGTAAGGTGGGGTGCCACTATTTGGACTGAAGGCAGAGTGACGTGAAAGTGGCATGCCTGCCGGAGGCCGACCATCCAGTCCGACGCCCCCCCAGGCCTGAGCTCAACTGTGTCCATGCAGAGCAACTTGGGAACGTCGCGCATGCAGAGCTCCCTGTAGGTGTGCAGCGAGGCCCCCTTGATGAGCGTCCACATGACTGCCAGGTCCAAGAACAGGTCCATGGGGGTGTCAGACTTCCCTTTTTCACCTTTTTTTTTTACCATCCTGTTATCATCGACATCATGGCATAGCCCTACATCTCTCGTTTTTATACAACTGTACCATCGTTCTACCAATTTTCTATTGAACAACCCCCTTTTTTTGTTTCTTCTTCCATTGGATTTGTTGATGTTTAGTTCCGAGTTGGCATAATTGCTTACTGTGATATTTTGCAATGGACCTCTTTGTGCAGATATGTCAACCATAGATTAACCAGTTGTAACCTAATTTTCTGGATATCCCTCGATAGTTCCTGACCCACTTAATCATTATGATAAATAAGGCTCTAGTTTCAGTCATGAAACGAAGGAACAAGTTGCTAACCTGTTGTAAGATGAACAGAGCAAATTCGAAGAAGCCAATTTGACGATGGAGTCTTCCTTCTGTTGTTTTACGACAATCACGACGACCTTTTCGTAAATTTTCTTGGACAGGGGGCTCCATCCAGTGAACTGCAACACGAATTCACGCGGACAAATGTTAAGAAAAGACGCTCCAAAGAATGACAACTTGATGAACCTGAAGCCCTCTTTAATTTGATGTCAAAGTGACGAAATTCCAGCAAGCGTGAGTAAATGGGGGGAGTAACTATGGCTCTCTTGAGGTCATTGTCGTTGCTGTAGTAATCCTGCACGATGTGAGAGGATTCGCAGGTTTGGGCACTGCAACAATACATGAGATTACGCATGAACGCCCCCAAGGCTGAATCCTGACTGTGTGCAACTCTGACAACTCTACTCGAATAGGAACCAGATTTCCAATATATGAATTAAAAGTGGCCTTCCCCACACGGCTAGTGCGACAACGATCAAAACTGTGCTGCCTAGTAAAATCACGTTGACCTGAGTTTTCAGTTCAAAATATTTGAAATCTGGCCTTGGAGACATTCAGGCATAATCCCACGCATGGTTGCATCGCACGTCCCCAAGACTCCAGCTCGACTAGTCCATTTCTCTAGTACTGCAGCTCTTTGTTTCGTCTCAAGCTCGTTAGAAGCTCCCTCTTTCCACCTGATGCTGCTTGTTCTCAACAACTCATCAATCGACCTACTACTGGTACCCAACCAAACACCACCTGAAGATTATCAGTGACGTACACTTCATGTTTGCTGCTACTAGGGAAAACAACCAAATGTCTCACTTATTTTATTTACTGTCACTTAAACACAATCTTAAAAGCCACTTTAACCTTTTTTATAAATTTTATAATATTTTATTACAGGTTTTTAAACGCATTTTTTGTTTTTCGCTGCTTAAAAAAGAGACTCTATATAAAGCTCTCTGACTGTCCCAAAATTGGATTGAACACCTCGGCCTAATGACCTATTGTGCCAGTGCTAATGTCACACAGGTCCATGCCTAGCCCCTTGAGGAATGCCATCTATTTCCAGCAAGAGCAGGAACTTTGATATCGAAGTAGCACTAAAGACCAGAAATTGCTCCTTCTCATGTCCCCAGCACTAAGCCAGGACGAGGTAGGATGTCTCCTCATCTGTGCCACACCACCTATAACATACGCGTGTTAGTAATTTTTGCGGTGTCTGGTGATGATCCCCACGATCTGTCTTAGGTCCTTCCTCTCTATCCTCAGAAGGCTCTCCCTTATCTCGTGTGTTTGCCCTGTGATAAAGTGTTTGGAGTGCCTCACTCCAGCAGCACTCCCTGCTATCTGATGCATTCTCCTGGCAGTCCCCTTGACTAGTGATGGAACTGCCCCACGGTGGGAATATGGATACAGCAGACGAACTGCGTCTGGGCAGATGGTCCGCCCTCCCATTTCCAGTGATCCCTTCATGCCCAGGAATCCACTAAATGTTGACACTATTAGAGTGCTAAGGAATTAAGCCATATCCTGCACTCCCGCACCAGTTTCGACATTGTACAGTAGTACATAGTAGGCCAATTTTCATAAATTTGTATAAATTACACTCGCCACTTTTGATATAGTTTGACGCTCAAGTAATTGGTTTCCAAGATAGAAAATGAAGCCCCTGCGAAAACAAACACCAAACACTTTGATTGCGCAATTGTTGAGCATTTCTGCTAGGTATTTACAGAGCAGTTATTTTCTTTCGAGTGACTGTTGCTGTAATATTACTGAACACAGTGATAGTTTGGACTCAGGAATTTCTGAGATAGCTCCTGATCATAACCAACGAATTCTCTACCTCAGCACCCATCAATTCGGACACCCCCGTAGATTGAAGCGCCTTTCTAGATTCGTTGCCTCAATCAAGTTTTTCACGAAGAAATCAAGAAGTCATCACGACCGTAGTTTTGAAAAATTGAGGTGGAGATGGGCTCCTGGTGCTCGCTCAGCAAAAAGGTGATTGTTGAGAAACAAACCTGAAACTGTCCATTTCGATTGAAGAAGCGGTATTTGTTGTACAGTAGCGGTTCTCGCCACTGATGTGTTTCTTCATACTACTAATTTAGACCAAAGACTTTCCTATCACGTAATCTGTGCACCTAGCGTGACAGCAATTATGTACCTGTTGTGAGAAAGGAAAAAATACCCCCACCCCTCAGCCTTCCAGAGGGAGTTTGACTGCACAGTGCAATTAGCCCAAGAATCGACCCAGTGAAAACCACCAACAACCTTGTACACACAGTGATACCATACTCCTTAAAACACTTACAACGGGCACGTTGGAGTAAAAAGCGACACCTCTGCTGACGAAATGCGTGAACTTTTGAAGCAACTGATTTTTTTTCACTTTCCAGAGAGGAGGATGGAGCAACGAACGGTCGTTTTTGACAACGACGAACTCGCCAAACTGAAAACAAAACGTACGGAACATTAAGAAATGGGTTTGAAGGGGGCACACGTCACTGACCATTATAGTACAAAAGATTGCCTCAAGCAACTAGTGCCCCCCCCTCTACACACCTGCACCCCCTGCCAAACAAGTAAAAAAGCGTCTTACAGCAAAATTTTATGAAAACTGAAGCGAATGCAATCATGTAAGAAAATTGTGTAATATACCGGGTTAATATTTATTCTTGGTAAGTAGATATACACTTATGTATCTGTACTTATCCCTTAGCCATACTCACAGGCGCACACCGGACCCTCCATATCCTTTAGACGTACGCAAGAAATTTATCTTTTCGTGTTGATTCTTGTGTCTCATCACGTCAGTAACGTATCCAGGGAAGTGGAATGAGACTAGACTGTTCTATCTAGTAGTTTATAATGTATATGGGGTACAATTCTGCGAAATATATCGTCAAAAATGACTTCATCCTGTCGTGTATTTCTCGACATAAATTCTGCAAAATAAGGGCCGTTTTCACCAACTGCGTTGATCTCGTTTAGAGTCGATTAACAGCACCTAACCCGCTCCCACCACAAAAACGGTCTTCACCAGACTGGGTTAAGCTCTAGCCCTGATCAAACCTTAACCCCAAAAAGTTGGGCGGTTTGGCCCGGTTAGCTCTTATCTTTCTTTATCATGTTCTGATATTTGTCCACCATTACCATGCTCTGCCGAGTATTTGCTTCTATTATTGTGAATAATTTACGTATATTTTGGAATAATAATAATAAACAAAGATACAGTTTACTAGTGCGCAGTTATTTCAGTTACTATTCCACTACGATGATAATCTAATATGTTGGGTTATTGCCATCTCACCCGACACCTCAAATGGCTATGAGCGGTGTCCGACGACTTCTAGTAGTATGAATTTAAATTCTGTTGTGAACAAAAATATTACGATCGTCGAAAACAAGTTGTTGTTTGCGTAAAATGTGTGCTGAGCAGTTTCTGAAAAAACTAGACGTCATATTGCCGTGTTAGAAAACCCAAACGCAAATGGCTTACCTGGGTGGATTTAGTAGCAGATAAGTAGAAAATATTAAATACCACGCTTTTACACACACACATTAGTGTATTAAACAACTTTTATTAAACACGACAATTCTCCTTTCTTCATTAAAGTTCCTTGCTTGTAAAAGTTGTAACCTCATAATTTCGGTTTTTATTATTTCTTGCTCAGTTCTCATTTTCTCGTACCGCTTCCGATTTTTCCTACACGCACAAAGCATTCTCCCGGACTAATTTGGCTTTTTCCTGCAGCTCTTGAAGTTGTAGTACGCGTATTTTCACTTAAAGGTCCTCACCAGTTTCAGCTTCGGCAGAGGTTAATGCGGCCACTTTGGTGTATGACAATAATTTGGTCAAATCCAGATTATTGGGCATCTACGGGATACACGGTTACGCGGCCATTTACGTTTACATGACACTTGTTTACGGGACGGGATGTCAAATAAGATGCCCAATTTCCTTACTTTAGTGTAACCTCATTAGTCCACTGCCTTCTCAATATGGCTTAATCGCAGCGTAATCACGTCTATGCTAACCAAATCCCAGAGTGATCTCAGCTAGCGTGGTGGGCACGAAAATGGCTAGCCTTGATTTACTTATCTGGCCATGATCAGTTGGATCACAATCAGCAGCGTTTTGGTGAACACGGCTCTAAGAGTCCAAGTGGTGGCATGTTTATTACGCAATTTCGCAGAACCCCAGAGCCTATTGTTCTCATTTTGTATATAAACATCCTGTACGTTTTGTGTCGTCAGTCTTGGAATAAACTACTAGATGGAACACGAGATGAGACACAAGTATCAACGCGAAAAGCCCACAGGAGCGCGTGGAAACGTGAGTATGTCTAAAGGCTTGTCACCTGTCACAAAGTCACCTGTTTAGGATTGGAAGGACCTGGGGAATATTGTTTTCTCCACCAGAAATATCTAGCACTTGACCATCGCCTGTAATAGGTGAGGGGGAAAGGCGCAAATTACAGGGGGGGGGGACCCTTCTGAGACTTGTCAGAACGGGTTAATCATTCCTAAGAAGTAGATGCTGCTCACATGATACCTTTTGGTAACACAAAGTTGACGTTTTTCACTCCTTTCTTTCGGCTTAAGAAATGGGGGGGGGGGGTTATCTTGAGAAAGAAGCAAATAAGACTTGAGGCAGCTTGTTCAATCTGCTTGCGTCTAGCTACCAGTCAACCTATAACCCATTCGTACAGCATCTAAAAGTTATCTTTTATCTGAATCAACTGCACCCAATTAGATATGATTCACACTAAAAAAACGAATATTCTGGAATCAGTCGATGTTCACAGGGGACGTATAATTCGCAACACCACGTAGTGTCTTGCATCTTCACAGTTCAGTAAATATAAATAAATTTAAATTTGAAAACGAATTTACTCGCCTTGAACGGGAATTCCTTTGAAATCTGAGCTTCTAGTTCTGGAACGGAGTGTCCCGAGTTTATCCCATTTCCAGCAGATAAACCTAATGAAAATAACAACAGAATTGAGAAATATTTCAGCAGAGAACTACAGTCAACTACAAGCAAGTTTCCTGTCAAGCACTTCAAACGATTTGAATTGCACGAAGAGAGTTGAAGGACAAACAGATGTTAAGACACAGAACTTGCAATTACAACGGAATGGAACGATATCAAGTTCTAGCAGAACTTCGATTTACCGGAAGGTCAACGCAAAAGTTAAAAGCACGAAGTAGAGGAGGAGGTTGTGGTGATAATGGTCGTGTCCACGCACTCAGGCATTCCAGATTCGAATCTTGAACAAACAACTGAACAGACCTGGTGGAAATGCACTTAGTAGGATGCCTATTAATGACTACATACCCAGGTACCATTCCTGCAAATTGACTCCCAAATGTTTACGCCCAAGATAGGTTTTATTTGTTTACTTTTTTTCGGTTGCTGGTGAGCCTTGAGCTTCACCTCAGGCGTTACATCACTATTGTTGTTGCCTGTTGCCTCCCTTCATCACCTGAACCGCCCTCGCCATTTTTCGTCGTTCATCTCCACCATCATTCTCATTCTCGTTCCCCATCACGTTGTCTCTACTCACTTTCTCTTTTTTAATACACACTGTGGTCAGCAGTGTCCACTGGATTTTCTTTTATCATCGTTCGTTGGTTCCTACGGTCATTGGCATCCAAATAAAACGAATTCTCGTCTTTCATCGACATTACTAAACGGTGGCCAATACAAGTACCTAGCAACATCCTACAGTACAAAGTTCTGCGTCAGACTGGTCAGAGACACCTTTTGTCAATTACTTTGAGCTGCATCCAAGAAATTTTATTTTCAGTTGCCTCGTGATCATCAAGATATGAACAACATCCAGCTTTAGCGGAACTTCTATTGGTACATCTACTGGAAGGTCGATGCAAAAGTGGATGATGCAGTAGAAAATGAAGGGGGAGGTCTGCGATAATATAAGCCGGCATCGCAATGCAGATCTTGTGTGTTGATCAGAATGAACGGACTGTGTGGTAATGCACATAGTATTCAAGTAACAGGATTATTATTGACTAATGCAGGCACCATTCCTATGCACAGGAATTCCACGAATTGCAACTCTCCAACTTATAGAATTTTGAAGCTGGTGGCAGTACACTTCATCAAGAGTATGTGCAGTCAGAAAGTGCACATAGTGTGGTACATCCTACCAAATTACCTAACGTTTAGCAGTAGCATCATTACGTTTGAGACGCTACATACTTTGGCTCAAGAAAGATTTCTTTCATCGCACAAAAGGGGATGATACTATCGTCTATGACCTCAACGTTACTAAATGTGAGGTTATTTCTTCTACCCACTCCGTTCCTTGTGGGCTCTTGAGAACGGCTATAAGAGTGAAATCCGGACCCCGCTGCGAAGGATTTGTGAGCACCATATCTCAGCACGTGCTTTTTTGAGCCTTTGCCAACATCGAACGAGAAATTTGCATGACTTTACACATTTGTGTTACAGGAGCATTTTCAACCTAAAAAATTTGGAATTTAACTTTTTATATTAGTTGTCAGGGCAGGAATTCTTGAAATATCATCAAGTTGATACATCCAAATAGAATTAGGAACCAGAGGTCTTTTTATTGGCGCTGATTAAACATGTAAACATACAATGTAATTGTCACTCCTTCCTTCTTCTCTTTGAGCTCTTTGATGAATTAGCCCCTCTCTCACCATACGCGCCACAGGGGGGAAATTTAGAAATTTTTTTGACACAACTTATAACCCCTTCGCTAGGGTTATTTAAACGCAATGTATATTTAGGGGTAACATTTAGCAAAAAAACCATTTCTTAAACAGTGCAATAAATAATTAATAGGTATACTAAAATCTTGTAACCTAACAACTTAAGTTTTTTGTAAATTATGTGTGCCCCCCGCATCTAAATCCCCCCAATTTAGAAATATTGCGTCGTGTTTGGTATAGTTTTCTAGGTATTTTTGACGCTGAGTCGAATGGAACTAGTAATTATAGTGAGCCAAAGTCTACTAATTGAAAGAACTCGTGGGACATTACAGCGAAAGTAATCGTTTCATTATTTGCAATCTCTTCCCTTGCACTTAAACGGCCCACCTGCTTGACGCGTCACATCATGCACGCCAATTGCCTACAGGCGCATGGAATATTTAGTTTACGTCGTTCTCTTGTAATCAGGTCATGTTTCGTATCAACTCTGAATAATACACCTACGTTTTCTTTTCCATACGATCCCTACAGTTTACCAACCCTTAGGTAATTCGACGATCTGCCATGTATACGAGCGATATATCTTCGTTCAACGCACTTCTACGGAAACATTTACTGACAATAAAATGTGGGTACTAGTTAGTTGAGAGTGCTCCATAAGTTTGATTGAAATTGTTTGGGTGGTTTTTGAGAAAATCGCAAAAACGATCATTCGTGTAAAAGCTCTTACGATCTTTTATATTACTGATATTATTATTAATACAAATAAAAGTAACGCCAACCATACAGCCACTTTATATTATACTTTTTTTTCGACGTTTGGTTGAATAGGACGTGCCGCTCAAGAGGAATAGTAAACCGTTGTGTTATAATTTGCAGCGACTTTAATAATAAACACTGCGCTACTGGTCCTGGGGCGAACTGCCACCTTAAAGCTTCTGGAGAGGGCTAAACCACCACCAGTTTGAATAATATACGCTGCCTTGGCGCATGAGAAATGTCCATTTTAATGATGATGATGCGTTCCTCTTCTCCTTTTTTATTCTAATCCAACTATCATGACAACAAGAGCACCTAATTGCCCTGTTCACCCCTTTCCTATGTTTATGAGAGCACATTGTCCGGTTTTCCCTTCGTAAACCCTTCCGTGTATGCAAAAGAGACCTCGACCAACTGAAAAAAGCTTTGGAAACTCGAGTGAGTCCTTTCATTTCCGCACTCCGTTTGTATTCCTTTTCCAGGCACTCGCCGGTTGAAGGTGTTCCAAACTGAAGTCAGACTCATGGGTTGTTTTCTCAATTAACGACGCCCATGACTGTTGTATTACTGATGTCGTTTTGCACCTAACGGTGATACAGTCAATCACAGTCGTCGAGTAAGAAACGGAGGCTGAATAACTTTCTACAGTATTTACTTCACAAAAATTATTAGGTGATGGCTTAGCTGCCAAAACTGGTCTCCTTCAATAACCGCCTGGAGAATGAACATTTCTTTCAATTTTGACCTTTTTGAATGAGTTGAAATACCCACGTTCGAACTTACCTCCCAACGCTGGCTTTTGGAAGACTTTGGAGCTTCCTTTTCCAGACAGATCGACGGCCGCTTTATCCATTTTGTTACAGTTGGCGCTGTTTGGAAGTTTGGTTCGTTTTAGCGCAGTGTTTGTTTGGCATTCAGGTTTATCACTTTCCTTCGTCGACGTCTTACGAGTGTTACCTGAAAAATATCGGGGATCGACAATCATCTTTTCCGACTTCCCGAAGTAAATGAATTAATGTGATAAATACAGACACGCTCCAATCTTACGACCGTTGTTAAACTTTCATCGTACACGTAGAGCACCAAGGGAACGCATGCTTCGCATGAGCGAGATTTATAAGTACACATCAGGTGAGATGCATGACACAACTTTCCTTGGCCACAAGTGCATTCAGCGATTTTCTTGACCCCAGCAATTAATCACATCTGATTTCATTGATTTATTTTAAGATCAACGTTTGGAACTTTTAGAAGTGGTAGTAAGTGAAACGGCATTGGTTGGAATTCCGAAATTTCTGGAGCAGCTCTTATATGTCTTATTCCTGATTGGAGCTTGACTATTGAATGACCACGCCTGTCTGAGGGTCGTACAGACAGCTAGACTGGCCAAGTCCAGCGCGAATCATTGTGAAGGCGCATTTGTCCTTCGTAGCTCAGCCAAACGGGAGCTTGTTTTGCCAGATGAGATGAGATACCTGCTAACGCTCGTTCTAGTCAGTAGACAATTTCTGCTTCAATTCACGTCTCTTCCCTTTCCATTCAGCCAAGAGGTGAGTGAGTAAACACTTACCAGCTCAAGTCGAGTACCCTGGGCTATTTTGGAGACTCTCGTAACTAATCAAATCTGTTTTTTACTAAAAGTTCTATATGCCACTGGTGGCGTTCAAGGTTCTGGAATCGATAGTGGCGCTCCTTCAGGGGGCGTTAAAACGTTGAACTCCAGATATTTTTATTCAGCTGATTACGTAACTTTTCCTTTGCGAAAATTCGTTGAAAATGTTGATAATTTATTTATTGTGTTCCTCTCATAATTTTCTCACGAGTAAAATGTTATATTATCGTTCGGTTGTTTAGGTCAGTCCACAAAAAAAATGTTATCAAAATAGTTGAAGCTGTTTTTAAGAAAAAATAAATGTGGTGTTTTGATCACTGTGATACTTGTAGTTATTTTTGAACCAATTTCGCTCATACCCTTATTTGGCATTACATGTTGGCCTGCAGGCTAAATGTCAAATAAGGATCAACTGTGTCCAGTCAAAAGTCTTCACATGCACAGACAAGAAAACTAAAAATGTAGTTTTCAACCAATTACATCGCTTTCCGTCTTACTTCATAGTCCTAAGGAGAAGAAGGGTGTGGATCTTTGAGGAATGTTAACGCAGCTAATGCAGTAAAAAATCAACAACTCCCTACGGAGATGCCAACTATAGTGAGTAATGTACATAATTGACGGCAGAGGGATCCAATAATGCAGTATGGCACTGCAGCGCACAATTCAGCACGCCCCCTCAGTCACGACATTTCCAAATTCCTTCGCTTGAAGATTAATAGAGTAGAAAGGAAACAGATCAGAGACCAACCTACTGAAGCTGATGGGAGCGTTGTTCTGCTAGTATTTCAAGGCTTAGGATTCAGCCATGATTGTATACAGGCTACACTAGCCATCCAGCTGTAACTGTTCTCCTATCATCATGAAAATATCATTGATAATAATAATAATAATGTACTGGACTCAACAGGAATGATCTGAGGACTTCAGGAGCAACTAGATTTAAGCCAAAGTACAGAGAAGAAGAAGTGGCCCGTCCTCTGGCATTAAGCCTGTACTCCAATGGTGAGTATATCAATTCCAGTACCTTATCTTATCCTACTGTAACCCTGCAAGACATTAAAGCTGTTCTGGAAATTCCTCCCAACACAAATTGCCAATAGAATACCGCACTCTGTCCATAAAACATCAAGATTAGGCAAGTTAAATGTTAAAAAATTGACTAACATTTCAAGAATTTAAAGAATTCCCCGGAAAACCCCAATTCAGGGTTAAGCTGAGTTTCTGCCTGAAGAGACACGATTGGGGAAAGTCGAGTAGTATCAAGAAAATTCAGTTCTTCTTCAACAGTAAGTGGTTGTGTTGATTTGCCAGCCTCTGTCTTTTTGGGCGGAGGCTCTGGCGATTCTTGAACTGATTCCTCTCCACTAGTAGCCTCGTTGCGAGCTTCATTATTGTTGCTGATGCTCGCAATCGGATTAGCTTCGATTAGAGGCTCCTCCTCCACTGTGGACGGTGGTGCAGGCGACGGCAGAGGGTAGGGGTGCTTGAGGCTGGCCTGATGTTGAAGGTGAGGCCCGGGTGTCGCATGGATGGGGAATTTCCCATTGGTTGGGGCGTGACAGGCTGGAAATGTTGTCGGCGCAGTAAACATTTTGGCGGAATTCCAACGATCGAAGTCGAAGTACCTGCAATAAAAATCAAGTGAAACTTCCTTACGAGAATCGTCACTTTGTTCCTATTAGCTCAACCTCAATTTTTATCAGTGAGACGAGTGGCATTGCAGCTCACTCCTCAATCGTTTTGGTACTGGATTGGACTACCACCTCAATTTTCCCAAAGATCCTTGTAACATTTGAGCGGAGTTTATAAACAAAAAGCTGCGCTAAAATCTTTGATAATTTATTGTGCTGCTCTCATTATTTTCCCACAAATGAGAATTTTACGGTATTGATGCGTCATTCTGAGCTGTCTATATCAAAAATCAAAATCGTTACAGCTGTTAAGTAATCATTTGGTGTTTTGATCATATGATAACGATAGTTAATTTTGAACCAATTTATAGCTCGTAGGCTTACTACGACTTCCTATGTTGATATCTTTATTTGATAGCCGAATATAACATTTCAGCTGTTACCATGCGTCCGAAACGAGCGTTTTTTCGATTCAGTCGACCTCAAAATGTGTAGTCTGAAGAAACATCGTTTTTTAACGCAATTGCTATACGTCCCTGACTCTTTGGGTAGACAACGAATTACACTTGAGATGGACAAGATGAAAGAATAGTAGTACAGTAGAAGTCCATTAGTCCGTCATCCAACAGTCCAGAATGCCAGATAGTCTGGCATCGCTACAGAAAATTGTAAAAACTGTGGTTTTCTCCAAAAGTGTGTCTTGATAGCAAATAAAAACGCTCGAGAGCTATTTGGAAGTTTTCGGAGTAGTTCGAAATCATCTGGAAGCGCTCGGTTCAGAAACAATTAGCAGCCGTCTATTCTCGGCTGTCACAAACAATTCAGGTGCTGTGCAACTCTGTTAATCAATCACGAAGCGCCTTTGCCATTTTTTTGTGCGTTGTTGTTCGGTATCCTTTCACAAAGCAGTAAACGTAACTTTTGAAACTGTTAATTAAAAAAGTGATTTTCGTTCCAACTGTACAGTGACCGTGTTTTCAAAACCCAAGCCTTCGAGTTCAAATGGAGAGGAACGAAAACACGTGACGCTGACTCTTAATCAGAAACTAGAAATCATCAAACGGCTAGAAAAAGGCGAGAATAGTCATATTTAATGAATGTGTTTAATATTAGCTCATCAACTATTTATGACAATAAAAAACAAAAAGATGAACAAATGAAGTTTGCTGCTCAATCGGTAACAACTGAAAAATTGACTTCTAGACAAACATTTAAAAAAACTAAAGCTGGAACAGCTAGATAGTGTATTGTTCAAATGGTTTAGTGCAGTACGTTCTGAAGGAAAGCTAGTAACAGGGCCAATGATTGTTGAACGCAAAGAAATTCGGCCAAGATTTAGGAGTTGCTGAATGTGAATGTAGTTATTCGGATGGTTGGCTCAGAAACTTCACGCGGGCCCATCCCTTCCTCCGCGACTGTAGCTGGCCGAGCGAACAAGGTGCCCCGCGGTCGCCCAACCGAGCAGCTGACCTTTCTAAGGAGCAGGTGTTTGGAACTAACAGCCCAAATCAGGTCCCTGTCAGGGTCGACCTGGGGTGCTTCGGCCTATGCCCGGTACATCTATTACTGGGCTGTTTTTATCCCTACGATGCGGTATGCTGCGGCGATGTGGTGTGTGGCCCCCACGCGCCATGACCCGCAACTGGCACTGACACTCCAACAAGACGTTCTCTTGGCCGTCCTGCCGGCGTACCGCACCACATCCCACCTTGCCCTCCAGGTACTAGCTGGCACACCCCCCTTCAACCTGATCCTCAACCTGGCCGTGCTCCAGTCATGCATTCAGCAGGCCTGCACGACGGAGTACAGGGGACTGTACCAAGCTCTCCTCCCCTCGATCGAGTGTGAACAGACCATCGAGCAGAGACTCGCTTTCACCCAGGATGCACTCATCAATAGGTGGCAGGCGCGGCGGTCCCACAACCTGGCACCTCCAGGGCATCCTCCACTCCATTGAGGGGAGGCTGCGGATGAACTGGTGGCAGCCGTCCTTCGCAGAGGTGCAGCTGCTCTCAGGCCATGGTGCCTTCAATGAGTGGCTGCACTTGTGGCGGGAGGGGTCTCACAGCTCCTCTGCAGTAAGGCGGAAGGGCCTGGAGTAATGGTACCCCCCCCCCCCAGGTCGAGGTCGAGGAATAGGGAGGGAGACAGCTCCTCGCTTACACCACGCTGCACCTCTGCCACGGGAATATAATCACCACCACTGTGGCATAGAGGTGCAAGCTCCCCACGGACCAACGAGCCGGTAGGCCAAGCCAGGCCTGGCTCGCTACCCCATTGGGCTCAGAAACTTCAAGTTTCGGCATGGAATTCAAAGACTTGATGTAACTGGAGAAACACTTTCAGCAAACCAAAACTCTGCAGAAAAATCATGGCTCATAATGATTCTGAACAGATATATAATGCTGATGAAACTGGGCTATTGTGGCGATGTTTACTAACATCTACACTAGCTGGGGAAGGAGAAAAAGCAGCCAAGGGTTTTAAAAAATAAGGACAGATTAACCGTTTTGGTATGTGCTAATGCGTCTGGAAACCACCGAGTGACCCCTTTTGTGATAGGTAAATCTGCAAAAACCCAGGGCTTTTAAGAATGTTACACACTTGCCTGTCCAATACGATGCTCAATCAAATGTGTGGATGACTGCCGCCCTCTTTAAAGACTGGTTTTATACCACTTTGTGCTTGAGGTCAAGGAATCCTTCAAAAGCCATCCTCCTTTTGCACTATTGCAAAGCCTACCCACCAGTAGATGAGTTAGTTTCTGACAATATTGCTGCTCTCACCTAACGTTACATCTTTGATTCAACCCATGGACCAAGGGGTTATTCAACATTTTAAATACTTTTATAGAAGGTCTTTTATTCAAGGCCTGTCAAATACCGACTGTGGCGTGACTGATTTTCAAAAAAAAGTGTATGCGATTGCACTGTCTTCGAACCAGGTAAAAAATGCTACACTCCAAAAATGCTGGAGAAAACTTTGGCCAGCTGCAAACCATCCGACCTAACTCTACAGACTGATGAGGAAGAACGCCATCAAGACTCTCTGACCGAAGTTTTGGATGTCGTTAAAAGTGCTGACAATCCCTTGAAAAACCTGTCTGAAGATAGGGTTGAGGAGTGGCTTCTATCAACGAGAATGAGCCTGTTGAGTAAGAACTAACTGATGAGGGCATTATCAACATTGTAGTAAACCCTCAGCCTACTCAAAATCTTGAAGAAAGTGACTCAGATGCCAAAACGGAAGAAAAGGAAAAAAATCTGCTGGGCAGAAGCTGCAGAATCACTAAATAAGTTTGTCTCCTTTGCTAGCACTAGCTACAGTGCTTCAGAAATTATTGATTTCCAAATCATTAAACAAATTTTATACGTTAATAAGTCAAGAAAACAAAGACATTCGTGATTTCAATGTTGCCAGCTAATCAGAACCACTATATAATAGCGACTTACAATATAACACAGTGTTTCATCTTTACAAGCGCTTGTCCCTTTCTTTCGCGTATTATAATCCTTGAGTGGTAAACAGAGGTACATACCCACTTTGCACTTGATTAAAGGCGTTGTGATGAGCAGGAGGAGGTATTCGATTGAAAATATCCGTTCCTCTCCAATTTCCGCCGCTTCCGCCAAACTTTTTGTCCGACTCGACGAAATGCGACGACGAATGATTTTGTTGTTGGAGAGTCTTAACGAGGCTCATCGGGTCACCTCGGCAACTCGTCAAACTTTGATAGTGATACGTAGACTGACCAGCGTCCATTGGGGTGCAGCCATTTCTGAGAAGAGGGGTCGACGAAAAGGCTGTCTTTTCTCGACCTTCCCAAGTCTCATTAAACGACCTGGTAATGAATAGTGGTTACAAACAATTTCAACGAAATATATCATCCTGGGTTTAGTTCCATCATAAACAAAAGATCCGAAACATAATGTAATAAAAGTCGAGGGAAACAAAAATCAAAACCACATTAACGAAAAAATAGCTTTTGAAGAACATAAAAAATAAATAGCAACAACGTACCAAATAAACGTCGAACGCAATAAAAGAAGTAAACACAGGGATGAGACGTTGGGACCAAAACATGCAGAAAACTGAAAATAAACGAACGATGAAAACATTTAATAAATACTTGCATCTGAGCACCACACACCTAGCCTTCATCTCTTAACACATTCATCCCGGAGGCCCCACCAATTGGCATCCTCCTGCCAGGACTGATGGGCCAATCGACTGCCCTGTTCCATAATATTCGTTTGCGACCTGCTTTAAACCCGTATTCCAGTCCTGACGTTTTGTCCCTTAGTACCCTTCATGTCCCAATCATGCAGGCTTATGCCTCGATCCATGTTTTAGACATTTTCATGTACATAACGGTTGAAGACTGTAAATGCATATTGTACAGAATTATTGTGAAACGTGTATCCTGAGGGAATAGAGGCTGTGATTCCTCCAGGTGGTTAAATAAATCAATCAATACCCCCCCCCCTTGCATGCATACATTTTTTTTGTTACGTAGTTTTTCTTTAGTGAGCGTTTCAAGCTGATCAGCATTTCCAGTAACTTCGGCTTAACAAGCTGTATAGCCCTGTCCTGTACAGCAAAAGGTCGATTAATTACTTTTTTTACAGCACACTCCACTGTTCCCACGTATTCGCGACCATTTCAAAAGTGCCCGACAACAAAGAAAACTAGAAGTGCTGGAGATTGTGAATATTTTCGGAGATGCCTGCAATGACGACGAGTGTACTTTGGTTCCATCCTGCGGCTGGCCTTCTCTATACATCTTCAGCATCCTTAGATGCAGTTTCGTGGAAGAAACAATTCTTACAGGTGCCATCCCATCACAGACTTCAACTCAGGGAGTACTCCTGCTGGGCAATTTGTGCATGCACATCATCACTAGATATCAACCACTCGTTCACTCTGCCACTCCAACTTCTCAGCATCAGTCGTCACCTTCATTGGCCTGACTACTCAACTCTCTCAAGGTCAATTATTGTGAACCCCTCATAAAATCTACTATATTCATTTTTAATGAACTCCCTAACTATCAAAATTATTACAGACTTGTCGCCATGACCTCAATTCTAGTTGGTATTCTAACTATACGGTGTTGTCTCTACCCTAGGGTGACAATCGCTACTCCAATAATGCGTTGCCCATACCCCAAACTACTAAAACTAATTAATTCGCCAGGAAACTGACCAAGATCAACCTCATACCTCGTCTGAATAAAGTTTCGATCAGCCAAGGGCTTTGAAGGTGGAGCAGTCGAATAAGAAAGAGGTCGTGGGATTGTCACGTCCAAAGGCGGATTCTCAGCTGGGGACATAACACGAGCGACAGGCTGAAACGAATAAAATTATTGACAGAAAACACTGATAAATACGCGGTACATTAAAACACGAGTGTTGTGTGTGCCCAAATGAGAAAATTGAAGACCAAACAGACCGCAAAACTAATAGGATTAGGATGGCAATCTGTCCAGTTGAAGCTGTCCTAAGCACTTCACAGGAATTACCCAGTGTCTTACATTATCACAAAGCGCACTGAAATGTGAAAATGTGGAGAGGTCCCTCGACACTCGGGTTGGTCCTCGCCTCACTCCATTCAATTCGCTATGCACCAAGAAGTGAGAGTGAGGAAGGGATCCCTTCCCCACAGAACACGCCGAGTTGTGGCCGCAGTGTGGGTTTCCCCAGTGCCATCAAGAGAGAAAAGAAAGGGTCCCTTGGGGTTCCTCAGTCGTCCGCTCTGCCTTACCTCGCCCACTGAACAGTTTTTGTACCCCAAGTCATTCCTAATTGGTATACAGTTCTATCAATTCCAACACAATTTGTTCAGTATTTGTTCAATTTATTCGTGCATTTATTTAGTTTATTTATTCATTAATTAAGAATGGGTGATACCAACAGTTGCTTGAAACAGCTCGAGTTAGACTTTTGAGATGCCTATCAGTCTGAGTCCATGAACCAAAGACACGTATGCCACAAGGATAGAAATAAACCATGAGTGGGGGAGGATCGAGGCGTGATGGAAATCCAACAAAAGAATTAAAAAACGAAAAAGACTCTTTGATGGCAACATACTGTGGGTAAAACAGGATGGAGGCTTCTCTGAAATCTGGGGCTTCGAATGTGATTTGCTTTTGAATTGATGGGCCAATTTTTGTGCACTACAACTGTGGATCGACATTGAATACACTATCCAGGGCAGCATCCACAACCTCTCGGGGTCTCCCTCCACTTTTTCATAATTTTTTTCTTGAAATAAGCATCATAGCTATAAATAAGAGCTAAAGCCTGGTTCTGGGTTATCTTCCCAGGAGCATGCCCATGCTACCAGGCGCGACCACGGGTTGTGGATAGTGGAACAGCCACGGCATTGTCCCCAGGGGCATGTCTGCGGCCAGCTGTGAATATGGTCAGCATGCTGACTGAATAAGCAGCCGCAAACAATGGGCAAAACCCAAGAGATCCAGAACAGAGGGCTCAAGGGCAAGCGGATCTACATTTTCTCAGACAGCCAGGCCGCCTTAAAGGCCATCGCAGCCTATAGTTTTAGGTCTAAGCTGGCATGGGAATGCCGCCATGCGCTCAAGCAGCTCGGCACCCATAACAGGCTCTCCCTCATTTGGGTGCTGGCTCACAGGGGGCATGAGGGCAATGAAAAGGCTGACCGCCTCGCGAAAAGGGGTACAGAATCCCTACCCATCGGGCCTGAGGAAAAGTCGCCTGAACCGTCTGGTTGCTCGATGGGAGATACAGAAAATGGCGCCCATTGGCATCGCCAGCCACGACTAAGAGAGGCGAAAAGGCTTGTCACGCCTTCCTGTCAAAGGGCGAAGGCGATGCTGACACTCTAGACAAGATCTGAGAGTACTGATAAGCTTCCTCACCGGGCACTGCCCACTCAGATATCACCTCGACAAGTTGGGCATCTCAGAGGCGGTGGAATGCAGACTTTGCGGCGAGGAGGACGAGGTAGCAGAGCATATCCTATGTGAATGCCCTGCCTTGGCAGCAAAACGCTTTGAATACTTCGGTCAGGGGACCACTGAACCCCAACACGTAGCGGTGAAGGACATACTCGGCTTCCTAAGGGGGGTGGGTATGTACGACGCCTTCTACTAAGAAAGGGCCAGCGCCACAATAGGCCCACATGCGGCCGCAGTGACAAAGGGACTTGTCCCACATGCCCTCGGGTCAAAAAAAAAAGAGCTAAAGCAGGAGTTACTTCGATGTTGTCAACTATGTGGTGAAGCGAAAGTGGGGATGCGCCTGTTTACCCTCATCCTTTCTGGGTAAGTTCAGCGAGCATGTTCCATCAGGGCATGAAGGGAGAGTGTGGATACGCACTTTTTTCCTCGCCCCTCGCCCAATAGCTCCTTGAGGATACTTCGTGAGAGTCTGGAGGAGGTGCAAAGTGAGATATCAAAATGTAAGCCCTGAGTTCTGTTCCCCTTGAGTAACTCTGTTTCATTTATTTAAATTAATTTATTTTTCTTTCACACGGATCTTGGCGGGGGGGTTTTTTTTGCGGTACGCTCTGTTTCTCTGGCATTCCTCTCTCCAACCACAGCTTATTACTGTTTCCAAAGCTGCTCGCAGTGTAAAGAACTTTAAGTAAGTTAGAGTCCGCCTAGTTGCCGAAGGGAAGGATACTAATTTGCATACGTAATATTCACTTCTTTTATACAAATTTTCCAGAAAATGGAACGCCCTAGGCCACCACCTCAGTACCTTCGCAACTGGTTGGGTGCGTAATCACTTAATTTGATGAGATGCGACTAACTAACGGCCTGAGAATTTATTTACGAAGCAGACACTTGAGGTAATGTTACTGTAGTAGGGCCGAAACTAGCATACCTCTAACCATTTCTGTGTGGAAAAGATCATTTCTCTCATCTTTTATTTCTTTAGATAATAAACTTTTCATGAGTGACCTAAATCCTGTTATTTGTATTTGTTAATTTTGGCAATTAGGTTTCAAAGCTCGTTGACTGCTGCCTCATGACCTTTAAATCTGAACTCTTCATTTTAGGTGCGTAGTGTTCCCTACAGCATCACCCTTTCAATTATATCCAACTATTAATATAACTGATATCATCCTCTCACCTCTCGGGTGTTGAAATCTTGCGACGGCTGGATTGGCGGTGCAACAGATGAAGGATCGATTGGACTAGGAGAAGAGTTTGACGAAGACTGAGTCACTGGAGAACTGTGACAGTAGAGAGGATAGGCGTTGTCACAAGGGATTAGAGGCCTAGAATTGTATGAATCGAGATTTTTCATTACTCGACTCCCACTCTTCTCAATGCAGTCGTCTGGAGGACCAAATCTGAAAGCATCATAATTGTACATGTTTTTATAGTTTACGTTGCCATCAACTTATAAGAACGTGTATGATAGGTTATTTAAAGCAGACGGATGTGTTTGACTGTGGGATAGTCACTGCTCCTCCGCCAAATGGTGTATGACAAGGCCCTGGACGAGCAGTCAAGCGAAACAGGATTCAATGTTCACCCAACTGATTGGAGACAGCGTTCTCAAGAGCAGGTGGTACGGCTAAAAATCTTAGAATTTTGCAGATAGTGCTGTACTAGGTCAGGAACAGAAGAAGATTGGTCATGGTTACTCTGGTGGTTGCTAAGGCACGAAAGGTGGTAAGGAGCACTACAGATAAGAAGCAACGATAAGTCACAACACACTGTAGATAGGGCAAGAACTGAATTGCACTTACACGTATGTGCAGTGCCAGTTAAGGCAAAGCCCTAGTATAATTACAATTGTAATGTTCCATGAAAATTAAAGTAATACATGATGAAAAAACAAGTGCGGGAAACACACATGATCCTGTAAGCAAACACATGAGTAGAGCTAGTTGATCAACAAGTGTATTGTGAGGCTGGGTAAGCATGCACCCTCACAACCTCGAGACGAAGGCCTGGTTTATTTTTAACAAGCAAACGGGACATGGTCCTGTTGTTGCTACGTCGTTGGCCTGTTGTGACGACTTACTTAATAAAAGATGTAGTATATACCAACCACTCCCAAGATGCTGAACACGACCTTCTTCGCAGATTCCACCATTTTTGTTTCCAACGAGCCCTTGAGAAAAGTAATTGAAGCGTTTATCTACTTAGGGGAGTTACTAACATAGAATTCGCCATGCAGTTTTGTCCTTCTCACTGCACAAGTGACATTCAATTAACTCTGACTTGGTCCATTATACTGAGCGATTGGAGCAAGGAGACATGACAAGCAACAAGAGTACAAGACCCTTTGGCTACAGTGTTCTGTCACCATCAAACTGCAGGTCCAGTGGGTGGAGGGAGTTAACCTTGAGAAATACACGTATCACCTTGACGTAATCCCAGTCCCAGTTTATAGAAGTTGCCAATTTATGAATTATTAAAGGTTGGATGCTCACCTGTTATAAGTCAGTTGATTGGCGAAAGAGTGAGGTTCAATCCTATTCCCCTCAAAGTTGCGTTGGCTGTCGAACAAAGCATAACTAATAGGCGAGGATTGGTCTTGAACCGCTATGTTGCACGTTTTCGGCTCGGATCCCAAAATCGGTCGAACGCACCGAGGCCCACAATCACATTGCTCATTCCTAGGGATAATTTGGTTCCCTCTGAACGAGCTTTGAGGAAATCGGCCGTCTTGAACAGAAGCAAAGCTCTGAGGCTGAAAATGAGCTTTGTGAAACTTTTGGTAATCGTCCACCGCTTGACTCAACAGCATTGGAGGATTCGCTCGAAGAGACGCTCCAAAATTCCGGTTTTCATAATCAGATTGGCTGTTGAACTGATTGAGAGGTTGTGGAGCAAAGTGCCCTAAATTGTCGTAGGGTTTGACGACTGAAGCATTCTGAATTGCGGATTCGTGAGGGAGGACGCCAAATGGGCTTTGGAGTTGACTGTTTTGACCCCATGCCATTGGAGTGGAGTTCCCCTGATCAAAATAACTTCCACTGCCCGGAGTCGATATGAAGTTGAAATTGTCCACCTGGATAACGACAAATGTCTCGTTAGTTGCTCTTTTCTTTTTTTTTTTTGAATTTTTGAAACAAGGTTGAGACAGACAAGTCTTCTAAGGCTGAAAACTAACCTCAGGTTGCTTGAAGGCTCTGTAGTGGCTTTTTTGGTGAAATATGGAATTGAATACTGAAGAATCGTAAGGGACAGTGACCGGAGCTGGAGAAAGGAATCCAGACGGCGGTGGTGGAGGAGGGAACGGCGAAATAGGTGGTCCTGGGAAGTTAGAGCTGCAACGAAAAACGCAGATCATTACACTCATCATTAGCTGAATATCCTAAACGAGCAACATTTCTTGAATGTATCGTCTTACATTTATATTGATTGTCCTGAGGGTTCATATGACCTGACAAGAAGTGGCCCAACTGCAGTGCATCCCTCATTTCCGGGTTCTCCGTTCAGATTTGCAAAGCATCGGGAAAAGCCTCCTTATATTAGTACGTCCCCTGAATGCTAACATCCGTATAATTATGCCATCAACATCCTTGGCTGCAACGTATGGTGATTGGAGCAATATGTGTAGACTTATAATTCAGTCAGCAAATGCCTCAAGTCTCATCAGATTTGTTGAGGATTATATCCTACATTCGCACTTGCAGTGAGGTACGTAATGCTAGTTACGTACATATAGTGTTGCGCAAAGTGGCTCGTATTGCGCTTATTCTGGACACAGAGCCTAGCATGCCCCAAACTCCAGCAAACAGTCGAGCCAGATTTCAACATTTTATAAGTACTTGTACCATTTACAAATTGCAGCTTACAGACTCCTCCCACATACAACACGACACGCACAGCAATTCAAGTACTCACCCCGAATGATGGGCTCCTCCAAAAAAAAGCTGAGTGGTCGAAGAACTCTGTGGCTGATGAGCGGACACAACGCCGTTCGAAAACAGCTCTGCATCGTAAGATCCGTTTTGAACTCCACATTGCTGGTTTCCAGCGAACCTGTTGTACGAAACAGCCGAAAACCACGGCCCCACCGGTTCCATATTTTGAGTCAGGCGAAGCTTAGTAACTTGTATTTATGCTGATGCTGAACACTAACGGATAGGACAGAAAAATACATTAGTCTGCGAACATAAGAATGAAGTGATTGGGCTGAAGCATCAGCAACTCTCCAAAACTCGATCGAATGATAAGCTTTAGGATCTGAATGTTTACAAATGAACTCGGACTGTACGGGTGCCTTAGAGATAAGGAAACCGTAGGCTTATAACAGCTTATATCCTTCAACTCTATCGTGAGAAGGGATCGTCGAACAACCCCTTAAAATCTCCCGCTCACTTCTGTATTCTTCTCATATTGACCGCTCTTGAACCCTCAGACAGGAATCTTGCTTTTCGTTAAGAGATTATCTTAGCCATTAAAATCTCCTGCTGTGTAGTTAGTCTAAAACCGCTGTATGGTGATAGGGGTATTGAATAAAGCGATCCTCGTCCTTTATTTATTACACGCTGTGTCTACGTGTTCGCATGAAGTAACTGAAATATTTCTCTACTGACGTAAAACGTCAATTCATGAAGTGACGTGACTCATGGCGTGTTGCTAAATGATAAACGAACCAATCGTAGCAGCTTTCACGATTATAAGGAAGCATTACAACCTCAAAATGTCGTCACTGAATATGTGTCATTATTGATTGCACCATAACAAACATAATGTTTACAACAATTACGTAAGACAGAAATATCTGGTGCGACGCATCATTCAACTGCACTCACTGGCTATTACTATCAATTTAATTTTACACTCAGCTTATTTAATTTTGATCAAACAGCTTAACTAGTGGATACAGAGATTGTTGGTGGGTTAACTGAAGGAGGGGGGGGGGATTGAATGTTAATTTTCTATTTTATTCATTTTTTGTTTCTGGAAATTATTATTGTTCTTATTGTTATTGTCATCGTAGATGCAACCAGGAAAGGAAAGATTAAAGGAAAAATTTTAAAAAAGGGTAAATAGTAGAAAGCTGATAAACTAGCCAAAAGTTCTGGAATTTACTGTGGTGCTTCTGCACATGACAAGACCGTCATTGAACAATTAGTACTCAGAGAAGAGGCTGTAAATAATTTATTGTGCTGCTCTAGTCTTTTTTCAACGAATGATAATTTAATGGTATTGCTGAATTATTGGGATCTGCCTGAACAAGAACTTTTAGAACTTTCAAAAGTGTATAGTTCACAACTAATATATCTGCAAAAAGTGATACGCGATACGTACATCACGGATTTTAAGGGAAGGCAATGAAAGGTGTGTTATGCGTGAAACTAGTATTTTAATGCGCATTAAGCTGGACTGTCAGGCTGTAGCAGGCAAGAGGCCAGGAAACCTTTTACCATCACTGCCTCTCACTTTCTCACGCACACATTCACGAACCCCTTAGGCAATTTTTATAGATTGAGAAACGGATGTGAGATAAGACTTCGTCGTTGGCGTCAACCGCCGCGCGGATCTCAGGCACCTAATGAAAAAAAAAACAAAAAACAAACATAAAATCCAGCGGATGGCGCGACAAGGGGTCGAGAAAAGGAGCAAAACAAGAGGCTCCGGAGCGAATGAGAGTCCTCTTGTTGCTGTAATTTATATTCGATACCTGGAAGCGTTCAAATGGTCTGGTCCGCCACGGCGACTTGAAAGGAACCCTTTTGAGGTTGTTCAACAAGTTGAGACGCTAAACCCCGTTTTTTTTTTTTCTACCGTTTGCCAGTTCGATCCTGACCACCCAATGAGGAGAGCCGACGGAGTCAATTATTTGGTTAGACAATAGATTGTTTTTCGAACGCTGATCGCTTTGAGATTAGCTGATTGGGGACGAGTTGAGCGAGAAAGTGAGTTCTCATGAAAATAGGGGCTATTCAGGAACATTAGATGCAATGCGAAGAATTCCAAGTCCAAGAAATGATGTAATTTCTCCTACAAACCCCAAAAGATTTGTGTGTGTGCTAGTAAAAAATACTGAGGGGTGATGGTGGGACGGCATTTTCTCAAAGAACACTTAATAATTCGTAGATGACTCATTTCGTATTGCTAACAACTTTGCAACTGACTAAATTCAAGCGTTGGGTCTGGAGGGGTTGTGGTTTAATATGACGCTTTGAAAAAAGCTATTTTATTATATTATTAACGGCTCCTAATGTTTCAAAGATCCTTTCTGCGTGTAACAACAATTTTACTCAATTTCCCCAAGATGCCCTGGGAATAATTATTTTATATTTTTATTATAAATAAAAATCACGTAAATAATACGTAATCATCAATATTCTTCAATAACAAATTAAATTTTCTTTCTTTCTGAGACAAATATTTTACAATCAATTCATCAATTATCGATTGTGAAGTAGCTGCAATAATGTATTTATTTGTTGATGATGCCATTGTCATAGGCCAGGGTTTTCATTGGGAGGAACTTATATCACGCTAGGGGGTTCTGAACGTGCTAAATGAATTGTTTACTAATTACCTACTTACGCTGAATATTTAAAAAAACTAAATTTATGGTAATTTCAAGCCGACCTTCGATTGGAAGCGTAATTATTCATACTCATCCCTCCAATCGTGTTTGCCTCTTGAAAGGATTCGCGAGTATAGAGAAATTATTGATGAGCCTTTCATCGGAAAAACACCTACACTTTCTCGTTAGCCGAATAATATTCGGAATTGTTAGGACCTTGAAGCTCTCAAGAGCGTCCATCCAGTCTGTGATGCAATACGGAATTTTAGTACGGGCCGGAGATGTAAATTCGCGCATTAAAAAAAACTATTTACTCTTCAGAAACCGATACTTCAAATTATGTCCAGAAAGAGCCGGAGATTCCCCTCCGCAGGTCTGCTTGATTTGCTCAAAGTTTTTACCCTTTAACTACTCCTCACATTACGTGTTGTATTTTACCACAGGCATCCTGCATTAATTCAACCAGGCTAAACTAGATTCGTCCCTCGCGGATATGTAATCAATCCCTCAGCTCCTTTAGCTACGACAACCTGAAGCTCCCTTTTCTTTTGTACACCCCCCAGGAACTTAGATCTCGACGTAACTATAAAGGAAGTATATATAAAAAGTTAATTCTTTCGTGGATGATTGCAAAAGAATGTTTTTTTGATACAGTTTGTACCTTTATGCTCGTACTTCTTCGTGGATTTTAAAATATACGTTAAATCTTTACATTTTTGTAATTTGAGTTTTAGCGTTATTGTCTAAATTTGAGCGACTCTTACCCAGCATTACAGGCCAAGCCTGAAGCTGGGTAATATTAGTCACTAGCATTATTTTCATGTAACTGCTTACAAACTTTGAATAAAATCTCTCTCTTCCTCCCTCCCTCTCCCTCTACCCTTTCCCCCCATCGCCGACACACTGTTTTAGTATTTTAGTGCGTCATTCTGTTTAGCCATATTTTCACAGGAAACGCGTTCCTATAACACTCTGAAGCGATTGAAAAATATCTGGTGCGTTGCAACACATAACTTTCCTTAGCTCTACGTCAATTCACTCTGTACATGGCTAATTCTATTTAATCAATTCATTCAGTTCCTTTGAACTTGGCCAAACAACACGTCACAGCAGCAGGAAGCGGTAGCGCCTACAGTTCTGGAATTTATTGTGCTGCTCATACTCATTGAGGACCATTATTGAGCAATTGATATACAGAAAATTAATGAGGCTGTGAAGAATGATTGTGAAGAATGATGACTTTGTTGAAGAAGGATAGTAATCACTTTTGCAGAGTTATTGGGTAATAACTGTTAGAACTGGTAGTAAACGGAACTGCGATAGTTGAAATTCAGGAATTTCTGGAGTGAGCCCCATGTACCTCATGAGCGTTCCTAAACACTCACCCTATAGGTATTGGATTGGACTACAATACGAATTTTTTTAAACATTCTACTAACATTCCATCGGAGTTTATAAGGAAAAAAACCGCGCTAAAAACGGTTTTCGTCGAAAATTTTGATAATTTATTGTGCCGCTTTCGTCATTTTCCCACAAATGAGAATTCCATGGTTTAGTTACCATATTGGGAGCTATCAAAATAAAAATTGTAATCAAAATCGTTAGAGCCGTTTTTGAGAAAAAAAAATTTTGGTGTTTTGATCACTATGAATAACTATAGTTAACTTTCAGTGGATTTTGCTCATACCCTTATTGTGGCGTCCCATGGTAACCTGCGGGCTAGATATCAAGTTTAAGTGGATTTGGTACGGTGGCTCTCTCTAAAAATCGTTCACAGAGACACATACACACAGACCATTTTCCCAAATTGTGTTTTTCGGACTCAGGAGGGTCTGAAACGTAAAGATCTGAAGAAAACTCAAAATTTTTTTTCAGCCGATACATAGGTAACTTTCCTTTCTACTTTGTAGAGCCAAGGAAAGTAAAAAGACAGATTTTAATCCACTCCGAGTCCAAAATTTAAGAGCACAAAAAAAAGAAGACAAAAGAAATCTGTTTCAGGCAACAGAGATGACAATTCTAGATTCTTTCTGTTTTGTAGTTGGTGAAAAATAATCTAACTACTAACTAGTGGTAACGAATTTAATTTCTTACTACAAACTACACCCTGTAATTGGTAGCTGAGACCCAATCATAGTCTCCGTTGTATGGACTGTTTTAGTGCACAATGCTCACATTTTGCGCCCCTTAGAGCTAACTGTATTCAGTTAACTGCAATCTGTTTGTTTTGCCGCGACTCAGAGGACATCAATGAAACTCGATCTGTTTTGTTCAAACTATCCGTGCCATATCATTATCGTCATTTGTACAACACAGAAATATCGAAGGGGTTATAGTGTAAACATTTAGGATACGACTGACCAACAACTGTAATTGCAACATTATTTTCTTTCTGTCGTTTCAAGGCTTGGACGGCCGAGAAGAGGAACAGAATGAACAGGGGGTCAAAAGCAGGTAGTCCGTCTCAGGTTCTTCTCCGGAGGACTTGACAGGGCAACCGGGCTCATTGTAGCGGAACTCGTCGGCGTTTAATGGTTTGTTTTTGTTCAAGTTTGAACAGGTTTCGCGTTTTTACTTCCAACGCCTACGAGACGACGGAAGTTGGATTCGCGAGGGCAGTATTTACCTGAGAGGCCTCCGACCTTACTATGCGACGGCAAAACAAAAATAGGAGTGAAGCGGAGAAGCTGGTGTTTGCGTTACTCTGTCACTAGCTCTGAGCTATCCACCAAGGCCTATAAGACAGTTTATCAGCTTTGACTGCAAGCTTATAACACTTCCGATCAGTTTGTGAAAAAAGTTAAGAGTTGCTCTCTCCCCTTGAAACTTGCCACCCAAGTAAATGATTGGATCAGGTGGGAAACCAAATTAAGAACCCCTTCTAGATGGTACGGATTCCACGGAGTCCTGACTCTGCACAGTAACACATTGGCAATAGCTCTCTACCGGAGATTAGCTAAATGACAACCTACCAACACAGGCTTCAGTTCGGTGGATGCTGCGATAGCAAAACCGCCACCTCCATGACTTTTGATTGATATAACTCTCGTATGAGTGTTAAGGACCAGCAACAGGCCTGAAACTAGCTCTCGCCGTGTATTTTTAGGCTGCAAACAATATCCTAGCGGTCGGCATTGGCACTGTCGACTCTTGTCGTATTCATGTATGTATGAACGGACCTCACAGTACAATTTTAGGCTAAAAAGCCCTTTACAGTGGCTGGATCTCATAATGGAGGGCTTACTACTACTTACTATTGGGCTAAGTAAACCAGAGCCTTAGCGATACCTTTCGGAATATTTCCAAAACATGTACAGACCATTTATGTTTCTGTCGTCTCCTACGACAACAGGCGAACAAGAGGGTTTTAAAATATCTGGCAGGACGTCATGTTTGGTGGGGTTTACCGTTATTTTTCGATGTTGAATCGAATGGGATGGGTCTCGGAGCTGTTCAAGGGAATATAAACCGTTGTGTAATAATTTGCAGTGTTTTTGTGTGTCATTTGAGTGAATTTTGACGAAAAACTGCACAAAAAGCGCTCTTCATCCAGAAAATGATAATTTATTTTTCCACGTATGAAAATGTAATTGTAATCTAATAGTGGTATGACATATGGAGCCGTTCGTGTTGGGGTGCAGGTTAAATATCAAATTTGCGTCGAATTAATTCAGCTGTAAATTCTGTCCACAAAGAACTGTTCTCTTCAGCAGAATGTGTGAATAGTCTAACAACTTGGTTTCAACCAGTCACATGAACAGATAAGCACGGTACGTCATTTAAGAGTAAGGACACTGAAAAACGACACTCTTTTGTCTCTTTTATGTAGATATTACCAATATTGTACTTAATGGAATTTCTGCAAAAAATGTTGGCTAGTATCCACAAGACAATAACGATGCCCGATCAGGTTGACCAGTCTCGCACAAACGTATTCTTTACCGAGTAATCGTGACGTACGGCAGGTCACGTGGCCTATGAAAAGGGCAATTTATAATGATAAACTGATTTAAAAACAAGCCGCCTTTCTGTTCGGTCTTTGGGCGTTAAAGGACTATAGACTCATCGAGACTTTAATAGCGCGTTTTATTATCAGCTCGTGTCAGTGCTTAGGCAGCTTTGTCCAGGACGGCTCTCAAACGAGATATTAAGCATCAGGTTGAGGTTTAGAGGCCAAGGACGTCAGGAGAAGCGGTGCAAGGACGTGCCACCTTTCGCTGGACATCTCCTCGCGCGGACAGGACGTTGACTCTGGACGATGCCTACCTTCTAGAAACCGACCAACTATGACAAACACAACTTGAAAATTCGCTTTCTTTACGAACGCTGCCCGAGTTCGGGAAACAAATAGCACGTCGAAGGCTGAAGAGTCAATTTATAGTTCGATTAGTGAACATTTTGACACGTCAAGGACTAGAACGTGCCATCCCTTTATTTCCAGTGTGCTTCCGTTCGAGAGGAAGTAAACAAACAGCTCCAGCTCAATTCTACTGGAATTGACCGAAATAAGGAGATGGACAACCAAAACTAGCGCCAGACGATTTTATTTAATTTCACTCTGAGCCTAATCCCCGAATGTCCGTTTTCTCCTGTTTATGGTCACGAAGATATGTTAACGAACCTCCCACCTACAAGGCCTAGGCATTTAAAATCTGCCATGTACAGGTCACATTTTGCCTTTAACTTAATTCAAGAAATCCGTTCTTCCCCTTAAAAATTCCTGTGATCTATTTGTGCCCACCGACTGGACGAAACCCGTGTTTGTTATGGGCAAAAAAATAGCCATTAACGAAATTGTGGCAGCTGTCACGTCGTATTCGGTATCGTTTAGGTATTTTTCGATTCTGAGTCAAACAGAACGGGTCTCAAAGGGAAATTAATGGGGGAAATGAACTGGCAGACAGTATTCCGATAGTTATCATTTCTTCCTGGCCTGCGCTCACCTCCACTTACTGCTTCCCGCCTCACTGCAACCACCCGTCACCCCGTGCCAATTTACCTAGAAAACGTCAATTTTCATTGTTCGGTTGCAGTCAGGTAATGTTTCGTATCGTTTACTACTATTTTTTCGGTGCTGAATCGAATGAGGAGGTTGTTATTTGGACAGTAGGTGCCTCTCGTACGTTTTAATTTTTTATTTAAACCTCAACTTTCTTTAACACTTTTCTCAAATTGGATCCACTTTCATACAGTGCTGCTTTCATCTCTCCTACTTTGTGAACTTCCCACTGTCTACTAAATTTTAATCTTCCAACTTCATCAGCAATAAAAACCAAAAGGACAATCTCAGCCCTCCTCTTCCCTATATCGGAAATCCTGGTCTTCTATCCGTCACGGAGATCACTTTTTATTTTCATAATTTTCCTTTTCATCATAAATAATGGCCTCTTTAACTTATTTACGAACTAGTTCATAATTGATAACACGTTTTCTTACGAATGAAATCTAGTTGTTTTGGGCCTTTAGGAAAATACATTGCGTTAGTTTTTAAAATAATTTCTCAAGGTCTGTACATATAGTTCATCTACGCGACTGATATTACGATTATTTACTTTCCTCGATAGAAGAAGAAAAGAAATTATGTAACAGGTAGAAAAAATGTTTGAGACTTCTGATCATTACGTTTACGGAGATACCGGCCAAAAAAGCAAAATAGGTTTTTTGCGCTTTTAGGCAAAACGGCTTCAACGGTTTTCCCCTAACTCACAGGATGTTTTCAACTAGTTAATACCTGTAACCTGCTCTCAATAAATGTTCCTCTGACAGTCCATTGAATAGAGATAAAAATTAAAATGTGTCGAAAATACTGGTTTTTTAAACATTTTTGTAATTTCCCAAATAAACGAGTCACTGGATTTGATCAATCTTACGCAGTGTCTTCTAGCAACCTGTACCCACATTTCGTTCTCAGTAATTATTTCTGTATCTATCTGTTGAACGGAGATATAAGCCATGTTAGCTCTGAATACGAGTTTTATCGGTCATTAATTAGTCGTTTTTCCAATTTTCTTCAAACTGGCTCTGGCGATTTTGATCAAACTTACAGAGCGCCTTCAACCTACTAGTACTTACATTTTCTTCTTCGGAAATGTTGTAGAAATGCGTTGAACGAAGAGATAGCGCGAATTTACGGGGGTTGCGGAATGTTGTGTGTTGCTACTCACCAGATATTTAATTAATTGTAACGTGACTGTACAGAGAATTGCTACGTGGGGTCATTCTATTCTTGAGAGTCAGTCAGGATGAATAAAAAGCATTCTCTAGGGCGACGTTTCGCTTAATTTATTAAGCATCATCGGGGCTATTTACTGTTAATAGTGAATAACACGTTGGACTAGTGTGGAAGGTTTTAACGAGGTTATGAATAAACGAGCGGTGCGTAGCAACACACAACTTTCCGCCAACCCCGTAAGTTCAAACACCAGCTGCATGTGCGGGCGCTATATTTTCATTCAACGCATTTGTACAGAAACATTTATGAAGAACAGAATGTAGGGGCTAGTTGACTGAGAGTACTCAGTAAGTTTGATCCAAATCGTTAGAGCAGTTTTTGAGAAAATTGAAATACCGATAAATTAATATTCGACAAATCTCGTTTTCTGTGTTAACTTGGCTTATATCTCCGTTCAACATATATATACAGAAATAATTATGGAGAACGAAATGTTGGTATGGGTGACTAGAAGACATTCCATTAGGATTTATCACATCTGGTGAAGAAGTTACCCTGGAATTTACGGAAATGTTCGAAAAAACGTTATTTTCGACACATTTTGATTTTTATCTCTGTTCAATGGACTGTCAGAGGAACATTTATTGAGAACAATATGTAGGTATTAACTATTCGGATACATCTTGAAAGTTTGGTGATAATCGCTGAAGCCGTTTTGCCAAATAGCGTAAAACCCCTGTTTTTGCTCCATAGGCCTATATCTCCGTTCACCGTATTTTCATGGGGATATGTAGTGAGAAGAAAAGTTAGGTATTCATTAGCAGAAGATAATTCGAAAGTTTAATCAAAATCGTTACAGCCTTTTTTGTGAACAATGCGAAAAATCCTAGTTTTCGGCCCATTTGTCGTCCCCCCTCCCCCCTTTCCATCGGCTGAAATCGCCCATAACCTTATTTTAGTGTTTACAAAAAATAACGAACAAAACAAAAAAACATCCAGCTCAATTGGTTCAGCCGTTCTCCTGCAAACTGACCTACACACACAGACCACGCGCCGAAATTAGGTTTTTTAGACTCAGTAGGCCTCAAAACGTAAAGATCTGAAGAAAACCCAAATTTTTTTTTTATATGATTACTATACTTTCCTTTCTCTTTGGGTAGTGGAAAGTAAAAATGAACATACTGGAGAGATCAGAAAAAACGTAAAGTATGACAAAACATGAAATACTTCTGATTTTCTAGAAGGAGATGGGAGAAACAAGTTACGTATACGTGAAAGTTAGGTGTAATTGTTTATTAGGTATTTTTGGACCCTAATTATAGAAATCAGCAGTTTCAAAGAGCTTTATAATTGCTCAATCTTTCTTCTCTCGAAATTCATTGATATTGTAAATGACGTAAATGGTTGCTTAAGGGACGTTAGGGTTGTCTTGTTACGATATACTCGGATGAGGAGGAGAAGTGTGGGGAAATGGTAAAGGGCGAGGAAAGCAAGGCGATGACCGCGGGCCGCCGTCAACATTTTGGTCGGTCGCTAGACGCCTTCGATGACTCATCCGTCGTCTCTTTTCTTCCTTCGCCCTCCCAAGAACCGACGAAGGAAACGTATCGGTCGAAAAAACTGCGACGGCCTTGGACTAATAAGAGCGAGCAGGTAGCGGGTCTCGATCGGGACCGCGAGCATGAACGAACATGCCGATAGAGCGACAAAGAGGGGGACCTGTTTCCGTCTCGCTCTACACCGAGCCGCCGGCAACACGAGACCCCTTCGACTCAGTCAGTCAGTCACTCGCTCCTCTCGCCGCGCTCCTCCGACGTTTTCGCGCGTCTTTCAGTTTTCGACTTTCGCGTCGTTTTCGTTCTCTAGAAAAATAAAACCCCTTTGGAATTTCTCCTATTTCCGGTTCATTCGTTCGTCGAGTTCGAAGGAACAAGTTACTTTTTGTGTTCGGATTTCATCGCGACGAATTGCGACAAATTGCATCATATTTTGACTTTGGCCGCGATGGCGGTTCGACGACGCGTTTTGACTTCGATCTGCTTTATCGTTTTGGTGAGTTTTTCTCTCGTTGACTTGTCACTTTAAGGGAATCATACAACACTCCCCCTCACTTCCGAATCTCTTATAGTCCGGGAGCCGAGGGCTAAAAACGTTGACCGTTGAGTTGAAAGTTGGTTACTATTTTTTCTGATAGTTCCCTCAATGTTTGGTAACACCCCGCAAGTCTGCTCTCTCAGAAGTATGGACTAAGAAAATGGCGGCTCATCAAAAAAGTCAAAATTTGTCAAAATTTGACTTATTAGTTGATAGTTACAATATTTACCACAGTTGAGGAATTGGCTTGTACTTTCCCAATTCACACCTCTGCTACCTCCTATGCTTGGCCATTAAGTTGCAGAGCCAATCAAAATTCGTCGAATTTTGACCCAAATTTTGACTTATTAGTTGACATTGGAAATTTGTATGGTGGATTCGCATCAAGTCACTGAGTCGAAAAACCCGAGTCTGCTTTCCTCAATTTGAGGACTCTTTCGTGCAGACGAGGTCAAAATTTGACGAAAATTTGGTCAAAAAATGACCAACGGAGTTGAAACTTGAAATTTAGTTTACGAGTAGGTGAAGTGGAGTACTTTAAGAAATACCTAGTCTGCTTTCCTCAATTTGAGGACTCTTTCGTGCAGACGAGGTCAAAATTTGACGAAAATTTGGTCAAAAAATGACCAACGGAGTTGAAACTTGAAATTTAGTTTACGAGTAGGTGAAGTGGAGTACTTTAAGAAATACCTAGTCTGCTTTCCTCAATTTGAGGACTCTTTCGTGCAGACGAGGTCAAAATTTGACGAAAATTTGGTCAAAATATGACCAACGGAGTTGAAACTTGAAATTTAGTTTACGAGTAGGTGAAGTGGAGTACTTTAAGAAATACCTAGTCTGCTTTCCTCATTTTGAGGACTCTTTCGTGCAGACGAGGTCAAAATTTGACGAAAATTTGGTCAAAAAATGACCTACGGAGTTGAAACTTGAAATTTATGTTACAAGTAGGTGAAGTGGAGTACTTTAAGAATTACCTAGTCTGCTTTCCTCATTTTGAGGACTCTTTCGAGCAGACGACATCAAAATTTGATGAATTTGAAGGCTCAAAAATTGACTTATTAGTAGATAGTTGCAAACGACGTGTATGAGTTCCACATCCATCAGCTTTACTATAAAATGTTATCTGCCACCTCAAAAACGTGGCAATTTCAAAGCAGAGTCGCTGAAATAGAATTGTCCAGTATTAAAAAAACAACAAAAAACTGAATAGTTGACAGCTGAAAATGACGTGAATCGCATCTACAGCAACTCAGTAAACAGTAAATAGTATCTGCTACCTTCAAAATGTTGTGTTCATACAGCAGACTACTTCTGGGCTAAAATTACTCATTATATATTTGAAGTATATTCTGTCTCCATGGCTCATAAAAAGAATATTAACTAATCGCCTCGGTATTCCTGTATGCCTTTAGTGGATGGGAAGTAAAACCCATTAGTACGCATATAATATGCATTACAACATTTTATTCCTGATTTTAACAAAACACGTTCATAAAATAACTGGTGCGTGGTAACACACAACTTTACGCGGCCCCGTAAATACGACGACCTGCTACATATACGGGCGCTTTATCTTCGTTTAACGCGGTTTGACGGGAACATTTATGAAGAACAAAATGTAGGTACTACTTAGTTGAGGGTACTTGGTAAGTTTGATTTTAATCGTCATAGCCGTTTTTTATATAATTGGAAACCTAATAAATTATTATTCGAGAAACCTCGTTTTCGAGCTATTGCGGCTTATATCTCCGTTCAACAGATAGCTACTGACATTATCCCGGAGAACAAAATATGGGTATAGGTTGCTAAAAAAAATTTCATAAGATTGCTTAAATCCAGTGACTCAATTACTCGGGAAAGTATACAACAGTTCAAAACCATTATTTTCGACATATTTTCATTTTCATTTCTGTTCAATGAACTGTCAGATGAACATTTACCCTTAACAATGTATACGTATTAACTATTTAAAAACATTCTGTGAGTTTGATGAAAATGGAGGACTCTTTCGAGCAGACGACATCAAAATTTGATGAATTTGAAGGCTCAAAAATTGACTTATTAGTAGATAGTTGCAAACGACGTGTATGAGTTCCACATCCGTAAAGATCTGAAGAAAACGGTCCAGAAAAGTACGAGCCGACGCCGGTTAATACAATTACGTACCCGTCACGAAATATTTGTGTTGGATAAGCTTGTAACGTATGTTACAAAATGTAACGCTTGGTAACATCACAAGTTTTAATAACCTCAGTGACAAAAGGATGATGTCAATTGCAATTGACGCGGCCATTATATCGAAACCATCAACGAGCACAATCAAACGTAGTTATCATTGCATAAAAACAAAAATAAAAGACATAAAATGTCCCTCGTGGTTGCATACTTGTACGAAAGCTGTACCAACCGTTTGAGTCGTGTGTCTTACATACACAAACACACACCGTACCCCGATCTAAATCTTCAGCCTGATTTATGCGTTTAGAGTTTAGCATTGTGGTCATTTACTTTCCTTGGCTCTACAAAGTAGAAAGAATTCATGACTGTGACTGAACCTTGAGAAATATATCAGTCACTGTAAGGAACTGTAAAAAGGAATATCTAAACAAATGAATTCAGTTCGTTGCCTGTCCGTGTGATTTTTAAATCTGAATAGTTGAAGGGTTTTGTCCATGTCAAATTGGAAGTTATGGTGGATATTATTTCTGTTCAATGAACTGTCAGATGAACATATATCCTTAACAATGTATACGTAGAGATCTGAAGAAACCCGAACTTTTTGACACGGCAACATATAAACTGCTCATGTTGATTTCATAATTAATTAACCGTAATTAATCGTAATTGTATTAATCGGTATCTTTATATTTATGTTCGGACAACGCCCATTATGAAATCCCAATTGCAAGCCCAGTGAGGGGTGGGGGGGGGGGGGGTGGAATGTACCGAAAACTAGGGCTTTTCGCATTTTTCTTGTAAACGGCTCCAACGATTTTGATTAAACTTCCAAAGTATACTGGTTAGGACAAAACTTTTCTCCACTATGAAAATACGGTGAACGGAGATACAAGCCTAAGGAGCAAAAATAGTGTTTTACGCTTTTTGGCAAAATGGTTCCAACGATTTTCATCAAACTCACAGAATGTTTTTAAATAGTTAATACGTATACATTGTTAAGGGTAAATGTTCATCTGACAGTTCATTGAACAGAAATGAAAATGAAAATATGTCGAAAATAATGGTTTTTTGAACTGTTGTATACTTTCCCGAGTAATTGAGTCACTGGATTTAAGCAATCTTATGAAATTTTTTTTAGCAACCTATACCCATATTTTGTTCTCCGGGATAATGTCAGTAGCTATCTGTTGAACGGAGATATAAGCCGCAATAGCTCGAAAAACGAGGTTTCTCGAATAATAATTTATTAGGTTTCCAATTATATAAAATCCGGCTATGACGATTAAAATCAAACTTACCAAGTACCCTCAACTAAGTAGTACCTACATTTTGTTCTTCATAAATGTTCCCGTCAAACCGCGTTAAACGAAGATAAAGCGCCCGTATATGTAGCAGGTCGTCGTATTTACGGGGCCGCGTAAAGTTGTGTGTTACCACGCACCAGTTATTTTATGAACGTGTTTTGTTAAAATCAGGAATAAAATGTTGTAATGCATATTATATGCGTACTAATGGGTTTTACTTCCCATCCACTAAAGGCATACAGGAATACCGAGGCGATTAGTTAATATTCTTTTATGAGCCATGGAGACAGAATATACTTCAAATATATAATGAGTAATTTTAGCCCAGAAGTAGTCTGCTGTATGAACACAACATTTTGAAGGTAGCAGATACTATTTACTGTTTACTGAGTTGCTGTAGATGCGATTCACGTCATTTTCAGCTGTCAACTATTCAGTTTTTTTGTTGTTTTTTTAATACTGGACAATTCTATTTCAGCGACTCTGCTTTGAAATTGCCACGTTTTTGAGGTGGCAGATAACATTTTATAGTAAAGCTGATGGATGTGGAACTCATACACGTCGTTTGCAACTATCTACTAATAAGTCAATTTTTGAGCCTTCAAATTCATCAAATTTTGATGTCGTCTGCTCGAAAGAGTCCTCAAAATGAGGAAAGCAGACTAGGTATTTCTTAAAGTACTCCACTTCACCTACTCGTAACATAAATTTCAAGTTTCAACTCCGTTGGTCATTTTTTGACCAAATTTTCGTCAAATTTTGACCTCGTCTGCACGAAAGAGTCCTCAAATTGAGGAAAGCAGACTAGGTATTTCTTAAAGTACTCCACTTCACCTACTCGTAAACTAAATTTCAAGTTTCAACTCCGTTGGTCATTTTTTGACCAAATTTTCGTCAAATTTTGACCTCGTCTGCACGAAAGAGTCCTCAAATTGAGGAAAGCAGACTCACGGATTTCGACTCAGTGACTTGATGCGAATCCACCATACAAATTTCCAATGTCAACTAATAAGTCAAAATTTGGGTCAAAATTCGACGAATTTTGATTGGCTCTGCAACTTAATGGCCAAGCATAGGAGGTAGCAGAGGTGTGAATTGGGAAAGTACAAGCCAATTCCTCAACTGTGGTAAATATTGTAACTATCAACTAATAAGTCAAATTTTGACAAATTTTGACTTTTTTGATGAGCCGCCATTTTCTTAGTCCATACTTCTGAGAGAGCAGACTTGCGGGGTGTTACCAAACATTGAGGGAACTATCAGAAAAAATAGTAACCAACTTTCAACTCAACGGTCAACGTTTTTAGCCCTCGGCTCCTGGACTATTAAACCCGAAACGTCATGAACTGTCAAAAACTTCTCATTTTGGTAAAATGAAGTGTCGAACCTCATTAATAGTACCCCTGCCCCCTTCTTCACCCAAAATTCCAATTATTGACATTTGGAAAAGGTTGAATCTCAATGTTTAGGCCTTAACGTTTGAAGATAACATCGGATATTAAAACAAAATCAATGATCCTCACTTAAATTATTTTTTATTATTATAAATATAATTATATATAAATTATTGTAGCGTGGGGAAATGAATACTCGAATAAAACAAGAAACATGCCCCAAAATTAATTAAATTAATTTATTCTATTTAGTAAACCTAGAAAATATCTACCACAGGAATTATTTAGGGAAACTAAAGTATTAACTTTTGAAAAACTATCACTACAACTAGCAGACCAAACTTGAAAGAATAAGCAGTGTTACCGGGGCAACTAATAAAATCCAAATTGAGATACCTACATGGATGACAACTGCATGTGTTAGAAGTAACGACCACCGGGGCATAATCAAATTCAATGAACGACCTTTCGCAGACCTGGTGCCACCGATAAGCGTGGAGACATTTAAATTAAAATTAAATAGAAAAGAACAAATATCTGGTGCGTAGCAAAACTCAATTTTCCGCTACCCGAATATACGGGGGCTGTGTGTTCGTTCAACGCATTTCTACAGAAACATTTATGGAGAACAAAATGTAAATACTAGTCAGCTAAGAGCACTCCGTAAGTTTGATTGTAATAGCTCGAGCAGTTTTTGAGAAAATTGGAAAAACGGTAAATTAAAATTCGACAAATCCCTTTTTTCCGTGCTTTCCTTTTTTTGAGTTGACAGGTTGCTATAAGCCACTCCCTAAGATTGATCAAATCCGAAGAAGCAGTTACCCCGAAATGGATGAAAATATTCGAAAAAACATTATTTTCGACTCATTTCGATTTTTGCCTGCTCAATGGACAGTCAGAGGAACATCCATTGTGAACAATATTTAGGTGTTAACTATTTGAAACATCCTATTTTTGCTTTTTAGACCGTTCATCGTATTTTCATGGTCATATTTATGGAGAAGCTAAGTTAAGTAATAACTACTAGGAGATAATTTGAACGTTTAATCGAAACCGTTTTAACCATTTTCGAGAAAAATGTGAAAACCCCCTAGTTTTTGGTACGTTGTGATCACCCATCCCCCTTTTCCATCGCCCATAACCTTATCGCCTTGTTGCTTCTAGAAAAATAGCAAACAAAACAAAATAAAAACCAGCTGAATAGATTCAGCCGTTCTCCCACAAATCGAACTATACATACACACACTACGCACACGGTTTTTCGGACTCAGTAGGCTCTTAAAATGTTAAGATCCGAGGAAATCCATCTTTTTTTGACACGATTACTACACTTTCCTTACCCTTTGTGTGGCAGAAAGTAAAAACTGTGGAGATCACAAATTAATAAATAGGAATAAGGCAAGTATTTGGTTAAATTGGAAGAATGGAGTAGAAAGACGTATTTTATGTTGCAATTCTGAAGTGAGTATTTATTTTGGTATTTTGTTTTCAGTGAGTGTTTACTGTCGGTGCTGACAGCTACTCAAACCCCTACACAACTTCACTTAGAGGGGGTTGTAGCATTTAGAATATTTGTAAAATAGGTTGGAACAAACATTGTCAATACAATACATGCAATTATATAAAATATTTTGTTGATAATTCGGAACTGTAACGTGATAACAGTGAGGTTATCAGTCCAGGAAGTTTTGTCGTAAAAGCGAATGTAAACAATAACTGCCCGCGATAGTAGCTGAAATAAATACACTGACGATGCATGTAAATGAGTCGCTGTAATGAACTAAAAATGTGAACAAGAGATGAGCGCGTTTTTTTTCTCATTTATTTTAAAACAAAAGCCAATTACCAGTTTTGCGAACTAAAAATTTGGTTCACTGAGGCTTAACGAGGCTGTAAACACTTTTTTCGAATTATCGGGTAAAAACTGTGAGAAATGGTAGTAAGGGGTACGTTCAATGTCTGGAGCAGCTCGTATATATCTTATGAGCGCTATTCATCTCTCCCCATGTAGGTAATTTATTGGACTACCTCATTTTTGCCCTGAGCTAAAACCGATGTACGCCGAAATGTTAGATAATTTATTATGCTGCTCTTGTTATTTTTCCCCAAAGGGGATTTTCGTAGTATTGTCATCTTATTAAGAGCTGTCTATTTACTATATCTACTAGTATTTACCGATGCTGAATCGAATGGGATGGGTCTCGGATGTGCTCTGCAAACATTGTCGTTTGTGTACGAGTATGTGGCCACCGAACTGCCCTTGTCACTTCACGCCCATTGAACTGTGGCTTTCCAACAAGTTGACTACTCATGGAAAACTGTTAATACCTTTGTCGAAGGGTCGTCCATCCTCCACCTCGCTGTTCGGGTTGTCGCAACAGCGATCTAATTGAGTCAGGACGATTGCCTGAAGGAGTGTCTTCCTAGTCTTGTGTTTGGGTGTAGTAGCTGACAATAAACTTGTTGACTTGTTTCAAATACTACCGAAGTATTGTTCAGCGTGTGCTCATTATTATTGGTATTAACTCTTAAATCGACCATCGAATATTCCGCTCCCATTCTACTCAATCGCGGTGCCAGCAGCTTCCAATGTATTTGGAATTCTAAGAAGGTGAGCGTCCTAACAATAATCGCCCTGTTTCACCGGGGGTGGGTACAGTACATGAACGTTCGCTTCTTTCCGGGGAAAAACTAGAACATGAGAAATGCACGGGTGGACTGTATGATCCGGAGAATAGGAGTTGATTCCCGCCGTACAAAGAACAGCCCTCAACGCAAACACAAAATAAGTGAGGAAAACGTGTGAAGGACTCACTTTGGGTTTGGAAGATCGGAGCGACTTCCTGTCGAGGGGGCAAATCTTCGTGCTTCCCTCTTGCGGAGAGAAGGGTCTGGAGATGTTGGGTCCAGAAGAACGAGGACCCGAAGATTAAGAGTGTTAGTTAGAAAAGGGAAGGAATAAGAATAGAAGGAAATCGCAGGAAATTCTCACAACGCGGGGAACATGCAGGAGCGAAGGAAGGAGGTAAAGGAGAGGGGACAAACGTTTGCGCCGCAGTGCCAGAACTTTGTCAGCGGAAAACGACTCCCATTCCTGTAATTGAGATCAAACAGTATAGTATAGCCTGTGTGTGTGTGTGTGTCATAATTTGCAGCGTTCAGGCAGAGAAATCTGGTTATGAATAACGTCAATCGTTGGGAAGAGGAAGGGGGAGGGAGTCAAAATATACCAAATCATGGTTTTCCGCCTTAAAAACCATCCAACGATGTACACCAAACCTACAGGGTGCCTTTCATTCAATTCGTTGAATTATATCAACGTGAGAGAGCAGCTTCTAGCAACCCGTACCGACGTTTTGTTCTCTATAACCATTTTTGTGACTTTACCCTGAATAGAGATGTAAACCAAGATGCGTCGGAAAATGTGATTTGCCCTATGTTGATTCTCGTTTTTCTCCAAAACGTCATTAAAGATTCCGTGAAGAGAATCGAACTTTCGGAGTGCTTTCAACTAACTGGTACCTACGTTTCGTTCTCTATACATGTTTCCGTAAAAATGTGTTGAACGAAGATACAGAAGAGTGTCGAATTGACGGTTGCGGAAAGTAGTGTGTTGCCGTGCAGTTGATTTTGTTTGCAACAATTACTTCATAGAGGCTCAGTAATGTAGAAGTGGGGAACTATCTGTCAATCGGATCAAAACTACAGCAATAATCAATTAAATGATGTACCTCTTCCGGTTTCTAATCTTTGTGTGTTCCCCAATTCTCACTTTTAATGCCCATTCTGTTCGACCTGTGTGTTTTGCCCCACAATCACATTGTACTGATCACTTTTTTCTTCTTTCAGATAACATTAACCAGCGCAGCGCCTTTCGACACAAATGATTACACAGTGAGTTTCACGTTTGTATTTCATTAGACTGAATTAGATCATTGTTGGTTTAGTGCTGTCCAGGAACAGTTCTTCACTGCCTCGTGGGGGGTAAGGGCCAGGCGCCGGGGCCATGCTCCTCTCCTAACATGTGCATAATTTAGTGAGTTAACTGGTCCTCTCACGGGAGTCACAACTGTAAAGGACGTGGGGGCGTCCTCAACCACTGCTCGCTCGCTAACTACGATTGTGCAGCTAGGGAATGACCAAGCGCAGAGCACCACCATATAATTAGCGAGCGAACCCCACTTGTGATGCATGACCCAATCCTGCCCAATCCTGAAGCAGGTTCATTGGAGGAAGACCAACCAAGGAGGTAGTCTGGTATGCTGGTAGGACTACTTGGAGGATGTCGTCTTGCAGGGTTCTCGCTCGCTCCCTATCTTGCAGTGTAGGGGCGATCCACCAGGAGGTGGCTGCGTATTGCAGGATAGATCTAGCATGGGGTTAAGGCCCCCCTTACATACCTAGACAAAGAATGTATGTATGTCGAGAGGGACGAATATTTAGCCCTTAAATACGTATGATTTTCCGTGGGGCAGCCCATTACATGACACCCAGCCCAAATACCAGTCTGTTGGCGTCAGCACTGTCATATGGCCTGGTATACTTTCTTTGTTGCCACAGGGGAGTGGGATTTGCAAACTCAATGCGAGTAGTTGTGTTTTTGAGGCCGCCAGCTGGAGGCGCCTATGGTAGCACCAATTGACCACCAGGCGTGTTGCCCTTTGGGTTAGGAGCTTGCCAGTTCCGGATGTGTTTGCGCCAGTGATCACCACGATATCATTCACGTACGCAATGAGTGTGCAATCTTGCGTTGTTAGGAGATGAACTATAAGTACGACCCACAGCATCGTCGACAACACTGCTCCCTTTAGGCAGCCTATCATAATCTACAATTCCGCCCATTGGTGACCCCTGTCCAATCTCAGTTTTGAAAGAAACATGTTCAGGCTGCTCTGCACCTTCTTTCAAAGCTCTTCAGAGCGTGACTGTGTTATTAGTTTTACATAGACCAGCCTCGCGGCGCAGCCTGGCTGGACGTCCAGGAAATGTACAGCTCTTTAAAACCAGAGGGTTGATCATTTGATGCGTAATAAAACGCCACACTCGGTGGTCAAAGGTGCGAAAAAAAAAAACTCCAGGAATAGTACAGATATTTAGATCACTCTCCAGTACAGTTACTGTTCTGCCATCTGGGATGTCTGTGGGAGTTCTGACATGGTGGCCCCTACCTCCCTCAGACCCAGCAGTTCAGGAACGAGAGAAGAGGATGGGATTTCTACTCTCCAGCGACCCCACGACATCCGCAGAGAAAGCGCATTTTCCAGCATTGTCAGGCCTTGCCCTGGGTAGGAGTTGGATTGCTTCGTTCTACCTACCTTGCCTGCGGAGGCAGCCACCCCGCGGGCTGTGCATTCCCATGGCCTGAATGGTACACACAAATGGGAGGTGCTTGACGTTCCCGACTTTATTGGGTCGCCCCTATCCACGGCCTTTATTGAGAGTCTCGCCTATACGCCATTAATGAAACTACAATCGTAATTTTTTTTTGGGTTGGTTCAGTGTCGCTCTAGAATTATGGAGAAAACGCAGTGAAAAAAGTAGAAAGAACCGACAATAGTCTGCATTTCGGAATTTCGTGGGTTGTTTCTAACTACTTTACAGCTCTCACTGAGTTCATATACTTGAGTAGCTTATCGACCACCAAGCACCATGAGCGAGATTTACGAGGAAAATTGCGTTAAAATCTTTTTTCGTTGTAACTTTAGACAATTTATTATGCTTTCTTGGGTCAATTGGAAACATTTCGTAAGACCACAGAATTATTTAGGTCTCTACGCACAAATAATTTAATCAAAATCGTTTTAGCCGTTTTTGAGAAAAAAATGTTGTGTTCTGATCATTATGATAACCATAGTAGGTATTGGACCGATTTTGACATCTCACATTGACGTGACCACTGAATATCGAATTTGAGCTGATTCGGTTCTGCTGTTCTCTCTCAATTGGAGATTTTTGGATTTGCATTTTAAACGTCAAGATTTGAAGAAAAAAAAAACATTTTTTTCAGACGATCACGTAACTTTTCTTTCTACTTGTTAGGGCCAAGGTAAATAAAAAACTGCCGGGATTTACGTCCATTCGTCCTCAGCTCTTGAAATTCACCTTCTCGTGGTAGTTTCGATAATTTTTTCATTCTTGTGTTCCAGGAGAAGATGTCTTGTGAAGTAGACGGCGATTGTCCTAAAGGGCAGTTTTGCTACAAAGATTTCTACAGTTGCGCCACCTGCATCAGCTGCGCTTCGAGGTTTCGGCAAAACGGAACGATGGGCTGCCATCAAGAGGCAGCGGACTGTGGCGATTGTCTTCCCGGGTGAGTTTAGTAGCGTAACGGATCCCGTATTGACGTTGAGTCGTGTATTGCTCAAATAAATATTTAGGTTGTACGAATATTAGGATTTTAAAGAGCATAGCGGCCACTGCCAGCTGCCAGTTTTTTTCTCCAGTCTCAAAACACACGGAGTTACGCGGGTGTCGGGTCGAAGGCGAAGACAGATCTCCCATCGAATTGGGCGTTCTTTGCGGAGAGAGATACGAGTATAGAAAGGGTGAGGGGGGGGGGGTTTGAGAATGAGATGGTACATCAGAGAAGGTGAGGTGGAAAAGCAGATTGATTGATGCGTTACATTCAACTACTAGGGCCATAAGGCCCTCTCTTACATCATCCCTGGCAGAATACAATATAGGTCTTAAATAAATGAGTCTCCTCTGGATTATTGCCCTTCTCTATGACTTCTGGATGCGTATTAAAGTAATTGGGTTAGGTCCAGTAGGCAAATTACTAAAGTTACCCACAGTACATCACCAGCCAGAGTGATGCTATTCCGTTTTCTTCTACACGCCTCGTTTATTTATTTATTTATAACATATACGGGCAGTGCCCAATTTAACAGTGAAAAAAAATAAAAAAATAAAAATAGGAAATATACGAGTAAATCACAATAAAAATTCAATCGGCAGCAATCCTGAGCCAACAAGCGGAGATCACAATAGATTTCTAGTTTTGGACCTAAAAGAGTCTTTCGACAAAAACCGTAGGTCCACCGAATCATCGTGTGACAATCTGTTTGATTCCTCCTGTAAAAGCGCGTTTTTGCAAGAGTTTAGGAACGACACTACGCACGCGGAAGTGTCAAAGAAATCCGGGTTCTTATTAAAACCGCACACATCTGTGGCGGTGAAGGACTTATTGACGATTGAGGTTCGATAGCAGGGTATTTGAATTAGGCCGTATCGCGCCTCATGTTGGTAGATTATGTGGAGAAATGCGAAGTTTTCTGCAATTTAGGGAGGGTTTTTGATTTTCAAGCTCTTAAATAGGAGCAGAGCGACGGGGTATTTGATTTTCTGCTTGAGCTTCGGCCGCTCTAATCTTCGATAGTACGGCGTAACGTGCTCGTGGTACACAAATTGTACTAGAGCATTTTGCCAGTTGCTCGCTATTGAGGCCACACAACGCCGCCAACCCATAACTGAGGTAACTGGGCGACGAGTGCTTGTACCACTTTGAGGCTCACAGAGAGAGCGATGAGAGTAAGTACAATGAACGTGTACAAAGTTTTCTTCAACGAACAATACATAAAAATACTTCTCATCTCACCGCTTAGTACTGTAATAGTAACAATTGTTTCAAGCGTTTATTGAAATGTTGGTGCATCTCCAGTTGTTTGATTTCTGAAAGAAGTTCGTCGTAGAATTTGACGTTTTGCATTCAGAGCGGCTGAGGTGGTGATACCGGCAACTAACGCATGCTGCGCTGTTGTACCAGATATATTGGTTAATATGAGGAAATCACTTTGAACGAGAACAGAAGAAATGAATATCGTCGAATCTCGTTCGTTTTTTAAAATGTTTAATAGTTGAAACTCGTCTTGAATTCTGTCGTCCTGCTTTAAATTTAAAATATACCTAATGCAGCTATCTAAAGCTCTCTCAATGTTGAATCAGAATTAAGGTAGCATGTGACAGCTGCGTTGTACATGAAATCTGGGTCAGCTCTTAGAAGAAGGCAGTTTGGGCGGATCTAAATTTGGAGAACAGGGGGTTCCTATAGGCGTGGAGTAACGAATGCACCTTCACAACAGTTCCCTTAGCAAATGAATGTTCATGAACCCTCGAAGAGGTTTATAGCAGTTTTCTGTCGTGGAAGTTGTGGGTTTGTCAAGAGGTTGGCCACTTGCGCAGCATCCACTGAACCCAGACCTGCGGAGGTATGACAGGTATTTGGCAGTGGAGAGCTGTTGCCACAATTAAACTGCGCAGAGGTCTGACCACCTGGGGAATCCTGTGCCACCTGGGAGGAGTTCTTAATCTAGTTTCCCACCTGATCTAACTATTTACTATGGTGGCAAGTTTCGAAGGGACAGATCAAATGTGACCACGTTTCTTAGCCATCACCTTCCTCGCGAATTCGGCGAAATGGTTATGGGCTTGCAGAGAAAGGATGAGATAGAAACAGGCAGGGAAACGCCAGTGTGCAGTCAACTGTGGTAGATCTTGTAGTCACCAAGATATTCAGGGGATCGACAGAGAATCGCCTATTTTACTTATTTGAGAGTTTTGCAAACAACGAATTATGTACACCATAAGGCAGAAACATTGCCAGAACAGTGTGAAGTTAGAAGTCCCCCGAGTTCTACCTGACTGCGCTCCAATCGAATTTAAAAACCCTGCAAATTATTACACAATGGTTTATTATTCTCATGAACAGCTTGACCTAGTATTACTGCTCCGAGACCCATCCCTTTCAATTCAGCGTCGAATACTAGTGAACCATACGAAACATGACCTGGCTACAATGGAACTACGAAAACTAAATATTCCCCCGGCGCCAGGCGCCCGTAAAGGTCTGATGATTTTGCCCCGTCGGTCGGGTCGCGCGTTGTGAGTCGAAAGGGGAGTCGAGCGGGCGGGTGATCGAGTTTGATGTGACGGGAGGGAGGGAGTACTAACGATGAAACGTTGACTTCCGCTGTAGTTCCCGCGTTGTACTGCATTTCGTTAATTTTTTAACCGTTTTTTGCCCATAACAACCATGGGCTTCGTCCGATCGGATTGCCGAGATGGCGGGCACAACTAGATACCAAATAGGATTATTGTGCGAAAGAACGAATTTTTTAGACCACGTTGAAAGGCACAAAACGGCCCGGACGGGGGACGGACATTGCAAATTTGGAATCTTCTGGCTCGATCTGGCAGTTGCTACATCTTCTTGCGCACTTGCGTTTCTCCCAGTGCAGAGTGCTCGTGATCCACTCAGCACTCATCTCCCGATTCTCATGGCGATGCTTTTTGCCGTGCTTACGAGAAGGCCCCCAGGTGAGAGTCAGACTAAGAGAGAGGGGGGATGCCTGCAAGGGAAGACAGCAATTTTGAGAATCAACCGCTTTATTTCTCCAGAAAAGATTGCAGAGGAGATGTGCTCTACTTAAGGAAGAATCAAATGTATTCGGTTCTCCACAACAACAGGTGACGGTTGAATTAATTGAAACGGGCTCACCGGTACAATGATTCGCGGGAATCGGTTGGATGGAGTGTTACCATGTACTCATGTGTGCGCAACACATTTCCGTTTCTGCACTACTCGTAAAATGCTGTCTGTAAGACGTGTTTTAAAACTTGCTAAACAAGTGGTGAAACGGCATTTCCAGTCAACGCAGGTAGAAAGTAGAACTGCACGTTACGGTCCTCCACCCCAAAGGTGCCAGGCGTCGCTTGTAAAATGCTGCTTTGTGTTCAGATGTGTGTGACAAGATATTCACTTCATAAAATATTCATTAGGCAGAGCCTGTATCGACTGACAAGGTTAGGTAGTTCAGTAAATTGTAAATTAAATTAAATGAAAGGCACTCACGTAAATAAATTATTCAAATAATAACCTACGTTTCTCCATTAGAGTGTATTCAATTTACACGAACACCGCGGATTGATGTTTTGAGATCTTCAAGATCTAAATTGATGAACCTAAAACGTATTTTTTGTAAAATCGGGGATTTCATATCAGCCAGTAAAGAATTACATGCAATATAAATTAAGGGAGACTTCTGGTCGTAAGAGTTGAAAGTTACATAGTCAGTAGCTGTTATCAGCAGTCTCCCCATAGGTCACCAAATACCTTTGCACCTTTGAAGTGCCCCCATTTTATAAGAAACACTTGGTTTGCGTGATAGAATGTCGTCACAGGCCGTGTAAAACCCAGCGATTGCTCGTTAGTCTGGAAGTGAACGGAACCCCCCTGGCACGCTCTTCAAAGTTTCGTTGAAAGGCTCAATATTTCGACTCCTTATCTGTTGACTCATGGGGGAAGTAGATAAGTCAATCTCTCTAATTGCCTGTTGTAGATCTCAAGGTCACTGGTGCAACTAGCTTTAATGTTTTGGGACGACAATAAGTCGAAGGTTTGTTTATTTGCTTTAGTTGAGAGCGTCCAGTGTGGAACACGCTACTAGGGACTAACTTTCGGTTGTTTGTTAAAGAAAATGATTCATATTCGATAATTCTTATCGCAACGGCAACTGGTTCTCGAGTGGCAAAATCATCGCAGTCGGGTTTCCTCGGAAAATTATGCGGGTAGTGCAATAAACTACCTGTACGATGACAGTTCAGTCACTCTCATAAGATAATAATAAACTGTTTGAACCACAGAGGAAGGGTTTTCATTAATTTGGCAACCAATTACCCAAGTGGTAAACGAAAAAAGAAAAACGTTTATAATAAAAGATTTGTAACAAAAAAGGGAGTACATGCAGGGAAATTAAATTAGGAGCTCCTACTATACTAAGAATAAATTTAAGCGAAACTAATCTAAGGTATAATTTGAGTCGAAGAAATTTTCGAATAGAAAGAAAGTTTCGTCTGCCAGTAGTTGATGAGACGTTGGGAAGGCGGAGGAAAGCGATCCAAGCAGATTAGATGAAGGTGTAGCAGCGTATGAGGTGCTGCAGATGGAGTGATGCAGATCGTTTATTCCCAAATTGCAATAGCGAATGCGATTGGAATGCTGATGACCCAGCTATTTCAAGAAGTTGGACAAAAAGTGAGAAGCACGCGTGCGGGTGAACGAAAAGGCGAACAACGTTGGTATGAAGGTGAGGGCAGTTGGGCGTTGGAACGATTTGAAGAACAATCCAGACGCGTTTTGATTATCGTTCAGAAGTCCACAGCCCTTCTTACATATTATTAAATACAAACAAACTACTTCCGGCGTTAACATAAACAACCCCAGAAATTCTGGAATTCCAACCATCATTCGTTAACCACCACTTCTCGCAGGCTTTACCTTATAATTCCAAAACATCAAACACGATACACCCCAGAAAAATCAAGTTGACAGCCTCATAAATTCCATGTGGACTGATTTCTCACGTGGCATGAATACGAGTAACTCTATAAATTTGGGAACGTTTAGCGCCTTCTCTGCGTAAAACGTGAAGTGAATGACCTGAATGGAGGAGAGATTGGATTAGTAGCTCAAGCCACGAAAACTTCTGAGTGTACGCGGGGCTGAGGAAAGTTGTGTGATGCGTCGCGTCATATATTTCCCAGTGGAAAGTAAAAAGACAAACGCGTCTACTGTCCCGCCGTGCTGCTAGTAAGGAGTAGTTAGGATGATAGAGAATTGTACGTAAATGAACCAACATACTCCAATAAACCTGGTCGAGAACCAGAACGCCCCGACGAGTTTTCGTTTCTTTCAACAGTTCGCCTCCTGTTTCTCATTTCTTTTGAAAGGTTAGTGAAACGGATGAGTCATGGGAGTTAGGGAAAAGGAGTCTCGGAGGTAAGAAAAACGAAAAAGAGGTTCAATGAGTCACACAGACTGCGAGGATAGGCAGCCCCTCGTGTATTGATGCTCGGAGAAACGACTGAAGAGCCCTCGAAGAAGCGTCAAAATGACGGAACAATTTTGCGATCTGAATTGAAAAACACAGTAGCGTTTTAAGGTTTAACCCTTACTGCGATGCTGTCTAATTAACCGCTGAAATTAACTCTGGTGTGGATTCTCTTGATCAGTCACCGGTATTATTCCGGTACAAAATCTAGAATTTCGACTTAACACTGCAGCCGCATCGTGTACTCTATAACTTGACAATTGTCCTAAAGAAAAATATCTGGTGCGTTGCAACACACAACTTTCCGTAGCTCTACAACAATTCACTTTGTACATTTAATCAATTCATTTACCACTCAGTTAATTTGAACTTCGTCAAACAACGCTTTACGGCAGCAGGAATCGGTAGCGCTTACAGTTCCAGATTTTATTATGCTGCTCGTACTCATTGCAGGACCATTATTGAGCAATTGGCACACAGATAATTAATGAGGCTGTAAACACACATTTTTTTAAGAAGGATAGTAATTACTTTGGCACAGTTATTGGATAAACACGTTTAGAACTGGTAGTAAGCGAAACGGCAGTAGTTGATATTCAGGAATTTCTGGAGTGACCCCCATGTATCTGATGAGCGTTTTTAAACACTCACCCTTTAGGTGTTGGATTGGACTACAATACCAATTTTTTTAAACATTCTACAAAAATTCCAGCGGAGTTTATAAAGAAAAAAAATGCGCTAAAAACGCTTTTCGTCGAAAATTTTGATAATTTATTGTGCTGCTCTCGTCATTTTCCCACGAATGGGAATTTTATGGTATAGTTGCCTTATTGAGAGCTACCCATATAAAACAATTAATAAAAAAAATTTGGTGTTTTGATCACTATAACTATAGTTAACTTTCGGTGGGTTTTGTTCAAACCCTTATTTTGGCGTCCCATGGTAACCTGCGGGCGAGATATCAAGTTTGAGCTGATTTGGTACGTTGGTTTTCTCTAAAAATCGTTCACAGACACGGAATTTTTCTGAAGATTTTGGTAACATTTGAGTGGAGGTTATGAGGGAAAAACTGCGCTAAAATCGATTTACGTCGAAATGTTTGATCATTTATTGTGCTGCTCTCGTTATCTTCTCAAAGATGATACTTTTTATGGTATTGTCGCGTCTTTTGAAGCTGTCTATACAAGAAATTTAATCAAACTCGTTGAAGCCATTTTTGAGAAAATATCTAGATCACACAACTTTTCTTAGCTCCACGTAGAATCAGTGATTTTCTTCGCTCTGCTTAGTATTTTAATCTGTATGATACTCAGTTTAGATGGATCCGGTAGAATTTGACGTTATACTCGGAAACTAGAAGCGCTTGCTTAACGTTTCGGAATTTTTTGGGTTGTCCCTACTTCTGTTAATTTTATTGATTTACCAGCCGAACAGGTAATGTATGGGATTGTCAAGATGATTGTTTAGAAAACGTTCGTGTTTAACTGCTTCATAATTATACTGAGACCGCCATGAGAAAGTTATTCGAAGAGACAGCAGTAGCCTATTCTCAGGAATTTCGTGGGTTGCTCCTAATTACTTTAATGCGTTATCACACTTCCATCGTGTACCTACTAAGTATATCAGAGTAAAAAACGGGATTGTTGGGAGAACTCGATTTTTAAGGAAATTAGTATGGTATTACCGGATTGTTATTGCATGTGTTAATGTGTTATGAAAAGATTGTGTTGTTGTTTTGGAGCGGCTTCACGTGTAAGTTAAATCTAAACCTCGATTTCCTCCGATGCGAACGAAAGAAACCTTTACAAAAACGGAGGGTACAGCTTTCGTACAAGTACACAACCACTAAGAACATTTTATGTGTTTTATTTATTTATTTTTTTAATGCAATGATAACTACGTTTGATTGTGTTCGTTGATGGTTTCGATATAATGGCCGCGTCAATTGCAATTGACATCATCACTTAGTCACTGAGGTTACTAAAACGTGTGATGTTACCAAGCGTTAGATTAAATTAAATTAAAATTTGACGTAAAATGTCAAAAACACAAAATAATCGTAACCTGGTGGGACTCGAACCCACAATCCCCAGTTTAGGAGATCGATGCCTTAACCATTAGGCCACAGGGGCTGTTGCTTGCTACTCGGGTTAAAAATTTCGTGACGCTTCTCCGTAACATCTCTGGCGTTACATTTTCGAGTTTATGTAGTAAAGACATAAAATGTCAAAAATATTTGATTGTATGATCACTATGATGTCTATTTTGGACGGGTTTTGCTCACACCTTCATTGTGGCGACCCATGGTAATCTGTGGGCTAGATATCGAGTTAGAGCTGGTTTGGTTTAGCCATTTTCTCTCAGTTGAGTTCACAAACCATTTTCTTTAATTTTACTTTCCTTGGCGGGTAGAAAGGGAAATTATGTAATAAAAAGAAAAAATTGAATAAAGGAAGTTTATTGGACTATTAACCTGATTTTTGATCGTATGTTAGTGTCATATGAGTGGGATCAATAAGGGAAAATTGCACTTTCTTCTCAATATTCGATAACTGATTGTGCTGATTGCACTAAGATGAGAATTTTAAAGTACTGACGCGCTATTTTGAACCGTTCATACTAAGTCTCATCTAAATCGTTCAGCCGTTTCCACTCAATCGGTGTCCTTCGGACTCAGAAGCCCTTGAAACTTAAAATATCTGCACAAAACTCGATTCTCCTATTTTAGCCAATTACACAACTTAATTTTTACGCTGTAGAGCTAAAGAACGTAAAAATAAACATGGCTGCCTTGGGAGTGTATGCAGAAGTTATGAAGTAACCTAAGTGGCAATGTGTTATAAATAAACGAACTACTTGCGGTACAATTAACGGGTTTTAATAAACGTTCCAAACGTTAAAACAAAATAAATTAAATGAGGTCGCTGTAACCAGGAGATGCTGCTGACGAGTGAACGACAATGATGACGCGATGACATACTGTAAATGTTTCAATTTGATGCACATCCATCTCGTTGGGTTCGGTAATTGAAGCAGCTGGAGCTTCGTAGGTTTGATTGAATGGCCAAATGTATATTCTCAAAATTCGTACAGCACTGGAAAGACGAGATCTTTACGTCAGCACAAATTTAGAAAGACCAACAAATCCGCTGCTCGTGGCCTTCAAATTTACAGATGTAGCTAGGCGAGGTGGCTTTTGTAGCTGAGGTAAATAGAAGAATGGTTGGCTGGGCAATGGCTCTCGCATTCTACGCCATCAGGAGTTGTTCTGCTGCTGTTGGTTTCAGGGTGAATTAATCAATTATACCATATATAATTCATATAATGCATTAATAGCCCCCAGGAGGTAAATGAGAAAAGATCTACAAATAAGCGTTAGGCGTGCCACCACCGCCCTAAATCGTGCATCAGTGCGACAGAGTTCTGATGAAAAGGTCACTTTTAGCACGATAGGGTTCTGATTGAGCAGCCAGTAGAACTAGTTCACACAACGCAGCCGGTTTCTAGATGGGTGAACTGGTGTTATTACAAGAGTGGAGAGGTACTGAATACTATGGGAGTTGGTTGGGGAATCACTTGGTTTTTTGAGTCGGGTCTGGAGGTTGGCGAGTAGGAATGCCCAAAGAGTGGCGGTGAAGGGTGAACACTCTGGAAACTCCGAGGGTAGAACCCACTGTCGACTTCAGAAATAATCCTCAAAGTCTTTTGTTAGCAGGAGAGGCTAATGGAACTCCCAGCCAAGGGCCAAGGACAATGAACTATGAGCCAGATCTGGGCTGAACACCTCTTGTTAACTCATTTTGACAGGTTAACTCTTTCAATATTATTGTTTCCACTCTCGAAGTTTCTTTTTTTTTTGTTGTAGTTATGAAGAAGTTCGTCTGGAGCGAGGAAAGCAGAAGGAGTCCTGCAAACCAATAACGTCAGCAGCCACTACCTCTGTCACTGCGACTAAGCAGAGCCGGAATGGTAATTATTATCTTTTTAATCATTTTAATGTTTAGTATCTTTTATTATATGTTGTACGTAGTTGGGAAGTTTTGTACATGAACGTACTATTGCACATGGGTGGAAGAGTCAATAAAAAAGGAGGATATTGGCTTAGGGTCTTTCTGATCATTGATGGAGCCCTTGGCAATACTTCCATGTTCAGTATTGAAGTGGCATTGACTAGATATAATGTCAATAGGAATCTAATAAGAAGGATTGTTGCTGTGGTGAACAGCAGGGAGATTCAGACCTCGCTAGGAAACTGCTCACTGAGGGTGAGGACTGAGAGGATGCCCTCAGGGAGGGATCCTATCTTCGCTCCTATGGGCCCTGATAATGGACTCTGTAATGCGGTGGGGTTCTGTGCTCAATAATATGCTGATGATGTTGCTATACTCATTCAAGGCGAGGTACAAAGTACGCTATCTGACCTAATGAGGGCAGCTCTAAAAATAGTGTGCTTGTTCCCTGTGGGGAGATACCATGGTCCATCAACCCAGCTAAAATGGTCGAAGTGTCATTCCCAAGACAAAGAAAACTGTCAGAAGTTATGGGCAAAATCAGTGAGCAGGTCAAGTATCTGGGTGTGATTCTGGATTGTAAACTGACCTGGAAAGAGCACACCAGATATACGATCTAGAATGTGACAAAGGAGTGGACGTGTGTGGGAGAACATTAGCCTAGAATGGCCTGCTGGTTTTATGGGGCCGTTGTGAAACCAATTATCTGTTATGGGTCGATTGTGTGGTGGCACAGAGCAGCCATCAGAGAGAACTGTAGCAGCCTAGCCAAATTATAAAGGCAGAAGTGCTTACTAATACTGGGAGTGATCAAAACCTCACCTTTTAAAACTAAGGAGAAAATGTTAGATCTTCTTCCCCTTGATATGTTTCTCAAGACAGAAGCTATGAAGGTAGCCTGATAGACTGACTAATTTGGATTAGCTAAGGCGCCACAGGCCAGTAATGAGCACCTGGCTATACTCAGACACTTAGAAACCTTTACAGAGCTTGTCATGATCACATGCTAGTTGGCGGGAAATACCAAGTACAACCCGAAGGAAGCCTACACAACATTGAAAGTAGTCAATTTTGGTCTCCTGGTGGTACCAACATCTACACCGATGGACTGTGAAGGGTACTAGCTCTGGGGTGTGGATAAGTGGCTCTGGGGTTGAGCAGGTGCTCGGCCTTAGGACGTAAAAATTCTTCATCCGACTCTCCAGAGGGAGGACCAAGGAGGTGCTGAGCTGGTGCTCATGGACGCCTTTTCAACTGGCCCGCTTGTGGCTGCAGTGAGGGTATCTCCAGCATCCACCTTTTATTATAATAACAATAATAATAATAATAAAAAGAGCTCTGGGAGAAATGGGACATACGTTGCCCTGGGTCCCACTCAAAAGGTTTTTTTAAGCAGAATTTTATGCTATTGCTCGGGCCCTCATAATGCATGATAAAGCGTATAGCAATAAAATAACGAATGATCGTCAAGCGTCGTGTCAAGCGCTGAAGAACTACTGCTCAACTGATAAAGGTGTGCAGGATGCAGCTCAACTTAATAGAAAACTCAGGTAGACTTAACGTTTATTGGTTGCCTGAGCATAAAGAGATCACTGTACAGGAGAAGGGGAACCATCTGGCCAGACTCTGTTCGTCTAGTGTACTTATAGGGTCACTGTGGGCCATCTCTGTCACTAGTCAAGACGCTTTATCTCAGGACCAACGCACATGATAGGATCGTAGCCTTTTGATGATGGAGAGGAAGGACTCAAGGCAGGTAGCATGGCTCGTCACGGGACACTGCAAAGTGAATAAACACATGAATGGTACGGGCTTAGTCAACACCCCTCAAGTGAAAATCCATATGTTTAGCAACAAGACTCAGTAAATCCAAGTCAACTCAATTGCTGCTGTTCTTTCACTCGAACCCTGTACCAAAATGTGATATTTTCCGTTTACAATTTTTCAGATCCTACTGAAAATATGAGGGATACGCCTTGGCTTTTTGCTGTAGCCACGTTATCATGCTTGATTATTGTGACAGCATTTTTGATAAAACGTGAGTAATTATTTTCAATTAATTGTATTTTAGAGATGTAACTGATCAGACAATTTACAGGGACTGAGCGAAGTTATCGAGCACCTTTCCTCAGCCTCATTTACGTTCAGTGATTCGTGTCATGCCAGCAACTAATCCAACCTTTTTATCACTCAGTTTACATGAACTACGTAGAACTTGACGTTTCATTTACAAACTGAATGTGCTTAAGGTTCCAATATTTATTGAGTTGCTGCTACTTATGCCACGACGTTTATTGAGTAAAATTGGTAATTCATAAGTCTGGTATTAAAGTAATTGGGTTAATCCCGCCTGTAGGCAAATGATTAAAGTTAACGTACCTGTTTGGAGGGTTTGTCTCTTCTGACTGGTGTGTGTGTGCACTTGTGCTTTCGATTAAAGGCCGTCTCTACTGGCCACTAAGTCAGTACTGACTGATGTCTTTACATCAAAAGGGTTGTACACGCGTTTTGGTTTGTTATTCATATTTGGCCTTTTACATGGTCTAAAGAATTCTTTGCAATTATGTGACAGTAGATTGGTTGGCTCTATTTTCCCCCAGCCCACGTGAGTAGTGAAAAGCGTCCGTTTATTCTAACTGGAAATTTCTCCATGAAACCTAAAACGAAAGAATGAAACCCTGAACAAATTTTTTTCCCATTTCCCCTGACCGCTAAATGAATATGGTGAGCTGCCGAGGGCGTTTATTTGTTTGATTGTGTCTGAGTATCTTGTCGTCCTGGTCCTCTGATAAACTCAAAGTGGGTCAATATTTTTGTCTATTAACAATCACCCGTACTATATTATTGGTTTGTTCTTGTGAAGTGAGTTTAATTTCATGTATTTCGTTCGTGTTCAGAACAAATTTCAACCCAAAAATCCGGAGGTGTGAAACTGCGTCAAGCTGTGTACTCATGCTGTGCTGGAGAATAATACCGTCGTGTAATTATGTGCAGTGTGTGTTTTTTTTGAGAAGCGAATTTCGTTTATTGTTTAGGAATTATAAGTAAAATACTGAGAGAAGTTAGCCAAAGAAATGTTAATTTTAATTCTGGTAAAGTTGAGTGTCATTTAAGCGACTTATTCGACTGACTTGATTTGTTTGAGAACGTATGAGCCAGATTCACAAAGAAAAATAGGTGTTTGATAATTTATTGCGCTGCTCGCTGGGCGATTGAAGTGTCGTACAGCTTTCATAAGATGTTAGAGGGTGCTAAGCACTTACAAATAGCCTGGCTACGATGCACTGTAAAGAAATACTAGACCACACAGGGCCACACAGGCTTTCGTCACCTGGCACTAGCCTGCAGTATGACTGAGGTGTGTGTCTAGTGCGTTACGCTAAATCTCAGCAAGGACTGCAAACCGTCTATTTTTATCGCTGTAGCACGTAGTCTGTTTATTACTTGGCTCTAGTGAATTAAAACTCAAACATGTAACACTACCTATTTTCTGATGTAACCAATGAATAATTCGTCGATGTTATTTAATGAATCAGAATGGAATCGAAGAAGAGATACCGTCGTTCCTCAACCACCAGGGACTGAATTGCAAGAGTTGGTCAATTGCTCTGCTAACCCTCCTCCACCGCCATATTCTCCCTTCAGCTCTGAGTGCCTTTCATCCATCAACACAGCGCCAACAGCTCCCACGTTGGAGTCCTCCACTTTTCAGATAGACAGCCCAAAAGATTGTAAGTATTAGATGAATATTTTTAAAAAAGGTAGTGTACCGTGAGAATAAGATTTATCCTCTAACTGCCCACTCCCTGGTAACACTCTGGGGCTGTTCTTAAATAGTGAAATGGGCGGTCTTCACAATAATCACATTCAAATTTCTGAAACCCCACTTTTCGTCTCATTACCCCATTGGTAGTGTATCGGATTCATCATTTTACATTTGTTTGAAACCTTCCGCGTGAAGTTCACATTCTAAACCAGGAAATTAACCACCACCAAATTCTCCACCCCTGTCCAACTGATGTGAATGTTGAGCCATATCGGCTGCATAAACACCTACTTGTCATCTTGATCCTCAACATGGCAAGAGCCCTAGTGAATCTTCAATTTACATGTTTGTTCATTTAGTTTGATTTTCATGACTGTTCTGGCTCCATACGGATGTGGTTAGCTTCCAGCTCCTCAAGCCTTGTATGTGCAAAACAAATATCCTAAAGGTTCGGCTGGGTGTCTCTACCCACTGAACAGGGCAGCTATTCTGTGCTTAGTTCCACATGCACCACTCTTATGCCAAGATAAGGGATAATGTTGTAGGTACTGGAATAAATTATGACGCCCTGCGTACACTACGAACTGTCTCTGAGGCGTAACTTAATACGCACATCACGAGATGTTACCCCTTCAAAGCCAGCCCTCAGAAAGGCAACCATCTTTACTGTCTGCTATCCTGTCTATGGTGGCATGTGGTTTGCACACAGATGGGCAACTTCGATCCCTGGGATAATGGCACACGAAAGGCCTGGTTGAGTTTCCACCCAGCTTCTCCAGTGAAGTAGAATCCGTGGCTCGCTAATTCTGTAGGGAGGAGCTGAACAACTCAAAACTTGACTTGAAGTGACACTGGTGTGCAGGGGTAAGTAGCTCTTACTTGTTCCTGGCTGATCAGGGACTCTGAATGATGGACTGAAATTCTTTCTGCTGTGGCAGTTTTATGGGGATCATTTTGACCCCCTCCAGTTCAAAGAGGGAGCGGAGTTTGTGAACCCTTCGCTCCCCCCTTGGCCTCAGGAGTGAGGGAAAGTTCTCTCACTCTTCCTCGACCTCCCTACTTCTGCCCGCTGAGTGTATGTTTTCTTGAGAATTGGTTAAGAAAGTTGTGTGGGGGCACCACAATTGTATTTTGCTGTTTTTTTTTGTTTGTTTTCAAATTACTTACTGATTTAATGACCCTTTCTGCATATTATCTTCAGTGTGGCGTCTTCTACCGTGATCCTCCAAACCACCATACGCAAATTAGGTGTTAATAAGTGTCGCTTTGCCTCTTGGTCTTGCTGTATTCCATTCACACTGGTTGACTCTTCACTCATTTTATTACCAAAATCCCGATATTCTTAGTAAGCCTTGTATTCATTCATTATTTTTACATAGTTAGTCAACCTCGTGACGATAAGCAGATCTGTATATTCTCAGACTGCCAGGCTGCCTTGACAGGCATCTCAGCCTACACCTTCAGATCCATGCTTAGATGTGAATGTTTTCAGGCGCTCAAAACACTCAATGCCTATAGTAAACAGCTCAAAGATGGATCGAGGGCAATAAAATGAACTGCCTTGAGTAAAGACACACAGAATCCTTGCACATCTGGGCCAAGACTCACATAGGAGCGACAAAATGTCAAGACCTGGTGAGACTCGGGAAAAACACGCCCCTTGGTTTCACCAGTCACGTCTGAGACAGCTGAAAAAGGTCATTCCTCCTTTCTGTTCTTTAACCTCATCGTACAGGAACTAAGAGTCCTCACGGCATCCTCGCAGGGCATCTTAATAAGATGGGCAAATCAGAGGTAGTTGTGTGCAGGATGTGAGGCAAGGAGGACAAAGTGCATCCTATGCAAGGACCCTGTCTTTGCAGCCAGGCGCTTCAAACACTTTTCCCAGGGGTTCATTGAACCCCAAACCATTGGGGAGTCTGACGCGAAAGATATAAGCAGAATAGCGGTTTCTTCATTCGTAAAATGTTTACTGTAATTGTGTGTTGTCAATGGCTGGCTAAAAGTTATTCAATTAACTGCCAGTTAGGTATATTTAGGTTACATTTGTAATGGTTCGCGGCGGGCTGTAGGATGTGGCAACACTGGCCGCCACCTGTGCAACCCGCCGCTGTTTATATTAGCGTCGGAGCCGCATTTCATAATCAGAACGGCTGCCGCTTCGTCAAGGAATTATTATTCCCTGTTATAAGCCAGTGTTTAAAATCCCCCTTATATTGTGTGAAGTAAGGTAAGCGATCAGAGCTTTGTGTTTCATTTTCCCCATTGTCCCTTTATTGTCATTTAATACAATCCGAGCATAGGTTATTTATTTCATTCTAAAAGGAGTTCGTTTCATTTCATTCATTTCGAGTTTTGCCGATTAAATTCAAGTGGGTCTTAATTGCTTTATAATTTCATTTCCCATTACTTTCTTGAGAGTCATTATTTTATTTATTTGATCAAGTGAGTATTATTGAGCGTATTTGATTTGTTCTTTTCTTTTGGGCCCAGACACGACTCTCACGAGTGTTCTGTACGCGGGAATTGTGAGACAATTCCCCAAGTACGTTACACATTGTACTTTGATTTTCTGATCAAAAAACAAACTTTTATAAATCCTGGCACACTGCTCCTTGAGATACTCAACACCCTTCGTAGTACAGGCATCCAAATTATATAACGATCACATCGATATGTTTGACATGAGTAAAAAGGTGGATAGTTTCAAAGTAAAATTTAAAGAAATTGAGGAGTATAATTTGTTTTTGTTAATTGAGGAGTATTGAATACACAGGAGAAAATTATTTTTACTTAATTTGTAAACGAATGCAACTGATTAATATTTGTGAAATTCTTCACGGATGACTGGAACCCAGTGGCCCTAATCATACCTGATTGGTAAATAAAAGATTTCAATCACTCTTCAATTATGAGGAATTCTTCTTCTTTGGAGACGAGTCGACCCCCCAGTTTGGAAAATAGACGGCAGGGAAAGTGGGAAAAGGGAAACCATTTGGCTCTGGGAATCTGTCCCACTTTCATGGGCTCTTATAATTGATAACACACACTCCAACTTATAACTTACTATACTTAGTCACAAGGAACTAACAGAAGGTTTCATGCTTTAACCACTTCCAACTGGAACGACTCCAATATCTATACGTTCTCTCATTCTTTCTTATTTCTTACAGGTGGTACGAACATATGTATGCAAACTCAGTCTCGCTTTTGGCCCACAGAGCAGGAACGACTCGTACAGGCGAAACTGTTTCATCCGCCGAATTGGGTGAACACGAGGTGAGTGAGTTTATGAACGCACGAGTTGAGTTATTTTGTTAGTGATCCAGTCGAGGTTCATCAGTGGTAGAAGGAGCGAGAGAGAAATCACTTGGGAAGTTATGAGTGGGACAGTAAGACTCTGAATGAAATGGCGACTGGTGTCTCTCATACACTCTCGACCACAGATCCAAATGCCTTAAAAACTAGAATTTACGACCATTATGAAGGCACCAATGACTGTATTTCGTAATTTTAAAATGAGGTACGTTGCTTCATGGTTACCATTAGGTCTCAAACAATATATACAGTATGAAAAAAAGAGCGATGTGAAGCCTCCTCCTCCTCTCGAAAATCAAATCGAATCGACTACGTAGCGTAATGTTAGACTTGACTGGTGCAGTGGACGCAAACAAAACACCGCATAGTGCTGGCAAGATGGGTTATAATAAATCGGAAAATATTAATAATGGCTCGAGCCAGAAAAATAAAGTGGGTGGAGGACTTTTCGAAATCAATATCGTGAAAAATAAAAAAACTTCTGACCAGTGGCGGTGAGGCGAGAAAATGTAGGAGAATCGTAGAAAGGCGACTGGCGTTGGGCTCAGAAGCAGACTGAAAAGGCCAAGTCGCATCGAAGTCACGTTGGACCGTAGTCGTTTGGCAAAAGATCGGAAGTCAAAGATTTGCAGGCGGCAATTAGCTCCTGACTGCGTTTGTTAACAGCTTCCACAATTGACGCCAACAGCCGGTTTATAAATGACATTTGCAGAATCGAATAAAGGTCGAATAAATCAAATCTTCAGATAACTCCCAATGACCTATTCATCAATTAGGAATAGCATTAGGTGTCAGTCATCCATGTTTGGTACTACAGCTATTTCCACTCATCGAACATTGTTGACGGACGGCTGCCAGCCAATTCGACATTTTAACTGGAGAGGTCAATGAGTCGGAGAATTGTTGGATGTGTTGTTAAGATAGTTATATTAGACAACTAGTGCTATTTTTAGTTAATAACACTTTTTTTAACGTTTTACAGCAAGTCTGGTTTTGGCTCTTCACAGCCCAATCAATCTGGAGGTGAGTACACAGTATAAGTATATCAATATGCGTTACCTTTTCATGTTTTATTCTGTGAGGCGCCTCAGAGTGATTTACGTCACGTAAACAAAGTTGCTGGGTGTTTTGTTGATAAACAAGTCGGTTGGGTGATTGATTACCTTTATTAGAAGCGGAGGGGGTGGGGTGGGGGTTTACCTCTACCTGCTGTCAGCAGCAGTGACTATAACATTTATTACAGGAAGGAGTTTTTAAAAAACGGGTTTATTTCCAAATAAGTATACACAAGTACAACGTGACGATGAAAAGTCTGGTGGAAGCCACCTGATGCCTGTTGCCATCACGGAAATTAAGGGCAATTCCCTATATAGGCAATTGCCTGTGGCAAAGCATGAGCAGCTGCTGGTTTCCCCTTTCAGTCATTGCTGTTGCGGACACAAGTTATAAGTACAAAGTAGCACGGAGATTTGAAAACATAGTAATAGAAATAATGATTCTCTGCGCTATTGTTTTGCAAAAATAAAAATATTTATATATATTTAACCCAACGCAATGAAACAGGGCGATTATTGTCAGTTCTTTGAATTCCAAATCCATTGGAAACTCCTGGCATCGCAATTGAGTAGAATGGGAGTGGAATATAGGGGACTAGGGACTAGGACTGCTTCAGGTAACTACTTCCTTATCATCATGGCTCAACTAGCTCGTAACTTTTACATTGTTGTGGCCATCATTCGAACAGAGGGGGAAGGAAGGCCTTTTGACGGAGGTACCAACCATTTCCCTAAAAAGCCTATTTTGGGGTGGACTGCCTATGAAGACTCAAATGGCTAATTAACTTGTTGAAAAGTCACGGTTAAACGGGAGTGAAGTTACTGTGTGTGGCTGTGCAACGTACATATATAAAAACTAAAAAGAATCTGTTATTCCAACTCTAGCAAGCCTCAGTAATGCCATTTTATTAGAAATTCGCTAAAAATATTCGAACCAGAGTAAATGAAAGACTTTAAGTTCGAAGGAAAACCTTGGATTGATGAACTGAATGAGACTCATAGAAACGCTTCAGCAGGGTTGTGATATGATTGGGAACTACAAACTACTATATGATTGGGGGGATTGGGTGGACTCACTCAGCATCCACTGAACCTATGGAGGCACAGCAGGTAGCCATTTATCATTTAGGCAGTCTGCCGGTAGAGAGCTATTGTTCATGTGTCCTTCCAGGGGTATGACCCTGGGGAGCACCATGTGGGAGGCGTTCTTAATCTAGTTTTCCAACAGATCTCACTACGAGGGACGTCCCAAAAGTAAGTTCCGAAGTGCTGGGATAAATCGAAAACTCAACCAATTTGAAAAAAAAAAAAATTATTCTTAAAGGTACGGATCTACTTTATTTTTCGACGTAGTCGCCATTCCGATCGATGCATTTTTGGTACCGTGGTGCCACTTTACGTAACCCCTTGTACCATTCTGCGTCATTTTGTTTGAAGAATTCCGAGACCGCGGCTTCGAGTTCGATTCAGTGTACTGAAGAACGAGTCAATTGATGTTTGTTGTGCACTTTCTCGACAATCTCACTTAGAGTAAAGCGCGCATCTTCCTCCAAAAGCTTGCGAACTGCAGAAACTGCGTCCTCTCCATGAGAAGTGGAAGAGCGCCCACTTCGCTGTTCATCGTGCACACTTTCCCGCCCTTCCAGGAAACTTCTCTTCCACTTTTGGACCATTTCGATGCTCATTACCCCTTCTCCATACGCTGAAGAGAGTCTGCGGTGAATTTCGGGCACAGAAACATTCTCAAAAACTAAAAAACGGATCACCGAACGGATTTCACAATTTGACGGGTTTTTCAATGTAGCAGCCATGTTTACACTGGTGCTGATAATCCGCAACAAGTGATAGCAACATAAGAAAAATTCAGTGTTGCCACCAGATGTAACACGAAGTATCCCCGTTGGAATTTTTTCCCTACGGCATTTTCCCACGGATTTACAAATGATCGTAACTTACTTTTGGGACGTCCCTCGTATCTACTTGGGTGGCAAGTTTCAAAGGGAAAGATCATTTGTGATCAGGCTACAGTGGGGAAGCGTGTAATTGCTTGTTTTCTCTGTACTGAATGTGTAAGACGTGCATGTTTTGGAGCCTTTGAGAAAAAAAAGTGGAGTCACGAATTGTTGTCCTATATGGAACTGGCTAGTCCAGGGGTCTGGCTCAACCCGCTGTCTCCTGTGACATTCACAGATGTTGGGATAAAACTCATAAGTGGCCATCTTGCTCGTTATTTCTCTTATCTCCCATCATCTAGCATCGTAATTTTTCGTTTAATAGAAAGGTCAATTCAGAGTTCAGCCCCTTATCACTCTACACTTGTCCACCGTGCACCCAATGGCCAAGTTAATTGGTAACCAGCCTAGACCTGGAGTCATTTGAAGATCTTGAGAGGATACTGTCTCGTAGGTGTTGGAGAACTACAGGAAAGCAGCTCTCTGGAGTTAGGGCAGTACTCCCTGTTGATTGACTATGAGTTAACAACCTCGGACAATCAGGCAGCTGCCAACAACGTTAGGTAAATGGCCATGTACACCCCAAAAGGCCTTGTAAAATGTTTCAGGGAGCGCCTAGGTATTACTTCCTACTAGTCGGTTCAGGAAGAAACCAGAAGCCTCACATTGATGATCGATTCACAAAAACTTTCATGCAGCCCAGGGAGTCATTTGAGGTTTTCGTCCATCAAGTGACTGCCGCATCAGACCTACAGTACAACACCAGTTCAGCTAATGCAGTGCTTTGTGACAACTTCGCTATAATGGAAGTTGCGACACTACACCTTGAGTTAGACTGAATCAGGGTGGTTAAATAAATGGGTGTGCCATTTAATGTATTATAGAAATGAAAAATAAAATCTTCTGACCATTCAGTATGTAGTTCGCTAGTTCAAGTAGGGAACGTCTGGACGCATTGGTGATGGGAAAATTCTAGTACTGTCAGGCGAATGCTTAGTCAGTGTCAGCAGGAACCCAAACTTCCCCAGGATCAATTAACTTTTATGAACAGGGGCAGAATTCTGACGATCCGAGGTCCCTTCGTTCATATAAAAGATTGCACTTGAGGCCGATTGTCATCAGAGCGATGGCCGGGGCATTGGAAGAGACGATATTGCCGGCAATATTTAGCTGATTAATTCCAGGGGCTAGTTCTGAAGCTCGATTGTTAATACGAAAAAGAGTTGTAAGAAAAACAGAAAAAGCTCCAGAGTGCTCTGAGTTGCCTGAGCCATTCTACCAATGTGTACGAGGTGTCTTCTGGAAAGGTGCAGCTGGGCTGTTGATACTGTGAAGAGACTGAATTTTGTATAATCGATTTGTGCCTTCCAATTAGTGGGGGAAATACGTTATCTTCACTCAGTGTTACGATAACTGCGTCAGTAACTTAGCTCATCTCATTAAATATTGATGGTTTAATAATAATTCGAGCTGACTCCGTGTGTTTGGGTTGTAGATGAATCTGAAGATGAATTCGATGGTCAACACGACGAGAACACCCAGCCCAGCAGTTGGACTCCGTAAGTTCAAGACCAATTTTTTTATTTCTAATTTATGGATGTTTTATTTATTGACGTGTACGTTTTTCAAAATTATTTCGTGTTTGTGCGCATGTTGACAGTAACAAGGCTGTCTGAACGTACTATTTAGCTTCCTATCATCACGCAAACTGCTACTGTGCTGTTGACTTTGTTTGTGTGGAACGTTTTTGATGTGTTCTTCAGTGAGTTTAGCAAAGCTGGCTAACAAAGGTTTTGTTGTCAGCATCAAGTAGAAACTGAATCTGTGATGAGTGAGGTTATATGGCAAGTAGCCCTTACCATGCAAGTGAGAGTTCTCATAATAGGACAGTCCTGTGTCAAGAACGAATGATAGTGGCACTTGCTGGCGTGGCTTCCTGTTAAGACCACGAGCAATCACGTTTGATGCCTGGAAGAACGTTGCATTTGACGTATTTTCATTGTGTGCGAGCAGTAAGTCTCTGCTTGTTTTGCGCTGGACATGCTTACACAAATGCGATTGATGTGAAGCTTCCTTTTTCAGAGGCCTAACAACGCATTATCTGTTGGGACAATATCTGGCCAAATATTGGTGGCAGTGGCGGAGTACGGTATTTACGAGGTTTCTCGAAGACAGGCTTTGTGTCAAAACCCTGGCCAGGCGTGAAGGCAGCATGTACATTGTCGACTTGACAACACACTAATTGTAACTGTGTTTGAACGTATTTGTATTTTTGATATTTCCTACGTTGACGTTTTTAGGGCGAGGCAGAAGATTTGACTGCCGCTTGAAAGGTGCGTTCGGTAAATTGCTTTTAGTTCAGAGCTGCATTTTCTTCCTGGGAGTTTTAAATTGTTTTCTAACACCTTTCTTATCTTTGCTTAGTATTTCTCACTATCTAAAACTGCATCACTTGCGTCGCACAGTGTCTGTCTAGTAGTGTCGCACTCTCACCAAATTCAAACTCAGCCATCGTGTTGTGTTCTTCTGTACATAAGATATATTGTAAATATTCAGCACTAAACTTTACTAGCACGTAACAACAGTACACTGTAGACTCTTTTCTGATTGTCAAAAGCGATTCAAGGAGCCACTGTAAAGGTAAGGACTAGAGTTTTGGGAAAGGGTGGCAGTTCACTGGTCGTAGGAGTCAAGAGGAAAGCGATGGCAGAAAGGTCCCTGTACAACCCCCCTCTTCCCTTGGTATGAGCAACACCCTCCTCAGCTTCCTATGTCAGGAGCTATGGCACACTTCCAACCCCTGGGCTTGAGAGCTGTGCAGCCATTTTCATAAAACAGTAGCAGGACTCAGGAGCCACTTTCAATGTGTAGTCCAGTTTAATTCTCTAGCCCCCCCCCCCCCATGCAACACCACACTTAGTTCACTGATCCTGATTATTCCTCAGGCGTCCAGGTGAAGTACCTTCAATTTTGTGTTTTGGGTGATAGTTTAGTCTTCATTTCCCCCACAATGTCCCCAATTCAGGCCGCAAGGCTCCTCACTGGAACTGGCCCGTCATTGCATTGTTACCACTCTGCAGCTCTTACAGTGACGCTGCCCAGTGTGAGGGGTTCTGCATAATATCAACTGGTCTTTCTCAGTCTTCCCCTTTACAAATTACTCTCATCACGTCCCAATCTCCAAATGGGTCGTGTGGAGGACCTTCTGGAAAGAGATTGCAATGAATTCACTACCCCAAGAAGCTGACTAGAGATAGATATCTTAGTTCTGATGGACGTTAGTTCACTTTATTATCTCTCGTTGTTACTGCTGTGTGTTCAGGAAATAATTCACGTTTTCTCTTTTCTTTTTCAGAATTGCTGAAGATTCACTCGACTCAGCAGCACCTCTCGCACAAACGTCAAGTGAGTTGTGAAACCTGATATTTGTAGCTGTTTGGTATATGAACTGGTGAGGGAAACTGTATCAGACGGAGATAGCGAACTGTATGGGCCAAGAGTAGATATAGGAAAGTGCCTGAGTGAGCACAGGGAGAACAGTGTGACTTTCACGAGAGTTCGTAGCTGAATGAACTTTGGAAGGAGCTGTCTGTTGAGGAGAGGGAAAATAAAGAAAGGAAAAATCCACATCAGGTAAATCCTCTGCCGGAGGGAATTTCCGCAGGTACGAGGGGGTAAGACGGGACAATGACTGGGGAAGTCCAAGGTCAAAAGACTGTGTCGAACAGTGTGATTGATTGTGAGGTAGTGGGGAGGTGATCACTTCGCCATTTCTGCTTGATCCTACGTTGGGCTCTTAATTAAGCATTCAGCTGACAAGAGGGTTTCAATGCTGTGTGGCTTGCAGGTTGCTACGAAGGTTATTTCTAGATCTACATGGAGTGGAAACACGGTAGTTCTTGTTATAGTGCGCAAGGTTCGATTTTAGAGTGTTTGGTTTCTTTTGATTTGAGTGTTGGAGGCTGCACACCAGATCCTACATATTTTTTTAGGGATATAGGAGAGACGGTGCTACTAGTGACCCCACGAATATACTCCTGTGTATTGAGAACCAACCCAAAACCATTTAACGCATTGCATCAGGTTGGCCTGCATGCCTCTCTGCAATGGCAGCTCTTCTTTCTTGTTATCTTCACCCTCACGAGAATCTCGCAGCGTACCACCATTACCATACATCCTCCCAGACTGCTCAGCAGGTTGGAAAGTTCAGGAGCCCCTTAATTCTAGATCCCCTCGAGGATGCGGCCCCAAAACAGCAAGCTCCTGGCTGAGAACTTCCTCGGCAAACTGAACCATGCATCTCCAGTCTCCCCGCCACACATGCAGCATGGACTAAATGTGTTGAAAAGCAGTAAATCAGCCTCCTTTTCCTGTTGAGACTGCTACAGAATATCCTGTGCTGTTGTGGGGAAGGTTGCTCAGGAGGATGTGATGTATCATTGGCCGTGGTGACTAGCCTTCCAGGGTCTCTTTAAACACCCTGTACTTCCTGACACCAGGCACATGGGCCACCTCATCCCCAGTGACCCAGACCTGAGCGTGCAATTAACAGGTTCTGTGCCCTCCCTGCTCTTGTGACCTTTTTCCCTGCACATCCAACGTGGGACGAACTCTACACTTGACCTATCCGATTCTTCCCTAAGAGGAGAGCATCCATCTTAACAATGGTTTTTTGTTGCTCTTCGTTGACCTGATTTTCACCCACTCCTCTTGCTAAAGGACTCATAGCAGAGCTGCCAGGATATCCTACGGGGTCACTGCATTGTCAATATCCCTAATCTCAATAGACGTCTGAGGAATGGCAGTACTGACCATACCACGAACACCAAGAGCCCCTTGGATCATGTCAGCAAACCTTCTTGGGTCTGCAGTCTGGCAGCCTAGCTCAGTCAGGACGTCCCCTTGTACAGTTCTTCTAATAGCCCTGCCCTCTGCACCAGCCTCTTCTGGGCTGACTCTAAACCTGCACATGCTGCAGAGCTTTGACGAATCGGTGTACCTCTACCTTGGGCCACGTTTGATGGGGGCTGCAATTCTCATTCATCTGGCGCTTCCCCCCTCTGGCTAATTTTCCTTTATCAGAGTCCTTTCCCTTATTCTCTTGCAGCTGGAGTGTCAGCGCAGGAAGTGAAGTACTCTGATTAGTCTGCCCTGCTCTAGTCTCCTTGCCCTTCTTCTTCTTAGATCAAGAAGAGCCGCCCACATGCCATTTCCCTCAGCCCCTCAGCCTTCAAATGGGGCTGCATGGGAGGTTAACTTCTTCCTTTAAGGTCGACAGAGCCAAATTCAAATGCACCAGCATTTGGGCATGCCCTGAAGTCCTCACAGCTCTGGGGGATGCTCCAGAATACATGATGCTGTTCTTCGGCAGAGGATACTCCTTTCCAAAGCCTTCTCTGCACATTCCAAAGCCCGCTTCACCTCCATTTTCAAATTTGGCAGGCCCTGTAGGGTGTATGAAGTTGAAATGATGTGTTATGTCAGCAAATACTTCAGCTTATGGATTCATCCACGAATTATGCCAATTACTTCCAGACTCCAGATTACTTGCAGACTCCAGATTTCAAAGGGGGAGATCAATTGTGGCCACATTTTTTTTGTCATAACCTTCATCGCTAACAGGGTGAAGCTTCGCTTAGTAACAGTGGAGCAGCATGTGGTTTCTTGTTTCTTCCTCACTGGAGGCGCAACCCTACAGCAATATTTCAGTTGACTATTATTCCCAAGGCTGCTTTTAGACTTCCTCAGCCAATGGAAATTCGCTTTTGCGATCATGGTTAAAACAAATGACTAATTCTGCTGGAATATTACGCCATCAGCGTGAGTGCTCTTCTTGCCAAGGTATTTGAAAAGCTGTTGCTGCCACAATTACTGAGCTCCTTAATGAACAATTTGGCTTCCAACCTGAACGCTCCAGTTTGTGGCAGTTACTGAGAGTCATCGACACGCTATTTACAACCTATGAAAGCAAGGGTGTCTGTCTAGGGCTCTTCCTGGATGCAGGCCTTTGAGTGGGTGCTTCTAGCAAAATAAACTTACATTGCTAGACACTTATTGAGTTGATCAGTCCTTACCTTATTATTAAAACTCTCTCTGTCAAGTAATGCTCAGTATACAGCAACGAGTGTAAGCCGAACTGAAGGTTTGATGAGCATCGGATGATTGTCAGCTACTAAGAAATATTCCATCCCCATTCCCAACCCCTACAGGAGCAGTGGCAGCCATTTTCTATTCTGCAAGCACCCATGACCTTATAATGCCGGTCTCTAGCTCCAGTATTAGCCTTTCCTTGACCTTCAAAACCAATTCTCATTTTTTCTAATTTTCACACAACTACCAATGTCAGCTTATTCAGAAGGTAACAGAACAGTAGAATACACATTATCAACCCCCCCCCCCACTACCACCTAGATCCCTGAAGGTAGTGAATCTTTATTTAAAATGTAAATGCGAAGCACCTCACGAAGACTGTAACCTCTCTTTACTTTTCAGCTTCCAGTCAATTCCCGCAGAATGTTGCTGGATCGACTGCAGTTGGAACCGTCAACTTGGCTTTGAGTAGAACCTCTGAAGAAGCACAAATGACGTGGTGAGTTTAGGGTTAACCATGTTAATACAGTAGCTAGTTGGTGGGGCGCATCACGTGACTCAGCCACACGTGTTATCAGTACAATCGACTGTTGCGAATGTGGCTGAACCTAGTAGACTTTAGTTCAACGTTTGTTATTGAAACTGGTAGAGTTTATGGTTCCAGAATTTATTGTGTTGCCCCTGTTATCATTACCTGACTAAACCCCTCAGGGATTGATTGATTGGTTGATTGCTCCAATCCGCCAAAGTTTATGTACTTTTGAAACCGTTTTTGAACTATTTCAGCTTTGGAAGGAGGTTCGAAGTTGACGAGGGTCATCCCACCGATCGAGAAAACTGCAACTTCGAGGACCCTCAAACCAAACGACTCCGCTCCGAAAGCCCTGACCCGTCAACAGAACGACCTCGAGACTCCTCGAGGGTGTTCTTCTCTCAAAACAACCTCAACCGCAACACCCTCCACCTTCAACAGCTGCAAGCCCCGTCGATAAGCATCAACTTCAATTTGGGTCGTAGGGACCTAGTTCTGTCAGATTCGGACGAAAGCCCGACGACGACCGCCCTTCCAAACTCCGAAGATTTGTTTTACGACGTTTCTCGTTCGGGCGGCCATTGAATGAGCCTGCGAATCTCTTTAGCTCCTCTCCCATGCAACGACTGCATGTAAATATCGAAAAGTCTGATAGTTTTCTTCCTCCCTTTTGTGCTTTGTTCATAAGTTTTGCTGAGATTAGGTTATAAAAGTATATAAATATATGTACATACGTAATACGATGTAATGAATGGTCTTACAATGGGATACCTAGTACCTGGCTTGTGTTGTAAAAATACAATAAACTCAAATATTTTGGACTTTTTCCGTGACATGCTGGTGTGTTTAGGTCGCTCTTTGTCCTAATGTTATAGTAAGTGTTAATTTTTAAAAATAGTGTTTTATTGTGAATAGTTTAAAGTTGATCAAGACGTAGGTTTTGTTATGTGTTAAGTCTTCTACGAGCAGGTTAGTTAATGTCTAGATGTGGTACTTGATTGTACCGACTCGCTTTCACTTCGCAATCTCTGCCCCATTTGGCTCAAGTCCTAGCGTTATTTGTTACCCTTTCTTGTCTCTCAATCATTTTTCATTCGGCTAATTTTAATGTCCATTTTGTGGTGTCACGTGGTGCTTGGCGTCAATTTGGCTCATCATTCGATCCTCTTGTGTTAAACTCAGGCGGCTTGGCGTGTTTTTTGTTCCACGTACTTATTTCAACGAAATCTCATTTTTATCTAGTAAAAATAAATTATGTTTTGTACTAGAACTCTTTTTGAATTTTAAATATTTTTATTTCCTTGTGTTGTCTGTTAGGGAAAGTTGTTCTATGTGCATGGTGAGCAGTAGTAGTAATTGTGCTTTGGTGGAGTGAACGAATTTCCAGGATCAACCCACGTACCTGTGAGCAGGTTCCTTACTTTCACGCCATCAGATTAGAGGAGCGTTCGTGGGAGTGAGAGAGGAATCTGCGAGGTGTTGTATGAAATAACGGCCATTTGACGTGGGGTTTCGTCTGTTTCTAGGTTTGTGATTTACACGGCTCACGTTAAGGAGTCAACAGGTACATAATTTTGTACCACCTAGACGTGCAACCAACAGGCGCCTTCTATAAATTTTGGCAGAGTGGGTTACCGTACAAACTTAGGCAAATACGTACCAAACATCCAATCAATAATTATTCTTTGAGGTGAGCTTATTCCTAGAGGAAGAGGCATGCTTGTTTCCGTTGTGCCAAAGTACTGCCTTCATGCGAACAACTCGGCTAGGGATTGGGGCAGTGATACAACTATTTGCGCTGGCAACAGTATTGCAGACAGAGCTATTCGCTGTAGTGTGCATGCAGCAACTCCTGCACAGAGCCTGAAGTGGAGAAAGATTTATATTAATGTTAGGCAGTCAGGCTGCACTAAAGACCCTGGCTTCACACATTATTTCCTCAGGGCTGGTTTGCGAATGTCTGACTGGTTTAGACATAGTTCCAGGCAGACTGTTGAGTGCCAGGTCATAGACAAATAGAAGGGAATGAAGAGGCTGACATACTGGCGAGACGGATCTGCACTGATCTCAGTGGGACGTGAGCCCTCTGTAGGGGCCACCAAGAGCCACATGAATAAGGAGGTTAGCAAGTTGTAGGGGAGGTGCAGGGTTGCCAGATGTGCCTGGCCAAAGGCAGCTAAGGTATTTATTATTGTACTCTCCTGACGGATCAAAAGAGATCCTCAGTCTGCAGAGAAACACAACGCGGGTGGTATGTAGCCTGATTACGGGACACTGCCCCGTACAGTACCTGGCCAAGGTGTACTTGTGGCTGTTGCGTGCCTCAGATGTAGCTAGATGACCTCAAGAGCTGGTTCACCTTGTGCAGCGAGGACGACTCTCCAGGGAACACCAGCTCTGTGGGAACTGGGGGTGGAACTGAGAGGACACGAGGCAGCTCATGTGTGCCACGCAAAGCTACGCTAAGGAGATTGAAACTGGGCATGTGATCCGAGGTCCTTTGGCAGTTCAAGAGGGTACCTCGCCCTTTGGCCTTCACCTCTCTCCTGCCAACGTGCTATTAGATACGGGAAACTTTCTATCGAAACCACAGCCTCCACGAATCCAATACCTTGGCTTCGCAGCCAGTATCACACTGGCCATGGGGAAACGCCTTCTGTGTAACCCTTGACGGCTTGAGCAGCCAAAGGACCTGAATGGGTAGTAAGCACCAGTTCAAGAAATACCAAGAGGCGTTATTCACACACGGATTCTGAGGACTGGGATAGGTCCACGATCGCACAAGCCCTTTATGGAGTCACCAAAATGTACTTACAGGATACAACGTCTACAACGAGCCTTCATTCGTCAAGATAGGCAACCTACAATGCTTCACTGGGGGGCGCCTTAGATGTCTTTGATTACGCAAGCCCACAACTCTTATCTGTAGTGCGCCTGATCGTTTCAACGCAGCCCGCGTGTTGAGCCGACTCCTGTTTGCTTTCAACCGTCCAGTATACTACCAATTTCTGTGTGAAACGTATTTTAAGTAACAGAGATTTAAACTCGACAGGAGCTTGCTTGAGAGTGGCGGGGTGCCTACATTCACGATTGAAGACTTCTCGCTGACATTTGTTGTACATGTACATAACCAAATAACTCACGTACAAAGTTTCTGTAGAGTTGGTTACTTCTAAAGTAATTATGTAAAATGGTATCTCGTTCTACAGGATTCTATTCTATTCTATTCTTCTTCTATTCACGCTTCATAGAAGTGCTTCGAGTCGAAACACGTTCGTCGAGGACTATCAACGGGAAGATGAAAAAATCATACAAAAGAGTTGTTTTATCGGCAATAACGAGCAGCCCTAATTTTACACGATCAAACGGGCAATCGGAAAACTTTCTCGAAAAATGAAGATCCCAATCTGGGTCTGTTGGCATATAGGACGAGCAAATTTGAATCAGGTTCGTCTACAGCTGTTGTTGAATCAAAATAAAAGGCAATGCAACCTGAAAGAGGTGGACTGTAATAATGGTAAAATGAAATTAACTTTAATTAATAACGAGAAAATAAATGAAAGGCAGGTTACGTTGAACAAAGAAACAAACAAACTGAAAGTTCTCCTGAATCTGTCGAAATGAAGGGAAGTGAGGTACTGTTCAGCGACAGTAGAACTGGTCACTTTGGTCACTGGTGTTACAGTAATTCCGACGAACTTGGCTCCAATCCCACAAAATAACTAAATTAAACTGGAAATTTCGGGGTCGCGAAGTCGTATTGAGCATAACACGCTGGTAAAGCTCGGTAGCAGTGACGCTGGCGATCACAAACGGCAGACTGGTCGTGATCAGTGAGGCTGAACCTAAAGAAGATTAGGATTGCTCGACAGGTAGAGGAGGCTGGCTGGCCAAAGGTTGCTGCAGATTGTCGAAGTTATATTGTTATATTTGACGCGTGAACAGCTGTGTAGCTTTATGGGCAGAGAATAAGATCATCCCTCCCGTCGATGAACAATTACCGGCGAGTAAATGAAGAGGAATTGGTGGAATTTCAAGGAAAATAACGAAAATTAATTTTGACAGCAGAGGAGGTGTCAGTGCGTTGCCAGAATCCAGGAGAAGATCAAGTGCGGGTGATAAATCTGAAACGAGACGGTAAAATTGTGACATAATAATACGTAGTAAGGCCGTTCAGTGGTACAGAGATAAGAAGAAACCGGTGGCAATTGGTACAGAAACCCAGCTAATGACTCGGTCGTAGAAGACCAGGCAGGTATGTTTCTGTATCAAATGAGTGTTCCTCAAACCACAAAGATCTACTGTCATGGAGGTTGTGGTTACGCTATCATGCAAGAGGCTTGCCACTAGCTCAGCATCCACCGAACCTTGACCTGTCGGAGAGCTGTTGCCCATGTCATACCATCCTGAGAATTTAACCACCTGGGAGGAGCTCCTAATCTGGTTCCCCATCTGATCTACCTATTCATTTGGGTGGCAAGTTTCAAAGGGACCGATCGACTGTGACGACATTTCGTTGCTATGACCTTCTGGTCGGATTGTCTGCCCTCCAAACAACCGTCACTCACTGTTGTAGAAACTGCAGTGGTTCGCCCGTGGTTTCTTGTTTCCTCCTCACTCGAGGCGCAAGAAGTGCAGGCTAGTGGAGAGTCTTTGAGAGGAAAGAAGTGGAGCCGCGAATTGAAGTCACCATGCCCTGTGAGAAACTGGCTCGACTAGCCGTCTGGCTCAACCAGAGACGTTCACGGATGTTGGGGAAGAACTCATACTTATCATGTCCCTTTGACCAGGATTCCCATCTCGCTTGCTATTTCTTTAACGCCCATCCATCCGCACGAAGTACAGTGTATCGGGACGAACCAAACCCTTCCATTCAGCGGAGGTTCGTGCTGGGCACCTCAAATGCCCCGATTTGCTCGAGACTTCGCTGCTGTCAGTTGTAACTGAGCTAGTTCCCTCGTCGCCATGTCTTCAGCGCTCGCTCGCTCCCACTCAGTTCCCTGTCTGTGGTGGTAAAACTTCTCCGAATGTAATTGGGAATAAAACTCTGTTCCAATTGCACTTGGCTTCTATCGTACTACTTCCCGACTCACCTAGTGAGATACCGCTTTCAATATTAGCCCCCCCTCCCCCCCGTAGAATTCGAAAAGAAGAGGCCCAGAGAGAAAAATAAAAAAATTAAGAGAGAAATAATGAGACGAATTCTCGGGTCCGGGATTCGCTGACGCTGTGAAAGTTCCAGTGAAGGGAAATAGAATGGGTGACGCGCCTACGACGATGTTAAGAAAAGGCTTTCCTTGTAGCCTCCTCCTTTCTCGAATCAACAGCTTCCAGGGCGGTAACTGACCAGTGATCCCCTGTAGAGCTTCCGCCGATACATTCTTACATGCCTTGGTGATGCTCAGGAGCGCATCTCTCTGGGATTGGGCAAATACCCTCTTTTGATTAACTGTGAGTTTGCTACCCCAGACAACAGGGCAGTAGCCAATCACCAGTAAATGGTCTGGCACATCAGGACCGTGTCTCGGTAACACACTCACCATGTGGCCTTATTTATCGCTCGCAATGAAGCAAACCTTGTGGTAGTAGTGCCTGTAAGGGACTGGAGGTGTTGGCTGGAGCCTCACCCACGTCTGTTTCCTTATGTGATGACTGTACCTAAAGCTGAAGCCTCACCCCTCACCTATATTCACTCTTAGTGGTGCTTTTCAAGAAGGAGGCTGCGGCTGCACATTGAAAGCGCTTTGAGAGTTAGCCATTCTTTCCCTTCCAAAGAATTAGATGGGCACTGTCCACACAGCTGCGTGGAAGTGAACGAAATATGGCCAGGGAGACATTTTAAAATGTGTTGGTTACTTCTATAGTAGTTATTACCTTAGTTATTAACAGAAAGAACAACAACTGGTGCGTTGCATCACACAACTTAACTCGCCCTCAAATGCACTACGCCAGTTTTATTGCACTAACTTCCTGATTCATTCAGTTATATAAATCTGGCAGCTCAACGTTTTACACAGAAACTGATGACGCCAAAGGTTGCCGTAGTTATTGAGTCGCTACTACTTACGCCACGGCCATTTATGTCATTGAAAACATGATTTTTCTGTGCGCGTATGTGTTGAAAATTTTGGAACTGTCACGCGAAAACTGTGCGGGAAAGATGATGGCGCTGCTCTCTTCATTTTCCCACTGCCGAAAATTTCATGATACCGTCTTGTTATTTGGCGTTTCTCGTTATTCCATCGAGCTCTATGAATGGATTGTGCTCAAACCCTCATGCGGGCCGCTGTGATCTGCAGGTCAAGTCGAGTTGTCTCTTGAAGCACATTTTGAATCTGGTCGTGGTCGAATACTCAGCAGTATGATCGGAAGGGCAAATCATGATATAAAACATCACTAAAACTGAATTGTGGCAGTCTCAGAGTTGTAGGACTGCGCATAGATGGAAAACGGTGAAATCGCAGTATAGTGAGTTGAATTCTGCTACTTGAAGGAGCTTACGGGACAATAGCGAAAGTTATTGTTTCTCCTCAGCCTGCGCTCATTTCCTGCACTCCCTCCCGCCTCACTCCAACCACTCAGATAGCATGGCCTGGACAATTTCAATTCTCCATGTTCGGTTGCAGTCAGGTCATGTTTAGTATCGTCTACTAGTATTGTTCGGCGTTGGGTTGAATAGGATACCTCCCAATCATGCTGTGCAGTTGTGCCATTGTGCAGGCTCTTGAAGGAAGCACTTCAGGTGATCACTGGTCGGTTACTGGTTGACCTGGCCGTCGAGTGGACAAGTGGAGAGTGAAACGGGAGCTTCCCCCACTTTGGACTGAACTCTGTGCGGATCTCACCACAGAATGAAAACTTGCCGCCATTGACGAATGGGCGTTGGAGACAGCAAGCGAGAAGGGACTCCTCATCAAAGGGACGTGGCACATATGAGTTCTTCGCCAACATCTGTGAACGTCTATCAAGAAAATGGGTTTAGCCAGACCACTGGACGAGCCAGTTCCTCACAGGGCATGGCGACTGCAACGCGTGGCTCCACTTCTTTCCTCTCAAAGACTCTCCACCAGCCTGCATGTGTAGAGGAAACAAGAAATCACGTGCTCCTCCACTGTAGTTTCTACAACAGTGAGAGACGGTTGTTGAGAGGGCAAACGAACATTGCAGCATTGACTGGTACAAAGCAAGCCTATAACTATTTTGCTAAGTTCGCGAAGAAGGTGATGGCTAAGCAACGTGGCCACAGTTGATCTCAACTTTAGAAACTTGCCAGCCTAGCAAATAGTTAGATCAGATGGGAAACTAGATTAAGAACACCTCCTAGATGGTTTGGGATCCCTCTGACTGGCTTACGATCAAATATCTGCCGTAGTTCCGCCGGTTTGAGTTTGGTGGCTGCTGCCCGGCCTCTTGCACAGTAGCGAAACCACAACTTCCATGACTGATGTAACCCTCGTCAAGGGTTTAGAAACAGACCGGTAGGCTCATGAGGACTGGCTGCGAGCTGGGGATGATTTGACTGCGCTAATCTGTGTCTCCCAATCGTGTGAGGACATCAGGCGGTAGGTGTCTGAGGAAAAAACCCAATTAATCCTCTTAAAGGGACAATTAAATAGCCACCCGTGTGGCTTGTTTTCTCCTCACTGGGGGCGCAAGACGTGTCAACTGGTGGAGAGTCTTCAAAAGAGAAGAAGTGGAGTCGCGATTTGAAGTAGCCATGTCCAGTAGGGAATTGGCTCGACCAGTGGTCTGGCTCAACCCACATTCTTCTGTGACGTTCACAGATGTTGGTTACCCATTTACTTGGCCCTTTGGGTACAAGAAACCACGTGCTGATCCACTGTAGTTCCTACAACAGTGAGCGATGGTTGTTGGGAGGGTAGATAAACCTATCAGCACTGACTGCTACAAGGAAGCCTAAACCAGTTCGCCAAGTTTGCGAAGGAAGTCATGGCAATGAAACGTGGTCATAGTTGGTCTGTCCCGTTGAAACTAGCCACCCAGGTAAATAGTTAGATCAGGTGGGAAACAAGATTAACAACCCCTCCGGATTCCCAAGGAGTCATACTCCGTGCGGTAACACACGGGCAACAGCTCTCTGCCAGGCTGTCCTCCCTCCACAGATCTGAGTTCGGGACGCTGAGCGAGTGGCAAGTCTCTTGCATGATAGTGAAACCCCCACGATCATTTTGATAAGGAAACGGACCATTCTGCACAATATTAATGTCTTTGTCGCTATATTCCTTTCAAACGTCATCAATGACGGGTGTGGTAGAGTGTGATGAGACGTCCCGAATCGGGTTTAAGCCTCTCGCTAATTCAGACATCAGTTGCCCACTGGCACTAGCACAACGCCCTTCTTCGTCTTGTCAAAGTTGAATTGAATTCTAGTTTGAAGGTGTTTGTTGAATTACAATGTTCGTTTTTCTCGTCAAAGGGGCCGAGAGGAAGGACTTCATGTCTGTCAAAATTGTCTATTAAAGTCAAGGAGATGTCAGAGGGGAAGGAGCAAGGGATAATAGGATTAGGAAAAGAGTTGGGTGACAGCCCAGAAGAGATGTCAAAATCTTGGCCCAGGGGGACGGAAGAAGAGGAAAAAAAGAGGCGAGACGAGAGTTGAGAAAAAAAAAATCTCCCTGGGGACTGTCCATTGACACGATCTTGGGCAAGGGCCTGGCGAGTTGAGCAGGACCCTGCATCTTCTTCTTAGTCGCTCGTTTGGCATTGTCCTCCCCAATTTCAAAATGAACAAAAAGAGCAACAGAGGCGTCGCCACCTTGAAATATGGAGCGCTCCCCTCCAAAAATTGTGGAGCAACTCGGTAGACGCGGCATCTTAGGAAATTCGGTCCGGAACCTTTCCACAACCCCTTTTGTCCTCTTTGCGGAACTCCGTGGAGAACCCTTTTATTTTGTACTGTCGGGTTCTCTTGTGCAATTGCTATGAGCCGAAGGGTTGAAAGCCTTTGTGCGGCGCTTCCCTTCTGCCTGGAGGAACGTCCCTTTCAACGGGGCAACCAACCCTCCGGGGGCCGCACTCTCACGCCGGATGTTGCTTCACTCGTCTCCAGTGCATCCTCCCTTCACGCTCTCCATCTCCTGCACCTCCGATAATTTATCTCATTTCTTTCCATTTCGATTCTCATTCTAATTTCAAACCCATTCGACGTATCACTCGCCACGACCTCACCTCCCCCTCTTCATCATGTTGTTTTTACCTTCCGACCACCGCTCTTCTCAAAAGCGCTCGTAAATCCCGTCGTTGGAATTATTGTCGTCGACGACGACGACCGAAGGACTCGCCCATGTTTCCACAAAGACGACAATCAATCGACAATCGGCTACAGCCTCATCTCATTCGTCAACTGGTGACAAAATGCAGTTTTATTGGCAACTTGCGAGCTTGAGAACGTTTCGACATCCTCTCTTTCAATAGATGGAACGGATAAATGAGGGCTATGGTGTTCATTCATGCGAATGAATAGCGGAGATCTGGAGGGCGATGCAGCGACGATACTTCGAAAGTGCAATAACAAAACGTTCATAGAAAACCGACGTTTAATGGTTGCATTTTGCAATCTCGATAGTGCGTTGTGATCTGAAGCGTTGCATCACACAGCTTCCCGCGGCTCCACGCGCCTTGAGCGACTTTGGCAACCAATCAAATTTGTTTTTCACTCACTTCATACGAACAGAACTTTACCGTGTACTGATGAGCGTGAATTGGAAACCTATTGGGTTCAGAGGTGTTGATAAATAGGGAAAATGAATTATTTTCTGATCAGCCCAAGAACCTGTGATGAGTAGCTTTTATGCAGGCAGCAGTCATTTCTGTTTCCTCAAACTCTCTTCGGATTGAGGACACGGGACCTACAACGAGATCAAATCACGAAGAAATATTTTTAAAAGCGAATGTTTCATAAACACTGCTCGCGCAAACACTTTAGCAACTGCAACTGAGTAAACTGCAGCGCAGGGCCCACTTGGCCGTGACAGGTTGTGTGCAAACAGCCCCTACAGGCTTCACTAAAGACCCTGCTGTGTCTTGCACCTACCACATGTATGTGGAGAGAGCTGCCTACTCACAGGAACTACTTACAGGCTGTTCTTGTCAGGTGGGGAAGAAGGGTGCCGCTCCAGCTGATATTGGATAAGGTGTGTGCATAGGGGCTCTCTCCGCATTTCAGGGATTCGATACAGATCCAGCGTACTGCATCACCTTCTTTTGGCCCTTCAGGTGCTCGCTGGTGCCCTCCCAATCGATCTGGTCTTGGACCTCACGGTACTTCACTCCTACATCAGGAGGGATGTATTGGCAGAGTATTGCTTTGGGACCAGCTCCCTGCGCTCCTCTGAAAGGAGTCTGCCAAACAGCGGCTCCCGGGGGCGGTGAAGTGGGTCGCAGGGCCCTGGCAGGCCAGCTGGGAAGTGGGCCTCACCGCAAGACACCTTAACAGTATCATTCCAATGGTGGAGGATCGTCTCTATAAGGGGTGGCAGCTCCTCTCGCCTGAATGACCGGTTCCATTTTCTCTGGCAGTGGTCTTTTCTGGACTGCCTGTGCCACCTGGGAATTTGAGAATGTGGCACATGTAATCTTCTCATGTCCCATTACAGAGACGTGCGGAAGTGGGCACAGCTCCCCCCCCCCCCCCACTGAGAACGCTGGCATCCTCAACGCAAGCAAAGCTGTGGTTCGCTGGTTTCGCGCATTTGCGCAGGCGTGGACAACCGTAGCTGGGCCTTAAGTTGTGGTGTACGTGTAGTAGTCGAGTGATCTTTCCACTCACTCACATGAGGTGCTGTACGTGGCCATTCACCCCCCCCCCCTCCTGAGCATGGAGCTGCGTAATAACGCCCGGCGCATGGAGCCATGAACCAACATAGCTAGCTCTTTTGGCCAATGAGCCTATAGCTCTCCACAGGCCTTGCTCATTTTCCCAGCTTAACTTCAAGCTCCCCTTGGGGGTAAGAATCCATGGAAGATCCAGAAGAGAGGTGGGGTGGTCCCACTCTTGAGGAGGGGCCATGATATATTATACAGACGAATCAGTAAGAGGTGGCCAAGCAAGCGCAGGAGTTTGTGGTCCATACAATAAGTACAAAATAGGACCTAAAGTGCTTCCTTGGATTACTCCATAATTTACCTCCTTCGCCTGGCTACACTGACTTCCCAGCCCCATGAAATCTCGCACACGTTCCAATAGCAAAGTTCCGTCGATGGAATCAAAGCGATTACTTTCATCCAAAAACGTAATTATGCCCTCTGAACCATCTCCAAACCCCCTAACTTCGCCAATGAGCTCCCGGGGCCTCCAATCAACCGAATTCGCGGATCCGACATCTGTTCGTCGACTAATAAAGATAAATCGCTCGAGTCGGGCATTTTTTCGCGGAGAACCGAAACCTCCAAATGATTAGACGTCGTCTGACGGCAATAAATGGAAAGTTGAAAGGTCGTCGAATGAGCGACACGAACAGGCGAATGCTCGAAAACGAGGAGGAAACCGTGGATTCTGAGAGATGTGAATGGTGGTGGTGGTAATTGGGAGGGAGGGGGGAGGGCCTAAAACTTGATGAGTCTAGACGAAGGCCTATTGTCCACAACAAATTAGTGTAGTCGCCTTTCTCACGAATATTAGCCCAAGGGCCAAGTTGTCTCGACTGGCTCCGCTTTGCGACCGACAAACAACAAGTTCCCTTCAGTTCCTATCGCTCCTTTTGGTTTATTATGCATTATGAATAATACGACTTGTAATGTTGTTACAACCCCCAAATTCGATTCGTTTCAAGGCATAGAGATTCCAAATGTGCTACGTCTGTCTGCCTGGTCCAAAAAATACGATCCGACGAAACCCCTGGTTGTTAACAGCAAAAAATATATGTAGGGAGAGAGAGTGATGGAAGGGAGTGGGGGAGGGGAGACTATTTGACTGTTTTATTTATCTATCTGTACCGTTAGGGCCAGCTGGCCCTTTTTTCCACGACGACAGAAAATAAAATTACAAAATAAATGCCCTCCATCTCTAATAGTGAAAAACTATACGGTAAATCAAATTTCGTGAGCTTGTCATAAACCATAAGTAACAACAATAACTTCCGAAAACAACCAAAAAAAATATTAATACGTTTTTAATAGTTCTGAAACATTGCCTTATATTTGTTGTACTTTAAACGGTTTCCCGTAGAAGTTTGATTTGTGATATGAAACTATGAGATTATCCCCTCTGGTATGTCGCTGATTCCCTTACGTATGTCAGCTTTCCGTGACTCCCAATCTATAGACACGCGGCTCCCTAACATTGAACCATCCTATCATCTTATCTTCTATCTTCTATCTATATCTATACTAATATTATAAAGTGGAAGAGTTTGTTTGTTTAAACGCGCTAATCTCAGGAACTACTGGTCCGATTTGAAAAATTCTTTTTTTGTTGGATAGTCCATTTATAGAGGAAGGCTTTAGGCTATATAACATTACTCTGCGACCAATAGGAGTAAGAATCAGTGAGAAATGTTGCAAAACGGGGAAAATTATTCACATTTGAGGACTTTCGTTGCATTATGCAGCGCATAAACGGTTTAAGTTACTCAAAAAATATTTATGAAAGAATTATTCCTTTTTAATAATTAAATATCTGGTGCGTTGCAACAATTCACTTTGTACATGGCTAATTCTATTTAATCAATTCATTTATCACTCAGTTAATTTGAACTTCGTCAAACAACACGTCACGGCAGCAGGAAGCGGTAGCGCCTAGAGCTCTGGAATTTATTGCGCTGCTCATACACATTTCAGGACGATTATTGAGCAATTGGTACACAGAACATTAATGAGGCTATAAACACGAATTTTTAGCAGAAGGGTAGTAATCACTTTTGCGGAGTTATTGGGTAATAACTGTTAGAACTGGTAGTAAGCGAAACGGCGGTAGTTGAAACTCAGGAATTTCTGGAGTGAGCCCCATGTATCTCATGAGCGTTTTTGAACAATCACCCTTTAGGTATTGGATTGGACTACAATACCAGTTTTCTTTAACTTTCTACTAACAGTCCAGCGGAGTTTATAAGGAAAAAATCGCGCTAAAAACGCTTTTCGTCGAAGATTTTGATAATTTATTGTGCTGCTCTCGTCATTTTTCCACGAATGGGAATTTTATGCTATAATTGCCTTATTGAGACCTATCAATATAAAAAATGTAATCAAAATCATTACAGCCGTTTTTGAAAAAAAATTTGGTGTTTTGATCACTATGATGACTATAGTAAACTTTCGGTGGATTTTGCCCATACCCTTATTTTTGCGTCCCATACGTTAATACGTATAATAAATCAAGGTGGGGGGGGGGGAGGAATACACTAGTAAATATAAGGCCAGGTTGCTGAAAGGAGCTGGATAATATATTTTCATCAAATAAAGCGGCAATTTGAGTGAACGAGCGAAGTAAATTTGCATTATAAAACGGGGAAAAATTATAGGTACTTTTGGGTAAACGTTTATTTTATTTGGTTACTCTTTTGGGTTCCGATAAATGCGTAAAAAAGGGAAAACAAAGAAAAATTTATTTTGCCTTTTGATCCTAGTATTAATCGTGGTTTTCTTTTCAAAGGCATAGTAATTTTATTTCAAGTCATATTTGGATAGGTACATCTGATGCAACTTCCTCGTGTATTGTTTTGTATATTTAACCTTGGCGAAGGCTGGCTGGTAGCCAAGTCAATAGATCTATCTATCATACCAAGTTCAAATGAAATGAGCGAAACAATATCTGGTGCGTGGCAACACACAACTTTCCGCTACCCTCGTAAATTCGACGACCTGCTACATATACGGGCTCCGTATCTTCCTTCAACGCATTTTCCCAGTAATATTTTTAAAGAACAAATTGTAGGTACTCGTTAGTTGATAGTATTTCACGAGTTTGGTCGAAATCGTTAGAGCTGTTTTTGAGAAAATTGGAAAACCGATACGTTAATATTCGACAAATCTCGTTTTCCGAACTATCATGGGTTATAACTCCGTTCAACAGAGAGATACAGAAGTAAACACGCATAACAAAATGTGGGTGCGGGTTACTAGAATGACCTATTAGAGGAACATTTATTGGGAACAATATATAGGTATGAACTATTTAAAAACATTCTTTGTGTTTGGTGAAAATTGTTGCTTAAAAGTGTTTTGGCTTTTTAGGACTATATCTTCGCTCACCGTATTTTCATGGAGATATTTATAGAGAGGACAAGTTAGGCAACGAATAGTAAAAGATAATTCGAAAGTATAATCAAAATCGTTAGAGCCGTTTTCGAGAAAAATGCTAAAAACCCTAGTTTTTGGTATATTTTCGCCCCGCCCATCTCTTTTCCCATCACCCGAAATCGCCCGTAACCTCTTTTTCGCGTCTACAAAAATTTCCGACAAAATAAAAAAGAAACCAGCTCAATCGGTCCAGCCGTTCTCCCGCAAATCGAAATATGAACACACGAACGCTGACTACTCGCGGAAATGAGGTTTTTCGGACTCAGTAGGCAAGAAAATTGTTCGTGGGGCTGAGGAAAGTTGTGCGATGAGCCTCGCCTGATATCGGCTGGGCTGAAGTTAGCTACATATTCATAATCCAAAGTTTGACCGTTTGCCCAGCCAACCTGGATGGTCGAAACATTTAGTATCAGCGGAGGAATGACCACCTAAATATGGTTCATATTCATGTTTAGGACCAGCCATGGCTTCAGGGCAAACGGTCAAACTTTCGATTATGAAAGTAACTTCTGCCCAGTACATTTCATTGTCGTGGGTCCGTAAACATCACTCGCTCTTCCCTCCGTGAGGTAAAATAAGTTGCGTGATTGTCGATCGTGTTGTGCGTTTCGGAATACCTCCCCTCTCAGAAAGTACCGAAAACTCTTCCTTTTTTCGTTCTCTAAGTCGGTCTGTCGGCACGTCTCATTACGACCCGTGAAAACAGGTATTTCGATTTCCTCCTTCTCGTCTCTCATTTATCCCATTAGATTCACGGAGCAGCTCCAAAAAATTTATTCCTCCGTCGTCTCTTGACTCAGAACAGAAAAGGCCCGGGTTCCGGAGGCCCCTTGGGCGCCCCGAAGGACGAGCCGGTTCCCCCCTGGTCGCCTCAGCTCCCTTCTCTAAAGCCGGTCACGAATACAATCAAGGCGCCCATCATTCACGCCGCCAGTTACTACTTATTACCAACTCATTATAAAATAAAAATGAGCACGAACTCAAAAAGGTCTTTGCGCGTTTGAAAATGAAAGGATCTCAAAAGTGGGCTGTACGAGTTGAGGTCGGCGGTAGAGAGGGATTCTTCAAGTTCACACAATCCGCTCCCTCGAAAGGCCTTTAATTTGGTGGTACTCGCCCGAGGTGTCAGCCAGTAATTCGATTGACATCGGCGACTTGACACGCTGACGAGAAATGCCCGAAGAATCGAATCGCTATTTCGTGTCATTTCAGTTCACCTGAGTGAGAGAGAGGGAGAGAGAGAGAGAGATAGAGATTTTGATTTGATGTTTGATTTTTAGTTTATTTAACCACCAGGGAACAAATAGGACTATAAAGCCCTCTCTTACTTTGACCCTGGAAGAGCCATTACAGGTTTATCCTCATATTAATAAAAATAAATAAAATAAATAAATACAACTAACATACTCGTGCATGAACTTCTTAAAGTACTGCGGTTTTACAATATTTACTTCTACAAAGTAAAAATAAATAAAATAAATTGAAAACGAACAAATAAAAAAAATAAACCCACCACGGACTCATCCAAACACCACACCATGGGACTCATTAAAAGAAAATATCTGGTGCGTTGCAACACACAACTTTCCTTAGCTCTACGTCAATTCACTTTGTACATGGCTAATTCTATTTAATCAATTCATTTATCACTCAGTTAATATGAACTTGGCCAAATAACGCTTTACGGCAGCAGGAAGCGGTAGCGCTTTCAGTTCCAGATTTTATTGTGCTGCTCGTACTCATTGCAGGACCCACATTGAGCAATCGGTACACAGATAATTAATGAAGCTGTAAACACGAATTTTTTGAAGTGGATAGTAATCACTTTTGTGGAGTTATTGGGTAATAACTGTTAGAACTGGTAGTAAGCGAAACGGGCGTAGTTGAAATTCAGGAATTTCTGGAGTGAGCGCCATGTATCTCATGAGCGTTTTTAAACAACCACCCTTTGAGTATTGGATTCGACTACAATACCAATTTTTTTTTAGCATTCTACTAACATTCCAGCGGACTTTATAAGGAAAAAACTGCGTTAAAAACGCTTTTGGTCGAAAATTTTGATAATTTATTGTGCTGCTCTCGTCATTTACCCACCAATGGGAATTTTATGGTATCATTGCCTTATTGAGAGCTATCAATATAAAAAATTTAATCAAAATCGTTAGAGCCATTTTTGAGAAACAAAATTCGGTGTTTTGATCACTATGATAACTATAGTTAACTTTCGGTGGATTTTGCCCATACCCTTAGTTTTGCGTCCCATGGTAACCTGTAGGCTAGATATCAAGTTTGAGCTGATTTGGTACGGTTGTTTTATCTATAAGCCGCGCTAAAATCGATTTCGTCGAAAATTTTGGTAATTTATTGTGCTGCTCTCGTCATTTTCACAAGAATGGGAATTTTATGGTATAGTTGCTGTATTGAGAGCTATCACTATAAAAAATTTAATCAAAATCGTTAGAGCGGTTTTTGAGAAGAAAAAAATTTGGTGTTTTGATCACTATGATAACTATAGTTAAATTTCGATGGATTTTGTTCAAACCCTTATTTTGGCGTCCCATTGTGACCTGCGGGCGAGATATCAAGTTTGAGTGGATTTGGTACGATGGTTCTCTCTACAAATCTTTCACAGACACACATACACACCTTCTCCGTCACATATCCCGCGTTACATTTTCGAGTTTATGTAGCAAAGTAAAGACATAAAATGTAAAATGAAAGGGAGCTAGGTGAGCACGAGAGAAAGACTGTATTACACGTGAAATGAATATTGATTTGAATTTGAGTATAAGGCAACGTTACGTGTCCAGAGCAACTAGTGTTAATTTGTAAATAGTTGTTATGTTGTTGAGTTGAGACACAAAAGTTGGTTATACATTTGTTAAACAAAACTGAATTCTTGATATTCTTACATTTGGGGGCCCGTCCGGGATTTAAACCCGGGACCTAATCAGCAGGATTAGTGGAGCGCCTAACTCGGACTCTCACCAAACACTTGGCCATTTTTGTTTCGAAGCACCAACAGGATTGGGATGAAAGGGTACCGCTGTTTTTGTTGACTTATCGATCTACACCACATCACGCTCCACACCACATCATGCCCCGACTCAGATTCAGCCACTAACCGCCTACAGCAAATGCTACAAGATCTGGACCAGTGGTTTACCAAATGGAGGCTCAAGATAAACCCAACCAAATCGCGGACAGTCACCTACACCTACAAACGCTCATTTACCAACCACCCTCTGACCTATGACAATGAAGTAATCCCATCCTCCACCTCCCACCGTTATCTAGGCCTCACATTGGATCAGAGATTATTGTTCCATCTAACTACTCAACTGAAATCCCTTCTTAACAACCCTAACTTACTGATCCATAACAAAGTCATGGTTTACCTCTCCCTCATCCGCCCTATCTGGACCTATGCCCTCCCTATTTGGGGTACCTGCTCGAAGTCTGAGTTCCGCCGAATCGAACAGCAGCAAAATACAATCTTACAGCGCCGTGTCGTCCACTCTCCTCCTTATGTCAGAAACAAAACCATCTACGACGACTTTCATAACCTTAATCCCACCGAGCTGCTCTTCAAACACACCAGTACCTTCATCATTAATAACCGAGATCACTTCAACCCCCTCGCTGCTGATGGTCTATCAACTCCTCCACCAACGACTCGTCTAATCCGCCTTCGCTATGCATTCTGCAACTTCATTTCCATAGACTAACTACAAAATCAAGTGACGCACCGTGTACTTAATTAATGTCAAATGTTTTAAATACTTGAACTAACTTGTCAATACGGTATGTTATTTAATTTAACGGTCGTAAATAAAAGGATGTAAAAAAAACCACATCACACCACTTCCCAGTCACCAGCACAACTTGCGTATGGCCGCGATTTGAATTTACCAGGCCTTTTAGTACGACCTGTTCAACAACCCCTCACTCAGAAAACTGAATATGCTATCAAACTCCGCGCCCATTTGGAAACGGAAAGAGAATTCGCTCTGCAGAACACCAAGTTGCCGATGAAAGCACAGAAGGAAACGTTCGATCGGCATGCGAATATTCCAACATTACAGGAAGGAGATTTGGTATGGGCATTCAATCCGAAGAGAGTTCGAGGAAGCTTCCTGGACTGGACCACACAAGATTCTTCGTAAGAAGAATGAAGTGCTTTTTACTTTCCTTGGCTCTACAAAGTAGAAAGGAAAGTTATGTAATCGGCTGAAAAAAAATATTTGAGTTTTCTTCAGATCTTTACGTTTCAGACCCCCCTGAGTCCGAAAAACACTATTTGGGAAAATGGTCTGTGTGTCTGTGAACGATTTTTAGAGAGAACCACCGTACCAAATCCACTCAAACTTGATATATCGCCCGCAAGTTACTATAGAATACCAAAATAAGGGTTTGAACAAAATCCACCGAAAGTTAACTATAGTTATCATAGTGATCGAAACACCAAATCTTTTTTTTCTCAAAAATGGCTCTAACGATTTTGATTAAATTTTTTATAGTGATAGCTCCCAATATGGCAACTATACCATAAAATTCTCAATTGTGGGAAAATGACGAGAGCAGCACAATAAATTACCAAAACTTTCGACGAAATCGATTTTAGCGCGGTTTTTAGAGAAAACAACCGTACCAAATCAGCTGAAACTTGATGTCTAGCCTACAAATTATCATGGGACGCAAAACTAAGGGTATGGGCAAAATCCACTGAAAGTTAACTATAGTTATTCATAGTGATCAAAACACCAAATTGTTTTCTCAAAAACGGCTCTAACGATTTTGATTAAATTTTTTATATTGATAGCTCTCAATAGGGCAACTTTGCCATAAAATTCTAATTCTTGGGAAAATGACGAGAGCAGCACAATAAAATCTGGAACTGTAAGCCCTACCGCTTCCTGCTGCTGTAAAGCGTTGTTTGACCAAGTTCAAATTAACCGAGTGATAAATGAAGTGATTAAATAGAATTAGCCATGTACAAAGTGAATTGTTATAGAGCTAAAGAAAGTTGAGTGTTGCAACGCACCAGATATTTGAAGTGCAATTTGGACGGCGGAAGCGTCTCCTTCATTCGAATAGATTGTCAAAAGTTGAGACGAGGCCCGAGGGCAGGCCTCATGACGAGGGAGGGTAATGTAAGGTAACGTTACGTGTCCAGAGCAACTAGTGTTAATTTGTAAAAAGTTGTTATGTTGTTGAGTTGAGACACACAAGTGGTTATACATTTGCTAAACAAAACTGAATTCTTGTTATTCTTACAATATAGTGGCGACAGAAGGGGATTCGGAATACGCGTGAAATGGTAGTGGAGGGAGAGAGTGACTGGCGTAACTCCGAGAGTTGATAGAGGAATGTCTGTGTGAGCACTGGGAGACGAGTGTATCTGAGCAGAGCTGTGAGTGTTGGAGAAGGAGGTAAATCGAGGGAGGAGGGACATTTTGAAAAGTCCGAAAGGGCGAAAACCATTGTCATCGGAAGTTAAACCCGACTTAGTCCCTTTGTCTGGGGGAGAAGCCGGCTGAATGGGCACTTCTCGGACTTCCAATATTAAAAAGGCTGAATGCACCTGGGAAAAGGCCCACGCTGAAGAGCCCAACTACTTTGGCCTGTGCTGAACAGGCACCATCAGCAAAAAGGAACAGGTCAACCCTCATTCGGACACGGGCTAAATCGTTCATGAAAACGCGAAACAAATCTGGTCCCAGAGTACTTCCCTGGATAACCCCAAAACACGAGGAGATTGTTGCTATGTATGCTATCAATGTATGCTTTGTACTTGATAACTTCTAAACCAGGAGCCCTAGTGACACTGCTGTGACGCTGAAGGGCTCTAATTAATTTATCTCTGTCGATTGAATCGAAGCATTTGGCGAGATCGATTAATACCAAAGTTCCTTTCCCTTGTTATCCATTAACTCATATAGGTCTTTTCTTTTTCTACGTCCGGTATTCTGAGATCTTTGTTTCTACTGCGAGTATCCCGCTCTTGTAGAAACTGGAAGCCCTCGTACAAGTAAAAAATCTTGAACACCAAAAGCAGCCATCTGGAATCGCCTGCGTTCTCGTATCTTGAGCCATCACGTGGCTCATCTGGAACCGTCGCAACTTCAGTTTGCGGCATCAACGTTTTCTGCTCTCTGAAGCCTATCTAAATCTTCTCTTCGTCGGTCACACATTGCCGCCGCTGCATAATCAAAGCTGAACTTGAGTCGCGTAGCCGCCGGAACATCCACAGCGACCCGCCGCAACTGATAAATCCCCCGAAGGGCGATACTAAAAGTCTGGGTGGTTTGGAGGTACCAGCACAGAGCGTTTAGGAGTAAGATTCCAGGTTCTTGGCAGATTCCATATATTCTAGCGCGTATTTTAATCCAACTGTATAAATAAGAATGAGCGCGATGGTCTCACATGCATGGACTGGCTGACAATAGCCATAGCCTTATTATGAGTAGTGTCACGGGTAGCACCAGACATTATCTTGGACGATAACAGTTCTGGAAAGAGATACGTCCAAATAAGTTATACATTTAACTTCCGTGAGTAACGTAGCTCAATTATTGGACAACAGCCGTCCAGTGGAGACCGCCAAGGCTCAAGTACCTTCCTACTGTACTCATAATACGTACGTTAGCTGAACGCATTACTTCGAGTTGCTCCGTGAAAACATAGAGTTCCTTCTGATTATTTCTGCGCCTCCCGTTCTTGACGTATTAATCTGATTGGCCTCTAATCTTCAGTGACGTGTCTGGAAGTCTCCCCAGACCCTTAAGATGAGAGAGGAAGTAGTGGAGGTCGGCCAAACCATTGTCTACGTGTGGTCGTGTTACGCGAAGGATCGCCGTTGTGAATACTTATGAGTAGATCCCGCGTAGATAGGTGGTTATTTGCGCTTGTGAGGCATAATGAGCGGATAACGCCGGCTATTCTGATTTTCCTTCCGCCCCTTCGCGATGCGTTAAGTTGGCTGGGGGTTCCAGAGTCATCTCTGACACTCTAAGTAACCCGATGGACAGGAATGAGGGAACTGACAAACAGGCGAAGTATCCAGATGATCACCTAGAGTTACTTGCGTGGGGCGCAGGGGTGTGAACGGCCAAAGGCAGTCGAGAGTTATTCGTCAGACTCTCCAGCGAGAGATCGTGGGAGAAAGAAAGTATACGGATGGTATGTGAGCTGCTCGCGAGGCACTGTACACTAAGGTACAGATTGCTAAGTCAGCAGTACAGAGTTGCAGTTTCTACGAAGTGAGGATGGAATCAGCCGAGCACGTTCGGCGTACTAGCGAGAGGCTGACTGGGGCACTGGGACAGGTCTGTTTCCTTATCAAAGTAGCTGTTCTTCAGCACTCATAAAAGAGTTATGTTAGTCGAAAGTCGTGAAGGTGGCAGCTTCTATTGCATGCTCAGCATCCACGAAATGCATACCTCTGTAGGTACGGCAGGTTGTCATTTAGCCAGTCTACCGATAGGAAGCTGTTACCGACGTGTTACGACGCGGAGATATGATCCAGGGGAACCTTAACCATCTAGTAGGAGTTCGTAATTTGGTTTCCCTCTGTATCTAACTCCGACCTGCCTTCATCCAGACGAAGAATGCATTGGAACACTTTCCTTTCTTTTTGGGTTGTGTGAGCCGGCAAGACCAGGCACAAGCCAGCGTCAACGTGACCTCTCCCAGCGCAGCACCGCCCTGAGACTGTTTCTGCCGGTATTTCAGGTCGATCTCTACGCCCTTTCCCAACGTCCCCCACTTGGGAGGTCCAGGAGCGATATCTTCCTCGCTGGAGCAATGGGGATTATGTTTCCCAAACTTGGAGTGCTCCCACATACACCCCACCCTCCCTTTCACGGCCTTCCACGTCCGCTTTGCGTACCTTTGTACAGAGTCCTTGCATGACGAACGCAAAGATTCCACTTCATTTGCCTGAACTGCGGAGCATAGTAGACACCACACTCCATGAGGTTCAGCCTTTCTTCCCTCCAATAGTAGCACTGGAAGAAGGTGTGCTCCGTGTCATCCTGCTCTGTGTCGCACTAACAGGTCTGTTTCGTTATTTGATGACTGTTGTTAAACCCTCGACGAGGGTTATATCAGTCATGGAAGTTGCGCTAATGTGCAAGAGGCTGGCCCCTGCAGCATCCACCGAACTCAGACCTGCGGGGGTACTGCAGGTATTTGGTCGTAAGCCAGTCTCCCGGTAGAGAGCTGTTGCCTGTGTGTGACCCCAGGGAGGTGACATCCTGAGGAATCGCATACTGTCTGGGAGGAGTTCCTAATCTGGTTTCCCACCTGATCTAACTATGTACTTGAGTGGCATGTTTCAAAAGGACAAATCAACAATGACCACGTTTCTTAGCCATCACCTTCTTCGTGAACTCTGCAAAATGGTTATAGGCTTGCTTTGTAGCAGTCAATGCTGCTAAGTTCGTTTGCCCTCCCAACAACCGTCGCTCACTGTTGTAGAAACTACGGTGGAGCAGCACGTGGTTTCTTGTTTCCTCTGCTCTGGAGACACAAGACGTGCATGATGGAGTCTTTGAGGGAGAAGAAGTGAGCCGCGTATTGAAATCACCATGTCCCGTAAAGAACTGACTCAACCCATTTTCTAGAAAGACGTTCACGGATGTTGGGGAAGAACTCATACGTGTCACGACCCTTTGACGAGGATTCCCATTTCTCTAACGCCCATTCGTCGATGGCAGCCAGTGTTCGTTTTGTAGTGAGATCTGCATGGAGTTCATCCCAGTTTCCAGCTATCGTTTCAGTCTCCACTTGTTAACCATGGACTACACGGCCATTCAACCGGTAGCTGACCAGTAACTTGGTGATCCACAGAAGTGCAGCTCTCTGGGAGTAGGCCAATACTCTCCTTTGATATATCTGTTAGTTTGCTACCCTAGACAACGGGGCAGTAGCCAAATCACGCATAGATATATGGCCTTATGCATGAGGATAGTGTCATGGTAATAAACAACCCAAGTGGCCTTAGTAATTGCACGCAGCAAGACAAACCTTGCAATGGTAGTACCTTTAAGGGACTGGAGGTGTTGGTTGAAGCCCCACCTCTCACCTATGTTCACTTCTAAATACTTGACGTGGTTTAAAAGAAGGAGCCTGTGGCCACCAAAGCGTATTGAGGGTGGATTATTCACTTTTCCTTTCAAGAGGGTTAGCAGGGTTTCTTCCTCAGCCACCTGCATCTGCATGTGGTGGGTTTTTTCTTCGATTTGGCGGACTGACTCTGCAAAGATCAACACGGTCAACCCATCCAAATAGGCGTATGGCTCGCAGTCAGTATCCGTGAGTCTCCTGAGAAGACCTTCGAAGAAGGCATTCCAGAATGCTGGTCCAAGGACTGAGCCCTGTGGGGACTCCTTCTCAATCTTTCTCTGAACGGAGACATGCCTACTTTCGATCGTAGCAGTTCTGTCCGTCAGATAACTTCTGACGAGCGCGTACAGGTTGCAGGGGATCCCTCTACATTTAAGCTCATTAAGGAGCACTGGCCAACAAAGGTTGTCAAACGCTCCCCTGATGTCAATCAGAATTGCTACGACTTACTTAGCTGATGCCAGCAGGGAAACACGCCGAATTTCGACAATGACATCCTGCATGGACCTTCCTTTGGTACACCCGTATTGTCTGCCTGTGAGGTTGCGGCCAAAGACTCCTTGGAGGGACTGCAACATCAAGATTTCTAATGTTTTGCCTAATATGGAAAGAAGGCTGAGCAGTCTCCATGATCACGGGTCTGACTGATTGGAGTCGCCTCCGTTTTGAACAGTGACAACACATGCAGACTTCCACTGAGTGGGGTACTGTCCGACCTGCAGACAGACATTAAATAAATAAAGGAGGCCGCTGGAGATTGTCTGCTCAGCCTTCCTTAGCATATTGCTTTCTATTCTATCTGTCCCAGGAGGCATGCTGGGCTTTAAGGTCGCAAGGGCCCTGCCGAGGTCGCCTGTTGCCCACAATGGGATGTCAGGCTCGTTCGCAGGGTCCATGATCCCCCTTGCTGCCCTCTGGGCTTCAGTATCTCGAGCTACTTGGTCATCAGGGAACGCCTTCTCAAAGAGGGTTTCCAGTGAACTTTCGATGCTGCAGGTCCATCCTGACTCAATTCGCATCGCAGCTAAGACCTGCTCTACGTTTGCTTTCCCTATGGAGGACTTTAATGTCTGCCCCAGTGGTTCTCAGGGCTCTCCGCATCCTCAAAATTTGGCTCATTTGATGGCGTGGTCTTCTTTTGGATGAAGGCAGTTCAGAGTGTGGCTCTGGCATCAGGGTCACGAGTGTTGGTACATCCTTCTGGCTCTATTTACACTTTGCTTGAGGGGATTAAGTCCGTCAGTCCACCATGGGACTTTGATCGCCCTGTGCTTCTGTTGCCCAAGTACAGAGAGCCCAGCAGAGTGCAGTGCTGTGGTAAATATGTCCACTTTGCTGTCCACCTCATCCGGTGTGGCAGCTTGCACTATTAGGTCGGTGTCTGCAGCACGCAGTTCACCTTCCAGTACCCTACAGAATTGTGACCAGTCAGCATTTTTTGTGCGGAATCGCTTTTCACGCGTGTCTTTGCAGAGGATGTTGTCGTCTACGAAGGCAAAGTCAATAACCGTGTGATCGGGTACGACACGCCAACCCTGCAATTTGAGTAGCAGCGTGTGAGACACGGCTGTGACGTCTATACACGACCTTCCTCCCGGCCCATAGTAGGGCGCCTCAGTCATGGAGTCGTTGGCGACAACCAAGTTGTACTTGGTGAGCAGCTCTGTATACGCCTCGCCTGCCACATCCTGGGTCAGGGACCCCCACAATGATGATCTGGCGTTTGCATCAGCACAGACTATGCAGGGTCGTCTACTTACTCCACTCTACCCAATGGCTTCGCCACTTCTTAGATGCATTCTCTGGCGCTTCACCGCAATAGCAATCCTCGTGGGTAGCAAATCCACCTATAAATGTTGGCCACCCACACCCCGCTCGCTATTTAGAAGGTGCTCGGTTGGTTGGCTAAAAGGAAGGAATTGCCAAAGATGAATTTTGCCATTTCCAAAACCATATTCAGTTGGTACCCCAGTGAGGACATACAGCCTGGCGAGACTAACACTTCACGTAACTTCACTCTTGAACAGAAAGGCGATATGAGTCTTTTTTGCCTGTCTTAGTAGTCACCGGTCTTCCACCACAGCACCTGCTGGCCCAGTTTCTGGCCTGATGGGTAGGTGCTCCTTTCAGCAAGAATGCCAGCCGTTACATTACTCTCAAGGGCTCTACGAGTCAGTATAAAAACGCATGAGAGCCTACTATGGGCACTGAGCTGCTCTGGCATAGCATTAATACCACGGACTACTGCCCTTTGAGCTGCTTCACAGTTTCTTGGAGGCTTGCCGTTATGCCTGGTGGACACACTACTTGTTTCCAAAAGCCTCACTCTGAAGCATACCATCCTCTGATTGTGAGATAGTCAATTGGAGTTAAATCGTAACAGTGGGGCGGGTATTCAGGTCTGTTTCCATATCAAATGGCTGTCGTGGAGGGCCACTCGTGCAGCATCCACTGAACCCAGACCTGCGGAGGTACGGCAGGAATTTGTTTGTTCGCCATTTGACGTTCACTGTGTATGAAGAACTTGTAATGCTTACCCCAGGGGTTCTCAGAGCTCTCTGCTTCCACGATATTTCGCTTGCCTTGCCTTTTGGCTCGGTGGGAAGCCTTCTTCTCTTAGATGAAGGCAGTGGGACTTATCAGCCCCTTGTGGAGCATGTCCATCATTTTTGGAGCAAGGCCCCATGATTTAACGCACATCTTCTAGCATGCCCACAATCCCCTGAACTGCGAGCTGGTTGTCCAATATCACCCTGAGGTATTTCACATCCTTCGTCAGCTGGAATATCGCTCCATGCATCCGTTCCTATACTGTAAAGGGAATTTTCCCTTTATCACTGCTTGGCTCCTAATGACTGAGGGTCTCTACTACGTGGCCGGTCTCGAGACATCGCCCTCTGTCCCCTTTGACACGTTCTACGTTCTTTTCAAACATTCTGAGTTGATTTCTACTTTCATATAATCACTTCATCAACTCTTGGTGGAGGGTCTAACTCCTTCCTTCCCCTTTTCAACTGGAGTGGTATTTCTCTTTTATCCCATCTTCCTCGACCACCTCAACCACACCCCTGTTTACACCCCCCTCCCACCACCACCTCAAAAGAAGTTGAATAAAAAAACAAACTGAATAAGAAGAAGATTCCTTGCGGTTCGTCCTCAAAGGGTTATAAATGAAGGGGTTGCGTGACGCAGGATCAGGACGAGAGTTGGAAGTGGTGGTGGAGGATGACCCAACGAGCATCAACTGATCCCACTGCTACCCAACTTACCTGCCGGAGCCTGGCGTTAATTAAGGAGGGTTAGGGACCCCATTGTGTCGACCAGAACAGAATGAGACGCCATTCACCGACCCCGGAGGTTTAATTTATTATTTTTTATGAAACGAGAAGGAGTTAATGTGAAAGATTGAGGGGGGGGGGGATAATTCCACCAAATTCTCGAGTGGTGGGGTGTGTTGAGAATTGAATTGGTTTCGAGTTACTTCCCTTAAGCCGACCGAGTGGCAAGGAAAGATGTGGCAGGTCTTCGCGGGTCTGAAAACGCCACTTGAGAAAGCGATCTGTGAATGGGACGCGCCAGGGTACATGTCCAAATGACACGACAGTACTGTACAGTTATCGTTTGTGGGAAAATGCTGCGACGCATCACACAACTTTCCTTATCTGTACGTAAATTCGCCGGTTTTCATGGATTTTGCTGTTAATTCGAAGTATTTTTCACGACGCTTGTCCGAGCTAGGTAAAACAAGACTTTGCCGAGGCAGAAAGTGGTAGAACATACAGTTCCAATATTAATTCTGCTACTCGAGCTCACGCCCTGACAATTATTGCGAACTCTGTAGTTGGAGGTGCAAGACGCGGAGGACGGTGAGTCTTTAGCAGTCAGTCGCTATGTCCTGTAAGGAACTGGCTCGTCCAGTGATGAGCTCAACCAACTCTCCCCTAAGACGTGTTCCTTTGACGAGGATTCCCATCTCGCTTGCTATTTATTTGGTTCGGGCAGCTACACCACTTATTTCATCGACTGAATTACGTTAAGAAGTGCTTTATTTTATTCCGTTATAATGCGAGTGACGTCAGCACACCAGCCATCACCAGCTCCATGCGCCATTTTATTTTATGAACCATTTTCGATCTTCTTCGTCTCACCACGTGCCTCGTGAAAACGGCTTATCTATTTTATTCATTGCCATTCTTTCACTTTACTGCGCATTCAGCGTTCTCGTCGGGTCGCAGTATCCCGAAAGTTGCAGTAAAACAATGACTATCAGCGTCAGACCTGGAAGTCATAGTTGGACAACGACTACCTGGAAGCACTGCCATTAGAAAGATGCGTTTTGTCATATTGGCGCCTCTTGGTCTGACAAAATCTCGACAGCCAGATACCGCCTGGTCCTTTAGGATCATACTGACTGGTCGAGACCAACGGTGGCAATGTCAAACCTCAGTTGGACGAATGAGGTTTGGTTAGGAGGGGAACTGGTAGGGAGAAGGATTCGATATGGTGGCTTATGCGGACGACGGAGTAGCAATAGTAGGAGGGAACTCGAGGGCCGAGCTGGAGGAAAGAGGAAATAGGATATTAGGAGTTATAGAGGAATGGTGCAAGGAAAGTAAGATGAAGGTATCGGAGGGAAAAACAAAGATAATGATGTTGAGGGGAAAGTTTGATGAGGTAAGCCACCTCGCCTGTTTTACAGTGGAAATAGGATAGGGATGGTGAGGGAGATGAAGTCCTTAGGAGTAATGTGGGGTGCAGGAATGACAATATGGAAGCACGTGGATTATATTGTAGGGAAGGCTCGGGAGAAGTTTTATGGGGCGGTGAAAATGGCTAGGGAAGAATGGGGAGTGGTTAGAGAGGCCCTGCGCACAATATACAGGGGAATGTATGTGACAACCATAGCGTACGCGTCCCGGGTGTGGTGGGATAAGCTCAATGCCCACACAAGGAGGAGACTGGCGAGTGGGCAAAGGAAGATGTTGATAGGAATAGTGAAGGCCTACCGGACAGTCTCCTTCAATGCCCTATGCGTCGTGGCCGGGGAACCGCCCATCGACCGGGAGGTGAAGAGGAAATGGGCGGGCTACCGGCTGAGGGCGCGAGGACAAGTGACATGGGGAGAAAGGGGAATTGAAGGAAGAAAAAGGAAAGCCCTCATCGACAAGCTAGTTGACGATGAGTGGCAGGAAAGATGGGAAAATAGTGAGAAAGGGAGATGGACGTACGCTTGGTTGCCACAGCTAAAGGAAAGGATAGAGGCCCGCTGGATGAGTTTTGGGTTTTACACCACACAGCTCGTCACCGGCCACGGAGACTTCCGAGAGAAGTGTAAATTACCAGCAGCAAAGGGATATAGCGAGGAATGAGGTAATAGGATTGGAACAACAATGGGATACGACAATGGCTAGGAATCAAGGATGTTACGTATGGTGGAAATGGTTTGGAGAAAGGGTGTTAAAGGATAGGGAAGAGGTTAGATTAAGGAACGTGCGCAAGGCCTCAGGAGTAGGTGTGTAGATTATGTGTGTGTTTGTATGTGTTCTGTGTTTGTGTGTGGTCTGACTGGGTGGTGCCAGGGATGGTCGAATATCAAGTAGCCCATCTGTGGACCGCCAGTGTAAATGTATTTAAGGGCTGAATGTATATATGAGTGAATGTATGTGTTGTGTATATGTGTGTTAGTGTTTTGTAGGATAGGTGGTGTAGGGATGGATCCAGGGGGGATGAATTTCGAGGGTTGAATGGATGTGTGAGTGTGTAGGTTAGTATTAGGTGTTAGGTTAGAGTGAGATGGGTGGGTGGCGGACGAGGGCGGCCGAATATAGCCAGGAGCCCACCCTCGTCATGTCGGAATGGGGATCGCAGTTCTGGCCGTAAAAGACGGCCTGACACCCTTCTCCATGGCTGGTGCGGGGGCAAGTCCAATCCCTGTACCCCCATGGAGATAAAGCGTAGGTGCAGGCAGAACGCCTCTTGGCAATTCCAGCTCCGGGGCCTGCCACTCACTCAGGTCCTTAGGCTGCTCAAGCTGTAGCCATATCGAATGGGTACCACGGGGGCTTCAGCCTGCGGCTGGCAGCGTGGAGCCTTTAAAGCGTGCGCTGTTGGCCGTGAAGCCATGGATTGGCCTCGTGGGGACCGTGGTTTCGCTGGAAATCCCCCCTAAAGAGATGAGTGGTGCTGGCTGGAGAGGGGTAAAGGCTGTAAAGCTAGGCCACGCCTAAAGCACATATACCATTGTCAAGCCTCAGTCGTTCTCCAGAGACAACCCAGTAGTGCCGCTTCCTTTCAACTTCCTAGCCTTCAGATGACAATGCACCAGTAACCTGCTTGCAGACGGCGTTATGACGTTTGACCCAGCCCCCATGAGTACGCAGACACACCTGCACCACACGATCCTGCGACACAAAGTGCGACACAATCTGTGTTTGTGTGTGGTCTGAGTGGGCGGTGCCAGGGATGGTCGAATATCAAGTAGCCCATCCCTGGACCGCCAGTGTGGATGTATTTAAGGGCTGAGTGACGGCGTTATGACGTTTGACCCAGCCCCCATGAGTACGCAGACACACCTGCACCACACGATCCTGCGACACAAAGTGGTTACCACAGGCTTGACAGCGAGCATTCACCACGTTATGTTCCCGGCCTCTCGTACAGCTCATCGTTGTACGTAGTGAGGCTTACTGGGGCTTAGTGGCACATGGCGTCGCCATATCACACCACTGAATCTAAGACCAGCCACAGCGCGTCCAACATCCTAGCCAGATCCCTACAAAACAAGCAGGTGCTTACGGCGCAAGAATAGAATACACACATGACGACTTGCGGGCTACACGTCAAGTGAAAGGTGATTGGGTTTAGCCGTTTTCTTCGAATCTTGTTCACATACACACACACATACCATCTTTCCCAAAAGGGTGTATTTCGGGCTCATTGAGCAGAGATTGGGAACTGAAGACCAAATTTTGAGCTTCTTCAGATATGTTGAAAGGCCTACTGAGTCCTAAAAACTATACTTGAGAAAAATTATCTGCGTGCGTCTTAACGATATTCAGAGAAAACAGCTGAACCCAATCACCTCAAACTTAAATACGATGGCACGCCAAAATAAGGGTATGAGCAGTATCCGCCCAGAACTAACTATAGTTATCATAGTGATAAAAACACTATTTTTTCGTGGAAAGAGAATAGCTGAGTGCGCGATGGGCCAAGGAAAGTTGTGTGGTGCGTCGCACCTGGGGTTCATTAGTCGGATCCAATTCCGGTCCTGAGCCTCGTGGTACGGAGGCGTGAAGGGGGATGGAGTTACAGTGCAGTGTGATGGAGTTACAGTGCCGGTGGGGGCGGTACAGTGCGGTGGCTGCTCCAAGTCGAGTTGAAAGTCTCTTCAAATTTCGTAGCGGAGGAGCGAATTCTCGAGGAGCAACTTGTCCGTCTGGTCCGTCGGGTCAGTAAGCGATTTTCAGACGGTGGAATGTCGGTCTCTTCCTTCGAGAGCCGCGACTCGCCGACCGGTCACGTCCCCCTTCAACTCCCGTCCGCGTCCACGTTCCATTCACAAAAAGGAAAAACAGCTGATTGTGCGCATATCTCCCTCTCCCCCACCAACCACCTCACACGCCCTTCCCCTCACGCTTCAACCCTGTTACTTCCTTCGACCCACCGCCGCCGCAGCATCAACCCCCCCCCCCCCCTCACGCACTCCTTAACATCTCCCACTCGCCTTTAAAAGCCGGTCCCGTGAGGTGGTGGTGCGGAGGGGAGAGGGGGACTTGTTTGGCGGGCGGGAAGGAATGTGCGAAGACTGACGAAGGCGGTGAACGCGAAAATGGCCGTGGGGTGGGGGGTGGGACGGCGGTCAGCGATACAGTGGGACGGGGGTGGGTTACTCGAGGAGATTTTTAGTGTCAGACACGTATCGGCCGTCTTTACGATCCTTCGGGGCGCTCGACGGTCCTCCCATTCACGAAACAATAAACCACCGCATCTCTCTACTACCTCCCTCTAACCCCCTCCCCTCACCCTCATCGCCACTTTCCAAGTGCCTTCGTCTGAGGGTCCCTAAACTGATTGCTTGCGCTTCCTCTCTACAGCGTGCGCACTCGCCAGAGGTAACGTCTGCTGCAAGCACACTGCATTCCTTTCCCCTTTGCCGTGTCAGCAGGTGACCCAAGGGAATCTGTACCATCTGTGGGCGGTTCTTGAACTGGGTTCCCACTGGCTCTTACAACGTACTTGGGCGGCAGGTTTCCAAGGAACTGATACCACGTTTCTTTGCTAACCGGACGAAACGGTTATAACCATGTCAAAGCTGGACAGCTACAGTGGAGAAACACGTTATTTCTTGTATCCCACCCAGGAGGTGCAAGACTTACAGGATGGGGAGAGTAAGAGAGAAAAGAACGTAAAGGCGTCAGCACAGACAGCATATGGTCAGACTTCATGAGGCTCCTGATCAGAGTTCAAGACTGAGACATGCCTGCATTCCATCGTAGCAGTTGTACTTGTCATGTAACTTCAGTCGAGCAGCTCGTGGTTTCTTTCGTACTGGAGGTGCAAGACGTGCAGGATAGAGCGTCTATAAGAGAAAAGAAGTACCACTTCGCATTGAAGTCACCCGGTCCCACAAGGAATGGGCTCATCCACTAGTCTGGCTCAACTCACTTTTTCCAATACATTCACAGATGTTAGGGAAGAACTCATACTTCACGCGTGGTGGGTCTCTAAATACGTGAACTGGTGTTAGGACGAGAGTGGAGGGCTACTGAATTGTGGACTCTGTTAGTTTAATTCAGCTCGTCTCATTGTAGGCAGCACCCAGACGTACGCGCAGATCATTTGCTGTTGCGCACATCTTAAATTTGACCTAATGGCCGTCCGGAACCAGCAAGATGCCGCGAGTAGTCCTGGAATGATTGAATCGACAAGTGCTGATGACGAGCAATAGCAGCTCGGCTCATACTCGCCCACCGTTCAAAGACGTAACCAGTGAGCGTAGATCATCAACCAGTACGCTGAGGCTGGACCAGGTCTAAGAGGGCCCTGTACGATTTGACAGATGCATCACACAACTCTCCTCAGCGATATTTACGGTCTCACTTCATTTGAACCTGGTAAAACTTTACGTTAAAGTTCCAGAATTTATTGAGGAGCTCCTTCTCACCCCACGACCTTCATTAATGTACCACTGCATAGCCTGCTATTGGGGCTGCCAACACTATATTCCTGTTTGTGTCCATAGTCTTAAGCTGAAATACTAAAATTGGACATCGAAACGACGATTGAAATCCGGAATTCCCGATGCCATCCAAAAATCATTATTATACTTCCATCATATTGGTAGCTTATTGGACTACGATCCACACCTAACACCTAATTTTTTTGGAACTCTGGTCATCGTCGTGTCACTTGGCACTGTTCACACAATAAATGTGTCTTTGAGAAAACAAAATTAGGTGTTTTAATCATTGCGATAACTGTAGTTATAACTTCCGACCGATTTGCGTATTGGGGGGGGGGGGGGAGGTATTCGCGAGTGTCATAGACCACTGGATGCAGTTCACTATGAACAATGTAAGAAGATGGTGTGTAGTGGGCGGGGGTTGTTTGTCAATCCGGACCAAACCAGCCTGGTCCCATTTCATAATGCGGTAACTCCTGCTCAAGGAGAAACTAGTGAAGATCCCGCAGGAAGTGAAATACTTGGGAGTGTTACTAGACGAGTGGCTCTCACGGGCCACATACGTGAAGAGAGCAATGAGGAGTAATGTGGGCCATCCAGTAAGTGGTAGGCAAGACATGGGTACTGCGTCCGAGGACGGTCCTGTGGATGTAAGGCGATCATTAGGCCTGTGATCACCTATGGGGCTCTGGTCTGGTCGACCAGGACAGGAAAGAAGGATGAGCAATTACACTGGCCAACAATTAAATTGTTTCGGGCTTAAAAATATTCAATTCGTAAGTATTTTCACCTGCTGAGTTCAAAAATCAACATAAAAACCACGTATTAGCTCTTATTACTTTCCGCTACCCGAAGGGAAGGAAAGTATAGTAATCGGCCCAAAAAAAAAATTTGGGTTTTCTTCAGATCTTTACGTTTCAGACCCTACTGAGTCTAAAAAACCTAATTTCGGCGTGTGGTCCGTGTGTGTGTGTCTGTAGTTCGATTTGCGGGAGAACGGCTGATCCGATTGAGGTGGTTTTTTTTTGTTTTGTTCTTTATGTTTTGTAGACACCAAAATAAGGTTATGGACGATTAGGGCTGGTTAGGGCTGGGTAAACTCACAGAATGTTTTCGAATAGTTAATACCTACACATTGTTCTCAATAAATGTTCCTGTGGCGGTCCATTGAACAGAGATAAAAATCAAAATGTGTCGAAAATAACGTTTTTTCGAACATTTCCGTAAATTCCAGGGTAACTTTTTCATCAGATGTGATAAATCTTAATGGAGTGTCTTCTAGTCACCCATACCAACATTTCGTTCTGCATAATTCTTTCTGTATATATATGTTGAACGGAGATATAAGCCAAGTTAACTCAGAAAAGGAGATTTGTCGAATATTAATTTATCGGTATTCCAATTTTCTCAAAAACGGCTCTAACGATTTCGATCAAACTTTCGGAGTACTCTCAGCTAACTAGTATGTACATTTTGTTCTCCATAAATGTTCCAGTAAAAATGCGTTGAACGAAGATATAGCGCCCGCCTATGTAGGTGGTGTTCGAACTTAAAGGGGTGGCGGAAAGTTGTGTGTTGCTACGCACCAGATATTTTTTGAGATACAGAGGCACGTCATTGTATATAGTGTATATTTACACTAATTGAGAAATTTTGTTTTCCGAAGTTGGCACGCCTGCCAACTGACAAAACCTAAGAGTTCAACAGCTTTTTAGAGGTTATAACCTAACTACTACTGCACGTGCTGTGATAACAGTGAGCTTCCGTGATTTATGTTGTTTTGTTTATAGGATTTATTGATTTGAAGTAATTTTAAAGAGTAAACGTTTTTACTAAAAATGCCTGGAAATTGTGTGAACCTAGTGAATAACTTTTGTTACATTTGTGGTGAAATAACATTTTCGTCAATCTGACGCCTATTGTGAGGACTGCCTATCACCATTATTTTGGTATGAAGGTAGGTGATCAAGATAAGTCGTGGGCTCCACATATATGTTGTAACTCTTGTTCGGTTACTTTACGAGAATGGTTGAAAAACAAAAAAACGATCCATGGCTTTTGCTGTACCTACAGTTTGGCGGCAGCCCACAAATCATATACTGCTACTTCTGCATGACTCCACCTGTGAAATCTGGATTGTCAATGAAGAAAAGAGGAACGATTCAATACCCAAATATACCTTCTGCTATTCGGCCTATTCTTCATTCGAATAGTTTACCAGTACCTATTCCACCCCACGGTTATGAAATTGAAGAAGAAAATGAAAATAGTAGTCAAGAAGAACTTAGTGAGCCTTGCACATCTCATGATCCTGATTTTGAGGAAACGGATGATAAACCGCACAGTCAAGCGGAATTGAGTGATCTCATTCGAGACCTTGATTTGGCAAAGGATAAGGCAGAACTCCTAGGGTTCAGACTACAGCAATGGAACCTTCTACAACGTGATGTCAGAGTGTCACATTACAGACAGCGTCAGAAGGATCTGATTCCTTCTGATTTTGTGAAGAAGAACAATCTTGTTGTTTGTTGAAATGTTAATGACTTGATGAAATGTTTGAATTTGAACCATGATCCTACTGATTGGAGGCTTTTCATAGACTCATCTAAGCTTAGTTTGAAAGCTGTATTACTGCACAATGGTAACCGTCTTCTTTCTCTTCCTGTTGGCCATGCAGTTCATATGAAAGAAACTTATGAAAACATGAAAGCCCTCCTCGAATCAATCAAATACGCTGAACACAAGTGGAAGATCTGTGGTGATCTAAAGGTCATCGCTATGCTCTTGGGAATGCAACTAGGGTACACAAAGTACTGCAGCTTTTTATGTATGTGGGACAGTAGAGATAGGAAGTCACACTACATTCAAGCAGACTGGCCTGCAAGAAATCTTAACCCCAACGAAAAAAATGTTGCTGCAAATCCTCTTGTTGATCCGTAAGACATTTTTCTTCCCCCACATGATGAAAAACTTTGTCAAAGGCATGAACAAAGAGGGAGAGGCATTCAGATATTTAAGAGAAAAATTTCTACATTAAGTGACGCAAGAGTTAAGGAAGGAGTATTTGTGGGGCCACAAATTCGACTACTTGTAAAGGATACTACGTTTGACCAGGTTTTGGAGGGGAAAGAAAAGGAAGCTTGGGATTCTTTCAAAGCAGTTATTCATGGTTTTTTGGGGAACAAAAGAGATGAAAACTATGTTCAGTTGGTGACAAAACTTCTACAAAAATACCGTCAGCTTGGATGCAACATGTCACTTAAAATCCATTTTCTTCATTCCCATCTAGACTTTTTCTCTACTAGTTCTGGTAGTTGTTCCATCAGGATATTTCTGAAATGGACAGACGATATCAGGGTCGTTGGAATGAAGCAATGCTTGCGGCTTACTCTTGGACTGTGCGTAAGGATGCTCCAGAACTCATTTACAAGAGACAAGTCAAAAGACAGCGAAGCTTGCTTCGTACCACATAATGTTCTTGAAATCCAACCTGCCAGGTATTCAAACATCAAATTCGTTTTTCTCACCCTGAAATTAGTAATATTTCACTCATAAAGTAAAGGAAATTCAAAAAATATGTTTGTGTGTACCAGTGTTACAGTTGAGGAAATTACAGCTCAAGGACCTTATTGGCTGTGACTGATTGCATAACTGCGCGAGAGGTCCTGCTGGGTCGTGGGCCTCTCTACATACATCGACACGTGTCCTGGAACTGGGTCTTGTCAAGCGGGGAAGATGGGCACCACACCACATGATATTGAAAAAGGTGCATGTGGAGGGGCCTGTACTGCATGTCAGACACTCGATACAGATGAAGTTGAGCTTCTAGGTTCCTAAAGTTAACGTACCTGTTAGGTGAGTCCGTCTCCTCTGGCTTGTGAGTTACTGTGGCCCACAGTAACTCACAAGCCAGAGGAGACGGACTCACCTAACAGGTACGTTAACTTTAGTATTTGCCTACTGGCGGACACAACCCAATTTCTTTAATACCTTCTAGGTTCCCTTCAGGGTACCAATTCAAGAAAGATCCAGATGCGAAGGAGGTGGTCCCACTCTGCTATACTATACAGACAGATCCGAGAGGGCTGGCCTGGCAGGTGCAGGAGTATGACCCAGGGGCTGGTTTTGGATTGCCTGACTGGCCCGAAGACCTGAGCAAAGGATTAAAGGTCCCTTGGATGAAGGATGCGTGGGGTGCCAGGTCATACAGGGATAGAAGGGAATGAGGAGGCCGAAAAACTGGCGAGAGGCGCTTCTCCCAGTGAAACCTGAGCCGTTCGTGGGGACCACAAAGAGCAACGTGATCTGGCAAGTGGGAGGAGAAGTGCATGGCTACCTATTGGCGAGATGTGTGCCAGTCAGGTTGCATGAGGGAGCGAACAAGAGAGGTCATCAGTCTGGGCAGAGAAAGTATACAGATGGCACGTGGCCTGTTGGTAAGTCAGAGGTACAGAGTTGTAGATGTAGAGTATGTGTTTCTCTGGGAGAGTACGCCACGATATTTGAAGCGGAAATTCTAGCTATAAAGATCTGCACAGAAGAGATTCTGACTAAAGGACTTACGGGCAAGCGAATCTACATATTCTCGGGCACCCTATCCACCTTAAAGGCTATTGTAGTCTACACCTACAGGTCAAGGCTGACATGGCAATGTCTTCAATCGCTCAAGCGACCTACCTTGCAAAAAGGGGGTACGGAATCCCTACTCATCCAGCCTGAACCCCACATAGGAGAGACGAAAAGTCACTTGACTCGTCTGGTGGTCCGATGGGAGACACAAATGTATCGGCCATTCGCATACCAGCCACGACTCAAGCTTATCACGCCTTCTTGTCTAAGGGCAAAGGTAACGCTGACACTCTCCAGACAGGATCTTAAAGCTCTGATTAGCTTCCTGACAAGACACTGCCCACTCAGATATCACCTCAACAAGATGGGCATCTCAGAGACGGTGGAGTGCAGATTGTGCGGTGAGGAGGTGGTTGAGATAGCAGAGCACATCCTATGTGACTGCCCTGCCTTGGCAGCCAGACGCTTTGAATACTTTTCTCATGGGCACATTAAGCTCGAAACCATAGCAGGGTCTGTGGACAGCGGGCGAAGGACATACTCGGCTAAGGTGGGCAGGTGCGTTTGAGGGGCTGGCTGCAGTGCGCCTCTGAGTGCTTGGGGTTCCTTCGCTTCGGCTGGGATGGACCTCAGTGTCGTCGTGTGTTTTGGGCGAGAATGGTATTAGGGACGCCGCATCAGAGAACACCAGCTCCCCAAGGGCTGGGAGTGGAACTGGAAGACATGAGGGGTTTAAAATAGGCTCAATTGTGGTTTTCTCAGTTGCATCAAGGGAAAAAAGGGGGAGGGGGAAGTAGAGTGAGGGAGTGGACGGTAATGTTACACACGAGAACGATAGAGGTTGAGTACATAGCAGTGGGGGTCTCTGGATAGGTTAACAGGTCGAATGTCGTAGGAGCTGGGAAGGAAGGAATGAGATGGGGAATGAAGGGACGGAGTGCAGCAAAACTCACTGGGGGAACCATACACAACTTGCACAAGCTCAAAAGAGACATGGAAAAACGGTACTTCTGTAGCGGACGAATCGGACCAAATGTTCGGAAATACAGGCATGGGAATAGCCAGCGCACTGGAATGGGAGAGATCAATCCCATTAGGAACACACCAGTAACGAAACGATCTGCAATAAAAACACTTGCCAATGCAATAGGTAGGATCCTCCCAGTACCCTAAACAGGGCCTAGGAATAACACTAAGAGCCACCGTGACATTGGAATGGGTCCCGGGACATAAGAGATGTAGTGGGAATTAGCTACTACTAGACGGAAGCGCGACCACTCGCTCCCTTATCGTTTTACGAAATCGGGCCATTAACAGGGGGTGCGGAAAGTTATGAGATGCGTCGAACTCGAAGTTTCCTCTCGTCAAGCCCGCCTTAATGATTATGTGGGCTGGAAATGGTGTCTTCACTCCCCGTCGCGCCAAAATCGACTCAGTTGGGTCACTTAGTTTCTTAAACTCATGGAACGCGTCGCACAATTTTCCTCGTCCCCCGAGCGACGTGCAGGCGACGTGTCAACAGAATTGTCGACACAGAACGACAATTGCTGGTAACAACTTAGTCAATTCAATCGAAATTCGACAAAATTAACCTCATAGTGCAAAATATTCATCGAAGACACGCCCTTCCAGCGAGAATAATCCCAAAGTGTACGCGGGGCTAGGAAAGTTGTGGGATTTATCGCGTTTGTTTAGGTTGCGGAGAATGACGAGTGAAGCGAGCCCGCCATACCTGGGAGTCGTACGAGTTAAGCATAACTAGCGCCTGGACCTCTTCCGTCACGACTCTCCTTATTGCGCATCATGTCCTGGACCTCTTCCTCTCGGTTCATCCCCTCTTCCATATCACTCACCTTTTGAGTGCACCTTCTCTATCACTAATGACTCCTCATGCTTCACACCTAGCAAGTTCTCGTTCGACTTCAGGAAGGCTGACTTTGAGCACATGAATGACTATTTTACTTTCCTTGGCTCTACGAAGTAGAAAGGAAAGTTGTGTAATCGGCTGAAAAAAAAATTTTGCGTTTTCTTCAGATCTTTACGTTTCAGACCCTCCTGAGTCCGAAAAACACTATTTGGGAAAATGGTCTGTGGGTCTGTGTGTGTGTGCGTGTGTGTATGTGTGTCTGTGAACGATTTTTAGAGGAAACCACTGTACCAAATCAGCTCAAACTTCATATCTCGCCCGCAGGTTACCATGGGACGCCAAAATAAGGGTATGAACAAAATCCATCGAAATTTAACTATAGTTATCATAGTGATCAAAACACCAAATATTTTTTTACTCAAAAACGGCTCTAACAATTTTGATTAAATTTTTTATATTGATAGCTCTCAATAAGGCAATTATACCATAAAATTCCCATTTGTGGGAAAATGACTAGAGCAGCCCAATAAATTATCAAAACTTTCGACGAAATCGATTTTAGCGCAGTTTTTAGAGAAAACCACCGTACCAAATCAGCTGAAACTTGATGCCTAGCCTACAGGTTACCATGGGACGCAATAATGAGGGTATGGGCAAAATCCACCGAAAGTTAACTATAGTCATCATAGTGATCAAAACACCGAATTTTTTTCTCAAAAACGGCTCTAACGATTTTAATTACATTTTTTATATTGATAGCTCTCAATAAGGTTATGATACTATAAAATTCTCATTCGTGGGAAAATGACGAGAGCAGCACAATAAATTATCAAAATTTTCGACCAAAAGCGTTTTTCGCGCAGTTTTTTCCTTATAAACTCCGCTGGAATTCTTGTAGAATGTTAAAAAAAATTGGTATTGTAGTCCAACCCAATACCTAAAGGGTGAATGTTTAAAAACGCCCATGAGATACATGGGGCTCACTACAGAAATTCCTGAATTTCAACTACTGCCGGTTCGCTTACTACCAGTTCTAACGGTTATTTTCCAATAACACTGCAAAAGTGATTACTATCGTTTTTTTTTAAATCGTGTTTACAGCCTCATTAATTATCTGTGTATCAATTGCTCAATAATGGTCATGCAATGAGTACGAGCAGCGCAATAAATTCCGGAACTGTAAGCGCTACCGCTTTCTGCTGCCCTAAAGCGTTGTTTGACCAAGTTCAAATTAACTGAGTGATAAATGAATTGATTAAATAGAATTAGCCATGAACAAAGTGAATTGACGTAGAGCTAAGGAAAGTTGTGTGTTGCAACGCACCAGATATTTCTTTCGGTAAATTGGGATTTTTGCCGTTTGTTGCCCTTTGATGGGGCTGTTCGGAAATTTTATGAGGTTTTGGGTTCGGCTATTAAGAAGTATGTACCCCTTGTTGCTGCTATTAATTCGAATTTTCCCAAATGGTTTGACCCCGTATTGAGAGCGCTGGTGAAGAGGAAAAATTACGCTCATGCACGCTATAAGTATACTCGGCTGGATTCTGATTATATGATTTTCTCGGAGCTCAGGATGAAGAGTAAAGCTCACTCTAGACTGGCTTACTCCAAATATATTGAGGAGGTTCAGTTATCCCTCAAAGACAACATTAAGAAATTCTGGAATTATGTTAATTACGCGAAGGGCACCTCTTCAATGCCGTCCGTCGTTCATCTGGGTGCCGCTACTGCTGATACGACTCAGGACATTGTCAACTTATTCAAGGACCATGTTCTCCTCTGCTATAGTGCGGCCTGTCTGTGTCTGGAATCGAAAACTATCGTCCAATTGTTCTCTGAGCACATTACCTAAAATGTTGGAAAAGATTATTGTGAAACAGATTGCACCTTTGCTGCAACCCCATCTATCGTTGCACCAACACGGGTTTATGTCTGGCAGGTCTTGTGCAACAAATCTGTTGACATTTCAACATACTGTCATGGAAGCGTTTGTTGATGGTGTCCAGATAGACAGTATTTATACGGACTTTGCTAAGGCCTTTGACAGGGTCTCCCATGCGATTCTCCTTGAAAAGCTCGAGGCTTTTGGTTTTTTTTTGGGTCGTTACTTGCATGGCTGAGGAGTTATTTGCAGGGTCGTCGTCTGGTTGTCAGGCTGAGGGACGTCGTCTCTGATTCGTTCATTGCCTCAGCAGGTGTGCCCCAGGGATCACATTTGGGCCCTTTACTATTTCTCATCTTCATTGATGACGTGAGTAAACTGTTTGAGGGGACTGTGGAACATCTGTTATTCGCTGATGATTTGATGATTTTTTTTGAGAGTGGTCTCAATGAGCGATTGTTTGGTTCTTCACAATGCTCTTACAGCCTTGCACGGATGGTGTTTGAAGAATGACTTGGACTGAATATTGATAAGTGCTCAGTGGTCACTTTCCGTCGAGGTGTATCAAGCCTACAGCATGACTACTCGATAGGAGGGGCGCTGCTCCAGCGTAAAACCCTGGTGCGGGATCTCGGAGTTTTGATCGGTTCAGAGTTTACGTTTTCGGCCCATATTGGTGAAATATGCTCGGGTGCAATGTGAAAACTGGGCTTTCTCAAAAGAAATACGAGGGATTTCAAGGATCCAAACGCCCTCAAGCTGCTATTCACCTCCCTTGTCCGTACACCTCTCGAGTTTTCCTTCCCTGTGTGGTCACCATGGTATACCAGTGCCAAGAATACCTTGGAGCGTGTTCATCGCCACTTCCTGCGCTATGTGTCCTACAAGAGAGGCGATAGGTGGGAGCACTTTTCCTACGCAGTGGCGCTCAGGAGAGAAGGCATGTCTTCGTTGGAGAGTCGGCGACGTGAGGCGGACATGCTTCTCCTGCATGGGTTGACAGCGGGTCGACTGGATTGTCCGTATCTGCTTTCCAAGTTGAACTTCTACGCCCCTCCATACGCTACCAGACTCCATCAGCCTTTCTATCTCTATACCTCTTCGACCAACTATCTCCGCAATAATCCCATGGTGCGCATCCAGAATGACTTCAATAGGTTGTCACACGGTGTTTCGCAGGAGCTGTTGTTGTCGAAAGACTCTTTTAGGTCCAAAATTCGACGGCTATTGTGATTTTCATTAATTGGCTCGGGATTGCTGCTGATTGTTTTGTGCTATTTATTGTGGTTTATATTGTCCTACTTTTATTAATCTTTGTTTCTCACTGTTAAATTGGGCACTGCCCGTATATGTTATAAATAAATAAATAAATAATAAATAAGTCACTTCCTCCTCAAACTATTTCCATCGCTATCCGCAGAAATAGTCCAACGTGCACGTCTGCGGTTCATAAATTGCTATAAACGTATTGTAGAAAGCCCGTGAGCCGCAGTACTACAAACGTATTGCTCCAAACGTGGCATGCGTGGACCGCGTTATTCATTAGTTCATCTCTAACCCAGGATATAACGGCAAATACCGCGTCCACCAGATATGTGTGTTCTGTGATCGACGAACGCTTGGGAGAGACGCTCAAAAAGGCACATTATGTGAGAACGCTTCAAGAAACCAAGAGTGTAAAACTCGTGTGCAAGATGGGCTATGACTCACAGCATGAGGACACCCCGGGTAGAAGAAGTACGGACTTTTTCCCCCAATAATCTGGTGCAACTGGGGAACCCCCACTGCGGCCTCAAATGGGCCAGTTATGAGGGCGTACAAAACGCAAGAAGACGTTGTGGTTCGTCCCAACAACCTCCTCTGGCCGCAGCTGAGCTCATGCACTCAGAGATGCCAGCCCCTCACGTGTACACGGAACACACTCTGTGGAGTTCAGAATCTGCAAATCTGCACCTCTGGCTTACCAATCCTGTCCAGGTAATACAACAGGCCACATACCATCCGTATACTTTCTCTCTCCAGACTAAGGACCTCTCTCGTTCGCTCCCTGAAGGATTAGATAAACAGCCCTGACTGCCTTTGGCCTGGCACATCCCACCAATAGGCAGCCCTGCACGTCTCCCACTTGCCAACCTTCCTGATCGATCACGTGGCTCGTGGTGGTTCCACTGGGAGAAGCGCAGATCCTTTTCCATCATCCATTCTATTCCTGTATGACCTGGCACCCAACACAACGTTAATGTGTCTTCCTTTGCCAAGGTCTTTGGGTTAGTCAGGCATTCCCAAACCAGCCCCGACGTGATGGTAGGAAGCCATGGCTTTAAGTGCAGCCTGACTGTCCGACATAATTTATGCTCTTTTCCGTTCCAGCCCCCTACGCAGCAGGTGCAGCAGGCACACTGCCACTGCGAAGAGCTTTGCTTAGGAAACTGCATTCAGCACACCCGGGGTAAACCCCGCCTGTAAACTCCTGCACCTGCTAGGCAACCCCTCACTGATCCGTCTGTATAATACACCATGGCCCTAGCCTCAAGCGTGGGACTACCCCCTTCCCCTCTGGATCTTTCCTGAATTCCTACCCTGAAGGGAAGCTGGATGTACGGGCTTAGTGTCTACATTCGTAATTCTAGCACCAGTAAAGCCGTCCTGAATCAACAACTGGAAGGTTTTGACGATGGACTAAAACAAGAATCAGGAGTCAGGGGTTCCCAAACAGATGGCGTCACACGTGGAATACGACCCCACGACCTCCTAAAGACTCGATCCTCGAACCAGCGTCTGGGAAACCGAGCATACGCATTGATTTGAGAGGCGTAAACGCGGTTTCTTGCGCTGGTCCTTAGATGAAGGGCACAGCCTTTTTTGTAAGGGAAATTAATGGGTTGGCAATGGCTGCGGAAAGGGGTTAGCGTATCTGCAATTTTGAACAGAGCCCAACGATAGCTTAGGCCTGGTCCTGCCCTTTTGGGTGGCTGGATTGGACTTTTGGGGGTTGGAATCCTTGACGCGTCTACTGCAATGTTGTGAAAGAGGCTAATTGAGGGGATGCACCACCTTACTGTCATTGCAGGCACCTCAGTGCCATAAAGTCGTGTGTGGTACCGTTTCTCCAACGCATTGAGTCAGATTGTATCAAGGTAGAAGACACAAAATTAGGATCCAAGCAAGAGGTAATAAAAAGATTGACAGGGCATTTGCAGGAGTTTGTAAGTCCTCGGGAAGCCGTACACGATGAGATTGAACTGCAGCAGTACGGACGTGTGTGCACAAACGTACGCCGCTGAACAATTGCCCTTCCACAGCTGCCAACATGAGCCTTTTAGTGTAATCTCGTCACGAGCGCTCTCTCAACTTGGATGGAGTTGAAGAAATTGTTGGTAACGATTTGTTTTGACTTCAGAAAGTAGACGGTAATGAACTCGACTGACTTTGCGTTTCCTTGAAGATTAACCTTAACTTGAGTCAACTCCGTGAATTCCGTCTCAAGTGACGTAGAACGCCTCTGGGAAAGAACACAAAAGAACTTAACTTCGTCATTCGGTGGTCGTCGAGTCGTAAGTCCCTTGACGTAGTTGCCCAGAGCCGTTGCGGTCGCTGGAAACGATTTGTATAGACGGTATCGCCTCGTGGGGGGCTCCGAACAAAAGAAAAGCCGCATAGCGCCACCGTCAGAAAGGACAAGGACAGACAGTGTCAGGACGGCGAGGAAAAGGCAAAAGTCGAGGGTTTTGACAAAAGACGGGAACGTCAGAGACCTGACGCGACAAAAGCTCGGAAACGTCTATTTGTTCGTTTTTCGGGAAGAAGCGCTCTGAAAGCGTTTCGCTGGCGCCATCACGTAACTGGTTGTGGAGACGGAGTCGACAATAACGAGGGAGCTTCAGGTGGTTTGTGGAACGAGTGGAACTATCCAGGAACAACGTGAGACCAAACTGTGAAATCGTTGAGTTTTCTTCAGACATTTACGCTTCAAGAGCTTCCGAGTTTGAAAAACGGTCTGTGTGTGTACGCGATCCCCGTGTACAACGCCATTTGCTCAGACTTGTTACGTTACTGCCTCAGCGTTCCTAGTAGCTAACTCATCGAAGGAGATTATATGGTGACAAACTGCAACAGTTACCCGTTGACTTGACCATTGAGTGCGTGGTAAACAACTGGACAGTGAAATGGAAGCATCCCCCGCTATGAGCCGAAATTCGTGTAGACGTCTCCATTGCGCTAGGCGAATGGGCATTGGATAAATGGCAAGTGACATAGAAATCCTCGTCAATGGGACGTGACACGTATGAGTTATTCCAGCATCTGTGGACACCTTAGGAGAAAGGGGGTGGAGCCAGACCACTGAACAAGCCTGTTCCATACAGGACATAGTGACTCCAACGCGCACTCTCCATCCTGAACGTCTTGAGCCTCCAGTGCGGAGGAATCAAGATACCACCCGCTGCTCCATAGTAGTTCCTGCATGAACCAAACCTTCCAGCTTTGCCTGTTGCAAACAAGTGCGCTCGCAGTTGATCTCTCACTTTGAAACTTGCCACCCAAGCAAATAGTTACATCAGGTAGGAAACCAGACTCCAGATTCCAGATTTTACGGATTTCCTTGGATCATACCTTCGCATAGTCGGAAGACTGGCTAAAGAGGGCTTACTATATCTCATCAGGCACACGCCAATACAAGGGTACGAACGTATGAAATTGTAGAACTAAGTATAGTAAGCATAGTAGTCGAAACATCAAACATTGTCTCATAAACGGCTCATAGAGACGGAAGTAATGTGTAATTACCTTCATCCGGAAATGACGAGAGCAGCACAATAAATAATCAACACTTTCCAAGAAAAGCCATTTTAGTGCAGTTTTGGTTTATTATTCATCCTAAACACTCACGTTTCTGGTCAGGAAATCCCCCCCCCCACCCCACCAAAACGACCGTCCCCGTCCGCCGCCCAGGCCGCATTTACATTTAACGTGGTCTAAAAAATACCTTCTTTCTGAAATGGATTATTTCGACGAAATCCATGTTTGTTATGGACAAAAACAGTTTAAAAAATAACTTTTGGCAACTTGATTGCAACTACGCCGTGTTTGGTACCGCTTTGGATTATTATTCATTCTGAATAATAACCCTCTGTTTTCGGTCACGAAACATTTTTTACAACTCCTCAAAATTTGATACTTTACGTTTCATGGCATGGGGATTCCAAATCTGGAATGTCCGTCCGCCGTCCCCCGTCCACCGTCCTCCATCCCCCGTCCGCCGTCCGGGCCGTTTTGTGCCTTTAACATGGTGTAAAAAATCCGATCTTTCCCACAAAAATCCCATTTGGTATCTGGTTATGCCTGCCATCTCGGCAATCCGATTGGACATGCCCATAGTTGTTATGGACAAAAAATGATTAAAAAAATTAACAAAACGCAGTATAATCGCAAATAAGCTATGTTTCGTATCGTTTTCAAGGTATTTTTACATCGTGGGTCGAATGGAATGACTATCAGACGTGTACAACTGCGTATAGGGAAATTACTGTAATTATTAGAGTCAACTAATGGAAAGAACTCGCGGGAACTACAGCGGAAGTAAACGTGTCGTCATAAGTACTCCCTCCCACCCTCAATCCTGACTCTTCAAAACCCGTTTGACTCGCAACGTCGTGTCAATTGCCGAGGGTTCGCTGGAAGTCCCCATCCCAATTACCCCGAGTCTTTTTGCCTGATGGGGCGGAGGACGGTTAGGGCCACTTCCTCCGCACACCCCTAATCATCATCCCACCCCTAGGATCATACATGCCTACAGACGTTGACGGGCGCCTGGCACTGGGGGAATATTTAGTTTCCGTAGTTCCATAGTAGTCAGGTCATGTTTCGTATGGTTTACTAGTAGTTTTCGATGCTGAATCGAATGGAATGGGTCTCGGAGCGTAATACTGAGCTGTTCATGAGAATTATAAACCGTTGTGTAATAATTTTCAGGGTTTTTTAGCTATTTTCCGGTGTTGAGTCGAATAGGACGGGTCTTAGAGGTGTAGGGCTGCGTAAATCACAGTAAGGCAACGGCAACAGAGTGAAAGTTATCGTTCCTCCACGGCTTGCACTTATTTCCCGCCCTGCCTCCCGTCACCTCGACTGAGCGGGCCAATTGCCTGGCGTCGTCTAGAAAATGTCAATTTTAGTTGTTCCGCAGTAGTCAGGTCATGTTTCGTATCGTTTACTAATATTTTTTTGCTCTGAATCGGATGGGATGGGTCTCGGAGGTCTGAGTGCGCCAATCTGTGGTCGAGAATAATAAACCCTCGTGTAGTCATTTTTGACGTTTTTTCTTTTTTTTCGCCTGAAGGAAGTACTTGAATGTTCTACTTCTCACGTCAAAATATTGAACCACAGGGTTATAGGGGGGTCTTCAGTATGTCGTTGTACATAACCCTTCTTGTACGTACTTCAGCCTGAACCTGTGCATTGCTACTGGGCAGCGCTGCCTGAAGGAGTTGCGATGACTTTCAACCGGTCCTTTGGGGCGACTGAGCCTCCACACGGTTTTTAAACGGACGTCCAAGTTAAAGAGGAAGAACCTAAATGCTAGAGGTTATTATGCACCTGAGACGTTTGGGGTTTTCACCCCTAGTCGGTATCTCACCTAATTTGTAGCGGGGCGCCAAGTAGGTACTTCCCTCAGAATGAGCTCTGGGGGTCCGAGAAGAAGCAGCGCCCCCTCCTCATCTCATCCTGTAGGCCCTTGTCCCGTCCAAAGGATGGCTCCTTTATTTTTTTTTGTCCCGGCTCCTTCGTCTCTACGCTGCGGCCAGAGCCAGAGGCCTCTGGGCTCTTCCACTTGAGCAGACCCTCGAGGGCACCACCGTTTCTGGGAACTGCTCGCTCCTACGTCGCTGGAATGTCTTGGCCTTTGTTTGTTTACTTTTTGCCTTCCACTGCCTGCCCCGCCCAGCCCTGCCATGCACTGGTCGTCAAGAGGAAGAGGAAGATTCCCTTTTCTATTTATACGCGCCCCGCCAATGCAGTCCCTGCAACTCGTGACCCCTTCACCCCTTTTCTATTTCTCTGCGTCTGCCACAAATGCCGTCACTTCGTCCTGCATCAACCTCTGAAGTCATCTGACCCTTCCAGTCATTTTACGATACTCAAATCTTCTGAGTGCAAAAACACCATTTGAAGAAACGGTCAGAGGGTCGGTTATCGAAACACCCTACTTTACTTTCCTTAGCCTTGCGGAGTAGGAAAGGAAGTTACAATGGGGAAAATGGTCTGTACTTATGACGCTGAACCAAATCAAATTCGATATTTAATCTGCAGGCCTCTATGGGGCGCCAATATAAGCAAAATCCTCCCTAAACTAACTATAGTTATCATAATGATCAAAACACCGTTTTTCTTTAAAACGACTGTAACGACTTTGATTAATTTTCTCATAACGACAGCGTTAAATAACACGGCAGTACCATACATTTCTCATCACGGTGAGAATTACGAGAGCAGCGCAATGAACCAACAAAAAATGACGAAGAAAACAGTTTTTTGCGCAACTTTTCTTATAAAACTTGCTCAAAGGATAATAGCGTTCTCAGAAAAATTAGAGTGGTATTCTGATAAATTATATACACGATGAAAGTTCAATTACGCTCATAACGTAACGAGGAGCACCAACAGAAATTCCGGAATTTCAAACCGTGTCGTTTCGCGTCTCAAACTTTTTACGCGACAAACCTTCTCGAAAAATCATGCAGACAGCCTCATGAATCACCTATGCAGTGATTACATAATACTGGTAAGTAGGAGTTCAATAAATTCGGCAACCTCCAGCACGACCTGTTCCTATCCTATTTTTTTGCAGATTGAAGACTGCCTGGCAGCATGCAGGGTAGAAACATAAAAGTAGATACTCCTCCTTGGAGCCTGAGAGGTTTACACAGCATTACAATACAAACAAAACTTTCAGCCGATACATAACTTCAGACTGTGTTCGCGAGACTACTAAAAGTGAATAGGCAGATTCGCACTAAGTAATTATTATACTTATACTAGGTCCATAGAACGCTGTTTTTTTTCGAACCAATTACACGACTTTCCTTTGTACTTCGCTAAGCTAAGGAAAGTAAAAACTGAGTCAAGTACTAGACTACCGATATCTGCTTAGAGAGGTGAAGTCACATGAGTGAAATTGAATTATGGGTGGGGGGTGGGGGGTGGAAGTACTGAAAGCAGTAGAGTTGAAGGTTGAAGGGTGTTAGCGGGAAGATTGAAGAAGAAAACTATCTGGGATCGTAGAGAAGGCAGGAACGATGACAGTAGGCCAACTTGAGGGTGGAAGAAGGCAACAAGTTATCCGTGCGGGGTAAACAGCTCAATCGGCGATTGGTCACGTAATTTTTTGGGAGGAAAGTAACAGAAAAAAGGCAGTAAATTTAGGTCGGGGACGTGCAGACCAACCTGAGCAAGGAGGAAGGTCTGTCGGCTCGTGAGGAGACCATAGAGGAAGACCGTCGGCAGGCCTCAAGAGACATAGCGTCTAAAAGAGCGACTGGCAATCAATGTCCGAAGGTGCTATTCCCATTTTGAAGGTGATGAAGGGAAGAAAAGCAGGCTCCAGATTACAGGCCAAAGAGTGGAACACCAGTAAAGGGTGTTGAGGACACGAAGAAAAGTGGACTTCCTTTCGGGAAGCTAAGGAAACGGATTGCGTGAGTGAAAAGCTGAGCAATATGGCCTTGAAGGTAAGCTTGGTGCCCAAAAGTACTCCGAGGTCCTTTACTATAGAGAGGTGGGTAAATGGTGAGTTGTAGATAGAGCGAGTTTATAGCACAGGTGCTCCGGAGTGATGGAGGGACGTTATCGCACATTTTGACGAGTTGAGGGAAAGGGGAATTGAGGCTGTTCAGCAGAGAACGGTGCCGTCAGTCTCTGTCTGAATGTGGTTGCAGGACTTGCATTGCCGGCATAGTAGATGAAATTGATCTGGGTCAACGTTGTGCAGACGTCAATGATGACAAGAGAGAAAAGAGAAGGGCCAAAGTGGGAGCCCTGCAGGACACTTGAGCTTGGCGACAAGGGGTGCACCACCCGACTGCGATCAACCCACTCCAAAAAAGAGCCGAAAACACCATGCGACTCGAGGACGCTGAGAATGGCCATGGAAACCTAACTAGTTCTAATGTGTTCAAAAATTTAAGGGCGATTTCCACTAATGGCATTTTCTGAACCCAGAAGCCCTCGAATCGAACAGATCTGTCAGAAAGTTGAGATGAGGAAAGGGTTTTCCTAGGTAAGCAACGTAAAATGAAAGCTTGTTAGGTTACCACTGTTACCACTTTTTTCCTCCCTACCGCGAGGCAGGTAAAGGGTGAGATGTAGATAGAACAAGTGTATGGAGTGATGGTGGAACCCACCCCTTGCGCTAGCGCTCGGGAGGGGAAGTGCTCGGTTGCTTGTACTAGTGGCAACAGAGAACCCCAACCATCACTGCAGCCTCAGATGGGCCTATCGTGTGACGTCCATGAGGAAGCCCACGACCTCTCAGGTCCACTTCCAGTTCCTGATGTGACATCCCCACCATTCTCGCACAAAACAGTCTTGAGTTCCAGCCCTGCAAGAGCGGCTGAGGCACACCAAGCACTCTGAGGTGTACCTCAGCCAGCCCTTCACAAGTACATGGTATGAACTTTGCTGACTCCAGCCCCACCTTGCACCTGCAACTCAGTACCTCGGACTAACCAATCTTGGCCAGGTGGTATACAACACGATCTGTAAACTTTCTTTATCCAGACCAAGGACCACTCTCGATCGCTCTCTGCCGATTCCAATAAATAATCTTGACTGCCTTTGGCCAGACATATCTCACCAATGGACAGCTGGTGGTCTATGACTCGCAGCTATCAATGAGCACACCCCAGATAGAAGAAGTCTGTGCTTTTCCCCCCTAACGTGATGTAATGGGGGAAGCCCCAATGTGGCTTCAAATTGGCCTTCGTTAGCCAACTCATGATCTTCCAGTTCTACCCCCTGCTCCGGTGAATCTGGTATTACCTGATGCGACGTCTCTAATATGTCCCCACCATTCTCGTACAACATGCAAGACGACTTTGAGGCCCATCGCTTCAACTTCCTGTGGCCATAGCTAAGGGACCCCAAGCATTCTGCGGTCTATTTCATCCTACCCCTCTCACGTACATAGTACGCCTCGCACAATCTGCAACTTTGTACCTCTGACTTACCAATCTCGGCCAGGTGGTACCTTAGTGGATAGTGGCCGTAAACAGCCACGCACCATCTGTACACTTTCTCACTCCAGGCAGAGGTTCTGTCTTGTTCGTTCCCTGGAGAGTTTGATAAACAACCTCGACTACCTTTAGCCTGGCGCATCCTACCAATAGGCAGCTCTGCACTTCTCCTCTCACTTGCCAGCCTCTTTATTCAAGTGGCTCTTTGTAGTCCCTTCGAAGGGCTCAGTGTAGATCCACCTCACGCCAGTCCTCCTCATTCCCTTCTATTCCTGTATGACCTAGCACCAAACACCCAGTTAAAGTATTCTCCTTCGTCTTCAGACCAGCCAGCAAGCAGCCATGTATAAGAAATCTGAAGTTCAGCCTGACTGTCTGACGTAATATATCTTTCCATTTCAACCCCTTGCGCAGGAGATGCCTCAGGCGCATCATCTCTGAAAATAGCTACGTCTGAAAATCCGTTACCACATACTCACTCTGTCCCTCATTTCCGTTTGGTACTACTTGAGGGCCGTTATCGAGAAGAGAAACGAAGCTTATTCCCGCGAAATCGCGACCAGTCAAATTGTCAACCGATTGACGAGTCTGTGCAATGACAACACAACTACATCTTCACTCTATAAGTCAGCATGTTTCTGGCCCCACCCCGTTGATCTTTCACCTACTACAAACCTCCACTCACTCATCCGGGAGGCGGCTGCGGGCCTTTCGACACCGCTGGAACCGCAGGACCAATGGCATTTCGCCGTGGCACACATTGGGCCCATGTCCTAACTCCCCGGCGAGCCCGTTGGAGGGCCCGCTTAGTTTCCCAGCCGCCGCCGGTACCCATTGGCTCACCCCCCTGGGTTTGGTGGAGGGGGGTGCCCGGTCGGGGATCGAACCAGAGTCCGCTGGTTCTATCCCTGCCTGGCTCGGAAGGCCTCGCGCCCCAACGCGCTCAGCCCCTACAACCCTCCACCGGGGCACTGGAAAACCAATTTTTAATGAACAAACGACCCTTTCCTCATCAGTGTACACCACCTCCCCTCGATGTGCAGCTAGCGGAGTTATGAAACCTCGAAATATAAAATAATTGTGGTTTGAGTGAATTCTTTTCATAATCCCGTGTTACGCTCAAATCCAAGACAGCACTCACATCGCCACGGCAACCTCCCCCACTTGGAGTCTGATTCAGGGCGAAGGTGAAACTGCGCTACTCATTTAAGGAGGGATTTTTTGTGGGGATGTGGTACCTGTTTGAACACGTCGGCGTAATCTTGGGATGCTAAGGATCAACAACAACTGTAATAAAGCACCATCACTATGGGTGGTAGTGTTTCACGAAGATCTGCAGTCACTGGGCTGGTCACCAGTCCTGGGAAGCTTTTGTGGCTACCACTCAGGCGGTTCCTGAAGCGCAGGGTGAGTTTGATAAGCACAGACCTTATGTTTTTGGATAAAACTTTATTTTATGCTCTGAATTTGGATCGGTACCCAACGTTACAATAATTATAGTCTCAGGTCGATTCTTTGCGTATTTCGGCGTCTCGCGTTAATCGGCCAGCTAAATACTTTTGGTTCTGCCGTTCTGTCCCACAATGGTGTGTTGTGGACGCAGGAAGCGCTGCAGCTTCATAATGTCTGGAAAACTTACACGCACGGTTACGTAACTTTCCATTGTACTTCGTGTGGCCGAGGAAAGTAAAAAGAAAGTTTGTTAAGTTCCAGAGCGCGTAGGTTCGATGCCGCATAAGGCCATTTTTAATTCAGTGTGCTCCTTTGAAAACCCACTTTCGTTATTTAGTTTCTGTCAATGAACCCCCTTCATCTATCCCTCTTACCATACATTCGTTCTCTCTCTTCCCCCCCCCCCCGTCATGTCACTCACAATTCGATTCCGTGCGCTCGCCGAATGATTAAACAGGTGAATAAATTGGGCGTAGCGCGTTTTGACAAAGACCACTTTCACTCGAGTTCTGAGTTCAATTCCTGAAGAGCTCTTTGTTACCCGAGAACAAGTCCCCTAACGACGTGTCTTTATCTTCTGTAACATACCGGAGCTTCCCTCCCAAATAAAATGGGAACCGGCATTTCCAAGTCTTCGGCGCACCTGAACAAATTCGTCTTTGTGCTTGGAAGCAGCGTCTTCGGCTTCGTTATTGTATTTATGCATTCCCGTGTCGGCGAGGCGTAGGATGGTGGGGTTGGAAAGGGAAGGGGGGTGCTGGTGGTTGCCGGTCTCGTCAGCAAAACATTAAACATTAGGGCGGGCGACAAGGAACGCTACAGAACGAGTTTGGGCCGTTCGTGTAATGTTGAGAAGGATATGCTGTGTGAAGGATATCTCTGCCGGCTCTTCTTCCTGGCCGTTTTGGCGGGCTGGTGCGAATGGAGGAAAGGGACGGCTCGGCGTCAGTCATTATTACGAGCTCTGTTTATGTTCCAATCGAATCTCTTCCATTATCAGCCAGATCACACTTTAAGCGCCTTTTTTCCCCGCTTGAATATTGTGGGATGAAGATGAGCCAATCCCTTGTCCCCTTACTGACTTTAATCACGAGCTATTATGTTGCTTTGTCCATACACGAAATTCCACTTCGAGGGTAGAATACCGTAATACATTACAAATTGGCCAATTGCTACCGTCGACTTTTCTGTGCGAGTTCTGCTAATCTGAGGACCCTAAACGCGGACAAGAGAAAGTAATGCTGTGGTGGAGAGTTCCCCCTCTGAGGGATCAGCTAGTTGCTGCTCCAACTACCACTTTCCCACAGTCCACGCGATTCTACGTTCAGATGGGAGTATTCCAGGGCATTGGGTCAGTTCCAGTGGAAGCTCAGGATCGAAAACCTTGGGAGTTTCTTGATGTAAGTGTTGGGGTGTTTCTGAGGGCATTCGCACAGCTGTACATCTCTTCATCACGCGAATCAAGTTGGTCACTCTCTGCCTTCGGCGTTGCAACTATTGTGAAACGCTCAGCCCTCTGCAAAGGCGATTGGGTCCTTCGGGAGGGCTGGAGGCATCGACTTTACCATTCTGCTACGATTCTTATTTCGGTCATCACAGAAAAAGAAATTCGTTTAGGATGACAAAAATATAGTTTGACGACTGACCATAAGAGAGAGGACAGCAAATTTCAGAGCAAGTTCTGAAGCGGATTTCGCTCTTCGTGGAAGACTGCTCGCCGGAAACTCTTTATTTCCTGACAAACACGCGAGGAATTCACCGATCACGCGGACGCCCTTCGTCATAACAGTCAATATTTATCCGTTTCGGGCTTCGTAATCCCCAAGGAATTTCTACGGGTCTCCGGGGCTCCTCAGGTTCGAGCTGAAGGGAAAGGACGTTCCTGACGAGGGTCGACCCTCGGATTCTTTGAAACCCTCCAGAATTGCCGAAAACTCCCACGAAACAGCCTTCTTTAGAAAACGGAACACGGGAAAACAGGGGCGAAGCCAAAGCCCCGGACTCAGCCCCAGGCCGCGGCTCCAATATATTACAAGGAGACCCAGGGGTAGTTTTTAGGGTGTGTTCCACCGGAGCCCCTCCACCACCTTCCTCCTCCTCGAACCAGAACATTATTTTTCTGTAACCCAAACCGCCGGTTCTTTTTTTTCAAGTCCTCCTCCTCCTTCTTCTTCTTCATCTTCTTCTCTCTTCTCACCGAAAGCAAACGCATCAGGTTGACCAACGACACCTCCCGCAGCTTTCCAGCTCCACCGAGTACCTGAGTTTTTGTGCCATCCGTCACCTGTAATTTGTAATCAAATCAGCCTCGATTTGGTAATTTTGAATCCTATCCGGATATATACCGTTGGAACCGCCTCGTCGAAGGTGGTGGTGACCCCACATACCGCTTAGGCTCCTGCAGCACTCCCCCCAGTAGCTTCTTGTTGAGCTCAAGAAGTGAACTGTTTTAAATAAATGTTCTTGATCACACGCGAAACTGGGGGATTCTATCATTCTTCAAGTATCATGACTGGCTAAGGGCAACTGGTCTGAGAGCTAAAGCTAAATGTGAGTGTCAGAAGAGGAGAGTGAATGTAGTATGGAGAGGCTTTGAGCACTGGGTGCATACGTTTCAAGTCAATAACTTCTGTTCGACGCTAGTCAAATCAGTCCGAGTCTTTTGATCTCGGTGTTCCCCGTGCCTGCCTTACGGGGCTCCTGCTTACCCCGTTTTGCACCACCCCAACGTGCTTTCCCCTTTTTTGCACCACTCCAGTGTGCTTGCTCCATTTGTACCACCCCAGTGTACATATTTCCCCTATATTCCCCTTCTGTGCATGTGCTTATCCTTGTGGTTCAGCTTTGACAAATATTCCCATTCAACCCCACCCCACTTTGATCCTTCTCACTTCACGCTCATGCTGTCTCACCATCCTTTCATTCTCCTTACACACCTTAGTACCTAAGCTCAGGTTTTCCATTGTGCTGCTCGACTCACCCTGTGCACTGGCTCTCCCCATAGTCCAGCTCTGCCACATCATCTGGCTCAGTCCTGGTGTGCGCTACCCGCCCTGCCCATTTGAATTACCACCCACGACCAGGGTACCCCCCCTTCAAGGGTTATCCTGTTGCTGCAGCGTGGGGGAGTATGTTCGACGCAAGTCAAATCAGTCTGAGTCTTTTGACCTTGGAGTTCCCAGCACCTGCCATACGGTACTCCCTGTCCCTTAATGACAAAGTCATTGTCTCCTCTTACCCACTAGTACCTGCAGAAATTCCCCTTCCACAGTTATTTCTAACGGCAGGGATTTCCCTGAAGTGGGGTTTTCCTTTCTTTATTTTTCGTCTTCTCCATTTCAAATTCCTCTCCACAAGAGACAGCTCCTCCCAAATTCATTCAGCTACGAACTCTGGCAAGCACACTGACACTTTCCTATATCTATTCTCCGCCCATACAGTTCGCTATCTCTTTCCAATGCAGTTTCCCTCGCCATTTCTCGCATTTACGAGTCACCCCCTTGTGTCACCCTTTTGTACACACTCTACTCACCTCATTGCATTTAATACAGTCCTCCTCACATACAGTTTCTTTTATTTAGGAGGTGGCAAGACGAGTGAGGTACAGCCCAGGAGCGGATTCTAGTATTTGGTCCACATGACTTGGGCAGTGCTACAGTGGGTTTGATTTCTACCTTACGCAGGTCCTCACCGGATGCGTGATATTTAAGAAGTACCTCCAACGAATTGGTAATGCTGCACACCCCAACTGCTGGTACTTCAAGGGAATGATGGATGATGCCTGCCACGCCATATTTCCACTCCAAAGGTGGGCAGGCTGGCAGATCATAGTGGAGGATACAGTCGGTCAGTTCAGGTTGGTACGCACTATGTGGATTCCGAAGACAACTGGAGGCGTATAGTTCAATTTACACTGGCAATAATGAGCCAAAAGAGGATGGAGCTTCCTGACGAGGAGCTAGTATCCCGCAAGGACGAAGAATGAAAGTAAAGGCCATTCCTGAACCTCCCAAACTGTTGGGCAGTACGGGAGGATGTATGATGGAAAGGGCGACACGCTGCAATCTCCTCGTGAGGGTGAAAAGGACAAGAATCGCAAAGGCGTGCGAGTGAACCTGATGCAACACTTGTTACAGTAAGCACGCAGAAGTAAATTCATGGGGCCTCGATGGGAATTGTTAATAATCTTCTTTTCTCCCCTTCAAACTTTCGTTTGTTTCCTAATAAAGATGACTCCCTGAACCCTCGGAGAGAGTTATATCAGTCGACTGTTATGTAAGTTGTTGTTCGCTATCATGCAAGAGCCCTATTGCCCGTCTGTTACCACGCAAAGTAGCCCCTGGGGACAATCAGGGAGGAGTTCTTAATCTGGTTTCCCGCCTGATCTAACTATTTACATGAGTGGCAAGTTTGGAAGGGACAGATAAACAAAGTTGTTTTTTTCGAACTCTCCTGCAGACAGGTTGAGACCAATGGCAGGCCTCAGTCTTTCTTCCGGGACGACCCAATAGTGCCGCTCCCTCTCCCCCATCAATGCCCCTACTTGCAGACGTTTGACTCATACCCTGTGAGAATCAGATGGCTCAATGACTCAAACCGTTAAGCTCAGGCACAACAGCGAGAATCCACAACGTTACGATCCTGACCTCTTGCACGCCTCATCGCTCTAGGCAATGCAGTGACGCCACACGAATGGCGTGATAGTGGCGGTAATCCCTTCCACGGATAACCTCCACCCATGCAGAAGAGTAGGGAGAGCCCGGAGACAGCCTGAGTTCCCATTAGTCGACTGAACTATGCAAAGCAGCCGCAAACTCGGAAGGCTTACTGGGCTTAGGGGCAGATGGGGTCACACACCACCGCACCTGATCCTGAACGAATCCAAGACCTGCCACAGCGCATTCAACATCCAGCCAGATGCTTACGGCGCAAGAACGGAGAGACGTGGAACACCGAGTCCACCAGATCAAACTCGAGTGTGAATGTGCGCGGACGGGACACTATGTAAAGGCCTAGTTAAGCACGTACAGTAGAGCGTACCACTCTATACAGACTTATTAGCCTTCGAACGGTCAACCTCCCAAAAACCAAGATCCACGCGGTACCGTATTGCAATACAATCACCCTTCTGGTAGCGGGAAGTAATAGGACCCTTGTGCGTGATAGAAACCAACAACTATTGTCACCGAACGCTAAACTTGCCCCTTTTATTCCTTCATTATGAATCAGTCATGTTGAATCTTGCTTTGCATCCAACACCTGTATCTACGAGAAAGTGCGGAGGCTTACGCAGTCTTTGTTCCACAAATTCTTTAACTGGAAGACACAGGTGGGGCGTTAGTTATTCACCGAGGACACAGCTAATTACCTGCGTGAAGGAAAGAGCTGATGTAACACATTTTCCAACACCTGAAACCCCATCAAGTCGGACAATGACAAGGTTCAAAAATTCAATGACAGGATCGTAAACCTTTTTACGCGCTAGACCCAGAACTGGCAGATTACAGGCTCGTTTCTTCATTTCATTCTGACTCCAACTAACGGTCAATAAAATGCCAACTGTCAACTAGTTGATCGACAATTTGTGAATCGTGTAATTTTCAAACAGCCGCAAATTTGATATGACTCTTGTTTAGAATAGTAGAGATCCACTATCCAGTATAGCATGGAGGACATTTAAAAAAATACCTCGTTTGACTCATCACACAGCTGTGTTTCCTTATCAAAATGGCTGTTCCTTAGCGCTCATAAGAGAGTCCTATCAGTCGGAAGTCGTGGATGCTGTTTCACTGGCACACGATGGCACCCACAGAACCCAAACCTGTTTAAGTCTCCTGGTTAAAAGCTATTGGCCGTGTGCTACCACGCAAAGATCCGTACCATCTGGGAGGAGTTGTTAGTTTGGGCTAATTTCAAAGGGAAAACAACTGTGACCACGTTGTTTTGTCATATCCTTCTTCCCGAACTGAGCGAAACGACTATAAGCTGGCTTAGCGTCAGTCAAAGCTGGAAGGTTTGGCTGCTCTTCCAACAACGTCTGTTTGATGCGCCACAATGACCAACTATGGAACGCCATCTGTGAATAGGTGAGAGGTGGAGGTTCAGCTAACACCTCCAGTCCCTCAAAGACACTACCATCTCAAGGTTTGAGTTAACTGTAGCAAGGCCACTTGGGATGTTGGGGTATGGCACCGTGACACAATCGTCTTAGGAGAAAGTTGGTTGAGCCAGTTCATACTTCTTTTCTTTCAAAGATTCTCCATCCTGCACGTTTTGCGACTCGAATGCAACTACCTTTGAAGTACGAATGAATGAATCAAATAAACTTCATTTTTTTAAATAATACAACCGTTAGTTTTAAAAACTGTGAATTCAAGAAAAATCAGTTCCCCTAATAAGCTATGCCCACAATAGGGAGAACGAGCTTAGAAATGAGCTATCAATGACCAATGACCAAAGAACGATAGTATAATTTTTTATACTGAATAAGCCACTTAATTAAGGCTATTAGTTTTCCAAAAACGAACTCCTCAATACTAAATTTATTTTGTTGGCATGACTGGACAGAGCCTCTTTTATCTTAGCCAGTGGGCTGTTATATATCCGAATGCTCTTGGTAAAATAAACATTTTAAGCTGCCGTAGTTTTGAATAGAGGTTGTTCTGCCGCGCAGAAGGTGTCCGACTGTTCCATGCTGTCACTTCTTTGTGGCGCCATCTTCCCTGACTCGCTCCTGCTCCATCCTGGCCCTTTCCTTTCCCTTTTTTAAATCTGTTACTACTCAAACTCAGTTCGATTGGACAATTCAGGCTGTTTTATCCATCCAGTTTGGTGTTGTGTTGGTGGCCATGCATGGGCGGTTTAAGTGTTGTCATGTTGGCCCAAGTGGCTTGTTTGGGGAATATGGCGGTTTTTTATTCTAGCGAGATCGCGCGCGTGTGCTCGTCTGGTCGAAGATGCCTGCTTCTGTACACCAACTTACTTAATCTTGCATCTATATTCTTGTGTCAACCGAATCTGAATAGACCGTGTATGCAAGCCGAGATAACTTGCCCTTCAAGATAGCGTGTGCTCCAAAAATCGACTCTTGGTGGCTACCCGCAAAAGAACCTTCTGGCAAAGATATATGCCACCCAAGTAAATAGTTAGATCAGATTAAGAACTCCTTGCAGATGAGACGGGTCACACACGGGCAAAGGCTCTCCACCGGGAGACTGGCTAAATGACGACCTGCCTTACCTCCACAGGTCTGGGTTCGATGGATGCTGAACAGGCCCTTCGATGATACCTGATCCCCGAATCTCTATGACTTTCGACTGACGTAACTCTCGTATGAGGTTTCGGGAACGGTCCTAGGTATCAATAGGTTGTTTGACGGACGTCAAGCAGAGTCGTAGTTTCCACAAACATTCGGGCGTCATGATGTGCACGAGTGGAACTTGGGTTATTTAACTATCAATTAGGTTCGGTTCTCTTTCTAATCGGTCTACGCCTCATTAAGCAGATCACACTTAGGCAAATGGACGGGCTCAAGCCCTCACCCCTTTTCTTCGCTGGTGGGAAAAATACACGGACTTGACTTGACCACAGAAGCAGGTGTGGCGGCTTTTCTCGTTTGTTACACCCTCCTTCCTCCTCCTCATGCCGCCCTCACCGCTTCTATACCTCGTCAATGCCAGCAATAATTATTTCCTTCTGCCCTCATGAGGAAGTCGAAAAAGGGCCTTGAAGAAGAAGAGGGCGAAGTAGCAGAAGAAGGTCCGTTTTTCGCTGTTCAGATCCCGCGTCTTACAGGTCACAGCCCGCTGGACTCGGCCAACACGCATCTACACTTCGACAAAACCGCCACATGACCATTACAAGGGAACAATAGGTAGAGTGAGAGGAGAGGGGTAAAGGTACCAGCCACCACCTGCTGCTCTGCTTCTCCTAGTCAACTATACGCAATATGTCATAGGCCTCTTGAAACTCGGCCGTCTGGTGACCCGACGCTGTCGAACGACGAAATGTTCAATTATTTCACTGCGACTCTCCTTCTTCCAACGATCGCTCTCTCGGTTTAATAATCGTATTTGCTCTTTAATAACCACCGCGAACCACCTTGTTTTCTTCAATGGAATCATCATAAGCTTCGTCCCTCCTGCAGCTCAGCCAGCAGATTACGTCTCTCCAATCGCACGCAATTCACGATGTCCTGCGGCAGATGAAGTTCGCATCTGCCAATCCCCCCCTCACAGTTCTTCCACAGTGCAACTCACCACCTTCCACGCATCTCACTATAGCACAGGAGCCGAGAGCCAAAATCAGTGGACCTATGAGTTGAAAGCTACTAAACAATTTATAATTTCCTTAGCTCTACTAAGTTATGTGATCGGCTGAAAAACTGAGACCTTCCGAAAAACACTATTTGTGGAAGGGGTTGAGAGAAAATGGCTGCACCAGACCAGCTCATGAGCTCTAACACGTTAGTTTCCCCTCCAGGTCCCCCGGTAAATATTTCGGATCCCCAGCGTCTCGCATATGCATATCACGTCCAGTGTCTCAAGTGTTAGACCCATTACTCATGTGTCATGATGAAGTTTGAGACATCTTTAATGGCCGCAATAATTCAACTTCCTGAGTTGCCAAATTTGCAATGGAATTTCCGCCCAAGAAAACGGAGTGCAAAGGAACGAGCTGGAGAGCCCAATGGTTTCCAAAGCGCTCCAAAGGAAAGTAGAAGGGCGTACTTTGAGCTCAGCAGAGGGTGTTGTGCAGATCGAAGAAGACGGTAACCACGGAAGGAGGCTACAATTATATCAGGGAAGACCGAAAGACTGATACGCGTCCAGAAAATGACCGAGGTTGTTGAACGGAAGAAATATCTGGTGCGTAGCAACACACAACTTTCCGCCACCCCTTTAAGTTCGAACACCACCTACATAGGCGGGCGCTATATCTTCGTTCAACGCATTTTTACTGGAACATTTATGGAGAACAAAATGTACGTACTAGTTAGCTGAGAGTACTCCGAAAGGTTGATCGAAATCGTTAGAGCCGTTTTTGAGAAAATTGGAATACCGATAAATTAATATTCGACAAATCTCCTTTTCTGAGTTAACTTGGCTTATATCTTCGTTCAACATATATATACAGAAAGAATTATGGAGAACGAAATGTTGGTGTGGGTGACTAGAAGACACTCCATTAGGATTTATCACATCTGGTGAAAAAGTTACCCTGGAATTTACGGAAATGTTCGAAAAACGTTATTTTCGACACATTTTGATTTTTATCTCTGTTCAATGGACCGTCACAGGAACATTTATTGAGAGGAATATGTAGGTATTAACTTTTTGATAACATCCTGTGAGTTTGGTGGAAATCGCTGAAGCCGTTTTGCCAAAAAGCGTAAAAAACCTATTTTTGCTTCAGGGGCCCATATCTCCGTTCACCGTATTTTCATGGAGATATGTATGAAAAATAAAGGTTAGGTATTGATTAGGAGAAGATAATTTGAAAGTTTAATCAAAATCGTTAGAGCCGTTTTCGAGAAAAATGCGAAAAACCCTAGTTTTTGGTACATTTTCGTCCCCCCCCCTTCCCATCGGCCGAAATCGTCCATAACCTTATTTTGGTGTCTACAAAAAATAACGAACAAAACAAAAAAAGAACCAGCTCAATCGGATCAGCCGTTCTCCCGCAAATTGAACTACAGACACACACACACAGACATACTCACACACGGACCGCGCTCTGAAATTAGGTTTTGGTTTATTATTCATTCTGAATAATAACCCTATGTTTTCGGTCACGAAAAATTTTTTACAACCCCCCCTCAAAATTTGATACTTTACGTTTCAAGACTTGGAGATTCCAAATTTGCAATGTCCGTCCGCCGTCCCCCGTCTCCCTGTCCACCATCCCCCGTCCCCCGTCCGCCGTCCGGGCCGTTTCGTGCCTTTAACGTGGTCTAAAAAATTCGTTCTTTCGCCCAAAAATCCGATTTAGTATCTAGTTGTGCCCGCCATCTCGGCAATCCGATCGGACGAAGCCCGTGGTTGTAATGGGCAAAAAACGGTTAAAAAAATTAACGAAACGCAGTACAACGCGGGAGCTACAGCGTTTCGTCATTAACTCCCTCCCGTCTCATTAAAAAACTCGAGGCGAGCGAGCAGCGCGCCTCCCGCTCGCTTCCCTCCCAACGACTCTGCCTCCCGCTCTCCACTCAACTCGCCTTTCGCTTTGAGCGCCCCCGTTCCAATTTCCCCGACGTTTTGGTTTTAATACGATTCAATTTTTTTAGATTCTTTCGTTTCATTCTCATTTTGTTTTTTTTTCATAGATTTTTGGTTAAATTTTGATATTAGTATTTAGTGTGCATGTTTTCATATTAAAATTCAGTTTTTTCTAGATACTTTCGTGTTTTTTTTTGATTATTTTAATATTACGATTCAGTTCTTTTCGACCTTTTTTGGGGTTTCATTATGATATTTTTCGATGCTGAATCGAACAGGATGGATCTCGGAGCATTAATGCTAGGTCAAGCTGATTATCCGAATAATAAACCGTTGTGTAATAATTTGCAGGGTTTTAGACTCAGTAGGGTCTGAAACGTAAAGATCTGAAGAAAACCCAATTTTTTTTTTGGCCGATTACTATACTTTCCTTCCCTTCGGGTAGCGGAAAGTAAAAAGGAGGTCATAAGTTCGGGAGGGGAAGGAAAAACCCACGGGAAATTTTTCTTTTTGTGAGGCATTCGTGATCATGGAAGTTGTGTCCAGTTTACCTGTTCTTCACCAAACCACCACTACAGGAATGTTGTGCGTCCACATCTTGAGCTTAGTAAATCGTGATCTTCGACAACACCGAATCTAAGATGTTTCTTGGAAGGGACTCGAGGACGAGGTCGTATTTCAAGGAGGTTATGCGCCTAGTAGCCGACCATCCTGCAGATTTCAATGACGCGATAAGATATGACGCGGCTTCTATTAATAGTCGGACGTTTCTGAGAGGTCGGTGACTCCTATAAATAATGATTGAGGACTGTTGGCTAGTTAGGGGCGTCTGTATCTGAGGCTGTGTCTGTGCCTGAGTCCGAAGAGCTCTCTCGGGCTAAGATGGAAAGGAGAAGTGGTGAAAGGGAGCGAGCGAAGCAATGGCTCATTAATGCGATGCTCCTCGTAGGCCACACGTTTTACGACGCAAGCGCTTTGAGCCGAGACGAATCCCCAGGCTCTGCCTCAATTTACAAAATAGCTGGCGGGGCAACGCACATTCCGTTGACTTCCCAAGTCAAGTTCCCTTTCGAGAGCTCGAGACGGCGGATGACCCAAATGCTCGCTCTTCTCTCCTCGCAAGCGCTTCCTATCTCAACCGAACTTTGACGTGATTCCTCCACATGGCCACCAAGCAACTATGAGACCACGCGCGTTGTAGTCACAAAGAGTGCACAGCTCTGCACGGCAGTGCTCAATCATTCAAACATAATGAATTATTGCTGGAAATTCAATTATTAGCACGTGCCGCAGGCAGCTCCTTCTATTCGTTGCTGGTCTAGATTGATACTGAACGAACGTTTTGAATAACTTTGCTACAGAATGACACATAAACAGCGCGACACACGACATTCCTTTGTTTCCTTTTCAGTCAGTAACTTTTAATTCGCGCCCAACGAAGCCAATTTGTTTATGAACGTGATTGAACGTCTTACGTGGAAACTAATAGTGCTTCACCTTATTGGGTTGCTCCTAGTATAAAGGAGCATGGGGAACACCAGAACTTCAAATTCTGGGTTTTGGTTGGGAGGTTGCGAGCCCGAGGGACCGAGTTACTTATATACTTATTTTGTGGAGTGATTTCGTTCCCTCCCAGTGTGACGATTTTTGGCAGTTAGGCTGAGGCATGTTCTATGCTAAATGTTTGGATTCGCAAGGAGGAAAAGAAAAGAGAAAATGGATGGTCTTGAGTTGGAGTGCAGTATTAAGACCATTAGTAGTTGTTCCTGAATTGTTGCTCCTGGAAGGATGCGTTGATTTGGACACAAAACAGTTTATACACTGCACGACGTAAAAAGGAAAATGAATGTTCGCCTCCGTAATGTTATTTAAGTACACAAACGAGAAAAAAGACGATAAAGGTACAAGCCTGATTTCGAGGTGGTTAATAGGTAGTAGGAAAACCAGCGAATTGTGGTGAAAAGGAATGATTAGAGTCAGAAGGGCGGGGAAAAGGTTTCAGATGAACCTATCTTTGAGAAGGCGGTAGAGGAGGCTCTCCCAAGGTGGTTATCCGTAGCCCTTTCTGGATCTGTCCTCCGACTCAAGGAATAGGAGGGATAGGACGATAGGTTAAATAATAACAATAAACACGGTTAAAGGAAAGACGATAACAATTTTCTGACTCGAACATTAAAGCTACAATAAAATCATCAAAACCCAGCAAATGGTTGTCAGTCTTAATTCCCTCAGCAGTGCGACAAATGTAAGGGAACTTTTCGTCTTGGCTTCGCTGTGACACTTTGCAAAGGGTGCTGTGTCAGTCGTAGAGTGGGCAGAAGACTGGTGTAATTTTATTTGACTTTAGGCACTCTATCAGACGAGCCACGGGCTGTTCGATATTCGATCACCTCTGTTGCCACCAACTCATCCGTACTAAAGTAAACTATCACAGTACCTACTGTTGACGCCAATATATCTCGGGCAAGCCGGCAGCGTTGTTCGACAATTTGGCAACCCCAACTAACCTCTTCAATGTCGCCGATCCCCAACAACTTGCGTTGATTGTGGCGAAAATAATACCAGCCCCTAGCCTCATTGCCGCATTCATTGCGCCTACGATCGGCAACGTAGTCTGTGCCTCCACCGTCCTCCATTCTTTCTATTTCACGGTCTCTGGATCCGAAGGCTTCTCAAGATAGCCATAACTACTGGACATTTCTGGACAAGGTGATGTGTCATTCAACCCTGACAGTCTCGGTATATCACTGCCGAATTAGGGCATAGTAAATACTTGGTTCGTATACTCCGAGGAACAGCCGAAAGCGAGAAGAACAAAGGATTTCCGTCGGCTTCAATCGTCTCCTACCCGAATTTCTGGTCGAATCATACCGTCTTTATTTTCTTTTAGTTCCAGAATCATTTATTTTACCCCATATTTAATATTTAAACGAGAGCATTATTCCTTTTTTAGGTTTTCATGTACAGCTCTTAGCTCAATTATCTTTTTCTTTAGCACCCATGATACCACTGTGCACTTATATGAATACAGTAATTTAGTCGTTTATTTTTCTTACATCATTTCTCACATTGTTCGGTTGAATAATCTCTCTTTCTTTTATCAACACGCGTCAGATTGATCGTAGCCCAGACACAGGCTACACAATTTACGCCAAACTTACACCACCCCAGCCACGCCCTGCACACTATTCCTCCACTCCATTCACCATTCATCTCCACCCTTGTCATGAACCTGTCTCATTATCTCCTAAAACCTCTTGCCTTGCTAATCCCTTTCATCGTCGCACATCCCCCACTGAAACACCACATGCCCTGGCGTATCCAACAACCCACACTAGCACGCACTGTCCGATACCAGCTCCAACCCTCCCTATTTTCCTTTAAATCTCCGAGCTCTGTGATGATCCGGGTGGTATAATACGTCATCCACTGCTAACTACTAATCCATGCACAGTTAGTTTTGGACCGACTTCACCGACAATCTCAATTAGGCGTTCTTTCTCAATCTCATGGACTCACAGCTCAAATCTTTAGGAATGTGAAGACCTGAAGGTTGTTTTCAGTCGATTAAATAGCTTCGTAGGTCTGAAAAAGTAAAAAATCTCTTTGAAAGTCCTTTCGGACCGTCTGAAACCCGAATTCCTCGAACGCCTGTATGTCTGCGTCTACGACTATAAGGGGTCTGCACTCGCACGTGAGTGACATAACTTGGTATTCTTTATTGTTCCATTTATTTTACTGTTTTTTGGTCAAAAGCCGTCCCAGGAGGGGTGGAATGGACCGTAACAATGGGTGCGTGTTTAGTTATGTTAGGATCGGATAATTGAAGGTTTCGCTTTGCAGTGGTGAAGGAACACATGGCAGGTGCTCGGGTACCCACTGATACAGTTAATGGAACATCCCTGCGGTGCAAGCGTTACTTCTGAATGTGTTCTGTTCAGTTAGTGAAACTGCCCATTGCGGTAAGAGACAAACATCGTAAACATTAATTGTAATTATTTACAGCAATTCGCGGCGTTAGTTCGACCTTCTCTCCCCCCCCCCCCCCCGCCCAACGAAGTTTTAACAGTTTGCCGTAGCGACATCCCCGACAATCTGGCACTCGTCTGACGGAGTTGCGGTCTTATTTCGAGCCTCCGACGAATTCGTGTCCGAGCTCCTCTCGAAAATGTCACCGCAAGTTGAAATCAAGGGAAGCCTGCAAATCTTGAATTTCGAGATCAGTTTTCTGTTGCTCCGAGTTCCACGGAACAGGTTCAGGGCGGCGCTCTGAGAGCAAAAAAGGGCCGCTCACGGAATGTACTCCAGGAGGTTTTTTCCGAAAAAAAAGAGGGGAGAGATACAAATGGGTAACAGGCCCCGAAGAAGCGTTTCCTTATTGAGAGCGGAGTTGACCGAAAGTGGGGGAAGGAATGTTGCTGTAGTGTGTGCATTGCTCCCGGAGCTCAAGGACGTTCCTGAAGGGGGTGAAAAATCCTTTGGCTCTGGCTGGAGAAATGAAGTTCCGCGGAATGCTCTTCCCTTGAGGATGAACTTGCCAAAAATTGCACGTGTAATTTGGTAGTCACAAAACTAAAGTTTGTTGCGTAGCACGACCACTTATTAACGCTGTATATTTCGTCGTGCTTGAGTTGTAACACCAGCGAACCAAGACACTCCAACTAACGACCTAAAATAAGAGATATATTTTGGACTATTCGTGAGCTCTACTCATCAATACTGACAATTGCACTACAACGAGACCTGCAACGTCCTGTAACCGCTCCATGAGATCTAAGGGAAAGAACGGTGTCATGCATCCAAATGAGTGGTCACCGGAGGAAATGCGGCCGTGCGCCAAAATATGGCTCCACTGGCATAGTGAAGACCTAGTAGGAAAGGCTTGACGCCAGAGATGATTTTTAAAACCACAACAAACCTGGCCATCGAGACCAGTGGCCAGTACGTGAACCAGGAAGGAGATATGTACCACACTGCACAATTAAATATGGCATTAGTGAGAGGACCATAATTTGGCCAGCTTTTATTAAACAATGTAGAGTGGTGAGGCAACAGCGCTCCATCAATAACTGGTAGTTGATGTCTGAACCGAGGGTGTGAAGTTTAACGGCAGCGTACCTTAAAAACTTACGTTGGACTCGTTCAATTTGGTAAATTGACGATGTATAAAAAGGAGACCAGACCCCTAAAGCATACTCCAAGTGAGGCTGGACAAGAGATTTGCACAGGAGGGTGATAGCGTCAACGTTGTTGAAGTCCCTTGTATGCCGCTTGAGGAAACGCATCCCATAGTCACAGATGGAATCAATATGCTTCATTCATTGAAGTGTGGCGATCAGGAAGCACACTGAGGTCCACGAATGACGTCTTCCGAACGAGGGAACTCTTGCCAAGAGAGTAGCCAACGACGAGAGCGAGATGCAAGCTGTAGGTTCGGCACCACTCCTCAAGCCTAATCAGGCAGGCATGAAACCGAGTCTCTTATAGTACTTACAGCCGTCAGTAAATACGAGGCAGAAAGCCGAAAGGGCAACTGAAGGGATGCTATTAATAAGCAGAATGAGGAGGGATGGTCCAATGTGGGAGCCCTGAGGAACACTGGAGGAGGCAGCAGATGGCAAGGACGTAGACCCCCTCAACCTGACAATAAGCCGTCGGTCACGAAGATAGTCAGCCTACCACGAGAGCAAGACACCATGCAACCTCAGAGAATGAAGCAATGCGATGAGATGCTTGTGAGAAACCCTATCGAAGGCCTTCGAAAAATCTGTCGAAATTACAACTAACTGTCCAAACTCCAAAAAGCATCGATGGACGAACTCCTGGACGACCAGTAAATTGGTCACTGTAGATCTTCCCCTGGGAAAGACGTGCTGTTCCACCGGCATAAAAGGGCAACCAACAACTTCTCTAGGATCTTCGGGGCCGACGGGATGGACTATATTGATCGATAGTGGTCCACATAATCTGTCACCAGACTTATACACGGGTGTAACAAATGATGATTTCCACAAAGCAGGAAAAGTTCCAGAAGAGAGTTACATAAGGTCCTCTCCAGGAGATATGACCTATCTCAATTACAACATACACTCCCTCATTGCTGGATGATTCTGGCCTTTTGATTATTGGGTGAGTTGTGCAGCTGTCAAGGGGTCAAAAGAAAAGAGGAAGGTTCTACGGAATTGAGAGTGAAGCGGATGGATAGATTGGCATGGAGACTCACTGTACCTCAGCTGAAATTCGACGCAAACATGAAACTGTTTTTCGGCTGTGGAAGGCAGCTCATTCAAATGACGTCATGCGAAATTATACGAAAGTAAATCTATATTGTAGTATTCTAAACATCCTGAATATTACACTAAATGAAGATATCTTTGGCGCGAAATATTCAGAACGTACCTAAGGAGGGAAGGAGATAGTGAAAAAGATCATACCCGACACAAAAACCGATCAACAACCGTCTTGCCAGCCGCGCAAAACCGTTCTACTCTTCGACATCGAAGACAATCGTGATTCAGGACGGTGAAGGCTATGTTTACTGACTTACGTGGTTCCAATTCACCAGGAGTATGGCCTCACACAGATTCAAATGTCGCGAACTGCGGCTCACTGTGGATACCACGTTCAATATCACAAACCCCCAGTCATTAGAAGAATCCGGGGCACTACCAGTGAGGCCAGAGTTACACATATGGTTTTAATTCGTCGGTCCCCCATCAGAATAGGCTCAACTGGAGCTAAACTAGTACCTGCCCAAGTGAATGCGATCATGTTGATGCAAATTTACCGGTGGGAGTGACCTGATCTATTGGAAGTGAAAACAGGATCTAGTCAGCACTATTATAGATGCAACCAACGTTCATTCGTTACCGGGGGAATTAGAACATGTCTATCGCAGTACGGACCAGATACAACAAGTACCACATTAAACGGTGTGTAAGTAAATGCTCACTCGCGAATGTTAGGGTTTTCTTGCTCCGTCAACTGCGTTAGTTATAAAAGTTGCAACTGTAGAGTGCTCTAAGTCTGGCGTTTGCCTCAGGGAAGACAAAACAAGAGATGATTGAAACCAGGACCAACTAGAAGATGAAGCTACAGGATACAGATCAAGATGACGACATTACTTACTACTCTGCACAAGCGCGAATAGGTGGAGTGTTGAAGGGGGAAGGGGGGGAGAGTGTTCATTCAGAGCATTCTTGAGTCCATTGAAAATTCCTCCGGACTAACGTCTAGCCTGTTGCGTAGGAGGTCTGCGTCTGCGAATTGCAGAGGCGTGAGAAGTTGATTTTTTTTTTCGAGAAGACTCTGCCGGTGCCTGAGCTTGCCCAGGGGGGAGTCAAAGCGTCTGGCGCGGCTTCACATAAGAAACCGAGTAATTGACCGCAGCGGCGGCCTCCGAAGTTTACGCGCGGTCGTTTCCCGTCTGTTTGAGTCTCGTCGTCTCGCAGACATTGCGCCGGGAGGCCACGCCCTGAGACTACAACCGAATTCCTGAACGGTTCGGGGGGAACTTGGGTCATTTTGAGGGAAAACCAGGGATACTGTGAAGCGTGTTCTCTTACGCTAGTGACGCTGAATATAATCGGATACCTGAGTTGTGATCAGGTTTTGTTTGACAACACAACTCCCCATCCCTAATCGCAACGCTGCCAGGGCCTTTGTAGTAAATGGAGCACCGCTCTCTATCCTGTCTTCATTTATGCGGGTAACTTAGAGTAATCGTAATCTGTAACCTACATAAAGGTTCGCAAACTGTGTACTTCTACTAATGTACCACTCACTATACAACCCGACCGGTATACCGCCTTGGGGGGCCCTTACGACTCCGTGGGTAACACCTGCGGTTTTCCCCTGAGCTACACTGGCAACATGATAGCAGTAATCCTGAGTCCCAATTCATGCGTTAACTCAACTGACAATGTTGAGTTGATGACGAGAAGAGTCAGCATGAGGATGGAAGAACGGTAGAAGGTCTTCCGTTGTCCCGAAAGAAACGTTCAGTGCGGCAGTCAGCTTTGCAGTCCATCGATCCTTCTGCTCTATGTTTTACGTTGCCCTTTTTCCCTTACTCTGGCCATCGAGAATCTGAGCACTTTTTTTCACTGAAATGTTCTTCTTTCTTCAGCAAGAAGGTGTCTCAGCGTTGTGTTTGCTAGTCTCCTGATAGAAAATAGTAATCCTGAGATAGCTTAGTCTCTGACGAGCTAATATTACCTTTTAATACTAGTGGAACCTAACATAACATGTTCGGCAAGCCGAATTGGCTGGGTCTTTGTCCTCCAAAATGCCCGCACTAGCAGTAACGGAAAGTCATTGTTTCCTGGAGACAACGAATTTCCCCTTTACTGGGCTTTCCCATCTATGTCCCCCCCCCCCCTCATCAATGTTAGATTCCTCTTCCCAACAGACAGCTCCTTCAGCACTCGGTTCTCGGTTTCAAGTCCCCCCCCCCTTCGTGCGCCCAACAATACTTACAGAACCACAACCACATGTCGAAGAGAAGGCTGAAATGCGTGACAGTGACTTATGTAACAACCTCTTGTTCCGCCACACTCATCGATACTGTGTACTTGCTTCGGGGCTTGCAGAGTCTGTTCGTGTGCCAACAGTTAATTTCTCTTACAACGCTAATGTACAGATAACACCTAGATCGCCCGTTCACACGTCCTTTCATCCAGCAGTCAAGTCTCAATTTCCTCAAATCGGTCTCAAACCAGAAATTCGAGCGCTGATTGACCGACGGAGCAAGGCGGAAAGATAGTAGACTTCAAAAGATCGATCTCGTTCCAAAATGGCCAGGTGACGGGGGGGGGGGGGTAAATTGATAAAAGCGAAGGAGCGTGGAGGCAGAGGTGCACGAAGGAATCCATCTCATTACCATAGCAGGTTGGGAAAAGGCTCCACCATTCATTGGGTTAGTGGAGTCGGCCCTTAATTATGTGATTCCCGCCGCCCTAAAAATAGAATCTCTCCCCTGGGCCTTCCTTAAGGGCTCAGAAGTGCGTGTTGTGTTATCCCACCCACTCAGCGTTCCTGCCTCAGCCCTACCTCATCTTTCGGGACTTGAGGCCCATCTTCGAGTCCAAGGCGCCAAAACCTTCGTTCACGATGACGACTAGCGAACCACTTCTGGGTCAAATAAAAAATATCTACCCGTCACACAGCTTTCCTCGGCCGTTAATACGAACTCTGCGGAACTTTGAGTTCTATACATTACTTGATACCTAACATGGGTGGCTCTTGCCATCAGCTAATTTATGGGTCCGTCGACGCGATTTAGTTTGAAAGGTTCTCGTTCATATTTATGGAGTTTGTGGCGTGTCTGGGCCCTATATACTTAGCCAGACAAGAACTCACTAAACTCACCTCAGATATAAAATAAATAAATAACTCTTCTTGAGGAGAAAATAATGAAATGAAACTGCTAACGCAATTATACCCACTTTGAATTTAATCGAACAAATAGAAGTGAAATAAATTAATCGAACTTCTTTCAATATTTAGTCAAGTACCTAATTTGGATCATTATGAAAGACAATATCAGGGGAAGTGGGTTAATAAACAGGGGTTTGATCCAACAATATTCAAGCAAGGGAGGAAAACACTGAACTTAAAAACTCTGGCTGATAACGGAGAGGCTTGATTGATACGTCGCAGGGCGTGTTGAAGGAGAACCGACAGCAATGGGAGCTGTATCCTTCACAAGTTATGAAGGGAACTCTGGGAAATAAATGGTCAATGAAATGCCAAAGTAGTTTAAATTCTGGAATTTTTTAGGAGGTTCCTAATTTACTTATGACCGTCATTAGTCACCATTGTGTAGGTAACTTATTATGTAGCTTTAGACTTCATAATGCTATTTTTGTGAGTACTACCACCGAGAGCCATTTTTAAAGAAAAAACAAGCAAAATCGATTTTTCTCGAAATTTTCGATAACTCGTTGTGCAGACCACAAATAAACACTACCGTTCTCTGCTCTCCCCGACACTGCTCTCTCGTACAACACACAAATATTAATCAATAAAATGTTAAAGCCCTAATTTTGTATTATTTTTATTTGGGAGATGCGTCACAGGGTTTTTGAGGAACAAAGTATATTTATGAATCCTTTAACTGGGAATGCTGTAATTCTCTACGACTGCTTTACGTTGAATGAACGATAAAAAAATGGCGATACAAAAGTCTGCAACGGAAGTGTTAATATAAAATCTTGTGCGAAGCGTTTCGTGGCTTTAGTTACTAATTCAAATATTTATCAAATATAAGACCCCGCGTCACGCATGCCTCCACTGTGTGGTGGAAGGCGACACGCTGGCTGGCAGTACAAGGAAAGCTCCAACAACTGCAGCGGCAGGCGTGTCTTGCTATCACAGGGGCGATGGGTACATGCCCTACTGCTGCAATGGAAGTCCTTCTGAACATCTCACCTCTTCATATACACATTCAGAGGACTGCTTACGTGGGAGCGGCAAGGCTTTTGCAGACAGGTAACATATCCACCAGGGTTAAGGCGAGCCACCACGGAATAACTAGACAGTTTAATATAGAAGAGGCAGCAGTCCTTGCTACTGACGTTATGCCAGAGCAGAAGAATTTTCGGCTGCCATTCAGCGTCAGCTTTCACTCACAGGAACGGTGGGAGCAGGAGAAGTTCCAGACCGAGGTGGGCGCCCTGTGGTGGTACACCGATGGTTCAGTCACGGGAGGCAGAGCTGGACTGGGCATTGTTGGGCCCAACTACAATCTGGCTAAGCCGCTGGGAGAGTACGCCACGATATTCCAAGCTGAAATCCTAGCTATAAAGATCTGCGCAGAAGAGATCCTGTCTAAAGGACTCAAGGGCAAGCGGATCTACATATCTCGGACAGCCAGGCCACATTAAAGGCCATTGCAGCCTATAGCTTCAGGTCCAGGCTGGCATGGGAATGCCTTCATGCGCTCAAGCAGCTTGGCGCCCACAATAGGCAATCTCTCATCTGGGTGTTGGCTCACAGGGGGCATGAGGGCAGTGAAAAGGCTGACCGCCTCGCGAAAAGGGGTACAGAATCCCTACCCATTGGGCCTGAACCACACGTGGGTCTGACGAAAAGTCACCTGAACCGTCTGGTTGCTCGATGGGAGATACAGGAAAACGGCGCCCATTGGCATCGCCAGCCACGACTAAGACAGGCGAAAAGGCTTGTCACGTCTTCCTGTCAAAGGGTGAAGGCGATGCTGACACTCTCTATAGAAGATCTGAGAGTACTGATAAGCTTCTTCACCAGGCACTGCCCACTCAGATACCACCTCAGCAAGATGGGCATCTCAGAGGCGGTGGAATGCACACTTTGCGACAAGGAGGACGAGTCAGCAGAGCATATCCTATGTGAATGCCCTGCCTTGGCAGCAAAACGATTTGAAAACTTCGGTCAGGGGACCCCAGAACCCCAAACCGTAGCAGACACTGCGATGAAGGACACACTCGGCTTCTTGAGGGGGGCGGGTATGTACGACGCCTTCTACTAAGAAAGGGCCAGTGTCACAATAGGCCCATATGCGGCCGCAGTGACAAAAGGACTTGTCCCACACGCCCTCGGGTGAAAAAAAAAAAAAAAAAAAATCAAATTGAAATATTTTCTTCTTAGTTCATACTCCACAGAGAACAACAGAATTAGCTATCGAACGAATGGGTCAACGTTTTGGGCCTTCGGCTCGTGGAGTAAAAGGAGATTGAGAGGTGGAAGGAAACTGTGCTCTTGCAAACAACACAGAGGGAAAATATCTGGTGCGTAGCAACACACAACTTTCCGCCACCCCTTTAAGTTCGAACACCACCTACATAGGCGGGCGCTATATCTTCGTTCAACGCATTTTTACAGGAACATTTATAGAAAACAAAATGTAGGGACTAGTTAGCTGAGAGTACTCCAAAAGTTTGATCGAAATCGTTAGAGCCGTTTTTGAGAAAATTGGAATACCGATAAATTAATATTCGACAAGTCTCCTTTTCTGGGTTAACTTGCCTTATATCTCCGTTCAACATATATATGCAGAAATAACTATACAGAACGAAATGTTGGTATGGGTGACTCAAAGACACTTCATCAGGATTTATCACATCTGGTGAAAAAGTTACCCTGGAATTTACGGAAATGTCCGAAAAAACGTTATTTTCGACACATTTTGATTTTTATCTCTGTTCAATGGACCGTCACAGGAACATTTATTGAGAAGAATATGTAGGTATTAACTATTCAAAAACACCCTGTGAGTTTGGTGAAAATCGCTGGAGCCGTTTTGCCAAAAAGCGTAAAAAACCTATTTTTGCTTCAGGGGCCCATATCTCCGTTCACCGTATTTTCATGGAGATATGTATGAAAAATAAAGGTTAGGTATTGATTAGGAGAAGATAATTTGAAACTTTAATCAAAATCGTTAGAGCCGTTTTCGAGAAAAATGCGAAAAACCCTAGTTTTTGGTACTTTTTCGTCCCACCCCTTCCCATCGGCCGAAATCGTCCATAACCTTATTTTGGTGTCTACGAAAAATAAAGAACAGAACAAAAAAAGAACCAGCTCAATCGGATGAGCCGTTCTCCCGCAAATCGAACTACAGACACACACACACACACAGGTCTGTTTCTTTGTTGGTGACTGTACCTAAACCCTCGACGGGGATTATATCAGTCATAGAAGTTGCGGTTTCGCTAATATGCAAGGAAGGCCGGCCCTGCGGCATCCACCGAACTCAGACCTGTGGAGGTACGGCAGGTATTTGGTCGTTAGCCAGTCTCACCGTAGAAGAGCTGTTGCCCGTGTGTTACGGCGGAGGTTGACCACCTGAGAATCCCGTACCATCTGGGAGTATTTCATAATCTGGTTTCCTACCTGATCTTACTTTTTACTTGGGTGGCAAGTTTCAAAGGACAGATCAACTATAACCACGTTTCTTAGCCATCACCTTCTTTGCGAACTTTGCAAAATGGTCGCATAAAGCTTCCTTTGTAGCAGTCAATGCTGCTAAGTTCGTTGCCCTACCAACAACCGTCGCTCACTGTTGTAGAAACTACAGTGGAGCAGCATATGGTTTCTTGTTTCCTCCGTACTGGAGGCACAAGACGTGCATAATGGAGAGTCTTTCAGGAAAGAAGTGGAGCAGCGCATTGAAGTCACCATGTCCCGTGAGGAACTGACTCGACCAGTGGTCTGCCTCAGCCCATTTTCTAGAAAGACGTTCACGGATGTTGAGGAAGAACTCATACGTATCACGTCCTTTTGACGAGGATTCCCATCTCGCTTGCCATTTCTCTAGAGCCCATTCGTCGATGGCGGCAAGTTTCTGTTCTGTGGTGAGATCCGCCGCGGAGTTCAGCCCAAAGCGAGAAGCTCCCGTTTCACTCTCCACTTGTCAATCATGCACTCGACAGCCGATCAACTGGTAACTGACCGGTGATCACCTGGAGTGCTTCGTTGATACAGTCTTGTAGGCCTTGGTGACCCACAGGAGCGCAGCTCTCTGGGATTGAGCCAATACTCTCTTTTGATTGACTGTTAGTTTGCTACCCCAGACAACGGGGCGGTAGCCAATCACACGTAAATAGATGGCCTTATACATGAGGATGGTGTCGTGGTAACACACACCCCTTGCTAATGGCACGCAGTGAGGCAAACCTTGCAATGGTAGTGCCTTTAAGGGACTGGAGGTGTTGGTTGAAACCCCACCTCTCACCTATATTCACTCCTAAATACTTGACGTGCTTTTTCAAGAAGGGCCTGTGGCGCCATAAAGCGTATTGTGGGTGGATTATTCACTTTCCCCTTCAAGAGGATTAGCTGGGTTTTTCCTCAGCCACCTGCATCTTGACATGCTCGCACCATTGGTTGACAGTGCGGGCACATGGTGATTTTTCTTCAATTTGGCGGACTGACTCTGCAAAGATCAGCACAGTCAAGTCATCCACATAGGCATGCGGCTCGCAGTCAGTCTCCATGAGTTTCCTGAGTAGACCTTGAAGAAAGGCATTCCAGAGTGCTGGTCCTAGGACTGAGCCCTGTGGGCACCCCTTCTCAATCTTTCTCCGGACAGAGACATGCCTGCTTTCAATCGTAGCAGTTCTGTCTGTCAGGTAACTTCTGACGAGTGAGTACAGGTTGCGAGGGGATTCCCTATCTTTAAGCTCATTGAGAAACGCTGACCACAAAAGGTTGTCAAACGCTCCTCTGATGCCAATCAGAACTGCTACGACGTACTTAGCGGTGCCAGCGAAACACGCCGAATCTCGACAATGACATCCTGCGTGGACCTTCCTTTGGTACACCCGTATTGCCTGCCTGTGAGGTTGCGGCCAAAGACTCCTTCGAGGACTGCAACATCAAGATTTCTAGTGTTTTGCCTAATATGGAAAGAAGGCTGAGTGGTCTCCATGATCGCGGGTCTGACTGATTGCGGTCGCCTCCCTTTGAAGAGTGACAACACGCGCAGACTTCCACTGAGTGAGGAACTGTCCGACCTGCAGACAGTCATTAAATAAATTAAGGAGACCGCTGGAGATTGTCCGCTCAGCCTTCCTTAGCATATTGCTTTCTATTTTGTCTGGCCAGAGAGATTTGTTGGGCTTTAAGGTCCGCAAGGGCCCTGCCGAAATCGCCTGTTGTCCACAATGGGATGTCGGGCTCGTTCGGAGGAGGTCCATGATCAGCTCCTTGCTGTCCTCTGGGCTTCAGTGTCTCGAGCTACTTGGTCATCTGGGAACGCCTTCTCAAGGAGGGTTTCCAGTGAGCTTTCGATACTGCAGGCCCAGCCTGACTCATTTTGCATCGCAGCTAAGACTTGCTCTACGTTTGCTTTTCCTATGGAGGACTTGTAGTGTCTGCCCCAGGGGTTCTCAGAGCTCTCCGCTTCCACAAAATTTCGCCAGCCTTGCCGTTTGGCTCGTTTGATGGCGCGGTGGAAGGCCTTCTTCTTTTGGATGAAAGCAGTTCAGAGTGTGGCTCTGGCATCAGGAGTCACGAGTGTTTTGGTACATCCTTCTGGCTCTATTTGCACTTTGGCAGGGGTTAAGTTCCTCAGTCCACCATGGGACTTTGATCGCCCTGTGCTTCTGTTGGCCAAGTACAGAGGGCCCAGCAGAGTGCAGTGCTGTGGTAAATGTGTCCACTTTGCTGTCCACCTCTTCAGGTGTGGATGCTTGCGCTATTAGGTCGGTGTCTGCGGCCGCGGTTGTGCCTTCAGTACCCTACAGAATTGTGGCCAGTCAGCATTTTTTGTGCGGAATCGCTTTTTCACGCATGTCTTTGCAGAGGATGTTGTCATCCGTGATGGCAAAGTCAATAACCATGTGATCGCTCTGCGTTGCACCTGAAATGCGACTCGCCAACCTTGCAATTTGAGTAGCAGGGTGTGAGACACGGCTGTGGCGTCTATGCGACCTTCCTCCTGGACCATCATAGGTCGCCTCCAGTCATGGGGTCGTTGGCAACAACCAAGTTGTACCTGGTGAGCAGCTCTATATACGCCTCGCCACGCCCTGTCCGGGGTTGGGGATCCCCACAATGGTGATCTGGCGTTTGCATCAGCACAGACTCACGCGGGGTCGTCCTGATGGGCCTGCTAGAGCCGCTCGAGTGGTTCAAGGCTGTTGGCAACTGGTGCGCCAAATTGTCTGTAAAATGATATTACAACCAGCTCAAAGCCACCGGCTGCGTATGAGCACAGCGGCCAAGTGCTGGCTGTTCAGGTGGGTGAGTCACGAGCATGTCAATGGGCCGGGTCGGTGCAGGCTACTGCTGCCTTGGCTCCCGTTCTTGCTCCAGTCACCACTCGTGCCTGCGATCCCAGACCAAGGGTTTTGGATCCTATGTATGGTTCCTGTATGGCGAGGACACTGCAGCGTTTCTTGAGTGCATTTTGCAGCAACTCAGCCATAACTGGGCAACTCTTATTTGTGTTGTGCTGGAAGGATTCGAACTGTTTTTGACCTATTCATAATCTACTCGTGACTCCTGGAGAACAATCGGCTCGCTGGCGAATGGTACAGCGTGCGTCTCGTGTAAGTGTGAGACCTGTTGGATTTTGCGTTCAGCGCGGTGGCACCGCGAGAGGGGCATCACGCTTGCATTCCCTACTCAGATGTGGCAAGGCGCACCAGGCGCACACAACAGGTCTTGTACAGGCCACTGCCAGGTGGCCATAGCGCTGGCATTTGTGGCACTGAGTGGGGGCTTGGTACTTTCGTATGGCGCACCGCTGCCAGGCTATTTGGAGGTGCCTTGCCCCCTCTAGTTTTTTGTATAGGCTGGGTGATACCTCAATCACCCAATCCTTCTGCCTTCCACGCTGTTTGGTGAAGAGGGCCTGACATCCTGCGGCTGCAAAGCTAACGCAGGGTTGTGCTCAACAACTTGTTGGGCCAAGTCCTCTTTGAAGATCAGTCCGCACGTCGCACAATAGCAGGCGTAGAAACGACCAGGGGGCTGACGCTTGGAGCTTCAACTCCTTTTTTGTTGAAATGTGGCTCGTAGGCGCCTTGGCCATTTCTGGCGTTTCCGTCACAATGGCGGCGCCACCTCCTACTGCGGTGCGGATGTCTAGCACTTTCGGACGCTTAGAGCTTGGAGGTCCGTAGCAGGGACACCCGCATCAGTGCTTCCATTGTATCAGGGGTGGAGGGACCAGCCTCTCCTTCCTTACATGTATGCCTAACCACTACCACGTTTTGTCGTGGGTTTTTAGGGAGTTGTGGCAAGCGGTGGGGCTTTTTATTTTTGTTTTTATTTTTACTTTTGCCCTTGTTTTTGGGCAGAGGCGTAGGCGGGGCGCTGCCCTCAGCCTGTAGTTGGGGCCTGTTTCCACTTCCCCTGCGCTTCCTGGCCCTGGCAGACTGCCATTCCGCCTCAGCTCCATGAGGGGGAGGAGGGCGCAGTAAGCTACTGCCGCATATGAGGCCTGGGGTACTACCTGGCTCATTGAAGGTCGCCTTGAGTTTGGGGCTGGTGGCACTGGCTGCTGGGCAATTGCCCTACGCAGCTCTTCCCTCACGACAGCCGCCACAGTTTCCGCAGGGAGTGGCAGGGGGCGATGTCGTTGGGGGCATTGGCTTTTATAGCCAGCTGAAATTTCGAAGAGGCAACTAGTGATGAGTTCGCGCATAGGTCATGTCGCGTTGACCCTCATCCGTGCCATCTGGCTGTGGATGATTTGGACATATGCGCAAATTTGCTCCATGTCCGACAGATTAGGGTCAACGGCGTGTCGTGTGCTTGTAGTAGCCGGGTTGCCCGGGCTACTAGGGGAGAAGGGGAGATGAACGCGGTTTGCCGGTTCTTTCCGCCCTTGTTTGTTTGGACGACGATGGGATTGCTCATCGTCCGAAGAGGAGGTCGAGCTTGGCAGGCCCGAGGAAGAGGCGCAGGTGGCGTTTTATTACCTGCAATTGTGTTATTTGACTTAGTCATGTTTTTACTAATTTTGAGGGGAGATTAAAGAAGCAGACTGGTGTAGTGTATCCTTGTGAGTTCATTTGTTGTGTGTGTTAGTGGTATGAGCGAGAGGTGCTCGAGAGGCAGTGTCTGGAAGCTCCCTCAGGCATATTGATTCTAGCCCCTTTCGCTGGTCCGTTGAGGGTCAAAGGGAGGCCCCCACATGCTGCCGCAGCTGCCAGTCCGGCCACCACCACCGGGACTAAGACGCATGAGGATTTTCGGCTGCTGCTCGAGTCAGCCCTCGGCCACTGGTGATGTGGTGAGCAGGACACACGCTATCAGCCGCCCCAGGAACGCTCAAACCTGGTTTTCCCCTCCTCATTCGAAGCGCACCTATATAGGGGATCGCTCAAGGTGTTAGTAGGCTACCTCCAGGACTGTCTTTCGCTCATTATGAGTGTTTTAAGTCAATATGTTCTGCCACGCAAGCCGTTTGCAGTGTATTTTGTATCTGGAATATGTTGTGTGTGTCAGTGTCGTGAGCTTTAAGCCCCTTTAAGGCCGGATTTAACGACCACGCAGAGGATACGGCAGGAGAATTCTGTCCCCCTTCCTGCAGGGGGTGTGTACTGCGATCAGCTAAAGGTAGGGGTTCCCAGTGTGTCATGTATGTGAATGAAGTGTAAGTTGTGTCCCTTTTAGTTCGAAACTTATACGAACACTTGGGAATGACGGCAGTGGAATTCTGGACCCCCAACTGCAGGGTGAGCACAGTGTGGCGACAGAGTACACTGTGACGCCCAGCCACAGTTAAGCCTCGTTGGATGTAATCCTGCGGGGACACACACACACACACATACACACACACATACACACACACACACATACACACGGACCACGCGCCGAAATTAGGTTTTTTAGACTCAGTAGGGTCTGAAACGTAAAGATCTGAAGAAAACTCAAATTTTTTTTTTGGGCCGATTACTATACTTTCCTTCCCTTCGGGTAGCGGAAAGTAAAAAAAACCAGCTACATAGGCGGGCGCTATATCTTCGTTCAACTCATTTTTACAGGAACATTTATGGAGAACATAATGCAGGGACTAGTTAGCTGAGAGTACTCCGAAAGTTTGATCGAAATCGTTAGAGCCGTTTTTCAGAAAATTGGAATACCGATAAATTAATATTCGACAAATCTCCTTTTCTGAGTTAACTTGGCTTATATCTCTGTTCAACATATATATACAGAAATAATTATAGAGAACGAAATGTTGGTATGGGTGACTAGAAGATGCTTCATTAGGATATATACATCTGGTGAAAAAAGTTGCCTGGAATTTACGGAAATGTTAGAAAAAACGTTATTTTCGACACATTTTTGCTTTTTACCTCTGTTCAATGGCCCGTCACAGGAACATTTATTGAGAAGAATATGTAGGTATCAACTATTTGAAAACATCCTGTGAGTTTGGTGAAAATCGCTGAAGCCGTTTTGCCAAAAAGCGTAAAAACATATTTTTGCTTCAAGGGCCCATATCTCCGTTCACCGTATTTTCATGGAGATATGTATAGAGAAGAAAAGTTAGGTATTGATTGGGAGAAGATAATTTGAAAGTTTGGATCAAAATCGTTAGAGCCGTTTTCAGAAAAATGCGAAAAACCCTAGTTTTGGTACATTTTCGTCCCCCACCCCCCTTCCCACTGGCCGAAATCGTCCATAACCTTATTTGGTGTCTACAAAAATAACGAACAAAACAAAAAGAACCAGCTCAATCGGATCAGCCGTTCTCCCGCAAATCGAACTACAGACACACACACACACAGACATACACACAGACATACACACAGACATACACACAGACATACACACAGACATACACACGGACCTCTCTCCGAAATTAGGTTTTTTAGACTCAGAAGGGTCTGAAACGTAAAGATCTGAAGAAAACCCAACTTTTTTTTTTGGGCCGATTACTATACTTTCCTTCCCTTCGGGTAGCGGAAAGTAAAAATGACATGTCACTCGAATCATGTGACGGTGGTTGGTTGGGCCGCATCTATCCTTCCAAAAATAGCAACCTCATACACACTGGCCGCTATTTAAACAGATGCTTTCATGCACCAGCATCAATTTGGCCTATCAGCAACTTGCAATCATGTGATGGGGTTGGTTGACTCCATCTACCGAATGGGTGTGACGTCATAGGCCGCATATGCGTCCCGTTTGCTCGTTTGGCCAGGGTTTTATTGTTCGCTGTGGCTTTAGGCGTCCATTGGACTGCACCTTGATGTCTTGATGAGGGGGAGGGGGGAGGGAGCGCTTCTAACCGGGCCTTCAGTCCATCTCAGGAGGGTCCCACACCTCTAGGTCCTTCCTCCGGTTAGCCCAGACCTGTGCAATGCTGGCGGACTGGCGTGCTGCGGCCTTTTAGGAGAGGAAGCCTCGCGCTGAGCTGGCCCTCACATCCTTGTACAGGCCGCAGTCGTCGAGGACGTAGGCAGCGTCTTCTGCCACCCCTGTCTCACAGGGGAATTCTGTAATATTACAAGGCGCATTGAGTGCCCCATGCCCTGAGAGCAATTGTGTTGCTGCAAATGTGGGGCGCCGCCACATCATCTGCACCGCTGGCATTAGGCAGTAATTCCGCCATTGCACCTTGCCTGCCACTGGGCGAGTAGGCAATTCTCACCTACAGCTACCTACCTACAACCTGGCGCTCGGTAGAGTCCTCTTGGAGCATCTCCATCACCAGATTTGCCAGTGACCCCTGGTGCGACGTTAGCCCACTGGTTCTGATCCGGTGGCACATAACGTCACAGACCAGGCGCAGGTCTGGGGGAGGAGTGCCAGTGACGACCAGAAGGGCAAGGTGCAACGTTGCTATCTACCAAGCTATCGTCCAACTTCAAAAAATCTACGCGGACCCAACCCTCATTCCTCCCTTGAAATATTTCCCAACTTACATACCTCCCACTTTCACACATCAGCTTCTATTTGAGCTACTTCTGCCCTGTTCAAGCTGACCAAACCTTGTGCTCAAACCATTTGAACCATAGCTCTCGAGCCCTCTGACCTGTGGCTGATAACAGTGACCTGTGGACGTTCTGAAGCTGCTAGAAACGCCGAACTATCCCTGTCGATCGTTCTCTAAATTTCAATTTTCTGACCACAGCTGAACAATATATTTTCCTGTTGATGGTTTCCCCAGTGTGGCTTTCCTCAACTCCTTCCCTCATCCCACTTTAATGCCACCTTCCATTAGGCACCCAACTCTTAAACTCGGAAATTCATTCGACTCTCAGCTCTCACCCAGTTACACTCTTTCACTCTCGTTCCGAATCACACCAGTTCGCCTATAAAGAGATCCCGCGCGTTAACTCTATATCTTTCATACTTTACTGTGAACTAATCTGTATACTGTCTCAACTACAGTGACAAGAATGTCTTAAATTATCATACCTAATCATCTTACGATCATTGTTAATGTTTCATTGTACATGTAGCACATTAGGCTACCGGTACGAGTTTCGTGAAATTCGGTGTCGTATCAAAAATAAATTTGGTGTTAGGATCACCATGATAACAATAGACAATTTTATACTTTGCTCGTGCCCTTACTTTGGTCACTCATTGTGATCTGCAGGTTAAAATAAAATTTGAGCCGATTTCGTTCATACATTGTACCCGCAAATGCTCACAGACACACGCTAATCGTTTCCTCAAATGATGTTTTTCGAACGTACATGTCCGAGGAAAACTCAAAGTAACAGTAAAAATATTTTGTGTTTAGTTAACGGTGGCGGAAGTAAAGTTTTGCGTAATACAGGTTGCATGTTTAGTTACTGCCAGATGCACTTCGGGCTCTAGAGAAATGGCAAGCGAGATGGGAATCCTCGTCAAAGGGACGTGATACGTATGAGTTCTTCCCCAACATCCGTGAACGTCTTTCTAGAAAATGGGTTGAGCCAGACCACTGGACGAGCCAGTTCCTCACGGGACATGGTGACTTCAATGCGCGGCTCCACTTCTTTTCTCTGAAAGACTCTCCATTATGCACGTCTTGTGCCTCCAGTGCGGAGGAAACAAGAAACCATGTGCTGCTCCACTGCAGTTTCTACAACAGTGAGCGACGGTTGTTGGGTGGGCAAACGAACTTAGCAGCATTAACTGCTACAAAGGAAGCCTACAACCATTTTGCAAAGTTCGCAAAGAAGGTGATGGCTAAGAAACGTGGTTATAGTTGATCTGTCCTTTTGAAACTTGCCACCCAAGTAAAAAGTAAGATCAGGTAGGGAACCAGATTATGAAATACTCCCAGATGGTACGGGATTCCTCAGGTGGTCACCTCCGCGCGGTAACACACGGGCAACAGCTCTCTACGGTGAGACTGGCTAACGACCACATACCTGCCGTACCTCCACAGGTCTGAGTTCGGTGGATGCTGCAGGGGCCGGCCTCTTGCATATTAGCGAAACCGCAACTTCTATGACTGATATAACCCTCGTCGAGGGTTTAGGTACAGTCATGAAATAAAGAAACAGATCTGCCAGATGCACTTCAATACGTTCTCTTGTCCACGTTACCAACTCGTGATACGTTGTTACGTCCACGTGCCACACAGCTGTTTTCCCACCTGATCGAAGCCACGAATGACTAAGTGGCCGCCACAATAACGGCCCAGCCCAGATGTACTCGTCGCACATTTGGTCCTCGTAAACCAGTTAAAAAGAGAAAAGAGCCCCTGAATTTTCTACTTATCGTTTCTTCGACTGAGTCTTTAAATCAGTTGACTGATAACTGGAGATAAAGTGCGTTGGAAGCTCCCACGTCCACAGCCAGAGACTACGATGGCCACTTGAACACTCAGATCCGCTTATCGCGAAAACGCTTTTGCCTGGCGGGGCGAAATGTTAACCGCCTGTTGAGATTAGTCACGAAGCGCCTGTTTCCCGAGAGATGGGACGTTCCTTCGTCAAACATCTCAACTACTTTTATCGAAGAGCCAATAGAAAAACTATCTTCACTCTCTACGTCGTAGTCAGTCTGAGTTTCACAAGTATTTCAATCCCAGATGCAGATTGAACCGACCACTTGGGGCGAGCCGTCGCGACACAACACAAGTGCAAAAGGTTAAGACGAAAAGCGGCGTAGCTCACAGTCACCGGATAACTAACCAACCGAGATCCGCTGGTTATCCTGATGTAAATTTGATTGGTTTAAAACCTAAATCGGAGCAGCACAATGGCTGTCATTGATTTCTAAGGTGCGGGGAATGGCATCCTCTAAGCAGAATGCTGTAGAACTTGCTGCATAACAAGTTGCCGTTATTACCTTCTTCTGATACAAATTTAGTTATTTTGACAAATTGAAAATAACGCCTCTTTTATGTAGTTTAGTGAAGTGGCTGTTTCATGAACGTTCATCGAATAGCTGACCAACACTTCTATGGTACTTTATCGGCTCCCTCAGATCGAAGTGGGTACGGTGACCTGGGTGTTTTCATGATACCTTCGCTCAGGTGGAGCTTCCAGGTATGAGCAGTCTCTACGCGGGTGTATGGGTCTCTGTACCAGCTCCGTCGGTTCGCAGTGGAAGGCATTTGTTCGTCCAGTCCATAGTAATGCACAATTTTGCATACACTTTGTGCGGCCTTAGTGGCACGACCTGTGAGTAAACTACAATATTCCCGTTTGTTCAGGATGTTGTGGTACGGTTCATCTATCGACTCAAATGGGATGAACTTGTTACTCTTAACTTGATCGGGTGACTGATAATCGAAGAGCAGATATTGAGACGATGCTGTACAAGATGCTCAAATTTGGATCACCGCAGACATTATCTTGCTGAAAAATTCCACCGGCATCACACCCAACGAAACCTCATACAATTCCCCCCTCCATCGAACAGCGAATTTCAACAGATCTTTCACTGGCAAATCAATGCCCACCTACAACAACAATCCTGATCTCTTCAAATTCAGTCGAAGCGTGAGAATGGAGCAGTTGGAGCGGATGGTATTCCAGCGGGGGTTACTACAAATACAGTGTTTCTCTTACGACAAAAGTATATCCTAGCACACGGAAACATGCTACTGAGGAACCTTCGGAGAAGACATAAGCCTCAACTTCACTGTTGTGTCATATGAAAAAGGTGTTCGACAAAATTGTGTACAGCAGATTGGCTGGTTGGATGGTAGAGAACGCAATTGCTAACCCGAAACAGTCGGCGTACAGGAGAGCATAGTGTGGAGACTGTCATAATTAGTGAGCTGAGTGAGATCCGGATCGCTACTGATGAGAAGGACATGGCAATTCTTGTGTCTGCCTTCGACTTGTATTCCGGTTGCAATCCTTTAGGGGTGTCGAACGAAGTGAGGTTTGTGTCTTACGTATTACGCAGGAATCAGTGTTAAGGGGAGGCGGAACTTGGTAGTTTCCGCGTCATATCTGAGATCTTTACCAAGCAGATTCCATCCAGAGACGGGTCATGAGCTGCCACAGATGATTTTAAAATGTACCAATCATTCGCAGTTGAAGATATTGCAGATGCAATATCAGCGTTAAATAGAGCCCTCGAGGAGCTCAGCAGACCCTTCCACCACCCACTCTCTCTCTCTCTAACTTCTCCATCTCCCTCCCGCTCTAGCAGCCAGGCAGAATGGAAGAGAGTATGGCCCTAATTCTCCCTGGTGGTAAAATAATGTATTCATTTGTCCTCTTTCTCTCCTCCAAGGTGTTGATGGAGTAACGATTGAGGTTTGCACATGCTGGATGAAGTATTAGTTCCTATATTGACGTACATCCACAATCATCTATTAACAGGAACGTACACGAATTTATGGAAGCAAGCTATTGTAAAACCTTGATGCTGGCTGACGTGCGGAAGAGGATGGACGGGAAGAAGGTGCCCTTGCTGGTCACTGTAGATATTTCGTACGCGTTCGACCTGCTAAGAAGGGAAGACTTGATCACCATACTGAAATCCAAGGGTGACAACGATGCAATGCTTGGCTGATTTAGGTTTTACTTCTCAGGAAGGAGACAGTGTGTAATGGGAAAGGATGGAGAATGATCCTCAAGGCTCTGCGAAATTGTCCACCGTCTACCTCGACTCGCTTCAAAGAACGATCTCCCAAGGAACGAAGTATGAAATCTCTCTCTCTCCAGCTCTACAGGTCTTGTAACGTGTATGATATACCGGAAACAGTTGCTGCGCTAAGTGAGGACCTAGTTGAGTATACGGGGGAAGAAACACAACATGCAAATCAACAAGGAAAAAGGAAAGTGATGCTTCGGGGATACAACAAGTTGCTGAACGAAGAGGATTGTCAGAACATACCACACTTTTTGATGGGTAGTGAGAAGCTAGAAGTACTTGACGAAGCCTTAATTCAGGGATAATACGAGTATAAATCAGCTTGTCTTGGGAACCGCAAGTGACGAAAGTTTGTAACACAAGATGTACGCGCTTATATCAATTAAGACGCATTGCCCCGACCTATGTTTGTAAGCAGCTCCATCCATCGATTACGCGACGGTAGCCTACTCCGATATGAGCAGTGAGAACACCTCAAAACTGCAGAAAGCACAGAACGCGGCGATAAGGTTTGTTGATGACCTCGTAACACTAGGATAGTTAAAGATAAAAGAAAGGACGAATGATGTTTTAACCTTTGAAGTTTCTCAATCCAGCTCTACCTTTTGGTTTATTATTCATTCTGAATAATAACCCTATGTTTTCGGTCACGAAAAAGTTTTTACAACCCCCCCTCAAAATTTGATACTTAACGTTTCAAGACATGGAGATTCCAAATTTGCAATGTCCGTCTGCCGTCCGCCGTCCAGGCCATTTTGTGCCTTTAACGTGGTCTAAAAAATTCGTTCTTTCGCCCAAAAATCCGATTTGGTATCTAATTGTGCCCGCCATCTCGGCAATCCGATCGAACGAAGCCCGTGGTTGTAATGAGCAAAAAACGGTTAAAAAAATTAACGAAACGCAGTACAACACGGGACCTACAGCGTCCCTCCCTCCCTCCCGTCTGAATAAAAAACAACCGGTGGCGGGGCGTCCTCGCCTTGCGGGCGGGCGGCTAAACTCCCCTTTCGCCTTTCGCTTCGAGCGCCCCCGTTCCAATTTCCCCGACGTTTTCGTTTTAATACGATTCAATTTTTTTAGGTTCTTTCGTTTCATTCTCATTTTGTTTTTTTTTCATAGATTTTTGGTTAAATTTTGATATCAGTATTTAGCGTGCACGTTTTCATATTAAAATTCAGTTTTTTCTAGATACTTTCGTTTTTTTTGTTTATTTTAATACTACGATTCAGTTCTTTTCGACCTTTTTTTGGGTTTCATTATGATATTTTTCGATGCTGAATAGAACAGGATGGATCTCGGAGCATTAATGCTAGGTCAAGCTGATTATCCGAATAATATACCGTTGTGTAATAATTTGCAGGGTTTTTGAGAAAATTACTTGAACCGTAGGGCCACCAGAAATGTTAATAATGTCAGGCAAATACCTAAACGTAGATGCACAATGAGCGATCAAGGTTCCAAAATGTATGATGAATATGTTTATTTTAAGAGAAAGAACCGATACTTTTAGGAATAAATTTAAAAAATTATAATTAGATGAATATCATAAATAAATATAAAAAATTAAAAATAAATAATAAAAACAGGAAAATACATTTATGTACAATATCAACGCACATATAGTAAGGATATGTAAGGACTTCTGATTTATAATATATTTGTTGTTTTTACTTTCCTTGCTCTACGAAGTAGAAAGGAAAGTTATGTAATCGGCTGAAAAAAAAATTTTGAGTCTTCTTCAGATCTTTACGTTTCAGACCCCCCTGAGTCCGAAAAACACTATTTGGGAAAAGGGTCTGTGCGTGTGTGTGTGTATGTGAACGATTTTTAGAGAAAACGACCGTATCAAATCAGCTCAAATTTGATATCTAGCCCGCAAGTAACCATGAGACGCCAAAATAAGGGTATGAACAAAATCTACCGAAATTTAACTATAGTTATCATAGTGATCAAAACACCAAATATTTTTGTTCTCACAAACGGCTCTAACGATTTTGATTAGATATTTTATATTGATAGCTCTCATAGAGACAATTATACCATAAAATTCCCATTCGTGAGCAGCACAATAAATTACCAGAACTTTCGACGAAATCGATTTTAGCGCGGTTTTTAGAGAAAACAACCGTACCAAATCAACTGAAACTTGATGTCTAGCCTACAGGCTCAATAATGGTCCCGCAATGAGTACGAGCAGCACAATAAATTCCAAAACTGTAGGCGCTACCGCTTTCTGCTGCCGTAAAGTGTGTTTTGACCAAGTTCAAAGGAACTGAGTGATAAATGAATTGAATAAGTGGAATTAGCCATTTACAAAGTGAATTGTTGTAGAGCTAAGGAAAGTTGTGTGTTGCAACGCACCAGATATTTTTAGGAAGAATTTATGGTACCAAAAATGATAAGGGGAATGTAAACCGTTCAGTGTTTTCTAGGGAAATGGAAGAGGCCCTCCCAGGTAAATAAATAAAACATTTCAATCTCTGTCTCTCTCTTTGGCGAAGAAGTATCGAGTGGCGTATTTCACTGCTGCAGTTGTGCTATTGTGTTAAATATAATAGACACAGCTAACGAATTTGCACAACGTGATAAAATGCACAAGGAACCAAAATGATATTATTCCTAAACAGGACGATATGTGCCTGTAATATATGCATTACTTACGCGCTGGTTTAGTTTTTTTGTTCTGGAGAATGTTAGTTGTACCTTCTTAATACGCTGCCTCGTTCGTAGTACAGACCCGTTGTGAGTCTGAGGTATGACAGCAAAGCAACCATACGAGAAGTACCGCATAAAGACCACCCTTCACCACCTCATGAACGTAATAGCCCTAAGCAGCTGTGTCGCAATTATACGAGCTCCACCGTGATGAGGCCAATCGTGTTTAAGACCAATTGTGCAATTCAGCTCAAGTTATGAAAAATATGCAATCGCGTAAATGAAAGAGAAAATACGTGGAACGCGTTCCGGTGGAAAGAGGAGCAACATGTTGGAGGAAAAAAAAGATACGAAAGTCGTTCGAAGAGAAGAAGCAACAAGTGCCGCATCCGGAAAGGGAGACCTCTCCGCTTCCGTCTGGGGTCAAAACAACATTTCCGTCCCAGCTGTTACATCTAAAGACAATTGTTTATGTGACCCATCCTTTCGAAGGGCACCGGGATCTAGTGGCAGTGGCGATGGTAGTCCAACGCCTCTGGAAACATGTGTCGCTAAAACGGGGGCAATTTCTATGTCCCTCGGCCGCAAACTGCTCCAAGACCTTCAGAGCTTTCGACGTTTTCAGAGAAAAATGAAAACCTGATTCGGAGACACCGTTTCACCGTTGGTCGCAACCAGTTTCCTGCTGTCTGACATGGATGCGCAGTGTAATTATCGATAGGATCCATAAAAGTATCAAAGAGGACCCCAAGATACTAGACACCTCGAAATATGACTGGAACATGCTTCAGCCTTCATCCAACTACTCGGAAACTAAGCGGGCGGTAAACGAGACTGAGGCGCGCAGGAACACATCATATTGCAGTTTCTTCATACGTGCGAAAATTCATGAGTAAGAAAGCAAATGGGCCGCGCAAGTTAACACCGAAACGTAGCAACAAAACCAATGACAGCTCCACGTGCCCCTCATCGCCAACGGAAAAATCCTTGCCACCCCGGCCATTTACCCAGCCCAATGACATCGGATGAGAGAATTCAGCAGGTAATTCGAACATCGAAGGGCGCCACACTGTGTACAGAGAAAGTCCAGCTGAGACCTCAGGCCCCCAACATGCTTTCCATGAAAAACTCCAACGTACGCAAGCCTCATGCCCGGAGGTCCAACCAGTATCGCAGTCCTACCAAGCAACGTCCATTGTGTAGGCAACATATCTCAGAAACCTCCTTGGCATTGCTGTAGTGGGGGGAGCACGCGGATGAGGAAATCTCAAGACCAAGCGACACATGCGGAGTAGTCTTCGCAGATGTGCTAGTGAAATTGCACGAACCACAAATGTGGTTAGCAGGTGCCCCGTTGAAGATCACACCAATAACAGACCTTCGTCCCACTCGGCATTTAAAGGTGGAATTTCCACACTTGAAGGTTGTTATTTTTAGAGATTAGACGATATCCCAGTACAACCAACCCCTGTTACATGATTGCAAGTGCTGAAGGAAGCTGCAAACTCTGGATGCCAAGGATACAATCCTCAGATAGAGGTTGTCTATATCTGGAGAACGCTCCAGTCGAGCACTTGCTTATGTTCAGGCCCAACCTGTTGGCCTTCTGCCAGACCTTCATTCATTCAAAAGTGAATGTTGGGCGCACAAGATGGTAGGCTTAAATAACATAAAGGGGAACTCAGTGAGCGTGAGAGAAGGACCGTACTACACATGATGAATATTGATTCAAGTTTGAGTACATAAGGGTGACACAAGGGGACTTGGAATACGTGTGAACTGGGGCGGGAAATTCTAGCAAAGGGAGAAAGCGTGAAATGAGACTGGCCTGAGAGTTGATAGACGAATGTCTGGGAGCATTGCGAATTAGTGTATCTGAGAAGAGCTGTGTTGGAGAAGGAGGTAAATCAAGGGAGGGAAGACATTTTGGAAAGCTCAAAAGGGGAAATCCATTGTCGTTGGAGGTTTAACCAAATTTAATCCTTGTCTGGAGTAGAAGCCGACTGAATGGACCGTTCTTGAACTTTCCCACTGCAAACCTGACCATCCTGAAAAAAGGGTCTGAAACTGCAAGGACGAACGCATCAGGCAAAGGCCCGAGCTGATGGTCCAACTACTTTGGTCCGTGCCAAACAGTGGATCTGCAACACTCGAGGATTAGATGATATCCCAACACCGTAGTCACAATGAGTGCAAGTGCCTGCTGAAGCTGCAAATTCTAGCTGCCTAGCGTATTCGCGCACCCGATGGAGCTTTCGTGTTTCTAAAAAATTGGTTTGAATACCACCATTTGACGAACGTTCGACCAGCCACAAAAAAGTGTTCTTGAAGAAGCAACCCTTTTTTTTGCATTTATCCATCCAATATCATAATCAAAGTTGTTACGCTGAGAACGTATCTGCTGTGCAATCCAATCTGCTTTTCACTGGGTTCTGTGAACAACCACACTCGAGGGTTGCTATTTTTAGACGTCGGACGATATCCCGGTCCAACCAATCCACATCCACATCATGTAACAACATGATTGCAAGTTGCCGAATTGATGCTGCTGAATGAAAACAACCGTCAAAACAGGTTCTGACATCTCCAAAATATGAATTGAATGGTTGTGAATGTGTAAAACAAATGAACTCAAATACATTATTTCTGACGTGAGCGTATTTGTCTGAACTAACTACTTCATGGAACTACTACTGAAAACATGAAAGTAAACGTATTTTCATCCGCTACAAGGATTTGAGCAACGTCTTCATCAATAGAGCCTTCGCTGAGCCTTGCAGAAACGTAGTCGATGTTCTGAAATGTGTGAAATCACTCAAATTGCGGTCGATGAAGATGGTTCCGTGTTTTAGCTCCTCGTCTGCATTATAGCCTAGAGGAGGCCGGCAAGGTAGGCATGTGGCAGGATGACAGAATGGTGTTAGATAGAATGATCACCGGTTGAGATAGCAAGATATGGTCTCAAGCGACACACATTTCCGCCCAGCGGCACGAGGACGAGCTAATTCCTCTGCGTGTCCAATGGGCAGGTCTTGAGGGCGCACTGCTCACTTTCAGTTGTTGAATCGTCTGGTGCTCAGTGGTGAATAAAAGTGGCTTCCTCGCTCGGCGCCGAGAAGGAAATTAGCATCTTATCTGCGGCAGGACATCACAAAAGCTGTTGTCGTGCGCGTCTTTTGATGCTCAACGAGCTTTGAACGGGAGACGCAGTGGTGTAGTGGTGTACCGGACGACCAGCTCCTCATTTATTAAGTCGAATTCCTCCTTTGACATTTCCCTTTGGGACGTCCCATCTCCACTTCTTCCTTCCGCTTGTCTCTTTTGTGCGTCCTCCTTCGAGTCTCATTGTTCTACCGCCGCCACTACTACTACCACCGCCACACCTCCACTACCTAGTGTTTCACCCCCAAAACCCAAGAAAGAAAACATAATGACCGTGGAAGAGACGCAGGGCACGCGTGGTCAGCAGAGGGTGGACGATTAGGTTTCCTTTCCCTTGGTCGGTTATTACTCTGCCGCTGCCACCCCGTTCAGACCACCACATGTCATCCGCTTTACTTCAGTTTATCAAAGTGATTTGCTCCATCCGCTATTACCCTGTTCCTCACTCATCCGAGTCCTTCTTCGCAAACAAAATAATAAGAGGGCATTTCTTTCAAGGACTTAACGTCCCGAAGAAGACGGAAACATTCGCATTGGCGACAAAACTCGGTGGCCTCAGTAAACGGAGGACGTAGAAACGGAACTCAGAAACCAGATAATCTCCAATTAGTTCTCATCGCAAACTACAATTTCGTTTTAAAAAGATAAAACGAACTTCAACTGTTTATTTACAATTGGCAGCCTTACTTCCAAAAACGAACATCAGTGTTGTGGCCGATAGGAACGAAGCTACTTCATTTCTTTGGATTTTGACTCAAATGAACTCTCACGCTCTAAGCTCAACCTGAGCAGTCTAGCACGAGATGTAATTTGTGACAATGGGACTTTGTGAGTTAGAAATGAGCTACAGCAGGTGATCGAGTTTTTATCTTCGTCGTCCCTTAATATTTCTGATTTCGCAGCAAGTCTAATTGGTTACCGTTTCAATGCGCCTGATGCACCATGGACTGGAGTCTTCATGAAGCCGTCATCAAGTCAGACGAACGACACGTGCGCACCCTGTCACACCGGTTGTTGACTCCCGAAGAGATGGCAACGGTTCTAATTCGCATCGAGGACTTAATAAATAGCAGACATCTTTGCCCCATTGGTGATTCCCCAGATTTGGTTTTCCTAGCACCAGGTCACTCTCTAGTTAGTGGCCCCCTTTTGTAACAACTAGAGTACTACAAACAGGAACCTTCTACTCTTCTGAGCTCCTGGCAGCTTGTTAGACAGGCTGCAGCAGTTTTGTGAAAGCTTGAGCCTTCTAACTATTCGGGTTCGCTTCACGCCAGACAGCTCACAGGCCTCCTCTTCAAATAAGTGACCCCAGTCATTACCTCTGAATTGGCTTTTACGAACGATACTGATCTCTGCTATGGTAGTGATGGGGTTGCCTGCACTGCATGGGGTCTTCAAGCGCTCTGTGGCTAAGCTTGCACCCTTGACTGGCCATCTTGGAGCTGAATATCCTGTGATGACAGTATGCATCCATGATGTATCCTATACGAAAGAGTTTGTTTAATTCGCAAGATTTGTGCTGAAACCATTAGCGCCACCCCGGATAACTGTGGGTACTCACCAATGCTGACATACCAGCCGTACATCAAAATAGTCCATTGGGTGGTGTTGTGGCCGATAGGAACAAGGTGACTCAAATGAACTCTCAGGCTCCAAACTCAACCTGAGCAGTCTAGCCAGCAGCAACAACTAAGAGCTTAATTGGTGTTCGAACCGAGTCCGACGTGTGTTTAGGCTAAAAGAACTCACTTCCATTCTCCCTTCTGGCTGAGTAAGCTGCGCGTTTCGTTATCAGAGTTTCCCAATTCTCCGGATTCTGAAATTTACCGCCATCTCCTTCGTTTAGATACTGTTGATGTTCCAGTTATTTTGAGTTCATCGTCTTTAGTACCACTCGAGATATCACAGATCGAAATTTCTTTCGCATCTCCTGCGATGGGATTCTCACGTTCATCGCGGTGTTGTTCATTTTCGATTCTACGTTTGGTCGAAAATAACATCCATTCATGCTCTTCATGATGCGATGGAACTATGGACTCGAAAATTCGTGCACAATGCAAAGCATTTGAATCCGGGTTTTCTGCATTTTCCACCTTTAGGTATATGACTGCTGCACTTTCACTGTTATTTCACACCGTCGAACTGTACCTAAATAACAAGTTAATTATTCATTTTGAGTCTTCGTAGGCGTCACACATGAAAACTGGTAACGCACGGCTAGGAAGACATTCCTTCAAGTAACCGCTTCATAATCCCCACTCCACTCACTGGCAACCACTATACAACTTCTATGTTGCTGCCACCCTCCCGGGTGGGGCATGAAGGACCCTGAAAAGCCTGTGCACGGGTGTAGCGCCTGTGAAGGCTCAAAATGAGTAATTGACTTGTTCGACGGGTGTGAAATAACAGTGGCAGTGAAGCAGCCACAGGTATAATGAACGATAAATGGTGTATCAACGCCAATGAGCATGGCACAGAAATAAAAATGGCCTCCAGCTCTAGAAACGCTGAACCTCGTTTCTCGCTTACGCAAAAACGGACGTCAGAAAACCTGTAAATGCAGAAAAGAAGAGATCAAATGCTCCGCTATGTGCAAGAAGTTGTGGCCGTGCCAATGTTGAAGCGATAGTTCCATCGCACCACGAAGACATGAACGGAGATTATTTTCGAGCAAAAGTAGAATCGAAAATGAACAACACCGCGATGAACTTGAGAATCCCATCGTAGGAGATGCGGAAGAAATTTCGATCTGTGATGTCTCGAGTGTCTCGATGTTACGATGAACTCAAAACAACTCGACCATCAAGAACATCAAAACGAAGAAGATGGTGGTAAATTTCAGCATCTATTGTGTCTGGGTTAGGCCTATTAGGGACCTCCGATTAAGAAACGCGCAGCTTACTGAGCCTGAAGGTGCGATGTTTTTTTTAACCAAAACTCGCGTAAAAATTCATTTTGCGGCGCACGGATAATCTGTTGATTTAAAAAAAACTGAACGTACTAAAATTGTAGGAAATTATGTCCCTCAGTTTTGTACACAACCGTCAATTGAGTCAGAGAAGCGACATTGTCAAAAAACTGTCATTAGGCGCCATTATTCCAATACGGTGGCGTGAATAAAATGATAAGAGGTGGAACGATTGAAATTCCGAATAAGCTCATCGAAATATGTAATTACCAATTTTCAAAATTCCTGGAAAACTAATTAGGTTAAACTACTAAACGATTGTACTGTTCATAGAACTAATAAGGCAATTTGAAATTTCAAACAAAATTGTTAGAGGCATTGACATAATAAAATACGACTTTCGTTTTTGGTACATTTTAGCTTGTCGATGTACCAATCGCGAAAGAAACAAAACAAGAACTGTCAACTGTTTTGCGGCAAATCTAACTACGAACATCGCGCCGAAATCAGGTGCTCAACACGTAAAGATTTGAAGAAAACTCAACTTTTTGTACATTATTGCAATACTTCTTTTGTACACTTGGGGTTGAAGAAATTGAAGGAAGCACCTTGGAATAGGAAAGCACTGTTTTACACGGATTGTGGGGTTCCCATAGTCGCTCTTCAAGCTAAGCGACAAATGTTGATTGAGGGTCCCCTGCGTTGGTAGCACACACTAAACAACCTTTCCTCCCGACAGATGTACATAACTCTGCACACGTATTTTAAATCAAAGTTGTCGTTCGATCCCGGAGATGAAACGACTAGAAGAAAAAAGACTGGAGAACAACAGCTCAACTCTCCCAAAACAGCGATATTTCGGTTAATCTCTGAAGAGTTGCTACCGGCATATTCCCAAGAAACACAACGACGCCTGCGCACTCACAAATGAAAATCAGTTCGAACGTCGCAATTCCGCTCATGTTTCCTAAAATTAATATGCGAAGCAGCCGAAAAAAAAAATCGGGTGTTCGCCACTCGCCCAATTCGTCCGTTGTTACAAGTACAAGAGCGTTTTAACAATGAAAATGGATTACAGTGGGTTATTGTGTCACGTGGCCCATACCTAAGTGGGAGGCCACTTGAAAATTTGCGGCACGCCGCCGGTTATACTTGTCGAATACAGCTGATTACCATTAGCCGCAGGACACTGACAACTTCCTTTCGAAAATCATTGCCATTCACGGGAAGAAATGGAATGACATCACGAGGAGAATAAAAGTGGATTCGACCTCCACAGGACGGAGGAGGCGTTTGGAATTCACATGGAGCGATTAATAGGAAAAGTTCGTTGGGAACAGATGCTTCGCGAGGAGTTCGGCTGGAATCGAAAGATTCTCACTCGAGATCTATCTGACGATCTGGGCGAAATGCGGGGCTGGGCTTCAATGTTTAGTGGTAAGCCTCAGTCAAATGAGTTTCCATGTTGGTAGAGATATTTGCTACGTTATCCAGCTCCTGCGAAGCTTGTTTCAAGAGCCGTATTACCCACCTTTGGCACGAGAAGATGGCATGGAAAGCATCAACCAATTCTGCATCATTACCCTGAAGTGCTGGCAGATTAGGCCTGCAACCCTACCAAACCTTATCAGTTTCCTGGTCCACAGCTCCTCATCGGTTGTGTTCCACTCGTCTTGTAGTTCCAAGGGCCACAGCCCTTCTTCTCTTCTGGTGGCTGTACTTTGGATGCCCTCTTTATGGGCCCATCTCCTTCTGCCTAGATGCCAGTTGGTGGATTGGGATAACTGCCTCTTGACAAACCGTCTGGTAAGAGTAAGCAATGTAGAGGAGTGCACCTCTTCTGTACCACTGCCGTCCGCTACATGTGGTTTGCAATGCTCAGTATATCAGCCCACACCTCCACTCCTTATAAAACGACAACTTGGTATCCACCATTACTCCTAACCCACACAAATAGGAAGAGGATTTTCCATTCTTCGCGTCGTCACCAGGCTCTATCTATCTATCTATTTCAGGGCGAGAGACAATCAATGCGCTCTTACCCATTCCCTCACCATTCCTCCATCACCTGCTCCAGCATTACCTAGACTGAGTCCATCGTGCTGCAAATCATTAATGCAGCCACATCCACATACCCCATCAGGATCACATTGTCAGGCATCTCGAGACGAAGTAGGCCATCGTAGGTCACATTCCAGAGTCTGCCCGAGGATCGACCCCTGGGCAGCCCCTGCAGGGACATCCCTCCTGCACGATCTCATGGATAAGTGTGCGATAGCTCAGGTTCTCATTACCTGGAGTAAATATTCAGGAAAGATGTCTTTCAATGCGTGTTTCCACTGTACAGAGTTCAACAAATTTTTCAAATCTACGGTTACCAACAACCTACACTCTCGTCCAAGGAAGCCCACCACTTTTTAGATGGTCCACCGTGTTGTGAAACCATGTTGACTCGCTGACAGGTCACCCCCACATCTGATTGCTGTCGCAAGTGTGGCAGCAGGATCTTCCCGAGCCCCTTCTCTGCAGGAAGCAGCATACAATAATTCTGCACCTTCGCCGTTACCGCTGTGGTGTTTTTATTAATTTTATGTCTACCAATATGTCATTATGCAATATGTGTGGTATATATTTTGACATTATTGATATCAGGTTTAGATAATTATTTAATATCTCGGTCGGGTCAGTTCCGACGCGTTTCTCCAGATCCACAATAATTAGCGCTCTACGACTTCAGCCACAATAAACGAAGAAGATGCCTAGTCAACGTGGACGGTAATAGACAAGGGGTTTTGTTGCCAGACGACAACCAATTTCATGGACCCGCCCAATTCAGTATCGTCAGTTTCATTTTGAGTGATCGTGAACGAAGTGATGCGCCAAGTGATGGATGACAGCCTTTTTGACGAACTGTCGTCAGTAAACCTTCCGTCCGTCTCGTCACGTCTAGCGACGGAACGTGAACTTTCCTAATCGTTAGTGTTACAACGAATTCGTAGCGACTTGTGACTAAGAAATAATTGATGTGACGGGTCTGCAGGAGGAGATGAGATGTCGTTGATCAAAACGGGCACTCTCCCCGCTCCTCTCCTTTTCGTGTCTCTGATTTATTGTAATTAGCTTCTTGTCGTTTAACAAGTTTAATGGTGATTTCCGCACAAGTCGCGTGTTGGGTGGTATTGGGGCCGTCATTTAACCAGCGCGACATGCGTGTGGGACGACGTTCCTGGTGAATCAAGCTTTTCACTGCGTGAGAGCCCCGTTACTCCTGCAATGTCAACGTGGCGTTGACTCCCGTTATTGCCTGTAATTGAAAACGATTTTACCACGCTTTAATGAACCAATAGTCACTAAATCGCATAAGTAATGTTGCTATCCAAACGCCAGATCGATACAACAATGTGCAGCTAACTTAGGAACTTAGGAAAGCACGAGTGAAACAACAACATAATAAACACTTCATTCAGACGAACGTGGCGATCGAACCCTTGAACATGATCAATGAATGCAGAAATATGACTTCTTGTTTGTAAAGTAAAAACCTAATTGTTAGGATTGATGAACTGAGCAGCGGACAATGGGATACAGACAGAACTAAAGATCAATTCGGTCCAACGTCTTCACAATAGCTCACCTTTTCATGGAGAAGAATAACATGTTTGGTTCGTTTAGTCGACATCGACAAACTGTGTACGTATGGTAAAGTGAGGAAGCGTATGTACTGTTTCCCATGTTTTTTGGGGGCGCTGTATGTTACATTCATCCCAGAGTCGGCCTCACCCGCTCTTGATCATTCAGGCAACTGGAAAAGCGGGAAATCTAGATGTGCACAGGGAAAACTGAGAACGGCATCGCATTCAGCTCCCCAAAAGCATAGAGGAATGAGTCATCCCTGTATATACATTTCCCGCACTTTACCATCTCTGTGATCGGAAAATTCCCAGAAAAGCAATACATCCCAACATGTACAAGGAAAACCGTCAACGTCGTAGTAGTGAGCGCCGAACAAACAAACATATAGCCCTTTATCTCAGTATATACGTTTCTCGAACTTTAACATTTTGGAGACGATAAAATTCCCGGAAAAGAGGGAAATCTATACGTGTACAGGGAAAACTCATAATCGCATTGTATTCAGCGCCACAAAAACATAGGCTTAGAGCCCTCCATCCCAGTTTTCTCGAGCCATACTATTCCAGTGACCTTAAAATTTCCAGAAAAGCGGGAACGGAAGGCGTATACAAGGATAAGAAACAGTAGCGTCGTATTCAGGGCCCCATAAGCATAGACATGGAATACTTCATCCCAGTTAATGAGTTTCCCGCACCGTACCTCCCCAGTGAGAGGGAAATTCCATGAAAAGCGTAAAAACCTAAAATTTACGGGGAAAACGGACAACAGCATCGTATTGAGCCCCCAACAAACAAATTTAGAGCCCTTCATCACCGAATATACGTTTCGCAAACTTGAACATCCCAGTGGCAGAATTTTCCCAGAAAAGCTGGAAATCTAGACGTGTAAGGGTAATAACTGATAGCCATAAGAGAATAATAATTGAATGGTGCCCTTAATCCCAGTACGTACACCCCCTGCACTTGACCATTCCAGCAATCGTAAGCTTCCCGAAAAGTAGGGAAATCCCGAGGTTCACAGCAACTGACCACGGCATCCTATTGAGCGCCCAAAGATCAAACATAGAGCCCTTCATCACCGTATATACGTTTTCCGATCTCAACATTTCGGACACCATAAAATTCCCCAAAAAAGCGGGAAAGCCGGACGTACACAGGGACAATAGACAACGGGATTTTTCTATGTATTGTATTATCGTTAGGCTCCACTTTTCCCTTGCTTCTTAGTTCCAAATCTCAGTTTATCAAATTTCCCCAGAGGTGCTTATGGGAAATAAAACACAGAGATTAGCCGAGGCGGATTACAAGCACAGATAGATCGCGAGCACAAATGAGGTATTTTCAATTGAAAAACGTAAAAACCTGAAGGAAACGCAAGTTTTCTTATTTTGGCAAGATCGTAATAATTTCTTCAGGCTTCGGGTTGCGGGAAGAAGCCCCAGCGAATTGATCGCATTCGCGGTTTTGTTTATGAAAGCGTCGAGCTCGACGTGGTATAAGTTCGCTAATGTCAAGTGTCGTCCTGAGACAACGGGAACTGAGATAATCGATTCCTCCGGGTCAGAGGAGAGCGACCCATAAAAACCGCATTTCGTCCAAATTCACTGGCGGAAGGTCATGAGAAGTCTTCTGCGCTTGAGCGGCCCCCACCAGGGACTAGGCTCATATTAGCATTATCTCCTTGAACTGAGCCCAACTAACTAACGCCGATGAACTGCCTGATAACCGACCGATACCCTTCGGACATCGAGTTTGTCCTTTGTTTTGAAACGCTATGGACTCGCCGGTTCGAAACTTAACGTTTTAAATGGCCTTCGCATTGTCTATTTTGTCGAATTGCGACGTCGAAATTTATGAATTCCCATCGCATTTCAATTGGATCCTCGACGGTGTCGTAAGAATTGTCACACGGAGAGTGTCGACATCCACAGTTTGAAATTCGCAAGTCGGACAATCACGAGGGGCAGAGTTGTTCAATTGACGGGTTGAAGCCACTGACCAACCCCTACAACCCCCACGAAGCTCAACATTCATACGCGGAATTCGACTTTTAAAGGAGCAAAATTCACCTCTAGGCGGAGGAAACAACTCGTGCACTATTTCACGACGCAACGATAAACCATCTCTATAAATTTTACAACGATATGCCACGTATAGTAGCTGTTGTGGGAATAACATATTGCCGACCTGTACAAGTAGAGCAAATTCCTATACATATTTTATCGTGTTAAAACCGTTTTGTCCGAAGGGAGAATGAAGTTGGTGTAGGTGTACACCTCCCTTGTGCAGTCAGTGCTGGAGTATGGTATAGCAATTTGGGGAGGTGCGCTTCCGGGCCACACGTGATGCTGTCAAAACCAAGGAATTCGACGGAGCCCCTCTATAACGTCCGGCAGCTTCTTGTTGGAAGTTTTGCTCTTCTCTTGCATAGGAACCCTGATCTTATCAAACGGCCTTATCTCTATGCTCGCCATCTTGTTAATCCTTGTAAATCGTGTATCGTCAGTACTAAGCGTACTTGTTCTACAATACATTGCCCTAGACTCTGGAATTTCCATCCGACGTGTCTCGACCGTCTTACAAGATGAATATTTACTCTAGGGCCGATTTCTTTGAGATGACAAAAAGGTTGAAAGTATGCTTAAGAGTAGTGCGTTTCGCTGGGCGGTACTGCATCAGGCCGGATTTGAATGGGGTTGAGCCTTTCCCCTCCTGACCCTTGTTGACCATTCCCTGTGAATCACTAAACAGCCTGTGCAGAAACCACACTGACCCGTCACCATAGGTTTACCCAGGTCTCACTCCTGTCTCTCTCTCTCTGAAGCTACCGCGATGAAACGGTTTTGATTCGTGTACTAGACGACGTCAGGAAGGCAATGGATGCGCGACGAGTCACAGTTTTCGGTAGGGCGTCGGACTTGTTGAGACACGATCTTCTTCAGGCTATCTTAAATTAGATTGGTCTGTCACAAAAAGCGGCGTGCGGATTTGCATTTGACCTGTCGGGCAGGTCACACTGTACGAAAGCTCCTGATGGTTCATTGTCGTCGTGGAAGAGCGTTACCCCCTGGGGTCCATGATGTCTGGGTTGATGTTTTCAGTGTTTGCTGCCAGATGTGTTGCAGCACTGCTCTTATGCGGATGACAAACAACTATACCTGACGTGTGGACGTGTGTGGTGGGGGGGGGAGGTAGGGAGAGCAGTCGAGATGATTAATGAGGACCTGGTGTTCCGAACACGGTATATCCCCAAATGCAAAAACAAGTAAGATCATGCTGTTGGGCAATTCCAGACTGGTATCTCAGATCCATCATACTTAAACTCCATCAGTTCAGATTGGCAATGAAATGTTGGGAGTAGCCGATTCTTTTAAGAACCTGGACGTCCTAATGACCAGCACCTTAACTGGAACATGCACGTTGCTGACGTTTGTGGAAAAGCGTCCAAGAACCTGTACCAACTGTGGAGACTTGCCATAGATCTTCACAATACGCAAGAGCCCGATTAGCCCAAGTACTTCTGATGCCACTCTTCGACTTCGCCTCCCTCGCTTACAGCGATCTTAGTACGGGGCAGATCACGTGATGCAAAGAGCTCTCAATTCTATCGTGAGGTTTGTGTTTTGCCTTCGGCTTGATCCCCATGTAACTCCTTATTTTTCGAAGCTTGGCTGGCTTAAATTCAAGGGGAGAAAGGAGCTTGCTGTGGCTGTTACGCTATTTAAAATTCTCAAATACAGGGAATCGCAGTATTCATAACAGCAATGCATATTTCAACACAACATTCATGATGTCAATACTCGCCATGCCTCATCCACTCTACAAATTCTGTCCCATAGAACTATTTTATTCAGTAAATCCTTCCTGATGCAATCCATCAAGTTTTATAATGACACCGCCGATCGATTTGACCTTGCAATTTCTGCCAAAACGTTCCAAAACTGTTATAAAAAAGATCTTCTCAAAACGTACAAGGACCTAACTTGATACGGTCCTATTTTTTTCATTTCCCTTGTATCAGAAGAAATAATTTTATTTAAATGTCTTTTTTTACAGTTATGAATGCTACTTTTTTGTTTTAAAAGAAACCCGCTTACAGTTGTAAATAGTTTGCGTGGAATTTAGTTTACTAATAACTACAGGATATAGATGTAAGAGAGGACCTCATGGTCCTAATCTCATTATGTTTTTTGTAAATAAACGCCGTCATTCATCCATTCTCTCTCTCGCTTGCCAAAAACTGTTTCGCCGAGTACAAAATATGACGTGTACGCGGATCACTCGCAGTGGAACAGATTGTGCAGGGTAGATGAGATCGCCAAAACCGTCGAAGTATTGAATAAAGATTTAGAGAAACTGGAGAAATGGGTATATGCGCATGGAACGGCTGACAATGAGACACGAAACTGTTGAAGAATTTGAAAGATAAGATCAAACCACCCTCGATACTGAGCGAAGTAAGATTAGAAATGGCCAATGAGACAACCAATTTGAGCATAATTATACAAAACACTGCGTTGGGAAAGCCAAGTCACGAAACTGACCAAGACAACCGGGGGCCCTCATATTTCCCTTTCTTGATTATGCTGCCGCTGCGTTCTGCATGGTCAGGCTGGAAAAATCTCGGAACGCGGCAGTGCGCTTTGTTGCCACGGTAAGGTCCACTGAACATGTCACGCCATCGTGCAGATTGTTTGGTTAGCTGAAGATGGGAGAGAGAAAGGGCTGAAATACAGGAGCCCTGAGTACCTGTACAATAAATTCAAATTTATGTCGCACGTGCCTAACAGGGACACTAGGAATGCCAGAATATTGATGCAGCTTCCATCACGTAGGACCGCTGTATACGCATGGTCGTTTTTTGTACAGGGGATGTGGATCTATTTGACCAGGAGTTAACGCTGAGCGCTTTCAAAGGAAAATATTCAAAAAATTTGCTGGAAATGTATGGGCATTATCGATAGTGCTTGTGTTACATGTTTTAAGTTTAATGTGTGCCTGTAGTGATAACATCCAATGTGGAGAAGGGGAGGAATATCCCAGTAATCACCCTTCTCAAATGCGACCAAGTGTCAGTTTAAGTGATTGCTGGTGTGTATACGGGACGAAAGAATGTAGTTTAGAAGTGTGAACGTTGTTTTTGTTTTTTCTGTCTAACGTTTCTGTGACGTGCATATGTACTCGTAGTTATGAGACAAACGTTTAGACAACAGTGAAACCTTGTTGTTGAATTAAAAGATATCTAGTGTTTGATTTAAAAATATTTACTGTTTAATTAAACGCCGAGGATGCGAAGAATTTTCTTGAATTGGAATTATATTCTAGGGGAGTGGAAGAGAGGGCTGCATGGCCATAACTTCCCCTGGTGGATAAATCAATCAGTCTCTCGCTCTGCCTCTCTTTCATCGTGATGGGGTCAAAGGTGTATCATGAGAATGTTAATGTGTTTGACTTAATGAGAAATGTTGTTGTGTGCAAGAAAAAATTCATTGATAAATAATTAAGATAAATGCAGATTTGGAATCCCGATGTCATGAAACGTTAAGTATCAAACTTTTAGGGGGGGGGGGTGTGTAAAAAATTGTTCCTGACCGAAAAACATAGATGTACTATTCAGAATGAATAATAAACCAAAGTGTCGTTTGTCGAGTATTGGAAATTCGGTTTTCACAAGAACAACTCCAAATGTTTAGATCAATCTCGCAGTTCACCTAACTAATATCTAGGTACCTAGTAACTAGTATACATGCCCTACTGCTGCAATGGAAGTCCTTTTAGACATCTCACCTCTCCATATACATATTCAGAGGACTGCTTACCTGGGAGCAGTAAGGCTTTTGCAGACAGGGAACATCTCCAACAGGGTTAAGGCAAGCCTTCAAGGAACAACTAGACAGTTCAAACTGGAAGAGGCAGTAGTCCTTGCTACCGACGTCATGTCAGAGCTAAAGAACTTTCGGCTGCCATTCAGGGTAAGTGTCCACTCGCGGGAACGATGGGAGCAGGAGACGTTACGGACCGAGGTGGGCGCCCTGCGGTGGTACACCGATGGTTCAGTCACGGGAGGCAGAGCTGGACTGGGCATTGTTGGGCCCAACTACAGCCTGGCTAAGCCGCTGGGAGAGTACGCCACGATATTCCAAGCAGAAATCCTAGCTATGAAGATCTGCGCAGAAGAGATCCTGTCTAAAGGACTCAAGGGCAAGCGGATCTACATATTCTCGGACAGCCCGGCCACATTAAAGGCCATTGCAGCCTATAGCTTCAGGTCCAGGCTAGCATGGGAATGCCTTCATGCGTTCAAGCAGCTCGGCGCCCACAATAGGCTCTCTCTCATCTGGGTGCCGGCTCACAGGGGGCATGAGGGCAACGAAAAGGCCGACTACCTTGCGAAGAAGGGCACAGAAGCCCTACCCATTGGCCTGAACCTCACATAGGTATGACTAAAAGTGGCCCAATGGGAAATACAGGAAAATAGCGCCCATTGGCATCGCCAGCCACGACTAAGACAGGCGAAAAGGCTTGTCACGTCTTCCTGTCAAAGGGTGAAGGCGATGCTGACACTCTCTAGACAAGATCTGAGAGTACTGATAAGCTTCCTCACTGGCACTGCCCACTCAGATATCACCTCAACAAGATGGGCATCTCAGAGGCGGTGGAATGCAGACTCTGTCGTGAGGAGGACGAGACGGCGGAGCACATCCTATGTGAGTGCCCTGCCTTAGCAGTCAAACGCTTTGAATATTTTGCCCAGGGGATTATTGAGCCCCATATCATAGCGGAATCTGCGATGAAGGACATACTTGGCTTCATAAAGGGGGCGGATATGTACGACGCCTTTTACTAAGGAAGGGCCTGTGTCACAATAAGCCCACGTGTGGCTGCAGTGACAAAGGGACCATGTCCCACATGCCCTCGGGGAAAAAAACAAAAAAAAACTAGTATCTACGTTTTGGTATCCACAGCCGTTTTCGTACAAATTCGTCGAACCCACACTTATATGTTGGTAATGTAGTGAATTTTCGAGTAATGAGAGAAGTTGTGTGAAACGACCCCGTGCCAAACATTTTAAACATCCAAAGGCTTTAGGAACATAGGTTGTTCGGTCGGGACTGAGCCAAGTCCATTGCAAGAGCCTAATATTACTCTCGTTGTATGGGAATGAGCGGCTTTACAAAAAGAACCACGAGCTTAAAAATCTATCTTCTCTACGATAACCTCGATATATTTCCGGCACTCGCCTACTACCATCTTTACCGAGCAAACGTTCGGTGAAGGGAAAAGTTGGTAGAAAATATACGGAGACCGAACCGTTAATCGTATTTTGTAACCCGTGACTACCTGTTTAGTGAGCTTTGAGATATTTTTACTTGTAAACGCTACGCTACTGGTTTCCACATGAAGTTACGTTTTACCAAGTTCGAATGACTCGAGCCGTTGAAATCGCTGAATGTACGTCGTCCTGAGGAAAGCAGCAGTTTATACTCAAGCCCTTTGAAACGTAAAGATCTGAAGAACCGGACTGCTGTGGTCAGTGTAGTCTATTTATTACGGAGCTGCACCTAAATAGTTGGGTTCTTGAATTAAATGTTGAAGTAAAGACGTAGACAATACTCAAGACAAATACGACGTGGTGTAGAAAATGGGGAGTAATTTATGAAGTTTATGTTAGGAATTGGTTTTTCCTTATTGTTTACGCATCGCTGGCATGTGTGCCGGGGGGGGGGGGGTAGTGTCGTCGACCTATAATTAACCTACTTTCCCAGGTACTACCACAACTCCTGGGATGCAACTATCGCTGCTCCCTTCCGTTCGTCTCCCTGAGGGTAATTAAAAAGGAGACCTCGACCCCGGGGACCATATGACACATAATGACAGGGTGTCTCCAATTCGAACCGCTATCTTCGAAGGAAAAAGGTCGCATTTGCGAGCATAGAGCAGGTTTTTCCCACCAAACTTGAAGTTTCAGAGGAGAGTGAAACATCGAGAGCCCGTAGAACGGACAATTAGTCGGAAGAGAGGCGGCGATACCTTTTGTACGGACAAGCTGAGCGATAATGTTTCCTGCTCGGTGAGTAACCTATAATTAGGGACTTTTTAGTGGGAATATTCCGTCGCGTTGGGTGGGAACGTTTAGTGGCGCTCATATTGAACTCTGATAAGATTGACGTGATGCGATGTGTGTTGATCTGATCGCATCACTCCGTTCTCCACGCTCATCCCCTGTCCTAGTCCTATGGACATCAGTCGTTGGTTCGAACGCTCTTCTCAATACAAATCAATGGCAACGTGTGCCCTACAAGAGCCACTCGCGCTAAGTGATGAAGAAGAAGAGCGTGTTGTGGCTTTCAACTGCAATCATCCCTCAAATGGGCTTCCCAGTCGGCGGTTGAGTGGCCTGATTATCTGCTCATCTTGCCCCAAACGACTATTTCTTTGGTTCCGATAGTGAGGTGAAGAGCCAACCCTCGTGGACCAGTCTTACTAATCTTCGCCCTCCCGAAAGCATTCTCCAAAACGTTTAAACACCGCCGATTCGTCGAAAATAATAAAATCCGCTGTCACTTAGTCAAAGACTTGAGCTTCTCATCCAATTCCACGGTTCGTTTCTTAATACCCACGTGGTTTGTACGCGACTTCAGCAATCAACATTTATAACGGAGACGAAGATTGGTAATCGTCGTAGCGCTTCGTAATCACAGGTGTAAAAATTTCCTTTAGCCTTGTTTTCGCAATCACCGAGGCAGTAATCAAACTCGTTGAAACGACAAATCGAAACGACTCTGCCCCCATTCGTGGCACGATCGTCTTCAATCCTTATCCTTCTTATCTGACGATAGCTTCCGTTCGAGCGAACACTTAACTTCATTTCCAATGCGATTTGCCGCCTGAGAGAAAAATGGCCTAGTCTGTGAGCGAAAGGATACCGGGTGGTGGGAGGGGTGTTAAAAGAATATTGACGAAGTAATGGCCAACTTGTTCTGCTTGTTAACTTTGTATTTGTGTGAGAAATAGGGTGGAAAACAGTTGTCCCGCTTCAACGAATAATTTAACTTTTACTTAACGACCCAACGCCTGGTAGTGAAATCGAAGTAGATACGAAATCTGAGTTACACACCGTGAATTCGTCAACACAACTCGCTTTCTCCTTTTCAACACCCAACGTGACGGTCTGGGCGATTCTCTCGTGATTCCGGAAGCAATTAAACGCTGGGAGTTATCAACAAAATGAAAAAACCGAGTGGAGAGCCCAGAGGAACAACGCTGAGCCAAACGATTGAAAGGGAAATGAAAACCAAATACCGGGAGGGGGAAGGAGAAGAGAATTAAATTCTTTTCGAAATTCTCAAATTAGCGTATTTACTTTACTAAGCCGATAGAAGTAGGAAGGAAAGTTACGTGATCGACTGAAAAGTACCTGTTGGTACCTCGTATAGGTCAGTTTTCTTATCAAAATGAGAGCTCCTTAACATAAAATATTTATATCAATCAAAAGGCCCAGGCACTCGCTCGGTATCCACCTAACTACGCAGTGTCACAGCGTGGAGGTATGACTGGAGATCTGTTCCATCTGGGAGAAGTTCTTAATCTGGTTTCCTATCTGTTTCAAAGGCCGCTTTTTTAAAAAGTCTTACCTTTTCCACAAACTTGACAAAACGGTTATACGCTTGCACAGTAGCAGTTAAAACTGGAAGGTTTGGCTGCTAATTCAACGCCTCTGGCTCACAATCGTTGGAAGTACAGTAGATCATCACGTGAATCCCAGTTTCCTCCGCACGTTCCCTTTGGGAGAAAAGAAGTGGAGCATTGAAGTCGCCATCTTACGTACTGGCTCGTCCAGTGGTCTGGCTCAACCCACTTTCTAAGACTTTCACGGATGATAGGACAGGTTATGATCCCAACTAATACGTTTCTAGCCATTTATCTAATGACCATTCATCTACTGAGGCAGGTTTTCGTTCAGATGAGCGGCCTATACAGAGTTCAGCTGAGAGCGTGGGAAGTCCTTCTTATCCACCATGCACTCAATGGCCAAGTCAACCGGTAACTGACCAGTAATGACGAGGAGTGGCTTCAGTAAATGTTGTCTTGTAGGCCTTGGTGATCCACAGGAACGCACCTCACAACATTCCTCAACCCCACGTGCACTTCGCAATTTTTATCGCTTTAGCAGCTAATTCTATCCACTTTCCCTTACATTACTCGGTAGAACCTTGCGTTCCGAAACTTATTAGGTAACCCCAATTTATGTCACGACCTTTATTGGGATACATCATTAGACTGCCAAAGTTATGTTTATGTAAATGTTCGCGTTTATAAGAGTGGAATAAATTTCCATTGACTTTTTGTAATACTCTCGTCGTCATCCGAACGAAAATGTTAATTTACGTCCAGTTCCACTTCCCAACATTTTTCCTACGGCATCAGATCTCATCTTTCGTCTTTCAACTTCTTTTCGACAATTTTGATGTGTTTATTACTAATTCGTAAACTCAATCAATATTTCAATTTTCCAGTTCCGGCTTATGCATTCTTTTTTTAACTTCTTTTCTCCCCACGTGAAAGCGTAAGTCGACTGTATAAATCTCAAATAGCACAGCTCAGCAAGAGAGGTGAGTTAACACATACAGTTTACCGTTCTTTCTAGCTAACCCTAATATCTTCTTCGCTTCTGCCGACACCACAAGGTGAGAGAACACCTTATTGTTAAAGTCTATGCTTCATTTCGCGGTAAACAAACTAAATAGAAGCAACGAACGTTTTCCCAATGCAGAAGCCCACAAATTTAAAAAGCGAAAGTATCTTTGAGAGCGCTAACTAAACGAGCGCGGATAAAAGAAGGTTACATTGAGGTTCTCTCGAGCACAGACGATAGATCGATCGACAGTTAATCGATTTGAAACGGCACCAATCGATCAAATATATTTCGAAGTATGTAACAGTTATATCGAGTTTCACTAAACTTTCGATGTACCCAATACGAATAACTGCTTTTGAACGGAAATGTACACTCAAGTACATTAGAAAAGTAGACACGACGAACATATTGGAATAAAAGTATCTCGCTCTCTCGCACTCCCCTTCCCTCATTAATTTATAGCATCTCCTACCCTCTCTTCACCAAACCGTTCTAAAATGAAGAATAACTGAGAATAAGTCTGGATGGACAGGAAGCAAGTCCACGAAGCACCACCTCAGCCAACTTCTGCTTTCTTATGGATGCTTTGTTAAACATGATCCTTAATCCTACGATCTCGTTGTTAACTTCGGTTAGTTCGCGCACGCTGAAATGCAGTCGCATTTACGTGATTTACGTGGGTTTCCCAGGAGCACAGCCCACTGTCGCCGTATAACGACTGGAAAGAGGGTTCTGTTGATGACGTCACGAGGCTCATTAAGCCGATTAAATCCCTCCGTTTAAAGGGGACTCCGCATTTAACTTCAGTCTAACAACCATTTAAATCTTAGGAATTCCGAGCTTTCACTAGCAAGTTCAGTGCAACCTTCAAAACTGTCGTCTCTCAAACTTGTGTTCAGGTTCGCGATAAGGAGCACCTCGTTGACGTTCTATAGCGGAGGTTTTTGAATCGAATTCGATTGTCGACTTTGAAATCCGAGGGATTAACGGCGCTTCCGTTCTATATTTGTGAGCAGTTGCAGAGCACCTCGGGGGAGAAATATCGAAGGGAACGTGAAGTGACGTTTACGAAAGTGGTAGGCCGATAGCTAAACTGTTACGAGTTGAGCAAGTGGGAAGGTGTTTTCAGGCAAGGGCTGAGAATGAAAGACATTCGTTGAGGAAACCAGAAGGACGCAAGGTCTACAACATATCTGGAGGTGGTTAGGCACCACATAACATTCCTCAACACCTGCGTATCTTCGTTTACCGCATTCATACGGACACAGTTATCGATAACGAAATTCCACTTCCTGAAAGTACCTCGCATCCCAATCGTTAGCCGTTTTAGTGAAAATCGGGAAAACTATAATTCGATGTTCAGAAAATCTCAATTGGCCAATGTCTCCGTTCCGACCGGACGTCACAAAAACAGTTGTGGGAAACAAAATGTGGGTATAGGCCCCGTCAGGTTGATCAAATCAGCTTAAGCATTTACACTGGAAATGGAAACAACGCATTTTTTTGTACATTTTGGTTGTTATCTCTGCTCATTATAATGCAACTTTTTCCTTATGAATCCCGCTCATGTGAAACTCTTATTGCTCTTACTGGATTGCAACGATTTAAAAGACTACTTATAGTTTTTAAAAAGTATTAAGATTACTAGGAGCACCCTAATAAATTCTGAAATTGAAACTTCTGTTGTCGTTTCTTGGACTAACATTTTGACAGTTACTAATAAAAATCACACAAAAAGTTCCATACATCGTGTAAACGCCGGTCACGCGATAAAGGTTGTAACATAAGTAGTAGGAACGCAATAAATTCTGGAACGTTATAAGTTGCTCGCCACGTAACGCGAAGTTATAGCAGGATCTTGTACATACAGTGGTGGTCCAATTGAATTAGTCTAAAAAACCGAATGCAAGTGAGGCTGAGGAAAGTTCACGAATTATTATATTCATTTACATCCAAGAGCAACCAACCCGCCCTTCCTGGCCAGGAGAAACACTCGATAAACGGCGATTTAGGGACGACATGCATTTCATCGTGATGACAATCTCCTCTTTCGACACGAATCCAAACTGAAGAAGGAGAGATGCCGTTTAGAGGATGTTCGGTGGAATTGGAGTCACTAAACTTGGAAACTAACGATAAGACGAGGCTCATATTCTTAACTATCTCTGGCTAATCGTCTGTGCCATTCCAACTGAAATTCAGCTGTGAGGAAATATGGGTTCAAAGGAGAGAACTGGTTTAGGATGGTGGATTAAGAAATAAATAATACATTATTTCAAAAGGAGTAGGAACAGTAAGTAACGCTAGGCGACCAAAACTAGATCAAAATATTGCTCCATTGCTAATTAACTCGAACAGGACTCTGTGGTCCTAAATCATATCTTTCTTTCTCACTCGCTCCCTGAGAAGAACAAAGCGTGCTGGTTACTCTTCGGCACGTTTGGCTAGAAGAATTAGACCCAACCACGTCTTTACACGGAGGCCCTTGCAGGCGCACAGTCCCTTCGTCCTGCTGCCGCTCGACTATCCATCGTCCCGATTTTAACAATCTCTCTTATTGATAGTAACACCAACGACGAGAAAAGATACTGATCCGATTGAAGGGAGGCGCTCGGTAATTATCATCGAGGAGAGCCGCGATAAGGTTGAGCCCTCAGCCATTGCCTCAACCTCAGACTCGCGGCCCTTGTAATCAGATTCCTTCCTCGTGAGGTTGAAAAGGGTTTGCCGTAGGCCTTTGGAAGACAGCATTGTTCAGTCCACGAAAATAGGACCACCCCGCCGTCTAATTTTCATTCAAGAAAATCACCACGAAACCTGTTTTTTCCACACTCCTCCATCGCGTTCCATCATCTCCAGCTCAAGACAAAAAGTGTTAGATCAGAACGTCTCAACGTTGAATGAGCCGTTTAAGGTTTATAATCATAGTTTTGTGGTGTTTAAGTTTGGTTAAATGAGTCAACGTCTGCGTATGAATCGAGGGGACAATTGAGGGAACATTGCGTCATGAATTATTGAATCGGGTTGACGCCTTTGACTGGCATGTGATTCGAATCAACGTTCCTCTTCCATCACGACGACTATTCCCACGACTGCACCACGTTCGATTCACCGCCTTTTAAACATATCTTCGTCGATTCGATGTGGAAAAAGATGCAGCACATGCAGCAGTTCCACATTCCTCTACAAGACGTCTCGATACGTTCATTTTGTTGGGACCATATCGCCTACAGCCAGCATGAGCAAACCCAGTTCAAAACTATCTAGACTTATTATAGTGAGCAAAACCTCGAAAAATCATTTTAAAAAACAAGCTTTTAATTTTTTTGTATGAACAGTAGTAGCCTAATAATATCCGTAACACAACAAATGCAACGCACAATAAATTGTCAACACTTTTAACGGGAAGTTATTTTATTTACCGTCACCCAAAAGATAAGGAAAGTATAGCGATTGAGCAAAAAAAAAAGTTAAGCTTTCTTCAGATCTTTACGTTTTGAGGCCTGCTGAATCCAGAAAAACCTGATTTCCGTATGTGTATGTGGGCTAGGTGCACGTGCATTAGAGAAATGGAAAGTCAAAGAGACGTGACTTGTATATGTTGAAAGTGGTTTGAGCTAGACCACTAGACGAGCGAGTTCCTTACCGCACATGGAGACTTCAATGTGCAGTTCCACTTCCCCCTGCACATCTTGCGCCTCCACGTGCTGCTTCACCCCCAAGAGTCATAACTTCGTGGGATAACACACGGGCAACCGATCTCCACCAGGAGACTGGCAAAATGACCTAACCTACGAACCTCCGCAGGTCAGGGTACGATGAATTCTGAGCGAGTACAGTAGCTGGCCTCTTGCATGATAGCGAAACCTCAACCACCATGACAGTCGACTGATGTAACCCTCTTCGAAGGATCAAGAAACATACCTTTGCACCTCGAGGAAAGACTTTTTTTCGTCCCTCCATATCGCACACTCTCCTGCGCTGCTTATCTCGGCGGAGGCCTCTTTTGGGTGATCGCTCTCTCTCGACTTTGGACATGAAACGTTGGTCCACTCGCGATTAATCCGTTCCAAATGGGAATATGGTAACAAACTGTGGGGTGGGGCGTTTGACTCTAAGGTCTCAACCGCGTTCATTCATTTCAAAGCCACGTGCTACGAACAATTACAAGTACTTCGTGGTTTGTGAGAAATTTCAATTCGCCCAATGATCTCGGTATGCCCTATGGGAAAGAACCCACAAATTTTTTCTACGATCGTTAATACAAGGGAATCGTTGTCTATCGTACGGTATTAGCCATCCTGTCGTATCTTCCACCTGCCCTTCCCAATCGTCGCTTGAAAAGGAAAAGACATTCCGATGCTCTGTACAATGTTTTACCTGACTAAATCCAATCACAGCCTTCTCAGTGTTTGGCATAGGCTGAAGTAGTTGGGCTCCCAGGTGCATTCGGCTAAACGGTTTACGCTCTTTTCATATTATGCTATGGGGATGTCCAAGAACTGCCTGTTCAGTCGGCTTCTACTTCAGACAAAGGGATTAAGTTCGGTTTAACTTCCCATGACAATGGATTTCCCCTTTTGTACTTTCCAAAATGGTCTTCCCTCCCTCGATTTACCTCCTTCTCCCACGGTCGTCTCCCAGTGCTCTCAGACATTCCTCTATCAACTCTCGAGCCAGTCACAGCTCTCCCTCCGCTATAATTTCCCACACCAGTTCATGTGTATTCCGAGTCCCCTTGTGTCGCCCTTATATACTCAAACTCATACCAATGTTCTTTTCACGTTTAATACAGTTCTTCTCTCTCGCTCACTGAGTTTCTTTTTATTCCGTTTTCAAACTCTCATGCGGCCAACACTTTCATGTTATTGTCGTTTAACATCTTTTACCATAACTGTAATTGCAATAAAGTTTGATCATTTTAAAAATTCCATAAAACAAATCAAATTGAAATTTGGCAGAGTGAGATTCAATCAAACCCCAACCTTGTGGAATGAAGGCATTGAGATGTTGCAGTGTTTTTAGGGCCATTTTCACCAAATGAGTAAATCCTTTTTAGACTCGGCTAACGCTACTTAACCACTCCACTCCGCAAAAACGGGTTTAACTAGCTGTGTTTAAGCGCGAGCCCTGATTAAGCGTTAACCACAAAAATTGGGCGGTTAGTTCTTATCTCTCCTTATCATATTCTCATATCTGTACTCCGTAACCGTGCCTTTGTACCGTTGCCTTTTATTATTATCTCCATTATTACTTAGAATAATTTACACACGTTTCTGAAAGATGCGTCCAACACTTGCGCATTTATTACAATTGCTTTTCGACTATGATTATAATGTTGAGATTTTCGACATTTCACCCGGCGCCTCCGACGACTTCGAGAGTACACAAAAACAAAAGAATTACGCTCGTCGAAAACAGATTGTTGTTCGTCTAATATTCGTCGGTTGAGCAGTTTTAGAAAAAACTCCTGATCTCATATCGCCGCGTTAGGAAAATCACGCGCCAATGGCTCAACTGCGCGGATTTAAAAGGAGATAGATAGGAACGGTTCTTAACTTTGAATATTGAATTCGAATTGTTATCTATAACGCGTTATTGCCGCTCGACTAAACACATCGAACAGCGATGCTCAACAATGAAGTCCATGAGTGATTTTCACTTTCTTTTGTACTCGCTAGCGGTAAATCGTGGCGGTCAATGGGCGATTTGCCAAGAAATAATTCTTGTCGAAATTTCCGCTCACTGTGGATTGAATGAACGTTATAAACATATTTGGTGGGTCGGTATGACGTAGATACGACATAGCATCCTGAGCGTATTCAGACTTCTGGAAGAATAGTTGTTCTATATTTTCCGAGCTCGACAAAGGAAATAAACCATTTTTTTCCTGACAATTTTCCTGGATTTGAGGAAACCTTCTGACTGTGCTTCTCACAAGAAGTTAGTGGAAAGTATACATTGCTGTTTGGATACAGAGTTATTTACGTGGGCGATGTCAGAAAGTGAAAATAAACGCAATTTTGAGTGAGGGATCTTCTTTCTCCTATGGAATTCCGCAGAGCGCAGTTCTTGGGCCCCTTTCATTTATCTGTTTTATGAATAATCTGCTTGGCGTTCAACTTGATAGAGACATAATTACCTATGCTGATGATACAACTGTAGTGGTCTCACGGAATAATTGGGATGCATCCTTGCAGGTAGCGTCTGCTTGCTGGCTTGTGGTCAGGGATTGGCTGGATGGAGTCGGCTTAAAGCTAAATTTTAGCAAATCCAATTTCGTTGCTTTTTCCTTGCGTAATACCTCTGCCCCTGTTCTAGGAAACATCAAATGCCACATTGTGTCAACCTGTAGTGCAAGTGATTGCAGTTGCCCTGGTATCAAGCAGATTCCACAAGCTACGTATTTGGGGGTGGGTGTGGACTGATGTTTGTCCTGGAAATACCATATTGACAATATATGCAACATACTTTGTAAAGTCATACCCCTGTGCCTTGAAATCCGAAATTTTTTGTTTATGGGCACACTTAAAATGTTTTATCATGCTCTAGTGCAATCCGTGATATCCTATTGTATTCTTGTGTGGGGATCGGCCTACCAAACTTACCTAGAGCCTTTGCATTTAATCCAGAAAAAAATTATCAAAATTTTACTGCGTAAGAAAATGAGATTCCCCTTCTCTGCAGTTTTTAAGACATTCGAGGTATTGGACGTCTTTCACATTTACTAAAAAAATTGTACGTATATATATTTAAAACATTATCTGATTTTGAAAAAAATTATAGGCAGACGAGGTCATCTGGTAACCTAACACTGAAGTTGCCTTTTAGATTCACCACTAGAAGTCAGAATTTTTTCTCGTACAATGTAATAAAGCTGTTTAACAGTCTTCCAAAGGAATTAAAGATGCTAAATGATTTAGTAGGGTTTAAGCGGCGTATCAAAGAGTACGCCCGTGTGATAATGCTCAGATGATTCTCCTCTTAACTTTTTTTCTCATTTTATGAACTGTCTATCATATAATTCAGTATATTGTACTATGTAGGTTTGCGATTTGTACCTATTAATCTGTAACTAGAAAGTTATAACGACTCCTCCCCTCAGCACATGTTTTTACTTATCGAGGGGGGAACGCATTATGTAGTATTTGTGTTTCTTTTTGTATCTCTTTACTGCAATCTTCTTGAATAAATGCAATTAAAAAATTTTTTTTAAATCTACATTCTGTGCAATTTGATTGATAGCATGCCGTAGATGAATGTATTCTTCAGAATACAGTTTTGCGTGGTTCAACCTGATGAATATCAATTGTTTAATTCCAATATTCACAGCATATTGGTGGAAGAGACATATAAGGGATATTTTAAGATATGTTATATTTGCACGTTACTGCACTCCGTCAATTCTTCGTCAAACGTCATAAGGTTACATTTTAAAAGTTTATTTTGTCCAAAGTGCCAGGGTTATATTAGAAATAATTTTATATAGTGGCTAAGTATTCGTAAATAATTATCCGCGCAATTTTCCTGACAATAACAAACACAACAAAAAAAAGAATGAAGTCCAGCCGTTCACGGGAGCTTGAGCATGTAAAAGTTGTAACCCTCACAAATTCGGTTTTTATTTTTTGTAGCTCAGGTCTCTCATTTCCTCTTACCGTTTTGAATTTTTCCGGTTCAACCAAAGCATTCTCCTGGACTAATTTAGCACTTGCAGTTTCCGTACGCGTATTTGCAGGTCGTGCTCATCACTGAATGCGGCCCCTTTGGCTTCTGATGATTTCTTAGAAATTATAATTTGTGCAAATCTGGTCTGGTCTGGTCGGTTAACGGGGTGGTTTACGTTTACGCAACACCTGTTTACGGGACTGTTGAACAGACGCCCAATTACCTTACTTTACTGTAACCTCATTAGTCCATTGCCTTCTGCGGCTTCACACCACGGTTTGTCTAACTGCATTCCACAGTTACCTCGGTTAGCATGGTGGGAACGAAATAGGTTAGCCTTGAACAGGCATATCGCGATTCGTGCAATTTTGGTCAAAATGGCCCTTTGGTCGTCCACGCTAAACTGCGATAAATGTTAAGACGCCCGCTAGTCTGGTCATCTCCTTCATCTTCCGCGGACTGGACTGCCACGACCCTGGAATCCCTGCGTTCCGTGCCGTTTCGTGGATTTGACGTTTTGTTCTTGAGGCCGACGCGGCGTCTCGCCTCTTTTATCAGGTTTTTGGGGCTCTAATTTCGACGTCCGGAGCCCAAAGCCGAAAAAATTTCAATCGAAACGCGTTTTCTGGGGCCTCGAACCCAGCGCCCGTAATTTGGCTCTGAGCTCCTCGAAAAGGGAGGAAAAAAGATGTAATTATACCGTCTGGCACCACACGGAATATTTTATTTTATCAAATGAGGAGCGAAGGCTGCGCGTTGTGCTCCGCGGTGGAGGGTGGGAGGGGATTTTTGTGTGGTGAAGTTTTTGAATGAACAATAAGAGGACCTCACAAAACCAAAAAAAAAGAAAGATTTTTCGACTTTGGCTTTGAAGCAGCGAAACTTAATTTGTGGTTATTTTATCAAAATGTTGAATAGAGTTTGGAAATCACCTTCACTCGGCCTTCATTTCTTTCTCACGACCTCCAGTTTGCCAAACGACCCGTTCGTTTTCAGTTGGCCCTCCAGACCGCATAATACGATCATATTTTATTCGACAGACGCCGATTTCAATTTACTTCAATGAAACGAAGCCCCCCAGCACCAAACATTCCATGAAATCCTCTAAACACCTTCTAGAGGTGGACGAGAACACTTGAGAGCGGCGTATTTACCAATGCTGACTGTACACAACTTTCGTCACTTCCACGTTCATTCGATGACCCAACAAACAATGCCCGTTCCAGCCCTCCCGACCATTATACTGGTGGCAACCGAGAAAACTCCACTGCGGTTTTGTGTGGTACATGAGTCCTCTCAGTTCCAACCAAAGTTACCATAGAACTGGTGTTCCCCACCGTTCCCGCACAAAAGGGGAGACAGCCTAGATGTCCATCCCTGCGACCTCATCCAGCCGTAGCTGAGTAACCCCAAGCACTTTTAGACGCAGTGTAGCCAGTACATGCTTCGCTGACTCGAGCTCCGTCTGCAACTCTGTACTTCCAACTTACAAGGCCAGATGGTACCTTAGTGGGTAGTGTCCTCTGAACAGGCCACACACCATTTGTAAACTTTTTCTCTCCAGACTGAGGAACTCTCTAGTTCACTCCCCAGAGAATCTAATGATTGCTTGGCATTCCGTCAATAGCACTTCTCCTCTCACTTGCCAATCTACTTATTCAAGTGGCTTCTGGTGGTCCTCACATGGGTCTCAGCTCTCACCGGAGGAAGTACATATCCTCCTCACCAGTTTGCCGCTCTACTCACTTCCTTGTATTCCTCTATGATATGGCACCAACATAGTGTTAAGGTGTTTTCCGCCGCCACAGTCTTCAGAACAGTCAGGCATTTCTAAACTAGCCCCAAAGAAATAGTATAATAACCCAAGGCCTCAAGCACAGCCTGATTGACATACTACACATCTTTTCTCGTTCTAGCTGCTCACACACACCATCACTACAAGGAACTCTTTCAGCGCACATAGTGGTACTCATGCCTGGATGTCTAGCCCATAGACTCTTTCACCAGATAAGCCACCTCTGACTGATCTGGCTGCATAATATACCATGGCCCCAGCCTCTGCAGTGGATCCTATATACATCTTTCATGAAACAGTGTGGTGTAGGGCAGTTTAAAATTGTACTTCATACACACTTAGTCCTGAACATGCAGAGCAGGAACCCTCACATTTGCCCTGTCCAATATCAGATGGGGCAGAGTCTTCTATCCTGCCTGATTAGGTATGCATATGGAGAGATGCAAGACGCAGCAGGGCCTCTTGTGCCGCTTTTGTTTGCATACATTCTGCCACAGAGGTGCATGCCCCGCGCTCCAGTCTGCTTAATTGCAACCACACAGTCTTTTTTCTGGTCCTCGTCCACCAGACCAGGGCACCATTGGTGAACCACAGTCCGTATCTCTTGCCACGATCTTGCACGCTGCCCATATCTGTGTGAACCATGTCAGCTTCCTATCTAGGTAAAATCCCAAGTGATTCACCTCCTGTTGAGTCGTCCCCACCATCCCCTCCGAGCCAGAGTTATCACATTGTAAGATCGCGTCTCTTGGTGAACGAAGCCAGGCTGATTTTGACTGGATTGACGCACAACCCCATCTAATTTGTATCGTGTTCATAGCGAACTTCATCCGCTCCAATCACGCTCGCACATTTTCTTCTCATAAATATTACCAAGTCATTCGTGTACGCGCTATCACTTTGCTGCCATCCTCCTCCAACAACTATAGAAGAGTAAAACTGGACGAGACTCCACCATCGCCCGGTGGCGCCGACGTACACCAGTGCTCACTCCAAGCTGGTTATCTTGAGTACTGATAAACTGGGGAATCATTTCATCCAGCACCCTACCTACCTAAAAAGTTTGAGTCATACTCGAGGCTGATGATTTTCAAGCCTGTTTATAACTCAAACACTGAGGACGCTGCTGAGTTCCTCAATAGAAGAGGCATGGGAGCCAATCATGGCTACGTTGGCTTAGGCCACTAGAGTCCTCCAGTACGAAAGACTGGAGAATACGGAAGGCGAGACTAGAGAACGAGGCCAAACACCAGCAGGACCAAAATAAAGAGGCTGTTAGACACGGTTGCCAGTACGAATGTATCCTTGCAATGAAGTAGAGAGGAAACGGTGGCAGCAATAAAGGAGCTGCACCTGCAATTCCAAGGCCCACATCCTGCACAACCTATTGTTGGACTCCCCCCTCTCCCAGCAGTCCCAAATTCACGAAGCGTGAGTAACCCTTTCATCCAGCTACCCAGACACAGGCTTCTAATTACCAGCGTCAGGTATTCGAGCTCCTCCAGCCTCAGTCAGTCGAGTTCAGGCATTGTTGTGTTCTTCTTAAACACACATAAGCAGTACCACCAACACTTTACCTTGTGTTATGTCTCAAGCATTGTTTGGCGATGCTATTACAATGGTTCTCAGAAACCTGGCTCAGCTGGAGTCTGAGTTGCATGATTGCACCTTTCAAAGCACTCTCACACCACTGAGACCCATCCCATTCGTTTCAACGTGGAAAAATATTAGTGAACAATACGAAATATTATCTGACTACGAAACAACGAAAAATGACATTTTCTAGGCGACGCTAGGTAATTGGTACAATAGGAGCAGTCGAACTAACTGGTGATGGGTGTGAGAGAGGAGGAAGGGAGCAGGCCGAAGAGCAGTGATAACTTTCGCTATATTGCCTCGCGAGTTACTTGAAGTAGTAGAGTTTGCCTCACTGTGATAACGTGATTTCGCTGTTTTCCATCTAGACGTAGTCCCATTATTTTCTATTCAGCATCGACAGTGAAACTGCCCATGTTTCTACCGATCACATTGCCAAACAGGCGGACGCAGATACCAAATGGAATTGTTGTGCGAAAGAACGGATCCCCGCATAGATTTATTGGCAGTGTGTGATTCAGTCCCCACTTTCTTTTGTACACGAACGGTATTTAGTTAGATGAAGCTGCTGCTCACTGAGTATTTTAAACAGTTTCTGCGTATTACTAGTCGACTGTGTCAACCAAAGTGCCCGTCATGGGAGAACGAGGGGAATTTGCCTATCTGTGATAAATCCAGTAGTGACTCGGTATAAATCACGAACAGTCTACACTCAGCCTTTCAACAACTGTCTCAGCACTAAAAAGGTCTCAGTGGTTCAACTAGTTGTCAAACTTGGGTTCCTGTTGTCGAGGGAGGGACTAACAGGCTGAAAAGATTCGCTCATTAGAGAGCAAGATCCTGGAAGAGGTTGCCAGTCAAGAGGGTTTCCCTGTGGCTCTTGCTGGGGCTGGTGCAGTGGGAGATGGAAAGGTGTAATGGGAGGGACGGGGGCGTCGTTAATGGTTTCAGAGCGAATACCTCAGATGACAAGGCACTATTTTATCAACCTTCCTCCCTTCACACTTTTAATCAAGCCGTTACTGAGATAAACAACCTGGAGAAGATCCTCATCCTCCTTAGCAGCCTCCGGAGCCTCTGGACCTCAGGTAGGGGACCTCAGCTCTGCCGACACTACACTAAAACCTCCTATTCTCATGAAAGGTTACCTTTTTTTTTACAGATCATATCTTCAGATACAGCACTGTGAAGCGGAGGCTGTAACATCTCCACCCACTCAGGTTTAATAATAGGACCCGTGCATTTCATGTACTGCACTTACATCTCGGCGAGTCGTAAAGCTCTCTAGCGTTATTTTATAGAGCTTTATCCATCAATTGACCGAGTCGTAACTAACTTCATAGTCCACGTATTCTACCGCCTAACGTTCTTCATAATGTACCGACCCCTCAACAACGATTTGTTCATTTATTTTATTATTCGATGTTGGAAATGGACTTTTTTCTGGCCTCACTTATTAAGAAGCATATAACTAGTAATTAATCTAGTAGATAGATAAATCATGCATTTATTTTAATATATCTGGTGAGACGCGCCACAGAACTTTCCTCGGCTTCACGTACATTGATACATTTAGACGAATTCTCATACTTATCCAATCTATTTTTTATAGGGTTTCTTTGAACTTGGTAACGCATTACTTTTTACGAAAACAAAGGTAGCGCTTAAAGTTCCGTTTCCAGGTGCTCATGCCACGACCATTACCAATCCGCATGCAGACATTCCATCAGACCGTCAATGGGTCAACAAAACGTTCGAGCTTTCCGTTTTGTAATTATCGGGTAAACTGCGAGAAATGGTAATAAATGCCATGGCTGTAGTTTGAATTCCGGAATTCCTAAGGTTGCTCCTGGCTGCCTAGTAGCCTCTGTATCGTATAGGTGGTGTATTGGACTACCCCTCCGATCTTTCTAGAAATGCTAGTAGTAGGAATGCGCGGATTTATTTTGTTTTTACCGCGCTAAAATCGATTTTCCGCTATATTTCATCATTTATTGTGCTGCTCTCATCATTTGTCCACCACCCTCGACACCTCGTCAGGGGCGTACGTTAGCTCACTTGGTATTGCCCTAGAACAAACCGGTAAAAAAAAATGTACAAAATAAAAAGGAATTATAGCTGGAGTTTTTGTGTCCGCAGAACGTTTTGCCAAGAGAACCGGAAGTCGAAAATGTGGCACTCTACATACTATCACCAACGTATGAAAGTTCTCGGCCGAAAGTACCACGTTATTGGGCTATTACAGACCCTGAGAGTGAAAATAGATTTTACCAGTCGTTGGTTTCCTGTCAATTTTACTGGAATTCTGAGAGGCTACTAATTTTTCACTTTCTTTTGGCCCCGGAAGTAATCGGTTGAAACATTTTTTTAGATTTCCTTCAGATCTTAACGTTTCAAGAGATGTTGAGCCAGAAAAACATTTGACAAGATCGTTCATCAGTGAAAGAGAGAACTGTTGAACCAAACTAACGCTAAAATCAGCCAAAATTAACTATTGATCACAACTCCAATTTTTACTTTCCTTGGCTCTACAAAGTAGAAAGGAAAGTTATGTAATCGGCTGAAAAAAAAATTTTGAGTTCTCTTCAGATCTTTACGTTTCAGACCCCCCTGAGTCCGAAAAACACTATTTGGGAAAATGGTCTGTGTGTCTGTGTGTGTGTATGTGTGTCTGTGAACGATTTTTAGAGAAAACGACCGTATCAAATCCATTAAATCGAATTGGCCATGTACAAAGTGAATTGACGTAGAGCTAAGGAAAGTTGTGTGTTGCAACGCACCAGATATTTTTTCTCAAAAACGGCTCTAACGATTTTGATTAAATTTTTTATATTGATAGCTCTTAATATGATAATTATACCATGAAATTCCCATTTGTGGGAAAACGACGAGAGCAGCACAATAAATTATCATAATTTTCGACGAAAAGCGTTTTTGCCGTGGTTTTTTCCTTTTAAGCTCCGCAGGAATTTTTGTAGAATGTTAAAAAAATTGGTATTGTAGTCCAATCCAATACCTAAAGGGTGAGTGTTTAAAAACGCTCATGAGATACATGGGGCTCACTCCAGAAATTCCTGAATTTCAACCACTGCCGTTTCGCTTTCTACCAGTTCTAACAGAACTGAGTGATAAATGAATCGATTAAATAGAATTAGCCATTTACATAGCGAATTGACGTAGAGCTAAGGAAAGTTGTGTGTTGCAACGCACCAGATATTTTTTTTAAACTCTTGTAACTGATTGTTCACTGTTTCGTTATTACTGGTAGAAAATATCTGGTGCGTTGCAACACACAACTTTCCTTAGCTCTACAACAATTCACTTCGTACATGGCTAATTCTATTTAATCAATTCATTTATCACTCAGTTAATTTGAACTTGGTCAAACAACGCTTTACGGCAGCAGGATGCGGCAGCGATTACAGTTAAAGAATTTATTGTGCTGCTCGTACTTATTCCAGGACCATTATTGAGCAAATGGTACCCAGAAAATTAATGAGGCTATAAACACGGATTTTTTGAAGGAGGATAGTAATCACTTTTGCAGAGTTATTGGGTAATAATTGTTAGAACTGGTATTAAGCGAAACGGCGGTAGTTGAAATTCATTAATTTCTGGAGTGAGCCCCATGTATCTCATGAGCGTTTTTAAATACTCACCCTATAGGTATTGGATTGGACTACAGTAGTACCAATTTTCTTTAACTTTCTACTAACATTCCAGCGGAGTTTAAAAGGAAAAAGCACGGCAAAAACGCTTTCGTCGAAAATTTTGATAATTTATTGTGCTGCTCTCGTCATTTTCCCACAAATGGGAATTTCGTGGTATAATTATCATGTTAAGAGCTACCAATATTAAAAATGTAATCAAAATCGTTATAGCCGTTTTTGAGAAAAAAAATATTTGGTGTTTTGATCACTATGATAACTATAGTTAACTTTCGGTGGATTTTGTTCATACCCTTATTTTGGCGTCCCATGGTAACCTGTAGGCTAGACATCAAGTTTCAGCTGATTTGGTACCGTTGTTTTCTCTAAAAATCGTTCACAGACACACACACACAGACCATTTTCCCAAATAGTGTTTTTCGGACTCAGGAGGGTCTGAAACGTAAAGATCTGAAGAAAACTCAAAAAAAAATTTTCAGCTGATTACATAACTTTCCTTTCTACTTCGTAGAGCCAAGGAAAGTAAAAATGTTAACCAATAATCTTTGACATTCCGGAATTTCTTGAGTTGGCTTTGATTATCTTATGGCCGTTGTTTAACGTCTATCGTTGTGTACTTTCCTTGGCTCTACGAAGTAGAAAGGAAAGTCATGTAATCGACCGGAAAACGAGCGGTGCGTAGCAACACACAACTTTCCGCCACCCCCGTAAGTTCGAACACCAGCTACGTATGCGGGTGCTATATCTTCATTCAACGCATTTCTACAGAAACATTTACGGAGAACAAAAAGTAGGGTCAAGTTAGCTGACAGTACTCCGTAAGTTTGAACGAAATCGTTAGCCTGTACTTCTGAATATATGCAGAAATAATTACAGAGCACGAAATGTGGGTATGAATGGTTAAAAGACATTGTAAGATTGATCACATCTGGTGAAGTAGTTACCCTGGAAAATGTTCGTGAAAACGTTATTTTCGACACGTTTTGATTTTTATCTCTGTTCAATGGATGGTCAGAGGAACATTTATTAAGAACAATTTGAAAACATCCTGTGCGTTTGGTGAAAATCGCTGAAGCCGTTTTGGCAAAAATCGTAAAAAAACAATGTTTGCTTCATAGGCCTATATCTCCGTTCACCGTATTTTCATGGAGATATGTATGGACAAGAAAAGTTAGGTATTGATTAGTAGAAGACAATTTGAAAGTTTAATCAAAATCGTTATAGCCGTTTTCGAGAAAAATGCGAAAAACCTTAGTTTTTGGTATATTTTCGTCGTCCCCCCTGCCACATCGACCGAAATCGCCCATAACCTTATTTTGGTGTCTACAAAAAATAACAAACCAAACAAAAAAGGACCAGCTCAATCGGTTCAGCCGTTCTCCCGCAAATCAAACTACAGACACACACACACACACACATACACACACGGACCACGCGCCGAACTTGGGTTTTTTAGACTCAGTAGGCCTCAAAACGTGAAGATCTGAGGAAAACCCAATTTTTTTTTTTTGACACGATTACATAACTTTCCTTTCTACTTTGTAGAGCCAAGGAAAGTAAAAACATCAACACCACCTTGAATTGCCTATACGTAGGTTTTTAAATGAAGGTCGTGGCTTAAGTAGCCGCAGCTCGATAAATTCTGGCACCAACCCAACTTTAAAGGTCCTCAATTTTGTGTGTGATACGCCAAGTTACATTCTATTTAGCTCGCATGAGCGAAAGCCATGGACATTATTGAATGCAGCTGGTGCTGAGGAAAGTTGGGTGATGCGTCGTGCCAAATATTTCTAACGATTTCAGTTACTTTGCACCATTTTTAGCGATTCCCTCATTTTATTTTTCATTTCCCGTTTTTTTCGATTTTCGTTCTCATAGTTGTTTTACGTCAGTCAACAAATGTATTTATAGATTCTACTGGCTAACGTACTGTGACGTGTTTGACATCATGCAGTGTGCGTCCCTGGCCAACTGCACAGCAAAAGTAGTAACTATACGAGCAGAACTTCACGCAGGAGGAATCTCGAATGGAATTATCTTCTTCGTTTATTTTTTTTTTCTCAACATTTTACACTATTTGAAACGTAAAGCGCTTACAAATCTCCAAGCCCTCGTCTTGGCCAGAGCTTTTACCTGACAAGGGTTCGCCTTGAACGCCTTTGAATTATCACCCTGAGTTGATTTACAAGCTTCGACAAGCGACTTGTTTCTCCCTTCAGATCTACGGAACGGCAAGAAGTGCTATCTCGAAGGCTCAACAGGTTCTCGCTATATTTTCACTCCTGGCAGAGCCGCTCAAACGATGGAAGAAGGTACCTACCTGATCGTGACGCCCAACGAAGAGCTGGCGGGCTGTTATTTCACGACTAACGTTCGCCAAGTGTTCTGGTTTGAAGACGAGACGATCGTTAGGGGGAAACTGTTGGGTTTTCGGTGTTGCAAAGGAATCTGCTACGATGTCACACGAGTATTATCAGCAGATGTCCTACTCAATACACATTTTGAACCGATTTCATCCGGACGTTTATCTCAATAGCGTTCACTCCCCCTGAAGACAGCCCAAAAGGAAAGTAAATAAATAATGAGTTATGAAATAGAGTTAGCCAATCAGACTACCTCATGCGTGGTTTAGAGCTGGAAGGATTTACAGGGGGAATGTAAGAAGGATAAGAGGAAGTGCGACGAGAGAAAGAGCACCAGTTCAGATACGACCCGAGCAACACATGAGTGGGACCTCATGGTACTCCTTTTGACACACCCAGCCTACTATCGCACTTTCATTCCACCGACGCCTCGCTAGGACACGGTCAAGGCTGCAACCCTAGCGTTACTTGCCTCCACTCCACGAGTACCTAATGTCGAAGACTGTGAAGATCCTTCCCGTCATACTTGTGCTACTTCGCTTGCCAAGTGAGCGCAAGATCCCGGCTTCCAGATACTTTCTGGGCACACAGGAGGGTTACTGCAGACACGGTCGCCTTGACCAATGGCGGCTGGCCTCAGTTTTCCTCCATAAACAACCCAGTATTGCCTCTCGCTCTCCCTCCCTCCCTTCCCCCCTCTCTCTCTCTCTCTCCACTTCCCAGCCCTCAGATGAAAATGCACCAGGTACCTGTTTGTACGACGCATCATGGCGCTAGTCACGGTCCTAATGAGTATGCAGACATCTCTGCATCACATGATTCAGTGACTCAAACTGGTTAGCACACGTATATCAACTCTACAATCTTTCCATCTTCTACCCTCATCACAGTAGGCAGTGACACCAAAGGAATGAGGTGAAAGTGCTAGTAATTGTTTCATAGATAGCCTTGAAGCTGCTCCATCCACGCTGATGAGTACGGGGAGTTGCAACACTGCGTTAGTTTCCGTCAGTCAAACCAAACCGTGCAAAGCAGCTCCAAACTCCGATCTACTAGAATGGAACCCTGAGCCCTAATGATCGAACTGGACGCTATGTAGAAGACCAAGACAAGCACGCACAGCAGAGCTAACCAAAGTTATTAGTCTCTGGACAGTCAACCTCCAAAAAACGTGCCCATAAAGTACGTCCGTAGGACTTCTGCTACGGCGTCAGTGAGCCTTGGTAACATTCGAATAATTCCCAAGATCCACCCACACAAATGGAGTATTACCGACTCAGAAGCCCTTAAAATGTAAACAACTGAAGAAACCCCAACCTTTTTTCTTCTGCCGATTACATAACTTTCCTTCCTATTCCATACAAGTATAAATAACACCGGACGTGGGGCTGAGGAAAGTTGTGGCTTGCGGCACGTCACACATTTGACTGTATTTTGACGTCCATGGTTGCTCTTCAACACCTGCAGTGGGGATCCGCAGATGCCAAAAGCCGCAGAACCCACGAGTTGATTGGGAAACGTCAAATTCAAAAAATCGTCCCCTTCTAAAAGGTGAGGAAAGTAAACGAGCTCTCGTTAGTCGGGTTATGTGCACCTTTGTCGTTGTCGAGGGGCACGTGCTCGTGTCAAGTTAGCGGGGCAGCTGTATGATACCGCCACCTTCCCACTTCACCTATACAACACCTATGTCGTGCACAATACAACCGACTGACTGTCCGAGCCACTTTTTTTTCTTGCATCGGGAGGACAATAAAACGAGGGGTTGTTTTAAATGCGCATGATCCAACGTGGAGGGGTGTGGAAGGGAGCCACGTGCGCGTTCTTTTCCCTTAATCGGGCCAGGCTCAAGGTGTCCTATCCCCCTCCCACCTGCCTTTCTGGAAGCGACATCAACCGTATTGTACGTCGAGCAAATGTGAAATGGAAATCTGTCAGCAGATGTTCTGTTATTAAGGCGTTGTTTGAGGAGAGGAGGGGAAATCCTGTTACTCGGGCAACACAAGCTGCGAAAGATTTAAACACCCTCCCCCAGCCTCACAAACAACCACAAATTGAACCACCTGCAGAGCATTTGAGCCCATCAACAACTAAAAATGTTCCAAAGTTAGGATCCGTCATCTCGATGTCCGGAGTACTTCAGTCCGTTCGCACACGAGATGGTTTTCTCTCTGTTGACTCACGTCATTCTCTTGAGAGGACCCTAATTTATATTTAAAATGTCAAATAAGCAGTTCCCAATGTAGGGTTAACGCTTTATTATTGTTTATTAACGTAACGTTTATACGAAGTCTGTTAGTTTCAAACGCTCTAGAAGCGCTCCTTTTAAAACTAATCAATAAATCATAGAATGTTCGTACTTCGATCTGGGCCCACAGCCACCTGTTTCAGTCTACTAAGGTTTAAAGATTATCATTCAGTTTCTGTATCAAATAAAATTAGTGAGCTTATTACGACGAAGCGGCACACAGTAAAGTAGAGCAAGTTAGTCAACCTCTAACCTCTCAAATGATTCCGGAAATCGACCTACACCCACCCACGCCACCAACCAAAGCCTACAAAGAACCTAAGTTGTCCCATTTAACGTTCTTGAATATTGTTGTAATACGAACCAATGAAATAATCAAAATACATCCTCGGAGCACATACTTATTCCCGTTCCTTCAAGTCGATCGCTTCACAGAGAAAATATCAAAACCAGGCAACGGCATTGTTACCAACATAATCGTTAGCTGCCCAAATACCGCACAAAACGCACACTTCCGTATTCGATAAAACTAGCGGAACGGTACAAACGGAAAAGTGGCGCACCGTGAAGTGGAGGAAGTTAGTCACGGAGGAGAGATAGCGAGTGAATCCTTAACAGTGATTTAGTTTCGATCTTTTAGATCTAGATCGATTCTGTTTCATTTAGTCTCGATAGTTCTAAAAGGTCCTTTCGAAACGCTAATCAATTCTTTCGACTATATTTCCTAGCACTAATTCATAGTATTAACCGTCTTTTCAGTCAAACAACAGAAAAGAACAAAATTTAGAATTTAATCATCTATATTCTCAACCCAAAGACCACCTTCCCGTAACCTAATCACTGAACCGAGAAAAACGAATTGTCATACTTCAACGGAAAAATGTCAGGTGCGAAGCGTACAACTTTACGCGCAGCCACAGTAAATTAGATGTTACGTCGTATACTCGGACACTATTTTCGATTAACGTATGTCCCAGAAAGTCTGATATGTAGATACTTGTTTGCTTAAAGTACACAGTTTGATGAAAATTGTCATGGCCGCTTTTAAACAATGTTAAATATCTGGTTCGACGCACCAAATTTCCTCGCCCGTTTTTCATTCAGTTAGTATGAACTTGGTGGATTATAGTCTAACATTCTACGTAGAAACTGGTGGCGTTTAAGGTTTCGAAATTTATTGGGATTCTGCTACTTATGTCACGGCCATAATAGGAAACAAACATGTAGTTTATTTGAGGGGCTGTCAACGCGTTATTTTTGGAATGGATCGTGTCAACAATACTTAAATTACAAGGGAAACACTTCGAACAAAAGTTAGTGAAATAAAAATTCTAGAATTTCCGAGGTTGCTCGTAATTATTTCAATGACATCATCAAACGCCACGTGTATAGGTAGATTATTGGACTATTTACACGATTCTGTTCAGGGTTCTAATCTCAGCTGTCTGGACTGGGCCAGAACTCCTCCTAAGAAACTATAATGCATGCTTCCTAGCAGGCACTTTCCCTAGGTGTTGGGTGAGGGCCAGGCTGGTTCTAATTCGAAAAGGGTATCCAAGCTCACTGTGATGCTGCTGCCGTGCCTACAGCGTAACCAACCATCTGAGCAATCCAAAAAGTGGCGGAGGCCCTTCTGACGACACAACCAGGTAACCACTCCTCTCGGAGAGTACGCTTGTTGGCCATCCTGGATGTGAAAAACGCGTTCAACTCTGTACACATGGGGTTCTGGAGAGCAACTTTAAGGTGCCTGAATAATGAGAAGCAATTTGCAGGATCACACACTTATTTGGTAAGATCATGCAGGAGGGATGTCAGAGCAGGGGCTGCCTTGAGGTCGTTCCTTGGGATGACTCGGTGGGTTGTAGCCTGCTTTTTCTCGGGATGCATCACGATGTGGTCCTGGTGGTGTACATGGATGACGTTGCGTCAGTAATTATTAGCCGCACGCTGGACTCAGTTGGAACGAGGGAGTGGATATGAGCCTGCCCTCCAGAAGACAGTCTCGGTGACGACACAAGAATTGGCTCTCCTCCGCAGAGTGTAGTTCGATATATGGGAGTGATGGTGGATACCAAGTTGTAGTTTGGTTTCCACATCCGCAAGCAGCAAATATAGCTGCCATAGCATCAACGGCTCTTTCCTGTCTGATAACCAACATCGTTGTACTCTCCATCCTCTTATATGTAGCGAAGGTGCGGGCTGATACGCCCACCATAGAAAGCGTATCGCAGTAGTGCAGAGAAGGTCCACATTGCTTGCTCATACCCCACAGTATTTTCTTCGCTCATTTCTCCAGCTTAAATGTTCCGTGGTGTTAAGGAGGCTAAATATCGAATTAGGGCCAGGTCATGTTGTCAAGTTCAGCGGAAAAAACTTTCCTGCCTACTCCGCGGCACTAAGAAAAGAAAAAAGTCGATGAAACGACGGTTGTTTGAATATCGGAATTACCTGGGTTACTCCTAGATAGTTCATCAGTTTTTGTCATATGAATGGGAGGAAAAAACTACTCTAATTGCTTTTCGTCGAAGTCTATAATAAATAATTAATCTCACTGCTCTCCATGCCTACGATTTCAGCTTCAATAGAAGACCTCAGAGACGAAAGAGGAAGGAGCAGAGTACCTAGCCCTATGAACTGCAGTGTCGTGGCTCATCCGCCCCTCAGTCAAGAACAAAACTAAACGAAAAGTACAAAAGCTCGTCAAAGCCTAAAACAATGTCCCTCTACCACGGGGATGACAAGGGGAAGGGAGCTATTCCCATGTTCTTTGGAAGGCGTATCACTGTGCTGGCGAGAGCGTCCAGGAAGTCATTGAAAAAAGGGGTAGATTGGAAGTGGACCAACGCCTAGGAGGAGGATGAGGGCAAGTGGTGCATCATGGTTGCAATGGGCGATGCATGGCCTCGGAAGCGATGCAATAAATTAAGGAACGTCGGGCATTGTCAGTTTGTACATCAAACGTTAAGAACCAAACTCAACGTTCAGTTCTAGTGAGATACGTCAGTTCTTTCTTCCAGTTATAACGCGAAGGGTTTTGATATGTGGATTCTGTTGGGCTTGAAGGGATGAAACACTATCCAACCAAATGCATAGCGTCCGACCTAACTCTGGCTCACTGACCTTTCCTTCTCTTATTCTCAGAAAGTTCCCCTCCAAAAAGGCTCTACCTGCGTTGACTTGACGAAGGGCGGGAAGCAGCCCTTTTCCCTTCGGCGTTCCTCCACGTACTTACTCCGAAACTAGATGAATCTCAAAGGGGTTTTTATACGAGATTATTTCGACGAGATAAGACTCGGCCGTCTTAAGTATCCGGTCCGTACTTTTCCGTTCTTCCACAAAGTTGGGGCCCACGGCGTTTGAACGGAGTTTTGAAACTTCTTGACTCAAAGTTTCAGTGTCTGCACGCAGCACTTTTAAAGAGTTGTGAATAAGAACACACAGCGTAAATAACGCTAGGCTTATTAACCAATTTCATGCACCACAAGAGAAGATCACCGGGTGAGAGCAGCCGTGGGCCACATGTTAGTACGGTACTGAAAACGAACTACCTGACTGGGAGAGTAACACAATACGGATCATTTAACCGGTGGAATGGCACGATGGAAAGAGTGAGGGAAAGAACAAACTGCCTCCAGAGAGGAGTTGTCTGATGAAAATAACAAAGGAGTGTAGAACAGCACCCGCAGCAGCAGAACGAGTACCTGCTGGTTGCTCTCCATTGGACCCAGTTCTGGATGTTGGCACAGCAAGAACGAGTTGCAGACCGACTGAAAGTAGATCTTAAGGAGGCTTAAGGAGTTATTGGTGGACCCATGCAGCAGTTGCCTGCATTGATCCGTCTCCAGGCATGCACGCACTTGGTCACTGTGCTCATTCGAGAAGGGCAGTTATGAGCTGGTTGTTATATCGTTTTACAGGAAATTTGGAGAACCAGTGGCCGAGAGCCTTCATTCAGCTTCGCAGGCTTTGACACAAACCTTGCGTAGACCTCTCAACTGAACGAAATCTTGCCTTGCTAAATGAATGGGCCATAGATGAATGGCAAATGAAATGGGAACCATCGTCAAATGGGGCGTGACACGTACGATTTTGTTCCCAACATCCTTAAACGTCTTAGGAGGATGTGGATGATTGAGCCAGACCACTCAACAAGCCAGTTCCTTACGGGTCACAGCCAGCAACTACAACCCTTGGCTCCGCTTCTTTTCTCTATAACACTCCATCCTGCCGGTCTTGCCTTCAGTTTGCTCATCAAAATGACTGTTCCTTAACTCTCAAAGAGTTATATCGATCGAAAACCGTCGAGATTTGCAGTTTCACTAGCATGTGAGAGCGCCGAGACTCATCAGCATCACCCAAACCTAGGTCTGCGTACAGGAAGCTGTTATTTAGCCAGTCTCTTGATCTGTACCATCTGGGAGAAGTTCTTAATCTGGTTTCCCAACTGATTCATCTGTTTACTTGGGTGGCAAGCTTAAAGACAGAGATAAACTGTTGTCGTGTTTTTTTTTGTCATACCACAGTTATAAGCTTGCTAGTAGCAGTCAAAGCTGGAAGGTTTGGCTGCTCTTCCAACAACTGTCGCTCATTGTTCCTTGAACTACAGTGGTTGTTTTGGTGATAACCTTTTTCGCACTCTGGAAACCATTATATGCTTGCTTAGTCAATGCTGGAAGGGACCAGCACGTGGCTACTTGTTTCCCTCTCATTTGAGGAGCAAGACGTGCAGTATAGAGAGACAAGACATGGAGCTGCGCATTGAAGTAGCCGCACAGTAGTTCGTTTTCGTTCTACAGGAGTTTGGTCCATAGTGAGGTAAGCTCCCTTTTTCAAACTCCATTCACTCTTTGGCCAAGTCATCGGGTAAGTGGCAAGTAATCTCTGTGTGGTAACCTTCCACAACCCCACAAGTCTGATTTAGCGGATGCGGAATGAGTACCTGTGTTAGTAATTAGGTCTATGGCACAGCTAGGATGAGTGACGTAATCCCCCCTCCCCACCCACCAACTGATGTATGACGTCACCCCCCCCCCCTATCAACTACAGCTGACCTGACGAACCCCCTGTCTGCATCAGTGTAACATCTAACAGGATCCCCCCCCCCCCTCCAAAGCGACGTCACGTCCACCACCACTATGAATCCCCTCATGTGACGTCATACCCCAACTAATTATTGGGCTAACGCCTAAGTACCTCCTACCCCAATTCCCCCGCCCCCACAGCACACGTGTTCACGCTAAATAAATCCCGAGCACACGTGGGGCCCTAAAATAAATCGCTACGTGCTTTTTACTGAGACGTAATTGCTCAAAAAAAAAAATAGTCGCCCTACGCTCCTAGCAAACTATACGCAAATTACGTATTACGGTTTCGTCAGGTCAGCTGTAGTTGATAGGGGGGGGGGGGACGTCACATCAGCTGTTTGTAGCCTGGGAGGGGGGTCTTACGTCAGATCAGCAGTTGTGGTGAGGGGGGTGACGTCATACATCAGCCGTCGGGATGGGAGGGGATGACGTCATATAACAGTTGGTGTGTGGGGAGGGGGGATTACGTCACTCATCCCAGCTGTGCCATAGACCTAACTACTTGTGTTCTCGCATGCTAGCACAGGCTCCATGAGTAATGTACCTTTATCATGAGATATGCCCAAATGTGATGGGGAAGGACAGAACAAGAGTTCAGAAACACACGCAGAATCACGCTTCAATGAGTTTGCGGGGAACAGTGAGATGGCTACAAGTAACTCACTGCGTGTTGCTCTTCATTAGACCTAGTTCTTTGATTAGACCAGCACTTTGTTCACCTAGCTGAAACGAATTACAATATCCCTGGGAGCTGTGCTAAGAAGGCTAATAGATGAAAAAGACACGGTTCTGTAAAATACGGAAAAACATGAATTATGGTCGACGAAATAGCGATGAAGTGGTATTGGCACCGGCATGCTGGCTATTGTGGTATGCTTTTATGTGGGGGAATAACAGAGCAAGAGTTTAGCGTCACGATGACTGAAGTATTTTACTCATAAATGAATTATTCGTTATGTTTCTTTACGAATGAATCAGACAAATTCATGGCCTGTAATTCCACCGAAAATTGATTATAAAACACAACGCGTAAACGTGAAACTGCATCAAATGAGGCTTCCTACTTTTGGAGGAAGTATTTCCTGCTTGATGGAGTTACAACCACAACTGTCACGTAGTTTTGAGCGAATGGGGGTTGCTGAATAAAGCCAACGGACTAGATGGTGGACGATTGTGTGTCCTGGCAACATTTAAACGTGGAATCATCCCTTACGCAGGTTGTGATTGTTCGAGGTTCAACGCGTTCCTGCTAAATGGAGCCAACAACAGCCCTGTCACGCAGTTGTAAGTTGTGGTTTTGTAGACATGATTGACCGGTCTGTCTACTTATTGAACGTCTGTTCCCGAACCCTCGACTCCATACTGACCTGCCTTCTCAGTTCGAAATTCACATGTTGGGAGTACCAGGTTGCGCACTAAAATGGTGGTCCACATGTAATGTTTTACAAATCAAACACTTTCATTCGATTCAGTAACTGAAATTTGATTCTCAGGTAACTCCAAATATTAAACATCTTTCGTTAGTCTATCCACCAATATCAATGTACTTAGATGCGAAGATTTGATTAACCCACCAATTCACATCACCAACCAGCCCTAATGACCTCCTGCGGCAGTCCAAATGTCTCACAGGTACATGCCTAGCCACATGCTGCTAGCTAAGGAATGCCAGTTATTTCCTGCTAGAGTCTTCTTTGAAGTCCGCCCTGGGAGACATTGTATCAAAGACCGGAAATCGCTTCCTCTCAAGTCTTCAGCGCTGGGCCAGGACTTGGTAGGGAGTCTCCTCATCTGTGCCACACCATCTACACCAAGGGGTGTTGACTATGCCCTAACATACGTGTGTTTGTTCATTTGGCAGTGCCCCTTGATGATCCCCACGATCTGCCTTAGCTCCTTCCTCTCCGTCCTCAGTAGGCACTGTCTTATCTCATGTGTTTGCTCTGAGATAACGGGTGTGGAGTGCCTCACTCCACAAGCACCTAACCAAATGGGGTAACAAGCCAGGTCTGGCAAGGCCTACTGGCTCGTTGGTCCGCTGCAGCGAACACCTCTACGCCAGGGTGTTGACTATTCCCTGTGGCGGAGGCGCATCACGGCTAGTGGGAGGGTGTCTCGAGGGAGCCATGTCCCTACTCTTCATCGGCCTCGACCTGAGGGGAGGGCACCACGACTCCAGGCCTCTCCGCCGGTTTGCTCAGGCCTGAGCAAAGGTGCGAAACCGGCGGACCCCTGCCATGCCCCCAAACCATTGGACTCCTCTCACTGCAGGAAGCTGGTCACGCTCCCGGGCGTCGCCATACAGGTGGCAGGCAAAGAGTGCGTGCGCTGCACTCTCCTTGGCCTCTCCACATGGGCAGTCGCTGAAGGGGCGGCGCCTGAAGAAGTGCAACCGCTCGCTCGTTGAAGGCACCGAGACCAGAGAGCAGCTGCACCTCCGCGAAGGACGGGCGCCACCAGCTCATTTGTAGTCTCCCCTCAATGGAGGGGAGGATGCCGTGGAGATGCCTCACTGTGGGACCCTCGTCCCACCGCTCATGCCACCTTACGATGAGCGCTTCCTAGGTGAGAGTGAGTCTCTGCTCAGTCGTCTCTCCACGTTGGATCGAGGGGAGGAGAGCCTAGAAGGGCCCTCGGTACTCCATCATGCAGTCCCGCCTAATGCACGACTGGAGTACTGCCAGGTCGAGGATCAGGTCCGGGGGGGGGGGGGGGGCGCCAGCAAGCACCTGGAGGACCAGCACCTAACCGTCTGATGCATTCTTCTGGAATATTTTCCCAGAGTCCTCTTGACTAGTGACAGAAATGTCGCGCAGTGAGCAGGTGCTGTTAACGAACCGTGTCTGGCCAGATGATCCCCTTATGGCCAAGAATCCAATACACGTTAACGCTATTCGTGTTTGCTAAGGAGTTAAGCGACATCCTCCACTCCCGCACCGGTTTTGGCGTTGGGCAGTAGTTCATCAGTGCATTACACGACGCTTGACTATCTGTCATTATGTTGATAGTTTTATCCTTTCTCATTATGCCTCTGCGCAGATCTCTGCTTGAAAAACTGTTGGAGTGGATCCCAGAGCAATTTGCGATCTACCCCTTATATTAAAAATACGTATTAGGTAATTTAATGTCAGCCTGCATGGATCAGGGTGATTTTCTGTATTGTCACCATGGATTATAGTTGGTTTATCTAGAAAAATTAGTTTATGGGTATATTATGGCCTGAGGGGGCAGGTCAGTCGAGTTCATATCATAATAGAACCCAAAACTTTGGTACTTCAAATTCAAATTGGAGTTCGAGGGCAATAATATCAATTTTCTCTTTAAAAAAAAAACGAATTCACAACAGCTTAGTATGTTGTAGACTGATGTCGTAACCACCCCCTCCCTCTTTTCCCTTTTCCACGGGTCAGTGAAGTGTCTGCTGTGTCCCCTTGACTTTCACCACTCATGCCAACCAATGCAATGTGTTCTTACCATACTTCTCTTTAGTATACTAGCTCAAAGCTCTCTGCACTTTATTCAGTTGAAACTGATGAGCTAACAAGCGAAATCAATTTAGCTCAGTATTTCAGAATAATGGAGGGCCACTTTACAACAACTCGGAAAGGGGGTTTCACACTTTTCTCGCCAATGATTCAGTTCGTAGTGCATGAAGGACAACTCCATATTAAAACCCGTATACAGCTCTGATGTCTGTGATGGAGAAGTGAGCATTAAAATGGCAGCAAACAAGGTTCGGGGGTGGTCCAGTCCAGCTGCGACTATTAGCGGGTAGGTAAAAGAGGGCAGGTTAGGTTTGTTCCAGTGGGTTCCCAGTGTTGACGACGATCGCGGTTCCACTCCCCGACTGATGCGCCCCGATCGAATCTGCCACAATGGGGATCTACGACTGCACTTTTCCGAGGAAATAGCCGAACTAAAGCCGGCGAGAAAGGACTCGCCGTAAACAGGAAATCCCAACAAAAGCGTCGGGCAACGACGAGCAACGGGAAGACGAAATGGCCACACAATGCGCTCGGAATTCGGCAGAAAACCCGAAGATAAAAATCGCTTTTCAACGTCGAAATTTGAAAGACCTTTAAAATTTAAAGGGCCGCCTAACAATGGCAGGTTGGTGCACATGGTCCGAAACGTTTTGTCAATGCTCCAGTCAAGAAGAAAAGCTACGTATAACGACGAAGCAGGTGAAGCCTGCTCTCTCTGTTGTTGTGGGAGTTTCAGGTATCTCTTTCCTTTCACCGGAGGATCTTCTCGATGCAGGTGCCTCGGGAAACGTACATTACGTTTTGGAGCCTCCGATTAATCACATTCCTCGACGTGCCGTTTTTGTTACAGCCTGGCGTTGAATGGACGTCATATTATGGTCGCAGCAGTTCCTGTGTCCTGGCACAAAGGGTTAAAACTTTAGGGTGCGTGTGTTGAAGTGGATCCTTGAAGAAGCACACGTGGACGTCAATGTGACTTCATACATGAACAGTTTGGAATGCTCTCACGTAATATTAAAGTGAATAATCCCAACTCGACCTTCCATATGACAGGTTCAGGAGTCTAGTCTGTGTGCCTCTGAATCTGAAGTTCTCTTGTCTTGAAGAACACGTTCTGGGCGCTGGAATTATTCACACTAAGTTACTTTAGCCTTCTCCTTGCAGCTTGGACTATTCTCTTGTGGGCGGCTTCTTCGCATTGCTCAGGGTAGTGGCGTTTCGATAGCCTGATGCTCGAAATAGAGTAGGTACTACAGACTAAGCACTTAGCAAAAACTACTTTGTCGTGGATTTGAACAACTGAGAAGACAAGGGTTCTACTGGGACAGGATTGCCATTATACATCAAGTGAAAGCTCTTCGTACGTGACTCCAGCTGAGGGAAGAGCTTCAAGCCTTGATTAGGGGGTTTTTGAAGTAAGTACCCAGTTGCTCAGAGTTGTTGACGACGACACGTTCCACTGCTCCCTAAGGACAACCCAATAGTTGATCTATTTCCCCGCGTGATACATCAGCATCGAGCATGCGTGTTGCCAAAAATCCACAATAATACAGGAGATAGCAAACTGGGTGACAGGTCCTGTGACCCTATTGCTTGAGTCAGACTTCTCGTAGGTTAACTGATGTTCATTTGGCTTTTGGAGCAGCGGAGTAACTCTGTAGTCCTCTCAATTGCAAGCAGAGGAATTCGTGAGTAAGAGTCCTACGTCCATTTTGGCCACAAAGGACTTACCGGAGCAAACATTTCAGTGGTGTTTGGCATAGGTCAAAGTAGTTGGGATGCCACGACGAAGTCCGAGAGCTGCCTGTTCAGTCAGCTTCTCCTCCAGTCAAAGGGATTAGTTCAGCGACAACGGACTTTCCAAAATATCTTTTCCCTCGCCTCGATTTACCTCCTTCTCGAACACCCACAGCTCTTCCGAGATATACTCGTCTCCCAGTGCTCACCACGTTCCTCTATCAACTCTCAGGCCAGTCGCAGCTCTCCCTCTGCTACAGTTTACTGATGACGCCTGTTCAGCGTAGGCCAAAGTAGTTGGGCTCTTCAGCGTGGGCATTTCCTAGGTGCATTCTGCCTTTTTCATGTTATGCCGCGACGAAGTCCGAGAACTGCCTGTTCAGTCGGCTTCTCCCCCAGTGAAAGAGATAAGTTCAGTTCAACTTCCGAAGCGACAACGGATTTCCCCCTTTTGGACTTTTCAAAATATTCTTCCTCCCTTGATTTACCTCCTTCTCAAACACACACAGCTCTTCCGAGATACACTCGTCTCCCAGTGCTCACACAGACATTCCTCTATCAACTCTCAGGCCAGTCACTCTCTCCCTCCACTACCAATTCAGGCGTATTCAGAACCCCCTTGTGTCGCTCTTATATACTCAGACTCAAATCAATATTCATTTCACGTGTAATACCTCCTTCTCTCATGCTCACCGAGTTCTCTTTTATTATTTTTGACATTTTATGTCTTTACTTTGCTACATACTCGAAAAACGTTACGCGGGATACGAAATTTGTGTTGCGTTAGGTGCATGATAACGTCTGTTACAAAATCTAACGCTTGGTAACATCACACGTTTTAATAACCTCAGTGACTAAGTGACGGTGTCAATTGCAATTGACGTGGCCATTATATCGAAACCATCAACGAGCAAAATCAAACGTAGTTATCATTGCATAAAAACAAAATTAAAAGACATTAAATGTCCCTAGTGGTTGCGTACTTGTACGAAAGCTGTACCCACGTTCGTATAAAGGTTTCTTTCGCGCCCGCCGGCCTCAACGTGAAACGCTACGACACTCCACCGTTTGAGCAACAAAATCGCTCTCCAAAGGAGGTACACCTTCGGGGGCTCTCAGAAGCTCATTTTAAAGTAATTATTAAGCTTTTCTAATAGACTAGTCTAAGCTCCACCCCAAAGGATATCGCTCCACCCCATACTGTAATATCGTTTCATTATGGCCTGGTAAGTCCTTTGGATAACGGTTTTTTCAAAAAGTGGAAAACTATAAACTGAACAACGATTAACGATAATGAACATCAACAAAACTTTGAAAATAAAATTCCGTATGTTTGAAATAAAAAGTAGTTTCATGTTTTATGAACCTGTGAAATCACCCGCACCTCACAGTTGTTTGTATTAAATGTGCCGTTGTTCAACGTATTTATTTCGTAAAGCATCCTTCCTTGATGTATTTAGGACAGGGAAGGTTTAGAGAATATTTCTCAAATAGATACGAGAACAGCTACCAGATCCAATATGAGATTAACTGAAATGAACTTGAAAAAGTTTACCTTTAAAATTCTCATGTAGTCGCTTTGTACTTTTTACTTTCCGCTACCCGAAGGGAAGGAAAGTATAGTAATCGGCCCAAACAAAAAAAGTGGGTTTTCTTCAGATCTTTACGTTTCAGACCCTACTGAGTCTAAAAAACCTAATTTCGGAGTGCGGTCCGTGTGTGTGTATGTCTGTGTGTGTGTGTCTGTAGTTCGATTTGCGGGAGAACGGCTGATCCGATTGAGCTGGTTCTTTTTTTATTTTGTTCGTTATTTTTTGTAGACACCAAAATAAGCTTGTGGACGATTTCGGCCGACGGGAAGGGGGTGGGAGTGGGGGACGAAAATGTACCAAAAACTAGGGTTTTTCGCATTTTTCTCAAAAACGGCTCTCACGATTTTGATTAAACTTTCAAATTATCTTCTCCTAATCAATACCTAACTTTTCTTCTCTATACATATCTCCATGAAAATACGGTGAACGGAGATATAGGCCCCTGAAGCAAATATAGGTTTTTTACGCTTTTTGGCAAAACGGCTTCAGCGATTTTCACCCAACTCACAGGATGTTATCAAAAAGTTAATACCTACATATTCCTCTCAATAAATGTTCCTGTGACGGTCCATTGAACAGAGATAGAAATCTTAATGTGTCAAAAATAACGTTTTTTCGAACATTTCCGTAAATTCCAGGGTAACTTTTTCACCAGATGTGATAAATCTTAATGGAGTGTCTTTTAGTCACCCATACCAACATTTCGTTCTGCATAATTATTTGTGTAAATGTATGTTGAACGGAGATATAAGCCAAGTTACCTCAGAAAAGGAGATTTGTCGAATATTAATTTATCGGTATTCCAGTTTTCTCAAAAACGGCTCTAACGATTTCGATCAAACTTTCGGAGTACTCTCAGCTAACTAGTCCCTACATTTAGTTCTCCATAAATGTTCCTGTAAAAATGCGTTGAACGAAGATATAGCGCCCGCCTATGTAGGTGGTGTTCGAACTTAAAGGGGTGGCAGTACGCACCAGATACTTTATTTAAGCGCCCCCCTCTCGTGCGTCCAACAAGTGGGTTCGGAGTGTTTTCCATTTATTTGCCTTCATTTCTGCTCGTCCAGAGCAAAGAAAAGTCGAGGCACTGCTTCTGCCAACCACATATTTTCACAGCGATCGACCTTTCTGTTGTGCCAGTAGAACCATGAAGATATTTCCAACATAACCAGTTCAGTCCAAACGGCAGGGGCTGCAATAAGAAACTCTCCTTCACATTTCGAAGGAAGCAAATGCATTAACCGATTTGACGGCATCTTCCACGAAAGCTAATGACTCTCACGAACGTCCAGAAAGATATCAAATCTTACATCTCGTCGCTGGAGGCAAATTACCTACGAAAATTGTAGTTGACGCACCCCAGACTCGTGTTCACCAGCTCAAAACACCTCGCCGAACTTGTAATACGAGGAAAGAACTTATATCTGATGTTCGCCACATTTCCCCAGGCGCCCTGGGCGGCGCAAACCGTTTGATCAGTCAACTAAATACCGAAAACGACACCACTTTCCAAGTTCTCCTCGTTTGTCCTCGCCAACTTGTCAAACTCAGCTCAGACCGAAAACCCATTTCTCCACCTGTTAGGCGCCATTCACCTCTCAGTTCAGAGCCGAGGGCCTCTGAACCCCTCGTCGGTGCTAATCCTGAGAAAATTGGGTAGGAAAAAACCTCCACGAAGTCGAAGGGTGTGTGTGGCCTCTAGAGGGTCGCACTGACGCTCCCCCGGGCTCATGCCCCTCAGTCGGTTGAGGGACAAAAAGCTAACGGAGCTATGGAACTGCGATGGGAGGGAGAGAGGGGGGGGGGGGTTCCAGGAAAGAAGAAAGTTCTGTGTGAGGGTTGAAACCATGTGGACGTTTAGGGCTGAGAACGCGTTGAATGAAAGTAGAATGAGAACTTATTTTCCATAGACCTAAACATGAGCCGAGTGGGCGTTCCTTGACTTTTTGTTTCCCTTAGCACCACCAAGTAGGAAAACAAATATCTGGTGCGTTGCAACACACAACTTTCCTTAGCTCTACGTCAATTCACTTTGTACATGGCGAATTCGATTTAATCCATTCATTTACCACTCAGTTCCTTTGAACTTGGTCAAATAACACGTCACAGCAGCAGGAAGCTGTAGCCTACAGTTATGGAATTTATTGTGCTGCTCGTACTCATTCCAGGACCATTATTGTGCAATTGGTACATAGATAAATAATGAGACTGTAAACACGAATTTTTTGAAGAAGGATAGTAATCACTTTGGCAGAATAATTGGGTAAAAAGTTTTAAAACTGGTAGTAAGCGAAACGGCGGTAGTTGAAACTCAGGAATTTCTGGAGTGAACCCCATGTATCTCATGAGCGTTTTTAAACAATCACCCTATAGGTATTTAATTTGATTACAATACCAATTTTTTTAAACATTCTACTAACATTCCAGCGGAGTTTAAAACGAAAAAACCGCGGTAAAAACGCTTTTCGTCGAAAATTTTGATAATTTATTGTGCTGCTCTCGTCATTTTCCCACAAATGGGAATTTTATGGTATAATTGTCTTATCAAGAGCTATCTATATAAAGAATGTAATCAAAATCGTTAGAGCCGTTTTTGAGAAAAAACATTTGGTGTTATGATCACTATGATGACTATAGTTAACTTTCGGTGGATTTGGCCCTTACCCTTATTTTTGCGTCCCATGGTAACCTGTGGGCTAGACATCAAGTTTCAACTGATTTGGTGCGGTTGTTTCCTCTAAAAACCGCGTTAAAATGGATTTCGTCGAAAGTTTTGGTAATTCATTGTGCTGCTCTCGTCGTTTTCCCACTGATGAGAATTTTATGGTATAGTTGGAAGCTATCAATATAAAAAATTTAATCAAAATCGTTAGAGCCATTTTTGAGATAAAAAATATTTGGTGTTTTGATCACTATGATAACTATAGTTAACTTTCGGTGGATTTTGTTCTAATCCTTATTTTGGCGTGCCATGGTAACCAGCAAGCGAGATATCAAGTTTGAATGGATTCGGTACGATGGTTCTCTCTAAAAATCGTTCACAGACACACAGACCATTTTCCCAAATAGTGTTTTTTGGACTCAGGGGGGTCTGAAACGTAAAGATCTGAAGAGAACTCAAAATTTTTTTTTCAGCCGATTACATAACTTTCCTTTCTACTTCGTAGAGCCAAGGAAATTAAAAATTAGTTTTATAAGTGCTAAAAAACACCATTTGGTCTGTGGCTGAACCAAATCACCTGGACTTGCTGAACAGGTCAACAGGGAGCGCCAAAATAACATCAAGATAAAAATCGGTCGCAGGCTAACTATAGTTATTATAGTCATCAACACACCAAACAGACTGTAGCGGTTGTGACATTTAGCGCATTTTTTTTCTTGCAAAGAGTAGACGGACCAGCAGGAAAGTTAAAAGTGGTATCGACCCAGGGAAACGGATGTCTCCTGATGTTTCCTAACTATATTTCTCTTATCCTATCGGTTCTACCCTCCTGTCAACTCTTTTGACTCTTGAGGCTCATCCGTTTCTCTCCTTCAATACCACTCTCCTGCTGGTTATCTCAGACCCACTGCCACGTAGTCTACTCCCCTCACTAACGGCAAATGACTCTCGTTTCCACATCCTACAACTACTGGTACGCAATCGCTCCATGTCACGTAACCTCCAGTGCTATCTTCTGCCTAACCCGTGCATCAGGTCTATTCCCTTATCAAATAACTGTTCCTGAACCCTCCAACAGGGTTATATCAGTCCACAGTCATATAGGTTATGGTTTCGCTATCATGCGAGAGGCTGGCCACTCGCTCAGCATCCACCAAAACTCAGACCTGTGGAGGTACGGTAGGTTTGGTCATTTTGCCAGTCTGCCAGAGAAGAGCTGTTGTCTGGGTGTTACGGCATGAAGGTATGAACTGTGCAGAATCCATCTGGGGGGAGTTCTCAATCTGTTTCCCACTAGATCTAACTATTTCCTTGAGTGACAAGTTTCGAAGGGGCAGATGAACTGTGACCACGTTTCTTCACAAACTAGGCTTTGAAGCCAATTACTCCTAGATAGATGGTGTTCGGCACAGGCCAAAAGAGTTGGAATCTTGAGCTTAGAACTTCCGCACTTGCACCTAACAGGAAGTCCTTGTTCCGGCCTCTTCCATTATTCCGAAACGACAACGGATTTTCACACAGCTCTTCCTAAACACTCACTCGTCTCTCAGTTCTCACGATAGATACTCATCTATCAGCTCTCAAGCTACTGACAACCTTATTCACTCTCTCTCCACTCTAGTTCCCCACACAACCAGTTCACGTATTCAGACCCCACTTGTTCGCGTTCAACTATTCACACTTTAACTGATATCACTATTCTGTCAATGTGTAATATGATCCTCACTCACGCTCACCCCTTCCATATATTGCCCAAATCGAGCTCCCCTATTCGTGTGCCCGACAGATGGTATTGTACATAGGGATAGTGCCACGGCAACACACTCCCCATGTGGCCTTACCAATAGCTTGCAGCGAGACAGATCTTGGAATGGTAGTTAGTACCTTTGAGGGGTTGGAGGGGTTGGTTGTAACCCCATCTCTCTCCTATATTGACTCCTCGGTACTTGATTTGCTTCTCTAAAAGGAGCCTGTAGCCGCCAAAGCACATAGTTGGTTGGCTACTTAGTTTTCCCTTATTGAGGATTAACTTGGCCATCAACTGAGCCACCTGGTGACAGATCAGAGCATATAGCGGCTTTTTGGCTCTATTTGAAAGAGCAGACCATCCAGAGAGGCATATGGCTCGCAGGCAGTCTCGATGAGCCTCCTGAGAAGACCTTCAATGACGGCGTTCCAGAGTGTGGCTCAGTCCCCTTCTCAAATGGTGCCCACTGAACTGAGGCATGACTGTATTTGATCGTGGATTCTCCAACGTTATAGCTCATTGAGGAGCGCTGGCCGCCAAATGTACTCCTGTTGTACTTAGCATCTGCCTTGTGAGGTCACGGCCAAAGACTCCCTCAAGGGACTGCAACATCACGAGCTGCAACGTTTTGCCACACACACACACGGACACTGCGCCGAAATTACGTTTTTCGGACTAAGCAGGCCTGAAAACGTAAAGATCTAAAGAAAACTCAACTTTTTGACACGATCACTATATGCTTTGGATCGCAGAAAATAAAAACTCTGCAAATTATTGCACAACAGTTTATTATCTGATGAACAGCTTGACCTAGTATTGATGTTCAGAGACCCATCCCATTCGATTCAGCATCGAAAAATACCAGTAAACCATACCAAACACGACCTGACTACTATGGAACGACGAAAACTAAATATTCCAGGGGCCTTGTTCAACGCAAAGCCCCGAATCTGTCCAGGTTTTTGACCTCGGAATTTCCGCTCCTGCCCGATGGGTCATGCCTGTGGCAAGGTCGTTGATTCTCCAAAGGTCTTCGCACCTACGGAAATCCCACCTCCGTGGATATTTCCAACAGTGGTTTTACCACTCCTCCTTCTTCAGATTCCTCTCTACAACTGATACCTTCTCCCAAAATCATTCTGCTACGAAGTATCGCCGAAGTAGGTCCTCTCCTGTTCCCCAACACTTGTCTTCGATCATCTTTCACGATACGGTCTCAAATCCTCCCAACGGACATTTGTTTCACCTCTTATCGACTTCTAATTCGGACTTCCCCTTCCTTCCCAGTACAACCAGTTTCACGCCTTCAGAGCCCTGCTCGTTCGCGCTTATATACTCAACTCTCATCCTGTGTCACCTCTTCTTTGTACATCCAAGTCTTCAAATCTTGTGATAAACCATTACAAGTTCATCAATTACAAGTTCTCGCTCAACTGAAACCCGTCTCCGAGAATCATTCAAATCTATCCTGGTCCTAACAGGCCTGTAGGCAATTGGCACGACTTGGCGAGTGGTTTTGATGAAACGGTTGGGAGGGGGTACAAACTATGAGAGCGAAAGTAATCCCTGTAGTTATTGTCCCGCGAGTTCTTTCAATTAGTAGACGTTCGCCCACTATAGTTACTGTAATTACACTTGCCACATACTTGGGGAATTCTTTTACAAAATTATTAGTAAATGACAATAAAGGGGCAATGGGGAAAATGAAACACCAAGCTCTGATCGCTTACCTTACTTCACACAATATAAGGGGAGTTTAAACACTGACTTAAAAAAGGGGAAGGTTCGTCAGCGATGTCGGTAGCCGTTATAAGACGAAAATATCTGGTGCGTAGCTACACACAACTTTCCGCCACCCCCGTAATTTCGAACGCCAGCTACATATGCGGGCGCTATATCTTCGTTCAACGCATTTTTACAGAAACATTTATGGAGAACAAAATGTAGGGACTAGTTAGCTGAGAGTACTCCGAAAGTTTGATCGAAATCGTTTGAGCCGTTTTTGAGAAAATTGGAATACCGATAAATTAATATTCGACAAATCTCCTTTTCTGAGTTAACTTGGCTTATATCTCCGTTCAACATATATATACAGAAATGATTATGCAGAACGAAATGTGGGTATAGGTGACTAAAAGACACTCTGAACGATTGATCGAATTTGGTGAAGCAGTTACTCCAGAACTTACGGAAATGTTAGAAAAAACGTTATTTTTGACACATTTTGATTTTCATCTCTGTTTAATGGACCGTCACAGGAACATTTATTGAAAAGAATATGTAGGTATTAACTATTTGAAAACATCCTGTGAGTTTGGTGAAAATCGCTGAAGCCGTTTTGCCAAAAAGCGTAAAAAACCTATTTTTGCTTCATGGGCCTATATCTCCGTTCACCGTACTTTCATGGAGATATGTATGGAGAAGAAAAGTTAGGTATAAATTAGTAGAAGATAGTTTGAAAGTTTAATCAAAATCGTTGGAGCCGTTTTTGAGAAAAATGCGAAAACCCCTAGTTTTTGGTACATTTTCGTCCCCCCCTTCTTCCCACCGGCCGTCCATAACCTTATTTTGGAGTCTACAAAAAATAACGAACAAAACAAAAAAAGAACCAGCTCAATCGGATGAGCCATTCTCCCGCAAATCGAACTACAGACACACACACGGACCGCGCGCCGAAATTAGGTTTTTTAGTCTCAGTAGGCCTCAAAACGTAAAGATCTGAAGAAAACCCAAATTTTTTTTGGGCCGATTACTATACTTTCCTTCCCTTCGGGTAGCGGAAAGTAAAATGTGGCTCCTCCGCTAATATAAACAGCGGCGAACTGCACGGGTGGCGGCAACAGTGTTGCCAGTATTGGGAGTCCGTCGCTAACCATTACACACTATACGCATACTCATTCCATTCGACCCAGGATCCAAAAATACCTTAAAAACGATACCAAACACGGGATATTTGCGATTGAACTGCCAAAATTGCGTTTTTGTTAATTTTTTAACCGCCGTTTGCCCGTAACTACCATGGTAACAACAAGATACCAAATGGGATTTTTGTACAAAAGAACGGATCTTTTAGACACCGTTAAAGGCACTAAACGGCCCGGAAATCGCGAAGAGCCGAGGAAAGTTGTGTGTTGCGTCGCACCAGTCGCTACTCTACGACTTTCCTAGCGAGTTGAAGAACCCACCGCCCGCCGCCGCGTAAAAGGCGAAGATGTCGACGCTTCGTTTCGATTGTTCGGTCGAGTCGCATTGCTCGTAAGCGACGACTCAGCGGGAGAATCGAATTGTGCTCCGACGGAAAACTACCCCCACCCCACCCCCTCCCACCGGACGGTTCAATCACCCGCTTTTCCGCGAGTCGACGGGTCGCGTAACTTTGAACAAAACGACGATCACCCGATTCTTGGCGCGTTGGAAGGGTTCAACTTGAGACCCGCGCGGCTTTAAAAGGCCCCCTCGACGACGTAATTGAATTCCCGCCCGTTTTCATTCCCGATATTTTCGACGGCTCTCTCGAATTGTCTCGCGTTTCTCCTCGCGCTCAGTTCAAGTTGCGAGCCGTTTAAACGGAATCCCTCGGGACATTCGAGTTGAGCGGGAGATTCTCTTCTCGTGCGTCGTTGGCAGAAGGAAACGCGGGAAATCGTCGAGATCGAGTGATCGGGTCAGGATCGTTGACGCTCGGTTTTCTTTCCTCAGCCACATTACCCCGATGTCTAGGGCCAAAGGGAGCACGTCCACTCACAGCTCCTAAAAGGTGTCCGACAGGAAGGTTTAAATGACGTTTATGAATTCAATTTACACTAATTACTTTCTTTGGTATACCAAGTATATAGGTTAATTATGTAATCGGCTGAAGAAAAAGTTTCCTTCAGATCTACATTTTAACACTTTTTCACTTTTCGCTACCCAAAGGGAAACGCCTATTGCCCCACTGAGTCTAAAAAACCTAATTTCATCGAGTGGTCCGTGTGTCTGTGTGAGAGTAATGGCCAACTCCCAGAGAGCTGCGCTCCTATCGACCACCACGTCCTATAAGACTGTATCAACAGAAGCACTCCAGGTGATCACTGGTCAGTAACCAGTTGATTTAGCCGTTGAGTGCATGGTTGACAAGTGGAGAGTGAAACGGGAGCTTGCCCTGCTTTGGGCTGAACTCCGTGCGGATTTCACCACAGAACAGAAACTTGCCGCCATCGACGAATGGGCGTTGGAGAAATGGCAAGCGAGATGGGAATCCTCGTCAAAGGGACGGGACACGTATGTTCTTCCCCAACATCCGCGAACGCCTTTCAAGAAAATGGGTTGAGCCAGACCACTGGACGAGCCAGTTCCTCACGAGACATGGTGACTCCAATGCGAGGCTCCACTTTTTCGTCTTGCACGTCTTGCCCCTCCAGTGCAAAGGAATCGAGGAACCAAGTGCTGCTCCACTGTAGTTGTTGGGAGAGGAAACGAACTTGGCAGCATTGACTGCTACAAAGCAAGTCTATAACCATTTTGCAGAGTTTGCGAAGAAGGTGATGGCTTTGGTCCTTTTGAAGGATCCAAGTAAATAGTTAGCTCGGGTGGGAAACCAGATTAAGAACGGGATTCCTCAGGTGGTCACCTCTACCGGGAGGCTGGCTAACGACCAAATACCTGCCGTACCTCCGCAGGTCTGAGTTTGGTGGATTGTGCAGAGGCCGGCCTCTTGCATATTAGCGAAACCGCAACTTCCATGACTGATACAACCCTCGTCGAGAGTTAAGCAACAGTCATCAATTAAGGACCTGTGTCTGTAGTTCGATTTGCGTGAGAGCTGCTGAACCAACGATGGGAAAGAGGAACTGGAGACAAAAATGTACCAAAAACTAGGGTTTGACGATGTTGATCAAACTTTCAAATTATCTTCTACTAGTCAATACCTGAATTTTCTTCTCTATACTTATCTCCATGAAAATACGGTGAACTGATATAGCCCTATGAAGCAAGAAAAGTTTTTTATGCTTTTTTGCAACGATTTTCACCAACGTACTGGATGTTTTCAAATAATTAATACCCACATATTGTTCTCAATAAATGTTCCCTTGACAGTCCATTGAACAGAGTTAAAACTCATATTGTGTCTGTTATTTCGAACATTTCCGTAAATTCTGGGGTAACTGCTCCACCAGATGTGATCAATCTTACAGTGTCTTTCAACCACCCATACCCACATTTCGTATATGTATGTTGAACGGAGATATAAGCCAAGTGACGTACGGGAAGCCGAGGAAATGCGTGGACCCACAATTTTCCTCATTCCCACGTGTATTCGACGATTTTCCAACTCAGCCTTGTACAGTGAGCGCCCGGTAGAGCTCCACGATTTGAATGTTATTAAGATGATCGTAATCATGTCACAACCTATCGAGTGATCTGCGTATACGTAAGGATTCGTGTTTACTGGGTCTACTCTTCGAAAAAGTTAGTCCCACCAACACGACACATATAAGAACTCTACTGATAAGAAAGGGCCCGCTCTTGAACCTCTCATGCGTGTTTAGGGGGGAGATATTATGCCAGAAGGTATGTTCGGCTCGACCCGACGGTAACGTCATGAAAAACCCCCCAAATTGGTATTGTAGTGAAACGGAGCGACAGCAAATGTCCGGTCTCGGCTGGCCACCATAACCGTCGCAATAGACTGGAATGCGCTGGGCCGTTCCGATCTGACAAAATCTCTCGCTGAAGAACGAAAAAGTGCGTCGACCGAAATGTGCCTCATAAACGGATTGCCGATGGACGAAACGCCGCTCTGGATGATGCAGAGTTGAAAATAGAGGCATGTCAATTGACATTTGTCGCTGATTACGACACCGGCGCCGACAGAGCGGCAACGATAAAGCAGAATCCTAATCTGAGTTAGTCGCCGTTTCAGCAGGTTTTACAGTGAATGGGGGAACCGGCGTCGATGAGGAAATGTCAAGGATTCAACGATACGAGACATGCGTCGGTGAGGTGGTTGATGGTAGAAGGGTGTGGAGGTGTTTGAAATTCATTCAAAAACAATCTAATCAATTGATTTACGAACGAGCTCACCTCGCTCTACATTTTACATTGGAACGTGATGACAAAACTATTTATTGTTTAATTTAATTTTCAAAAATAGACAACAATAAATCAATCAATTTTTCTAAAACTATTTTCCTAACTTTCACGTAAAGACGTCCCACAGATAAAGAACCTAAAATGCCATATACCAGATTGCATAGTTAACCTTTAGTGCTGTTGTGAAGGTGAAGTCATACAGCAAATCGTTTCTGCGGAAGTCGATCAGAACCTAAGATGGGACAAACGCCTGAGCAGAGTGACATCCTCGATGAGAAGGTGATCCATGAGTGTAGGGAGCTAAGAAGCTTTATAGACAATGATAGACGTAGAATGGCATACTACGCGATCATTCAGTCAAGATCTGGTGCGGGAGGATGTAGCGCGTCCCTTCTCGATTCATTATTCCTAACCCAGAAACTCTTAATTAAAGTCTTACTTAAAAGAAGTACAAAACATACGACAGAAGCTCCCTTTAAAGAGTTTGCAGTACTCAAGCTGAGAAAGCTAATTGACAAGATAACTATAATTAAAAAGTACAAAGATTTACTAAGCAACCGCCTGACATTTTTAGAGGAGGGAAAAACGAGAACTTGTGGAAGATTTCTCCCAAACGTGCCTTTCCGTAGGACTCACCATGGCCAGCGGGCGTATGATTACCGGGGAGCGAAACTGTTCAACGCTGCAGAACTGAAAAAACATGTAATAATTAAGCAATCTGAGACCCGTTAGATTAGAAAATGCTAAAACTTTAAGGTGGTAACTAAATAACTCTTATGTATTATGATTTACCTGAGGTACTTATTGACTCTTATTTACCTATATTACTTATAAGACGTGTGACGTATTTGGGGAATTCTTTTACAAACTACCCGCGTACAGAACACGAGTGAAAGTCGTGTCCGGACCCAAAAGAAACGAACAAATTAAATACACTCAATTATACTCACTTCATGAAAATAAATAAAATAATGCCTCTCAGGAAAGTACTAGGAAATTAAATTATAAACCAAATAGGGCCCACTTGAATTTCATCAGGAAAAACTCGAAATGAAATGAAAAGAAATTATCTCCTTTTAGAATGAAACAAATAACCTATGCTGTATTAAATGACACAATGACATGACGTATTAAAACCTATGGATTGTATTAAATGACAATAAAGGGACAATAGGGAAAATGAAACACCAAGCTCTGATCGCTTACCTTACTTCACACAATATAAGGGGAATTTAAACACTGACTTAAAAAAGGGGAAGATTCGTCAGCGATGTCGGTAGCTGTTATCAGACTAAAATGCGGCTCCTCTGCTAATATAAACAGCAGCAAACTGCACAGGTGGCGGCAACAGTGTTGCCATCATCGGCAGTCCACCCCAAACCATTACACTCCCACCCTTCAAACAAAAAATTTTTGGTGGAAAAAAAATTTTGTCAAAAAATCCCACGGCAGTTCAATCTGCAGCACACGGGGGAGACTAAAAAATGGGAAATGGGTACACTCTAGGTAGGCTGTGGATGCCAAGGCGATAGCACACCCGCTGGATGCTAGCACCCCAGGAGGAGAGAGACTCCTGGGCCTGGGTGCTTCGGGAGTCACCGGGGGAGGTGGGTGCTAGTGGCAGCACAGATTATGGGAGAATACAGCCCCTGAACCTACACCCAGGATAAGGGAAGAGGAGTAAACCACCCACCGCCCACTAGTGATGGGGAAATCGAGGAAACAAAAATGAAAAAAATCAAACAAGAAAAAAAAGAATGGGACCCAGTGGGGAGGGGGGAGGGGGGAGGACACCCAAAGGGAGGAAGCCAGGGGAGGAGCTACAGACCAAGGTAAAAAAAAGAAAGTAACAAATGGCAAAACAAACGTACCACGTCAGCGGGGGATGAGACAGCGGCGGGCCTATTGGCGAGGTGAGCGCAAGGCAAATGAATAACTAGATATGTAGGGAGAGCCAGGCAAGAGCAGCGTGGAAGCATGGGAGATAATGTATGAGGCGTACAGGGGAGGGGGGGCTGTGAACTATGTTGGGAGGTGCAAACGAGCAGTACACAATGCGAAAAGAAAAAACCCTGCAAATTATTACACAACAGTTTATTATTCTCATGAACAGCTTGACCTAGTATTACTGCTCCCAGACCCATTCCGTTTGATTCAGCATCGAAAAATACTAGTAAACCATACGAAACATGACCTGACTACAATGGAACTACGGAAACTAAATATTCCCCCGGCGCCAGGCGCCCATAAACGTCTGTAGGCATTTATGATCCGATATAGGGGTGTGCGGAGGAAGTGGCCCTAACCTACCTCTGCCCCGTCGGGGAAATTGGGACGAGGACTTCCAGCGAACTCTCAGCAATTAACACGACGTTGCAAGTCATGCGGGTGGTTTTAATGAGACGGGAAGGAGGGAGGGAGTACTAACGACGAAACGTTGACTTCCGCTGTAGTTCCTGTGAGTTCTTGCAATTAGTTGACTCTAATAATTACTGTAATTTCCCTATACGCAGTTGTACACGTCTGATACTCATTCCATACGACCCAGGATGTAAAAATACTTGAAAACGATACGAAACACGGCGCATCTGTGATTATACTGCGGTTTGTGGATTTTTTAAAACCATTTTTTGTCCATAACAACCATGGGCTTCGTCCGATCGGATTGCCGAGATGGCGGGCACAATTAGATACCAAATGGGATTTTTGTGCGAAAGGACAGGTTTTTTAGACCACGTTAAAGGCACAAAACGGCCCGGACGGCGGACGGACATTGCATATTTGGAATCCCCATGTCTTGAAACGTGAAGTATCAAATTTTGAGGGGGGGGGGGTGTAAAAAATGTTTCGTGACCGAAAACATAGGGTTATTATTCAGAATGAATAATAAACCAAAATTAACAGAAGGATACAAAATGATGACGGAGTTCTAAAACAATATTCGTTAATATGGTGGCGAACTGCACAGGTGGCGGCAACAGTGTTGCCATCATGGGCAGTCCGCTGCAAACCATTACAGACGATTATTGTATAAGAAATTGAATCAATGTGCTGATTCAGTACTACTCCTTCCCTCAGCACAAGTATACGACTTATAGGGGGAGTAGTATTTCCTGATTTGTATAGCTTTTTTTTTCTCTTTTTTTAAATTAAAACAAAATAAATAAATAAACGAAATATTTTACCTATTTTTTTTTTTTTTTAATTTATTTCCACGCACGAAAACAAAGAACAGCAATATAGATTACAGAGCAAACCCTGACATAATGCAAAAATTATGGGCAAACCTGTGGTAGGGGAAGAGTCAGCCCCCCTACGATACAGTGAGCTATGTTTTCGCTGACATCTAAGCGCCATCCTAATGCAGTGTTCGGCGCTTGCCGAATTAGGTGGACCTTTGACCTTCGAAATATTTGCACTCGCACTTAGCGGTACTCACCGGCCCAATGGAAAGTCGTTGTTTCCCCAAACACCTTTCTATCTCAGCCTTTTAGTTGACGTCAGTGGAAGTCCAGCTCCTAAGTGATTTTCAAGTGAAAACGGATTTCCTCGTTTCCTGGACTTTCCCAACTATCTTTTTGCACCCCTCAATTTTAGATTCCTCTCCACAGCTCCTCTCGACAGTCAGTCATCCTTCAGCACTCGCGAACAAAAGACGCTTCCCAGCTCTCCCTCTCTTTCTGCCTGGATGAGCTTGTGACGCCCGTTTGTGCTCGATGAGAGATACAGGAAAATGGCGCCCATTGGCATCGCCAGCCACAACTAAGACAGGCGAAAAGGCTTGTCACGCCTTCCTGTCAAAGGGCGAAGGCGATGCTGACACTCTCTAGACAAGATCTGAGAGTACTGATAAGCTTCCTCACCAGGCACTGCCCACTCAGATATCACCTCAACAAGATGGGCATCTCAGAGGCGGTGGAATGCAGAATCTGCGGTGAGGAGGACGAGACAGCAGAGCATATCCTGTGTGAGTGCCCTGCCTTGACAGCAAAACACTTTGAATACTTCGGTCAGGGGACCACTGAACCCCAAATCATGGCGGAATCTGCGGTGAAGGACATACTCGGCTTCCTAAGGGGGGCGGGTGTGTACGACGCCTTCTACTAAGAAAGGTCCGTCACAATAGGCCCATATGCGGCCGCAGTGACAAAGGGACTTGTCCTACACGCCCTCGGGTAAAAAAAAAAAAAAACAGCTCTTGTCCTCTATGCCCTCATGAGAATCTTCCTGGCTAGATACTGGCTCCATCCTCTTATGGCTGGCACTGCCTGGGCAAATTGCACAATCCAACTGAACATGGTGCAGCATGGGGACCTGCAGGGCAAGCAGTTTGGGCTTGCAGCCTAACTAATTCAGTGCGGGTACCGCCCAAATGCTCGATGTCCCGTGAGAATGAAGGATATCCTCCTCAGTAATCAGCTGCCTGATTTGCAACACTTTCTAGGCTAGGCTGGCTTAAGATCAAAGAGAGAAAACGACTCCTGATGGCGACTCTGATCTTCAAAACTTTCAAGCACCCCCGTCCACCTTACATCCTTCAAAATGTTAACTTCCTCGATACCCAGAATACGCGTGGCAGAAATAAAGTTCTCCCTATCCCAAAACATCGAATGAATTTGTTCGGCAGAAGCTTCTCGACTCAAGCATCAAAATTATTCAATGAGAACCCCGGAATGTTTGACCTCAATTTGAATGCTGATGTTTTCAAGAACAATTTTAAAACAATGTTATTGGAAAAGTACCTAAAGTAGTATAAGGAAGGGAAATTATTTTGTTTTTACGCAGGAATTCTTAATTGCTAGTTATTAATTAAAGTACTCAAGAGGAAAAACTTGTACATTGTTACAGGGTAGGTGGAAGAGAGGGCCCTAAGGCCCTAACCTACCCTGATGGTAAAATAAAAACCTTCAATCTCTCTCTCTCTCTCTCTCCCTCTCTCCCTCACATAGTATTCCATAACCAGTTCACGTGTATTGAGAGTCCCCTTGTTCGCTTTTATATACTCAAACAGATATCGCTACTCTGTCAAGTGCAATACAGTCCTCACTCACGTTCACCACGTCTCATATGTTTAATTGTGCGCGCGTGTTGAGTGCGTTTTGTTTCATACGTTAAATTGTAAAACAAAATTGCTGGAAGGATTCAACGGATTGTTGCGTAAAGCAGGCGAGAAAGTATTAACGTGATAGACTGATGAATAGGATTTTTAGCACCCCTGAGTGCAGAATACGCGTAGAAACAGAATGTTCCGGGAAAACAGGCTGACGGGCTTTCAAATGCAGTTTAACGGCCCTCAACTCGAAAGGCAATACACGCAATTTCAGATAAGTGGGTTTAGTATGGGCGAGATGGCGGGCTTTTGAAGTTAATGTCGTTTGGAAAACTATAATCCTCTTGAATGCAGTCTTAGTAAAAATATAAGTTAACTTCCTTAGCTTAGACGCCACGTTAGATATGTGGTTATCCCGTTTCAAGTGGGTATCAAGAATTAGCCCAAGGTCCTCGCTTCAGGATTTGCTCATACCGTACAAAGAAGCTCTGTGTATACGGGCTGATGTATGCGTAATCCCTGCATTTGCGAGGACCTGCATTTGCGAGGACCTGCATTTAGCTGCACCACGTTCCGACTCCTCCTTAGCCTCAGCCCGTGAATCACCGCAGAAAAGGACAGTATCGTGTGCTAACCATATCGCCATAAATATCAGCTTCCAAGTTCATCAAATCATTAAAATGTTACAAGAACAGCAGGAGCCCCAATACCACACACTGAAACCGTACAAAAGAGCATGGTCAGAACACCATTTAATCCACGACTTGCCATCGACTCAAAGGGTAGCTTTCAACCCATTTTGCTTCAACTCCAGCGAGCGATCCTGAAATCGCGATTCAATTAAAAGCTAAGGATTTCGTCAGAAATAGATTCAAAAGCATTTGCTAGGTCAAGGAATACATCGCCCCTGATTTTGAAGATGAACTACACTAGGCACAACGACTGAAGTAGCCCCTGCTGAGCTTACGCTCGAACTAAAACAAAGAATTGGTGTCCAAATTATTCACAAGTCGAGAATTCACACATTTTTCAATGACTTTGAAAAGTACAGTGACCAAAGAGATCGGCGGATAATTTTACATTAAAGTAGGGCCACCTGATTTAAACATAGGCGAGACATGGCATTTTTACTTTCCGCTACCCAAACGGTAAGATAAGTGTAGTGATTGTGTCAAAATAGTCAAATATCTGCTGATACGCATCACAGTTCAGGGATTTTGGTTTATTATTCATTCTGAATAATAACCCTATGTTTTCAGTAACGAAAAATGTTTTACAACCCCCCCTCAAAATTTGATACTTTACGTTTCAAGACTTGGAGATTCCAAATTTGCAATGTCCGTCCGCCGTCCACTGTCCGGGCGGTTTTGTGCCTTTAACGTGGTCTAAAAAATTCGTTCTTTCGCACAAAAATCCGATTTGGTGTCTAGTTGTGCCCGCCATCTCGGCAATCCGATCGGACGAAGCCCGTGGTTGTAATGGGCAAAAAATGGTTTAAAATATTAACGAAACGCAGTACAACGCGGGAACTACAGCGTCCCTCCCTCCCTCCCGTCTCAATAAAAAACAACCGGCCTCAACAACGCTGCGGGGCAGGCGGCTCAACTCCCCTTTCGTCTCGCAACGGGTTCGCTTTTCCCGACCCGACGCGGCAAAATCATCAGACGTTTTGTTTCCGTAGTTCAAATGTAGCCAGGACATTCCTATGGTTTACTAGTATTCGATGCTGAATCGAATGGGATGGGGGAGCATACTAAGTCAAGCTGTTCATGAGAATAATAAACCATTGTGTAATAATTTGCAGGGTTTTTACCTCTCTAGCGACTAATCCAACACACTTTTCAATCAGTTTATATCAATCGTTCTACAGCAAGACTGGTGCTAAAGTTTCTGGAATTTATTGCGTTACTCCTACGTATGTCACGACCTTCATGGGTGCGAACAATTGATGTTCACGTTGTACTCTCAACGTGATTTTTGCCTCTTTCGTTGGCTATACAAAGTAAAAAGTAAAGTTACGTAATCGGCTGAGCCCCAAAAAACACTATTTGAGAAAATGGTCCGAGTGAGTGTTTATGTGTGTGTGTGAACGCTATTGTGAGAAATCGGCTCAGCCAAGTCAGCTCAATCTTGATATCTATCCGGCAGGTTACCATGAGACGCCAAAATAAGGGTATGAGCAAAATCTACCTAAAACTAAGATAGAGATGAAAGCGCCGAATATTTTTTTTCTCGAAAACGGCTTAACGATTTCAATTAAATTTCATGTATGACAGCTTCTAGTGAGACCACTATACCACAAAATTACCATCCGGGAGAAAATGACGAGAGCTGCACAATAATTATCAAACATTTCAACAGAAATCTATTTTAGCGTAGTTTTTCGCTCATAATTTCTATCTTTTATGAAGAATTTTGTTTAATAGCAATGGGAAGATTTTCCGATAATTTTTCATGCTGCTGTTTGACTGATGTTACGCTTCTAAGAAAATTCAATGGGATGAGAGTATGACGGGTTTGACAGTGTGAAAGCGAACTAGTTTTTGTACGCAACCTTTCACAACACAAACGGTGGGCACAGCTTTCGTACAAGTACGCAACCACTAGGGACCTTTTATGTCTTTTATTTTTGTTTTTATGCAATGATAACTACCTCTGATTGTGCTCGTTGATGGTTTCGATATAATGGCCGCGTCAATTGCAATTGACATCATCACTTGGTCACTGAGGTTATTAAAATGTGTGATGTTACCAAGCGTTACACTTCAACCATTCGATATTTCGTGACGCTTCTCCGTTACACATCCCACGTTACATTTTCGAGTTTATATAGCAAAGTAAAGGCATAAAATGTCAAAAGAAGTCGAGTTATCTTCACGTTTTGAGGCCTATTTAGTCCGAAAAACATAATTTGTGCGCGTGAACCTTGTGTATGTGTGGCTATAAGCGCCTGCTTGCTTTGCAGGCATCGGACTGTGGCTGGTTTTGGATTCGTCCAGGGTCAGCTGCGGCGGTGTGACATGACTCCATCATCCCTTAAGCCCAGCAAGTTCCCGGCTGCGCACTATGCGCATTGCTCGAGTAGTATCTAAGCTCTTGGTCGTTCTACCGTGCAACATCCTCTTACCCTTCTTTCCTTCCCCGTCACAATCCTTCTATCCCTAGTGCCCACGTAAAGGAGTCTGGGCGCCCTCACCATTTCCTTAATTATGATTTACTTAGTTTCTCCTTTTAGGTCTGTCTGTGTGAACTGATTGAACCACTTCTTTTTTAGTTATGTTTTTTATTTTTTTTAGACGCGAAAATAAGGTTATGGGCATCGATGGGAAAGCGGAGGGTGGGATCTACCAAAAACGTGTTTATCGAAAACGGCTCCAACGATTTTGATTAAATTTTCAAATTATCTTCTACCAGTTAGTAAAAAGCGTTTCTTTTGTATCTCTATGATCTCATAGCTGTAGGCCTAAATAGCAAAAATAGGTTTGCTACGCTTCTTGGTATAACGGCTTCAACGATTTTCATCAAACTCACAGAATGTTTTCAAATAATTAACTCTAATATGTTGTTCTCAATAAATGTTCCTCTGACAGTCCATTGAGCAGAGATAAAAATCAAAATTTTTCACACCACCAGATATTTTTTGAGCCGATTACACTTTTCTTACCCTTTGTAATGTAATGTACATAGGTAATGTGATAAAATTACGATAAATTATAACGTTAAAGTCGAACTGAAAGCAAATTTAATTTATATCCGCATCTAGGCTACATGGAGCTGCACTAAAAAGCTGCAACGGGATTTCCAATGAACCGCGATACGAGCGCCTTCAAATGTTTCCAAAGTTGAGATTTAAACGTTAAAATCCCCCGTCAGGAGCGTCGTTTTAAATCCCTCCTCTCGAAGACCTGACGGAGTTTAAAAGGCGGCCTAGCAGGCACCAGGCTTCTCGCCAAGCTGGTTAAAAGGCCCAGAAGACGTTCTCTGCTCAGACTCGAATACGGTAGGGAATCTTTTCAGGGGCAAGTGTGTAGGGCGTATGATCCAATTTGGAATTGATCATTTGGCGAGCCTGGAATAGTTGGCGCAATTCATTAAGTGTAATTACTGGTTCTCGTGAAAAGGAACAAAAGTCGGATTTCGTTCAAACTTGACTTCTTTACGTGTAACGTTTTGATTTATGTAGGACGATATTTTTATCTGAATCGTAAGTAACCAGTGTGTGAGAGTTCATTAATTGTTCAAGTTGTCGTTACAATATGTTCTTTATGATTTCAAAGGGGAAGGAGTTCGAGTAAGCGGAATTTCAATGTATAGAAGGAGTAGAAGGGAGGAGAGACAGCAGGGAGTCAACCGAAAATGAGGGAACAATGGCATGGGCCGTGGCCACTTCCCAGCTCACCTGGAACGGACTCGTTGGGAAGCCCGCTTCGGTTTCCCCAGCTGTATCGATGGTACCCATCCTCAATCCCCCTCCCACCCTGTGTGGGAGAAGGAGAATGCCTGGGCGAGGATCGAGCCAGAGTCCTGGCGCAGACAGCCTCACGCCGCAACGCATTTGGCCGAAGGAAGGAGGATAGATGTTGAAAGTCGTAGCCAGACCAGGTTAGGTTGAGTGTGTAATTAAGGATGAGGCTTGCACTAAAGAAGGGTTGCCTTGCAAGCTTATGGTGGCAATGAAAGGGGAGGATCTACAAATCACACGTCCAGGAAGAAATCAATCGTGCTTCGGGAATTTGCCACGGTATTCTGCCACAGATGGCAAGAGCATTTTGGTTGTGAGGGTGGTGGCATAACCTCTGCGCTAGTTGTGACCTCACGTGGAGCTCCCGTTGTGGCCCCATGCTATCAGTCCTCCATGCATCCGCCATCTCACCTTGCGTCAGTTCCCTTTCTCATCCCAACAGTTTCAAATCTATAGTTCTATAGTGCACTCCAGGTGAATGTTGACACCTTGCATTCATAGTGGATACGCCTCAAATCCCTCATGGTACAGTGCAAACTTCCTGATTAACGGCAACCCTCGTCCTGTGCGACCTCAGTACCTTTCATGATCTTTGCACATCACATCAATGACCAAACCGAAGAGACACGATTGAGCTTCGGCACTCATGGTACTCTGCACGACACTGGAGTCATCCTATCAGTCAAGACATGTGAGTAGTGTAGGCTCCTCTTTTCCATCGTCACGTAGCAAGTTCTTAGTGACTATTTGGCTTTGAAGCTTCAGATAACCGTGGACATTTTGCTTGCTCACCAGCGTGGTGGATTTTCGACTAATTGCTAACATTTCGTTCCATAATGTTCCTCACTTTCTTGCACTGAAAGCATTTCGCGTAAAGAAAACCAGTTCCTCCCTCAAACTGATAATAGCTTCGTTTTTACGTAATTACCTTAAGATACGCCTAATTATAATATTTTGTTCTTCGGGACGAGCATTCAGTAAATATAATCGGCGGGGGGGGGGGGGGATATTCCAGTGAACCTGAGCTGTGGCTGTCTTCGTGCCTGAGGGGAAACTCCTCACATTCCGCTTCCAGTAGTTTAGACTCGCGCTCGTAAAAATTTAATGTTTCTCTCCAACTCCTTGGCGGTCCAAGATATTCTTGGCAGGTTTTGACTCGGGCGAGGCACCACGGAATTCAAAATACTGAGTTTGGGCTTCCGCCGACTTTCCAAACAACGAATGTTTACGGTCTGAGCACAAATTACGACCCGCCGGACAAGACGGCAGTTTCGCCGACTTTCAACGGTCGACGCTATGGAATCCTCTGTGAGAATATTACTTCATCAGGAAGTGACCAATGAGAATCCTTCGTCTGCAGAAGAAGTCTTCCGCGTTCCGAGGTTTCACAGTTTGATTGTCCCGACGCCATCGAGTCGAGTCAATAGTCTGATAACTACCAGTAAAATTCCTGACTTTAGGTTGCACGCGTAATTCCTGTGAGTCGTTCCGTGTTCAACTCCGAAGAACCCAGTTGGGTTCCTTTCAAGCGGACCTTTTTTTCTTTGTCATTTACTCTTCAAATCGAATTGAGTAGGAACACGGCGTGTTATGCGTTATTCCAATTTAACACGGACGGCTCCAATTATACAAAAGGAAATACATAACAAAGTTCGATGGCAAGCAACGTTAATTCGGCTGTGGAAAAAATAAATTGAAGATAACTAAAGAGGCAGTTTTCCTGACGATTAATGGTCAATGATCCCAAATGTTCGTTGTTCAATTGGAAGATGCGAAACCCAATCTGTGCAAGAAGTTAAATAACTTTTCAGTGGCCAGACGGACAACTGTGGAACGTAATGTTGGCAATTAGACTGGTTCTTCTTTATAATTATCTTCGTGAACATTTTTCGAGCGAAAATGTACCCTATGACTCAAAAAATGTTGTTCTAAGTTCCGATTTGTCAAAAATGGCTTTAGCGAATTCGATAAAACATTTTGTTCGCTGTAAATGTTTTTGTAGAAGTGCGTTGGCAGAACATGCTGCGCTGATATAAAGCGGGTCGTCTCGTTTATTTCCTGCGCACCAGACATTATTGCACGTGAGATTTCTTTTTATAGTTCTAAACTTGCTATACGTCAACTTTTGTCCGTCCGATCCATCGATGTTGATGTTGGCAAGTAGGACCGTAATTGACCGCCCTGGCACTCACCACTGTTTGGGCTCACACTATCTGTATTATGTACTAACGCGTAATGCATGAAATGGGGCGTAACGAAGTTTTTTTCCGAGAGTTGCAGGCCGAACGATTGATGCCGACTTGGGCCAGACAGGATTACGGAAGAGGCATCAGCGGGATGAGGAGGATCGTGGGAAGAGCGGATACACGGACGACTCCTTTGAAAACAACACCCAGCAGCGTCGTGACGTTGACCAGGAACAGGATAAATCCGTCGACTATTATAAATATTCATATATCCGTTTTGAAGGTCGGTGTTTACTTTTGTTTTGGTTAGAAAGACGTCGGTAGCTTTCGTTTGACACTTTTGAATGGCCTCATTTTCCCGGTTTTTTTTTCAACCCCTTTCCCCCTCCCCCTACGCCACTTTCTCACTCTTTCGAAACGAGAAAATTTTTTAAAAATGCTCCTTCTTTTTCCCCAATTTTTTGTCTCCGGTTTTTCGACAGGTTTGTGGTGGGGAAGGGGCGCCGAAAGGCTAAAGCTCATCTTGTCTTCCCACGGTTTTCCCTGGATCAGGGCCATCCGCCCCAGAGACTACCAGGTCGTTGCAGGGAGAGTTTTTGAAGGGTTGGTGATGGAGGGGGTCGTAGTTCAGAAGGGTAACCACCTAATTAGGGCCGAATAAGGTTTCTGACGTGCAGCGCAGCCTCTTTGATCTCGTGAGTCCCGTTATGTAGCACTGCGCCGCGAGTGAAGAAATTTCAGGCCTCGGGGGAGAAAGAAAAACAAGTTGGGGGACCTCTGCCGATGAATTAGCTGCAATCAGTGCATTTTTCTCACACTGCAGGTGCAACGAGGTTTTTACTTGCCTTGGCTCTACAAAATAAGAAAGGAAGTTGTATAATCTATTGTAAATATTGTAATTGTGAAAAAAAGCAACAACAAATCTTTAAGCTTTTTTCGGATCTTAACATTTTTAGCCCTACACTCATAGAATTTTAAATTACAGCTACAACGTGTGACGAATAATAAGGATCAAACCCCTGGACTTACTCACGCGTCACACAACTTTCCTTGGCCTCACGTGCATTCAGCGGTTCTTGACTCAAGCAACTAATCAAATCTATTTTTCATTCTGTATATAACAAACCCTTCAGAAGCCTGGTAAGACATTAGTACTGGCACGATAGAAAGTAAGGCCAGTTGGCGGTCGAGTTGACTAGAGTGAACTGAAAGCAAGCTGACGGGGGCAAGTACCAGTTCAGATGTAGCCTGTTGGCAGGTCGTTCCGACGTACTATGTTGGACGAAAGTGATGGAATGGCGTCTTCAAGGCTGCCCCGCGATGAATCGAACAACGCTTTTGCTCGAATTATGCCGTGATTTTGTGCGTGAGTCATCCAAAGTGCTGCACGAAGAACTCGCCCGTAGAAGAATTGGGGGCCTCACCTAAGCTGCTGAATGAATTGAGGTCAGGAGATCCTACAGAACATAGAATTCTGATGAGGTGAGAATGTAACCTCAAAACCTTTGATGAATTTATGCTTCGAGTGGCACCCTTAATCATCAAACTAATGTGAATAAATAAACACGGGATAACGAAAAATAGCAACATGTTCCTTCAAACAATTGGACGGCCGACGACGGGACTTCCCCCAAAACGTAGTGCACACGGTTCCAGTGAATGACACCAGAGTTCTGGACGCCAGTGGTGTCAACTGGAGTGCTATGAATACTTTTTTTCATTTGGCGTTTTTCGGACTGAAAGCCTTTGGAACGTGAAGGTTAGAAGAAACCCCATAAAATGTCAGCCGATTACGCAGCTTTCCCTCGCGTTTCGTAACAGTTTTTACTTTCCTTGGCTCTACGAAGTAGAAAGGAAAGTTATGTAATCGGCTGAAAAAAAAATTTTGAGTTTTCTTCAGATCTTTACGTTTCAGACCCTCCTGAGTCCGAAAAACACTATTTGGGAAAATGGTCTGTGTGTCTGTATACAATTTTTAGAGAAAACCACCGTACCAAATCAGCTCAAACTTGATATCTCGCTTGCAGGTTACTATGGGACGCCAAAATGAGGGTATGAACAAAATCCACCGAAAGTTAACTATAGTTATCATAGTGATCAAAATAACAATTTTTTTTTCTCAAAAACCGCTCTAACGATTTTGATTACATTTTTAATATTGGTAGCTCCTAACATGGTAATTATACCATAAAATTCCCATTTGTGGGAAAATGACGAGAGCAGCACAATAAATTATCAAAAGTTTCGACGAAATTGATTTTAGCGCGGTTTCTAGAGAAAACAACCGTACCAAATCAGTTGAAACTTGATGTCTAGCCTACAGGTTACCATGGGACGCAAAAATAAGGGTATGAGCAAAATCCACCGAAAGTTAACTATAGTTATCATAGTGATCAAAACACCAAATTTTTTTTCTCAAAAACCGCTCTAACGATTTTGATTACATTTTTTATATAGATAGCTCTTGATAAGACAATTATACCATAAAATTCCCATTTGTGGGAAAATGACGAGAGCAGCACAATAAATTATCAAAATTTTCGACGAAAAGCGTTTTTACCGCGGTTTTTTCGTTTTAAACTCCGCTGGAATGTTAGTAGAATGTTTTAAAAAATTGGTATTGTAATCAAATTAAAGCGCTGAGCAATGCACCTCCAGTGCTGTGTCCAACTGTGTCTTCTAACATGCGCCGCCAGCCTGCCGACCTCTGGCACGAGAAGATGGCGCGGAAAGCATCACCCGCCATCGCCAGTGCAAGCAGTTTGGCGCAAGTTAGCCTTAAATGCTCCACGTCCTGTTAGAAACTAAGTGAGGAAAGCCGACCAACTGTAGCCTCTCTCGAGCCATGGACCAAGTACTGGAATCATCTGGGCGGTGTCCCTTGTCATCTTGCCAAAGCTTCGTAAAATTCGAACGTAATTGGTTTCAAGGACGTCGCTTCTGATCACTCGAGCTTCCCGTGAATTCGAGACTTTGTCAGGTCAATAACTTCACGTACAAAATCGCGACACGAACTTGTGATTTCTAAACCTTCAACGAGAAGAATCTGAGGAGAAGAAGAAGAACGGAGAGAGGAAAAAAAAACTCCGCACATTTGGCGCATATTCGGGCGCGATCATCTGCTGCGTATTGAGAAACGAGGGGTTCGTCTGTCGGCGGCAGCTTCAGCTTCTGCTCTAACTCGCAATAAAAGCGGATGTTGAAAAACTGGGATCTTCAGACTGCGCGAATATAAAACGACGACTCGGATGAAAAATAACGAGCTTCTCTCATGAAGACAAGAGAAAAACTTGAAATTCGACTCCTCCTAATGAGGGCTATGTTCTGCGATGGCAGAGATGGAGTTGAAGCTGGATGTGGATGTAGTTGAAGCACAAGGACGTTACTTTGCGCGACGGCGCTCTCCCTTGCTGCAATTCTCTTCGAAATTTCGGAGTTTTGAGGATGACGCGGAGAGAAATATTAATGACATCTCGAGCATCTCCGAGCGCTCAGAAGTTAATTACGGCTGTCCTCCAGTCTTGAATACAGGCAGAAGTCTCAGGAGCCTGATTCAGATAACACGAAAGTGCTTCACATCACCGGGTTATAATGTAGCAACCAACGAACTAACACGTAAATAGCTTAATTCAAAAATAGCACGCTCACATAGCATTCAGTTCAGAAAAAGCATCTGAAGAGTGATACTGAGTGTTTTGACAAATCATCATATTCGTTGGAATATTCTGCAATGATTCACCCCATTCTCAACTTTTTACTTTCCCTGGCTCTACAAAGTAAAAAGGAAAGTTATGTAATCGGCTGAAAAAAAATTTTTGAGTTCTCTTCAGATCTTTACGTTTCAGACCCCCCTGAGCCCGAAAAACGCTATTTCGGAAAATGGTCTGTGTGTGTCTGTGAACAATTTTTAGCGAGAACCACCGTACCAAATCCACTCAAACTTGATATCTTCCCCACAAGTTACCATGGAATGCCAAAATAAGGGTTTGAACAAAATCCACCGAAAGTAAACTATAGTTATCATAGTGATCAAAACACCAAATTTTTTTCTCTCAAAAACGGCTCTAACGATTTTGATTAAATTTTTTATATTGATAGCTCCCAATATGGCAACTATACCATAAAATTCTCATCTGTGGGAAAATGATGAGAGCAGCACAATAAATTACCAAAACTTTCGACGAAATCGATTTTAGCGCGGTTTTTAGAGAAAACAACCGTGCCAAATCAGCTGAAACTTGATGTCTAGCCTACAAATTACCATGGGACGCAAAAATAAGGGTATGGGCAAAATCCACCGAAAGTTAACTATAGTTATCATAGTGATCAAAACACCAACTTTTTTTTCTCAAAAACGGCTCTAACGATTTTGATTAAATTTTTTATATTGATAGCTCTCAATCAGGCAATCATACCATAAAATTCCCATTTTTGGGAAAATGACGAGAGCAGCACAATAAATTATCAAAATTTTCGACGAAAAGCGTTTTTAGCGCTGTTTTTTCCTTATAAACTCCACTGGAATTTTATTAGAATGTTAAAAAAATTAGTATTGTAGTCCAATCCAATACCAAAAGGGTGAGTGTTTAAAAACCCTCATGAGATACATGGGGGTCACTCCAGAAATTCCTGAATTTCGACTACTGCCGATTCGCTTACTACCAGTTCTAAACGTTTTTACCCAATAACTCTGCAAAAGTAATTACTGCTATCCGGTACACAGATAATTAATGAGGAGGTAAACACAAATTTTTTGAAGAAGGATAGTAATTACTTTTGCAGTGTTATTGGGTTAAAACGTTTAGAACTGGTAGTAGGCGAAGCGGCGGTAGTTGAAATTCAGGAATTTTTGGAGTGAGTCCCATGTATCTCATGAGCGTTCCTAAACACTCATACTTTAGGTATTGGATTGGACTACAATACCAACTTTTTTAAACATTTCCCACGAATGGGAATTTTATGGTATAATTATCTTATTAAGAGCTATCAATATAAAAAATTTAATCAAAATTGTTAGAGCTATTTTTGAGAAAAAAATTTGGTGTTTTGATCACTAACATAACTATAGTTAACTTTCGGTGGATTTTGCCCATACCCTTATTTTGGCGTCCCATGGTAACCTGCGGACTAGATATCAAGTTTGAGCTGACTCTGAGGTGGCTCTCTCTAAAAATCGTTCAGACCATTTTCCCAAATGGTGTTTTTCGGACTCAGGAGTGTCTGAGACGTAAAGATCTGAAGAAAACTCAAAAATTGTTTTTTCTGTCCACTTTGTAGAGCCAAGGAAAGTAATAAACATAAGAAATTATGTCTTCTTCAAAGAAAATTTAAAAATCCATCTTACATTTGGCACCACCGCTCTTTGCTTTGGCGCTCTTTGATTGCCACTTTAGCGCTTCTCGTGTTTTCTAACAGTAAAAATGCGCATAAGCGCGTGCTCCGCTGCGTATTCGTCACGGTCAATATCTTAATTTAATCATGTGTTCAGTCCAGATCAATTATCGGGGTCACTGAAGCAATTTTGGAATCGCCTTGCCCAGTGTTGGCGCATCAAAGGATCAACATTTCGCCTGTGATCTTCCCACTGTCGTGATTCGGCCTCTCCTGTCGTTGTTTCAATCGCAACATCAGCTCAGTTCTTTCATTACCACTATTTTCCTTTGTTTCCGCTATTTAACTGCGAATCCCGAAGTTTGGGCCCGAAGACACCGGCAATTCTTCGAGAAATTCTCCGCCGCGTCTCCACCATCTGTACTGAACTATCGAACTGGGAAGTAACCCTATTAATTTTATGTGCAAGTAATATATTTTAGTTTTCCGTATTTCCCGATTGCGTTTATTTCTCTCATATTCCGCCAATATTCCACTGGGCCTCACGCTTTTAGTTCGATTAAATTTAGAGCTAAACATCATGTTTGTGAAGGAGCTCCTAATTTTTCAATTTTTAAGACTTAGAGGTAAATTTTATTCGTTTCGCTACTGGTAAAGGTTTTCACCGCCGCTTTGCTTAGTTTTACTACTAATCGAATTCAACAACCTGGCAGAAGGTGAATATCAAATTTTAGTGAAACTCGTTCAGCCAATCAATAAAAACACACTGATCATTGCCCTTGGCATGATAATAATACATTACAATAAAAATACACTGATCAATTTCCCCTTGGCGACATAATCAAGGACATCGTAACGTCTGTCGTGAAACAAATAATGGAGTCATTGAAAACTGAGATTAATAATGCACTGAAAAACATAAACTTTGCTCAACTCATTAAACCATGAACCCCTCCAGTTTGGATCAAATACGCGTCATGACATGGAATGCGTGTTCAATACGAGGCAAATATGAAGAGCTCCTGCATCACGTATCCATGTTCAAGGTAGATGTTGTGATGCTTTCCGAAGTAAAACTGCCAAGCTTTGCGAAATGGAATCTCCCAGGATACCGCTCTACTTTGCCCATGACCCTCGTGATAATGGTTGCGCAGGTGCGTTACTACTAGTCCGTTCAACGCTAAACCAATCTCCGCTAAACTTCTTCCGATCAGAGAATGACGTACAGATGGCCCGGTGTGTGTTGCACGCTGAAGGTGAAAACATTAACCTTGGAGCGGTCTACGTCCCACCAATGGATAGGCGAAAAATCGTAGCCTATCGATGGAAGACACTAGTCTCTATCTCGCACGAAATGGGCCCCAAGTTCTTAATGGGAGGGGACTTTAACGCCAAGCACTCAAGCTGGAACGATGGGCGCGCAAACTCTTATGGTACTTTGATTGAAAGATGGAGGAGAAACTACCAACTGCACATCGAAACCCCAGGCGTTCCTACACGCTATGATCCTCGGCAAGGTGTTGCACCGAGTCACATTGACTTCTTTGTATCTAAGGGTCTTACTTCTAGACTTACAGCTACCCGAGTGTGTCACGACTTATCATCGGACCATGTACCCGTTCATACCATACTACACTCAACCCCCCAAACGCAGTTCACCAGAGCCACCCTTCTTCGTCACCCGATGGATTGGAATGTTTACCGTACCCACATTACCAATGAACTTCAATCATTACCTTGTCTCCATTCACCTGCAGATATTGATACCGCCGTCGACCGAATTACACAAACCATCACCGCGGCAGCGACTTTAGCTACCCACGCCATCCACCTAAGCCTAGAACAAATATATTCTTCCCGCCATCTGTACACGACATTTGGATTGCCCGAAAACAAGCTCGTCGGCGCTGGCTACGGACAAAGAACCCCTCAGAAAAACGACTATACAACAAGCTAGGCAACGTTCTCAAACATGAAATTAGGTACCTTCGAGATGAAGTTCAAAGGGACAAAATACTATCATTGAGCAGCAAAGACTGCTCACTCTTCAGATCCACCAAGGTCCTAACTAAAGCAACGAAGGCCATCCCCCCACTGAAAGTTGGGACAAGATGGATATGTCTCCCCTGTGAAAAGGTTCTATTTGCTGACCTATGCGAACAGCATTTCACGCCGCAGGAAACGTCATTGGATGCTTCTGTCGGAGGAGGCAGAGCGGGGAGGAGGATTTCCTTCGCCCCTCATATATTTCTTACCTAAAAACGTAGAAGAGGCCATCATACAATCCTCGGGTCAGAAAGCTCCCGGTACCGATCTAATTGTCCAACCACTACTCGCTAAAGCACCAAGAAGATTACTCGCTCATCTGGCGAATCTTGTCACCTCAGCCGCACAGCTTATTTCCCGAAAAAGTGGAAACACGCTCCACTGTGTATGATTCCTGAACCAGACAAGCCAGATAATGACCCTTCTTCCTACCTTCCCATCAGCTTACTGTCAATCCTCTCCAAACTATTAGAGCGCCTGGTACTGCCAACCCCTCCTCCTGTATACGTCTCATCTTATCCCAAACGAGCAGTTTGGTTTCAGAAAAAGTACACTCCTGTCCTCTTCAGCTGCAACGCTTCACTACGTACGTCAAAAGTACTTATCACAGAAAAGAGGTTTGTCGCACTGCTTTTTTCGACGTTGAAAGAGCGTTCGACAGCACTCGGCACGAGGGTCTTCTACACAAAATTCAGCCACACATGCCCAACAATCATTACTCACTCCCGGCCTCTTATCTGTCTGGACGTACATTTGTCGTAACAGTACAGGAGTCATCAACAACGAGGATCATTCGAGCTGGAGTCCCCCAGGGCAGCGTATGGGCCCCATATCTTTACTCCATTTACTGCCACGACCTACCACTACCATCCTCTCCTCATTTCTCAGCACTATACGCTGATGACTTACTTTACGCTGTCCGGGCGCCAGACCTGGAGGCTGCAACGGAAATGCTGCGAACAATTATGACGGAATTTGGACAATGGTGCAATAAGTGGCGGATAAAAGTTAATCCATCCAAATCGTGTTCTGTTACCTACACCTATAACAGACAAAGACATGACCCACCATTACATTACCAGACACATATCATCCCCACCGCGCAAACCTACAAATATTTGGGTGTCATATTGGATCGCCGTCTTACGCTTTCAACGCTCACATAACTCTCTTACTCAACCGCCTACGCAGCAGAACCAACCAGCTAAAACCATTACTTAATAATGGCGATATACATCTCTCCAAAATAGAATCCTTATATATAAAACTCTTATCCGCCCTATCTGGACATATGCCTAGAAATCTGGGGCACTTGTTCTGATCACAGTTCCGTCGCATAGAACAGCAGCAAAACATCATCTTGCAAAATGATAGTTCACGCTCCACCTTTGGTACGCAACGAGACCCTTTACAATGATCTGCACATTGACCCACCGTACATATTTCTGCGTAAACACCTCACCAGCTTTGTCTCCCGCAACCTCGACCATCACAATCCTCTAGTCAACGAAGGGTTCCAACCCCCATCACGGCGTAGACTCACTCGCCCGAGGCATATCACCGACCTACTGATCCCATAAACAAAGAGTCAACCGCGTTTTGTGTTGAACACACATTTCTGTCTCATCCCCAGTGAAAGTTTTCAGTGTCCTAATTAAGTTCAGTATCTACAGATTACGCAATACAATGCCCAGTATGTGTCCAGCCACCATGTTTGGCTGTACACCTAAAGCGTTAGTTTAAAGCGAACATTATATCCCATAGAGGAATATTACAAATGTAATAGTCTCTTAATAAATGAAATAAAATTAAAAAAAAAAAAAAAAAAATCATTGCCTGGTGTGGTAAATTTCCTAAGAAAGCAATTGTCAAACGTGCTTAACGTAGAGGAGAATGCTACTGGAACAGTTTGACAAATCGAGAGCTGTTGCCGAGGTAGTGTTTCACAATGCAAAATATTTTAGAGCGTTGCTGCGAGTCAAGTTGAGCGATGCCGTGCAGCACATGTTGTCACCCTCGACGATTCATTTCGGCGAGCACTCAATGGCTTCGGAAAGGAAAGGCTCTGTCTCGTCGGGAAAAGAAAGAAAGAGGCCCTATAGCGAAGTGGACCGGTAGATGTGATGGATTCTTTGGACGGAGCCCTCAACCCCTCGCTTCGCCGCATCCTGCAAATGTTCTCAATGGAAGGTCCACAAGAAAAAGCTGGTGGGCTTTTCGAGGCTCTTTAAGCTTTTCGACTTCTCGGAATTTTTCTCTGAATGGTTTCTGAGAAAGACGAGGAGCTCTTCAGAGAAAAACGGGTGGGGAAAAAACAAGTGTTATAGTCAACAGGTTGCGGAGCCCACACGACCCTCAGATGGAATGAGGGAATTCGAATAGGAAGCGGCTGAGTTGAATGTTATGTGAGAGACCACCCCTCGCTGCACAAAATAAGAAACTAATGACATGGAACCGGAATAAGGGTCGACCTATCAATTCTACAGTTAACACTCCTATTAACTTAAAAGTGACTGTAATCTTAGATTTTATCTCCCGACAGGACATGATTAATCAGAGTTTAACACAGGCAAAAAGTGCTATGACTATAGGTCCATTTACTTATCAAAATAAATGTTCCTAAACACTCACAACAGAATTATATCAGTCCAAATTAGTTACAGTCTAGCTATCGTGCACGGGTCTCCCTCAGCATCCAGTAAACCAAGACCTGTGGAGGTGCAGCAGGTTATTTATCGAGTCTCAGTCAAGAGCTGCTGCCACCCAGAGGCATGGCCATAAGGAATTCGTACCCAAGTGGTCTAACTATTTACTTTACTGGCTAATTTGAAAGGGACAAATTAATTGTAGACACGTTTTAATTGTTTCCTCCGCACTGGAGGCGCAAGACGTGCATGATGGAGAGTCGTTGAGAGAAAAGAAGTGGAGCTGCGCATTGAAGTAGCCACGTCTCGTGAGGAACTGGCTCGTCCAGTGGTCTGGCTCAACCATTTTCGTGAAAGATGTTCACAGATTTGGGAAAGAACTCATAAGTGTCACGACCCTTTGACGAGGATTCCCATTTCTGTAATGCCCATTCGTCGATGGCAGCCAGTGTTCTTTCTGTGGTGAGGTCTGCACGGAGTTCATCCCAGTTTCCAGCTATCGTATCACTCTCCACTTGTCAACCATGGACTCCACGGCCAAGTCAACTGGTAGCTGACCAGGGACTTGGTGATCCACAGATGTGCAGCTCTCTGGGATTGGGCCAATACTCTCCTTTGATATATGTGTTAGTTTGCTCCCCCAGACAACGGGGCAGTAGCCAATCACGCTATGGCCTTATACATGGGGATTATATATATATATATATATGTGGCTTTATATACATGAGGAGCCTTGTACATGAGGATATTTTCATGGCAGTGACTCTGCAAAGATCAGCACAGTCAAGTCATCCACATAGGCGTATGGCTCAGTCAGTCTCCATGAGCCTTCTGAGAAGACCTTCGAAGAAGGCGTTCCAGAGCCCTGTGGGCACCCCTTAACAACCTTTATCTGGACAGAGACATGCCTGCATTCGATCGTAGCAGTTCTGTCTGTCAGGTATCTTCTGACGAGCAAGTATAGGTTGCAGGGGATTCCCCTACCTTTAACCTCATTAAGTAGCGCTGGCCACCAAAGGTTGTCAGAACTGCTACGACGTACCTAGCCAATGCCAGCCGAGAAACATGCCGAATTTCAACAATGTCATCCTGCGTGGGACCTTCCTTTGGTACACCCGTATTGCCTGCCTGTCAGGTTGTGGCCAAAGACTACTTCGAGGGACTGCAACATCAAGATTTCTAGTGTTTTGCCGAATATGGAAAGAAGGCTGAGGCTCACTCCGTGATTGCGGGTCAGACTGATTACAGTCACCTCCCTTTTGAAGAGTGACGACAGGCGCAGACTTCCATTGAGTGGAAACAAATTATGAGGCCACTAGCGATTGTCCACTCAGCCTTCCTTAGCATATTGCTTTCTATTCTAACTGGCCCAGGAGATTTGTGGGGCTTTAAGGTCGCAAGGCCCCTGCCGAGGTCGCTTATCGTCCACAATGGGATGTCGGGCTCGTCCGTGATCGGTTCCTTTGCTGCCCTCCGGGCTTCAATATCTCGAGCTACTGCCTCCTGAGAAACCATGCGGTACGATCAGGCGATGCTGAGAATGCACCCCCTGTTCCGCTTCCTCTGTTACGCAACTGGGCTTAAGTTAGTTACATATTCATAATCGAAAGTTAGCCCGTTTGCCCACCCATCCTGGATGGTCGCAGCGGTTGACACTTTAGTATATATATTTAGAATTTTTGAACTAGGCCGAATTTCAAAAATCTGAAAATGAGCCATCTAGACATTCCTCTCCTGATTCTAAATGTGTGTCGGGTCAACCACTGCGACCATCCAGGACGACAGGGCAGACGGTCAAACTTTTGATTATGAATATGTTGCTAAACTCAATACTCCGTAGAAGAGAATGGCTCATAAGCACCCACCTCGTGCCTGCCCACGGCCCTATGGTGTGGACAATCAAAAGGGAAAGAGTCGTTGTTATTGTGGCAGCTTTAACTGCTTTGTCGGATGTGGAAACCAAACGATAACTTGGTATCCACCATAACTCCCAAATATCTATCTCCCCCACTAGTTTGCAGCTCTGTCCTCCGCAGGGACAGCCCATGAGCTCCCGTCCACTCCCTCATCCCTAACATTACTTGCTCCAGCATTATCTGGACTGAGTAAAAATTGCTACCGCCACATCATCCGCATTGTCGGGTAGGTCATCGTACGCCACATTCAAGTTCTGGTGAATTACATGGCTGCATAATCAGTTGGGTGAGTTGGTAAAGAGGTAAAAATTGCTGAATATACGTGGGGCTGAGGAAAGTTGTGTGTAGCGTTTCTTCGGTCTGACGAGAGCGTTTGGGGCAGCTCGAGAAAAGTTAAACGCTTCTCGCCCTCACGAATTTGAACCTTTTCGGGCTTTGGTTTCGCAGCATTGAGCTTAGCGCGCAATTTTATTGTCGTAATGACGTAATAATTACATCTTCAATGTGAGAATCATGCAACAGAACCGTCAGTCGGCGTTCCGCACTACGCGCAGCGATAATAACAGGTGTTCTCGCTCTAGTTGATCCTTGAGAAAACAAACACAGTGCCGAAAACCAGAATTCATCGGCCTCCACTTTTCCTTCCAGACTGCTCTAGTCTCTGGGAATCCTCCTTAATTGCCGTCTCTCACGAAACGCCCAAGAGCAAGCGGGAAGCGTGTAAAATCCGAAACGTCACCAAAGGGTGATCTATTCCTTTCGTTGATTGGAACGAGGGTGAAGGGCTTCTCGTTCGGAGGGAATGAAGAGACCCTCATATCCGGAGGAACAAACGGAGAGGAGGAGACAAGGGCCAAGACAATAAGGAACAATTGCCAGAGCTTTGGAACCTTCACAAAAACCCCCGCATTTACCATTTTCGCCCCCTCAATCCTCCAGGGGGTTAAGGAATTGAGTTAAGTCTAGCGGGAAGGATAGGACTTGGCGACTGCTCCGAAGACTCGCCTTCAAACGACCAGAAACTGCCTTTTAATCCCTTTTAAGTTTCAAGAGCCAGACAACTTCCGAATCTCACTTCCTCCGAAATATGTGAAACGACGAGGGGAATGGGAATGAGGAAGTGTCTGCTGTAACACGTCGAGCTCAAAATGTTTAATAACGGGGCAGGTCCTGCTCCTTAACTCACACCATCCTTTTTACATTGGAAATTACAGCGTGGAATAAATAATGCGTCCGGACCTGAAGACGCCTCATATTTTTATGGTGTCTCGACGTCCAATGATGTTGGAACAGAGTTATGTCGAAGATGATAGGGGGGAAGGAACAAACGCCGACCTTAAGAATCTAACCGAAGCGTGCGACTCGGAAGAGGTCGAAGTCGCAGGCATAATTGGAGTGTGTGATGTGTCCTGAAGCACTAAGCAACCGTCGGGAGGACTAGAACAACACAAATGTTTGACAGAAGTGTGATTAATCCCGATGGACTCCCAAGGAGACTATCGAACTACCCCCAGGGAAAGCCTAAGGCATCGAGCAGCCCACTTGAGACGTACGATTAAGAATAAATATTCTAGTACTCAAGGTTTCGTCCCTGAAAACTGGTAAGTTTTTTTGGTAATACCAACCTCAAAAATACGTGCTGCAACGCATTCAGAATTTATTGAGTTGCTCCTACTTATTTCGCGATCATTATTGACTGATCAGTGCGTACGTGATTTATGAAACTGTAACTACGAATTTTCCGCTATGGTTTGAGTTCACGTGAACCAGCAATAGTTTGAATTCCAGAAATGTTCGGGATTACTCCTATTTATTGGACTACTGCTCTGATTTTTCTGAGAACGCTACTATCACTCGTGAGGGATTTCTAAGGGGAAACATTGCCATAACATAAATTTTTGGCGTAAATTTTGATAATTTATTGTGCTCCGCTCTTATTTTCTCACATTTGAGGACTTGGACGGTAATGTCGGATAATTTTGAACTGCGCCCACACAAAATTTAATCGACGCCGTGAGAACTGACTCTGAGAACAAAAAGTAGTGTTCTGAACACTATAATAACTATAGCGCCTCATGGCGATCCGCAAGCTAAATTTGTAATTTGAGTGGATTTATTTCGGCAGTTGTTACACACAGAGGCCGTTTCCTGTAATAATATTTGCAATGTGTTTCGTTGAATTGACGAGAATGGAGGAGAGTTATGTGACGCTTTGCACTAGATATGTGACGTATGTGTGGATTAAGTCAGGAGGCCTGCGTCTGAGGCTTCGGCTCCTTATATCATTTGGTCGGGGCTGCTAAGGAGGCTTAGGGACCCTAAGCTAAGGAGAACAGTTTAATTTTGTGTTGGGTCCCGGATCATAGAGGGATAGGACCTATAAACTGGGGGATTTGCATTTATCCCGGTAAGACCTGAAACCTTCATACTGACCACCAACAGCCACTTGGGTAAGGAGGTTTGCGATGGCAGTAAGAAGAAGCAGCTATATGACTTGTTCATGGTCTGCTCCTACCTGTTCATATGCTTTGGCGGCCACAGTCTCCTTCTTGATAAGCAAGTAAGGTACTTGGGAGTCAACATTGGTGAGGGGTGGGGGTGCAGCCAACCCCTCCAAAAGGCATAACCATCACAAGGTTTGCCTCATCGCGAGGGATAAGTAAGGCCACTTATGGACTGTGTTACCGAGACACAATCCTCATGTACAAGGTCATTTACCTAGGAGTGGCTGCTACTGCCCCATTGGAAAATTAGGGTAGCAAACTAACAGTCGACCAACGGAGAGTACTGGCTCAATCCCTGAGAGCTGCGTTCCTGTGGATCACCAAGGCCTATAAGACTGTTTGAGGGAATGACATGTATGAGTTTTTCCACAACATCCGTGAACGTCTTGTGAGAAAAAGTGCGTTGAGCCAGACCACAGTGACGAGCCAGTTCCTCAGGGTACATGACCACTTCAATGCCTGGCTCCACTTCTTTCCCTCAAAGACTCTTCATCAAATATGTCTTGCGTCTCCAGTACTGAGGAAACGAGAAACCGTGTGCTGCTCCACTGTAGTTTCTACAACACTGAAACGACGGTTGTTGGAAGGGCACATTCGAATATCGTGAGTAAGTTCAACAGAAATTGGGGGACACTCATGAGATTGTCGGTATAGAATGTGGGAAGTCCTCTAGATATCGTGGCAAATCCTGAGGACTCGCTCGACTGCTGGGGACGTCCGTTGGCTTCCTGTCAGCGGATGGGGGAGGAAGGGACGGCGCCTGAGAACGGCAATAGCGGCATTTACATTTCTGGCGTGCTTCGTGATTGCGTTTTAGCCACACCGAAAATTGAAGGTCGGCGCACGCGACGCACAAAAGGGAGAAACACTCGGCACAACTAATCGGGGAGGTGTGTTGCGTCGGGGGGAGCGCCAGTTTGCATTTGTCACAAAAGGGGGTGTCGTCAAGCGGTTTTTGGGGTGCAGGAGACGATGATCGACTCATGATGGGGCAGTATTGAACAATCCGAGCAACAACGAACAGGAGTGAACAGGGTGGTCGATGATGTAATGATCGGCAAGAACAAGGAGAGATGAGGGGTTGCAATGAACACGAACAGGATGCAACAGGAATGTGAACACGTGCACGGTTTTCGTACGTGCGAAAATGCAGAATATACGCGTGGCAAGCGCGACGTATTTCGAGAGGGGTGAATCGGGAAGGCTCTGCTACCAATTCGTGACGTACTTGGGGAATTCTTTTACAAAATTACCCGCGGACAGGACACGAGTGGAAGTCGTGTCTGGGCCCCAAAAACGAAGAAGTTAAATATACTCGAATATACTCACTTGATGTAAAATAAACAAATAATGCCTCTCAGGAAAGTACTGGGAAATAAAATTATAAGCCAACTAGGACCCACTTGCATTTAATCAGGAAAAAATAGAAATGAAATGAAATGAACTCCTTTTAGAATGAAACAAATAACCTATGCTCGGATTGTAGTGAATGACAAATAAAGGGGCAATGGGGAATTTGAAACACCAAGCGCTGATCGCTTACCTTATTCACACCATATAAAGGGACTTCAAGTACTTATTCACTGGCTTAAAAAAGGGAGAAATTTGTGAGCGATGCCGGTAGCCATTCTGCCGAAAATGTGGCTTCTTCGCTTTTATAAACAGCGGCGAACTGCACGGGTGGCGGCAACAGGGTTGCCACAATCGGCCCGAAAACTATGACAACTGCCACAAAACAAGTATTTAGCCGTTAAAGGTGGTGGCAAGGAAACGTGGTCACAGTTGGTCTGTCCCTTTGAAACTTGCCACCCAAGTAAATAGTTAGATCAAGAGTGAAACCGATTAAGAACTCCTCTCAGATGGTACGGAATTCCTCAGGTGGCCAGACCTCTGTGTGGTTTAACATGAACAATGGTTGTTCACCAGGAGAATAGAAAACGACCAAATACCTGGTTGTTGGGCAAGTGGCCAGGCCCTTACATGATAGCGAAACCGCAACCTCCATGAAAGTAGACTGATATATCCCACTTCGAGAGTTCAGGAACAGTCATTTGATAAGGAAACCGACCTGTCCACTATGGCAGTCCTTTGGCAATGACACACAGCTGCAGACTATGCAAGGTTGGGTTGCGGTTAGTGAAGCATGTACTATGCAGTTGCGAGAGGCCGGGTGTCTGTGACTTGCTCTGAGTGCTTGGGGTGCATTTTCTTATGGTTCCAGGGGTGTACCTCAAGGCTGTTGTACGCTTCAAGCGAGAATGGATGTCGCATCAAGGACTACCAGTTTCAAGAGAGGGGGATTCCAAATCGTCCGCCATCCCCTGTGCACCATCCCCCGTCCACCATCCCCCGTCCACCATCCCCCGTCCACCATCCCCCGTCCACCATCCCCCTTCCCTGTCCGCCGTCTGGGCCGTTTTGTGCCTTTAACGTGGTCTAAAAAATTCGTTCTATCGCTCAAAAATCCCATTTGGTATCTAGTTGTGCCCGCCATCTCGGCAATCCGATCAGACGAAGCCCATGGTTGTTATTGGCAAAAAATGGTTAAAAAATTAACGAAACGCAGTATAATCGCAAATAAGCCGTGTTTCGTTTCGTTTTCAAGGCCCGCTGGACTCGCAGCGCCCTATTGGACTCGCAACGTCCTGCCAATTTCCGTTCACTGGAAGCCCTCGTCCCACCCCTCCATCGGATCAGACGTTTACTGGCGCCTGGCGCTGGGGGAATATTTAGTTTCAGTAGTTCCATTGTAGTCAGGTCATGTTTTGTATGGTTTACTAGTATTCAATGCTGAATCGAATGGGATGGGTCTCGGAGCAGTAATACTAGGTCAAGCTGTTCATGAGAATAATAAACCATTGTGTAATAATTTGCAGGGTTTTTCGATTGCTCCTGGCCCAGAAGGATGCGATGGTGGCAAAAGGAAAACCGATGAATGAAGATAACTCTGATAACAACGGTGAAGCTGATTGTGATGGGGCATCTGAGGCGTTCCTGAGGCGGCTATCCTTAGCCCTCCTCTGAACAACGATCTGCCCTCTAGCTTGAACTTAGGATTTATGATGATGGGCAGTTAACGATAATTAATAACAAATAAATAAGGTTAAAAGGAAAGACGAACAAAACATAACAATAACAACATTCTGGGGGTAATTTTTCGACAATCGAGTTGTGTGTGTTTGACGAAATATATATTCCTCATAATGTTCATGTTCTGAATCGAATTGTGAGACGAGTAGAACTTTTTCTAGCATTCAACACCGAACTAAGAACACGAGTTTTGTACGAAGCGAATGAAGAGCTCAGTTTCGTAAGGCGAGGAAGTGAACTTGAAACAAATCGACGGATCAGCGAAACGCCCTTTTGCGGGTATTGCGCGTAGCTGAGAGGCGACGAACAGCCGTAGTTTCATCTATACAGCGGTTTCTAGTTGCTGTTTGATGACCTTAGCGAACTCATTGTGTTCCCAGCGACTGGCGGTTCTCTTCGGTTAAGGAAAACGAGACAACCCAAGTTCCCACCCTTCGCGAAGGCCTAGAGAATTAAGAAGAGGTAAGACGAAGGGCGGCGTTGAGGAGGGAAAGGTTCGTTCCTATGAGAAAGTTCGTCGACACCGCGAGTCGCAATTCAAAAACAAAAGACGCAGATGGTCCTCCCTTTAATTGAAAGTGAAAACAAAAGGAAGGGTTTTAAATGCAGGAAAGGGGTACGATAGGGAAGGACTGGTTGGGGGGCGATTACTAAGAAAGATTTTTGAACTGTCGTGCCATCTTCTTGTTCTCAGGGAAGCTTGGATCGCACCGTATCAGTGGAAGTGACAGCAAGTACGAGTACACACGCTGTAGGCCTCTTGTTAGCCATCCAACTGCCCTACTGCGGACTATGAGTGAGTGACAGCCACCATTGACTACTCCACACTGGGGGTAGATGAGATTGTAGCCCCTTTCACCCTTTCTTTAACCACAGCACCATTCAGAGAGATATTGCTAATTGCGCCAGTGGCACCTCCAGGTTGAGAGTGAGAAAATTCTGGGCCAATAGGGCTTTGACACAATTTCCTATTAGTTTGGTCCAAAAGGTTAACTGAGAAGTGTATTGGTGAGGGATGCCTAAGGCAGTGGACAGGAGGGAAGGATTGGTGAAAGGGTGGTTGAGGAGGAATGACCATGGATGGAGGGGGTATAGGAGGAACAACTACTAACATAGTCGGCGGGGTGGGGTAGTGGGGGTTGCAGTGACAATTATCTAGGAATGATAAATAATGATCCTCTGCCCCCTCCCCCACCCATTACAACACACTTGGCCCAGCATAGAGACATTGGGGCCAGCACGAGGAGCGTTGGTGCTTGGTGCCTTCCTGCTCCATGCACATACGATATACAGTAGTATAGTACAACAAGTGTAGTATGCAGCAGTTCGCTAGTAGATAACCCCATTAAAACAGTGGGCATATGTTATAGCACGACCTCATCTGCACAGGATCCAACCAGTCTCCTCTAGCCGTCCATCCTTTGGGCACTCAGGTTGGGCCAGCGGCAGCCCGTTAGAAGGGGTTGATAGAGTTTCCTAGACGCAGGATCCTGATTCTTTCGATTCCAGGCGCTGCATCTCAGCTTTCCCGTTTCTTGCCAGCAATTTATTTTTCACCGTTTTAATACTGTTGCATGAAGGTCAGCAAACCACTGGTGTACTTATCCCTTGTTCCCTTTTTGTCTTTAATCACGATCTGAGCCGTTAAGTTAACTTTATCTAATATTGAAAAAGGTGTTTTAAAGTAGGTCTTATTACGCTCCTAATTTCGTTACCCTGTTATCCCCGCAAGAAGTGTTATTTTGTTTATTTATAACAAGGTGAGTTTTTGTTTTGTTTTTTGTTCGATTTATTTACATGGGTTGAGACAAGACTCGCGTCTGGTGAATGGGCGAATCGAACAGAAGTACCCTTAACAAATTACTCCTCTTAGCATTTCAGCCAATATACCGCACATCACACCAGGCCACCGAGGGCCTCGCTACCACTCCCCAACGTACCTCCTCCTGGCTTTTGCATTAACGTGCTTCCAGAGGAACTGTACGAATACAAGGGGGTTATGCAGAACTGCTAACACGGGCTCGAGGTCGCTTATTATTACGCGATCAACCGGTAGCAGGGACAGTGGGCTGATGAGGCGGCATTAGGCCACATGACAAGCGCTTTGCTGTCAATATGCGACCTACTAGAAATGAAGTAGTCGCACACTACCCTTCTGGCCCACCCAGCAACGCACATTTTAAGTGCCTCTACGATATGGGAGGGATAAAACCTATTTCGAGAGGAGTTTATTTTGCGAAGGCCGGTTAAAGGGGAAATTATGTTGATGAGGGAGTATAAGAGAAATGGTTATGAGAGGGCTGACATGTAGGAGAGTGAGAGGCGAATCAGTTAGCGATGCCTAGGATGCATGTCGAAGGTCGACGGTTTGGGGTGGGCAGACATAGATGAGAGAGTTTGGCGATGGATGTTTCGGTGGAAAGGGCGGAGTTGGTTGTTATGAAAACGAAGGATGTCATTGTTTTCGGAAAAGGAGCGAAAGGGAGCAATTAAATTGCCGCAGAGGATCCCGTGACTAATTCGAGGGTAGAAGAAGAAGTGGTCTTAGGATAATGCGAGGGGTTCGAGAAGGACAAGGAACAAGAAGACAAGGGGACATCCCTCTCATAATAACCGTCACTAACTTAACTACCTACCAGAAGGTTTTCAGAGGGTAGAAAGGTAAGTGGAAGGGAAAAGGGTAAAAGTGCCACCCCATTTGCTCAAGAGCTGTGAATCCCGTCCCCTGACGATACTTTTCTCAACTGTTATGTGTTTTAGCTCGTCGACATTTATTGCCTCACGTCGTTAGTATTTCAAAGCGAACGGCCCACCCCCCCAAAAAAAACCCTTCTCTAATCTTGTCATTTCACCTAAACAAAAAGAAAGCGATCGACTCGTCCGAACAGTCTCGTCATTCCTCACGATCTTGAAACCTCAAAAGTACCAAAAACTGGATACTGAAAAATCAGACGGAAAACTGATCAAAAACTGTTCCGCGATCCCCGTAAATACGACGACCTGCTACATACATGGGCACTATATCATCATTTAACGTCTTTTCAATAGGAACATTTATCGAAAATCAAATGTAGGGACTAGTTATTTGCGAGTACTCCGTAAGTTTGATTGAAATCATCAGAGTCTGGAGGCTTAGTCCGGAGAAACCACAAAAATTCCGAACTATTCAAACTAACGACATTTTGTCTAATAATTTTTATCACTGAGTTTTCTTCTCTAACTCCGGAGCTGAGAACAGAAACCTTCCCAGAATAATTGTATTGGCAGTCTCATTAGTTAACTATACGGCGATTCTTCAAAGGAGGTCGCGACAAAATGAGCGGCAGGTCAATAAATTACGGAACTTTAAGGGCTACCACTTTCCGCGTTGTTCAATTAAGTACTTGACTCAAGTAGCAGCAGCTCAATTAACTCCGGGACATGAAGAGCTGCCCGTTTTTTACAAGTTTTACATGTTCTCACGAACTTGGTAACAAATAGACTGGACTGCTACGTATCAGATAGAAATTTTGTGGTGCTAAGAAAGATAAGCTTAACGCTAGATATTTTCAGTTCAGTGGGCCTCGAGACTCGACGATATGAAAAAACCTCACTTTTTCATTGGTACGGCTACAATACTTTCCATACCCATTCTGTGAGAGGAAAGTAAACATCTCTTCATTACAAGAAAACGAAAATCCTACGAACTGGAGGGCACACCAAGGCCAAATTTGTCAGCTACCCAAAACCAACGTAACAAACTCGGTCTCTTCCTATACTCACCCAAGCCACGCTGATGAATTAGGGCAGTTGGCGCACGAGCCAGATGTCATTGCCCTGTCACATTTCTAAAGTTGATCCTACACAAGTCCACAACCACTGCCGCAAGCATATTATACATATAAATCGAGTTCGAATTGAGCTATTTTCAAGACGAACGGGAAGCAATAATAAGTAAGGTTAATGAGCAGAACAGCGTGTTGTGAAAGGACTCACCTCTGAAGTCTTCTGACGAAAAAATCCCGTGCGGAGGTTTGACGAAAACGCCGGAATATCTTGCCGCGCACTGAGCAAATGCATGTCCACGAACTGTTGGGACACGGAACAAAAATTTACCGACGAATAGCACTTAATTTTGGCGAATCGCGGATTCACACGAAACACGACCGCGCGCCACCGGTGTCACCAAATTTTTCAAACAACGTTTAATTGATGCATCGGAACTTTCAATTATTAAATCAGGTTTCACCAAAGTGGTTTGCAATGATTAAACAATCAATATGAACAAATCTAGGATTAAAGTGACCAGCTAATTTTGGAACTGGCCATCTTCCTAAATCAACGATTTACCAACCACTTTTATTCGCCTATGGTCGTTTAAATCCGCGAAGGATGGAGTTCACGACCCTAGTCGGAACGCTAAAATAACGGCAAGAGCAACATCGGCTCAAAACTAATTATAGTTATCATAGTTCCTTCAATTAGTGAAATTCAACTTACTGTTTACTGTGAGTTCACTGTTGTCCACCTGGACCCAGTCAGAGGTGCAACTGAGACCAGCCCTATTCGACTCAGCCCCTAATGATACCGAAGATACGATACCAAACACGACTTGAATGCAACCAAAATACCAGAATTTCGTTTATGGCTAATTTCGTCCGATCGGATTGCAGGTGGAGTTTTTGCGTGAAAGAACGGATTTTTTGGAAAACGTTAAAGGCAATATATGGCCTGGACGGAAAAACAAATTCCTGACCGAGAACATAGCTGTATTATTCATTCTAAAGAAGGTTTTTTAATGAGTCCCAACAGATATTTATTTTTAAAATAGGCGATACACCCCTAAGCTGTTATCCTCGCTCATTTGTTTCACTGTGAAGTGGGAAACCTCATTTAGTGTATTAGCGTATTGCCTCAACAATAAAGATACCTGCATATTGAATTCCTCATTTCTGTGGCTACTTCTACAAGAATAGGATGCGGTAGAGCATTTCGGTTGGTATTAGCAGCCTTTATTGTCGAGGACCAAAGCAGACCCAACCAAGAACAAAAAGTTCGAACTGGACGAAATTTGTCTTTCAACAAAAACCGTTTCACTGGGCCTATAACAAATTCAGTAAAGAATACGAAGGTGTACCATGATAGAACGACCACCTGTTTAGATACTTAGTTTACACCAACGGCGTGTGTGTTTGAATGCTCACATGACATATCATTGCACCAGAATCATTTTATTACGACTCATCGAAATAAAATCATAACCTTCGCCTTTCATTGAACTGCTGAAATCAACCCCGTATTCCCGTCCGCGTTTCGAGTAACCGATATTCGCGAAACTATTCAAAACCAAAATGAAAAGCAGTTGTAAAACTCGTATTATTAAGTTATAGGCCGCGTTCCGTCTGCAAAATGTTCTTTGTTTGGCGAGCGGTAACCGCGACGCACCGAGTCAACTATTAACCGCTACGACTCCGTTTTGAAGAATTCGCGGTTGGTTATGATGGTTTAATCGTAAACCACACTGGTGAAATCCGTTATATTGCATAGTAAATCTCAGATCAGCGATCGTTGATGATTGTTTTAAACTACAAATGTGTGCGTTTGGTGAAACCTCCCGGTGGCTCGACTTCCGTTGAGAGCGGACTGAGACGCAGTTGACGAGCCGGAGCCGCCGCCGGTGGAATTTCCCCCGTTGGGAAGAGCAGCTCGGAGCTTACTCCAGCAAATGAAAGTACGACGTGGAGAGACATCCTAAAGGGGCACGTTTATTAATTTTCACGAAACTCGGGAATATACTGTGGGTTTTGGCCTTGTCGTAACAAATATCTGGGACCCCCCGCAACCCCCGTAAATTCGGCGAACTGCGATTCGAACATATTCGGGCGCTATATTTCTATATCCGATTAGCGTCCGTTGGAGCGTCGCCAGTAAGTTCTGATATTCCAGGAACCGAGGGCTATAACGTTGACCCTTCAGTTGAAAGTTGCTTACTATTTTTTAGGAGTGTTCCCTCAATCTTTGGTAAAACCCCGGTTCTCTGCTCTCTCTGAAGTATGGACTATGAAAATGACGCCTCATCAAAATTTGACTTATTGGTTGATAATTACGATATTTACCGCAGTTGAGGAATGGCTTGTACTTTCCGAAGCAACAACTCTGCTACCTCTCATGCCTGGCCATTAAGTTGCAGGGTCAATCAAAATTCGTTCAAATTCGGATCAAATGTTGACCTATCGAGTTGATGGCTGAAACTTATGTCATACAATTGGACTGTTGAAAATGACGAAAAACTGCTACTTCCCACTTTTGAACCAAATTTTGACTTATTAGTTGACATCAGAAATCTGTATGGTGGATTAGCATCAAGTATCTGAGTCGAAAAACCCGACTCTGCTACAATAGATTCGTGGACTTCGACTTGCAGACAAAATCCAAATTCAATGAAATTTTGATAAAAAAATGACGTACTAAGTTGAAACTAGAAATTTGTGTTACGAATAGGTGAAGTGGAGTACTTTAAAAATTATCATGTCTGCTTTCCTCATTTTGAGAACTCTTTCGAGCAAACAAAATCCAAATTTGATGAAAGTTTGTTCAAAAATTGTCGATTTGTCCGAACAGAATATAAACGTAAATGTATTAATCCGCAACTAGCTCTGACTTACCATCGTCTTTTGTTGATCAAACCATCCTCACTCATATATTCCTCATCGTGAGACTCTTCAGCTCTCTGGTGTACCAAATATCTTCTAAGGAATGGGACAAGACCCGTTATAGTAAGTACTTTTGAATTCTCCATTTTCGAGGCATCATCCATAATCTGTTAGCATATCCATTTAGTATTTGAAATCTATGAGAAATCGCCCGTTAAAGACCCAGGAAGGGATAATGGAGCAGTAAGCACCAGTTCCCCTCTGGTTTTCAGCAATCCGGGTGAAAGACTGACTGATGACTTAAGCAAACGTTTGAAAATCGACGGTTTTAAAGAGGCTCTAGTTCGATTTTTCATCTGAATGATTTAAAGACAGTTATGGTCAATGCTTTTCTCAAAGGCTAGTGAGATTGTCGAGAGGACGGAAGCCTCATTATATTGTAACCAGCACGCAGAAACCGATACTGAAATCGGGCACATCCACTGTTCATGGGGCTACAGAATAGCCTACGATACGCTAGATTTATTGAAACATTAGGGGGGCAGCCTCCAACTATATAACGTTGACATAGCTTCATCGCATGCAATAGCGTGCAACAATTTTCCGCGTGTACTCAAATGTATACGTACGTATGTATAATGATTGAAACAGGAACACGGTTTTCTTCCACAAGCGATAGAAACTGGATTTATAATCATCGTGAGATAGAATAAGTCCGTCGAAAAACAGAAATTACACCACTAAAGTTTTCCAAAAAATCGATAGCAGACCGGAATACATTGAGGCTTCAAAGCTCCGAGCTGCTCTTCCCAACGGGGGAAATTCCACCGGCGGCGGCTCCGGCTCGTCAACTGCGTCTCAGTCCGCTCTCAACGGAAGTCGAGCCACCGGGAGGTTTCACCAAACGCACACATTTGTAGTTTAAAACAATCATCAACGATCGCTGATCTGAGATTTACTATGCAATATAACGGATTTCACCAGTGTGGTTTACGATTAAACCATCATAACCAACCGCGAATTCTTCAAAACGGAGTCGTAGCGGTTAATAGTTGACTCGGTGCGTCGCGGTTACCGCTCGCCAAACAAAGAACATTTTGCAGACGGAACGCGGCCTATAACTTAATAATACGAGTTTTACAACTGCTTTTCATTTTGGTTTTGAATAGTTTCGCGAATATCGGTTACTCGAAACGCGGACGGGAATACGGGGTTGATTTCAGCAGTTCAATGAAAGGCGAAGGTTATGATTTTATTTCGATGAGTCGTAATAAAATGATTCTGGTGCAATGATATGTCATGTGAGCATTCAAACACACACGCCGTTGGTGTAAACTAAGTATCTAAACAGGTGGTCGTTCTATCATGGTACACCTTCGTATTCTTTACTGAATTTGTTATAGGCCCAGTGAAACGGTTTTGTTGAAAGACAAATTTCGTCCAGTTCGAACTTTTTGTTCTTGGTTGGGTCTGCTTTGGTCCTCGACAATAAAGGCTGCTAATACCAACCGAAATGCTCTACCGCATCCTATTCTTGTAGAAGTAGCCACAGAAATGAGGAATTCAATATGCAGGTATCTTTATTGTTGAGGCAATACGCTAATACACTAAATGAGGTTTCCCACTTCACAGTGAAACAAATGAGCGAGGATAACAGCTTAGGGGTGTATCGCCTATTTTAAAAATAAATATCTGTTGGGACTCATTAAAAAACCTTCTTTAGAATGAATAATACAGCTATGTTCTCGGTCAGGAATTTGTTTTTCCGTCCAGACCATATACTGCCTTTAACGTTTTCCAAAAAATCCGTTCTTTCACGCAAAAACTCCACCTGCAATCCGATCGGACGAAATTAGCCATAAACGAAATTTTGGTATTTTGGTTGCATTCAAGTCGTGTTTGGTATCGTATCTACGGTATAATTAGGGGCTGAGTCGAATAGGGCTGGTCTCAGTTGCACCTCTGACTGGGTCCAGGTGGACAACAGTGAACTCACAGTAAAAAGTAAGTTGAATTTCACTAATTGAAGGAACTATGATAACTATAATTAGTTTTGAGCCGATGTTGCTCTTGCCGTTATTTTAGCGTTCCGACTAGGGTCGTGAACTCCATCCTTCGCGGATTTAAACGACCATAGGCGAATAAAAGTGGTTGGTAAATCGTTGATTTAGGAAGATGGCCAGTTCCAAAATTAGCTGGTCACTTTAATCCTAGATTTGTTCATATTGATTGTTTAATCATTGCAAACCACTTTGGTGAAACCTGATTTAATAATTGAAAGTTCCGATGCATCAATTAAACGTTGTTTGAAAAATTTGGTGACACCGGTGGCGCGCGGTCGTGTTTCGTGTGAATCCGCGATTCGCCAAAATTAAGTGCTATTCGTCGGTAAATTTTTGTTCCGTGTCCCAACAGTTCGTGGACATGCATTTGCTCAGTGCGCGGCAAGATATTCCGGCGTTTTCGTCAAACCTCCGCACGGGATTTTTTCGTCAGAAGACTTCAGAGGTGAGTCCTTACACAACACGCTATTCTGCTCATTAACCTTACTTATTATTGCTTCCCGTTCGTCTTGAAAATAGCTCAATTCGAACTCGATTTATATGTATAATATGCTTGCGGCAGAGGTTGTGGACTTGTGTAGGATCAACTTTAGAAATGTGACAGGGCAATGACATCTGGCTCGTGCGCCAACTGCCCTAATTCATCAGCGTGGCTTGGGTGCATAGGAAGAGACCGATTTTGTTACGTTGGGTTTGAGTACCTTACAAATTTGGCCCTTGTGTGCCCTCCGGTTCGTTGGATTTTCGTCTTCGAGGAATGAAGAGATGTGTACTTTCCTCTCACAGAATGGGTAAGGAAAGTATTATAGCCGTACCAATGAAAAAGTGAGGTTTTTTCATATCGTCGAGTCTCGAGGCCTATTGAATCGAAAATATCTAGTGTTAAGCAACGCACAACTTTCTTAGCACCACAAAATTTCTATCTGACACGTAGCAGTTCAGTCTATTTGTTATCAAGTTCGTAGGAACATGTAAACCTACTTAAAAACAGGCAGCTCTTCATGTCCCGGAGTTAATTGAGCTGCTGCTACTTGAGTCAAGTTCTTAATTGAACAACGCGGAAAGTGGTAACCCTTAAAGTTCCGTAATTTATTGACCTGCCGCTCTTTATGTTGTGACCTCCTTTGAAGAGTCGCCGTATAGTTAACTAATTTGACTGCCAATACAATTATTCTGGGAAGGTTTCTGTTCTCAGCTCCGGAGTTAGAGAAGAAAACTCAGGGATACAAATTATTAGACTAAATGTCGTTAGTTTGAATAGTTAGGACATTTTGTGGTTTCTCCGGACTACGTCCCCAGACTGATGATTTCAGTCAAACTTACGGAGTACTCGCAAATAACTAGTCCCTACATTTGATTTTCGATAAATGTTACTGTTGAAAAGACGTTAAATGATGATACAGTGCCCATGTATGTAGCAGGTCGTCGTATTTACGGGGTTTGCGTGTTATAACGTACCGGACATTTTGGTTTATTATTCATTCTGAATAATAACCCTATGTTTTCGGTTTGTGTCTTTAGCGTGATCTAAAAAATCCGTTCTTTCGCGCAAAAATCCCATTTGGTACCTGGTTGTGCCCGCCATCTCGGCAATCCGATCGGACGAAGCCCATTGCTGTTATGGACAAAAAATGGTAAAAAATTCACAAAACGCAGTATAATCGCAAATACGCCGTGTTTCGTATCGATTTCAAGGTATTTTTATATCCTGGGTCGAATGGAATGAGTGTCAGACGTGTACAACTGCGTATAGTGAAATTATAGTAATTATAGTGAGCCAAAGTCTACCAATTGAAAGAACTCGCGGGAACTACAGCGGATGTCAACGTTTCGTCGTTAGCACTCCCTCCCTCCCACCGCATCAAAACCACCTCCCCGCTCGACTCGCAAGGTTGTGCCAATCGCCTACAGGCGGTTACAGGCGCCTGGCGCCAGAGGAATATTTAGTTTCCGTAGTTCCATCATAGACAGGTCATGTTTCGTATGGTTTACTAGTGTTTTTCAATGCTGAATCGAATGGGATGGGTCTCGGAGCAGTTAATACTAGCTCATGCTGTTCATGAGAATAATAAACCGTTGTGTAATAATTTGCTGTGTTTTTCATTGTGTTCATAAAATAAATAACCGTTTAATTCCTCCAAAAGTATCGCAAACATTTTTTGTTCGTTTTTGAACAGTTTTTGATCAATTTTCCGTCTGATTTTTCAGTATCCAGTTATTGGTGCTTTTGAGGTTTCAAGATCGTGAGGAATGACGAGACTGTTCGGACGAGTCGATCGCTTTCTTTTTGTTTAGGTGAAATGACAAGATTAGAGAAGGGTTTTTTTGGGGGGGTGGGCCGTTCGCTTTGAAATACTAACGACGTGAGGCAATAAATGTCGACGAGCTAAAACACATAACAGTTGAGAAAAGTATCGTCTGGAGATGGGATTCACAGCTCTTGAACGGTGAATGCTTCCGAAAAAAATAAAGTCGTGACAAGAGTGAGGGCAGCCCAATAAATTACGGAACGTTAAGAGCTAACAGTTTCTATTTGGAAGCTTCAGTTAATTATATCTCGTCTCCGCACAGTTCCATGAATTACCTATACGCTATCAAATCGATAGTCGTCGTGTTGTAAATAAGTAGGGGCAACTCGATAAATTCCAAAACCTCAAGCAATTTGTTCATAAAACGTCAAGTTCTGACATGTTAACGTGAACTGCGACAGAAAGAGGTGGAATTAGTTGCTAGACATAAAAATTAGGATGAGGAATGTTGTGTGACGTGTCGAACATTTCGCGTCCATTGTTAACAGTTATACATAATTTAACGATACTTTTTTAACGAAGAATTGTGTCAGTTGTGATGAGCACGAATGCCCTTTGAAGTTGAATGGGGTGGTTTTGACGTTGACGTCATGTGTATACCTCGATCGTCAGCATCCGAGTAGCGTTTACTTGGCCGGCAGGAACTCGCCGCCTGGTGTTCATCTTGCTGGACGTATAGCGCAATATGGTGATACAGTGGGGTGAGGTGGAACATCATCCCGTTACTCCCGAGCTTCTTAGTTCGAAGATGTTGGATGTTTTGGGGGATTAGTCGGGTAAAAATTAGTTAATGGGCTTCTCGAACGCCGCCTACTTTTTAAAGGATTTTTTCTTTTGTTTTTTGGCTCTCCCCCTCATTGAAAAAGCTAAGACTTTTCCAGTCCCTCGTCTGGAGGCGTCGTATTTTGTGAATGGGATACGCGCCATACGGAAACACTCAACCAATCGCCCGCCCAGGGTGTAAATAAATACTCATCGGGGGTTTTTCGGGAGTAGTTCTGAAGGGGGTGACATTTTCGGCCGTGAGACTCAAAACACAGAGAGAAGCCTCTGTTGGCTTTTCAACATTTTTTTCGTCTTCCCTTCCCTCGCTACACCACACCTCCACTCATATTCAGAAGGGCGTTTTCTAACGAGTGAGGATGGACTTAGGAGGCTCCAAGCATCGCCGCAGTACCTGACTTCGCCTTTCTAGACTCGAAGTGGTCTTCTCTTCACGACGAGTCCTTCATTAACTGTCATTCCAGGCGTTGACAGGTAGCGGAGCCGAGAGCTTCCAAAACGCTCACGATTTCTCAAATTGGACGCTGAAAACGCTGCATCCGCTCTCTCCGTGAGTGGTTCAGATAATTGGTAAATTCCTTCCCCATCGACAGTTAACACTCACTCCCCAAGGTGCTGAGATGTAACGCGTATGTCTACCTTCAGGACTGTATCCCCAGTCCTTGTAAGGCCACCGGGACTTCCACGCAGCCTCAAAAAGCACGTCGAATCACGGTTCGGGGAAAAATGGAATTAGCTTTTCGAGGGGACACAGTAGTAGGCTCTTTAACACTTTGGCAATGTGTGTGTGTCTTGCTGCTCATAACCTGCTGTTGATAAACCTTGGAGGGTTTCAGAAGGGCGTTTCAGCCTGAAGTTGTGGTAGATGATGCCGTTATGAACGAAGGGTGAGGCAAAAAAATTGTTCTCAAAAATTGACTTGTTAGTTGACATCTGCAAACGACGAATGAGTTTCACAGCCACCGTAAATTCGACGACCTGCTACACATATGGACGCTATATCTTCGTTCAACGCATTTGTACTGGAACATTCACGGAGAGCAAAATGTAGGCACTAGTTAGCTGAGATCACTACGTACGTTTGATCCAAATCGTTAGAGCGGTTTTTGAGAAAATGGGAAAAACAATAAATTTATATTCGACAAATCTCGTTTTCAGAGCTTATATCTGCGTTCGGCAGATGGATACAGAAATAGTCGCGGAGAACAAAATGTGGGTAAAGCTTGCTGAAAGACACTCCGTAAGATTGATGACATCCAGTGAGGCAGTTACTCGGGATTATTACAAAAATGTTCAGAAAAACCTTATTTTTGACACATTTCCATTTTGATCTCTGTTCAATGGACTGCCAGAGGAACATTTATTGAGAACAATATGTAGGTATTAACTATTAGGTGAGTTCGATGAAAATCGTGAAGCCATTTTACCAAGTAGCGTAAAAAACCTCTTTGCTTTTTAGGCTTTCATCTTCGTTCATCGTAGAGATATTTATTCAGAAGAAAAATACTAGTTACGTCAGACTCGGCTTTGCCATTACATGCTCTTCGAGTATTAGGGCAGTCGGGGTAACCCTACTGTTGGGTCTTGTTCTTGTATGTGACCAATGATTCTTTTTAATATTCTTTCGACTATAATTAGTTGCTGTGTCGTCATGAAATCCCCGCAATGCCCCCCCCCCTTCATTCATCACCTTAATTGTCAGCGAAGTGAGACGCTCACTTACCTCCTTCGTCCTCAAAGCCCTACATGATCCTTTCAGGGGATGCCGATTAGTATTTTCCGTCAACTTGAGTCGGTGACACCTTTTGAGGGTCTCCGTGACGCTGATGTAGCCGAGCTTTTGAGCTATCGACATCGCCGTTTGCCCTTGCTGGGCCCCAAAAAATTTTGAGTTTCTTCAGATCTTTACGTTTCACACCCTCCTGAGTCCGAAAACCCTGCAAATTATTACACAACGGTTTATTATTCGGATAATCAGCTTGACCTAGCATTAATGCTCCGAGACCCATCCTGTTCGATTCAGCATCGAAAAATATCATAATTAAACCCAAAAAAAGGTCGAAAAGAACTGAATCGTAATATTAAAATAAACAAAAAAAACGAAAGTATCTAGAAAAAACTGAATTTTAATATGAAAACATGCACGCTAAATACTAATATCAACATTTAACCAAAAATCTATGAAAAAAAACAAAATGAGAATGAAACGAAAGAACCTAAAAAAATTGAATCGTATTAAAACCAAAACGTCGGGGAAATTGGAACGGGGGCGCTCGAAGCGAACCTGGGGGGAGTTGAGTGTTGGGAGGGAAGCGAGCGGGAGGCGCGCTGCTCGCTCGCCTCGAGTTTTTTAATGAGACGGGAGGGAGTTCAAATGACGAAACGCTGTAGCTCCCGCGTTGTACTGCGTTTCGTTAATTTTTTTAACCGGTTTTTGCCCATTACAACCACGGGCTTCGTCCGATCGGATTGCCGAGATGGCGGGCACAACTAGATACCAAATCGGATTTTTGGGCGAAAGAACGAATTTTTTAGACCACGTTAAAGGCACAAAACGGCCCGGATGGGGGACGGCGGACGGACATTGCAAATTTGGAATCTCCATGTCTTGAAACGTAAAGTATCAAATTTTGAGGGGGAGTCGTAAAAAATTTTTCGTGACCGAAAACAAAGGGTTATTATTCAGAATGAATAATAAACCAAAACACTATTTTGGGAAAATGGTCCGTGTGTCTGTGAACGATTTTTAGAGGAAACCACCGTACCAAATCAGCTCAATCTTGATATCTGGCCCGCAGGTTACCATGGGACGCCAAAATAAGGGTATGAACAAAATCCACCGAAAGTTAACTATAGTTATCATAGTGATCAAAACACCAAATAATTTTTTCTCAAAAACGGCTCTAACGATTTTGATTACATTTCTTATATTGGCAACTTCCAATATGCCGACTATACCATAAAATTCTCATTTGTGGAAAAATGACGAGAGCAGCACAATAAATTACCAAAACTTTCGCCGAATTCGATTTTAGCGCTGTTTTTAGAGAAAATAACCGTACCAAATCAGCTGAAACTTGATGTCTAGCCTACAGGTTACCATGGGACGCAAAAATAAGGGTAAGGGTCAAATCCACCGAAAGTTAACTATAGTTATCATAGTGATCAAAACACCAAATTGTGTTTCTCAAAAACGGCTCTAACGACTTTGATTACATTTCTTATATTGATAGCTCCCAATATGCCAACTATACCATAAAGCTCCCATTTGTGGGAAAGTGACGAAAGCAGCACAATAAATTATCAAAATTTTCGACGAAAAGCGTTTTTAGCGCAGTTTTTTCCTTGTAAACTCGCTGGAATGTTAGTAGAATGTTAAAAAAAAAATTGGTATTGTAGATACATGGGGCTCACTCCAATAATTCCTGAATTTCAACTACTGCAGTTTCATTTGCTACCAGTTCTTAACGTTTTTACCCAATAACTCTGCAAAAGTAATAATTGCCCTTCTTCTGAAAATTTGTGTTTACAGCCTCATTAATCATCTGTGTACCAATTGCTCAATAATGGTCCTGAAGTGAGTACGCCCAGCACAATAAATTCTGGAACTTTAAGTGCTACCGCTTCCTGCTGCTGTGAAGTGTTGTTTGACCAAGTTCAAATGAACTGAGGGGTAAATGAATTGATTAAGTGCACAAAGTCAAATAGAAAGTGAATTGACGTAAAGCTAAGGAAAGTTGTGTGTTGCAACTCACCCGATATTTGAACAATGTTTTCTAGCGAATGTTTCCACTTTTCATGCATATTGTTGCGACTGTCGTATCGAGTTGGCTGTTGTGTGTAATCGGGTACAATCTGTGAGTAAAACAGAGGTGGTTTGAGCGTCGTAATTCCTGTAAACCCTAAAAATTCCTCCCTAAAAGTACTAACTAGTAAAAGATAATTTGAAAGTCTAATCGAAACCGTTAGAGTCGTTTTCGAGAAAAATGCGAAAACCCCCTACCTTTTGATACATTTTCGTCCCCCACCCTCCTCGCCCATCAACCGAAATCGCCCATAACCTTATTTTCGTGTCTACAAAAAAATCACGAACAAAACAAAAAAAACGGCTGAATCCGATCAGCCGTTCTTCCGCAAATCGAACTAAACAAACGGACCACGCCTCAAAACATCAAGATCTGAAGAAAAGCCTTTTTTTTTGACACGACGGGTAAGGACGTTCATGCAGTAGGCACCACGTTTGTGTTGAAATTACCAATGGCAAAAAGAAGTAGTGAGGATTCACTTAAGATACACTAAAAAGTCTCTTAGGAAAAGAAAAACCCAAAGTTATATTTACGTTCGCAACTTGGAACAAAATAAAAATAAAAGGGAAAACTTTGATAAAATAAACACTGCTTTGTGCCCGACACACTATAAACTCTTTTGTGGCAAGGTCCTAATCGAACGGCGTCTTAGAGAACGGGGCCCTAAACATGAGGTCCGCAAGCCTGACGAAGTAGAGGCATATAGTCAATTTGTTGAGCTAAATACGAACAATCTCTGCTCGGAGGAGCCCTCAAAACGAGGAAAGCGGAGATAGTCATTTCCAATGTACCCTACGTCCGCTATTTGCAATGTAAATGTCATAAGTACAACAGTTCAAACTTCATAAGTCAATTGTTGACTGACGTTTCATCAAAGCAAATCGTGGTCTATGGGTTTTTGTGGCATACCTCGGTTTTTACGACTTAGTTCCACGATGCGCATCCGCCGTACAAATTTCTCACGTCAACGAATTTGAATCCGCTCTGTTGACGATGTGCCAAAAGTCACGAGTTACAACCATCATCAGCTCAACAGGTCCACGTTTGAACGAATTTCCAATGACTCCTGCAGCTTATTGGCCGGGGATGGGAGGTAGCAGGGTTGTGAATTCGGAAAGTACGTACCAACTACTCCACCGTGATGCATGTCGTAAGTACAAGTCCCATTTTGACATTTTGGCCATTTTCTTAGTTCACGCTTCACAGAGAACTGGGGTTTCAGTAAAAACTAAGTGAATTTTCAGAAAAAGTAGTTACTTTCAACTAATAGGTCAACGTTTTGGGCCTAAGGTTCCTGGTCTACATGTCTCTCTCTCCCCTCCCCCATCACATACTTCCCCCATGTTTGCCACTTTACGTTTTACGTTTTAAGGCATGGGAATGCCAATCCTGTAACGTCCGCCCGCCGTCAAGCCCATAATATGCCTTCAGCGTGGTGTACAAAATCCGTTCTTCCTACGTAAAATCTCCATTTGGTATCTAGTTAGGCCCGCTTACTCGACAATCCGATCGGACGAAACGAATAGTTATCATGGGAAAAACTAGATAAACCGTTATTTTGGGTTTTTTATTGTAATTACGTGCGTTGTCGACGCTGAGTTGAATATGACGGGTCTCAGTGGTGCCAGACTGCGTTTTTTTCTGTTTTTTTTTTAAGATGAAAACTTTATTGTCAATATTGACATTACAGTTGAGCAAGAATTTGTTATGGTAATTTACAATAAATTTACGTGACGCGTGCTCTAGGTGCAGCCCATTGACTGTTCTACATCAGTAATATTTATGTTGGTTTTAGATAGGTAAGTACGTTAGATTAAATTAAATAAGTTACGATAACAAAAATAAATATGTGCGACAACAGACAATTCTAAAACTAGATAACAATCGATGTAGGTAGATGGATTAGTCGATCAAATGGTCCTTGCGGTCTTTTCCTCTTGATTCGCCTTCTTTCTGGTGGTGGAGGTGGGTTCTGTTGGATGCGCGCAATCAGTGTGTTTTCATGTTCCGCCATGTTAACCACTAGTCTCCTGTATTGGCTTTGTATCACTTCCTGAATGGTAGGTATTCCCCATAGTCCACAGGAGTATTCCCAGATAGTTCGATTAGGGGAAGCCGCTTTGTTACCAGGCTCAGTTGGGAGCGATCAAGTAGAAGGGTCTTCAGTCGGTGGATTCTCTGTCTTATTTTGTTGACTGGGTACTTCATGTGGGTTTCCCAGGTCAGCGTCTTGTCCAAGAAGACGCTCAGGTATCGAACTTTCGCGTCCTTTGGTATTGGGTTGTTGTTGATGAGGAGAGTATCATGAAAGTTGGCTCTTCGCTCGGTGAATGGGATAACGACAGACTTCAAGGAGTTCATCCTGACTCTCCAGCCAGACTGCGTGTAGATAGAAAACAGTGAATACAGTAAATATAGTAAGGGGAACAGAATAACGAAAGTTATCGTTTCTACCCGGCTTGCACTCCACTCCTATCACCCGTTAGTGCCAATTGCCTAGTGTTGCCTAGACAATGCCTGTTTATTTGCGCCAAGGCGTGGTGTTCAGAACTCAAACCACCATTTACTCTGGACAAACTCTTTTATTTTATAAAATACTTCAACACTTTTTCGGTGGATTGACAAAGAAAAACTTAACTTAGGCAAAAATAAAATAATGCGGTTTCTCCTGACCAGAAAGAATAAAGGGCGAATTTCTTAAATTATGTAATGTCTTAAGGGTATTCCTAATAACAGCGAAAACAAAGGGGGAACGACGAGAAAAGAAAAACAGGTGAATTAATTTATCAGACCATTTGAGACGGGTAAGGGGAACCTGCGGCGACGATTGACAGTCTAGTAGACGAGGAGGCTGAAAGAACTCCACAGACTGGTCAAATGGCAGTAGGTATATGTCGGCGAGATGAAGGGGTTCTTGCTGCATGCGTACCCAGCAGCAAAGAGGTCTCGGTCTGTGAATTGGTAATTGGCGAAGAAAAAATCAGAAAGCACCAGTCACGAGGCGAGAAGGCGATAAGCACGGAACAATTTCCGATGACGAACAAACAACAAGGTGACGGTGCTTTGAACGAGAAGTGAGGCGTTACTGAAGCGGCGGCCAGCAAGTCTTGAGACAGCGAACGGGGTGAGGGATCGTACAGTTGTTGATATTGCGCGGACAGAGGTGAAGAGGTGATTTCAAAACAATATGGGACTGATCTTCCGTCGCGACATCAACACAAAAGATGTAAACAAATTCAAAGTATCAAACTCCTGTGACATCGACAATGCCAATTTCCGTTGTCCCGTTGTAGTCCGTCCACGTTTTTTTCGATGCTGGACTACAAACAGTGTTGTTTCTCAGATAGTAGATATAGCCATGTTATACTCCAACGTGTAATGTATTCTTATATTAGGAACGTAAAGAACTAAAGAAGTCTTCACTTTTTGTCTACTCTATAGGACTAAAGGAAGTGAATGTGAAACGACAGCAGAATGAAATTTATGCGTGGTGGGTGACTAGAGTTCACTTAAGTTAGTCAGGTGATAGCGCTAACACCTAGAGACAAGGGTTCGTGCCAGAAGCACTAAATGAACGAATTAGGTCAGGCTCGCCAGGGAGGAACGGTTCAAGGAGGAGTTCCGTTCCCGAGTACCCGCTCCGCTCTCTGACTGGAATTCCTTTATTTGCGGCGGAGCGGTTCATTCATAGGAGAAAAAGGGCCACCCGTGCGGGGCCCCACCTGAAGAGCACGTCACGTGGACCACCCCCCACCACTCTTCACCGCCTTGCAAGTGGATGATCACGGATGGGTGGGTGATGGTGAGGGGAGGGGGGTGTTAATAGATGGCTCTGTTGTGGAGGGGAGGGGCGGGGGTTCGTGACCGTCCGAGGGCGGCGAAGGGGTTGAAAAGGGGCGGGAGAATCGAGGAATCCCGTGACCCCCTCCACTCCCGGCAACGCCACCACCACCACCACCGCCACATCGTTCCTCCCTCGAGAACGCGAGTGATTTCGACTGCAGCGGTGGCGGTTGTGTGGTGGGGGGTTGAAGGCCCCCGGATTCGCCCGCCTCGACAACCTCCTACCTCGCGCGCTCCACTCGCGGCTCCGTCGTCTCAACCTAAAGACCTACCGACCCTGAATTAGAGACGCTCGGCTTCTAGTTAGCGACGCCCTGGCCGTCCAAGAGTCGCCGAAAATCCTCGCACGTTTTGGAACTCGACCGTCACGTGCGACGAGGGCGAGGAACGTGGAGCTGATCGATTCGACGAGCGGGTTCTGGAGAAACGTTCCGGACTCGTTTTTCGTGCCTCTTCAAGTAACGTTCTTCCAATCCAATGAATTCCGATCTATATTGGTCAACTGTTAACTTCACACGGGCGTTGATAGTAACCCAACACACACGAATGGACTAAGCGAAAGTTCATACCGTAAAAACTCGTTATAATTCTTTTTATTCATTGAACGGCAGTTTTGATAGAATTGTCATCCCTGCACCGCCCTTTGAATAGACCTCCCTCATGCCATCCCTTGTCCACGTATTAACGCTCTGGTTCAGTGGAGAGCACAGTGTTACGACTCAGTTGTTGAACAGTAAGCACCAGTTTGCTCTTCAGGTATTTCGCAGTGTCTCACGCTGTGACTGCTTTCAAATTTGTTCGAGGACAGCTGCGGTGTTGTGGCGTGGCAAAGTCAAACGCCCGAAACCAAAGAAGCCTCCTGAGTTAGTCGCTGTTCCGCATGATTCTATTGACGGCTCTGCCAACTGTAGTGCGGCGCACCAGTGTGATTCACGGACTAGTGTGGTACAAGCGAGTCCGCGTTGGATTCACACACGAGATGAGGGAGGCTCTTTGCACGTCTCCAGTACTGAGGACATAAGAAACCGCGTGCTGCTCCAGCGACGGAAGCTAGTCAAGTATTTAGCCACTCAATATTGGTGACATCTCCTTTCCCTCTAAAGGCCCTCATAAGCGTTATAACAACGTTCTACGTGGGAACTGGTGGCGCCAAAGGTTCTAGAATGTATTGAGTCGCTCCTACTCGTGACACAACCGTTAATGAGTTACCATCAGCGTACAGGAGATTCGTGAGGCTATCAACATATCATTCTGAATAATACATCTACGTTTTACAACTCCCCACTCCCTCTAAATTTGATTCTTTACGTCTCGAGGTCATCCAGATGCCAAATCTGCAATGTCCGTCCGCCCTCTCGGAAGTTTTATAAGTCCCGATTTGGTACCTACTTGTGCTCGCTAACCAGGCGATCTGTAAGGTTTGCCTTATTACGAGCAATTGGCAAGGCCACTTGGGGTGTATGTTACCGTGACCATGGCAGCAAACTCACAGTCAGTCAAAGGAAAGTACTCCCCAGCCGTTTGACAAAGTTCATATCAATTGAGTGATAAATAAATTGAGTAAGTAGAATAAGCCAAAAACACGAGTGAATTGTCGTAGAGCTAAGGAAAATTGTGTGATGCAGCGCACGTGATATTTTCTGCTCACGCGGTAGCACTACTTTACCCTTTGGGTAGCGCTAAAATCACAACGAAATTACGCCCCGAGATTACTACATTTTTTTAGTCATTTGGTTGAATTATGGGGAGCGAAAAATTGACACAGCATTACCTCTTCCCGAGCAAAAGCGAAGGGCGTGGCCAAATGGTTACGGTTACTGCTCACGCAAAAAAAAAAAATAACCGAGCAGTTTCACGCTATCTGTCTCTCGATCGGGTTTCTCCATTCACAAGTTGACACGGTGGCTTATGACCTAGTTGGAATTCCCTCGCAGCTCGACACTGCGTCGTTCCAATTGTCTAGTTGGAACGACCGCGTGTGCTCAGCTTTTTGGCCTTATGGCACTTTAGAAACCTCGTGCTTAAGTTAATTATACTATTAGGTACGCCACGGAATTACATAGTGAATAAAAAGGAACATATATAGAATATTTACAGAGAAAATTGTAGAGAAACGAAAACTAAGTTATAAATAATTCTTTTATAGCTTGAAATGGTTTAAGGACGAAATTTCTCTAACCTATGGGGGGGATCAAAAACCTTCGCTCCCCGATACATACACGTACTTTGACCTGCTGTGGTTAAATTTAAAGGCAATCCAAAAATTGCAAATTCATATGCACCTTCAGATATATTCTTATAGGTTTCAATTAAGGTAACTGTTTTGGACGTCGACTCGAAACTCGGGACCCCGAACAACGTGAACAGCTCAAAACAGGGGAAACGTCTGTGCATTTTCGAGCTACAATAAGAGGTCGCTGATTGGTCCCGCTCGCACATCCCCCAAGCGGCTACGCCGTAGAATATAACCGAATGAATTTCACAACAGATACCTCATTCATTCTTAATCGTCGACGCAAGATCGTGACACGATCCTTCAACTCAAGCATTGGTCCAAACACTTCTCCTAAGTATATGACTAAGGATCTTCGATGGGATATCGCGTAGAGTAGTTTATTAATCTAGTTCATACTCCAAGGCGAATAGTAGCAAGAATTCACGTGAGACTGAGGAAAGTTACGTGGTGTAGCTCACGATATTTTGCATTTTATTCAAATGGAGGGCATATTTTCTTTTTATTTTCCTTGGCTCTACAAAGTAGAAAGGAAGTTATGTAATCGGCTGAAAAAAAAATTTTGAGTTTTCTTCAGATCTTTACGTTTCAGACACTCCTGAGTCCTAAAAACACTATTTGGGAAAATGGTCTGTGTGTCTGTGAACGATTTTTAGAGAGAACCACCGTACGAAATCCACTCAAATTTGATATCTCGCCCGCAGGTTACCATGGAACGCCAAAATAAGGGCATGAACAAAATCCACCGAAATTTAACTATAGTTATCAAAGTGATCAAAACACCAAATATTTTGTTTCTCAAAAACGGCTGTAACTATTTTGATTAAATTTTTTATATTGATAGCTCTCAATAACTCAACTATACCATGAAATTCCCATTTGTGGTAAAATGACGAGAGCAGTACAATAAATTATCAAAATTTTCGACGAAAAGCGTTTTTAGCGCAGTTTTTTCCTTATTAACTCCGCTGGAATTTTTGTAGAATGTTAAAAAAAATTGGTATATGTAGTCCAATTCAAAACCTAAAGGGTGAGTGTTTAAAAACGCTCATGAGATACATGGGGCTCACTTCAATAATTCCTGAATTCCAACTACTGCAGTTTCATTTACTACCAGTTCTAACCCATTAGTTCAAATGAACTGAAGGGTAAATGAATTGATTAAGTGCTTAAGTGATTAAGTCAAATAGAAAGTGAATTGACGTAATGCTAGGGAAAGTTGTGTGTTGCAACTCACCAGATATTTCTGTGTGCTAACCTCGATTAGGACTGCGTTCCATTTATTACGCTGCCATTGTAACCCGGCGAGACCAACACTTCGATTATATCGAAACTATTATTTTGTTTTATGGCGGAGTAGACCACGAGTTGACGGTGTAGGGGGGGGGGGATAAATATCAAGGAAACTAATCAATACTGAGGCAGCTGCTCAACGTGTTTCTTCAGATTTGCTACGGATCTCCTTCAAAAACAATTTTAAATCCTCTGGGAATTACTTGTAACCCCGTAATGGGAGAGTTGCCCGAAATGTTGCGATTAATTAATTATTTAGCTCCTCCTACGTCCAGGCCGCTCACCATAGAAAACTGCTTCAGAGGATCAAGAGAAGAAGCAGCGCTACGTCCCGTGTTTTCAATTGCCCGTTACACGATGAAAGAAGAGTTTGCGTTTGAGGGGAGGATTGATTGCATAAACCTTATTACACACGTAACTTCGAAATAAACCAGTAGCTTGGCGTACGATTTCAATCGGGTACGAATGAATGTTCCATAATTCCCCTGCAAAGGACGCGTATACGTCAAATTCAGGTTTGGCAGTTAAGTTGACGCTACTCAGGGCCATTTTCAACAAAACAGCATTGATCGTGATCCAACTGATCACGGCTAGATAAGTAAATCGAGGCCAGCCTGTTTCGTTAGCCGAGATCACAGTGGGATGTGGTTAGGATAGCCGTGATTAAGCCATATTAAGGGCAGTGGACTAGTGAGATTACAGTAAAATAAGGATATTGAGCGTCTATATTCTGTGTTCAACATCCCGTCCAGTAAACAAGTATCGTCTAAACGTAAACGGTCCCGTAACCGTACATTCCCAACCCTCAACAATCCAGATTTGACCAAATTATTGTTTCTAATAATTGTCAGAAGCCAAAATGGCCGCATTAACCTCTGCCGAAGCTGAAACCGGTGAGCAGCATAATGTGAAAATACCCGTCTGAACACGAAAAATCGGAAGCTGTACGAGAAAATAAGAGCTGAGCGAGAAATAACAACAACCGAAATTGTGAGGTTACAACTTTTACTAGCAAGGGACTTTAATAAGGAACGGAGAATTATCGGGTTTAATAAAAGTTGTTTAATACTCTAACTTGTGTGTAAAAGTGTGTTATTATTTGACATTTCCTCCCTATCTGCTTTTAAATCCGCCCAGGTAAGCCATTTGCGTTTGGGTTGTCTAACACGGCGATATGACGTCTAGAGTTCACACGAACAACAACTTGTAATTGCAAGTAATACTTATGTTCTCAACGGAACAGCATTTAAATTCATACGTCTTGAAGTCGTCGGAACTCTCTCATATCCATCTGAGGCGCCGGGTGAGATGACAATAACCTATAATATTATATTATCATCGTAGTGAAAAAGCAACTGCAATAACTGCGCACTTGTAATCAGCGTCTTTGTTTATTATCATTATTCCAAAACATATGTAAATTATTCACAATAATAGAAGAGAATACTCTATCGAGCACAGTAATGACGGAAAAATATCAGGATATGATAAAGAAAGATAAGAGCTAACCGGACCGAACCGCCCAATTTTTTGAGGTTAGCGCTTGATCAGGACTAGAGCTTAACTCAATCTAGTGAAACCTGTTTTTGCGGCGGGGGGCGGATAAGCACTGTTTATCGAGTCTTAACGGGAGCAACGCAGTTGGTAAAAACGGCCCTTACAACCACTGGCGACGAAATCGAAATTGAGAAAACAGAAACGGTAAAACGAGGCGAAAGCAAGAATGAGACTACAGCGGACGATCAGTGAACAACAGTGTGGAGTGTTGACGTAATCGGTTGCAGGAATTGAAATTGAAAGGGCATCATAAGAATAGTTTCGAACAGCATTTGCTTCCGACCAGCCTGCTTTGCACGGTCTGGAGCAATGGTTTTTTTTTTTCTTTTTAAATACAACGGTGGATGCGGGCGATACCCTCACTGCAGCCACAAACGGGCCTATTGTAAGGGCGTCCATGATCCTCAGATCATTGCCCCCCTGCACCACCTCCAGGCTCCATGGCACTGGTCTCACTTGGTGTGACGTCACCTATGCGCCCCCACCACCCCCGCACAAAGCGGAGGATATCCGCAAGTTCAGCATTTGCCACCTCTTCGGGCTGAAGAAAGGGCCTCCCAAACACAGAACGGCGCGATGCCGCGAGTCCATCGCATACGCACAGCACATGCTCTGCCGTCTCTAGCCCTACCTCGCAGAACCTGCATACCCGTACCTTGCACTTGCCAATATTTGCCAAGGTGGTACCTCAGCGGGCAGTGACCTGTGAACAGGCCACATATGATCCTCATATCCTTCCTCCCCAGTGCAAGCACCTCCTTGGACCTCTCTCTGGAGAGCCGGATGAAGAGTTTTGACTGTCTAAGACCGGGCAGCCCCTGCCAATGAGCAGCCCTGCACCGGTCCTCCCATTTGCCAACCTCTCTACGTAGGTGGCTCCTGGTAGTCCCAACAAAGGGCTCAGACCCAATAGGGATCTGCGCTGATCCCTTCTTAGCCAACCTATCAGCCCGTTCGATGCCCTCTATACCCTGATACCCTGGCACCCAACGCAGTGTTACACTGTTGTCCTCTGCCAGGGCCTTCAGTCCAGTCAGACACTCCCACACCTGCCTGTGATGTGAGACAGTATGAGGCTAAGGCCTTGAGACTGGCCTGACTGTCCACGATTATGTAGATTCTCTGCCGCTTCAGTCCCCTCTGCAGCAGCCGCTGCACACAGACTGTCCCTGCAGCTACCTCTGCCTGGAACACTGTGGCCAGCGACCCCAATGGGGTTGCTGCCCTGACTCTCGGCCCAGAGATGCCTGCCCCTGCAAGGCCACCCTGCACCAAGCCATCAGTGTAGTATACCAGGGCCCCAGCTTCGAAAGTGGGATTTCCCCCTTCCCACCTGGATCGCTCATGAATGAGTATCCGAAAGGGTAGCACGAAGTTGAACCTTGCGGGCATTGAGTCTACCACATGCAGTTCTGGCCCCCCCACCTTGTCAAGGATCAAGTGACAGGAACTCCTCCTCCCCCGCATGATCAAACCCAACTCCAACATACGCACAGCCTGGAGGAACGCCATCCTTTTAACATGTATGTGGAGTGGAGCTAAATCTAGCAAGACCTCCAGTGCAGCCGTGGGGCATGTTGTCATACAGCCTGTAATGGCCAGACACGCCCTACGCTGCAGTTTATTTAACTGCACCTGCACTGTTTTGTTTTCCACCCTAGTCCACCAGACCAGGGCTCCATAGGTAACTACAGGCCTAACAACCGCAGTGTACAGCCACCGGATCATCCCAGGCCTCAGCCCCCATGTCTTTCCCACCATGCTTTGAGCTGCCTACGTCACCACTGACGCCCGCTGTAAGGCTTTTTTCACGTGTGTGGCCCAAGTGAGCTTTCCATCAAGAAAAACCCCCAAGTACTTGATCTCATGCTGGATCTTCAACACCTTGCCACCCAGCCTGAGTTCCCGCAGCGCAAGGCTGCGCCTTCTGGTGAACGGGATCAGGCTCGTTTTGTCTGGATTGACAAACAGTCCTTGCCCATTGCACCATGTCTGTAGGGTATTCAGTGCATGCTGCATGCATTCACTGATTACACTCGCGAATTTACCCCAGACTATAATTACCAGGTCATCCGCGTATCCCATTACCTTGTAGCAATGGTTACTGGAGAGGAAGTTAATTAGCTGCAAAGGTAGTAGAGGAGCTAGGTTAGCCTCCAATCGCTTATTGGTGTTGAGGTGACCACCCTCACAACTGTATCGGATCCTGGGTGCGCTGTAGTGATATTTGCAGTAGACCAGTGAAGCATTGTACATTGTACAGGTACATTGGGAGGTTTGATGAGAATATTGTTGCTTGGTTTCCTCCATTTTGACCTGGCCTTCGCACTTTAATGTTCTGGGTGCCATCTCTTCCATACGTGCTGGTCAATTTTCTGAACTGCTATCTACTTGGGCGATTCTCTTGAACACCAATAAAGCTTGGTTCTGAATTGGAGGTCGAGTGAGTCCCGACCAAGAAATGGCCAGGGGTAATAAGTTTACTTCGGATGGATCTGAGGATAGCGGACACAGTGGGGAGAATTTAAAATAAAAAAAGAAAGCAGCTTTTCCTGTTTTAAGATGTAAGTGCCTCTTAACAGACTGGACGCCTGCTTCCCGTAGTCCCCCAAAGTGGATAGAAGTGTGAGATATTCAAATGCCATTGGATACCTCATGTCTCAGAAGATCTGATGCCACTCCTTCAACTCAAGAGAAGCATCTTTCAAGGTCGATTCACAACGTGAATCTGACTTGAAACAATTTGAAGATGCAGTGCATTGTCACGCAGATAAACGGGCATAAGTACGCCTCACGTTGATGAGGCCCGGCACAATCAACATCCGTGTCAAACCTATTGAATTGTCAGTCCAAATGCCACACAAATTCATGCCTAGCCTCCTGAAGAATGCAAGGTACCTTCTGTGATGTCCACCCTAGGATAAGTAGCAGCAAAGACCCGAAATCTCTCCCTCTCATGTCTTCAGCACTGGGCCAGGGTGTGGTAGGCAGTCTCCTTATCTGTGCCACCCCACCTGCACTGAGGGGGGTTGACTATGCCCATAACATGTGTCTCTTTATATTGCAGTGCACCGTGATGACAGATCTGTTTCTTTATTTCATGACTGTACCTAAACCCTCGACGAGGGTTATATCAGTCATAGAAGTTGCGGTTTCGCTAATATGCAAGAGGCCGGCCCCTGCAGCATCCACCGAACTCAGACCTGTGGAGGTACGGCAGGTATGTGGTCGTTAGCCAGTCTCACCGTAGAGAGCTGTTGCCCGTGTGTTACCGCGCGGAGGTGACCACCTGAGGAATCCCGTACCATCTGGGAGTAGTTCTTAATCTGGTTCCCTACCTGATCTTACTGTTTACTTGGGTGGCAAGTTTCAAAAGGACTGATCAACTATAACCACGTTTCTTAGCCATTACCTTCTTTGCGAACTTTGCAAAATGGTTATAGGCTTCCTTTGTAGCAGTCAAAGCTGCTAAGTTCGTTTGCCCTCTCAACAACCGTCGCTCACTGTTGTAGAAACTACAGTGGAGCAGCACATGGTTTCTTGTTTCCTCCGCACTGGAGGCACAAGACGTGCATAATGGAGAGTCTTTCAGAGAAAAGAAGTGGAGCCGCGCATTGAAGTCACCATGTCCCGTGAGGAACTGGCTCGTCCAGTGGTCTGGCTCAACCCATTTTCTAGAAAGACGTTCACGGATGTTGGGGAAGAACTCATACGTATCACGTCCCTTTGACGAGGATTCCCATCTCGCTTGCCATTTCTCTAGAGCCCATTCATCGATGGCGGCAAGTTTCTGTTCTGTGGTGAGATCCGCACGGAGTTCAGCCCAAAGCGGGGAAGCTCCTGTTTCACTCTCCACTTGTCAATCATGCACTCAACAGCCAAATCAACTGGTAACTGCCCACTGATCACCTCGAGTGCTTCCGTTGATACTCTTGTAGGCCTTGGTGATCCACAGGAGCGCGGCTCTCTGGGATTGGGCCAATACTCTCTTTTGATTGACTGTTAGTTTGCTACCCCAGACAACAGGGCAGTAGCCAATCACACCTAAATAGATGGCCTTATACATGAGGATGGTGTCGTGGTAACACACACCCCAAGTGGCCTTAGTAATGGCACGCAGTGAGGCAAACCTTGCAATGGTAGTGCCTTTAAGGGACTGGAGGTGTTGGTTGAAACCCCACCTCTCACCTATATTCACTCCTAAATACTTGACGTGCTTTTCAAGAAGGAGCCTGTGGCCGCCAAAGCGTATTGTGGGTGGATTATTCACTTTCCCCTTCAAGAGGATTAGCTGGGTTTTTTCCTCTGCCACCTGCATCTTGACGTGCTCGCACCATTGGTTGACAGTGCGGAGCACGTGGTGGGTTTTTTCTTCAATTTGGCGGACTGACTCTGCAAAGATCAGCACAGTCAAGTCATCCACATAGGCGTACGGCTCGCAGTCAGTCTCCATGAGTTTCCTGAGAAGACCTTCGAAGAAGGCATTCCAGAGTGCTGGTCCTAGGACCGAGCCCTGTGGGCACCCCTTCTCAATCTTTCTCCGGACGGAGACATGCCTACTTTCGATCGTAGCAGTTCTGTCTGTCAGGTAACTTCTGACGAGCGAGTACAGGTTGCGGGGATTCCCTACCTTTGAGTTCATTAAGGAGCGCTGGCCACCAAAGGTTGTCAAACGCTCCTCTGATGTCAATCAGAACTGCTACGACGTACTTAGCCGGTGCCAGCAGAGAAACACGCCGAATCTCGACAATGACATCCTGCGTGGACCTTCCTTTGGTACACCCGTATTGCCTGCCTGTGAGGTTGCGGCCAAAGACTCCTTCGAGGGACTGCAACATCAAGATTTCTAGTGTTTTGCCTAATATGGAAAGAAGGCTGAGTGGTCTCCATGATCGCGGGTCCGACTGATTGCGGTCGCCTCCCTTTTGAAGAGTGACAACGCGCGCAGACTTCCACTGAGTGGGGAACTGTCCGACCTGCAGACAGTCATTAAATAAATTAAGGAGACCGCTGGAGATTGTCCGCTCAGCCTTCCTTAGCATATTGCTTTCTATTTTATCTGGCCCAGGAGATTTGTTGGGCTTTAAGGTCGCAAGAGCCCTGCCGAGGTCGCCTGTTGTCCACAATGGGATGTCGGGCTCGTTCGGAGGGTCCATGATCAGCTCCCTTGCTGCCCTCTGGGCTTCAGTGTCTCGAGCTAGTTGGTCATCTGGGAACGCCTTCTCAAGGAGGGTTTCCAGTGAACGTTCGATACTGCAGGCCCAGCCTGACTCATTTTGCATCGCAGCTAAGACCTGCTCTACATTTGCTTTTCCTATGGAGGACTTGTAGTGTCTGCCCCAGGGGTTCTCAGAGCTCTCCGCTTCCACAAAATTTCGCCAGCCTTGCCGTTTGGCTCGTTTGATGGCGCGGTGGAAGGCCTTCTTCTCTTGGATGAAGGCAGTTCGGAGTGTTGCTCTGGCATCAGGGTCACGAGTGTTTTGGTACATCCTTCTGGCTCTATTTGCACTTTGCTTGAGGGATTAAGTTCCTCAGTCCACCATGGGACTTTGATCGCCCTGTGCTTCTGTTGGCCAAGTACAGAGAGCCCAGCAGAGTGCAGTGCTGTGGTAAATGTGTCCACTTTGCTGTCCACCTCTTCAGGTGTGGATGCTTGCACTATTAGGTCGGTGTCTGCGGCACGCAGTTCACCTTCCAGTACCCTAAAGAATTGCGGCCAGTCAGCATTTTTTGTGTGGAATCGCTTTTCACGCGTGTCTTTGCAGAGGATGTTATCATCCGTAATGGCAAAGTCAATAACCATGTGATCGCTTTGCGTTGCACCTGGTACGACTCGCCAACCCTTCAATTTGAGTAGCAGGGTGTGGGACACGGCTGTGACGTCTATACACGACCTTCCTCCCGGGCCATCATAGGTCGCCTCAGTCATGGGGTCGTTGGCAACAACCAAGTTGTACCTGGTGAGCAGCTCTATATACGCCTCGCCCGCCCCATCCAGGGTTGGGGATCCCCACAATGGTGATCTGGCGTTTGCATCAGCACAGACTACGCAGGGTCATCCTGATAGGCCTGCTAGAGCCCGCTCGAGTGGTTCAAGGCTGTTGGCAACTGGTAGCACTGTAGCACTGAGTGGGGGCTTGGTACTTTCGTATGGCGCACCGCTGCCAGGCTATTTGGAGGTGCCTTGCCCCCTCTAGTTTTTTGTACAGGCTGGGTACAAAACCTCAATCACCCAATCCTTCTGTCTGCCACGCTTTTTGGTGAAGAGAGGCCTGACATCCTGCGGCTGCAAGCCTAACGCAGGGTTGTGCTCAACAACTTGTTGGGCCAAGTCCTCTTTTTGAAGGTCGGTCCGCACGTCGCACAGCAGCAGGCGTGGGAAACGACCCAGGGGGGCTGACGCTTGGAGCTTCAACTCCTTTTTTGTGGAAATGTGGCTCGTGAGCGCCTTGGCCATTTCTGGCGTTTCCGTCACAATGACGGCGCCACCTCCTACTGCGGTGCGGATGTCTAGCACTCGGACACTCAGAGCTTGGAGGTCCGTAGCAGGGACACCCCGCATAAGCGCTTCCATTGCGTCAGGGTTGGAGGGACCAGCCTCTCCTTCCTCACATGTCCGCCTAACCACTACCACGTTTTGTCGTGGGTTTTTAGCGGGGAGTTTGGCAAGCGGTGGAGGCTTTTTATTTCGGTTTTTATTTTTATTTTTGCCCTTGTTTTTGGGCGGAGGCGTAGGTGGGGCGCTGCCCTCGGCCTGCACTTCCTGCTTAGTTGGGGCCTGTTTCTGCTTCCCTCTGCGCTTCCTGGCCCTGGCAGGCTGCCATTCCGCCTCAGCTCCATGAGGGAGGAAGGCGCAGTAGCGGCTACTGCCGCATATGAGGGGCCTGGGGTACTACCCTGGCTCGTTGTTGCTCCTCGAGTTTGGGGGCTGGTGGCACTGGCTGCTGGGCAATTGCCCTACGCAGCTCTTCCTCACGACAGCCGCCACAGTTTCCCGCAGGGGGAGTGGCAGGGGGCGATGTCGTTGGGGGCATTAGCTTTATAGCCAGCTTCGAAATTTCGAAGAGGCAACTAGTTACGAGGTCCCGCATAGGTCCTGTCGCGTTGGCCCTCATCCGTGCCAGCTGGCCGTGGATGATTTGGACGTATGCGCAAATTTGCTCCATGTCCGACAGTTTAGGGTCCACGCTGTGTCGTGTGCTTGTAGTAGCCGGGTTGCCCGGGCTACTAGGGGGAGAAGGGGGAGATGAACGCGGTTTGCCCGGTTCTTTCCGCCCTTGTTTGTTTGGACAACGAGTAGGTTGCTCATCGTCCGAAGAGGGAGGGGTCGAGCTTGGCGAGCCCGAGGAAGAGGCGCAGGTGGCGTTTTTATTACCTGCTGAAGTTTTAGTTGACTTTGTCATGTTTTTTACTTATTTGGGGGTGATTAAAGAAGCGGACTGGTGTAGTGTATCCTTGTGAGTTCATTTGTTGTGTGTGTTCGTGGTATGAGCGAGAGGTGCTCGAGGCAGTGTCCTGGAAGCTCCCCTCAGGCATATTGATTCTAGCCCCTTTCGCTGGTCCGTTGAGGGTCAAAGGAGGCCCCCACATGCGCCGCAGCTGCCAGTCCGGCCACCCACCGGGACTAAGACGCATGAGGGATTTTTCGGCTGCTGCTCAGAGTCAGCCCTCGGCCACTAGTGATGTGGTGAGCGGGACACACGCTATCAGCCGCCCCAGGAACGCTCAAACCTGGTTTTTCCCCCTCATTCCGAAGGCCGCACCTATATAGGGGATCGCTCAAAGGTGTTAGTGAGCTACTTCCAGGACTGTCTTTCGCTCATTATGAGTGTTTCAAGTGAGTGTGTTCTGCCACGCAAGCCGTTGCAGTGTATTTAGTATCTGGAATATGTTGTGTATGTCAGTGTCGTGAGCTTTAAGCCCCTTTAAGGCCGGTTTTAACGACCACGCAGAGGATACGGCAGGAGAATTCTGTACCCCTTCCTGCGGGGGTGTGTTCTGCGATCCCAGCTAAAGGTAGGGGGTTCCCAGTGTGTCATGTATGTGAATGAAGTGTAAGTTGTGTCCCTTTTAGTCCGGCTTATACGAACACGCAGGGAGTACGGCAGTGGAATTCTGGACCCCCTACTGCAGGGTGAGCACAGTGTGGCGACAGAGTACACTGTGACGCCCAGCCACAGTTAAGCCTCGTTGGATGTAATCCTGCGGGGACCTCATAGAGGTGAGGTTGTCTTTCAAGCTGGGCCCACCCGGCTGTCCCTTTTAGTCGGCTCATACGACACGCAGGGAATACGTCAGCGGAATTCTGGACCCCCGACTGCAGGGTGAGCACCGTGATGACACTGCACAATCTGCCTTTAGTCCTTCCTCTCCATCCTCAGAAGGACCTCCTGAGATAAAGCGTTTGCAGTGCCTCATTCTTGCTGTATTCCAGACTGTTTGATGCATTCCTGTTAGTATTTCCTATTGAAAGCTCATACATGAGTACATGAGCACCATCGTGTCAGTGGCCATGAGGGTTTCCAAAGAAGAATGGAAGAATGGGGAAGAATATCGAACATTTTCTCTATGGTGTTGGCGGGTGGGGGAATCATCACCCCTGCCCTCATGCTTGCTAGGCTACTACAGTTCTCTCCAATGGCCTGCACAATCGAACCATATAAGGCCTCACAACAGCATCGTAAAGCCAGCAGGCTCCTGTGAGCTTGATACCCCATGTCCTCCCGCTATTCTTTCCCACGTCCACGGGGCCGTTGTCGCCTTCTTGATCGTATATCCGATCTGCTCTTTCCAGGTTAGTTTCCAATCCAGAATCACACCGAGATACTCGACTTGCTCACTGAGCTGAATCGCTTTGCCCATAACTGCGGCCTCAGTCCCGACAGTTGTCTTTGTCTTGTAAATGGCACTGTGACCGCCTTTGCTTGGTTGATGGACAGTCCCATCTCCCCACACCACCATCACGCCACCTTAGAGCTGCCCCCATTAGGTCGAATAGCCAACTTTGCACTTTGCTACAAATGATAACTTGGTAGATGTGCGTTGTCTTATAAGACGGCGGAGTGCTGGAACTCAAACACGCGTCTGTACCGATACTTGTTGCAGGTTAGGACCAGGACTCTACAGCAATGGTCATCCAAAACGCGCGTTAGACGAGTAACATTGAACCTGTTAAACGGCCGCCAACACGAAAAGTTGTATAACGTGCCCTCCTGACGTTTACAACATAATTTTGCCCAGTTCGCTGGTTCCAAGAGGATAACTGTCGATCCTCCGCGTGCCTCTTCAATGCCCTCCGCTCCGTCCTCCGCACAATCTTCATTGAAAGTCTCGGCATTTCGCACCTTGTGATTACAAACTGAAAAGCCTAATTAAAGGTTGATCGCCCGATGGGAGATAAAAATTTCGTGGTCGGTCATCTTCTTCGTTTTGATCAGACGATGTCGGACAAAAGGGGGGAAATGCATAGCGGACTAACGTGGCAAAGGTCCGCGCCTATTGAGCAGCTCAGCGGCCTTTTGAATCGCCGAATTATAATAACCAGCTCCGGCGGACTGTCATTACGAGAGAGGCCCCCTTCCCGATGTATTCAATTATCGAGGCCCCTCGAAACTGGACGTTTTACCACCGGCAACGAACGCGTTTTTTTTGTTAGGGAAAGGGGGAGGGGGGTTTGAGAATTGACAAGAGGTTTTCGGACATTTTGATGAGCCGGCGAACAATTGCGATAATTCCCTTATAAACAGCGCAGTTAATAACTCCCTTATGTGGGAACCATTTGGTGGGTGCAAATTTGCAACACGATCTCTGTCCATGAAACGTTTGGCTGAGAGAAATTAACGCGAATCGCTCGTTATAAAACCAGCGCATCGACCAAAGTGTCCCGCTCTCCAATTATCTCCTCTGAAGGAATTCCAGTTCATATTGAAACTGACGTAATTGAGACACCAAACTTATACACGTTTATGAAGGAGAGAGACAGAGAGAGAAGGAGCGGAGCGCAAGTGCTCACAACGTAAGGAATACTTCCTACAAATTAGGAACGGGTTTTACTGAAAAATGTGGTGCTGCGCACTCCAGCCCCACGTGAACTCCGCGATATGCGGTAGCAACTAATTCTGCTCTCCCTCTCTCTAACTCGAGCTGGATGGGGAGTGGAAGACACGCATGGAAACATTTTATGATGTGTATCACGCCATGAATAATGAACTCCCGACAGACGCTACAGGATTACAGACAGGAGTTCTAGACCCCTACATTCTATCGAGTTAAAATCCGTTGGCAGATCCATTAATAACTACTTAAATTTGTCATATTTGATACCGTACTTCAGGGTTAGATGGAAAAAGGAATAGTCTACTCTACAGGTAGCCCTAAATCCGTTCTAAGGATTGAACTTTAGGGATTTTTGGATGTGTCGTCCTCTGGACCTTCACAAGAGCAATTTGTGCCTAGCTGTATTGGACCATTGAGAAAACTTGACATGTTGCATGTGCAGTCACTCCCCCCCATCAGATTTCGTTCCATCGTGTACATAAACTGAAGGCAGGTTTCGGTCGTCGTTGCTGAGGCCTCGTTGGACGATAGTCACGAATGAACGTGTAAATTCGAAACTGTCGCTTCAGCAAGAGACGAATCTCTCGACGGAAATGGTAATTATTTGGTTCCATTGAATCGAGAACAGCCGGTTCGTGACATCACTCGACAATCCGAGCTAAACAGCTGTTCACATCTCTGGCGCCGAGACTCCGTCAGCTGTTATTGAAATTCTGCGGTTTTTTTAATAGATCCAGACGCCAGGGTGTATTCAATAGAGGAACACGTTGAACGCGGAGAGCAAACACTGGAAGAATGGAAATTCTGAAGCGGTTGAATGAAAGGCAGTCGGGGGTTATCACTGGGTATTCATTGGTTCCTAGAAGTTATGGAGACTTGAAGCGCGATAGAAAGGGACGCACAAGAGCAACGCTATTGTATTTGAGTAACGAGCCTGTTAGGATATTTAATGTCAGAAATTAGCTCGATAACCCCACCAGACTGTTGTAAGTTAAGACAGGGATCCAGGAAAATTCAGTCAAACCTCTTCACAAGTCACGCTTCTGAAGGTCTCTGGTGTACACCTAGTCCATAAACGCGACCTTCCCGCTATCACTCCCTTACAAGCCTCTAGCAGGCACTACACATCTCTATCGCGAAACTCCAATGTCATGGACGTGGACCTTTTTCACTTATAACGGTTCAAGGAACATTCAGTCTCTCGTATATTTCATACATGAACTGCCCTACCCTTACTGGAGTGTTGTGTGTCGCTAATAGGGTCATGTCAGTCCATTTCTCGTCGCCGCGGACTTAAGAGGAATTTTGGCGTGCGGAGCATCATAAAACTTCCCTCAGCGATTTTTTAAGTTCTAGCAATTAATCGTTATGTTTGCCACTCAGTTATCCCCTCTGAAATGTATTTGTGTCGCTCTTACGTACGTCACGACATTTGTGCAGTGATCAGCGTAAAGGTAACTTATGGGACTGCCGACGTGATTTTCATTCCACTTAGGTCCACGAAGTGGAAAGTAAGCCAATTACGCCATTCCCATTACTCTATTCACGTTGCTCTCTGTTTCCTATGCCCCATTCATACTACTCCATTCACTATAATTCCTTCACATTACTCCATTCCCTGTAACTCCTTCACATTACTAGATTCCCTCCACTCCATTCCCTGTAATCCCTTCACATTACTAGATTCCCTCCACTCCATTCCCTGTAATCCCTTCTCATTACTCCATTCCCTCCACTCTCTTGTCATTACTTCCCGTTCTCACCACTTCATTTCATATACTCCATTCCCAATACTTAATCCATAATGATTCTCCCAGTTTTCACCCAATAATTCTGGAGCGGCGATTATTATCATTCTCAAAAATGTCGTATTTGCAGACTCATTCATCCTTGGCATCACAATAAACTCCAGAACTACTAGTCCTTTTCTACCACCCTGAAGTTCTATTTGACCTAAATCAAATGAAATGAGTGTAAACTGAATTAGTAAGAAAAGCGATAAAAACTAGTGAATTTACTTAGAGCTAAGGAAAGTTGTGTGATACGTCGCACCTGATGTTTTTCTTTTTCAAACCTTCACGTTTCGATGGCTTTTTGGCTCGAAAAACGCTGTTTGCAAAATCGGTCAACAAACTGACTATAGTAAAGCAATTAATGTCCGCCAGTTGGCAAATTACTAAATGTAACGTACTTGTTAGGTGAGTCTGTCTTCTCTTGCTGGTGAGATACTGTGGGCGAGCGCTTTCGATGTAAAGACATCATCGTCTAGCCGTTAAGTCATACAAAAAAGACTTAGAATCCACAATTGACAGACCATTCAAGACGTTCCATTCACCTCTAGTGGGTTTCCCCTGAGGTACATGACCTCCTTCCTCCCACCTCCCCTTCAGCGACGCTCCACTATCCCGTTTACCTTTCTATTCATACATAAGGACCACGACCTAGTGACTGACTCTAGTACTAACTTAACAGCCAGACGATGATGTCTTTACATCGAAAGCGCTTGCCCACAGTAACTCACCAGCCAGAGGAGACGGACTCACCTAACAAGTACGTTAACTTTAGTAAACTGACTCTAGTATACGGACAGTCCCAAACGACACGACACTACCATAAAATGATCATTGTGAGGAAAAGAGGGGGTAAGCAAAATAAATTAACACACGCTTCGACGCAAATCGAATTGAGCGCAGTTTTTTGCCCATAAATCCACCTCATATGAAATAAGCGTTCCCAGAAAACTCAGAGTGGTAGCGTAATAAACATCCTACGCGATGGTGGCTTAATAACGTTCATGAATTAATTATTAGCAACGTTAGAAATTACGGAATTCCAACCGCTGCCGTTCCACACGATATCTTTCCTCGCAGTTTTATTCAGCAAACCAATAAACACGAACGTACGTGAAAAAGTCACAAGTGGTATAATTAGGAGAACCTCAATAAATTCTGAAACCACGAACATGAACATTTGGGAATGTTCATGCTGAAAGTTGAGAGAAGTATGAAAAAGAGATTCGATTAGCCGCTGGAGTGTTAGAAATCGCCGTATGAACGTGGAAAGTTGTGCACCTCTTCGCTGCAGATATTTTCGAAAAGTTCGTCTTTGATTCAGAACGTAGATTAAATGTGAGACTTTATCGGGTTGCTCCTAATTATCTTACGTCAACTACCAGCACGGCTTTTTCGAGAACGATTAACGGCGAAAAACGACGCTAAAATCCATTTTCTTCGAAATATTTTGTAATTTATCGATTTCTTTTCGTCATTTTCTCACGTGTGACACTTTTATAGATTGGGTATGTAAGAGTCGGTGTTAGGTCTGCCAACATCTCGAAACAGTTTTAGCACAACTTCACAAATCACCAGCGCTTCGTCAGTATCTTTTTTCTACGCTAAATTCATCATTTATCTGCCTCTGGTTGGATTACAGAGTTGTGCGCACTGCTCGCGAAACTGCGCATTCACAAGCGTTCCTGATATTTCGCCCTTTTCTGACCGTTCGAATTCGGCGTTTTACTCTCAGGCGATTCTCTCTAATCGAACAACGTGAAAGTTATGCGCGATATTTGTTCAAATGACGAGCGGTTCCGCCGCGTAGTGTGTTTGTGAGGAGGATAGCGTGATCACCCAGTTTCCTTGTCGCCACATCGCCTAACCAAACACTGAAAAGGACGGCGAGGTGAAGCTAAACACCTGACTCAACATCGCGATGGAAATTAGAAAAAAAAGAAGAAAGTAATTAGCCTCGTAAATACAAGGCGATTTCGGCGAGAGGAGCTGCATTGGGAGGGGTGGGGGATGTAGAGTTCTTGAATGGAGAGCGATAAGTGATTTTGGAGCCGAAAATAGCCATAAACCAAACACAAACCAGCAGGGGTCCAATTCCAGGGCGGCTTCGTGATACAAACGGCAGAACGTACTGGTCAAAATTGCATATTTTCACGTTCGTAGTAGCAGTACATACTAGGTGAACTTCGCCAGATCTGTATCCTTATCAATATGACTGCTTCTGAACCCTCCAAGAGTCTACTGTCATGGAGGTAGCGGTTTCGCACAGCATCCAACGATCCCACGGCAGGTTTGTCTGCTCTTCCAACACATCCTCTGTGTTTCCTCCGTACTGGAGGTGCAAGATGTTCATGAATGTTGGGAAAAACTTATATGTGTTCCTTTGACGAAGGTTCCCATCTCGGTAGCCATTTATCTAGTGGCCATTAATCGATGGCGGCAAGTTTTCATTGAGTGGAGAGATCTGCACGGACTTCCATACTATCTTCTCGTGCCAGAGGTAGGCAGGCTGGAGGCCCACAGTGAAAGCTACAGTCGGTCAGCGTTCGTTCGCTCCATGCTGCATTCAGAGGAAGATTGGAAGTGCATTGCTCAACTCGCCAGGGCAATGCTCAGCCAGAAGCCAGAAGCGGGTGGAGCTTGGTGATCCAGTATCATGCAGCGATGAAGAATGAGGACATGGAGGGAAGACCACTCCTGAACCTCCCAAACTGCTGGGCTGTATGGGAGGATGTATTGGAATGGCGGCACGCTGCAAGTTTCTCACTAGAGTGAAGAGAACAAAAAAGAAGAGCTGCCATCGCAGAGAGGCGTTAGGACCACCCTGTCGCTATGTGCTAAGCGATTCCGGGTTGATTCTCAGTACACAGGAGTAAATTCATGGGACCACCAGGAGCAGACTCTTCCTTCTACGTCCGAATAAAGCGGTAATAAGTACAATGGTATAATAAAAAAGTCAAAAGGCCGCCTTTCGCACGCCAATCCTTGGATCCAAATACACTAGTATGAGCACTGCTTGTGTGCCGCTGAATAAGTTAGGCTACCCAAGAACCCTTACCATAACTATCCGAGCGTGAAAGTAGTTCAATGGCAATTGCTGTGGTTTCCCACGCGCCGTCAGTATTTCCCCGTTTCATCCTCTGGGAGGATCTAGGTGCACGGGGTTTGAGGATACATCATGTTGAACCCCTTCGTTCGTGGCGAAAATATGGCTGTTTATTTCCAGGCGTTTGCAATCCATCGAGAGCTTCATTCATTTTCTAGTCTGCTTTTGCATAGCTTTAGGCCTTTACCAAAGATTAAACACCCGATTGTGGGTTTAAGGAAGGAGGTAAATCTCCTCGAGAACTGCCTTAACAATCAGAATGGATCACACGATTTATTCAGTGCATCGGCTATGAATGACAATGGAACGGCAACCGAGCAATAGTTTTGGAAATAGTTAAATTCCCTACGCCACGCTGCCAAGCTGAATGTAGCAAGAAATATATTTTGCTAACAACTGGAAGGAAGTCCACCCGGAGACAGAAGTTGAGTGACGGTCAAAGGACGGCCTAATGCAGCGTTGAATGTAATAGAGTATACAATGTTAGCTCAATACAATAGTAAAAACGAAGAGTTCGGCATCACAGGGCGGTACCGCAACTGAGTGAGTGTTGTCTCTAAAAGTGGACTGACTGGGGGAGATATCGTTGTACTGTCTGAACATAGTTAACGTTGTGTGAGGGGAAAAAAGTAGATACGAAGTTCAGTATAACGAGGGTATTATCTCTGACATTAGCGTGACATGGGCGTATGGGGAGTGAGGTTCCTGTTTGGATAATTGATGGACAACAAGGCAAAGTGCGTGGTGACAGGGTTAGGTTTTCGCGCCTACATCACAGTCCGAGCAAGTTCATTGACTTCAACGTCAAAACCGATGAGACTGTCCCATTATCTTCAATTCTTGGAAAATTCTAGGGCAGCGATGGAATTGTTCGTCTCCGTTTCTCAGTCAAAGTCAGTTGTGTGTCTAAAGGTCTCCTAGCATTAAGAAAACCCTGAGGAACGGGTCCTGGGAGGTCCACTCATGCACGGGTGGGCTCGTGGCCAGATGGGGGGGTTTTCACCCCCCTGGCCGGCAGGTGTGAGTGTGTTGAATGAGTGGATTTGGTAAGAATGTAATTTATTGTGTGGATGGTATGTAGGTTAGTGTATGCAAGAGTAATTAATTGGGTGTGAGTTGGAGTCTGGGTGAGTGGGTGGGACAGGGGGAATCCTAGGAGACGGAAAACTGACATTTGCGGGGCCCTGAACTCAGATGCTGGGCAGGGGAGGGCTCTTGCATACCAGGGACCGGGATCTTCCATTAAAGAGGGGGCCCTTCTAAGGCAGAGGTCCCTGAAGAGGTATGTCTGGATGCAAGTCTGGGCAGTAGTCCTAAATTAGTACTGCGGGGGTGCACAGCCTGCGGCGAAAGGCAGTGCACAGAGGGTTAAGGTCCACGCAAGGTGGATGCCTCGGCAGGATACTAGGGTAAAGGCGGAGGAATCAACCGATCGTTGAGCAACCCAGCAATGGGGTCCGCAGATATCGCAGTGGTTGAGGGTTTGCTGGAAGTAATCTCTGTCGCAGCCCCTTTTTCTTTTTGCCCAATGGGATGGAGGCAGGTTATGGCCAAGAGGCTGGCACTGCCTCTGCACGTCCCACATATCAGAACGTACTAGTGCCATAAACCATTTCAGCAGCACAGCACCGCAGATCTGTGGTTGATGTTCGCATGCCCCACAAAATTGTTAGACGATCTACGTCAGCACTCTATCATTCCGTTGATTTTCAGGTTGTATGCGGAGCTGCACCAATAAGTGACGTCAACCATTTGAACAACGAGCACTCAAATTGTTTTCCTCGGCAAGATGTGATTTTATCGGGTGTGCCAAAACGACTGGTCCAACGAGTGTTGAAAGCACGAGCTACCGTTTCAGTCGAGCAATCCTGTAGTGTATCGCATGTTATAGCATACCTTGCGAAGGTAGTAGAGGTCCAATTAGATGTACATGACTGAACCGTCGGATGGTGGAGGGAAATGTCCAATAGGGCCGCTTGTATGACGTTAAACTTTGGCTTTTGACAAGCAATGCAGAATTAAAACCCCTCTGAGCAATCTTTGGCCAGAGATAGCTCACAAATCTTTGGGGGACTAGCTTAAGGGTTGCCGCTTTGCCTGGGTGTGGTAAATGATCAACCCCATCAAATTCCTGTTTCCTGAGACTTGGTGAAACAAACGGACTATTACTGGTGGAATTAACGCAATGTACTGGTTTAGCAGCTCCAGGCAAGTACATCTATTTCCACGAGAGAGTGCAACCAGAATCAGAAGTTGGTAAATCAGGCGCATTCTGTTTCTCTGCCAACCTGCTATAGTCCTGGACGTCAATTGATTGTAGTCTGGACGCACAATCAGTGACAGCATTGTCTTTTCCAGACATATAAAGAACGTCAGCAGTAAATTGGCCTATAAAATCCAATTTTCTTTCTTCATTATCCAACTTTTGGTAGAAGGCAAAAATCAGCGGTTTGTGGTCTGTGTAGAGCACAAAAATCGACCTTGAAAGAATTTCACAGAGCAGAAAGCAGTAAGTAGCTGGGCCCCTGTTCGGCTGGGCTCAGGTTACAGAGGATAAAACCAAGTGGTTGCGAGCTGCCTTCTATCAACTGTTGAATGCTACCACCAATAGCAGATGCAGCAACATGACGGCTGCTTTCAACTCGTCTTTGCAAGATTGGAAGGCACGTAAAGATTCCGCATTCCATTTAATATTGGAGTTCTGTCTTCCAGAGTGTCCCTTTGGGAAAGGCTCGCCCTTCCCAAGTTACACTCCTCACCCACTCATTTCCAGAAGGGATGCCCTTAGTCAGCTAGAAACCCGTGTCTCGTCTTTCAGTGGATTGCGTCACATCATGGGCTGGTTATTGCGCTACATCCGTCCTCCAACCTGCCAGCCCCCTCCCACCACTCTACCTTCGTCTCATCTTCGCTCCCATTGCCCAAATCGCTCCCCTGTCCCACTTACTGCCCAAGAGCTAACTAATGCAGATGCGGCTCTCATCAAACACTCCCAAAGAGAGGGTTTGGATTTACTGTTGCAAGAGGTCTCTGGTAATTACCACTCGCACCTTGCACGATCGCTGGGCGCACTCCTCGATGATGAGGGTGTCCTTCAGTTGGCTCAGTCCACCGAGGAGTATTCAAAGCGCCATCCAGCCCTCCTCCCTAGTAACCACCCCCTTACCCGCCTTATCATCAGAGAGGCATACAAGGCGAACTTGCACGCAGGCCCCCTAGCAATCCTCGGCTTCCTACGTCTCCGCTTCTGGTTAGTTGAGGGCAAACAAGCGGTACGCCGTCAGTTGGCCCAATGCAATCGGTTGACTTTGTGTGGAGGGCAACTTTAGGCACGAAGGAACGATAAAAATTAAATAGACCGATAAATCGTATGAAACCCATGACGAATCTATCTAGCTGTTCCACTTTCGAAGGCAAAGGCTCGATACCATCTTTTGAAATGATATGCCCTAAGAAATTTATTTCAGACTTTCCAAAATCACATTCAGATTGGTTGATTACTCTTCGCTGGAACTAGCTGTCAGTCAATTACCAATATAAACTTTAACATTGAGGCCTGGAGTAACTTGGTTCACAAATCATTGAAACATTTGAACGGCATTGCATTAACCAACGTCATCTGTGGGAATTCAAAGAAGGCAACAGGTCGAGTTTTTGTACTCTACACAGACCACACAACACACCAGTGTGGTTCTGGAAGTTGGTCGAGGGTTCTACCGTCAGCGTGTAATATCTTCAACGTGTCGCCTTTGCCAGTCGATAAATACGACAGGGCCCAGTCGAGTCTTCCATTTAAATCGAAAGAAAGTGACTAAGTTGTTTCGTGTCGGCCACCATCGGCACAAAAGCTTCTGTCGCCTCTCGTTTTTTTTCGTGTTTTTTTTTTTTTTTTTTTTTTCATCTTCGTCTCTTGCACGTGTTGGCTCAGAAGAAAAGTAGAGTGAGCCAGACGACACGTGAAGAAGACGTCCCATTGAGCGGCGTTATGACGACGACGACGACGTCAACGGGCGCTCATTCAGAAAAATTGGACGCGTCAAGATGAAACTTTTTCAACTTTTCTTTTCTCATCTGCTCCCATTTTAGGTTCGGAGGAAAATAATTGTTTCTCAGAAAGTTAATTGGGCAGGAGAGTTACAAATGTTTTTTGTTTTTTTTTAATTAGAACTCGGTTTGAAACCAAAGATGTCTACATAGGTTCCCCATAGGAGGAACGCGTACTACAAATATTTGCTGCCTATCAACTCTCAACTTTCCGCGACCCCTGCTATCTTTGTTGGACGCAAAACGCCGAATCAGTATCAGTTTTTTGAGCTCGGAGTTCCCGCACCTCCCTAATGGGCAAAGTCATTGTTTCCATAAAGACCTTCGTACCTGCAGAAATTCCACCTTTGCGGTTATTTCCGAAGGGAACGGATTTCCCTGAAGCGGTTTTCCCATCTTTTCCCGCTCCTTTTTCAGATTCCTCTCCACAACAGACAGCTTATCCCAAACTCATTATCCTGTGAGCTCTCGCGAAAAACACTCGTCTCCTAGTGCTCACACAGGCACATTCCTCTATCAATTCTCAACCCAGTTACAGCTCGCTCTCTCCTTCCAATAGACTTTCCCACCAGTTCACGCATATTACGAATCGTCCTCTTGTGTCACCCTTTTGTTCATTTAATACAGCCCCCCTCACACTCACGGAGTTTCTTTTATTTCGATCTTCAACTCTCGCCCTCTCGTGCGCCCAACAACCTTCGTTCAACATGTTTCTACGTGAGCGTTCGTGGAAAACGAAATGTAGGTACTGGATACTGATAGCACTACGTAAGTTCGAACAGAATCGTCATTTTCCGAAAAGTTTTAAAATCTCATCGTGCTTCGTAGCGAACTTCCATCGAAATATGGAGAACCGAAAGTTGGGTGCTGATTAATAAGTAAGCAGCCAGTGTGGAAGGATGGGGGTAAACTGCGTCCACGTTTTTACTTTCTTTGGCTCTGGGAAGTAGAAAGGAAAGTAACGTAATCAGGCCAAACTTGATATCTAAGTATGGCCTGACATTTCTAAGCACTAACCCAACAACCGTCGTTCAGTATAGTAAGAACGATGGAACAGAACGTGATTTAGCGATAGCATTTGGGCAACTTCTGGAAGTACGCAGCGTGCAGTCTGGGGAGTCTCTGAAAAGACGTGAAACCATATGAAATCGACCCACTATGGTTGATCCACCTCGACCCATCTTCCTCTGAGACCTTGATCCCTTGGGCGAGAGTTCTTCCTACCCTGCGCCCATTCTATAGCGCTTTTAAATGAAGAAGGGAGTAGGGAATGTTGTTCAGGCATCTACTGAAAACGAAGCTGCAATTACTGTAGACAACAAACGCCTAAAATCCAGCAAACCCGTTGCGAAACCGAAAAATATATGGGGACTAAAGAAAACGTATTTCACTATACATCTAGCGATACTTGGCAATATTTGGCCATTCTTCTACCTGACTCATGATAACCTGGCTTTTACACAGGGCACTCACGTAGGATGTCCTCCACTGTTTCGCCCTTTTCGTCGCACAATCTCCACTGAACTGCCTCTAGTTTGCATATCTTGTTGAGGTGATATGTAAGTAGGCACGGTCTAGTGAGGAAGCTAGAACAGGAAGGCCCGATGTGCCTTTTCGCCTGTCTTAGTCGTGGCTGGCCATGCCAATGGACGTGTTTTTCCTGTGCTCCCATCGAGTCACCTGTTCGACTTTGCGTCGCTCCAATGTGGGGCTCAAGGATAGGGATTCTGCATTTCCCAGCCTCTACGATGGCAATCGAATAAAGAAAAGCGTTATATGGGTACCGAGCATTCCCATATCAGCCTGGATCTGCAAGTGTAGGTTTCGATGCCTCTGAGGCAACTTGACTGTCAGAAAATATGTAGATCCGCTCCCCTTGCGCCCTTTTGTGAGGCTCTCTTCTGCGGCGCTCTTTATGGCTGGAATTTCTGCTTGATACACCGTGGCTTACTCTCCCAGCACCTTGGCAAGATCTACGATGCCCAGACCAGCCCTATCCCTCATCACAGAACCGCCAGTGCGTCCACCTCAATCTGGAACGGCCACTCTGGAATCTGGTCCACTCTCCCACTGGAAGCTTAATAACGACTGAAAATTTCCGCTCTGACATAATGTCAGTAGCAAGGACTGCCCCTTTTCTAATTTAAACTGTTTAACCGTTCTTTGGAGGCTTGCCTTAGCCCCGGCAGAAACATTAATAGGTCTGTAAAAGCCTCCCCCCCCCCCCGTTGGTGGCACTGGAAAAATCCCCATTGCCGCTACAGCTGGGCCAATTGTGTGGGCCAACATGAGCCCTCTCATGTCCTCTCACTTTGAGGCGCACTGCAGCCAGCCTCTCAAACGTACACAGTACATGCTTCGCTGAATCCAGCTCCACCTCGCAGAATCTGCAATTCTGACTCCGACCTCCGATTTACCAATCTTGGCCAGGTGATACCTTACTGAACAGTGACGTGTAAACCAGCCACATACTATCACTATACAGGCTGAGGATCTAAGTTGTTCGCTCCTGGAGAGTGTGATAGACAGCCTTGGCTGCCAATAGGCAACCCTGCACTTCTCCTCCCACTTACCAAGATCTTTCATCAAGTGGCTCTTGATGGTCCCTTCAAAGGGCTCAGGTCCCACCGGGAGAAGTGCAGACTCTTTCCTCGCCAGTTTTTCGGCCTCCTCGTTCCCTTCTATTCCTGTATGACCTGGCCCCCAACACATTTTAGAGTGTTTCTTCGACGTGAAGCCAGGACTTTAAGTGCAGCCTGACTGTGCGACATAGTGTATACTCTTTTCCGTTCCAGGCCCCTACGCAGGAGATGCTGCATGGATACCGTCACAGCTAAGACCTCTCCTTGGAAGACTGTCGCCAGTGCACCCAGTGGTATCGTTGTTCGGATCCACCGTTATTTGGATGGCCCATAAACTCCCGCACCTGCTAGGCCCCCCCTCACTGATCCGTCTGTATAATATACCATGGTCTTAGCCTCAAGAGAGGGACCACCCTCTTCCCTTCTGGATCTTCCATGCATATCCCCTACAGCTCCCAGGTATGCGTTCCTCTGAACGTCGGAGGGCGAGATATTCAATTGGACTTCTATTGCACCAGTGGAGTAAATGGTCATGGCCCCTTTAAAAAAAACTTAAATCGTTAAAGCCGTTTTCGAGGACGTCAAAACGTTTCGGGCCTCGTCTTGAACACAATGCCAATGCCGGCTCAAATGATATTCAGCGTGCAGATTAACGTGGGACGGCAAAATAAACTTAGGAAGGAAATTCAGGGACAAACAACTATAGTTATATACAGACTGAACTATGATACAGCGGATAGCTCTGTATCAAACTTCGACGAAAATGGATTTAGTTCAATTTCTTCCTGGTAAAGCTTATTAAAGATTAATTCTGGTACTAGTCTACCTAGTTAGTGGAATATCTGAGGAACGTTTTCAGATGCGCCACTCCAAATATTTTGAATGGTATCTCAAATTTTAGAAAGAAATGTTGGTTTCTATGGCGTTTAGTTGAAACTCGATAACATGATGTTTGACACCTCAGCTGTGTATTAGGCGGGTGCAAAGAGCACCTGTGTAGTTTAGGGTTAATGTCGTCAGTAGTTAAGTCGAGTTTACCAGGTTATCCTGAGATTGAGCGTCGGAGGAGCTATACAATTTGTCTATTATTAGGAAGCGATGAGTTCCAGCGGTTGAAGAGGCCGTTGGTCACGCTTTATGCGCTTTCGTACGATCCCTTTGGCATCGCGTTAACGATACTTGAAAAGTGTTTGTGTCTGAGGTCGCGGGTCGAGCGCCAGGGGTTACAAATGGATAGGCGGCTCGATAAAAACCTCGTGGTTTGTATTTACACGGGTCCGTCGTTAAGTCAGTTGATCTGTTAATCGGCGGTGGAGGAATAAGAAGGATGAAATGGGTGGTAGGGAAAAAAGTCGAAAGGGTATGGGCGGCGGAGGGGTATGGTGTTGAAGGGAAGTGGTATGGAGCGTAGGGGCGCGGCGAGGGGGGTGAAGAGGGCCATATAGGAGCCGTGGGAAAGACAGGTGATGGTGATGTTCCTTATAAGGAGGAGACCCCCCCAGCAGGACCTGACCTTGTGGAGGGGCATCCGACTCCAAGGACGTCTATTTCGGCTTAGGGGCGTCCGACAAAGGGTTATGACTTAACCGAGCGACTTGGAGCGACGAGGACTAGACCAACGTTCCAGCGAACCAACTGGTTGACTTAGCCCTGGAATCGGTCGCCAGAGGACGACCTTTGCTGGTAACTTTTCAGCATTACTCCCTAGCCAATACAAGAACTTTCGTGCAGGACCACCAAAATTAACTGGCATTTGTATTGACACTAGCAGAACGACAACCCCCCCCCCCCCCAGTTGATTGATCGCCGACTTGAACGGTTTTGCGTGGCATCGTCTGGCACCTGTGCGGAGCGTCGGATCCACCATCATCGTCGTACAGTAACGTTATACTTGAGGAACTATGTACATTTTCCACCTCTGCCTTTGAGGAACAGGAGGTATTGGCTGAAACTAACATTGACGACTAAATACTGGTCTTGCTTCTCAAGAAGGGCCTTTGATCGTCAAAACGTACTGGCGGTTGGCTATTTAATATTCCCATGTTTACCTGCACGTGACGGGAGCGCTGGCCACCACAGGATCGCGTTCACAGGCGCACAGTTTCCTCATAGAACCTTATCTAATTTTGTTCACAGTGTTTTCCCTACTATAAACTTCTGGCAATATCTTACGTTACCTATGCGCTCGTTTTCAATAAATGTTCTCACATCAACGTACGTCGTGCTGAAGAAACTCGTGGGATTAGATACCACATACCAGAAACCAGATGTTTTCCATACTGTAGGCTTCCAAAAGGAAAGATCTGAAGAAAGTTAATTAAAGTCAATTTTGATCGATTACACGACGTCTCTCAATCAGAGTTGGGGAAAAGTTGTCGTAAGTTTTCTGATCCTTAACATTTAGGCTCGGGAGAGTAATGTTGAGTTACCGAGCGAACTAATTAAATCAAAAACCTACTTGACAGTTTCTAAGGACGTAACGTCCGTTCATCTGCTATGTTACAACTCAAGTCGAGCCCTTTGTGTAACCCAACCTAACTCACCGCCTCCGTAACCTGAAACTAACTCCGGCCCTCTAAACTTCTTAACGATTACGTCCTCCGCCATCTTCCAAATTGGGTGGACGTTTCAAATTGAGCGTATTATTCCGATGGAATTTTTACCTACATTGCCCGAATCGGATCCTCCCCTGTAACTCAAAGTAACCTGTCAACTGAGCCCGAAGGGGTCGAAATTCCCTAAACGGTTTGAAAACATCGTTTTACCTGCCTACAAATTGTCTGAAGGGCAACGTGTGATTTCGGTAAGGTCTAAAAAAAAAAATAGGAGAGCAACCTGCAAGACGCTAACGCGAAGAAATTATTATTGTTTGTAGGAAGATTTGTATCGTTTTGAACAGCTCAGGACCTGTCGGGGGAGCTTTTGTTACACACACGTATCTTCCCTCAACGCATTTCTACACAGACATTCATGAGAGAACAAAACGTAGGTTCTAGTAAGATGAGAGTACCTCGAAGTATGATCAAAATTATTGAAGCCGTTTTAAAGAAAACGACCAAAACGTTAATTTCATTATTGGTAAATGTCATTTTCCGAAGTAAGGCTTATAGTAAGGCATTCAACGGATAGTCACAGATATAGTTGTGGGGAACAAAATGAGGATATCGGTTGCTAAAAGACGCTTCGTCAAATTGATCGAATTCGGTTATGTTCGTTCCACGATACGATATTTTGAAATCACCAAAAGAGCATATTCGGCACCTTGGTATAACAACTACTCCGTGGGTGGAGGAAAGTCAAATGCTGCGCTAAAATCGATCGTCTTCGTAATTATTGATGATGTACATCTCTCGTCATATTCTCACTGATTGTATGGTACTGTCAGCCAATTACAACTTCACCGTAGCAGAAAGAGGTAGAACTTACAGTTCTGGAATTTATTGTGCTCCTCGTACTCATGCTCTGACCGTTATTGAGCGATTCCTGCACTGATAATTAATGAGGCTGTGCACACGAGTTTTTTGAGAAGTATAATAAGTTTCATGCACCTCGTTAAGTGTTGTGGGACAAATCGCTATAAGTTAGCAGCACCTGGTGTCATTCATCATAGCTTCAGGCGCTTGCTCTTGCACCACTGATTACTGATTGGTTTCTCAGTCACTCCACGCACCTTCATGTTTCTCGGGGGTCAAATAGCAATGAGTAGGCAGCAGAGTGCTATGCCCTCTCTTCTGTTAGCGCGGGGTGTTCGTATTCGCAGCTCTGGAACATTTTTGGTCGCTCCATGCACCTCTTTATTCGTCTTTGTTTTCATTGCTATTACTGGCTGATGACTACTGAGCAGATGTGTCTAGTCGTTTTGTATTTCAATAGATCGTGTTGGGTCCCAATATACTTTATCAGACAAGAGCTCACTAAACTCACCTCAGATATCAAATAAATAAATGAATAACTCTTGTTGAGGATAAAATAAGGAAATGAAACTGCCGAGCATGGCGCGTTCGACTGCCTGGATTGTGAAGGGGAGAGGTCTATTGCAAGGGAGATTGGGGAGAGTGAGGAACGGGACTGATCTGTGATTAGGGAGGAGGGAGGTTTTGGTTGGTGGAGGGGTTTTGGGGAGGATGAGTTGAGGCGTAGGGGTGGTATTGGTGTGTTTGTGTCTTGTGGTGTTTCGTAATGGGGGTTAGCTTAGGTGGGGTAGTGGTGGTGGTCTTCAGTGTTGGTCGAATATACAGTAGCCCACCACCGAGCCGTCCGTTGTTCATGCATTTGAGGGTTGATTGCATGTATTGTATGGATGTGTTAGGCTATGATAGGTATTTCGAGAAACGACTGGGGAGTGTCCAAATATCGAATAGTACCCACTGGGTAGTTAGGGTGTGAATGAATGAAGGAGTGCATGTAGTTATGCGAGTGGAAGCGTCGGGATCATGGGTGGTGGCTTGATGCCTTTCTCTACTGGAGGACGGGGGCAAGCCCAATCCTCGAAAACCTGGAGAAGAAGCAAAGGTGCCAGCAGAACGCCTCTCGGCAATTTCCCCACCGAGGCCTACCGCCCATTCAGGTCCTTAGGCTGCTCATGTTGCAGCCAAATAGAATGGCACCACGGGAGGACTCTTCAGCCGTGGAGCCAAGATGTTGAATTCGTTTTTTGACTGGAAGTTCTCATAAGATTTGCAAAGTGGGAAGGGAGAGAGGTAGACGCCGCATGGAGGGAATTGTCCCAATTGTCTCAGGTGTGGGACCACACAATTGTACAATACCCACCCACCCCACGCACGACCTCCCAGTCGAACTATTCAAAGCTCCAATAAATCTCTACCAACGAGTCAACTGCACTCGGTTTCCCCTTCAGACATGGACTTGTTTTCACTTTCTCTTCACTGCTGCCCACTGACGGGCCTCTTAGTTCTCATTCACTTTCCTCCTTCGAACACAAATAGAAGGTTCCTCCGCCGGAGGTTTGTTTTTGAAAAGCAGAGCGAGGGAAACCCCGATGGATTCTAAAAAGCTAATTAAGAAGTGTTTGTTGTAAGTGCACGAGGGCCGTCTGAAGAGGAATAAGGAGCGAAGAAGGCAACAAAAAGATCGGAGAAGCTCAAATGAAATGCAAGGAGAAGGAGAGTCGACGTCTTGACCTCATCTTATTTTCACCCTTTGCCGTCTCTCAGCGATAAAACGTCGAGCCCTTTTTTCTCCCTGCTATGAATGCGACGAGAGGAGTCGGACTCATTCGAACTCATAGCTCATTCAAACCAGCGACAGTCATTTCAACAGGGATTTCACTAGACGCGCGCTCGCGCCCGCGCGCGGCACTGGCCTATGTGTCATGACACGGCCAACTGTGAGCTTCTGAAACAGACCTCACTGGAAGTAAAGGCAAACCTCGAATTCTGCCGCGAAGCATCACACAAACTTCCACAACCCGACTAAATTACATGACAGTCTGCATATATGAGGGAAATCGTCCTTTTTTTGCAATAAGAACGTCGAAATGACAATCAGCCTGACGTATATACCATTTAATGAAGAAGCTGGAAGAGCTAAACTTTTTTGTCAAAACCGTTTGTGCGTCATCTGTCTTATTGTTAAGATATCTGTTGTGCAGCGTAATGGATTTAACGAGTATAGTGTTCAGGCAATTACGTGGACCGTGTTTTGGGCAACTGTATCCTGGTTCACCTATCTACAACTCGTCATCAAAACATGACTCCCTCCTATCTTTCTCAAGAATCGCCCAGAACTTCAAAACTTTTGCTTTTCAGACTAGCCTCATAGGCTCTTATCTCCCCCCCCCCCTTCCACTACCGAAACTTCTTTTGCCTTTTAGATGCAGCCATTTATCCCTATATGAGATGAGGGAGTTCTGTACGCATTTCCGAATGCCGCCATCATTCAACTGATTCACCATCACCTCTTCATCTTCTCCACCGTCGTCCGTCCACAGTTCATGTTTAACTTTTCAGTTACAGGCGTGCTATTAAGCAGTTCATCGGTCATGTTAATAATCTAATTATATCATCCGCCATTACCTAATCCCGGCTCATCTAATATTCTTACAATACCAGCTCTTCTATTGAGGGGAAGAATTTAGTTAGTTCTTTGAACTCCACGCTTTCCCCGAATGTAATGTGCTTAATTGATATGTAGAACGTTTCGAACTGAGTGACAACTGCTGGGATGACATTAAGGAAACGTACGTTTTGTTACATTGCATATCTGAAATCCCTGACTCACCGATTTTCTGGTCTTTTGAATCTCGGAATGCTGGTTTTCTTGCAACTACGAACTACTAAGTTTTCAATCATCCATCACTTTTCAACGCTTCTTGAAACAAAAGCTGCAAATTATTACTCGACGGTTTATTATTTTCTTGCGTAGCATGATTGGGACCGACACTATTCAGTCCTACGTTGAAAAATACTAGTAAAAGACATAAAACACGACCTGACTACAAAAATTGACGTGTTCTAGAGGAAGCTAAGCAATTGCGACGATGAGACAAGCCTAATTGAGCCGGAGTGAGATGGGAGGCAGTGCCAAGAATTAGAGCAGGCCATGGAGGAACGATAACTTTTGCTGTATTGTCCCGCGAGGAGTAAAATTTGCCTTAGTATAGTTACTGTGGCTATACCCAGTCCTACGACCCCGAGACCCATCCTATTCGGGTCACCATCCTGTGGGGAGACGGTTGCACCTGGGCCTCTGTCGTGGCCTATAGGAGCCCATCAGCACTTTGACAGCGTTACTATTCATTTCTTTTCTTGTCTATCCTCATCCAGTAATTCTGGTACCCCCTTTTTTTTAACTTTGAATGCAAGGACCCTTTCGGTGTGCCTGGGAACAGCATGGCCCTCCTGGCATCAGTCATGCCTCTTAGGATGTCCAGGCTGCACCTCGTGGCAGAGCCAGGTTCTGGGTTGGCTGAGACGGAGATTCTGATTCTTTAGCTTATTTTTGTTTAGTTTATTTCATTACAAGGGCAGGGGCAGAATTAAAACACACAGTTCGTCAGGCTAGGTACTCTGCTCCGCTGTTGGAGTCTCCCACTCCTGGTCTGGGCTGGTTCGTGCGGTTTTACGAGACTGTGCTCTGTGTGCTGGCCCTTCCTAAAGCTAAATAGCGAAGTGGAAAAACAGACACATTGACAACATAGAACACATCCCATTTAACAGAAACATTCACACTATAACTTACATACGTCCTCAATAAATTACTTTCATAGTACTTGGACATTCCTCCCCTCCGGTTACAACTTAACTACTAATGATGCATGATAATGATGAAGGGGGGAGGGAATACTTGATGTTCCTCCCCCTCCGCCACAGCACTCCTAACCTACCTTAGCGTATATCACAGATGTCCTAATCCAAATAACACCACACGACACATACCCTCCCTTATTCCCTCTCATCAAACCCTTACATATCAGGGTCAGTCCCCCGCATCCTCACGCACGATGGGGACCGCCATTCTGTTCGGCTGTGTCGAAGCTGTTTGTGTCAGTGCTCACAAAGTGGTAACGGTACCAAACACGACGTAGTTGTAATAACACGGCCAAAATTTCCTTAGAAACATACAAAACGGTGGTCCTGACTGAAGACACATGTGCATTATTCGCTGCTGATTTTGGGCTACCTAACTGTAAGAAAAACGTTAAGTCAGTTTAGTTTCCAGGGAGTGTTGGGATGGGAACATGAGCGGCATTTTGCCACCTTTTTTGAAGGGGGGGGGGGATTCTTCTAGTTCTTCTTCTTTCGCTCTGATCCACACAAATGACACCACATAACCACCATCTGATGTTTAAGGATTGTAGAAGGGATGTAATCTTAAAGAAGAAGACATCACCGGGTTTCACTTATTCTCTGACGTGATACGCTTGGTATCGTACACACAGAGCAGCATTAATATCTTTTATCTTCGGCATTCTTCTTCTGCAGCACTGAAGATGGAATTGCTCCCTGATACACCAACAAAGACATCCACATCAACTTCAAGTCTCATCCGCTCCACAAATGAAAAGGGTCAGGCACTTGGATGCCTTCGGATGTGTTGCAAGCCTCCTTCCAAGCGTTTTACGTCAACTTTGATTCACAAGGATCTACCCGCAGGCCCCCATTCAAGGGACTCCACGGACCTCCCAGTCACAGTAGGCTTGTGTGGTGGGAGGGGAGGGGGGGATAGAACAAAAACACGTAAAAATGAAAATAAAAAAGTGAATGCCGAACCGCCGGTTGCCCCCGAAGTATCTCCTTACAGTTTTTCACTTCAAGATCGACGAAGAAGAGGAATAAAGCGGCTCGCTAAATAGGAGACAAAAGGAAGACGAAGAACGCGGTATGCAAAGTGAAATATAAAACAACAAGCAACTCGATACGACTTCAACACCCCGAAAGCCGTCGGGAAGGCTGCCAAAAAACCTCTCTTGAGGACCCTCCGCCGCACCATCGCAGTTCGGTGGGGAAATCTCACCCAAAACAAGAAGACACACACACACACACACGCACGAAAAGGCGTTCATTTCCGTAGCTTAAAGGTCGGAGCCGTTGGAACGGCGGCTCTGGCAAAGATGTCCATTGAAGCAGCACAAGTTGGGGAACGCAGTACGAGGCGCTTCGAGGGCTTCCATCTCTTGCGAGGACTTTCCTAACTCGCACGTTTTCCTCGAGTCATTTTTAACGCTTTCGAGCCGTTTGCCTTCTTCCTACCATAATGCCGCGAGCCGTTTGCCTTCTTCCTACCATAATCGCCGCGTTACATTCCTTTTTCTCCTCAGAGCACTACAACGGTACCCAAAAGGATTTTTCCATAAACTCCTTCTAACAAATACCTGCCCATGTTTACCGCCCCCAGCCTCTAATGCGACACCGTGTTTCAAGGCATGGGCATTCCAAATCTGCAATGTCCGTTAGCGAGTTCCCTTAACACAGTGTGGAACATCCGTTCATTCGCAGCAAGACTCAGCTTGCGATCTGGTCGGCAATCCGACCGGACGAAACCCGTGGCTTGAAGGAACTCAGGGAACAATATAGCGGAAGTTATCGTTTTTCCCCGGCCTAAGCTCAATTCTCGCACTGCCACCCATCAGTTCGACTCATCACATTGGCTGGGAAACGCGAATTTCCGATGTTCAGTTGTATCCGGGTCATGTTTACTGAATTGTGTAGGTCCCCATCATCCAATAGAATAATAAACTGTCACATAATAATTTGCATCGTTTCCATTTTCTTCTTTCATTTTTTCTTTTTACTTTTCTTAGCTTTTCGAAGTAGAAAGGAATGCTACGTAATCGTAATCGGCTGAATTTTTTTTTCAAAAATGGCAATAATGTTTGTTCGGCAGCCCAAATTAGCTGAGTCTTTGACCTCCAAAATGTCCGCACTAGCCCTAACTGAAAGTCATTGTTTCCCCAAACACCGCCATCCTCCAGCACTTTTGTTCCGCCTCTTCACTTATTTCCGACTGACAACGGATTTTCCCCCTTCTTCTGGACTTTCCCAAACTTCCTTTCCCTCCCCTCAATTCGTTTTCTTCTCCACAACACACCGCTCTTCCCAAACTCATTCACCAACGAGCTCTCACAATACAGTCATCTCCCAATTCTCCTAACAATTCGTCTCTCAGCTCACGCTACTCACAACTCAACTCCATCTCTCTGTCCTTCTCCCTCCACTTAGTGTTTCAGAACCAGTTCACATGTATTGAGAGTCCCTTGTTCGCGTCTATATACTCATACTCAACCAGATATCGCTATTCTGCCAAGTGTGTCACTCACACTCACCAGGTTCATTCATTTCTCAGTTTCAAGCTGTGCGCCCAACAATGATTTTGATTAATTTTTTTGTAAAGACAGCTCCAAATAAGACGACAGTACCAAGTCTCATTAGTTTGGTGTGTAGTGATTGCTCAGTAATGGTCATGGCACAAGTAGGAATTCCGGAAATATGAGACACATTTTCTGCCTCCGTGGAATTATGTTTGACCTAGTTCAAATGAACTGAGTGAAAGATGAATGATGTTCAGAGGATGACGAACTCATCCTTAAAAACCTTACAGAGCCGAGCCCAAACTTACCCTACCCAATGGTGAAACGAGCCAGGCCTGTTTTGGCCTGCTGTCTCGCTGCCGTTCAAGGGGTTCCTGCCCTAAGGTTAGGACGTGAGAGTTCTCTCCCTAATTCTTATCCTATCAGGTTGGGGGCACCATGATTCCAGGCTCTTGCCAGTGTTCTGCCAGTTCGCCCACGCTTAAGTGAAGACGTGGAAAAGGCGGAACTCCGGCTTGCTGAAGAGGAGTTGTGAGACTCCTCCGGCTTAATGCAGGACTGGAGCACCGCGAGGTCGAGGACCAGATTGGTGGGGGCGTGCCTGCGACCATCTGGAGGGCCAGGTGGGGTATACCACCAGGGTGGGCAGGAGTGTGTCCTGCTGAATTGTGAGGGCCAGATGCCAGTGGTGGCGGCAGGTAGGGCCCCCACCATGTCACTGTAGTATACCGCACCACAGGAAGGAATACAGCCTGGTTGTACTGTTACCGGGCATAGGTACTGCCATGCCCAACTCATTCGCTTTCTTCAGTGTTCTACCCTAGCAGTGGCCATGTGACCCCTCGGCTTTGCAATTGTAGTCAAACCCAACCCTAATTCCATGTCCTCCCGTCACTGCATTTGCCCTATGTGCACTCCCTCTAGTGTGCTTCCTCCTTTTGCATCCCCACACCCATGTGTGTGTGTCTCTCACTCTCCCTTTATTCTCCTGTCACCACCCTCTCTGCTTTCTCTTGTGCTCACACATTTACCCTCGCGTTTATTCCTAAGCTCAAGTGCTCCATCATGAGACCTATCATGACCTACTTCAAGATACTCAACTTCTCTGACTGCACTGTGACATCTCAAAAGTTCTGAACCTCCTATACCATGTAGTAAATCTGCTGTTGGGAGCACCAGGCAGCATGTTCGGCGGATGCCGAACTCATCCCTTGAAACCTTTCAGAGCTCAGGTCAACGCCCAGGTTTTCTCACTCCTAAGTCAATCCGTTAATCGGCTGAGGTTAAGTGACTCTCGCTCCTCGCGTTTTCCCACTGACCTTCCCACCTGTCAACCCCTGGGTATATATGTAGTCTGATCACCACCTCGATTCATTCCCTGGATAAACACTTTTTCGTATCCCCGCTCTCCCTGCTCGTCAATGCAACCCAGTTCACCTACTCAGAGACCCCCTTGTGATGCGATACTTCTCCATTCACACTCATATCGCTATTCTCTGCTGAAACTTACTCACCACGTTTGTTCATTTACCTATTACTCCAACTCAAGCTTCCCCTCTTGTCTGCACAAAAAATCACATTGTTAGCAATAGTCATGAAAACCATTGAATTTCTGTAGAGATAGGGAAAGTTGTGTGATGCGTAACGACCTGTTTTTTTTTTTTTTGTTTTTAATGGCATAGTAGATTTTTTTTTAGGCTCTTCGCTCGTTTCAGTCTTCTGAGTGAAAAAAACACTGTTCCACTTCAGCTGTTTTACGTAATGTCCTTTACTCATTTTAGGGCTAAGGAAAGTACAGAACTTGGAGCACCAGCCCCTTCAATAACCAACTACTTGTAACGCGTATGGTGCTCAAGTTTCAACGATGTAGACGCAGAGCTGTTCGTCGAAAGTATTGCAGGGAGATGCCGTCATTCAGGCCAATTATTAAACGTGCACGTCCTCGTTGATTTCCTTCCCGGCCTCGCTCGCTTAATATCAAAACAAGTTCCAACTTTGCGGAGTCACTGGAATTTGAAAGGTTCCGTTTGTTTCCCCTTTTGGAGGCTTAAGTCCATTAATTAGAGGCTCCTTGTCCGCTGCCTGTGGCAGATCGTTAACTCACCTCGAACCCAGCCGTTCGGAGCCTCTACGACAAGTTATTCATTGCCTTCGTTATTCGATTTTTCCTGTTTTCTGTGTGTGGCACGAAACTTGTTCTTCCCTCAATCGTTTGAATAAATAAGTTCCTCCCCTCAACATCACAGTCTCTCCTCAATATTCGATGACGAGGCCTCATCCCATTCATCAATTTTAAGTCGGGTTGTTGAAAGGGGGGGACTCGTCACTCGACCAACGAAGAGCTCAGAACTACGTCGTTCTCCTGGATTAGTTAGGGTAACAACACAACTGAATTGAAGTGTAAAAAAATTATCAAATATCCAGCGTGACGTGTAACACAACAGAAAACGTGGAAATCTACAAAATAGAAAAAGTTAGGCGTCCCTTGAACGAACAACTTCACACTAATTGCGACACTACGCCGCTTAACTCGTTACCTAAACGAAAACAACCCGCCGACGGATTAACTTTTTTAATTAACGCCCCAACGATCTGCTAAAGCGTCTTCAATTCCTTCGCCTTTGGGAGTTATTCCAGGTAGTGAACGCCCAACCCAACACCAAAACCCTTCTCTTCTAAATCCCCCCACAGTTCACAGCCGTTCTCCTATTAAACCCTTCCTCTTCCCATTAAAAGCTCAAGACGGGCTGACGCGACGGCGGTACCGACTTAGGGCCCGAAGATGATATCTTTACATTGAAAGCGCTCGCCCACAGTTCACCGCCAGCCAGGAATGACGGACAGTTCCAACAGGCACGCAATATAATTAGATTGTGTGGGAAACCAGGTACAGGATTCCTTGAGCGACTCACTCCTCATGCGGCCAGCCCCCGGTGCGATCAGAGATTTTGACCACCCTGACAACTGATAAAATCTGATTTTCATTCAGCTCATATGAATTCCAGGGAGCTTTTGACATTTTAAACGTTGTGCACATAGAATTGAGCTTTTCACCTCCCAATATAAAATCAAATATTCAACTTCATTATGCGTACATATATTTTTTCAAAAGGTTTCGAATGTACTAAACTGGCATATATCTACTAGATCGTTTTAAAAAACCCCTGCAAATTATTACACAACCGTTCATTACTCTCATGAACAGCTTGACCAAGTATTACTGCTCTGAGACTCATCCCATTCGATTCAGCATCGAAAAATACTAGTAAACCATACGAAACATGAACTGACTACAATGAAACTACGAAAACTAGTAAGTAGTAAGTAAGTCCTGGGAGGTGGAGAAGCCGTAAGTGACATGGCCTTGCGCCGATGCATTATGGGTTAGGGCGACGACCGTGTGGCTGCCTCTGCAGGGCAAGGTAGGCAGAACAGAGCTATCAAACTCCTACCCAGGGCAAGCCCTGAAAATGCTGGCAAATGCACTTGCTCTGCGAACATCGTGATGGTCATAGGGTCGCTGGAGGGAGCTTCTCATCCCAAATTACGTTTTTCAGCTGCGGGGTCTGAGGGAGAGGGGCCACCCGATCGGTACTCCCCCAGACATCCCCAAATGCAGAATTGTGACTGTCAACGCGGAAAACCTGATGCACGGCAGATGAATAGTGGGTGGAGGCTCTACCGAGGCTTTTGGGACCCTTCCAAACATCACTGAAAGCAGGTAGTCCAAACTGTGTTGTTCTGAAATGATCAAAAGCCATAAGGGTCGTCAAAAGATGGGGCAGGCCAGCAATCATTCTGGCCTTAAGAATGTTTGACCAAAATATGGTACCATGAGGATGCCCAACCCGCGTTTGGCTGCCTCCGCAAAGCAAGGTAGGTAGAACGGAGCAATCAAATTCCTACCCAGGGCAAGGCCTGGAAAAGCGGACATTATGGTGACCATGAGGCTCGCTGGTGGGTAGCCCGTCCATCCCATTTCAGTTTTAATCTGTGGGGTCTAATAGAGAGGGCCACACAGACATTACTCTCCCAAACATCTCAAAGCAGGATTGTAATTTCAACACGATTGGCAGCCTAGAGTGAACACTGCCGAGGGTTTAGGGGTACCACTTCCAAACCTTGGAAAACGATATTAAGTCTAAAGGCCATGCTGAAAGGCTCATTCCTATACCAGGTGCATCCGCCCAACCCAACGGTTTCAGCCTTTTTCATGTGATGCCGCGGGGAAGTCCGAGAACTCTCCCTTCAGTCGTCGGCTTCTCCTCCAACAAAAGGATTAAGTTCGGGTTAACTTCCAACGACAACGGATTTCCCCTTTTGTACTTTCCCACGATTTACCTCCTTCTCCAACTCATACCACTCTTCCCAGAGACACTCTTCTCCCAGTAGGCACACAGTCACTTCGCTATCAACTCTCGCCCCTGTAACAGCTCGCTGTTTTCCTTCCAATACAGTTTCCAGGGCCAGTTCACGCGCGCCTTGTGTCGCCCTATTGTACACGAACTCAACTCAATTCCACACGTATAATACAGTCCTCCTCACGCTCACCGAGTTTCATTTTAATTTCGGTTCTCAAGCTCCCCCTCTCGTGTGTCCAACACTGCCCATATCTGGGGTAAGAGAAGCCATCCAAGGATGAGGCGGGGTCACCATTCTGCCTCAAGAGTTGTTAGACCCAAACATCTACCAGGGGGATACACAGCCCACAGCCTTGCGCCGGTGCATCACAGGTAGGGACACTTAGGTAGGTAGAAAGGAGTAATCCCGTTCCTGCCCAGGGCAAGGCCCGACAAAGCCAGGAACACCCCGTGGTGGGGGGGGGGGCGTGTGGTAGGTGGGAGGTAACTCACCCATCCCTTAATCCTTTTAAACCCATGGATTCTGGGGTAACTGGGGTCCCACCGGTCGGCATTCCCTCAGGCACTCCAAAAAGAGATCATAACTGATAATCGAAGCGGAATTTCGGAATTTCTGTGGTTGCTACTTATTATCTCCTCAGCGCTACTAAACCGTCTTCGTATATTTAGCACCCGCACTACCAACTTGATTTTCCTGGGAATGATTCATGTCTTAAAGAAACCCACAGGATAGTTGCAGTTAACTATAACGGTTATTTGTGCAAATACAGATACAGGCCCGTTGTATGCAGCGTAGGTTGAGAGACGTTGTGTGATGTTTACCGTGAAGGCAGTGGAACGCCCAAATCTCCACGATACGTTGTTTATCCTCATTTTTGTTGCGGAGGTTGTCGTTTTCGCGCTGTTCCCAGTTGCTGGTGTTTGCTGAGGCCTGTGAAAGGTCTGAGAGCAGTATAGCGTATTTCGCGGAGGTTTTGAGGATTCTTTTCGAATATTTCACAACTAAGAGGAGCCACAGCAGAGATAAGCGGAGCCTATTCGTTTCCTTCTTCTCCAAGACAAACGCTACGCTGAGCTGTGTGGGCCTCCGTTTCTCTTTCATTCGTCTCCCTTTTATTTTATTTTGACAAGAGGGCAACCCACCGACGAGCCGCGAGTATAAGAAACGAACCTCACGATAAAACTGAATAAGAGTACGTGCTTCTATTTAAGATATGTTTTTCAGGGCGGTCCTTTATTGTTCTAAATGGGGACTATTGTTGAACGTTGGCAAGGGATCTTTCACACGGGGGATAGAGAGCAAGAGAGCGGCAATGGAAGGGTTGATTCCTTGTGAGGCTTATGAAGGAGAATTCTCATTACGAAGCAGCGGATCACGTGATCATAGGGGTACCCTCCGGCTCCAGACCCTTTGCGAAGGCGACCGCGTCAAAAGCCGCCTTTCAATCCCCGCAAAACCGCAATCCCGGGGCCCCCAACTATATCATTTTGTACGATCAACTCGATCAACATCTTTTTGCCTAAAGAGGGCTCGAGGCCGAGGTGGATGGGAGTATTTACCTATCTGTGATTCATAGTTGACCGGTCTCGACCTCCGCATTCGCCGCGGGAATCATAATTTTCAATGAGCAATTTCGGAGCGAGCAGTCACGCAATCTTCCTTCGTATTTCCATAACGAACCTCATGTTCCGGGCAACCACGCAACTTTCTTCTTATACTAACACATTTTGGTGGACGGAGGGATTACATATCTAGTTCCAGCAACACCATATTTAATTTATTAAGTACAAGTAAGTAAATATATACGCAATAATCTAAAGGACCAACCAAAACTACTCCCCATATGGATGAATGCCTGTAATTGGGGGAACAGCCGCACTAGCGAGCTATTAATTCGCGGATTGAGACTATAATAATGCAAATTACTTCTACCTATAATCATTTAATTTAATAATTTATAATAAATTGATTCAAGGTTTCACGTTGAGGCTGGCGGGCGCGAAAGAAACCTTTACACAGACGGAGGGTACAGCTTTCGTACAAATACGCAACCACTAGGAACATTCTATGTCTTTTATTTTATTTTATTTTTACTTTCCGCTACCCGAAGGGAAGGAAAGTATAGTAATCGGCCCAAAAAAAAATTTGGGTTTTCTTCAGATCTTTACGTTTCAGACCCTACTGAGTCTAAAAAACCTAATTTCGGCGCGTGGTCCGTGTGTGTGTGTGTGTGTCTGTAGTTCGATTTGCGGGAGAACGGCTGATCCGATTGAGCTGGTTCTTTTTTTGTTTTGTTCGTTATTTTTTGTAGACTCCAAAATAAGGTTATGGACGATTTCGGTCGATGGAAAGGGGGTTGGGGGACGAAAATGTACCAAAAACTAGGGTTTTTCGCATTTTTCTCGAAAACGGCTCTAACGATTTTGATTAAACTTTCAAATTATCTTGTCCTAATCAATACCTAACTTTTCTTCTCCATGAAAATACGGTGAACGGAGATATGGGCCCTTGAAGCAAAAATAGGTTTTTTACGCTTTTTGGCAAAACGGCTTCAGCGATTTTCACCAAGCTCACAGGATGTTTTCAAATAGTTAATACCTACATATTCTATTCAATAAATGTTCCTGTGAAGGTCCATTGAACAGAGATAAAAATCAAAATGTGTCGAAAATAACGTTTTTTTGAACATTTCCGTAGATTCTGTAGTACCTGCTTCACCAAATTCGATCAATCGTTCAGAGTGTCTTTTAGTCACCCATATCAACATTTCGTTCTTTGTAATTATTTCTGTATATATATGTTGAACGGAGATACAAGCCAAGTTAACTCAGAAAAGGAGATTTGTCGAATATTAATTTATCGGTATTCCAATTTTCTCAAAAACGGCTCTAACGATTTCGATCAACCTTTCGGAGTACTCTCAGCTAACTAGTCCCTACATTTTGTTCTCCATAAATGTTCCTGTAAAAAGGCGTTGAACGAAGATATAGCGCCCGCCTAGGTAGGTGGTGTTCGAACTTAAAGGGGTGGCGGAAAGTTGTGTGTTGCTACGCACCAGATATTTTACTTTCCTTGCTCTACGAAGCTTATGGCGGAAAGTTATGTAATCGGCTGAAAAAAAAATTTTGAGTTCTCTTCAGATCTTTACGTTTCATACCCTGAGTCCGAAAAACACTATTTAGGAAAATGGTCTGTGTGTATGTCAGTCTGTGTGTGTGTATGTGTGTCTGTGAACGAGTTTTAGAGAGAACTACCGTACCAAATCCACTCAAACTTGATATCTCGCCCGCTGGTTACCATGGGGCGCCAAAATAAGGGTATGAACAAAATCCACCGAAAGTTAACTATAGTTATCATAGTGATCAAAACACCAAATATTTTTTTCTCAAAAACGGCTCTAATGATTTTGATTAAACTTTTTATGTTGATAGCTCTTGATAAGGCAATTATACCATAAAATTCCCATTTGTGGGAAAATGATGAGAGCAGCACAATAAATTATCAAAATTTTCGACGAAAAGCGTTTTTAGCGCAGTTTTTTCCTTATAAACTCCGCTGGAATTTTTGTAGAATGTTAATAAAATTGGTATTGTAGTCCAATCCAATACCTTAAGGTTGAGTGTCTAAAAATGTTCATGAAATACATGGGGGTCACTCCAGAAATTCCTGAATTTCAACTACTGCCGTTTCGCTTACTACCACTTCTAAACGTTTTTACCCAATAACTCTGCTAAAGTAATTACTATCCTTCTTCAAAAAATTTGTGTTTACAGCCTCATCAATTATCTGTGTACCAATTGCTCAATAATGTTCCTGCAACGAGTACGAGCAGCAGAATAAATTCCAGAACTGTAGGCGCTACCGCTTCCTGCTGCTGTGAAGTGATGTTTGACCAAGTTCAAAGGAACTGAGTGATAAATGAATCGATTAATTAGAATTAGCCATGTACAAAGTGAATTGACGTAGAGCTAAGGAAAGTTGTGTGTTGCAACGCACCAGATATTTTTTTATGCAGTGATAACTCCGTTTGATTGTGCTCGTTGATGGTTTCGATATTATGGCCGCGTCAATTGCAATTGGCATCATCACTTAGTCACTGAGGTTATTAAAACGTGTGATGTTACCAAGCGTTAGATTTTGCAACAGACGTTACCAAGCGTTACACGCGTAATATATTTCGTGACGCTTCTCCGTTACATATCCCACGTTACATATCCCGCGTTACGTTTTCGAGTTTATGTAGCAAAGTGAAGACATAAAATGTCAAAAGGATTTTAACAATTTTTAATTCTCCGTTCTGCTCGTTTGAATTATTTTTAGATTATATTAATCTCGCTAATGTGTATAAGAGCTCATCTTATTTTGATTTGATTGTTTCCTGTTTTGATCCTATATGCAATACTGTTATTCTTCAAGATAAGTAGGTTTTGGGTTAGGTGAGTTTTACAATTTTTTTTTGTATTTCGTTTCTTTTATTATTTTTTATTTTATTTCCATCAAATTTCTTTTCTTTTTTCGACTCCGACTCCCGCTACATGATCTCTTAATGGGAGTTGTAGTCATAGTATATATATATATATATACTGTATACTATTGAATGACCGCGAAAGGGAAAAATACCTAGTAAGTAGCAACACACAACTTTCCGCATTCCCCGTTAATTCGACGACCTACCGCATACAGGCTCTACGGAAACGTTTATGGACAACATGTAGGTACAGGTTGTTAGAAGAGACTCATTAAGTCCATAAGACTACTCCAGTGACGGCAATTGCTCGGGAAATTACGAAAATGAATAAAAAAAACATTATTTTAGACACATTTTCATTTTTATGTATGTTCAATGGGCTGTCAGAGGAAAATTTATCGAGAGCAATATATAGGTATATAGAATCGCTGATTCTATGTAATTAATTTAGGATTCAAATGGACTACGTGAACTAGGTATCCTGTTTTTTATTAAAAATAGTTTATAGCAAACGGCAGGAAGAAAGAAAGTGGGGCAAAACACGAGTCAAAAGGGAAAAGAGGAAACGCGGATAGAACAGATTGGTGTGTAATGGGCGTCGGAAGAAAACTGCCAGAGATCAGTGAATGCAACGTGGAGTTGACAGTTGTGATCTCTCTCTGATGGTACTGGCACGCCGCATGGTGGTCCGTGATGGAAACTGAGTGCCCTGTGTAGGTCCGTTTCATCGAGGTACCGATGACACCACAGGTATTTACTATTTAAAATGATTCGCCAAAAAGCGTTAAAAAAACTGTTTTGGCGTCATATGCCTATATCTCCGTTCACCGTATTTTCATCTAGATACGTACGCAGAAGAAAAGTTAGATATTGATTAGTAGAAGATGATTTGGAAGTTTAATCAAAAACGTTGTAGCCGTTTTCGAGAAAAACACGAAAAGCCCTAGTTTTTGGTACATTTTCGTCCCCCACCACCCTTTTCCGTCGATGGGAATCACCCATAACCTTATTTAAATTTCGAGTAACTATGAAAACAAAAAAAGAACCAGCTCAATCGGTGATCGCAAATCGAACTCCAACTCAAACACACGTACCATGCTCCGAAATGAGGCTTTTTAGACTCAGTACGGCTCAAAACGTGAAGAAAACTCAACTTTTATTTTTGAGACAATCACTATACTTCCCTTGCCCTTTGCGTAGCGGAAAGCAAAAAACGAAATTAATGGAAGAAGGCAAGTTCGTAATAACTCCGCTTGGTTACTTGAGACCAAATTTTGACTAACGGGTAACGAAAACGATGAAGGAGAAGAAGGGGGAGGAGGTGGTGGAAGGGTAAGAAGAAGACGAAGAATAAGAAGTAAAGCCACTTCCTTCGGACCGCGCGTGTCTTCTAAATTCTTCCTCGTCGTCGAGAAAGTTATTTCGCAGAGTTCATTGACTTCTCATCTTTTAAATATCCGCCGAGGCCCCTCCGCCCACCCGTCCCCTTCCCTCACGACTCCCGCCCCAAGGTCGCCCTCGGAACTGAACAGCCTTCGCAATGATCGTTTATCAGTAGCCCAGTCAACCCGAAGGTGGATTTCTAGTCGTAGGATTTGATCTATACGATTCATTAATTTCTTTATAGTTCCAACAACTTAAAATTGAAAGTAACGTGATTTCGCAAAACGTGAGGGTTTTCTATTTTCTAATATTCCAATCACGGTTCTATAATATATTCAAGATATGATATTCTATCTTGGAATCCTATTTTCAAGTTTTGAAGTAACTGTTCGTTAATTTTGAGCAAGGCCGATTATCGAAGATCAGAAAAAGTCCCATTTAGACGTTCCCATGCTGATTCTAAATATGTTTCATATTCATGTATTGGACCATCCATGACTTCAGGGGAAATGGTCAAAGTTTCGATTGTTAATATGTAGCTTCAGCCCAGTATTTTATGGTATTGTCGAGTTATTTTGAGTGGTCTATACAAGAAATTTAAACAAAATCGTTACAGCCGTTGTTGAGAAAAAAAAAATTCAGTATTCTGATCACTATGATAACTATACTTGATTTTTGGCGGATTTTGGCATACCTTTATCTTAGTGGGCCTCTAAACGTAAAAATCTGAAGAGAACTAAAAACTTTCCTTTCTACTTCGTAGAGGGAGGGATTTATTAAGTGAAAGCTTTTATTTACCAATCAGGGACGATTAGGACTGCAGGACCCCCCCTTCCATGATCCCTGAAGAATTTCACAAACATTAACATCATTTGCATCCATTTACAAATTAAATTAAAATAATTTTTAAAATATTTTTTCTTCAATATTTATTAAATTTCTTTAAACTTTTCTTTACTAATTTTTTACTCATCTCGTATCCTTTTCTCGACAGTTCATCGGGCTCCGCATTCCCTTCTATCCCAATGTGACCTAGCACCCAACACAGTGTCAATCTGTTCTCTTTTTCCAAGGTCTTCAGGCCAGCCAGGCATTTCCAAACCTGCCCTGACGTGATGGTGTAAGAAGCCAGACCCTTACGTGCAGCTTGACAGTCTCAAATAACATCTATATTCTTTCCCGTTTCAGACCTCTGCGCAAGAGGTGCTCCACATACACCATCACTGCGAAGAGCTCTCCTTGGCGCACCGAATCTCCGGCCTGTAAAATCCTGCCCCTGCTAGGCAACCCGCTACATGCGAGTAAGGCATACTGAGTCCCAGACATGTGGAGCTCAGTCAAGAGGTATGACTGGGGCACCTCCTCAGATCATGGCCCCCCTGCACCACCTCCAGGCCCCACGGCACTGGTCTCACATGGTGTGACGTCACCTATGCGCCCCCACCACCCCTGCACAAAGCGGAGGATATCCGCAAGTTCTGCATTTGCCACTTCTTCGGGCTGAAGAAAGGGCCGCCAAACACAGAACGGCGCGATGCCGCGAGTCCATCGCATACGCACAGCTCATGCTCTGCCGTCTCTAGCCCTACCTCGCAGAACCTGCATACCTGTACCTCGCACTTGCCAATATTTGCAAGGTGGTACCTCAGCGGACAGTGACCTGTGAACAGGCCACATATGATCCTCATATCCTTCCTCCCCAGCGCAAGCACCTTCTTGGACCTCTCTCTGGAGAGCCGGATGAAGAGTTTTGACTGTCTAAGACCGGGCAGCCCCTGCCAATGAGCAGCCCTGCACCGGTCCTCCCATTCGCCAACCTCTCTACGTAGGTGGCTCCTGGTAGTCCCAACAAAGGGCTCAGGGCCAATAGGGATCTGCTCTGATCCCTTCTTAGCCAACCTATCAGCCCGTTCGTTTCCCTCTATACCCTGATACCCTGGCACCCAACACAGTGTTACACTGTTGTCCTCGGCCAGGGCCTTCAGTCCAGTCAGACACTCCCACACCTGCCACGATGTAAGACAGTATGAGGCTAAGGCCTTGAAAGTGGCCTGACTGTCCACCATGATGTAGATTCTCTGCCGCTTCAGTCCCCTCCGCAACAGCCGCTGCACACAGACTGTCACCGCAGCTACCTCTGCCTGGAACACCGTGGCCAGCGACCCCAATGGGATCGCTGGTCTGATCTTCGGCCCAAAGATCCGAGCCCCTGCAAGGCCACCCTGCACTGAGCCATCAGTGTACTATACCAGGGCCCCAGCTTCGAAAGTGGGAGCCCCCCCTTCCCACCTGGATCGCTCATGAATGAGTATCCGAAAGGGTAGCACGAAGTTAAACCTCGCGGGCATTGAGTCTACCACATGCAGTTCGGGCCCCCCCACCTTCACCTTGTCAAGGATCAAGTGACAGGAAGTCCTCCTCCCCCGCATGATCAGACCCAACTCCAACATACGCACAGCCTGGAGGAACGCCATCCTTTTAACATGTATGTGGAGTGGAGCTTAATCTAGCAAGACCTCCAGTGCAGCCGTAGGGCATGTTGTCATACAGCCTAGATGTCTTACGGTAGGAACTATCACCCTGCTCGGCTGTGTGCGCTACCTGTGCATACAGATCTAATGGTAGGTAGTTGGCGATCACTTGCAATGCTGCTGTCGAGGCCGTGCGCTATGACCTTGTGCTAACGATCTTAGTTCTAACATTTTTCGAGGGGCTAATCCACCAGTTAGAGGCACCGTATGTGTCTGCTGGCAGGAACACTGTCAAAATATTGCCTCCTGACCTTATATGATGCGCCCTATTCTTCTCTGGACAGCATCCAATCGACTGAGGCTTGATGTGAGGTAGGCTACTTGTGTTGCGGCCAGGGAGCTCTTCGTAAGAATGCTGCTGAGGTACTTTACCTCCTTTCTTATCGTAACTTGCGCATCACCAATGGTAAAGGCCATTGAGTGCTGTGGGCTACTTTTTCCCTTGAATTGTATGGCTGCACTCTTATCCACTGCCAGGGTGAGCTTAGCTTTGCTGCACCACGCCTGAACGATGTTCACTGCTCGCCCAGCGGTCTCACGGAGTTCCTGCCAAGTACATCCCTTCACTGCAATGGCCCAGCCATCAACATACGCAACTGCCACTGCTCCCGACCTCCTCCAGGTTTCTCATCAGACCGCTAAACGTCAGGTTCTAAAATGCAGTCTCGAGGACTGAGCCCTGAGGGCAGCCTCGCTCTACGTTTACCTCGACGCCACTGCAGGGTCCAGCCAGGTACATCTCGTCTTTCCTGTCCCTGAAGTAATCCCGGATGAGCTCATTTATATTCGGTTGGATCCACAACTTCCGGATTTCCTCCATTAGCAGGGGCCACCAGACTGAACTGTGGGGCCGTCTGCATGCAACCTGTCACAGCCAATCAGGCCCCGGCGCTGCAATTTACTCAGCTGCGGTTGCACTCTTCTTTCCTGCCCTGGTATGATAAATATCAAACCTGAGGCATTCTCAATCTTGTTGACAGCCAACACAAAAAAAACGGTTTGGTTAAAATGGCGTTTTCGGACTCTGTACCTCTGCACGCGACAATAACCTTGTACACCCAGGACGTATTTTTCATCCGAGTTTCATGATTATTTAATGTTCAATTCAGTGGACACTCTACTGGGGCCACAAATCAGTTTCATTAGGAGGAGCAATGCAGCGGGTAACCATTAAATCGTGATATTCTCACAATCATTTTCCGATTTTGAATGGTTTAATTCATATTTGGGTCAAATTCCGGTCCGAATCTCAGTTATGCAACATACATGATGTGCCAGGGAATTGAGGGAGGTCCGGAAGTTATAAGCGCATTACGTAACGGTCTGTACAGCCGCGTTTTTCCGTCCCATCGCCGTACCCCTTCGAGTTGAGGAATGTATAAAGAGACTGGCGAGGGTGCTGGCGAACGGTTGACTTTCTGGTTGCCTGCGGTTGCGTCCTGTTCCTTAACAAATGGTTACCAACTATTTGGACGACTCGCTGCGAGGACCTTTGGAACGGAGCTACACCCCAAAGACCTAAGTAAACTTCTTCAACTCTTCATGTCCCGTCGACGGTCCGGTGGAGGACAGAGCGTAATTTTTATGGCCGTTTGTCATGACGAGCGGGGAAACTCAAAAAAGGACCTTTAAAAAAAAAAGAAAAAAAAAGGTTGTTTCAACAAGCTTCTCTTCCCGAGGGGCTGTTTAGTAGGAGAGCCATATATTTCAAGGATATGGGATCATTGGCCCCGGAAATTCTGTGAGATGTTAAGAAGGAGCCGACCCGACCTGAGAGTCGCGCAAGGTTTCTGGGCGTCTGAAGTTTCGCTCTTTGCTACCTCCATCTGAAGCCCTGACCGAAGGACTTGACTCCGCCTAAGTAGCGATTAGTCTTACGCTCCCTTTCCGGGCTCCTCTGACTGACTGGTTAAGGAGGAGCGTTGAGGGGACTGGAAATGGGTAGGGGCGTGTTTAAATACATCGGAACCGTCGATATTTGTGAGACTGTAATAAGGTATCACGGTGATACGTCTACGAGACTTAGACGAATCAACTATCAAAGCAGTGGAAGGCGTCAAGTTCGCCTCGCCTCAAAAAAGCTCGTCAAGCGTCAAACCAATGCTGATTTTTGCGACGTGATAGGACTCGTCTGTTCACAGCTTGTTCCACGGGGTCAGACAGTTAATTAGACTTTACCTAGAAGTTTGCGTAGCACGTGCTGCAGAAAAGGCCTGATGTTCAGCAGTCGGGCGACTGACGGAGCACCCAACGTACTTAAGCTCCTACGACGCATGTACACTCGTTGTCAGGGTCTACATGGGGGCAACGTGCTAGACAAATGTACTGTGTGGTGGTTTTCTTACCAATTCATGGCCTTTTCCGTGTCAACAAATCAAATACCAGCTATTGGGCAAATTGTTTGTCATGTACAAACAAACTGTGCAGAAAACTGCAGTTGTCCTTCTATTGCTCAAGTTGCCCAAACTAAATATCTAGGAGTAACTATTGATCAATGCTTAAAATGGGACCCACACATTAATCGTTTAAACAATAAGCTTCGGAGACTTATCACTATCTGCCGGGAAGTCAGAAATTTTATGTCGCAAAAATTAAAGAGAAAATTTTATTTTGCTTTAATACAATCTTTGATCATTTATGGAATTGTGGGTTGGGGCACATAAGAACAGATTATAATCACTCAAAAATTGTTAATTAAAATCCTCCTTAAAAGCTTTAAACTAACTTTTCGTTGAAGTTCCTTTTCGTCAATTTTTACTTTCCTTGGCTCTACGTAGAAAGGAAAGTTATGTAATCGGCTGAAAAAAAAATTTTGAGTTCTCTTCAGCTCTTTACGTTTCAGACCCCCCAGAGTCCAAAAAACACTATTTGGGAAAATGGTCTGTGTGTCTGTGAACGATTTTTAGAGAGAACCAACGTACCGAATCCATTCAAACTTGAAATCTCGCTTGCTGGTTACCATGGAACGCCAAAATAAGGGTTTGAACAAAATCCACCGAAAGTTAACTATAGTTATCATAGTGATCAAAACACCAAATATTTTTTTGCTCAAAAATGGCTCTAACGATTTTGATTAAATTTTTTATATAGATAACTCTTAATAAGACAATTATACCATAAGATTCCCATTAGTGGGAAAATGACGAGAGCAGCACGATAAATTATCAAAATTTTCTACGAAAAGTGTTTTTACCGCGGTTTTTTCATTTTAAACTCCGGTGGAATATTAGTAGAATGTTTAAAAAAATTAGTATTGTAATCCAATTAAATAACTATAGGGTGATTGTTTAAAAACGCTCATGAGATACATGGGACTCACTCCAGAAATTCCTGAATTTCAACTTTTGCCGTTTCGCCTACTACCAGTTCTAAACGTTTTTACCCAATTACTCTGCCAAAGTGATTACTATCCTTCTACAAAAAGTTCGTGTTTACATTATCATTAATTATCTGTATACCAATTGTTCAATAATGGTCCTGGAATGAGTACGAGCAGCACAATAAATTCCGGAACTGTAAGGGCTACCGCTTTCTGCTGCCGTGAAATGTTGTTTGACCAAGTTCAAATGAACTGAGTGATAAATGAATTGTTTGAGTAGGAAAAGCCACGTAAAAAGTGAATTGAAGTGGAGCTAAGGGAAGTTGTGTGTTGCAACGCACCAGATATTTTTTCTCAAAAACGGCTCCAACGATTTTGATTAAGTTTTTTATATTGGTAGCTCCCAATATGGCAACTATACTATAAAATTCCCATTCATGGGAAAATGACGAGAACAGCACAATAAATTACCAAAACTTTCGACGAAATCAATTTTAGCGCGGTTTTTAGAGAAAACAACCGTACCAAATCAGCTGAAACTTGATGTCTAGCCTACAGGTTACCATGGGACGCAAAAATAAGGGTATGGGCAAAATCCACCGAAAGTTAACTATAGTTATCATAGTGAACGAACGACCAAATTTTTTTTCTCAAAAACGGCTCTAACGATTTTGATTACATTTTTTATATTGATGGCTCTCAATAAGGCAATGATACCATAAAATTCCCATTCGTGGGAAAATGACGAGAGCAGCACAATAAATTATCAAAATTTTCGACCAAAAGCTTTTCTAGCGATATTTTTTTCATATAAACTCCGTTGGAATTGTTGTAGAATGTAAAAAAAACAATTGGTATTGCAGTCCAATCCAATACCTAAAGGGCGAGTGTTTAAAAACCCCCATGAGATACATGGGGCTCACTCCAGAAATTCCTGAGTAATTACTATCCTTCTCAAAAAAATTTGTGTTTACAGCCTCATTAATTTTCTGTATACCAATTGCTCAATAATGGTCCTGCAATGAGTACGAGCAGCACAATAAATTCCACAACTGTAGGCGCTACCGCTTCCTGCCACTGTGACGTGTTGTTTGGCCAAGTTCAAAGGAACTGAGTGGTAAATGAATTGATTAAATAGAATTAACCATGTACAAAGTGAATTGACGTAGAGCTAAGGAAAGTTGTGTGTTGCAACGCACCAGATATTTAATGATTTCTGACAGCTTTATTTCTGCGGCGGATTTTGTTTTCAATAGTTTTGCGAAATTTGTGTCGCAAACACTGAAATACTGAGTGTTGTTTCGTTTGGTCAGTTTGTAGTGAGTCATTATAGTGAAATGGTATGTAGTTTGAACAGTCGAGGTATGATCGATTTGGTCTTTTGAAAGATCTCGACAAAAACTCTCAAAAGACTTGCCTTGTTAGTCCAAGCCTTAGCCGTTTACCAAATTCCAGAGTTTATTGGGTTGTTCATTGAGTACATAATTATTGCACAGAAAACTCACTTGATTGCCCAATTTATGTTTACGTCAAACGTGCCGAAATATAGGGAAACCGTTGTGAAAATACAAACGGTGGGTACAGCTTTCGTACAAGTACGCAACCACGAGGGACATTTTATGTCTTTTTCTTTTAATATAATTTTGTTTATTTTAAATAAAGAAATATAAAAATACAACACAAAAAATATTTTTCATTTTTGTAACAGACGTTACCATGCACTTAACCCAACACAAATTTAGTGACGCAATGTCGAAAAAAAAAATAATCGAGACCCTGGTGAGACTCGAACCCACAACCTCCGGTTATGAGACCGATTCCTTATGCATTACGCCACAGGGAATACGAATACGAATACGAAAATTTTTATTGACATGAATTGTGTATCAAAATTAATATTAAATCGTTTGAGTAAGGAATGGTTTAAGCATCAATACCAGCATAAATCTGCCTCTATTGGTCTTACTTATAAGTCAGGTGGATCACAAACAGGTGGGGTACTACAATGAGGTAAAATAGGGTAAGGAAAAAATTATTAAACAAAACCTTAAGACGGAGGGTTGCATTATATATCAGTTAAATCTAGGTCTTTGTCAGTACATGTGGAGGGGAAAAAACACTTAAATCCGCCTCCTTCTGGGTCTTCGCTTCCAGCAGGGTTTCTGAGGGGCGTTTAGTTGTTTTACTAGCAGATTAGGGTGCGTTCTAAGTTTGCTTGTAAACGAGTAAGCTAGACGATGGATGAATGGCGACAGCATTTCCAGCGTATACGTCCTGTGTAGGGTGGCCACATCCGTGCGTATGGGACTGGCAGTTGCAACGCGCAGGCATTTGTTTTGTGTCGTTTGTAGCTTCTGTAGGTGGGTGAGTGCTGCGGTATACCATATGGGAGCGGCATAGGTCATGGTTGGTCTAATGATAGCTGTGTATATGAGTAGCTTCAGCTTAGTGCTTAGGGCTCTTGCTTTCAGTAGATTGTAGTATCTACCGAGTTTGTGTAGGGCTTTTTTGTTCACCATCGTTGTTCACCAATCGGCCTCAAAGGTTAATTTTCGTTACGCCTCGGCTGTTACACTTGGCCGTTACATTTTCGAGTTTATGTAGCAAACTAAAGACATAAAATGTCAACAACCTAGGAGCTTCCCTTTCGACGAATTATTTAAAATATTTGAAGTAATGAAAGTGGAAATTTTAATTGAAAAGACCTCGATAATTTACACGCACGCACAAAAGGTTTATCCAGGGGAACATAAAAAGAGTTCTCGCTCAAACGAGAAGTGGTGAAAAAATTACATTAATAGCGCCCCGTCTAAATACTGCGTCGGCTCAAAGGTTTTATTTACTCAATGGGGTCTGCTTATATAATAAACTACCTAAAGAATTTATATCAACAAAAGTGACACTAGATAGGTTCAAAAATAAACTAAAGGACGACTTCACTTTCAGTGTTGATCATTTATGCAATATGCTATGTATACTATAAATTACAATTAATTTATAAGCTATTTACACTATAATTTGTATTTAACTTTGTTAATACAACAAGCTTATTGACCCGAAGGTACTCCGCAGCCCAGCGGGGGTATTACCCAAAGGGCTGCGAAGCATATTGATAATTTAATGTTATAAACTTGTAAATAAGTATTATTCAATAAATGCGTTTTCAACAAAAAATATCTGGTGCGTTGCAACACACAACTTTCCTTACCCCTACGTCAAATCAATTTGTACATGGCCTTTGAACTTGGTCAACCAACACGTCACAGCTGCAGGAAACGGTAGCGCCTACAGTTCTGGAATTTATTGTGCTGCTCGTACTCATTTCAGGACCTTTATTGAGCAATTGGTACATAGATAATTAATGAGGCTGTAAACACGAATTTTTTTAAGAAGGGTAGTAATTACTTTTGCAGAGCTATTGGGTAATAACTGTTGGAACTGGTAGTAAGCGAAACGACAGTAGTTGAAATTCAGGAATTTCTGGAGGGACCCCCATGTATCTCATGAGCGTTTTTAAACACTCGCCCTTTAGGTATTGGATTGCACTACAATACCATTTTTTTTAACATTCTACTAACATTCCAGCGAAGGTTATAAGCAAAAAACTGCATCAAGTTTCAGCTGATTTGGTACGGTTGTTTTCTCTAAAAACTGCGCTAAAACCGATTTCATCGAAAGTTTCGATAATTTATTGTGCTGTTCTCGTCATTTTCCCATGAACGGCAATTTTATGGTATAGTTGCCATATTGGGAGCTACCAATATAAAAAATTTAATCAAAATCGTTAGAGCTGTTTTTGAGAAAAAAAATATTTTGTATTTTGATCACTATGATAACTATAGTTAACTTTCGGTGGATTTTATTCATAGGCTACATATCAAGTTTGAGTGGATTTAATACGGTCGTTTTTTCTAAAAATCGTTCACAGACACACATACACATACACACACACACACAGACCATTTTCCCAAATAGTGTTTTTCGGACTCAGGGGGGTCTGAAACGTGAAGAACTGAAGAGAACTCAAAATACATAACATAACTTTCCTTTCTACTTCGTAGAGCCAAGGAAAGTAAAAATCGTCCTATATGCAGTCGCCCTCTGGTAGATCGCTCACTCACAGCGAGGCAGGGAGCGACAACCCTGCAGCGCCACGTCCCCTTGATGTACCGGACTACTTCACCCCACGCCTTGTACGTACTTGCTGGTACTCCTCCGATTGACCTGCTCCTGGATTTGGCCGTACTTCAGGAGGGACTCACTGACTGACTATGGAGGAGCGCTGCATGCCGCGATTTCACTACTGAATGATAAGAACTATCGAGACCACGCCCAAAACATCATAAGATTGAGTGGAGCACATCTTGTGGGCACACAAGGACAGTGCGGGGCGGCACCCCACCTTCCATCACGCCTTCGCATACATTGGTGGCACCCTCGCACTCATCTCTTTCCTGGGCGTGGAGCTTTTAACCCAAGGCCAACATTTTTCCAACATTACTCCATATGGTGAGGGCGTGGGGGAGGATACCCCCACATTCTCTACAACGAAGACGTCCAAACTCACGCTTGGCTCCCCAGGAGGGACGCAGCCATTCCAACAGGTCAGCCATAAGGCACAAGCATGGGCGAATCAACGCAAGAGGCAGGAATCGTGGGAGCCCCAGCCAATGCAATGAGCCACTTCAGAACGGGCAGGAACATGGCACTGGCGCATGCAGAGTGACAAAGATGCCCGATCTTGTCCCCTTGCGTCTTTTGAGTTATTATTCATACAGAATAATACACCTATATTGCCCTTAATGTGAACTAAAAAACTCGTTCTTTCACGCAAAAATCCCATTTTTGCCTCCCGTCTCCTTGGCAATCCGATGAGACGCAGCCAATGGTTGGAATGGGCATAAAATGGTTTAAAAAATTAATAAAAACCCAATTATGACGGTTTTACTGCAATTACATCATGTTTGACCTTATTTACTACGTATTTTTAGATGTTGGGTCGAATAGAACGAGTCTCAGAGGTGTACGACAGCGTCTAGAACCAAAAGGGGAAATCACAGTAACTATAGTGAGCCAATGTCTACTAATTGAACACAGCGATCGTGCAAATCGTTTCATCGTTCGTACTCCCTCTCGTCCCGTTCCAACCACCCGTCAGCTCGACTCGTCACACCAGTTGCCATCAGTCAGGTCATATGTCGTATCGTTAACTGATATTTTTCGACGCTGAATCGAATGGGGCGGGTTTCAAATGTGTGAGACTACGTAGCCCCCCCCCCCCCAGTTTAACTGAACGAACGACGTAGGCGCTGTCAGATGCCACACAAGACAAACACGAACACACGTAAGATTGGACAAGTGTATTAGTATCAGCGGAGAATACTTCGAGGGGGTTTTAAGAATTTTTGTACGAAAATTAAATACATTAATTTTTAAAAAATAAGTTCGGTTTCTTTCGGGTACCCTCTCGTGGACGGCACCTGTCGGCGTACATGCCTAGAGCCAGTGCGTCGACCTAACATTTGGCGGTGTAGATCGTAAAGGATCGGACAATACCCGGCCCAAAGCTTTTGAACCTGTCGAAATTAAAAATCTTATTATGTCTGGTCATTGACCTTCAGGTTTAAAACGTTCAAACTCGCGGCCTTTTACTATAATAAAGGGAACAAAAATTCAACTACAAAAACCAGAGAAAAAGCGAACAAGAAACGATGCGGTCTTCTTCAAATTTAGTAACGATTCCCATTCATCGAGGTTTTTATCGTTCATTTCCTGTCGTGTCCTGTCGAGTCAGCTGCGCGTTTACATCTGGTTATTACGATCCGACGAAGTGGTGTTAGAGGAAGATGAGGAGGAGGAGGCGAAGAAGAAGAAGAAGAAGTTGGAAGAGGAGAAAGAAGAAGTAGAAGTAGAAGTTCATTCATTCCTAGATGTCTCAACAACACGGAGAAGGTAGGTGAGGTGCCCTGCGCTGCCTCTGTAATAATAATCAACGGCCCTCTCCACCACTTCCACTTTGTCCTACGCGCGCGGGACTCACCGTTCGGCTCCTTCGACGAACCGCCCGATAAAGAAAAAAGAAAAAAAAGCTCTCGATAAAAAAGAAAAAAAAGGAATCCGAAAAACCGAAAGTGAGCCGAGTTGAACAATGCGCCTTAACTACCTTCTCCTCGTGTGGAGGCCATTGTTCACTACGGGGTCCTGATTCTTCTTGTCACATCGGCTTCAGAAGTTTTAAGAGGCATCGCATTCCGCGTCCTTTTCACTCGTCGTTTCAGTCTCCCGCCCTTTTTTCGAGTCGATTAACATTTAAAAAGCGGTAGAGGTGGGATGCTGAGTGGGGGTGGGGGTGCGAAAAACGAGAAAGCAGTTTAAAAATGAAGAAAACGTGGGGGGGATTGGTCATCCAAGAAAATACCTCAAAAATTGTCTAAATTACTCTCTCGCTTACATAAATCCCCCACCTCCCCCCATTACCTATATACTTGTGGCAACTGAGCCTATTGTGTGGGCCCAAGTTCTCTCAGTTCCACCCCCCAGTTCCCACGGAGCTGGTATTCCTTGATGGGACGTCACTATTCTCGCACAAAACGCACGACAGCCTTGAGGCACTCGAAAGCCCACTGCAGTCAGCCCTTCACGAGTACACACTCCCACCCGCCCTGCCTTACAGAATCTGATGGTCCAGGGACTTCAGTGCAGTCTGACATAACGTACACGTTTTTCCTTCCATTTGTAAAACTGTTCCCAGGGCACCTAATGGGATCGTTGCCCATAAACTCACGCGTCTGCTAGGCCATGCTCCGTCCGTGTCCCATCCCATCCGTATTTTTCGTGAATCCTGAAGAGCAGTCAAAACGGTACGGCGTAACAATAAAATTCTCATTTCTGAGAAAATGACGAGAGCAGCACGATAAATTACCAAACAGAATGACGAAAATCGATTTTAGCTCAATATTTCGCGTATAAACTCCGCTCGAATGGTACTAGGATCTTCAGAAAGATATTGATGGTAGTCCAACCAAGTGACTGCACAATGATTCTTTAATAAAGCTCATTAGCGTGTACAAGGACTACTCGAGACATTTCGGAATTTTTACTTACGCGTTTTTACTCGATATTTCTCGAACAGTGATGATTATCCTTCTCAAACTAGTCACGCTTACAGTCTCATTAAGTCTTTGTGTACTGATCGCTCTATAGTGGTAGTGGCACAAGTAAGAACAACACAATAAATCAAATGCGAGCGCTATCGCTTACCACCACCGTGAAATGACGTTATAACGAGTTCAAATGAACTGAATGAAAAAATATTTGGTGCGTTGCAACACACAACTTTCCTTAGCTCTACGTCAATCCACTTGCGTACGTGCGTTGTCACTCAGTTCATTTGAACTTGGTTATACAACACTTTACGGCAGCAGAAAGGGGTAGGGCATACAGTTCTGGAATTTATCGTGCTGCTCGTACTCATTCTCGAGTAACCGGTACACACAGAATTAATGAGGCTGTTATCACTTTTGCACAGTTATTGGGTAAAAACTTTTAGAACTGGCAGTAAGCGAAAAGAAATGGAATTCCGGGCATTCTGGAGTGACCCCAATATATCTTATGAGCGTTTTTTAAACGTCAACCCTTTACGCATTGGATTGGACTACTACACCATTTTTTTTGTTGACCATTGTAGTAACATTTCAGAGGACTTTATATCGAAAAACCGAGCTAAAATCGATTTTCGGCGATAGTTTTGGTTATTTATTGTGCTGCTCTCGTCATTTTCCTACGAATGGAAATTTTATAGTATAGTTGCCTTATTGAGAGCTATTAATATAAAAAATTTAATCAAAATCGTTAGAGCCGTTTTTGAGAAAAAAAATTGGTGTTTTGATCACTATGATAACTATAGTCAACTTTTGGTGGATATTGCTCATACCCTTATTTCGGCATCCCATGGTAACTTGCGGGGTAGATATCAAGTTTGAACTGATTTGATTGAGCTGACACACACACACAGACCATTTCCCCAAATAGTGATGTTTTACTTTCCGCTACCCAATGGGAAAGTAAAGTATAGTAATCGTGTAAAAAATTTTTGTGTTTTCTTCAGAGCTTTACGTTTTAAGGACTACTGAGTCTAAAAAAACTAATTTCGGGGCGTGGTCCGTGCGTGTGTGTGTCTGTAGTTCAATTTGCCGGAGAACGGAGAGAAAAATCACGCTAAAATCGAAAAAGTTTGGTAATTTATTGTACTGTTCTCGTCATTTTCCCACAAATGGGAATTTCATGGTATAGTTGTCTTGTTGAGAGCTATCAATATAAAAAATATAGTCAAAATCGTATGAGCCGTTGTCGAGAAAAAAAATATTTGGTGGTTTGATCACTATGATAACTATAGTTAACTTTCGGTGGATTTTATTCATACCCCTATTTTGGCGTCCAATGGTAAATCTGCGGGCTAGATATCAAATTTGAGCTCATTTGGTACTGTCGTTTTCACTAAAAATCGTTCACATACACACACTTTTTTTTTTACTTTCCGCTACCCAAAGGGAAAGGAAAGTATAATAATCGTGACAAAAAAAAATTGTGTTTTCCTCGGATCCTAACGTTTTGAAGCGTATTGAGTCTAAAAAACCTAATTTCGGCGCGTTGTCCGTGCGTGTGTGTGTCTGTAGTTCGATTTGCGGGAGAACGGCTGATCCGATTGGGCTGGTTCTTTTGGTTTATTATTCATTCTGAATAATAACCCTATGTTTTCGGTCACGAAAAATTTTTTACAACCCCTCCTCAAAATTTGATACTTTACGTTTCAAGACTTGGAGATTCCAAATTTGCAATGTCCGTCCGCCGTCCCCCGTCCACCGTCCAGGCCGTTTTGTGCCTTTAACGTGGTCTAAAAAATTCGTTCTTTTTGCACAAAAATCCGATTTGGTATCTAGTTGTGCCCGCCATCTCGGCAATCTGATCGGACGAAGCCCGTGGTTGTAATGGGCAAAAAACGGTTAAAAAAATTAACGAAACCCAGTACAACGCGGGAACTACAGCGGAAGTCAACGTTTCGTCGTTTGAACTCCCTCCCTCCCCGCCCGTCTCCCCTTTCGCCTCGCAACGGGTTCACTTCGAGCGCCCCCGTTCCAATTTCCCCGACGACGGGGCAAAATCATCAGACGTTTTGTTTCTGTAGTTCCATTGTAGTCAGGTCATGTTTCGTATGGTTTACTAGTGTTCGATGCTGAATCGAATGGGATGGGGGAGCAGTAATACTAGATCAAGCTGCTCATAAGAATAATAAACCATTGTGTAATAATTTGCAGGTTTTTTGTTTTGTTCGTTATTTATAGTAGACATCAAAATAAGGTTATGGGCGATTTCAGCTGATGGGAAGGGGGGGAGGGGGGCGCGAAAATGTACCAACAACTTGGGCTTTTCGCATTTTTCTCGAAAACGACTCCCACGATTTTGATTAAACTTTCACATTATATTCTCTGTGAAGCAAAAATAGGTTTTTTACGCTTTTTGACAAAATGGCTTCAGCGATTTTTACCAAACTCTCAAGATGTTTTTGACCAGTTAATACCTACATATTGTTCTCAGTAAATGGTCCTCTGACAGTCCATTGAACAGAGATAAAAATCAAAATGTGTCGAAAATAACGTTTTTTCAAACATTTCTGTAAATTCCAGGGTAACTTTTTCACCAGATGTGATCAATCTTACAGAGTCTCTAAGTCACCCATACCCACATTTCGTTCTGCATAATTATTTCTGTATATATATGTTGAACGGAGATATAAGCCAAGTTAACTCAGAAAAGAAGATTTGTCGAATATTAATTTATCGGTATTCAAAAACGGCTCTAACGATTTCGATCAAACTTAAGGAGTACTCTCAGCTACCTAGTCCCTACATCTTGTTCTCGATAAATGTTTCTGTAGAGATACGTTGAACGAAGATATAGCGCCCGCCTATGTAGGTGGTGTTCGAACTAACGGGGGTGCGGGAACACAACTTTCCTACGCACCGCTCGTTTTTTTTTTTTTTTGCTTTTGGTGTTGAACGTTCGAAGTCAATCAGTTTCGGTGTCATCGACGAGGAGGTTTCAGTTTTAGCGGCTATTTGATGGGCGGAGGTGGTCGAGTTGAGCTGAGGGTCCCGTGATTTTTTTTTTTGCGCTCTCTCGGCGCTTTTGGTCCTTCGGGTGGGGCGCGGTGAGGGGGCGGAGGGGAGCGGTTTCCGCTGTATTCAAATGTGTTGCTTCGAAGACGCCTGTGGCGAATGAACTCGACGAAAGGAAGAAGAAGAAAGACGAAGGAAGAGTGGAAGGAGGAGGAAGAGTGGAAAAAGAAGAAGAAAAAGACGACCATCGCGAAGGGACGATGGCGGATTTGCAGAGTTGCTCAGCCTATGAATTCGAGAGTTCCAAGTTGGGAGACCCTCAAAGATTTAACGCCCGAATCGCCTAATCGACGGTTCACTTCCGCCAGTGATCAACTTCCCTCTTCGCCGTGGGCACTCGCCCGAACTAATCGTTTGCTCCCCCCACCCCCACCCCACACACGCCCCCGGGGGCTGTTTAATCCCAGACTTGCCATTCGTCCACTGTTCTGGCTCAAGCGGGTCACACCCAAAGCAAAAGGCTGGAACGAATCTAATACTCTTCTAATCACACAATTTCTCGCTCTGGTCATTCAGCTCACCAGTGCCCACACACAGAGTTATGATGTACGTATGAAATAATTAGGAGCAACCGACGAAATCACAGAATTCAACGGCCAAAGTTAAAGACGGAAGTTGAAGTTGTTGAAGATGAGGCTAATGAGTAGGGAAGGGGGAAGCACATGGGAAAAATGGCCGAGGCTCTGGTCGGTCTTCTCACCCCGAAATGGGAATTTGTACAGGCTGTTGGATTGAACGAATCTTGCGTAAAATTACACCACCGTTCATTAAGAAAGTGGCTTTATTATCGCTATACAACTAGGAAACCCATTCTAATTACACGTATGAGTTCTGTAGGTAGGTAGGATTTCAAATTGACCGAAGCGCCTGAACGACGACAATAGATGACGGATTGCCCAATGCGTAAATAATATTTTTGACATACAAGAAACGATTGGCCTAAATACCTACCTAAATCTCGCAACTTGAACTTCCTATTGGAAAGGAATCGGGGGGGGGGGGGTGAGTATCGCGACAAGTTTTCCGTCACAAGTACATTGTGAACAGGCGATGTCAACCTGAGGCTCCACTCAGCCGAACGAAAAAATTCGAGGGTCTCGAATTTATCTCAACCCATTTATCACCTTAGCAACCTAATTGACAGTTTCCCTGGGGTGCCAACATCACGCACCCCGCAGACATAACGTAACCACATTTTTTAAGTGAAATTAAAGGTTTTAACGTGTACGTATTCACTCTTATGTTATTTACAGAATAGACGACACAGAACCTTAAGAGGCCTAAATTTGCATACTCGTCTCACTAGGACGTGAGTCACCAAACCAACGCCAGATGCCTAGGAGATCGAGCAAAAGGAAGGGCTTCGTATATCTCATCCTCCAGGGCTGACCAACATGGACGGTGGAGCGCGGACGGTTCTATAGTTGAGAGGGAACTGCGAGGGGCACGGTTTTATGTTCGGCTTTCACCAATAACAATCCATACAAGCCCACTGTCAAGGGCAGTCAGACTGCCGAGGGAGCCCGATTTTTGCTGAGTACCGACAATTTTTGGCCGTAATGTCACCTTCTCCTAACTGAAAGCAGTCTTACTGTTCAAACAAGCGACCAACTTCAGTCGATGGCAACAATCCTATGTAATGATGTAGCTTAAGCTGCTCCTACTATCAAGGAGGGCTAGGACAATGTTTCTACTACCAGCCGAGTCTAACCAACACTTGCGCTGTTGAAAGGGGGTGGATGGGAAGGTGATGTGCTATCGAGGGGAACAGGGGATCGGGTCGAAAAATGCAGCATCGAAAGATGTTTGCCTGAACCATAATGGCACGTTTGCTGGGACTCACGAATATGGGTTTTTTGAAGCAATGGTAGCAAAGGCTTCTTCCACCTTCGAGCTGTCGTCAATTTCAAATTTTGTTTGTGTTGTTGTGTGGGGGGAATCTTCAAAAGACGCCCACAAGGGTCGTGTCGGGTTTTTACCGTCTGAAACCCCTCTCCGCAGTTCCTAACCCGTAGGTTCTAAACCAGAAAGAAGGGAGTGGGAGAGGACAGCCTGCAAGAAGCAGGGGGCCACATACGCAATTGCAAAGCTAGAGGTTAGTGAGGGGTTAGCGTGGGATGAGGAAGCAGGGCCTGCAATGTCTGAGGACTTGGAGGTGCAATGGAGGTGTGGATGGACGGGTTGGAGTGACCTGCAGCAGAGTTGCGTAGGTTGAGCCAGCCTCTTATGGTGAAGAGAGTCCTGTTTCTTCGCGGATCTGTCCGTTTTTTCTGATGTACCAGAGCTCCTCGAAGGGACCTCATGTAGGTGCTATCCAGCTTGCCAAGCGCAGAGGCTGTGCCCCAGACTGGGATGGCATAGGTTGGCGGGAGACTTTCTTGTTGTTGAAGAACGGCTGGAAAGATGCAAAGGCCCCATTGACTTTGCCTCGGACAGCGTGAATTGGCTTGTGCCGGTTGAGTTTCCTGTCAAAGGTGACTTCGAGGTACTTTGCCTGGTTGTTCCATTTGACAATGTGGGTGCTGGCCTGGACTCAGACTTTGATTCGTTCAAGCTGAATCCCCATTGGTGATACCAGCTGAGCAGGGTAGGTAGGAATTTGATCATGACAGTAGAACAGTGTAGCTTGGTTTTGGAGATGTAGAGGAGGGCTCCGTCATCAGCCTTATGAGCCACGATGATCTTTTCTTGGGAGGGGATGTCGCAGCAAGATATGTTGAATAGAGAGGCTCCCCTCATTGATCCCTGTGGGGCTCCCGCAGTGATAGGTTGTGCAGCTCTAAGTGACTTGCCTATTCAGACCCGGAAGGATGTAAGAGAGGATCAAGCCAATGTTGCATGAGGGGCGCTGTAGCGTCACGAGTTTGTAGACGAGGTCTTCATGCTAGACCCTCTCGAAGGCTGGCTGAGCGTCTGAGGAGCACGGAAGTCTGGCGTTTCTTGTTGCCGTTTTCAGCGATGAATCTTGCAACCCTTAGAAGTTTCTGGCACGTCCCATGGTGATTTCTGAAGCCATGCTGAAAGTTAGGATGAGTCAGGATGATGGACTCGATGATTTTACTCAACCTGCAGAGCAGGCTGATGGGCTTGTAACTGGAGGCTTTGCTGAAGGGGTTTGCCAGCTTTTGGGATGCAGATAATTGTTCCACGTTGTTGGGAAGTATTTTAGCCACATTGAGGCACTGGTGATGTTGCAAAGTGCTACAACGTGGATCCTTGGGAGCGTTCAGGACTCTGTTGGGTATGCCATCAATGCATGTTTCAAGTCAGCCGGATAATTCTACGTTAGCATAACCACTGGACTGAGCCAATCTCAATGCTCACATTCTTATCTGTGGAATGACTCCAGTTTCGAGTATGTAGTGTCTCAGTACCTTATTTTGTGAGTTTTGAAACGAAAGTGTCGACAATTGGTTCTTTTACCCTTGTAGCAGTTATGAAGTATCTTGCAGCAACTCGGGAAACGAACGGAATAGTACACACGCACACTCACAGTACAAGCTCTCATATGGTGTCAAAGAAATGTCCATCCTACTTCGTAGGGCTAAGGATAGTAATAATGAAATGTTAATGCCGTGACTTCTATACGACTTCGTAAGCAGTTACAAGAGTATCCAGTAGAGTTTTGCTGGTCTGTTGCTCTTTAGTATTTAGTGGTAATATATCAACGGAATAGTGGCCCTCGAGGAGCTACAGCCCTGTGTGGGAGTATAAATTATCAAAGGGGCCAAAGAAACGCGTTATTTAAAACCAGGCACGTTCACCTCGACGCTGTTTGATTCCGTGAGATTTCATTTGGTTTCGAAAAATAGAAGGTCGATTCGGGATTCGTTGCTCCGTTTCTGGACCCCGTATCAAACGAGACCCACGAGACTGTAAATTTTACTAGTAACTGTGCAATCACTGGAATGTTTTGAACACGATTTTCCTGCATTTTTTTCGCCTGAAAACAAAAAGTTTGAGTTCTTTACGTTTTGGGGCTCAATGAGTCCTAAAAAACAGTATTTGGGAAAATGGTTTGTGTTTGAGGACGAGGCGTAAGAGTGCCGTGTCAGCAACACTCCACTTCAGCTGGACCTGATGGCATTTCACCCGGCAGATGGAATGAGGCCCTGAAGGCTCTGTTAAGCTGCCGGTTCTCCCCATACTTCATGGGAAAAACTTTGGCTGGATTATCGCGCACTCAAACCGTTTTTGCCTCCAAAAAAGGTGGCGAAGGACTGGAGGGAAGGGGGCTACAGGCCGATTTCAGTGTTGTCTGTGGTTTTATGGCACTTCCACCCTGGCATCTTGTCTCCAGGCGGCTGGTGTCGTTGGCGATGTCTGGAGGGCATTCTGGCGAAATGACTGCTGAGAATTTCACGGTTCTGCAGACTTTCCCGGGCCCAGACGAAAAAGAAGCAATTACATATGGTTGCCCTGGACGTTGCTAAGGCTTTTGACACGGTTAACCAGGCCTTGGCCAATTGCGTCCTTGCTGTGGGGGCTGCTGATCGCTTTCTGTACTGTGAGCGTGTGACGGTCTTATTGGTTGAAGAGGAGCTGTATGAGAGCGTCGCAATAAGGCGTTCCGCAGGGGGACCTTCTGTCTCCTGTACTCTTCGCTCTTGTGAATGATACTGCGCTTGGTAGTGAAGTAGGGTTTGACCTCGCCCCAAGTGCAGGGGTGGGCGCATTAGCCTTCGCTGTTGGTGCCATCCCCCTCGCAGGTATCCTGAGAGGTGCGGCTCGGTTATCTTGGTGCCATCCTATCGAGGTTACAGCAAGAAGGTTGTGTATGCGGGTTTTGTCAGTTGTGAGTCCTAGGTCCCAGCTAGAGGTGTCCTCATGACGTCGCGGTACCTTGTGATCGAGTTTCTTGATGCAACTTCCTCAGCCAGAAGCCGTTTGGATCTTGGTGATTATTTTTGGAAAGTTGCCACGGGTCTTATGAAGCCACAGCAGCAGCTGCGACTCGTTTAGGCGTACTTGCTTCCAAAGCTGACCTAGGGGCTGGTTTTTGGGAGGTTGACTATCCAAAGGCTAATAAGTCTGGATAGAATGGCACATAGCTATTCGATCTCTCTCTACCACTATTCCGTTCTTGCACCGTAAGCGCCTACAGGTATATGGCTGGGATGTTGCACATGCTGTGGATGGTTTTGGAGTGGTCCTCAATCAGCTGGTGTGGTGTGACACGGCAACTCTATACCCCAGTAAGTCTTCCGAGTTTGTAGCTGCTTTACGTGGTTCTGTTGACAGACTGGTACTCAGGCAGTGTCCTGACACCCCCAACTCTTCTGCGTGGGTTGAGTGGCATTCAGAAGGAATGCATGAAAGGGGTTACCAGCACTTTATTGCCACTCGTGTGGCGTCACTGCCTACAGCGATCAGGTGTTCAATAGACCCGGATCGTAATGTTGTAGATGCTCGCTGTCGTGCCCATAGTAACCAGTTTGAATCCCTGACTCATGTGGCGTACTCAATGGGACTGTGCCAAATGTTATAGTGTAGTCTGCAAGCAGGTTGAGGGTGCATTGTCATCTGAAGGCTGTGAAGTGGACAGAGAGAAGCACTAGCGGGTTGTCTCTGGAGACAGATCCTGATGTCATCGCTGTTGGTCCAGCCCAGACTGCACTGATCCTGGCAGTCGGGTTCTTGCGCTTACTTGGCACGCTAAGAGGAGCAAATATGACAAGATGGATCTTGTGGAAGTGTTGGAAGCTCGTCAAGTGGAAGCAGGTAACATCAAGGTTGCAGCATTGACCGTGTCCTGGAGTGATGTGCGGTGCAAGAAAAAGTGCTGCTGGGTATGTCTGCAGGCGTTCTCCGAGGTATCACCACCAGCATGTTGCTCGGGTCGTATCTAAATAGGTGGTCGTTCTATCGTGGGTTGTCCTCTTATCTTTCGTTCCCCATCCAAATCCTTCTATCCAAACAACCACCGCTGGGTAGTGTGGGCGCCCTCCCCATTTTCCTAATGGTTAGTTTCTCCTATCAGCTCAAACTTGATATCCACTTCACGGATTACGATTGGACGTCAAAATACGGGTACGAGCACAATCCGCCCGAAAATCATAATAGTTATCATAGTGATCAATCTTTACTTTTTTTCTCTCGAAAGCGACTCCTAACGAATTTAACTAATGTACAGTTTCAAATGACAATTTTCAGGGTGTTGGCGGCGAGAGTTTAATAACGTTCACAATATAATCAAGAGACACCGCATTAATTCCGGAATTCAAACCGTTTGGCATTTCTCACAGTTCTTATCTTATTATTCCAAAACAGTATACATGAACCTCCTCAAAAAACTTCGTTGGGACTCTCATGAATCTCCTGCTCGTAGATTTCTTATTAATGCTCGAAGCATAAATGAGAATAACTCAATAAATTCTGGAACCGTAAGGGTCACTAGTTTGTTTGCAGAACGTTGAGCTGCGTCCTGCCCAGTTCATACTAAGTAAATGCAAGACGGATTTGATCAGTTGCTTGAGCGATAAAAACCCTTGGACGCATTTAGGTTTGAAGAATGTTTTGCGGTAGTTGTTTGTTACGTACGAAGCTTTATAAACACTTTTCGTGTCTCATTTGTTTACATTTTGAAGTATAAAATGGTTCAGAGTGGCCTTTCTAACGAATACGAGTTTCATGTCGTAGGCGGTCACTACGAGGCCATCGTCCGCGCCCAGGGCCCATCTTCTCCAACATCGCCCAAAAAACGCTATCGCCGAGGTGGTCGCGGATATCACGGCCTCCGCTAAATTGTCACACGAGCTGTCACGAAAAACAGTGTAACGGATACTTTAGAAGGGCGGCATATCGCAGTCCCGAGAAGGTCGGTGTTTGGGGTCGCAGAGGGAGGTCCGACCAAAAGTGTGTGGCAGCGAGGAAGGGGCTGTCGGAGGCCTCGCCTAGTCGAAACGCCGGAGAGATAAAAAACGTCCAAGAAGCGACATCCTGTGGTTAACTTGTATTTGCATACAATCCAAAAAGGCGCTTTGTGAAGGGAGGTCGAGCTTTACACCCGCGTAATTACCTTCAATGTCTCCCTCCATCACTCCCTCTCTCTAAACCCCTTCACCCTTGACACCTACAGGGGTTTTTTTTTTCAAGGGAAATTCCTACAAACTCTCGCCCGTAGTCAATCAAACGTTCTCGAAGGAATGCTCATCTGAGTGACGCCAGGCCCATAGAGAGTTTGTGTAATATCTGGTGCGGCGCACTACACAACTCATGCTAAATTCCATGTTATGAGAGGTTCCACCCAGCACAACAGAAAACCAGCGAGCGCTTTTAGTGCCGTTAAATCATTGCAGCGCCACCAGCTCGCTGTCGAGCTGTCTGAAAACAAAGCAGATACGCTGATATCACATACATCTTATCTTCTCATGCTTATACTTCGTTCCTGACTGGGTTGGAGAGCTTAGCGGCCGGGTGCGATAGGATCATTGGACTTTGGTTCGATCCTCGACCAGGCATGCTCCAAACCCAGGTGAGGCAATGGGTACTGGCGATTCTGCTGGGCAAACTTCCTAAAGAGTCCGCTTCAGGGAAGATAGGGGATGGGCCTCATTTGACCAATATGTGCTTCCCACAGCTTCGTATTTTAGTTCGGATATTTTAGTTTTCGAATCGTGGCTTCTCATTATGGAACATCCGCTGTTGCAGTTATTGAAAATTCGAAACATGTGTCAGCCGCAAGTTTTCGTTATTTTTTTTTCCTTGAGGCAAGGTAGGCGTAGGTAGAGCAGAAAGGCATCAATTTATTTTACAACGGTCTATTCTTTAATTTGAATTTCCTGTAGAGGGCAGTAGCTTTCATTCAACCCATACGCTTGCATCATTTATACTTTCCTTAGTCTTTAGATATTAACCTTTCAACGGATATTGATCCAAAAAACATCATTTGAGGAAATTTTCTGTATGTGTGTGGTTAGGTGTTGGATGCTGGATTCGTCATTGGCGAGTCCCGGCTAGGGGCGTCCTCAAGATGTGGCAGTACCTTGGGATTGAGTTTTTCAGAGCAGAAAGCCCCACAGACCTTGGTGATTATCTTTGAAAAGCTGTCAAGGCTCCACTGAAGCCACAGCAGAAGCTGCGCCTCATTCGTACGTACTTGCTTCCAAAGCGGACCTATGGGCTGGTTTTTGGGAGGTTGAGCGTCTGAAGGCTAATAAGTCTGGATAGAATGATGCGCTCTTCTTTGCGTGTTTGGCTAGACTTCTCTCACAGCGTCCCAAGTGTCAACATTCACGCTTAGGTTCAATCTGGGGGACTCTGTGTTCCATATCTCTCTTCCACTATTAGTCCTCCTTAAGCCCCTGCTTGGTTGTGACAGGTAGCACGCAGATGACCCCGACAGCAGCGGTATAGGTCCTGCTACACAAGTCAGTGGCTCAATATGCCTAACTTGCATGTAGGGGTTGCCTAGCAGGTGCAGGAGTTTACAGGCCAGGGCTATACCACTGGGTGTGCTGACAACATTTTTCCATGCAGAGCTCTTCGCCGAGGTCTGCTGTGTGTGTGCAGCATATCCTGCGCAGAGGTCTGAAACGGTAAAGAATATACGCTATTTCGGACAGTCAGGCTGCACTTAAGGCCCTGGCTTCCTACACCATCACGTCTGACCTTGGCGAGAGGAGAACCGATTGACACTGTGTTGGGTGCCAGGTCATACAGGGATAGAAAGAAATGAGGAGGCTGACAAACTGGCGAGAAAAGGATTTGCACTTCTCCCGTTGTGACCTGAGTCCTTTGTAGGGATGACCAAGAGCCGCTTGATCAAGGAGACATTGACGAGCGGGAGAAGAAGCGCAAGACTGCCTATTGGCTGGATTTGTCAGGCCAAAGGTAGTCAAGTTTGTAAAGGGAGCGAACAAGCGAGATCCTCAGCGTGGAAAGAAAGTATACGAATGATATGTGGCCTGTTCAAGTCGGACTGTTCCGGTTTAGAAATCCCATCTATTCACTCTCATGCTAGCACTATTCTTATACGAACATGTTTGCTTACAGTGCGCCGCTACTCACCAAGGGCATAACCAATTAAATCCCTTAGTATAACGAACCTACATGAAGGAGTCTAAAAATTGTCTTGTTTTCGAACAGTATCGGCGGAGCTTATTATTCGAAAATAGCACAAGTAAATGTACTCCACGCTAAGTTTCGGTGATCTGAAGAACCCCCCTCGTTCTTCCTCCTGTCGATACTTTCCGAAATTGGTACATTATACAAACCAGTTCGTGGCCCACAGCCGATAACACGTTTCTATGGAAAAGATTAAGACGTGAATGGTTTTGTTGAAGCATAGTACCGAATGAGGAGATTACCTTGTCCAATTAATGTAGCTCTTTAACTTCAACGTGTGCCTCGTTCTTTACCAACGGCATATCTAAGTAGAATAAAAGTTTTCATTCATTAATGTGAACTATGATTGAGCGCTGTCAATAGCGTTAGGTTTACAGCTTTAGGACAAGCTAACTACTAAATCTAGTGTCAGGTACATTTATTTGTTATTACACCTTGAATACGTTAACCTTTTTTTTCTCCCTCTCTCTTTTCTTACTGGCAGATCGCAACTAAAACAAACGTACAGGTGTTAGAGCTGAGAGGCTGATTGCCGTGTTCACTATATCCTGTGGGCCCCAGTAGCTAAGTCTGTCGCGCATCTGTTGGCGAATGACTCGTATTTTTGCCAGGCCCCTCAGTCGTGTTCAAGGACGATTTCGATGAGTTCGACATCCTGCCATTCAAAGTACACTACCTCAATTCAACGTTCTAATCTTGAGTGGCTACAATCTACTGGGGTTTGAGAGAGAATCGTCCGCCTCAACGTCTAAGTCCAGTATATGAGAAGTATGTAAGAAATTATAAGAATAAATTTTGAATTTCGCATCACACAACTTTCCTCAATCTCACGCACAACGTGGGGCTACTAGTCCAATGTGTTTTTTACTCGATTTGTGCGACCGGTTAAAAGTTATTGTGGAGCCTAATCGGAATGTCCCTACTTATGCCACGAACTTTAATGATTAGCCGTAATGTAGATCTGACAAATTTTTGGGAAGACTCTTTTTACTTTCCTTGCTCTACGAAGTAGAAAGGAACAAAACATCATGGATCAAAACACCAATTTTTTCTCTCAAAAACGGTCTAACGATTTTGATTAAATTTTTTATATTAGTAGCTCCCAATATGACAATTATACCATAACATTCCCATTCGTGGGAAAATGACGAGAGCAGCACAATAAATTATCAAAACTTTCGACGAAAAGCGTTTTTAGCGCAGTTTTTTCCTTATAAACTCCGCCGGAATGTTGGTAGAATGTTCAAAAAAAATGGTATTGTAGTTCAATCCAATACCTAAAGGGTGAGTGTTTAACAACGCCCATGAGATACATGGGGCTCACTCCAGAAATTCCTGAATTTCAACTACTGCCGTTTCACTTACTACCAGCTCAAAACGTTTTTACCCAATTACGCTGCAAAAGTAATTACTATCCTTCTTCAAAAAATTTGTGTTTACACCTCATTAATTACCTTTGTACCAGTTGCTCAATAATGGTCCTGGAATGAGTACGAGCAGCACAATAAATTCTGGAGCTGTAAGCGCTGCCGCTTCCTGCTGCCACAAAGCGTTGTTTGACCAAGTTCAAATGAACTGAGTGGTAAATGAATTGATTAAGTGGACAAAGCCATATAGAAAGTGAATTGACGTAGAGCTAAGGAAAGTTGTGTGTTGCAACGCACCAGATATTTTTTCTTGAGTTCAGGTAAACGCTGTTCAAAATGACGGTGAAACGATCGTAGTTTGAAGTCCGGAATTTCGTGGGATGGCCCCGATTATTTTACAGCAGCTTTCCAGTTTCCAAACGTCCAGTTAACTTATTGGACTGTCAGCACGATTTTATTGACAACTCGTCATCATCATATAAGAAGGATTTATAAAGAAAACGCCGCAGAACAATTACTCAGCCGTTGATTGTTCTCTCGCGGCGCATGATTGGAAGATTGTTGGCGCATTTGGGACATTGCCAAACGCCATGCAAAATGTGATCAATCAATATTTCCGATTGGCACCCCCGAGGCCTATATCATTGCTCAAAATACTAGCAAGTGACACGAACCTGACTAACGGTACAGTGATAATTGACATTTTCTAGGCGCTGACTAGTCGAACTGACGGAGGGTTAGACGAGAAGCAGAAAAATATAACAAACACGACGTAATTGCAATAACACGGCCAATATAGGTGTGTTATTCAGAATGAATAATATACTGAAAACTGCCATAAAACCGGGTTTTTTCATAATGTGTGTTTATTGTGCTGCTCTTTTCATTTTCCTATGAATGAGAATTTTATGGTACTGTCGTTTGGGACTGAGCATACATAATTTAATCAAAAGCGTTCCAGTCATTTTTGGGGGAAAAACTGTGTCTTAATCACTACGATAACTATAGTTAGTTTTGGAACTTTTTTTTTGTGAAACAATGATTTTGGCTCCTCATGTTGATCTGTCGGCTACATATCAAATTTGAGTGGATTCAGCTCAGGGTTTTGAATTCGGAAAGGGACTGTGGTTGTGCGGTAACGTCTTAGGTATTATGTCACAGTCACGAGTCAATTAGTAGGACTTGGGAGTAAGGGACTAGCTCAATTCAAGTTCTTACATGGCTGACATTGCAGCTTCCAGTGCAGAACGCGCTTCAGACGTTAGGCTTCTAAGGCAACTATCTGACGCCTCCAAGGTTTCCACGCGCTACCAGTTGATGTAATAGATGCAGCTAGGTGTCCTGAAGCCCAATTCTCCTGCAGTCACTACCATTACCCATTGGGGGTGGGAAGCCAGTTCTGCACGAGCGTCTCCATGAGCCTCCCCAGTGATGAATCGAGGGATGCCGACTTATCAGAGGGAATCACCGTCACCACTAGCTGAAGAGATTCTTTAAGCCCTTTAGGGCGCCACGAGCCAACCCCCATAGCGTAACCTACCAGACTGGCTGCTGTAAATCAATATTACCAATCACGCTATTACTCGATAGTTTTCGTTAACAATTCAGTTTAATTGAAAAACTGGTAAAGGCGTTGAGAGAAATCTTCAAGCCAGTCCTTGTGTTTGGTCCTGGTGCGGCTCCCCGCTCGCTCGATGGCGTCCAATACTTTAATGTACAAAAATGACAAAGGAGAACTCAATTTCGCTAAATCAATGTGTCCAACCGGAATTTGATGAATGATGCCAGTTCCAGCGTCACAGCTCATTGGGGCCACACAATTCAGTTCCAACTCCCAAAAAGGAACTGCCAGTTTGGCTCCTCTAGTTTCAACAAACGTTTCCACGTGGATTCCGTGCGTCTGAACCAACTCGCTAAATCGGCGGTGCAGCTTCAGAAGATCGGGGGAATTTAATTCCAGCTCTTTGGTTTCGACTGATGGAAGAAGAGGAGCCAAAACCATTCTGAGGGACGTGATGGGACTTCCGTAGTGTGGTGTTCCCAGGAAAATGACAGACTTGGTGTTGCTGAGAAGACGCTGGTGATTAGAAGCGTCGTGATCCACCGCTTTGCTCAAAATGTGTTTGATTATGAGTCCACCCATGGAATGCCCTACCCAGACTATCGGCCTGTCGCCAACGCCGCAGCTTGCCAGCTCCGACAATAAAGTTTTAGCTCTAGTCGACAAAAGAGCTTCTTTTTTGTCTCTGAACGGGCACCAATCCGTCCATTCGGTGATCCGCGATTGGTAGTCCACGCCCAGGATCCTCAGATGTTTGTAGTCCTTCGGCAGCCAGTCTTTAGGCCAACACTTGCTCTTGGCGCTGCAGCTGCAATTCCAGCATTTTTGAACCCTGACGTCAGCCCCTTGAATGGAATAGGTGTTGTGTTGCGATTGTTGGCTTTCATACTCCGGAATGTCAGACAAAACGAATTCAAAATCATCCCCGACGTTTTCTTCTGAAGTCTCCTGAACGCAAGGCATGTCGTTAATGACGTTGTTTAAAGAACAGTAGGATTTAATAGTAGTGACATCATCCACGTCACCTCCGACGATTCCAATCAGTGGAAGGGTAGTCGAATCCCAATCTCGTTGTCTCCACGTAGAATGGACGCTCCCTAGCAGTCCGTGTATGATCACCACGTCCACTTCAGGCGCTGTTCGCTCTCTGCAGAGAGGATAGAGAAGACACACGTCGTTCTTGACGTTCAACACCCCCTCTAAATTGGCCAAAGCAGACGCGGAAATACAAGACAACTTTGAGTCTTCTAGCCTACTCCATTCGACCAATACCTTCAACCAACCGGTCACGAGAATATCTCGCGCGTACTTTTGCGTGGCAGACACTTTGACTAGAATTTTGGCGCACAACGCTTTGATATCGTATGAGTCAGGCATCGAGCGGCAGGCATCCAACAAGAAATCTAAACCTCTGGCTTCGATCATGGGTTTCATACTGCCGTGTGTAGTTATCAAATGGTGTAGTAGTGATTCGACGCACAAAATTATAGCGTTTTCTTCCGACATTTGCGCACCTAAGCAGCTTTCCAGAGGCAAATACTCATAATCCAAGCCCCAGTGTTTCCAACGAGTTTTCCAGAACATTTTGGAATAAAAATATTCTAAGCACCAGTGTTTGTGAGCTTGTTGCAGCGTTTGAAGAAGCTCTTGGAACCTGCTGAGAAGGAGACTTTTGTCGTGGCACTCTTTCCTCATCGGTGGGCTCAAAAAGCACTTAGAACTGATCTCCGGCTCCCTCGCTAGGATGACAGCAGTTTTGAGGTCGCACCGCTGCGCTAAGTGCTGGAAATCCGAATCATCCAGGTATGGAAGAAACTTCAACACTTGAATAGCAGTGGATTGCTCTTGAGGTGTTCCGGTCGATATGATCTCCAGGAGTCGCCATGCCAGACTCTTCAGTCTTCTTAAAAGCCACTCTTTCAAGAAGAGTTTCTTCTCACACTCCTCCCATTCGTAGTTATTGTGAAACCCCAATTGCGCCAACGACTTGTTCAGATAAATGTACTGAGGCTCTTTTCGGAGAGATGCTGCTTTGGGGTCGACGACTTTTTCTATCTGAGTGACAGTTTTGTGAACAGCGTACAGCCCTCCGATGACTCCCAGACTTGATAAACCAGCAGCCACGGAGAACACCAGTACTTTCCTCTTCTTGAGCATTTCGAGGGGCTGAAAAGATGAGTTTTTATGTACTTACAATGGAACGTACTGTACATGTAACACGCGTGATAAGTCGCACCAGAAATTTATGATATAATTTATATCGTACGTAATTCTCTTAAAAGCAGCGAATAATAATTTTGTACAACACAGGGTACTTACAGTCAACTGGTATCTATATTTCGCATGAAAATGTGTTGAACAGTGTATATATATTATCAAATTTACAGGGGCTACTGAAAGTGGTATGCCGGAAAGTTATGGTCGGTCGTGTGAAAATACGATGTTTTTAGGTATTTCGATGGTTCATATTATTACAATATCGGGGAAAGTACCAGCTCAATAACCTTTTTAGATTGTGGAATTCACGTTGCTTGACGGAAAAGAGGGTTATGAGTATAAATCGAAGTTACGTAAATTCTTCTAAAGTTTTACTTAATCGAGACTAAATAGAGCAAAATCGATCTAGATTAAATCACTATTAAGGATTCTCTCGCTCTCCGTGACTAAACACCGCCTGTTCATTCGTATGTTTACAATCATGTCTCTGGTTCGCGGTATTTCAGCAATTTAAGATTATACAGCTAAGAATGCCGTCGTCAGTTTTCGATATTTTTCTCGGTGAAGAGGTCAAGATGAAAAAAAAATTAATACGAAACTATGAAGCTCCTGAGGATGTGTTCTGAGGAAATCCGTTGTTTCGTATTACGAGTACATTCGAGAACTTTAAATGATACTATTTAGATTTATATTAAGAAATCAGGCCGTAGAGGGAATAAATCGAGGTCGAAGATTGTTCGATCTACGGAATCGATTCAATGGGCCCTTTCCAGAACGGGCGAGACTAAATCGCTATTAAGGATTGGGTCGCTATCTCTCCTCCGTGTCTAACTTCCTCTTCTTCACGGTGCGCCGTTTGTTCATTCGTACGTTAATAATCAGTTCTCAAGTTTTATCTGATACGGAAGTTCGCGTTTTGTGCGGTATTTTAGCAATTCAAGATTATGCAACTAAGAATGTCTTCCTCGGTTTATGATGTTTTAGTCGGTGAAGCGATTGAGATGAAATGAATAAGGAAATTTCACGATCCGAGGATGTATTCACAGGAACTTCTATGCTACATACTACAACTACATCCGAGATCGATTAACGAAACTCGTTAGGACCTTTTCGTGTCCGTTTAACCAAAATCATTTTTCGAGAAAAATGTGAAAACCCCTTGTTGATCGTCGAGACGATGACAAGAGTTTTCGCTGTTCTTTGTAGTCAACGTTCCAAATGACATGACAGTACCATAAAATTTTCACTAGGGGGAAAATAACGAGAGCAGAACAATAAGAGTTTTTATCGCAGTTTTAGTCTACAAATTGCGCCCAGTAATTACGCTACCTCCGCGACGAGAGTTTAATTACGCTCATAAGATAATTAGGGGCAACCACAGAGATTACGGAATTCAAATCACCGCCGTTTCACTTACTACCACTCCTAATAGTTTTTATCAGTTATTTCCAAAACTGTATGCACAGTTCAAATCATGTTGACAATCTTATGAATTACTTATGCACTGATCGCGTAGTGCGGTCTTGGAATGAGTAGGAGCACCTCGATAAATGTCGGAACTTTAAAAGTTAGTGCGCTGAATAATTATTGATTTTTTGCTCCTTTTTGAACCATTCGTATTAGGGTTTATCTGTTAATGTTTTAATCAAAGAGCAGAGCAAGTGCGGCGTATCCTTATGAGTTGAACTTGTTGTGCCTGTGTGTGGTATAAGCTGAAGTTAGCATAGTTAGTTAGCTATAGTTTTGTCCCACGCTCGAGAGAGGCCTCTGTGTGAGCCACTGCTGCGAATTCAGCACTCATTGGGAATGTGATACATGAGGTATTAGTTAGTTGATACTCATATTCAGCCCTCCACTGATGGTGCGAGCGGGGCCCTAATTTTCCTCAACGTCGTTCAGACGGCTGCCATATGGCGGATGTTAGCACGTGGCTGTTTGAACTTGCTCCCGCCGATTTTGATTGTGCCTGAATTCATTCATTGGCTTTCTCGAAAATAGACGGTTTGTAGTACAGACATCAATTGTTCCCTTCCTAATGTCTCGACTGTGTATCATTACATGCACACTACATTATGTTGCATGAAGATGTTGCGAGTTATTGACGCTTCACTGCTGACCACTATGTTTTCACAACACCCCCTACCTCTGCTCGTGGTGATAGGTGAAGCGGTAGTACATTATTGGAAACGAGAGCACACAACGCAACGGGAGCATCATCTTCACGTCAAACTATTGGCCGTAGCTGAAAGGTAGCCAAATATTGAAGACAGCGGTGTGAGTGCCTCGGTTCCTTGAGAGCGAGAAGACTGTGTGACGTCACGTCCGTCCTGACCCCTAACTTATGTGTAAGAACCTTGTGGGTCGACCTTGTTTGACTGGAAGAGTCCTTAAGCTTTCAAAGGCCCCATTTCTTTTAATAACTGTACCTTATTTGGAGCCGCTCAGCAGTAATGAAATGACAGTCTTGAAGAGATTCTTACTCGTAGAATGTCACAAGAGGAGAGGCCTGAAGTCGACAGGCAAAACAACATTTCAATTGACGACTGACGACCCTTCTTATTTCCTAATCCATCTACCAGGAGTGCGACAGTATTGGACTTGGACGCAACCCTCGTCTTTTTCCCAAAAGCCAATTTCCCACCCTTCAACATTCCACTTCTGGAACCGTAAAAACCTTCCCCTCTTAGCGCCCCTTCGGCTCTGCTCTGCGGCTCACGATAGCCGGTGGAATGCTTCTGTGTCGGCACTTGATTACAAGTCTACTCCTTGGCTCATTATCAGCACAATAAATCAACCTAAACCCCTCCCACCCGTACGACCTCCGCCTTCTCTTCAGGGGCTCCCCATGGACCCTCTTACGGGGTACCTTTTTCATCCTTAATTGGTAACTGCCCGCAGTACCTGACTGGACCCTAAATAGAATCACTTCTCCCCCGCTCTCTTCGTCCCTTGATCGGCCTGTTTCCTTTGGTCGGAGTACTGGCCTTTTTTACCTCCCCTTTTTTACATTTTTGGTCTTCGTCCTTGTTTTTTGTGTGACGTCCTTTACACAATATAAGTTACATTAAGAGCAAATCTTGTCAGATGCGATGTGAGACGAGGATGAAGAGGACGAGAGACAAATTAATTAGTTCCCACAGCTAATGACGCGGTTTTTGTTCCACTTCTCAGTTAAACTTGAGGACTTGAAAGATTAACGTCCGAGCAGTAAACGATTCAAATGACCACTCCTTCGGTGAGTTTTAGATGCAATGCCGCAGATAATTATGCTGGTATTCACAATCCGCGAACCCCCTCCCCTCCTGCGGTAATAAATTGATCCGCCAGATTTATTTCGGAGGAACCATCATAAATCACAGTGGCGGGGGAAGAAGACAACTAAAAGGCGAAACTGGAAATTTTTCAGGCAGTTCCGACTACCTCCCGCCATGATTCACTGATTGTTTCCAATTCGGGCTCCATAAGAGCTACTTTTTTCATAAACGAAGGAGCCGAACTGATTACCCGTCAGATTGGTATTTGCCGCGTCCCGTAACTCCAATTACTACCACCTTGACGTGGGCTTATAGTGATCGAAATCTGAGCTTTTTGTCTGCCTGCAAAGACTGCTGGAGCAACGCCCTAATTGATTTCCTGTAGTCCCCAGCTTTAATCTTGAGTGAAGTTCGGCGGCTGCACAAAGGCTGATCAATGGCCCTGGAGGTAGAGGTGTCAGGAAATGCTGAAGTTAACGGAAACACATTGTTCGTGTAAGGAAGTTCGCCGCTGTGGGCACGCCTAGAGGAGAATTATGCCTAAGAGTTAGAGGACGTAATCCCGACCCACCAGTAAACTCGTATCTATGTGCATTGCAGAAGATCCCCTCTATTGACAACTTACAATCCAGGCTCATCATGGATAAATCATACACCTCAACCAACGCACAGTTCCCCTCCACATCTAATCTAGTGACGAACATCTCAATAGCAAATCACCAAACTGTTGTCTCACACCTGCACCGCCTAACACTACTGTCAAGTACATTTCAGCTTTTTCTTGGCCTCCAGCAGGAGGGGGAGGTGGAAGGGGAGCTCATGTAGTGTCCTTTTGAGCATTCTTCAACGGGGGGTTGAAGCACAAAAGAGCAAAGATCGCCCCTTTACTTCCAGGGTTCCATTTCAGCAGACTTCATCCTCCACTGATCAAGAGGCTTTTGGACCCTACGAGACGTTTTGACATCCCCAGACGATCCTTTTTAAGTCATTAATATCGCTGTCGCCAGTGAATAAGTCAAGTAACGACTTGTTCCTACATCACTTGTGCGCGAACTCGTGCTGTCTATTAATAAACTTGGTACAATTGAGCAATGCACATCAAACAAGCCTCTTTCTATGAGGAACAAAATCGTTGTGCCGTTCTATCTTGCAGCGCATAGTATCCAAGGACAAGTTGTCGACTGGTTTCTTTCTAATGGAGTCGTTTGACGGGCTGTAGAACCTAATCCCGCTATCTTTTTGCCCCCACTTTAGATCCCCTGTACCTTTCCCTTGGAGAAAACTAAAGGACCCCCCCATTAGAGCGTGGAAGTATGTACCACTGTGGATAACATTTTCAACTTGTCTCAAACTTATTTCATTATCTCATCTGGCGCACTCATGATTTTGGAACACTCACTTTACTGAAACTTCAGCGCATATAGATTCACGCTGAGCGCTCCATGTAGTTTCTATGTGACAGCACTAAATCTTCGCCAATTATTCTTATCAATATAGTATCAATTTTGCGACTAGGGTCACTTTGACAACACCAGTAATATGTGAATGAATAATCCATTCGCAAGTTCCTAACTTGATGTGTTGAATTCTAAAAGATGGACATGTATAAAACATTGACAAAAACAACACGTCGGCGTTTTAATGTTATTATTACGAATACTGGGCGATAATATTCACCAATGAATGGGTGGTTGAATGGTGACTGTTGATGAGTTGTCAAGGATTCGTTACAATCTTGCAGCGTTGTGCGACACTTGACTCCAGTCTATTGCTTTGACGCCTACTATTGTGGCGGACCCTGTAAAGAATGGAAGGATTTAAAGACAGGCGAATAGCAGCTGAGTGTTGAAATTTGAACTGCGAACAATTCAGGACCCTACTTCACTCAAGAATTATTTCGCCCTAAAGGGTTGTAATATTAAGTGCCCTAAATAATGTTGATAAATTATAAATTTAACCCTCATCCCTAAACGCATTGCATCAATCGGTGAGTTTCCGGTAGACAGTCGCAACTTTTGTTCGATAGCCCCGAGAAATTCGATTTATACATTTCCGCCTAAACGAGACGCCAGCCGGGCGGCATGTTAACGACAGCTGAGCCAGTGCCGTTTCAGCAGATGATACCCGCGACGGCTCTGACTAGATAAGTGTTCTTGGAACTAGAATGTGATTTCACTCGCTTCGAAGACCCAAAGAGCCGCCTAAGGAAATGAACATATTGCTAAGTAAATCACGCATCAAAGGGGCGTCTCAGCAGCTGACGGTCAGATCACTACATAATGGACTAGTACCGTAACAATAATCATAAATATCTGCTGCCACGCCACACAAATTTTCTCAGCCTTGACGTACGGATCAACATGTATGTATTTCAAAGGACTACCAAAACGGTTGCATTGGAGAGGTGTCTGATCTCAGTTCCGCCCTGTAAAAAAACATAATTAAACAAAACAACAATAATTTGAATTCTGTAATTTCTCAGGCTACTCCCATTTGTACTTATCTAATTAGCATTATTAAACTTCCACCTTATAGGTAGCATGTTGGACTACCATCCTGTATTTTTTTAGCTAGATTTATCTTTAAAAAAACTGCACTTTAAAGTACAATTTTCTGTCGCACGTTTTGATACTTTATTGTGCGGCTTCCATCCTTTTCACACTCCTGAAATATATGCTATATTTCTATTATCTGCCCTCTTTTTCTTTTTTTATCAAATGAATACTTTATAGTATTTAAAAATAAATCATAGTAGAGCACAAGTTTGGAAATAGAAAAATAATAAACGTGTAACGTGAGTGAGGTATCTATTCACTGATAGATCCTTCAAATGCTTTTGTTTGTAGTGATGGAATTAACTGATATTTTCGTGTAAATCAGTGGGACGTTTTCTCTTGAGTCGACGTCTTGGTTGTGGTGGGTTTGCGGGTAATTGCTGTAGTATGGGGTGGAGTGTGGGATCAATCTTTCGTGTAGGGTAGTTATTGTTTCCGAATGTCGTGTTTGATTGGAAGAATATTTAGATCACTGTGTAAAACGGGATTTCGAACGTACCAAGGAGGAACCAGTGATCATGCGGAGGATTTTGTTTTGGAAGACGAATTCATGGGACTTAGCGATAATTCTCCCCTGTACAGCCATATAGATCGTAAAATGGTGAGATATACGAGTCTTTTTAGGTGGATTGGTAATTTAGAGGATGCTTGAAGAATATGTTTGAGCTGCTTCAGTCGGAACCTCAGGTTTTTCAGAACATTCTAAATATGGGTGTCCCACATCAATTTCCTGTCTAAATTGAGTCCAAAAGACTGAGTTATCTTCTGGGATAAGTGCTCCGTATGACGAAACAATACAACGTGTAATTTTGAGCTCGTAGGTGAAGCAATCCAAAGAAGATTTTGTAGGATTGACTTTTACCCTCCATTTATCACACCAGTCATCCACTGCATCAGAAAAACTTTGTAATTTTGCACTGGCTGTGGTGTCAGGGCCTTTCACAAGGGCTGCAACGTCGTCTGTGAAGTGGGCTTGCATGACACCAGGTGGATTTGGGTAATCTTTTGATGCTTGACATTTTGGTATCGCACCGAAAATCTTCTCCTGTTGAGGTATGATTGTACTAGTCTGAAGTGTGAGTCGGACAAGTACGTACGTCTTCAGTTTGACAGAAGACTTAATATCTGCCCCTGCCTGCATAAAATGTATTCAAAATCGTCAGAGAGGTTTCTGAAAAAAAGTTTGGTGTTTTGATCACTTATACTTAGTTTTAATTAACCCTCTCCAGTTAATTTATATCGTATTTGAGCTACTCTCAATCGTCGTCACGGACACACAAATCGTTTTTGATAAACGATGACTGCGGACTCAGTAGCTCTTGAAACGAAAACATGGGAAATTGAAGAAAACTTTTTCACCCGATCACGCAACTTTATTTCATATTTCGTAGGACCGATGAAAGCAAAAACCGGTCGACAAAAGCGAAAACATAATTATTTTCCGTTATTCAATCCCTTTATGAATTCAATGAACGATCCAGAAGCTGATTTCTTGGATGGAACAAAAAACCTTAAAAATGGAGAGAATCGAGACTTCGCTGTGATGGATTTTGATTTTAAATTTCCGAGTTCTGTAGTTTGATCAGACCAAAAACTGAAGCGAACGGAAAATAATCATCAAAATCGGTTGAGAAAGCAGCCTTGTTATCGGATACGAGATTTTCGGTTTTAAAATGGTTTGAAACGGAATTGTATCGTTTAATTAATTTCAGCCTTGGATCGTCCCCCGCTCCCTGGATCAACTGTATAAGGGCGTCCTCGTTATAGACGAAGCCTCAACAATGCGACTTCAAAGGGCGTTCTAACCATCGAGGTTATAAAGAGGGGAGGATTAAAGAATTCCGGAGCAGCCGAGAATTTTCGGAGGCCGGATTTAGCGTGGGATGCGTGTGGGCAGAACGAGTGATTGCGCACGCACATAATTACTACGCGAAAAGGTTACGATATTTGAAAGTTCAACGGTTGGCAGAGATGCTTACAACGCGAATTCTTCCGTCATTATTGTCAAGCTATTAATCTTAATTACGGGCACAATTGAACTTCAGGCCGCTGTGGTTAACCTGAAAGGTACAATAATAATGTTAATTCCGTCCAAAAAGAATCAGTGTTTCTTCTGGTGACCTACGGTAAATTCGTGCAGTTCTTCCATTAACTCCACTACGAATCAAAAGTCTTAGGTTCACTATTGATTATAACTCAACTACGTTACAATTTTTTCGTATTTTCGCTATATTCAGATATTTCCGTTGCCCCTATATTCGACGTATCGTTGTCGATTCATTTCTGCGGTAATATTTACGGAGAACAAAATGTGGATACTAGTTAGCCTAAAACCTCCAGTTACGATAATTTAACGTTACGTAAAACTCATTTTTCTATGTATCTTCGCATATTTTCCGTCCAACGGGGAGTCACGAAAATAGGTGTGAAGAACAAAGAGTGATTGCTTTCCGTCCATGGAAATTGCTACATGTTGTGTCGTATTTTCGTGCCTTCGAATAATCACAAACGGAATATAACGCTGCAGATTACACGTAACGGAATCCGCTGGTAACAACATCAGCGCTGTCCTACACTGCACTGTCATATGAGATCAATTCCTCCGATAATTTGATGATTATCAAGGTTGACCATTCGATTCAGCATTGAAAAATCGTCTCCTCAGTACCCAATACGAAACATCACCAGCGGTGTGACTAATCCAACTGGAGGGGGGTTGGAGGGAGTGCGGGAAATGAGTGCATGCCGGGAAACAACTATAACTTTAGTTGTACTTCCACACTACATTTACTGCGATTTTACTGCATTTCATCTAGACACAGTCTTACGCCTCTGAGACCCGTTAAATTCGACTCTGAATCGATTGCAGTGAAACAGCCAATATTTCGTTTTTGGCCTCTCGTTAAGGCATGGTGGGAAGGGGGTCAGATGGACATTGCAGATTTGCAACCCCCATGCCTCAAAATGTAATGAATTGGAGGCCTGGTTAATTTTGTTAATGAAACCCCTTTCACAGTCAATTAGCCGATCATGATTTACGGGGTCTCCACACTAGGCAAATTCAAGATGGAGGAAATTGGATTCGTGTGCCAAAACGTCACTGAAAAACGTTGACGTGTTTTATTGTTAACTAAAATGAGTTGAAATGTTACTTGGCGCTCTTTATATCTTAACGTCTGATTAGTTTACAAGAGATGGCTGACAAATGTTTGATTAGGCGAGTTGGTTAACCTCCGTACTTTATCTCATAGCTTAATCACTCGTTAGCGGATAGCGACTGCCAAAAAGCACCTTGTGACCCTGGAAAGGAAACGATTAGAATCAGGAAGGCTATTCTAGATAAGACTTGAATGACTTGAATTGGTGCAGATTCTCTGTACCGCTCCTCTCTAAACACTACTACAGAACACACATGTTTTCTGCTTCTTCCGTTGCCCGTTTTCTTCCGTTGAAACTAAAGACGGAAGACCACAGCGAATCCTCACATTTGACATTTTGGTCGGCTAAAAATTGTATACGTAAAAAAGAAAAAACTGGCTATACGTAAAAAGCGAACTGAGAAGACGCCGTCAAAAGATTTTATTGCTCCACGAAGAAGTGAATACGGCTCAACAAGGAACGAAGGGCCCTCGCAACTCAAGAAGTGAAAAGAAGGAACATTAATATCCAGCGGACTCTTGAATCGGGCTATCAGTAAATATCCTGAAATGACCAACAATTCCATCAGAACGTCGTCCAGTGGGGGCCATCGAATTGAACAGGATTCCATTTGAGACCATTCAGGAACAAGAGAAGCGGCACCATAAAGTAGTTTTACGACCGAACACATCCCTTCCCGAATGAGGGAGGAGGTATTTCGTTGTCAATCGAAAGTGTGAAATATTGCGACTATCGCTCGGGATTGAAGAGACTGTCAAGTACGTGATAGGGGACGAGCTGGGCCTCAGGAAGTGGCGCATAATCCGGGGAAGGGGGTCGGTAATTGTGGGACCCCGGAGAGGAAAAAGGCCGAAAAACGAATGAATGGGGGACGAGAGACGGAGATGATTGAGGGTTTGGATTGGCAAAACGTTGGGAGGAATTCATTTTTTGACGTTTGAAATTGTGGAGCGGGAATGGCGCCATTTACGCAATTGCGATCCTCAATTATGGGCCTTAGGTTCGACCTCAGATAAGAACGTACACTTTGAAAATGTAAGTTCAGGGGTTTCCCCTAATTTAACGTGGTGATTGGCTGGCTGGGGGGATAGAGAACAGCGAGAAGCAGGTATGGCATTGATCTAGTTCCCACAAGAGGCACGAAGGTCCAACGAAAATGTCTATTGCGACTTCGACAGACCCAACTGCTCACGTGACGTACAGTCAAGTTGTGCGTACCCACAACAATAAGAAACCCAACTTGCATCTTCGAAAGACCTGTGTCGCTGTCGTAATATTCAAAATCATGCAGGTTGCCTCAAGCCCAACAAATACGAAGCAACGCAGTATAATAGAATACTGGCGCTGTATCTTCGACCAACTCATTCCCTGAACCGCTTACGAGCTTACTTGCGCCTCCGAACAATAATCAACGATTACAGAAACGAGCACGTGGCGAACCGAAAAACATCCTTTGCGAAAATGATCTATCGTCACCGTTGAGAGAGAAAAGCGGAGCCAAATCAGCTCCAATTTGATATGCTTACCTGCACACCAACGTGGAGCGCCAAAATTAAGTCTTGAGCGAATTCGCTCCACGTTATTTTTTATCGAAAACGACTCTAACGATTTTGATTACATATTTTGAGTGGACAGCCAACCAAGTGACACAACGGTAATATGAAATTTTCATCCGTGAACGAACGACTAGAAAAAACATTTCGACAAAAATCGTTTTTAGTATACGTTTCTTTCTTATAAATCCCGCGTTTGAGATACAAGCGGTTTCAAATTGTGTAGTACGGTGGTAGTTTAATAGTCATTAGAAAATGAGAGAGAGGGAGCGAGAGAGAGAGAAACAGAATAATAGAATATTATTGAATAATAGATCCCAGCTGTCGGCTAGGCATCTAATGTTGGGAACGAGTTGTTACGACGCACACGATACTGAAAGAATTACAGGAAAAAAATAAGTATGTACAGTTCACGAACTAAAAACAATAAAAACAGGAAGGACATATCTTACTAACAGCCGAATTTAGAAAAAAGGGGGAAAAACGGGTGACATTTAATGGGAGTATACACTTTTCAAGTTCGTTTTAAAACAATCGTACGCTTTCAGTATAAAGCACGAAAAAATCTGGCGACCCGGAGACCTCAACTCGTTATCCAAGCGCTTGTGGAGAATGTGCAATATATACGGAGGGCTTCTAGTGGTCAGAAACGGTCGAGGTGTGGGACCCTGAAGTGCAAATCTCGTAGGGTAGTCTATAGCAGGAGGTTCCTCGCGAAGAGTTGCTTGAGAGAGAAGTGAAGGTTCTCTCTGAAGAGATCAGCGGAGGGATATCTGCGTGGCTTACAGGCCATAATTTGCAAGCTGGGTTTCTGGACCATACAGATTTTATTTAAGTGAGAACTCAGTGTCCTTCCCCACTCAATAATGCCATATTTCAGCACGGACTGTACGAGAGAGTAATATATGGTTTTTAAGGTCTTTCCGCTCAGCACTTGCCTAATATTATAGAAAATCCGGGTGAATTTACTAAGGTTCCGAACCACGGAATCCGCATGCCTTCGCCAGGCCTACCCAAAGGGGGACAAGCACAGGGCCCCATATGGTGCGAGTGGATTATCGAACAGCCCGACAAGTGGTGCCTGAAATTGCCATAAATTTACTCTTTTTTATATTGAGAGTTAGCAAACTTTCAGTTAACCGCTCATTCACCTTGGTTTCCGCTCGCTTAAATAAAGGACATCCCACGAAATTCGGTAGTTCAAACTTCGTTTCTTCGACTAACATTTTTGATAGTGTTCACTGAAATTCCTAAATTATGAATTTGAAGAAAAACAAATGAAGTGAACTAAAGTTAACGTACCTGTTAGGTGAGTCCGTCTCCTCTGGCTTGTGAGTTACTGTGGGCAAGCGCTTTCGATGTAAAGACATCATCGTCTGGCCGTTAAGTCAGTACTGGAGTCAGTCAGTTGGTCGTGTATATACAAAGAGAAAGGTGAAAGGGGTGATGGAGCGTCGGGGAAGGGGCGGGGAGAGGAGGTCATGTACCTCTGGGAGGAAACCCCCTAGAGGTGAATGGAACGTCTTGAATGATGATCTGTCAATTGTGGAATCTACGTCTTTTTTGTATAGGGTGGTCTGTAAATCCGTCAGTTGGTTGTTTTCGTTTGTGTAGTGTTTTGAGTGGTGTGAATATGGTGTCGCATTTTGTGTTGATTTGTTCATTTATGATCTGTCCATTGAAGTTTTTTGTTTATAAATTTCAATGTTTTCTAATATGTTCAGTTTTCGTCCTTTGTATTGTTTGTGTAGGTATTTTGGTAGGTTCATGTCCAGTTGTCTTGAGGTGGTTGGCAAAGTTTGAATCGTCTTTGTTCCGACTAAGAGATTTAATGTGTTCTGAATATCTCGTCCGTATTTTTCGTCCTGTCTGTCCTATGTATGCGTTTTTGCAAGTACAGGTTATTTTATATACCCTACTTCGATCGAGTGGGTCTGTCTTTTCAGTCTTTGCAGTTAGTTTGGTTCTAAGTGTGTTGTCCGTACGTAGTGCGATTTTTATGCCTTCCTATCGGAGGATGTTAGTTATTCCGTATATTTTTGGTCCTGTGTACGTAAATGTGCGGCGTCTTGTTAAAGTCTGTGTATTTTTTGTTTTTGAGTCGTGTGTTTTGAAGTCATATTGTCTTAATAATTTTTTTTATTTTTGGAGTAACCGTTATTTTCTGCGATAGTATTGATAGTATCAAGTTCTTTTTTGTAATTTTGTTCGGATAGTGGGATAGTTTATTTTTTAGCCCAAAAATGGCCGAGAAGGCGAGACTACTCGCTTAGGACTTTTGATAGAACTCGCGAACATCACTCATACACTCTGAAGTCCCTCAATGATGCGGTCTCGGGTCGTATCTTTATCTCATCTTTACATCAGATTTCCCATTGTTACCATAAGATGAAGTCGCGCAATTTGCTGATGATGATTGCCATGTTATGCAAGGGAACATGAATAGGAATCAACAAATTTATAAAGGAGTGAGTCAGTCTAGTTGAATTGTGGTGCCAATAATGGAGGGCACATAAATCGAAAGTCGTCAAGTTCTCGTACAAAAGATATAGCACAGAATAGATTGCTTTTGAAGAAGTGATTGTGCCGCAGGCGGACGAGGGGAAATACCTTGAACTAGCCTCGGACAAACGGCTTACGTGGTCCTCACATATTTCTCTCCAACTCAAAAAACTACCGACACCGTATTAGGCAACTCAAGTTCCTCGTCTCTCCTGCCCTCAAGCTTAAAAGACTGGTCTACATTTCACTGGTTCGGACGATTTGGCTCTACCTGCGGCGGGTCATGGGGTTCACCATCGAAATCGCAAGTCAACAGAATTCAAACCATACAATACCGTGGTATGGTCTGGAACGTCGCTCTGCGCAAAGACCTGGACCTTCTGATCATGGATGGAACACTTAAATCGTGCTCCCAACAACTGGATAATACTCTCACCAATCACCCCAACCAAACCGCAAGGGTTATATTAAACCACGCCTCACAACCCCGCCACACAAGAAAACTGAAACTTAAGTTGAGTACAGGAGAACATTTGCTACCTATTAAATTATTCTCGTGTGTTCTATCATTATCGTTTTGATAACGTTTGAATATGTTATCTCGGTTAATTATTACTATTGGAAAAAGCAGGTACAATTCTGCACAAGTCTCGTGTTAATTAGTGCATGACATGTACAACAGCAAATCGTGGCAATAATCGTTGTAATCGTTGCTATAGTGTGTTGGAAGATACAAATAAAGTTTACGTTATCAAAAAAATGGCCCACACAGATGAATGTTGGTTATCTTCCAGTGTTTAGTGTTACTTGTGTGTTTCGTATGTTCTGAGGCGGAATCCGTAACGATTTAAGGGGATATTATCATTTTTGCTGCTGGTTCAGATTTCGAGGCATTCGATGGCCGAGTGTAGCGAATATTTTCCCAGGGTAACAACAGCTTTCCTCCTTCGACGGGCCCCCCAACGGATCTGATGCTCTTTTTCCCCTCTCCGCCGTTGCCCAACTGGCCGTCCGTCTGCGATTCAGCGCGATGACCTTTTTCTGAGCGGTCAACAGCTGATTGGAACAGGACGTAGTTATTTATTTGTCTTATGAGACCAACAAACCGTTCCTTCCTGCCCTTCCAACCCATTAGCTCCCAGTCCATTGTCCCGGGCTGACAACGACGACAGACGAGGACGATATGCGAATCTTATCCCAATCAGCCGAGCGATTGTCTTCGTCAATGCGGCGACAATTTGATCTCCTGCTGCGACCGTTTTTCAATAACCTCCGCCAACGGGACTCCGGTCAGTCGCCGTTCAATTAATAATAATCGAATGACGATTATGAGGGGTCATCTTATTGCAATTCCTATCATTTGTATGTCCAATTGCCTGAATGGAAGGAATGATGAGTGATTTGCACTGGTAACCTACGTGAGATAGATTAGCCTCGTTGTGATAGATACAGTCAATCCTGAACGAAAACCTGCACGGATTACGGCGACGTTCCATTAGGTTGTGCTTGGATCACTTACTTTCCGATTTGCTCCGAAGGGTGTGGCTAATATGAGTGCATCAGTAAGCAGGAATCTGTCTGAATGTTACACTGATCTCCTTAAACAAGCACTATTATATTTCTATTCAACTCTGTATCCAACACAACATTCCCCCTACAGAAGCACTGTTACGCATCTCTCTCTGATTCTGATACTATTATCCTGTCATGATGAGATAAACTAGTATCTTACAAGCGGATTTTACGTATGGGAAAATTCTTTTCCTCAAACCCACGTTCATTCAACGATTTGTATCGCTCCAGCAACTAATCCGATCAGCTTTTCACTCGGTTTATTATTATACGACCCTGGTAGACTAGTGTCAGGGCCGTTATTGACTAACCAGCCTGTAAGTAACCAGCCTGATTTTTGAAGACTGCCGAAGAGGTGACATCATTCAATTCGTTTCACTTTTATCTATTTGACCTTGTGGTGGAGAATGACAACTCATAATAATAAATTGAAATTTATTACTCTTGGGCTGGAAACGTGAAAACGACAAATCAGACCAAGTGTTGTCCTGTGCAAACAAAAAGTTAACTGTGCGGGAAACAATCACTGTAATTATTTCGTGTTCAAAGAAAAACAAATACGCTGGAGTTCACCGAAAATTAAACTATGTAAAATAGCTTATTGGACGGCTTGTTTCGTTTTCGTCGAGGTTTTCCTTCTGAATATCATTACGGAATAACTGTGATCGTAAACGATCCATTGAGAAAATAACGTGCATATTTTTTTTAATCAACTCAGTATTTTGCCTAAATTTTCTCTCAACAGTATAAAATATGCTTGATGTGACGCATCACACAACTGTCCTGAACTCCAGGTGTATTAATCGATTTATACGCCTCTAGCAACTAACCAAGTTTTTCACTCAGTTCATAAGAACTTGTTTGAGCTTAGTGCAACGTTGTATACGGAAAATAGGTTCGGGATTTTATCGGGTTGCCCCTACTTACGTCACGACCTTTATTACGACGTAACGTACCGAATCGCCTCAAATTTGATTTAATGTCGGAAACCAAAGCAAGAGTGTGAGCAAAAAAGGTATAAAAGTAACTGCAGTTACCATAGTGGCCAAAAACTGCTCCAACGATCTTAATGACATTTTTTGTAGGCACAGATTCGTAAGACATTTATAATTTTCATATGTAGGAAAATAACGAGAGCAACACGACAAATTATCAACAATTTCAATGAGTGTACAGATATCTCTTGTTCGTGTGGCTTTCAACTAGCGCGATTTTTTAGTTCGCTGGCTCGTCCTTGAATTTTGGACAAAATCATAGCATGAACGTTTTGATATTGGAAACAATCCGGTATTTGTTCAACTAGCATTTCGCACATGTAGATGAACCGCTGCAACGTTTCTGGCATTACATATCTGAGGAATCTCTTCTAAATCCTAGGGAGTTCTGGAATGATTGGCCAGAATGGTTTGAACTTGGTGCTGGACACGCTGGTCAATAATCTCCTGGAGAGCCGCTTGTTGGCGTTCAATTGACTCTTCAATGTTCATCATTTCGGGTATTTGAGTCAGTTTTCAATTTAGGCTATGTAAAGTGAAATTTTGGCTGATTTGGGAATCTAAACGAGTTTTGTCTGCTACTATCGGAAGTTCGGGTGCTAAAAGTTCATAAGTCAATTCGAAAACAAACAAAATACAAGTTGTGACGGAATTAAAGATTCGTATACAATTTCACGTGGGGATGAAGCCCACAACGGAGAGATATTTCTTTACAGAAATAAAAACCAAACAGAAGGAAAATAACTAAAAATAATTGAAATATAGATGTATTAAAATAAAATAACAGACTTCTCCTTCCTATCCAAAATCTGAACCCAAAAGATATTTAAGAAAATAAGAATTAAATTAAAACGTCTTTCTACCCTACTTCTGGCATGACAAAAAAAACAAAGAAGAAACAAAAAAATGAACGCGACTTGCTGCCAGGGATCTTCTTTCTTCGTTCGAACCTGAAGCTCTCCAGAAGAACCCAATCAGGAATTGGAACCGAAAACGGGAAAACGACTTGAAAACGGGAGTCGGAACGAGTAAAAACGTCCTTTTTCGGGGAACGGGAACACGCGGAAGACAAAACCAAAACAACAACAACCCTGCGAGAGAAAGAAACAACACCCTCCTCCGCCTCTCATAAACCTCCCATCCGGTTATCACCTGGGAAGGCGCTGTTCCTAGCCTCCACCCTGGTCTGTTCCAGGCGCCCAACCGCATTTGTAAAGTAACCCGTTACAAAGTACACTAAGATAAACAAGATAATTAACAAATTAATGAACGTAATAAGGAAATGAAAGTATTCTAAGACATTCCAAATAAAAATTACTTCTCGGCATGAATCTTTCGCCTGGTAATAAGATTTATGAAATAGCGATTTCAGCGCAGTTTGTTCCTGATAAATGACGCGTACAGTTTTCGATCTGATTTTCTCAAAAACGAATAGGGTTCTGCCAGGTAACTATTCCCTACATTTTGTTTGCCATAAATGTTTTCGTAGAAGTCCGTTGAACGAAGATAGAGCGCTCGTATTTATAGCAGATCGTCTAAATTGCGTAGATTGCGAAAAGTTTTGTTATCGGAAATTATCGCGTTTTATTCTATTACGGACTGGCAGGTTCGACCAGTCTTTATAAGCACGTCGTTAGTCATAAATGATTACCTGACTGTCCGTTGAAAGGTGACGAAACCGAAAATACGTTAAAATAAGGTTTTTTAGCGTTTCCAAATTGGAAGGCAGTAAAGGAGGGATTAAATTTTATCAACCTAACGAAGTATTTTGTGGTACTCTATACGCACACTTTGTACTTCACAGCCATATCTCTACTCAACGCTCTATCAATTTTTGATGAAACTCATGGGATACTTTCTGCTAATTGGGATTGCGTTTTTTTTTAGAAGCACGTTAAAAGAAGCCCCGAATATTTTGCTTACCCTTTCACTTTTTATGATCAATTCCTCAACGATTTTCGACTCAGTTCTCCTTAAGTATTTTCTAGAGTGTTTAACAATTTTCCTCTAGTCGTAAACTATTTTCTAAAATGTTTACTCGAGTGTTCCAACATTTCAACGCAATTCACTCAATTTCACTACGGCTGTGTATCATAGAATTTACTGGGGCGCGGAGAGATGTGTGAAACGTCAAACAGCAGCGTTCAAAATTCTCCTGGAGGTCTCACACGAGCAAGAACTTGGCGAAATATGTAGTTTGGTGAGGCTCCAAAGTGGCGAGCGTGAGCCCTCTCAGACACGAAACGTGATTTGTGTTGATCTTACAGTTCGCGGTTCGGTTGTAATCCAAACAAGTAACATACTCCGGTCCCAAGATTTGAATCAGATTAAGTCTCCAAGACGAGGTGCATCAAAGTTCGATTGCAACCGGCCCACAAGTTCGTTTTTTCATTCCCAAGACAAGGCGTTTAAAGCGCCACCAGCAACCAGGTCATTCCGAACAACCGACTGAAGGTGCAGCGTTTCAAAACAAACAAAAAAGGCCCCCCTTTAAAAGGACGGGTCTGGTTCGGAAGGTTCCGGCCTTTAAATTTGCTGTCGCTACTCTGACAAGGAGTTGAATTTTAAAAACCCGGTTAAATGGACTGGGAACAATGGAAATGACACTTCAAGAGTTCTGAGTTGACAGTATTTCAGAATTTTTGGGGGCAGCGTTTCGTAAACGACGAGTGATTGAACGGCAAAGGAGGTCGCCCGTGTTTTTAGCAAACAAGAGCGAATCATTATAGCAATTATTCGAATACTAACGCCAATTGAACAGCATAAGCGGATTCAATGTTGGTAAATGAGTAACAGGACACACGACAGATAGGAAAAAATGAAATACGAAATAGTTTAAACGTTGTTGGAATGGCGGGAGGAGGGGAGAGAGAGAGAGAAAAACGTATTTTACATTTTACTATACATCTAGAAGTGGCAATATTCGGCATTTCAGCGTCCACCTAACTAGTATTGTTCCACACATAGCAATTTATTTTTATTTTTTACTTTCCTCAAGTGTACGGGAAAATTGCAGCCGTGTAAAAAATATCTGGTGGGTAGTCTGGGGACACACAACTTCCCTGAACCCCCGTGAATTCGACGACCTGCAATATATACGGGCGCTGTATCTTCGTTAAACGCGTTTCTACGGAAAATGTTATAAGGAACAAAATGTAGTACTAGTTAGTCGAAAGTACTCCGTAAGCTTGATGAGAAATCGTTCGGGCCGTTATCGAGAAAAATGCAATGGCGACAGATAACATTTTCCGAGCTATCACAGAATATATTTCCGTTCAACAGATAGATACACAAATAATCACTCAACGCAAAATGGGTATAGGTTATAAGAATATTATTACCTACAAATTTGGATTTTTATCTCTGTTCATTGGACTGTCAGTGGAACATTTATTGGGAACAATATATAGGTATCGATTATTTAAAGATCCTGAGATTTTGTTGAAAATCGTTGCAGCTGTTTTGCCAAAAAGCGTAAAAAGCCTATTTTTGCTTCGTAGGCCTAAATCACCGTTCACCAAACGGGGGTGCTATCTAGTAGAAGATAATTTGGAAGTTTAATCAAAATCGTTAAAGCCGTTTTCGATACAAATGCGAAAAACCCTAGTTTTTGGTACATTTTCGTCTCCCGCTCCTCTTTCCAATAGATGGAAGAACCAGTTCAATCGGTCTAGCCGTTCTCATGCAGATTGAACTACTAAAACACGCACAAATTAAGATTGTCGGGTTCAGTAAATATCTGAAGAAAACCCCACTTTTTTTTACCCTTTTAGATCGTTCAAAGTAAACTTTTCATTGAATTTTTTTCCATCGATTTTACGACGATAACGTCGATTACCGAAATCAAGTAAAATACCAGCCCGATTATATTCTGTAAAATTGCTATTGCACCACTCACTTTTTGTCATTTATTAGCACCAAGTCAATGTTCATTCATCATTGAATTTATCCAACTACCGTCCTAACTTATTCCACTACCTACTTTTATTTCGTTTCCCGAGTATTTTCGCATGATGTTCCGACGATTGTTTTCAATATTCTCAGCACCACGAAATAAAAAGAAAACTGCACTGGCTTTTTTTGTTAGTTTTCTTCAAATCTGAACGTATTTAAGTCTGAAAAAACGGTATGTATGTTTACGTTTGGTGTAGATCAAGAGGAAACCACTGCAGTCAGCTCAAACTTGATGTTCAGCCTGCACATCAACGCAGGGAAGCCAGAATTCAAAACAAAACAACGTTGTTCTTTTCGAAAACAGCGTAAACGATTTTGAGGATATTTTTTCTGTAATTAAGGGGGAGAAAATTAGGGGCAGCACAATAAATTACCGACAGTGTTGACGGAAATCAATTTGGGATGTATCGCACTTAATATTTTAAAGCATTCTCAACGAGTTGTAATTGTGTTTCCAACTGTTCTGTACGATTCAACTCAAGGCAATGTTCATTTTCCTTTTTCTATTCATTCAAAATTTTCATGACACATTGTAGATTTCCATGAATTTTCCAATTGTGGTAGCGCTGGATTAGAAGGTGCGTGTTGGGCAAATTGTTCAACTTTCGGGGTTTTGAAATTAATTATTGATGGGAGTGGGGTGGGGGGTTCAGCTGCAAAATGTTCGCATTTATGTGCGTACAATTATTTCCTTTCAATTTACTCTTTGGTAGGCGAATGTAAAGCCACACCCCCGTTTTATTAAACCGTTTCTTTTAGTATTTTTTACCAGACCTATTTTTGTGCACGATAATAATCGAAAGCGACAACGAGCTGACAATATCAAATAATTCTTACAAGCGTTAACGAGTAAAACTTGACTGTCGAGTTCCCACGAAAAGAGAGGTATTGTCCTATATCTGAGCATGTTATCTCCCGGTTAAACAGACCCAGCCCATTACTGAGCATCGGCAAATTGATAACGTCCGAAAAACTGATAAGAAGGAAGGCGGAGAATCAGCTGACTGAAGTTGCGGACGATAATGAGGGTCCTGAGGTTCGCTAACTGGATAGATCCAGAATTTATTGTAGCCGCAGACCAAAGGGGTTCCTGAAGTGTCGCCGTGACGACTGTATGGTCGAAACAAGGGCCTCAGCCGACGAGCAATTAGTCGTGAAGCTGTCAGTTCAGAGCACAAGGTTATACGATTTACACATGTATTTTTATGTGATCTGTCGACCTTTTTCATTCAATTCCTAACAATTTTTAATGGATTTGTCTACCATTTTACTACAGTTCCCAAAAATGTTTTCTACTTTTCGCATTTTTCTCCGAAACGGTTTTTTTCTAAATAAGTATATCCATGATAGTTCGGTTAACGGAGATGAAGCGAAAGGTTTTTTCATTTTTTGAAAAAATGGCTGTAACAATTTTCATCAAACTCATCAGTCTCTTCAACTATTTAGTAACTGTATATTGTTCTCCAAATGTTCCTATGACTGTTTGTTAGACAGATAGCCATCAAGAGCTGCGAACTGTTTTATCTTTTTCGAAACTTCCCCAGTAAACGTGTAACAAACACAAAGCAGTTGTCTAGCGGAATGTCCTCTGGTGACTAATTCCCTTATTTCGACACCACAACCATTCTTGTGAACGGAGGTTTAAGCCACGATATATCTGTAAGCAGTTATCTGTGCTGCTAACAGTTTCGAGAGTAGCCAGCACTTTTACAAGCAGTCAACAGTCTGGTAAACACCTATGAGTTCCACGAGCAGCCGATGGCGTTTCTGCAAGCAATCAGAAGTTTAGTATGCAGCCGGCAGTTCCGTGTACAATCGCTAGTCTGGTAGGGGAGTCGACATTTTTACAACCAGCCGGGGATCCCACGAACCAGGTTCATGAGAACCGCTTTCTTTGGCTCAAGTTATGAACTGGTATCCACGAAGTCTTCTTAATGGGGATTTATTGTGTCGATAGAGTCCTCCTACTCGTCGCCGTTAAACCTCAAAACGAAGACAAAGCTATTAATTATTCTCGTTAATAATAACCACCATTTGATGATTCTCAAGGTCGTTCTTATGGGGGAACTTCGGAAATGGTCTTTATTGAGTCAAACGTGGAAAAAGGATCCGTCCAATTGCAAGATGAAACGGGTCGACGTCCCGTCGCCGATCAATTAACCGTAAGACCTCTGTCTCATTTGTTGAAACTCTTCCCACGGCGGTGACATTCATGAATTATCTGGCCCCCTGCCAGACATCACTCGGAGCTAACGAGGAGCGGCGCAGTGAACCGACAGCCTCTTTGTTTTGAATAATAAAATTGATTTCGAGACGTTCATCAAAATTATTGAGTCTGAAATTGAGTCTTGTCAGATCTGCTTATTAATATTTACTCAACAATAAGAGCTGTTACTTAGTTCCTAAAGGCAGGCGATGTTTAGACGTCCGTTGGAAGGGCAGTGAAGGGTTCGGTTGAAGGACCAGACACAGCCACCAAGTGCATAATTTTTTAAAAACAATAGTCATTACCTAACGTTAGTTCTACGATGAAAGTAAATATAAGACTAAGAACGAAAAAGCGTTTTGCTCCTTTTTCAAAAACTTTGATTGAATTAAACATGTTTTGCAGAAACACTTACAGCTTCGGCCGAGTTCTCGGCTCAACAAGTTTGCACAAGCCTGTTCCCCGCAAACGTTCCTCTGGCACTTAATGAAATAGAATAGAGTAACTTAGGAATGTTAATACGGAGCAACCCCATAATTTCAGGAACGTTAAGCGCTACCAGTTTCTCGCCATAAAACGTTGAGTTGAATTGTTACAGATTCACATAAATCCAGTTCAAAACATATTGAATCAGTTGCTTGGGTGGTTAAAACCCATGAATGACCGGTTATTCTAACTATTGACCAACACGCCCTTTGACAACATTTTTCCACAGCGTGTTCCCATAGGTTCAGAACAACCACCGCGATTCTTCCGAATACAGTCAAATTGACGGTCCCATAAATTTACTTGATACAGGATGGGGCACAAGTAAGGGGAAGCTAATAAATTCCAGAACATTGAGCACTACCAGATCGTGTATAGTGTGTTAGTTGGCAACGCGACAAAAGTCGTTGAACGTGCGAGGGATTAAAGAAAATTGCATGATCAAACATTTTCAGTTTAGTTTGGCGCCAAACAACGCTTGTGGCAGAATCATGATGCATTGGGTGAGGGGAGGGGGAATCAAATAGGCAAATTGGGTTGAATCCCATTGATGGCAGGAGAGGATGCCTAACCTTTACCCTTTTCTTGCCACACCGCTACCAAATGGGGGATTTTTTATCGAAACCACGAGCCTTCACGATTCCGGCTCCACGGCTTACGGCTAGCAGCACAGAAGTTTCGTGTGGTGTCGTTTTATTTGACTTCAGCTCGGGCAGCCTGAATTGGTGGCAGGCACCCGGTGCAGGAGTTGCCGTAAGGAATTCTGCCTGTTTCTTTCCCACGTGGATTTCGAGGATTGGTCTGGCTCCCGTCCTCCGAGTAGAGAAAGCTGACGAGTCGAAGGAAACCTAAACTGCAATCCCTTCGAGAACCAGGTACTTGTGTCCTCACGCTAGGAAGTAGCTTCGACGGCTATCCGTCAGAGTACCAGACTCCTTCCAGGCACAGTTTCCCTGTAGCAAGCACCTTGTGGAGGTGAGGTTGCCTTGACCAGTAGAGGCCCCGTCGAGAGGGGTGTTGGCTTGGCAATCGATATATTCCCACATCTGGTTCTGCGAGAGGGAACAGACAGAAGCAGAGAGATAGTGAAAGAGAGAGGGAGAGAGAAAGAATAACCTACAGTTTCGGTATTTTCGGTTTGTCTTCCCATTTGATAATTCTTTGTTCGTCAATAAAGTATGACATGGGTATGTACTTAGTAATATCAGGATCAAATGTTAATGCGATTTTGCGTGTGAAAATCGGATTGGGAATAGCAAATGATTAGCGAGTAAAATATATTGTGGACGCACGTATAGGAAAATTCTTACATCCTGATGCATTCACATTTCCTTGTCTCTTAATTTGGAGCTCTGAAGATTAGTATATTATGCAGTGATTTGTACACGAGTCTATCCTACAACATGGATTACTTCTCAATATGCTTTAACGTGCGAGAAAATCCAAATTGTGCCGATTTTACGTCGCGCGTTGGTCGGGGTTTTTGTCGATATAACTCCCTTGGGAATGAGGACCGCTAATTTCAAGGCTTCCTCCGTGTCCAGGTGTCAGTCTGAAGCCAAATCCTCGGCCTTGACTCGATCTCTCACAGCGCCATTCAATGGCACATCAATATCTCACGCCGATTCGGCAAGTGGTTGAAACGAAATTGAAGAGAATTGAGCGTAATAAGAAAAAACTTGGTGGAATTGATAATTTTCGACAGGCAACGACTTCCCACCGAGTCGCTGCCCACGGGAAGTCTTTCCCACTCGTTCCACCTCTTCTTTCCTCACCTTGAGCGGCGCTTTCCTTGAAAACAGTGAGCGTTCGGTTTGTGTGCTGTGAAGTGTACAGTGGCAGTGCTTTCAAGATTTCCGCTACTGCAACTAGTGCTTCGAACAAAAAATGCTGTACGTCCCCATATTATTTATATAAAAAACGATTCAACTCGATACGCATATTCCACGCATTTAGCGCTATTTTATTACAAGCTCCGAACGCTAATTCGGTAAGTCCGTTTTTGTTAAAAGCCGTTTAGAATGAAACTGCAGAACCTCACATTCTTTACAGAATAAATCGTCAAAACCGGAATGAAAAATCTAGTAAAAGTTGTTGAAAAAGCTACGAAAAACGTTCCTTCGCGAAGCCGTCCTTATGAGCAATTTTTCCTGCGCCTTCGGACGTGGTCAGTATGTGTCTATATGATCCTGGTGGAACTCTTATATACAAACTGGTGTTGTTGGTTTGTTCCGCAGTTTATCGGGTTGCGCCGATTCATGTCCCGACTTTTTTGGGGTTATCAACTTACAGGTATGACCTATTACCGTCGGTTTTTTGACGTGTTAACTGCTCTGGGATTATCCAGATAACGCTGCGAAAACGTATAGTACTAGAAACGACCAGAGTTTAAATTCCGTTCTTTCGTAGGTCGTTCCTAGTTATCGTCGGCAGAGCGACGTATGAGCGGGATTTATAAGGAAAATATTCGGTGAGCAACAACACACAACTTTTCGCAACCCCCGTTAAATTCGGTAGAAACATATATGGAGAACAAAATTTAGGTACTAGTTAGTTGAGACTACTCCGTGAATTAGATGAAAAATGATGATAATGTTCAAAAAACATTATTTTCGACACTTTTTGATTTGTTTCTCTGTTCAATGGACTGCCAGAGGAACATTTATTGAGAACAGTATTTAGGTATTCATTATTTAAAGACATCCTGCGGGCTTGTTTAAAATTGTTCCGGCTGTTGAGCCAAAAAGCGTAAAAACCTATTTTTGCTTCGTAGGCCAATATTTCCGTTCACCGAATTTTCATGGAGATACTTATAGAGAAGAAAAGTCCGGTTCTAAGTAGTAGAAGATAATTTAGAAGTTTAACCACAATAGTTTTAGCTGTTTTCGAGAAAAAATGCTAGTTTTTGAACATTTCTGTACCCCATCGATGGAAATCGCTCATAACCTCATTTTAGCGTCTACAAAAGATGAAGAACAAAAATTAAGAAGAACCAGTTCAACAGGCTGAGCCGTTCTCTAGTAAATTAAACTGCAGCCACACACAGACCACGCGCGGAAAAATTGGGGTTTTCGGATTCAGTTGGCCTCGAAACGTAATGATCTAAAGAAACCCTCAGATTCTTTTTGACTAGAATGAAATACTGTCCTTCGTTTGGGCCGCCGAAAGTAAAAAGAACCAATTGGTCCGATCACAAATACACATTCTTCTTCTTATTTCGTGGCAATCATACGCTACTTTTGACCGTAGTTTTTTAATTTTTTCAGTAAAACATCACCTCTCCTCGTCCAATTTTGATTATCAATATCAGTCTTGGGAATTAAAAAAAATGTAGTGCTCACCCATTTTGAACCCCATAATATTATTATTCCGGATGTTGATGGGGTAATGACGGATACATGTGTATATCTATGACTCACTAGGGAATACCATACAGTAGATTTGAACGATTTGAACAACAAACAATTTTTCTACAGTTTCTAGTATTCCCAATATATTTGTAACTATAGTAGTTAACTAAGAAAACTTTGAGCTTTTTCTGCTCTGTAGACTCTTGACGTCCTAAGTAACGTGCAAAGCTTGAAGGTATGGGAGGGGTATTATTGATTATTGGAGATAAGTCATCAAAAACGTGTGGACAGACTAATGTTTTAAATTTTCGTGGTAATGTCGTTATAACTTCTAGTGAGTAGGGGACATTATTGCCGCCTAATTAGCTCTGTAATATCCGCGGCTTCAACTGTCGCCTTTAGAAGCAGCGGGAGTCGCGAGTAGCGCAGCAGGACGTCGCTCGAGAGCAGCCAACCCTTTTTTTCTCTTTAGAAATTCGCCGGAGAGAGGGAAAGAGTGAGTGTGAGTGAGCGAGAGTGAGATGAACGATTTCGCTCAAAAGGGGGCCCCTCGAAACCGCATGAAAACTCGACACGAAAATTGTAAAGTGAATAAAGAAGAAAGAGAAACACAAGTGGAAGGAGTCGGCCGATGGGAAGTCAATGGGAAGGCGAACGTGAAAGATGGTTTAAAAGGAGGGGGAAATAAATCGATGGGATTCCGATTGAGCGGGTTCTTTTTAAATAACGAGGCTTCGACTGTGGGAAACGGGAGGAGACCGTAAAAAAGAAAACGGCAAGTTGAAGGATTGCCGACTTCGAACGCTGCGATTTACAACTTGAGAAGGTTTACGGCTTCTAGAGCTCGAGTCAAGTAAACTGCAGGGCTCTAAATTTAATACTGGGGGCTCTGCAGTTATTTTTCGTACCCCGGCTACACCTTTGAACTTGACGTAACGCGGGGCTGAAGGAATGACGGCCGATAAACGCGAGTCTGAAACGAAACCCACGCATCCAGATGGATGTACAAAAATTCTGCTACCCTAGTAGCGACAGTAGCTGCACCCACCGCTGAAGCCGAGATACTTGTCAATGTTAGGGAGCTTTAAAAATGAGTGTGCAACCCTGAAAGTGCACAGTTACTACGTGTTACCAACAGTAGCGGGAGAGAAGCAGTTGTTTTCCAACACGCGTTATTGTAAAACCTTAGCTCTTGCCCCAATTGAGAAATCCTGATACTATAATTCTGTTAGTGCCTACTGTCAAACTTCAATTTCTCTATAAAATCGATAATGACTCGCAAAGTTGACCGTACTATTAGACTACTTATTAAATTGGGAAGTTCTCCTTAAATTTGACCGCCTTCGGCATGTTATTTGGAAACACAGTTAACGTACAAGGATTGTGAGACAATTCGCCAAGTACGTTACACTTGGAAGGAGCTGCCTGTTGAGAATCTAAAATTGAGGGGTGGGAAAATATAATTGGGAAAGTGCGGGAAAAGGGAAAATCCGTTGTCAATTGGAAATAACTGAGGAGTGGGACTTCACACAAGGTACACCGTAGGGCCGGTGTGTACCTTTAAGTGCGTGAGCGAATATTCCGGAGTCAAAGACCCAGCTAATTCGACCTGCTGAACATGGCATATAGGACATTTAACGCTAAAACCAAAAATGTGGTCAAAATTCGAAAAAAAAAAAGTGGAAGAACGCGGGTTTTAAGGCAAAACCTGTGGGTGTTTTCCCAAAAGAAAATTTAAAGAGTTGTGTTAGTCATGAGCTTTTATATGAAGAAGAACAGTTTATCAGGAGAAAGGTAGGAAGAAGAGAAGTTTTCGAATTTACGTGTGTTTACTTTCCTTAGCCCATCGTAATTAGTACCTACAATTAGCTACGAAATACTTTTTCTTACATCGTTTCAAGTTAGAAACTGTTTAAAACAGTCCTCGCCACAACCTGACTCATCTTGTGGCAGTGATGTTGTCTCTCAGGACCAAACGTTGACGCTTCAAAATGTCGAGAGTCGCGATATATTTAAGCAAGCTGTATCCAATAAAAGTGTACAACTCCTTTCTTTGACGTCGGGATTGAGATAATTTTTTAAAGTTTAGTTTTGTTTTGTTTTTTATCTTTTTTCGAGGTGCCCCTTCGTGTGCCTTCCACCTCCCCCTCGCTCCATACCCACGCCCTTCCCTCCTCTTTCTCGCACTCTCTCTCTCTCTCTCTCCTCCTACACCAAACCGTCACCTCCAGTTGATAGTTGATCAAAAAGAGGAGCAAAAAAAAAGGAAATGGAGAAAGAAAAGAATCAAAGAGCGATGCTGTGATGGCGGTGGACGGTTGGAAAATGTTTTTGTAGGGCTACTGTGAGCCCATGTGGCGCATATGGTGCCGTTTGTCGAGGAAAAGACTTGAGTCAAAACCTTCTTTTGGGGGCTCCTTTACCCCCTCTATTGCTCATCTCCTTAAATCATTTCGTAGCCCACGTCAATTAGCTTTTGTGAGACGAAAACCCGGTACAGGTGCGACTCATCACACAACTTTCCTCGCCTCAAGGGTAAATTCGACTGTTTTCCGACACCTTCCGTCGATTTACTTTTTCAGCTCTCATTCAAAATTAAAAAGAAACATTTGCAAGTGTTTATGGTCAATAATCAACGTCTTTGCTCAGCAGTGAGGTTATTCGTTTGTATAACCCCAGAGATATAAACCCCAAAATAAGGAGTTTCACATATACTACAAACATTCCAATCACAGGATGTCTTCAACGAGTCTATACCTACATATTGTTCCCAATGAATGTTCCTGTGGCAGTCTGTTGAACTCAGATGACACAAAATATTCTTAAAAACGCATTTTCTTGTGATTCATAAGTATGAATTTTGATCAACCTAGGGAAGGGTCTTTTAGCAATCAATAACCGCATTTTATTCCTAGATACCATTTTCGTGACTATCCATTGAGTAGTGATGTGTGTCAAAATACATGATAAAATGAGCTTTGCCGAACGTTATATCAAATTATCCGCTGCATAGGATCACACACCTATCCGCAATCCCCGTAAATTCGACGATACGCTATATATGTATATACGAGCGTTGTGCAGAAAGAAATGTGGTTACAGGAGAGAAGACACTGCCTGACACTTTATCAGGTTGACCAAAATCAGCTATGTGGTTACTCCTTAAGCTTCGAAAACGGTAAATAAACACTCATTTTTGCCACATTGTTTGTTTTCTCAGTTCAGTGGACATTATATATAGCTCCCTGACAATTGAGATGAGCACCGAAGCTTACTGACCTGTTGTGCCATACTAATGTCTCACAGGACCGTGCCTAGCCTCCCAAGGAATGCAAGTTATTTCCTGTAAGAGTCTTCTTTGCTGTCCACCCTTGGAGAACTAGCTTGTTCCTCTGAAGTCTTTTGCACTGTGGCAGGACGTGGTAGTGGGCCTCCACTTAAGTCCCACACCACCTACACTGAGTGGTGCCGGCTATACCCATAGCATACATGTGTTCGTTCATATTGATTTTTGTTCCCTGACGATCCCCAAGCGTTTGGAATGACTCACTCGCACTGCACTCCAGACTGTCTAATGCATTCTTCTGGTATATTCTTCCAAAACCCCATGACTAGTGACAGTGAAGTCCCAAAGTGGGGAGATGGCGCCGCAGGTACAGTGAACGAACCGAGTCTGGCCACATGGCCTACCCTATCATTTCCAGTGATCCACGAATCCAATACGCGTTAACTCTCGTGTTTGCAGAGGAGTTATGTCACATCCTGCACTCCCCTTGGCAATGATTGCATAAATGTCTGCAGTGGGGCCCAGGGCAATGTACGTCCCAGAGCCCGAGTTCTGGAGTTTTCGATCCATCTGTGTAGATGTTGATACCATTAGGTGGCCGAAGCCGACAACTTTCGCTGGTCCATAGGCTCCATTCTGTTTGCACTTTGTATTTCCTATCAAACTCATACATGGGCACCATCATGTCAGTGCCCATGCTGAGCTCGTGAGGATTCCAAATTCCTGAATGTAGCCAGGTGCTCATCAAACGTCTGTGGCACCTTCCAAGCCTGGCGAGTCTGTACGCCATTTTCATAGCTTCTGCCTAGACAAATATATCAAGGGGAAGAAGGTTGAACATTTTTTCATGGTACTGGTGGGTGCGGGTTTCATCCCCCCCCCACCTCCCCGCTTTTAGTAAGCACCCCAGCCTTTGTACTTTGGCCAGGCTGCTACAGTTCTACAGTAGTAAGTAGCAAGTAATTAGACATCCTGTGAGTCAGGTGAAAATCGTTGAAACCAAAGCTTTCACCAAAAATTGAATTTGGAGGACAAAAATAACAATCATATTTTTGAGTTCACACAATTTTGACAGAAATATTTATAAAAAGTAAAATGTATGTACTGATTATTTAAGAAAAATCCGGAAAAACCTAGTTATGGGTAGATTTTGCCGTAAAGATCTGAATAAAAATCAACTTTGGGATCTTAATAGTATACTTATCCGGTTCTAACGATTTTAATCGAGCGCACAGGTTATTTTACGTAACTAATACCTAAATTTTATTCTCTTTAAGCATTCCTGTTGAAATACGTTGAACGACGATATTGTACGTATCGTCGAATTTAAAGGCGACGGTAGTTGTGTTCAATTGGTTTTTTTTTTCTTCGTGAGGGCCTTGATGCATTGAGTTTAGTTACATCTTGAGCCCGTTCCGATATTAACAATTACAGTTTGATGAACTTCCGACGGACCACTTTGTAAACAACGAATCCAGCAACGTCACCTGCTTCTGTCAAATCTCTCGTTCCCATTGAGCTAGTTACATAAACGGGCGTTCTGCCGGAGGGCCGTTGAATGCAAATAACTTTCGAAAGAGAATTTGAATGAAGTCATCGATTGAAGGACTTGGAAAAGCGTTTGGGTTTATTTCATTCACTTGGGCTTATCTCCAGCTCGTCTTATCAATTCGTCTTGAAGGCGTCTGGTTTGAGCCCATTGAGACGATACGGGGAAACATTGAGGTTTATCGAGAGGAAGTGCAGACCTCCTTACGCAAGAAAATAATGAGAGCGGTTCCGAGAAATCCGCGAAATTGAACGGAACTGTGAGGTTGAGTTTGATTTCCTCGGCTTAATACCATTGCCGATCCGTAATAAACTGGGAATTGTCGTGAGGGGGTTGGCGGCGAGTAGTTGCTGAATGTTCCACTGCCGAATGATACTTAAATCAATTAGTCCGTCGTCACCCAATACTGTTAATACTAATTCACGTAACAATAACGCCTCGTTACACAATCATGTTCGGAGTTGCCATCCGAACTAATCCTGTTCACCTCTAAGGAAGGTAAAATTCGAATAGTCGTAATAAAAATCGTTCCTTTGAGTGTTGCGTAAAAAAATCTCGTACGACGCATCATACCACTCTCCTCAACTGAACCTGTTTTACACTCATTTACTATGAACTCGGTGGATCTTAACATTCTTTTCTCTATGTTCCGTAACTCATCGAGTTTCCCCTATTTATATGGCCGCCTGTATTGAGTAACCGAAGAGCTGGCGATTTTCTAACAACGCTTTGAAAAAGATAGTTACTGAAACGACGATAGTTTGAATTCTAGGTTTGCCGAGGCTGCTCCTGATTATCCAGCGACCTCTATTTAACTTCCATCGTGTAGGGAGCAGTCGATAAAAAAGCGGGGTGGGAGGGGGGGATGTACCAAAAACAAAAGTTTATCGCGTTTTTCTCGAAAGTGGCTATAACGATACTTTTCATTACTATACATATCTCCATGAAAATTCGGTGAACGGAGATATAGGCTTATGAACCAAAAATAGGTTTTTTACGCTTTTTGGCAAAATGGCTTCAACGATTTTCACGAAACTTACCGAATGTTTTTAAATAGTTTAAATAGTAGTAGACCATGTCCATGCTCAGGTGTAGGGAAATCACGGCTCGGTTAGGAGAAAACAGCGTCGCAGCGGTTTTTGAGGCTGCCCTCAAGGGGGAGTACTTTTTCCTCTTTTGTAGCTACTGGTGGCTGACAAGCTGTTGGAAACGTTGCAGCTTGAAGGCGGCGAAGTGAGCGCGTATGCGGATGATCTTGCAGTGCTAGTGAGAGGCAAATTTGCCTGCACAGTGTCGGAACGGTTGCAGAGAGCTGTCGACATCATCCAAAGGAAGGACTTTTCATTAATACAGACAAGACAACCACATTTTGTTCACTAAACGAAGAATTCTAGAAATAGTACCGGCCACCATGCAAGGAGCATGGTACTATTGAGACAGAGGTGAAATACCTTGGGGTGATACTGGACAATCTGCTCACATAAATTAACACGTGAGATATGCGCTGCACAAGGCAACTAGAGCTCTGCGGGCATGTAGGAGGCTGTGCAGCAACTCATGGGGCATAACTGCAAAAATGATGTGGCTCTACAAGGGGATAATAAGGCCCTGCGAAACACATGCACGGTGTGTGGTGGAAGACGACAGGACAGCTAGTAGTTCAGGGGAAGCTCCAACAACTGCATCGACAGGCGTATCTTGCTATTACGGGGGCAATGAGTTTCACATACACATTCAGAGGTTCAGATACCTGGGAGCGCTAAGGCTTTTGTGGACCGGAAATGTTTCCACCAGGACTAGACAGTTCAAGCTAGAAGAGGTCAGTTCAGTTGCCATTCAGTGTTAGTGTACACTCATGAGAGCGATGGGAGAAAGGGACGTTCCAAACTGAAGTGGGGGCGCCCTGCAGCGGTATACTGATGGTTCTGTAGTGGGAGGTAGAGCTGAACTGGGCATCGTAGGGCCTAACTACAGTCTTGCTAAGCTGCTAGGAGAGTACACCACTATAATGATCTACGCAGAAGAGATCCTGGCCAAAGGATTTAAGGGCAAGCGGATCTACATATTCTAGGACAGCCAGGCTGCCTTAAAGGCTATTGCAGCCTACACCTTCAGATCCAAGCTGGCATGGGAGTGTCTTCAAGCGCTCAAGCGAGGCTTTCCCTTATCTGGGTGCCGGCTCATAGGGGGCAAGAGGGCAACGAAAAGGCCGATTGCCTTGAATGCCCTACGTATGTATGACGAAAAGTCACCATGAATCGTCTGGTGGTGGCCCGATGGGAGACACCCCATTGGCATCGCCAGCCACGACTAAGGCAGGCGGAAAGGCTTGTTACGGCTTCTTGTCTAAGGGCCATGCTGACACTCTCCAGACAGGACCTGAGAGTTCCGATTAGCTTCCTCACTGGGCACTGGCCACTTAGGTATCACCTCAACAAGATGAGCATTTCAGAGGCGGTTGAGTGCAGACTGTGCGATGAGGAGGATGAGATGGCACAGCACATCCTACGTGACCGCCCTGCTTTGGCAGCCAAATCCTTTGAATACGGGTATGTACGACGTCCTCTTTGTCCCGTATGCCCTCCGAAAAGAGGAAAAAAAGTTAATACCTATATATTGTTCTCAATAAATGTTCCTCTGACAGCCCCGTTGAACAGAGATAAAAACCAAAATGTGTCGAAAATAATGGTTCTTTGAACAGTTTTGTAATTTCCCGAGTAACTGCATAACTGGATTTCATCAATCTTATGAAGAGTCTTCCAGCAACCTATACCCACATTTTGTTCTCGGTAATTATTTCTGTGTCTATCAGTTGAACGAAGATATAAGTCATGATAACTTGAAAACCGAGATTTGTTGAATATTAATTTATCGGTATTCAAACTTTCTCAAGAACAACTATGTTTCTGTAGACATGCGTTGTACGTAACTGCAGTGCCTGTATATTCGGTTGGTCATCGAATTTTCGCGGTTTACGGAAAGTTGTGTGTTACTACGCATCAGATATTTACACGATCACTGTTATTTGCTTTCCATACCCTTTTTGGGGAGCGGAAAGTAAAATGTTTGGTCAATGTTGGACGGCTCTCCCTTCTCATAGTTTTCGTTAGCTATTTCCCTCCTTATAGGGTATAAAATTGCTTTTAGTTTCTGGAAGACAGAAAATTAGCCTGAGGAGGGAGAAAGAAAAGTGATGGTTTGTTGTTGGCGAAGGCCAAGCGCAGAGGCAGCGGATCTCCCTCGCGATGCTCTGAAATGTTGAAACAGTCAGTTGACTAAACAAAAGGATGACGCGTTATTCTATTTCGAGATGGTTCTCCGGAGGGGTTTTTGCTCTATTTACTCGAAGATCTCCAAGTTCAAGCTCGAGAGAATCTAAGGGCTCGGGACTGACCTCTCGGATATCTGAGGTTACGGAGGATCGGAACCTCCAGAGCTTCGGGGCTCCAGGGCTCCTATCGCCGAAGCATCGACAGGCTGCTTACCCTTTCGAGATATCAAAAGTTCAAAGGATTTGAGTCAACGCCCCATCCGTGTGGTTGTTCACATAAGAATCGGCTTCGACTATCTTCTTTCGGGTTATAAACTTTAAACCCCTCTTCACGAGCTGGTGATTGAAGAGTTTGATAGATAATGGAATACTCGTAGTCTACACTAATTGGCCACAATGGGGAACAATGGGGGAAAAAACCTTTAGAACCCCACGACAAGAGCAGAGCATCAGGATCTCAGTCAGTGCCGTTTTTCAGTGAGCGCTAATTCAAAAGTGGACAATTTTTTCGTTCATTTTAGAACGGTTTTGACTCGATTTCGAAACAATTTGTATGGAATTCCTAATCGGACGTAAGGACCCTCGCCTCTGCACTGCTGTCATGTTCTGATTGAGGCTGAGGCCCATCTCTGTCATAAGTCCGATGACCCGATGCATCACCCGGTCCAGAAAAAGCTGTGCCGTTTCGTGGGTCCTGGCAGTGGGGATGGCAGCGACATCATCGGTGTAACGATGATGCGTAACGGTGTAACGGAGCAGCCGCCACCTCTGAGACACCTCTGGTCTCTCCTCTAACTGTACTGCTGGGCTGACAGCTCCGCTGCATCTTCGAAGGCTTCATGGATTCTGGGTTGCATGATCTTTTCAAAAAGGTTACCGCTAAAGCGACCGAAAGATGCAACCACCAAGCAGGCACTTTTATATTTATTGAGACGCACCTACTTAGCCGCAGGCTTGATTAAATTGAAAATACCGACATATAGGTAATGGATGAGACTATTGTCTTACGTTTTCTGGGAACGTTTGGAATTATGTACAGGGGAACACTACGAAAACTTTCTGAGGCTGCACCTGATTTTCTTATTACCATCATTAAACCCTCCCCATTGTTCCTTATTGAACTAGCAACGCGCGTTTTGGTAAAACGTTAGTTTCACGTGAGCGGGATTTGCGAGTAAAAACTGTACTGATTTTTGTTTTTTGTTTATTTATTATGCCGCTCTCGTCATTTCCTACCGATGGAAGTTTAATTTAAAACTAATTAACGGTGCATCAATTAAATTTGTTCACGCAAAAGATTTAATCTAAACCGTCGTTTTCGAAGAAAAAAATATTTGGTGTTTTGAGCGTTATGATAACTATAACTAACCATACCCGTATTTCGGAGTCCCACGTTGATAATCTAGTTGGACATCAAATTTGAGCGGGTTTGCCTTAGCTGACTCTCATCAATCAAATGGTGTTTTCGGATTCGAATTTGAAACTTTAAGACCTTTCCTTCGTAGGTCTAAGGAAAGTAAAAAGGTCCTTACCCTACATAGGCATGTAATACATGACCGAATGATCGACGGAGTTCCGACTTTAGAGGAACATATCTTAATGCGAAAAAGGTTCTACACGCAATTCGTATGGAAATGGCGGCTCAAGTTGCATGATATTTCAAAAGCGTTGCGACTGTTGCAAGGGAAGGCGTTGTACATCCTTCCTTCTCCAAGATGTTTATTCAGTTCCCAGACGTTGGCTCTGCTTTCAAGTGCAAAGGAGCCTTGAGACGAGCAAATGTATGTGCGGATGTCCGGCGAAGGATGCGTTTCATTGCTTCGAGAAATTAACGCCGGAGGGAGGACAGAGACATGCGTCTCACCTTGGCCTTGTCGCGGTCATCCAGTGAGAGTGTTAAACTTAAACCTTATCAGCGGGGAAGTGACTAGGAGCGCGGCGGACTGTAAGTTCCTTGTGGAGAGGGCAGGACGAAGACTTCTCACTGAACAGGAAAGCCGTCTCCTCCTGGAATGATCTCTGCTGCATGTTAAACAGTTTTACTTTTGAACGTCGACCATCCGACGATCTAATGGAATGCGGACCTCACTTTTTTGGTTCTGGCTCTCGTTATCTTCATCTTCACCTCAAGGATTTGTGTGGGCGCCAAAAAAAATTTTAAAAACATGCGCAGGTATCCAAAATTTCTGTGTAGGAGAGAAAACAGTGAACTCGTGGCAGCAACCAAATTGTCCTACCAATTAAAAGTGATTAGTTAAAAAAGGAATGTCCGTTGAAAAATGAAGTATTGCACTTGCGTAAAAACGTAAAGTTTTAGTAAAGTGACTTTATATATAGTCACAATAGTAGAACAAAGGAAATCATGTGGAGGGTAGCTATACGTCACACCATACATTACTTTCCACAACCCGAAGGTATTTTCACGTTTCGAAACCTACTGTTTCAATTCTATTTCGTATCTATTTAATTTTGTGTGTCTATAAGACAGTATCTACAGAAGCACTCCAAGTGATCACTGGAAGCTCCAGTGATTCCCCACTCTGGTATAAACTCTGTGCAAATCTCTTTACTGAACCAAAACTGGCCGCTATTGACGAATGGGCATTAGAGAATTGTGTTGATGGGAATCCCCATCAAAGGGACGTGACACGAATGAGTTCTTCCCAAACATTCGTGAACGTCTTGAGAGAGGGTGGGTTGAGCCAGACCACTGGACGAGCCAGTTCCTCGTGGGACATGGTGACTTCAATGCGCAGCTCCACTTCTTTTCTCTCAAAGACTCTCCATCATGCACGTCTTCCGCCTCCAGTGCGGAGGTAACAAGAAACCATGTACTGCTCCACTGCAGTTTCTACAACTGTGAGCGACGGTTGTTGGGAGGGCAAACGAAGTTAGCAGCATTGACTGCTACATAGCAAGCCTATAACCATTTTGCCGAGTTTGCTAAGAAGGCGATGGCTAAGAAATGTGGTCACAGTTGATCTGTCCTTTCGAAATTTGCCACCCAAGTAAATAGTTTGATTACCATACCACCTCAGGTCTGGGTTCAGTGGATGCTCTTGCATGATAGCGAAACTGCTACCTACATGACAGCCGTCTGGTAGTCAATCCACCGAATCGAGGCAATATAACCCATCAAGTACTCTGAACCGTCACCCAATGGCGCGTGAATGTCATCCTGCTGATGGCCACTTGGGGTGTGTGACACAATCCTCATGTACAGGGCCATTTACTTGGGCGTGATTGGCTACTATCCCGTTTTGTAGGGTAACAAATTCATAATCAATCAAAGGAGAATAACTGGCCCAATCCCAGAGATTGGAGAGTGAAAAGGGAACTTCCCCCCCTCTCTCAGCTGACCGAAAACTTGCCGCGCTAGATGTGTGGGCATTAGATAAAAAGCGAGCGAGATGAGAATCCCAGTCGAAGGAACGTGACACGTATGATTGTTTCCTCAACATCCGTGAACGCTTTATGAAAAAGTGGGTTGACCCAGACCACTAGACGAGCCAGTTACTCACAGGACACTTCTTTTCATTCAAAGTTGTTACGAGTAGTTTCACAAACCGATTCCAACCTCTAAGTGTCAACATGGTATATAAATCACTACTGATTCGACCGTCGGGCGTTCCCATCAGCGATATTCACTGAATCGCTGTCGCTCATCTCTACAACGAAGTTCCTCTACTACTAAAACTGGTTTGACGATAATTATTGCTGCCACGGTGAACTAGAATGAAGAGTAAGATTGACGATACACCAACAAGATATCGCTTTGGGGACCCATCTGAACCGTACGTGAAGGTTCAATTCAGTTTGCGTTACTGTAAAAACTGCCTCATGATTAACTTCAGCAATGGCTACATAATAAACGTCATGGCGAGAGTAGGAACAGTCTAATACGTTCCAAGACCGCAAAGCCGACAAGTTTCACGTTAATTTATGTTTTAACAAGTTCATTTACACAAAATGAAAAACAAAAAAAACTCGGTCTGCTGAGGAAAGTTGTGTGTTCCGTCGCACCAGATACTTAACTCGCTTTTTCCAGGATTCCTTACGGGGGACGTTATGTCTGCTCGATTGCGGGTAGCTCATTCATTACGCATTCTGATTTTGGCGTTACGGAATGATTTATTAATTATTTTATATCGTTATGATTTGTTTATTGTGCCCTTAGTGATTTATTAGTAAACTGAGGGGTAGCGGGCCGAAGTTCCGTCCTCCCTCACAAGACGAGGTATCTCAACCTAAACCATCCCCCCATCACGATATTAAGGGCCCCATTCCTCTCAATAACAAGAGGAGCCTCAACTTGTTTGGTAGGGGCCGCATTCCGGAGAGGGGGCTTCGAAAAAAGACCCGAAAAGGCTACAAATCTTCGGTTACTGCATTCATTTTTCAAACCCAACTCTAATGATTCAATTTTTTTTCACCAGTCGGCACCGTATTCTGTTACAGAGCTCCCCCGAAAGTCAATAGGCGTCTGCGGCTCTGATCTTCGGCTGCATTGTGACGTGTTTGGCCAACCCGAAATACTGTAGGGTCAAAGTCAACTGCCCCGAGTCCGTCGCCTTCGCTGCCGTTGGGCGAGGACGTCGTTTGCAGGATGTAAGTGGGAATTCAAAATATTTCACTGTACAAATTAGTTCTCAGATTATTAACATTAAAGTAGATAGTTAACATCAAATCCAATGTTCTGTGGTGGTGGGAGGCGGTCCGAGATTTCCTGACTTCTTCTTTAGGTATCTGCTGTCGATTTTTTGCAGGTAGGTGAAGGCAAAGCACGCAGAAAAATACTGAGTAGATTAAACTAAACACACAGGTACTGGTGATTTGTATCATTTTAGACACGCGCAGGCCGAATTAGTTACCATCTTGAGCTCAGAACTACATAGCTGTGGGAAAGTCCGGCCAGTTATTTCCTAGGCTGACCACGGTTTTTCAGTTTTTGGACTCTAAAATATCCATTTCCCACCTCTCGGTTAACCTCCTTTCCAACACGCAGCTCTTCCCATACCAAGGTTTCAGCTCTCAAGCTACTCGCCACACAACTCACTCGCTCTCATTCTCTGCAACCAGTTCACTTATTTAGAGACCCCCTTGTGTCGCGAAAATACGGTCTCACACTCATATCGCTATTCTATCGTACGTAAGTGTTAATGCAGTCTCACGCTCGCCACGTTCATCCTCATTTACTTCTTTTACTCCAAAACCAAGCTCCCCCACTCATGCACCCAACAATCTCCTTGGCCCTTGGAGGGCTGTTACTTAATGACTGCTGTGCAATGAAGTTAAATGTGGGAGGGTCTTCTCCAAGTGACCTCATCGATGCCAATTCCATTTCATTTTATTTGCACAATTAACAATATAGTTGTGATGAGTTGTAAAAAGTTGACATCAGTTAGCTTGAGTATTTTTTCACGGCTTTAGCTACTAATCCAATATATTTTTACTCAGTTCATTTGAACTGGGTAAAATATAATGTTACATTGGAGGTAGAAATTTTGTAAGCTTGCAGTTCCAGAATTTATTGGGTGTAGTCATGCCACGATCATTATTGAGTAACCAGTACACAGGTGATCCATGAATCTTTCAACTTTTTTCGTTGAGGAGTATCATATTTACAGCTTTGAAGTTGTTGGATAAAAACTGTGAGAAATAGTGAAACGGCGGTGATTTGACTTCCAGGATTTCTGGAGTTGCTCCTTATTATTTTATCAGCATTGTTAAACTCTAAATAAGAAAAACGAAATTGTTAAGGTCAACTAAAATAATTGAAATTTCCAAGGGGACGAAATGCTTTAGTTTTATTGCATAACGACTGCCGATTGATCACCAAATTAAGATGCACTTTAGATAGACAACTGGCAAGACACGTGTCATTCGTTGAAGGAACAGGACCTAAGGCTCAAAGGGTCACGAACGTGTTTGCAGACTGCAGAAATTTTTGCAAGCGTGCACCTACAATCTAGGTAGTCCTGGAATGGTGAGTCCGTCTGCTCAACTAGCGGTGTGTTATTGGGGAGTAGTCGACAAGTAGCAATAACAAGAAAGGAGAGTAAACTGAGTACAGAAGGATGAAATGCCTCGAGGTATCGAGGCCCAATCGGTTGCACTTCATACAGAGGGGGTTGTACAGTTCGGTAGATGCTACTTCCCATCCTCGTAGAGTTATTCCCATGCACAATTAGGCAATCAACTTTTGGACGACCCGTGTTCGGCACAAGCTGAAATAGATGAGTTTTTGACCTCAGAACGTCCGCACTCAACGGTATTCACAGGCCCCAATGGAAAGTCATTGTTTCCTCAAGCCCTCTTGTTACGTGTGGAAAGCTGAGCTCCTCAGTTACTTCCAAGTGACAATAGATTTCCCCTGCCCTGGACTTTCCCATCTATATTTCCAACCCCTCAATTTTAGATTCCTCTTCTCAACAGACAGCTCCTTCCAAGTCAGTCATCCTTCAGCTCTCGCAATACAGTCTCTCTCTCGCCCTCTCCCTCCACTCCACAGTATCTCACAACCAGTTTGACATGTACTCAACTAGATATCGCTATTCTGTAAAGTGTAATTCAGTTCTCACTCATACTCACCACAGTCACTTATTTCTCAGTTTCAAGCTCCACCATTCGTTCGCCCCACAACCGGTCTTTCACGATGCAACGGATGGGGCTGTTGCACCGAACAAACCGATATCAAAACGTACTTCATGTACTTATAGTTCACGAAGCGTCCTAGTACAAAAGACGCCTAATGCTCATTTACTCCTGCCTGTTGAGGCGCCAGTCCAGAACCGTTTAGCAAATGATTGTTTCAGGTCGATCATCATGTCCCTCTACGGCAGTTGTACTTCCTAGTCCTCTTCACCCTCCTGAAAACCCTGCAGCGTTCTGCCATTGTTAACAATTGAAATGAATCAGGTCATATATTTTCGACGACATGAAAACTTCCCGTTACGTTGGTATAGATTTCTTGTTAATTGAGATACGATGAGCTTCCAGAGGCGGAGGGGGGTCAACTTACGAACCAAAATAATTTTGGTACATAGCGTGTTAAAACTCGGGCCGCTCTTATTAAGCGTGATGGCTGAATTCATTACGAATAATGTCGAAGCAGGTCGGAAGGCTTAGGAACGGTCTCAACTGCCAAATTCAGTCTTCATTCACGTGGCACACTAGTCCTAGAACAATAAACTTCATCCTCTTCTGGCTCAGCGAATTGAGCAATTGCGCCTTTCAGTTTTCTTCAGAATTCAACGCAGTGGGCGTCTTCAGCGTGAGCGAGTCCTCCGGATCCCGCGTGAGTAGTTCGAGTTGAGGAACGCGCCAACTGGGGGTAGCTGACGAGTCGGTGACCCTCACCTCCAAGACCCTCATGAGTAGTGACAGGCTATAGCCTCTTATAGCTCCACCTCCACCGCGCCAGGAACACTAAAGATTCAACCCTTTCCACGTTGTGGTAAAGGAAAAGGCATCCCGCATATTCCTTTTCTTTCAAATATCGTCACCTCTTCAAGACTCACATCCCTGTGTCTGTGGTCCTCCGTTCAAATGCTCCCAAGCGCTGGTGCTCACTCTGATTAGAGCACAAGATACCTCCGAAAGCAGAAAAACTCAACAGAAGATTGAAAGCACTAAAATTCCCTTCGTCAGTAAAGCAAACACAAGTCTTCTGCATTCGAGCCCAGCATTTTAGTAGACCAGTTGAAATAAAGTTAAGTTCTCAACCAACAGCCGTATCACTTCCCCTTGAGGCTCGGTTTTCCAAAATCCCATAACGTCTCGCTCTCTCTCCTCCCTACCTCACCTTTCCCGGAGCTGACAATTACTTTCCTCCATTCAGGCCCCCATTCTCAGGTAGAGGGCTTAGCAGGTCGACGGAGGAACGAACCGCGAGCTTTCCTCATCCAAATATTTGAGAGTGGCGCGGTATCTGTGCGTCTTGTGTGTCGAGTTCGGTCACCTTTGTCGTGGGAGGACGGACATTAAGGAACTGGGAGGATGACTTTGGCCGGAAGAGGTTATCTCTCGCTCTGAGATGAACCCTGGCCAGGACAACAAAAAAAAGAACTAGCTGGCGTTAGATTATGAAAAGGAGGGAAAACTGGAGGGAAGCTTCACGAAATCCTCCGCAGAAGCACATCTTTTAACTGGGGTTCGTGTGAAGAGTCGATAGAGTGGAAATATGGTGTATCCTTAGGCTGCGTTAAGGCTTTCTGGAACGCTACAGGAGGTCTCTGCGTGGATCACCCCCGGAACGTAACTTTCAGCCCTCAATATCTCACAATATACGGAGAAGTCAATGAGTCCACCTTCGCTCTAGTATTTAGGCTACTCGAGCGAGAGATCTGAAGCTCAGGTCGGCTGATGAGGGCCTACTTTGAAGCCCCTACCGTCCAGGCTCGAAAATCCGTTTTAATAAAAGATTCGTAGCGGCGCTTTTCAACTTCAGCACAATGGAAACGCGCAAAGTTCATTTCGGAAAACCTCCGTCCTCATCTTCAATTTCGTTAGCCCAGTAAAGTAAGAATGAAAGTTATGAAATCGGCTGAAAACAGTTTGTCTTCAGATCTTGACTAAGAGTAGCAGGATACTTAGTCCGATAAACGCTACTCGATCGTGATGATAGAACGGCAGAACCAAACCACCACATATTTCATATCTAAAAATTTCTGCGTTTGCGGGATGTCTGTGGGAACTCGGACCGGGTGGCCCCTACCTCCCTCAGGCCCCGCAGTTTAAAACGAAGGAAGGGATGAGATGACTGCTCTCCAGCGACCCCTCGACCACCACGATGTCCGCAGAGCAAGCGCATTTTCCAGCACTGTCCGGCCTTGCCCTAGGTAGGAATTGGATTGCTCCGTCCTGCCTACCTTGCCCTGCGGAGGGAGCCACCTGTCGCGGCCCTAATCCATAACGCACCGACGCAAGGCCGCCAGAATGGCCCCAGGCCCATCCCATCGTACGATGGCACTTAGGGCTTTTCCTAGTATTGTGCAGACAGGTGGATCAGGTGGAGTAGTATCCGCATCAAGCGAAGGGGGGAGTGTGTCCAGATGCAGGGAATGGTCAAGGAGTTGTTGAGGTGCTCCCAATATCACGGCCTCAATAGTCTTTCAGAACACAAATTCCCAGCAACCGGTGTGTTCAATGCAAACATTTCTGTGCATAGATAGCGGCTCGCAAATATGGTAGAACGCAAATACTTAGTTACACAACAACGATACAATAAGCACGAAGCAGCAGCAGCAGCGGCTGTGTGGGTGCGGAGTGGAAAGGAATGTCTGCGGGGGTGTTTCGAATGGCGGGAAGTTGTGAATGAAATGTGGATCTTCTTCGGTGGAAGGCGAAGGTGAGTGGGAAAAGGGTCGTGGCTTGAGGCTTGAGACACCCTTGTTCCCTCTACCAAGAGAACGCTTGAACGAGGATGAGATACGTAGCAACAACTTGTCCTTGAGGAACCCGATGGCGCTGTGCCTTCCCCTCCCTCCATTCCTCAAACCCCCCCTTTCGATCCTCCGCCGCCCTTTTCCTTTCAAGCGTCTAGCGCCGTGACCGTGGCAAGGGGCCCAAGCTGTGGATGTGGAGGAGGGAAGGCGAGGAAGGTGGTGAAGAGTGGCGAGGTCCATATCGTCGAGCCCCGACCAGCTCCAAGATTATTCGACTGGATGTGGTCTGGAGAGGTCCTGTCGGCCCCCAACTCTCGAACCTCTTCCTTTTCCCCTCCCATCGCCATAGGTCACTTGTCGAGGAGGGCGGACACCTTCTTCGAATACGTTAATTAGCCTAATTATTTACCTCTCAGGACCCAATCGCATACCTAACGCCTAACTAATATCCGCGATAACGAAGGTTTTTCCAGCCTGAAATATGGCTGACAGCGAATTTGGCGATTAATCCTCTCCGTGGCACAACCGATCCCTTTAGACCTGGCAATCTCACACTCCCCCGTCTTAATTTTGCCTTCACTAAGTTGGCGTAACCTCGGCCCAAGCACGACCTCTACAAGATTGAGGTGACTTAGTTTGTGCAACTCTTAGGAACGATATCAATGTCATTTGTGATCCCGAATAAAGTCTGACTAAGTCAAATCTCCGTTAACCCCTAATTACCTATTTATGAGGCTGGCTGGAAACGGTTTTGACCCAGTACTACCAACACTACAATTATTATGAAAACCTGTAATGTTGCAGTACAGTAATTAAAAAGAGGTGAAGGTTCAATACGCAGAATGCTCTTGTCGAGGGCATCAGTCATGGAACGGTAGTGTTTCTGGGTGAGATGGAGCAGTGGTTGGTTAGGAGGTGCAGGACGCGTGGAACAGCCTCTGGCCTTCACCCTGAGGACCCTCTCTCTCCGTTCCTGCTTGCCATTAAGATTGACATTGCTCTTTGGTTTGCATGGCGTGTGTGAATGATTGGGTGGGCCCAGCCACCACAACCTGGCCGGCAGTGGACCATCAGGGATGATACAGCCAACCATCCCCCTGCTCAATACGCCGAATCAGTATGATTTTTTTACCTGGGGATTCCCGCACCTGCCCTAATGGGACTCCCTGACCCTTAACGGCAAAGTCAAAGTCGTTGTTTCCCCAAACACCTTTGCCCTCAATCCCTTATTCTTACCTACGGATATTCTACCCCTTCTGTTATTTCCAATTGATGACGGATTTCCCGCTTCGTCTGGACATTCCGAAATATCATTTCCTTCCCTCCTTTTCACATTCCTCTCCACAACAGACAGCAGTTCCCAAACTCATTCTCCTACGAATAATCACGGAAGTCGGTCGTCATCAAATACCTTTCACGATACAGTCGTCTCCAATTCTCCCAACGTACTTGTTTCACCTCTCATCGACATCTAATTCGGAATTCTCCTTCCTTCCCCGTACAACCAGTTTCACGGCTTCAGAGGCCTCCTTGTCCGCGCTACTATACTCACTCATATCCTGTTTATGTCATCTCTTATTCTACATCTAAGTCTCCAAATCTTGTGTTGTACCAACTCTTCAAATTACAAGTTTGTGCTCAACTAAACCCGTCTTCGAGATCCATTCGAGTCTATCATGGTCGAAACACCCCAGCACAATTTATCTATAATTCCGTCCAGCATGACCTTTTTTGTCGATACCATTGAGGGAACCTTTCACGTTTTACGTCCTACGGGTGCTACAATCTTGTTCCAAGTGATTTATAACTCTTGAGTTCTTGTACTCAATACGTTTTATTGCTGGAGAAGATGGCCCGTAGTAGTTAACACGTATTCACATAATTATCCAGAAGCCCTCAGTTTAGAAGGCGATCGTGTTTGAGGCTCTCGGCCGTTTGTCCTCTTCATCCCGTCGACTTCGTAAATCGTCAACTCAAAACAGGACGTAAAAGTCGCTAGTTATCAGCCATTAATGTCACTCAAGACGCTAGCAACTTAAATCCTTTCAAACGAGCCCGCGCCCTCCATCTGATATTCCTTTCGCGTCCTGCCCCTTCAAGACTCGTGTCCTCAGTTTCCAAAGAGGAATGGAGTTCGTCGATTCACCGGCTGTCGACCGAACCGAATTAGTTCCGTAACGGGCTGTCTGCCCAGTCAAAGTCCCTGTCCCAGTCCCAGTCCGGCTCAAAAAATGTCGCCAACGTCAGTCACACGCTTCACAAAGCCCTTCGTTTATATTTTCACTTCTCACGGTGCCTCAGACTCTTCACGCTCATATATCAGTGAAACCGAAGTTTAGACTTGAAAGTTATTCTTCACTCCTTGTCGTTGACTCAGTGAACCGAATGAGTGAACGTCCAACGATACGCTCCTGCAAACATTTACCCAGACCAACAACGTCTTAGAGCCCCATTTTGTTCAAAATATCTGGTGCCACGCATCACCCAACTTTCCTCAGCCCCTCGCGTCTACAGTAGGGTTCTACTGCTCTATCTACTGGTCCAATCAAAACTGTCAACGTGAATGATGAGCGATTCGCGTCAACACTTCTGGAATCACACGGGAAACACTGCCAACGCAACGACGTTACTTTGAATTCTAGAATCTGTAGTTGCTTGGTACCATTACTTAACGTACATACAGACTAATTATATTTAGATTGAGACTTATTAGGAAAAATCTATCTAAAATCGCTTTTCGTCAACATTTTGAATAATTTATTTTGCTGCTCCCGTCATTTTTCCACGAAAGAAGAGTTTACAGTACTGCTGTATCACTTGTCCATAAAAGTAGCATAATAGAAATCGTTCTAATATTCAATGGCCAATTCGTGAAGTGGGGACGGTGTGCTCAAACGTTATGAACACTAAACCAAAATGTTGTCTAATAAAATGCCATCAACAAGCAATAATAGCGCAAATAAGGTTCATCCTTCCAAAGTAAAAACAGCACCTTGTGTGACCTTCGTCGTGCTCGTACTTGGAAGCTCCTTTGTTTGCTCGGTTAGACCTACTTATTTTTTACCTTCTAGTCCCAGAGCTGATCCACCAGCCCTCACCAACTTTGTAATCCGTCGGACCTATTTGCATAGCCGATTTGACTTTGTAAGAGCCCACGTCTTGGAACAGTCGAAGCAGAATATACGAAAGAAAACAAGGGTATCTGTTCGACAACACAATGGAAGGTGCGCATTCCGAAGCTTTTGTGTCGCTCCCGACCGCTTAAGAGTGCAAAATCGGCCTATTATTGTCAGTCGGTCTGTTGTAAGTCGGCTCAGACAAAAGTTATGGATTTAAGGGGGAAACCAGTCCTCTTTGAAATTGCGCATCTCTCTAATTAACGAGTAATTCACCGCCTGTTATTGCGATTCGAACTTCCATATTTCACTCCTTGCTTTACTACTTCAGCAAATAATCTGAGCACAGGGTTGTCAGATTGTCACTTGGAGGTACAGGCATATCTAAGTCCGAGCTATGCGTATGGCGCTTGCCAAAACTAGGGTAAAAGCCAAGTTTGCAAAGGCTATCGCATTTACCCCCAATTCACCATTGCGCCTCTGCAACCCTCCATAACGGAATTACCCACTCTCATTGCTCTGAGACCAACCTTATCACTCATCTACCTCCTCCAAATCCCTTCCGAATAATAAGCCCCCTCGCCAATTTGCACCAAGTCCTGAGGAAGGAAGTATCGCGTGTGGTTTTGAACACTCGCTCTCCCATCTCATTTGTGCATATTCATAACAATGCTGTTTACTTTACCCTTGTCAATTCGCGGCAATTTCTTCACTTTTAAATTACAGCAGTAACGTTCTACAGAGTAGGTATTGTTAATACAGATTGAGAAATGTGGAACGAAGACTGTGCCTGGAGCTGGAAAGCAATTCCCAGCTATGGGACCCAATCAGTGTATTAAGAAGGAGATCAAAACAGTTCGCTATGGGGTACGTTCCAATATATTGTGCTTGCATCGCAGAACAAGTTGACTCAAATACATTTTCTATATCATCAAGACGAGGGGAAAACTGGGGCCGATAGCGTGTGTCCCGCTTGCCTCATCAACTGTAGCAGACTGCTGAATCTGAGCAGCAGCATAAAAATCCCTCATGAGACTCGGACCCAGGCTGGACTGGTAGCGATGGCCTGTGCAGGGGCCTCCTCTTGACACTCAGAGGGTCAGGGAAAGGGGCTGTAATCAATATGCCTAAGGGGTAGGTCTCATGGGCCAGATTTGGGCAACTTCCTCCCACACACAGCTATCAAATCCACAAGGATGCACTACAACCGTCCGCTTTTCTTCCCTATCCGTATCCAAGGTCCACTACACACACAGGAGGTTGTACCTGAGCTTCATTCTTGGGTTTGTCAAGCCCGTCTTTCAAAAAAGCGGGTACGGAAGGCCAGCAAGTGTTGCCCTCCCTTCACCATGAGTAGCCCATGCATTAAGGTCTTAAGACCTTATATGAGGAGATTCCTGAAGGATCCAGTCAGTCCAATGAGGGACCAAGTAACCAACTACATTGTGGACACTGTGATGATAAGTGACCTGGCTAAGGACACCACAGCCAGCAGATTGAGAGGCACTGTGAACGTACTGTGATTCATCGAGTGCAAAGCGCTCAGAGAAGAAATTAGCTCTCAAATGAGACAAAAACGGATCTTTTTCACTGAGATGTCGTAATCAGTGTTGGTGGTAATAACAACTGGCCTGAAGTTAGCTACATATTCATACTCGAAAGTTTGGCCATTTGCACAGCCGTCCTGGATGGTCGCAGCGGTTGACGCGAAACATATTTAGAATCAGGAGAGGAATATCTAGGTGGGAATTTCTAACTGAAAAAGACCCAAAGCTTCTAATAGGAGGAAAATTTTGAACTAGGCCCACCTAAACATTCCTCTCCTGATTCTACATATGTTTCGTGTCAACTTCATATGTTAATAGCAAACAAATCGCCGAAATCGGTATACCCGTGGAAAAGTCGTTTTCCGTCAGTTTTATTTCCTCTGAAGACAGGGGAAAACTCAACTTAACGCATTGAGGAGAGTAAAAATTGTCGACTTTCCTCGGAAGCTAAGAAAGAAGATGCGTCTTGCCGGTCATTTCAGCTCCCGCTCTATTGCGCATTTTTTCGTACACACATTTTTTGTTTGAAAAAAAAGGTTGGTTGCCGTCACGTTTGCGGAAGGGGGGGGAGTGGAAGAGGAGAGGCTCCTAATTTCCACGTCGAAGAGAAGGCGCGCCCTATAAAATAAATTGAGTCGCCATAAAATACAATAATAAAACCGCCCGGAGGAGGTGAAAAAAATTAGGGATGAAATAAGTTTTAAAAAAAACCTTGAGAAGGCCGAATACTTAATGAAACGTTCACCTCACTCGAATTAAAATGTTTGCCAAGAACTTTAAACGGCAGTTCCTGTGGCCAAATTGAGTTTTCAAGGCCGTCCGCTTTTATTGCAATAGTCAGCAAAGGATCATAAGACGCCCCTCAGGCTGGTCCCCTCAAAATCTAGCTCCCCCCACCCCTCTCATCACCATCCCCACTCTCGCAATTATTTAATTAACAGTCGTTTCGCGGGCAACGCGAGGTACTTAATTAAGATGCTGTTGTGACGATTAGACGGAATTAATTGGGTAGATTCGACTATGCGTCATCTTAATTAGCTCTTCTTCAGTCGGAAGGGGTTCTGAACCGGTACGACATTCCTCCGGACCTTGATGAGTCTAAACGCAAATTACCGCCTTTTCTGCCGACTTGAGTGTTGATGCCGCGACTTATAAGTCGAACTTATTGATGTAATTAAATGTTAATTAACTCAACCGAACCTATTTCACTGACGAAGTTGTGACGTTCAGTTGGCTACTTCTGACTCATGTTCAGCCCTATTCAAGAGCTTCTCAACTTCATGCGGAACTTACTTGGCTAGGGCTGCAAACAATGGAATCCACGTTAACCCTATTAAGTCACATCAGCAGCAATTAATGAAGGCTACGTGCTCTACCTCCTGAATTCTGGACTGTGGAAGGGTTATCTCTTATACGATTATAGTGAGATCGTGGGATCTTAATTAACGAAACTCTCAAGCGTTCTACATGGCAACTCGTAGCGCTTAAGGTTTCGGAATTTATTGCGCCACTCTTACTAAGTTCACAAGTGATTCATGAGACTGTCAACGTGATGTTGTTATGTTATCGTTGTGGTCGTGCTTAGAATTTTGGAATGATCGAGTCACAGCATGTGGATCGTGCTGTCGAATTTCCGGAGTTGCTCCTAATTAATTAATGGATGAATATGAATAAGCATTCGCCGTATAAATAGTTTATTGGTCTATCACTCTGATTTTTCTGAAAACGCTAGTACCGCTAGTATAGTAGTAACGCTAGTATTAACGAGAAAAGGTCAAGTGCGACGCTGTTATTAGGGGGTTTGGAGATGTTCGGGTCCGCTGATCAGGCAAAAATTACAACGATCGCGACGAGCTCCACTCCATTATTGCCCAACTTTCGTTGGGATCCTGAACCACTAGACCACGATCGCAAGGGAGCATCTAATAGGAGTAATTCAGTACAACTCATCACACAACTTTCCTTGGCCACACGTGCAGTGATCCTCTAGATTGAAGCAACGAATCAAATCTGTTTTTCGTTCTGTTCATGACACCGTTCTACGTGAAAACTGGTGGCATTTAAGGTTCCGGAATGTATTGAGGTGCTTCCACTTGTGCCATAACTATTATCGAGCAACCAGTGCGCAGGTGTTTTGACGGACTGTCTACAAGATCCAGTTGCATGGCAGATGAGTCCCTGAGTAGTGGATGGAATCTTGGAAGACCTGCCGAGGCTTACTGGAGTCTTTCCAAACCTCGGGGAAGAGAAAAGTCCAAACTGTGATGAAGAAAAGTCGTACGTGCCATCGTACGAAGGAGCAGACCTGCGAGCATTCTGAACTTAAGGGCTGCTTGACCCAAACACGGTACCACGAGAATGCAAAGCCCGTGGCCTTGCGCCGGTGCGTTATGGGTTTAGGCCACGACAGATGCCTGACTCCACAGAGCAAGGTAGCCAGAACGGAGCAATCCAGTTCCTACCCAGGGCAAGACCTGAAAAAGCTGGAAAATGGGCTCGACCTGCTGGTGGTTGTGAAGTCGCTGAAAGGTAGCTCGCCCATCCCAAATTTTATTTTTAACCTGCCTGGAGTGGCTCCTATGTATTTCATGAGCGTTATCAAACTATCATCGTACAGGTACCTAATTGGGCTACTACCTCAATTTTTCTGAAAATCCCTAGTATCATTTGAGCGGAGGTTTCAAGCCAAAAGCTGCGCTAAAACCGATGTTTCATCGTTTATTGCGAGTAAATGCGAATTTTATGGGGATATTGCGTCATTTGGATATGTCTATACAAAAAAAAATTGTTATACCCACTTTTGAGAAAAAAAATTTAGCGTTTTGATCACTATGATAACTATAGTTAGTTTTTGGCGGATTTTTCTCACACTCTTACTTTGACGTCTCATGGTAATCGCGTTCTCACACACAAACCATTTTCCAAATAATGTTTTTCGGTCTGAGACGTAATGATCTGAAGAGAACTAAAAATATCGTTTTCTGTCGACCAAATAACTGACCTTTCTACTTTGTTGAGCCATGGAAAGTGAAAAATGGCACTGAAAATCGATTTTTGTCTAACTTTTAACAAAATTCATTGTGATTTTTTCTTCGTTTTTTCACAAATGAGCATTTTATGAAACGTAATCAAATCGTTAAAGCCGTTTAAGAAAAGAAAAAAACGTGGTGTTTTGATCACTATTTATGTATTTATAAAAAACTGGTATTGGTTCGCGTTTCGTAATTTATTGAGTTATCAGGGTATAATCAGGGTAATTTATGGAGCTGTCAACGTGATTTTTCTGGAAGGTTCGAATTAAGAGAAATGAACTAGACGCACTCACACCTTACGTTCTGCAGATACGAGTAAAAACTCTTTTTTTTTGTGCATGACCCAACCATCCTTTTCCTTGCACCATCCCTTACCGTAGGGTTATGTAAAACGTGAGATTTTCCCGGAAAATGTTTACAAAATTTCAGTAACGATTTTCATCGAACTCCCTTTTTTCTGAAGAAATATTTCTGTATTGCGTTGCTTCAAACTTTTATTACTGAAACCAATCCTTCTATAATATGATTGCAGGGCGCTAAGGTTCGATATATTGTAACTGCATAAATAAATGGAAGAAATGTGAAGTTTTGCTATGAGAGCTTCTAAGGGGGACGGCGCAACTCAGTGTGGGAAATACTTGATCTATTTATAATAATGAAAGTGAATCAAAGGTGTTCAGAGAAACCGAAGGGGGCAGATCTGCTTGTATCATCTCCGTTTCTTCTCCGCACGATATGTTTCCTACGAAAGAAAACACTCAAGTGCGAAGATAAGTAACGTAGGTGATGACGAGATGAATAATTTGTTACTCTATCAGCTTGTCCCGAGGCGGAGCTGATGAGGGGGCCCTCGATGTCTGGGCGATAGGAAGCCTGTTATCCCGGACGTTGAGACGACAAATCCTATAGCCGGATGACAACTCTGAATTTATATCGGCAAACAGCTGATTCCAAAGTAGAGAAAAGCTTGCGCCAGAAGTCGTTCCAGCGACTAGACGGCTTTCCTCAGAACTCTCAGCAGGCTCCGCTCGTCGGGGCCGACCTTGCAGCGGAGGGGTTCTGTGTGCGGAGCAGGCGGCAAAAAGAAACGAATCTCTGGTCGAGCTAAGGGGGGAGGGGGATGTTTTGCTGTATCCATTTTAATTTTTTTTTTTTTTTTGTCGTGACGGCCGTCAGCGCTTTAAGTGACCTCGGTTATTACCATGTATTCAGCAGAATGATGTAGAAATCGTTTAACGTGACACGGATCTTGGGAAATAGGATGCTATTCAGCGGATTTTCATGGGATAATATCTGGTGCGACGCATCACACATCAACGGAAATAGAGCTGTGAGACGTCAGGACTGAGAATAGTACTTGCCGCTGTGCTTAGCCTGAGAGGGACACTGAAATGTCAATAATAATAAAGACTAGTCGAAGAGGAAACTGTGTTTTGAATTCTGGAGTTTGGCTGGTCGCTTTATAACCGTTTATTTGAGTTTCATCTTGCAAATAGGTTGTTTGCACACCGTACTTTTTTATTGCGATCGCTAGTATTTATAAAGAAATATTTATAAAGTATTTATAAAGAAATATTTGGAGCAGCGCATCACACGACTTTCGCCGCTATAGTTATTATCCAATCATCCATTGTTCACTCAGTTCATCTGAACTTGGTGAAACTTCACGTTTTACATAATAACTGGCTAAATGTTCCAGAATTGATTAATATACTCCGACTTACACCCCTACCATTGCGTAATCAGTGCGTAAGTAATTCATAAGACTGCCAGCGTGATTTTTTAGGGAAGAATCGTGGATCATGTTCACCAATTACCAGGTGAAAACGGTGGGAAATGATAGTAAGTGGTGATGGTTTGGATTCCGGAATTTCAAGAGCTGCTTATTGAAATCTTCATCGTATAGGAAGTTTATTGGCCTATCACGCTGATTGTTTAGAGTGCTAGTATGATTTGGGAAGAATTAGTAAGGATAAAACTAATTATCGTAATAGAGATCGTTTATTGTGCTGCTCTCTTCATTTTCTTATGGCACTGTATTTTCTGGCAACCAAAAAATTTGATTAAAATCGTCTTTGAACAGTTTTGAGAAAAAAAAGGTTATACGTTCTTTGGCCGCTAAGATAACTACAGTTAAGCGTTGGGTCCTGGAGGCTAAGTATGAAGTTAGAGTCGATTTGGTACGGGCTCATGTTCTCATTCGCGTTCACAGACACACACAGACCATTTTCCCAAATGCTGTCTTTCGTACTCACTAACCCTTGAAGCGTAAGATCTGACAAAAACTCAAAATGTTTTTTTTTCCTTCGGGTGATTACGTAACTTTCCTCTTTACTTCGTCGAACCAAGAAAAGTCATGAGGGATGTGGTGATCGTTACCAGTTTATTATTATTATTACCATATGTTACGAACGTTTACAACCAGCCGCAAATTTCGAAAATCATTTCATGTCAAATTCTTGGTGAATAAAGCCTTAGTCTAGAAAGGTTTATTTCATATCAAGGGAATTAGCCCTTTATGCGGTTTCGAACAAAACGAAAGACTTTTACTGTAAGAACAAAGATTTTTATTACACTGTTTTCATTCATAGTTCAAGATAAACGTGTTTTGTTCTTCAAGTTTCATCAGTGAGAATGAGATGTGAGCAGATTAGAAACTATCGACAAAAATATATTTTCACGCTGGCGTTTTCCTTATAAATACCTCTATATAATTACGCTTTTGCAGTCCAATATGCCCTACATCTACACGTGCACGTTGGAACTGTGCACGGCAGACCACCGTACAGTGTGCCGCCTTGCCGTTAGTTTATGTCTAGGATATTCACTATAAAAACAAAATAATCGGGTTGACAATTCAATTACCTATACACTGGAAATTTAACGAAGGTCGTGAAATGAGTAGGGGAAGCCCGATAAATTCAACTCGACACTAAAATGGCTGTCAACAGGAGTTTTCCCAGGTGTTCGAGGAAACGTTCGGGGCGACCCCTGTATTCAGCCGGCAATCTACCACAGACCCGGTTTCTGTTTTGATCCCTCCGCATCAGCTTCTAAGCCACCCTCTACCATGCTGAGGAGAATTATGACATCTACAGTATGAGTGCTAGGACGACTTTAAAATAAATTGCACCGTCCCTTAATCAGTCGTTCTGTTTTGAAAGTCGTCCTGCTGCGAAATAAAGAATTAAATTAGAAAGTACTATGGAGAATATGTTCGACCTACTTCTACTTTATAAATTCGTCCAGGCAAAGGCTATCAAGGTGGCGTACACTCACCAGGCTTAGAAGATGCCACAGGTGATTCATGAGCACGTGGCTATATTCAGTAACTTGAAGACTGGGGCCACTGACATGATGGTGCCCATGCATGAGTGCGATAGGAAACACAAGGGACTTTGGGGTGTGGATAAGTGGCTCTGGAAGGAGTTGCACGTTCATTGCCCTCGGTCCCTCTCCAACAGCGTTTCAAGCAGAGATTTAGGCTATCTTTGCCGGGACCATCATGATACATGAGAAAGGCTTTAGCAATAAAACTATCAGCATTATGACTGATAGACTAGCGTCTTGTGAGGCGCTGATAAACTACCGCACAACGTCAAATCTGGTGCGGGAGTGCAGGATATGGCATAACTCCTTAACATACACGAATAGAGTTAACGCATATTGGATTCCTGGGCATAAGGGGATCACTGGAATTGAGACAGCCTACCACCCGGCCGTAATCGGTTCACTTACTATACCTAAAGGGGCCATCTCCCCACAGTAGGACTTCTCTGTGACTAGTCTAGAGGACTGTGGAGAATATTCCAGAAGAATGCATCAGAACCTCCAAACGCATTAACTCAGGGCAAACACATGAGATGTATGTTATGGGCAAAGTCGACATCCCTCGGTATAGGTTGTGTGGCACAGATGAGGAGATTCCCTACCACTTCCTGGCCCTGGGTCATAGGCTTGAGAAGGAGTGATTTCTGGTCTTTGGTCGTACTTGGTGGGTATCAACGAAGACTGTGAGAACCCTTGAGACATTTAGTTTGGCACAATAGGTCTTTAAGCCACGGTGCTCATCTCAATTTTGGGGCAGCCAGACAGCTACATAGGAAGGGGTTTGGAATTTCTGGATCTCAAATAGCTCTAGCACCAGGAAGTAGCACTTTATAAGAGCATCTCTGGGCAATAAGACCTAAAAATTATCCCGTTATCCTTTTTCATCGGCGGTGCAGTTAGATTATAATAATATAAAACTATTGCAGCATCAGTTCTAATTTCGCGATTTCGTAGAGCTAAGGAAAGTAAAAATTGCGCTAAAAGTTGCTTTACATAGCAATTAGTTAATTGTGCTACTTTCCTTGTGCTAAAAGATGAAAATTTTGTATCACCTAATGCCATTTTTTGGTGACAAAACGTTTAATCAATATCGTTGAAGTCCTTTTTGAGATATATTATCTCGTGAGTAGCATCACACGCAATTTCGACAATCTGCTACTTCGTACTTATATGAGCGCTTTATCTTCATTCTACGCATGTCCACGGGAAAATGTTAACCGTACAAAATGCGCTGTAACAGTACTTGTTACCTGTAAGCACCCCATAATTTTGTTCAAAATCGTTGGAGTTTTGTTTGTTTTTTAGAAAATCGGACGAACAATAATTTAATGTAAATGTGTTGGTTACCTTACTGGCAGAGAAACATTATATAGGTTGTTTTCTGTTTGTGCTGCTAGTGGCCCCATGAATTCCGAACCCCGGAACTGTTCAGCATATTGCGTCAAGTTGGCCTCACGCCTCTCTGCGATGGCAGGTCTATTTCTTGTCCTCTTCATCCTTACGAGACTCTTGCAGCGTACCGCCATTCCCATACATCCTCCCACAGTTGACGATGTGGATGTGGTCTTAGCACGTTGTCTTCATTCTTCGTCGCTACGAAATACGACTCAGGATCAGCAAGCTCCATCCTCTTCTGGCTGAGCACCGCTTTGCAAATTGAGCGATGCACCCCTGGCTTTCATCCAAATCTAACGTAGTGCAGATAAATCCTTCACTGTGCACCACCAGCCTGCCCACCTTTGGCAATAATGTTAATTTAATCATAATCGTTGAGGCCGTTTGAGCAAAATATGAAACCTCCTCGTTTTCGGCTATATTTTTATTCTTCCCTCGACCTGATTAATGTAAATCAGGAAGAACATCGCCCCAGGGTACGACACCACAGTCCACGGGCTTCTCCTGAGTCATCAGAAATATTATCTGAGCAGCATCGCTCCTGCAATTGCTACATCGCGAAAGGGGACTAGAATAATTTAGTCCTTCTTGAGGGCTGTTGTTATTCCTTTGTCATTTTACGGTTTATACGGGTGTGCGACAGGAGAGCGTACTGGCGTTGTCTGAGTGGGGATATCTTTCGCGGACAATCGCGTTACTGTCCGACTTGAATCGATCATCCAAACGTCGAATCCTTTCCAGAGACGACAAGAGCATTAAACGGGAAAAAGGGGAGGCAGGAGAAGCCCACATTTCAAACTCATCCGTCACCTTCCTGTTTCCGGTGCGTCAATGTGGATTTTCGAGGGGCTCCAGTCAATTGAGCGACGTTCAGCGAGCGGCTATTAGTTCCACCGACCCATTCGAAGGAATTATTGAAAATCTCTCTTCAGAAGGGCCCTAGTCCTGTGGGAGAATCCTCCAGTGTGACTGTATAACAACTCGAACTAACCTTAAGTGCAAAAACAACGTAGTTCAGAGTAATAAAAACGACACCCGGTCTCAAGTGTTTGACATCAGTGCATCTGAGAAACCACCACTACTCATCATTAATTCATGGACTAATTGGTGCACTTGTGTCTCAGACCCCCTTGAACCACTCGAGTGAACTTTTGCAAAACTACAAATGCCCTGTGTGGTTGGACAGTCATCAAGTACAAAACAAAACACCACCGCATTTATCAGAGCTCTTTACGAAGGCAAATTGTGACCTTTCTTACGATCAAAAAATATTTGGTGTGACGTACCATATCGCTTTCCTCGGCCTTACGTCCTTTGAGCGATTTTTATTTAATTCAATCTGTTTTTCCCTCTATCTGACCTATGAACTTGTTAGAACTTGCGCTCAGCAATTTATTAGTTAGCCTCTATTTCTGTCACAACTTTATTGAGACCTGTGACGTGTCTTGGGGTATTGTACTACAGTAGTTCGTGTCCAGGCCCAAGATACTTAACCAGACAAGAACTCACTAAACTCCCCTCAGATATCAAATAAAGAAACAACTCCCTTCAAAATAAGGAAATGAAACTAATAACACAATAAGACACACTTTGAATAGAAATTAAATTAATGAATATTTAACCTAAGTGACCTAGTTTGCTTGAATCATTATGAAAGACAATATTGGGGTAAAGGGGTTAATAAACACGGGTTTTCTCACCTTTATCCAACAATATTCAAGCGAGGGAGAAAAACACTGAACTTAAAATCGCTGGATGATAAGGGAGGGGCTCGATTGATACATCGCATGGTGCTTGAAGAATCAGAATTAGAATAAGGAGCTCAAAGCCTCGCAAATATAATCGCTCGCCCTTGCCACGTTTGGCAGGTGCGCACATGGCAGAGAGCGCCAAGGACGGAGAGCCGAGGGAAATAGAAGCTATATCCTTCACACACCACAACCAAACAATTTGAGGATTGTACACGTGATTCGTAGGGCGATCAACATGGGTTTTTGATGATGGGAAAAAAATGTCTCGTACCTGACACCAACTTTACGCAAATTCGATGATCCTCATGAGTCTATGGGAACATTTAGAAAATATAGACACCGATTAGCCGTTAGCTCCTCATGAGTCCGATCAAAATCTTGAACCGTATTTGAAAATATTAGAAAAATGATAATTTATTGTTCGAAAAGTCTCATTTTCCGATGTATCTTCGCTTATTTTTCCGTTCAATGGATTGTCACAGAAATAGCTGCGGGGAACGAAATGATGGTAAAGGTTGTTGAAAGACCAGGTGAGGTTGTTTGAACTCAGTTCTGTATTTATAGTGGAAATTTGGAAAACTTTCAAAGGAACACGTAATTTGGCACATTTTGGTTAGTATCTTGTTTCAATAGATTCTCAGAGGAACATATATGCCAAATGACGTGTAGGTATATACTATTTGAAGACTCCATGTGAGTTAGATGGAGATTATCTAAGTCGTTTTTCAAAAATTTAAAAAACTCGTTTTGTTTCATGGACCCGTTCCCAGAATTTTCAAATATATTCATTCAGAATAAGAGTCAGGTAGTGATTAGTCGAACATGAATTGGAAGTTTAGCTCTTTTTGGGGAAAATTGTACCTCTCGATTTGGTACACTTTGGTCTCCCTTCCACCATTCGATGGAAATTGTTCATAACCTCAGCCCACAAATCACGAACAGAAGACAAGAACCCGTTCATTCAGCCCAACATTTCTCCTCCAAATCTACGAACCGAAGGGAACTGTAATACGTACGATTCGGGTCACTCAACCAATAATACTTCCATCCAATAAAATCGTGTATTAAGGTTTGTTCCCGATAGATAGACAAAGCTACCAAGAAGAGTAACTACTTCACCAACTTGATTACACTTCTAGAAGAGTACCTCAAGTGTTTCAACGTGGGCGCTGATAGTGTCGGCACTAAGCAGATGCAGCAATTTCTTCTGTCCCTTTGTGGGATTGCAGTCGTTCGAATGGGTAAGAATACCATGATGAGAAAAGCTATTCGAGGTCACATCGAGCGCAGTCAAGCCCTGGAGAGACTCATGCCTCACGTCAAAGGCAATGTTGGGTTTGTTTTCACTCGCGGAGATCTGCGTGATGTGAGAGAAAAGCTTCTTGAGAATTGCTCCTTGCCCAGCCGTCATTCCTGCTCAGAACACTGATCTTGGCCCAGAAAAAACCTCTTTCTTCCAAGCTCTCTCCATTCCAACCAAGATTTCCAAAGGCACCATTGAAACCATCTATGATGTCCACATCTTGAAAGAAGGTGATAACACGGGTTCTTCTGAACTCTGCAGAATATGCTGAACATCTTTCCATTTTCTGATGGTCTGATTGTGGAGATGTTATATGGCTTAGGAACCACTTTTCATCCCAAAATTCTTGATATGCTGATCTTCGTAGCAAATTCATCGAGGGTTCATCAGGATTGGCTACTGTATGTCTTGAGGTTGGCTACCCAACTGTTGTCTCTGCTCCACACAGCTTTATTAATGGCTTCGAGAATCTTTTGGTAGTTGCTGCTGAAAATGAAATTACGTTTAAAGAAGCTGAGAGGACGAAGAAATATCTCAAGGATCCATTTATGTTTGCAGTAGCAGCTGCTCTTGCTGCGGCCCCAGCTGCTAAAGAGGCACCCAGGGAAGAAGTGAAGACGGAAGTATAATTGATTGAGTGACGCCCAAATCGTACCTATTACAGTTCCCTTAGGTTCGTAGATTCGGAAGAGAACTGTTGGACTGAATGAACTGATTCTTATTTGTCTTCTAACAGACTCAGAAATTAGGCGTTAAATAGGCCTAAAAACGTAAAGATCTGAAGAAAGCTCACTTTTTTTATGCGATTGTAAAATTTTCCTTCGTTGGGTAGGAGAAAGTAAAAAAATTGAACGTTGTGAAGAGAAGCAACGCGACGATGGTACAAACATGCTGAATAAGAACAAACAGCAAAGTGGTTAACTCAGATATGGTTGAGACCCACGTTCTTGGATCTGATTCTTCGGGATGCGCGAATTGCGATCAAATTGAGGAAATATGATATTGTCTGGTTTATCCAAAAATACTTGAAGTTGTTTCCCAAGAATTTTTCAGAATGCCCGCGATTTGGGATCGACTACTGAGGTCTGACGACTAGGTACTTTGGAATGGAAGGATTTCATGCTCTTAGATTTCTTAATGTATTTTGACGGACATCGTTATTTTGACTGCCGTTTCGCAGTACCATATCAGCACTTCTCGTGTAACAACCGTCCTATCTATATTCTACATCAAGCGCCAGCCCACAATATGGGACGTTAGCTTCAACGTGTCGTCGAGCTTCACAGTCCATCGCGAATTTGGTCAAGGGCAAGCCCCTCAGGTGCCTCGGTGAATTGGGCAAAATTTGCCCACACAAATATGTCGCCCCTTTGCTCTAACACATGGTCCATAAACGCTTTCCTGCGGAATTCAAGGCATGACCACGGTATTGCGGTACCACAACTGTGAGAGAATTATCTGATAATACGCGTCGTAGCGTGGTTAGTGCAGGGGGTCAAGAGCCCCTATCGTCGCTTGAAAAAAATGAGCTCAACTTCTAAAGACTTCATCTGACGAAGGCGTTTCTTGTCTCAAAGGCCACCCGCCCCTTTTCAGACGTTGGTACTGCGCAAATGTTTGCCTTCTCGAAAGTTTGTTTCCAGTCAGTCGCTCGTGTTGTTTGTCCAGTCAATTCTCAAGAAGCACCGCAGTGACCGAGGATTTTCAAAAAAAGCACCGAAGTTGCGGTTAAAAGGAAGAGAGTTGAAGCTGTTCAGTGAGGAAACGTAGCCCTTCCAATTATTATTAAGCGCGACAAGGGCGACAAGGGGGGAATGATCCTGGGCTCTAAAAAAGAGTAAACAGCGACGAGTACACAACACTTCTACCCGTTAGTTTGTCAAAATCACGTTCAGCTCGAAGAGTATGGACAAGTTGAGTCATTTCTCAAGAGAAATTGGATAGTTGAGTTGTGTTGAGTGCTCACCTGAAGAGCAAAACATCGAACCAACGCCAGGCCAACGTGTCAATCACTCCGAAAGACGCTGTTAACCGTTCTTTTTCCAGAAACTGGAGGAATCAATCGAGAATGATGTTAGGAACCCTTTCGTGTTGTTTTTTTAACTTTATCGGCAAATCTATATTACAAATAGACCTCATCGGCCCTCTTAATATGTAACGTAAAATGTATTTTATATAAGAAATTAATTCTGCTCTTATACAACAGTTTGAATAAAAAGAGAAAGGCCTATGAGGACACGGAAGGTGCAGGACCCGATGCAAGATCGGCAATTGGAGGGAAGGGAATTCCAGATCCTCGCCCCAGCAATCCTGAGGGGCTGCTCAGAAAAACTGTCAGATGAGGAGCCACATTAAGGACACGAAGCCGTCCTGACGGCCCGAAAGCAAACACGTCCTTAAATGAATAATGAGGTTATAATTTTGAAAAAGTCGTTCATTGAACGACCGATGAATTGAATAATTGAGAAATGTGACCATAACGTTCTTCGTTGAAAACACAGCGAGCTATTGAATTAAAACAAACTTGCTTGTCGAGCAGTACTGGAGAGGCTTGTAAAAAATATTTCCTACAATAAGAAAAATGAGGAAGCAGTAAAGACTTAGAATGAGTTTAGGGTGGGGGTGGGGGAGTGAAATTACGGAGCCTTTTCAAGGTGTATAACGAGCCATAAATCTTTTTCACTGTTTGTCCAGTTTAACTGGGCCTCCATCAGTGCACCAAGATTCTGGACAATTATTAGAATGAATACTAAGAGACAATACTTGAAGAGAAGACGAATAGGACGGATCGTGAGTCTCTTCTTTAGAAAATACAATAAATTGGGGTTTTCTCAGATTGAGTACTAATACGTTCCCTGCAGCCCAGTTAACCATGTTGATCATATCCGATTGTCACAAACTGATATCATAAGAAAGATTATCTAAAGAAGATTGAATACTACATGGAACATTATCAGCGAACGTGAAACATTTTGAATGAATAAAAAGTAGAAGGAATGTCATTAATGAATGGTGAAAGAATAAGAGAATAGGCCCCAACATAGAACCTTGTGGTACTCCACACCATAGAGGCAATACGAATGATTCCAAATCAGCATGCGAGACGAAGTGAGCACGATTAGTTAGAAACTATTTCATTAGTGTGATGGAACTATTATCAAAACCAAAATAATGAATAAGTTTCAGTAGAAGAAGATCACGGTTGACTGAGCTACAGGCATTAGTTAATACCATAGAAGTAGGAAGTCTTCTGTCAAAACCAGAGCGAATGTCACGTTGAGCGTGTCATTCACAAATTCACGTTATCTTGTGGTTGGAGTGGACCAACAATTTGGTGTGCACATCAGGAAAATAGTGACTACAGTACGAAAAACGGTGTACTTCTGCGAGGAGGAGGGATTCCTTCCTCGAGAAGACGAAGGATTTTCTACTTCCCCTTAACCCCGTCTTGTACGCGCAACACTTCTCGACACTTTTTCAAATACTTTGGGATCGTATATTGAAATACAGTCAGTCCCAGGGTTAAAGTGCACCATCTTATAATTTACTCTCTAAACGTCCTCCGTTATAATTCTGGCGTGACTCATTAAGAAACTTTTCTTAGCCCTAAGAAAATTCTGCACCCACGCCTAATGGTACTTATCGGCCCTTAGGAAAGTCATTGTTTCCCCAAACATCTTTCTATCTCAACCCCTTTTGTTTGTAGCTGTGGAAGTCCCCCTCCTCAGCTATTTCCAATTGACAACGGATTCCCCCTGTCCTGGACTTCTACCACTATCTTTTCCCACTCCTCAATTTTAGATTCCTCTCTCTCTCTATCCATCTATCTATCTTTCCCTCTCCCCCCTCCCACCCTCCTCTTAGTGTTCCACAACCAGTTGACGTGTATTGAGAGTCCCCTTGTTCGTGTTTATACACTCACTATCAAACTGGTATCGCTACAGTCCACAGTCACGCTCACCACGTGCATTTATTTCTCAGTTTCAAGCTCCCCCAGTCGTGCGCCCAACAGTTAGTTTTGAACCGGAATTGCTGAAGCCCTTTTTAAAGCGTATGAAGGTGATCGGCAGACTAGACATAAAATTTTACACGATTTAGTTCACCCTTTTATTACCTCACAAAACCAACCATAGACACGCCCACCATTTTCTAAAATGGGGTTTTTTGCAATGGAAGTCTTGACGTCAAAATTTAAAGTAAACGCGAATGTTCAGCTTATAACGTAACTTTTTTTTCCTACGTCATCAGGCTAAGGAACGTACAAATTCAGTTTTTTCCAATCTTTTACGTTTGAAAGGTTCGTGAGTCAAAAAATGTCATTTGAGAAATGAATCTGTGTGTATGCGAACGAAACTGCCAAAGAATGGTTGGGAAGAATGGCCATAATGATCAGAACACCACTTTTTACTTTCCGCTACCCGAAGGGAAGGAAAGTATAGTAATCGGCCCAAAAAAAAAATTTGGGTTTTCTTCAGATCTTTACGTTTCAGACCCTACCGAGTCTAAAAAACCTAATTTCGGCGCGTGGTCCGTGTGTATGTGTGTGTGTATGTGTGTGTGTGTGTGTGTGTCTGTAGTTCGATTTGCGGGAGAACGGCTGATCCGATTGAGCTGGTTCTTTTTTTGTTTTGTTCGTTATTTTTTGTAGACACCAAATTAAGGTTATGGACGATTTCGGCCGATGGGAAGGGGGGGACGAAAATGTACCAAAAACTAGGGTTTTTCTCGAAAACGGCTCTAACGATTTTGATTAAACTTTCAAATTATCTTCTACTGATCAATACCCAACTTTTCTTCTCCATACATATCTCCATGAAAATACGGTGAACGGAGATATAGGCCCATGAAGCTAAAATAGGTTTTTTACGCTTTTTGGCAAAACGGCTCCAACGATTATCACCAAACTTTCAAGATGTATCCGAATAGTTAATACCTACATATTATTCTCAATAAATGTTCCTCTGACAGTCCATTGAACAGAGATAAAAATCAAAATGTGCCGAAAATAACGTTTTTTCGAACATTTCCGTATATTTCAGGGTAACTTCTTCACCAGATGTGATAAATTCTAATGGAGTGTCTTTCAGTCACCCATACCAACATTTCGTTCTCCATAATTATTTCTGTATTTATATGCTGAACGGAGATATAAGCCAAGTTAACTCAAGAAAGGAGATTTGTCGAATATTAATTTATCGGTATTCCAATTTTCTCAAAAACGGCTCTAACGATTTCGATCAAACTTTCGGAGTACTCTCAGCTAACTAGTTTCTACATTCTGTTCTCTAGAAATGTTCCTGTAAAAATGCGTTGAACGAAGATATAGCGCCCGCCTATGTAGGTGGTGTTCGAAATTACGGGGGTGGCGGAAAGTTGTGTGTTGCTACGCACCAGATATTTTAAAAATCGAAACCCGCGCTAACGGTTTCGATTTTGTGTGAGCAATTCTCAATAACATAACAGTACTCCATAATGTGCATTCGTAAGAAACTGACAAAAGAAGCGCGATAAACTATCAAAAATGTAAACAAAAATTGATTATAGTGCAGTTTTTATAATAAATTCCGCGGATTATGTCGTTGGTGCAATGTGCTACCTGTACGACAAAAGGGTTAACCATCGGGGCAATTACAATGTGCATAACAGCTTATTTAGCTTCGGAGTACATTCATACGTGGACGTCACAGTTACTATAATTATTAAGCCAGCGAAGGATCTTGTTCGGGTTGGCGCCTATCAATTGTTTTCGTGCAGCATCATACATTTCGCATTCCAGGGTTACGTGTTGCAGGGATTCTTCCGTTGATCTGGAAATTCGGCACAGCGAGTCAAGACGACGTAGGAGCTGCTTCGTGTTGCTGTAGAATAAACTCAGTGAAAAACGTATTGACTGTGGCGGTAAAAATCGCTGATTGCACATGGGGCTGAGGAAAGTTGCGTGATGCGTAGCCCTAAATATTTTTTCAATATTGTAGTACTTCGCAACAAACAAGGTTTACACTCTATAACTTATTTTACATCATGAACTGTCTCAAATTGAGGAAATGCATATCAAAATGGATACTGGAGCTCATGGAGACTCCTCCATGTCAAGACGTGTTAAGTGTCTCTTTCCTTCTTTCCCAAATTAAATATTTATGTGCGATGATCGACTTCGTTACCAGTCAAATACATGTTAGTCGCAATCTCTTCACATTTTGAACTGGAGGGTTCATGTTTGACGTAAATATAGGTCTTCGGGGTTCACAAGTCTGTAAATCCAGGTCCTGTGACAACCCAACGTTCCGCTCGTTTCAGCTCATTTCGAAAACGCCGCTCGAGAAAGGAAGGGTTTTTCAGGTCCGTTGAACCCCGTTTATAAGAAATTCGAGGGTATGACGAATAACAGGTTCTTCGCGATGCAGGTCTGGTTTGGTTGTCTGGAGGACAGGACGAGACGGGACGGGGATGCTCCGAATGAAGCCTCCTAATGGGATCCGGATCCACCTCTACCTGATGGCCGATTGTAAATCCCGACGAGATTTTCGTTAACGGAACAGGTTGGTGGATTCTCTTTTGTTGGAAATACTTTCGGAGGATCAAAGTGAGTCTCTAAATATACGAAGGGAAGGCCCTTTCAGCTCTGGCTCTGGTCACGGAGCTCTCAGCCCTTCGTCGAGCCGAACAAGTGATTTTACCCCGCTCAGGTAAAACTTACAAGAGGAATGTACTTGTTCTCTCCGAGTCGCATCTTGAAACGTGCTGATGCCGACGCATTCCGTACCCGCAACCTCGACGGTTTTACCAAGCAGTTTAAAGCTAAAACCTGGTTAAAAACAATTGTTGTTGCCAAAACGAACATTTAAAACGTACGAGCTTTCCTTATCTTCATGCTTGGGGTGGGGGTGGGGGGTGAAATACTTGTTAACAGTCCAGTAAACTGCCTCTTATACACTGGTTACTCAATGTAGGGCTAATCAGTGGCAACTTAATAAATGCTGGAGAGTTGAGCACTTTGGAAATCCCAATGGGTTTGTATACAATGAAAAAACAAATTCAGTTATTTGATAGAAGTCGCTGAACGTACGTGAGGCTGAGAAACGTTGTGTGGTCTGCTCTAGATACTTTTTATTGTCTATAGTGCTCGTTCCTTCTAGGACTGAAGTGTAATGGATTTGAAAGTACACACATTTCTAAAAACTCAGGTCGTACCTTTTTTAGCGTGTTTTGCTTCCTTTGTGCCGAATCCATCAAAATTAAGTCACTGGTTTGTTTACGCGTTTTTTTGTTTTTTTTTAAATTCTCCTGTCGTCTTAAAAACCAGCTCATCCTCAAAAGCAGGAAGTCTGTCAGCAGAACTAATGGATCTGTATTCCGTTAACGACGAAGCGAGCAGCTAGACCTCTTATTTCCCAAGTCGCCGGTCCGTGTCGAGTCAACGACACCTGATGTTTTTCCTCTGCCTTTTTTACCTCAATTATTCAACTAGGGGCGGCTGGGGCAGTGCGGACGTCACTCCATCTGTTGCCCGGGAAGAAGTTGAGTCGCCGGAGCGTTTGTCCTCTGTGGGAATCCTCCCTCAACTTTGCTCACCAGTTTCGTTGAATTAAATATGCGGTCTCATGGATTTTAAATAGATCGACGCGACCGCAGATGCCCCTTCGGTTACGCCGAGCAGCTTTTTCGGCATGGAAGGTATGAGGAGTTGGCTACGCTTATAACGAGGTCTCTTCCGCCTCTGGCACACGGAAGATCGCTGTTAGTGTCAGTAGAACATTGTCAAGTGCACGGAAAGTATAGTAATCGGCCTAAAGTTGAGTTTTCGTTAGATATCCTTGCAGTTTTCCGAGTCAGAAAAAGTGGTTTTCGACTTCTGCGTCATGACTTCTGTGCTTTGTGGAACGGTAATTTTGAACTGGACCCATTTCCTGAAGCATAAACAATGGCCACGTGTAGGCAGATTATTGGACTCTCGTTCAAACCCTGATAATAGCATTCCTTGATGAGGCAAGAAAGACCACCTGTTCAGATATGGACGCGGAAGGTCATTCCTTGAAAAACGTCTGCTGACACACCCATCCGACGCATCCCCTCAGCACATTTCTTGCACCACAGGTCCTCCTTGCTGCAACCCTGATGTTACCTGCCTCCACTCCACGAGCTTCCGATACCGCTATACGGAGATCAATCTTGTCATATTTGAGCCTCGTGGGTTGCCATCCAGGAGCACTGCAGACTGCTCGGGACCAACGGTGGCGATGTCCTGTCTCAGTCCTTCTCCAGAGGCAACCCGGTAGTGCCGCTCTCCCTCCACTTCCCAGCCTTCAGATGACAATGCCACAGCAACCTGCTGGCAGACAGCGTCATGACGTTTGATGCGGCTGCCATGAGTACGTTGACACAAACTGATCATGTGAAGATCTGAAGAAAACCCAACTTTTTTTTTACCCGATGTCTAAGCTTTCCTTACCCCTTGGGTCGCGGGAATTAAAAACCAGTATGATCGAAAGTTCAAGAATTTGCGTGGGGCGGAGGAAAATTAAGAACTGCGTCGCACCTGATGTAAATTTAATCGTTTGTATTTCTGCTGAGTACTCCAGTAAGCTGAGACATAGCCGACTAACAGGCATGTTGCTTGCTTAACACGTTTTGTTGCGTTCAAGTGTGTTGTTTCGGCACCTTACAAAATATCGAAAATACAGATATCCCCGAACTGTGACCCCTCCTCCCCGCCCACCATTCGTTCCCAACGCCACATTAGGGACTGTATTAGCTCCAATAACCTTGTTGTTGCCGATTCTAGTCTTCATGCGAAATTCCACGCATGCAATTTCGTTTATCAAAAAAACACAATAAATCAAGGTTTTTCGTAATGTATTTATTTTTATGTCAGGACTGGCCTTCGCCGCTATCTGCCGTTGCTCGTATCAGCTGGTTGAGTGTTCATTGATTCGCTGTTACTATGCCGTCAGCTGTACCGAGGAAAGGCCGACCGGAGAAAAAGTAAAAAATAAAAATTCGAGATAACCGAAAACGCGAAGATAACAATTTTTTTTTTTTTTTTTCATTCCGTTTTTCCTCTGTCTCTTCTTCAAATAAGAGTGAGAAAAAAATAAAATAAATACAAAGGCAAAGAATTCACGTTGGGTCGCACTCCACAAGCCACGTATCGAAAAATGAGTTTCAAATTGGTGCGATCAGCTGTTTCATTTATCGGCGGGTAGTCAGATATCGGAGTCTTATTGACGTTATCGCGCTGCATTCCGTTTTACAGTTTTGGTCGGCCTCTCGACACTCGCGTGATACCAGACCCATCCCTGTCACTTGACAAATACGACGAGATGCCTCCGGCCGATACGAGAGGTATTTTAATGGTCATTCGTAAGGGCGCCACTTGGAAGCCGCGTCTGTGTGTGAGCTGTGGTGGTGGTGGTGGGAGTGGGGCTTTTGTCAGGACGCCTCTGGAGTTAGGTGGTGAGCAGCTCGGCGCGAAAATTCGTGGAATGGAGAATGAGTGAGGAGAATACCGAAGGTGGTGATGTATCGATATGAAGGAGCATGCTGCTGATCGGCGTGGATATTCCAAGAGATGTTAAGGCCGAGACCCTAAAGAAGCCCCCAACCCCACCAACACTATCAAGCGGCTTGATCAAGCTACTTGACCCTCATCAGTGTAAGCCGTGGAAGTGTCGCTGTTTGATTTTTTCTTTCGGAGCTGAATGGTTTCAAATACTGATTGGAGCTTCCTAGCCTTAAGACTAGCGACGGTGGTCTAAGGAGACTGGGCTGAAGTTAGCTACATATTCATACTCGAAACTTTGACCGTTTCATCAGGAGAGGAATGTATAATATAAAAAATAAGGAATCTCTCTCGGGAATGAGAATCACTATCCATGACGGTGGGCAGAGATGCAATGGGTCCTGCTAGTGTATGCCTATGGAACGAGAGAGCCAGCACAAATACCTGTGTATCATCATGGATGAAGAGTTGAGCTGGCATCCGCACACTGACTTCCTCTACAACAAACTTGGAAAATTCACTAGGATATTCTTTCGGATTCGCGGTGTGATGAACATTCGGACTCTTAAAATTATTTACCTGGCTCTCGTTCAGTCGATTCTCCAATATGGCATCATTGTATGGGGCGGCGCACTGGAGGCATACCTGGAGAAACTGAATGTTCTACAGCGATCGATCCTCAAAATTATTCACCACAAACCCCGCCATTTCCCCACCCAACAGCTTTTCGACTCAGCGCAAGTATTGAGCATTAAGCAACTCCTTGCAAAAAACATTCTTCTTCTCTACCACAAACATCCGCATCTAATCTTCCCGCAGCCCCATGGATATGAAACCAGATTTCAAGTACTTGGCAACGTTGTCAACCCCAAACTCCGTATTTCATTGACAACGCGGAGTACGCTCTACATGATGAATTTACTCCACAAACAATGAGAGATCCATCGAAAAAAAAAGAATCCATCGCTTGTATAAAAAGAAAATTTTGTCTTGGCTGATTGTGAGTGGTCCTGAGGTTATTTTGAGGGTTTTTAGAAGTGTGTACACTCAGTGATACCTGGTGCAGCTTCGGCAAATAATAATATTCCTTATCAATTTCATTATTTGGTCATACCGACCATGTCATTCGCAGGAGAAGTTATCATGCTGGTCCCTACATACTACTACTATAAATTGTAAGTTTCAACTACTATAAATTACTTAAGTAAGTCCTACATATCAACGTTCAGCGACTCTTGCCCAACAATACAGGCTCTGCCTACCGTTGGGCAATATTATTCAAAGGGGGGGAAAAAAAAGTCTATATGGAGCTTTGTTAGATTTTTGAAATTTGGCGTAGTTCAAAAATGGCTACCTAACATACGTTTAGACGGATGTCATGGATGCTGCAAAACATGCTTCATTCCTCTCCTGATTCTAAATATGTTTCGTGTCAACCGCTACGTCTATCCAGGAAGGCTCTAACTTTCGATTATGAATGTGTAGATAACTTCAGCTCAGTCTAAGGAGTGGTACAAACTGAGAAACTTCACTCATGAACGTCAACTAAACTTTCTGGGTGACTCGGGACCAGAGGACTACAGGAACGTTTTGCTAATGGACCAAGAAAGTTTTGATGATGTGCTGGAGTTACTACGCCCCGAAATTCAGATGAAGGATGCAAGAATGCGTGAAGCGATTCCTGCAAGTCAGAGATTGAGTATCACATTGAGGCATGGATTAGCATGACCTTAAATTCACGTGTGCCATAGCTCCTCAGACCTTGAACTCCCCAATGAAGTTTGTTCTGAGAACATTTTGTTTCAATTGTTTTACATTTTCATCTGGTTATAGCACTTGCAATACCTATACAATTTTCTCTAACGCCGCGATTTTCTATTAAAATAATCTTTACTATTCACTCCCAACAATTCGGGACAATCACGATGCAAATCTATCAGTAAACGTATGAACACCCGCTCTGAGTGACTGACGCAGTGATTCATGAAAAATGTCCTACGCTATCAAATGGCTTGATCAACTGCTTGAGTCGTTCAAACTTTCTATCGATCACCGTCAATGCTTGCTTCAAGCGCCAATCAGGTCTGTACACTATCAATCACGCTTGATGCAATCGATTTAACCAAGCGCTTGACCTAAGCAGGGGACTGAAGCCATGAGTTGGAGCCTCTGGTCAGTACCCGACTATCCACGATGCTGCGAGGAATCCCTATCCAAAGTCTCTCCACACACATTACAAATGGCGAAAACTACCCAACATGTTCTCAAATTAGATATTTGGCCTCCAAATAAACATGGGATGTCTAAATAAACAACGGCTCCAAAGATTGTGATCATATTTTACGCTTATCAGCTCCTGGTGTCTTTGTGGAAGAGGTGGAAGAAGCTGGTGATAGGATCTGGGCAAAACAAACTTGATTTTGCTCGAACGCTCGTAGGATTGATGAACACCGAATGGATCCATAACGTGTTGCACCATTCCTCAGGACAGGCCTACCTTTCCGGACTTGAGATATTAAAGAAGCTCGCGTTGTTTTCGAGCTCTGGACATGTTTCTCACGCTTCTGCCACAACAAAATTAAAAAGCAGACAAAAAAAAACATGCGGTGCCACGAAATAATTTGCTGGGTGACTCCTGCCAAGGGGTTTTATCTCGCTGAACAGCGACGGACCTGCAACGGCTTTTACTGCCGTGATCGGCGGAATTTCCACTTCGCAAACGCATTCCGCGTCGTCCGCAGCTGTTTCTGCTCTTTTTTTTTGACGATCCCCTTCGGTGGCCAACCGACCAGGGCTGATCAAAGACACTTCACTCTCGCGTTACTTTTCCTCAAGTTCTGTTATTAAATAAATAAAAAGAAGAGTCGAGCCGAGGATTTGTTCCCCTTCTGGCGGGTTTCGGTCGTGGCAGGAGATTTCGTCCGCTTTTATTTGTCGAGGTAGAACGAGGATATTATGTTGCGAGAAAAGCAAAGGTTAAGGCGCTCTGGAGGAAGCCTCGTACATTGTAACCCGTTGGTACCTCGTCAAACAGCAGGAAGACGAGTTGGCTCTGATGAACGCATCCAGGGATTTGCACGGGAATTGCTTTCAATGCGCCACTATGGAGGTATTGCCGAGCCGCAGGGCGTCCTCAAGAACTCCCAGCGTGCGGACTCGAACACATTCCAAAAATCTGACGTAGTGAGCTTAAGTTCGAGAACATAATAACACTACTGTAAAGTGTTGTATAAAAAACTGTTTTACGGTAATTTTGAACTAGATCCTCTTCCTGAAGCGTGCACAATGGCCACGTCAACGAAGTAACCTGGCGCATGACACCACAAAACGCACCCCCCCCCCCCCTTCAGTCGATTCGGTGGAAAGAAAGTGGCCATAGCCTCATTTACGCATGTTAAAAAATCACGCAAATACTCCTGGTTCATTAGAAATCCCCATATTAGGTTTTCAGAATTATTTTGAAAAAGCTGAGCGTAAAAGTAGACTAGTTAGTGTAGTGGCCCAGTCCTTGTGGTTGTTCCAAATTACTTTAGGGCCACTATTAGGCTTCTCTCGTGCAGGTAACATATTGGACTACCCACACGATATATTGTTAACTCACTTGGCTCACATGATTTTTGTCGACATTGTCCACGGAAACAAATGTTCTGGAAAAAATCGCTGTCTCGATGGAGGTGCGTTCTATTTGCAGCGGCTTATCGAAATATCAAAATGACTTTATGCCAGTGGATTGAGAGTGACACGATCCTTGACTTCGCAACAGACACAATACACAACGCTTTCGAGGCCGTAGTTCAGGAAGATTGACAGTGACAAACCAATTGACATTGCAACTGACCTACTGTTCCGGATCGGTGTGGCGACGGTTGCACCTAGGGCCTCTTTTGTGGCCTGTACCAACCCATCAGCACTTCAGCGGCCTTACCGTTCAATTGCTTATCCATTCAGTTGGTCGCCTCTTATATTTTATGTATTTATTGCGAGGACACTCTCGCCTTGGCAACGTGTGGCCTTCCGACGTGCCTGGTGGTACCTCATGTGGAGCCAGGTTTTGGTTGGCTGAGACGTAGATTCTAACTGCTTTATTTATGTAGTTTCTGTGTCTGTACTAGGACAGGGGCAGAAGTAAGGCACACAGTTCGTCTGGCGATGTACTCTGCTGCTTCTTCTTATATCTTGAAGTTTTCCCATCACCGCCTAAACAGTTTTGGTCGTCTGGTTAGGTACTGTGCTCCGTCCCTTGGAGTTTCCCCATCGCAGCCTGGTCTGTGTAGGTGCGGCAGAGCTCCTGGCCCTACCTAAGAGAACTAAATAAACAAACAAATGAGTTTAGCGCACACAAAAGTACACGAATAAACAGACTCTCAAATAATTTACATGCACTCTTGATACAAATTGCATTCACACAAAGGGGGAGTAGTTGAATATTCCTCCCCCGTTTCACTATCTACCTACTATTGATACTATTGATGAAGTATGGGGGAGGGGGGGTGCAATGGGCATTGCAACTGACCTGATGGGTCATTGTCTGACCTATAAGTACATTGTACCGAGGGTGCACATCGTTTCACCATATCAGTTCGATGTGGCCTAACGCGTTGGGGGAGGGAATGTGATTCTAAGCTAGCCCTTCCTCCATTGGGGGTCGTAGGCCTCGAGCCTGCGACGGCAGTTCGCCCATGCCTTGGCGAACAAAGCAGCGCGTGGCTGCCTTTGTGGCCAATAGGGTCCCCGCCTCCTCTCAGCCGCCCATCTTCATATAGGGGGCAGCCATAGATGACGTAGGGAGCGTCCTCAACCACGCCTCCCCACCAGCCCCGTACAGACACGAGTCGAACGTGCGACGCCTGAAGAAGAGGAGGCGGGAGGTGAAGATGCCATGGCCCGATAACAATTGAACGGCCACCACCCCACCAGTGCTCACGCATTGTTCCACCGCCTCTGCCACTGGTCCTAGACCCAATCCAGGGCTAGACTAAGTAACTGCTCCCCAGATCGCTGGAGGATTTGCGGGACTAGGACGGACATTGGGCCCTCACAGTCTCCGAGGGAACCCCTTTTAAAATGCCTGCATATCACTGCAAGGTCCAGCCAGAAGTCCATCTGTGGAGTTCCCACTAGGACCTACAATGTGCGATGTGGTCTGATACCATGGTAGCACCCCGACAGGAGGTCCCTCTGGAGGATACATGACGGCTGTCAGTCCTGCTGTAATGGGGAGATACCGCAAGTTAGTGGAAGACACCCCATGTGGCTCCAGCCAGAGAGTGCACATGTGCAGACAGGGCTGCGAACTTGTCCTTGAGGCGCGCTAGGTGTGCTGTTGAGCGGTCTTTTGAGCACGAGGTCACTCCAGTAGTTGGCAGTGAGGTGTCGCAGGACTGCAACTCTTGGAAAAACAGAAAAACTCTTTTGCCGAAAAGCAGTCTTATTCACGTGCGCATCGTTACGGGCCATTGCAACTGGCCATACTCAAATCCTTAGAGCCCGGTGATCACGTGGATTGAGTGTCAGCTCACTTTGAATTTGATTTGATAAGATGCCTCATAATATTCTAATCACTAAGTTGGCAAAATTCGGGTTCTTTGGTCCTTTTATACTAGGTAGTACGTTGAATAATCGATTTCAGATCGTCAAAATGGATTCAGCCTTTTCTGCTCCATTTCCCAACTCGTCAGATGCTCCCCAGGGCTCTGACATCGATCCAAGTGCTTTTTCGTTCTCATCGATGATGTGTACACTTTCCACTTTTTACTGACGAGGGTGCACTCAGCTCTTTACTTGAATACGTGATCAATGTGCTACGCTCAAACTTTAAATATCTGGTGCGTTGCAACACACAACTTTCCTTAGCTCTACGTCAATTCACTTTGTACATGGTTAATTCTATTTAATCAATTCACTTTGTGCATGGTTAATTCTATTTAATCAATTCATTTGTCACTCAGTTAATTTGAACTTGGTCAAACAACGCTTTACGGCAGCAGGAAGCGGTAGCGCTTACAATTCCAGATTTTATTGTGCTGCTCGTACTCATTTCAGGACCATTATTGAGCAACTGGTACACAGATAAATGATGAGGCTGTGAACAAAAATTTTTTGAAGAAGGATAGTTATTATTACTTTTGCAGAGTTATTGAGTGATAACTGTTAGGACTGGTAGTAAGCGAAACGGCAAAAGTTGAAATTCAGGAATTTCTGGAGTGAGCCCCATGTATCTCATGAGCGTTTTTAAACACTCAATCTTTAGGTATTGGATTGGACTACAATACTGATTTATTTTCACACTCTAAAAGAATTCCAGCGGAGTTTATAAGAAAAAAACTGCGCTAAAAACGCTTTTCGTCGAAAATTTTGATAATTTATTGTGCTGCTCTCGTCATTTTCCCATGAATGGGAATTTTATAGTATAATTGTCTTATTGAGAGCTATCTATATAAAAAATTTAATCAAAATCGTTAGAGCCGTTTTTGAGAAAAAAAATTTGGTGTTTTGATCACTATGATGACTATAGTTAACTTTCGGTGGATTTTGCCCATACCCTCACTATTGCGTCCCATGGTAACTCGCAGGCTAGACATCAAGTTTCAGTTGATTTGGTACGGTTGTTTTCTCTAAAAACCGCGCTAAAATCGATTTCGTCGAAAGTTTTGGTAATTTATTGTGCTGCTCTCGTCATTTTCCCATAGATGGGAATTTTATGGTATAGTTGCCATATTTGGAGCTACCAATATAAAAAATTTAATCAAAATCGTTAGAGCCGTTTTGGAGAAAAAAAATATTTGGTGTTTTGATCACTATGATAACTATAGTTACATTTCGGTCGATTTTGTTCATACCCTTATTTTGGCGTCCCATAGTGACTTCCGGGCTAGATATGATGTTTGAGCTGATTTGGTGCGGTGGTTCTCTCTAAAAATCGTTCACAGACACACAGACCATTTTCCCAAATAGTGTTTTTCGGACTCAGGGGTTCAGACCCCCCTGTAGAGATCTGAAGAGAACTCAAAATTTTTTTTTCAGCCGATTACATAACTTTCCTTTCTACTTCGTAGAGCAAGGAAAGTAAAAAGGGTGCTGCGATGTCTTTCACTAGATCGACGTCTCCTGCAACTGCTCCCTCGACAATTTGCCGCCTGATTTCGTTCAAGGGTCTCGGGGTCATTTTTGATCGCCATTTGTCCTTCTCCACCCACTGCAACGAGATGTGTTCAAGAGTTATGAGGGCGTTGAATTTTCTTAAACGGAATACGTCGGACTGTAACGACGTCTTCGCTTTGGTGACCCTGTACAATGCGATTTTCCGTTATATTCCGCAATAGGACGATTGTCTGGGGTTCAGTCTATGATAATGCGTTTACGCGCATTGAAAGAGTGCAGTGTGAATTTCCCCCATTTTATTGAGTTCAAATTGGGGATGGAGTTGAAGACTCAGCTTTTGCCGTCTCGCAGTCATCGTTGCCGAGTTACCGTCCCTAGATTCTACGTTTTATCGCTCCCAGATCGATCAAATCAGAGGGCAAGTAAGTTTACACTGCATTAAAGCCACAAAGGACCCAGTTCAGTGTAAAGGGTGTCAGGAATTCCACCACACCTAGAACTATTGTTCTAAGACACCGCGGTGTGTAAAATGTCAACAAGGTCGCCTTACAGAGCATTGCCAGAAGCCTGTGCCAAGTGTGTAGAGGAAGCTATAACGCGAACTATCGCGGTTGTCCAGCTGCCGTTGCAGCCAGGCAAAAACGAGCGCCTCAGCAAGCTGTCCATAGCCTAGAGCTGTCCAGAAACCCACATCGCAGGAACCTAACGAGATGGCAAATCTCCGATCATACGGAAGAACGGAAGAACACCCATCTGCAAGTCAACAGGATAATATTATGTTCTCAAATATAACACAGGTTTGATATCGTCTCAAAGCTCGCTCAGAGTGTCAAAAACCTGAATGGGCGTGTTGGCGAAATTGAGAGCAGTTCGGGGTGGCCAAAAAATCATCGTGAACAGTGTCCAAAATTTCGTTGGAATGCCAATGGTCTCATGCCACGGCTAAGTATCGCAATCGCATATCTCTGAAACACTGGCAATAATGCCCTTGGAGGAAGTGCGGGTATCATAAAAGAAAAGCTGTGCCACCATGAGTGCGCCAAAATTGAAACTCAGGCCTTCCGTTTTTAGCATGATCGAAGCTAAGATAAAATCGTTAACTCTAAACTTTGCCGGTATTTATTACCCTCCGAGACACAACGCAAGTGAAGAATATATCATTCGGATCACTTTTGACCACTGAGAAAGGACGCAGGCTCGAACGAGCAATAGCAGCGCCCATTCAACAGGGAAGCCACTGGCCTCATAAGGATCAAACTCAAACCTCAATGACTTCTTCATAACGAACAGTGTAGGGCAAGCCGCCACCCTCGTGGTTGGAGAGAACAATGATATTAGCTCACACCATTCGCCAATTATCACAATCAGAGACCGAATCATTTAAAAGTCAGGCAATCCACACCTAGTGAATCGTAGGATGGACAGGGAGGGCTTCAAGAGGGTTATTTGCAGACAGGTTGAGAGATGCAAAACCTCTACAGACACCAGATGATGTTGAGCAGGAACTTGAACGACTTGTTTGTAGCACACAAACTGCCGATCGTCAAGAGCAGGCTCACAGGCCTCAATTACTTATGTTAGATAACATTGTCAATTAAGGAAAAGCGTAAAGCCAGGAGACTCTGGCAAACAACCAGGGCATCCAGTCATAAAACAGAATGGGGCAGGGCAGCCGTGGAACTGAAAGCAGGAAGGAAAATGATATAATAGCTACCAGGAAAGGCAAATATTTTTGCTAGCCATCTTGGAAACATCTTCTGACATCCTGCTAGTCACTAACAAATTGGTAATGTGTGCAATCAAACAGAAAATTAACGCCGAAAAAGTACCAGGGTACAGCCTAGGGGAAGGATCTCCCAGGCAAAGTAGTTGCGACGATTACGGCGATAATTAAAGCATAAAGCGTTTCAACTTCGATATGTCCAATAGCTGTGAAGGATTACAGAAGTTACTACGATGCCACAGGCAGGTAAGCCACATGAGCAACCCTGGTCGTATAAACCAACCTCACTCCTCCCAGTTCTGGCTAAACGATTTGAAAAGCTGGTCCATAGAAGACTGCTATCGACAGTTTAACAGAGAAAGTTGCTTTCGGCCATCTTTCTCGACGTCACTCAGGCATTTGACCGAATTTGGGCATGACGAATTGAACTACAAGCTGAGTTGAAAATATGCTGTCCCAGAAAATTTATACAGAACAAAATGTAGGTACAAGTGTCATCGAAATCGTTAGAGCTGTTTTTGAGAATATCGGAATACTGACGAATTAATATGAAACGAATGTCCTTTTCTTAGTTAACTTGGCTGTTACACAGGCAGTTACTCCGGAATCTGCGGAAATGTTCGAAAAACGTTATTTTTGACACATTTGCATTTTTATCTTTGTTCAATGGACTGTCAGAGGAACATTTATTGAGTACAATATGTAGGTATTAACTATTCAAAAACATCCTGCGAGTTTGATGAAAATCGTTGAAGCTCTTTTGGCAAAAAGCGTATAAAACCAATTTTTCCTTCGTAGGCCTATATCTCCGTACACCGTATTTGCATGTTGATATGTATTGAGAAGAAAGGTTTTGTAATAACTCGTAGAAGATAATTTTGAAAGTTTAGTCAAAATCGTTAGAGCCGTTTTCGAGAATAATGCGAAAAACCGCATCCGATGGGAAAGGGGTGGAGGACGAAAATGTACCATAAACTAGGGTTTTACGCATTTTTCTCGTTAACCGTTCTAACGATTTTGATTAAACTTTCAAATTATCTTCAACTAATCAATACCTAATTTTACTTCTCTATACTTGCTCCCTATGAAACAAAAGTACGTAGTTTTTTACGCTTTTTGACAAAACGGCTTCAGCGATTTTCACCAAACTCTCAGGATGTTTCCGAATAATCGATAAATTTATATTGTTCTCAATAAATGTTCCTCTGATAGTCCATTGAACAGAGATAAAAATCAAAATGAGTCGAAAATAACGTTTTTTCGAACATTTCCGTAAATGCCAGGGTAACTGCTTCACAAGATGTGATAGATCTTACAGAGTGTTTTTTAGTCACCCATACCCACATTTCGTTTCCTATAATTATTTCTGTATATATATGTTGAACAAGTTAACTCAGAAAAGGAGATTTGTCGAATATTAATTAATCGGTATTCCAATTTTCTCAAAAACGGCTCCAACGATTTCGCTCAAACTTACGGAGTACTCTCAGCTAACTAGTCCCTACATTTTGTTATCGATAAATGTTTCTGTAGAAATGCGTTGAACGAAGATATAGCGCCCGCATATGTAGCTGGTGTTCGAACTTACGGGGGTGGCGGAAAGTTGTGTGTTGCTACGCACCAGATATTTTCTTTTGGACACGATTAAAATACATTCCTTTCCCTTCGAGTAGGGGAAAGTAATAAATAAATTAAAGTAAAAAGTATTTTGCAACTTTTAACTGATGGGACGACGTTATGGGCCCGCGGCTCCTGGACTGTGTTATACTGTCGTTCACAGTTCTGGTTGTTCAGGAAAAGTCCAGGGACGAGGGACACGAGAGACTGGTCGAGTCTAGTTCGGATTAGAAACACGACAAGGTGGTGTTTGAGGGGAACGGGTAAGTGTCGACAGGACAAGCAGATATCGACAGTTTTTGACGGCGCGGCGGAGGGCGGAAAGGAAGTCGTCGAACGTATTTGTCAGATAGCGAGCGTTTAAAAAGATAGGTGTGATGAGGCGTGAGGGGGAGGGGGTGTCTCTGGAAGGAGGGGAAGAGAGGTCGGTGAGAGAAGAGTCAGCGGGAATGAATGGTCCGCTCCGACCCGAAAGTCGCGACGATATTGAAGGAGCTGCGTTGAAATGAGAAGTTGGTGGGCGGCGGTCGAGAGCGAGAAGTGGAAGTGGTGGTGGTGGCTGGTAAGGGGGATCTGGGAGGAGGGTGACGTCGAACGTAAACAAATAGAAGCATGAAAGGGAACGAGAACCAGCTGATTACAGGCGGGTCGTCGCCGGCAGAGACGGCTCCTTCGAGTGTCAGGACAAAGTGGAGGGGAGAGCGACTCTCGGTCCCTCGAAGGTGGAGGGGAAATGAGAACCTTCTCCAGAGCGGGGCCGCGTAGGGAATTTTTCCCTCCGCATCGGGAAACTTCAAACCCACTCTTCGCCTAACCTTTTTACTTTCCTTGGACCTACAAAGTTACAACGCTGAGTTCTCCTAGATTTTTACGTTTTAGACCATACTGATTCTGAAAAACACTATTTGGGAAAATTGTCTTTGTGTGTATATGAACGATTTTTAGAGAAAACGACCGTACTAAATCAGCTCAAACTTGATATCTAGCCCCCAAGTTACCATGGGACGCCAAAGTAAGGGTATGAGCAAAATCCACCGAAAGTTAACCATAGTTATCATAGTGATCAAAACACCAAATCTTTTTTTCTCAAATACGGCTCAAACGATTTTGATTAAATTTTTTATATTGTTACCTCCCAATAAGGCAACATACCATAAAATTCCGATTCTTGGGAAAATGACGAGAGCAGCACAATAAATTACAATTTTAGCGCGGTTTATTCACAATCAACTCCGTTGATATGTTGCTAAAATGGTCAAAAATTGGAGGATCTTGCAACTGCGCCGAAACCTAGCACAACTGCACTTCATAGCAACTGCGCCGGAGGTAGAGACAATAGCAAGTGCGCCGTCATACTTTTATTACGTTGATACAGAAATGATGCAGGTAGGTACGTACGTTTCATCAGCGGGGAGATCCCGACCTCGTCATGCTGTTACGTAACTTATGCATATGTTCTTTCACTCCCAGTTTTTCCACTTTTCACGCAGTTTTTTGTCACTTTTTACTTTCCGCTACCCGAAGGGAAAGAAAGTATAGTAATCGGCCCAAAAAAAAAAATTTCGGTTTTCTTCAGATCTTTACGTTTCAAACCCTACTGAGTCTAAAAAACCTAATTTCGGAGCGAGGTCCGTGTGTGTGTATGTCTGTGTCTGTAGTTCGATTTGCGGGAGAACGGCTGATCCGATTGAGCTGGTTCTTTTTTTGTTTTGTTCGTTATTTTTTGTAGACACCAAAATAAGGTTATGGACGATTTCGGCCGATGGGAAGGGGGGGTGGTGGACAAAAATGTACCAAAAACTAGGGTTTTTCGCATTTTTCTCGAAAACGGCTCTAACGATTTTGATTAAACTTTCAAATTATCTTCTCCTAATCAATACCTAACTTTTCTTCTCCATACATATCTCCATGAAAATACGGTGAACGGAGATATGGGCCCCTGAAGCAAAAATAGGTTTTTTACGCTTTTTGGCAAAACGGCTTCAGCGATTTTCACGAAACTCACAGGATGTTTTCAAATAGTTAATACATACATATTCTTTACAATAAATGTTCCTCTGACAGTCCATTGAACAGAGATAAAAATCAAAATGTGTCAAAAATAACGTTTTTTCGAACATTTCCGTAAATTCCAGGGTAACTTTTTCACCAGATGTGATAAATCCTAATGGAGTGTCTTTTAGTTACCCATACTCATATTTCGTTTCCTATAATTATTTCTGTATATATATGTTGAACGGAGATATAAGCCAAGTTAACTCAGAAAAGGAGATTTGTCGAATATTAATTTATCGGTATTCCGATTTTCTCAAAAACGGCTCTAACGATTTCGATCAAACTTCCGGAGTACTCTCAGCTAACTAGTCCCTACATTTTGTTCTCCATAAATGTTCCTGTAAAAATGCGTTGAACGAAGATATAGCGCCCGCCTATGTAGGTGGTGTTCGAACTTAAAGGGGTGGCGGAAAGTTGTGTGTTGCTACGCACCAGATATTTTTCATAATGTCTGGCCACTGTTTGGAGGGATGATTTTCCATCAATCTTTCCTTCTCGATATTCAATTATTAGTTGCTGAATCATTTTCTTCTGTTTTTTTAACGCCCCTGTGTCCGGCTTGGGCACATTCGAGCCATTCATTTTGAGGAAGGTGTCCGTTTGCATTCGTTTCAAGGCATTGAGAAACACGACAATGTTAGGATGAGGATGGGAAAACTGGCCATTGAATTTCGAGTGGAATGATTCACAACTGTTTGTGGTTCTTTCCGAAAAAATTTCTGCTGCAGCCCATAACTCAGGAGAAAACTTAGCTTGAATACCAACGTAGTTATCGATCGAGACATTGCAACACGTGACAACTGAACCTATGACACTACCGTGCCAATCACGAGGATATCGGGCCATCGCACTCACCGATAAGAAAAGAGCGGCGCAAATGCTAGAGTCCGTTTGGAGCGAGAAAAAATAAACAAGCGCAGTTGCTATACGACACCTCTTCCGGTCAACGCTGGTCGGCGCGGCTGCCATACGCCCAAAAGTTGGTGTAGTAGTGACAGGAGTGTTACCAATGAAATGGGAGATCATACAAGAGGCAATGCGAGGGGCACTAAGACTCAGAAAAAATAACGACTCGAACCACTGACACAATCACGGCCACAGGTCCATTTGCACAAGCATTATAAGTTGCATACCAGAGGCAAGCATGCCAATGAGTGACAGAACAACGACATAACCTATTCCAGGGAAACCTCAACACTAGAATAGACTCAAGACAAGTGTGGGATATGAGGCCATCGGTGGTGGATTAATCTGAAATCATCTGCTACACAGACGGCTCCAAACATTCAGATGGTAACGCAGGAATGGGAATATATATTCCTGCATTAGAATGGGAGGAATAACTTTCATTAGGTACAAACACCTCAGTGTACCAGAGTGAACTCATCTCGATAAACTCATGTATTAGCACACTCGTAACAAAGAACATTAGGAATACGAATATAGCTATTTATACTGACAACCAATCTGTGGTAAAAACAGCTACCTCATAGAAGAAACAAAGCACCAAGTTGGGAAACTCCATCAACTAGGGAACACAATCACGCTAAAATGGATACCCGGGCATAGGGGATATGCAGGGAATGAGAGAGCGGACGAACTAGCCAAGGCAGGAGCCACGGGACACATTTGTGGATCAGAACCGTTCTCGCCTATCACAATGCAACAATTGAAAGCAAAAATAAATGAGAAAATGTGGAGTACGTCAGTGACGAAATAAACCACCAACATCCCAAAATTATGGGCATAACTAGTTATAACCTGCAACGAACCTTACTGAGCTTAAGTAAGGTAAGACTACGAAGAACCACTGGGATGCTATCTGGGCACTACGTGGTGGGTAAGACTCTCAACAGGATCAATCCCAACATCAAAAATAAAAAACGGTAGATCACTTTCTTATGGCTTGGTACTAGACTCAATACACTAGGGGAGAGAATACTAAATAATACTAGCTTGGGAGAAACGGAATAGAAAAAGATCCTAGAATTCGTGGAGGGGACTGGTAGATTCCCAAACCCCTTTTAAAGAAGCCAAGCCGACTCCCAACAACTCTGGGGAGATGGGAAATGGGCCTGAATGGGTCATTGTTCCCTCGGCCTTGGCTGGTGCCCTCATGGCATGCCTTCTTCTTCTAGTCCATTCCAATATGTAAAGGGTATGAAAACGCTCTTAAGATATATGGGGGATCAATCCAGAAATTCAGGAATTTCAACTACAGCCGTTTCGCTTACTGCCAGTTCTACAAGGTTTTACGCAATAACTCTGCAAAAGTGATTACTATCCTCATTAATGCTCTGTGTATTAATTGCTCAATAATGGTACGGGAATGTGTACGAGCAGCACAATAAATTCCAAACTGTGAGCGCTACCGCTTCCTGCCGCCGTGAAGTGTTGTTTGACCGCTTTCACATCAACTGAGTGATAAATGAATTGAGTAAGTAAGCAGAGTGAATTGCCGAAGAGCTAAGGAAAGTTGTGTGTTGCAACGCACCAGATATTTTACCGCGCTTCTTATATCTACTGCTATTCGCGAATATCAATACGTTGTCACCTACTGCAAAACCGTGATAATCCTCGGTTAACACTGAATTATCAGTTCTAAATGACAAATAGATTGTACCATATTCGGTTAAGCTATGACCTGTGTCAAACCGCGGTCAGCCGTTAACCGCCCAAATTAAAGGCGGTTAACCACGTACCAGATGGACATGTTTTCCGCACTCCCGCGTTTGTTGCAATTGGCTGTCGAAGAGAATGATGACTATTATTTGTTTCCACCGGTTAAACCGATTAATCGATAACCCTATGCAACCTTCTCTCAACCTCTCATCGGGATTCTAAATCTTCAATGTCCGTTTTGTGCCTTTTGCGTTGTCTAAAAATCCCGTTCTTACGTACGAAAATCCCATTTGGTATCTAGTTGTGCCCGCCTGCTCGGCAATCTGATCGGACGAAGCCCATGATTGTCACGGACAAAAAAACGGTTGGAAAACTTAACAAAAACGCAGTAGAATGAGACGACTGCGTATAGTGAAATTACATTAATTATAGTGAGCCAAAGTCTACTAATTGAAAGAACTCGCGGGACAATGGCTACAGCGAAGCTAATCGTTTCATCGTTGGTACTTCACCAAAACTACTCGCCCGCTAATTGACTACAGGCGCTTACGGGCGCCTGGAATATTCAGTTTTCGTCGTTCAGTTGTAGTCAGGTCATGTTTCGCGTGGATTACTGGTATTGTTCGATGCTGAATCGAATGGGATGGGTCTCGGAGCAGTCAGACTCCGTCAAGCTGTTCAAGAGAATAATGAACCGGTTTGTAATAATTTGCAGGGTTTAAATTTGTGTTCTACTCATTACAAGAAGATTTGCGTTGCTTTCTTGACTTTGTTTTGTCGTAAACACATTAGTTGCACAGACTGCAGCAGTACGGTAAGAACGTTTGTGGTGTTGGCCGAAGTGTGGAAGACACCCTCTCCGAACCTGGCGAACTAGGAACAGGAAAAGCAGTAACTGTAAACTCACTGCCCGCCGAAATTTGTCTTCCTGAGCTGTGCAACAGTCGATAGTAATATAGTCCACTTACTCACCACTGCAACGTTGGGAAGTTTCAGTTCCTCAACTCAAAGAAGTCATTCCCCCACATTACTATTTCTCGTCCGTCGCTTCAGATAGGTCTGACTTGATTTGAACGATACCGATGTCTCGATAATGTACCGATTATCGAAAGAACGTCTGGAGAAAAAAGAAGAGCATTCGGCATACCAGACCGACAAATCTCCAAGCTATATCGAGCACTCGCCACGACTAACATAACTGTTACGCTCGCCAACAAAGCGAATTGTCGCTCTATCCGTGTTTTGATTCAGATCGGCGTGACAGCCAGATCCAATTACAACAGTGGGGTATCGTCAGTCTTCTTAAGACGACCTTACGCACTGCATCAAGTGCTTGCATAACTCTCAGCTTATTGGACTAATTAGGGTATGTCTCTCCGATCAATGCAGTTCATATGATCTGCCCCATCTCCATCAATGCTTTTGGTTCAGTTGGTGGCGGTTCACAGGTTTTTGGTGGTCCAGACCTTCGGGCTGTGAAAGAATGGGCAACAGCTTTCCACCAGGAGTGTTTGTCAGGCCGAATTAGAGGAGTCCTTGACCTCCGCAATATACGCACTCGCACCTAATGGTACTCTTAACCCTTTTCTTACCTATGGAAAGCCGATCTCCTCGGTTATTTTCAACGACAACGGATTTCCCCTTTTGTATTTTCCAGTATGTCCTTCCCTCCCTCGATTTGCCTCCTTCTCCAACACACACCGCTCTCCCCAGATACAGGTCTGTTCCCTTAATTGATGACTGTTCCTAAACCCTCGACGAGGGTTTACCTCAATCATGAAAGTTCCGGTTTCGCTAATGTGCAAGAGGCCAGACTCTGCAGCATCCACCGAACTCTGACCTGCGAAGGTGTGGCAGGTAGCCAGGTGGGCGTGGGCGTGGTCATTAGCCAGTCTCCCAGTAGAGAGCTATTGCCCGTGTGTTACTGCGCGGAGGTGACCACCTGAGGAATCCTGTACCATCTGGGAGGAGTTCTTAATCCGGTTTCCCATCTGATCTAACTATTTGCTTGGGTGGCAAGTTTCAAAAGGACAGCTCACATATGACCACGTTTCTTAGCCATCATATTTTTAGCGAACTTGGCAAAATGGTTTTAGGCTAGCTTTGTAGCAGTCAATGCTGCTAAGTTCGTTTGCCCTCCCAATAACTCACTGTTGTAGAAACTACAGAGGGGCAGCACATGGTTTCTTGTTTCCTCCGCACTGAAGGCACAAGACGTGCATGATGGAGAGAGTTGAAGTCACCATGTCCCGTGAGGAACTGGCTCGTCCACTAGTCTGGCTCAACCCATTTTCTAGAAAGACGTTCACGGACGTTGGGGAAGAACCCTTTGACGAGGATTCCCATCTCGCTAGCCATTTCTCTATCGCCCATTCGTCGATAGCGGCAAGTTTTCATTCTGTGGTGAGATGCATACGAAGTTCAGCCCAAAGCGGGGGAAGCTCCTGTTTCACTCTCCACTTGTCAACCATGCAGTCAACGGCCAAATCAACTGGTACCTGACCAGTGATCACCTGGAGTGCTTCTGTTGATACAGTCTTATAGGCCTTGGTGATCCACAGGAGCCCAGCTCTCTGGGCTTGGGCCAATACTCTCGTTTGATTGACTGTTAGTATGCTACCCCAGACATTGGGGCAGTAGCCAATCACGCCTAGATATATGGCCTTATAGTGTCATGGTAACACACACCCCATGTGGCCTTGGCAATTGCACGCAGCAAGGCGAACCTTGCAATGGTAGTGCCTCTCACCTATATTCACTCCTAAATCCTTTACATACTTTTCAAGGAGGAGCCATGGCGGCCAAAGCGTATTGAAGGTTGGTTATTCACTCTTCCTTTCAAGAGGATTAGCTGGGTTTTTTCCTATCTTGACATGCTCGCACCATTGGGTGATGGTGTGGAGCACAACATAGTGGGTTTTTTCTTCTATTTGGTGGACTGACTCTGCAAAGATCAGCACTGTCAAGTCATCCACATAGGCGTACGGCTCGCAGTCAGTTACCATGAGAGGCATCCCAGAGTGCTGGTCCTAGGACCGAGCCGTGAGGGCACCCCTTCTCAATCTTTCTCTGAACGGAGACAAGCCTGCATTCGATTGTAGCAGTTCTGTCTGTCAGGTAACTTCTGACGATCGAGTACAGGTTGCGATGGATTCCCCAACCTTTAGGCTAATTGAGGAGCGCTGGCCACCAAAGGTTGTCAAACGCTCCCCTGATGTCAATCAGAACTGCTACGACGTACTTAGCCGATGCCAGAAGGGAAACGTGCCGAATTTCGACAATGACATCCTGCGTGGACCTTCCTTTGGTACAACCATATTGCCTGCCTGTCAGGTTGTGGCCAAAGACTCCTTCGAGGGACTGCAACATCAAGATTCGTTATGTTTTGTCTAATATGGAAAGAAGGCTGAGCGGTCTCCTCCCCTTTGAAGAGTGACAACACGACACAGATAGTCATTAAATAAATTAAGGAGGCTGCTGAAGCTTGTCCGCTCAGCCTTCCTTAGCATATTGCTTTCTAGTTTATCTGGCCCAGGAGATTTGTTGGGCTTTAAAGTCGCAAGGGTCTTGCCGAGGTCGCCTGTTGTCCACAATGGGATGTCAGGTTCGTTCGGGGGGTCCACGATCAGTTCCCTTGCTGTCCTCTGGGCTTCAGGATCTCGAGCTACTTGGTCGTCAGGGAACGCCTTCTCAAGGAGGGTTTCCAGTGAACTTTCGATGCTGCAGGCCCAGCCAGACTCATTTTACATCGCATTTTGCACCTGCTCTACGTTTGCTTTTCCTATGGAGGACTTGTAATGTCTGCCCCAGGGGTTCTCTGAGCTCTCCGCTTCCATAAAATTTCGCCAGCCTTGCCCTTTGGCTCGATTGATCGAAAGTCGAAGGTTTCAAGTCTCAGTTCAATGGATGCTGCGCAACTAGCCGGCCTCTTGCATGATGGAGATTCCACGACCTCCATGACAGTAGACTCTTTGAGGGTTCAGAAACAGTCATTTGATAATCCTCACTATTATCCCCCCCCCCCTCTAGGCTGAACTCGTTGCGGAGCTCACCACAGAACGAAAACTTGACACCATCGATGGATGTGTATTACAAATATCTGGTGCGTTGCAACACACAACTTTCCTTAGCTCTACGTCTATTCACTTTGTACATGGCTAATTCCATTTAATCAATTCATTTATCACTCAGATCCTTTGAACTTGGTCAAACAACAGTTCACAGCAGCAGGAAGCGGTAGCGCCTACAGTTATGGAATTTATTGTGCTGCTCGTACTCATTTCAGGACCATTATTGAGCAATTGGTACACAGATAATTAATGAGGCTGTAAACAAGATTTTTTGAAAGAGGATAGTAATCATTTTTGCAGAGTTATTGGGTAATAACTGTTAGAAGTGGTAGTAAGCAAAATGACAGTAGTTGAAATTCAGGAATTTCTGGAGTGAGCCTCATGTATCTCATGAGCGTTTTTAAACACTCACCCTTTAGGTATTGGATTTTTTTAGCATTCTACTAACATTCCAGCGGACTTTATAAGGAAAAAACTGCGCTAAAAACGCTTTTCGTCGAAAATTTTGATAATTTATTGTGCTGCTCTCGTCATTTTTCCACAAATGGGAATTTTATGGTATAGTTGCCTTATTGAGAGCTATCAATATAAAAATGTAATCAAAATCATTAGAGCCGTTTTTGAGAAAAAAAATATTTGGTGTTTTGATCACTATGATAACTATAGTTAAATTTCGGTGGATTTTGTTCAAACCCTTATTTTGGCGTCCCATGGTGACCTGCGGGCGAGCTATCAAGTTTGAGCTGATTTGGTACGGTGGTTCTCTCTAAAAATCGTTCACAGACACACAGACCATTTTCTCAAATAGTGTTTTTCGGACTCAGGAGGGTCTGAAACGTAAAGATCTGAAGCAAACTCAAAATTTTTTTTTCAGCCGATTACATAACTTTCCTTCGTAGAGCAAGGAAAGTAAAAATGGCAAGCGAATCTTCGCCAGAGTTCGGAGGGATGAGGAATTTAAGAATGAGTTCTTCCCGGACATCTGTCAACGCCTCAGTGGGAAAGTGGGTTGAGCCAGACCACTGGAAGAGACATGGCGATTTCAATACACTTTTTCACTTTTTTCACTTCTTTTCTCACAGAAGTGCATCGTGTACGTCTTGCACCTCCAGTGCAGAGGAAACAAGAAACCCAGTGCTGCTCTACAAGAGTTTCTACAACACTGATCGATGTTTGTTGAAAGAGCAGGCAAAACCTACTAAGCAAGCCTATAACCGTTTCGCCCAGTTTACGAAGAAGGTCGTGGCAAAGAAACGCGGTCACAGTTGAGCCTTTTAAAACTTACCACCCAAGTAAATAGTTAGATCAGGTGGGGAAACCAGATTAAGAACTTATGTCAGATGATAAGGGATTCCTCAGGTGGTCAGACCTATGCACGGTATAACATGGGCAGCAGCTCCCACCGGGAGAATGGCGAACGACCAAATATCCCCCGTACCTCCGCAAGTCACAGTTCACTGGGTTCTGAGCGAGTGGCCGACCTCTTGCGTGATAGCGAAACCTTAACTTCCATGGCAGTAAACTGATATCACGACATATTCGAGGGTTCAGGAATAGTCATTTGATAAGGAAACAGACCGTTTTCCCACAAGTGGATGGTCGCAAACACTAATATGACTCAAATTTAAAATTAGGGGAACAATACCTAGAAAATACCGTTTTGATTTTTCTATGTTTAACCCCGTTCAAAGTTGAAAGCCCTTAAGCCTATTATAGTCACAGACATGCGTGTGAAAAAAATTGAAACCAGGCGATCAGTAACTTTTAATTTGCCAAAATTTAGCTCCGTTCTAAATTGGCCACTTAACAAAATCTTTGATCGTTTGCCCAGAAGTTGTTGATGATGCGCACATGAATATGAAAGAAATTGGAATGCAGGGGATCCTTCCACCCCCCACACCACCTCAAAGTTGGATACTTTACGTATCCAAATCTCCAGTGTCCGTCCACCGTCCGGGCCATATTTGCCTTTAATGTGATCTAAACAAATCCGTTCTTTCGTACGAAAATTCCATCTCGCCTAGTCGGCAATCCGATTCTGACCAAACCTACTTTTGTTATCGCCCAAAAATGAATAAAAAATTACTCAAAAACGGAATGTTGGCAGTTTTATCGCAATTACATCGTATGTGGTATCGTTTTCTATGTATTTTTCGATGTTGTGTCGAATGGAATGGGCCCCATTGGTGTAGGACTGCGTCAAAATGGAAAACATTGAAAGCACAGTGGATATGACTAGGGAATACCAACTACTCGAAGGAACTTGCGAAACGAAACAACGAAAGTTGTCGTTTCTCCTCGGTTAGAGTACCACGTAAATTGTTCTGAACAACCTAGTAACATTTGAGCGGAGTTAATGAGGAAAAAACTGCGCTATAATCGATTTTCGTCGGAATTTTCGGTAATTTATTCTGCTGCTCTCGTCACGGATGAGGATTTTATGGTACTGTCGTCTCGTTAGCAGCTGTGTACGCAAGAAATTTTACCAAAATCGTAAGAGTCGTTTTTGAGAAAAAAAATTTGAGTAATTCGTTGAATTAGTTGCTAACTCCGTAAAAACGAGTGAATTTATGGAAGGCTAAGGAAAGGTGTGTAATGCGGCGCACCTGATATTGTAATATTTCAATTTTTTGCGTTTTCTAATTGACGAAGAAAAAAGCGGTTATTGAAATTGCTGCTATTTAATAGCCGCATTATTGCGAGTCATGTTCGAGCCCACGCCCTCGAAGGAATGCGTCGACTTTTCTGGACTCGAGAAAATTTCTCCCTTCGACGACTGACCGGTGGTGCGCTGACTGACTGGCAGGGGATGATGATGTGCAAGGCGCGGTGGAGGGGGTTAGTTATGGGTTGGTAGGGGGAAAGGGGTAGTAAGGCCTAGCGGTCAGGGGGAGCGGAGAAGAGGGAAAAAAGGAGAAGGAAAAAATTCCCTGCTCCGGCTCGTCGAGAAGGGGGCGCCTCCTCAGGCCGTGGAACCTGGTGGGGGCCGAGTCTATATAATTTCCCCGGAACAGGGTTCGCGATTGATTCGGCCCTGCCAGACCTCACGTGTTGCGGGTGTCCTTCCTATTCCAGTTCTCCTTCACATATCGCACAATTCGAACCCTTCGTTGAATTTTTATTTTTTTTTTAATTTTTAATTCGTTTCCGCTGGTTCCGTCAAAAGTGCTCCGTTTACAACAATTTTTAACTCCTACGAACCAAAAATAATACGCCGAAAAACGGTAATCGCGTTTGAACGCACTTTGAACGTTCGCCCGGTCGTTTTTTTTTTCTTTCTTTCTTTTTTTTTCGTCGTCGCCCCCAAAATCGCATTCTCCTCTCGTCGTCCTTCAAACCTCGTCACCTGTTTTCTGTTGTCGAAGAAAAATGTCGAACAACGTGGATTTACTTTGTACCGAAAGGGCGACGGAATGCACGGCGATGCCGGACCCGTCCCTTTTATCAGACCGGGTCCTCAAGAATTTACTGAAGACTGAAGACGCTTACCTCACTACAAGTTCCTATTTTCAATGCGTGCAGACGGACATTACGCCACAAATGCGACGAACGCTTGCCGAATGGATGTTGGACGTAAGTTGAAACAAATATCAATATCGAAACCAATTTTCGTTTCTGTCGCTTAATCATCTCTCCGCTTTATTACCTCACTCTCTTTCTCATCGCCCTGTCATCTCTCTCTATCTCTCTTTCGCCTCATATTTCTGTCTTCCTGCTCAGCTCACTCAGACTGATGCCACAGTCTCAGAAATAACTCCTCAATGCCGCAATATTCTCGCTCTCCCTCCACTTGACTGGCACCCAATCGAATCTGATCCTCCCCTGATCGCAGAAAACAAGTATTTAAAATGAGATTTTTCAACGCTATAGTGGGTTTTGAACTCTGTATCTAAATGTTCCTAAAACTCTAAAAACAATTTCTTCCTTAAGTCGACGCGTAACTCTCGAATTGAATTCAACTTTTTTCTTTTGATACAAGAAAGCGGTTAAAAATGAAGTTCATACGTAGAGTAGAAGCTGCAATTTTCGTCCTCAGTTCTTAATTCGGTGATGCGCTGCGCATACCCACGCGTAACTACATTTTTGTTTTTGGTTTTACAGAAACGCTGTAGCTAATGCAGCTGGCCGAAATTACGAAAAAAAATTTAAAAACGATAGTTAGATTATTTTTCACAAGCTTTTTTGCGTATTTTGTATCATAACATAATTACGTGTAGAAAATGAAATGTGGGTATAGGTTGAAAGAAGACACTCCGCCAATTTCGTCACTTTCCATCGTACTGCGAAATTTTTTTTTTAAATGCTTCTTTTTTTGTATCTGACTTTATAAGGATTCTCGTTCATCCCCTCCCCACCACCACCACCACCATATTTTGAGTGGATGAACACGGCTTTTCGCCCGATTTTTCGGTCTGCAAAATAATGTTACAATAAATTTAAAAAAAAAAATTCGACCCCTCAACTTTGAATACGGATAAATGAAATTCAAGGCAGGAAGGCTCAAAATTTGATGATGCAATGAAATATGAACCTTCCTTTCCGCCGATTAGACGTAAACCCCGAAAACGATTTTATCCTTTCTGATTTTGTTAGCTTCTAAATTTCTAGCTTGTGAATTCATTGAAGTCGAACGTGCGAGGAAAGTTGCGCGATGTACAACGCATTCGTTGGTTTAACGGTCAGTACAGATCCTCCTCTATGCAGCAACTTCGATAATTTACAAAAATTGTCCATTGAATCCCCTGAAATACCAAGAATGTAATCGAAGAAGGCCTGAAGAGAGCGATGTGTGTAGGACTAATAAAATATTCTGTAAATTACTGAGAAAGTAATTTTTTAAATGATACGGTGAAGGTAATGTACTGCAATACTCCAAAGTGCCAAAAAATATGAAAAATGCGAAGGCATAAAAAGCACACACACACGAAAAAATCACGGATGGTTAAATGTACAAAAAAAGAATGTTTACTAAGAAGAATTAAATACATTACTAATTTGTTTATAACTAAATAAAAATATAAAAATAAGGCTATCGATGCGCTACACATTGAACCTGTGATCAACTCGCTACGAACCGCTGGCAGGATTTGCTCTCGAAAGTACGAAAAACGCGTAGTTTTTTAAGCGTTTCTCAACAAAAACTATTTACATTCATTTTACAACTTTTTTCCTGCCAATGACTTCGTGCATGTACGTAAATATTTACCTGACGATTAGTTATGACGACAAAATAGACTGCAAAAATCAGTTTCTGGTCGCGATGTATCAAATCGGTGGGGCTTTCCGAATTGTAATACTCGCGTTTTGTTATTCAACGTTTCTAGGGCGAGTCTTTGAACGAGGGCGACCCGAAATATATCGGTAAATGAGAGTCTTCGAAAATGTCGTGATCGTTAACGTTTCAAGTTGAACGTACAGCATCTCTCCTACTAGTCGCCCGCGATATTTTGTTCTTACTCGTTCGGTAACGGATCCGACACAAATTTACTGTGTAGTTAAGTCAGTAAATGGCCCCTTACGATGTGGAAATGATCGAAATGTAAGTTTGTGCTAAAATGTACTAAAAAATGGCAGTTTCTGACTTAAGTAGTCAACGCGTTAAGGCGATTCCAACAGTTTTGATCGTGCGGCAGCGTCTTTTTTAACAGATCGAATGTATTTTTTTATGTACGCGTGTTTCTAGCGAATCGTTTGTATTGTTGTCCACACAATTACTTCTAACGAAAGAGAGGGAGAGAGATATTTGTAATTGACTTAATAAACAAATATATATATATATATATTTGTTTATTAAGTCAATTACAAATATCTCTCAAATATCGCATGGACAGGCTGCATGTTGTGAAGTACCTGATCTTTCTGGATTTAACTTGTCGGCGTACTTCTTTGAAATTATCCAATGAGTTTTGAAGCGTGTCAATTGCTCAAGTGTCTCCTTGGGGGGGGGGGGGGGGGGGTGGAAAGGTTTGTTTTTGTTGGGTTCCGTTCAGGTGAAATTAACTTACCGACGAACGTTCCTCGCTCGTGAAGAATTCTCTGAAATGACGAAACTGTCGACGGCTCGGACCGATGGGAAAGTGGCGACAAGACCGGGAAAGTCGTTTAGACGAGGAATTCAAGCGGGAACGTTGTCGAAGGGGTTATCTCAAGCTTTTCCGTCACATTTCGCTCGATTTCGGTTCACTAGATCGAATTTGAGCGCGTGTCCTGTCGAAAACCCACTAACGGGTGTAATAAAACTTTATAATGCGTTGTACGAAGTATTGCACTTTCGCTATGTGCAAACATTTCTGGTTTTGTCTGTGATACCTCCCTAGTTCTGCGTAACAAGTACAAACGGAGCGACTGGAGGTTCATACGTCGCGGCATAAGCCTTGTAGATAGTCAAACTGGCGTGAGCGTGAACAAAAGTGTAACTGTACGAGTTCTGGGGGAGTCTGGCTATAAGGAGGTGGTCAAAGTGAGGGGGTGAGACGTCATACTACGAGAAAACCCGCTAAACTATTGATAAAGCTGAAAACTCTACTATAGTGTGCTCGCTAGTGCTCGGAATATTGGAAGAAAGAAGTTGATCAGTTGGTAGCGTTAGTTCTAAAATCGAACGATCATAAAAATCCTGAGATTAGACCTAACAAATGTTGAAGGCTTTATCTGAATATTCATTTCGAGCAACATATAATTAAGTCGACGACTCTTGATAACCAACAACTAATCAGAACACTAAATCGTTACGTCTCATGAACGACAGAGTTTAAAAATGGCGTTTCATTTTTACTGCATTGAACACCGACGTTTAATGGGATCCAACGGGACAACCAGTAAAACACGAAATTCTAATGAATCAACATGAAGAGCGCATGGTTTAAACTAGATTTTTATTGTTTCACTCTTCCCTAGCAAAGGTAACATCACCTGTTTGGCACTATAACTCCAGGAAGTAAATTATGAGGGTTTCATCATTTCGTCAATAATTACAATTAAATTCATAAAATTGAAGTTTAAAAAAGTGCAATAAATTGAACAAAATTGTAAATAAGACCCCTCAATTTACGTCAACGTTTAAAATTGACATAAAAGCTAAATTCTCACACAACTTCTCTCAGCTCGCGTGAACCTCATCGTTCCGCAATTTATTGCGTCACTCTTACTCATTGTGTCACCGGACTAGGTAATTTATGGGACTGTCGACGTTATTTTAGGTTGCGAACGGTCGGGTTTTACCTTTCGAGAATTACGGGGCGAATGGCGACAAATACAAAGTTCGGCGGCTTGAATTCCGATTTTTATCGGGAACTCGTAATTATTTTACGACCTACGGTGAATCGGTAAAGCTAGGATAAGAAAAACTGTTGTAAGTTATTTTTGTCGAAATGTCGCCGATCCCGTCATTTCCCCCGCAAATGCTGCTATGTCAGTCGAAACTGCTCACAAAAAAAGGAGGAAAAATGTCACATTTGCTTTGGTTCAGCCGTTCTCTCTCCAATAAATACGTCGAATATAGAAAATTGCAATATAGATGGTATTTACAAGGTTAAATTAGGTAAAACGCGTGAATAATGGGAAGGATTTTTTTTTTCCTGCGTTAAACTCAAAATACATTCCAGTTTTCCACTGTCCAGTTCTCAATTGGCGAGAGATCGTCACAGTTGATCGTTATTGAGCACGTCGATGACGGAACGAAATGGATTACCACTCGACGCCAACCTTATCGCTGGGCGACTCCGTGTTGGAATTTCTTTTCTGCCAGTCGCTTCTCGAGCGGTGCGTCAAATCTATCTCGGGGATTACTGTGTTGATTTTCTTTTCAGTTCTTTCGGATTCGCGAATCGCTAGGGAATGGTGAAGAGAGAGAAAGAGAGCGAGAGGGAAGGGAGGGTCCCCAGAATTTGGAGTTCGAACTAAACGAACGTTTGTGTTAATTACGAAAACTAAGTCGTTATCTGAACGTCGGGATTTCGATATCGGTGTTTTGAGGGAGGCGTTTATCATGGAGAGGGGGGGGGGACACCCTAAAGCTGGGACATACGCCGCAGTTGTCACTTCTCGCTTAACAAGGCGAGTTGCCAGCGGTTCGTGGCTCCTTCAGGCGGCAGAGGTCATTACCGTGTTCTATTGGAGTGAACCGATTCTCGCCTGAACTTTAATTAAATCTGTCCTGTTTCCCCACGATGATTTTGAACTTTAAACGGAACAAGAGCGTGAAGTGTTTAATATTCCCCTCACTAGAAAATTAAGTATTGAAAGTTGCTCGACTGAGTGGGTTTCCTCTGAGCCCTCTTTCTGCCAATCTTGACGAGACTACACATTCCGATTCATGTTCATCAATCGCCGTCAAAGGAAAATACAATGATCTCGCGCGACACCACTTTCAGCATCACCGTTGATATGAAAATCGCAAAAAGTGTCAAAGAAACGTCAATTCCGGATTTTTGCGGGACGTCAATAATCATTTTATATCCGCCATCGAAGACACTCTTCTGGACTTTTGAGCGGGGTTTATACGGAGAAAACTGTGGTAAAATAGCTTTTTGACAAAAGTTTTGATAATTTATCCTCGTCATTTTTACCGGAATGTTATCTGGGCCTGTCCACACGAAAGATTTAATCATTGGAGACGTCTTTGAAGAAAAATATATAGTTTTCAGCCGATTTCGTACGTCCCTTTATTTTAGCGTTCAGTGTCAACCTCCAGGCCAAATATCGCGTTTGAGTTGACAGTGCTATTTTTGGTATTTTTCGAACTTGAGCATTTCACAGATTTGAGGAACGCTGTAAAATGTTTCAATCATTTTCCGTCATTTGTTGCATTAACATGTATCGACACGCATTTGCGTTCAAAATGCGAGTTTTGTCGATATTAGCGTTAATTTCTGAAAATGAGTCGTGAGTTTATTTTTAGCACTGTACATCTAGTGGAACATTTTTTTTTAGAAACAACTATTCTTGCACAACACATAGTACAGTTGATTGTTATACACTCGACCCGCGGAGACACGATAAGGAAATGGTTCAACACTCGAATTCATTTGCTCAGTCGGCGCCGGGATTTGGCGGAAGGGTTTCGCCACATTTTGAAACTACAGTCCACGCAAATCCCAACTCGACTAAAACGTACAATCTGAAATTTTACTGTTGGAAAGAATTGGTTTAGCCACATCCCGGGATTAGCGACGAGTCACGTTGGCAGAATGTGTTCCAGGGCTATCCCCAAGGTCGTCGGTGAATCTGTGGGTTCTTTTGTTCGCACATAAACACCAGGGACGGTTTTATTTGAAGCAGATAAATGTTTGTTAGCCGACAAACTAATTAGGCCGAGTGTGCGAGACATTAAGAAATAGGACGGCGCCAGAATTATGTTATTCGGTCGAGTTTCTTCGACAATTGTACAATAAACAACCAAGTATGACACTGGTGGAATAATTTTGATTGTATCGCTTCAATTTATTTTATTGAGTAGTTTACTGAAGGCAGTCGGTGGTGTCCGAGATGATTGCCAGAAACCGTAACGTTCTGGCACGGGCGACTGATGAGGAGAAAGGAGTGCTGGTCTGGGTGTGGGTGCACGTGCAAGGGCATCTATAGGGTTTTGCTGGATTGACCTGCATACGCCCTGGTTATACGGTGGGGGGTACTTTACCGATTCATTTCCAGTACACTCCAGTCACTGGTTGAACCCTCATGAAGGTTCCTTTCTCCGTTTAGAGATTCACGAAAACATCTTGTCGGTTAGCAGCACGTTTATTAATTAACAACTTCTTTTTAAAAATTGTTTTTATATTTCAACTGAACTATTATTCATTTAGTGTTTAATTGGCACTTACATTGTATAGTTGTACACTTTTATTTAATTTGGCCCTTTTATTTTATTATAACTAAAAGAAATATTTTATTTATTTAATTTAGATTTATTCATTCATTATTGTTCTTGTCAGGCACAATTACCTCTTGTGAACCAATATTTTAAGGGGTTGCCCTCGCTCATTTTGTTCTTCACAGTTCTCTGAGGGTTTCGAGTAGAGTTGAGACGTGTCATCCCTAATCAGCTTCGTTAATCAACGACTGATTCGGACGTGGTTGGTTGCAGTGGCGGCGGATTTGGGTCGGGGCGCGGGGCCGTGGGATAAATTCTAGGGGTTCTGTTCTACTGAGAAGATGCGAAAATATAAAGGCGCATCCGGTTGAGGGTAGCGGACCTAATTGTAGGCTAAAACGATAGGAGAGGAAATAAAAAGGCGGACGGCGATGTAGACGGATTGAATAGGATTCGAGAGGAAAGGATCTCTTGGATGTGACGAGCCTGAAGCATGATGGTGAATGGTGGTGTAGCTGTGGGATGGAGGGAGTGACGCCCTTGAGCATTGAATTAAGGAGGTCGACGAGGATGTGAGGACACGACCGGAGCCTCAACTTGTGAATCTCATTTCCTACTTCGGAAAATTAGAAAAATGATCACTCACCGGTTTCGCTCTTATTCTTTTTCGAATGGGAGTCGCGAGGCGCCTTGAAAATTTCCAACGGATCTTGAGTCATCTCTCGAACAACAGCCAATTCCACGTGGATTTGAAGCGGCCCCCGAGGCCTTACAGCTGCCTGCTTAGGCTTCTTTCCCATAGTTGAGTTAACGAGCAGTTTAAACTCTTATCGGTGTCTCATCTTTATTCGCTACTTTCTGCCCATTCAGTTATTCAGATGATGGAATGCTGGAGTAGGATTCCTAATATTTGTGCTGGGGGCATCGCCCGTGTCCGGAAGAAGAATTTGGTGGTTTATAAAATCTGAGTTGTGGGGTACTCGAGTGTGGTGTAGCTCTAGCGAAATTCGCCGCGCTCTTCAGGTGTGGGGACCTGCCAGTAGTATACGAAATCCCGTATGAGGTCCACTGTATAAGCTCTCTACAGTTGTTGTTTCTTTACAGCACATCTATGACAACTTATTACCTACAACGCTCATCGATCTAATCATTTTGCTTCTATTCCTTTTGCCCTCAGATCGTCTGCCTCCACGACTGCCCGGAAAGTGTATTCACCCTCGCTATGAACTACGTTGACAGGTTCCTTTCAGTCGTCCCCATGGACAGTTCCAAATTGCAGGCTCTCGGTGCCACCTGCCTACTTATCGCCTCGAAAATCCGTCAAACCACTCCGCTCTCACCAAAACTGATGGAGTTTTACACGTCGCATTCGTCGAGCGCCACAGCCATTAGGGTGAGTTTGTCACGTCGGTTTTATAGTGCGTTAAGACGATGAAATATCATTTCTTTATCGTTGAGAATGTGCTGTGACATTACTGTGTCAGCCCCACCAGATATTTCCTGTGTGGTTCCTCGTTCCCTCAGTTCGCGGACCCTTCAGCAGAATAGAATCCTCTAAGACCAGTGATGAAAGCATGTTGGATCTGACAAACTACCCTATGCTCTATTCTGCAGACTCTGATGTCTTCCTAGCGATATGTTGCCTCCTACCAAAATAGAAGTCTTAGTGTTCACAGTGAAGCATTCTTAGACACTTGTAAGCAGGTAATTGGAGTGAATTCCCCTGACAAACTACCCTCTGCTCTCGCATAAGTGAACGTATTGGCCTTGTGACGATCCTATCGGAGCCTCCAGAGGACTGGATAGGACCTGTCATGAGCCTTCAGGCTGTTCAGCTCAGAAGTTCCAGCCATCAACTCTTCAAATAGCGAAAAGTTCTTCAATTGGCCGTTTCGAATTGCAGCAGGCTGCTCTTCATTCGGCCCAAAATCAGACGGTTCCTTCCCAAAAGGTTCAAAATGAAAAGATTAAGTCTCCGAGCAAATAATCTTCGGTTCCTCTTCGGTCAACTGGATTCCGGAGATTCAAATTGAGGGACGGGAGGTCCTTAATTACAGGTTGGGCAGCGTCTGAGAGGCTCTCGGCCTGTTTTCCAGAGCTCGTTTCCTTCAAAGGCTCCGAGTAAATTAAGGACCGACTGCCTTTTTTAAAGGAGCAGCTTCCAACTTATCCTCCTTTTAAAAACCTCTCCACCGAACACTTTTACCTGAGCAGGCTTTACGCCTCTTCAGTTTCGTTGGCTCCTTTTCATAAAATCTTGAGGTCTGCTCTCACAAATTGCTCTTTGTTCAGACAGAAATACTCCTGAGGGGGCCCTGACACTGGCGCGAGGCGTGAGAGTTCCGAGGGCGGCTAGTCCAATCGCCTGTAATCACTTTGTGTGCAAGTCCAAAAATAAAGACACGTGGCCTCGTCGTCACTCGGTGTTACGAAATGAACCCCCTCCCTGTCGACGTCGTCACAATCTCTCGAGTGTAAATGTACGATCGTGCCATGTTTATCGGCTGTTGCCTTCTCCATGGGATTTCAAAGTCTCTTCCTTTCCCTACTTTTATCTACAACTTGGACAAACACAAGCCGCCAGTCCGGTGCCTGCCCTCCTCAAATGCACTTTTTCTTTTCTTCGACTCACTTCCTTCCTTTCAGAATTTGGTTGTCTCACCTCACTTTCCATTTTCGAGAACCAGCTCAGCGGCCTTGCTGTTCATGGTGGCGAAACGTTGTCCATTGAACAAATATTCGATAGAAGCCCCTTTGAAATCACGGACTGTCGCCAGTTCATTGAATTTACGTTGCTCTCAAGCGACTCGTACTATCCACATCCACGATGTAAGTGGTTCTTTAGACGGGTCAGACTCTAGAGCAGGATTGCCATTGTGAACACGCAACAGAGTTTCGCAACCTCGAGATTAGCACAGTGTCAATCACACAGTGAACTGCCATCAGCTCAAGCTGCGTAAGAAGTCTCCTCAACCCCCACCGACACGACCCGTTTCACGACAAACATCTTTAGGCTCTTAGTTCTAACTGGAGACCCGAAATTCAAATTAGGGTAATTTATTTTTGGTTCTACGACCTAACTGTCGTCGTCGCCGGGGCCCAAATCTCCTCAGCCGCTTCGCATAATCAGATGGAACTAGGGGAGAGTTTTGCCAGTCTAAAATCGTCTCTAGATCTATCGCCTAGCGCGAATAATTCAATGGGGTGTTTGACCCGGTGTCGGTAGCGAATCACATCGACTTGTGGCACCCCCTTAGATCTTGACACTTCTCAAGTGGCCACTAACCTGGCGTCACTTCAGCAGCCGGTTTTCAGGTGTTTTTTTTCTGTCGACGCTGGTTTCGTTTCGTGAAGAGGGAAGTGATTCACGTTGTAGAGTTATCGCCTTTCCCCTATCGTCTTCACGTCGTCCCAATGTTTGCTTCTTTAACGTGTGACCTATTTATACGCTCACCGAAACCGTTTCACTGCGAACACTTGTGGGCATTTGGGCTTCAACTGCTACTCCTGTCAAACGCTCGAATGGTTTGTTGAGGAATGTGTCGATCGGGAAATGGTATTGGACGCTGTATGAATCTGGAAACGGCAGTAGTCAGTTGATTTGTATTGATTATCACATGCTGAAGAGGTGGTGCTGACTGCAACCTTCAGCATGGTACACAGCGTTAGAAATATTTCCTAGAGCGACGAATTACGTGACAGCGATGCTCAAAGCGTGATGGTTCACGTCCAAAATCGAGGCCACGTCTGTGATGTCATCCACTCGTTTGGCTCCATGACCCCCAGTCTCCCTGGACCACCTATTCTGGCACTCAGCAATAGGAATCCTGCCCCAATCACGATTGCTGAACCTCCTCTTCTGGTCCTCGCTCCAGTCACAGTGAGACTTCAGCCTTCATTTCTGTCATCTTGACGATCGTCACATTTACTTCGTCCGATGAACCTGGTATTTTTTTCTGGGGGTCTGCTTTAATGCCTCCACGCGCAACATTCTGTCTCCCGCCTCACCAAACCATTTGTAACTGCATGAGCGGCTCTTTTGTGATCCACTTTCTTAATTCTTCATTACCGCTTTTCCGCCTTAAATAAACGAAGAACCGACGACACAACCGAGCGATCAATTCCCATTGAGGCATTGACTCGTGAGCTTCGTAACTGATGCTGCTCCCTTGGGGATCTACTGGCTGCCTCGCAACTTCGAGAGCCTCTGCCCGCCCTGGAGCCGACAGTTGGTTCCCGCGACTTCGAAAGCTCAACGTCTTCGAAAATGTCTGGGGTTTGCCGAAGGGTGACGCGACCCTCCTCATCAATAGATGAAAAGAGGGGTTGTGGAAAAGGTGAATTTACTTACAATGGCTTTGTGCCTCGCGGACCTCTTTCAAAAAATCTAAGACTCTCACTTCGGGGCGCCTAATGGGATTCAATTCTCATACGCGACAATAGGAGGCCCCTGAGGTGGCCTGCTGCTGGATGGAGGGCGTTGTCGGTGGCAGAGCGTGGGGCGAAGGAACAGTTTTGCAGCTGCTGAAGCTAAAATATAATTTTCGGTCGAGGGGGGTCAGGTCGTGGTGGCAATGAGTCTTTTGAGGGAGAACGGATTTCCGTTTCCCTTCTTCGCCTGGCCGCTGGGAATATCGTTTTTATCGAAATCGGGAGAGAGGCGAGAGATAATGCGGTCATGTGCTGTCCCGGAGCTGCGGTGGAGGGGGGGGGGTGTCAGATCCCCAACGACACTCTAATAATAAGTGAGTTGTCTACTGCAGGAACCTGGGAAACGAAATACGTCATCGTCCGAAATGGGTCTGAGGTTGCGATTCCAACCTGGAACCTTTGGTGTCTGTACTTCATACACAGCGAAAGGAGGCTGTCTATTATTTCCAAATAGAGTTTGACCAATGGCGATAGCATCTCAAGTTGCGAAGCTGAAACCTGACCCAAACCCCCGTAGGACTGCAATGAACGAGATCTGCTACTTTCAATGGGGCGTTATGTTAAGTCCTCCAAATTCCGTTCCTAGGAATTCCATTTTCATCCCCTTTCTAGGTTCCTATCCGTACTCAATACCTCTCACAGCTAATTGTCACAGCCGGCGCTCAATACATTAACTACTCTCTTGTACGACAAGTTCATTTAAACCTAAACTGAATAGTTTGAACATTTTCTATGATTCCAATTACTCATTTCGTGGTTTGTTGCAGAGCTTCGAGTTCCTCGTATCCGTTAAACTCAAATGGGACCTTCTGGCAGTCACCGCCCCAGACTTCCTCCCACACCTCATCTGCAGAGTCCCGTTGCAGGAGAACCTTGTCGACATGGTTCTGAGGCACGCCAACACGTTCGTAACCTTAGCCACCCGAGGTAAGACATGTCGCTAACCCGTGTAGTTACAAGGTTGTACTAGAATCGTGATGCTTGATGTTTTATTCTTGTGGTGGAGGGGCGGGGGCTAGGGCTACAGGCTCAAGTCCTCAGGCTCGACTCGAATGGTGCGCCACTTCAGTGGCCTCGGGCTGTTGGTTCTTCTCCAGCTTTGTTCTGTACTGTCAATCGGCTGCTCTCTTTGACTCTTCAAGCCATGCTGACACATTTAATGACCGAGGCTGACATACAAAAGCTTCGTCGATGAGCTTTCCCTTATTGCGCCTCAGTACACCTATCCAGAGACCCCAGTGTTGCTTAGTTCATTCGTCTACTGTTCTTTGCCCCTTCTGCTCTTCACATCTCCCCTTTTCATCTCCACTGACGATGACTGGTCCACACTTTCAACTCCACTGCGCCAGATTCACCTTAAAAACCTTTCATGCCAATCCCGATATCGAACTTGGTTCTACTGCATTGCGCCATTGTGAGGACCACATTTTTCACACATCATTGTGACTGTCTGAATCAAATTCATAGTTAAGAATAGGTCGACTTGGGGAATTGAGTTGCGTATAAGATTGTCGAATTCGACTGAAGCTTCAAAGACGTTTGGCGAATGGGAACGATTGGAGAGTTTGAAGTGTTAATTAGAGGGCATTGACCGCATAGTTTAGAGGAGATTAAGGTCCGACCCATTACACAGTCGAGTCGACCAGGTCTGGACTAGTTTCCGTGCGTTTGATGTAGACATGTAGTGAGAGACAGGGCCGATAGCTTAGTTCACCGATCAACACGCATAAGCCCATCAGTTCGCACTCCCTCCATGAGTCGCTAGTATTGATTGATAGACGTAGAGATATTTTGTTGACCAAAATAAGCACCCCAGAAATTGCATAAATTTAAGAAAAAACACGACCGGCTAAGCGAATTTCTCCTCCGTATCAGTGTACCAGTTTTTTATTGGCGTTTCGCATAAACGGAGTTGTAGGTTTCAAGTTTTCGTAGCGAATTATGCTCTACATAAATCACGTAATGAGAACATGCAGTAAACGAGCTTCTGCGCGCTCACAACCGCACAATAATGTCACATTTTTATGTATGGTAAAATGACCAGGACGTAATAAGTCATGTTAATGGATTGTGGAGCCGAGGAAGTTGTTTATTAAAAATTATTATTGGTTCTGGCAGTCAACACATCTTCATCATGTTGCTCTACGTTTTTTGAGTTCAGAGCTCTTTCCTGAGCGCATAATTGAGAAGTCAAATTTTCAATTGAGGAACACACAGGGAAGCCTATATGTGCAATTGCTTTCACTTATTCGCTGAGTTGATTCCACAAATTTTAAGTTTAGACAACAGTGTGGGCTGGCATTTCATTTTTGACATTTTCATCGCTCTTATAACTAACAAAGTGTCGTCGAAGAGTCGGTGAAGCTCTTGCCATGCGTCGTATCCTTTGGAAAAACGCGTAATTTTCTGAATGTTTTCATCGCCGAGATTATTCATTATGACAATCATCGCTGTACTGTTCGCAGTGGCGAATTTTTGCTTTTCCGTTTCGTAGGCAGCCCGCTCCGCAACAGTCGCTTCATTCAATGGCTCTTTCAAGGTTCCTTCAACAACTTCCAATGCATTTGGCAGACCTTGCAATAACGTAGTTATTTAGAATTTCCGAACTGTCCAAATTCACGTTCCCATTCAGGTCGCCCACTTTCACCTTTGATAAATCCATAGTCAATGTTCACTTCAGTCATTAACGCTGACCAATAATTGTTCCTTGTTCACTATTCGAGTAATCTGGGTACATTACCTATTGAACATTATTATTAGTTCTGGTAGTCAACACATCTTCATCATGTTCCTCAGTTTAGAGCTCTTTCGCGGTATGATCAAAATAATGTAGTTTGATCAAGTACTGAAACTTTCAGGCCATCTGAAAGGTATTTGACGCATTAGTCATGTTCGGCGAAAATTAAATGCTAAAATTAGACGGACCAACGAGTTGTTGGGAAGCTGTGGATAGTAAAATCAAAAAATAAATGCTCTTGGGTCTTCCTTTGTGATTGAAATGTTTGTTTCCTGTCACTAATAATTTTCAATATTTTTTAGTGCGTCGCATCAACTATTTTCACCCCAAAATTATGATTTCCCTTTGATTGGGCTCAACTAGTACGAAAAATCTTCATGATCTTTACGCGACGTGGCCCGATTAGGCGAATTGCGGAGGAGCAATGACGTCACACTGAGCCGAGGTTTTTAAAGCGGTCGATCAATTTTGACGACTTGATTTGTCGACGCCGGTTACCGCGAAGAAGATTGTCGAGACGTTCGACTAGTTGCGAGCTCGATGTCGACAAGTGGAATGGTCGAAAGGGGGGGACGACGGGCTCGGGAAGGCCTGTTGCCCGCTCCGCGACCAGCTGGCGGGTTATGAGTCGTTCGAGAAGTGGGGGCGTTTTTCATTCATAACTACGCGCGGCCGAAGGTGAAATGGTTTGTTCGTCGTTGTGGAAGGGTGGGGGTGAGGGGGGAGACTTGTTGACGGTGTTCCGCCGAGCGATCACGCCCCCTCCCTCCCTTTCCGCTCCGCTCGGTCGTTCTCTCTTCGATTCCCTTCCCGTTCCACTAACCCGCCCGTCCCCCTCCCATAGTTCTCTTTTCGATTCCGCCCGACGCGGAACTTCTCGATCCCCGCGAGCCGGAAATCAGCGCGGGATATCGATCTTTCGGGATACATTTTGATGATCACCGTGTGGCGATCGGCCGTGACACCTCTTCCCCTCCCTCTCTCTCCACAATTATTTATTGTATTAAACCCCTTTTTAAATTAATAGAAAATCAGGCGCGACGCATCACTTAACACTCCTAGGCCCCACGTGCACCCAGCGACTTTCTGGACCTAGAAACTAATGAACATCATGTTTCAAGGTTCTGGAATTTATTGTGCTACAATCACTACAGATAAAGAGTTAATGAGACTGCAAACACGATTTTTTAAGAAAGATAATAATCCCTGTTCCAGAACTGTCGACTAAAAAACAAACTGAATGGAAGTGAAACGGTGCAAGTTTAAATTCCAGAATTTCTAGAATCTATACTATAGGTAGATGATTAGACACATTAGAGCCTAGTAGCATTTGATTTTTTTATATGAAAAACCCCGCGCTAAAATCGAAAATGTTTTGTGCTTTGATCGCTATGATAACTATAGTTCCTTTCGAGCGGATCCCATGGAAACGTACGGGCTAGGCATCAAGTTTGAGCTCATTTCGTTCATAAACACACACAGACCAAAAAGAGATGAGACGTGAATACTTTTTTGTCAGCCGATCACATAGCTCCGTGGAACCAAGGAAAATAAATATTCGCTTCCCTCGAAAGGAGCAAAAATACCGAATTTTTACTGCAGTTAAATAAGCTGCCGATTGTCGACACTATTAGGGAGACAAATCATTCGATTCAGTGCTAAAAAAAAACAAAAAACTTAAAGTTGTGAAGCGTGAGTTTCTCTCGTACACTTTTGCTCTTATTCGACTTACCTAAATAGTTGTTTTGGTTATCACAAACTAATTCAGAGCCGGAGACCCTCCATGGGGAATCTTCACGGATTGTCTGCTCCCCCCCCCCCCACATTTGGAGTTTATGAGATTTCGTTTTAATTTGAGTTTTAGTAAAACTTGTTAATCTTCAACCTCCTCCCCCCTCTCCACCTCAAAATAGCAAAGGCATTTATTTTTCTTTAAAAAAAAATTGTACATATAAGACATTTTACTTAATTTTATATGGCTTTTATTTTTATTAATTTTTTTATGAGGCATTCATTTTATTTTACTTTAATTTCGAACTTGGGTAAACTACTGAAGGCTTAGGGAGCTGCAGCATTTTAATGAGATTCCCGACAACACTTTAAGTCGTTCCAGTGGGTTTCTGTATTGTGCCCATAACGGTAATTGACATCGACTAGTTGCGTAGGATCAGAACATACATCATATCAGCGTACTGATTAGTATCAGTTGAACGGTTAGTACGGGAAGGTCACGTTATCGACTGAAAAGTTGATTATCGTCTCGTTACTGGTCATATTAATGCGTTCGTAACGTGAAAGCTTCACTATTGCGACAGGTTGATTTGAAGAACCGTCAACCTCGTTAAATTCCCTCGTCGACGGGAAGATGAGTGTGGCGTCACGGCGAAGTGTGCTCTCGTTCTTCAAATCGCCCCCCCCCCCCCCCAACTCGTCGAACGTCAAACTCATTTGACCTCAATCGATTCGTTTAATTACTTTCATTGAGTTGGGCGCCAGCTTGAGACTAAACGGTCGTGTGTTGGACGGAACTAGCATTAGTGTACTGTTTGCTCCAAGTACTGCCGATTCTCGGTCGAATAGATCGTGTTGCATCAAAAATCATCTTTGAAAGAGTCACGCCCAGTGAAATTTCCACTCTCTTTCATTGACAACCCGCCTAACATCTCCCCTTCTTCTTCTGCAAATTCTGAGACTCAATTTTACTTCGACGTGTACTATTTTATCTTTTAGATTATTTTCTTCGCGTCAATACCAACCTTGTTGCAGATAAGTAGGTTATAGCATAATCTTCTACCCCGTTCTCAATTCACGCTCAACCGTCTTTATTTGAAATCGAATCATTTGACACGTTTGAGCGACTCGTTTTGCCAACAGACAGCCCGCAACACAACACAATATCTGAAGCGTAACAGCACGCAACATTCCGCAACCCCCGTCAATTGGACGATTTGCTCCTCTATCTCATTTGCTATGGAAATTTCGACCACGTGACACACGTTTTGGTTGTTACATTCGGTCAACCGACGGTAGGAGGGACATTCATGGAGAGCAACGTGTAGGTATTGGTTAGTTGAAGATATACCCTGCGTGTTTGATGAAAATCTTTAGAGCGAAATTCAATAAATATCTGGTGCGTTGCAACACACAACTTTCCTTAGCTCTACATAAATTCATTTGTGTACACGGCTTTTTCTACTTATTCAATTCATGTATCAGTTCATTTGATGTTGGTCAAACAACACTTCATGGCAGCAGGAAGCCGCATTTATTGTGCTTTTCGAACTCATTCCCGGACCATTATTAAGCAATTGGTACTCAGAGAATTAACGAGGCTGTAATCACTTTTTCAGAGTTATTGGGTAAAAACGTTTAGAACTGGTAGTCAGCGAAACGGGCGCAGTTGATATTCCGGAATTCCGTTTTTAAACGCTCACCCAATAGGTCTTGCATTGGACTACTAGACCAATTATTCTTAACATTCTAGTGACATTTCAAAGGAGTTTATTTGAAAAAAAATCGCACTAAAACCTTTTCGTCGAAACTTTTGGTAATTTATTGTGCTGCTCTCGTCATTTTCCCACGAATGGGGAGTTTATGGTATAGTTGCCTAATTGAGAGCTACCAATATAAAAAAATTAATCAGAATCGTTTGAGCCGCAAAACCCCCCCCCCTCCCCCTATCACATTTTGCTCCCCTTTCTTCTCTTCCCGTCGACGGAAATTGGTCGTGTTCTTATTAACATAATTTCGAACAGGATTTTGAGGACTCAGCTTTCATTAAAAACGTTGAAGAATACTCGACATTTTGTGCACTATTGTTATACTTTCCTCAACATTTAGGCGATAGAAAGTACGAATAGTGGAATAAGTTTCGTACTGCGTTGCTGTACTGAGACCTTTCCTTTTAAAAACAAAAAATTGCGTATTCGTTCTAAAAAATTTGTTGTCCCTCGGCCCTTCGCAATTTTGGGAATTTATTGCTGTGGATATTCTCGGACACGTTTTGAAGATATTTTCTGTGGCGTTTACTCTTAGTATGTGTTTCCATACCCAAAAACTACTGCAGATTTCGTCGTTCAGCTCACTATATTACGTGGAGGTTGTTGGTATTCAGGAGACTTCAAAATGTGAAGATCCGAAGAAAAACGACTCAACTTTAACTTTCGTATTATGCTTTGGAGCGGAGAGCGGGGGTTCTGGCTGTCGTGTTGTAACGGGGGTTGTAAGTTTGGCCAATTTCGAACGACGGAGGGTCGACTCGAAATTCCTCGGCTCGGCAGAGTCGGAGCGAAATCCTTGATCCACTTGGTTCGGGAAGGACCCACCGCGAAGCGTCGAATTGCCCAAAAGGGTCGTCCCTGACCCACTTCACGACGAAGGGGTCGCCGAAAGTTCGTGGCAGCTCCGTACGAGCTGCCAGGCAGATTAGCCCGGGAGTATGAGGCGATGGTCGGAGTGGGGAGTCGCCTGGGTTTATGGCTGAGGCGATTAGTTGGCCTTAATAAATTCGTCGGAGCGAGAGCGATGTCGGCAGTCGGCTGGTCGAGATGCCTGCGGGGATTTAGAGGTGCGAATTGACTTGGAACTAGACGTACAGTAGACACACAGGCACATAGGTCTCACAGGCTCTTTAGCGAGTCAGTTTGACGTGTTGTAGCCTCCTGAATCGACAAAACCTCATGTTGGAGTGGGGTATGTTCCACCTACATTCCAGTTCGCCAGAGAACTCCCTCATAGCTGATCACTTCGATCCTGCTAAAAGTGTCCCAAAATACAAAATGATCCCGTTAATAGTCGAGTTAAGATGTGAGTCTGTTTATTTATTTTATATTACACGGTCTAAAATCAGCCCAATGATAATTATTAAAGGAACAAAGTCACGTATCAGTTCTCGTAGGAGGATCACAAGGAACAACCGAGATTTCACGCTAGTTGATGCAATGGAAGAAATGTCTTGCCTGAGACAGTTCCATTCGTGTTGGTAGCGATTCTGGGGATAATAGAGGCGGAGGTGTGCTTCAGACTCCTGTAGCACAGCGCGACGTGGAAATCGATCATTGATAGATGAGTGCGTGAAAATTAATTCTTTCAACGATGACTGAAGGGCATCCGTGACGCTGAGAGCACTCGTGCTTTGCGTCGTGCACACATAATGGTTGAACTGTATACTTTGCGATGAGAAAATCTCCTGGTCGGGTCTCAATGCTCGCTGATTGTCGTTCAAGGGCCAGGGTTGAGAACGTGGCCGATCTATTTCACGACAGGCCAACGTTAAGATGCCAGACTTACCCTCCAACAAGCAAAACAATACGTTGCTGGGGGCCTCGGAGAAGGTTTTCTTCACCCCGTGGAAAGACATAGGCGACCAGGTGTAGTCCAATTCTTAAGAGGGGCGTACAACTCCCCATCTGCCGTTGGAGCAGTTACTTGTCCTACAACGTAACGCCTTTTGTTTAGACGCGCGTTGTGTTGCGCATGATCTCGATTTTGCATGTTCGAACGTTCGTCGTCGACACACCTGCTTTGCTCGTCTTTTCTCGAGCCACAGTTTCCAAACGATAACGATTGTTCGAGACGACCGTTGACCGGGAGAACGGCTCATCTGGTTGGTTCGTATCTTGAAAGCGGTCAAAGACCAAACTGTGATGACCGTTGGTTCGTATCCACCTGTTGAAATTCGGTTGGCGCTAACGAGCTCCTCGGTCGTTACTCCTCCAACGCACCTGACGACCCGCACGACAACTACGTCCAGTAACGTCAAGTTACGTTACTTAACAAACCCGTTGCCGTCGACGAAAACGCCTCGCAATTAAAGGCGAGACGGTTACTTTTTTGAGTTTTTGCGTCGTCGCAAATCCCTTTCTCCGTCTGGACAAGAGTCGTAAGGGAGTTATGTTGAATAGGAGCAGACGGCTGCGGGATTTGACAAAAGGCGACCAGGGGGGAAGGAAAAGGAGCGGCTGGAAGGCAAAGGCGACGGACGTTGTATCGTCTAGTCGTCCAACCAGACGTCTGGTTTTCGGAGACGATTGTGGCTCTTTTTTTCCTTTTCAAAATCCGGTTGCACGAAGATGTTTTGTAACCGAAAAGAACGAGTTCGATACTTGAAGACCGGTTGTGAGCGAGAAGCGTCCCCTTGGGACGCCGAGGTGAGCGCTGGACTCACAATCAAAGCGCCTATTGTTGAGTTCTGACGGGGTAGAACGCTTTTCGCGACGTCTCTGAGCGTGTGAAAACCCCCCCTAAGGAGGAGCTCCCTTATCTGAAGGGATGCAGGAGCCATGCGCTTCAGCCGGAGGGTTTCCTTTTCTTCCGCGACCTGACCCTTTTTTTTTACTGTTAATCTCTCGGAAGGTAACGGAACTCTGGTCGTCTAGACCCTCAGACTCTTTTGAAATCTTCGCGAAGAATTGGATTGAATTACTAGACGTGTTTGAGGCACACCCCACGTGAGACTGAGACTCCAGCCATTGAACTCCCAAATGTGTCTGGTAGTCTAGTCTCAGCACCGCTAGACTCAAAACCCGAATGTAGTATTCATTTGGCTTCCAGGAAGGTCTGTCAGTAGTCATTTCTCACTGTGGGCATGTTCTCGGGCTCAGCATTGTCCTGAAAGGTGCTCTTGCTATACGTCACGTGTCTTTTGTATGCTGGGCCTTCTCGATGTTGGTAATGCGCTCATTGCAGACATGACTCTGAACAGAAGTCGGTCTCGAGTGCGTTAAAAAGGCTCGTGCAAGTACTCACTGATGGCAACCTACTACTACTTTCGTTTTAGAACGTGCTACTGCCTGGAACAGATCCAGGACCCGTAGATTAAACGTTGAGAGTGACGTCATGTTGGCATCCTGTTTTCTTCGAGAGTTAATTACCACCTTGACCCTTGTGCACCAGCTCCTGTAGAGTGTCTTGCAAATTCTGTGTAGCTGCATACCCTGCACCAAATTTCTATGTGGCTCAGCTTTTCAAAGAAATGGCGCGGCCACTTGCAGGCAAATCATGTTACCTTCCACCCGCTTTCCACATTGATGGCAACCGGAAAACCCCTCACTGCAGGCTGTCGAACTTCCCCTTGTCCACTTGGTTCCAAGAAGCTGGTGATTGCCACTACAGCACAAAACGCAGGGCGTCGTTTAAATAGGCAAGGCATTGTAGGTCTACCAAGCACTCTTGAAGCGTGTCACAGGGTGCCCCATGCAAGTAGATGGTATGTGCTCTGCCAACCCCACCCTCGCTCGCAGAGTCTGCAACTCTGTGCCATCGACTTGAGTCTCTGGGATGGTACTTTCTGTCACCTGGTAACTCAAGCACCCTAGAAGTACATCGTGTTGGCCTGAGATTGTTAAGCACCGTACTAGAACACTTGTCCACCATTTTCTTCTGCTTTATTACCGCCACTAAAGCTGCTCTCGGTCGTGTATATTCGCAGAGGGAAGATCCGGAAGTCAAGAGACAAGTCAATTGTCAGCAATTTCTTTCGTGCTGGTTCGTATGAACCATTGTCTTCGTGAAAATATGGAATGGCGTGGAAGAGGCCGCTGTTTGGAAGTCTGTCACTGTGTCAGGGCGCATTGAAGGGTCAAGATGAAGTTGATCCCTTCGGTGCCTCAACGCCACCACCTAACACTACGCACATTGTATTGCTGCCGAAAGGCCATTGAACTCTTATCTCTTGGATCGGGACGTTAACCTTCGAGCAGCCAAATGTTCTCTTCCTTCCAATCGGCACCTAATCGGTCGCTCCGGAAGTACAAATCGCCGCTTACCCATAGCGGGCTCCAAAATTCGAACGAATCTGCTCCCGTGAGAAGGTGATTCGCCAAAATGAAAAGGTTAACCATAAAAAATGTAAAAAAAAAAATTGGGAAGAGCTACGTAACCGGCTCTGAGAGGAAGCCGAGGGGCTGACTGGCTGACTCCCTGGCAGCGCCTTCCCCTTCCTCGGCATTTCGAACTGAGACGGAGATTTGGAGGCCTCCGGTTGAAAGCCGAAATTTGTCTCAAGGGCAAAGAGTTATCGACCTGCGCGATAAACGGCCAGGCAGATGCTTTGAATGCCAGCAAATGTTTCGAAGCACAAAACACATGTGGTGGGGGACAATTGGGCGGAGCAGTCATTAACCGTTTTGGCTCGTAAGACACGGCCCCCTTCCCGTCCCTTTCCATCCTTTTAGTCGCTGACACATTGTCTTCTGACGAACCGAGATGGCCTTTGGCAATGAGCCGCGATAGTTCGTTGACAGTCCTACGTGAATCGAACAAGGAAGTTCCTGTAATGAAGCGACGGACGGCTATCAAGATTATTTTGCCACTGAACTTGACTGGGGCAGTACGGGATACATGAGCAGGGTCATTGAAACGAATATGAGACGTAAAGGGTCCCTAATGAGTACTGTGTGTGTGTGAGTTGAGGAGGTTATAGACATTAACCACCAGGTCTCAGTGGTGGCCTGAACCTCCCACAAAGGCCGAATGTGCTTCACAGTGGTATTGCCGGAACCAGGTCTCTCATGACTTCTGACCTACTGAAACGCAGGAAATGGCTCGACAACAGAAGGAGATGCCGTTTCAGGAAAATGCGTTCCGCTGCCTGAATTTCCTGTGTAAGACGAACTGCTGCCGCCAAAACCGCGTCTTGGTGTTCTGTGGATCTTCGCTCGAGCGCACTCGGAAGTGCACCAGCTGTCTTCAGCTCTCCTCGCGCCTATTCCTTTTTTTCCCAGACCCGTCTTTACTCGAAAGGAACGCGACGCGTACGACGCACAAAAAGGAGCTAGAACCGCGTAACGACGTTAGTAATTATTTCCTCAGGTGTCAGATGTTGGACTTGCCGCGAGGGCTGTGTGGGTTACGGTCCGTTGAGCGTGTAATTCCCCTGTCCCCCTTCTTACCCTTCGCTCCCATGCCCTGCCTCGGCACCTCATCCGGACTTCAATTTTCCTCTTATTCGTTTCAATCCAACGCTCATTAAACCAATTGAATCCGCCGCGAGAGTGGATCCACGACTCGAATCCGACCGCCAGTCAGAGCCATTGATTACACCGATCAAGTATCACTTTGGCAATTCGCGTGCTTTAAGCGTCGGTTAGTGTTCCCTGAGCCCCATCCCCTGGATAAAGACACAGTTTAGTGGCACAATGGGTCAATTCGCTTTGTTAAGTACCGCGGCTGTACCTTTCATCTAACCGAGTAATGACGCTTTCCTTTCGATAGATCCTCTATTTATTTTTTATTTTTGTAGAAATGAATCGCGTCATAACATATCGAATTTCGAATAAATATTTCCACTGGTTTCACTTCATTTCCGGTTTTTACCGGATTCATATTCACATCCGTGCATTTTAATTTCGATAAGTTCGTATTCCTGATTGTGTGACGTGGGTGCTTACAAGGAAATTTTTGGAGGATTGGCGCTCTAACTACAGTACACAACAAGCGGTTTATTCACACAATCGGTTTAGGCTTGAGAGGATGTTGAGGGTTTGAAACAAGTTCAAATACTTCCAAAAAAGAAGAACCGTCGTATGACAGCTGAAAGGAAACTGAAGGATTCTTGGAAGGATTTGTCTTTAATGGATCGCAAATAATTAAATGAAAAAAAGAGACAAAACACGTCATTTCGGTATCAATCGAAACCCCTTTTCACCCTCACGAGAAGGCCTTCATTCTTCATCCCTGCGGGATCTGGCCCCGGGTCGGCAGTCTTCAACCTCTTACGACTGAGCCCCTGCCCGGGCAAGTTAAGCAGTGCACCTCTAGTTTTCATCAAGAATTCAACACGGCGCTGACGAATGCCTCTGGCACGAGCTGGTCAACTGTGTCCTCCAACGTGCCTGCTCACCTTTGGCAAGGGAAGTATCGTTGCTCTGCAGTGTACACTGGTTGGCTCCTTGATTGGTACAGCTCTGTTCGCTCGGCTCCGAGAAGGTGGATTGGGACAACGCCCTCCACATACCCTTGCCGTATGAGCAAGCAATCTGGAGGGCGTTCTTCCTCTGCAATCCGCTTCTTGTGATTGGCAATGCTCAGTGTACACTCACAAACACCCCCATCCCCTTATGCTTGCCCCTGGCCCTCTCTTGTTGGCATCGGACGGGAAAGAGCCACTGTACTCGTGGCAGCTTTATCTGCTGCTTACCTGATGTGGAAATCAAACGACAACTTGGTATCCACCATCACGCCCAAATATCCAACTGCTTCCTACTGTCCTGAAGAGAGTCCCCATTCTTCGCGTCGTCACCACGACCAGCTCTGCCTGCAGGGCGAGGGACTGCCCATGAGCTCCCCTTCACTCCCTCGCCCTAACTCTTTTTCCAATACTCTATTATTACATTTGTGTCAGAACTGTCCGTGTAATGATACTTTGATCTATATAGTTACTACTCACGGCGTACTGGTCGATTTTCACGAAAATATCGAACACACTGCCATAATCACCAGCGCCATCTCTGATTGAGAATCTCTGAAATCAGTTCAAGGAGAGATATTTTTATTGGGTCACCCGTCCACAATTGACGTAGGTTGACTTTATTGGAGATTCGAACTGTTGAATTGAACATATTTAATGAAACAGGTTCAGACGAGTTTGTGAATTGTAGGGGAAATGCTAAACGCGTCACGAAATCACTCGGTGAGTAACCAAAATCGAGTACTGAAACTTTCGAAATTTGGTTTCTAGGCGTAGCAGTGTTTTACAATATTCTCAATGATTTGAGAAATCAAGTAACAATTATTTAATAAAAGTCGCTGATACTTTGTCGTCCAATCAAAAGACTGATATTTTGGATTGAACAACTGTCTGGCATTCGTGATTTGGTCGAATGGAGCTCGTAAACGTTCTACGAGTCCTCAGAGGTAATTCAGTATTGATACACGTCGATTATACGAATACGTGTATTCAACCTCTTGACACTCCGTTCACGCTCTAGTTAAATCGTTTCCATAAGCAGTTCGTTCGGTGAGTACGCATTCACTTTGGTGTTCCTTCTTTTCCCTCCCACTTTTGTTTTGTTTTTTTCCCCATTTTATTACCTCCGTCGATTATGTCGATTATCGCACCTACAAATTTAACGAGGCGCGTCCAGCGTAGCCAACCGCGAAACCTCCGATAAAGGTTTCTTCGCGTTTTCTGGGAGAAAGCCTTTTTTTTTGTACATTTTCAGTGGGAACGTTTCCGTAAGAAATGCGTCGAATTAATGCGGTTGGGCCGCCGTCATCTGCTCTCGAAGAGGCATTAATATTAATTTATCTTCCAAACTCATCAGGTTGCTCAGGAGCTGGAACGTGTACAACTCAACATCAACAAACGTTGTACAACTCCTGCGTTTATAAGAAGACGCAGTTAAAACCCCGCGAAAGGGTTGAGCAACGAAAGTTGTCTATATACGTTCTTTTCAATTTTGGTTAGGAGAACTGAGACCCCCCTACCTCCCTGAAAGTTGATTCACATGATTAATACAGGGAAGTCAGTATTTACGAACGCATGGACAGCGCCCAATCAGTTCACAAGGTGATGATATTAGGGTGGGGGGGGGGTGACTGTTTAAGTCTTCAACTGGTCGATTTTCTCCATTTCACTTTCACGCGTGTATTTGTATCCTCGTGGCTCGCGTCACTCAATCTTTGTGGAATAGTGTAATGAAGAACTGGTTTAGACTTGATCCTTGGAATAATTTAAGAATATTATGTACAGAACGTATAAATTGATGTAAACGAAATTAACCGAAACTATCGTTTGCTCGTCCTCACGCACACTCTTCTCTACACAGTCACAATTTGCTTACTCGTTCTACTATTTGCTTTTATCAAGAGCGTTTACGTATTTCATTCGCTTGCCTCATAATTCCTCAAATATCGTCACATGTCTAACGAAATCTCCTAAAATAACGGCGATAATTACAGTATATCTTGTCCGACTGAGCAGGCGCGTTGGTTTTGACCCAATCCCCGACAACGAGGAGGGAATATTGCGCATTTCGCAGCTGTCGCTTAATTGGCTTTCAGACGAAATTGCGGCCGTTCCTTGAAGGTGGGGAAAAAATGGAATGAATAGGTAAAGCGACAGACGAACGCCGCGCAACGTTTCTCAAGTCGGCAAATAAAAATGAGGCTTTTGCGGTTTGAAAGAAGGAAACGCTCAGGAGACGTTTTAATAAGGCGGATTCCTGGTTTTCTGTCCAGTCGCAAAGACGGAGGGTTCAAAATAATGCGATTTAAAGGATATTGACGTTAAAAGTTTCGATCGAAATCAACATCATCACTTCAACAACGCAAAATAATTGAAGCTTTAAGGGAGATGTCCAAAGGAGCCTGTTTTAAACATATCAGAAATACACGCCATTCCTGCAATCGAGACGTTGATAATTCGGTATACTGTTCTGGAGTATGGCCAAAAGGTATGGTCTCCTTTGTATCCCATCTGACGAGAAAAGTGGCCGATTTACGGGGAGTGTCCAAATGACGAACTAATCAAACCTACCGACAAAAAAAAAATTACAGCGAGCCAGCCGCCAAATGAAAAAAAAAATTTTTTTTGCGTCGCAACACACAACTTCGGTTCATTTGAACTTGGTCAAACATCACCTCACGGCAGCAGGAAGCGGTAGCGCTTACACGTCTGGAATTTATTGTGCGGCTCGTACTCATTTCCGTACGCAAAATGTAATCAAAATCATTAAAGTTTACGTATCTGTTAGGTGAGTCCGTCTCCTCTGGCTGGTGTGTTGGAGACGGACTCACCTAACAGATACGTAAACTTTAATAATTTGCCTTCTGGCGGACATAACCCTATTGCTTTAATACCGTAATCAAAATCATTAGAGCCGTTTTTGGGAGAAAAAAATATGTGGGGTTTTGATCACTATGATAAGTTAACTTTTGGTGGATTTTGCTCGTACCCTTATTTTGGCGTGCCCATGGTAACCTGCGGGCTAGATATCAAGTTTGAGCTCATTTGGTTCGGTCGTTGTCTCTAAAAATCGTTCACAGACTCACAAAAACCATAATAGTGTTTTTCGGTCCAAAACGTAAAGATCTGACGAGAACTCAAAAAAAAATTTTTTTTCAGCCGATTAGATAACTTTCCTTTCTATTTTGTAGAGCCAAGGAAAGTAAAAAAGGCGAAATGAAAACAAAAAAAAAAACGAAGTATGGGCAGAACGAGCTGTTAAAATTAAGGTTACGACTGACGAAAGAGGGAAGGTCTCTATCTGTCTCTCTCTACACGTCTACAAAAGAGGCATAATATCGTATCGAGTGCTTTGCCCCCTCAGGGTGGCCCCACACGGGAACCTTGGAATCCCGGACCTCTCCAGAGGGGGGCCCCCGCTAAGGGGGAAAAAAATAAATAAAACAACGTGAGCAGTATTCACCAATGAGTGGTGGCAGTGGGGGGGGGGGGGGGAGAGAAGTGTGAAAGAGGAAAAGAGAGAGTTCCCTCGGCACAAAAAAAAGTAACTAAATAGAATATAACGGAGAGAATGGCACTTTTAAAATGGCCCGAGGATTAGGCTGTAAAATGACGCCGCTAAACGTCAAATTTTGTAGGCGCGCTCTTAACATTCGAGAATTACGATCTCGACGGTTTGTAATCTAAATCTTACTTAACTGCTGCGCCAAGATCGACGCCAATTTCGCGAAACAAATCTTACATTTTCGCGAAAAAAAATACTCCCCCCTCGTAAATCCGCAAATAAAAACGAGCCGTAAACGCGTCTCAAACTACGAAGCAACACGCACACAAGAAAAACAAAACGCGAAATGAAGTCGTGAAAGGACCCGTATCGTTCCCTTGATTACTATTAACGCGAGCCACCGAAAATGTTGATCCCTTTCCCCCTCCCACCTCTCACCGCAAGTATAACTATTTGGTATCTTTGCCCTACCTGAAGCTCCCCAAAACGAACTATAGTTATCGTAGGGATCAATATATTTTTTTGTCGAAAACCGCTCTAACGATTTAAAAAAAAAAATGACAGGTATTCCGTAAAATAACGAGAACAGCGCAATAAATTATTATTATCTTTTTAAGAGTTTTGGCGATAGCGCCCCCCCCCCATCTCACTCCCTCCCACCAATGGTGCCTAGTTGGACGCTGATTAAACGTCAGGTGTGTCGCACCACACAACTTTCCTTAGCTCACACCACAGCCTTTCGTTCACTGGATTTCTCGGCGTTGGCTACTAATTCAATTTATTTGAACTTTAGGAATTTACTGTGGCGCTCCTACTCATGCCACGGCCATTATTGAGAGCTTAGTACACAGAGAATTAATGAGACTGTAAACACGAATTTTGTTTTGACTGGTTCGGTAATTTATTGTCCTGCTCTCACGCAAATGAAGTTGGAGTGGTCTATACCATAAATGCAATCGAAATCGTTGCCGTTTTTTTTATCAAAAAAATGTATTCGTGTTAGGATCACTACGATAACTATAGTTCGTTTCAGTGGATTTGGCTCGTACCCTCATTTTGGCGTCCCATGGTAACCTGCTGGCTAGATATCAAGTTTGAGCTCATTTGGTTCAGCCGTTTTTCTCTCAGTCGCGTTCGCAGACCATTTTCCAGTAAAGATCTGAAGAGAACTCAATATTTTTGGCTTTCAGCCGATCACATACCTACGACGAGCCGAGAAAAGTAAATATCCTCTTCCCACGAAAAGAGCACAATCTTTCGATTCAGCGTTCTACGCTAGTGTTCAAGAAGATAAAAAGTTCCTTGTGAACACTTTTGCACGTAGACAAGTTACCTAAATAATTTTTTTTCTCAAAAAAGGCTCTAACGATTTTGATCAAAATCTGTACATGGACAACTCCTAATGAGATGACAATACCATAAAATTCCCATCCGTGGGAAAATGGCGAGAGCAGCACAATAAATATCGGAACTGGTATGAAATTGTGTTTTACCAAGTTCAAATGAATCGAGTTAAAAGTAAATTGACTTAGAGCTTTAGAAAGTTGTGTGATGCGGCGCGCCCGATATTATTACGTCGCTATTCGTACGTTCTAGTGCACGTAGACTGTGGTACAGGAATTCAGAAATGGCGCGTTGTTGAAACGTGGAGCGTCGAAAGTAATTGGAGCAATTTACCGATTGTGTTTTAGCATTTATACCGTTCAACGTGCTCATTTCGACACTCCGTTTTGATTGGACTGGCTTTTGACGCGATCCCTCAACTGTTGCGTTTGATTCATCGCTTTGGTCTTCGCACCTTTTTGGAGCCTCCAACTTTTTTTAAACCCCCCCCCCCCCCCCACGAATTCTTCGACAGTCGGCGACAGTTGCCGAAAAAATTATGACAATCCCCCTCTCTCCCTGGACCGTTCTCTTAATTTTTTTTTTGTCCACTGAGCTCCTGTGATGTTGTCGTTAAGAGGGCGTTGACCCTCCGAGAGAAATTCGTCGTTTTGCGTAATCGCCGAAATTCGTTGGCCTTGGAATTGAGCCTTTTGCGTCAGAGTCAAATTTTAGACTGTCGTTCGCAATGAGTCGTGTCCAATTTTACTTTATCATTTTTTTTTTTGTTATTGTTTTGCTTTCGGTCGCGTCGTTAAGGATAGTGAAGAGGACGAGGTGTGTGTGTGTCGTCAAATTAACAAAAAAAAAAAAAAAAAGAAACAGCCGAAATGCGCTTTAATGAGCGGGCGACATCCTCCGACGACGAATTTTGAGAAGTTGAAGCTTTCAAGGAGGTTTTTGGAGGGGGTTCCATTTGGGGAGGCCTATTCTGACCGTTTAGGTTAGGAGCGCTACTTGTGAAGGCCGCAACCGGTTCAACAGACATGAGGTCGTGGGCACGAATACGAGAGGTTTTGAACTTGTAGATTTGTAGAGCGTCAAGGGTGAAATATCCTTGTCGCTCAAACCAACACTTCAACACTTGCGCCGTCCCTGGAAATATTTGCGATATTAAAACGAGCTTAACTGCTTCCTCGGGTATCTACCTGAATCTCATGTCTGTATCGTAATATCAATAATTATTACGAATTAATTATTTAATAGTAATTTCGACTTTTGTTGTTGTGTGCGTGATCTACAAGAATTACCGTAAATTTATCTCATTTAGCATTCAAATAATTAATTATCCTACCGTAACCTCTCGTGTAGTTCTCAAGGGTTTGTTATTTTTCTGACGGCATCATTCGAGGTCATTTCAGTTCGGTATGCGAATTAAACGCAAGATTGTGGCAACCGTGGCAGTCGAGGACGGATCTTATCTCAGTTTGTGAGTTAACCGTACGAGGAAGATACTTATGTTATTGTGAGGCGATGGTGCGACTCACCCCACAACTTTTCTCTGCCTTACGCCCATTCGACGGCACAAGGTTCTAATAAAAATCGGGTTCTCTCGGTCTGTAAGAACTTTTTAATGAGAAACTGGACTTATGTCACGGCCTTCATATGTGATTCATGCGACGGTGTTAATAGTTTCGCAATTGCAGGGGAAACAGTATGAAAGAAAACACGTAGCGTTATTATTTCATATGAGCGGGGTGTATAACTTGTTGTGCTGGTCTCGCCAGTTTAGACGAGTAAATTACTTTGAACTATCCACACGCGAAATTTATCGATAGCAGCTTGAGCCGTTTGGTGTTTTGATCACTATAGTTATTTTCACGAGAACTTTTTTTAGACGGATCAAGCTGATGGAGAGACAGAGAGAGCTGTTCATTCAAGAAGAGGAAAGATCGCGACTCTTGGGCAGAAAATGGGGTTTTCACGGTACTTTACTAGGTGAACGGAAGTTCTACTACCTAAACCCTCGACGAATGACAACTGACGTCCAATTTTTGTTGCCCATATCGTTGTTGATTCTTCCAATCCTGTTGGGCTCTTCGTAGACTCGTCCTGTGGCGCTACTCAGTTTCTTCAGTCCGGTTTCAGGTCTGAGGTTTGTAGTTGTTTCATTTTCCTTTGGCGTGCCCCTAACGGAATGAGGTTCGCCGATAACACGACTGACTGCACGTTCCATTGAAGCCCCCGTCTGGGACTGTGGAATCTTTTGCTATTCCTTGCGGATTTAATTCAGTTCAAAAGGCGCTCTTTCTATTTGAAAAGGCCGAACTTTTTGTTACCAAAAATAAGAGTACGATTTATGGAAATGCGAAGGCGGTGAATAACGAGGCTCGTCTGGGGTGAGGGGGGGGGGATGAGGAGGGCAAAGGAAGATCGGATTCCCAGAGCCCTGGCGCGGGAGTCTGGATTCCAAAGGAGGAAAACAGGTCTTGAGAGGCTCTGAAACCCTCTTTGGGGTTCTCTTGTTGTCCGACCCCGCGGAAGAAGAAAAAGAAAGAAAAAAAACAACCATACCTCACAAGGCGCCTACCGCCCTTGGTCTTGGTTGGGGTACCTAACATATAAGTAGTGTAGCTGAACTGGCGAGAGGTACATTATAGCAGTCCCGTCCCTGTTAGGGCCATCACCTTGGCCAACCTCCTGATACGCATCTTGGTTTCGTGACTCTCGCCTCCTTGAGATGAGGAAAAGGGGCTTCGTTTTGTCCTCCCTCTCCATCGTGGACGCGAAGAAGCCAACCTTCCTACTGCCGGCACGGCGGGTGCTGCCCATTTCCCGTCCTTCCCTCTCTCCCACCCACCCCCCTCTTCCCCTTCTTCTCTCTCATAACTCAATTTTTTCCCCTTCAATTTTAAATCCCGCCTGCCTTGAGGGTGGAGGGGGAAACGAGAAGCTCCTTTTTTCCCTTCGGCGAACCAATGAGAGGCAGCTCCTTCGCAAGGACGATTTTTTTTTGTTTCATTTATTTTCACTTCTTCGCCTTCGTTTTGCGCCGTGGGAAAATGTGAGAGGACGAGGGCCGTCAAAGGAAGGGCCGTACTCCTGTGGGGGGTGTGCATGGTGGAGCAGTGGAGAGGTAGTTCAGGTTCTTCCGTCCTGCTTCATTCATCCACCTCCTGCCCTCCTGCTCTCCTCTCTGGGGGGAGCACACACCGATTTTTGAACACCTCGCGTTTCCTTATTTCTTGATTCCAATTAACTTGACCCAACCCCCAACTGCAACTTCAACTAATTTACTTTATTATTTAGTTTATTTTTTATTATGTTAATATTTATGACGCGTTTTTTTCGATTTAAATTATTACCGGGGCAGTTCCAAACAACTGAAGGGTATTATGAAATTGTCATTTGTGTAAAAAAGGCGAAAATCGGAGCCTGCATTATCACACATATCGACAAAACCTACTTTAGGACGATTTTTGGCCTATGAACGAGTTGGAAGTAGCTGACAACCGTTTAATAACGATTTATTTAATAATTACGTCATTTTTAATTAACGACAACTGTGAATCACTTACCAACGGCTTGACCGAAGGTGCTAAATCTACTACACTTTACACGAAGGGGTTTGTCGCGATTGATCAAAGCCTTAGCACGGCCTAACTGAAAACAGACACGCGTGCTCTCCTCGACGTTGAGCCCCCAATGGGGAAATAAGGGTCTGTCGAGTCTGCCCGAACATTTAAATGAAGTGGTAAGAGGCAAATAGGAACACTTGATACCTTTTTATGAAGCAGGTGCACACACACGCACAAATTAAAAACGCTCACAATGTAATAAAAATAACTGCCGTTCAATCAGATATGTTGATTTGGAGCAATAGGTTCTCTTATGAGAGGAAAGTAAAAAGTAAATAATAAAAGGCCTCATAGCCTGGTTTGCTCCTAACTGTATTTACAAAAATTGAATAAATGCGGTTTCTTGAAATTTAAAGATAAATCAAATCGATTGTCCCTCTGAAGTAGAAATTATAGCGGTCCGCAGCATTATGTTTTAGTGCTCGCCTGGCGTTGTGAACGGATGCGTTTCTCTGAGCTTCCTAATCCTCAAACGACTTGGTTCTTGTCGTTCAACTTTGCTTCCAACTCGAAGGAAGCTTTCTCAAAGGCTCCGGCAAGGAATGTGTAGTTTGGAACAACTCGCCGGAAGAAGTCAAGCGAGCAAAATGTAGATAAGAATGGAAACCGTGTCGCGTGGGCAGGAGAATCGATCGCGGCAAACTGCATCACTTCACTGGTGATAATTGTTATTACAATAAATTATAAAAGAATATTTAAACAAAATGAAGCGTTATGGGCATTGTGTTAGTTATGGAGGCCCTGTCCTATCAGGAGTGAAAATAGCAGCAACAGCAATGTCTAAATAGCCAAGCAGCGTAGAACCAGCCAGAAGCCAAGTGAACTATGTTTTATGCGGCTTGGGTTCACAAGTGACGCCTTTGAGAGTTGTTAGCCTCGGTTATGTCTTGAAGATTTACCTAGGCGTTATTATTATCACGCTATGAGCGGATTTATAACGATAAAACTCCTCTAAAATCACTTCGTTGAAATATTTGATGATTTATTGAGCTCCTCTCGTCATGAACGTTGTATATTACCGTTATATCATTCGCAAGTGTCACGAACAAAATGTAATCAAAATCGTTAAAGCCGCTTCCGAGAAACCCTTATTTTGGTCTCCAGCAGGCAAAATATCAAATTCGAGCTGATTCGGTTGAGCCGTGCTCGGTCACAGACACACGCAGACCCGTACGGTGCGGTTTTTGGGGCTCTGAAGCTTTTGAAATCCTTTTGGTTCCTCAGTTTGTGCTGCTTAGCGAGTTAATGTTGTTCGGCGGCTCTAGTAACGTTGTTTCGTTTGTTTGTTGCAGAGTACAAGTTTTGCATGTACCCGGGGAGCATCATCGCAGGAGCGAGTCTGGCCGCGGCTCTGATGGGCATCAACTGGTCATCGAAAGGCGGCTGGCCCCTCACCAGGCTCCTCGATTTCCTTGGTTCTCTCCTTCACGTGGAAAGAGTACGTACCTTTTTTGTCTCCCTTCTTCGTCTTCCTTTCAGCTTTTTATTGTTCGTCTTCTTCGTCTTTTTCTACGTGATTTTGTCCTCTGCCAAGGATTTTAATCTTCACGAGTGAATACCTTCTTTCTCGACAATGGGCCGCCCCTATTGTCGTAAGTAGCGCCTTGTAAGCGCCGTCCTCCTCTCATGGTAAGGGGTATTGGGATATTCCCGGGCTGAGTGGAGTACGCAGTTGTTTTTAGATACTTTTCCTCTCTAGTGTCTCAACTGGCCTCTTTTGTAGTCGAAAATTTCGACAGGGTTCTTCAGAAACGATTGAAAAGAGACGACGATGTCTCAATTGAGCCTTAAACCTCAAACCCACCTCCTGCTGCCTGAGCTTTGGCTTTTTGGGTCGTGCCTCGGATTTGTGTTTGGAGGGGTCCACGGCGCACTTTGGAAGGTTCTTTATGAGCACAGCGCGGGGTTGTCGTCGCTACATTGTGATTCCGAATGGAAATTGCGGCAATCGATTGAGTGGAATCCGTCAGGCTCTTGTCAAACGCGCACAAACCCAGACAACAATCCTGCAAGTAAAGGCTAAAGCCCCGCCGTCTGCTCCCGGGCTCTTATGCTTCTTCATTCACTTTGTGACACGTTGCATCAGATATTTTTCTGAAAGTAAGTCAATTGTTTGCACAAAAACACAAAAATTCTGTGACACGACCTCCTTTCTTTAATTAATATAATTCTAGGGCTACGACTTCTCTGAGTCCTAGGAACGCCATTTGGGAAAATGGGCTGCGTGTTGTGGGAGGACAAAATCAACTCAAATTTGATATCCAGCCTGCAGACCAAGACGGGGCCCGAATATAGGGGTTTGGGCGAAACTAACTGTGTGGTCTGTAGACATTCGCTTCTTGAGCAAGTGGTTCTTCGGCACGATTTCTCCACCTCTTTTAGAGCGAAGCTGGTGTCTGCTACACTTTGGCTCCTCCAATATCCGACGTGTGCGTTGAAGAGACAGCAGTGAGGTGGAATGTAAACCACGTACCTGTCGTGACTCCAACTTCACTTGAGATTCATGGAGCACTGGAAAGCAAGGGTTCCTCACCGTGCAGGCCTGTGCCTCACATTTGAAAGTGAAATTTTCGTCGTTTGGGCCTGAAATTAATTTTGTTGAGGTATTACGTTTAGCACGATGGCGTTATATAACAGATTTTTGTTTCATTTGGGACTGTGTGTGTTTGTAGTGGGGGACGGGGGGTCCTTTTTTTTTGTCTTTTGTCGTCGTTGGGGTCGGCGAGAGTTAGCTAAGAGACGCGCAGCTTGAAATTTATGCTTGTCTGCACCAGTTATTTCACTCCCATTGTTCGCAACCTGTTTTCTGTCCACTTGCGGTCCCTTCAGTTCAGTCCAGTCCTCGGTTCCTCCACTTGGCATAAAGCACCGCCCGAAGGAGGTTTCGCTCTCAAAGGGGAAAAAATAAGAAAGAAAACCGAGACGTAGAGAAATAAAGCTCCTCAGTCGGCTTCCAAGTGCTTCAGGCTCGCGGTCTGGTCTTCAGGGCTCGTTCTCCCGCTAATTTTTTTCATTGGTCGGCGGAGAACTGTCGAAATTAACGAAGAGCTGAGCTTTTGTAGATGCCGTCTTGAGATGAATCGTTTGATGACCAGGTTCTGTGTTGACGTATTTAAGAGAAATGTTGGTAGTCCTTCGCATGGGCAGACCTCCCGAACGTCCTGTTGCCTTTCTACACATTCCCAGCCACCTCCCACGTTCTCTTGTACCATTCAATACGTTAAAAGCCACTTCCCTTGCTTCCTATTTCCAGTTAACGGTGCCCTAGCCAACTCTCATGCTCCTCCTGCGATTCAACACGTTCACAGCCACCTCTCACGCTTCTTATTCCCATTCAACGTAACCTCAGCCAACATGTATGCATCCTCTTCCCTTTCAGTGTAATCCCAGCCACCTTTCATTCAATACGTTCGCTGCTACGTCTCAATTCAATATGAACCCATGTATTCCTATCATTCGTTTGAACTTACCCCTAGCTGCCGTCTATGTCACCCCCTTCATTCAAACCCTGCTGACCACTTGAAACATCACTCCTACTACCTCCCATTAACCTCATTTCTCACCAACATTTATTTTACTCATACCCTCCCCTCGTTGTGTATTGTTTCTCTCGACCTTCCACTCTTATCTTCTAACTCTCCCTCTCTTTTCAGGACTACTTGTCTAACTGCTTCCTTCAACTGGAAGACCTTCTAAAAGAAACACTCGAAGAAGCTTCAGAAGAAAACCGCGACGCCTCCACCACCCCTACCGATGTTAACAGAGTCGACTTTTAGCTACCCCTCCCCCATTTGCCGTCATCCTCGTCCCTACTCGCCGCTTCCCCCCAACCGACACCGTGCTCCAGCAAAACAGTCACGCTCACCTGACAAAAAAACAACCGAAAACGGTCTTTTTATTACTTACAACTTTTGCAGAGATTTTTCTCATTTTATCATTGTGCGTTGAAGTCAGTTATTATTATTTTTGTCACCATTTGCGTTGGTTTCTAGTTTGTTTGTTTTTTTGAACATGTTCTACTTTATTTCTCACAAGTTCCTGTTTCACTCCCCTGCCCCACCCCACCCATCCTCCTGCTCCCGATTTAACTTCAAAATGTCCCTGATTGTGATAATTTATCTTCTTCCCCTCCGTACACTGACTCCCTCTTCGAACTTGTTACACCATTACCCCCCCCTCCCCCACATTATATCCTTTATTTCGATTACGCTATTTTTTAAACGAACGAGTATAAATATATATTTTTTCTTTCTCGGGGAAAAATTATTCTTTTTTTTTTAAACGAAAGTATGGGGAAGGCAATTATATACGCTTGGTTTTCGAAATAGTTACGTAGTTTTTTCTTTTACCTTTTATTTTTTTAATTCATTTCCTTCAACTTTAAATATAGACGGCTTAGTGTTGAAATGGGGAAAATAAAACAAATTCGTTTTTCCTTAGAAAAAAAAACACAAACAAACTGTGAAGCGCGTTAGCTTCGTTTGCAACCGAAGCGGCGCGCTGTATAAAAAAGGTACAAAAAGTCCATTTTTTCTGAAAATTGGAAATTAATAAAAAAACAAAATAAAAGATAATAGTCATTTTGAGTCATTTATTGTAGTTTTCTTTAGTTGGTAAGATTATTTCGCTTCTTTTTCTTTTCTTAGATTTTGTGCGTTCAATTTGAAGGTGATTTTTGTATATTAAGGCTTTCATCAAGCACCATATATATGCATACGTATTGGGGATATAGATATCACGTATTTCCAAGGTGAGAAAAAAAGTGCGGTTCTTTTTCCTTTTTTTTCCAAGTTTTTCGAGAATCGTCATTGTAATTGTTCCTCGCTTCAATTTTGTAAACGCGCCTTGTTTGGTCCGACTGAAACCGTTGTAACGCTCGTTCATATCCAACTCGCCACATTTCGTTTAAGCGTGCGAATTTGAGACTTATTTTATAGTATTATATTTCCTGGATAAGGAGGTAAATTTTGAAAACGAGTTTTTTTTTTGAACTGAAAGGAAAAAAATGGAAGTGTTTCGTCATTAATTACGATTTTTAAAAAATAGTACCTGCTTTTTTTCTTTGTTTTTTTTTTTAAATTAAGAATTTTTTTTGTTGTATTTTTTCAAATTTTTTCGTTTGACACACCCCCCCTTATTCGACACACTCGACTTCCTTTTTTTTTTTGAAGTATTTCCCCCGAAAAAGCCGTTTTATTTTACCGGACATTAATTGAACGTTTACCAAAAAATAAATAAAACAAAACAACGAGGGTTTTCGAATCGGCGAACCTTCGGAGGGTAGCGCCTACGACCCGGCTTGCGAAGAAGCGAAATTTTATTTTGTGAAAGTATTCAACTTGCAGCGAACGCTAGGAAAACGTTCGGATATTTTCAAAGAAAAAGAGGTTTTGTTGAAATTTTTGTACATATTGAGAAAAAAAGACGTCCACACCGTCGTGGCCTTATATTCGAGGGAGAGAGAGAGAGAGCTGTTGAGATTTGTCCTCCACACCCCCCCCCTTTTTTTTGTTCATTTCGTCAACTTAAAAGTTGTAAATTTTTTTTTCACTTTACTTTAAATTGAAAAAGAAAGAACGATTATCACCAAATAATCTCTAAAAAAAGAAAAAAAAACAGAATTGAAGTTATATTTGTAAAAACTTGATTGAAGTTTCAAATTTGTATATTGACAGGTTTTACTTTGTGGTCTTAAAGAAAAATCCCCAAAGTATTTTTTTTCTCCTTTCTCATCATGTTAATGAGACGTTACTTTTTATTGTGTTTTGAAGTTATTTGTTATTGTACATTAGATAAAGTGGAAAAAAGATGCTAAGATTTAAAAAGAAAGCATATATATATTATATACCGTATTTCGAAGTAGTTTGTAGGTCGTTTATCCCTAATGTGGTGTACAAAACTTGTTTTTTATTATTATTTTTTATTTTTTTCATTATCGACGCGTCTTATTTGACTTTTTGTTTTTGAACTCGTTATTTTTGAGTGGGACGAATGTGAAATTCAAATTTCGGTTTTCTTAAGTTTGTCGGTTTTATGATGGTGAAACAGTTTGGTTGTCGGGGCAATGAAAAGGACATTTTAATGCGTGTTATGGATCAGAAGGCGACGCCCCCCTCCCCTTCCCTTTTTGGGGTAAATGACCAGTGTGAGCCCCACGGTTATCGTCGTTTGGTGCTTTATGTGTAACCTCTCTCCTTCCCTATTATATATTTACGTTACGTTGCCATATTTGGGTAGAAAGTTAACCCGTAGTTTCGAAAACGTCCGACAACCGATGCGCCGACTATAATCCGTTTCAAGTTCAACGGTTTAATGTCCGGGAGGATGTTGACACCCCCCCCCCCCACCACCACCACACAAAATGGAAGCCCTGTTGTTGGCGTGTTCGATGTTTTGCATTTGTTGAGGCGTTTGTCGCGGTTTGCGGTACCCCAAGGGTTTGTTAGTATTATCTTTGGCCCGATGACGAGTGTGTTGGAGACTGAGAGTTACGTAGTGCAAACTGTTAGTCAAACGCGTCATGACAGATGTTGTAAAACCTATGCCATGGGCCAAGATCTGAGATCAAACGCTTTATTGCCCCTTCTGGGCGACATCTCGCTCCTCAGCAATGTTGCTCCAGTCCCAGCAGAAGGTATAGATTTATTCATACTTAGACAACTTTCATTGGTCGGGAATTACCCCCCCCCTCTCCCTACGGCGCTCAAAGAAACGTCTCTTTTCCGAATTCGTTTGTCCCATGGTGCTTGGCAGGCACCTGCTTTCTTATTTGGGTGTAGAAGCTTCATGTCCTTATATGCTCGGCAGTCATCACTCCCTGCTCCCACAAATGTAAAAAGAAGCCCCTCCAGCCTCCTCCTTAACTGGCATGCACTCACACTTACAGGATATATGAAGGGTGTGGCTTGTTGCAGCCTCGAAACGTGGGTGTACTTTCCTTCGTCCTCACTTCATCGGGGCATGCAGTTGATGTTGATAATCTTTGCCATCTGGAGTTAGTGCCGTGTCATTTTCTAACGATCAATTGTCAAATAGCGAGAGAACTACAAACTGGCTCGGTGCATCACTCGAGGGTTTGTTTAGTTGCGTAGCAGCAGCACTTTGACAACTCTTCTTTGCCCTGTGTGACGGAGCTGAGGTCCACTCAGAGCCAATCATCCCTTTAGCTTCACATACACTGAGCCTGGAAGCTCAAACAGGTCCCTGGGTCACGCAGTCACTCCCGTGGGATCCCTCCCATCTTACTCCCCCCACCCCCACCACCATCCCCGCCGCTACATCTCTCAATGCAGGGCCCCCTGCTCGCAATGAATGAAGACCCTGCACTTTAGTATTCTCACTGCAAAATCCTTAACATTGAAAGATAATCCTAAATATTCTACAAAACGCGAAGTATAGCGACACGATGATCAAGTCGATCTGCGTCTACCCTTCGCGCTACTTCGTCTCCTAAGCAGCAACCGATCAATAATTGCTTCACGCTAAGCGAAGGCCTGTTTTACTCCGTCACGTTCATTACGCCACTCCTTTTACAATGTCGCATTGCACTGCCTGAACTGTCAAACTTATCTTTAGTCGGAGGAAACTCGTTTTCCCACAAATTGTCAACAAAAGACTCGTTCATTCAGTTCCCCCCCGTAAAACTGAGATTTGTGAGGATTTTAGAAACATTGTTCCTAAATGAATGATCATTCCAAAAATCATTCCTTTTGTTTTATTTTGTTGTCCTAATCCACGTGAATAAGGCTGATGTACTTAAAATAGCATCTCGTCGCTATTGTCGTTTCCTCCCCTTAGATATTCGTATACCTGTACAATTTGGACTACTCGCCCTCTTTGCGTGTTTTATTTTTATTTTTTATTTAAGTCTAAAATTCTCGCAATCTCAGTTTTTTTCGTTAATTTTACTTGATTTTTACGTTTTACCTCAATTTATCGTTCGTTCGTTGGGCGGGAGGGGGGAGGGTGGGTTTGGGTTTGGGAGAGGTAAAAAAAAAAACAAAAAAAACGGAACAATTGTCGAGTTGTCGTTTTGTAGCGACAAGGTTGTACAATTGCGCTACTTTGAAGTCGGACAGTCTGATTACTTAAGAGTGACTAATTTTACGCGAGCGTTTATAATCCAAAGTACCTTGATTTTTATGCAATGTGACTTTATAAATCCTGTATGGAGAAAAAAAATGAAATAAAGAGTACCTTTCTTTTTCATTAATTCGTCGTGGTTGTTTCTACCTTCTTCCGCTTCTTACCTTTTCCGAAGGATTTTGGAGAGCGAATGAGTCGTCGATGTCGATGTATTTGGGGAAGACCCTCAGAACTGTCCACAACTATTTCGTGCGTTTCTTGGTCCGACGGAGTGAAAAGAACAGTTACGTAACCTCCTGAAAATAAATATCTGGTGCGTTGCAACACACAACTTTCCTTAGCTCTACGTCAATTCACTTTGTACATGGTTAATTCTATTTAATCAATTCATTTACCACTCAGTTCCTTTGAACTTTGCCAAACAACACGTCACAGTGGCTGGAAGCGGTAGCGCTTACAGTTCTGGAATTTATTTGTGCTGCTCGTACTCATTGCAGGACCATTATTGAGCAATTGGTATACAGAAAATTAATGAGACTGTAAACACGGATTTTTTGAAGGAGGATAGTAATCATTTTTGCAGAGTTATTGGGTAATACCTGTTAGAACTGGTAGTAAGCGAAACGGCGGTAGTTGAAATTCAGGAATTTCTGGAGTGAGCCCCATGTATCTCATGTGCGTTTTTAAACACTCACCCTATAGGTATCAGATTGGACTACAGCATAAATCTTTTTTTAACATTCTAGTAACACTCCCGTGGAGTTTATAAGGAAAAAACCACGCAAAAACCGATTTTCGTCGAAAGTATTGATAATTTATTGTGCTGCTCTCGTCATTTTCTCACGAATGGGAATTTTATGGTATAATTGCCTTATTGAGGGCTACCAATATAAAAAATTTAATCAAAATCGTTATAGCCGTTTTTGAGAAGAAAAATCGTTCACAAATACACGTACACACACGCACAGACCATTTTCCCAAATAGTGTTTTTCGGACTCAGGAGGGTCCGAAACGTAAAGATCTGAAGAAAACACAATTTTTTTTTCCAGCCGTTTACATAACTTTCCTTTCTACTTTGTAGAGCCAAGGCGTGAGTGAATAAACTCACGTATCAATCAACTCAGATCGCAACTCCCTTTATGCAGGGCAGCTGATGGTGGAGGGGAGTTTCATGTTTTCATCGCTTACTGAATAAGGAACAATTGAACTGGCTGCCCAATTCACAACTTGGAATAGTTACATTCAGAACCAATTGAGCCGGAAACGAGGCTAGTTTATTGATGACATTTGAAGTCTGTGCGGCAGAAAGCTGTAGCGCTTCCTGTTCCGCAATTTATTGTGCTGCTCGTACTCATGCTCTGATCAATTGGTAGACGGAGGATTGATCATGCTGTAGACACGTTATTGGGTAAACACATTTAGAAACGGTAGTGAGCGAAAAAAAGGAATTTCTGCAGTAGCTTCGATATATTTTATGGGCGTCATCAAACGCTCATCGTAGTGTTGGGCGCACGAGAGGGAGGGATGAAGATCGAAATAAAGATGAAACTCGGTGAGCGTGAGGAGGAATGTATTATACGTGCGGAATTGTGATGAGTTAGAACTGAGCTGCGATCGTGCACGAAAGGGCGGTACAAGGGTAGCACTCGGAGCACGTGAACTGGTGCGGGAAAGTGTCTTGGATGGAGAGAGCGAGAGGTTACTAGGACTGTGTGACTACTGGGAGCCGAGTGTCTCTGGGATGAGCGGTGTGAGTTGGAAAGGAGGTAAATTGAGGGAACGTACAAAAGGAGAAATCCGTTATCGTTGGAAGTTAACTCGAACTTATTCCCTTTGTCCGAGGAGAAGCTGACGACTGAAGGGGCAGTTCTCGGGCTTCCCCGCGGCATCGGCATCGCGTGAGAAGGGCTGAAACTGTTTGGTTGGGCGGACGCACCAGGTAAAGGAATCAGCCTTTCAACATGCGCTGAACAGGTAGTTTTTTGGACTACCACCACGACTTTTAAGAAAATGCTAGTATCATTTGGGCGGAATTTATAAGGAAAAATAACCGCTAAAATTGAATTTCGTCCAAATGTTTGGTAATTATTGTGCTGCTCTCGCCATTTTCCCACAAATGAGAATGTTACGGTGTTGTCGTCTTGGAAGCGGTTTTTGAGAAAAAAGTGGTGTTTTGATAACTATGATAAGTGTAGTTTTGGTTAGATTTTGATTGTACCCTTATTTTGGCGTCCCATGGTGACCTGAGGGCATACGGGACAAAGTCCGGTTGTTACTGCGGCCACACATGGGCCTATTGTGACTATCCCTTACTTAATAGAATGCCCACCGCAGACTCTGCCGTTCCACTAGACAATTCGTAATTCCTACGTTGGGTTCAGGCCCGATGGGTTCTGTACCTTTTCGTTGCTGTCATGCCCCCTATGATCCGGCACCCATATAAGAAAACGCCTATTAAGGGCACCGAATCGCTTGAGCGCTTGAAGACACTCCCATGCCAGCCTGGACCTGAAGGTGTAGGCTGCAATGTCCTTCAAGGCGACTGGCTGCCCGCTTGCCCCTAAGTCCTTTGGTCAGGCTCTCTTCTGCGCAGATCTTTATAGCTAGGATTTCCGCTTGAAATATCGCTGCGTACTCTCCCAGCGGCTTAGCAAGACTGTAGTTAGGCCCTGCGATGCCCAGTCCAGCTCTGCCTCTCATTACAGAACCATCATTATACCACTGCAGGGCTCAGGTTTGGTTCAGCCGTTTTCTCTCAATCGCGTTCACAGACCATTTTCCCAAATACTGTTTTTCGGACATAGTCGGGTCTGAGATCTGAAGAGACCTCAAAATTGCGTAACTTTCCTTTTTACTTAGTAGAGCCAAGGAATGTAAAAACGCCGTTTGAGAACAGGATTGTGAATGCACTCCAACAAGCTGAGGGTTTAACGATAATGGGGAGTGTTTTATTCAAGTATATAATAACCATAGGCATGATCAATGCCTTCTAGTATCATACGAGAATCAACTATTGCTAAGGCCCTGCTTCAATTCTCGAAGTTTTAATTGATCATAAAATAGTATTCTACTTCAACATAATAATGTTCCCACAATAAATAAAATACAACTCTTTTTTACTTTCCGCTACCCAAAGGGAAAGGAAAGTATTGTAATCGTGTCAAACAAAAAGTTGGATTTTCCTCAGATATTTATCCTCAGGCCGGCCAGTCTGCAGTGATCCTGGATGTCCAGGGTGGTATCTGGTAGCCGGGATCTTGCGTTAAAGTGGCAAGCCAAGAGGCGCTAATACGACAGGACGGATCTTCGTATGGAAGCTCGTGGAGTGGAGGCAGGTAACACATCAGGGTTGCAGCATTGACTGTGTCCTGGCCTGGTGTGTGGTGCAAGAAAAGTGCTGAGGAGATGCGTCGGCGGGGTGTGTCTGTAGACGTTCTCCGCAGCATCACCCCCCGCGTGTTGGTCAGGTCGTACCTTAACTGGTGGTCGTATCGTGGAACAAAGCTTGGAAAAAAAGTGTGTGTCTGTAGTTCGATTAGCGGGAGAACGGCAGAACCGATTGAACTGATTCTTTTTTTTTTGTTCATTATTTTTTTTAGACACCAAAATAAGGTTATGGGCGATTTCGGTCGATTGGAAGGGGGGAGGGGGACGAAAATGCACCAAAAACTGAGGTTTTTCGCCTTTTTTCTCGAAAACGGCACTAACGATTTTGATTAAACTTTCAAATTGAAGGGCACTGGGGAATTCCGTCTGGAGTCCCGTCAGACGGAATTTGAGGAAAATCAAATTCAAAGTTTCCCAACTGAAAACAATACTTCAGACTCATAAAAAAATACGCAAAAATCAGCATTTGATCAGAAATATGTTTATTAAAACTCGTATCAAGCAAAATACATTTTTGTTAAGATTTTCCACAATCATTAAATGAAATATTTTCAAATTTTGAAAATATTCTCAGGAATATACGGACTGATGTCACTTTTCCCCGGCATTAGGCGTCAATCGGTGGATTATCAACGTATTCGTCCTCACTTTCTTCTGGTTGGTTGATGTGTGTCAAACGTCGGTAGAAGTCCTTAGCTTCTGGTTTTACAAGGAATGATGTAAGCGCTTGTAAATCGTCCCACTTAACTTTCTTGATAGGTATCTGACCTGTGTACAATTTGGTTAACATCAGCGCGCTGTTTGACGTCCTCCTTCTTGATGTGGTTTTTGTGGACTTTTTCGCAAATAGCGTGAATGCTGCCTTGTGCAGAACCTTACTGGGATTTTCATTTCCGAATTTCAGTATTTTGACCGGCCGGGTAGGGAAGGGGTATTTTGCAGCGTATAGTGGAGAAAGAAAGGCAGTCCAATTTTGAAATTCAAAATTTTGTCCACAGTCGATTTACTTGGAATGGGTTCGGTTTTATACGACAGCTTTTGAATTCTTCCCTCCAGTCATCTGGCGTCTCTGTGTACGTTTTTTGATTAATAAGACTCATGTTCCGATCGCATTCAAGGTAGGAATGGCCACGTATCGGAAATATAACTTTCACTGTTTCGAATCGTTTCTCTTGCACAATCATATAGTGTAAAAATCGTATCACGGTGAAGTTCTTGTTTTGCCCAGAACATGAGTCACAAAAAATTGCCAGCTCCCTAACCTCCACTGGCAAAATGTGGCAAAAGAAGTGGTGCATCATTGAACAAACGTCGTCAGCTCCTTTTCGAGCAATAGATTCGTCGTAAGTGTAGAATACGGCTTAATATATAAGGACTGAAGCCGTTTTTCCCATGGCGCGCTCGGACTCATGTCGTTTTTCCCTAGCAGGGCGGATGTTCTTACGCTTATTTCTATGGAATCAAGCCACTCTTGTCATTTTTCGATTCAGTCATATTATAGTACTTCCAAAATGCTACTCGATGGCACCTCAGACTCGTTTTGACGAAAAAGTGGACTGAAGTCGTTTTTCCCCAGTGCTCTTCAATTATCTTTTATCTAACTTTTCTTTCTAACAAATACCTCCGTGAAAATAAGGCGGATATATAGGCCTGTGAAGCAAAAATAGGTTTTTTTTTAAGCTTTTAAACGACTTCAACGGATTTCACGAAACTTTCAAGATGTTTTCAAATAGTTAATACCTACGTATTGTTCTCAATAAATGTAATAAATGTTCCTCTGACAGTCCATTGAGCAGAGATAAAAATGAAAATGTGTTGATAATAATGTTTTTTCGACACATTCCGTAAATTCTGCAGTAACTGCCTCGCCAGATTTGATCAATGTTTCAGAGTGTCATTTAGTCGCCCATACCTACCTTTTCGTTCTCTGTATATGTATGTTGAACGGAGATATAAGCCGAATTAACTCAGAAAAAGAGAATTGTCTCATATTAATTTATTTTGTTCTACATAAATGTTCTTGTACTAATGCGTTGGACGAAGATATAGAGCCCGGATATGTAACAGGTGTTGGAACTTAAAAGGGTGGCGAAATGTTGGGTGTTGCTACGCACCAGATATTTTTCAAGATAATCACGATTATTTTTGACATTTTATGTCTTTACTTTGCTACATAAACTCGAAAATGTAACGGCCAATCGTCACGAAATTTAACCTTGAGGCCGATTGGACAAGGCAACGTTTTAACCCGAGTTGCAACCGCACCCCCTTTGGCGTAATGCATAAGGCATCGGTCTCCTAAACCGGAGGTTGTGGGTTCGAGTCCCACCAGGATTACGATTATTTTTTTGACATTTTATGTCTTTACTTTGCTACATAAACTCGAAAATGTAACGCGGAAGCGTCACGAAATTTGTGTTGGGTTAAGTGCATGGTAACGTCTGTTACAAAATCTAACGCTTGGTAACATCACACGTTTTAGTAACCTCAGTGACTAAGTGATGATGTCAATTGCAATTGACGCGGCCATTATATCGAAACCATCAATGAGCACAATCAAATGTAGTTATCATTGCATTAAAAAAAATAATAATAATAAATAAAAAAGATAAAATGTTCCTAGTGGTTGCGTACTTGTACGAAAGCTGTACCCACCGTTTGCGTTTCGTTTACTTTACTTGACTCTCCAAAGGAGTAAGAAGTTTGGTACACTCAAGCGGATAGGCTTAGGGGGCGATTCACCAGAATTAGAATAATTTTTCGAGTTTGATAGCAAAGTAAAGACATAAAATCTCTATAGTTGAGAAAGGCAACATTTTTGAGGATGGTTGATGGAAATAATGAGTGAACACAACCACTCCAAATTCGGTGCTGAGGAGATTGACAATCGTACGGCCGTCAAAAGGAAGGCATCTGAAGAAATATCTGCTCCATTGAGAAAGATAGGAAACGTTTGTAATGTAATTGTTTGCCGAGTGATTTCTATTAAAATTTGGGATTTCAATGCTTACGCATTCTTCCTTATGCCATTTTAAATTGCGTCTTGAAACTTTTCCTCTTTCGCTTTTTTCGACTTCCGTTTGAAAGCTCCACTAGCGCTATGAGTGTCGTGATTCATAATGAAAACAAAAACCACAAAAATCAAAGTCAGAATGACAAGAACACTAAGTTCACTTAAAAACAAAGCCTTTGCAAAGTCTTGACAAGAGTTCGCGAGATGTCGCGGTCGATTAATGGCGAATATACCGTGAGATTTTAAGATTGACGTAATAATAAGTTTGACTATTTTTGTGTTGTTGAACAATACATAACGTTCCTGGACTTTTTGAATTGCGCGCTTTCACGTTAACGGAGAGGGTTGCTTTGGCGCTCAAGTTTTATCGTGTACCTTCCCCCAGTACTACTTTATATCTGTTTTCGTGAACCTCTTTTGTTGTGTTCTGCGTTTGTTGTGATGGACGCGAAGGAAGAGCAGCGCGTTTGCGTGAAATTTGACAAATCTTTCACGGATACTTTTGAAATGCTTCGGAAAGCTTATGGAGGTGATGTGATGAGTCGTTCACGGTGTCACGAGTGGTTTCAGATGTTCAGGGGATTGAACATCAACTAAAAATGGTTCAGAAAGGCCTTCAACCTCGACTGAAGACTCACAAGTGGCCAAAGTGAATGCCCTTGCGCATTCGAGAGATGGCGGAGGAGTGCAACATCTCATTAGGGTCCTATCAGGAGATTTTGACCAAACAATCGGAAGTGTTGCAGCCAAGTTCATTCCACGACTCAGATCAGAAGGCGCACCCGAATGGAGGTTTGTCAGGAGCTTTTGGAAATGGCCAAATCCAATGGAAACTTTATGAAAACTATCATCACACGTGACGAGACATGGCTTTACGGCTACGACGTGGAAACCAAGATTCAATAATCTCAGTGGAAGTCGAAAACCTCTCCACGACCCAAATAAGCTCGCCAGGTGAGATCGAGTGTCAAAGTCATGCTCACAGTTTTCTTTGATGCAAAGGGCGTTGTTTACCACGAAGTCTTCCCACAAGGTGAACCAATTAATCGTTTTCGTTACGTTCCAACCTTGCGCGATTTGCGCCAAAAGATTCGGCAGAAGAGGCCGGAATTGTGGGCGACTGGAGATTGGTTTTTCCACCAAGACAACGCGCCTCTCATTCGCGAATTTTTCGCCAAAAACTCCATGAAAACCCTTCCCCGGCTCCCTACTCTCCTGACCTGGCTCCTTGTGACTTCTGGCTGTTCACCAAACTCAAATACCCTATGAAACGACAGCGATTTCAGACGATAGAGGAGATAAACCAAAAAACGCAGGAGCAGCTATACAGCATGCCAGGAGATGAGTTGTCCCGATGTATGGACTAATGGAAAAAACCGCTGGTAGAGAAAAGTGTTTGCCAAGGAGAGTACTTTGAAGGGGATAATTTTGAATAATTTTAAAGATAATTTAATAAAGCGTTTTTGAGAAAGTCCTAGAAGTTTTTAAAAAGACCTCGTATAGATGCGAATCGCAATTTTTTGCATTTATATCCTTAATTTAGCAGTGCAAACAAAACTCAGCCTTTGGGGCCTGAAGCCACGGCCCAGTTGTAGTTAACCCGGCACTGGTTAGCAACATGTAGGTAATGTACGGTAAACAATTTATACGAGAATTTACTTGTGAAGGTAGACAAACTGAAATTCCTCGAAGCCGGGCTGAAGCGTATTTTTTATGCAAACCCACAACGCTTATCTCACGATTGAGCAGGTTTCTGTTTGTTTTCGATCTCCTCGTAGTTCTGCAACCTTAAATACAGCCAATTTCTGTATAAAACCGAACGCGCAACGTTAAGAAGTGGCCGAAGTAAAAGGAGGTTGATATTGAACTGGAGCCTGCAGAATGGTGGCCTACTTTATGTCAGGCGCACAGCAGGTACGTATTGCTGGTTTGCATATGCAACTACCCTTAAGGCGCCCACTCGCCGTCATCGAGAAACCAACGCGTAGCGTAAGCAACAGGACACAATTTCAGTTAGGCAATATGCTATGCTTCGCGAATGGATTTCTGAAGTTCGTTTGGTCCCTTTAACTGTTTACCATTGTTCAAAATTGGTACAAAGCTATCTTCTTTACGCAAATCGTCAACAACTACAGGAGAGGGAGGTGAGTGCGTGATAATGAGACGGTTCTTTTTTGTAATAATAAATAAGAAAAAATCATCTATTTTCAAAAATGTACAATTTTCTTTTTCTATTGGATAAAAAATTACAAAAATGTACATTTCGGCCAAAAGCGCTGGACGCGAAGAGGAAGAATATTGCACGACAGAGCGAGGTTCCAGTATACTGAGCGGTGTTTCAAGAGTTGTCGCTTATGTCGACTGAGGCTGCGGCTGCTGGGGAGCTGAAACAAAACGAACATCGAGTTAACTCTTCAACGTAGACGCACAGGCGCCCAATTGCGAACTATCGTGACCTTTTATAGCAGTTCTAGCCCATAGGAGTGTGGAAGGTGCAGGAGACAAATCGGCTCACTTTTTTCTTTTTCTACAAACCGGGTTTTTTAATATCGCACTCAGAAAATGACGCTCTTCATGTACGTTGGCAGAAAGAGGAGGAGAATCGACGCGATTGGAAGTTAGATGGCTGGGAGTTTTTGGAGTACAGAGGAAGAGCCAAGATGGGGAAGATGATGTTATTGCTTCTGTACCGAACTGCCAACAAGCGGTTCCTCAACAAGTGTTTTATAGAGTCTTGGGAATAATACGGCTCTTTTTTTATAATTAACTCGCGATGGCGTCGATGGAGGTTCCTACAGTGTTAATGAATAGCGTGCTACAATGGATGCTCAGAAAAAAAAAAACGCTCGGGCCACTTAAAGAGACGTTGAGGATTTCGACTAATGAAATGGGACGACCGCGCAACTGCACGAGGTTCAAAGGTTTTGTGAAAACCATAACACTACATTCACAAATTGTCGTTCGTGGATTTATTTTTCACGTTTCGCTATCAGTCAAGTATCGCGACACGGCGAACCTCCTGAAATTTTGTGGAACTTGTCGGCCATTGTTTTGGGATTCAACCGTCGTCATTGCTACTGTGGTCGGAAAATGAGAACTTCGTACGGTGCCATCAAACTCGCAAAACGAAAGAAGCGGTTATTCACGAAAATTTTTCTAGCTTCGAACAGATTTATTGGACGAGGACAAAAGGAGGACGTCATGCATAGCAACCAGACAACATCGACAGCTGTTGTGAGGTTGGGTCTCCACAGTTTTGTTTATCTTCAATTAGTCTGTTGATTGTCGATTCTGACTCTTTTATTGAATAGGGTGGTCTGTACATCCGTCAGTTGGTCGCGTACTATAATTCGCATTTTTAGAACTAATAGTTTACAAGAGTCGAAGGAAAATAACTCACCTCGGGCTGAAGAACCAATTGAAGAATCCGTAATCAGCAGCCTGCTCCTCTTGAGCTTTAATTGAAAAGGAAACACGTCATGTAACTGGTATGAAATGATAACATTTTGGCGCACAACGCAACTCAATTAAACCTTCCTCAAACGGAATTATACCTTTTTTAAAAATCATACGTTTGGAGGTTTTTTATTAGAAATTCTTGGGAAGAATACTGGCTCACCCAGAGGACCATAAGTTGTCCAACGTTGCAAACAGGATGTTTACGGTAACTGCTCAAGTTTGTTCGAACTATGTCAAAGGCAAGTACCTCCTAGTTCCTGCTGCAGCTACAGGACAACCCTTTCATTGGCCCCTTTCTTCAAAATGTCAACAGTTCACCGGTTAATTAATTATTTATATACGATAAACACCTCAGGGAGAGGTCCTCATTTCGATCCCATGGAACCTGGTGATGGACTCTCTTCTTGGGAGATTGAAGGCAGCGGGGTTTTACGTTCAACGTTGATGATTTTGCTGAACTCATTCGGGGCAGAGTGCCAAACACCACCACCATCTGACATAATGGTTAGAATGTGGCAGGGAGATGGGACTGTCCGTCAACCCAGCTAACTGTCGGGGCTGAGACCGCAGGAAGTAATGGGCTGTGTAGTTCAGCTCAGAGAGCAAACTGAGCTGAGAGGTTGACTGTCTGGATGTCACTCTGGATCGAAAACTAACTGGGAAAGAGCACATCATATATACAACTAAGATGGCGACGACGACCCTGTGTCAAAAATGTGCGGAAGATAATGGGACTTAGAGCTTAGAAGAGTGTGCAGGCTTCATGTGGCCATTGTGATGTACCATCTGACTCCCATTGTTATCGTAGTCTAGTGGTTATAGCTCGGGAATGCTGTACTTTTTGCCTGAGTCAGTGGTTCTTCGAACATTTCCAAACCCCTCGTAACAGATGTGTCAATAAATGGGCGAGCGAACATGGGGATTAAAGCATAGAATGACCTGCAGACTTTATGAGGTGCTTACTACGAGGGAAGTCCCAAAAGTAAGTTCCGAAGTGCTGGGAAAAATCGAAAACTCAACCAATTTGAAAAAAAAAAAAAAAATTATTCTTAAAGGTACGGATCTACTTTATTTTTCGACGTAGTCGCCATTCCGATCGATGCATTTCTAGTACGATGGTGCCAGTTTACGTAACCCCTTGTCGTACCATTCTACGTCATTTTGTTTGAAGAATTCCGAGACCGCGGCTTCGAGTTCGGCGTTCGTACGGAACTTTCTTCCGCCCAGGTGGACTTTGAGGAGGGGGAAAAGGAAAAAGTCACTCGGTGCAAGGTCTAGAGAGTATGGGGGGTGGGGGAAAACATCCCAAGCAAATGTTGTGGAAGGGCGCCCACTTCGCTGTTCATCGTGCACACTTTCCCGCCCTTCCAGGAAACTTCTCTTCCATTTACGGACCATTTCGATGCTCATGACCCCTTTTCCATACGCTGAAGAGAGTCTGCGGTGAATTTCGGGCACAGAAACATTCTCAAAAACTAAAAAAACGGATCACCGAACGGATTTCACAATTCGACGGGTTTTTCAATGTAGCAGCCATGTTTACACTGGTGCTGATAAGCCGCAACAAGTGATAGCAACATAAGACAAATTCAGTGTTGCCACCAGATGTAACACGAAGTATCCCCGTTGGAATTTTTTCCCTACCGCATTTTCACACGGATTTACAAATGATCGGTTCTCACTTTTGGGACGTCCCTCGTAATAACCTACCCATAGTAAGGAGAAAATGTTGACCCTTCTACCCCTTGATATATTTATCAAAGCAGAAGCCATGAAGGCTTACTGACTAACTAGGCTCTTAATTGCTAAGGAGCCACCGCTTAGTATGGAGAAATGGCTCTGTTAGGAGTGAGGCATACAATGATGTAGGTCCATAAAGCATCTTGCAGGGTGTTGATGAACTACTGCACGTCAGAACTGGTGAGTAGCAAGATGCGGCTCAACTCTTCAGCAAACTCCAATACAGTTGATGTCTACTGGATTCCAGGGCATGAAAAGGGGTCACTGTAAGTGAGAGGGTGGACCGCCTGGCCAGACTCAGTTCGTCTATTGTACCTATGAAGTTAAATTCCCCATTGTGGGGCCATCTCTGTCACTAGTCAAGAGGACTGTGAGAGAATATGCCAGAAAAATGCACCAAATTGTCTGGAACTCCATGGGAGTGAGGCACTCGAAATTATTTAGGACCAACACTCAAGATGAGATGTTCCCTTCTGATGATGGAGAGGGAGGATTCAAGGCGGATAATAGGGATCATCACGGGACACTGCGATTTGAATGAACACGCGTATGTTATGGGTGCAGTCGAGCCCCCCCCCCCCACCTCACCCGCTGGTGCAGCTCGTGTGGTACAGATTAGCACGCTCCTTATCATGTTATGGCCCAGTGTCAGAGACTTGAAAGGGAGACTATTTTAAGTCCTCGGTACAACTCCCCCGAGTGTGAACGTCAAAGAAGAATCCAGCAGGAAATTCTAGGCATTCGTTGCCAAGGGTTAGGTACAAGCTGTGGGACTATAGGAATGGCACTGTAGACCTTTAGTCCGCAGTGCTCACCCCAAATAAGGAACAGTCAGAGTTCAGTAATTACATCACTTATGAGTGTTGTTTGAGCACTATACATCAAGGTTGTCTTCAATTTCCGTTAACCCTGTTCTGCCCTCACTCACTGCGCTGAAGTTTTCATAAAATGCTAACTTAATTATTGAAATTGTTAATTCAGTAGCAATCTAGACTAAGGTAAAATATCTCTTGCGCAGCATCATACAATCTTTCTCTGTAAATACGTTGACATGTTACACATCTTTGCTCAACGTATATCTGTAAAAACTTGCACGCTTCAGTATGATTGCACTTTTGTTGCGCCACATGCCACGCCAAGACACAGTCAATGCTGCAACTCAGACCTGTCTACACACTTCCTGTAATATTTGCGTTTCTTAGCTTGCCAAGTTAGCCCAATAGTACTGGTTGCCAGATACTATTGTTACAGGGGGGGGGGGGTTGGAGATGCTTTGGAAGAGCTGCTGACTCGCAAAAATTACGGCAATCATGCCAGAGCTCCGATCCACAATCCTCGACTTACGTCGAGAATTATGAACAACTGTCTTATCCACTAGACCACGATCGAACGGTGCCTTTAATAGGAGTCAGTCAGTACACTATCACGACACCCAGGATCACAGCAGAATGGTCAGAACCAATAGCGACAATGTCAGGTCTCAGTTTTTATCGAAAGACAACCCAGTAGTGCCGCTCTCTTCCCACTTCCCATCCATTAGATGACAATGCACCAGCTACCTGTGTCATGTCATTTGAAGTTACAATCCTGTCCTCTTCTACACTAATCTATTCCATGAACGGTCCTTTGAAGACTACTCCACCTACACTGAAGAGCAGGAGGAGTCAGGACACAGCCTGAGTTCCAGCCTGTCAACCGAACCATGTAGAACAGCCGCGAACTCCGAAGGTTTCCTGAGCTTAGGGGCAGATGGACTCGCCACGTCACACCACCCCAGCTGTTTATGGCCAGCCACAGCGCGTTCGAAATCACAACCCGATGCGTGAGAGAGATTGAACAGTGTGTCCTCAGAGCATGAATGTAAATACGTGGGACGCAATGTTTCAGGCCTAACCAGGCACACACAGGAGAAGGCTTCTTAGCCTTCAAAAGTTCCACTCCCAAAAACCGATAGGTCAGCTTTCGGAGCAAGTACGCCCATAGGACTCTACTGTGGCTTCAGTGGAGCCTCGGCAAGTTAATAAAGGTAATCACCAAGGTCCATGCAGCTACCAGCCGAGGAAGTTCACCGAGAAACTCGATCCCAAGATACAACCACAACTTGAGGACCCAAGATTCACCAACACACCAAGAAACAACCCACGATTAGGTTTCTTGGATCAAATACGCCTCAAAATAAAGATCTCAAGAATACTCAACTTGCACAATTACAATACTGTCCTTACCCTTCTGGTAGCGGAAAGGAATATAAATATTGGAAAAACAAAATCAACAATTTTAGAGACAAACCCATCTTCATACCCTTGACAACTGATCACAAAACGTTTAACTTGATGCATCAAGTTTGCACCTGCTACTATTTCCAGTGAGCGCTCTTTACTATAACTGCACACTTACACGGGGGGAGACCATACACTGTGGGTCACAGATTGAGCTACACACTCAAATGTAGCGCATGTTTTCTCATTCCCAAAAATGGAAGAGGCCAAATTATCTCTCTATCTCTCCCTCTGGGAACTGAAATGCAGGAGATCTCTCTCTTTGACAGTTACAGTTCTGCATTCGGGGAGATCTGTGGGAGTTCCGACCAGGTGGCCCCTACCTCCCACAGACCCCGCAGTTTAAAAACAAAGAAAGGGATGGGATTACTACCACCCAGCGACACCACCATATCTGCAGAGCAAGCGCATTTTCCAGCATTGTCAGGCCTTGCACTGGGTAGGAATTGGATTGCTCCAACCTTGCCCTGCAGACGCAGCCACCTGTCGTGGCCCTGACCCATAATGCACCGGCGCAAGGCCCCAGGCTGTGCATTCCCGTGGTACCATTTTGGGTCAAACAACCCTTAGAATGGTCACTGGCTCGCCCCATCATTCGATGGCACTTACGACGTTTCCTCATCCCAGAGTGGGACAGTTTGTACTAGCTACTTGTACTCCCTGGGGTTTGGTAAGACCCCAGTAAGCTACAACAGAAGGCCCCCAAGCCTCCACCCACTACCTACCCCACCAGAGAACCAGTTGTATTAACATAAAATTGACACAAGCCCATTACTGTTTTAAAACAGGATTAACTAATCAAACTAGCCAAATCAGTCTCTGGACAGTATTGTTCCTATATTCCATGCAAGTAGGAATGCAACAAGAGATTAAAGGCTCGATTGTCAGAATTCGTCAATCGGCTTGGAATTTACGAGGTAATCTACATTACTTTGTTCACTGTCCCCGTTATTTGGATTTGGCAATACGTTTTCTGAAAGTTCGGGAAGAAAGTGCTACACTGAGATCCTTCATTTTGCCCTTGGACTAGCAGAATAAGAATAGTCAAAATTTCGGCAAGTTTTTGGTAAAGTATCGCCCTACTGCTCTGTTACATGAGTGAATTGACAGAGTATAGAATCGTGTAGAGCTCAGCAGAAACCATGGAATTTTTCTGACTTGTTCTTCATCATTTGAAACGGTATACATTTTTTAAGGGAATTTGGATCTATAATTTAAGCGTAAACAACAGATTCTGCGTTATTTCGGTTTTGAGTCCAAACATGACCCACAGGGTATGGCCTCCCCTTGTTAGTCGGAACCAACTAGCAGACGTGATTCAGCACTTACGCGGTTTCTCAGCGTAGAGCTGCATGTGCTGCACATGACGAACTTCCCGCTCAGTTTGGACGAGAGGGTCTTTTTTGTAACCTGCGGCGTGAAGTTCACTGAGCCTGCAATAAACAAAAGCGTAAGAGGTGAGGTGCCACAGAGATCGCTATTTAAAAAATAAATAAATAAGGTAAAGGAGCTTCCATTCAATATTTCGTCGATGTGTGATGGAAATGAAAGACTGGTTGGTGTAGCGATTCACAGGATGGTACAAGTAGAAATATTTTCATTACCTTTCCTTGATGTGCAGTTTTGGAGGTGATTCACTTTTAGAAGGTTCGGCATTCCTTAGAGCTTCACTTAGCCTCAATTGCAGCGAATCTCTTTCTTCTAGGAGCTGCAATCAAGAAATTGTTCACAGTTTAAGTAATTACACGACAAAATGACTGTTTGATACTAGGAGAGTGGCTATTTTCTGAACGTGGTGCCTCCTCCATCCCTCAAATCACACAGCTGCGGTTGTCAATAATTGTAAACAATAGTATGGATTACAGACTAACGATTAGAATGGGAGAAAGTCGATTAACGCACGGAATTGCACTGAACAAAGGACTGTCCATACTGCAGGAAACTATGTATCTTTATAGTTCAAAGGACAGAACCTCAGACATGAGTGAGACGCAATGAACATGGTGATGGACTGAATGCCACGGGGTTTTACGCCCAAGGAAACGGCGAAGATGTTGCTGTACTCATTCGGGGCAGGATGCAAAGTGTGACTTAATGGGGGTAGCTCTACGAATGGTGCGCTCAAGGGACTGTTCATCAACCCAGAAAAACGGTAATAGTGCCATTTGCAAGGCTAAGACAACTGTCGGGACTGAGACTGCAGGAAGTTATGAGCAAAGCAGTTCAGCTCGGTGAGCAGGTCGAGTATCTGGATGGCAAAACTAACCTGGAAAGAGCCAATCCAATATACGACCAAGATGGCGACAACAGCTCTGTGGACGTATCAAAGAATGTGCAGGAAGACATGGGGCATCAAACCCAGGTGACCAGCTCGTTTTATTGTCATTGTGAGAGGGTAAATTGTGTGGTGGCACAGAGCTGTAACAGCCTTAAGCTGGAGTACATAATAATAGCAGGGATGACCCACACCTACCAGTACTCAGCATGGACACTGACATTACGATGTCCATGTATGAGTTCGTTAGAAAATACAACGTGCAACCAGAAGGAAGCTTATTGTACAGCGAGTCGTCAGTTTCGGCCCCTCAATAGTATCAACATCTACACAGACGAATAGAAATCTCCGGGAGGCTCTGGGGTGTGGATAAGTGGCACAAGGAGTGGTGGAACGTACACTGCACTGGGTACAACTTCAAAAGTTTTTAAAGCAGAGATTTATGCTAATATTACTGGGGCCGTCATACTGCATGACAAAGGCTATATCAGTAAAATTAGCAACATAATGACTCATCAAGCGCCGAGTAAGGTGCTGATGAACCATCGCACAACGTCAAAACTGGTGCAGGATGTGGCATAACTCCAGGCAGTTGTTTATCGTCGAGGAGGACGCGCTGAGCGTTGTTGCCGACGCGTTTCAGCAACTGGCCCCTCCTCATTGCAATGACCAGAGACTACTATAAGGCTCTCGCGATTTCCTTGTTTTACACACGTTTTCGAACTATTCTTCGTCCAGGACTACCATTAGTTTTGGTGGCCACCATTGACAGTGCTTTCAACAGGAAACATTTCCATCATGGTGCTACTCACGTATTGTGCAAACTTTTAGGCCAAGTACTAAGTAGTGGAGACCCACGATTCAATTACAATTGTGTCATATTGTATTTGTTTCAAGTTCCGTTTTAGTTTGTATATATTTTCTCAGAGAGTTATTTCCCGTTTTTTCCCCCATCACATCAAGATTCAATTTCGTACTTGTTCGCCTTTTTTTAAAATTTTCTCAAGGAGATCAACAATTAGGTACTTCATTGTACGAGCCCTCAGTTGACTCTACAAATAGAGTTAACGTGTATTCCTGGGCATAAGGAAATCATTGGAAGTAAGAAAGTGAACCGTCTGGCCATACGTGGTTCGTCTACAGCACCTATAGGGCCATCTACTCATTGTGGGACTTCTCTGTCACTAGTCAAGAGGACTGTGGGAGAATATGCCAGAAGAATGCATCAGACAGTCTGGAATGCTGCGCGAGTGAGGCACTCCAAACGCTTTATCTCAGAGCAAACGCGTTGGATAAGACAGAGCCTTCTGAGGATGGAGAGGAAGGACCCAAGGGAAACTGTGGGGATAATCAGGGAGCAATATGAACAATCTGTGAATGTTATAGGCATGTTTGACACCCCTCGGTTTAAGTGGTGTGGCTCAAATAAGGAGACTCCCTACCACACCAAAGCACAGTACCAGAGACTTGAGGAGGCGATTTTTGGTCTTTGGTACTACTTCTCCAAGGGTGAACAGCAAAGAAGACTCTTGGAGGAAATACCTGGCTTTCCTTAGGAAGCTGGGCATGGACCTGTGGGACATTCGGACTGGCACAATAGGCCATTAGACCACAGTGCTCAACCCAGCCTTGGGACAGTCAGAGAACTATATATATACATTGTGGAGGCACAATTTTGGACGCGGCGAAAAGCGCAGCAAGCCGCATCCCCACTGAGCGCCAGCCCCTCCAAGGGAGGGAGAAGCCGGGCCCTGCGGTCGAAGGAGCCGGGGGAGATTCAGCTTGTGGTGCCGTCGTCGTTCGTTGTTGTTTCAGAGGGAATAAATCGTTGCATTGGAAGAAAAAAAGACAAAGGACTCGAAAGGAGAAATTTAGCCACAAAAGGGATTATTGAGCATAATTTACATCATCATCTCGCTCTGTTTTGAGCGAGAGCAAAGTGAGCTGTAAACACTTTATTTTATATAAATTTTGATTTTTTTCCCATACAGCCCATTTTTGTCGTGAGAGGCCCTCATTCGCGTATCAGGCTCCCTTTTCTTAAGAGATTGCCCCTGGTTCCCTGAGAAGAAAGTTTTCATTTGCAAAATTGGGGAAAAGAAACGATCGACCCCGACCTCCACAATATATATCCGTGGAACAGTTCTTTTGCACTGTAGGAACTCATATGACTAACTTCAGTCACAAGGCTTTGAGCACTTTCCCGTTAATCCTTCCTTGCATTTCAAGAACCCCACACCAGAAGTATAAGGAGTGTGAGGGTTGGAAGACATTTAATGGCTACCTCTTTGAATATATTAGGCGCCGACAAAACAAGTTGTTACCAAATATTAATAAAACCTCCGTGGAAGTCATTAAAAAGGCCTGCCCCCTTAACTTTCAGGTGCCTTGAAACAGCGCATTTTTAATCTAACGTGTCTGCTTACACTTGGGATGACGATATAGTTTAGTTGCATTTTGCAGCCTCAACTTTTACCGTGAACTCTTTTGCTGTGAACAGTACTCATGAACCCTACAGTCTGGACAACGCCATTTTACCACAACTTCTGTAAATAGATTCAAGTGCGTGTTACAGTTGAATGTGACATCAAATATTCGTTTTTCCTAAGAATAATGGAACAACAAACACCTCAAGCAAAAATTGTGTCAGCTTTTGTAGGATTTAAAGGTATTTGAGTTTCAACCTAAAAGTGACGGGGTATTAAAGCGATTGAGTGAAATCCGCCTGACAGGAAGTACATGATCAAAATCACCGTGCGAGTTTGGCTGTCGAGAGATACAACTTTAAACATTATCCAATTTACCTGCATGATTTCAACGGTCAGCTCTTCAATTTTGACATCTCTCGCGTGGAGAGTGTACAATGCCTTGTCCAATTTAGCTTCGACGACTCGAAGCTCCGGGTTCAATTTCCCCTGTTCGGACAACAAGAGCCTCTCTTGAATCTCAATCCCAGATCTCGTCAAACGAGCGATTTCGGCGTCCTTTTCAGCGATGAGCGCCTCGTACGCTGCGATGTCCTCCGAAGTCGGTTTCGCTTGAGCTTTTTTCAATTCTCGTATTTCCTCTTCGTAGCGGGACACTTCAGAGAGGCGATCTTGAACGAGGGCTTCCAACCTGAGTCGTTCCTCTTCGAGGAACTGGAGGGTGGAGTCTGAGGGTGGGTTTTGAGCTAGAGACTGATTGAGGCGCTCGAGTTCGGTTTGAAGTTGAACTATTATGTTGTCTTTGTCTCTGAGCTGTTCTGTTTGATTGTTGACAGTCACTTGAAGGTCTTGATTGGAAGAAGTCAGCTCGTACATAGCAGCCACAACTTTTGAATCGTCGCCTTCTAGAGATTTCAGACTTTCAATCTCTCCAGCGTATTCTTCTAATTTAACCCGACACAGCTGCAACTCTTCCACTTTTTCTTTCAAACTGCCACTCAAATTTCGGATTTGATTTTCCCTGTCATCGAGCGCAGCGACCAAGTTACTTTGGGCGTTTTCCAAATTCGAAATTTGATTTTTCAAACTCGAAATGACTTTTAGATCTTCGTCTTTGGTCAGCTCTTTGCTCGCTTCGAGGTAATTTCTCAACCCGACAATTTCGGATTGAAGATTGAAATTTTCCTTCTCGCATTCGGCGAATTTCGATTGAAGCTCTGCGACGTTTTTCAGTTCCTCTCTCAACGCATGCAACTCCTGAGTCGCGGCCGCCAGCGCTTGCTCTTTCGCCGACACCTTGCAAACCAAATGAGCGTTATCCTCGTCCCGGTCGAGCAGAGCTTTCTGAAAATTTCTCTCCAAATCCTGAACCTGCTCGTCGAAATAGGCTTTTTGCGACGCCACTTGACTCTCTAATTGTTGCAATTTCGCGTCCTTTTCGGACAAAAGGGCTGTTGCTTGGTCGATTTGTTTCGAGAGCTCGTCGTTTTTGGCCGTTAAAAGGGACAGTTGAGTCTCTAAGGAGGTTTCGGGGGTTGAGTCGAGTTGGGGGTTTGGTGGCTCCGGGAGGTCGAATGGGTTGGGGGATGAGGGGAAAAGGGAGTCGAACGAGGAGGCAGTGCCTTGGAACAAAACTGCGGCGCTGGGAACTTCGCTCTTTCCCGAATTTTCATTACGACGTAAATTAGCTTTCACGTCCGTAAGTTCTTTTTGTAAATTTTGTTCACGAGCTACAGCACGTTCGAGTTCCTGAGTCTTCTCATTTATTATTTTTTGCAGTTCCAAAATTTCTCCCCTTGATGTGGACAGTTCTGCACTTGAAGTTTGAATTTGCTCAAAATTAGATTTCAAATCTAAAATTTCTTTTGCTAAGTTGGACTCGCGAGCAACCGCATGTTCAAGTTCCTCGGTCTTCTCATTCAACATTTCTTTCAGATTCAAAATTTCTGCTTTTGAAGCGGACAGTTCGACACTAGACGTTTGAATTTGCTCTAAATTAGTTTTCAAATACAAAATTTCTTTTTGTAAATTTTCTTCTCGAACGGCGGCACTTTGAAGTTCCTCCATTTTCAAGTTCAAAACTCTCTGCAGTTCGGAATTTTCAGTAGTTAAAGTTTCAACGCTAGGAGAGGATTTTTGAATTTGGGAAGAATTAGCTTTCAAATCCAAAATTTCTTTTTCCAGATCTTGCTCCCGCGCGATCGCATGTTCGAGCTCATCTCTTTTCTTATTTAAAACTTTCTGCAACTCGGCATTTTCGTTGACCAACGCGTTGTATTTCAACGACAGTTCATCTGGAGATCCGTGAAACTTAGTTTCGTCCAAGGACCACTGCAAATTTTGAATTTGATCGCTCAATTCGGAGCTACGCTTTTGCCACATTTGCACCTCAATGTCCTGCCTCTCCTTCATATCGACGAGCTGGTCGTTGGCGGAAGTCAACGTGTCGACTCTTTTGGTCAACGAGTCCCGCTCTTTTTTCAAAACTTCGATTTGCTTGGCAGCTTCGCTCCATTTCACTTGAAGGGCGTCATTTTCTTTTCGAAGCTCTTCTTGAAGCACCATTTCCAAATCAGAGAAACCCGTTTTATTTTCGACTTTGGCTTTTTCGACTTTCAAGTCTTTCAATTTTTTGAGAACTTTTTTGTAATTGATTTTGAGGGCATCGAGCTCTTCGAAGGCTCGATCTTTTTCGAGTCGAAGGTGTTGAATCGAGTTTAAGAGGTCGGCGACTCGAGCGGATTCGGGGGTTTCGATTGAGTCTCCCTCGGACGGCAGGAGATTGTCGCCTCCCGTCCAACCCCAACCATCTTCTTCGTCTTTAGCTTCGAAAGGATTTTCCATAGAGTCTACTGATGACAGAACACTCCTTTTCACACTGTTCGCTTCAACATCGTGTTTCGCGCTTTCCAGTTCTGAAATTTTGCTTTCATAATTTCGTGTGTTATGGTCGAATTCTTGTTGTAACTGTAACAAATTGTTTTGTAACGCTGTAACTTCGTTATTTTTTACAACCAGTAATGATTCTAGTTTCTCTTTTGACTCATTTAAAACATTAATTTTGTCTTCGTAAAATCCTTTCAATTCTTGAACTTCACTTTCAATTAATTGAAGCCCCGTTTGAGACTTTTCATACTCCGACATTGAACGACGAGTTTCATTCAATTCGAGTTGAGTTTCCTCAAGCGTTTTTGCGAGCGATTCAATTTTCAATTTCAACGAAGCGTTTTCTTTTTCGGAGTCTTCCAATTTTTTTTCGAGGTCTCCAAAAGTGTCTTCGAGGTCGGTCAATTTGTTGATGAGCTCTTGACGTTCGGACTCGAGGAGGTCCAATTTGACGTTTTTGGCTTCGAATCCTTCCATGGCCTCTTTCAAACCGCCGTTGAGAACTTCGATTTCATCCAAAGTGGCGTTGTAAGCTTTTCGAACGTCCCTCAGTGTGTCCAGTTCGCTTTGCATTTCGAGGATTTTGGCGTCGAGGTCGATTTTTTCTCGTTCTAAGGTGGAATTGCGCAATTTGGTCGAGGCAGCGTCTTCTTCGGCTTCTTCGAGCTTCGCTTGAGCGTCGATCAGCTGTTCTTTCAACGAGCTTTCAGATTCGATCGAAGCCGCTAATTGTTTGTCGATTTCGACTTTGTACTTTTCAAAATTTGACGACATCATTTCAGCTTCTTCCAACTTGGAAATCATTTTTTGAGCCCGCTCTTTCAGTTCCCGATGTCGGTCGTCCATTCCCGACTCAATCGTCAACATTTTCGTCTTCATGTTGACAATATCCTGCTCTAAAACTTCAATGTAGTGTTCACGATTTTGAATCTCTTTTGTAGCTTCTTCAAGACGAGTGAACAACTCAGATTTACTTTCCGACATTTCAGCTTCAAGAGCGATTAAATCTGTTTGAAATAGACTATTTTTAGCCAATTCTTTTTCGTGAAGTTCTAAAAGCATACTGAGCTCTTCGCTGCACGCCAAAAGTTTTTCAGTGAGCTCCTCCTTCTCATTTTCTAATTCTCGAATCGTTGCATCTTTTTCTGACATGATTTGGAAAAAGTTGTCAATTTCACGGTTGTCGATGGTGGAAATGGGAGGAGGAACCCAGTCACTCGATGGGAGCACGGTTCCTGTCCGGCGACACCACGCTGCAAGCAACGCCAAAACATTTTCCAGTTTACTCGGGTTCAACAAAGTGGAAACGTGTTCTTTCGGAATATTCTTGAACTCATTAACAAACAAATACAGTTCAACAATTTCACGTTCGAGGAGTTTAACTTTGTCCTCAGTTTCTCGATTAACTTCAGACGCTTGTTTTACCTCCAAATCAGCTTTTAAAGCGTTCATTCCCACTTCCAATTCGCCGCAACGTTTTTTGTACATTGCCGCAAGTTTTTTCAATTTTTGAACAGTCGCATCTGAATTTCCGCTTGGCGCCTCTTTTTCTGTCTGAGCTTTTGATAATTTTTCATTGTCGCGAAGAGCCGACGCCAATTTCTCTTCGAGCTGCGAAATTGTGTCCCGATGTTCATCCAAATCTCGAAGAGCATCCGACAGTCGGGAGCTCAAATCGCCTTCACTTTCTTTGGAAGTTTCTTCGAAGCAGGCAAGCGCGGTTTGATGAGAATCCCTATCAGCGATGGCCGCTCGAAGTTTGAGTTCCAGGTCTTCGCAAGCGCTTTGGAGCTCGCTCACAGTGATCATCAACGACCTTTCTTTTTCTTTACTATTCGCCAATTCGTCTTCCAAAACGGTGAGTTTGACTTGAAGCCCGTTGCTCACGTTGTAGTCGGAAAGTAATTCCGAGTCGCCGTCTGGTCGAAGTTGAATTTGCTTCGTCGTTTCAACTTTTTCCGCTTCTAAGATTTTCAACGAGTCCTTCAAATAGAAAATTTCTTTTTCTTTCGACGCTAGAGCCTCTTCGACTTCGACAGCTTTCATCACGGCGGCAATTTTATCTTCGGTCGTTTGTTGTAAAGCGGATTTCAACGCAGCAATGGCGGCTTCTTGCTCTTTGGAGACGTTCGTCGCAATTTCATTACCTGAACCAAAAGTACAACTATTATGCATAAGACGACAACCTGACAAAGTTACAGTTCAATTTTGTGAAAATTATAATTTTACACTTAATGGGTTCTGAACTGTTTTGCTATCCCTATTAAATGAACACTGCACCAAAGTTCGAAAGGCTTGTAAAATATTCAAAGTGATTTTGAATGGTTCCGACTGTTAATATTTCGATAAAAACAAATATAATTTATTGGAAAAACAAATTGTGCTTTATCATGAAAATGAAAGAAAATAGGACATGTTTTGTTGCATTTTGGGTGTAGAATGTGTGACACATTGGCTGACTCATTCTGTATATGATCTAATCAGAAAGAAATATCAAGTCACCATTCGTTAGGTGGTGGTTGTCATTTGATTTCGCCCAGTTTCAGTCTTCTTGACTTTCAGTTGCAGCCTCAGTGTTTGCTCAGTCACAATCACTAATAGTTTCCTGTCATCATTCCCTCTCAGTTGTCACTCGCCCTCAAACTACTCCATGCTTTATGTGACAAAATCATCCACGAAAAGATCGTCGACAAATTAATCAGCGCGTTACTGTAAAACCTATTAATCTGCACCAGGATGGAGCCCTGAAGTTCTATCTGTTGTTTTGTCACATTGGTGATGGTTTAACGCAGGTCTCGAGTGATCAAGATAATAGAAATACATACAAGACGTCTCTTAGACGTCGAAGAAACGGAGGACAGCGGCCTCGTCAACCGTCCAAGCGAAATTGACACGTATCCCCTAAGGCGTGAAATAATAGCCAGGGGGCCCAGGAACCCAGCGCATGCAAGTCAAAAACCACGCATGTTGACATCAGAAGCCACTTCATTAGGCACAATACTGAAAAGGGCTCAATCGATCTACGATGTTTGGCAGTGGTTGACTTTCTCAGGAGACCTCTACCAAAACACGAGTCGGACTTCTGTTCACGACAAGCAGGCATCATTGTGGAAGAAGTTTGAACTTGAAGGGGGCTCTTGGGGATTGGAAAGTCAAGTGCAAAACGTACATGTTCCCCAAGTCACATGTGCGAAATTGGTAGTTTGAGCTTAGTCAAGTAAAGTACCATTCTATCCTTGAAACATAACGCAGGTTTCTGAGAGATCAAGATGACAAAATAGAGCTCATAACTAGACTGACTGTAAATCATAGCCATTTAAGTTACAACAAATAATTGATAACAAATTGCAGATAGCGACAGCGTTAATTACCATTGCGAAGCTCGGTATTTTGCTCGTTGACATCCTGCAAAACGCTTTCCAAGTGCAATTTCTCCTTTTTCAGGTTTTCGTTGAGCAGTTTGAAACTTTCAGCTGAATCTGAAATCCGTCACAAGACATGGTAACTAACAGAAATTACTTAAAATTTAACGCGAAGATATTTCATTAGCAATAACTAGTGAGGAGGTTTTGAAGTCTAATCAGAAGTACACGAATAGGAGGAAGGAAGTACGCTCATCTCAATATAAAATGTTTCCACTGCATTCCATAAAGGTGGCTGGGCAACGGATGAATTACCTCACTCGCATGTGCAGTCGGTAATTTTTATCTCTCCAGCAAGTAACCAAACCAGTTTTCACTGAGTTCAAATGAGCTTGGTCGAATTTCGCTCAACATTCTGACAGAAACTGGTAGTGCTCCAAGTTCAGGAATCGATCGACTTGCTGTCTGTCACAACGATCCTTTCGAAAAAGCTTACTGCTTAACTACACCAAACTCAATAATTTATTGTGGTACTCTGGTCATTTTTAAATAAATGAAAATTTAAAATTGCCGATTTGTTATCGGGAGCGGAACACACTAATCAAAATCGTTAGTGCGGTTTTAGGGGGGGGGAAACAACCGAAACATCAACGACCACTATGACCACAAACCCACCAGCCGTCTAGGCTGGCGGTCAAGTGATAGGATGTCAGGAGTTGATTGAGTAACTAATAAATGTTTTGTTAATAATAAATAATGAAGCAATTTTATGTCGAAAGTATCACTCGAAGGCCAGATTATGGCATACGTCCCCAAATATATTTTCGATGGGGTCCACTTGTCTCATTGAGCAAGCCTGACGCAGCATACACCCAAAGAAATATGAGCCTTTGAGAGTTTAGCGGGGCCCCGTTGCAACAAAGGCCGTTTTCACCTGCTGTGTTGATCCTGTTTAGACTCTGTTATCAGTACTCAACCGCCTCCCACCGCAAACACGGGTTTCACCAGATTGGGTTAAGCTCTGGCCCTGATCAAGCGTGAAAACCTTTTTAACCCATTCAGCACGGGCCACAAAAGGAGGAACAACCTCCCATCCTGAAGTAGAGTTTTTGTGACATGTCTCATAGCACTTTTAAAAAATTGTTATAATGGTGGTTATGACTGAAAACCGTACATAATCGCACATAACTGCTACCTGACTCATACTAAAGGTAAACACCACTGTACGGGACAGAGGAATGCGACAGCCCCTTCTTCCTAGCGATGAATAGGGCTCAGGTCTAAAAAAGAGGGACGTGGTAATATTACTGTACACTCGCACTGGATGGGTTAAAGTTCCTTTCTTGTAAAAGTTGTAACCTCACAATTTCGGTTTTTGTTATTTCTCACTCAGCTATCATTTTCTGGTACCGCTTCCGATTTTTCTTGTTCACACAAAGCTTTCTCTCGACCTAATTTGGATTTTTCCTGCAGCTCTTGCAGTTGGAGTAAGGGTATTTTCACTTTATGCTCCCTGCCAGTTTCGGCTAAGGGCGTATCCTACTTTGACTTCTGTCAATCATTAGAAACAGTAATTAGGTCAAGTATGGATTGTACAGGATGTTGAACAGAGGCCCAATTTCCTTATTTTACTGTAACCTCACTAGTCCACTGCCTTCTGGATATAGTTTAATCACAGCGTAATCACAGCTATCCTAACCACATCCCACCGTCATCTCAATGATCTGTTTTTGTGAAAACGGGCTTTAATTGCGCTTGTCGTCGAGTCAACAAAATTAACAAAGATGGAAGTTCGAGTCATGTACCACCAGTCCATACGTGCTCTATTGATCTGATATAATCGCGATGCAAGAAGGAATCTGTTTTGTGATTATGGGCATCAGTGTGTGGCAGATGTTCGATCAGGTCTTTAATAGAAAGGGGCCTTTAAAACGTTAAGCATTGAAGAAAGTTCAAATTTCGTTTTTCAGCTGATTACTCAACTTTTCCATCTACTGTGTATGGCTAAGTCGTAGGTATTTGCGCCATCTGTGCGACCTAACAGACTCAGATCCCTCACCTAAATTGACGAGTTCAATTGAGAGGTTTGTTGAACGGGTGAGTCAAGTCAACTGTAAGGCAATGTTTACCTGCCAAGAAAATGGGAAGGTCGAAGTCTCACCTCTCTTGTGAAGGAAGTATTCAAAGCGAGTTTCAGACAAGGTACTGGCAATGCGGAGGGGGGGGGGGGAGCTAAGAAGTGTTAAGTTGTCCACAGCGTGTCAAACGAGGTGATTTTAGGCTCATAAATCTCGACCCTCCAGTCGATTACCTACACAAGTGAGTGATGATCCCCAAACAGGTGGACTAGAGATGGTTTTGCAAACATGCAAACGCCGATCACGTCGTTTCATGGATGAAACCTTCTGTCGCAAGTAAATTCGTCTTAATTTCACCCCATGCGTTGCACAGTACAAATTGTCATTTGTTGACTGGAAATCAACATAAATATGTTACGAACCACATAAAACTTTCCACTGTGTAACGAGGAAATTACGCGTTTACATAATCACCCAGGGTTTACACCAGTGGTGAGGAGAGATCAAAAATCAAAACAACTTTTGAGTCGTCTTCATATCTTTACGCTTCAAATCCCACACCTGTCATGCCTGCGGCGTAAGGCACCTTCCATTTTGACGCTCTCAAGGGCTATCAGGGAGAATGTACGAAACAGATCTGTTTCCTTATCAAAATGACTGTTCCTGAACCCTCGGAGAGAGTAGGAAACACTGACGCACATGGAGACTCATCTAAACTACTAATGAACAGTAAGCCGTGAAAACAGTACATCCTGAACCAGACCACTCCAGTTCTTAAGGTTCCACACACAAACCTACTAATTAGGTTGAATCTACTTTCAGCGAGAGCTGCATGTTAACATAGATGAACACGTACGAGGCATGACGTCAGTACAACGACACAGACTATTCATTAGGAACAACACAGAACAGCAAAAGCAGTAAGCAAGTAAACCCAACGTAGAAGTTCAAATATCACGTTACCTTTCAATTCATCAAGATCTACGAGTTGCAACTGAAGATTACCTTTCTCCTCTTCTAATAAAGTAATTCTATTTTTAAGCAACTCAACATCATCAAAAGTCTTTCGTTCCTGTTGTAAAATAACAAGAATTAGGTACCAGGGGGAAGAAAACCAAATATAATTTCCTTCAAATCAACAAATCAATGAACTGAAAATATTTAACTTATTTGCAGTAAATGAACGTGCGAAACAATAAATGAAATTGTAAATAATATAAACTGAAGCCAATCGTGATTGGAGACACCAGCAGAACCTGTTGTACACTCAATCGAACAAATTAGGTTGGGAATAGGATCTGCGTAAGAAGAGTACGAGAATGGCCTCAATTCAGGATAAGAGAAGAACAACACTTCAGTCAATAAGTTCCAGGCCCAAATAATACAACAACCACTTCCTTTTGGGGTGATACATTTATCTCAACGCTTCTCTAACAACTCGATGCCTTTGTCATTATGTACCATCGTCTTTAACCACTAGACTATGATCGCGAGGGTGCCTTTTAATGGGAGTCAGTCGGTATAGCTACACAGAACCAATACTGTTTGTTGGTTGAACTCAGATTAGGACAAAGGAGCAGTTGAGAATCAAAAAGCCATACTTCGAGACAGCTCAGCACCTTCTTAACGCCTCATGTTGGTTAGCTAGGGAGCCTCACGTAAAAATGAACTTTAACCAGATGGGGAAACCTTCGGAAGTCAGGTACACAACAGGATCGCCTCAGCCACCTCGTGCGTTCTAGAACCTATGTGTGGGCAGGCAACTGAAGGTGAATTGTTTTTGCTATAAGTAACAGCACGATGGCAATCACTCATGCACATGCAGGGAGCAAAAGACGTTTTGACGACGGATTCAAATCGAGAGGTCAAAAAAGAGGGTGTTGGGGCTGGCAAGGTTCTGTAGAACCTCAGGTGTGCCTTAAGGGCCCCTACAAGGAGGCAGGCGTTAATCCCCTACAATTCCATCATCACGATGACAAGCCTGACTGGTAATTCCACTTCTTGTAGATTTTAGTGGGAAGACTGAGGCATGTGCATAGTCTAAAATTGACCCTCCTGTCTGCAACACAACTGAAACCTAATCGAAGGACTAATGGTCCTCACAAAGTGCCACTGAAATCACAAAACAACTAACGAGGGCTCACGTTTTGGAAACTCCGCTTCAGCTCTGGCTTTCCTGTTACAATTTATAATGATCGAGGCAATACACCTGTCGGCTGGTGTGCTGTGAGTGAGCGCTTTCAATGTAAAGACATCAACATTTAGAGGCGGGTAAAGTAAGGCCCTTTTTACACAACTCTAAGAGAGCTCTTGATGTAAGTACGGCGAAGCAAGACAGGTGAAGCAACCAGATGGCATCTAACACAATTGTACGACAGTCTTTGGGATGTATTGGCGGAAGGTTGATCACTGGCAGCAGTTCTCGTATCTACAGAGTTTGAGACTGTCGCATCATTACATGGTTGAATAGGGCAGGGAATACCCGCGTCTGGGGTGGAACTGTATCATTTGAGCATACATAATCTCAATCGACTTTCCATTAGGTACAATTATGTTACGGTAATCTCATGGAAAGATCGATCACTGGCAGTTCTTCAAAGTTGTTGCGGTGAAGAAATTCCTAGGGCGGACCATTGAGTACTTGTACTGTGATGTTGAATAGTTAACAAAACGGGGCCAGATACTAGACTTGTGAGTTAGACGCACTTTCCATCCAATCGCCCATTTCACGACTTAAGTGAGAAGAATATTGAGAAGTGGAGCAACCGACAATGAAGCTCTTCATCTTCATTTAGTGCGTGGCACCCTGGACTGACACACAAGGCTTACATTGCTCTAAATAAAATATTGCCAAGCTCAATAGTAAAGCGGCCTCCAGTGGTGGTGGACACGCCTTGTAACCACTCACTAGCAGGATTCACTCCTCGGGCAACAAAATAAAATAACAAAGAATAGAAATAAGCAATCAAATTACAACGAAACTAACTATAACGTACAACACAAATTAGTAAGTAAGTGAGATATAAATACCTCCAGCAATTCAGCAATGTTCGCTTCCAATGCAACGATTTTTGATTTTAATGGCTCCACTGGTTCTGCCTCATTACGCTCCTAAAGCAAAAAACGACCACTTTAAATCCCACTCCAAAGTGGTACACTTTAACAGTTTGTTGGGAGATGCATGCATTTGGCCAATGAGCCCAAAATTAGAGGTTAGAAAGGAAAGTGGAAGAATGGGGCCTTTAATGTGCGTCTACCGTTGTTCGCGGACCACCCGGGCGAGACCAGGACTGGAAACGACGCTCATTATGTGCTGTTTGCCTGCTCCTTCTACAAGGACATACGAGTACGGGGTGCTGCTCCCCCAAAGCAAGCATCAGTAAATAGATTTGCCATGCAGGGCACGTGATGACCCCCACGAGTCACAGCACAAGACTCCCTGGAGCGCACAATGTCCTAGTAGGTAACAAATCCCATTGGGTAAGTGGGAAGAATTGGAGTTAACCATCTTCCAACAACCAGAAATTTTTGTGCTCCCCCCCCCCCCACCAACCTCTTCATGTGTTTGGCGAAGAACAGGTAAATCTAAAAGTTGTGTACTCAGATCCCTAGTCGAGTATTTCTTAACTAAGTGTACAACCCCTGGGTGTCTTCTTCGAAATAAAATTGACTACCACTTCACTTCATTTGTGACATGTCTTGAGGAATTGGCCGAAGAATTGTCGAAAAATAAACTCACAGTCGTAGAATAAATGTAAAAGGATAAAAATACAATGCACGACAACAGTTCATAGAAGAAGGGCTCTGACCAAATGTAAGTAATAACAGAAAGTAAAATGCGTGCGAAATGCAATGAAAATCTGCCATCATTCCAAACGTAAACAGATAAATAGCGTTCCTCATTGTTTCGTCCAAATATGCGAGGGGGGGGGGGGAGTTTGACCGTGCGTTCTATAAAACTACTAAAGTGAACGAGTTCTTTTTCTTTTATGATTAACCTTGAGAAAGTTGTACCGAAGACCAACAATCGCTTCCTTTTGACGTCTCTGGCACTGAGCCAGGACGTGATAGGGAGTTTCCTCATCTCTACCCCACCACTAGCACCGAGGGGTCGCTTATAACCATAACACACATGTTCATGTCCTGAGAGGAAGCGTGTGGAGTGCCTCACTCACATTGCGTTCCAGACAGTTTGGTGGATTCTCCTGGCATATTCTCTCACTTTCCTCTTGATTAGTGACAGAGATGCCCCACAATGGGAAAAAGAAAGATCTGTCCCTTGTGACGACAAGTCACAGGCATCATCGCAGCCAGGCATCGCTATTTAGGGTTGAGCGTTGTCATAGTCATAATTTCTTTTATTTTCACTTTCGTTCGGAGAACATTTTTGTTTTCGTTTGGTCGGTGCCCGGGCGAAGCTTTCGAGTCAGACGCGTATCGTCCCTCGTCATTAGAACTTCACACCAGGTCGGATCGTTCCTTTTATTTCTTCACAGCATCGTGCAATTGACTTTTATTTTACGCCGTTTCTTTGGTTATCATTTCTCATTTCAAGTGAAATTACTTTTCTTTTCTTGTAATGGAGCTCCTTTAGGTTTTAATTTCGATTGGGTTTTATTGTGATCAATTAGAAGCAGTTTTATTTTGGCATTTATTTTACATCACTTTTTTCGATTTTCTCCCAAGGGTTTTCTTTGACCTCGTACGTTCACTTCTTTTTTTTCGGGTTTGTTTTAACCAGGTTCGCATATAGGCGCGAACAAGTTTTATGGTAGCAGAGCGTGGTTACATTGCATTATTGGGAGATATTGTACGGTGGCTGTTATTCAATTTGAGCTTCAAGCTTCATTACTTATATCCATCATTTTGAAGTTTGTGTTACATTCTTGATAGCCTTTTAAAATAACTGCTAATTGCTTAAAATCCAATCGCTGAATTAAAAAGTTGTTGTTCAAGTGCACGATCCAGCTTGTACAGTTCAGTTTGTTACGACCTTCTCTTTTTAGAGTTGGGGTTAATACTGTAGCTTGATTTATCTTCTGAATCGAACATTGTACCATTTTCTAGGAACTCCGCGCGACTATTTTGCTATTAGTTCCACAATGTCGAAAAGTGATTCAGACAATGCTGCAGGGACCTGTGATGTGTCAGAATTAGACAAGAAATCAAAAATGCTCTGTAGACTTTTACTAGGCGCAGCGGTAGAAGTTTAAAATATTACAGACGTCGCTCAAGCAGCGGTTTACGAGTCTCTTCGATCCAAATTCAAATCTATGTTCCATTCCCTAGAAAAATATTTCACCAAATACGAAGACAATTGGGATTCTTTAATCGCCCTTTACGAGGAACGTAATCAAGGGGATAAATTACCGACCGATGGTTGTTTAAATTACCGATCGATGACTCGACCCAAAGGGCTACTGTTCGTAAACATTATAACGAATGTTATAAGCACCACGACACCTTTTTCATAATTCGCGATCCTAATCAAACTTTAGAAAATTGTTCCGTAAACGAATCTCGTTTTTCTGGGAATTTGCCTAAAATAAATCTACCCAAATTTGATGGCACTGAATGGCCCAAATTCCGCGACACCTTTTCATCATTGGTTCGTCAGGATCCCTCATTGTCAGCGATGGAAAAATTCCACTGCTTAGTTTCGTCACTGAGCGGGTCAGCACTTCCAATCATCAGTAATTTGCCGTTGGTGGAAGGGAGTTCGCATATTGGCGCGAACAGCCACATATTCACACCCCAGAGAAGCGTACCCTCCAATCTGTGTAGATTTAAGTACCATTTGGAGGCTGAAACCGATGACTTTCGTTGTTCCATAAGCTTCCTACTGGTTACACTTTGTAGTTCCTGTTTAATTCGAACCTGTGTACCTGTCGAGCTCTGTGAAGGTATCCAAGTTCCTGAATACAGTGTGCCCATTACATTGTGGTACCTTAGCTATTCCACGCCTAGTCAGCCGTCATAATAGCCTCTGCATTATATATCAAGAGGAAGAACCATTGTTACAAGGGTATAGAAGAGGCGGGGGGGGGGCATTATAAATAGCATATCGGTGCCTATATTGGTAAAAATTACAGCGACAGTTCTGGGAATTCAGGTGTCAAGATAAGATAACATTCCTATTGCAGCTAATATACTCCACTACATCCACCAGAAGCCTTAAGCATGGTCAGGCGCGACAGTACGAATAACTAGTTCTCCACATTCACATCTTGTTCGTACTGCAAGTAATATAAATAGTAATTATACCTTAACGAGAGAGTCTCGTTCCGCTTTGAGGGATTTCAATTTTCCTTTCAACACCACGACGATCTTGTTCAAATGGTTGACGGATTTCGTGGTATCACTCAATTTGTCTTGAAGTTCAGTCACGGCTTCCTTCATTTCCTCGTACTCTGATAATTTTTCATTTAAACTGATGACTTCCGCTTCCCGTTCGTTTAACCTGAAAATGAATAAATACTAATAAATAAATTGGTGAAGTAACAGGAATTACTGCCTTGACAAGTATGAGGTCAAACAATTTCTCTGACGTGCTGGTAGTTGTGGTTTTTATCATGCTCGCTATTAGTAAGCACTCCTTTGAACTTTGGCTAGGCTGCCCTGGCTCTGATCGGCCCATATGAGATGATAGGTCGCACAATGGCTTCACAAAGTCGACAGGTCATTCATGTTCTCCCACACATCGCGACGTCACCTTTATGGTCGTATATAACATCTAGATACCTGATCTGCTCACTAACCAGAACTACTGAGCTCATTACTTATTGTGGTCTCAGTCCAGACAGTTGTCTTTGTCTAGTGGTGGTTGTTGTTAGCTGCGTTGATGGATAGTCCCATCCCTCTGGACGTGGATTACCCATATCCAGAGCTGCCCCCATTAGTTCAGATAGCACATCATCAGCATAACACACAGTTCCGTCATTCCATTATTTATTTGGCATAATTGAATTCGCTCATTTAAAACGAGGGAAGACTCGAATTTTCATTGGGTGCTCTTCGACTTGTGATAACATAAGAAAGAAGCGGACACATTACAAGTAATTCGCAACTGATATAATTACAATAACGATTAACTCCATGGAACACTTACTCAAGCTCCAATTGTTTATTCAAATCTTGATAAGTCTTCATTTTCCCTCTCAACACATTTTCAAGTCCTAGATATTCTCCTTTCACGTGGGCGAGCGTCTGCTTGAATTCCTTATCAGTGTTAAGCAGCCTTTCAGTCATGGAATTGAACTTTGTCAACAGCTCTGAATAACTGTCATTTCTTAGGCCCAATTTTACGTTCTTGTCGTTCAATTGCTCCTGCGAACATAATACGAAGTAATGAATTGTACCGATCGGTTAAAAATATTTCACTTAGGTTGGTTGCTCAATTTATTGGTCGGGCGAAACCCTCTCAGTCACTAAGCTGGGCTGCATGCCCACGGTGAATTAAATTTTAATCTATTGGTCAACTGGTTGATACTTCTCGTATCTTCGATGACAGAGTGAGATCATCAGACATTTAACAAAAAAAAGGAGGACCGTACTGCAAATAAAGTCGCAAAATGTGTACAAAATTGAGTGAAAGGACATGCCAGGGCGGGTGGGATTGATATAAAGGATCAAACATTATAATGAAGAGATTCAGAAGTTAGAACACACTTCGACGAAGGCGACAACTTTGGATAACCATTTTTTAAACTACGGAGACCCCAAATAATCGGCGAAATAATATTCTACCTTGCTCAAAAAAAGATCGAGCCGATTGATCAGTCTAGCAAACAATGGCGGTAATTTAAGTTATCCAGGGCCCTACACACGCCTGGCATGTGATGAGCACGTCGAATGTTCGTTGTAAGCTAAATCTCAAGTCGTCAAAATCACAATTCTTCATAGCGATTCACAGAATGGTGTCAACGATTGACCCATCAGGCAGCCACAAAAGATACACGTTGTTCTAAACTCAGAAGCCCATTTTTAAAGACTTTAAGAAGAATATAGCGCGATAACATCACGAAAATTTAGCAATGAAATTAGACAACAGCTATACCTTATTTTGGCTTCAAAAACATATTTTCAAAGACTTCCGAAGAATAAATATAAAGTGCGACGCATCACACAACTTTCCTCAGCCAACCGCTCGACCAACTAATCAAATGTAGTTCTCATTCAACTCACACGAACCTGTTAGAACTCAACTCTACATTCTATAGTGAGAAACTGGTTCTTTCAAAGCGTCCTGGAATTTATCGTGTTGCTTCTACTTATGTCACGACCTTTATTTCGCTACCTGAATAATAAAGGGAAGTTTGTGGGACTTTCAACACGATTTTTGTGAGGTTTGTGCGTGTTGCTCAGGAGATGTAGGGTAAATAGTGGAAAAACGTGTCAGTTCGAATTTCGGAATTAACAGGATTGTCCCTAATCACTTTAGGATAGTCGTAGCGGGGAAAAAGGGTACTAAAATTGATTAATAAATTATTGGGCTGCTCTCGTAATTTGACGAGGGGTGACATGATAACATTGGTCATTTGTTTCTGCCCCTCAAAAACTATTCAATCGTTATAGCCGTTTTTGAGGAAAAAAAGTTGGTGTTTTGATAACTATGGCAACTATAGTTAGTTTTCGGCTGATTTTCTTCAAAAGCGTTATATACTGATCTGCAGGTTGGATATCAAATGTGAGGTGATGTGGTAGAGTCGTTTTCTCTCAACCGTGAGAGGAACTGAGTGGCAGAAGCCATTTTTATAATGAAGGGATTTGACGTCAACTTTTTTGGTAGGAACAGACACAGTCCAATCTCGCCGACTCAAAGTTGTGAGTGAGGGTTCGATCAACACGTCCATCTAAAAACAGCTGCAATCATCACACACGTAAACAAAACTGCTACTACGACCGATACCAGTACCATTATTGAATGATTAAATATAAAATATAATTGAACACTCACCTGAAGAGATTTGACGGTTTTCTCAAGTAAATCCACTCTTTCTTGTACCTCGGGAGGAAGTTCAGGCTCTGGAGCGATCTGTCGCATAAAAATAATACAATTGACAATAGAACACCCAATTTCAAGTGAAGTTCAGTGGAACGTTCTAATTGCACGAACATCTCAATACTTCGGGGTCCTTTTTCTATTCAACGGGTTCTATCTGTAACCTAAACCATCACCGTGGAATCAGCCTCAGCCCAGCCTAAGCACACGCGCAGTACACAAATAATCCTAGACTTAAGACAGAAAACCCCCAACTGCCACTTGAAAATAACAAAAATACCAACAGAGACGCATCACAAAACTGTCCTCAGCCTCGAGAGCATTCAACGGCTAACTAATTAAATCTGGTTTTTCATTCAGTTTATATGAAGCGGCTTGTACATAGAAACAAGTAGCGCTTAACGCTCTACGAATTAATTGGTTGGAATGGCCCTGACCACTAAGGAAAAGAGCCAACGTTGACTTTCGGTTAATGAAGTAGACTGCTAGAGTATTGATTGATTAGATCCCACGTTGAAGCTACTGTTGGCACTGGACAAGGGAATAGGATTGGATGGACTCCCACCAGTTCTGCTGCGAGGATGTGCAGTGAGTCAGCACTGATCGCTCAGTTTTTGAGAGGTCAGTCGTTGAAAATGTGTCGTCATGTTGGAAGATCTATTATACCACACCAATCAAAAAATGAAGAGGGTAGATCCCTGACAGACAACTACGGGCTGGTGTGCTCGATATCTGCAATTCCTAAGGTGTTGATATCCCCTGCTCTGGACTCACATCTTGCACCGACCCAGAAGGGTAGATAAACCATGACAAACTCGCTTCAATTCCAGCAGTTCATTTTGAAAATCTTCTGCAATGGCCATCAGGTGGAGCTGTTTGGTGGTGGCTGGCTAGTTACTAGGATGGTTGATGGTTAGGGTAAAGAATTACAACTCCTACAGATTTGAAGCGCCTTCTCGAGTTCCACAGGGCTCGCACCGCGGCCCACTGTCACCATTAACGTTGTTGACATTTTCAGTGAGGGAGTTAACCGTCTCATATTAGCTGACGTCCTCAAGGTATTTGCTTCATCCAGGCCCAGGCAGACTGTGCTGTTCTCTAGAGCAACCTGAACAGATAATCAGCTGTTCCTGAATGTTTGGAAATCTTATGCTGCACAGCAATTATTTCATTGAAGTCAGTCTGTACAGTAGAACGTGGAAGTGCTCTTTAAGGGCTTACTCATGTTGAGAGGAAAGTTAAGCTTCATTAAGGGAAACTCCTCCAATTTCACACCAGTGAAGTCTCTCGTGCTCTATGTTGCTCTTGTTCGACCCATTCTGGGGTTTCGATCATCAGTTAGGTCACTAATTTACGGCTACAGTGAGACAGTGCTGGAGCCAGTTCAGCGCAGATTTCTACGATTTGCCTCAGTCACATCTGGTATTCCATGGGAGAACTTCCGCGCAGAGGAGGGGCTGCAGCTGTGTAGTTTGAGGTCTCTTGAGAATTGTAGAAGGCTGACTGTCCAACTCTTCTATCATCCATCAGTCCGTGCAGACCTTTTGTACTGCCTCTGGTCCTACTAACTACCTGCTTCATGCCCCTCTTAATCACTGCCAATGCAAATGGCACCCTTTGCATGGAATGGGACATCTTTAATGTATCCTCTGCGCAGCTCGTCGTTACTTTCATTACATTTGTGGAATCTCAGATCCTCGTAGTGATTCTTGCGTGTGAACTCATCACAATAAATAAATATTTCCACAGCCTAACTGATTCAGACTAATCTGGCAGTTAGGCCATAGGGTTGCTGTCTTCTAACAACCTATACTCACACTTCCTTTCCCGTAAAAATTTTTGTAGCTATTCGTTGAACAGAAACGCATCAAAACACAAGATTTGCTACACACTAAATAGTCTTCGCCAAATTTTCTCAAAAACGGCTCAAACAATTTCGATCAAAGGTACGAGGGCGCTTTCAGGCTACTACTACCCAAATTACGTTCCCTGTAAATGCTTTGAGCGAAAATACATCGCCCGTGTATGTACAGTAAGCTCCTTGACTAGACATTTTGTTTGAACTCGATTTTGGCAAAAACGCACAATTACAATCGTTGGTTGACAGATGGTAATGCTGACCTTCCCTTTTAGTTGTTACGATAAATCTTGACTTGAGACAAGATTTTTCTCAAAATGTGATAGTTAATGAAATTAACAAGTCAAGATTTTTCCTTATTTCAGAATACGGAATCTGAATTGACATTACTTAAAGAAATTTTCCCACTACCAGAAGTCAAGATTAATCGGAACTATGAGGTTCTACAACGATTATTGGGAGCTCTTGAGTAAGAGACGCGTGGATACAACTGACACGGAGATGAGATCACTATAAAACTATCGCAGGGAGCTTAAAGTAATGTACAACTTATTGAACGAATCTTACCAAACGAGCGCTGAGCTCGTGATTCCGTTGTCCAGCCAATTGAAGCTCATCCAGGTCCCGTCGCAGCATTTCGTCCGCTGCTTCTTCTTCTTCTAGCCATTGCCTGAAACCCAAACTCGCGATATGATTTTCAACCACAATGAAGCAGTCAAGCAATGGTTATAAGTTTTTAAGTTAAAATATCTGGTGCGTTGCAACACACAACTTTCCTTAACTCTACGTCAATTCACTTTGTAAATGGCTAATTCTATTTAATCAATTCATTTATCACTCAGTTAATTTGAACTTGGTCAAACAACACGTCACAGCAGCAGGAAGTTGTAGCGCCTACAGTTATGGAATTTATTGTGCTGCTCGTACTCATTTCAGGTTCATTATTGAGCAATTGATACACAGAAAATTAATAAGGCTGTAAACACGGATTTTTTGAAGGAGGATAGTAACCACTTTTGCAGAGTTATTGGGTAATAACTGTTAGAACTGGTATTAAGCGAAACGGCGGTAGTTGAAATTCAGGAATTTCTGGAGTGAGCCCCATCTATCTCATGAGCGTTTTTAAACACTCGCCATATAGGTATTGGATTGGACTACGGTACCCATTTTCTTTAACATTCTACTAACATTCCAGCGGAGTTTAAAAGGAAAAAACAGCGCTAATAACGCTTTTCGTCGAAAATTTTGATAATTTATTGTGCTGCTCTCGTAATTTTCCCACAGATGGGAATTTTATGGTATAGTTGCCATATTAAGAGCTACCAATATTAAAAATTTAATCAAAATCGTTAGAGCCGTTTTTGAGAAAAAAATATTTGGTGTTTTGATCACTATGATAACTATAGTTAACTTTCGGTGGATTTTGTTCATACCCTTATTTTGGCGTTCCGTGGTAACCTGCGGGCGAGATATCAAGTTTGAGTTGATTTGGTACGGTGGTTTTCTCTAAAAATCGTTCACAGACACACAGACCATTTTCCCAAATAGTGTTTTTCGGACTCAGGAGGGTCTGAAACGTAAAGAACTGAAGAAAACTCAAAATTTTTTTTTTTTCACCCGATTACATAACTTTCCTTTCTACTTCGTAGAGCCAGGAAAGTAAAAAACACCACTCGTTTGACAAAGCGATCTTCTAGTAGTGTTTTGGGGAGAGAATGGTTGAACCTAGTCACCTCAAATTTAATGTTAGAGGCTTTTTGCCTGTATACGACAGCAGTGTCTGTGGCAAACGGGCGAGTGTGTATGCACGACGTTAAAATTGGCCATTGCTGGTTACCAGACGCCAAGAGAAATCAAAATTTGACAACGCACTACGAGTGAAAGGCTGTGTGTTGATCGTGACACATTGATAACCTCATACGACCAAACACAGCTGATTGGTTCATCATACAGTGACCATTCACGTATTGTTACGGATAAAAGCTTTAGTATCATGGATGAAATCAACCAGCATAATGATAAACAAGCGATGAACGATGAATTAGATCGCCATTTAGAATTATGGGCAGAAAGGAGAGTTCCATAATCTCAACATGAAAGGTTTGGCAATATCAACTTGATGAAGAGATCATTTGAAATAAAACAGAGAACATCTTGCTATTCTCGGGAATTCCTCGAAGATACCAGCAGATATCATGCTTCCAGGACACTCAAATAACATTACATGAATAAATCAATTCAAAACTATTTTTCTTGTCAAAACGGCTATAAAAATTTTGATTAAAATTAGTGGGGCAGTTCTAAAAAACTGAATGGTAACATACAGGGTACATCTACAGGATAATCTCGAGAGCAGCGCAATAATAATCAGAGATGACGACTTTTTTTCGATTTTAGTTCAGGATTTTACGTATAAATCCCATTCATATGACCGCAGATGTTAGCCCGTTCTCACAAAAATTGAAATCGCAGCCCAATAATGATGAAGATGGCTAGAAAAGGAGAAGGGGTGGATAGAAGTGAGCGGGTGCAGGGATTAAGGCGCTGGCCTTGGTCAAAGGCGGCCATTTCCCCACTGAAAGAATAGGCCCATTGGGAAGCCAGGCCCAGTCACTAAGCTGCCCTCAACATACGGAATCAGCTGATTCTAATCACTTTTAGATTATCAATTGCGTTGTTGTTGGCTCCAGTTTTGATTTTCTACTTTCCAGAGGAAGTGAAGAACTCGTAGTGCACACAGTTCTATTTTCATTATAGACGAATATGCTTTGTCCATATTTGCATTAGAGAAAGTAGCCACCCTCAGGGCTCATCATCTCCACTTCCTAAGTGGTGCCCATTCACTCTATTTTCTCCACCAGCGCTTCATCGCGTTGTTAATTTATTTATTATTTGATTAGGCTAATAAGTAGGGCGAATTAGTTTCTAGTTGATTCGAGTGAACTGGATTGGTGAGTGCATGTTTGTTTGATCTCTGACAAGTTCGCACATCCTGTATGACATAACAGGTCGCCGTCAAATATTGTGGTTTTCAAAAAAGAGGAGGCTGCTCCCCTTAACATTCTGACGTGTAACTTCAAACGTAATATTTTATCATTTGTGCAATTTCTCTTAACACCTAGTGAATTTAAATTCGCTTCCCTGCTGAATTTCGTGCATACTCTTTGTTTAAAGTGTGTTTCCGTTAAATTAACTCAACTAAGCCTGTCAACGTTGTTTATATTTCCTTCCAGTTACATTTCGCTGCTTTAAGGCGTAGTTATCACTTTTGCGGCCCAACTTCGCCTCAACTGTTGTCCAGAAACGCCCCGCCATGTCAAAGCCGTTGGCATCACGTTGTCTGGGGGGAATACGCGATTTCAGCGACCTACGTGAGGTTAACTGCCTCGTAACATTCAATGCGATGACCGTCTGCCTTTTGACACGACGATTCGTCGTAGGAAACTCAAAAACGAAAATATTTAATGCAAACCTGGCTTCTTCAATCTGCCTTTTTTGCTCCTCATCCAAAAGCCTCAATTCTTCTGATAGGCTCCCAGCGTCCACCCACGAGTCCCTTTTTCCATCCCGGGACTCCGTGAACTCGTCGGAAGACTCGTCCAAATCCTTAAGAAAAAGACCAAACAAAATAGTAACAATCTCAACGACAGAGACAAACGTCAATTGTCAACTGTCACAATTTAAAGAGTGTAGAAAAAAACGAGGACTCACCTCGACGACGTTCTGGGATAAATTGACAACCAAAGACTCCGACAGTTCCTCCATTTCTCGGGACATATCAAACAACGAGTCAACATTCCACGTACAAACTGTTATTTGTTGTTATACGACTAATCAAATTTAAATTGCGCGAAAGAAATAACATTCTCGTCGACGGAAAATCGCACTTGTCGCGGATTCTACTCCCCGGAGAACACGAAGCTATCGCTAATTCAAATACTTAAATTGCACATCAGTCAAAATTTACTCGCACCATATTGGTGTAAAATACTCAATTCAATTGAACGTGATTTGATAGAACTTATCAGAGCTCTGACGCTCTTATCGCCAGCCACGGCCTTTTGAATAACCGCCACGCGCACAACACTTTTTTTATGAACTCAATTCAAAATAACCGATTAAAAAGTTGTAAACTTATAACATTGCTTTTTATATTAAATAACTAGTGAGAAGCATCACGCAACATTCCCAAGCCCCGTTACGAAAATATAATTCACGATAAATCGAGAAAGTGAAATTTGCCGAACATTGAATTTCCACAATATTCATCAAACATGTAGGGTGCTCTCAGGTACTATCAACTACATTTTCTTCTTCATGGAAATGCTCTAACCTGCTGTACAGCCCTCATACAAAGGGTGTTAAATTTGTTAACCTTCGTACAATTCTGCAGTTCATTTCTCATCGAAGTTGTCAAATAATTTTGATTTATTCAGAGTGAGTACTGAACCTGCGCAAAATATAAAATAAAAGTGCAGCACAGTAGAGGGGGATGAAGAGATGGAAAAAAACGTAATATTCTACACTGCATTGAGAGTATAATGAGGAGAAAAACGCCGCAATTATTACACACTGACTTAACGGCCAGACGATGATGTCTTTACATCGAAAGCGCTTGCCCACAGTAACTCACAAGCCAGAGGAGACGGACTCACCTAACAGGTACGTTAACTTTAGTATTACACAATAGTTTATTATGTTCTTGCATGGCATGATTGTGACCTTGTTTCAATCCAACGTCGAAAATATTAAGAATACAACATGGCAACATCAACAATCTGAGAATGACAATCCAAACTGAATCTGATGATCCAGCTTGATACCCTCACACCTCCGAGACTCATCCCATTCTAAATAAGGGTCGAAAAATGCTTGTGAACAATACTAAACATGACTTGACTACAGTAGAACAACAAAAAAAACATCTTCTAGGTGACGCTAGGAAATAGGCAGGACGTGACGAGTCGAACTGACAGGTGGTTCGAGTAAGACCAGAGGCACTGCAGGAAATGAGCGCAGACTGAGGAGAAACGATAACTTTCGCTATATTAACCTGCGAGTTCCTTCAGAGATACAGGCACTTGAAACCAGCGGAAGCTGAACAGATGTCCACGAATGGACCCCTGACCGAAACGAACGAGGCACTCCTATATCCGCGTATTCGCCACATGTGACCGAAATAAGTTGTTTAGACGAGGGGCAAGAGATGTCGTAGTAGGGAGACGAGACAGGGCAGAGCTGGTGCAGATGGAATCCAATCCACAGTATCAGACCTACAGGAGAACGCCTGAACGTTTTTGCTTCGCCTCGATAACCAGTCAATAGAACGCTAGCCACTCACTTATTGCCAATAAGCAGCAGTTCTCCAAGGGTTTAGGTGGAAAGTCACTGGGGCACTTCATGTGGGTTTATGCAGAACCAGCAGTATCTAACCTTCCAGAAGGTAATAAAACGTTGGCAGGTGTCCTCTGAGGAGGAGGGAAAGTCCAACTCTCCTTACTGAGGAATCGTCTTTCACCAAGAGATGGACATTCTCTGAACCATGGATGTTGCAGCTGTGTGGGACGAAGACGTACAATTCACAGAAGGTTTGTACGTCAGAGACATTGTGAGGTTTATTTGCCATGCTTAATTCAATACTACCACCACAAACATGGGCACCCTTTTGGACCTTTAATCAAAATTCTCTCTCTCTCTCTCTCTCTCTCCTCAAGATTAGGTTCGTCTTTGTTGGGTGGACAGCAACGCCCTAAGCTGCAGTAGTATTCATGAGTGCCTGGGGTGCACTTCATTAAGGGCGGAGTGGTGTACCGGGACGAACCAAACCCTTCCATTCAGCAGAGGCTTGTCCGGGGCATTTGCGCTGACTGGGCACCTCAAATGCTCCGATTCGCTTGAGACTTTGCTGCCGTTAGTTGTAACTGAGCCGGTTCCCTCGTCGCCCGCGCTCCCGTTCGCTCCCACCCAGTTTCCTGTTTGTGGTGGTTAAACAGACCCCCCGAATGTGATCGAGAATAAAACTCTGTGTTCCAATTGCATTCGGTTTATATTGTTCTAACTCCCCGACTCTCTTAGTGCGGTATCGCTTCAGTATTAATCCCCCAACTTGTGGCGTAAACAAAAAAAAATTAGCGACGTTATTGAAGAATCTTTGAGTCGCGGTTTCGGATGGGCAAAACTGGACCTTATTCTTACCGTTGTTGCTTATCGCTCTACCGTTTGCGCTTATCGCCGCCTCACATCGGGATCCCCTGCTCGGCTCCGTCTCGAGTCGTGAGGTTCTTCTTGTTTCGTCCGGCAGTCTGCGTTTAGTTTGCATGAACGACTTTCGTCCTGATTCCCGCACCACTACAGAGTCAAGAATTTTTGTTTGAAGTTTTTGAAGCAATTAACGTACCGTTCTCATGCGGACCCAAAACTGCATCGAGATCAGAAGCAGAAACTGTGCCAGGTCAACCCCAACCTCCAGAAGGGTTCTCTTAATCTCGCCCATCTCGTCCATTCAGAGAAGTTTTCTTCCTTTTTTTTGTTTGTAATGAGCTCAGTTAGGAGAAGAATTAGTTAATTTTTAGTTATTTATTTGTGCTGTAGCCCTGAGATTCGTTTATTTATTTATTATAACTTTTTTTATATTCAATAGAAATTTTATTTTATCGTGGGTTCATCCCCTTAAATTTATCTGCATTCACAGCACAGTATAAATAAATGGCGCCCAACGTAAAGTGAAGCGTAACGTCCCGATTTTGAGTTGTTTTGTTTGTTCGTAAAGAACTGATAGCGGAACGTGAGGAATTGTACAGTACCGTTCAGCACATTCATGATGTTAGTCAAAAGGTTACCAGTGATAATATTCGTTCATTTCTTCCTAAGTATGAACGCTTACAGAAAATTGAAGATAAACTAGATGGTTTAAACGCCAGAATTAGATCTTTTAATGCCTCTGTTTCGTCTGATAAGTCGAAAATCGGAATTTCTCAAGCAAATATAAGTTTTATCGATCTTATTGATACAGTCAGGGCAAATTATCTCAAAGTTGCTAGTGTAAGCTATATGTCTTCTAATCCAAACATCAATTCTGAACCCAGTACCTCCCATTCTTCACAGTTACCGCGTATAAACCTGAACACCTTTTTCAGGTAGGATCGATGAGTGGTTAAGCTACTACGCACTCTTTGAGTCACTCGTACATCTCGACCATAGTATCCCTCCTGTCAAAAACTTCAGTACCTTAGGTCCAGCCTCAGAGGAGATGCACTAGCTGTTGTTGCTAGTTTTCCCTTAACGGGCCCTAGTTACCAACTGGCTCTCGACGCCCTCAAAGCTCGATATGACAATAAGCGCCGGTTTGCTAGTCACCTAGTCACGAGCATTCTTGACTTCAGGCCTATTCGGGAACAGTCATTACTTGAACTTCAGAGATTCGTGAGTGTACACCAATATAATTTTGACTGCCTCACTTCTCTGAATCTTGTAGATGCCTATGATTTTCTCAAACTCCAAATCTCTCTTAGTCACCTAGATCCAGCCACTCGTAGAGACTTCGAAGATAGACACTCTAGTGACAAGATTCCCTCATACGATCAGCTCATTACGCATGTCACCAACTGTTTACGTAGGGAAGAGCTTATTTCCTCTGAAAATAAAAGTAAAGGTCCTTCAGAATAAATCTAATTCCGGGATCAGCAGAAAGGCAGTTCAACCGTTTCTAAGAATCCAAATAAAGTCGAACTGTATAATGTGAGTTCGTTAAAGAAGACCCTGCCGATGGAGATCGCTAATGATCCACACCAGTCTGGGAAGAGTACACCTGTTCCTGTCACTTCTCAAACAGACTCTTCTTCATACGCTGTCACTCCAGTGGTTTGTTGGAATTGCGAAGGTTCACATGTGTTTTCTGCTTGCACCTTGCCCCGAAAGAAGTTCTGCTATCGCTGTGGGTACAAAGAGGTGAATATATTCTCGTGTCCCAACTGTAGCTTGAAGGAAAAAAAACGAGCAAGGGAACCAGTCTTAGGGGTCTCTCAACTTCCCTTGCCGTTTGTAGATCCTACACATCAGAACCAGACTCATCGTTATTGCCTTCTGCCACTCCATTCCTCCCCTGCTTCGTTCCGCTGTGGTTACCTATCGCCTCACATCCTGGTTCAGAAGTGCCATCGGCTCTCGTGGAGGCAAGCTCACCGAAGTACCGTCTCTTCATACAATCAACTCTGGCTTAAATCTTGATGTGTCTTCAGATCTGCTGATTTTACCGCTGCTTTATCAACCAATGGGTTGTCGAACTCGGGTCAGTTTCCTGTACCGAGAATCATATTAACGTTCCTGCTCTGTGTGACACTGGCTCACGCCTCTCATTCATTGGAGATATAGGTTTACAGCTATTGGGTATTGGACAAAGCCTCCCTTCAAGTGAGAAGACCGACCCATTCATCGTCCAAATGGCAAATGGAGCTCACGTTACTGTCTCCAGTTGTTTCCGCTTTAATTTTCTAATTGGTAATCGAACTATACCCTGTCTTTTGTACTATTTGTGCTCGCTATCATTTCCAGTAGTGATTGGTATAATAGGAAGTTTTATAAAGTCCAAAGTTCCCCGGAACTGCACCCAGAATGGAAAGTAGAGGGACACAATTTGTTCTATTTTCGCAAATCGTTTTTGAAGGAAGAAATTGAAAATCCTAGTGAGGACTGGAAGCTCGTGGTACCTTGGGTTTTGAGAGCCGCCATTCTCCGCGAGTGTCACGACAATCCCCAAGCAGGTCATCTTGGGATTGCGAAAACTCATTGGCGCATAGGACGTCAGTATTATTGGCCTGGAATGTACCAAGATATTGTCCGTTATGTACAGCGTTGTGATCTTTGTCAGCGTGTGAAGCCATCCAACTCGCCACCTCGAGGGCTAATGTTTCACGCTATCTAACAACTCCTTGGCACACAGTGTCGACGGACATTATGGGTCCATTCCTCCAGGATTCTGCAGGAAACAAGTATCTCCTTGTCTTCGAGGATATTTTTACTAAGTGGGTGGAATTAGTACCCATACGGAATGCTACCTCTTCCACTATTTTGAATAAATTTAGATCAGTCATCCTAAATCGTTTCGGCACCCCATTCATGCTCATTTCAGATAACGCTTCCAACTTTGTAAGCTCTTCAGTTCAAGCCCTGGCAGAAGCAAATGGTATCCAGCATCGTACTACCCCATTGTATCACTGTCAAGCTAACCCAACTGAAAGGGCAAACAGAAACATCAGGCAACTCATGACTACATATTTGGACAAAGAAAAACATACCAAGTGGGATAACTACATTGGTGAACTGCAATTCGCTCTTAACAGTGTAGTCCACGGTGCTGCAAATACTCCGCCTGCATTTTGAATTTTGGAAGAGAGCTAACTCCAGTCCACTCCTTATCGCAGAAAGTCTCATGTACCTCCTCAAATGGTCTCGTTCAAACTGACCTTGCTGACGCAGCAGGAGCTTGGGCTGAGAGGATGATGAAGCTCAAAGAGCTGAATCATCTGGTTGAGCTTGCATCTTCTGAAGGCGAGTACCAGTCAAGTCAGCGCTACAATCTGCGGCGTTGCTCAGATCGCTTTAGAGTTGGAGATCAAGTACTTAGGAAGACATTCTCACTCTCATCTGCTGCCGATAGAGTGGCAGCCAAACTCAACCCTAAGTTTGAGGGACCCTTCACCGTATCTTCAGTAAGTGCCAGGTGGGACATGTGAACTTCAGGATAAGGATGGGAAAAATGCTGGATTATGGCATCCCTCCAAAGCTGAAACGATATATTTCCCCACCTCAACCGCTGGAGAGGGGTTTGTGGCGTAAACAACAAAAAATTAGCGACGTAAATTGAAGAATGTTTGAGTCGCGGTTTCGGATGGGCAAAACTGGACCTTATTCTTTCCGTTGTTGCTTATTGCTCTACCGTTTTGCGCTTATCGCCACCTCACATCGGGATCCCCTGCTCAGCTCCGCCTCGAGTTGTGAGGTTCTTCTTGTTTCGTCCGGCAGTCCGGCAGTCTGCGTTTAGTTTGCATGAACGACTTTCGTCCTGATTCCCGTACCACTACGGAGTCGAGAATTTCTTCTTTTCCTGTTTTTGAAGCAATTAACGTACCGTTCTCGTACCGGACCCAAAACTGCATCGAGATCAGAAGCAGAAATTGTGCCAGGTCAACCCCAACCTCCAGAAGGGTTCTCTTAATCTCGCCCATCTCGTCCATTCAGAGAAGTTTTCTTCCTTTTTTTTTGTTTGTAATGAGCTCAGTTAGGAGAAGAATTAGTTAATTTTTAGTTATTTATTTGTGCTGTAGCCCTGAGATTCGTTTATTTATTTATTATAACTTTTTTTATATTCAATAGAAATTTTATTTTATCGTGGGTTCATCCCCTTAAATTTATCTGCATTCACAGCACAGTATAAACTGTAACAAATGTATACAGTTTCTTTAGTACCCTCACTAAGTGAAATATATTCAGCCTCAGTACAGGATAAGGAAACAGTGCACTGTTTTCTACTTTCCCATGATGCTGCCTCGTTACTCAAAATATGCACAAAACCTGAATTGGATTTTCTATCTGAACAATCATTCCCTAGTCTGCCCCTCCATTTGATTAAGAAAATTCTATACCTAGAGTTTTAGTTCCCTGAAGGTAACACGCAAGTCTTGTTTTGTTGCGTTTTGTTATTGAGTTTTATTGAAGCAATTATTAAAGTGTCTGAGATATGAGGCTCCATAAGAAATGTCAGGATAACAACTAACAGAGATACATCAAAGATCCTGCAAGTTCTTAATATGGAGTATTTAGTTCTTAAATGTCAATTTGTCCTCCTTTTTCTAATTTAATATTGGTGTCTAAAGGTGTTCCGACTGGATTTGCATTTAGCATATCAAATTTATCAAGAATATTCAATATGAACTGCTCATTACTCAATTTCAAAGTATTTTGCTCTACATTTCTTTCAATTTTCATTCCAAGAACATGCGTCGCACTTTCCAAGTCCTTGACTTCAAAATTTGACTTGAGTTCGTTTTTAAGAACTTTACATTCATTGTAGTCATTGTAAAAAATTAAAAAATTATCGACATGAAGAGCAATGTATGTGACAGATTTGCCTTTGATTTTATAGAAAAAACATGGTTCACGCTTCAATAGGCAGATTTTATTTTCTGAACCTGGATGAACAAAACGCTGAGGCTGAGACATATATATTCACCGTGCAAAAAGGCACATTTGACATCTAAATGGTCAATTTTTAAATTTAATACAACACTATAACCTACCCTATTCGTGAAAAGAGTATTAATTTTCCATCTAGTTTTTACGAATAAAAGAAATCTAGGCGAGTTTTAGCAGATTGGACGGGGGGCAGTTAGGCCATAGTGAGCGAAGAAGAATGTTATATAATCTAGAAATATTATTGACATTATAATTATTACTGGATAAACATAAATTGTCGGTACTTGAGTAACTTGCTAAATATAGTCATCTACATATGGCATTGGGTATAACCTGCCTTCCCCCTCAGTCTAGGCATTGTAAGAGATCTATTTGTCGAATATACGTAAGATTCTTGCCTAACCTTGCATCTCATTTCCTTGTTAATCACAACCTGGAGTCTTGTTAATCACTCCACCTTGTTTCTCAAACGTTGTTTAAGTTACCAGAAGAATTAAGAACTTTACTTTCATCTCCCGTTTATTTATAATTCGTTTGTACGTTAGAATCGACTTAGTTTTCGATTCTCAATTGTTCTATTGTTTCTTTTGTATTATTTCGGTTAGTGGATATTAACCCTAAGGGCCGCGTTCACCAACTGCGTTGATCTCGTTTAGAGACGATTAACAGCACCTAACCCACTCCCGCCACAAAAACGGTGTCCACCAGACTAGGTTAAGCTCTAGCCCTGATCAAGCGCTAACCCCAAAAAATTGTGCGTTTTGGCCCGGTTAGCTCTTATCTCTCATTATCATGTTCTGATATTTGTCCGCCATTACCTCGCACTGTCGAATATTCGCTTCTATTATCGTGAATAATTTACGTATATTTTGGAATAATGATAATAAACAAAGATACTGTTTACTGGTGCGCAGTTATTTCAGTTGCTATTCCACTACGATGATAATCTAATATGTTGGGTTATGGTCATCTCACCCGGCGCCTCAAATGGCTATGAGCAGGGTCCGACGACTTCTAGAAGTATGAATTTAAATTCTGTTGCGAACAAAAGTATTACGATCGTCGAAAACAAGTTCGACAACTTCGATCACTTTACAAGACGTCAAAATACAACAGAGAAGATGAGTGAGGGAGAAACGTCAACAACAGAGAAGGTGATTGTGGGAGGAACCTCAACAACTACATCCACACGAGGTGTTGTTGTTGTCGAGAAGATATCGCGATAAGTTGTACGTGATCGAGTGAATGCGTTTTGTGTTTTATTGTGCGAGAAAATGCAATCAGCTCCTGCGCCAAAACGAAAAAAGGGGCCGCGAAAGCGACCGCTCAAACGTTCGTTCAACGAATTGAAAGTCGACGGAGAAGAACGACTTCGTTTAGAGCGAGCAACCGTCGGCGACGGTGCGGATCTTCTCAAGAGTTTCATCGTCGACGACAACGACCCGGTCGTCAAAGCGGTCGATCGCAAACCCGCGTGGGTCGACGCCGACGACAAGCGACTCAAGACCGTCGAAGACATCCGCGACGCCGTCGGGGTCTTCACAAAACCCGCGGAGCTCCGCGACAATAAGTCGAATTATCAAAAGTACTTGAAGAAAAAATTCGTCGACGTCTACGGAGAGCCTTCTTGGTCCGTTTTAGGGCGGAAAGTCGAGGACGACGACGACCCGGACGTCGCCGTTCTCCGAACCGGCGGTAAATTGCTCGAAAAACCGACGTATTTAACGAAAGGGGTCGTTGAGATCAAAATGATGCCGAATTTGAACAGTTCGACGAAAATCGAAGGGCCGATAGTGAAAACTGTGCGATTTCACCCGACGACCTCCGTCGCTTTGGTGTCCGGTTTGGGCTCGGTCGCTTCACTTTTCCAAGTCGACGGCTCGAAAAATAACAAACTCACTTCCGTCCGTTTCGAGAGGTTCCCGATTAGATGTTCGAGATTCGCGGAAAACGGCAACGAATTTATCGTCGGCTCCAACTTACATTCTCATTTTTTCGTTTACGACATGTTGGCCGGAGCCTCGATCAAAATCCCCGTTCATCGCAACATGTGGATGTCGAACATGAAAAAATTCGAAGTGTCGCCGGACGGTAAATTTATCGCCGTCGCCGGGAGATTGGGGGAAATTCATTTGTTGACGGCGACGTCCAAAGAGTGGGTCGGCACTCTGTTGGCGAACGGGAGCGTCGAAGCTTTGTGTTTCAGCCCGGACGGTAAGTATTTGTACGCGTACGGCGACATCGGAATAGTTCACGTTTACGATCTTTCCGATCGCCGTCTCTGTCATCAATTTCACGACGAAGGTTCGATCAAAGGCGTCTCGTTGACGGCCTCCCCGTGCGGCTCTTTGATCGCCGCCGGCTCCTCTTCCGGTTACGTCAATTTATACGAAACCCGCGAGGCTCACGCTCAAGTTCGTCCGCCGCCGACGAAGGCGTTCAAGAATTTGGTCACCTCCGCGACCTCCGTTTGTTTTAACCACTCGTCCCAAATACTTGGACTAGCGTCGGACGAAAAGGAAAACGCCGTCAAACTTGTACACGTCCCGTCGATGACTGTTTTCTCGAATTTCCCCAGCAGCCACCACCAATTGGGGCGCGTTCAGGACCTCAGTTTCTCCCCCCACAGCGGCTACTTGTCCTTCGTCAACAACAAATCCACGGCTTACCTCTTCAGACTTAGACATTTCGGAAATTATTGAACGAGTTTGTTGCCATTAAAACGTATTTTGTTAAGTTTGGTCTACGAGTTGTGTTTTTTTACGTTCCTTGGCTCTACGAAGTAGGAAGGAAAGTTATATAATCGGCCGACAACAAGAGTTCTCTTTAGATCTTCACGACCCTACTGAGTCCGAAAAGCACAGAATAGTGCCATCTGCTGTGTGGCTGGTCTTGGATTCGTTCAGGATCAGCTGCAGTGATGTGACGTGGTGACTCCATCTGCCCCCAAGCCCATTAAGCCTTTGGACTTTGGAGCTTCCAACTCCCGCTCTTTGGCGAGGATGGAGTGTGCTTTGGGTGGCATTTGTGTGGCGCCACTGCCTCTAGTGATGAGGGGTACAAGAGAATCGTAACTTTGTGGATGCTCGCTATCGTGCCCATAGTAACCAGTTTGAGTATCTGAATCATGCGGTACAGGTGTGTCTATGTCATGGCGCAGGTTGCTGGTACATTGTCGTCTGAGAGGTGGAAAGTGGAAAGAGAGTGGAACTACCGGGTTGTTTCTGGACATTGTCACCATTGCTCCTGACCAGTCTCCAGTGATCCTGGATGTCCACGTAGTATCCGGCAGCTGGGATCTTGAGCCAACTTGGCTGCCAAGGGGCGCAAATAAGACAGGATGGATATTCGTATTACAGTGTCTCGAATCTGCCCCCTGCAGGTGGTCGTAGAGCATCATAAAGGATGAGGGTGCAGCGCCAGTGTGTCCAGAAGTTGTGGAGGAGACTTGCGCCTGAGATGCTGGAGAGTGCAGGGGATGGGAAAGTTACTCTTTAGGGGTTTGTCGGGTTTTGGGAGCCCCTTGTGAGTCTCACAACCACATCCTGGAAGAGATTGATGTCCCATGCTCCTTCCAGGGAATCCTTGACCAGCGTTATAAGTTTCCTGGCCCTGGGGGACCAAAACACGTAAGTAACTCCACTTCAGCTGGACCTGATTTCGCTCAGCACATGGAATATAGCCCCGAAGGCTGTTAAGTAGCCAGTTCTTAACCTAGTTCTCTTCATGAGAAAACCTCCTGCTGGGGAAACAAAAAAGTGTCTGCTGCAAACTGACTGCTATACCAAATCAGCTCAACCTTCCTGGAGATTCCCGTGGAACGCCAAAATAAGGGTATGAGCAAACTCTGCCCAAAACTGACTATAGCTGTCATAGTGCTCAAAACATTAAATATTTTTCTTCTCAATAACGGCTTTAAAGATTTCGATTACACGTCTTGTATAGACAGCTTCAAATGACACGACAATACTAAATAAGTCTCATCCGTGGGAAAATGGCGAGAGCAGCACAATAAATTTCCGAACATTTCCACCAAAATCGATTTCAGGTTGTACTTCAACTTAGAACCTATAGGACGAGCGTTTGATCATGCTCATAAGAATCGTAGGAACTATCAACCACCACCGATTCAATTATTACCATTTCTCATAGTTTTACCCATTTACAGTGACCATTATGGCAGAAAGACGTCGCTGAAGTGGGAGCACCACCGTAAAGTTGTTTGACAACGTTCGAACGAACATTGAATAAGCGGAGAAAGCAACGAAAACCATTGAATTTTACGTAGAGCTAAGGAAAAATGGGCGTGATGCGTCGTACATGATATTTCGATAGAACTGTGATTGGGAGCAAGTGCCTCAGATATCTATGCCCAGATCGGTCGAATGAGGGAACCTCCTGAGAATCACTGGAACGATGTGTACATGTCATTTAGCAGGGGTCGGCAACCATTTGATATAGTAGGGCCACAAACTTCAGCCAGTCAGTGTGGCCCCCGCGTATTATTACTTTCCTTGGCTCTTACAAAGTAGAAACGAAAGTCGTGTGATTGGCTGAAAAACAAATTTTGAAGTTTCTTCAGAGCATTACGTTTCAGACCCTACTGCGTCTGTATTTGGGGAAATGGTCTGTGTGTGGGGTTCTGTTGAGATGAGCGGTGGTGCTGAGTGCTGAGGAGATGCGTCGGCTGGGTGTGTCAACAGGCGTTCTATGTGGTATCACCACCCGTGTGTTGCTCGGGTCGTACCTTAACTGGTGGTTGCTCTATCTATGGAACATCCTCTAATACTTCTTTCCTTCCCCATCTCAATCCTTATATCCCTAGAGCTGGCGTAGGGTAGTCTGCGTGCCCTCCCTATTTCCTTAATTATTATTTATTTATTTTCTCCTTTTTGGGTGCCTCCGTCCCATTTACAGTGCTTTGGAAATTAGTTGGAACGTGTTAGTGTGTTATGTGAAGATTCGCTCATGTTGGGGATCTAGGATTTTTCAAAATGTTAATTCTTTTCAGTTCCATTTGATTATTAATCTTTTTCGGGTACCTTCCCATTAACACGTTCAATGCAGTTTCTCATCCGGTATCTCATTCCAAACTTGATCCGTCTAACTTTGCAAATATTGGCCCCAAGTAGCAGTTTCACTTTATTTGTCTAAAGGGTCGCGAAAAAACTGTGATTTCCAGTTTTTAGTTTCCTTAGCTCTACAAAGTAAGCTAGTTAGCTGAAAGTACTACGTAAGTTTGATCGATCTAGACCCGCCTTTCAGAAAATTGGAGAACCGATAAATTAATATTCGACAAATCTCCTTTTCCGAGTTAACTTGGCTTATATTTCCGTTCAACATACCTATACAGAAATAATTACTAAGAACAAAATGTGGGTTTGGGTGGCTGAAAGACACTGTAAGATCTATCTCATCTGGTGAAACAGTTACCCTGGAATTTACGGAAATGTTCGAAAAAACGTTATTTTTGACACATTTTGATTTTTATCTCTGTTCAATGGACCGTCACAGGAACATTTATTGAAAACAATATGTAGGTATTAACTATTTGAAAACATCCTGAGAGTTTGGTCGAGATCGTTTCAGCGGTTTTGCCAAAAAGCGTAAAAAACCTTTTTTTGCTTAATAGCCCTATATCTCCGTTCACCGTGATTTCATGAAGATACGTATGGAGAAGAAAAGTTGACTAGTAGAAGATAATTTCAAAGTTTAATCAAAATAAGCCGTTTTCGAGAAAAATGTGAAAAACCCTAGTTTTTGGTACATTTTTGTCCCCCACCCCCTTCCCACCGACAGAAATCGCCCATAACCTTATTTGGGTGTCTACAAAAAATAACTAACAAAACTAAAAAATAACCAGCTCAATCAGATCAGCCGTTCTCCCGCAAATCGAACTACAGACACACACACACACGGACCACGCGCCGAAATTAGGTATTTTAGACTCAGTAGGCCTCAAAACGTAAAGATCTGAAGAAAACTCGGAAGAATTTTTTTTTGACACGATTACTATACATTCCTTTCCCTTTGGAGTAGCGGAAAGTAAAAACCCTGCAAATTATTACACAACGGTTTATTATTCGGATAATCAGCTTGACCTAGCATTAATGCTCCGAGACCCATCCTGTCCGATTCAGCATCGAAAAATATCATAATGAACCCCAAAAAAAGGTCGAAAAGAACTGAATTGTAATATTAAAATAAACAAAAAAAAACCAAAGTATCTAGAAAAAACTGAATTTTAATATGAAAACATGCACGCTAAATACTAATATCAAAATTTAACCAAAAATCTATGAAAAAAACATAATGAGAATGAAACGAAAGAATCTAAAAAAATTGAATCGTATTAAAACCAAAACGTCGGGGAAATTGGAACGGGGGCGCTCGAAGCGAACCCGTGGAGAGGCGGCGTCGTTGGGAGGGAAGCGACCCGCCTCGAGAGAAGCGAGCCGCCTCGAGAGTGGTTGGTTTTTTAAAGAGACGGGCGGGGCGGGAGGAATTCAAACGACGAAACGCTTGTAGCTCCAGCGTTGTACTGCGTTTCGTTAATTTTTTTAACCGTTTTTTGCCCATTACAACCACGGGCTTCGTCCGATCGGATTGCCGAGATGGCGGGCACAACTAGATACCAAATCGGATTTTTGGGCGAAAGAACGAATTTTTTAGACCACGTTAAAGGCACAAAACGGCCCGGACGGCGGACAGGGGACGGGGGACGGCGGACGGACATTGCAAATTTGGAATCTCCATGTCTTGAAACGTAAAGTATCAAATTTTGAGGGGGGGTTGTAAAAAAATTTTCGTGACCGAAAACATAGGGTTATTATTCAGAATGAATAATAAACCAAAACAAAATGTGTGTGTATGTGAACGATTTTTAGTGAAAAAGACAGAACCATATCAGCTCAAACTTGAAATCTAGCCCGCAGGTTACCATGGGACGCCAAAATAAGGGTATGAGTAAAATCCACCGAAAGTTAACATTAGTTATCATAGTGATCAAACCGCCAAATATTTTTTTTCTCAAAAACGGCTCGTACGATTTTGACTATATTTTTTATATTGATAGCTCTCAATAAGACAACTATACCCTACAATCCACATTCGTGGGAAAATGACGAGAACAGCACAATAAATTACCAAACTTTTTCGACGAAAATCGATTTTAGCGCGATGTTTTTCTTATAAACTCGACTGAAATGTTACTACAGTTTCAAAAAAAAGTTGGTGTAGTAGTTCAAACCAATACCCATAGAGTGAGCGTTTAAAAACGCTTACAAGATGTGCGTGGGTCACAACAGAAATTCCGGAATTTCAACTGCCATCGTTTCGCTTACTACCATTTCTAAAAGTATTTACCCGATAACTCTGTAAAAGTGATTACTATCCTCTTCAAAAAACTGTCATGTGTCTACAGCCTTATTAATTCAGCACAATAAATCCGGAACTTTGAGGGCTACCGCTTGCTGCCACCGTGAAGTGATTGACCGAGTTCAAATGAACTGGGTGATTAATGAATTGAGTTAGTAGAAAAAGCCATGAATTGACGTAGAGCCAGGAAAGCTGTGTTCTATCAGTACATGCTCTGCCAACAACTGCTTCGCCTCGCAGAATCTGCAACTCTACACTTCTGACCCTAACGAAGTGGTCCCTCAGTGGTCACATACCATCCGTTTCTCTCTCCAGACTGAGGATCGCTGTGCTTCAATCCCTGGGGAGTTTGATAAACGAAACCTTGACTGCCTTTGGCCTGGCACATCCCACCAATAGCACTTCTCAATCCACTTGCCAACTTGGCTCTTGGTGGTCCCTACGAATGGCTCAGGCCCCCTCTCCTCATTCCCTTCTATTTCTGTATAACCTCGCACCCAACACAGTGTCAATGCGTTCTCCAAGGTCGTCAGACCAGTCAGGCATTCCCAAAACCAGCATGACGTGATGGTGTAGGGCCTTCAGTGAAACCTGACTGTCCGACATGATACATATTCTTTTCCGTTTCAGACCCTTGCGCACTAGGTGCTGCACACACACCATCGCCGTGAAGAGCTCTGCCTGGCCCGTCCAGTGGTCCCATCTGGATCTTTCACGAATTCTACAACTATCATACATGAAGATTGTTCTTACATCATTACACGATTCATCGGTCTGTAATTAGAATACCGCTCGATCAGAAACGCACTACGAAGCGACCATGTCCATAATGTGACGAGGTCGCACTAATCGCCGTACTTTCGGCCGTGTAAAGCCTTCTACAACGAAGGGGTTGAAATGGTCTTCGTCGCGTTGCATGGAGTAATAGGGCGATCCACTATGACTCCCAGATATTTGTAGGATTGCGTAGTAGGGACGATAAGAGTCTGTTAGTTGTGGATCGTCCTGATTTTATCAATCCCCGCATCCTGACTAATAGAGCAAATATAACTGTCTCGAATCAGATTCTGAGCTTAACTTTTCATTTCAGACTCCGCCTATTTTTGTTCGGCGATTCCTTACGACACGAGATAAAATCGCCTTTTGAAACGGCCGGATCTGGCGAACATCGATAGATAAAATTGTTCTTATCTGAGAGGCCTGAAATCCGTACGCAGGATTTCTCGGATTAGTAGTTTTCATCTGCCGAAACCTTCGGCGGCCATGTCCTGCGAATTTGAGCCAGCGAATTGATTCGAAGACATTTTTCGTTTCGTTCGGAAGGACTTGGCGATGGACGGTAATCGGAACAACTTCAAATTGGGAACTCAGGCAAGATCCAACGAGCGGAGGGATTTGGTGTTCAAATTTCTCGTCATCGGAGATTACGGCGTCGGTGAGGGCCTCATTGGATTTTGTTTGTCATTATGTTCATGTTCAATGCGTCAATGGTGCATGACTCCCTGGGACCGTCCTCTCAATAATTTGTGGGACTTTCTCGTTGAGTAACTTTGAGGCGTGACTTCCGTTCAGTCGAAGTTGGTAAATCGAGTAAAAAATATCAGGTGCGCCGCATCGCACAACTTTCCTTAGCTCTATTTCAATTCACCTGCGTTCATGACTCAATTTATTTTTCACTCGGTTCATTCAGAGCTTATCGGTGCCAGAAAGCGGTAGCGCTTACATTTCCGGAATTTATTGTGCCGCCCGTACTCATGCCCTGACCATCGTTGAGCAACTTGAACACAGAGAATATAATGGAGCAGTAAACAGGGGTTTTTTTTTAAAAAGGATAGTTATCATTCTTCCAAAATTATCGGGTAAAAACTTATAAAAATGGTAGTAGGTAAACTCCAGTATTTCTGAAGTAGGCCCTGTATATCTTATGAGCTCACCGTATAGGTATTTGTTCAAACTACCTCTCCAATTCGTTTGAAGATTCTAGTAACATTCCAGCGGACTTTATAATGAAAAAAAAAACGTTAAAATCGATTTTCGTCGGAATTTTCGGTAATTTATTGTGCTGCTCTCGTCATTTTCCGAAGAACTGAGATCGTTAGCAAACGAGGGAAGAGGGCTTGTGATTGCCTCTTATTGATGTACAACGTTATCAATACAGTTGTTAAGAAATCGAAAAACAAGTCGGGGATTCGATATACAAATATCTGGTGCGTTGCAACACACAACTTTCCTTAGCTCTACGTCAATTCACTTTGTACATGGCTTTGTCTACTTACTCAATTCATTTACCACTCAGTTCCTTTGAACTTTGTCAAACAACACGTCACAGCAGCAGGAAGCGGTAGCGCCTAGAGTTCTGAAATTTATTGTGCTGCTCATACTCATTTCAGGACCATTATTGAGCAATTGGTACACAGATAACTAATTAGGCTGTAAACACAAATTTTTTGAAGAGGGATAATTAATTACTTTTGCAGAGTTATTGGGTAAAAACATTTAGAACTGGTAGTAAGCGAAACGGCGGTAGTTGAAATTCAGGAATTTCTGGAGTGACCCCCATGTACCTCGTGAGCGTTTTTAAACAATCACCCTTTAGATATTGGATTGGACTACAATACCAGTTTTCCTTAACTTTCTACTAACATTACAGCGGAGTTTATAAGAAAAAAACCACAGCAAAAACGCTTTTCGTCGAACATTTTGATTATTTATTGTGCTGCTCTCGTCATTTTCCCACTACTGGGAACTGTATGGTGTAATTGCCTTATTTAGAGCTATCAATATAAACAATTTAATCGAAATCGTTACAGCCGTTTTTGAGAGAACAAATTGGTGTTTTGATCACTATGATAACTATAGTTAACTTTCGGTGGATTTTGCTCATACCCTTATTTTGGCGTCCCATGGTAACCTGCGGGCGAGATATCAAGTTTGAGCTGATTTGGTAGATCGTTTTCTCTAAAAATCGTTCACAGACACACAGACCATTTTCCCAAATAGTGTTTTTCGGACTCAGGAGGGTCTGAAACGTAAAGACCTGAAGAAAACTCTTAAAAAAATTTTTTCAGCCGATACCATAACTTTCCTTTCTACTTTGTAGAGCCAAGGAAAGTAAATAGCTGGTGCGTAACAACACGTGGCTTACCGCAACCCCCGTAAATTTGATGACCTGGCGCTGTACAAACAAATGTAGGTACTGGTTAGTTAAGAGTACACCATAAGTTTGATCCAAATCCTTACAGCTATTTTTGAGAAAATTGGAAAACCGATAAATTAATATTCGACGAAACCTCGTTTTTCGAGCTATCATGGCTTATATCTCCGTTCAGCCGATAAATACAGAAATAATCACGGAAAACAAAATGTGAGTATAGGTTCCTAGAAGACACTCCGTAAGATTGATCAAATGCAGTGAAGTAATTACTCGGGAAATTACGAATATGTAAAAAAAAATTATTATCGACACATTTTAAGTTTTATCTCTGTTCAATGAACTGTCAGAGAACATTTATTGGAAATAATATATAGGTATTAACTATTTGAGCCCTTACGTTGTAGCAGTTTTGCCAAAAAGCGTGCAAAACCTACTTTTGCTATCTCTGTTCACCTAGTTTTCACCGAGATATTTATACAGAAATTAAAGTTGGGTACTGACAAGTATGTACAAGGTGATTTGAAAGTTTGATCAAAATCGTAATAGTTATTTTCGAGAAAAATGCGAAAAACCTCAGTTTTTGGTACATTTTCGTCCTTCACCCTATCACCTTTTCCAATTGACCGAAATAGCGCATAACCTTATTTTCGTGTCTACACAAAAACACAAAGCAAATAAACAGAAAGAACAATCGGTTGAGCCGTTCTCCTGCAAACCTGCAGGCACACACACACACACATACACACCCGGACCACGAGCGGAAATGAGATTTTTCGTATTCATTAGGCCTCAAAACGTCACACTTTTCGTGCAATACACTCCATGCCCTTTAAGTTCGCGGAAAGGCGTTTTGATCACTACGGTAACTATAGTTGCCGATTTCGCTCTAACCTCAATTTCGCCGTCCCACCACGACCTACAGGCTGAATGCAAATAGCTATGTTGAATTGTGCGTGCGTTTATTTCAATTTCGAGCTGATTTGGTTTAGCCGTTCTTTCTCAATCGCGTACACAGATTTGTACAGACCATTTTCCCTAGTTGTCTTTTCGGACTCGGAAGCCTTCGAAACGTTAAAATCCGCAGAACAAAAAGACAAAAAAAACGGACGTTCTGCGTGTTACGTAACTTTTATTTTTACATGACAAAAATAGTGGAAAAATCAAATGATACCCCGCGGGGAAATTAGCGAAAACGGTTGAGAAGCCGAGTAAATATTATTGGGAGGTTGAGTAAAATTGTTTGAAAATAATTGAAAAATCGTCAGAAAATTAAGGAAAAGTCTCTGTGAAATGGACTAAAAATCGCGAAGGAGTTAATTCCATTCCTCCCCATTAATAAGAGCCTTTTACTTATTAGTAGTTATCGTTGACCACTAGGAGAGGATGAGAACTCCCAGACGCCTCTTCAGATCGACAAAGCCCACACAATTAAGAATTGATACCGACACACTTTCGATTTCCAAAAGTAACTAGTTCCCTAATTGTTACAAAAATTGATTGTTCTAAGTACAGCGCACTGAGAATTGAAAATAGATTATTACTGCAGTGCCTTTGAATAATTTTTATAGTTTAAATTAATTAATTAATCTCTTATTTACAGGAAAAACGGCGATAGTCAGAAGATACACAGAAGGTACAAAGTACAATTCATTTCAAACTAAATAGCAAATTACGTTCAGCTATAATTTAACCATCGTTTCCTCTAACAAACTGAATGTATCACACTGTGGAGACCAGACCTCTTTGATACTAAAATCAAAAGCATAGTACCACATTCCTGTCCCTGAAAGTCTCTTTTTAGAGGAAACTAAGGACAACGCAAGGGAGTTTAATTGCACAAAAGCGGATTGCGGGGAATGAGTGAGCGGATAAACTGGCCAGGACCCGCTACAGCGTGCCAGAGCCGTTCTCACGATGCCACAACTAAAATTTGCTAAACGTATGGCGGCAGCTACGATGAACGACGAATGAATTGGGCTATTAATCTAAAGAAAATCCAACTGAAAAGACAAATAAAAATGTGCAGGCATTAGACATTTCGCGTAAATAGCCTAGGCTCCACTGCCTTCAAGCCGCATCGTCAGAAAGAATGAAGTTTGGCTTTACCCCTTTATTGCCAGAGACGATGACTACCTTCTTGCCTGTGAGTACTGGACTAGTAAGCCCTCCTTACAGCGCCTCTTTGTATCAGCTAAAATATTCCCTGTACCCAGAGCCCTACGATCCCGAAGAAGACTCCAAAAGTACAAAATCAATTTGTTTATGGTATTATGCAACGTATTTGAAAAGTGCGTAATTGGATAGGTTGGGGAAATGTTTTTTAAATTTTAATTTCTTTTATTTTTTGACGAAGCCGCAAAATTTCACTGGGTTGCCACATATTCAGAATGTAGAGCAACCCCCGGAATTGAACCCACCTCCGTTTTGCTTACTACAATTTCCCACAGTTATTACCCGATAATTTCAAAACAAAACATCAGGTGCGACGCACCACACAACTTTCCTTGGTCCTACATGCATACAGCGGTTTTGTTTGACTCAAGCAACCAATCAAACCAGTTTTTCAATTTGTTTACGACAACGTTCTACGTGAAAACTTGGACTTCCGGAATTTATTGTGCTGCTCCTATTTGTGCCCTGATTATTATCCAGCAATCAGTGTACCATTAATGAGCCAACAGCGTACAGGTGGTTGTGAAGGGATTTTGTGAAGAGAAGGATCGTGTTCTACGTTATGGAGTAGCTCCTGTCTATCTTCAATTTCAACTTTTCTGAATATTCTACTAACATTTGAGCAGAGTTTATAAGGAACAAACTGCGCTAAAATCGATTTTCGTCAAAATGTTTGGTAATTTATTGCGCCGCTGTAGTCATTTTCCTACAAATGAAAATTTTATGGTATTTTGAGGACATTTGGAGCTGCCTATACAAAACATTAAGTCATCGTTTGAGCCGTTTTTGAGAGAAAAAAATATTTAGCGTTGATCACTATAATAACTATAGTTAGTTTTGGGGGAATTTTGCTCATATCCTGTTTTCGGCGTCCCATGGTTAGCTGTGGGCTAGGTATCAAGTTTGGGCTGATTTGATTCAACTGTTTTCTGTCAATTTTGTTCATAGGCTGACATAGAGGCCCACTTTTCCTAACAGCATTTTTCGGACTGAGGAGGCCTTAACCCGTAAAGATGTGACCGTTCGATAAACCACCTTGCTGATCCATTATTGGTCACTGCATGAGTAGGAGCACTTCAAGAAATTCTGTAACGGGAAGTTATTATTAGGAAAATGTTTACTAAATATTGTATCTCTGGTTCCACGTCAATTTCATATTTATGTCTGCGACATTCCGGGAGTTGTAGGGAAGCATGTTAAACGTTGGTTGCCAGTTTAGAAGGGGCCTAAGTTTTTATCTATTTCACGCCTAGTGACTGGTCTGTGGACAAACGATCAAAAACGTCAGTGGCCATACTTGGAAGGGGCTGAATTTCGAAAAACTGAAAGAAGTGCCAGTTATATATTGTTCTCCTGATTGCCAATTCGTTCCGTATTGATGTCGCTATAATTGCTTAGCTTTAAAGGCCTGTGAAGGTTGTTATTTATGATCTCCTCTCACGGATTTCCATTCTGCCGATTTATTTTTTTATTTTGTAAAATACGCATATTTGATAACTTGAAAGTCACAGATAGACAAAGGTAACTAAACATTAATCCCTCAAGCCTCAAGTATTGGGTTGTGCTGTGGGAAGGAGTTTTTAAAAAAAACCAAAAGCTTCTAGATAAATTCAGAAAACGCAACGGTTCTGAAGAGCCTCGTGTCCCTGAACAGCTGACCTCCCGAAGTCCCTTCAAAGTCGGTTTCTACCGGAATTGTGCCACCACTAAGTAAAGCCAGGTTTTTGTTCAATACAGATTTATATGCCAATATTGTTTTCATTTTGTTCGCAAGAATAAGAAAGACCCCAAAGAGCTCGTTTAATGGGGCGTTTATCTTCTTATTTTTCAATATCCCGTTGAGGTAAAAGGAGGTGAAGTTTTTGCTAATTATTCATCAACTTATTACAGGGCGTAACGTCTCAACAACTCAATCGTGTTAGCACACTCAGCTAATACCGTGACATTTCGTTTTTAGGTAAATTTTCTTCCAATTACAAAATCACCGTCGGAGCGGATTTCTGCGTCAGAAGTTTGATGTGGGACGCCAGAACGCGCGTAAACCTTCAACTGTGGTGAGTTTTAAAAAATCGAATTTTTGAGGCATTGAGAGAAATTCTGGTGAGATAGTTGATCCAGGGGCGATATTATTGATCAAGCTAAGCTTTATTATTATTAATTAAATTATTTGACATCCCCATTCAATGTTCAAGCCGTTTTTGCTTGTCAATTCAGTGCTATGTACTTCTTCTTCAGTTACTCTGTGTTATTAACCACCGAATAAGGTATATCTATAGTGAAAAGCTTTGTGTACATGAGGGGGTGAGAGATGTAGGTCGACATCGAAGTGAACTGAGGCAAAATGGGATATATTGATCGATTAGGGGTAGGTAACCTGGTTATTTGGAAGCGAGGGTGGGTTCGTCGTAGGTTTCTCTCTTCGAGTCGTAATGAACCAGATCTGAAATGAGGGTGTTCTCGCGGATGTCCAGTCGACAAAAATGAAAAATGATTAAACACGTCGAGAAATGAATATTCTGGTAAGGGAAACTAAGCAGATCGTTGATGCGAAAAGCGCTGGAGAGCCCAATCGTCAGTCCAGAGCTTGGGCGTCGGATCTCCACTTTCCGCCGCAGGTGTTCGACGTCGAACATACTGCCTGCTAAATTTGAAGAAATTTTATTCGGGTAGCTGAATGCCAAGACTGCCAGTGGAAGAAGAAGTACCAGCCGGACAGTGGGCCGTTATAGAATAGATGCTCCTCGGTACTTGATTGTCCTGGCCTGGGTGTACCTTGATGACTTTGGCAGCAGGCCAGTGTAGTAGTGACACGCCAACGTCTTTTAGGAGAACCAGGTCTCCTTCCTGAATATTGAGGCTAGATTTGAACCATCGATTTCGTTGTTGTAGGTGGGACAGGTATTCTATCCTCCATCGATCGGTACCATAATTGTTCTCTGTGGCGCTTCAGGAGTTGCCAGTGGAACAATCGATTTTCCATTAAATCCAAGACTGTTGGCTTGAGGATGGCCTAAAGGTGATGCGCAGTAAGGAAATGCCCAGGAAATACGTAATCGTTCTCCCCTGGGCGCAGGTGTGCAGTTGGCGTCAACAGTTAGAGTCAGCTTTAATAGAATATAATGTGAAAATGCCCCGTGAATTATACAGCCGAATTGGCATTAAATGCAAGGAGATGAGCGCCAGGTTACAGTTTTCCGTACACTAACGAGCATTTATACTTTTTCCTTGAGCTTAAGCTATTTTTACTCGGTTCCAATACGAATAGAACCCACTCAGCTCTACACCGCATTTACAATTTCTCCTTCGCTCAACTTGGCCTCGGCGAACCCGAGGAATTCACCGGACCCTCCTTCTGTTTATTACATAAATATCTGGTAGGAGTAGGATAAATACATCACACAACATTCCTAGCTCCCCGTACATTCAGCGGTTCTAAACGCTCTAGTTACCAATCAAACTAATTTGTCAATCAGTTTATATGCAGAATTTACTGAGTTAATCCTACTTACGCCACGACCTGCCAACATGACGTTTTTTCGAGAAAGCGCATGTTTACTGTTTTGGAGTTATCGGGTGAAACTGTAAAAACTGCTAGTAAGTGAAATGGCTGTGGATTGAATTTCATAATCATCTTATCAACGATATGCAACTCTCGCCGTACTATAGGTAGCGTATCGAACTGCCATCCTGATTTTTCAGAGAACCCTTCTGCCATAAGAGTAGGATTTAAAAAAACTGCGCTAAAATCGATTGGCTTCGAAATATTTGATAACGGTGCTGCTGGAAAATGTCAAATTACGATGTCACTATCTGGAACTCATCACACACAAAATAGAATAAAAATCGTTGGAGCCGTTTTCATTTTTTTTTAAATTTGGCGTTTTGATCAGTATGGTAACTATACTTATTTCAGGATCGGTACAACTATTGCTGTTGTGGAGTATAACGTTTTCTTTTTTCAGGGACATCGCGGGTCACGAGAGGTTCAGCTACATGACAAGAGTGTACTACAAATACGCGTAAGTTTTTCTGAAGTTACACGCCGTTTTGAAATTGTTTTACAATTCAATTTGAAGAAGTGCTTTTTAAAGTTGATGTTTGTTGCAGAATCGCCTGTATTGTTGTGTTTGATGTAACCCGGTATTCTTCTTTCAAATCGATCACAAGAGTAAGTGAAAAGCGCATGAAAATATCTGCTGATAAAACAAAATATAAGATAAACAATAACAAGACGAAAAACATGCGTTATGCATAAATTTACACAATTAAAGTTACTTGGTACAACGAGGAGCTATACCAGAAATCATGGTCAAACACGATTGAAGGATATGACAAAAAATATCTACTTACATAAATTCTTGTGTGTGCTCGCTGCCACACCTTTAAGGAGAGAGCATAGATGAAAGGGCGTAGGCACAGCAGCTGCTGATGATGTTTCGCCCTGTAAAAATTACGTAAAACCTCTAGAACAACTGAAAAGTTGACACTTAATGCTAATGGATGTGGGAGCTATATAACAATTTCTGTACCGTCCATGTTACCAGTGTAAGAATTTAGAGACTGTAGAACACAATCTAAACGCCCAGCGTTGCGCACTGGTCTTTTATGTCGAATTATTACCAGTTTTATTATTTCCTAATTCCGTCAACCGTTTAATGCTTTCGGTGCACGTTTACACGCTCCCTAGTCGTCAAGTAAGTCCATCAAACTAAGAGCCTAGTTCAATCTGTTTCAGTGGGTCAACGACTTGAACGACAAAGTCGTCTTGGACAACGGAAGGCCGGTTCCAATCGTTCTTTTGGCGAACAAATGGGATATCGGGGACAGTTGCGTGTCCGACGAAGTAATTTCCAAACTCTGCAAAGATCTGAACATTAGGTTTTGGTATAAAACATCGGCTAAACTCGACTTGAATATTGGTAGGTATATTTTATAGTTTGTTTGCCTTTTTGTTTTAAATAAGTCGCAACAGATTCATTCATGGCTCAGTCAGAGATCTGTTTGATAAAACTGGCATGAGCACGAAATTTTAAAAGGAATGATACAACTACTCTCGTACAAAATGGTTTTCTAACTATTTTATGAGCTCTAATCAATTGTAGTGGGCAGAGGAGGTATAAAAATACAATCAATAGCTGTGTACGAAAATATGATGTAGCAGATGGGGAAGTGTAATAGAGAGCTGACAGAAAAATAAAATGAACTTCAATCGCTACCTACTCACTGCACTGGGATCGTTGGCACACACAGATAAACGCCCATTTGTGAAGAAGATGATCGACGAATAGTGCGTTGTGAAACAAAATAGAGATGGAGCACACAGACAGTCTGCCAGAGTTCTGAACAGAGCAGTTGTAGGGAGGCTACAGCAGCAGAGGTCGAAGACGTAAGGGACTGGTAGGAAAAGGTGAATAACAAGACGCTATCAATACATCCCCAATAATCACATCCAAACGACAAGAGTTGATTTGCTGGGAGCATGCATTGAAGTTACTCAGCTGCAGTAGGAACACCACAGTTAAGGGTAAACCGCATACAAAACCTACTTCAATTCTGGTCTTTACCCGCCTGACAATCTCTCTGAAAGCGCATTCCAGACTGCAATACAAATGCGACTTTCTGTATTCCCTTCTCAACGCTATTATCCAAACAAATCCCTTTATGCATCCTCCTAATTGTGGTCCGCTCAGCACCAATCGATTGTGAGCTACTCACTCTTTAGCACAAGTTCTTGTGAATGTTATCTGCTATCTTAGAATTACGCTCAAAATGTTATAATTTCAGATGAAGGAATCAGCAAGCTGATAGGAGAGGCAGTCAACCTGATGAATGCCCCAGAGTCAGCACCTATTAACGAATCGGAGTGTGTTTCTCTTATTGAAAGTTCTTCAGAGAAAAAAAGTTGCTGTTAATTATTGATAATTCTTGACTTTTTAAAAATATAAACAGATACTTTAAATGCGTCAAATTGTTGGTGATACTTAATTGCTATTTCACCTCTGTATCTATAATACTGTATGTTAGACCTTAACTCTAGACCTAGACCTGAAATTCAGGATGGCTCAAAATAATACCGCATCCTTGTAAATGGAGAACTCCGCAATGAACAACTGGTCCACAACAATGAAACAACAGTCAGCCAGCTCATAACAGAGTTCTTCGTCACTGGCCTCGAAAAAGCCCTCGTCTGACCTTGCAATTCCAACCCTCGTCTCATTCAAATAGGCTATGACAGATGAATACCAATGAGAGGACAGCTGGGATACCCTGCCGAACTTGATAACACAAAAAGGTTTTTGTTGAGCAGTGGCCACTATAGCAATGTAACAAACAAACAAAGTAATGAAGATTACATGGAAATAGGGCTTGTAGCGACATCTGGTCAATCAAATAAAATCTTAATCGGATGTGCTATTGCCCATAGTTTTACATATCAAATGCGGTTTGTCCAGAACTCTGGACGGAAGAACGCCTCAATCTAAATTTCAAGCTAACCTTAAGAGCTGAACAAGATTTGAAAACAGGAACTAGGCATAATGAACTCTTGAAGCAGGGTGAGATTTGAAAAACTTTCAGAAGGAAGAATCTACAAATGAAAAAGGTAATATCAACACGAAATTTTGTGCGTATACTGCTTAGCATTGTAAATTCAAGTGTCGATGAAGTACGTAATTTTTTACATCCTTTCTCTTTTACTCACAACTGGACAAAAAGATGTGACGATCTAGTAAAGTTTCTTTAATGCGATCATTCATAGTACAATGTTGCCACGAACAAACACTGCTGTGTAGCGCATAAAACTACAGTTACACCATTTTAGCAAACCCTTCAAAAAGTTAGAATGTAGATTTTTGAAATATAGGACTTAGGTCCATTTTAATAAGTTTTCTAACAAATCCTAGTTTTTAGCGTTGTTAGAAGTATACATGCTTCAGAGGGGCTGTTGACCGCCAAAGTGCTATGGCTAACAAAGGATATAGGAACACAAAACCACACTCGTGTCAACGTGCTTTCAGTAGTCAAAAGGCTCTTTGGAGTGTCAGTCAAATAATAATACCAATTTCCAAATCAGTATCGTTTTTTCTCAATGACTGTGGAAGATACGATTCCTCAGACAAGTGAGGCCATTCCAAAGAAGGGCATGAGGTCTGCAATATTGATTAAAGGCAATTCTGACAGAAATAAAAGGCTACTTGGTAGTTAAGGTAAACAGTTCGTATCCATCTGTGCTGAGTGGAGTGTAACTAGTTAAAATATCAACGTAAATGTGACCAATTGTTGCGCCAATGATATAATTTCGTTCATTTGCTTTGTACCGATTTGAACCAGTTCGGGAAACAAACATTTTGGAGAGGGCCACATTCACGAATTGGTGGAGTCTTAGTGTATACAGATAATGGAAAACTCGTCGGATGATGAAGGATCATGTTCTGATAATTATAACGAGGAACCAAAGGACAATTTAACGATTAATTTGAATGTGATGCATAACTCTGATTGTGATGGTCAAGAAGATAATGATTATTCAGCTTCCAACAAAACGAGCTCCGAGTCCCCTCAGTTTGAAGATGAAGACGGCATTGCCAACATAAGTCTCAATTATCGTTCGAACAGCCACCAAGAAGATATTTATAGCCTTGAAGAAGATTTTGGACCATCTCTACCTGACTATTGCGATGGGCTGCTAATTGACGAAAATTTCAAACAGGAATTTAATAAATCAACAGACGAATCAAGCTCAACATCTAAAGAGGAAGGAACCATTGGCAATGAAATCTCTGATATTGACAAGCGCTTAAACTCTAAAATCATCAAAGTAGAAGTAAAAGATGAGTTCAGTACAAAGTATTTGAAAGTTGCTGTAGTAAATTTGTCTCAACCTCGTCAGTTTTTAGGGGGTTACAAAAATAAGTTTGGTGTTGTTTTTTACAACGTTGCTGCTCAAACAGAGGGGTATCGACAACGTAACTGGGGAATTTTGAGATCACGGGATGCTCAAGCATGTTTGCCACTTATTGATAGAGGAGTAAACACTGGGGCAAATAAATCAACTCAAGCGACTATGAGGGATTATCTCATTCCTCAAGTGACCGACGTAATCGTGTCTTCACATCCTCCAAAGTCTTGTGAGTCTGAGTTGCCCACTATGAGCCCATCACAAGCGGCAATAATCATTCAGAAGTTTTTCAAACGTCTCGTCATTTTAATACGAAATGGAAGGCAGGAAGCGGAAAATGGTGAGGCGAATGAGGTTTTAAACAAACAACCAAAACGGGTCGATTTCCGTTTTAACAACCCAAAGCTGATATTTCCCACAGATGATGTGTCCCTGACTGAATGGAAAAAAAAGGAACTACAAATTCTCAAAGAACAAAAGTCCGGGTTCGCGTACAAAGCAGCAGTTGTGGAGCTCCATACAATGGAAACTAAATGCTTATTGGAAATTGAACAACGTCGACTTCAACGCTTGACTAAAATCATGGAATTGAGAGACAGCCAGTTTCTCGAAGCAACTTCTCGCAGCATCATCCGTCGATACTCAAAAGGCCACATGACGATCCTCGACGATTTGAACGTTCAACGTGCCAGAGAATTCAAAAACATGTTCACTCAATACAAAAGAACAAATGTTCCCCAAATTGAAAGACTTGCCATTTTGAGGAACTTGAAAAACCGTCTTTTGCAATTCGCAGAAGCTGATTTGACGTGGGACCCGATAGAGTTGCTCGATCGCGAAGTTGATTTCATTACAATGGGAATTGATGAGCAGAAAATGGCCACTTTGAGAAGACGGTTTGAAACTCTTTTTATGAGTATAGCCAAGAACTGCGATGTTAATCCTCAAGCCAAAAAACACAAGCACCTCATATTTGGTTCTGAGGGGAAATGTGGCGCATGCAGGTAAAGTATGACTTCCATGATGAACATTGATAGATTAGAATACTCGCTTTAATTAGCACAAGGGCGCCTTATTCGACCGATGTGGTAGACTATCTTTTATAACAGATCCTGACTGTAAAGTAATAGGGTTGTGACTGTTACAAATGGGCAGGGCCTCCAGCAGGAATCTCCAGGGCTTAGTTTTAAAACCATCAGCTTCTAATCGCCCCTTGCAGCATGCCTATAACACACCTTATACCTCAGATAGTTTGGTACTGAGATACTTCCTCCTTGATCATACAGTGACTTCAATAGAAATTTTGAAAACAAGGAGAAGTTCCTGACGGATTTAATAGATGAACAAGGCCAGGAAACTTTTTCGCATACCCCGATACTGAGAAGGGCACATCAGGGAAGAAGAAGCATTCCTTATGTGAAATGTTTATTTTGAATAAATTAGAAAATACCTAGCCCTGCCATGGAGGCATTCAACGGATGTGGTCAATAGTACTTCAGGATAAGGAGGAGAGGAGAGTCTTTGGCTTTTGTGTCAACATCTCAACCCCACACACAAGGAGATGGTAGATAAGAGTATTCCTCTATAGCATGTTCATGCTCCCAGGTCATACAGATGGCTGACTGTAGCGACCCTTAACTATATAACTAAATACTGATGGGTAAACCTTTGGAATAATTTGTGTATTGAGATGCCTCTTCCCAACACACATGCCATAGTGATCAGCATCTACCAGAAAATCGATCGGCCCTGGTTATCAAAACTTAGTATCATTTAAATCAAAGCGAGAGAAACCTTTCACACTAACAGATTGAAGAGGAGAGGTGGGAAGAAAGTTCTTCATATTTCTGGCAATAGCTTCAGTTGAAATGGCCACAATGGCGAAACATAAAGCCTTCACTTTAAACTGTGAGAGCCACTTCACATTAGAATTCTATAGTGAATTCAGTACATATTGCCAGTAAATGTTATACACAGAGCAGAATTGTTAACAGAACTTCACAATAGGATTAGCACTGTGAACGTAACCCTTTGGGGTACGAATCCATGGAAGATCAGGGTGGGAAGGGGGTGGCCCCTCTCTGAAGGCTGGGCCATGGTATGTTATATAGACGGATCAGTAAGGGATGGCTTAGCAAGTGCAGGCGTCTATGGGCCAGAGATCCAGACAACAATACCACTGGGTGCGCTGGCGACAGTTTTCCAAGCAGAGCTCTTTACTGTGACACTGTGCATGCAGCACCTCCTGCGTAGGGGAATACACATTATGTCGGACAGTAAGGCTGCACTTAGTCCTTGGCTTCCTATACCATCACGTCGGGGTTGGTTTGGGAATGCCCGACTGGCTTGAAGACCTTGGCAAAGGAAAATACATTAACACTGTGATGGGTGCCAGTCATGCAGGAATAGAAGGGAACGAGGAGGCCAATAAACTGGCAAGAAAAGGATTTGCGCTTCCCCAGGTGGGTCTAAGCCCTTCGTATGGTCCACCAAGGGCCACTTAATTAAGGAAAATGGTAAGTGGGAGGAGAAGTGCAGGGCTGCCTATTGGTGGGATGTGCCTGGCCAAAGGCAGTCAAGGTTGTATGTCAGACTCGCCAGGCAGCGAATGAGAGAGATCGTATATGGATTGGCAAGTCAGAGGTAAAGAGTTAAGAGATTCTGCGAGGTGGAGCTGGATACAGCTAAGCATGTACTGCGTACATGTGAGGGGCTGGCTGCAGCACACCTCAGAGTGCTTGGGGTTTATCAGCTGCGGCCAGAGGAGGTTGCAGGGATGGACCTCAAGGTTTTGTGCGAGAATAATGGCGACGTACTGTGGACGCCGCATCAGAGAACACCAGCTCCACAGGAGGACATGAGGGGGCTCATGCTCGCCCACACAATAGGCCAGTTGTGGCCGCAGTGGGGGCTCATGCTCGCCCACACAATAGGCTAGTTGTGGCCGCAGTGGGGGCTTCCCCGGTGCCACCAAGTAGAATTAAAAAAAAAAAGAAAGTACAGAATAGAATTGAGAACAACAGAAGCACTGTGAAAGCGACATATACGTCCCAATGCGTCAAAAACTTGAAATAATATCTCTTCCGTTTCTTAGCCGTATTTCTCGCCACAATCCAGTTACAGGAATATTTATAGAGAAGAAACAGTAAGTAATGATTATTAAAAGGGAGTAGCGACTTTAATCAAAATCAATGTGATTCATTTATGAAATGAAATGTTTTTGTAGTTAGTGTCATCCCCAATAAATTGTCCCTACTTTCTTCATCATTTAGGCCAAAGACAGTAAACAATGAAGTTTCATTCTTTGGAAAAATTGGAAAGCAATCGAGTTTTCCACTAGTGATTCATTCAACCCGCTTCAGAACTCATTACATGCAAAATCACCAGTAATAACTACCGCAGTGATTTGATATTCTGACGATTGTCACAGGTGCGAGGGATGCGGGAAAGTGATGAATCCGTCTCAATTTTCGGTCCAGCTGACGCTGAGCCGGTTTAAATTGTGCGCCTCTTGTGAAAGCTCAAAGCCGAAATATCGAAGTTATAAAGCTAGCTGAAATGAGCAGAGCCTACAGATATCAGATGAAGTTCCAAGTGAGGGTACGTAGTAATCACACTTTCCACGATATCGCAGCATCTAAACGCCGCTACTTACAGATTCGAGACTCAACGCTTCGACAACAAGCAGTAATCATCTCTCAGGGATTCAGCCAAACGTACCTGAATTGGCCCGTGGGTCTAACCTTTCCTGCAACCATTGAGATCGTTTAAGTCGTATCTGTCGAATCTGCATTAATAAAATACTAATTTGGCTTTACATATCAAAATCCTAAGTTTGTAAAGATAAAATGGCTGAAGATAGAGCAAGGCATCACACAAGTTTCATTGCTCCGCCAGAAGTGATCATCTCCCGATCATACAGGTATTTTCACGGTTAAATGTTGAAAGATCGATCAATGATGCACACTTTTGACTTTTTCGACTGGCGTAACTTCGTTTATCAACTATAATGGCACTGAGTTACCATTCAATCAGCATTCAAAGTACTATGCAACTCAAAACAATGAATCGTGCAATTCTGCAAGCAAAAAAATGATGTTATCCCGGTAATTTACGCGGATTTTCACAAAACAGTAGTCTCACGAACGTTTTTGCACAGGTTCGAAAACATTCTGAACGTTTTTCGTTTCATGGCATTCCTTAAAGAATCTAGATTACACCGAAGTATTTGTTGTCGCTACCCTAAGGATAGGATAAGGAAAGTATTGTAATTATATCAAAAAAAGTTTGGTTTTCTTCAGATCTTTAAGTTTTGAGGCCTACTGAATCCAAAGAAACCTAATTTCGATGCGAAGATCGTGTACGTATGTAGTTCAATTTGCAGGAGAACGGCTGAACCGATTGAGCTAGTTTTTGGTTTATTATTCATTCTGAATAATAACCCTATGTTTTCGGTCACGAAAAATTTTTTACAACCCCGACTCAAAAATTTGATACTTTACGTTTCAAGACATGGAGATTCCAAATTTGCAATGTCCGTCCGCCGTCCGGGCCGTTTTGTGCCTTTAACGTGGTCTAAAAAATTAGTTCTTTTGCCCAAAAATCCGATTTGGTATCTAGTTGTGCCCGCCATCTCGGCAATCCGATCCGACGAAGCCCATGGTTGTAGTGGGCAAATAACGGTTAAAAAAATTAACAAAACGCAGTACAACGCGGGAGCTACAGCGTTTCGTCGTTTGAACTTCCTCCCTCCCGCCCGTCTCATTAAAAAAGCAATCGCGCTCGAGGCTCGCTTGCCTCCCAATGACGCCACTTTCGCCTTTCACTTCGAGCGCCCCCGTTCCAATTTCCCCGACGTTTTGGTTTTAATACGATTCAATTTTTTTAGATTCTTTCGTTTCATTCTCATTTTGGTTTTTTTTCATAGATTTTTGGTTAAATTTTGATATTAGTATTTAGCGTGCATGTTTTCATATTAAAATTCAGTTTTTTCTAGATACTTTCGTTTTTTTTTGTTTATTTTAATATTACGATTCAGTTCTTTTCGGCCTTTTTTTGGGTTTCATTATGATATTTTTCGATGCTGAATCGAACAGGATGGGTCTCGGAGCATTAATGCTAGGTCAAGCTGATTATCCGAATAATAAACCATTGTGTAATAATTTGCAGGGTTTTTTGGTTTGTTCGTGATTTTTTTTCAAAACGCGAAAATAAGGTTGAGTGACTTCGTTTTACCATCCGTTACTGTGTCGATGTGCTGTCTCATTAATGATATCTCCTAGCTGTACTGAGTAGTTGAAATAAGGTCACGAGAAATCTCTGTTTACAATTGTGACACGTCAACTGCTGCTTTGACTAGCTGGAAATGACATGCTGAAGTTCTACCACTGAGGCAACGCATAAGTCAGTCGTTGGGTGTAAACAAAAAATTGACAGAGAGAAACCAGTTGCTGCTTATTCTGACACTCAATATGCCAATATCAGGGACGACGTGCGTCCCAATCGTCGTGCAATGTACTTGTCTTGTATCTTGGCTAGCATTTCAATGAAGGTCTGATTGAACTTCTCAACCTGACCATTACTTTGAGGATGCATTGTTCTTCTGAATGTTGCCTTCACTGTAGGTTTTCCAGTGACTGCAAAGGATGCATGAAGCTGCAGTATAGCAAGTTGCTGCTTTTCTCTGCTCTGCATTTGTAACAGGAATTTAGCTAGTCAGGAACATCATTTCACAAATTGAATAAAAATAGATGGGGAATCGAGTAATTCTTAATGTTGTCTAGCTATTGGACAATTCCCTCATGACAGTGACTGTCAGTTATTAACACTGCTTCACACAGTAGATATCAGGTCTTGCAATCCACCTGTATCAGTATACTTTAACACCTGTAACGGTGTCCATCAGGTTAATCAGGCTTCTGCTGGGGTTTCTTAATCCTTCTTACATCAATTCTAGGTACTGACAACTGGGATATACCTGATCGTCTTAGGAATCGAATTCACCAAAACGTAGAACTTCTAATGAACACAAACGTGCTCTCACCATAAGATAACTAAATGCAATGGCGATTTCCATGTTGAAAAGTGTAGTCATCTTAGTTTTATTCAGTTCAAATGAAACTAAGGAACCAGATACACACTCTTCTTCACTTCAAATTGTGCTTGTCTACAGTAACGAAATCTTACGAAGGTAATTATTTAATAGTTTTATAGATTACCTCAGAAACAAGCCCACGATATCGATTAGGCGATGAATTGCGAGTGATGTACACAATTGGGAAACACAAATGCACACGGAAGGTTTAAAACCTGCTCTTTGCGCTTTCGTCCAGCTTCTTTTTAGCCACATTTTCAACATTGAACTCTTTCAGCATGGGGTAACGTCCTGAATTGAAGTACGACGATTACTTCAAGAGAGAACTTTAATCAATTCAAATATTTCACCCTTTTGCAAAAGCATCTCACACAAATAATAGAATTGACTAATAAAAGAAATGAAAAAACGAATTCGAACGTATCAAAATTAAAAAACAATAAAGTAGTAGAAGCGAAGGTTAAACCGTGTCAAACAACGAGTACAAAAACAATCGAACATTCAACATTACTTTATATTAACTGTACGTTGGCTTATTATACAAGACGCGCAATAACAAGAAAACATTATTTTCACTATTTACAACTGATAACCTTATTTTTTAAATAGACTACGTTCAGGTTCGAACAGACGTAATTCTAGGACAAATAATACAGGAGTGAAATAAACGATTAGTCAAATAGCGATCGCTTAAAAGTACAAATGATAAAAAATGAACGGTATACCAAAGCTCGTGTAAGATAAATTGTTCTCACTCACGAGGCATAGCACGTTCGCATACAAACATGGAGGGAATGTGAAATCACTAAATTTGGATGAGTTTTCGTTGTAACGAAAATTCATGGAGAAAAAATTGCTTGGAGTTGATCGTGTTTTGAGTTTTGTTGAGTGACGAGTTCACAACCAATTGAACTATTAGTGGGGTGCTCCGCAAGTGAGGGGCGCACTTGCAGAAAGTGGTGGAATAATACAGAGGTTTTGACTAGAGAAAGATTCAGGAATGTTGCTGAATGTTCCTGAACCAAATGGATCAGATTTGTCATTAGTTAATCAGACGCAGCTTCCAACTCCAGTCTACATCCAACAACTGTCACAGGTGTTTCGTTGCGGACAAGCACTACACTCTGTAGGATACTCGATAGAAGGTGAGGCTTACGATTGAGAGAAGTATGAACCAAATGAGCTGGATGATCATTTTCTAGCCGAAACTTTCCAGTTATCTACCAAATGTCGTGAAAAGTGTTCTAGGATTCTAGGTTGTAATCGAGAGCTATAGCATTATCAATAGACCTTTCCTAATAGTTGAATGCAGGTCCATCATGCAATGTGCCACAACTGTTGACAGTCAAAGCAGCTGGAATTTACATCTGACTGTTAAACCAAATCCAGTGAGGGGGGGGGGGGGGTCTAGTGAGAACTATCTGAGCGTGTTTCAGAGACTCCCTCTTCCTGCAGTGGATAATGCATGACGTCTGGTGCCACAAAGGTGTCGGATGACTAGGTGCAAAGAGGGGAGCTCAGACGTGAAGGTCTCTTCGAATTGAGTTGTGAACGTTGACAGCACGGCATGTGAAACTCCAGGAAGCGAATACCTGTCACTAGGCTGAGGGTATAGCGTCTGAGTCGAAGTTCTTTGGGTTCGTTTGCTTTGGAAGTGGGGTTCTAGTGTATTTTCTTGCGGTCAAAAGAGAAAATGCGGCTCTGTACAAAGAGTCCTTTCAAGCCATTAGCGTTTAAGTCGCCCTCTATTGCTTAATGCTTGGCCACTCGCTCAAAGGGATGGTTTGTTGCGTTTTCACAAAAGTTACGAAGTTTAGTTGCGATTCTACATCAAACTGGAGCTTATTGTAGAGGAAAGAATGTTTGTAAGTGTCAAAACAAAACTGGCACCGGATGTTGCCGACTAACTGAACAGTTAGTACTCTCTGACAACTTTTACCATTCAACATGTACGAGATGGGAGAAACAATGGGGTCTTATTGGGGAAACTTCAATCAGATTAAACGTAGCCGACTAATGCATGATAGAAATATGCCACATCCAGTGATCATTTAAGGTGAGCAAGTGAATCAGCACGAGGAACCTATATTCATAGTGTAACAATGAATAAATATCCAATGCTCAGGATCACAATACTATTTACCATCAGTGCCTCTTGAAAAGTTCAACACTCCTATTAACGAAGAAACAAATGAGAGAAAAGTTATAAAAAGAAATCAGACCACTCTCAGATTTGGTTTTCATGAGTGGATCGAGTTCCAGAGAAGACAAAGAGTGAGGTGACTCACTCCAGCGCAAGAGAATAATAAACCGTGGTGTGTTTGCAGCGTCTTTTACTTTGATCAGCACTGAGCAGCACACTTTCTCGTTTCAAGCGCGAAATTGATGTTATGTTACAAGCTGGCAGCATTGTATCCACACGTTCAGAGACTATTAAATTCATCTCCTTCCCAATATCAGCGTCAAATTCACTTCACTTTGTCCAGCCTCTGCGTTCGAAGCTCCACGCAAATGTATAGATTTCTCTTCTGGATGAAAATCACACGTCATTGAATGTTAGACAGGGATAATGCATCCATTTCAGTGTTGCTTACAAGTGTAAGATTTGCATTGCTCCGTTCAGGGGAGACACCCAACGGGCTCAAAAAGGAAATAAAATGCAACAATTATACTTCGCTTACCCTTTGTATCGATAATATAAAATATCTTTGTTCAACAGCCACGAACGCGTACATATTTCTGTTTTGCTTTTCCATTGGAGTAGACCCATAAAATTCACTCACTAACCATAAAATGTGTTTCTCTTTGTTCATTGGCACAGGCTAGGTTTGAAGAATCAAATTGTTCATTTGTGTACGCCTCCTTTTGTTCATTAGGATGAGTCAAGGACCAAGTGAAGCCACCCATTCAGTTTCGTATTGTTTATCCACCGGGTCAAATCCAGCACGAGTCACTTCCTACGTGATTTTGAGCCAGTTTTAAAATCCCTCCAGCATTTTTCACTTCGCTTGTACGGCTGGCACCCCACGGTTCCAAAGCAGCCACCTCATTTATTTATATTTTGTCAAACCACCTCCACCAGGGTACTGCACACTTGAAGCGGCTACCAAATTCGTCCACCCCTGTTTTCTTACTCATTCAATCAAGCCGACCTTCCATTTAATTTTCTTTTGTTTGGCAGTAGGCTTTCACAAAAGTTTGGCAGCAACGAACCTCCTGCAACTAATTCATTTTCCTTTGTTCAGCCCTAAAATCATCCCCCCCCCCTACCTTTTGAACAGCAACAGTACTCAATTCCAGAGCCAGAAAACTCATACTCAAGTAAAAAAACAGTGTACCCTGATGTGACTACTGACCCAGGGATTATCTGTGAACACGCTCCTCAAACTGAAGTCTATTTTTGAAATCCTTCTATAGCCATGAGGTTAAAATGTTCTAGACTTTCTAGCAGCCCCACATCACGCACCAAGCGTGCACAGTATATATCCTATTATTGCCTTCTGAACGGCTCGAATGATGAATCAGTCACAATTTCGAAATACGAAAACTCCATAACCTACCAATTTCTCACCAGCATTCCTTAATTTTCCTACTTGTTAGCAAAAAGTTTCTACCGCCTAAATACACACCAACACTAAAACGTGACAACAAAACGTTTCACACTCCTGCCTAGACTAAATAAAATACTGAACAATTTACAAAATTTGTTTGTTCTTTTTACAAAAATAACATTTTTGAAATGTAAGTGAAGCACTTCTGCGAGACACTTTCAAACCTTACAAACAACAACGGTGTTTACAAATATGTTACAATATGTACAATAATGTGTTTGTTTTTTTCGTCTACTTTGAAACGTTCGAGTGATGATATGGAGCAAGTGATGATATATTAAGTTGGTACTTGCTTTCATTGTAATGAGTGAAGAGCATTATTACACAAAAAACATCACTGACATCAGAAAGTGATTGAAAACGACGAATAAACATTCGGACACAAAATTACAAACTAAATTATAAAACACGAGGTCCGACAGTTGGAGAATTGTTGAACGTCACATATTTAATTTATTGATTGGAATTGAAATTCAATTTTATACGAATAGATTATTGCACTTAAGGTCGTTCAAGAAAACTAAGGGAGTGAAGAAACTTCTGAAACTTAATTAAGGATATATTTCCACTTCGGCATCCCAACGTTTCATTGCAATAGAGCTCATAGCGATTGGAGAGAGAAGAGCCAAAGCTATTCGACAGACTGAGCGACTTGTAAGGGACTCTTCAGATCGTTTATGGCAAGGAGGCACCGGGTTGGTTCCTCTGTCCAGGAAAATCACTAACACCTCGCCACTCGAACTTACTTAGACAAAAAAGTCGAAGGATGCCAAGGTATAAACCATGTCGAACAAATTGAAATTCAACTCTTTCGGGTTTTCGCTTTTCTAACAAGATATCAGAGCTGTCATTTCTCTCTCAGGAAAAGAACCATCCGCCACCAGTTGGGAGGAGGACACCAAACCGAGTCGTGTCGCAAACCAGTGATTTCACTCCACTTCATTTTCGGACAACGTTTGAGTACCAACAGAGCACCGAAGTCCAAAAACGATGACACCTAACAATTTGTATAGAAACAATTGAAACTGAATTCACACGAAACAATGTTGATGGTACATGCTTGACCTTGTATTGTGCACAGAATGCAAAATTCACAGGATCCTGTTTTCTCTGTAGGTTACTCCTCATTACCTAATGACTTACATTAAACTCTCACTGTTTAGTTTACAGTACTATCAACGTGATTTTTTTCTAAATTGTCCTTCAAGGGAAAACTGTTATAATTTGGATTTCGTAAAAATGTTCGATAATTTGTTCTGCTGTCGGGGTCATTGTCCCAAAGATGAAACTCCCGTCCGATGTACAATAATTAGTACGCATTAAATCGAAAAGTTAGATCAAAAACGTTAGAAAGAAAACCCCAGATTCCGTTTCGATCACTATGATAATTATAGCCAATTTATCAACATAGAGGTCGAACATGAAACTTGAACTGACGTTGCTCAGGTTCAGCCATCTTCTCTCGATCCTGTTCACAGGTAGACGTTTCTTGTTATGACTGGGTCACCACAAATGTGGTTACAGCAGCCGTGTTTCATCAGTAATGCAATAGTCTGCAATGTTAAGGTAAAGTAATGCTTCTGGATTTGTGGTAAAGCAGTCGAGTGCAGCCATTTACCGAAGCAGCAGTTCTTCATTAGGAACTATCTAGTTCAATTATTCACCCGCTTCCTCCAATATAAAGGGGAAAAGAACAGATGGAAAGCCCCGAGAGTGCAGCAGTTCTGACTGCGACCCCTTGCAGGGATTCCCACATATATTGATAATCAGGATTGACGACCAATTGTTCCATAACCAACCCTTCATTACATTTCAAGTAATCATGCACTGACTTTAGTTATTATGAAAAAATTAGGCACAATGGCATCGCAGCTCCAGTAGCAGCAAATGCATTGATGTACTGGCACGCCCAGTCAGCTTTGATCATTTATCCCAGTAATGTGGTAGCTCATTTCTTTACAACAAGTCTTGCCAGTCAGGGGTGCATCTATACTGCTCATGGAGCCTAGTTCTCAACTGCATTTTGCCAGCACAAGAGGCACCGAACAGTCAAAAGATGAATTAGAAGATGAATAAAGAAGTAAAAAGTAGAGCTATGAGTGGGGATGACGGGATAGTCCAAGTTCAACAATAATTACACGCTCTCGTTTCAATGCTGCAAGGCAAGGGATGGTTAACGCTACACACTATTTAAAGAAACATCAAATCAGCACATTTCCTATGGAGAACTTACTGAGAAACGTTCTTAAATTCGAAAAAGGAGCATGTTTATTGCACTGCAAAGTGAGTGTTCGAATCACTACGCTGTATCGCTTTGAATCCCAGGAAGACAACGAAGTTTGACCCTTAAATTAGAAATACTAAACGTGATTAGTTCAACAATCAATAACTTATCGGAACGATGTGGCACAAACCCTAAAATACTGAGCGGAAAAACGTTTTCAAGAAATCGTACACGAATTTCTGGGTGCAGAGGACGGACTCCTCATTGGGAGTGAAGGGGACGTAAGGGTTGTGGCGTGGGGCGAGCGCATTTTCTTACTGTGAGGAAGCGTAGTGTAACGAGTCATAGCGTAGGACTTCAAGTGGGACTTCATCAGATTGGGAAGGGGCAGTTGGTCTATCCCATAGACAGTCGTCCGAGCGACGATAGCCCGGCAGCAGAGTTCTTGAAGAGAGAGAACTGCCAAGTGAAAGAAAATTCGTAAGTATTTGGAATCAACAGTTTTTTTTTTTTAATAAAAAACAATACGACAGAAGGATCACACCAAGTTCCCAAATCCACCGTGAGCCCGCCTCAGATTTTGAAGACATCCTAGAAATAGTTCCATTTCCTCAAAACTGTGCCTCATCCCAGTATTTCACACGTGTATTGGCTACATGGTACCTTACTCAGCTTATAATTTACATACATGTAATTGTCTACTTATGGCCCACACTCAGTTTCATGGAAGAACAAGAAGAAGAGGAGACTGGTCAAAGCATTATCTGCCAGCATGTGCTCACAATTGTCCACACTTATTTTCAGGCTTCAATAGCAATTGGTCAGAGAGGTAGATGACGTTGATCATATTAATTTCCCACCTGTCTCGTTACCACTAAAAGTGTAAGGATGCTGCTTGTGAACCACCCCTGTAATCATCCCCATCACTGGTTAGGCAGCAACTAGTATTCTTTTCTTTAAGGTTAAGTAGTGTCAGTTGCATCACAATGGAACGTAATAGCTAACGCTTTTAAGGTATCAAATGAAATAACTTACAATTTTCAAACAACAATTTACCTATCTTACAATATTCAGTAGCCGTTCTTAGTTTCCACGCAATTGGGTGTTTGGACCCCAACAGGAAAATGAAATCGTACAGTAGCTAGGATTTCATGTAGCTTGTTTGACCATTCAATTCAATCAAACAAATTTTAAAAAACCATGAGCTCAATTGATTCTGATTTCCCCCCATACACCTACCTACTGACTTAACATAACTCATTATAATTAAATAAAAAACTGGGGTTTCCTTCTTGTTAGTTGAAATCGTTAAATACAACGGCAAATATGCACTCTTATGAAAATGTAATAAAATATTCTGAGACCAATTCATTTATTTATTCGTAGTTTGTGAGATGCTGAATGAACGGAGTTATATTATCGTTTCGATATTGACATTTAATGTCTTCTTTTTGGGCGAATAGTGTGCTTACAATTACTAATCGAAACAGCAATTTTTAAATTACTCCCTTCGCATTTTTCAAGTTTTTCTCACGATGACGGCGACGATATTATTCTGTCGGGCACTGCTTCACTTTTACTAACCTTAAGCTAACTAGCAAACGTTTTTGTAATAGCGCAGTGAACAATTTACCGCGCGAATCGATTAAAATGTAAACCCATTGATCTCGAAATCATTATCATCGCATTATTTTCTATAGTTGCCCAGACCACAAATTGAAGCGCAACAGAAGTGGAAAGCTGTTGCCAGTTTGAGTGGTCGTACGCTCGTCCCACTTCCATCCGAGCCTCTTTAGCTCAGTGGTAGAGCACTGGTCTCGTAAACCAGGGGTCGTGAGTTCAAACCTCACAGGAGGCAGCTAAATTTTTTGCCGCCGTTGCCCACGATGTCGATGAACTTACACGGTGAGAGGTCTCATAATCGCGGTAATATGAGGAAATACTAGTCCACAAACTTCTTATTATGTCAATTCGACAAATAAATAGCTTTTATATTTTACGCCCGATCAGCCAATGATTTTTGCTGAATTTCTCTAAGTATTTCCCAGTTAAGCGTCCTCATTTTCACTTTCCACTACCCGAAGGGAAAGGGAAAGAATTTTTTTAACGGCGATTATTCTACTCCCAACCGTTTTTACTCGATTTCTCGAATGCTTTTCGATTTTCCAACTTTGGTTAGTAGTATTACTTGAACATTTATTTTCAAAAATGTACACTCTTTTCAACGCGTTAACTCGATTCTCCAACAACTTGACTTCACACCCTAATGGTTTTACTCAACACTTCTACTCGTGATTACAACAATTTTGAACTTTTTCGCTGAATTTATCTATAAGCCGCACTCGGGAGCAGCTGGGTTAGGTAGCACTAGGTACGTTTCGATGAGATTTCCCAACTACTCACGATTTGAAATTATTGGGGGGGGGGGGGGGGGAAGATAGTGGGCGGAAGGCTTTCGGAACACTCACACTAGAACAGTTTTGACTGCATCCTAGTGCCCTCTTTTTTGGAAAAATTCACTAAAGAGGAACAATAACGAACACGAGAATTTCGCAAGACTTGCTGTAAAAACTTGAACACAAAAAATAAAACTACATAATTAAAGATTAGGAATGCAAATAATAATGAAAATATTACCAATAATAAAATGAAAGTAACAATAATATGTATCAAAATAGACCAAAAAGTGGAAAAACGTTGAGTTTTTTGTTTTTAATTTTTAACTCTTTTTTACTCTTACATGTGAATTCGGCATCTTAACTTTTGACCAGACTGGAGGTGGATGGATATGAGGGGGGGGGGGGGATTTCAGAACTCTCACCATACAACAGTCATTAGGTGTGTTCTGATGGTGAGCACGTCTCCTCACAATCCACTGGAACACACACAGGACACAGGCTTTTCCTTAGTAAATGTAGAAGATTCGAGTTGTAAATAGTGCAATAACTGCTCCACCATTAAATGTTATTTAAAGGGTGATTTGGCTCCAACAAGGGAGTGGCTGAATACAATGAGGGAGATTTTCTTTTGTTCAGGAAAAGCAAAGGAGAAACGAAATGGAAAAGGGGGGGGGGCCCTCATTTTTGGCTAGCATAGAATTGGTGTTTTAAAGCCGACAACACTAATCATCAAGCTACCTTCAACGGCTCAGGTTGACTACCAAAGGTTCCCTCTGAAAAGCTGGTTGAATGTAAAATTCCAACCGAACCTTTGAACTTCCCAGTAGCATTACATAAAAGGTCAAAACGACTGCGTCAATAATAATTTATAAACGCTGTACAACTAACACACAGACGTACTGTGGCTATTGTGAATAAAAAATATGAGACCCACTTTTTAAAAATAGAAAGAAAATATATAGAGAAGCTACCTGCACGTCTAAGGACCGCTCATGTGAGTTACTTATGTACCACCGGACTCCCATTGTAGGCACCAGTGATCATAGCCTAGTGGGTACAGACAAAGATTCAAATCTGACAAAAGTTGGGCATTGGATCGGAGCTCATGATCGCTGTAATTTTTGCCTGAGTCAGCGGCTCTCCAAACATTTCCTAACCCCTCATAACACTCTCATAAATTTGCAACTCCGAGTATCCCACGGTTTAAGACTCAGATTTTTGGCAGGTTAGATGAGGAGGGAATGAACTTAATGAGTAGAATTACAGCACATTAATCCAAAATTTGTAAAACTAAAAAGGATAGTAAAACAAAATATACAAACACGAAAATAAGATAATTGCATATCCGTCTGTAAATAAATAAATGAAACGACAAATTTTACAACTAAACTCCTAGGCAGGTTGTTACTAAACTCCTAGGGTGTAGTTCGACCCAATTCATAATTTGAGTGGACTCCTTGATTCATCATTATAATTTTCTTTCAGTAACGACCAGCGTCCAAATACAAAGGGCGCTGTCTGAATACGAGATTTCAGACTCTAGTGACTTCAAAACGCAAAGATTTGTTACGAGTACAAAATAAACGCGAATTTAAGGAAAGTAAAACTTAAAAACCTTTGTTAGAGCGCCACAGTCTTTCCATGCCATTTCGATGAAGTGCTCGTCGAGACAACTCGCTGAAGCTTTCCGTAATGTTGAAATCGCATAGCGGGCTCACTTCGAAAAACGCCATACTGTTCTTGGCGGCGTACATTTCAGCTTCTCTAGTGCCAACTTGTCTTTTAAAAGCTAAGTGAAGTCGGTTGCCCACCAAAACTTTTGGCACTCCAGGAGCGTGCTGTGGACAGAAAGAGTTTGTTTATGGGCCGTGCAAACAGTGGACGAATATTGTACTTGTGTTTTGACTCCACACGGATCATTTAGTTTCCGCCTCCTCGAGCGTTGTGTGTAAAAAATACCTCGTAGGATCGGCTAAACGTGAAGAGGATAGAAGAAATATTCATCGCAAGCTGAACTACGCACCAATTCCGAGTTCAATTACATGTACGACCGATATAACTCTCTCCGGAGGTTCAGGAACAGTCATTTTGATAAAGAAACAGACCAGTTTGATTACGCGCCTCGTACAATGAGAGCTACCTACAAGGAGTTATCACACTTCAGAGCAGGCCCTCAGAAAGGCAACCATCTATCCTGAATATTATTTAACGTAGATCGAACACAGAAGGGGATGTGCGACCCTTGGGACAACGTAAATACGAATGATTTGGTTATGACGTTTCTGCTTGTAACATGATAATGGAATTTTTAGGAGGAAAAACACACTTAACTGGGAATATCACCTGTGCGCACAGGCAGAGAGCTCCTTCTTGTTTGCAATGAAAACTTAAAGTGAGAGTCTTTTCTTCACTGCAGCGTGTATGAAGTCATGTCAATCACCTCCAGTCCAAGGGCGTAGCAGTAGTTTCTAGAGCCTTGGCTTCAGGGGTATGGGAGAGTTTACTTATCATTCCTCGAGCATACTACCTCTGTACACTAAGTGTACGTTTATTATTGACTTGATTATAATGTGCTGTGGAAACATCACAACTTGTATTATAAAACAAGGATGTCCCTCGACTGTTTTCCTTCATATAGACCATTCCTTAACCTTCTAACAGGAATCTTGGAATCCATAAATGGGTGGTATCGGTCAGACTTTCACTAAAATGCCACCCCTTCCTCACACAGAACTTGCGCACGTATAAAATTAATACGTTAAAATGAATTCAACATCATTTTAATTCACAAAACATTACTAATAGTTTCAAAAAGCATAAAAATGAAATTTGTACAAAAATTTGTTTAGTAAAAACGGAACTAACTTCTTCCACTTCTTTTAGCCATCGGTCGATCCCGTCGAAAGACCATTTGTTGGTTATGTCGTAAACTAGAAGAATGCCTTGCGCTCCTCTCGAATATGACCTGATGATGGTACAAAATCTGCCCTGCCCTGACGTGTCCCACAGCTGCAGTCTTACCCGTTTTCCATCCAGCAGAATGGTCGTTGTCTTATAAGCTGAAATGAAAAGCAGTAAAATGCAATAAAACAATAATCTACAGTTGGAGGGGAAAACACATTATATACGTTTAAATTACTTAAATCAATTTTTACTTTCCGTAACCCAAAGAAATTTTAAAAAAACGTGGAATCCGCTGAAAAAATTCATTTTGAGTTTTCACATTAGAGAAAATGGCCCAAGTGAGTTGGTTTCATCAACAAAATTGAGAGAAAATGTCAGGACCAAATCATTTCAAATTAGATATCCAACCTGCAGGTCAACATGAGACCCCAAATTAGCGGTTTGAGCATAATTGGTAAAATAAAACTAACTACAAGTAGTCACGGTAATCAAAACGTCAAATACTTTTTTCTTTAAAAACGGTTTAAACGATTTGGATTAAATTGCGTGTGTGGGCACTTATAAATGACATAACGGTAACATAAAATTGACATCCAGGGCGGAAACGACGAGAAGAGGACATGTATTATCGAAATTTTCTAGCGAAATCAACTTAAGTGTAGTTTTTTCAATACAAAAATATCAGTGCTCTCCTCATTTTCTCAAGCTTGAAAATTTTACGGTATTGTTGTGTCATTTAAAGCTTATACAAGAACTTTAATCATAATCGTTAGAACTGTTTTTGAGAAAATATATATTTAGTGTTTTGATCACTATGATAACAACCACAGTTAGTTTTTGGCGTACTTTCCTCCCCATATCCTTATTTTGGCCTCCAAGGGTTGGATATCAAGTTTGAGCTGATTTGGTTCAGTCGCGTTCACAGACCATTTCCTCAAATAGTGTTTTTAGGACTCAGGAGGGTCTGAAACGTGAAGCTCTGAAGGGAACTCAAGAAACTTTTTCAGCCAACGACATAACTTTCCTTTCTACTTGACTGGTCCTAAGACGGTTTATCAGCCGCGTGTCGAGGAGGTTGCAGTTTTGCTATCGTGCAAGAGCCTGGTCAGTGGCTCAGCACCCATGGAACCCAGGTCTTTGGAGGTACAGCAGGTCTCCCGGTGGAGCGCAGTTGCCTATGTATGACCCTGGGAAATCCTGTACCATCTGGGAGGAGTTCTTAATCTGGTTTCCCACCTGACATAACTATCAACTTGAGTGGCAAGTTTCAATGAGCCGATCGACTGAGGTCACATTTCTTTGCCATAACCTTCACAAACTGGGAAAAACCATAATAAGCTTCCTTAGTAGCAGTAATGGCTAATAGATGTCCTCACAGGCTGTAAGGAACTGGTTCGTACAGTGGTCTGGCTCAACCTGCTCTCTCCTGAGACATTCGCAGATGTTGGGGGAAAACACTTCACATCCCTTCGCCGCTGATTCTCATCTTGCTTGACACATTTATCTAATGCTCATTCATCTTTTGCTAGTAGAGGTCTACACGGAGTTCAGCCAAGAGCTGGGAAAGCTCCTTTTTCACTCTCCCCTCCAAGTTTATAACACAATAGCATGTTAATAATAATTGCGGTAATAACACAAAGTTAGCCAGATGAAAATGAAAATGAGGAGATTGATGATGTTGAATGGGAGCCACAGTGAAGTGAAAATTAAAATCCATTGATGGCAAGTGGCAAATGTTTTCACTGAACAACAACCTCGAGTCGACTTCAATAAATGCGTTGGTCGTTAAAAATATCTAGTGTGACTCATCACACAACTTTCCCTATCCCCACATACATTTCGAATTCAATCTATTTTTCACTCAGTTCACTTGGTGGTCTACCTCCAACAAAGGGATTCATCCTCCTGCAAGTTCAACTGTATGATTGAATCTTGCAATATCGACAACTCAATACACCTTGCCATGAATGCAGACGACATGTAAATAGTTCGCAGCACTGCAAACAAACACTTGCTTTCGTTTCATAATGAGGAATTCAAATTGTAAGAAGAGAGCTGAGGAAGCTTCCGGTTCTTCACCTTTGCCCACAATAATTGAAAGCAATGAGCCAGATATAGCATAAGCTAACCAGATTTCGAAATGAACAAACACAAGTTACAATGAAATAAGAGTGTGACGTATTCCACAACACAACCGTACCGTAACTCAATATGGTAGATCCGGGCCAAAAGAGAACCAAAATCGTTGGGGTCAGATTGTTATAGTGGATTGGATTGTGGTTGCAAGATCACTGGTTTTACTCACGGATGATTGAAGTGGAAACGAATGTAGTAGTGAATGTAAAGGGGACTTGAGTCACCCAGTGATGTCTTCTGGCTGCTGGAGTTGTACTTACTATGGCCAGGGAACGACACGAAGCCACTCCTGAGCACATTGACGGGAGAATGTCAAAGCTACGCTTTCAATGTTTTTGAGTGAACTCGGATATGGCTCAGAAAACAAAGATGCACAGTAAAAGGAGGTTTTGCAGGATTTTAAGGATAAATGAGACAGAAACACGGGTTTTCTGAGACAAAGGTGCCGGTTGAGTTTTTAATAATAACTGTGATAACACAGGAGGCGGGAAGTTCACCCCTCTTAGGAGAGCTGTTCCTCAGCTAATCGCTCATCCACTCCTTACTTTACACTGGAACTCATGGTAAAACATAACTTCACGTTTAACAACCGCTTAAACTTCCAGAATTGGTAAAAGCAAAGAATAGGGACTGCTCCCTCTGATAAGCCAATATATCGATATATGACGACCGAGGTCAGGTTTCGATATGCCCAACATCGTAGGCTCTGGTGCCACGTTTGAAATTAGAAATAACGTCAGCTGTACGATTATGCCAATTATTTAATGTTCATTATGTAATAACCCGTTATATAATTATTTTAAATGTACAAAGACTATGAAAAGGAGTTAATTCAATAAAATTAAGAATGGGTATATGAAATAAATATGAGATAACTAACAGACGCATATCGATACAAGCAGTCGTAGCGTTATCAAGCGGTCGTTCCATATTCTTTGTTTCACCTCCAGAATTTATTGAGCTGCTCCTACTCAGGCCTCGACAATGAGGTATCACTGCACAAGGGGTTTATGAGAATGTCAACAAAACTTTTTTGAGAAAGATTGTATTTACCGTTATTTACCGTTTTGGAATTATCGTGTAATAACTGTGGGAAATGGTAGTAAGTGAAAAGGCCATTGCAAATTCTACAAGGCAGGGTTGTAGTCAGTGGAGCAATATAACGTGTAGTTATGTGGTACGCCTCAGAGCACTTGGGGTGCCTCTGCTGTGAGTGTGGTGGGGTTGCAGGGATGGACCTCAAGATTGTCTTGCATTTTGTGCGAGAATAGACCACAATGGGTCGTCTCAGTGACCACCAGTATTGAGAGGGAGGGAGAGAGTTATTGCAAGCTCATTATACAGATAGTTCATTGACCTAACAACCTAATTTTTCTGCAAATTCTAGAACGATTTGAGCGGGATTTATAAGGAATTCGATTTTCTTCGAAATTTTTAATAATTTACGTAATCTTCGTCATTTTCCTCAGGGTGAGATTTTTATTTTAATTTTATTATTACTGTCGTATTATTAAGACTGTTGAGAAAAAAAAAGTGTATTTATCACTATGATAACTATACTTTTGATCCGATTACGCTCATCTCCTTATTTTGGCGTCACGAAGTGACTTTCAGGTTGAATATATTATTTGAGCTGATTTGGTCCAGCTGTTTTCTCTTAATCGCGTTCACACACACACACACTATTTTTCCAAATAGTGTTGTTATTCCGCTCTTAAAACCTGAAGATGTAAAGAGAACTCAAAAAGTTTTCTTCAGCTAATTACATAACTTTCCTTTGTACTTCATAGAGCTAAGAAAAGTAAAAGAGAGGAGGGATTTCGCAAGCAGAAATTCTCTGTAGGTCAAGAGACAGCGCAACATTATCGATAAAAAGTTCAGACTAAATTAACATGCACTATTGGCACACACAATCAGAATTCAATTTTTCAGACCCACTTGTACCTGTACATTTAGTAGTATAATTACTTATTTATAAACTGTATACTCCATGCACTCAATCAAAATACTTCCCCCTACATGTTAGTTGTGAAACTGGCTGCACATCGGACTAACTGACCAAAATGCCACTGGAAAGGCTCTGGTCTCGAGGGGCCAGTTAAGAAATACAAAATTACACCACAACATTCGGTGAAAACTCTTTTCAAGGTCTGTTTTTGCTGTAATGACTGTTCCTTAACGTCCAACACGAATAATTTGATCTATAGAGGGGTTTATTTCTAGACTTTTAGGAGGTAGATGACTTAGCGAGGCACAGCTCACTCAGCCCACCTCCTAGACATGTGGAGGACACAGCAGGTATTCAGTTGTTTGGCCAGTTCAGTTCCTAACGTAAAGCAACAGAATTGACCGCTCGTAAAACTATAGAAACTGCGATGAAGTAGAACATAACTTGCCCCAGTCTCCTTCAGAGAAAAAAAAAGTGAAGCCACCGTAAGCAACTGGATCATCCAATGGTCTGGCAAAGAATGGACATCTCTTTGACGATGATTTCCATCTCTCACGCCATTCACCCACTCCTGCGAGTGGTAACACCCGTACAGAATTCCCTATTTGACTCTCCACTGATATCTTATATCCTCTCAGGCTTCTACAGGCGTCTGTACATACTCATAAGCTGAGTCTGTAGACGCTATGAACTGTTGTAGCTGAGACTTGTAGCATGTGCTTCAAGTAGTTTTCCACGAGTCTACCACTCTTATCACCAAAACATTCCAGAGTTATAATGTACTTGAATTGAAAGCAATTATTACCATAGTCCCAACAATCGTTGGTGATCATTAAATTGAGCAATGGACGGTATATTGGGATATTCCAAGGCACCCTGTTTTCTCTGGGTTGGGTGGACGTCCATTTTCCACAGCGAGACATCGCAATGACATTAACAAAGATGCGAACACCAGCATGTGTGCGCAAAAGGGGGCAGTAACGATGCATACAAAAAACAAACAAAGGGCGCTCACCACTTCCGCTGCAGAAAGGCGATTCAGAAGAGCCATTCTCAAGTCCACTAAGAATTTCCTGTTTCCCAACGTCGCTGTCGCCGACCAACAAAAATTTCAGAAGATAATCATACTGTTTCGGCTGTTGACATGTATTTCTTTCAACTGCCATAACAGTAGCCGAAATCGTCGTCCGTAGAGCATAATAACTTCATGAAATCAACCGCAAGGAGGGAACTGCCACAACCGAAATTGAAATTCCGACCGACGAATAGACTTTGGCAGCTCGAGGAAACCCAAGAGACACGGTTTTATGAGGCGATGGCACTGGATATGAAAGTAACGCGATCACTTCACACAACACATTTGAAGGGGGCAAAAACTGACGGATTATTTGGCCTGGAAGACGATCAGGTAGTCGACCATTCAACTTGTAATCAGAGCTCGTGAACCTTCAGGACAACCCAGATAACCCACTTCACGGGCCGCCATGATGAACACAAGGTGAACAACAATTCAGATTGATCTGTACGTTCCTAATCAGTCAGTATTTGACATTATTGAGATCCGTTTGAGACAAAAGGACTCTTTCAAAACAACCGATTAGAAAAGCCGATGATTTCATCAGTAAGACGAACCTACAACATATTTGTACTCTTAATAAAACCGCCTCGATGACAGTGCAGAGCAAAACAAGGGCTCATATACTTACTTTTTATCACACAGATAGGAATCCGGGTCAACCGGATGTCGCCTCGTCCATGATCGACCGTTCGTTGTCAATGTGGTTTATATAACGTTAAGCCTAACGAAGCAAAACCTCTGGAGAGAGCCAGCACTGTTTCATGATGTAAAGGCTGTGATCATGCCCCATTCCAAGAAACTATTAACTATGTCCTTAGGAAAGCATCGCTCGCTTGAGGCATAGATAGCCTGAGGCTTGCTGGCACTACGTGGGCTTGACGGAGAGCTTTAAAAATCAAAACACTCGACATTTGATCATTTGTGCAAAGGATATGTTTGTTTCCTCCTAAAGACGAGTCGAGCGCACTCGAATATTATAACCCTAGAATATATGGTGAAATTTGCCAATGCTTTCTACGAACACTAACTGCCACGTGACTGATGTAATGTGTAGCATGGAGGCATTGAAATACAATCACGATTTATCAAAAAGAGCCACATTACCTTTCAGATGAACTGGCGACTAATGAAACCCACTTCAACTCGACAATCCTGAACTGTGAGGCTAAAACAAATTGCTCAACTTGATAATCAGCCTCTATATCAATGTGAGAAATCAAATAGAGGTTTTTAGAACAATTTCTGTGTCCATAATTAACCGTAGTGATAAAAACATCAGTTTTTATTTACCACCAAACGTTGTGTGGGAGCAAACGTAGGGTTTCTGAAGACACCAGCTCCGTTCAAACTAATGATATTAAAGTTACTCAGAACTTCAGGGAGTTTATTGAACCAGGAAGTTTGCTTTTTGCTTTGTCGCAGTACACAACAGTAGCAGCATTTCGTCGAGGCACCAGAAAATTAGCTATTTAATGTTAGCCTGTGTGTACTACACTTGGGGGTCCAGAGAATCGTACAATGTGATCGTATCACCTTTAAATCAGGAACATTTTTGCGGGTAAAACTTGAAACAAACTCAGGCGAAACTCAGCTGTGGACCGAGCCAATGTTCATTCAAGTTCGAATGCGATTCGCTTAATGGAGCGGACACGAGGGACCATCCATCGAAGTTTAGCCGCCAAACCGATCTAAACTTTTAAAAGCAACCAACGATGGCGCGTTCGCGGCACCTTAGGAACAACAACGAGCCAGAGCCGTTCCATCGAGGAACTTCAGTTCCTAAAGGAGCGGCTCGTTAGAACAGCTTAAATTTTCTTGCCGAAACCAGTAGTGTTGGTAATCCTCGTACGGTAGTAGGTTAGATTATGAAGTTGATTTCAGATTCGTCTATTATAATGTTTGTTTCTCCAGTCGGTCACTTAGTGCGGCAGTTACAAGTTTAACCGGAATGTGGCCTCTTTCGTCCTTTTCGAACAGCAAGGCGTTAACTGTTGAGATTGAATCTGATTGAGAGTCGGCGTGTTGAATAGAACTCGCCAGCCTCCGCTTCTGCTATGGCGATGGAAATTGACCCGTTCTCTATGTTGGAGGTCTCCCTTCAAGAAGGGCCTGAAGATGATCCTGGTAACTATTTCGGTTGAGCTAGTTACAATTCAGTCACCGCTTTTTAGTGGACGTTACTTAGTCAAAAATAACACTTTTATTCGAGTTTTGACGTGTATCACTGGAGACGAAAATGCCGGAATCTGGTGCCTTAATAAATTCTTGTTTCAATTAGCATTATTTTGACATATGCGGTTATAATTACCTTCCACAGCGCAATGTCATTCATCAAATGTGACAAAGCCGACACTGTACATTCCTCAGATTTAATTAGCGCTCCTTTTGATTTCTAGATGTGTGATTTGTAATCATTGATCATCTCGATCATGATTATTTTAGGGCCGTTGTCATAATGTTGAATGTGCGGGAGTAGTTTCCGGTTAAGTGTACAATTTAGTGCTGTAATGTCACAGTCGAGTGATTTATGACGGCTGAGTACAGAAAATATTGAAATAGCTTTCTTTTTGGAGGCGATTACCATTTGTGTACTAAGAACAACGCACAGCTTCCTTATTTCTGTTGGCCCAGGAATTTCGGTGATATAAGATTGTTGCGGAAGTAACTCCCACTGTGGTCAATGGAGTTCTAGCTATAAGGTCAGAGCACCTGTTGCGGGGTAGCAGTGATAGTGTTGAAGACAATGATGACAAACTGCACCCAACCCGACACTGGTGAAGATGAAGTGGCGAAAAGTGCATTGGTGGAAACCTAGCAATGTCAGGCTTGCTGTGTCGATCTCGCAATGCTAGTGCCTTAACCCTCAAACAGGACGCATACGATGCATAAGGGGAGGAAGGGAGGAGTCCTGCTTATGAATCGTGCTGGTACGGTTTTCACTGCCACCATCGTCTCTCAGCAGAAGTGAGTTAATGCTGCTGGGTGGAGAGAGACTGAAGCGTGTGCTCACATGTGTAAACTCCTGAACAATCCTGCGTCTGAAATTGTAACCATACTCTCGAGCTTCCTAGCCGATCTAACTACATTTTATTGTTGAAGGGGTTGAACTGCGAACAAGCTTTTTATTATTATTAGCCCTACGAATTAAAAAGGAAAAACGAACTATAGTCATCATAGTGATAAAAACACCAAATTGTTTTCTTCCCCAAAAACCACTCTGACGATTTTTATCAAATTTGTGATTGTACAGTTCCAAATGACGTTTAGGTACTGTAAAATTTTCATCTGTCTTAAAAAGACGAGACTGTCGCTATAAAATATCAAACGTTCTCAAAATCAAAATCGGCGTTCTCTCAAAGATTGAGCTGGTACCCCGATGTGTTACCTATAACGTGATGGTTTAACAATAGTAGTAAGATAATGTGAAACCACCAGAGAAAAACTACAATTCTAACTACTGTAGTTCCATCGGCTAAATTTTATCACAGTACAGATAGTGACCAAAGTTGGAGCAACGCGAGAAATTCTGGAATGTTGAACAGTACGTTTCTCGTTGCAAAGCGTTGAGTTCTGATAGGTTCATATAAACTTATTAAAACCATGTTAAAAATTGTAAAAAAGTGTTAAAAATTATGTGATGCATTGCACGAAATATTTTTCTAGGCAACTACGAGTCGTATAATCCATTGTTTCCTTGATAAATATTGTATACGTTTTACGTCTATTTTTAGTTTTAGTAAATCCTCAGGCTAGAGTTGGACCGTATTCACACTCCCCATTGAAGAAGTTAACCCCTCTTGGTTTGTTCAAGTTTTCCAGTAGAATTGAGTGTAATATGAACCTTAGATTTAGCATCAAGTTGTTAGTTTATTAACAGACCCAAGAGGGACCCTGGTTATTAGGAAGTAATGTATTGTTTGTAATTTCCTGAGAAGATTCCCATGAACGTTGGGTAGTCTTGCCATAAAAGGTTTTTAGGTGTTGTAGGGGGGTTTTAAGTTACGGATTTCCTTAATTTCGGAAAGTCACGAAAATTTTCTGTTAACGTGTTTTTCAACTTTACAAAGTGGACAAGTGAATCCAGAATTTGACTGAGCGTTTACCTTAATAATTTATTAATTTTCAGAAGTTTTAATTTGTACTTGACAATAAATTTCAATTCAAAATTCTTTGCAGTTGACGCGAAACCAACTTTCGATGCGCGGGGCCAAATTATTAAAGGTAAACATGAACTCTTTCTATTCTAAACACGAAATCGTAACTTTGATCATTTTTGTTGACAACGTTAACGCGTGTCATTTTTGTGTTTTTTTGAAGTTCGGACGCACAACTCGTCGTCAGGGGTGAGACACCAAGTGGAAAACGACCTTCAAGTCGTTCAGCCGCCGCCACCGTTGAGCTTTTTCGGTACAGACGCACCTCACCGAGCGGTTTTAAATAATATACAAAAACTGTCTTCTACCTCGAAGGAAGAGGAAAAATTTCGAAGGCGCGCGTATTCAAGTAAGTGGCCCTCGTCAAAATAACGAATTTCGTTCGTGTACGATTGTGTTATTGCTGTAAAAGTACGTACGGTTTGAAGAGTAAGCTGCTGCTTCTGGGGTCACTCGGCAATACACGTAGACTACCAATGTAAACAGACTTCTAACGCACACATCGCCAGCATTCTACTTCAAGGCCCTTCCTGTGGAACAACCCGTCGGTTTACTTTGCTTTTTCGTAGAACAACAGCTGATTGGGGAATTTATTGGGAGATTGTATTAAGCATCTTCACAAGGCCAATTGGAACTCAACTTCAAAAGTAAATAGAAGCCAGTCAGCTTGATACGGCGAACAATTAGCTCACAGCGTACATAAAATGCAGTAGCTTCAATACACAAGTTTTGGGGAGGTTCCATTGACTAGCTTCATCAGCGAGACACTTAAGTCTGAATTCTATGAAGCCCTCTGATATGAAATAACGCGATTTTGGATGCAATTAGGGTACAAGTCTTATTCATGAAACTCACTGGGAAGTAGTAGCGTCCCTCGATGGCTCTTGTTGACATTCTGAGGCACTTGCTAATGAGAGGAGGTATCACAAGTACACTTGCACCTTCGAATAGGAAACGGAGCAGAGTCACTGGTTTAGCCTGATGTTTCACACTTAACCCTATTTAGCAGCCTTACTACCTAAATGTAGTAACGAAAAGTGTAATCGAAATTCTTCTGGTATGAATTAAAAATCGAACAGGCCTGTGGACACAATCGTAGACTTGAGTTGAGTGGGCTGCATCCATGTGCAGATGTTTTGACTCACGTTCTGAGGCCAACTTTTTGTGGAGTGCTGATAAGCTGAAAACAGGGCAACATGTACCTGTAAATTCAAGACCGTTAACAGAACAGTCGCCTGTTTACTTTCTGCTATCTTAAGGATAAAATAGAAAAGTATTGCGATTGTGCAATAAAAAGTTGACCGTTTTAGATTTTTACATTTTGAAACCTAATGAACAGCAGCAAGTTATTACGCAATGGTTTATTATTCTCTTGCACAGCGTGATTGTGATTTGGACCTATCGAATTCAATCCAACGCAGAAAAATATTAAGAATATAACAATATGGAAAACGTCAACGACATATGAAACCTAATGTTTCAATCAATATTTCCGATCATTTCCTCATTATAAAGTTTGGTGTAGTCCCAAAACTCCGAGGCTCATCTCATTCGATTGAGCATTGAAAAATACCAATAAACGATACGAAACACGACCTAACTACAAGGGAACTACGACAATTGACATTTCTAGGCGACACTAGGCACTTTGCACGACTTTACAAGTCGAACTGACTGGTGGTTGGAGTGAGACGGAGGACAGTGCGGGAAAATAATGCAAGAGGGAGGACGAAAACTTTTGCTATATTGTCTTGTGAGTTCCAAGTAGTAGAATTCGTCTCACTATATTTACTGCGATTTCACTGTTTTCCACCTTGACGCGTGAGGGGGCTGGGGGTTGTAAAATAGTCGAATAGGGCGGGTTTCAGAGCCATAGGGCTGCGTCTAGATAGATAAGAGTGAAATCACAGTAATTATAGCGAGACTTTCGGGTTTGAAGAATAAAGCGTGTATGAAAATATGACTCCATGATTATGCAACTATGAAGAACTGAATTTAATTTGAGAAGACGTGAGTTGTCAAAATGAAACGTTAGACTCTTGGCGTTGTCAACAAAATAATAATAATATGGTGACATAACGTATTATCAAGATGATAGTTTAATAAATCGAAGTGGGAAATGGTAGCCACAAGGGGAATTTTACTACGTGAAGAGAAACTACTGGGACAATATACCTGTAGCTAAAGTTATCGTTTCTCTTCAGCCTGCATTGTCTCCCATTTCACTCCAACCACTCTCGACTCGTCGCTTTGTGTGTTGTAGAAAACGTCAATTTTCGTTGTTCCGTTGTAGTGCATGTTTCGTATCGTTTACTGAATCAGATGTGATGTGTCCCAATCATGCTGAAGCCACCAAACTAGTTAGGTAAGTTTCTATCTTTGGTCTTTCAGGGCATTAACGAGAATTATTAGCTTCATTTTTTTTTAATGGCTCAACGATTTTGATTAGACCTTGAAATTATTTCCTAGTGATTATGTTTTGTTCTTTACAAACATCTCTGCAAAATTTGTTTACGGAGATGTAGGTGTATTAGTATAAGAGGCTTTTTTTCATTTTTGGGAAAACAGTTCCTACAATTTTCATCCAACTCGCAGGGCGTCTTCAATTGGCCAACACCGTTCTCCATAAATATTTCCCTGACAATCTGCCGAACGGATTTATGACTGGATAACAACCAAACCAAAATGTGTCAAAAATCGGGTGTATTTGCCCTTTCGAATTTCCACAGTAACTGAGTGACTGAATTTAATACGGGCAAGTGCCTCCATTGTTTTCTGTAACAAACCCTGTAGAACGTAGATGAAGGCCACATATGTAAAGTATATTATCGAATTTACAAGGATTGTGGAAGGTTGTACACGAAAGAATATTCTAACTATAATTCTCTTATCTCTTGTATATACTTGCATGTCTTTACCCTCTTACTCTAGGTGTTGGGTGTGTTAGAGCACGTAGACGAGGAAGTCTTTTTTTTTTTTTAAGCTGCCACTTGGAAGCCTTGATTTGAAGAATTAAGATGTTCCTGTTTATGCTTTGATGTTATGTACTCTTAACGTATCGCAATGAGTCTTACCTAAAATAAATGACTGACGAGTCTGTTTTCTCCTGAAGGTATTAGTTTAGTCCTTCGAAAACGTCTTCACTGCACAATCTGCGACGCTCACATAGGAGCCTACCTCGGCCTCAAGGAAATGGATATCGAGCATCCTCTCCTCAAAGTGCTCGCGTGCTCAAAGTGCACCCTTAAATACCACTATTTGGAATTTCCTTTGAATCCCGACGGGCGAGATATCAGGTGTCGGTGGTGCACTAACAGTTCTAAAGAAGAGAGCCCTCTTCGCTTCTGCAATTATTGCCCTTTTGCGTTCTGCGAAGTAAGTTGGTCTTCCAGTACATTCCTCTCTTTTGCTGTACGTTACTATGTTAACTATTTTTAATCCCGTTCGAATTAGATAGGAAAGTTGTGCAATCGACTGAAAGAAAAGAAAACTATGAGTTTTCTTAAGATTTTTACGTTTCAAAGGAGGAGGAGTTCGATAACCACAGCAGAGTCAAATTAGTTTTAATTTGATATCTATACGGGGCACCAAAATAAGGGAATGAGCGAAATCAGTCCAAAACTAATTATATTTATCATAGTGATAAAAAACCTAACACATTTTTTTTCTTTAAAACGACTCCAACGATTTTGAATTCAGTTTTTGCGCGATCTACTCTAGATAACAGAGTGATAGTATGAAATTCTCGTTCATGGAAAAATGACTAGAGCAATAATAATAACAAATTTCGATTTCTGGTAGCTTTTCCTTTAAAAATCTCGGTCATGTGACAAAAAAAGCTATCTGTAAAATGAAGTATGACAACCCAGGAAATTTCTGGAATTCAAAATAACTTCGTAGCATTGACTAACTTTTTACTTTCCTTGGCTCTACAAAGAAGGAAGGGAAGTTATGTAATCGGCTGAAAAAATTTTTGTTTAGTTCTCTCCAGATCTTTACTGAGTCCAGAAAATGTGTTCTGTGAACGCGATTGAGAGAAAACGGCTTAAACTTGATATCCAGCCCGTGAGTTTCCATGGAATGCCAGAATAAGGAGCCGCACAATAAATTACCAAACATATCGATGAAAATTTTAGTGCAGTTTGTTCCTTATAAATTTCGCTCGAAAGGTTCGAATCTTCTGAAAAATTGAGCTGGTGTTCGAATCATGTACCTATATGATGAGCATTTCATATCGCATATAGAGACTACTCCAGAAATGTCGGGATTTCAATCCGCACTTACTACCGTTTCTCCCTGTTAATTCTGGAACAGTGATTATAATCATTCTAAAAAAAAAAAAAATCGTGTCTACAGCTCCGTCAATACTCTGTGTAGTGATTGTTCAATAGTGGTCGTGGCACGTGTAAGAGCACCACAATAAATTCCGCCAAGTTCAAATGAACTGAATGAAAACCGTCGAATTTGCGTAGAGCTACTGAAAGTTGTTCGATGCGTCGCGCCTGATATTTTCAATATAATTCCAAAACTACAAACCCAAACCTACACAATTGTGCAGTAATAACGGTTACAAAATAATAAAGGACGCGAAATTCTGTCACTCTTAAGGTGGGTCGTTTGTTTGACTAACGTTTTTTACAGTCTAGAAAATCACCTATGTAGTGGTTACTCAATAAAGATCGTGGCGTAAGTAGGAGCAACCCAGTGAAATTCGTAATGTTGACCATTTATTATGTAAAACATTGTCCACAAATTGAGTAAAAAACAAATTGGATCGATTAACTGGAGTAGTAAAAGATCGCAAAATTTACGAACAGTTTCATCACACTAAATATTTGTGCAAATTATGTAGTAAATTGAATTATTGTTTGGCTTGCAGATGTGTATATATCGAAATCTGCCGTTAGATGAATTAGCTTCGAACAAAAATGACTGGATTTGTTTCGTCTGCAACGTTAAAGATTTGTGGCCTTCTCGAGCGGTTCTGTGGGCCCTCCGAGTTTTGATCGACACTAATTTGGCTTTGTAAGTGCACACAACTCTCTTTTAAAGTGTAGTTAATTTAGAAACTTTGGCTTTTACTCTGGTATCATCTCGCAGTCCGGTTCAGGTCCAGAAGGGAGTGTAAAGCTCCTCTACTACGATTTTCTCTTTTGCTTGGGGTTTATTGTGGTAACTCTCATTATTGGATTGTACAACCACTGCAGTACCGCTTTTGGTTTATTATTCATTCTGAATAATAACCCTATGTTTTCGGTCACGAAAAATTTTTTACAACCCCCCCTCAAAATTTGATACTTTACGTTTCATGACATGGAGATTCCAAATTTGCAATGTCCGTCCGCCGTCCCCGTCCCCGTCCCCGTCCCCGTCCGCCGTCCGCCGTCCGGGCCGTTTTGTGCCTTTAACGTGGTCTAAAATTCGTTCTTTCGCCCAAAAATCCGATTTGGTATCTAGTTGTGCCCGCCATCTCCGCAATCCGATCGGACGAAGCCCGTGGTTGTAATGGGCAAAAAACGGTTAAAAAAATTAACGAAACGCAGTATAACGCGTTACGTCTTTGAAGTCCCTCGCTCCCGCCCATCAAAAGCGATCGTCACTGGTCCGCCGGGGTTTTTTTTTTTTTTTTTGTCTTCCCTAGGAAGCGCTCGTGTTTCGTATATAACCTTTGGCACTACGATTTGTCTCTTTATCGTCCGATTGCCTTGTTCTCGTCTTCACCTCCACGAATGACTCTTTCTCTCCGTCTCAACGGTAGCAAAATATCTGTTATCTTCGATTGAACTTTTCATTATTCGCTTATTTTTGGTTTATTTATTAATAGTTCGTTCGTTTCATTTTTTTTTTGTTTATTTTAATATTACGATTCAGTTCTTTTCGGCCTTTTTTTGGGTTTCATTATGATATTTTTCGATGCTGAATCGAACAGGATGGGTCTCGGAGCATTAATGCTAGGTCAAGCTGATTATCCGAATAATAAACCGTTGTGTAATAATTTGCAGCGTTTTCCTCTTGTGGTTGCCTGTCTGGCCCAGTTATTTCTCTTGGGCCAAAAAATGTTGAGTGTCAAACCGCCATTTCATTACTTGCGCAGGGAACCATTATTTCTAAAAAGTGTTGTCCTTGTGTGACAGGACCAGGTGTCCGCAGAGAGAAGTGAAACACTTTGCCGTCTTATTTGAAAAGTGCGTAGCCTGGAATTGGGTGGCACAGTCCCAACATGTACTCTTGTGATAATGGAACATTACGCACAAAATAGCCCTTGTGACTCTTGGAAACAACATATTACACGCATTTCGTCTTTTCCTTTACTGAACCAGGGCCTCTCCCCCCATCTTTTTGTTTGCCAAAATACTTCACTATCGAATTGAGTACAGAACACCTCTAACATGCGAGAGTGGGGCTATTTAACACAAAATTGTGAACACAATTGTACTTGCGACCTAACCAAAAAATAAGCTTGCTGTGTAGAATTTGGGAATACTAGGTAAGTGTGAGTAGTTATCAGTGTTTATCCTTATATTTTAAATGAAAAGAAAATGAAATTAAATGACTAATTGAAGAGGTTGAAATAGTAACCTGACAACAATTGAAAATGAAACAGAAATTAAATGATCACACAAATGAGATGGCGACTCACCCTTTTGTAGGATGGTTCGAACACAGCTCAGGTAGGGAAGGAGTACTTTTTTACTCCTTTTTTCCCCCCTCCTGTGGCTATTAGTGGCAGACGAGCTGTTGGAAACATAACAGCTTGAAAGCTATAAAGTGGTTGTGTATGCGGACGATCTCGCAGTGATAGTCAGAGGAAAACTTGTCTGTACCAGAATGGATGCAAGGTGCGTGAATATCATCCAAAGGTAGTGAAACAAGGAAGGACTTCATGTCAATCCAGCCAAGACCAGCCCTATAAGGCCCCATGTTTCATGCGCCTTCACCGTGGAAGGTGGCAATCTTCAAAAACTGCGGGCAGGTTTGCCTTGCAACCACAGGGGCCATGAATACTCGCCCAATCGCTGCAAAAGAAGTCCCATTAAATATCGCGTCGCTCCACATACACAATCAAAGGATTTAACACCTGGTGGCACCACGACTCTGGCAGACCAGTGTGTTACATCTACCAGCCAAGCCACCCAGGAACTGTGAAACAGTTCAAAATAGGAGGACCTAGCGGCTGACGTCATGGAAGAATTTCTAGTTCCCATTCAGCATCTGCAGGGGACAGTGGATGGTGGGAGAGAACCATTTCCAACTGAGGTGGTTGCGCTGTTATGGTATCCTATTGGTTCTGTGATGTTGGGGGGGGGGGGCTGTTTTGGGCATTGCAGGACCTAATTTCAGCCTTGCAAAGCTGCTGGGAGATTGATTGATTGTTTGATGCAGCTTATTTAACCAACATGGGAGGATTAGGGCCATAAAGCCCTCTCTTACATCATCCCTGGAAAAATACAGTATTCATTGCATCGTCGTATTGCAAGTTAAATCTTGGGCGGCGTACAGAGAAAAAAAAGAAAAACATAAATGAATCACTTCTGAATTGTCCTTTTTCTATGACTTATGAATGCTATTCCATTCTTTTCTACTCTTCACGTTCCTCTAAAAGCGCGTTTTCGCAAGTGTTCTTGAACGACGCAACACTCATGGAGGTGTCAAATAAATCCAGTGAAAGAGTTATTGAAGATTGTGGTTCGATGGCGAGGGATTTGAATTAGGCGATGTCGTGTCTCATGTTGGTGAATTGTGTGGAGAAATCCAAATTTTTCGGCAATATAGGGAGGGTTTTGGAATTTCAAGCTCTTAAATAGGAGCAGATCAACAGCGTATTTGATTTTTTGTTGGATCTTCAGCCAGCCCAAGCTACTAAGGCATTTTGAGAGAGAGAGCAAAAATTTTGGCCATAAATATCTGCCCACAAGAGATTTTGGCAAAACGACTCAAGAGTAAGTGGGTATGTATATTCTTGGACAACCCCCCAGCTTGCCTTGTAGGTGTCGTCCTACACCTTTGGACCCAGGCTGACATGAGAATGTCTTTAGGCGCTCAAACGACTCATTGCCAATAATAGGCTTTCCTTTATTTGGATACTGGCTCATAGAGAGCATGAGAACAATGGAAAGACAAACTGCCTTACCAAAAAGGACACAGAATCCCCACCCTTCTGACCCGAGTGTCACATAGGAGCGACAAAAAGTCACCTAAATCAGCAGGTGGCCCAGCGGGAGACACAGGACAAACACGGCCATTGGCATTGTCAGCCGCCGCTAACAGAGGCGGAAAGGCTCATTGTACTTTCCTGTTCAAGGGTGAAGGCAATGCACTCTCACCAGACAGAGAACTAAGAGTCCTCACTAACTTCCTCGTTGGGCACTGCCCACTTGGACGCCATCTCAACAAGATGGGTAAGGCCATTGAATGCCAGATGGTGCGACGAGGCGGACAAAATGGCTAAGCACATCGTACGGCAGCGCCCTATGATTCGTTGAACCCCCAAACCATAGCGGGGAAGTGCTTCAAAAGGGGTTGGTATGTACGACGTTTTTATTAGGTACGGGACATCTTCACAATATGTCCAACGTGCGGCTGCAGTGACAAAGGGGAGCCCTGAGCGCCCTCAGTTCAACGACAAAAATAGTTTGATATCAGGAGAGTAAACTTAATAACTGCTACATACCAAGACGTTGAAATCATGGTGAGTAGGGAAATAGTAAATAATCCCTCTCAATGGATGAGATTTAAATTGCTTCTTTTGCTGGCTCTCCCGCAAAAAAAAAAAACAACAAAAATCACTACGTTTACTGACATATCAACACAGCTAAACAAGTAGGAACCAGCAAAAGGCAACTCTTTGACTCAACCCTTTACTAAGGTGTTTGTAACATCTGTGTTATCGATCTGTTATTTTGCACATGTTTGGAGCCTTCTGGAGTAAGTTTTAGTGAAACAAGTTCTTTCTTGTCTTTCACATAATTTTAAAAAAGTAAATAAAAATACACCCTAGGTTCAAAAAGGTTTACTGCTAAGATATACTCAACTCCCTGATCACAATAAAGTGCCACACTATGAGTGGGCGATAAAACCTATATGGGGCTGCATAAAAAATAGCTAAGTTTAAATTATGTGAACAAAATACTTGAGGGCGTAGTCAAGCCAAGCCCCAGTGGTAGTCCGTGTTGCCATATTGTAGCAGGTGTGGGAGGGGGAATACGTACAATAACGACTGAAAGTAATTGGAAAAACAGTTCGGAGATTTACCACTACTAACAGGGAACTGGGCGGTGCTTAGCATAAGAAGCCGTAGAAGAGTTTGATTCACTCCAGTACATCCGAAATAATCTCAACGTTGGAATGGTTGGATGAGATCAAAAGAAGAACTGTGGACCTCGAAATTGGAAGCCACTAACCCGTGACTAGGGTGTGGGCTCTGCATAAAGCTACATACTCTTGAATCTTTGATCAGTTTTCCCAAGGATTCGCGCTAATGGTGACAGGGGAGATATACCGCCTGACTCCCCATTGTAGGCACCCAAGTGATTGTTGTCTAGTGGTCAAAGACGAAGATTCATTTTTTTTGCTGTAGTTTTCGCCTGAGTCAGCTTTCCCCCAACATTTCCAATTCCCTCGTAACACGTGCTGTAACTTATACCTAAAAATAATGCTATTAATTCATTTTGTCTGCCCACGATAACTATTCCTTGTATTCTAAAACTGTTAACTCGTTTTGCAGGAAAGAAGAGAAGAAATGGAGCACAGATCAGTCGACGTGTTGTAAAAGCAAAGTAATTAAACAACAACGGCGGCAGCACATGACCATGACCCCGAACGTAATGCAGACGAACGGTCACAACTTGGTAGCCCCCATGAGACCGTCAGGCCCGTCTGTTCGCCCCATTCGAATGGGCATTCCCAACGCTAATAATTATCGTATGCCGTACAATAGGATCCCGAATAGTAATTCTGTTCGACCCATTCAGCTCTCGTCTCAAACTGCCGGAACGTACCAAAGGACTGTTCGGCCCCCGATTAGCCTGCAGCCCCGACCTATGATCACTTCAGGTTCGAGTAACAACGCCAACACTCAACTGTACGACACGGCGTGGCTCACTGACAAAGTTAGTAATATCTCTACTACAATTTTGAACTTAAATAACAACCTACACAGGTTGGCTCAGGGGATACCGGAGAAGGAGAATAAATATAGCATCAAATCGAAGATGATTTCTATGGTTTCATTGTTGAACATTAGCGCGACGCAGTTGCAAAAAGCATCGAAAGAAATGGAAGAGGAGAGTAAAAAAATATTGGATAAAAACTATCGTGTTGCTCGAATCAACCCAACGATGACAGAATCAAAGGAACCGAAGCCTAGTCTCACTGTTATATCGCCATCACCGAGTACAAGTTCCTATTCAGACCACAGATCTAAAAGACCACTTCCTAAAAATAGGCACTTGTCAAACAAGAAGATTAAAAGGCGTCGAGGGTCGTCGTCTGAGTCCTTTACTGAAGACGATGACGATCCGGATTTTGTGACGAGCGCGATGAAAGAAGAATCCTCAGGCTACGAGTTGCGAACTCGACGGTGTTTCGTTAAATTGGAACGACTCAATGATAGGTTGGTCGACACGTTGAGTTTGACGCGAGACCCGACGAATTTTGAGCCTCAACCGTCAACATCGACAGCTCCCGATCCGCTTGGAACTGTCAGACCCGAAGAGCTGCCTTCTGAAGAGAGTGACGAGGACAAATTTAAAGGTGAAAGATACGAAAGGGCTGACAATCCAAGTTCTGAAGCAGTTATTGGGAGCGCAATTGGTAACGTGCCGTTTGTGAATGACGCGAAGACGGAAGACGTTTCAGAAAGTAGAAAAGCCATTGTAGAACCCCTCGACGAAGTTTCAGAAAGACGCGAAAATTGTGTACCCGTCACAACAGAAAGCAGCGAAGCAGCTGTCGTGGAACCCAACAATGAAGTTCTACAAAGTAGCGAAGCTGTCGCGGAACTGAACAATGAAGTTCTAGGAAGTAGCAAAGCTGTCGTGGAACCCAACAACGACGTTTCAGAAAGTAGTGAAATTAACCTACCCGCCAATGAAGTTTCAGAAAGTAGGGAAACGGCTTCAAATCCCGACGAGGCAGCAACAGAATTCGAAGACAAAGTTTCTGAAGTTGCAACGGAATCCGAAGACGTTTCTGAGCCCGACGCGGCATTAGCCGAATCAAACAGTACAGACCTCCACAGTGCCCTTAGTGTAGACAATTCCGAAGGTTCCAAAACGTCGAACTCAAACCGCGAAGAAACCTCCGTCGCTCAAAAAACTTTCGACGATCCGACGAATCGACAAAGCCCCATCGACGACTGGGAGCCTCGAAACTCCGACATTTTCCCGAACGATGTGATCAAAACTTGCGACGAATTGCGGGATTCTTCCAATTCAACCCCTTCGCTGAGTGAGTCCGCCCCGGGCGACAAATGAACGTTTGTATTTTCAGTATTTAAGCGGCTGCTAGAATTTGGTGGCGCATGTCTCAACAAAACTTCCGAAACTGGTTCCAATTTTATAACAAAAAAAAAGGTTGTAGTTGCATTCGCCAGTTGATTTGTGCTGAATGAATATTTAGTTAGAACCAACTTATAACGACTTAGTAACAAACTTTAGTAATTAAGTTCTGCATATACTTAACTAAGCGACACTTTTTTCGTAATAAAAGAAAAAATGTATTTTATTTATTAATCGGCGAACAATTTATCGTCAGAACATAACAAATTGTAAAATTTTCCTGATAGTTACAGCTTTTCTTCGTTTATAGGAAATCTATGTTATTCTTATCAAACTATGGCAGTAAATGATCTGCTTTTGAATCTCACGCTTTACTCTTTATTTGTCGTCCTTTGGTTGAGTACTAATCTAAAGGGATGGCCAACAGTTAGCATTACATTAGCAACAGTGGCTAGTGCTAAGAGTAAGACCTGATGTTGGGCGGTTAGTGATGGCTGCTGCCACGAGGGTACTTCAGAGAGCTAAGGTGTTGTCTGGGGGCACAGTTGTTAGTTGGGTGTACTGCTGCTCCCTAGCTGTAATCCTCTTTGATAATCCCTAATTGCCGAGTGATATATCGAGACGAGCGACGTATTATCAGTTGTGTTTGCCAGTCTTCGAGATTGTGTTGTGTTGTTTCATCTCTCAAACTTTGTACGCCCGTGAACAAATTTGTTGTCGCTACGAAACCCATTGTTCAGTTACCTACCCCGCTGAAACGCCCAATTTCCCCTACTTATGATTCACTTGTCACCTTCCACTGCCATCGCTATTTATTCAGTTATTGTCATCTCTACCGTCAGTTACTATTTGTTTGCTCCCCTTCATTTCGCACAATTCCTTCCCTCTCGGCCTTTCTATTTATCTATTAAAGAGATACCAGAACTCGCCAATTTTTCATCTCCTCTCCTTAATCTTACCAGCCGCAGCTACATTTTCTTCGTGAGGTCGTAACATTTGGGCAGCAGAGCGTGGTTGGTAAAGATGAGGGAGGGTGACTAAGCTAATGGAGCACAAACCTTTAGACACTTGTAAGTCTCAAACCCGTCTTAACACTTTCGCTGCTAACGACCGAACCCCTGTGTAAGACCACTGCTACACAGCTACAAACATGGCGGCGCGCCGGTAAACCCGCGCTTTTGGGTGTAGTCACTCTCGTGGAACAAAACGTTATTTTTCTTTCCTACTACTACCGCACGGTAATACTGCAGCTGTTCTTCAGGGCTCGAGCAAAGATTTTTCGTTTGTCTTTGTTTCATTTGTATCAAATATGCACTGCCTTGAATGGTAGGTACCTAGCAGTAGCTGGATATTAGGTATCGAAAATGGCCTAGACATAATATGTTATAAGATTATTATTCTCGATATATGAACCAGAAAAGAAAATATATTTTAATTGTCTTCGATTTGCTTCAAACGTGCCGTAAAAACTACATTATTTTACGATTATATCTACGAATAAGTAGGTTGGGAGGTCAGCAGGTACCTACTAGAAATACATATTACAGAAAAATACATCCATATCACAAAAGAAAAATAATAAATTTATTGTCACAAACCATTCATATAAATGCTTTCATATAACAATTATTCAAAAGTTATAATATAATATATTAGTAAACTTTTGGGAGGGAGCAGAGGAACTTTTGGATGGTTGAGGCTCTTCATCCTCATTACGGGGTCTTTGGAGACCCCCTCGAGGTTTAACCATGTTTATTCAGGAAAATATTTTAGATAAATAGCACGATGGGCGAAGCATTGAAACATACATACGTATATAACATCTAAGGGGAAAACACAAAAAGTAGGCCAGTTGACAAGTGAGATGGGTTTAGACATCCACATATATGTTTTCAATCCTCCTTTCAATAAATTCCATAAATATATGCTCATTAGTAACAGTAAAAAAGAATGGTGAAGTAAAATATATAACTTACCACAAAAAAATTGCCGAAAACGCAGGAGAAACGCGTTCCATTGAGGCTTTCGTCAGACTGAAAATAGAAAACCATCGCTACCTGAACTCCTTGGCGGGTACTCCCCGCTCATTTACAAGGGCCATTCCCACTACTACCTGTATGGAAAAGGGCTTATGGAACTACTACCGTCTTAATATGGGCTTAGATTGTACGGGGTTTTTGCAAGGTTCGAGAGCGGTTTTACCGCTCTAGTCATGGGGAAGAACACGAAAGCGCAGTAATTCCGCTCGTAGCGGGGAAGGTGTTAACGTATGGCAGTCTGGACTGTAAGGGAAGGTGTTCAACAGTGGTCTGACGCATTTTCGTCTCATTATAGCAGCAGTGTGCGGCCCAGCATTGTTTTGGAGAAGCAACGAGCCTTCTGTTCTTGTAGGCTTGGTGAACTCCACCAAGGAGGCCGTGGTAGTATTCAGCATTGATGGTGCACCGTTCATACTAGAACTCAACGAGTAAAACCCTCCTCCAGGCGGGATCTCTCCTTTCTTCCTCCCAATCCTTGTTCGTTTAGTTCAATGGTGTCTCACGGCACGTCCAAGTCTCACGATTTTGTGCTAGAAATTGGCCCCCTCTCGTTAAAAGCGTTCGTGAAGATGCTGTGAAACGTGACCTCGTTCATTTCTTTGTTCATCAGTGAACGAGCAGCGATATTGGTGAAGCACATTTCACTTTTAGTGGTGCTCTGCGTACAACCATAAAAATGAATTTCATGGACAGTAAAGTGATCACCTTCAATATGGTAGTCCTTCATCGATGTTATTTGAGGTTAATTTTCGACACGAAGCCTTCCTCTGAATTCAATACACCAAGCTTTTACCCATGGCCATGGTAGTCCCAGCAATCTGCGATGAATTTAGGCCAGTTATACATTTTCTTTTGTAAAAAATTGATAGTAATGCGTTGTGCAACACAGGGGTGTTTCTCATTCATCTTTAGGGCGAGGAAGGTCTACGACTGCAAGGAAGTAATTCCTCTTACTCCTAGACACAAGACGCCCCAACGATCTCCTGCCATCTACCCACCAGTCAGAACAAAAGCTCCTTTATTGGGTCGACCCTCGTAGAACAGGCCTTGCCGTGATTTCTTTAGTGAGGGATAAATAGAAGGTTACAGTCGATAGAATTTTACCCACTTCAACAGGTCTAGTTTTCTTCAACGTCTTGTTAGCTACACGCATTTCTGTCAAGTGCTTCCTGTTTTATCACATTAAAACTGGAATTTCTCCATGAAATTGATAACGACTCCCGAAGTTAATCAAATGTGCCGGTTTTCCTGAAATGTGACAGATTTCAGCACGTTTCTTTTTCGAAATGCACTTCACGTGGAAGTATTTTAGAGACTTACTTTCCGCTACTCAAAGAGAAAGGTATTGTAATCGTGGCAAAAAAATGTTGGGTTTTCTTCAGATCTTTATGTTTTGAGGCCTACTGAGTCTAAAATATCGGGTGCGTAGCAACACCCAACTTTCTGCCACCCCTGTTAGTTCAAACACCAGCTACATCTATGGGCGCTATATCTTCGTTCAACGCATTACTACAGGAACATTTATACAGAACAAAATGTAGGGACTAGTTAGTTGAGAGTTCATCGTAAGTTTGATCGATATCGTAAGAGCCGTTTTTGAAAAAATTGGAATACTGATAAATTCATATTCGACAAATCTCCCTTTTTGAGTTAACTTGGCCTATATCTCCGTTCAACATATATATACAGTAATAATTATAGGGAACGAAATGTGGGTATGGGTGGCAGGAAGGCACTGTGTAAGGTTCACACATTTTGATTTGCATCTTTGTTCAATGGACTGTCAGGGGAACATTTATTGAGAACGATGTATAAGTATTGACTATTCAAAAACATCCTGTGAGTTCGGTGAAAATCCTTGAAGCCGTTTTGCCAAAAAGCGTAAAAAAACCTGTTTTTTCTTCATAGGCCTATATCTCCGTTCAAGGTATTTTCATGGAGATATGTATAGAGAAGAAACGTTGTATACTAACTAGTAGATGATAATTTGACAGTTTAATCAAAATCGTTACAGCCGTTCTCGAGAAAAATGCGAAAAGCTTCCGTTTTTGGTACATTTTCGTCCCTTTTCTTTTGGGAAAGGACAGTAAAAACCTAATTTCAGTGTGGCCCATGTGTGTGTCTGTAGTTTGATTTGACCGATTGAGCTGGTTCTTTCCGAACTTACGAAGAACTCGCCTAACTAGTCCCTACATTTTGTTCTGTATAAATGTTCCAGTGGAAATGCATTAAACGAAGATATATAGCTGGTGTTCGAACTCACGGGGTGGCAGAAAGTTAGGTGTTGCAACGCACCAGATATTTTCACATTAAAACTTGAATTTTCCATGAAATTGATAACGACTACTCATGTTGACCATAACATTAAGAAGCTGATCAAATTTGCCGGTTTTCCTCAAATGTGTCAGCCTTCAGCACGTTTCTTTTTCGAAATGCACTTCACGCGCAAATATCTTTGAGATTTAATGTTTGTTCAATTTTCAACGTTAGAACTGCAATTGCGGCCCTTAGGAGTTCGTTTTTGATTATGAATGTGCACTAGGCATTACAGGAAATGTAACGCTGAATCCGAAAATGTGGTCAAAAGCTGAAATAAAAATTGTTTTATAGCGGAGGCACGTGGGTTTGTATGGCAAAACCCGCGCTTTTTCTAAAAAAAAACAAACAAACAAAAACGAGCTTAATGCCAATGGATTCAGATAGAAAGGTGCAGTTGGCGGCATTCGACTCCATTTTCAGTCTAGTTCGGCCGTTTTTCGTCCCACTAAGTGCGAAACACCTTGTGTAAGTAGGAGCTACTCAATATATTCTGGAACGTTAGAGGTTGAAGGAACGGCTTTCTGGTAGGTCACGTAAATTAGCGTTTATGGATAGATTCTGCAGACTAGAAGACGCCTATGTTCAATTCCACCAATTCCAATTATCAATGAAGGGTCGGGGTCCTCAAATAAACGTAAATATCACAATACTTAACTATGACGATTCCCCCACTGTCTGCAGCATTAGACGACTCCAAACATTTATGAACGCTATTTTGACAGGTAGATGAGAACTAGCAAACTTTGGGGCAAATTAGTAGCAACTATTTCGTCGAGTAACCTGTGGTATCTTAGAAACACTACGATCAAACCAGCCACAAATTAATAACTAACTAAAAACCTGCACATTTATGGTTATAAACGCTCATCGATCCACAAGTCCCTACAAAAAGGACCGACAGCGAACTTCGAGACAAGTAAGGATTTAGGGTGAACACGCACGTAAAACATAATATCTTTAGTTACAATTAAATTAACCGTTTAATACAAATCATCCGACTCGAGTCTCAATTGCCAAGGAAATCGTAAGAGCCGACTTCGTCAAACTGTTGGGAATTGGGAGGCTGTTGACCGGGTTGATTGGACAGAGCGGCTCTTGGCATCTGCTGCTGCATGTTGATCCGGTACTGAGGCTAAAAAATCGAGATTACGCAAAATTACAATCCTGAATAAATGAAATACGTTGGCGCACAAGAAGTTTCCTGTTGAAAGTTTTGAACCATTCGTCACTTCTCGTCAAAATGCATCCAACATACAACTTTCCTCAGTCCAAATGGCAAGCAAAATATTACAATTTGAAAAAAAAGGTTGTGCGACGCATCACACAACTTTCTTCAGCCTCACGGACATTCTAACACTAATCCAATTCATGTTTAACCCAGTTTAGTGTAAAAACTGGAAGGGCTGTTTCATAATCTACTGGGCCGAAGTTACTTACGCATCATGTCTCGAGATCTTCATTGAGAAACCAACCTAGACGTAATTGATGGGACAGTCAACATGAGATTGGCTTTGTGAAGGTTTTCATGTATGCAATTTCGAAGTTTGCGATATCATGGAGTGGACGGTGATCCCACGGAGCGAGCATTTACGTTTCGAGGGCTCCTGAGTATGAAAAACAGAAATTGGGAAAGTGGTCCAAATGGACGCCATTAAACGATAAGGCTAAGTGGAGAGCTCTGAGAACCCCTGGGTGTGCCAAGCATTGCAAGTCCTCCATAGGAAAAGCGAATGCAGAGCAGGTTTTAGCGGCGATGTAAAGTTACTCAGGCTGGGCATGTAGCATCAAAGGTTCGCAGGAAACTGTCATTTCAACGGCGTTCCTCAGTAGCTCTAGATGCATCAGGGACCATCTCAACGCGCCAGACATCCTATTGTGGACAACAGGCGACCTCAAAGCCCAATAAACCACCCGGGCCAATAGAAAGCAATATGCTAAGAAAGGTTAAATGGAATGGTCTCCTGAATTTATTTAATGACAATTTGTCATTAGGACAGTTCCCCACTCAGTGGAAGTCTGAGTGAGTCCTCGCTCTTCAAAAGTATCAGTCAGACTTGCCATGGTGGATACCTACATATTAGGCAAAACGTTAGTGATCTTAATGTTGCAGTCCTTCGCTGGAGTCTTTGGCCACAACCTCACAGGCAGACAATATACGTGTATTGTAGAAAAGTTCAGGACTTAATTGATAAAATCTGCAATGTTTCCCTGGAGGCACAGGCTGAGCATGTAGCAGCAGTTCTCAATGGCATCAGAGGAGCGTTTGACAAGCTGCAGTGGCCAGTGCTCCTCAACGAGCTTAAAGGTGGAGGAATTCCTCGTAACCTGTAACTTGCTCGTCAAAAGTTATGTTACTTACCAAATTCCCAAGCAGTAAACGAGTTCGAATCATGAGGTTCTTGTTATCAAGATGTTTCACATCAGATAGCACTATGTGACCATTAGCTGGTTTGGTATGAGAGCAGAAGTGAAGGGCGAGGAAATTCGTGGCAACAAGATCGTCACGTCACACCACGATCAAGAGAGATGTAACGAACCTTTCAATTAAATCCTCAAAACCAATAAACTTACTTGTTGAAGCAAATGCCGAAGACCCGGGTTGTTCGAGATGTTAGGCCTCAATATCCTCTGCGGAGGGCCAGCCTGTGAGGATGGAGCTATAGCCCTCAACTGTTGGGCCTGTTGTGCCTGCTGCTGTTGCGCTTGTTGAGCCTGCATCTGCTGCAGCTGCGCTCGCAATTGCTTTTGTTGTTCTTGCTGGTACCCGAGGGTCATCTGAAAATTCACGATTCGTTAGAATAAGAAACAAACTTTAAATATCTCGAGAAATATTCACACGACTATCGACAAACCCTGTACAATCGACGATATTTGGGCGCCAGTAACTTCGCTCAACGAATTTTCATGAACATGCTATTTCACCCACGCGCCTACACCACATTTATTCAGGGTGGAGGACATGTCCCCTGGCTCAATATAACGGGCCCTTCTTTGGAAACCGGATGCCGCTACTCATTCAACTCCCACATCCTCTTCTAACGGAGCACGACCTGAACAAATCGGTTCTCCAACATCTGACGACTGTGGACGGCAGGAGCTCCCCAGCTGCCTCCTGCAAGCACATGCGGGGTTTGGCCCATCTGGAAAAGGCGAATGTCTATTCTGACGCGTGCTCCGTGCTGTCCACAATGTCCTGCCCACAGTATCTGCCGTACTTCTCCAGGTCTAGGTTCAGTACTAATAAAACTACAACCCCAATGACGTTCATAAACGACTTGTCTTCCCATTTAGGAGTTCAGGAATGACCAATACGAGAAGAAAAACAGCAGAACCTCGATTGCTTTCCTATCATCTTGCTTCAAGTAGTCTTAATATTTCATACTGGTATGTACTTTGTCAGTCGGGAGCAAAATTGTGGAAACTCATTTCAATAAGAAAACGGAATTATTTCTACTAAAATTGAGTTAAGCTGTTACATCAATTTGATCATCAGTAAAGAGTTTGAGAGTCACTCAAGTTTACTGAAAACGTATAACCGTCCTATTTTAAATCCATTTTATTATCCACGCTAGTATATTTCCGTAACTTCCACGGTGGATCCTTTATGTATCTTATCTCACCTCTAATTGCTGTTTAAACTGATCCTGCGATTGACCTGGGTGCATTCCAACTGCATCCTGCATCGGCTGAGGCTGTTGATGCTGCATCTTCATTTGATTCATTATCTGGACATGTAAGTTGAAATAAAATCATTAGCGATTCCAAAGTACGGTCAAATCTTGACAAAAACAACGAAATATTACAGTAAAAACAAGTATTACTTCCAATTGATTTTTGTACTGCAATTCCTGCTGTTGAGCCGCTTCTAACGTTTGGCGGAGTCTTTGGATTTTCACCAAATTCTCTTGTCTGGCTTCCACTAGAGGATTGTTGAAGGACCCAGGCTAAAAATTAAACGAAACGGATATCAGGAACGCATATTATATAAACAAATAGTTTACAAATGAACATTGACATGTTGTTTGTGTTTGGGAGACACGAACTGCTTTAATAAAATTAAACGTAATTGATTGACAAAACACAAATGGTTGTTTTTGTCAGTAGCGAAGGAAAATCGGGCATTAATTGACGAGGAATTTTGTCGTATTTCAGGTGTTGTGCCGTAACATACGTTTTGTGCAGCGGCAATTCGGAGGGTGAACGCCCGCTGAACCCGATCCTTGCTACCAATGCACTGCAATGTTACTAATGCGCTGCTACGGGGAAAGTGGCAAGTTGTGGGGGTTTCCAAGAAATCAGGTCCCTCTGCTGGGAACACTTCGTCAGCCTCCTCGTCCCTTTTCGTTGATACCTCGTACTCCCTTTTTCTCCCAATACGGAAAGTCCCGAAATTCTGCGACGTCTCCCGCTTCCCGACTTCTCATTTTCAAACTTTCAGGCCGTTCGAACGAAGAGAGAAGACAACGCTCCTGAAGTGGGTATTTTATTTTGTTTATTTAGTTTCGGCATGCCATAGGCAGGTCCAGCAAGAAGGACACGTATTATTTTAGATCCATTTTTAAGCCAAAAAGTCAACTATTATTTATTTTCTTCCGAATTAAATTTTATTTTACATTTATTCGTTCCCCTTGATTTCTTTAAGTTTACCCCTGTATTATTTTATTTCGGGTGGGATTCGACCCCTACAGTATTTCCTTTGTTTCCAACTTTTCGTTTATTATTCGTCACAGTGTAGAATGCGCCACCAACTTCGTCGTACGTTCAATGACTCACCCTAAATAACAGCAAATTACAGCGTTTACCTGTCCAGAGCCTTGCTGCTGTTGGTTCTGATCACCCTGCATCTGGTTCATCATTTGTTGCCCAGACTGAGATACGACTGGAGCCCCCATATTTGGATCTGCAGACATTAATGAAGAGCAATTAGAAGTAAACTTGGACACACCTTAATGGTTATTCACTGTACAACCCTTGTCATGTTGGGGAGGAGCACTTACTTATAGGTTGACCTTGAGGTTGGTTCATGGAGTTCTGAAGCAGTCCAGGCATGGCCTGAGGATTGTTCTGAGGAGCGACAGGCGCTAAGGTGTTTCCAGCTTGACCTCCTTGCCCCTGTAACGCACATCAAAATAGTAAAAAAAAAAAAAAAAACAATATTTGGGGGCTGTGTGAAACACAACTTTCTACAGCCCCACGAGCGTTCAGCAATTTGTTTCACTCAGATTACACTAATCTGGTAGAACATAACGCCCTGTATAGAAACTGGTAATGCTTAAAATTCTGAAATTCGCTCGATTGCCTCTTTGTGTGTCTCGACTTTCATTGGGTGATCATTGCGTAGATAATTCATCAGAATGTCGAGATAATTTTCGTTTTTGTGGAAGTTTATATTTCTGATATTGTAAGACAGGTAATGCGAAAACAACAGGTGCGAGGCATCACACAACTAGATCCCTCGCGTGTATTCAGCGGTTTTCTCGACTCCAGCAACTAATCAAATCTGCTTTTCATTCGGTTTATAGCGACGTTCTACATGAAAACTGGTAGCGTTCAAAGTTCCGGAATTTATTGTGCTGCTCCTACTCCCGCAATAACCATTACTGAGCAATCACTGCACAGGGAATTTAGAAGATTACCTACGTGATTTTTTCGTAAAGGATCGTGTGCACCATTTTGGAATAATCGGGTACGAACTATTAGAAATGGTAGGAACTGAAACAGTGGTGTTTAGAATTGCAGACTTTCTAGAACCACTTCTACATATCTTAGGAGCATCATATAGGCACTATATTAGACAATCACGACAATTCTATCAAATTTGAGCGGAGATTACAGGAAAAAATGGCGATAAAATCGATTTTCGTCGAAATGTTTGGTCATTTATTGTGCTGCTCTCGTCATTTTCTCATGGATGAGAATTTTATGGTATTCTTGTGTTATTTGAAGCTGCCCATACAAAAAATGTAATAAAAATCGTCGGCCGTTTTGGAGAAAAAATAGTTCTTGTTTTGATCACTATGATAACTGTAGTGTGTTTTGAGCGGATTTTGCTCATACCGTCCCATGGTTACCTGCATGGTAGGTATCAAGTTTGAGATGATGTGGATTCACGAATTTCAGGAAAAGTTCTTAATTTTATAAACGCTATTAAACCGCTATCATACGGGTAACTCATTGGACTCATAACAGATAACGTTTTTGTTTAGAACGCCACTCTTATAGAATCGGAAACTATAAATAAAAAAACACAGTAATCGACCTTGGCCGAAATTTTTGATGATTTATTCATTTTTTATTCAATTTTACTTAACCGTCAAGTCACTTTCAACTGTGCAAATACAAATTTACAAAATCGCTAGTGCCGTGTTTGGGAGTTAAGTTGCGTAATGCGTCACACCACATATGGGACAATTATGTCATTAAATGTGCACAAAAATGAATATAATTCATAGCCAATAAGGGAACATTAAATCTTCACCTGCTTAATGATGTAGAACTACAATCATTGTCAAACAAGGTGCGATCGCAAACGTTAGTTTAATCAAGATTGTTGGCGCAACTGGCAGTAGGCATCTCCCCCCCCCCTTCCACGCACGCCACCACGCTGTTACGGGGGGAAGGAAATTTGGAGATGCTTTTGAAGAGCTGCTGACTAAGGCAAAAATTACGGCAATCGCGCCGGGGATTCGATCCACAACCCTCAACTAACGTCGAGAATTATGAATCGACCGTCTTACCGCAAGACCACGATGAACCGCTTGCCTTTGATGGGAGTCAGTCAGCACAACGCTATCGTTGGCTCGTACATATTAACCGCTACTCCTGGAGCGGACTCCTTTGAGGAAAGAATTTACGAGAGTTGAGCGAATCCCCGGAAAATCCGATCTTTGATTCGAGAAACGAGAGGGCTACAAGGAAAGTCTTCGTTCTTTCGCATTGTAGTAGGCGCGTCGCCCATTTTACCTTCGCGCTGGAACTTTCACAGCGTCAGCGAATCCCGGACCCGAGAACTCGTCTCATTATTTTTCACTTTAATTTTTTAATTTTTCTCTCGGGGCCTCTTCTTTTTCTTGGAAAGAAGAAATTCGACCACTAGTTGGGCGCCATTGTTACGGGGGGAAGGAAATTTGGAGATGCTTTTGAAGAGCTGCTGACTAAGGCAAAAATTACGGCAATCGCGCCGGAGATTCGATCCACAACCCTCAACTTACGTCGAGAATTATGAATCGACCGTCTTACCGCAAGACCACGATGAACCGCTTGCCTTTGATAGGAGTCAGTCAGCACAACGCTATTGTTGGCTCGTACATAACAAAGCTGCACAACAACATTGCTCATGAGCGGAAATTAAAGACGTACTCACCTGTCGATTCATGGCGTTGGTGCTCTTCGAATGTTGAATGACCCGCCGCAGGCGGTCAACGAAAGCAACTTGATCGTTTGGAATGAAACCAAGAAATGCCCTTTTCTCGGCAGTGTACAGAAGAATCAGAACTTTGATGTCACATTGAGGGGAAGAGCTGACGCTATTAAAATGAACGCAGCCAGCCTGAAAAATTAAAACAAATATTAGAACTTGTCAAGTTGGTTTAGGAATAAAAGAACTTATGACAACTGCTAAGTGGAAATGTTAACTATAACTCATAACATCCCACAAGGATCGAATCAAGGGAGATAATGGAGCTCTCTACAGAATGACAAGGTTAACTCATTTACTGAAATGTAAGAACACGAATTTCCTGAGCGGAAATCTGCAGGGCTATGCCGCTTTCAATGTCACGTTAAGTAGCTCTCCCTTTAGCCTCACTGCACAGCTTGTGTTGTGGGTGGAATTTTCAGGAAGCTAAAGAAATTCACGTATATTAGTTGGAGCTGGGGCTGCTCAAGGACTCCCTGAAGGGCATGCTAGTATCAAATAAGGGTTAAAAAGGCTTCCTGTTGAAGAAGTGGCAATTAAAGCAGTCGGGTTAGTTCCTTCAGTAGGTAAACTACTAAAGTTAACGTGAGTTAATCTTCTCGGGCTGGTGAGATACTGTGAGTGAACGCTTTCGATTGTAAAGACATCATCTTCTGGCCGTTAAGTCAGTACTAAAGTCAGTTAGTTGGTCGGGGTCCTTATGTAGAAAGAGAAAGGTAAACGGGATGGTGTAACGTAAGGGAAGGGGTGGGAGGAGGAAGGTGGTCAAGCACCTCCGGAGAAATCTGCTTGGAAGTGAAGGGAAAAAGAATGTGAAGGTAGTTATGTATGTCTTAAATAGTCTGTTGATTGTCTTTTTTGTCTAGGGTGGTCTGTAAATCCGCCAGTTGGTTGTTTTCGTTTGAGTTGTGTCTTGAGCGATGTTAATATGTTGCCGCATTTTATGTTGATTTATGATCTGTTCATTGAAGTTTTTTTGTTTATAGATTTCCATGTCTTCTAACACGTTCAATTTTCGTCCTTTATATTGTTTATGGAGTAAGGTGGTGCAGTCCTATATTTTGGTAGGTTCGTAAGTTAGAGTCGTCTTTGTTCCTATTAAGATATTTAATGTGTTCTGAATATTTGGTACGTATTTTTTGTCCTTTTTGTGCTACGTACGCGTTTTTACACGTACAAGTTATTTTGTATACTCCACTTTGGTCGAGTGGGTCTCTTTTTTCAGTCTTTGCAGTTAGTTTGGTCCCAAGTGTGTCGTCTGTCCGTAATGCAATTTGTATGCCTTCCTTTCGGAGGATGTTAGGAACAACTTTCAGTGTATATATTTTTTGGATAATTCTCATCCCAACTTTTTTGCAAGAGTACAATAGCTACATTTTCTACAATCAGAACAATCAGAAGAGATAATCACGTTTAAATTAACAATATACGTACAAAGCCAGAGCTCATCACTTTTGTAAGGGCTTCTAACGCCTCACTTGGAGTCAAATGGAAAAGTACAGATTTGGAGTTTTTCAAATATGACCCTCCGATGCTTCCGATCAATTGTTTGGGCATTAACTGCATGATCAACTTCTGCGGCCAAGAATCAGCTTTCCTGATGGGGGTAGAAAATAAAGAATGATTAAAGCACAGCTACCAACAGAAAGGAGTGTTTATGTAGTAAAAGTTACCTTCGAGGATAAGAGATGTTTTGCAATGTCTGACTTCACTGTGGTATCAGCTCTGTTATCACCTATGGCCAAGCTGAGCTAGATGCTACTACTCATCTGGTTCATCCCCCTCTCTCCCTAATACCACCAACAGGCTGCAATAGGGTCTGGCCCACCTGAGACAGTTGAAAATTGTTTATTCAGTGCTGTCCATAGAGTGGGCAGCCCGCAATAAATGTAGCAGGATGCCCGCAACTACCAACACAGCTGGCTCTGAGACTGTGAGGTAGACGCAGACCACTCGCAGCGATCCTCTTCTCTGGACCACTGCCATCTGCTGATGGTACTGTTGCAAACACATCAGCCCACGCTTCTACTCCATACAAGATTAACAGTAGTACACACGTAGAAGGAGGTACGAAAATGTAGGGGCTAAGCGAAGAATGAAGTTGGCACACCTCATGTCATCTTACTGTGAATTGTAAAGCATAATAAGAAAGACCATCCATGGCCTTGTGACTTTAACCTCAATATCACACCAACCAACCTCACAGAGCCCCAACTCTCACAACCCTCACCTGTAATTACCCACTGAACTTGTTTGGCCCTCAGCCCATGGAATGCGTTGTGCCCACCTACAAAGACTAGAAAGGAACCCTACTTTTACAGCAACTTGATCAAGCTGCCTTGAGCAAAGTAAATGAACATTTAAGTTGGCAGATACACACACACCTGCAAAGATTACATAGAGCCTAAAGAAAAAACGCACAATTTAGTATTACACTCACAATTCTGGCTCTCCATCTTTGGTAGCTGTTGAAACTTGACAAGGGACGTGCCGAGTAGTTTTTTGAACGTCGTTGGGCGTTTTCTTATCAATCCATTCAATGACTCCTTGCCAAATGGTTTGTCGCTCTCGACTTCCCTGAAGACAGACCTAACAGTTCTTATCACGGAATCAACTACACAAATAAATACTGGGTCATGATTATTACTGATATGCGCAACTCTCAAGTGCATTGTGCCAAATTTAGGTAAACTAAGTTGAACATTCGGACGTACAGTAGTTTGAGGTCCCTGTTGCTGAGACATTCCAGGACCGGCTGTTGGTTGCGGTTGCATGACAGCAGTTTGAACTATTTGAGGATTCTGGTTGATCATGCCAGGCTGAGACATAACCACAGCAACATTTGGTGGTTGACCAATCATACCTAGTAAACGGAAAAGCAACAAGTATTTACGTTGAGTTATTACAGGCTGAAAGATATTGTGAGGTGCAGAATAAACCAAAACGCCAATACTTTGCAATAAGGTGACGAAGTTAGACGTATTTTTTAAACATGCATAAATAATGGTTACGATTTTTTTTAGATATATTGCCTTGAGTACTTGGTGGAAGAACGCCCCCTGGCTGTTGCTGCCCCAGAGCAGCCTGAGGCATGCCTTGCTGGGCACTCAATATCCTCATTTGGTTGGCCTGTTGTGGAGGAGCCTGAGGCTGCTGCTGTTGAGGGACTTGAGGATTGGGGATTTGCTGTTGTTGAGGGGGCTGTTGAGGGCCTTGAGGGTTAGGAACTTGTTGTTGAGGTTGCTGCCCGGGAGGAGTCATTCCAGCCGCATCTGAAAAGCACACGCATTCACGCAACTGTGATTTTCTGTGAAAAACCTGCTCATCAAACTGCCAATAAAAAGTTTTAGGGGCGTTCCGGAGGTTCCCCAGAGGAGAATTCTGACTTAAGAACTGTTCCTGCAGTAACTATATTTTAATTTATAAATACTATACACAGACCGTGTATACTATTTGCTATTTTAACCACTTTCTCAACTAATGTTCATCACTCATTTATGGGAGTCTGTTAAAAATTGATCAAGATCAAGATTCTATAGTGAGAAACTCGAAGAGCTTAACACTCGAACTTTATTGTGTTGCTCCTATTTATGTTAAGACCATCACTAGTTTTTTTTTTCTTTCGAAGGTTCACTCTCAAGAGTTCTAGAGTTATAGTTACCCCAGACTGTGAAAAAAGTCAATCAAAGAACAGCAGTTTGAGTTTTGCAATTTATCGGGATGCTCCCAATCATCTCACCACCACAGTTAAACATTCGTCGTATAGCTAGCACTTTGGACTACCAACACTATTTTAGTGAGAACCACCTTAGCTTTTTATGAACCGGAATTATGAGAAAAAATTATCGAAACAGAAATTTTTTATACTTATCCACATCTTGGTTCATAAAAAAATTCGAACTCGTTTAAAGCGTTTTTGGAAAAAAAAAAAAAAAAGTAGGTATATTGATTACTGTGACCATTTACGCAAATGGTGTTTCAATATTCAGAAGTCTTAACGTAAGCTGTAGAAAACTCAATTTTTTCCCCGACCATATAACTTTTCTTCTTACTCCGTAGGGCTAAGGAGAGTAACGAATTGGTTGTCACGCAATGTTGTGAAGGTGAATGGTTCTTACTACTGAATTGTGGAGGAACCACATTTGGAGGCCTCGAGAGCTGAGCAATGAGGGCAGACGAATCGGCGTAGCGCGGCCCTTGCGGAGGCATCATAGGCCATCTAGTGCCCTGAGGAGTGTTAGGGCGGACGTAGGCAGGAGGATAGCCACGGCCTTGAGGAACATTGTTGGACGGAGGCGCGCCTACCACCATTGCAGGATTTGGAGCTACACTCTGCAAATAAACAACATCGACACGATTGAAATAAAATGCACAAACGTCACTGAAATTATACATAATTCAACACTTCATAATTCATCAACACGTTCGCTGTTCAATCTTTTGGTCGAAGGAATGAGTCGTGATGGCACCTCTGTCATTAGGCAGGACAGCATGCGTCAGTGTGTGAGCACTGAGAATTAAACGTTAATCTATTGGGTGATTGATTGGTTCTTCTTATATTTGATGACGTGGTGGGAGTATGATACTATCATTAGAAGAAGTCAAGTACTCCCCTACACAACTGGCTCATCCGGCAGTCTGGCTCAACCCACTTTCTTCTGAGACGTTCACGGATGCTGGGAACGTGTCATACTCATACGTGTCGCATCCCTTTGACAAGAATTCCTATCTCGCTTGCCATGTATCCAATGCCGCAAGTTTTCGTTCAGTGGAGAGATTTATACAGAGTTTGGCCCAAAGCAGGGGAAGTTCCATTTTCGCTTTCCGCTTCTACACCGGGCAAGATAGGCCTTGCTGACCCACAGACGCACAGTTCTGTCGGATTGGGCCAGTACTCCCTTTTGATTGACTGTGAGTTTGCTACTCTAGACAATGAGGCAGTAGCCAACCACGCCTAAACAAATGGCCCAGTACATGAGGATTGTGTCACAATAACCCACAACCCTAGTGGCCTGGCTAATTGTTCGTAAAGAGGCTAACCAGTGAGGATAGCGCCTGTGAGGAACTGGAGGTGTAAGCTGACACGCCATCCATCTATATTGACTCCTAAGTACTTGACAGACTTGCTTCTCAAGAAGGTATCATAATCCCATCTAGTCATCAAAGATTATTGCAAAGAATCGTATTCAGAAGACAATAATGCATTCTGGTTCAAAACCTAGCCCTTGAGGTCCTCGCAATTTTTGCGAATGGCAACAGCTCACCGACAATCCAATCTCTTCACAACACAATTAACATTAAAAAACACGTGGGCATGGTGTAACAATTTGTAAATTGCACAACCAAAAATTGAGATATCTTAGCAGCTAGTTGTTAGGTATGGCTCAAAACTAAACAGATTAAATAAATAAAATTCAAAATTGTAAATACTGTTAAAATCTGTGGCTGGGCTTGAACTGGCTGTGGCGGTTGAGGTTGAGGAGCTGGCGCCATTGGGCTTCCGTGCGACTGAAGAGGACTGGGCATCCCGATGGGAAGATGTGTAGCCGCTCCAGCTGTGTTTGTAGGACTGACAGGCCTCTCTTTCAAACTGACGTAACAAAAAATATTCAGAGTGCTCATCAAATATTCTTCTGATTCCAAAACAATTATACATCTGAGCTACATTGAAACAAAATGTGGAACCAATATAATTCAGGATCCATTAACCCGTCTTTAGGTTTCCCCCTTCCAGACTCTCGCAGTCCCAGATCACCAAAGTGGGGCAAGCAAAGAACGCGCACAGGAGCATCCTCGTGGAGCGCATTCGCCAAAGCCGGACAAGGCGAAAACACATGCACTAACATTCTCGCTACGTATCCTGATGGAGTGATTCTCGTGCATCTTTTCCTCGTGATCCTTTGTCTAGAGGCATAAAAACTGCTCCTGAGCAAAGTCATGCGGAGGGAGAAGAGGACGAATGAGGAACTCCGAGCAACCCGTTCCACATTATTACTCCTTGGTGCATAACGAAGTTGGACAGGGTGAGGTGAGGAAGAACAAGGAGGCCCAAGGAACCTCTTCCCCAGTCTTACTCCTAGTTGGACTACGCTGGAGAGTTTGGAAGGGCCTATAGAAAGGGCAACAAGTGTATTGTAAATTTATACTCGTTCGGGGGCAGATATAGTTCATCATATGTTGCAGTGTACTCCTATAAATTAATAAGAGAAGAACAGAAGGAGGATCTCAACCTTTCGTTGTTCAACCCCAACACTGTTTGTATGCCCATTGAAATGGAGGGAAATCAGTCGAATAAAATTAATTAATTTCGGGTCGTTTTGGAAGGTTTTGCCGCGAAAACAAATACCAGTGGAAGGAACCACCAGGGAAGCATCAAGTGAGAACTGACTGCTGGAGGCTGGGACTGAAAAGCAAGCAGCATTGGTGAACCGCAATGACGTTTCCAACACCATTCAAGAAACGCCAAAATTGTAAATTAATTAATAAAAGTTATTTTTTACCTAAAACCTTTGAGAAGAACAAGATTTCTCGGGTCTTTAGCATAATTCTTCGTTTGACACGCTCCGAGATCGCCTCCAGACTTCTCAAACAACTTGTAAAGGGCGGTGATTTTTCTTGGAGAGAGAATTGATAAATGTATACCTTTCTAAAATTAAAAAAATGTACGTGATAATGAGCAAAACCCGCACAATAAGTTAAAATTGTATAACTGACGTGAATGACCACCTCGTTCAGAATTGAAGCAATTTGCTCAGCCGTGTTGCCTGTGTAGTTTTGATTTTCAATAACAGGCATTAAATAGGGTGGAGAATTGCAAATGAGAATACAGTGTTTCTGCGTGTGACCACCGCTGTCTCTGCGTTGAGTGAGATCATCTAAACACTGAAGGGCGGCCGCTAGCCCTTCGGCAATGTTCGCATGAGACTCTCCTCCTCCACCGACAAACCTGTAATGAACAAATCAAGAGGTTAGAACGGACACATTTTTGAGGTTATAATACAAGGGAATATTAATAACTAAGCGCTAGGGTGAGTGGACAGTTACTCTCAAGTATTTTGGATGCAAGAGGAAAGCTGCTGAAGCTAAGTCATGTCCTGATATTAAGACTGAAATGGCGCAGGCAGTAAATGAGCAATAGTGGCAGGTAGCTACACAGAATTCAAGTTACTTAAGTTACTTACTGCACACATACAGCGCTGGTATAGCGCCCTCAAATGTGTCCACTCTCCCCATTATCATAAAATATCCGATATTATATCTGTACGAATGATTGAATAAAAATAACTGTGAATTGCTACTCACTCAATTTTGTCCAAAGTTTGTAGAAACTTGTGGGGATTAGAGTACGGGCCGTACACATCTGTGCTGGGGCTAGGAAGCCGATCAGCTGCATGGTAAACAATGATTCCATACTGCGCAGTATTAGTCTACAACAAAATATATCAATGAGCATTGCCATCGATTCATTGATATAATAGGAGAGTCAACAGTTAATGAATGTCCCTGGATCTTATAACTGAATACTGTACATCTCGCGCTCTTTCTTCTTCAGGTAGCTTGTTAAGTTGGGAACAATCACCTTAAGCAGCCCAAGCTGGCTTTAACAGTTCATTGTTTAGCGCAATATTGGATTTTTCAAGAGTTCTTATGAATTTAGTTAAGGCGTGTGCTGCTAATACTGCAGACACAAACAATACTTGCATTTTTCGAGCGAAAAGCAGGAAAAAAGTAAAATGTATTTGAACTTATAGGTTGCAGCCTCATCCAACCTGAGTGTTCAACGAATAGTCAAGATAAGTCTGTTCAGTTTTGCAATTGAGTCCTCGTTGCCATCACTACCAGCTATGTCTACAATTGTTGCTGTTGTGTGGGAACACCGGTTAAGTCACTCATGTACAGAAGGCGAAGAAGCAGCTTTAATACTTCATTACCACTAACACACAGTTAACACTTCAGTTTGAGATGATTGCTAATCAATAGCTCAAAGCAATAGTTGCTCTTCGTTGTGCCACACAACTTGTACCCACTGGCCGCTCAACTATTATAAAAAGCCTCTTTAAAGATCCGCAGTACAAGAAGATTAAGTTAAAACGAGAAAGAAAAGCAAACATCTGATCAAGCTCCTCACCTCACAGCCGTACTCCCTTTCTTCCAAAGTCCCCTGGTTAAAAAACCTGGAAAGTTCAACCAAATATCGTGTTAGCCATTTAAACTGATTTTTAAAAAGCAAGGTATGCAATTCAATATCATAAAACATGCCAATCAACGCATGTAGCCCACTAGCCAATCCAATAAATGCTTTGACTCGAGGGAAGGATGCAGGTAATAATACCCTTGATATTTTCCGATACAAGAGTTGATAAATTGAAGTCAAACTCAACAGCCGCAGTTCTTTAAATTGAATACCGCGTACACAAATGACCAAACATGTGTTACCGGCTGAACCGCCACTATAGGGGTTTGGCCTGCAAAACGAACTGCGGCCTTGTTATCAGACTAGTGAAATTTTGAGACTTTTAATACACAAGACGTATAGATGTGTGACTGGTGTGAGTCATTTAATGAGGTAGTACCCAACAAAACTAAAAAAGTTCCTACAAAACCCTCAAACTCCTTATTCGATAATTTGACTCCACTGTCAATTAACGAATACGCACAACGCGATTGAACGCAGTTTCAGTCATAATTAACCAATTATCCACAATAGCAGTTACTGAACCGAAGCACTAACAGTAATTCTTACTCAAGAGCTGGAACAATATAATTCGTACGCAGATCTCCCAAATAGGCTCCGTTAATAGCGGTACCCTCTATAGCAAATATGACATCGGCTCCAGTCTCCGCCGGAGCGACGACCATTTCGAAACGGGTTAATTCTCGAACTAATTCTCAACTGTTGACACACAAACATTCAGCGGAAGGCAACTGATAGCGAGAGAGCACTTCAGACAACAGAAGCAGTAGTGTAATAAATCTCCGCCAAAGCGCTGTCTCCTCCATGAAATTGCCCCAAAAAATTCAAATTTACTCGTGCTACTGTTACAGAAACCCACTTCCTCCATAAACACGTCCTCTACAAAGTTTGCAATGAATCTCAAACTGAGTTCCTGAGTACTAGTAGATAGGGATGCAAATTTCATCCTGGTACAGTAACAATACAGTCTGAGAACATTCTAAATGTCTTTGGACCACCACCCGGTAGTAGCCAATGTGGTGGTGTACTGCTTACCACTATTTTCCGCCAATGATGTGCAGTGACGAATTTATTTGAAAAAAAAAAATGTAAGACTTAATTTACAAGGGGTAAATTAAAATTGTAAAATGTCTCTTATACAACTTCAATTAAAATCAATAAAATAATAATAATTAATCATTCAAGCAGCTTGATACTACATCGGGGATTGTTCAAGTGTTTGATGGTTGGTGGCGAGTAGTGTTAATGTTCAGAAACAGTTGTAGGTTGTTCTGTAGATGATTATTAAGTTATAAATTCACTTCCACTCGCTTTTGCCGTCTTTCTTATAATATTAAAATTACCTTCGTTTGAAACAATTTAACAGAATAAAATAATTTGTGTATAATATTTTAATTTTCAACAGTCTATTTTAAACACTTTCGTAAGCCAGTTTTGATAATCATGTGTTGAATGCAAACGAGATGAAAATTGTAGAAACTCGATAAGTATTATTTTTATTATTTAATTAATATTTCCCACTCCGAGTGATTTATACAATATAACAACACATTCATAAATATAGATTATTTATTTACATTTTATTTAGAATGGAAGAAAAAGAAATGAAAACAAAACATACCTACTGTTACAGACCAACCTTTCTTCTAAAAATGTTTTGAGATCCAACGATAGATCTGTAGTATTACTTAGCTTTATTAAATTTCTGACCAACTTTTTTGCTTACATAACACATGGAGAATGCATTCTAGCACATTATCAGGTTGAACCTATCTGTAATGTCCTTTCTTGTCCCCTTCACTCTAACGAGAGTATTGCAACGAGCTGCCATTCCTATACATCCTTCCATACTGCTCGGCAGTTTGGGGGGTTCAGGAGTGGTCTTCCAATCCACATCTTCATTCTTCATTCCCCGCTAGTTGTGAAATGATTGCGAACGAATGTGTGAGCCAGCTGATTGTGTCCTTCACTGTTCGCCAGCCTACCCATCTTTGGCATGAGAAAATGACGTGGGAAGCATCATCCACCATTGCTCTGTAAGTAGTTGAGCATGCTGCTAGTCAGTGATAATTAAGTAAAGTCAATCTTAATCTTGAGAAGCCTGAATTAAAAATCAAGTTTACATGATCGGGAAATCAAGTAACAACAGTAAAAGAGAGGAATCAAAAAGAATAATGAGTAAATGTAATATAATTTTCGATTTGAAAAATGGTATCAAAATCAGTAAAACCAGTTGAGAAATTGAGTAATCTTGTTGGAAACTGGGTTAATAAGCAGTTTTGTGGACTGATTTATTGGAGAATGCTACTGTCACATGAGCTGGACGTACAAGGACAAAAACATACCAAAATTGCTCAAATTGTTGCTAATTTATTGTGTCGCACCTTTCATTTGTTCAAGGACGGAAATTGCCTGCGATCGTGCAGTTGTTTGAGACTGCCACACAGAAAGCGTTGTGAATAAAGGTGTTTTGTGCACTATTGTTACGATTTTCTTCATTACATTATTTTTGGTGTTCCATATTTACCTGCACGCTGAATATCCAATTAGAGCTTCGTCAGTTAACGATTTTCTCTCAATCGAGTTTACTCACGCATAAGCCATTTTTTCGATTGATGGTTTTTTGATGTAGAAGACTTTGAAAGTAAAGATATGAAGAAAACCAAAAAAGTTTTCTATTTTTTAGACACTCAATTTTTCTTTTCATCGAGTAGGGCGAAGTGAAGTAAAATAGCCGGTGAATGTAAGACATACATGTAAAGGTATGTTGTAACAAATGTTAAAGAGGGGAGGAGGAAGGTGTGTGCCCTGGGGTGTACCTCAAAAGCCATTCAAGGGATTTGGAGGAAAAGATAAGATTTGTGCGGATCGTTGTTACGTGAATGAAGCTATCATTCCTATCTCAATTGCTGTACCTGAGTCCTGTCGAGTCACTGCCGAGCTCAATAATGCGTGTTACTCGAAAATATTATAGGAATTAAATCAGCTCTCGCTCGACCTTCCAAACGCTTCTTCGAGTAATTTCGTCCCTATCACGGAGCCCGGCCCTTGAAAATTATCAATTGTCACCTCGTAACGTCGCTCGGAGGACAGAGAAAGTAAATAAGTTAACGAAGATATCGATATTTATTCTAAATGGGGCTGTGATCGCTCGGTGGAACTGGTGACTTGTGAAATAAACAGTTGGAAAGGGAAACGTGAATGTACCGAACGATGGTAGGAGGGCGGAGGGTTGTGAAAAATATGCGTTGGACGCAGGCGCCCTCTGGCAACTACGTACTAAAATACCAAATATGCTCGTCTCGCAATGGCGGCCAGTAGTCGAGTTTGTTGATTATACGCTTATGAAAATCAATTGAATGAAAACAGAAGAAAACTAACATTTTTATCAGTGAGGGGGTTTTAGGGCCATCGCTTGTTGTTCGTAGTTGAATTTACCTTTCGTGATATCTGAATTTGCCGACTTCTTCCACAATATCATTTGAATGTGGTAAGTACCGAGATTACTTCCTTTCCTCTCACTTCATTCTTCCCGTTGTTTTCAATGCGCTATGTATCACTCGCTATTACTCGAATTTTAACGAATTGAAGCTTTCAAATGTTCGAAAATCGTTCTTCCAATGTCTGCCTTCCCGGGGAGGAGAAATAGCGACGAAATACGGTCAACCGACGCCATCTTTATTTACCTCAAGGATCTTCGTTTTCGATATTTAGTACGATATTCGGGATATTTACTTGAACTTGCGACTAGTGTTCGGTGTACTCGCCCAACTCAAGTGCAGCTGTTGTTTTCTACAACGCTCCTACTGCAAATTTGATAGTGCACTTCGTTATGTACTAGTCAGTAGGCTTGTTTGTGTACAATGTTTTCCTCTCATCCTCGGGGTTTCGTTCACTTTTGAATTACTTCATTTGTTTTAGCGTATTTCAACTTAGGTTGTTTCGCCCAGTCAAGCTAAGACTCACGTTAATTGTTACACAGCTCCGTAATTCACTTCACATGGTTTTCGCAAGTCTCAGGCGTTAGTTTCTGGGTTCAGGGCTTCTTATATGCAAACCTGCGCTAATCTCGTTGGTTAATCAATGAATTGGAATTATTTTTCTGATTACTGAAGCAACTTCGGGACGAGGTGTCTGGGGCGGTGGTATGGTACCGGTTTCTCGTAATAAAAGTCGGAGTTAATGAAAAAGTAACAACACGTACGCAAAAGCCTCGCAGGGAGCTCCTGAATTCCCTGGTGTGAGCAGGGGGTACCAAACTCTTTTCAGCCACAAGGAGCTCTACGTTAATCCAGACAAGATTCGTCTAATGGGAATATACTTGACGAAAGTGCTTACTTAGGAATACTTATTGAATGTAAGCCTCCCCCCCCCCCATGTTGCAGGCAAAACCATTGACCATTATACAGTAAGACAGGGTAGTGAAGAAGTGAGGCCTAACCTGTGGGTAAAAAGTCGACGACCATAATTTTACTGTCGACTGGTTTTGGTGGCCAAGTGTCAGGAGAGAAATAAATAGAATTGATTGGTTAGTGTACAAATTTCTAGGGCTTATGACTCCAACGAAAAGCCTTCAGCTGCTTGGCATTCCACCGGTCTTAATGGCCTGACCCCTGGTCCCAGATAATTATGCTGTGGTTCACTAGAACGGGCGAATACAACTCTTACAACATAACAAACATGCCCTGGATGCTGCGATGTCCACAGATGTAGGGTGAATGAACACCTGAATGTCCCTGAGAATTGTGTAGTTGTGTTAAGGATACTCTTCATGTATACTTTACTGAAGGGCATTTATCCCCCTCATTAGCACCCTCCCACGCCACTTTTCACTGATATATTCCTGTATTTAATTATCTTTTAAAAACTTCGCATTTAGCATGTAGTCAGAAATTATGGTTGTCGAGGGTTAGTGTGTTCTGTTCCACATAAAACTGTCTGTGGTTTAGTTTGTATTGATTGGGTTGCCCCTATTTATTTTAACTTGTGACGAGTGCCCATGTTATAGCTAACGTATGAGATTGTCACGGTGATTATGGTAGTCGAATGATATTGACTGTACCGCCCGAAAATTGGAGAAACAAGAAAAAAGATAGCTGTGGAACTTGATCACCAATTGAACCAAATTACAATGTGATGGGTGCGATAATATTTGGGCCGCATTAGCTGCGAAAACGTCTAAAATATAGGCACTATTGCCAGTTTCAAGAACAAGTCTGTCGAATTACGTACAAAACTATGATCAAAATACCTGGTGTAAAGCATCTCACAGCTTTCCTTAAGCCCCATAGGCATTCGGCGATTGTTATCATTTTAGCATCTAGTCCAAACTGTTTTTCTCTCAGTTCATATGAACTTGGTAAACTTAGCTCAAACTTGAATATAGAGCTGTCAGCGGTTTAGTTCCAGAATACATTGGGTTTCCTCTATTAATTTCAAATTTTATTGAGTGCCTGTTGCATAGGTAATGTGTGGGATTCTGGAAAGGCTCGTGATTGCAGTTGTGGAATTATATCGACAACGCCGAAAAAAGTTAGTCAAAGTCCATTCTTTCAATTAGTTTGAATGCAGAAATTTCGTGGGAGGTCCCAAAATATTTTATAACTGTAATTCAACAAACATTGTGTTAAGAACTTGATACAATTAGGATATTTTTTATTTTTAAAACAACAGCAGTTTAATTTATTTTTGCTAACATTCTTGACAATTTATTGTGCTGTTTTTGTCATTTTCCCGCACTTGAACATTTTGTGTTACGGTTGGGTCATCTGAAACCGCCCACGTAAGACATTTGATCAAAATCGTTGTAACTTTTTTCGAAAAAAGAGGAGGTACTTAAATCACTATGATAACTTTCGTTAGTTTAAGACAGATTTTGCTCGAAACATTTATTTTGGAGTCTACAAGTTGAAAACATGAATCCTTTGAAGACAACTCAAGAAATTTATTTTTTCGACCCATTACACGACTTACTTTTTTGCGTCGTTGGGCTGATAACAGCCGTTAACACTTCACTAAGTGTGGGTTACGGGTTGTACACGAAGCTCTGCATTTAACGGTTCTCTTCGAATGTTCTCAAAACTGGGTTGAAGATTAGTTATAAATTGAAAATATCTGGTGCGTAGCAACACACAACTTTCCGCCACCCCTCTAAGTTCGAACACCACCTACATAGGCGGGCGCTATATCTTCGTTCAACGCATTTTTACAGGAACATTTATGGAGAACAAAATGTTGGGACTAGTTAGCTGAGAGTACTCCGAAAGTTTGATCGAAATCGTTAGAGCCGTTTTTGAGAAAATTGGAATACCGATAAATTATTATTCGACAAATCTCCTTTTCTGAGTTAACTTGGCTTATATCTCCGTTCAACATATATATACAGAAATAATTATAGAGAACGAAATGTTGGTATGAGTGACCAAAAGACACTCCATTAGGATTTATCACATCTGGTGAAAAAGTTACCCTGGAATTTACGAAAATGTTCGAGAAAACGTTATTTTTGACACATTTTAATTTTTATCTCTGTTCAATGGACCGTCACAGGAACATTTATTGAAAACAATATGTAGGTATTAACTATTTGAAAACATCCTGTGAGTTTGGTGGAAATCGCTGAAGCCGTTTTGCCAAAAAGCGTAAAAAACCTATTTTTGCTTCAGGGGCCCTTATCTCCGTTCACCGTATTTTCATGGAGATATGTATAGAGAAGAAAAGTTAGGTATTGATTAGGAGAAGATAATTAGAAAGTTTAATCAAAATCGTTAGAGCCGTTTTCGAGAAAAATGCGAAAAACCCTAGTTTTTGGTACATTTTCGTCCCCCACCCCCCCTTCCCATCGGCCGAAATCGTCCATAACCTTATTTTGGTGTCTACAAAAAATAACGAACAAAACAAAAAAAGAACCAGCTCAATCGGATCAGCCGTTCTCCCGCAAATCGAACTACATACACACACACACGGACCACGCGCCGAAATTAGGTTTTTTAGACTCAGGAGGGTCTGAAACGTAAAGATCTGAAGAAAACCCAAATTTTTTTTTGGGCCGATTACTATACTTTCCTTCCCTTCGGGTAGCGGAAAGTAAAAATTGGTTATTTTACTAAAAAAACATCTATAGAAAGAAGTAAAAAATAAAAATGAAGTACTTTAGATTAAAATGAGTTAACCAACACTTCCTTTTTGCTCCGGATGAACGTGGTTGTGTGTGTGTGGGGGGGGGGGGTGTACGTCGCGTCCGTGTGACCAAAGCAGAAATCTTCTAAATTAAATATTTCAATCAACTGAACGATTATGTTCACATTACCAGGACTGTATGGGTCACATCTGATTTAGTGATTATTTTTCATTAGCCAACAAATTCAGGCTGTTCTCGATTCTCCTGCAACTTATTTAAAAGTTCGCTTTAATTTAAATACAACGTCAATGGAGTCACCGAGTGGTCAAATACTGACCAGCTCGAATCGAAATCTCGGTTCCAGTTAAAAGTTTGAACTTCACCGGTACCATAAGTATAAAATGATATGGGGAAGTGGGAACACACCTCGCTATGAAACAGGTTTTGGACACAGGTTTGTTGTTCGGGTTCACAACGCGCATTCCACGCTCGCTCGACGAGACACCAGTTGAATTATACGAAAACTCATCGAGAAAATAACTTTCCTCCTTCGCATTTTCCAGTGTTACGACGATCGAAATTTGAAGAAATGCTTAGGAATTGAGTCTGAGTACGTTCCAAATCGCGATGTGGCGTGAGAGAACTGATATAATTATATAATTTTATATATAAGTTTACAACACGCTGGAAGTACAAGTGAACTGATTTCATTGTCAAGGCATCGTCTTTGTGAATAGAATTCTGTATTTCGATCTTCGCGGTAGTTTAGTTTCCGACATTTTCCTAAATCTTAAAAAAATTAGGGTTTCCCAGTCAAATAGCGCATTTTCCGAGCAAATTTGATATTTTCCCTCGACTCATAGAAAATGACAAAATAATTTTTTTTTGTTGTAATATTTGAATCTCATATGAATGTTAATTCGCAAAATAAGGAAATGCGTAAACCACGGAAAATAAGACAATTGTTACATAAAATTAATTAGTAACGTTTCCTTGAGTTTAATATTATAAAATCTCTTGAATACTATTTTTAAATAATTGATATACCAGTACTATTCATAAGTAATTAAGTATCTATCTGTTTATAGTTTATTATTGTTCCCTAGTCATTTATATATTTTCAATATTTATTACTACTCCATTTACACTTTTTTTGCTCTCGACTTCTATACATTTATATTCGTTTTCCTATTTTTCAATACAGTTCCCTACAATTGCTTGTGTCCAGTAATCCAACGATTTTTACTCAATTTATTTTAGTTTCAATATATAGGGAAAATGATCTATGTGTGCATGACCAAAATAGAAAGGGAACGGTGAAACCAAATCAGCACAAATTTGATTTAAAACTCTTGAGTATTCTTATTTTCACAAACGTTCTCAACGATTTGGATTGAATTTTTTTAATGTACTGGTCCAAATAACTGCAGTACCGTAAAATTATCATTCGTGGAAAATTGACGAGAGAGGCACAATAAATTATTAAAATTGTCGAAGAAAATTGGGGTTTTCGCAGTTTTTGTCATTATAAATTTCGCTAGTGGCATTCTCGAAAACCAAATTTCTGCGGTGGCCCACACTACACCTATACGATGAGAGTTTATGAAATGATTAGGAGCAACTTCACTCGGTTCGGTTCTCTAAAAAAAAATTACGTTGACAGTATCATGAATTACCTGTGCACTGACTGCTCAATAATGGTCGTGGCGTGAGTTGAAGCGACTCAAAACATTTCGGTACTTGAACCCCTACCACGTTCTACGTAAAACGTGAAGTTATGTTTCACCCAGGTCATCAGAACTTAGTAAATAATATTGCGTTAGTAACTAAAACCATGAAACTCGTCGAATGCGTGTGGGGCTGAGGAAAGGTGATATTTTTACTTTCCTTGGCTCTACAACGTAGAAAGGAAAGTTATGTAATTGGCTGAAAAAAACATTTTGAGTTTAGTTTTCTTCAGATCTTTACGTTTCAGACCCTCCTGAGTTCGAAAAACACGATTTGGGAAAAGTGGTCTGTGTGTGTGTGTGTGTGTGAGTGTGTCTGTGAACGATTTTTAGAGAAAACCACCGAACCAAATCAGCTCAAACTTCATATCTCGCTCGCAGGTCATCATGGGACGCCAAAATAAGGGTATGAACAAAATCTACCGAAATTTAACTATAGTTATCATAGTGATCAAAACACAAAATTTTTTTTTCTCAAAAACGGCTCTAACGATTTTGATTAAATTTTTTTTATATTGATAGCTCCCAATATGGCAACTATACCATAAAATTCCCATTTATGAGAAAATGACGAGAGCAGCACAATGAATTGCCAAAACTTTCGACGTAATCGCATTTAGAGTGGTTTTTAGAGAAAACCACCGAACCAAATCAGCTCAAACTTCATATCTCGCTCGCAGGTTACCATGGGACGCCAAAATAAGTGTATGAGCAAAATCCACCGAAAGTTAACTATAGTTATCATAGTTATCAAAACACAAATTTTTTTTCTCAAAAACGGCTCTAACGATTTTGATTACATTTTTTTATATTGATAGCTCCCAATATGGCAATCACACCATAAAATTCCCATTCGCGGGAAAGTGACGAGAGCAGCACAATAAATAATCAAAATTTTCGACGAAAAGCGTTTTTAGCGCAGTTTTTTCCCTATAAACTCCGCTGGAATGTTAGTAGAAAGTTAAAGAAAATTGGTATTGTAGTCCAATCTAATACCTAAAGTGTGAGTGTTTAAAAACGCTCATGAGGTACATGGGGCTCACTCCTGAAATTCCTGAATTTCAACTACCGCCGTTTCGCTTATTACCAGTTCTAACAGTTATTACCCAATAATTCTGCAAAAATGATTACTATCCTCCTTCAAAAAATTTGTGTTTTTATACCAATTGTTCAATAATGGTCCTGAAATGAGTACGAGCTGTACAATAAATTCCATAACTGTAGGCGCTACAGCTTCCTGCTGCTGTGACGTGTTGTTTGACCAAGTTAACCACCATTTTTAAGTGTTCTTAACACATGACCACACCTACATGGCATGTTCGGCCCTCTTCTCCCGGACATTTATGTCAAGGCAGAGACCATGAAGGTGGCGTACGGACTCACTAGGCTCAGTTTAGCTAAGGTGCCACAGGCGACTAATGGACACCTGGCTATATTCAGGAACTTGGAGGCCTTCACTGAGCTCAGCATGCTCACAGAAATGATGGTGTCGATGTATGAGTTCGATAGGAGATACAATGTGCGACCAGTGGGGGGGTCTATGGAACAGCGAAAGTCGTCAGTTCTGGCCTCCAAATGGCATCAACATGTATACAGATGGATCGAAAACTCCAGAGGGCACAGGCTCTGGGGTGTGGATAAGTGGTTCTGGAAGGAGTGGGACGCACATTGCCCTAGGCCCCACTTCAACGGTTTTTCAAACAGAGATCTATGCTATCATCGCCGGTGCAATCATAATGCATGAGAAATGCTGAAGCAACAGAACTATCGACATATTGACTGATAATCAAGCGCCTTGTAAGCCACCGCCTCATTATGGGATTTCTCTGTAGTCAAGAGGACTGTGGGAGAATATGCCAGAAGAATGCATCAGACAGTCTGGAATGCTGTGGGAGTAAGGCACTCCAAACGCTTTATCTCAGAGCAGACATGTGAGATAAGACAGAACCTTCCGAGTATGGAGAGGACTTGAGGCAGATTGTAGGGATCATCACTGGGCACTGCAGAATGAACAAACACATGTATGTTAGGGGCATAGTCGACACCCCCGCGATGTAGGTGGTGTGGCACGGATGAGGAGACTCCCTACCATGTTCTGGCCCAGTGCCAGGAACACTTGCAGGAATTACCTAGCATTCCTTAGGAGGCTAGGCATTGCCTGTGAGACATTAGGACTGGCAAAATTGGTCGCTTAGCTGCGATGCATATTCCACCTGTGGGACAGTCAGAATGCTATATATAATCCCAGTGTGTAAAGAGAACGTTCCAATAAAAAGAATCGTGGGCAGTCGCATACATTACGTATACAATGGTCACTTAATTAATGTGGTCTTGAATGTTGTCTGCTGCGTCGCACCACATTTTTGTGTAGTTTCTACTATTTCTTATCTTCTACTCAATAACAATTTGATTTCAGTTGCATACCAATTTTTACCTAAATTCCTGTTATTTCTTCGTTTCATGTTTTACTCGTTTATTACTCGATTAACTGAACTGAGATCACCATTCCGACTGAAGTCTCAAGACACGTTTTGACTCAGTATTCCAAAAATATTTAATTAATCTCCAACAAGTTCCCATCTCTCTTTTCTCCCCATTTCTTAACAATTTGTCGATTTACCAACAATTTTAACTCGCTCCCCCGTCCACTGTTCCATTCTTATTTACGATCTTCATTTAATTACTAACAATTCGTTAACTTCCTCGCCAACCGGGAGCTCTTAATCCAATCCCTTTTCATTTTAAACTTCTTGAAAGTTTAGGGGCCCTCTACGGAAGTTTCTCAATTCAGCTCAAATGAAATAAGAGAACTGAAAGTTGGCCTAAATGTCTTAAAGTGGCTCAAAGTCTTGTAGCGTTCACTGCATAATTTTGTGCGTCGGGAGGTTGAGGAAAGTCGTGTCATGTTAGGCATGATATTGTTAATTTCTCGGGATGTAGTTACACAGGCTGAAAGTTTGGGTTAGAGTTCGCTTTGCAGGAGAAGAGGCTGAGAAGTGGCATGTTGCCTTTCTGTTTAGTGACTTTGGTGAAGTTCAACTAGGGCGTCAAACTGCGTTGTGTCGAGTTGAGATGAGAACTCGATGCCACACTTTCATTCCACGAGGAAAGTTCATTAAAGGTCCCTCATGACGAAACTACCTTTTGAGGGTTGACCCTCGTCGAACAACCATAAATTCCTTGGGGTAGTTCGCGGTCACATTGATTATAATTGGGGCGGCCGATCTGCCCATTGCTGAAGCGCCGTGGCTCTCCCAGGGTCGAGTGATAACGGAGAGATCTCTTCTCACCCCGTCCAATATTGATCCGTGCGTGGCCGATGTCAAGACGGTGATGGGAATAGCAGTGGGGATGGAAAGGAGCGATTCCATTCACCGCACATATCCCCCTGCACCTCTCCCCGCTCCTTCCCTTCAATCCAATTCCGTTATGACATTTCCAACTTGACGTTAACTTATCAATTTTAGCATTTTCGTATACTTTAATGAAAATAGTACCAACCTGTTAACCCTTGACTTTCAACCTGTCATTAAGTGGCGCCCATCTACCGTCCTATTCAATTTTCCTTGTCCCGTATAATTGTCAGTTCGAAGCGAGGAGGAATATACTGAATTCCGAGCTTTCAGGAAACCATCACACTCTGAGTTGCACTTTGCCTTAACGAGAGAGGTTAAATATTGTTATTGTGCGTTAAATATTGTTACTTGAGGAGTTGCTTCTACAGCTACATTTCGACAAAATCTACCCGTTGTTTTTCTATTTACTTGAATTAATCGCTCCTAGTTAACGAGACACTGTCGACTCGAGTTCGTCTGTAGACACAACTTTCCTTAGCCTTAGCGTACATGCATCGATTTTTTCGATCTGGCGACTAATCCAACCTACTTTATAGATGATAGAACTTGACGTTCCACATAGAAACTGGTTGGGTTAACGTTCAGGAATTTATTACGACCTACTACTCATGTCTTTATTGAATGCCAACATTATATTTTTTGGGAAGGTTCGCGTTTATTGCGGATTTATATAAACCACACTGGAAAATCGGGGTGGTAGCGTTTAATAACGGTCACAATATAATTAGGAGCACCAGAAATTCCAGAATTCACTCCATGGCGGCCCCATCCAAATAACGCGGCAGTACCATTAAAATTCTCGGTAAAATGAAAGGACAGGGACCGCTTCCTCTGATAATGCAATATATCGATATATCACGACCGAGGTCAGGTTATCGATATGCCCGCATCGTAGGCTCTGACGCCATGTTTGAAATTAGAAATAACGACAGCTGTACGATTATGCCAATTATTTAATGTTCATTATGTAATACCCCGTTGTATAATTATTTTAAATGTACAAAGACTATGAAAAGGAGTTAATTCAATGAAATTAAGAATGGGTATATGAAATAAATATGAGATAACTAACGCACGCATATTGATACATGCAGTTGTAGCATGATCAAGCGGTCGGTCCATATTCTTTGTTTCGCCCTAATGAACATTATATAATTGGCATAATCTTACAGCTGTCGTTATTTCTAATTTCAAACATGGGAATATCGAAAACCTGACCTCGGTCGTGATATATCGATATATTGCCTTATCAGAGGAAGCGGTGACAGCGGTCCCTGTTCTTTGTTTCACCCAAATTCTCATTCCTGATAAAATGACGAGAGCAGTACATGGACGTCGACGCAGTGCAGTATGAGCTCCCGCTCTATCAAAACTCGTATTAGTAGCCCAATAATGTCGTTGGATGATGGCGATGAAATAATTAGGCACATCCCACAAAATTCTGAAACTCAATCTATCTACAAAACTTGTCTCACTTCTCTTCTCGATAATTTCAGAACTATAACGTTGCCAAAGAAAATCGTAAAGGTGTCGTGAATAGGACAACATTTGAGCGGTTTCCATGTTGAATATTGAGCTAGTTTCTACCATGTTCGTATAAACTGAATGTAAAACAGACTTGATTTGTCCTTCGAGGTTGTTACATGTAAGATACCGCGCTAATTGAGTCGAGGAGTAAGTACGATAGCGATCGGGTGCAGCAATTGAAAAAAGGAATTTATTCGCAATTACACTCGTGGAAGTCTTACCACCACAAACAGGGAACTGGGTGGAGTGATTGCGAGCTCAGGCGACGCCTCGATGACACCAACCACTCGGTTACAACTGATGACACCGACGTTTTGTTGCCTAATCAGCGCAAATGCCCCTGGACGCTAAAACGATGAGTTCAGTTCGTCCCAGTACTAAGTGATAAATGCTGAGGAATGTTGTGTGGTGCGTCGCGTCGCATCAGACATTTCAGCAGTCTCATGGATGTAAAGGTTTCGTGGAAATGTCACATTGGGACATTTTTTCGTCGCGTTTCAGCCTCTATGTCGCTAGTTTTGTGCGGAAACGATGTCATTTCGTGCCACCTAATGGCTGTATACGTGTTGCACTGTAATTGCCAATTGTGTTATTAACACGTTGAACGCTAAACGTGACGATTAACGTAATTACTACAAATTAAAAACGCGTTATTGGGGCCATTCGGGAGTTTCGTTGCCCGCAAAAATAAGGCATGTAACATTCTGTACGTGGCTCTGGGTGTTAGGTCTTGAATGGACCTTTTCGCGTGATCGGAATACGTCTCTCTCTCTCTCTCTCTCTCCTCCCTCTATTAACTCCTAGACACTTTTCCTTGCTTCAGGTTAGTGACCTTTCAGGTAGCGCCAGCGCCTCTCAGCTCTCCAGGTCGCCTCCGTCGAGTTGAACGTAGAACTGGGTTTAGGCGATTGTTCGGTTACTTGGTTGTGTTTGAAACAGCTCTGTGTTACAGATTTTACTTTCCTCGACTTTAACGGCAAACAATGTATTATAGTCGTGGGCGTTTTGAGAGCGCATGAGGCAGAAAGGCCGAATGTTAGCGCACATAGTTTATAAACTAAATATATTTAGTAATAATAAATTTATTTCGTTTTTTGCCTAGTTTGTGCATCACTTCAAAAACGGCGTTCACGATTTTGATTCATCTTCTACTATTTCTTGTAAAAATTTCTGTTAAAACACCCCGAACGGAGACGCAGGCCTGGAAAACCACAAGTGGTGGGGAGGGGAGGGGGGGAGTTAATTTTTTGCAGTTCGGCACAAACATTACTCAGGCGGGAGATTCTTTAGCAACCTTTTTACTTTCCTTGGCTTTACAAAGTAGAAAGGTAAGTTATGTAATCGGCTGAAAAACAAATTTTGAGTTCTCTTCAGATATTAACGTTTCAGACACTACTGAGTCCGAAAAACACTATTTGGGAAAATGGTCTGTGTGTGAACGATTTTTAAAGAAAACGACCATACCGAATCAGCTCAAAATAAGGGTATGAGCATAATCCACCGAAAGTTAACTATAGTTATCATAGTGATCAAAACACAAAATACTTTTTTTCCCTCAAAAACGGGTCTAACGATTTTGATTAAATTTATTATATTGATAGTTCTCAATAAGGCAACTATACAATAAAATTAAATAAATAAATTCGCCATTTGAGGGAAAATGACGAGAGCATCACCATAAATTACCAAACGTTTCGACGAAAATCGATTTTAGCGCGATTTTTTCATATCAACTCCGCTGAAATGTCACTAGAATGTTTAAAAAAAATTGGTGTAGCAGTCCAATCCTATACCTATAGGGTGGGCGTTTAAAAACGCTCATTAGATATATGGGGGTCATTCTAGAAATTCCGGAATTCAAAGTACCGCCGTTTTGCTTACTACCAGTTCTAAAAGTATTTACCCAATAACTAATAGCAAAAGAAATTACTATCCTTCTTCATAAAATTGGTGTTTACAGCCTCATTAATTATCTGTGTACCAATTGTTCAATAATGGTCCTGCAATGAGTACGAGCAGCACAATAAATTCGGGAACTGTAAGCGCTACCGGTTCCTGCTGGCGTAAAGCGTTGTTTGACCAAGTTCAAATGAACTGAGTGATAAATGAATTGATTAAATGGAAAAAGTCACGTACACAATTGAATTGACGTAGAGCTAAGGAAAGTTGTGTGTTGCAACGTCCCAGATATTTTTCTCAGCTTCATTCGAAAACAGCTCCAACGATTTTGATTTTACTCGCTGGCTATTTCCCACTACTAGATAAATACATTTGAGGCTACTTCATTTTCCTGCGAATGAAGGTGGAGCTCGTTGGCCTGCCTTTGGGGGGGATAACGTTTTATCTTCGTTATTGGTGTGAGGGAAATAAGCTTAGAGAAAATGTACACCCGTAGCACATATGGAGGGGGAGGGGATATAATTTCGAATGTTTCTTAACTTCATTTAAACGATTCTACGTTCACAGAACTTTCAACGTTTTGGGTTTACTTTTAATGCAACCGCGTAAATAACATCTTTTTTGTTTCGTTTTGAGGTCGACTATATCGACAAAATGCCTCATGATCCGTGATTGTGTCTGTTGTGACTGAGATGACTTTCGTAGTTGATCGTAAGATTCCTGTGTGGCTGCTCAGGAAAGGCGATATCAAATAAAATCGGTGTGTGTGTGTGTGTGTGTGTGTGTGTGTGTGTGTGTCTGTAGTTGAACTTGCGAGAGAACGGTGAACCAGTTTGAGATTGAGACGCGAAAATAAGTTCACGAGCAATATTCATCGATATTGTGAATGGGGGGAGGGGAGGGAATATACCAAAAATATTGCATTTTTCTCCAAAAGCAACCAAACAATCTTGAATCGGCTTTAAATTTTATTTGTCGCCTATAGACGCAGCACACAACTGTCCTCTGCAATACATGCTTTCAGGGATTTTTATCACATCTTCACTCAGTTGAACATTCTACTTAGAAACTGACGGCGCTTATCTTAGTGGCAATTTATTGAGTTGCTCCTACTCACGCGACGACAATTAATGAGTAATCAGTGATTCGTGAGACAGTCAACAAAATTGGTAGTTATTTGGTAAAAACTGAGAAATGGTAGTACGTAAAGAGGCGGTGGTGGTTTGAATTTCGGTATTTCTAGGGTTGCTTCTAATTATCTGTTGAGCGTTTTTAACTCTCGTCGTATAGTTAGTTTATTGGACAACCACCCCGGATTTTCCCGTTATATGGGCGGGATTTATGAGGACGAAACAGCAATTAAATCGACATTTTTGATAATTTATCGCGCTCATCTCGTTACTTTTCTACATATGTTATTTTTATGTATTTGGAGTTTTGATCGCTATGATCGTGTTAGCGGTTTTGCTCGGAGCCTTATTTTGAAGTCCCTTGATGTGGTTCTCTCAATCGCGACCACTTTGTTCATTCGGCCCTTTTCTCCCGGCACACATCTACTTTCTCAATTTCAGTCGCCATGTATGTGACAGATACAGGCAATCTTACTATGGTACAGTATTCTCATAACGTCCCTTTTTAGAGCTGTTCTTGAATAAAAGAGTGGTGTTTCGATCTCTAGAAGATTAGTTGTACAGCACAATGGCCATTTTTCCAAACGATGTTTTTTGGACTCAGGAGCCTTTGGAACGTGAAGATCTTGAGAAAAATAGATTTTTTCCCGGACGATTGCGTAAACCTGCCTTTTTACTCGATAGGGCTAAGGAAAGTACAGTGAATAGGAATAAAACCTATGAAGCAGTTTTTACTTTCCTTTGGCTCTGCGAAGTAGAAAGATAAGTTTTGTAATATTTTTTCGAGTTATCTTGAGATCTCTGCGTTCTAAGACTTACCGAGTACGAAAAACATCGTTTGAGAAAATGGTCTTTGTGTCCGTGCTCCACTTCAGATGGACCTGATGGTATTTCACCCCTCAGACGGACTAAGGCCCCGAAGGCAGTTGAACTGCTGACTTTCAACTGGGAAAACCTGCTGGATTGTCGCATACCCGAACTGTGATTGATGATAGGCTTGGGGGTCTTTCGCCACTTCCAAAAAGTGCTGGCATCTCGTCTCCAGGTTGCTGGTGTCGTTGAGGACGTCCATAGGGCATTCTGGCGAGTGCTGTCCTTGGTCTGGAAGAAAAGGGAGCAGTTACATGTGGTTACCGTGGACGTTGCTAAGGCTCTACTCGACTGTACTGAGGGGGTGTGATGTCCTTGTAGGTTGGAGGGGCAATGTCTGGGGGCGTGGCGTCCCGCAGGCGAACCCTCTATCTTCTATGCTCTTCAATCCTGGGATTGATACTGTGCTGGGTAAGCTGCCTTAAGAAGTAGGGTTTGATGTCCAAGAGGCTTGGATTATTAACATAATGGAATGGCTCGCTATCGTGCCTGTGGTAACCAGTTTGAGTCTCTGAATCGTGTGGTGCAGCTGTACCCACGAACTCGTGGCTGCGTTGTCAGAAGTCATAGCGTAGCTTCTAGCAGGGTGCTGGTCTTCTGAGGGCTGGGAAGTGGGGAGAGAGTGGCACTACCGACTGAGGGCTGAGATCGTCGCCATTGCTCCCAAACAGTCTGCAGTGATCCTGGATGTCCAGGTAATATCTTTCTTTGTGTCAAACTCACTCCCAGATGGTACGAGATACCTCAGGTGGTCCCTCTGTGCAGTAACGCATGGACAAAAGCTCTCTACCAGGAGAATGGCTATCGACCAAATACCTCCGCGGGTCTGAGTTCAGTGGATGCTACAGGAGCCAGCCTCTTGCACATTAGCGAAACCGCAACTTCCATTACTGATATAATCCTCTTCGAGGGTTTTGCAACAGTCACTAAACAAGGAATAGACCTGTATCAAACTCACTGCCATATTTGCGTTCTTGAGGGTGGAAACATATTGATTCCATGCAAAATCCAATGCCGAATATAATCTTTCTGATCTCGACGCCCTTCTCCATAACGCCGACGATTTCCAGAATATTTTCCTTCGTCAGATTTGTCAGTTCGATACTTCTGTACCCCATTTATGTTTCTAGTACATTTCAAACCAGAAACAGCCTGCCTCCACGACTGCACTAGCCAAAAACCTTGTTAAACCTCCGGTTGACTTAATACTTTCTCTTGAGGTACGCCAAATGCAATCTATCTGATGGTAAATTCAAACACCTTCTTGACACAGGTCGCTAAATGGATGGCATACGTTGGCATAGTTCACGGTGTAAATAGGACTCTCTTAACGAAGAACCTTAACAACCTTTTAACCGTCTCATATTCGTCATAACCCCAAACTAGGGCACCTTAGCACATAACCAGCCGAGAGACTGCCTGTATCGTTTATCCGAAGCATCGAGTTCCACGCCAGGTTAATCGTCCATTTCGATGCTGCCAACCTGCCATTCAAATGCTTATCGAAAGAAAACGTAGTGGTCACCAAAACCCTCAAGTATTTGTAGGATTGGATTGGACTATTTCGATTCTTTTCCCTCCACTGAACCACTTCTCAATCTATTAATGATTTCTTGCTGGACTCCTGCATGATCCGCCATCAGGACCACTTCGTTCGCGTATATTTTTCGGAGAGATGTGGCACTCTTGAGAGGAGTAACAACGGTCTTCGTTCGTCAGGAAATACTTGTGGCGCTCAAATTGATGTGCGAGAGCGTAATATACACAATCGACTCTTGAAAGGACTGACAACCGTAATTAGTCCCTCGTCGTGTCGTGTCAGTCCTGCCGATGATCTCGACTTTTTCTCCCATTAGACCCTAAACCATTCACCACCGTCTTTCGACCTGTTGGAAGTTGAACGAGTCGAGAGGCTGAGGCCCTGCTGCCGTTTCTTCATGAATCTTCCATCGCCCTTTCTTACTTCCTTCGGGGTTGTTGGGTAACCCATCCGATATCGAACTAAATGGCCCGGGAAATCGATCCTTGAATATTTCAAACTCCCCTCAGTTGCTATAGATACGTCCCAGTTTATTTATTCATGGATTCCATACCTTTCCTCCTCAGATTTCACACGCTGTATCTTCTTCAACTTTTGTCGCTCCTCGACAGCTTTACCGCTCTCTTCACTTAGAGGTGCGAATCTGTTTAGCTGCCACTTTCGAGATATTTCACTTCTGAGGTTTTTTTCTCGCTAAAACGTGTTAGAGAATTTCCGTAGAAACTTATCAGGTGCAACGCATATCACAACTTTTCAACGCCGATTTCAATCAAACTTGCCACTAATTTTCACCTTTTGGTTGTGCTTCGCGGTCCAGAATTTATTGCGTTGCTCCTATTAACCTCACGCCCTTTATCGACTAACCGGCGAATTCAGGCAATTATACAGCTGTCAACGCGATTTTTATTGAAGAGAGGTTAACATTCCTCCGACGTCGGATTTTGAATTACTTAATTTATTGCATCGCTCCTAATTATCTTACGAGCATATTTAATCTTGATAACGTAGCACATGACGCTCTCAGTATGATTTTTGTGAGAACGTTATTCTGATGAGGGGGTTTATGAGAAAAGGTGCGCCGCATCACGCTACTTTCCTTTCACATATGTTCATCCCTTTTTCAACTAACTCAATTTATTTTTCACTCAGTTCATTAAAACTAGGCAACACGCCACTTTCACGGTGGCAGAAAGGTAGCGCTTACAGTTTCGGAATTGAGAATTGGTACACAGAAAATTGATGAGGCTGTAGATACGTTTTTTTGAGAAGGATAAAGTTCCTGAATTTCTGGAGTAGCCCGTATACATCTTACGAGCTTTATTACACGTATAGGTACTACATGCATTTTTCTGAAGATTCTACTACTTTCAGAGCGGAGTTTATAAAGAAAAAACTACTCTAAAATCTAGTTTCGTCGAAATGTTTGTTAATTTATCGTGATGCTCTCGGCATTTTTCCCGCGAATGAAAATTTCATGTTATTGTTGCGTCATTTGGAGCTGTCTATACAAAAAATTTACTCGAAATCGTTGCAGCCAAAAGAATATTTGGTATTTTGAAGACTACCATAATTATAGCTATTTTTTGGGGGATTTCGCTCATACCTTTATTTTGGCGTTCCATAGTAACGTGCGGGCTAGTAATTACGTTTGGTTTAGCAGTATCCTCTTAATTGCCGTCCCAAATAGCGTTTTTTGGACTCAGTGCACCTTGAAGCGTAAAGTTTTTCCAGCCGATTTCATAACTTTTCATTATACTTTTTGTGCTAAGGACATTACTTACGAGTATGTTGCGACTCACAGTATTTTTATGGAGAACCAAGTCCCATTTAATGGAGGATCGTAATTGTTTTAGAGAGAAATGCGAGAAACCTGATTTTCTTTTTAGTACACCCCCCCCCCCTTACGTTACGCCCATCTCCTGCCAAGCTGACTACAGAAAACACATTGACCACTGGCTGAAATTAGAATGGAAGAATTGGGACGAAATGTTAGTTAATTTATTGCGCTACTCTTGTAATTTCCCCCACAGATTATAATTTAATGGTATGTAGAGCTGTCTATACAAAATAGCAATTTAATCAGGTGCGCTGCATCGCAATTTGCTGGTTTTTATGGCTATTAATTCAATTCCTTTTTACTTTCCTTGGCTCTACAAAGTAGAAAGGAAAGTTATGTAATCGGCTGAAAAAAAAAATTTTGAGTTCTCTTCTGATCTTTACGTTTCAGACCCTCTTGAGTCCTAAAAACACTATTTGGGAAAATGGTCTGTGTGTCTGTGAACGATTTTTAGAGAAAACCACCGCACCAAATCAGCTCAAACTTCATACCTCGCCCGCAGGTTACCATGGGACGCCAAAATAAGTGTATCAGCAAAATCCACCGTAATTTAACTATAGTTATCATAGTGATCAAAACACCAAATAATTTTTTTTCTCAAAAACGGCTCTAACGATTGTGATTAAATTTTGTATATTGATAACTCTCAATAAGGCAACAATTTCATTAAATTCCCGTTCGTGGAAAAATGACGAGAGCAGCACAATAAATTATCAAAACTTTCGACGAAACCGAATTTAGCGCCGTTTTTAGAGAAAATAACCGTACCAAATCAGCTGAAACTTGTTGTCTAGCCTACAGATTACCATGGGACGCAAAAATAAGGGTATGGGCAAAATCCACTGAAAGTTAACTATAGTTATCATACTGATCAAAACACCAAATTTTTTTCTCAAAAACAGCTCTAACGATCTTGATTAATTTTTTATATTGATAACTCTCAATGAGGCAACTATACCATAAAATCCCCATTCGTGGGAAAATGACGAGAGCAGCACAATAAATTATCAAAATTTTCGACGAAAAGCGTTTTTAGCGCAGTTTTTTCTTTATAAACTCCGCTGGAATTTTTGTAGAATGTTAAAAAAAAAAAAAGTTATCGTAGTCCATTCCAATACCTAAAGGGTGAGTGTTTAAAAACGCTCATGAGATAGGTGGGGGTCATTCCAGAAATTCCTGAATTTCAACTACTGCCGTTTTGCTTACTACCAGTTCTAAACGTTTTTACCCAATAACGCTGCAAAAGTAATTACTATCCTTCTTCAAAAAATTTGTGTTTACAGCCTCATTAATTATCTGTGTACCGATTGCTCAATAATGGTCCTGCAATGAGTATGAGTAGCACAATAAATTCCAGAACTGTAGGCGCTACCGCTTCCTGCTGCTGTGACGTGTTATTTGACCAAGTTCAAGGGAACTGAATGAATTGATTAATAGAATTAGCCATGTACAAAGTGAATTGTTGTAGAGCTAAGGAAAGTTGTGTGTTGCAACGCACCAGATATTTAATATCATAATCCCAGGTCCTGGTTAGAGGCGTCCCTGAGAGGGAAGCTGAGTAGATTTTAATGAGAGTTGCCAAGGTTCCACTGAAGCCACAGTAGCAGCTGCGCCTCCTTCTGGCATAGTTTCGAACAAAGCTGATGAGGTTAATCTTTCGATAGCTAGTAAGTCTCGATAGAATGGTGCGTTCTGCTGTGTGTGCTTGACCAGGCTTCCCACATAGCGTACCTGTGGGGACTCAGTTTTCCATCTCTCTCAACCGCTATTCCATTCTTGCGCCATCCGCTCCTGCTTGCTTTGCTGGCATCTGGTTGGGTTGGCAGGTCTAGGATATTCGTTGAGGATCAGCTGGGGTGGTGTGACATAGCGACTCCATCTGCCCCTAAGACTAGTTAGTCTTCAGAATTTGCGGCAATTCTGCATGATTCAGTTGATGCGATGGGAACTCAGGTAATGTCCCCACGATGAAGTGGAATGAGTCTCGCGAGGATGTGTCTCAGAGGTGTAGCACTGTGTTTAGGTGGAAAACGGTGAAATCATTGGGAGTGTAGTGAGGCGATTCAACTACTTGAAGGAACCGACGACGCGATATATCGAAATTTATCATTAGTTATCATTTCTTCTCAGACTCTCAGTTCCTGCACTGCCACCCGTCTCACTCAAACTACCTTTATATTCAACTCTCATGGCATGCCAATTGTCTAGCGTCGCCTAGAAAATGCCTACTTTTGTTGTTTTCCTACAGTCAGGTCATGTTTTGTATCGTTTAGCTAGTATTTTGTGAATGGAAAGTGCTCTATGAACATCGTCGTTTCCATATGAGTTATCGTTTACTGGATAGCTCTGGCCAAATTAGTTCGCTGCCCTTGGCCATAACGGGAAAACGCTTGAAGGTTGGGCTTTTTTCCCCTCGTGGGACTTCAATTAGCCTCTCTTGCTAACAAAAAGCTTAAATTTCCGAAGTCGACTGCTGGGGTTTTCCAAAATGTTCGCCCCTTCCCTCACCACCTCTCCATAGGGTTGCTACTCATTGCCCCCCAGACCTGACACAAAACCAAGTCATTCCACAATCAGTTCCTGCAGTATTCAGTAGCTCTCCGCTATCGTCCTAACACCAGTTCACATATCTAGAGACCCACCGTGTTGTGTGAACTAGTTCTACTGGCTACTCATTCACAACTCTTATTCTCTTCATTCAGCAATTCCAAGTCTTTATTACTCTTGTGCCTAACGCTCATGTTACATTCTTAATATTTTTCGACGTTGGATCGATTATGATAGGTACCAATTATTCTATGCAAGGGAACCATGTTTTGCCTGTAACAACCACACTGGCCGAGCAGGCGGGCACAACTACATACCAAATGGGAGTTTTGTGCAAAAGGATTCTTTGGGCTGTGTCAAAGATGAAATATGTGCTGGCCGTGGGAGGGGGGGGGGGGTTTGTTAAAACAATTTCCTGGCCGAAAATAAAGCAAAATGAGGGCGAATTTGTGGGATATGCTGGGAAATATGTCCGTTTCTATCATTATTACGTGGTGAGTGCCGTGAAGTACATCATGTTTTGACATAATTTCGTAAATTACGGGTCCTGCGAGTGCATCAGGAGGGAAAGTTGTGTTCCAGAGATTCAGTTTGAGGTTCGACTGTCTGTTGGTGGGAGCTGAAGGGGTGGGGGTGGGGAGAGGGGTCTCTGGTGACAAGAGAAAGGTTATGGTTTGTGGAGCTGGAAGGTGTTGGTTAGCAACAAGCCGCTGCCCCTCGTCCTCACCGAACGGCGAACGGAAGGTGAGTTGATTCACATGAACGCCGAGGAGTTGCACCGAAATTCATTCTCACAGGCGAGAGGGGCGCGAAATGCGGGGAAGTCAGTGAGGTCCTTTCCAAATTTGGACTACTCGGGGTGGGTTTTTTTTTGGAAGAGTTTGGACAGTTTTTTGAACTTCGCTCATTCGAATGGATTGCGGGGTCTGTTGTCGTTAGGTGGGGGCGGTGGTGGAGGGGAGGTTAGGTCGAGAAGTAAATCGTTGGGAAGAGAAAATGTTCGTTGTGGTGGTGTAGCGGGGGGGGGGGAGTGCGCAGAGGTCGCTGAGATTAGATGAAGTGGTGGGGGGTGGGGGTAGCATTGAAGGGGGGCTGGATCCGCCCGAGCGAACGGCAGGTCGGGCACCTCGTTCTCCGCGCGACGCTGCTGCCATCAACCGGCCACTTCCACCAACTAAACTCACCAGCCTTCTCCTCTCCTCCTTTCGGCCATTAGCAACGAGCGGGTCTCAGAAAATACACTCGAACTAAGTGAGAGAAACAATAAAAAAATAAATAAATAAAATTACAACAAAAAAAAGTGTTCAGTTTTCACGATAATCAGTGTTTATTAAGTGACTAAGGTGTGACCAAATGTGATCGACGTCGTGTTAAGGATAATAGCAAAAAGGTGAGCCGTTTTATTTTACCTCAAGTTATCGGTGTATTGGCCCGACGATTTCACGTCCGCAAGAGCAAAGACCTTACGAGGTCTCTACGCAGTTCTCCGGCCGAGGGGCCCTCCTGGAGGTTTTAATTCGTCGTATTTAGTCCCTTCCGTAGGAATTAACAACCTAATTTTCTTCCTCTCGCGCCCCCACTCTTAATCCCTCGAGAGAAAAAAAAAGTCTCCCCTGTAGTGTAGTGAGAATATAAATCCACTCGCCGAGCTGGCAAGTTTCTGCCGTCGACTCGCCTAACTCCCGTTTGGCCCACTTCGTTCACTCTAGGGAGATTTCGTCGAGGAGCCGTAAATTTGGGAAGATTTGAGGGTAAAAGGAGGTTGTTGTCGAGGAGTTGTGTTGTTGTCGAAGAGGCGAGTGTACCGTTGTTCGCTCTATGGATCGTTGGGTTTTTCACGCTTTGCTTACTATTTAGCGTGAACGCTCTCACGAGGGTGTCTCGTTTTCCAACTCTTCGACGTGAACTTCGTAGAACTCAATAAGATTGTGTTCGTAGGGTACAATACAAATACGCCGCGTATTTTTAAAGTTATTTTTATTTTTTCAACGCTCATTACTCCGCCACTGCGCGATTATCAACGTTCAACGCTAATCTTCATTTGTGAGGATTGGCGGTTCGAAATAAATATGGACGTTGGTTGTAGGTATTGCAAGATATACATTGATACAAAGGAGCTCTGTATTGATCTCGCGCGTCCTCTCTTTACCCCTCCATTCCATCCCCGTCTAACCTCTTGTTTGTTTTTCTCTGATACTTCTCCCTCCCACCCCCGCCCACCGTACTCGTTCCTCTTCCACCCCCCACCCCCTCTGTCCTGTACACTACTCACGATCAGCGACTTATGAAAGATTAACTCGTTCCCAAGCGGTCAATTTCGCGATTTGCGGGTTCGTTTTGACATCGATGAGTGTGGTAAAGTTTGGGTCTTGAGTGTAGAGGTGTACAGGGCGATGTAGTAGTAGAAGGTAAACAAGAAGGGCCTCGCATTACGGGGGCTTTTGTCATTTGTCACCTGCTCTTGCGCACGGTCCTCGAATGTAGGGTCTAGAGGTCGTGACGTCGGAGGTGGTGATAAGAATCCGCGTATTGCTAAATTGAGTCCAACGATAACAGACGTGGTGTATGTGGTGGGGGGGGGGAGGTGAATTTTCGACGAAGGAATCGAATTATGGGGCTCAATAACTGTATAGTTAGGTTGAGCGTAGAGGACGTATGTGGTGGGGGGTAGTCATTCAACTCCTACCCCTCTGCGTAACTTATGCAAGGTTCACTTGTTTCGCAAGCGATCCATTTCTCGATATCCGCGCAGGTAAATACGAGGTGCGTTTAGGTCGTGATTTGGGTTGGGGGGGGGGGTGATTGGAAGAGGGTGTCACTCACCTACCCTTGCGCACATTCCACGTATTAGCTTGTTGCCAACGAAGGGACTAGCGGTCGTGACGTCACAGGAGGTGATAAGAATAGGAGAAATCTAGTTGCGTCTAGTGTAGATGAGCTGAATCGATCCAAAGCGTAACTATAGTTATCATAGCGAATCACAGTGCCGTGCGACTCAACTGTGAGAAAGTGACGAGAGCACCGCATTAAATTATCAAAAATGTGGAAAAGATCGGTTTTTCATCATTGAATGCTTCTCAAATATTACTAGCGTTATCATAAAAATTGAAGTGATAGTCTAATAAACTACCTATACGATGAGAGTGTGATAATTCCCGTAAACTAATTAGGGGCAACACTGGACGTGACGTATATAGGATGTGTGTTACGAGGACCTAGCTGACATTTGGTGGGGGTACCTAGCTGTACACGATATTTGGCATAGCTTTTCTATGAACCGAAGACGGAGTTCCGATATATTCGCATATCTGGTCTGATGCGAGACCTGAGGCAGTTGGGCAGAGTGCCCTGTGGCATTTATCTGTCCAACATTGACAGTTACGATACTGTTTTGGGATGTCTGGAGGAGTACTGGCCCCTAACTTCCTCAGACCCCACAGGTTAGACCACAAGGGGCGAATTACCTTCCAGCGACCCCTCAACCACCACGATGTCCACAAGGCAAGCGCATTTTCCAGCTTTTTCAGGTCTTGCCCTGGGCAGGAATTGGATTGCTCCATTACTTATTTTGCCCTGGGGAGCCAAGCCACCTGTTGTGGCTCTAACCCTTGATGCATCGCGCTCAAGGCAGCCTGCTGGCTGTGTATTTCCATGGTACTGTGTTTTGGTCAAGCAACCCTAAAGGCCAGAATGGTCTTCCCAGAACAAGACAGTTTGGACTTCCTGCCCTCTCTGAGGTTTGGAGGGACCCCAGTAAGCCTCGTCAGAGTTCTCCCATGAAGCGCCTGTGTACTGCTTGTTCAATAATGGTCGTTGCACGAGTAGGAGCAACTTGATAAATTCTGGAACCATAAGCGCCACCAATTTCTTCGTAGAACGTCTTGATTAACTAAAAGAGAAACACATTTGATTAGTTGCTGCATGTCAGAAAATTGCTGAATGCAGTGGGACTGAGGAAAGTTGTGCGTTGCGTCGCATTTGATATTTCGGATTGTTAGTGATTCTTTGAACTCTTGTTGATAAGGTCAAATGAGGACTTTTCTAAAAGGCTCTAACAATTTTGATCAAATTAGTACATTATCTTGTAGTAATCGGTACCCAACTTTTCTTCTCTATTAATATCTTCTATGAAAATTAGGCGAACGGACCTATGGCACAAAAATAGTTTTTCTCCTACTCTATGGCTTAACAGCTCTAAACCCAACTCTCAAAACGTCTTCAACTAGTCAATACCTATATATTGTTCTCCACAAATGTTACTCTTTCAGTAATAATAATCGAATATCGAATAATGAATGGAAAGTCAAACGAGATCTGAGGTAAAACCGTAATAGATTGTTGTTTGATTGATGCTTGGTTAGCGTTTATTTCAACTTGAAATACGTACCTGTATACTATTACAGAAGCACATCCGTTCTTTCACAAAACGATCCCTAAGGAAACCTGAGGGACCAAAACCCGCGGGGTTTTCTCACTTTTAGTCGAGGGTTAGTTTTATTTCACGAAAATTGAGAGTTCCATGAAGTATTATTATTTCTGTCAGTCGCCTTTTCGGCAAAGTACGTACTTTGGACATTCATCGAAGCTGCTTTTGTACTGCAGCAGAGCGGGCGGAACGGGAGTCGTTCATCACGCGAACCGCTCTCTAAATAAAAAGGATTTCTAATGGAAGAAGTCGTGGAAGTCAAGAAAAGAGAAAGAGCATAAAGAAGGAATCGCAGCAGCTGTGATTGGAACGGTTCTGCTCACGTCAACAGTTCCCCAACTGGAACGGGTCGCTGTGAATTCCGACGACTGGAGTTCCAACGGCTCCATTGTGAACCGTTCTATTGACTTTCGGTTGTTGTGTCCCGATCGACGGGGAAAATTGGCATGAATTTGTAATTGTGTCCAGGCAGAATGTAACAGACAACTGAACGATTGTGATGAGATCTCTAAAACAGTGTGTGTATCTACGACCTGATGTAATTAAAGTACCTCATACTAACAACGCATTCCAACATGACTTGCGCTATCATAGACTTATCAAGAGCAAGGGTAGGGATGTCGCGTGTTGCCCCGCTCCACATTTGCGGCAGATCTGATTCTGTCATTTGTAATACGCTGTTGGACTGAAATAAGTAGGAGTTGGTCATCTGCACTGCTCATTCTCCTAGAAAACTAATTTGTGGGAGCCTTCCCTGGGTCAACACATCTCAATGCTTGGGGCTCTATGCACAGAATCTACAAAGACAGACGGTAGCAGAATGTAGTTGACGTGTATTCTATTAGTGTAGTCAAATTATCTTTTTCACAATTGAAACTGTTTTAAGTTTACTAGTCAAGTTCTGCCGCACGATGCGTTTCCGTTTGTTGTAAATTAACCAATATAAATCCGTCTTGGTAACGCCCCGTTTCTCTTTGTTGCAGATTTATGCCACTAGAAATGGACAATGCCCAATATCGTAGTTTTTTTAATCTTTAAGGTGCGTATTCTGTTTGGAATTCCGTGATTTTATAATATTGCGTTGAGCTCTATAGACAGGATGTGTATGTTTAAGTTCGCACAACGCATAGCACATGTTTGAAAATCAGGTTTTATAAAGGCAATCAATGATTATATAATAGCTCACCAACTTCTACTTGTGCCAGATCCCGACAAATTGAAGCGTCGTTTCACTTGAAAGAGCTTTGCTATACTAGAAGTTGACCAGTGGCTTGTTTGTTACTCTGCCCACCAGTAGAAGTTTGGTGCTCTCATTCTAGGTTCTCTAGATCTACTGCCCTAAATATCTGGTGCGACACATCACACCTCGGCCTAGTGCATTCAGCGAGTTTCATCACTAGCAGTTAATCAAATCTGTTTGTGGTTCAGCTCCTATGAACTTGTTAGAACTAAACTCAACGCTCTACATTGACATTGATAGCATTTGAAGTTTTTTCATTTATTGGGTCGCTCCTATGCACGGCGTTCATTTAACGCTTCACGTTTTTCAATTCTCCAATATGCTCGCCTTTCATGGGTTTTTCCGCATTTATATTATATTTTCTCCCCATTTGGACGAGTAGATGAACTTAGGTTTAAAAAACCTGCTCCCAGAAGGACAAGGGACGTTGAGATTTTCCGGATTATTTTACTTCGCAAAAAACGGCTCCAAAGATTTTTTTCTCGTATCGGCCGTTCCAAATAACGCGACAGTACCAAAAAATGCTCATCCTTGAAAAAGTGACGAGAGTGGCACAATGAATTATCAAAAGAGTTATAAATCCCGCTCGTTTTCAGAAAACTCAGGGTGGTAGTCCAATGAACTACGAGAATTTGTGTATAGCTCATAAGATAGTTAGAAGCTGTCCCAGAAATTCCACAGTTCAACACTTGAACCATTGCTGACAGTTTTTAACCGATAATTCCGAAACAATGGACACGATTCTTTAAAAAAAGCATGTTTGTGTCCTCTCATTAATCACCTGTGCGCTGATAGCTCAATAATGGTCGTAGCATAAGTAGGAGAACCTCAGTACATTTCGGAACCTTAACCGCTATCCTTTTCGTCGTGAAATTCAAATGCATTTAAGGAAAAGTGGATTGAATTAGTAGCTGAAGCTATGAAAAGCGCTGAATGTACTTGATGGTGAGGAAAGTTGTGTGATGGGCCGTACCAGATATTTTATCTCATCGACTTATTATTGTTTACTTAATTCAAATGAATAATTTGCCATCAGCGTTATTCCCAGTCTGAAATTATTCGTTGAAAACATTTTAAACTGTTTTTAAATTTTTTTGGAGATCATAAATTTTGTGGCACATCGCACGTCCTTTCTCAGGCCCCCCTGTGCATTCAGCAGATTTTGTAACTTCTCCAACTCGTTTACTCAGTTAATACGAACTCAGGTAAAAACGCCCGTCGAAGAAACCACAATGGTCCCTTTTATAGCCGTATACACTCTAAATTGTGTAGTAACTTGTTGAACTACAAACAAAATTTTTTTAAATGAGGTTGGTTTTATATCAGCGAGATTTATGAGGAAGAAAAAAAAACCACCAAAATCCGGGTTTTCGACATTTTTTTAACTTAATTGTGTTCCTCAAGTCATGTTCCTGCTAAGGACAGTAAACAGTTTTAGAACCCCTGCCAGAGTTTTGCGTAAACATCCTGTGTATATGTTCAGGTTTTTTTGTTGTTGTATAAACGTCGAGTGTTGATTTGTAATTTCTTTTGTTTCAGACTTTGGTTTACATACATTGCCTGCCAAAGACGTACTGAGAGCCAATGTTTCTAAACCAATCTAGTTCATATTATGAGATTTCTAAATATAATGTTGCCTTTGTACAAATACAAGTAAATTATAAGGTAAGTTCTAGTTTCTGCACAATTCACTTTCATTTATTTCATAAAATGTTGTTTGTATTGTTGTATTGTGTCGTGAATTTTGAAGTTGTTGTGGGGTCAAGTTGGTACTTGTGTCCCTTGCGTACGCCCACTAAATCAGAGAGTTTGTGAATGGCAACCAGCTGTACCTCTGTAAGTCTGGGTTCGAAGTATGCAGCGTGAGTCTGACAATGGCCCTTGCACGATAGCGAAACTTTCAACCTCTATGACATGTGACTGATATAACTCTCTCATGAGTGTTAAGTAACAGTCATTTTGATGATGAAACAGACCCGACTAGGGTTCATTCATTTTTGACAGCCATTTTGGTTCGATGTGTGGTGGCTTATCTATGTTTCGAGGCTCTAGAGTAACTGAACAAAATCACAAAATTCGTTTTTTCAAGGGCCTTGTGGAATTGCTTAAATGTATTGTATTACTAATGGATGTAATTACTTTGAAGGCGGCTTTTTGAATAATACTTTTTGAGCAGACCTTGTATACGAATTTCAGTTGAAGGTGCCAAGAAACGGGGAGATTGATTGGGGGCGCTTTTGTTCGATGGGGAAGTTGATAGGAAAGTAGAGTTCATTTTGTGGAGGAAGTTTGTTGGAAAATACCAGTTATTTGAAAGTATTGTAATGGGAAATAGTAAAATAATTGTTTCTCGTGTAATTTGGAAATTGAAGTAGTGTGTAGCTACATTATAGTCATACTTCACATACATACATTACGACAGATATTTCAGAAAAAAAAGTGATATTGACGGGATGATATGTCAAACCTAAGGTTCCGTAGTATAACTCGACCTGGTGAACGAAAATGTTTTAATTACCAGTGAATAGCATAAGTTCTTCAGTCCGTGAAACATCCCACTTATCGCTGTGTTTAAGAAACTGATTTCTAAAAGTATGTCGTGAGATGCGGGGGAGTGTGGTAACACTTGTAAACTTCCGCCGTTGCTCCTCAGTATAAATGGAAAATCAATAGGGTTAACGACAAGGTGAGGAAGTTCTGAGATGCGGTTGTTGATGTCCACAAATATTAAGGTTTGACTGCATCATTTAGGAAATATTGTTGTTTGTGTAGATGAGATGACGCGTTCATCAGTCCACTGCCCATGTGTGGAGAAATGACCAGTTTTGTAACAAAGGTTTTGTTTTTACCTTTTTTTTAGGAGGGTCAAACTGGAGATGGGAGTGGGATGGCGCGACCACCCATGTCCAATAACAATCCTCTTCTACAAGTGCCTGATAAGAGGGTGAGAACGAGTTGAAGTTTACTGTAATTTTCGCTTACCCTTATTGATGGCAGTATATTTCATTCGTGGTTCTTTCATTTCAGGACGAAATGGTGGTAAGTACGGGGGAGACAGTAGGAACCCCCAACCTGACTGTGATAGCCAGCCATCCGTCCCACGCGCCCACCAAAATTCCTTCCGCTTATGTACGTCGTAACTTCTTCCACGTAACTATTTATTTATTTTACCGTAATCTAAGCCCGTTTGTTTCGTTGTGAGGAGGGTTTGAGGAAGGGGGAACTCAACTCGAAGATGTGATAAAACACTTTTTACCATCTGACTTAGCAGAGAAAGATACTTTTTTCCCTCAAATCTTCACGTGTCTCGAGATTCTGAGTTCGAAGAACACCGTTTGACAAAAGATGTGTGTGTGTTTGTGACATGAGCGATTTAGCCGAAAATAGCTAAATCAAATCTGCTCAAATTATATGTTGAGACGCCAAAATGACGTTATTACCAAATTCTGTCTAAAACTAGCTACAGTGAGTATGTCACCTAACGTTTAAAAAAAAACTAAAAACGGCTCCCAGCGGTTTTTATTAAATTCTTCTTTGAACATTTCCAAATAATATGCCAGTACCATAATATTCGCTTCACGGGTAAATTAATAGAGCAGTGCGATAAATTATCAAACATTTTTAAGAAAATATTCTAGCACTATTTTTACTTTCTTTGGCTCTACAATATACAAAGGAAAGTTATGTAATCGGCTAAAGAAAAAGTTTGAATTTTCTTCAGATATTTACGTTCCAGACCCTACTGAGTCCGAAATACACTATTTGGGAAAATGGTATGTTTGTTTGTGAACGAGTTTTAGAGAAAACGACCGTACCAAATCAGCTGAAACTTGATATCTAGCCAGCAAGTAACAATGGTACCCAAAAATAAGGGTAAAGAGCAAAATCCACCGAAAGTTAACTAAATTGTTATCATAGTGATCAAAACACCAAATATTTTTTTTCTCTAAAACGGCTCTTAACGATTTTGATTAAATTTGTTATAATGATAGCTCGTAATAAGACAATCATACCATAAAATTCCCATTCGTGGGAAAATGACGAGAGCATCACCATAAATTACCAAACGTTTCGACGAGAATCGATTTTAGCGCGATTTTTTCATATCAACTCCGCTGAAATGTCACTAGAATGTTTAAAAAAAATTGGTGTAGCAGTCCAATCCTATACCTATAGGGTGGGCGTTTAAAAACGCTCATTAGATATATGGGGGTCATTCTAGAAATTCCGGAATTTCAAGTACCGCCGTTTTGCTTACTACCAGTTCTAAAAGTATTTACCCAATAACTAATAGCAAAAGAAATTACTATCCTTCTTCATAAAATTGGTGTTTACAGCCTCATTAATTATCTGTGTACCAATTGTTCAATAATGGTCCTGCAATGAGTACGAGCAGCACAATAAATTCGGGAACTATAAGCGCTACCGGTTCCTGCTGCCGTAAAGCGTTGTTTGACCAAGTTCAAATGAACTGAGTGATAAATGAATTGATTAAATGGAAAAAGTCACGTACACAATTGAATTGACGTAGAGCTAAGGAAAGTTGTGTGTTGCAACGTCCCAGATATTTTTCTCAGCTTCATTCGAAAACAGCTCCAACGATTTTGATTTTACTCGCTGGCTATTTCCCACTACTAGATAAATACATTTGAGGCTACTTCATTTTCCTGCGAATGAAGGTGGAGCTCGTTGGCCTGCCTTTGGGGGGGATAACGTTTTATCTTCGTTATTGGTGTGAGGGAAATAAGCTTAGAGAAAATGTACACCCGTAGCACATATGGAGGGGGAGGGGATATAATTTCGAATGTTTCTTAACTTCATTTAAACGATTCTACGTTCACAGAACTTTCAACGTTTTGGTTTTACTTTTAATGCAACCGCGTCAATAACTTCTTTTTTGTTTTGTTTTGAGGTCGACTATATCGACAAAATGCCTCATGATCCGTGATTGTGTCTGTTGTGACTGACATGACTTTCGTAATATTGCATTTTTCTCCAAAAGCGACCAAACGATCTTGAATCGGCTTTAAATTTTATTTGTCGCCTATAAACGCAGCACACAACTGTCATCCTGCTTTCAGGGATTTTTATCACATCTTTACTCAGTTTAGATTTTTGCGTGATTTTTTTTCTTATTAACTCCGCTGAAATGTCACTAGAATGTTGAAAGAAAAATTGCTGTACTTAGTAGTCCAATCCAATACCTATAGGGTGAGCGTTGGATATAAGGGAGTCACTGCAGAAATTCCGGAATTTCAACTACCGCCGTTTCGCTTACTACTAGTTTTTACCCAATAACTTCGCATGCAAAAGTGATTACTATCCTTCTTTAAAAAATTGGGTTCACAGCCTCATTAATTCTCTGTTTACTGATTGCTCAATAATGGTCCGGGAATGAGTACGAGCAGCACCATAAATTGCGGAACTATAAGCGCTACCGCTTTCTGCTGCCGTGACGTGTTGTTTGACCAAGTTGAAATTGACTGAGTGATAAATGAATTGGGAAAGTTGTGTGTTGCAACTAAATAATAAATATGGTAAAATGGAGGGTTTAATAACGTTCACGAGCCAGTTAACAGCGTCTCCAGAAATTCCGGAATTCTAACCCACTGCCGTTTCTGAGTAAAAAGTAGATGGAAGGATTGCACGTGTAGCGATGAAATGAAAATGGTTGAATACACGCGTGGCTGAGAAAAATTGTGTGCTGCGGCACACCCGTTATTTTTCAAAGTTTCCTCTAATTGTGGTAATAACGATTATGATCAAATTGTGTTTGTGAACAGTTCCAAATGACCTAACGGCATCAAAACAATTTTCATCCGTGGGAAAATGCAAGCAGCTCAATAAATTATCAGAAATTTCGACGAAGATCCCCATTGCTTTCTTATAAATCCCGTAGCGTTCTCAAACAAAAACCCCCACGATGGTCGTTTAACGACATTTATAAAATGATTAGGGGTGTCATACGAAATTCCGAAATTCAACTACTGTCGTTTCTTCGATTACCGTTTCATCGGTTTTCCCTGTAGATTAACACTAACTTCCCCATCAATAAATCATCTTGACGGTTCCCTCAATTATCCCTGTGCAATGGTCACTTAGTAAAGGTTGTAGTGGCAACCCAATAAATTGTAGAACCACACTAGATATTAAGGGCGGTGTTAATTCAATTTTCGTTCTCCCTAACTTCTTTATGGAAAGGCAAACGAATTAATGTTGCAGAAAGGACGCTCTGACGATTCGTTCTACATTTACTTGTATGGTATTGCGGAGTTTCCCATTATTTACTCACTAGGGTTGAGTTGGGGGGATTTTAATGGGTTAAATAAACAGTTCGTGGTGTCAGTGGGAGGAATTAATTCAACATTGTGTGGCCGAATTATGTCGGATCCAATGTGATTACGTCAATATTTACTTGTGTACTTTAATGCTTAATGTAGTCTCATGTCTGGTGCGCCTGAAAAATATTTGTGATGCGCTGTCTTAGTTGTTTTGTTCACTTGAACTAATTCGGTTGCATTTTTTGTTTGTTGACAGGTTTGCGAGAGGGTGTCAGACGGTTCTTCCAGAATGCCAGGAGTGGAGAGACTAACGGGTGCTCTTTGCTTTGATAGCATTAAGTCTATTAGCTCTATGAATTGTCTTACTAGTTTTAAAGATTTAAGTTATTTAATGAAGAAAAACCGAAATCAGAGTTCAACTCTGGACCACATTCCACAAACCAACGATGAACCTGGATATGATAGATTTAATAACTGTGATGATGCTACTACAAATGCGACGGAAAATATGGGAGTGCTCAGACTTCGCGGCGGCGGAGAAACGAGCCTAACTGGAACCTCAGGATGGGGCTCGCCTCCTGCAGCGCAGAGTGGTTCTACCGGTTGGAACGGAGGTTCTAACCAAACGCCATCTCAGTCTATCCAGCAGCAGGCCAATAATTCGGGTAAGTGGCCACTTTTTACTATTGAACTTCTGAACTTGCAACAAGCCAACGGCAATCGGTATTTGGCTGATGGTTCATGTGAACTCGTATCAAAATGTTGATATATATTGCCCCTCGAGGAATTTTTCGATTCTTTATTTAGTTAGCGCTTTGATTCGATTCTGTGAGTAATGTAGAAAGCGCGCATTCATGACAGGTGACTGAAGAAACTCAGTGACCACCCATCTATGATTCCTGTGTGGAGCTGCAGTGTGCAGCAGATTACCAAGGCTGTTGTGTTAAAAGTTGGACATGCTTGCGTTTAGGTAGAAAAGAATCGCGAATTTTGAATTACCGAGAGCTATGCATGTTTGGCATTTTTGTGGCGTTATGTTGGTACTCGCGTTATGTGAGAACAACTGGGCAGTCCTTGAAGCGGAGGTATTAGCAGTCCTAGGGCATCCTAGCTGTATAGTGCATGTTGCCAGGAACAAGCCAACTCCTCATCCTATGTGTCAAAACAAAACTCGTCAGCTGCAACAACCGCTCTTCAGTGTAATCCACGTCCTAAGAAAACGTGATTGTTATTAAAGTTAGTGTGTGGGGATTCTGGCTGATGAAATGCTGCGCTTTAAATGCACTCGCCTTCAGCATTCTACCAGCCAGTGAGGCCGGACTCGCCAAAGAGGTACGTGAATTTGAATAACTTATTTACTGGCGGAACCAGCCCCCCCAATCACTTTAATTCCGAACGTGATTGTATTTGACCGTTTGAGATGCCTGTAGGGCGATCTCATGGATACCCACTAGCGCAGTTGGGGCTCTGCTTCTGTTAGAACTCGCTGTTTAGAATGCTTGTTGTTGAAGCACCCAAACTCGATCACCAACAACTTCGACGAATTTTCATTTGAGGGGATACTTACTAGTCAAGTTGGAATCATGTTCGTCTAATTTTAAGAAATCGGTACAGTATCGGAATCCCCCCCCCCCTTTTAAAATGACTGAAGGGCCCCTTGAAACACGCTATTCGCGCTCATGCCTGTAAAATCTATTTCCGGGTTAACCCACAAATCTGTTCAATTTTTTTTTTTTTCCAGGCAACAACACAAATGGTAATCACACGGGCCAGCCCCCGACCAATTGGGGACCAGCTACCAACAACAATAATCAAAACAACAATAACAATAATCCTAACCGGCAAAGCGGTCCAAACAACACTGGAACTGGTCAGCAAGTACAAGGGCCACCTAGTCAAAACCAGGCTTCTGCTACCTCTTCAGTGACTAACACTGCCGCGTCTACAAACACCTCATTGACTACCCAGTCCAACAGCAATGCCACCGTTGCTGGTACGTAATCGCCTTTTTATTTTTCTTAGCCGTACGAAATAGAAAGGAAAGTTGGGTAATCGCATAAATGTTTATGTTGAATTTTCTTCGGGTTTTAAGGTCCCCCCTGAAGGCTCCTACCATTCGACAAAACGGTCTTATGTAACTGTGAACCTAATCATATCAAATTAGATATTGGCGGGTCAATGTGGCGTGGGGCAAACCCATGGCTGGGGTTTGAACTGGTCTTACTAACTGCGTATATTACAGTGTTCGAAACTCAAATTTTTTTTTCTTCTCAAAAATGATTTTGATTACATTATTCGTATGGGACCGTATCTCCTACAGCTTTCCTGCTGTTTCCACGGGCACCCTCTAATAACCCGACAGTACCGTAAAAATGACGAAGCAGCACAATACATTATCAACAATTACGACGAAACCCGATAATAGTGTTTATTAAAAATAAAATCCCGCTTATATGACATCAGCATTCTGGAAACGAATTCGAGGCAACCAGTAGCAACTTCAGAATTCCAACACGTTGTTTCTTGGAGTAGTTTTTTCGTAGTTTCTCCCGTAATTCATTGGCAGTCCTATGAAGTACATCACTCAATATAGTCCGCAAGTAGAAGTAATCCAGCTAGTGGAAGCAATCCAGTTAAATGAACTAGTTCGTGTGTAGAAATGTCTGTTAATTGTGTGAAAAACTGATTGAGTTAGCTGCTGGAGTGATGTCCACATTACATATTAACGTTACGCGATAAGCTTATTTTGACTGGAACTTCATAACTTCATGAACTTATTTTTTTGTAACAGGGAACAATAACTCCAACCCTGGACAGCAACCTGGTCAAAACGGTCCAGCTATTAACCCGAACGGGGGTCCGAACAATCCTCAGCAATCTGCTCCTCCTCAACCTAATAGCGGAAATAATCAACCAAACTCTGCCAATCCAGGCTCATCTTGGGCAGCCGCCGCTGGAAAAGGACTTCCGACTTCTTCGCAAGCGAGCTCCACGACTAGCAACTCAGTTACGAACAGCAGCTCTACCTCAACTAAACAGCAAATGGAGCAATTGAACACCATGAGGGAGGCTCTATTTAGTCAAGATGGATGGGGCGGTGTAAGTTGCGTTTTGGTTCAGAACTACAGCCGCACTTGAATGCGATTACATTTAATGACGAAATATTTTCTTCTTCTAGCAAAACGTCAATCAAGAAAGCACTTGGGATATTCCCGGGTCCCCAGAACCTGGTAGTAAGGAAAGCAGCAGCTCAACTCCTGGACCTATGTGGAAAGTTCCGATTAACAATGGTGAGTTTAGTCAGTTTTCGCTTTACCTACGAACGTGCGACGCGGACATTTGTGTGTGTGATCCGCGGATGAAAGCGCTTTGAGAGGTTTCCAGTGTTCTGACCGCAAAATATACCATCTGAGAAAATGTTATCTGTGCGTGTCTTTGATTGAATCACTGCAAACTTGATTTTCGACCTAGAAAACACCCAAAACTTAAAAGACTACAATTATCGTGTCTCCAATTCATTTTTTCATTTAAAAACGGCTCTTGGGTGGGGCGGTATTTGTGTAAAATTTTCATGAGTAGGGAAGCACGAGATGCACTGAATAAATTATCAAAAAGTTGTACGAAAAGCGATTTTCGTGCCTCCCTGAAGCGTTATAAATAAAAGAAGTGTAGTTCAATGAGGAGGTTACGCTAGTGTAATGTAATAATAAGTCATTCTATTGTCGTTCGTGTTTGACTTTCATTTCTTTGACGAAACTCCGTTTTAAGACATTTTATGTTTTAATGAGGAATTTGGGATTTTAACTGCTTTGGATGCTCAGTTATGTTTCTAGTTGGTGTAGTTGTAGTAGGGCACTGTCACATAGTAAATATGTCACTTGTACTTTCTCTTAATGACTTGAGGGGGGTGATTATGTTCCCTTTTTGTGGTAGTTAGGACTAATGGGAGTTCTGTCCCAGAGGTATCCGACCTACCTTGATTTCTCGGCATCATCTGGGGGTGGTGGCATCCTTCAAAATAATCCCCATTTGATGTTCACTCATATTATCTTGAAAGACAAACTTTGGAATCGCTTTTAGTTGCAACGGTATCTTCCAATCGATGTCCCTTAAGCAGCATTTTTAATCGAGGAAGCAACCAAAAGTCGGAGGGAGCTATATTTGGACTGCATGGAGGCAGGCTGGCTGAGCTGCGCAATGCTGCGTTTCAATTTGTGCACTTAAGCATTGTCGTGATGAAGAAGCCCGTCACTGGTTTCCCAAAATTACAGTAGTTTTCTCTTCATTCCGTCACTCGATCGTTTGAAAACGTTCACGTAGTACTCTTCGTTTATTGTCTGGCCTTTGAGAGCATGTTCATGGTGCACAACGCCCTCACAATTAAAACAACATTCAAAATTGATTTGATATTGCTCCTAATTTGACGAGTTTTTTTCGGTTGCGGCTCGGGTGGAAGCTTACACTGTGAAGATTGTTTTGTTGTTTGGAATTGTACCCATAAAACCGTGATTCATCACTGGCCATAACCTTTTTAAGAAAGTTTTCGTCACTATCGATCGTTTCCAGATTGTCCCGAGCGATTTCTAATGGTTTTGGGATGCATTGTGCACACACATGACCCATTCCCAAATTCTCATTTCAAATTCGCTAAATAGTAGTTTTCGTTAGCTCATCTTGTAGTTCTCTCACAGTCTAACGACGATCTTGTTCAACTGTGACACACATTCGTTGTTCCCATTGACTGACAGCTGACCAGAATTGCTCTGAACAGACGTGCGGCCACTTTTGAACTATCCATACCACTCTTTTATTTGTGTTTTGCCTATAATATCGTCTTAAAAAGCCTTTTGGAAGATTTCAATAGTTTATATACAACTTTTACCGAGATGAAAGCAAATGATAAACGAATTGCAACGAATGTTGAAAAGTTGTTGTAAACAAGTATACGTTGCGTGGGAACTAAGGCGTTTTATCGTCATCTTGGAAGGTTAGGAGTAGCTTGTTTGTTAATATTCTCTAGAGGTCGCCTGAGTTACTCCGCGTGAAGATATGAATGGAAGTCAAATACTTTATGGACAGGCGTCGTAAAATGGTTGTGCAATTCCATGATAAAACTCTTAAATTCTGCTACTTCATTTCAGGTACCGACTTGTGGGAAGCAAATCTTAGGAACGGCGGAAATCCGCCTCCTCAAAATCAGCCTCAGAAGGCGCCTTGGGGTCACACGCCTAGCAGCAACATTGGAGGTCATTGGGGCGAAGACGACGAGGGAGACGCTTCTAATGTGTGGACTGGCGTGCCTCCAGCTCCAGCTACTTCTGCTCCACAATGGCCTAATCAACCACCGCCCATTTGGCCAGGTGAGTTTTCTCCATTCTCCAGTTTTAACGCTCGTTGCGAGTTTCAGTAGTTTGTGGATGTGCTTGGTTCCCTGTTGTTTCACTTTTTACTAGTGGAATACGAACACTTAATTTTGATCAAACTGAACAACATTCATTGACGTATGAGTGATGAAAAATATACTTCAGAAGTAGCACCCGTTTCCTATTAAAATGATATTACCCCTCGATTCCAAAATAAACTGGATGTTCGAACTTACGAGGAAGAAATTGTTCATTAAACTGTCGCATTAAAACGCCCTCAGTAGCCAATTTATTAAAATTAAGAGTTTTCAAAATTGAAGCAGAACATTTGTGCGCTGGCAGGAAAATATGAGTCAAAGGCTACAAATGTTTGGAATCAGATAGTGTACTGATGAATGCTAATGAAGAAAGCCGCGATAAATGACCAAACCCTTCCGGGGGAACCGCAGATCGAATTCATATATTTGGCCCAGGAATCAAGAACAAATAGCTGACCCTATTAAACGTTTTTATTGATGAAATGGAAGGAATATCATCGCTCAGCTCGGATTATTTGTCTTGATTGTTTCAGGTGGCGGCGGTGCGAAGAAAGACGGAGAATGGGGAGGCCCTAATTGGAACGACCAAAGAGATCCTCGCGACATCCGTCATGGAGAAATGAGACAAATAATTGAGGCTCGCGACAACATGCGCCCCAATTCAGTTGATCACAGGTGCGTGTTGAATTGTTGAGTTTAATTACTTCGTCTCTGGTTTTACGAAAGGTATCTTGAATCGTTAAGGCTCTCCAAACTGTAACCCGTTGGCTTGGTCCGGGCCACCTTGAATTGAACTCCTTAGGAATAATCAAATGGTTTATTTCCACTAAATATGAGGTAAAATGTTATGTCGGTTTCGACGGTTTAGGTCATCGTCAGTAACAAGAATGCAACTAAATACGCCACAGAGAGAACATATTATGTACAAAAAAGCGACAGGCCGATCGTGCTGCCACAGAAATGAACCTATTAATGGTGGAATACATTGAGCAATCGCCTCATTTCAACATTTATCAGAACTATTAGTTCGGGTGAAAGATGTAAAGATTTGGGGTTATTGGTGCGGATGTATACAAAAAATAGCAAAATATCTCGAAGAATGAAGCGGGAATTGAAGAAGGGTCGAATAATAAAAGAGAAATTATCAGGCGAGGGTGACTGGCTTCAGATGTGGTATTCGTTGTCACCACTCACATCGAGCTTTCACTCACACAGGGGGTTGACTGAAGTGATACAGTTGCTATTCTGGTGCCAATCCAATTGAGGGCTCGCAACCCGTTTTTACTTTCCTTAGCCCTACGAATTAAGAATAGTTACGCGCGATCGGTCGAATTGTTTTTAAAAGTTTACTATAGTTCTACGGTTTAAAGGCTTACGAGTACGAAAAACATCATTTAGGAAATACTTTTTACTCAATCTTAATTTTCGTATTGAGAAAAATTTTCTTTTCAATAAAAAATTATTCAAGGTGACTAGACTTCGTGAGTGATCTAACTCAAAATTATAATGAGTTATGAACTGTATACGATTGGGTTTGAGTGGCTTTGTGCCGCCACTGTTAACACATTCAACCGGACCCTAATCTTACCTGTTCTACCTAAGGACCCAAAGTAAAAAACAAGTATTTCATCGCTTTAATACCATAAAATTTTGTATTGAGTGTTGCTAAAATGATTGATTTATGATAAATGCTCGTTAAAATTGGTATATTGAATTCGACGTCGATTGGCAAAACAATTTCAGCTAGACAAAACTCGCGATACCAAAATTCGTATAATTTCTTTTTAGCTTACCTGCATAATATAGATATATTTATAATATGCATTTTATCAACCTGTTACGTACATATTAGTCCAGTTGAGCGCAGTCAGTGAACATCTGGTTTTGCATTAAACCTCCGCGTCGTAAGAAGTGATCATATGTTGCTTGAACGTATGTTTAATTTACAGTTGTTGTAAAGTACGATGTTGGAACGTTTCAACACTTATTCTAAATTATTCCATTATAATTATAGTAAATATCATAACAAACACTAGAATTAAAACGTACTCATGAGGAAATATGTAATATGTTTAGTCTGTGTATAGACTAACAGCACTGATAAGACTTGCAAATGGGAGAATTCATCGAGAGTTGTTAAATATTATATACAAAAAATATTGTAAGTTGAGAAGTACACAAAAATTTGAACTTGGGAAAAATACAAACACGCACTTACTACACACCTCAATTATTTAAATTTTCTTGATAGCTCAAATAAATACATAAAATAATCAATAATTTATTAGTAACTGTTGAAATCTTCGAAACATAAGCTTGGCTGATTGGGACAATCATTACAAAAAAAAACGGAATCACACCTTTTCTTTTTGGCATTGGATTTCCAAGGTCGGGGGCTTCAGTCTATTGTGTGCCGATTTTTTAATAATTGATATATTAGAAAATTAAAGAAAGTAAACTCAAGCCCGTGGGCCTTCAGGCTGAAGGTTTAGTAAAGAATGGTTTTCTGACGCGAGTACGAGGTTTGTAGCTCTCTGAATGAAAAGGTATTAGGTATTAGTTAATTTACTGGCGGTTGAGGTGATTTTGAGTTGTGCCCTCAGCTAAGAATGAACACGAAATTAGTAATTAACGTATTTCAACTCAGAACGATTCAAGATACTTTGATACAAGTATATAATCTAGCCACTACTTGGTAACGACTGCTGTGGCCAATTCTCTAATATGCGTTGTATTTGACAGGAGCATGGGTGGAAACGACGTCATTATGAGAGGAGATCCGAGGGGAATCAGTGGCCGCCTCAATGGAGTTACCAATGACGCTATGTGGACTGCTCCAGGACCCCACCTTCACATGCATCACCATCAGACGAAGCTCCCCAATCACCCCAATCAACCAAGTAAGTATCTCACATCGTACTTTGCCGAGTTTGTCGAAATTTACCTTTGAAAGTTGCAAAGTTTTGTTGAAATGTGTTCTGTAGTCGAGTGGTTTTGTGTTGTAAAGGTGTCAATCAATGGGCTACTAGCAACGGGCCTCCACTGAAGGAGCTGTCAACTATTCCGAAAACCAACGGATGGGAGGAGCCATCTCCTCCAGCGCAGAGGCGCAACATGCCCAATTACGATGATGGCACTTCTCTCTGGGGAGGTCAACAACATGCCAGGCCCACGTTGCAAGGTAATTTGCGCATTTCGATTGTTTCCATCTTTCTAATGGCAGAGATAGAATGTATCAAAACGAAACTGTTCTTACGTCAACGTTTTGAGGCCTTCTGTGCTTGGTCTGTAGGTTTCTAGTTACATTTATACGAAAACGGCACAACCGATTGACCGTTTAAAACCTCCCTTTTACAACCCCCCTCTAAAAATTTGACTGTACGTTTCAAGGTATGAGGATTCGAAATCTGAAATGTCCGTCCGCGGTCCAGACCATATTCTGCCTTTAACGTGATGAAACAAATCCGTTCTTTTGCGCAAATATTTCATTTGGCATCTAGTTGTGTCTGCTTACTCGGCAATGCGATCGGACGAAACGTAGTAGGTAGTTTTTGATGCTGAGTCGAATAGGACGGGGTTCAGAGGTGCAAGGCTACGTCTAGATGGAAAATAGTGTGGCAAATTCTACTACTTGAAGGAACACTGGGGGGGATATTGCGAAAGTCAGCGTTTCTCCCAAGTCAGCGCCTCCTGTCTCACTGCAACCACCTGTCAGTTGGACTCGTCATGTTGTGCCAATTGTCCAGATGGATTAGATTATGGGATTTTCGTCGTCCAGAAAATGTCAATTTTCGTTGTTCTGTTGTAGTCAGGTCGTGTCTCGTATCGTTTACTAACATTTTTCGATGTTGTCTCTAATTAGATGGGTCCGAGAGGTGTTAGGCTGCGCCAAGCTGGATAACCAGGAAATTGTCGGAAATATTGATTGAAACAGGAGGGACTGATAGGCCCAATCACACTAATCTATTATCTGTACACATTTTCAGCGTTTTTGTTTGTGATTTTTTGAATGCTCCAAACTGAGCTATTTCCTGCGACGTACTACAAACTACGGTTACTCGCATTTTTCTCGAAAACGGCTATAACGATTTTGATTGAACTTGCACATAATTTCCTACCAATAGAAATGTTCGTTGATGATACCCAACTTTTGCCCTATTGTTAAGTTGTTGAATGGAGTTGGTAGGTCTACGAAGTAAAATGAGGGGTTTTCAAACAGTTATTGGAAAAATGGCTCCAACGGTTTACCAAAAAAAATTCACATTGCATCATCAACCAGTTACATATTTTTGTCAACAAATGTTCCGTTTAAATGAGATGACAACCGTAAATCTTGTTCTTTTGCAATGTTTTCGAAACTTCATCATGCGCCCTATACCCACATTTTCTCCCGCGCAGCTATTTCTGTAATTGTCGGTAGAACGGAGGTTACAAGCGAAGGAACATCGTAAAATTAGATTCGCCGAACATTAAATGATCGTTTTTAAGATTTTCTCAGGCTCGGCTCTAACGATTTTAATTAAACTGAGGGTGTGATGTTTACATTGTGTTTTGTAGAAATGCGTTAAAAGAAGATACAGCGCTCGTATATGTAGTAAGGGGGAAACGTGGTATTAGCAACGCACCCGATGCGTTCAATCCAAACAGTTACTTATTCTTTAATCACGTTTACGACTTTTTGTGACAGGATTGTCGGATCAGGAGGTTGATTCCACCACAACTTTCATCATGATTTGTACTCCATTTCTCGACAATCGATGTTTCATGTTTCACCGTTTGTTTTGTGCATCCAGTCTGAGTACACTATTGATCATTCAATGAAATAAACGTAAATGAACTATTCAACGACAGCTCAAGTTCGCAAGTTAATCGTTTTATTAATTTCCTCTCGTTACCCCAAATTGTGAGAAAGAACTAGTGTTCCTTGCTGGACGATTTTGTTGGAGAACCGATTAGAGCTCGTACTTTTTTTGTTACGTTCCGTTATTCTCTCCCAAAAATATTGCCTGGCAGTTAGATCACCGGAGAAATGTGTAGAAAACAAGGTTTTGTCGCTTTATTCTAAAAAAACGAATTTTAATTGAACCGTTCTAAATGACAAGACGATAATATAAAATCCGTCGGAGCATGACGGCAGCAGCACAATAAATTATGGAACATTTCGACAAAATTCCGTCGTGGCGGGATTTTCTTATAAATTCCGGATTTACGAAGTTAGTGCTGTACTACCGCTTTCTTTAAACCATGTTAGTAGCGCAGTAAGTTGCTTACCTAGTGGTAATTTGATTACGATTATAAAGTAATGACGAACGTTCCCCAAAACGTCAAGTGCGATGCACCACACAACTTTCCTTAGCTCTACGTCAATTCACTGGTTTCTGTGGCTGTCGCCATTAATTCAAATTATTTTGCACTCAGTTCATTTGAACTTGGTCGAACGTAACTTCAAGGTGGTAGAAACTGACAGCGCTTACAGTTCCAGAATTTATTATGGTGCCGCAACATGTGCCACCATTATTGAGCAATTAGTACGGAGATAATTAAGACTAAACTCGATTTTCTTTGGACGATGATAATAATTACCGTCCCATAATTATCGGAAAAAGATTGTGAGAAATGGTAGCAAGTTGAAATTCCGGAATTTATTTAATGGCCCCTGTGTACCTTATCAGCTATATTAAACGCTCATTGTATAGGTATTCGATTGGACCTTTTAGCACCTCAATTTTTTTCGGAACTAGTAACATGCGAAAGGGGTTGATAAGGATGAAACTGAGCTAAAATCGATTTTCGTTGAAATGTTTGGTAATTTATTGTGCTACTCTCGTCGTTCTCCTACGGATGAGAATTTAATGCTATTGTGCCATTTGGAGCCGACTAAAAAAATAATTTGTTCAAAGTTAGAGCCGTTAAAAAAAAAAAAATTATTTAGTGTTTTGATCACTATGATAACTATAATTAGTTTTGGGCGGAGATTGCTTGTACCCTTATTTTGCCGTTACTTGGTGTCCTGCGGGCTTACTTGTCTCCCAAATAGTCTTTTTCGGAGTCTATAGGATCTGAAGAAAATCGTCTTGACGGCCTCATAAATTACCGGTAATGAAGGTCATGAGATGAATACGCGCAACTCAATAAATTCCGGAACCTTCGGGCACTACCAGTTTCTATACTGAACTCTTCTACCATGTTCGTTTACACGGAATGAAAAACAGATTTGGTTGATGGGCGATGAAAATCGCTGAATCCACGTGATGCTTGGGAAAGTTGTGTGCGATGAGACACAATTTTTGAATAGATCAAGAATCGGGAATATTGACTCTGGATCGGCCTTAGTTTTCGGGGCTCACTTATCTTTTCGTCGTTCTGCAGATTCGGATGAACCCGAACCTTACTCCTGTGCCCAAGCGAAGAGTCATAAACACGTTCGGGTCCAGGCATGAAACGGCCAATTGATGACAAACCTTTAACTCGCCACTCATTCAGTTCGCTGTTTTCCTTGTTGGTGCTTCCCAATTTGCCTTTTTTCCGGTGTTGCTTTTTAGTTGCTGTTTATTCCTTGTCATGTTCTGTTTTTTTTATCTATGTGATAGATAAACTCTTGCGTGATTCGAGTGCAATCAAATTGCTCAAGTCGCTCCCCCTTCGGAAGGGAAAAATCCTCCTTTTAACGCTTTTCACTGCGCTCCTCGTTCTAGTCCTTCTTTGGGTTTTCTCCGTTATTTCGTATTCGTCTTTCGTGTTTTATCCTCTTTTTCGGTGTTGATTAGTCCCGTTTCTTTTTTTAGTACTTCGTTTCCTCATACTAATTTTGTTTTATCTAATTTGACCAAAAGTTCATCCGGTTTTCCCACTTCGTCCGCGAAAATGGACAGATTTCATAGTCGTAATCGGCCGTTCATTCGATCATCAAGTAAAGTTCTATTTTTGTAATGACGTTTGTTTTGTTTCCGTAACTAAACGTTCGATGTAACGTTCATCAATTTTTTCGCTTCAGGCCAAAATAAGGTGTCACACTGGAAAGAGATGCCCGCGACTGCTGCTATGGGGAGAGGTCTGCCTTGCCCTCCAGGTCGTGGCAACTCTAACATGAAACCCGACCAGCCTTTGTGGCCTCATCATCCAAGGTAAGTGCTTCTCCAGCTCAATTTGATTTTAGTCTTCAGTTTAACGCTGAAAACTGGTTTCGTATTAATTAACTTGAACTGTGACTCGTGAATAGTTGTTTCTTATCATCCTGAGCTGTAAATGTCCTGCAGTTGACAGCACTGCTGGAGCGAGGTTTTCTTCACTTCGCCTATGTGTGGGATGAGATGAATTGTCCTCGCCGCATTCGGTCTCACATAGTTCAAAACGAGTCTTTGTACCCCCTACTGTTATTGTAACTATCCATGCGCCATGTGATGTCGAAAAATGAGATTAGTTGGACAAAAACTGTTCATTTTTTCAATTTTCTCATAGCCACCCACTCAACTAATGAGGAACGTACGCCACATGGCCGAGGTGGGGGGGGGGGGGCTTGCATCCCGAATTTTCAGGGAAGTTGTGGAAAGTTGTGAGCTGCTACGAACCAGATATTTTGACCTGGAAATTATAATCATAAATAAGTGCCGAAGGCTTGTGAAATGGTGAAAAGTCCAAATCAACCAAACTCAAATACCAAAGCATTGAATGAAAATGTCTGGTGGGACGCACCACTCAACTTTGCTCAGCCCAACGTATATTCTATGTTTTCATGACTTAGCAATCCAATCCATTTTTGACTCAGTTCATAGGAACTTTTTAGACCATAACTTAGCGCTCTACGTACAAGCTAGTAACTATTGATGTCCCGCAATTTATTGTGCTGCTGCTACCTATACCACGACCTTCAATTACGCCCAGCGTATCAGTAATTGATAGTACCGCAGATATGATTTTTCAAAGAGCGAGTTACGTTCACAGTTCTGAAATTATCTGGGGAAAACTGCGAAAAAGGTTGGCAATGTGAATTACGTTTGTTTGAATTGCGAAATTGCTGCAATTAACCCCCGTTAATCTCACGTTCATCTTATAGGTACTTTATTAGATTACCACTATTTTGAGAACACTAGTGTGATATGAAAGGTGTTTATGGGGCAAAACCACTAACAATCGAAATCTCTAGACGTAGTGCTGCTCTCGCTATTTTCCCACGGATGACAGTTTTACAGTACCATTATATCACATCGAGTTAACCCTACAAGAAAAGCTTTATGAAAATTGTTAGAGCCCTTTTTGAGAGAAATAAATATTTGGTGTTTTGATCACGACGATAATTATACTTACTTTTGGACGGATTTATCTCATACCCATGATAAGGCGAAGGAAAGGAAGTCTTTCCACTTTTCTCATGGAACAACCGATTGTTAGGAGTGACGTGGGTAGCAGCTTGTTAATCTAGTTCAGTTCATCTAAGTGTACATGGATCGTTAGTGTGTAGGTTTGAAGTCAAATCTATAATGGTTCTGGTCGGGTGTGTAAACCTGTGTGGTTAATGTGCCAGGAACAATGGATGGGGCGACAGCAGCGGAATCATGGATGTCGCAGGGCCTTGGGGCGACGACAAGCCTGCTCCTTGGATGGATCAAGCTCTCAATCCGCCTTCTTGGGTGCAGAGTGGCCCCAAACACAAGCCATCATGGGACGGCAGCGACCTAGATCACACTCCTTGGCTCAGTGGTCATCCCAACAAACAGGTATACAAGTGGAAATTTATTCACCGTCAACGCACTTTTCATTATATCGTTTCATTAGAACGCCGAGTATTGCCTTATCGTGCCATTATCACACTTCCTCACCTGTATCCCTTACTCCACATTCGCGTTTTCATTGACTCCTCCGCAAGCACTTGCGTTTTCCACAAAGGCTGAATCGTGACAGCGAGTTTGCGACTTGTCTCAGCGTTTCGATGTTACGGGCCCTGATTAGACTGGTGCCTGGTTTTGAAAATACCATCCCGCGCTGTATTGTCAGGTCAACCTGCGTCCAGATCAACGCTGGCTGTGGTGTGCGGATTGCCGCGTGTGTCTTCCTCCTATGACTCAAATTCCAATTCAAAAAAAATCCTCGTTAGGTTTTAACTTTTTTGTTTACTTTTGTTTCTTCTTTGTTTCGTTTGGTTTTTCGCTTTTTATTGATTTGAACCAACTTCTGTCTTTCCAGCCGTCTAAACCAATCTCTAAAGAAGTTATTTGGACGAGTAAACAGTTCAGGATGCTTACAGATATGGGCTACAAGGTACATGTTTAGTTCCATTCTTATGTTTCAAACCAAATCTTATTCACTTTATATTTTTTTTTAATACTGTTTCATTATTTTTATTTGACCACTTTCCACCCAATGTCCAAAAAAAAAGCTATCAAACCCCAAATTTGGACGTGCAGCTATTTTTCTGATGTAGCCGCTCGCTTATTTGTGTATTTAGAAAGAAGACGTGGAAAACGCTTTGAGGGCATCCTCTTTGAGTCTTGAGGAAGCCCTTGAACACTTGACAGCTTCACGAAACCTCGGAGACCGGTGGAGACACTCTGATTTAGATCCTGACCACGGTGGAATTGTCAATCCATTCCCATCGCCTCAACAGGCGATTTGCATACCCTTCCAATCGGTAAGATAACTCGCTTTAATGATGAATACTCTCAAGAGCTGTCAGAACGGAAGAATTAGGGGTGTTGACGAAAACCGAAATGTGTTGAGCTTACAAGTCGGCAGTTTTCGATGGGCGTCGAATGCCACGCGTCAGCATTGTCACAATCTGCTTGCAGACGTGCTTTAGTTTTGGGCCATTGCGTGTGCTCGCATTTCGAATTTAGTTTTTCATTTATTATACTCCAAGTGTCAGTTGTCAAGGAAGTTAACGAAAAGTACGAAACGATTCAGCCCTTGAGGGTTTTACCTGTTTCCCTGACATTCCGTTGGTTTTCATTCTCTCCACCCCTCTCCCCGCGCCATTATCATTTCCTTGTTTTCCCTCGCCGTTGTCTTTCACAATTACTATACTTTTTTTTTCTCGCTCGAATAACTTATTCGTGCGGCAATCCCCACTATTCTGAAGTCACTTCGTTTTTCCCAGTGGTACACTTTTGGCGCGCTCCTTTCCACATTTGGGCTCAGCTCGTCGTAATAGCACTTTGGAAAATTATAACGTTTCCTCCGATTTGACAAACGGAGTTGGACGTGGTTGTTAAGTCTACATTGCCTCATTAATAGCCTACGAGTTAGACGGTTATTGTGTGTCGTTACTACGGCTAATGGTGAGCAGTCATCATCTGTTCCAACGAAAATGATTTTTGTGTGGTCCAGTGAGTTTACAAACGACCATTGAGCTGAGATCAATTATCGCATTAATCTTCAGGGATGACGAAACAGTTTCCAGATCTAAACTGAGGTCAAAACATTTTTCGTATTGTGTACATTTTTACTTTCCGCTACCCGAAGGGAAGGAAAGTATAGTAATCGGCCCAAAAAAAAATTTGGGTTTTCTTCAGATCTTTACGTTTCAGACCCTACTGAGTCTAAAAAACCTAATTTCGGCGCGTGGTCCGTGTGTATGTGTGTGTGTATGTAGTTCGATTTGCGGGAGAACGGCTCATCCGATCGAGCTGGTTCTTTTTTGTTTTGTTCTTTATTTTTTGTAGACACCAAAATAAGGTTATGGACGATTTCGGCCGATGGGAAGGGGGGTGGGGGACGAAAGTGTACCAAAAACTAGGGTTTTTCGCATTTTTCTCGAAAATGGTTCTAACGATTTTGATTAAACTTTCAAATTATCTTTTCCTAACCAATACCTAACTTTTCTTCTGCATACATATCTCCATGAAAATACGGTGAACGGAGATATGGGCCCCTGAAGCAAAAATAGGTTTTTTACGCTTTTTGGCAAAACGGCTTCAGCGATTTTCACCAAACTCACCGGATGTTTTCAAATAGTTAATACCTACATATTCTTCTCAATAAATGTTCCTGTGACGGCCCATTCAACAGAGATAAAAATCAAAATGTGTCAAAAATAACGTTTTTTTTAACATTTCCGTAAATTCCAGAGTAAATTTCTCACCAGATGTGATAAATCCTAATGGAGTGTCTTTTAGTCACCCATACCCACATTTCGTTCTCCATAATTATTTCTGTATATATATGTTGAACGGAGATATAAGCCAAGTTAACTCAGAAAAGGAGATTTGTCGAATATTAATTTATCGGTATTCGAATTTTCTCAAAAACGGCTCTAACGATTTCGATCAAACTTTCGGAGTACTCTCAGCTAACTAGTCCCTACATTTTGTTCTCCATAAATATCCCTGTAAAAATGCGTTGAACGAAGATATAGCGCCCGCCTATGTAGGTGGTGTTCGAACTTAAAGGGGTGGCGGAAAGTTGTGTGTTGCTACGCACCAGATATTTCATTTTTTATTAGTGTTTATTTGTCTTTACCCGATTCAAAACAGTATCTGCCCTGATAAACCGGTTTGCAATTTACGTATGATACACAAGGGTCAGAAAGAGAGAAGGGCACAGAAATCACGAGACAATCATCCGTCATTACTCGTGATAGCATCTTGAACGAGTGAATGAGGGGTTAAATTTAGGAGGTTAGCACTCCTTAGACGAAGCTCACCAAATAGCAAAAACTGGCAATGGAGAATGGTTGTTATTTATTTTGGAAAAGTTTACAAATTTAAAGAATTTTGAACTGAACAGGCGATTGGTGGTTTGGCTAATGGGTATTTTACCTCACCACAACACAATAAGCCCTTTTTGACTTGATACAGTGCTGGAAAAGTGTGCTGGACTAGAGTGATTCAAGGTTTTGCTTGTCCAATCAATTCCAGCGGAATTTAATTTATGCACCAAAATTTCAATGAAAACCGAAACGTCGAGATTATTTACAATTTTGTTCGAATGAAGTGAGGAGGGGGTGTGGATTTTCCAAAATAATTTTGAAGTGGCTTGTTAGAGCGTGCCAAGGCGAGCAGTTGGACAACCTAGAGCCCAATGTGGAAAGCGGGTTGCGCTCTGTTTTCGTTTGAAATGGAAACTTGAAGAAGGGTTTTTGGATTATCTCGAATTATTTTTGTTGATGATTGCTAGCGAATATGTCATATTTTATATAAAACTCAAAAGTTGAGATTGATGATCGTTAATAAAGCTGCTCAAGTTAGCATTGGCTCTTGATAAGTTATCGAGTGACATGGTGATGTTATAGAACGGTGGCGGAGGCGGAGGAGCGGGCAGTGCTAACGTGCTGGCCAACGCTAACCCTAGCCTATCGACTCTGAGCCCTGCAATTATGCAGAAGATTTTGAGCCAACAGCCTCCCGCACCGCCCCAGCAGCAACCTCCATTCACACAGGTGCGAATCACAGACAAAATCCAAAAAAAGAAAAAAACAAAACAAGGAAGCAAACCGAACAAACCGAGCTTGCCGCTTTGTCACTTATTCAACCAATTTTCAATGTTAGCTAATTAATATACTGCCGCCTCCCTCATAAAGCACTCTCCTTATTGTCCCTCGCCTAAGCTTTTATTCCTCGCACTGAATGCAAATACCCCTTCTAAGTTTCTGCTCATAGGGTTAATCTGGGAAGTTTTGTTCCGGATCACTGCTGTGCTTTCTAATCCTTTAACACACTTTAAAAAAAAGTATATTAAAACACATTTCCTAATTACTTCGGAAATTCGGTTGTTGAGACTCAGGTTTTGGTGGCTATTGGCTGCAAGAGCACGTGAACCCATTGGCCATGTTTTATTTTTAGTTTACTTTACATTGGTCAACGGCCTGCAGTAATCATTGGCTGAATTGTTTAACTTTTGGCTAGTATTTTTTGAAATGCTTCAAATTTTGTATATAAAGTAGAACGAGTTTAGTTATTACGTTATTATTGGCTTACTAAACTACTGCACGCAACCCTTTTGCAAGTTGCATTATATATGGTTATTTTCTTCTTGCGTTCTATGATTTCCTATTGGAGCTTCATTCTAGTTCATGCAGCAAACCATTCAACTTCAGTATAAACTAGAATCTGTATTTTACTCGGGTCGTGGCACAAAATCCAGGAATATGGTGTGTTAGTGGGAGGGGAGGGGGGAAGTCATGAATACCATCTGAATGTGTTCCAGAAATGTGGAGTCGCTTAGTGCAGCTTCTTTGGTAGCCTGTCGCGAGCGAAAAACCTTGATGATTACGAAGGAGAGGTTCCTCTGAAGCTGCACTATCAGAGCTTTCTCCTGATGTTTTTTCCTCTCAACTGTGTCACCTTTTGTTGGTATTTATCTTCATGAGGTGGATTGGCGGAATATTCTCCGTACCATTTGTCGTTTATTCAAGCACTGGTCTGCCCTGGGAATTGGCTGTTCTTTTTTGTTCATTGTTTAGCTCTACGAAGTATAACATTTAAAAAAATAGTCTTTTCAGAGCTTCTGAGGCTGAAAAACATCATTTGAGAAATGTGCCCTGCGTGTGGATGCAGTTGTTATTGAGACAAATTGGCTGAGCCGTATCAAGCTTAATTGGACTTACATTCAGCCTGCAGTCCACCATGGGATGCACAATAAGGGCTTGAGCAAAGTGATGCGCCAAATGCGGCTCATGAGATTGGGGGTTTATGATGTAGGACGTTTGACAAGTATTGTCGCGTTATGCCATTGACAGCCCAATGGTAGTACAGCAATAGGAGATTGAGAATAAACTGGGATTTTGCCACTTATCAATCGCTCGCTCAGGTTACTGCTGCCGTCTGCAACTGTGGGTGGGAAGGCGTTCACATCTTACAATCCATCAAGGCAGTGACTCATTTTATTGACTGGTTCTAACGGCTTCCATTTACATCTCCTGGCTTTCTCGTGAATCTCATTCGCACTGTGACAGTTAGTGTGAATTCGAAGTATTCAGATTTAGAGGCTTAGGCTGAATCGGGGACTCCAACATTGGTCTTGTCAAGTCCCTTCCTTTTGGGGACTAAGAGGTTGCAGACTTCCATTCTTGAGATAAAACATTGCGCTGGCTGTCGACTAGAGCGTGAAAGTGAGTTAGAGTTATGTGAATACAGACGTTAATTGTGTCAACACAAAAGGAGCGCTTGGGTCAACACTTGGTAACAACTTGTGGAGAACCAGTCCTTTTGGTCAGACTTGTAACGTCAGTGCCTCATATAATGGTACCTGGTACACGAATTGAACTGGTGTGTAAACAGAGGTGATTATTTCTGTGGCCTTGTTCCATCATTTAAGGGAAGTTAGTTGGCTCCACAGTGAAGGTGCTGCAATGGTGATGGCCTAATCGTAATGTCAGGGTTAACTTGACTCTGTTGGAAGTGGTTACACAGAACTAAAACCAGCCAAAGGTGAAGTGATGACAGAAGGACGTGTAGACTCCTCTTCTTCCCACCTGCCTAAGCACCATGAAGATCTCATTTCCGGTCAATAGTCAGTTGGATTGACAGTACAGTACAGTACCACGCTATTGTGGGTCGACTGACAGTTGTTTCACCTTTTTTTTAAAATCAATATTCTTCAATTTCTTCCATGTTAATAAGGTATTTCTCTCTTAGTACTGATTGCACGCAATTATACTTACACTTGCATGCTTCCACACGAGTAAGTTTTATTTTGTCATGGTATGACTGGTATTGCTACTTTGCCATATGCGTCTTAACCCTTAAACGACTTAGCGCTGCATAATTTTATGACAATAAACGTTGTCTTGTAATTAATATTGATATTCGATATAAAATACAGTGGTGAAGTCGACGAGTTCGTCAGTCTGCTCTAAATCTCTTTATTATTTCGATATCATCCATCGCAGAATTATTGATCCTTCTGTTTTTTCAATTCAGTCGTCAAGAGCACAGCAAACTCAACAGCCTTCTCCCCAACAATTGAGGATGCTCGTTCAGCAGATTCAGATGGCAGTTCAGAGCGGTTTCCTCAGTCCTCAAGTAAGTATAGTTTGTGAGTCTCAGATTTTGAAACACCTACTAGGCAAACTGGAGGAAAAACTTGGAGGCGTGGGAGGGATGCCAAGGGCCCACGTAGATACCCCCATACCCTCCCCCCATGCAGCAGGATGTAAGAGAAGCCATTTTTCCCATTAGGTAGAATGAGCTTACAGCTCGCTCATTTGTTGCTAAACTTCAGTAATATGTTGCTAGTTTAAAGTTGCATCATTCGTGGTTTGTGAGGAAAGTGGATTTAGTATCAACTGTGATGTTGAAGGCACTTGCTGAACAGTGAGGTACAGTGGGTTCTTGTTTTCCATAGCAACTTGACAAGTGTGAAAGTATGATGCTGACGGGAAGAGTGCTGTTACCATGTGTGAGGCTGTCGATTACAGTTGTAGTGCCCCATAAGGAACCAGTTTGTCTAATGGCCCAACTTGACGCATTCTTTTCTATGACATTCTCGTAACAGAAAAGAAAACTCGTCACAGTGACATTGACTAGATTATCATCTCTTTTGCCATTTATCCAGCACCAGCTTGAGTCATTCAGTATGGAGATCATCACGAATTTAAGCACATACATCCGTGTTTTCCTAGTGACAGTTTTTTTTTCCCCATCGCGTCGAGCGTCATGGCACTTCTTGAATCACGATTGCGGAAGGTGCAGCGGAACACATCCTCCGATCTCTATGAAAAGGGTTGCATTCTTTTTCCATTGAACGAATGGTCGACGTCACCCTGTTGGCAGACTCTGCTCTACATGACGGGAAAACACGGTTTAAGGGGGAAAATTCTTTCTTGATTCAACTTTCTGGCCATTTCCTCGTAAATTCATCTCTGTAGAATGCTAAGAAACAAAAACTGTTGCTTCCAACTCAGGACTACAGTTATAGCGATCAAGTAAAAGAAATTTTATAATATTTTTTGTATGTGGCAGTTCAATATGGCCTATGAATGTGACTAGAGCAACACTACAAATAATTTTACCGTGACAAACCGAACTCTTCCATTCAGCAGAAGCTTGCCAGGGGCATTTGCGCTGACAGGGCACCTCAAATGCCCTGATTCGCTATTGTCAGGTGTAACTGGGCAGTTCTCTTGTCGAGGAGTCGCCCTGACGTCCCTGCTCGCCCAGGTCCCTGTTTGTGGTGGTAAATCTTGCGAATAAAACTGTTCCAATTGCATTTGGTGCATATCACACTCACTCCCCAACTCACCTAGTGCGATATTGCTGCGTTAATGAACGAAAGACGAATGCAGTTGGCACGTTTGTTGTCATGTGTGATCTAATAAATGTGATACCGAGAAGCCTTCTGTCAAATATCCGTTGTATCTAGTGGAGTATAAAGTAAGGAACCTTTTGTCTTTGGTCGATTCACTCGAACCGTTTCAACTTGATATTGTACACGTACGTGCTACTTGTTTCTTACAATGTGGTTTGCATTGTGTGTTTCCCTTCCAGATCTTGAACCAGCCGCTGGCCCCTCAAACGCTGTTGCTACTGAATCAACTTCTCCAACAAATTAAAAATTTGCAGCAGTTTTCGACTCAGATGCAGCATCACCAGTTGATATCTGGCAACACTCTCGTGAAGACGCCTGCTACAAATCAAGTGTTGCAGATTTCTGTTCAAATTACAAAAACGAAACAGCAAATCACTAACCTGCAGGTAGGTTGTGCATATGTGCATTATCTGTTGTTTCTAACCCCCTCCTATCGGTCTATGTAAAGTATTGGGAATCAAAGACAATCTACGAAGTGAGGCTGAGAGTATCTCTTCCATTCGTCTCTTGCATTGCGTTGTGTTCCCTTATAATTAGTTTTCTTTTTAAGACAAGCCATTTTTGGTCATTTCAGAATCAAATTGCTGCTCAACAAGCTGTTTACGTCAAACAAGCGCAACCAACGCCTCCCAGCGATTTCTTCAACAAACACGAGCCAATTAACCAAACCAATAGCCATTATCCAAATTTTCCTGAATTGTTGAAGGACACCCATGGAGTAAGTGACATTCGTTTTATAATTAGTCAACTTAAACTCTTCTTGACGAGTCATCTCATCCCACATTTAAGCGTATTTCTAAAACAAAGATTGATTGTGTTTTGTATGTGTTTTGCAGAGCTCTAGCACTAGTCAGCAGTCACGACTGAACCAATGGAAACTTCCTGCAATTGACAAAGATGCTGATCTCGGATCTGGCAACCCAGATTTCAGCCGGGCGCCTGGAACCACTGCTAAGGCTACTCCGGGAAATTCGTCGCCTAATATGAATCCTCTTCTTGGTCAACCTGATGGGTAAGAAAGCGAGTTGTTCAAAATTTTCGAATTTTTAGAAATGAAAATTGAATGAACAGAGTGATTTATTACATGAACTGCGGAAGGTTGTGTGATTTGCACCAGTTTCTACAATATGCATCGAAGTTAACTCACTTGCTCTCTTTAATCCGTGGGTTCATGTATTCCATAGACCGTGGTCTTCAGTCAGTCGCAACAATTGTGACACTGGTTGGCCTGATTCAGGCACAGATGACAGCTCTTCTAAAGATTGGCCAACTTCTACTCAGCCTCCCTCGCAGGCGTTTTCAGACCTCGTTCCTGAATTTGAACCTGGAAAGCCGTGGAAGGTACGTTTCTAGGAATAATTTTTTTACGACTGAAAACACCTTTTTTTTGTTCCACTTCTTGCGCCTTGATTGTGAGCCGTATTTCGCGAACTATAGCGATGGTCACCACCAGAACTAACCGCTAAATGGAAGTTGGTTTTGATCAAATAGTGTGAGGCTTCACTTAATAGAGTCATGTACGCTCACATGTGCGTACAGAGCCCAGCGTGGCGCAGTTTCACATGCAACTTCAGGTTGTGCAGCTGCATCTTCCTCTTCTCTTTCCATCGCTCTTAAAGGCATGGACGACTCTCCTCTCCTCGAACCAATCCTTCCTTCACACACGATTCAAGCAAAGCAAATATGTCTTTCATAACTACCGTCATCCATTTGTTTGATTCTGTGAGTATTCATTGCATCCAGGAGATTCTGGCCAACCCAATCTCGCTCCTGACTTGGTATCTGCTCTGACAACTCATTTAGTGTTGTGACGTACAGAGACTCTCCGTTTTCCTCGTGTCCCTTCATTTATTCAGCTGTATGGTTCCATAACGCTGAACATTTACGAACCAGTTGTATATCCCTTCCTCTCCCCTGAAGTTAACGTTTAAAGCTGAATCTCAACATTTCTCAATTCGTTCTGAGGGAAAATGCCACCTCTTTGTCGGCGCTAAAATTGTTTAAATTAAACTGACCAATCAAATCAAGTCACAACACTTCTTGACAAAACTTGGCTTCTAATTCAGCCATAACAGCATAATTTCGTATTTAAAGTGTCGTATTATTCTAGGAAAAAGTAGAAACACTTCATTTTTCCTCGTCAGTGGCATTCGGCTTCTGCACCACAAATGCTTCAATCTTAGCACTGCAGGCAACTGAACTCCAATTATTGTCTAACAATGTTCCAATGTGTCTGCAGTCCCTGTGTAACTTTCATGAGTAGCTACAAAACGAACTGAAAAATTATGTAAATTAAAATCAGTCGTCGTAAACCTTGAGTTCCCCAACACCCGCAGGCTACTCGTTTGAGCATTTTTACAACTTTGTGGAGAGACACAGCTTCCTTTTAAACCAAGCAGCCTGGATCCACGACATTTGAGCTTGAATTGATGCCAAGTTTGACCTACTGAGTGTTGTGCGAAAATTAGTTGAGTGGAATTAATGGCTCATTTATTTGTTTGCATGCAGGGTAACCCTTTGAAGAGCATTGAAGATGATCCCAGCCTTACACCAGGATCTGTGATGCCGTCGCCACTCAGCATTCCCTCTATTAAAGACACTCACATTCTCTCGTCGTCGTCATCATCTGTTCAAGGGAAATCCTCGCCTACTACCTCGAGCTCCCTTGACCTCTGCCCACCACTCCCACTCTCATCTTCCACTTGGAGTTTCAACCCTCCAGTCTCTTCCACAAGGTAATGTGCCTTTTTAATGTTGTACAGTTGTTAAGTGCTCGATTGTGGTTTGAGAATTCTATTCACTGAAAACCACAGTTTTGCTGTCTACTCCTGTGAATTGTTTCGATACCCTTATCAGCTTTAATTAGCTTTAGAAGCCAAAATGGGTTGAGTAAAGTACAGATGGTATATTTTGACATCGTTCAGATTATTGATAATTTTTCTAATAAAATGTGAGAGACCATTATAACACCTTGCAAAATACTGATAACCACAGTGAAATCCTTGGTTGAGAGGAAATGAATAAACGGAGGTAAACCAAAAAATCTGGGCTTGATTCGCGGATGTAAAGAAATGTGAAGATAACTGCAGGCGGGCTCCTGTAAATGATCAAGTTCACTTTAAGCACATTTTGTAGCTAAACTCGGGAAGGAGCGAGAAATGGATACCAAACTGTAACCCCTATGCTCATCTCACGTAGCAGTAAATGTAACTGGATGTAGTGCAATGCGGGTTCTGTGTGGAGTCAGAAGGTGTGCCCCCAACCTCCCCAGTTGCTGAACTCATAACTGGCGGAGATAAGAACTGCGTTAAGGAAAAGGACTAATTATAACGAAACAGAACTTATTCTATTCTGAACACTTATAACTTTCTTCTGAATATGAACAAAATATTCTCCTGTTGTGGTTCAACATGGATAAGTTACAAGTCATCTAATTCAGCGCTTTACTGAATCAAGTCGCTAGTTAAGAACCTACGAACCATCAGGTCAAACTCCTGAGGAAGCTTTTGAGTTGTATTGTGTGTTATCTTTATAAATATAGAACATTTAATTTGAAATGAAGTTCACATAATTTATTATAAACAGTTTACCCTTTTTGTTGGTTGAATTTCGCTGTTACCAGTTCTTTGATCATATTTATTACAGAAATTGTAGTGATTTGTTTGCCAGTAGCAGCTTGGGCAAACTAAGTGCCAGTGGCAAGAACGTGAGCTCTTCAGCGTCAGGAGGCGGAGGATCAACTCCTGGAGCTTCTTGGAGCGAAGGCAACTCCAATCCTGGACAACCGGGTGGCGCTTCGAGCAGCGAATTGTGGGCTCCGCCCAAACGCCCTCCTCCTGGCCTCTCAGCCAAACCCGGTAGCCAGAGCTCTCAAGGTCAATCTTCTCAATCCAATAACTCTGGAGCCCCCGCAGCAAACGGATGGTTGAGCAGCAGTCGATGGGGAGGCCCTCAAAACTCATGGTCTCATCTTAATCCTTCCGGACAAGCCGGATCTACTTGGCTTTTACTCAGAAATTTGACTCCCCAGGTACGAAGTTGTTCTCTTTCCCCACTATTTATTACGTAGCAGCAGAAAGTCAATTATCCGCACTGAGGCGAGGACTAGCAGCAATTAGTAATTATTGCAAATTATTTTAAAGGTTTGTAAAGAGCCAAGCAAAGGTGGGGAAGGGTCTGTAAGTGTTGAGCCTGCAGCGGCTAATGTATGTACAAAAGTGACGGTGTTTTGAGCTCGACTGTCTGTCTTGTACTTCCTATGATCTACTTACACCTTCTAAAGCCAACACAAATGCTCCAATTCTCTTCCGGCTCGTTTTTCGTGTGGATGTAGGAACGTAGATTAATAACCAGTAATATAATAATATAAATAGTTCGTAAGCCCTGGCAGGAAGAACGATGTGAAATAAAAAATGCATAGGATGGCATGATGATCGTCGATTTATTGCGGAATTAATTTTAATCGTTGAATTGTCAAGTACGATTTATTTTAAATGGCGGTGACATTCAGACATCACTGTTCACCTGTACTACTTTCAAATACGAGTTATATCTTCGGTTCAATCAGTAAATGTTGCTTTTAACGTTTGGTGAGATTGCCAGCCTTTAAATAGATGCTCTCTCCTAATACTATTGCGGTGCCTTGTTGCAGATTGATGGGTCAACACTCAAGACATTGTGCCTTCAGCATGGGCCTTTGCTAAATTTTCATTTGTACCTGAATCACGGAATTGCTTTGGCTAAATACACTTTGAGGGAAGAAGCCAACAAGGTAATGTATTTGTTGTACGAATGTATAGTTTTGTGCGCGTTGAAAGAAAAAAAATTCTGGTGTGATGTATCACTCGACTTCCCTCTTTCTTGTACGAAGTTGAAGCCTGTACAATGGGGTTCTGCATCTAAAAGATTTGCCGCGTCTTTCCTGATGTGGGTTTGCTTTCAAATATCGCGTGGAGGTCTCCTTACAGGTCCTTTTGCCCAACTCTAGAATTGCAGGAGTGTTGTGTAGGGTTCGTTTAATACGCTCATAGCTCCATAGTGCGAATTAAATTCAGAATCCTCCAGTTGGCTCTGCTAAATTTGATGTTTTAATTTACATTCGAGTAAAACCACAGTTTGACGACGGAGTTGTTGGCAAAGTATCCCCATTTTTATCTTTCTTAGCCCGACGAAGTAAAGAGACAAGTTACGCAATTGGCAGAGCCCCCCCCCCCCCATAAGTAAACTTTGGGTATATTACATTGCCAGACGGCAGCTTTCGTTCACTTGTTCAGTGTTCCCCAACTAGGGCATTGATGGTCCGTCATCATCCCTCGCTTCTACGCGTTATAACCTTCTGTTCTTGAGATGCCGCTAATGTGTACACTTACCGTTTCCTCCCTTATTTTGCCACCTCCGAGTAGTGTCTTCCCACACTACTCTCTTCGCGGTTTTTGTTTTTTGCAATTTTTTTGACAATGCCAGGCGAGCGTCAAGTTCTAGAGTGATGAATGGATGTTACCTTTAGTCGCCTGAATACATGTGACATACTGCTTGTCACCCTGTTTACTTTTCTTGGCTCTACAAACTAGAAAGGAAAGTTATGTAATCGGCTGAAAAAAAAGTTTGAGTTCTCAGATACTAAGCCCGAAAAGCAAACACTGTTTGGGAAAATGGTTTGTGTGTGTATCTCTGTCTGAACGATTTTTACAGAAAATTTACCGTACCAAATCAGCTCAAACTTGATATCTAGCACGCAGGTTACCATAGGACGCCAAAATAAGGGTATGAGTAAAATCCACCGAAAGTTAACTATAGTGATCAAAACACCAAATATTTTTTCCTCAAAAACAGCTCTAACGATTTTTATTACATTTTGTATATTGATACCATGAAATTCCCATTCTTGGAAAAAGGCGAGAGCAACACAATAAATTACCATAAGTTTTGACGAAAATCGATTTTAGCGCGATTTTTTCTTATAAACTCCGCTGAAATGTCACTAGAATGTTAAAACAAATTGGTGTAGTAGTCCAATCCAACACCTATAGGGTGAGCGTTTAAAAACGCTCCTAAGATTTACGGGAGGTCACAATTCCGGAATTTCAACTACCGCCGTTCCGCGTACTACTAGTTTTAAACGTTTTTAGCCAATAATTCTGCGAAAGTAATTTTTATCTTTCTTTAAACAAAATCGTGTTTACAGCCTCATTAATTCTCTTTGTACCAATGGTCCGGGAATGAGTACGAGCAGCACAATAAATTCCGGAACTTTGAGCGCTACCAATTTCTGCTGTCGTGAAGTGATGTTTAACCAAGTTCAAATGAATTGAGTTAGTAGAAAAGGCCATGTGCACAAGTGAATTGACGTAGAGCTAAGGAAAGTTGTGTGTTGCAACGCACCAGATATTTTGGGTTATGGGGCACCAGCAGGTATGAAATTTCGAACGCCTAAAAACAAAGATTAGTGCTATTTTAAGTTTAACACATTTAGTTTCGGGGTGACGATATGTTTTCATTGCATTGCATTTACTCGATTTCGCGTGTTGCCCTTTGACATTTGGTCAGGTCTGTTTCTTTATTTGGTGACTGTACCTAAACCCTCGACGAGGATTATATCAGTCATAGAAGTTGCGGTTTCGCTAATATGCAAGAGGCCGGCCCCTGCAGCATCCACCGAACTCAGACCTGTGGAGGCGGCGGGTATTTGGTCTTAGCCAGTCTCACACGTGAGAGCTGTTGCCCGTGTGTTATCAAAGGCTGGAGGTTGACCACCTGAGGAATCCCGTGCCATCTGGGAGTATTTCATAATCTGGTTTCCTACCTGATCTTACTTTTTACTTGGGTGGCAAGTTTCAAAAGGACAGATCAACTATAACCACGTTTCTTAGCCATCACCTTCTTTGCGAACTTTGCAAAATGGTCATAGGCTTCCTTTGTAGCAGTCAATGCTGCTAAGTTCGTTTGCCCTACAGCAACCGTCGCTCACTGTTGTAGAAACTACAGTGGAGCAGCACATGGTTTCTTGTTTCCTCCGCACTGGAGGCACAAGACGTGCATAATGGAGAGTCTTTCAGGAAAAGAAGTGAGCCGCATTGAAGTCACCATGTCCCGTGAGGAACTGACTCGTCCAGTGGTCTGGCTCAACCCATTTTCTAGAAAGACGTTCACGGATGTTGGGGAAGAACTCATAATATCACGTCCTTTTTGACGAGGATTCCCATCTCGCTTGCCATTTCTCTAGAGCCCATTCGTCGATGGCGGCAAGTTTCTGTTCTGTGGTGAGATCCGCTTCGGAGTTCAGCCCAAAGCGGGGAAGCTCCCGTTTCACTCTCCACTTGTCAATCATGCACTCGACAGCCAAATCAACTGGTAACTGACCAGTGATCACCTGGAGTGCTTCGTTGATACTGATCTTGTAGGCCTTGGTGATCCACAGGGCGCAGCTCTCTGGGATTGGGCCAATACTCTCTTTGATTGACTGTTAGTTTGCTACCCCAGACAACGGGGCAGTAGCCAATCACACCTAAATAGATGGCCTTATACATGAGGATGGTGTCGTGGTAACACACACCCCAAGTGGCCTTGCTAATGGCACGCAGTGAGGCAAACCTTGCAATGGTAGTGCCTTTAAGGGACTGGAGGTGTTGGTTGAAACCCACCTCTCACCTATATTCACTCCTAAATACTTGACGTGCTTTTCAAGAAGGAGCCTGTGGCCGCCAAAGCGTATTGTGGGTGGATTATTCACCCTTCAAGAGGATTAGCTGGGTTTTCCTCAGCCACCTGCATCTTGACATGCTCGCACCATTGGTTGACAGTCGGAGCACATGGTGAGATTTTTCTTCAATTTGGCGGACTGACTCTGCAAAGATCAGCACAGTCAAGTCATCCACATAGGCGTCGGCTGCAGTCAGTCTCCATGAGTCTCCTGAGTAGACCTAGGAAGAAGGCATTCCAGAGTTCTGGTCCTAGGACTGAGCCCTGTGGGCCCCCCTTCTCAAGCTTTCTCCGGACGGAGACATGCCTACTTTCGATCGTGGCAGTTCTGTCTGTCAGGTAACTTCTGACGAAAGTGAGTACAGGTTGCAGGATTCCCCTATCTTTAAGCTCATTAAGGAGCCTGGCCGCAAAGGTTGTCAAACGCTCCTCTGATGTCAATCAGAACTGCTACGACGTGCTTAGCCGGTGCCAGCAGAAACACGCTGAATCTCGACAATGACATCCTGCGTGGACCTTCCTTTGGTACACCCGTATTGCCTGCCTGTGAGGTTGCGGCCAAAGACTTCTTCGAGGGACTGCAACATCAAGATTTCTAGTGTTTTGCCTAATATGGAAAGAAGGCTGAGTGGTCTCCATGATCGCGGGTCTGACTGATTGCGGTCGCCTCCCTTTTGAAGAGTGACAACACGCGCAGACTTCCACTGAGTGGGGAACTGTCCGACCTGCAGACAGTCATTAAATAAATTAAGGAGACCGCTGGAGATTGTCGCTCAGCCTTCCTTAGCATATTGCTTTCTATTTTGTCTGGCCAGGGATTTGTTGGGCTTTAAGGTCGCAAGGGCCCTGCCGAGAGTCGCCTGTTGTCCACAATGGGATGTCGGGCTCGTTCGAGGGTCCATGATCAGCTCCCCTTGCTGTCCTCTGGGCTTCAGTGTCTCGACTACTTGGTCATCTGGGAACGCCTTCTCAAGGAGGGTTTCCAGTGAGCTTGATGCTGCAGGCCCAGCCTGACTCATTTGCATCGCAGCTAAGACTTGCTCTCGTTTGCTTTTCCTATGGAGGACTTGTAGTGTCTGCCCCAGGGGTTCTCAGAGCTCTCCGCTTCCACAAAATTTCGCCAGCCTTGCCGTTTGGCTCGTTTGATGGCCTTGGTGGAAGGCCTTCTTCTCTTGGATGAAGGCAGTTCGATGTTGCTCTGGCATCAGGGTCACGCAGTGTTTTGGTACATCCTTCTGGCTCTATTTGCACTTTGCTTGAGGATTAAGTTCCTCAGTCCACCATGGGACTTTGATCGCCCTGTGCTTCTGTTGGCCAAGTACAGAGAGCCCAGCAGAGTGCAGTGCTGTGGTAAATGTGTCCACTTTGCTGTCCACCTCTTCAGGTGTGGATGCTTGCTATTAGGTCGGTGTCTGCGGACGCAGTTCACCTTCCAGTACCCTACAGAATTGTGGCCAGTCAGCATTTTTTGTGGAATCGCTTTTCACGCATGTCTTTGCAGAGGATGTTGTCATCCATTGATGGCAAAGTCAATAACCATGTGATCGCTCTGCGTTGCACCTGGTCGACTCGCCAACCTTGCAATTTGAGTAGCAGGGTGTGAGACACGGCTGTGACGTCTCATACACGACCTTCCTCCTGGACCATCATGGGTCGCCTCAGTCATGGGGTCGCTGGCAACAACCAGTTGTACCAGGTGAGCAGCTCTATATACGCCTCGCCCGCCCTGTCCAGGGTTGGGGATCCCCACAATGGTGATCTGGCGTTTGCATCAGCACAGACTAGGCAGGGTCGTCTGATAGGCCTGCTAGAGCCCGCTCGAGTGGTTCAAGGCTGTTGGCAACTGGTGCGCCAAATTGCCTGTAAATGATATTACAACCAGCTCAAAGCCACCGGCTCGTATGAGCACAGCGGCCAAGTGCTGGCTGTTCAGGTGGGTGAGTGCGAGCATGTCAATGGACGGGTCGGGTGCAGGCTACTGCTGCCTTGGCTCCCGTTCTTGCTCCAGTCACCACTCGTGCCTGCGATCCCAGACCAAGGGTTTTGGATCCTATGTATGGTTCCTGTATGGCGAGGACACTGCAGCGTTTCTTGAGTGCATTTTGCAGCAACTCAGCCATAACTGGGCAACTCTTATTTGTGTTGTGCTGAAGGATTCGAACTGTTTTTGACCTATTCATAATCTACTCGTGACTCCTGGAGGGCAATCGCTCGCTGACGAATGGTACAGCGTGCGAACAGGAAGCCTTGGGGCCTCTTCTTTTTGAGTCGTGTGTTCTGAGATTGGTGAGGGCAGTGGAGTGTTCTGGGGGATGTTAGAGGTCGTTAATGTTGTTCAGGGCCAGGTATGAACTTGATATCGTTTGTTGTACAGTTGGTATGCTCAGGTCGTGGTGAAGGGTAGAGTAACGAACGAACCAGGGAAGGGTGCCCTTTGTTATGATTAGCATGACACGGTTTTGTATTACGTGAACCTTACTGACTGGATGCCCATATGCCTTAGGATTAAATCCAAATAGGTCTAATGAGAGAGAGGTAGGTGAGACGTTTCGTGGACAAACTAAGGGGGAATGGAATGCTTGATGTGTACCTCCCATGTGCGTGATGTCTAGGTAAGTTCCAAGACACCGAACTCGTGTTTGTGGGAACTAACCTGGGGTTGGTGTTGAGGGAGTCATGAAGGTTGGTTCTTTGTTTTGTGAAGGGGCTTATGTTGACTCTCCATCGCGCACCCTCCTTCGCCATTTTCGTCGCGCATGGAGTAGATATGAGTTCCTCAGAAGTTTTTGCCTTTGGGAAAACTGCTAGAATAGCACAATAAATTATCAAATATTCCGACGAGAAGGGATTATAGTGGAATTCGTTTTTTTACGCTCATGTGGTAGTGGGGCAGTTCAATAAACTACCTATTTGAGTGAGTGTCCTGATGTAATATAACAAAAATTAGAGTCAACCTCAGAAATGTCGAAATCCAAACACGTTTTGTTTGAAACTTTTAAAGTGTTTCCCTGTAATTCCTGTACCTTTTCTCAAAAATCATGTTGACATTCCCATTAGTTGCGAATACAATGGTTTTTCAACGAAGGTTACGGTAGTATAAGTAGCAGCGTGCCAGTAAAATCTGCAAAGCACTACCCGTTTCTCGCGCTCACATAAACTGATCGTACGCAGCTTTCTTCTTTTGCCACAAAATTCAGCTTGCTGGTCTAGATTCTTGTTTTTATCGTTTGACAGTTGATTTCAGATTACCCCCTACTTGGTGATTGTTGTGCGCAAATAATGTGTGGCCGTTGGGTTGAAAGTTGTGTAATAATGCACCGCACAAGATGTTTATTGCGCATTTAGTGGAGTTAACAATATTCCTGGTGCGGTTGCTAACAGAATGATGATCAAAATGAGTGTATTTCGGGCGAATTGTTATCAATAAGTCTTGTAATTGCAGGCTCAAGGAGCGTTGAACAATTGCGTCCTTGGAAACACTACGATATTTGCCGAGAGCCCTTCAGAGAATGACGTCCTCCAATTGTTGCAACACCTCGGTCACAGCACCGGAGGTCAACAAGCCACAACTCCGACAACCGGCTCGAGGTACTCCCAGGGCCTTTGGGCCGGCGCTGGAGCGTCTTCCGGCGGCGGAACCGGAGCCACGTCCCTCTGGGGCGACACGTCCGACCAGCATCGCACGACACCATCTTCCATCAACTCTTTTCTCCCCGGCGATCTCCTCGGCGGTGAGTCAATTTAGAAAACCAAAACCGAATTTAAAGATTCGTCTCGCGGAGGACGCGCTTAGAAATCCCGAACTGAACCCCACAATTCCAATACTGTGACACTTAATTTTAGCTTTAGTTGTGACGACAACAAATTTGACTTTTTCTTTTTTTTTTTCTTTTCAATTTTTGTGCTCATCGTTTCTCATTTATAGCCACAGGGGGAGAAAGCACTATCCGATACGTATTTTTTCCCCTCACGGAATGCATTTAACTGGTGTCATTACAGCTGATATCAGACAGGAATAAACGTAATAAAATATTTTACTAGTTTTGAAATTAGGAAATAAATCATGAAGTTGTAAATTGTGAACCTGTTGAAACCCCTGGAACTTCAGCAGAAACAAGAACTACAATTCAACGAGCACATTAACACAAAAACGTATTGATTGTTCAAACCTGAAAGGGAGGTGAGTGTAATCAGCAGTATTTTCTCTAACTAAAAATTGGACAAGTAGAGTAACCAGCGCCTTCCATAGAAAATATTTTTTATTGCATTATCATTATTTCACAAGTACACAATACGACTATAACATCAAATACACTATTTTTAAAAATTTCAGGTTTCTAATTATCAACGTTGGCATGAATTTTTTAAAATCGATTTTCGTTGCTAGACTTTTTAGAACGGCAAGCGGAACGGAAATGCTGCGTACAAATCTCATTGCGTATGGAGCGAATAGAGTTATAATTAAGCGTCTCCAGTAATTGTGGGGCACTTAACTCAAAAACTGGTTAGGTTATCAAGAAAAACTTCTGAGCTCTACTTAATACTTCAATATAAATTACTTTATTTTCCGGTTCAACGAATGAAGCAATTCAGGCGGTTGACAATGAGACAAATTCTTTCTCAAGGACGAAATTGTTCAAATGTAGCGAAAACGTGGACGTTTTTTATTTGCTGACTGCACTAAGCATCTACCGTCACGGTATTGCAGTTGTGGAGGTTAGTCGAGGTTTAAAAACCGTAACCAAATTTAAACGTTTCGCAGAGGACGTCTTGAGATTCTAACTTTAACCAATTCAATTTGCTTCATTACGGTCAAATAATCGGATCTAATCTTGAAAAAATAAAAAAATTGTTCAAAGGAAAAGCGATCGCTCTAAAAATATTTCGTACACGCGCGACATAGTCATTTCACGTCGAAACATTTGCAAAATTGATGTTCCTGCCGTTACTTGTTATTTGTGAAATAATTTGTAACGTAATAAATATAAGAGCTATTTCACGTACAAAACGTTTTGTGCCCTATTGTATAATTTCACGTACTTATTCAACTTGTTGTGGAAAGTAGGCTATTCTCTGGGTACATACAATTAATTTCTATTTATGTTTTTGTGTTAATGTGTCATCGCACGATTGGTAAAATGAATCTGAAGTACATCGTCGTCCAAACAGTTTGCTATTTGATAACTTCGTCCTAATCGAACGAGACGTCGAATGTTTTAATTACCTTTATTTAACGGATTTTTACCCATTTCGATGAGTTTGCATTCGAAGGTGATCCAGTCGTCGGGGTTTCCTCCCTTGTGGCGATAAATGAGAGGTATTGAGAGGAAATAAATGAATAAAAGGGGTGTGTATAGTGATGTAATTATATTTTGAATATAACATTGCGCTGTGAGGAAGCAAGTGGCTTTTTAGTATTTAATAATTCTGCAGGTTATAGAAGGAAAACTTGATCTTTTGACGTTGGAACAAAGAAGTCGGAAAATTATCCTTTCTTTTTTTTAACAAGTATTTCTTGTGTGTGTTTCCTTTGAATTTTTATTTTATCGATTGAGTGAAAGTGATGTGGCCAACGGTAGGAGTCGTCTTAACTGTTAGGTTGTAGTTTTGATTGTCTACGTTTAACAGCCAAAGCGTGTGATTGAGCTGTCTGACAAATGCGTCGAAGTAAACAACTTGAACTTGACGTTTCAACAGGTTCAAAACGAGAGACTCGCAGCCTTTTCTATTCAGACAATTCAATTGAGTTGATGCAGTGTACATGTATAGCCTTTTGAATCTAATTCCATTTTGTTCCATCGAGACAACACGCTCACAGCCTTAATCTAATTTCATTCCATGAGTTGACGCTACGAGCTCACATCCTTCTAAATCTCATTTCATTCCTCTAGTTGAGAAAACGTGCTCACATCACTTCGTAATCTCATGTCAATTCTCAAATTGATACGTCGTTACTCTTGTTGTTGTTTTTTGTTTAAATGAAAACCCCGTTTATATGGAAAGCTATAAATGCATTACGCCAGAAACCAAACCTGCCTTCATCGGGCAGTATTGAAATTTCGATCGGATAGTCAATACCTAAAGAAATTGTTGGTGTTTACGATCCTGCCTTTTCGTAACTTCGAAAATTCGCAGTTGACACCCTTTTGTCCTCTTTGCTATTTATACGAACCATTCCAAAATTTCGACGTGTATGTCAGGTATTTATTGGGTTAGTCTTCTAAACTTGGTGCGTTCAGTAGAGCGCTTTTCCTTGTACCTTCTTGTGAAATACCCTCCGTTGCTGGCATCACTTTTCAGTTAAGTTGAATTTTTGGATTAATTTTGATTCGGTTTACGAGTCGTATGTTCAATGTTTGATTTCCTTGTGATTTTATTCTGAGTTGATATTTATTTTATATGCTTTTTTTGAAACTACGCTCTGTCGAGGAGAATTGCCAATAAAAACCATCAACCAAATATTAATATAGGACGATTTTAAGTTTGTAACAAGATATCTATGTTTTCTTCATCGTTTGAATGCTTAGCGTTAAGTCGAAAGTAACTTTTAAATTTTACGATAATTACTATGATCGAAAACGTAGTTTTTATTGTCTAGGTTAAGGTTTTAAAAAAATGGAAAAAAAGAGTCAATAGTTTGTTAAGTGTTAATAATGAAAAACCTGATGGAAAGTAGTCCACGATTTTGTCTTCGAGAATTCCAACAGGTTGATAACACGAAATTGTGGAATTATTTATCACCAAAAAGAAAATTTTGAGATCATACTATTGAAATCAAACGACCATACGATTTGTATGTTGAATACAGTGCGAAAGAAAGGATTTTCCCCCGCTCTGGGGTGTTTAATTTGAATCTAAAAGGTGAGTTTTACTTGAAGGGGGAAAAAAATTATTTTTTTCCCCACCGTCGCATGATGAAACTTGGCCAAAATTGATCTTAGCGATCTAAAAGAAGAAGAAAATTGTTTTAAGGCATCACTCCACTGTCGCCAAATGACTTTTGAAATGGGAAGAATTACAAGCTACCCCCCCTCTTTCTTTTTGTTCGCAATATTTAAAATTAATTCCTGTTCTTAGTTTAAATTTTCTCAGTAAGTTATTATTTTTGTGAGCATTCTGTGATATTTGGAAATACTTGTGCTCTTTCAATTGAATTGATTGCTTCTAAATTGTTGGGATTCTGTTATAATAACTCAACGGGGACGACAAGTTAAGAGCGTCGGTGAAACTCAAATCACCCCAGTCGGACGAATGTACGTGAAATTACCCTGAAGATATTGTGATGTTTCCGTTGATAAAGACTGCGATTATTTTTCATGAGCTTCGTCCCCCTGCGTTTCGCTTCACTTATCGACTCGCTCACTTATAGAAAGTTTTCCAAAATTTCAAGTATTCGCCCCCCCCCCCACCCATGGCCCTTTCTGTCCCACTTTTTCTTTCCTCCAATCCGACATGAATTTGTTAACTAGGTCACCAGCTCAAAGCCTATGATCACCTAAAGACTTGATAAATTTGCTTTATAGGAAAAGGGTAAGTCTTCAAATTTAGGTTTAAAACGAATCGCAGTCGACGCATCGCGTTGGGGAAGACAAGTTTCTCGTCGCGAGTCCTTCCTAAGTTCCTTTGGAAACTTGGAACAGTTTTCAGTCCAAAAACCGTACCTCATTACCACCTTTCATATAAGACTTTCATGATAAGATTTAAAAAAAAACTACAAAGAAAAACTAAAAAAATTAAAAAAAAAGGTTTAGGAGGCCGATGATATTTAATGGTGTGTATTCGACGCGTCGGAATCGTTTTAGACGGCGTGACGGATGAATTAGTGGGATTTGTCGTTCCATGACGGGTAGGAGGCTCGGAAGAGCATGAAACCCATTACACGCGAGAGGAGTTAGAACGATATTTCCAATTAAAACCTCGCGCCTGTAATACTGGTCGCTTGTTAGCAATACACGTGTTCCGTGTTGTTTGAAAACTAAACTTGGTACACCGATTACTCCCTCGAAACCAAAATTAACGGAAATCGCGTTTTCCTGCCCAAAATTCAACATCTCTCGAAACAGGCGCAACAATTTTCTCAACCAATGTCAACTTATAGTGCGCCGATTCTCCGATTTTTCCCCGAGGCGAATTCGACGCTTCGGTAAATAGAATTCACCTTTTTTCCAACCAAATGTAGCCCTTTTTTGTACGGAATTTCCGTATTCCGTTACCCACATCCCAGCTGGGGGTATTGCCTTAAGGTTTGATTGGTTTGCATGGGACAATTTTGATGTTAGTGTTGTTGAAGTCGAAAGGGCTAACATTTACTTTGAATTCAGAAGAGCAGAAGGGCCTATCTTCAATTTGCCTTATAGACGTATTATCGTTGCCTTGAAAAAGCCCTTGAATTTGCCTTATAACATTTAATCGTGAATTTTGACGCCGTCGTAAAGGTTGAATTGACCGTCTGAAAGTTCTCTTTGCTTCGTAAAATGTGAATATTAATTGAAGTTTGAATTCGTCTCGCGAAATGTTGAAGTTGCGACCATAAAAATGAGCTTTGCCTTTTAAAGTGTCATCGTGTCGCGAAAGATGTTGAATTTGATTGGAAAACACTGGCGCTGTAAAAGTATTAACATAAATATTACTAGTTGACCGTTTCTGTATTCAGTCCCAGAATCTTGAACGTTTGTCAGAGGTTCTCGCTCAGTGGTTCAGTTCATTCGGAGCGCTGTCTGAAACAATTCCGTATTAAAAGAAGCTCATTTGTTGTTTTGAAATCTAATTTATAGTATTTCTTCATAAAACGAGTGATTTACGTTTGGAAGGTTATCATAATTATGTTGGAACTAGTCTCTAGGGCCTCTCTTTTTAATTGTTTATTAGAATTGTAATTTTCTACTGAAATAGGGACGTATTAATGTGTTAGTTTTAAACGAATTGAACTAATCTTTAGGATCTAGACCAATGGGTGAATAATAAAGTCTGCGTTTTAATCATTTTTATGTTTTGAAGAGGGATTCTTTCCATTTCAAACTTGTACATTTAAACGTTTTTTGCTGACAACCTTGAAATTAGAGACAAATGTAAAAGTCTGCTCTGCTCTTCGTCCAACGCATCTGCAATTAAAATGAAAAGCGAATTGATATAACGGCGGCAATACGAATACAGCCCCCCTCCACTTCTCCCGTCTGAGCGTGAAGAAGCACAATCGACACTTGAAGTTTTTATTTACTTTGAAATCATCTCGCGTTAGAAAACTACGCAACTGTGGCCTGTTTTGCTCACACCTAATCTCTTCTTGTATTGTGATAAAATATTTACTATTATTATAATATTATTAAAATCATTATTCTGTAAACTTTAAAAAAAAAATTGAAAAAACCTAAAAAAAAATTTTTTTGTTTGTTTTTGTCACTAATTTACTTTATCGGGGCGAATAAACTGGCATAGTACCGTTACCAATACTTTAATTTGGTGACATGTCAATTGTGCGTGTGATTTTTCTCAGTGATACGTACACAATTTCACAATGGCTGTATTCCCAGAATATATATTGCATATATACTATATTGATATAAAATTATAATAATCTAGGATATTTTCTGTGGGATCGATAAGTGTGTTGTTACTTTAGTTTTGTATCCCCTTCCCCCAATTGTCCCCCCTTCCCTCTTTACATAAAGTCTTTTTACGCTTGAGGTCTGCAATGATTTACGATGTAAAAGCTGATGTTTAATGTGTAGTAGAATTGTTCACGAGGCCTTCTTTTTTTTCAACTTATTATTAGTGGGTTGTGTAAAATGTTTCACATATCTCCCGTCATTTTCCTAGCGCTGCATTCTTTTTGTTTTATAAGTTCTTATCGCAATTTGATGTTGTTTTGTGTCATACGTTGTACTTCCTCCGGGGCGAAGTAGCCGCCTTTTGCGAAAACGAAATTTATTGTTGGAAATTTTCGACGGTTTAGGCAGTAGCTATGTTTCCCCCTCCCCCACCACCACGCTGCAAAAAAGAGAAAAAAACAAGCAAAAAGGCCCTATTTTGATCTCAAAAGTCGATTACGTTGTCCTTTAGCCGCTCCTCAAAATAACTAATTTTGGTTTGAAAAAGGAAAATCCCCCCCCCTTCTTCCCCTTTTTTTCGTTTTTGTCTCCCTTCAGATTTCACATCTCACTCAAATTAATGAGACGAAAGAAAAGTCTGAATTTTCGCACCAACTTTTTAGATAACTTTAATGATGAAATAATTTAAAAACGAAACGAGGAAATGGAAACATAAAAACAAAACGAACGTATTAGGTATCATCCACTTTGATCGATTGCTGTACTGTAGCGCGTAGTAACAGGAGTGGTTATTTGTAATCTTGGGAAGAAATAAACCCATTGGCAGGGGCGAACCCCGATGGTCGGGAGTAATGTCTGCCCTTCCATCCTCCTTCCACCTTACTACACCCTTCATCCCTTTATAGTTCACAACGAACGGTCTTTCGTGGTGATTGCCATTGTTCGTAATTCTTGACTGTGATCTCTCTGTGTCTCGTCGTTTTGGTAGTTCCAGATGATCTATTTAACGATCTTCGTGTCAACTTGGTTTGCTTCATGAAAGGGGGCTAGAGGTGGCCACATTTCGACGTCAGATGCGGAATTCGTGGGAGTTTCGTGTGACGCAGAATTGGCTCTCAATAAACTGGTATTTCTTCGACGAGCAACCTCAATTATTTGGTGGGGAGACACTTTGATCTGGCGAGGTTCATTTGTGCTTAGGCATCCAGTCGAAGTTGCAACTTTAAGTTTTCCCAGAGGTTTCTATCTGCATCCTTCCTCCCGAACAAAGTGAAGTCATTTTTAGTGATGCTCGTTGCCTCCCACTTGTTTTCTGGTCTGCTCTACGCGAAGAATGTTTTGGCGTTTTACCTACGAAAGTTGCTCTTTTAACGCGCCTGCTTAATGTAGGATCGCAGTGGTACGGATTTAAATGAACTTCCAAGCATCTTTCGTTCTGAGGCAACCTCTCGCCTTTAACTTCACCCACACACGCACTGAGGCGTCTCTCACATTCAGGTTACCAAACTTCATCCTCAAAACACCATAATCTCTCAAGAACGTGGAATCTCCTTCATCACTCCCCCGCTCTTCCATACTCCCGGGTTCGTTCCTGCCCAGTAGCGATAAACTCGCCCACTTTGCCAAAAAAAAAAAATTCGTCTGGAGCGCGTTTTAGGGGGACCCCCCTCTTCATAGATTCGGGTCCACGTTGATTTTGACTGCGTCCACTTTACACAGACTGTCTCCGCATGCATTTCGTAATTACTCTTTTTAAATATTCGCGGTGTTGTCGCCGTGTTTGTGATTCTGCTCGATCGAATTTGATCGGTGAATTTGTTTTTTTTTCGACCTAACGAAAAAAAGGAAAAAAAACACACGATGGACTTAACCCATCCCCCCCCCCCACAACCTTCCCCCCTCTCTTTCCATCATACACTCGGACGGTACTTAAAGTGAAATTTGAACTCCGACAACGTAGTCCGATGATATATTTTAGCACAAAATAGACCAGAAAACAGGGGCAATAGTTGTAATTCTAAAAAAATTTCCAGAGAAAATTAAATTTTTATATTCGAAGGAAAACGAAAAAAAAAAGTTTTGTGTTTTTTGTGCGTTTATTGTCTCAAGTGGACTAACGCGCTGTTTTTTCGAGTCCTAGAAACTTCTTGTCTAGAAAACCAAAAAAAAAAAAAAAAAAAAAATTAGAAAGACCCCCCCGTTTCCCGAGATTTTTGTGATTGAAGTGCCACTTTTGTTTTATGAAAGTATATTTACTATATGATAGATGAAAAAAAAAAGAAACTTATTAGATGTTGTTTCTATGTTGTCTGTTACAATCAGATTCATTATTGTGTGTGTTATTAGTTGTAATAATAATAATTAATAATAATAATAAAGCGTAGTTGTCGTAGGTACATGAATTTTTAAACTTTTAAACGTAAGGAAATTGATGCAGAAAATTGTGTGTTATAATTTTGATGTCTTTCTCTTTTACTCCATTAAAAAAAAAGAAAAAGGTGTTTCTGCGAGGTTTAACGCTCTAAATATTCTCAACTTCTGTAGAACTAAGCAAACTACTAACAAGTGACGTTTCAGCCGCGGGGGAAAAAAAGCGAAATGTAATATTTTGACAATCACTTTTTTTGAACATGGAAACGCGCCTTGGGAACATTTTTTTAACATAACGCATATTGTAACACCAATGAGCCTATTGAAGGAGAAAACAAAATTGATCTTGCACCTTTTGTGAAGCAATAAAAAATGTTAGTTTCTTCCCCTCCCCCCTCCTCCCTCCCATAACTATCCCTCTGTCTGTTAAGTGAAGATTGCGCGTTTGAAAATAATTTTTGAAACTTCGCAAAGTGGTTATAATACAATCGTTACGAACAAAATTCGTTGCTCACAACGAAAAATTGGAGACAAATAAAAATTTAAAAAAAAACACTCGCAGGGGCACCGCGGCATCATGAACAAAATCTTGACGAGTCCCCCATTGGCGTTAGTCGACGTTTCTAAGTTAAGTCATATCATTACAAATAATCTTGATAAAAACTTGCACCAAAAGAAGAAGAAAAATAGGTTAAACAACAAACAAAAGCTCTCAAATTTAACTAGTATATTCCTGCAAATACGTTAAGCTGTAATTAATGAGTTCCCGCAATCAGTGTTGTGTAAACCCCTTCCCCCTTTTATCCTCATTCAAGTTCCAATGAATCACTAAACTTACTCGAACGTGACAGCTTAAAGTAATACGCTCGATGCATTGACGCTTTAGCAGGGTCCAAGGTCGACTTGTCGGATGCGGTTAACTCTTAAGGGATGCAACGTAGGAATAGGTCGAAAGGGTGATAGTCTCTGGGGCAAAATTGTACAGCCTGAGGAATATCGAGACTGTCTGTCGGGAAGATTCGCTCGAAGAAAGACTGTCGTGCCCGAAGGAATGTATCAGATGAAATGGTTCGCTTTCAACGATGAAGAATCTAAAGGCCAAGTTTTCTCGTTCTCTGCAAATTGCTAAAGTTGGAATAGCAAATTCTGCAAGTTTTTTCGTGTTGAGGAGCCATACGTCGGGTCTGAATTTGATTCGAGGGTACTTTCTGGAAAACAGCATCCATACGAATAATCTGTGAGGGTTTGGAGCAACATAAATCTTACAGCTCGTGTAGCTGCATAGACGACCCCTAATTGAGGCTACGTTTTTAGAACTTTATTTGGCAGAGAGACGAGAGATTCGTTAGAAGGAACACCATGAGACGTCTATTGAGGAATACACGGGCAACTAGACGTCTCACCACTTGTGCTGACATGCCAAAAAACGTGCAGAGAACCACCAGGCTCTCGTTTTCACCTACTGAAGAAAGCGGATAACGCACGAACATAATCCGAGGTCTCCTTGTCGCAACAAAACCAGAATTGGTTGGCAGCGAGCATCGTGCGAATACTGAATCTAACTTGGTAGTATTTGTGCTTGAAGAGTCATGAACCAGGTGTCCTGTACACCGAATAAGGAACGAAAATAATGTGAGAACCATCTTGAGGTCAAACGCAACACTCGGTGGACTAGGCTCCGTCTTCTCCTTAGCCTACTTTCTCGTACTGACCAGTCAACTACTCAATATGCAAGGTTTCGTATTCGGCCAGCCTTAACTGCCCCGTTGAAGTCGACTTTCGTGTTTTCCCCTACCTCCCAGTCTGCAGCCACATAACGAACTATTCCTTCGAAATACATTCATGGGTTCTCTATAATTAATAAGTAATGAATAATAAAATATAAGCGCAAAAATTAAACATTGAAAAAAGATAATAACGTTATTGATCCGTTTTTTGAGTGCCTTTTTCTCGGGAAGCTTCGGCTTTCCCTCTCGTAGAACGAATAAATGAGTCTCAAAACTCGCGTTGTGTCAGAAGTGCATTCTAAATTCTACATGAGTTTTTTAACAAAAACTAAAGAATGTTCTGTTAGTTACCTACTTGGCGGAAGACTATCCCTTTCGTTACCGCAGTCGATTCGATTATTGTAAAGGGTTTTTGACTTATTACTCGCCGTCTGATTGATTTACCGGGGCCTCATCGTCTACTAACGAAACTTCCTTTCGTATGATCTCACTCGCTGATAGTTTCGAGAGAACTATGTAACTAGCTTCAATACATGTGACTTTGTTAAACTCGCAGGTAGGCGATTAAAAAGTGGCGGTGATAAAAAGTAAATCAAAGACATTTGTTTTTTGTTCGTTTTTATTTTTGTCGCTCTTCAGTCGAATCGGTCCATCCGGCTCGATCGGACTACGAGCGATCACTTCAATTTTGAGTTTTACACACAACAAATCCCTTTTTATGTTCCACTTGAATGAAGTTGGTAATATTACATTTTTAATAACGAAATATCAATATTTATTTTCTGAAAAAAAAAAAAAATACTGCTTATTTTTCCAAATTTATGAATGAAACATGAAACCGAAACCGCTTATTTATGTACATATGAAATAAAGATAATTTCTAGGGTATGTGTTAAGCATGTGTTCAATGTACGTAGGCTTTATCTTTTTAATGTGGCTTAGATGTTAAGTTGTAGGATCTTGTTAAGGTGAAAGTAATAAAACGACCAACGTGTTGGTTTTTGGAGTGGGGGAGCTCTTTTTCGCAAGTTACAAAAATTGGAAAGAACGGCGGAGGATGCTGTTTTCTTTGTTTTCCGTTGAAGATGAAAAAATAAAAACCCTCCAAAAACGACATAGCCTTACCACTATAAGATAGCTGACGTAAGATGGCGTAATTCGTGTATTGACGATAAAAAACAAGAGGTTTTCTTTGTAAATTGTAAGTGTATTCTTCCAGTGGTCTTGAACTTGTTTTTTCGCAAGTATTATGTAATTAATATCTTATATATTGATACACGGAGATAATTAAAAGTACGTTATTAATTAACTTTGACAAAGGAAATGGTGTTTTTCGTTAGGTGCTAGGGTTGTAAATGGTAAATTAACCGAGTTGAACTTTTCTCTCACTTTCTCTCTTAATCTCACCAAACTGAGCACCTTTTTTTTTTCATTTTGACAATTTGTAGCACGTTTCGATGTCGTTGGTAGTTGTGAAGCAGCAGATCCGCATTGAGCGAACTTGCGACACTTCCCTGTTATAAATTGGTTTGTTTGTCGGTAATGCTCGTAATACAGGAAAGCTGTGCGGCTCTTGAGATTTGGCCATTTTGCAATTTTAACTAGGAAAACTTGAACTTGGGACCTGGTATTGAGTGAGAGTGTTTCACGCCTTAACATGATTTGTGGAACTTGGAAATGGCTGTAGCTCCCTCTGGGTGAAATATTGTCGTATTTCTTTTTCAATTGTCGACCTATTGAAATCCGGAGAACGAATAAAAAACAAATCTCTCCCCTAATAGGCATTCAATAAGTGAGCGTCCAGAACGTTCCTTTTCAAGTTCTTCGACTTATCAGTGGGCTCACATTTAAAGTTCGCAGAAAATTATTTCTTCGTGTTCTTATACAAACTTTGCGTTTGATGATTAAAAAAAAAGAACATCTCGTGTAATTAGCTGACTTGGATTTTTGGAAAACTACGAAGCGATCGTCAAACCCAGAACGAACCGTGATGTTCTTCTTACAAACTTGTATTTCTTCCCAATGTTATGCTAGAAGTTGAATTCAATCCAAGTATAGACTGACCCAAGTAGTTCAATACTTCATTCGTGTTTTGGTGTCTAGTTACTATCTTCTTAACTTCGAACGTGATTGTCGAGTACCGCATATCCTATACCCGTAAAAACGCATTACTTCGCACTGTGAGTGCGTCATGTGCACTTTGCCGTTCTGTTAACGAGTCAACATGCCGCCTCTTTCGTTATGAGCTGTTGAATTGAACGCCGATCTCAACATCATAACAGTCGCCCCTCGTTCCGTGCACAGCTTTCCTTATTGACTCTGAACTTGATAAATCTGGCTCAATGGCGTCATTTTGACGCTAAAGAACATTTTTGATGTTTCAAGGCGCACAACTGATTTCAAAAATAGCTCACGGTTCTGTTGGTTGTTTTTTTTTTCTTTTTTTTTAAATCCGCTCTGAAGACTAGATAAGGAATTACATATAATTTGCTTTATTATCAAAGACTGATCGGTTATGGAAATGTATTTTTGTTAAAGCGCGCAGGAGAAAATCCCCTGAAGGTGAAACTTATTCCATACGTTTAAAAGGCAGAGTTCGAAAAGAAACAAAAAAACACAAAATCGCATCGAGCGAAAATATTCATTGGAACCTCAACGGTCTTGGACATATCATCGATTAGCTCAGTCGTTCCTTCATTTAATGTTTTGACAATTTGGCACACGGAACATGCGATGTAACTCTCCACGCAACTAATGTGAGAAAATGAGCTCATTTTTGTAACTTTTTAAGTTTTAGTACAATTATCCTGTTAAACAATCCGAACTGACAAAAACAATCACCACGACCAACGATTTTTGTTCCCCCCCCCCCACCCGTTCCTCAATTTATGTTTTCACATTCGACGTCGCCGTCGTCTTTCCACTTCTGTATCACTTCCACACTTTAGACGACCTTGAATTCTCTAGTAGGAAATGTAAATTGATGGTGTTATGTGAATTTTCCCCAAACTTTGAGGAGTAGAAGCGGCAGAAGAAGAAAAAAACCTTAATTCGTTACACTCCTTGTTGTCTCGACCTTCCTTCATTTTTCTGCCCTATTGGCCTTGTTTGTTGTTATAGGTGTATAAAACCGTCCTGCGCGTGTTAGTGTGTACTAAATGTAACAATATAAAGGAACACAATAGGAATCCCATATTATATATTGTAGCGATGAATATTGTAATAGGAGTTACAACAAAACATAGCGAAATATTGAGAAAAAAAATTAATTTATAAGTGTGTAACAATAAAGAGAGTCCTCATGAAAGGTTGATATTCTTATCTGATATCCACTCATAGGTTTAGTGTTAAGCTATGGAAGTTAAGTTATTGTTCTCATTTAAAGTCCTTTCCCCTCATCGCGTGTAAGAAAAAATTTTCGTTTCTTGACGAGGTTGTTAAATCCCTCCCCCTTGAAACTTCAACTTCCATTTCAGGCTTTTGCGTCGTATCGTAGCTTCCTAATAGGCTGATTGTGTAAGTGCGCTAAATGAGAGAGAAGCGAGTGTGCTGCTCTGAGGTTGCCCTCGAGTCCGAAATCAAATAAATGAAGGGGAAGCAGTAGATCGCGGGTTCCTTTATTTGAGTGGTCGTTCTTCCTTCGGCTTAGCAGCTGATTAATGCGCATCATGCGATGGAAGAGTAAATAATAAAGGTGCTCCCCCGTAAATACCATAAACTCTTCCAATGGGACGTTCAGGCGTATTCCAAATGGTGACTAGTCAATTGGTGAGAACATCGTGTAGCCCTGGTTTTATGTACGTGGAAGGTGTAAAGTAGCTTTTATATGACACTAGATTCCTGTATTTGCGTCGGGGTCATTATTTAATGCTACAGTTGGCCTACAGTCGTGGAGTTCTGACCTTATCAGTTTTCACCTCTCGTAATCCATCGAGTGTGCAACAATCGGGATGTTTAATTACGTTTAGAGGGCACTAAAAAAAAGGTTGAATTTTGACCTTTTAAGTGACTGTTTAGGTATCTCCTACCTTGCTTTGGCAAGCACATGACTCTGCGGTGTGTCCTAGGCCTTCACCCTGCAGACCTCGCCTATCACTGCCCTCTCTATAGTCGCATTTGCACTGCAGCTCTCCGTTATTCGTTTATCTTCAACTCCCATCGTGTGGAAGTCAGTCACCAAAACTGCGCTGCAAAATCCCTTGTGTGCAGTGAAGGTACTCCTATTAGGCTTGGCTACACACACAATGTTGTGGTCCTAGACCCAACCCGCAGGCAGCCCCCAACTATTAGTCATGCTCTCTCACGCACATACCAGCCTTTTGTCAACGATCGCTTCAGCGTTCATAACAATCGCCGTTTCAGGCCGTTCGGCAGTTGATTTTTTAAGGGGAGGTTTGTAGAGTCATTTCGTCTAGTCCTCATGTAATGTTGTTTCTTTGATAATTTCCTGTATTGTTTTCTCTCGATTTATCTGTGAAAACCATTACTTTAATGTTCGTTAACTTCTTGAATGTGCAATCCAGAATTTTTTTTTCGGTCATATAAGTTTGTTTTTTTTTGGTTAGTTGTGTTTCACTTGCCAAAACCTCACATTCCTTTTTTAGTTAATGGCTCTTTTCTTTTCGTAGCTAGAATATTTTAGTATTTCCACACCCCCACCCTTCTCCCCCACCACTGACTTCAGCTCTCGTTTCGCCTTAGAAACTCGCCTCTTTTCAAATCTATCGTTTAATTTATTTCTTCCATAATTTTTATTTATTATATATTTTTTTTTTTTAGAAAAGGAGAAAACAAATTTTTTCAAGTGCCTTACTTTTTACAGTTACAAAAATCCACAAATTTTTGTGCTTAAAATGAGAAAAAAGCGCAATGGTGCAATTTAGCTATGTGTTCAAATTCCACATTATTGTAATATTTATTTTAGATTTAAGGTTTCCTAAAAAAAAAAAAATTTCATTTGGTGTAAACCAAACGCTTAATGGTTATAAAACAAGATGAAGTTTTTAATTGTGATTGTAACCACCGTTTCGTAATCTGCATTCGGTGTATTAATGTGATTATTAGAACACATTCTTGGTTTATTTTCCGTTTTATCAAGTTTAGAAAAATTATATCACATCATTTTCTTGTGATCCATTTTATGGAATGTAATTCATTAAGAAAAAAGAAGTATCTAATGATAAATTATTGATAATAATGGAAATGTATAAGTTTACCTGATGAACTTACTACGCTCAATAATGATTATCTATTCACGTTATGTTAAGATTAAGTTTTAATGTATTGTGGCCTTAAAGAAATCGATCGGGTAACGTTTGAGGAAATGGATATTTGAAGTCGAACTTCTGCTTAACTCTCTCGTTTCTCTAATTCTCTCCTCCACATATCAAATTCATGTAGCGTTTCTTTTTCTGATGTTCCTGTACAACTCGCCTCCATTAAAACGCCTATTAGCTTAACGGTTATCAAAACAACTTGTTTTCAGTTTAGGATAGTCCCGCTCGTCGGGGGTTTTTATAAATGAAAAGTGTTAGCGAAGGGGTGAGCGCTTGGTTTCAACATGGCGGTGGCCAGATCGCAAAATTTTTGATGGGTTTTTATTTCCCGGCGGGGTTTTTCGATGGCGTCGATACGATCTCATTATTACGAACATATAAGAAGTCTCTTACTCTACGGGTTCGCGATGCAGGGTGATGAGAGATTTCGGGATCTGCTCGAGTGTTTCACGGGATTCACCAGTTGCTCGATCAATCGAATCTTTGGTGCACAAAAGGAGAAAACCCGCAGAGCGGCTGCTGCTTCCTAATTTCGCGTCAAGTTGGTTCCTTTCAACACTCACTAATCCTTCTCTTCTCTACTCACCCCAGTCCCAGAGTGGCCCACTGGATGCTCCCATTCTGTTACTTGCTCCTGTTGACATCTGGTTTCCCCCTGTCACTGAAGAGAACTCTCATTTTACAACATTCACGTCGAAAACTCCCTTTTCATTTCTCACTCGCAAAAACGCAGTTAGAAAACGTGTAACCTAAGACGCCTCCGTGGCCTACAGCGTCAGACTGTGGAACGAGAAGTTGACGACAAATGAATAATTTGACGGCCATAAGTTGAATTCGAGTGTGAGGATTGAGCAAGCGGCAAAAGGACAGTGCAGAAATAAAAATCTGTCGGTCGTTGTTCAGGTTAACGCTTTTTGAAGGAGTTACAGTTAAAAAACGCGATCGTAATCCTGTTCCTATCCAAGCAGTCTCAAGCACCCGGTCAATACCGTGGAGTCTTCCAGCTATTTAAGCAGAAAGGGATGTAGCGAACGGTGCTAATTGAAACGACAAACTCTGGGAACTCCTATTTCACACTTTGGACAATTGAAAAACCTGCAGTCTGGCCACCCTGTGTGTATCGTCCTGACGCGTCGAACGTAAAGTTGCATTTTCTGGCCTTTAGGCCGAAACTGACTTACAGGCCTCTTTAATAGTATTCTAATTGTAAATACTCGATTGTTATTGGAAACCCCTGTGTAAAATCGCTCTAAGATAGTTCTCCCACAATATTTTTCAGGATTTCCTTTGAAGTTGAGCGTTCACATTCGACTCGGTCCTCGACTCAGTCAAAATTTTCCCCCCGAAACCCCCAAATTGAATTGTGCCTACTACTTCCCCCCTCCACCCACCCCCGTTCTGTTGGTCACATTTATGTTACCTGTTGACGCGCGCATTTTGTTTTTTTTTTCTCCCCTCTTTCCCCAGTTTTAAACTTAAAACATTTAAATTTTCGCATGTACCAACAAAGTCTTTCTTCTGGACTTTGAATGAAATTAAAATGTTATCCAGCTGATTGTGATTTTTAATTAGTCCTCTAGTGAGTGTTATATTTGTTCAAATAAGCGAAAGAGGAAAAAATCGCCGATAAGACTGTTTACTTAAAATCGAACGGAAAAGTACTTTTTTCTTCGATGTTATCTCAATGGCGGATTATTACTATGTCCTTGTTCCAGTATTATACAAAAAAATAAAAATAAAAAAAATGTGAATTACAGAATAAACGAAACTAAATGCCTCGAAACAGCAATGATAAACAAATGACGTCCTTCTTGTTTTTTGCTTAATTTATTAATTGTTTTAAATAAATATATGACAAAGTTAGGCGACCTTGTAACTTATCAACGCTCTCAAACTTCCTTTCAACTGACATCCGCGAGTTTGTTGGTCCGTTTCAAAACTAATTATCGCCTATTTATGAAATCTCATGAGTTTGACTAATCCCCCGCCCCCCTTCTCCCTTCCACTTATTTTTTTTCTCTTTGTCGTATTGCTTTCGAAGATGAGCAGTAAAAATGACTGTCGCTATGTGCCTAATTCCGTAATCGATCCCCTCACATTGTTTTGAAGGGAAGCTGTAGAGGAGAAGAGGATGCCAATGAGCCAGTTAGCTACGTGAAGGGTGCAGTTGACAGAGCATCGTCACTGGTTTTTTTAATTTTGCTATTTTCAATCCCTGTTATGTACCATTTGAATCGGCAGGGCTCGGTTTGCGCACACAGCCGTTCGAGAAGCCGCTAGACACTTCTCGCAAATCGCCAACTTTCCCTTACAGCGTGTTCTGAAGGCCTTCGGCTCCAATCAGAGCGCTAGACGCAAATATAATTTGGAGCGGTTCGACGAAGGTTAAGTTCATCTTGTTTTCTGATGGTTGTGAACCTGAATTATGCCTCGACAAGAAAATGAGGCCTCGTCGGAGCTCTCACTTCAAACAAGAGGCAACGAGCCAGTCTATGCCAGAGACGCCGTAGTGAAATGATTTTAATAATAATCTGTTGCATTACGCTAACCCCCAATGGTGGCTACTCCATCAAAGCTCTCACCTCAAGCTCAAAGGAACAGGAAGAGATGCCCTAAATGAAACCCGACCCACCCGTCCGTGGATGTATTTAAACATCAAATGGGCGTGGCAAATTGTGGTGACTGGTACTTGTGTGGCTCTGAATACCCCACCACTGACCACTAACTCGGAAGTTACGTGCACGGGGGGTATTAACGAGCCCTGAGTCGATGCTACATCCTCCCTGTCTATGACAACTGATTGAGCGTGGAACTAGGCATACAGTGCAGTCACTAAATACAGTCTCACTCTTCGTCGCGAAATTCTGTTGAATTCTTCAAATAATTTGATAAGAAGTGTATTTGAATTAGTGTATTAATGACAACTCCGTGGTGGCCAATCCCACATTCTAATGGCTGTTCAAGACTATCAATAAACGAGCTTTTGATTATATTAAAAGAAAAAAAACCACTTATTGGACTAGTTTCAAATTCTCCGCGTATTTTAAAGACGTAAATAACAGCTTTTAATTTGGAATTGAGAGTTAATTACTAGTTTTAAGTTACCGCTCGTTTTTCTCTCTTATTGGTCGTTGATTTTGAAACAAAAGCTGTCATAGGTTCCTAAGTAAATTAATGTATCAACTTGTTTGTCGAGGTTATTCCTTATGTATGTACCTATTATTATATAGTCGTAATGGAGAGTTTGTGCCAAAATGGGATTTACGTTTTTAAGGGTTATCTTAAGGATTAGAGAACTTTTGGATTTTTCTTGCGAGAGTGGCCGCCTTTTTCCTCCGGCACTCTTTGGTAACTGTTATCTCGTTAGCAGTTGTCGCGAGTTGTCTCTCCTTTCCCCATTTTTGATGAACGCTGAGGGTGACGGTATGAGGAAAGGTAGTTAATTTCCACTGAACGAGGGTTGTTGCTTTTTGGTTAGTTTCAATGAATTTTGTAGGAGTGAGGGAGGAAGTTGTGGGTGAACTAGAGTGTTGAGATCCGGTGGAAGTTTTGTGGTATTTCATTGCTTCGTTGAGGTTGAAGGATGGGACTCCACATGTAATGACACATGATGTACCGCTCACCAACCGACCCCCGAGGTTCAAGAGTGATTGACTCGAGTGATCATGTGCGTTCGTTAACTGCTACAAACGACTACCAACTGTGACTCGACAATAGACCCGCAAGTAACACACACGAGGAGTGTACTGCTTCGAGTGAAGGCCTCGAGATTCATTCTGCCCGACGTAGTCCGAGTCTGCAGCGATTTTGGGCGTATTTTCACTTTCTCGGCAGCCAATGAATTTCCGCGGGGCTTGCCCACACAAAATGACAGCCAAACGCTTGTTTTTTCAACTAGCAAAACCCTCACTATCAAACTCTGCAAGTGGCAGAGGAATAATGACTCACATTTTGTTGCGAATACACGAAAATGTGTTCATTTCCCGCTAACAGTTGGTTTTTTTTTATCGTATCACTGCCATTGGGTGCTTTAGCGAGCTGTTATGTCCACAACCCCTCACTTCTTACTGTTGATAATTTGTGGAGGGTGAATGAATAAAATTGTGCAGCGGGTCTGCTTAGTGAAGTAATGTCGACGTTCTGACAGTTTTGTTTGGTCGTGTTGGGGTTCAGACGAGTAGCCATTGGGCTGTTTAATGGCAATTGTGAGGATCCGTCAAACATGTGCTACCTTCCAACGCTCTAAAACCTCTAGAAGACGACTCGTGTTCAGTGTATTTGACTACTTCATCATTTCCCGTCATTTCGTGCGTTCGTTAAAGCTCCACATGGGTTTCAACAACTTCGCCGCAAAACGTAGTCCAACTCGTTCCCCCTCCCAGTCACTACCTGTCCCCCACCTCCTTTTCCCCTTCTATCTCTCCCTCCTCCCTCTCTTATCTATTTCTTATTTCTCTTCTCTACGATGTTTCGTCAATCATTGAAACACGATATATATATATGTATTACAAGAACGGACGTGAAAAGAAACGAGAAGCCGTAAGATTTGTGTTTTGTTTTCAAAGGGAGAGAGTTTCTTCGTGGTAAGTTGGCAAATTCCAATATATTGAAGAACTGATCCGCCACTTTTAAAGTCTTGTGTTTTAATTTAATTTCACTGGTCGAACAGGACACTATTTTAAGTTTGGTTGTATTGATAGTTTCGTTACCGCCTCTTGAGGTTATAATGATAATTATTATTCATACTTATGAATGTTACGCTATTTTCCATGAACGGTATGAGTATATTAGGTTAGGATATCAACCTTACCAAAAAGAATAACTACGGCTCTTTTTGGGAAATATTTTTAAAAATCTTAATGAAAGAGAAGGGTCTACTTTAATTTTGTTCGTAGAAATAATTAAATGTTAATGTAAAAAAAAATTACTTAATTGTGTGTTTGTAAAATAAAATACAAATAAACGAAAAAAACTGGTTTGTTACAAAACTGGAAAGAAATAACTTTTTTTTAAATTTTTTTTTCTAGTTTTTCTTTGAATATATTAAATATTATTCATTAGGATTCGGTGAGCTTTATGTATAATATGTAAATGTAAATTAATACATGAAAAGAATGTATATGTATTAATGGTGTTTGCCTCCCCTTTGAATATACCATTGTACCTGCAGCTTCCTATTCTCCTTGTCTTATCAGTTTGGTCGTTGAAAGAGCTTTCTTAGCGGTTCATAGCTCCGTTCATTACATTGTTGTAGTTTGTAATTTAAATGACAAAAATTGTAATAAAACAAAAATTATATTCGCGCGTTTTATTTATTTCGTCGTTTTTTCCTCTTTTTTTTCTTCTTTCGTTGGAGTCGAAAGGGAGTTGACTTATCTCAATTGAGCGGTGACTTGAGTGACAGATGAGCAGAGCGGTGAATGTACCAGCGCCTCTTGTTTTGTCTGCGTGTGTTTTTTAATTATCGCAACAGCCGAGGAGTTGACTGCCCCAAACGTTGACCCGTTAGTCGAGAAGATAACTACATTTTGTGAAACTTCCCTCGGTGTTAAGTGAAAAGTCAGTTCTGTGGAGTATCGTCCAAGAAAGCGGCGGCTCGACAAAAATGTCGTGATTTTGTCTAAACTAAACTTACTAGTTGACATTTGAAGTTTACGCAGTGGATTCGCGGGATTCCTCTCGTACTGCTGCCGTCTTCGAAAGGTGGAATTTTAAAAGCCAGTGTGCTTTCCAGAATTGGAAGAAGAAATATCTGGTGCGTAGCAACACACAACTTTCCGCCACTCCCGTAAGTTCGAACACCAGCTACATATGCGGGCGCTATATCTTCGTTCAACAGATATATACAGAAATAATTATAGAGAACGAAATGTGAGTATGGGTGACTAAAAGACATTCTGAAAGATTGATCAAATCTGATGAAGCAGTTACCCCAGAATTTACGGAAATGTTCGAAAAAACGTTATTTTCGACGTTTTTTTGATTTTTCTATCTCAGTTCAGAGGAACACTTATTGAGAACAATATGTAGGTATTAACTATTTGAAAACATCCTGTGAGTTTGGTAAAAATCGTTGTAGCCGTTTTGCTTAAAAGCGTAAAAACCTGTTTTTGCTTTTTAGGCATCTTCATTCGCCGTAGTTAACTGGTAGAATAGAAAATAATTTGAAAGTTTAATTTAAATCTTTAGAGGCGTTTCCGAGAAAAATGCGAAAAACCCCAATTTTTGGTACATTTTTGTCCCCTTACCCCCCTTTCCCTTCGACCGAAATCGCCCATGACCTTATATTGGCGTCTACCAAAAATAACGAACAAATAGAAAAAAAAACCAGCTCAAATGGTTTTGCCGTTCTCCAACAAATCGAACTACAGACAATTTTTTTTTTTTCCAAAGCAACGTAAATGGGACGGTGGCACCTAAAAATGGGTAGCTAATTGACAGTAATTAAGGCAGTAGGCCCTCCTACAACCCTGATGTTACCCGCCTCCACTCACGTGCTTCCGACACTGCCATACGAAGATCCATCTTGTCGTATGAGCGCCTCTTGGCTCGCAGAGTTAGCGCAAGATCCCGGCAGCCAGATATACTTGGACAACCAGGATCACTGCAGACTGGTCAGGACCAACGGCGACGATGTCAGTCCTCCAGAGGCAGTGCCACTTCCCAGCTCTCAGATGACAATGCGCCAGCAACCTGCTTGCAGACCACGTCATGACGCTTGACGCGGCCCATCATGAGTACGCGGGCACACCTGCACCACATGATTGAGCGACTCAAACAGGTTAACACAGGCACGACAGCGAGCGAGCTTTCACGACGTTATCATCCCGGCCTCTAGTACACTTCATCGCTGTAGCCAGTGACGCGTGAAAGTGCCAGAATGAATCCAAGTCCAACCACAGCGCGTGCGACATCACAACCAGATGCCGTATTGCGAAAGAATGGAATAGTGGTAGAGAGATTGAGCAGTGAGTCCTTGGAGAGTGAATGTAAGTACACAACAGAGCGCACCATTCTATCGAGGCTAATTTAGCCTTTAAATAGTCAATCTCCCAAAAACCAACCCGCATGTCAGCTTGTGGAGCAAGTACGCCAAAAGGACTCTACTGTTGCTTCAGTGGAGCCTCGGCAACTTAATAAAGGCCCATGCAGCTACCAGCCGAGGAGGTTGCACCTTGCAACTTGACGACGCATCTAACCAGGACCCAGGAGTCACCAACACACACAGAACACAACTCACGATTAGGTTCCCGGATTTAATAGGCCTCAAAACGTACATCTGGTGAAAACACAACTTTTTGTTTTGACACGATTACAATACTAAATATTCGACAAATCTCCTTTTCTGAGCTAACTTGGCTTATACCTCCGTTCAACAGATATATACAGATATAATTATAGAGACCGAAATCGACCATAACCTTATTTTGGTGTCTACAAAAAATAACGAACAAAACAAAAAAAGAACCAGCTCAATCGGTTCAACCGTTCTCCCGCAAATCGAACTGCAGACACACACGGACCACGCGCCGAAATTAGGTTTTCTAGACTCAGTAGGCCTCAAAACGTAAAAAGTAAAAACCGCGATTTTTTCGAAGAGGATAGTAATCACTTTTGCAGAGTTATTGGGTAAATACTTTTAGCACTGGTAGTAAGCGAAACGGCATTAGTTGAAATTCAGGAATTTCTTCAGTGATCCCCTTATATTTCATGAGCGTTTTTAAACTCTCACCCTATACGTATTGGATTGGACTGCTACACCAATTTTTACTTTCCTTGGCTCTACAAAGTAGAAAGGAAAGTTATGGAATCGGCTGAAAAATGTTTTTTGAGTTCTCTTCAGATCTTTACGTTTCAGACCCTCCTGAGTCCGAAAAACACTATTTGGGAAAATGGTCTGTGAACGATTTTTAGAGAAAACCACCGTACCAAAACAGCTCAAACTTGATATCTCGCCCGCAGGTCACCATGGGACGCCAAAATAAGGGTATGAGCAAAATCCACCGACATTTAACTATAGTTATCATAGTGATCAAAACACCAAATATTTTTTTTCTCAAAAACCGCTCTAACGATTTTGATTAAATTTTTTATATTGGTAGCTCTTAACAAGATAATCATACCCTAAAATTCCCATCAGTTTGAAAACGACGAGAGCAGCACAATAAATTATCAAAATTTTTGATGAAATCGATTTTAGCGCGGTTTTTAGAGAAAACAACCGTACCAAATCAGCTGAAACTTGATGTCTAGCCTACAGGTTACCATGGCACGTAAAAATAAGGGTATGGGAAAAATCCACCGAAATTTAACTATAGTTATCATAGTGATCAAAACACCAAATTTTTTTCTCAAAAACGGCTCTAACGATTTTGATTAAATTTTTTATATAGATAGCTCTCAATAAGGCAATGATACCATAAAATTCCCATTCGGGGAAAATGACGAGAGCGGCACAAAAAATTATCAAAATTTTCGACCAAAAGCGTTTTTAGCGCATTTTTTTCCTGATAAACTCCGCTGGAATTTTTGTAGAATGTTAAAAAAAATTAGTATCGTAGTCCAATCCAATTCCTAAAGGGTTGATATCTAGCCCGCAGGTTATCAAGGGACGTCAAATAATGGTATGGGCGAAATTCGCCCAGAAATAACTACAGCTATCAGAGTGATCAAAACGCCAAATATTTTATTTCTCGAAAACGGCCACAACTACATTGATTATATACACTGCCCCGTGTAAGACAACGATACCATAAACTCCCCGTATGTAGTTCGGATAGTGCCCTAATTAACTCTATAACAGAGAAGTTCCGACAAGTCTTCTACCGGAACAGTGAACTGGCCCGAAGTGTCATTTTGGGAAGATATTGGACCAGGAGATCATAAACATTGAAGAGCTAGCAACTTCTTTATTTCGCTCAACATCCGATAAATCGCGAGAACTTTGTCCGAATCCGTAATTTCCGAGTTCATTTTCATTTCACAAATGTTCGTACTCTTAATTGTTTCGTAGAGTTGGTAATTTCTACTGTGGTTTAAGTTGAATTGGAAGGCCGAGGCCTTCTCCTGGGCTTTATTTGAAGGAAGGGAGTTGTCCACACGACATTCTCCCGAACAATGAAGTTTAGTGATTATAACACAATTTCGTATGTGTAGAAAAGGGGTGAAGATGGGGAGAGATAGCCCCAAAACATTACTGTTCAAAAATATCTGGTGCGTAGCAACACACGACTTTCCGCCACCCCTTTAAGTTCGAACACCACCTACATATGCGGGTGCTATATCTTCGTTCAACACATTTTTACAGGAACAATTATGGAGAACAAAATGTAGGGACTAGTTAGCTGAGAGTACTCCGTAAGTTTGATCGAAATCGTTAGAGCCGTTTTTGAGGAAATTGGAATACCGATAAATAAATATTCGACAAATCTCCTTTTCTGAGTTAACTTGGCTTATATCTCCGTTCAACATATATATACAGAAATAATTCGAGAACGAAATGTGGGTATGGGTGACCAAAAGACACTCCATTAGAATTTATCACATCTGGTGAATAAGTTACCCTGGAATTTACGGAAATGTTAGAAAAAACGTTATTTTTGACACATTTTAATTTTTATCTCTGTTCAATGGACCGTCACAGGAACATTTATTGAGAACAATATGTAGGTATTAACTATTTGAAAACATCCTGTGAGTTTGGTGGAAATCGCTGTAGCCGTTTTGCCAAAAAGCGTAAACAACCTATTTTTGCTTCAGGGGCCCATATCTCCGTTCACCGTATTTTCATGGAGATATGTATAGAGAAGAAAAGTTAGGTATTGATTAGGAGAAGATAATTTGAAAGTTTAATCAAAATCGTTAGAGCCGTTTTCGAGAAAAATGCGAAAACCCCTAGTTTTTGGTACATTTTCGTCCCCCACCCCCCTTCTTATCGGCCGAAATCGTCCATAACCTTATTTTGGTGTCTACAAAAAATAACGAACAAAACAAAAAAAGAACCCGCTCAATCGGATCAGCCGTTCTCCCGCAAATCGAACTACAGACACACACACACACACACAAACGGACGGACGGACGGACCACGCGCCGAAATTAGGTTTTTTAGACTCAGTAGGGTCTGAAACGTAAAGATCTGAAGAAAACCCAAATTTTTTTTAGGGCCGATTACTATACTTTCCTTCCCTTCGGGTAGCGGAAAGTAAAAAGTGGTTGGTGACAAACTCTGAAATTTGTTCAAATTCGAGGGCTACTCAACTTTTCGTTGCGATCGTAGCGGCAAACGTTCGAACTACTGTAGTTCACCTGCCGTCTCATAGATCGCGCGGCCGAGGCCATATCGGCTGTTTCCCGCAGTTTCTGAGCAATTAACTTTTGCGAATCAATAGGGTAACTTGTTTTCCGGTTTTTAAAAAATTTTATTGATAACGTTGTAGACGAAAGGGAGGCAATCACATACTTTCTTCATTCGTTTTCTAACGGTATCACCCCTTCCACATCAGTTGTGTTGCACATTCGAAAAAAACTCGACGACCTGCTGCATCTACGGGGGCTGTATCTCCGTTCAACACATTTCTACAGGAACGTGTATTCAGAACAAAATGTAGGTACTAGTTATTTGAGAGTAATCTGTAAGTTTGATCGAATTTTGAGAAAATTGGAACGCCGGTAAATTAATATGCGCAAAATCTCGTTTCCCGAGCTATCATGGCTTATATCTCCGTTCAACAGATAGATACATAACAGAGATAGTTGAAGGAGAACAAAATGTGGGTGCAGGCTGCTAGAACAAACTCCATCGGATTGTCACGCAATCCCGTGACGTTGTTACTCGGAAACTACAAATATGTTCAAAAAACATTATTGTCGACATATTTTGATTTTTATCTGTGCTCAATGTACTCTCGGAGGAACATTTATTGAGAACAATACATAGGTATAACATTCTCTGTGTTTGGTGATAATTGTTGAAGCTCTTTGGCCGGAAAGCGTAAAAAAATCTATTTTTGCTTTTTGACATGTATCTCCGTATTTTCATGGAGATATTTGTATAGAAGAAAAGTTAGGTATCAACTAGTAGAAGATAATTTGAAAAGTTTATCCAAAATCGCTCATAACGGTATTTTCATGTCTACAAAAAATAACAAACAAATCAAAAAAGGAGAAACTAAATAATCATTAAGGAAATTGGTAGGGCGCCCCGACTAGCCTATGCTAGTCTCTAGGGATATATGGAGGGGCAGAAGGATAAGAGGATGTTCCACGATAGAACGACCACCAGTTTAGGTACGACCCGAGCTACGCGAATCACCCAGCTGACGCATCTTTGCACTTTTCTGGCACTGTCAATGCTGCAACCCTCATGTTACGCCCCTCTATTCCACGAGCCGTGAACAACGCCATACGAAGACACTACACACACACACGGAAATTACGTTTTTTACTTTCCTTGGCTCTACGAAGTAGAAAGGAAAGTTATGTAATCGGCTGAAAAAAAATTTTTTGAGTTTTCTTCAGATATTTACGTTTCAGACCCTCCTGAGTCCGAAAAACACTATTTGGGAAAATGGTCTGTGTGTGTGTCTGTGAACGATTTTTAGAGAAAACCACCGAACCAAATCAGCTCAAACTTCATATCTCGCCCGCAGGTCATCATGGGACGCCAAAATGAGGGCATGAACAAAATCCACCGAAATTTAACTATAGTTATCATAGTGATCAAAACACCAAATATTTTTTTTCTCAAAAACGGTTATAACGATTTTGATTAAATTTTTTATTTTGATAGCTCTCAATATGGCAACTATACCATAAAATTCCCATCTATGGGAAAATGACGAGAGCAGCACAATAAATTGCCAAAACTTTTGACGTAATCGATTTTAGAGTGGTTTGTAGAGAAAACGACCGTACCAAATCCCCTCAAACTTGATATCTAGCCCGCAGGTTACTATGGGACGCCAAAATAAGGGTATGGACAAAATCCACCGAAAGTTAACTATAGTTATCATAGTGATCACAACACAAAATTTTTTTCTCAAAAACGGATCTAACGATTTTGATTAAATTTTTTATATTGATAGCTCCCAATATGGCAATCACACCATAAAATTTTCATTCGTAGGAAAATAACGAGAGCAGCACAATAAATAATCAAAATTTTCGACGAAAAGCGTTTTTAGCGCAGTTTTTTCCTTATTAAGTCCGCTGGGATGATAGTAGAAAGTTAAAGAAAATAGGTACTGTAGCCTAATCCAATACCTAAAGTGTGAATGTTTAAAAACGCTCATGAGGTACATGAGGCTCACTTCAGAAATTCCTGAATTTCAACTACTGCCGTTTCGCTTACCGCCAGTTCTAACAGTTGTTACCCATTAACTCTGCAAAAGTGATTATTATCCCTCTTCAAAAAATTCGTGTACAGCCTCATTAATTTTCTGTGTACCAATTGCTCAATAATGGTCCTATAATGAGTATGAGCAGCACAATAAATGCCGGAACTGTAGGCGCTACCACTTCCTGCTGCTGTGACGTGTTGTTTGATCAAGTTCAAAGGAACTGAGTGATAAATGAATTGATTAAATAGAATTAGCCATGTACAAAGTGAATTGTTGTAGAGCTAAGGAAAGTTGTGTGTTGCAACGCACCAGATATTTTTGACGTGGAAAGTAAAAAGCGCCTGGCCGCGATCTCATTGTCCTACCTCTCCTTTTAGCATTACCACGTAGTGTAATGGTTCTGTTAACTCATACATATCACGAGTACTACACGCTTTCCACAGACGCGCTTACGTAATAATTGTCTAACCCCCCAAATAAGGAAGCGACAAAGCCTGCTTAATGTAGACTCATAAGATTTCTTTCTCTCTTCTCCAAAATACTTCTAAAATAATGCCGTTCCTTGCTAGTAAGTCATCCTAGCCAGTCACAAAACCCTAGACACGGGTTGCCATTTGGCGAGCGAGGGGATGAAACTGGTTATGGAATGGTGCCCTACACACGGACTAGCGGTAAAAACGACAGCAACAATTTTCAGTAGGAAAAGAACTGAGACCACTGGCTTCTATGTGATGATGGGAGGATGCAATATTCCTCTCTCATCATCAGTGAAATATCTAGGAGTCATACTAGACAGACAATTAAGGTGGAAACATCAGATAGCTAGTCAAATAGAAAAGGGAAGGAAACTTCTCCTGCATATCAAAGGCCTGATAGGGAAAACATAGGGCCTAAAACCAACATTTGTGAAATGGATATACCAAACAATAGTAAGACCTAGAGTTGTGTATGGAGCACTGATATGGTGGACAGGAGTCACCAAAAACAGTGCCCTGTACAAGTTAGTCAGTCATAACTATGTCAATTATAGGGGCATTCCACAGCACACCCAATGTCATAATGGCCGTACTGACAGGGGTGCTACCAATGAAATGGGAGGTCACACAAGAGGCAATATCGAGGCCTATGGAACGAGTGAGCCAGCACAAGTACCTGGGTATCATGGATGAAGAGTAGAGCTGGCAACCGCACTCTGACTTCCTCTACAACAAACTTAGAAAATTCACTAGGATATTCTTCCGGATTCGCGGTGTGATGGACATTTGGACTCTTAAAATTATTTACCTGACTCTCGTTCAGTCGATTCTCCAATATGGCATCATTGTATGGGGCGGCGCACTGGAGGCATACCTGGAGAAACTGAATGTTCTACAGCGATCGATCCTCAAAATTATTCACCACAAACCCCGCCATTTCCCCACCCAACAGCTTTTTGACTCAGCGCAAGTATTGAGCATTAAGCAACTCCTTGCAAAAAATATTCTTCTTCTCTACCACAAACATTCGCATCTAATCGTCTCGCAGCCCCATGGATATGAAACCAGATTTCAAGGACTTGGCAACGTAGTCAACCCCAAACTCCGTATTTCATTGACAACGCGAAGTATGCTCTACATGATGAATTTACTCCACAAACAATTACCACCAGAAATGAGAGATCCATCGAAATATAAACGTTGCTTGTATAAAAAGAAAATTTTGTCTTGGCTGATCGTGAGTGGTCCTGAGGTTATTTTGAGTTTTTTTAGAAGTGTGTACACTCAGTGATACCTGGTGCAGCTTCGGCAAATAATAATATTCCTTATCAATTTCATTATTTGGTCATACTGACCATGTCATTCGCAGGAGAAGTTATCATGCTGGTCCCTACATACTACTACTATAAATTGTAAATTACAACTACTATAAATTACTTAAGTAAGTCCTACATATCAACGTTCAGCGACTCTTGCCCAACAATACAGGCTCTGCCTACCGTTGGGCAATATTATTCAAAGGAAGAAGAATTGTGATTGTTTGATTGTTTATTTTTTTATTTTGAATTATACGTTGCTCTTACAATGAGAGGGGCACTAAGACTTAGAAAAAACAACGACTGGAACCATCCACATAATCACGGCCACAGATCTGTTAGCACAACCGTCATAAGCAGCATACCAGAGGCAAGCATGCCAATGGATGACAGGACAACGACATATCAGTTCTAGGGAAACCTCAACACTAGAATAGACTCAAGACAAGTGTGGGAGACTAGGCCATCGGTGGTGGATGAATCTGAAATCATCTGCTACACAGACGGCTCCAAACACTTAGATGGTAACGCAGGAATGGGAATATACATTCCTGCACTAGAATGGGAAGAATCACTTTCACTAGGTACCAATACCTCAGTGTACCAAAGTGAACTCATCGCGATAAACTTATGTATTAGCACACTTGTAACAAAGAACATTAGGAACAGGAATACAGCTATCTACACTGACAACCAATCCGTGGTAAAAACAATGGGCAATCCAATAGTCAGGAGCTATCTCATAGAAGAAACAAAGCACAAAGTTGGGAAACTCCAACAACTAGGGAACACAATAACGCTAAAATGGATACCTGGGCATAGGGGATATGCGGGGAATGAGAGAGCGGACGAACTAGCCAAGGCAGGAGCCAGAGGACACTTTTGTGGACCAGAACCGTTCTCGCCTATCACAATGCAACAACTGAAAGTAAAAATAAATGAGAAAATGTGGAGAAATGTATGTGACGAAATAAATAACAATGAAGGGTACCAACATTCCAAAATTATGGGTATAACTAGTTATAACCTACAAAGAACCAATTGGGTACTGGGCTTAAGCAAGATAAGACTACGAAGAATCACTGGAATGCTATCTAGGCACTATGCGGTGGGTAAGACCCTAAATAGGATAAATCCGAACATCAACGCTAGGTGCCCATGCGGAGAAATAGAAACAGTAGATCACTATCTTAGGGAATGTCCGTTATGGTTTGGTACTAGACTCAACATATTGGGGGAGAGAATACTAAACAGCACTAGTTTGAGAGAAACCGAGTGGAAAAAGATCCTAGAATTCGTGGAGGGGACTGGTAGATTCCGAAACCCCTTTTAAAGAAGCCAAGCCAACTCCCAACAACTCTGGGGTGATGGGAAATGGGCCTGAATGGCCACGACTTCGGTCATTATTCCCTCGGCCTTGGCTGGTGCCCTGATATCTTTTCTTCTTGCTAGTAAGTTTGACAGCAGCAGCCCCACCGAGTGGAGAAGAGAAAGGGCAGAAGCTGCCTGAGTAACCTTCACTATCGAAGGCGTCTCGCAGACAAGATTGCAGATTCACATCTTTCCTTCAATTCTATTTGATTCACTTGAAGGAGCATATTGATAATCCCTACTTAATTGCCTAGTTTACCATTTAGCGAAAGGTCGGATTTTTGAAGTGGACTGACGATTATTCGAATTGATTGCCAGGGAATCTAGTTCACATTTCATTGGTTACAGACGACCATTTTCGTGTGTGTATAATTGGCTGGAAAACACTCCGTCAGGTTGATTAAGAAACTTAGGAAACTCGCCAGGGTTGAACAGACAAAATGTTAGTTATGCGCTGACTTGAAATTTTGCAAATGTGAGAAAAACGCGATTTTTTGACACATTTTGGTTATCGCAGTTCAATGGACTGTCAGAGGAACATTTTTGTAGTACAATATATAGGTAATGGCTAGTTAGAAGGCATGCTGTAAGTGTGATGGGAATCGTTCAAGCCATTTTCAAAATATCTGGTGCGTTGCAACACACAACGTTCCTTAGCTCTACGTCAATTCGCTTTGTAAATGGCTAATTCTATTTAATCGATTCATTTATCACTCAGTTCTGTTAGAACTGGTAGTAAGCGAAACGGCAGTAGTTGAAATTCAGGAATTTCTGGAGTGAGCCCCATGTATCTCATGAGCGTTTTTAAACACTCACCCTTTAGGTATTGGATTGGACTACAATACCTATTTTTTTTAACATTCTACAAAAATTCCAGCGGAGTTTAAAAGGAAAAAACCACGGCAAAAACGCTTTTCGTCGAAAATTTTGATAATTTATTGTGCTGCTCTCGTCATTTTCCCACAAATGGGAATTTTAAGGTATAATTATCATATTAAGAGCTATCAATATAAAAAATTTAATCAAAAGAAGAGCAGTTAGAGCCGTTTTTGAGAAAAAAATTTGTGTTTTGATCACTATAGTTAAATTTCGGTGAATTTTGTTCATACCCTTATTTTGACGTCCTATGATGACCTGCGGGCGAGATATGAAGTTTGAGCTGATTTGGTACGGTGGTTTTCTCTAAAAATCGTTCACAGACACACATACACACAGAACATTTTCCCAAATAGTGTTTTTCGGACTCAGGAGGGTCTGAAACATAAACATCTGAAGAAAACTCAAAATTTTTTTTCAGCTGATTACATTTTACTTTCCTTCCTACTTTGTAGAGCCAAGGAAAGTAAAAAGTGAAAAAAAACAAAGATGATTTGTGTCTCATAGCCTTTATTTTCGTTCCACAGAAATATGTATAGAGACAAAAATGTGAACACAGGTTCAAACAAGGTAATTTGGAAATTAATACCATTCCAGCTATTCTTGAGCAAAATGTAAAAAACCCAAGTTTCTGGTATTTTTCTCTTTTATTACTACAGTTAGTTTGTAAGCAATGTCTGTTACCAATGGGATCTGAATGCCTCTTCCCTGGCCTCTAAACGGTCGAGTTCAAAGAAAACTTAACTTAGAATCAGTATTTCATTTACCAGGAGCAGAGTGAAATGAGACAAAATGCGAGACCTGAACTTCAAGCGTAACAGAGGAAAGATTTATTGAAATTGTATTAATGAGGTTAAAATAAAGATATCCTACCTAAAGAGCCCTTAAAAATAAAGACTTAGCTTGAAAAGGAATTTGAGTGGAGAGCTTCTTTTCGTGGAAGCTAAGATGGTGACGAGAACAGCACAGCGTTGACGCGCCTTGGTCTGGGCTTTCGTTGGAGTCCTGAGTCGTTCCAGGTAGTCCAGGGATAAACGTATCCAAACCGAAACCGAAGATCCAAAGGCGATTTTGGGAAAATGAAATGGAGTCGGCGAAAACGTTCGGCGACGCGTGTAACAAAATAGATGGGAGTTGTCAGTTTGATCGCAAACGAAGTAATGATGGTGTCTGCGCAGCATTTCGGCACCTGCTTTCTTGAAGTGAGAGGGGAAGCCTTGTTCTTTCGGTCTTGTTGTTCACCTTTCGTAAACAACAAGGTGCGAATCAACTTGAGCCAATGGCGACGGTGACCGGCTGTGAGACGCGGACGGTGACAAAGGTCAACTTAAATTAATACAACAAAAGTGAAAGAGTAACATTGCTGTCGGTCTCGAACAAGCAATCGTACCTCATTCTGGCGTTTGATGTTAATCTTCAAATTTATGCTGATCTGCTTTAATCGTTTTCTTTCAATCCTGCTCACAGACACACACACTATTTCCTAAAATGGTGCTTTTGTGCTCAGTAGCCTGTAGAATATAAAGATTTGAAGAATGAAGTTTCAAATAAATAAATAAATTTTGTGCAGAGTATTTTGATGTGCAAAAAATGTGTTAATTTATTTTTTCTATAAGTGTTTCATTTAAGTGCGTTTTGAACAAGTTTTTTTAAAAGTAGATTAGAACATCCTAGAATGCTAAATGAACCATATATATTTGAACAAAATGTGATATATTTCTTTATATGAATATGAAACTACATTCCACAACCCACCGCAGAGCTAAGTGTAATAAAATCATCAGTACGTGCGAGGTTTAAAGAGGCCTTCTCCTGAAAATGAAAAGTATTGTCCATCATTAATTATGAGCAGAAGAGTCAATTGAACCGTTCCAATTCGACGTAGCTCACGAGGACGCAGGAGCTGTCGTTACATTGATCGTAGCAGTGAGCAGGAACGAACCTAAAGTGCATCAACTAATCGATACACAAGCTCGATATTTCAACGCCCGATGTATCGCTCTCGTTCAGCTAGAAAAATGGCAGCGGTGCGGAGTGTGTGTCGATTTACCCAACTCAAACATTTTGGAATAATCCGCTTCTACTCGTCCAAATCTAAGGTGGGTAATTGAGTTGTGATCGAAATGAAAACTCCGTGCATTACGAACAAATGTATCGAGTTCAAATGTTATCCTAACACGTTCAACGACTAACGTTTTCGGCTTTACAGAGTGGTTTGGTGCTCGGTGCTTATACCGAAGATAACGAGAAGTTTTCTCTGACTCCTGTTGCTGAAGCGTTTGATAAGGAAAACAACGGTTTCGTCGCGAAACATGTAAAAATGTAAGTTATGCTTTTGAAACTTGTTTGTGAAGTGTCGAGACAAAAAATGAACGGTGGGACGTACAATTGGATAGTAGTTCGAATTGTACGAAGCTTTTTTGTATCGGCGGGGCAATCCAGACCGTCAACCAAATATAGCTAGGAAAACTACGAGTTGGACGTGGTAAAGTCCGTACACTTGGCGGTATTAGAACCGAGACAAATTTGGTTGCTAGGAGTCAGTGTGAGTGGTTGAACTTTGAGGAAACTTGATAAGACTAATAATATCAATAACAGGGTTTCTCCATCGCACCTCTGCTGTAATTCTGGTAGTGATGTAGGAGTGCTGTTCAAATGAGAAGTTGAGTAGGTGGTAGGAAGAATACTACCAACAGGATAGTCGACAAGTAACCTGGATTGGAATTTAAAACGACTCCTCGAGAATTCTGCAGATTTACTTTTTAAATTCGTTTTCTTGTACATTTCCCGCTCATTCTTTGTATCTGCGGTATAATCCCGCGACATTTTAGTGAGATGGGAGATAGCGTTTCACGTTAAAAGTTAGGCTAACAGTTGAGGGAGTTTTTGTCTCGAAAGTGGATGTAAACAATGATTAATAGGAAGAAATCTAAACATGACACAATACAGACAGTCTGAAAGACAATTGAAAACATCACTCATCTTTCAAGTTGAAAATGTGAATCGTGCACTGAGCTCTCGTAATGGCAATTGTACACGCTTTTCGACAGAAGCTCATCCAGTCAGTCACAGCGTTCTTCGTAGCACTCAGATCTATAGCAGTGATTTCTGCTAGTTCACTCACTACTAAATACGGGTGACAGGAATGACGTCACGTCAAGCGACTTGGGCTGAACCACGGCCTCTTACGAATTTCGTGGTCGTGTTGTTCGAAACCCCCAGTCAAACGCATCTTGCGAACCAGCTTTTAAACACAATTTCATCCATGCTTTACATTCAGGACCAGCGTATTTATCTGACACAGAACTGACCTACGCCAATCTACAGGCTGCAGCACGTTAGGGGAACACCTCGTATCACGAAATCAGCCCAGGGTAGCAAATTTTCCTTCCTACTTATCCAGACTTAGGACTGGTGCTTAGGCGTGGTTAAACATTTGTTTTCGTCATTATCGATGGGATAACATTTCGTCACGAATCGAGTAAATAAAAAGAGAGAAAAAATGTTCGACCATGGGGGTGTAATCACAGACACGTTGCACTTGGTCAACAATTGCTACTTTCAGAGAGAGTTATTTGAAAGTCCATTATTCGCCCGCAAGACAACTAATATGGTTCTTTGGCCCTTGTCCTCTAGCGTGGTGTTAATAATTTCTCCCACAGTGCTCTTTTTCTTGTGCCGTGTGAGGGTCTCGTTGCCCCTAACGTGTTACAGCCAATCTACTATGCTCGGCGAGCCTTCCCGTTTAATTCGACGAATCGAAGATTAATGTTCATATCCACGACTCGTCCAATAATAACAATACAAAAAAACCGTGAAGAGGGCACTGGAGAAAGGACTTAAGTCAGAGGAGGCAGACGGGTGCTAGGAAAACTTGGGAATCTGCGTCGTAAATGTGCACGATGAGTAAGGGGAAGGATGATGTGTTAGTTAAGCATTCAATTCGAATTGTGAAGAACTCCAGCACTAGGCAGTATCGTGCGATAACAGTTGTAATTAGCAGATATCAAATTATCAAAGCCTTATCTACGAGTGATGTCCAAGTCCTGACGTTTTGATTCAACCGTTTTTGGATTCGCTTTCTATTACACTTCTCAATTTCACACACCTTGGTCGTTCATATTTCTTTCCCACTGCTTGGAGCACATTCTTGGTTTGCATTTACTTTAACTGCCAAACTTTGATTTAACTGTTATTGTAGAGCTCTAATCTTGGTCTTCCAACTATTTTGTTCACTTTAATAAAATATTGGTAGGAAGAGGAAATAGTAATAACTTGGACAACCTGCAATAATGTAATAGTATACTGAAGCAGGTGTGGAACGTTCAGTGGCAAAATCGAAGGTGAAAAAAATTAATAAAATAGACACTTTGGATAATAGAGAAGAAATAGAAAGGTAAAATAAAAACGTTTTATCTCGCTATACTAATGGGTGTACTGGTGGCAATCAGTATAGCTCCGCTTGCACTAGTAGAAAAATATTGTTGCCAGAGAAAAAGGGTTGAACCTGGTAGCGCAGATATCCTGTCTATTGGGCGCACAAATGTGGGAGCTTGAATTGAGAAATAAATGAACACAGTGCGCGTAAGGACCGTATTACGCTTGACAGAATAGTAATATCAGTTTGAATGAGAGTGTATCATCCCTCAACAAGGGGACTCTAAATACACGAGAACTGTTTATGTGGGGAACTAAGTGAAGAGAAAGAGAGACATGAATTAGTCGCAATACTTGAAAGACGAATAAGATGGGAGACAACTGTCGTTCGCTAGATCTGACAGATAACTGACTGTTGGAAAGAGCTGTGTGTTGTGGAGAGGAATGTAAAATTGAGAGGTGGGAAAAGGATATTTTGGAAAGTCCAGAAAAGGGGGGTCTGTTGCGGCATGGAAATAACTGAAGATCTGGGCTTTACACAGGTACAAACAAAAGGGTTGAGATCAGAAAGGTGTTTGGGGGAACAATGGCTTTCCATCGAGTCAGAGAATACCGTTGAGTGCGGACGTTTGGAGGTTAAAAAACCCAGCTAATTCGACCTGTTCTGGACACTGTCGGTGTTCGGGACAGAAATGACTGATATAACCCTAGTCGAGAGTTTAGGAACAGTCATCAAATAAGGAAACAGACCTATTCCAGACAAAAAGGTACCGAAGAACTGAGGGTATATCCAAATATGAATTGGACAGGTAGAAGATAAGGCGGTAATAATAGGTCGCTGATAACGGGGGCAGCGATGCTAAGGTGACAACCGCTGATTCATTTGGTGTAAACAGTTATTGTGAAAAGATATCTCGTATCAAAGCCTCTGACGTCACATCCCCAACATTAGGGCTGCCATTATTTTTTTACTTTAGATTCCATATTACACTTCGTTAATTTCGCGGATTTCTAGTTTAAATTCATTTTCTGTTGCATTTTTTGTTTATTATCACTTCTACGACCTTACTTTTAACATAGAGCACCATCTTCTATCAAAGCGTGTGATATTAATTTACCTCAACTTGTAGACAATTCAGAACACTGTGACTGTGGGGAACTGTCAAGAATTAATTAGCGAGATGAGAAGAGGCAGCTTTAACGCATCCTGTGTTGAGGTATTCTTGAGATATCCGAATAGGGCTCTCCATGAAAAACATGGTCGTCTGCGGAAATTGCAGTTAATAGTGTGGCGTTGAGTGGGCCAATTACATCACTCACTTTAAAAAAGGCGTTATGTTCTTTGAAACAGTACAAAATTGCTTATTGTAGTATAAAAAATGTTGATTTTACTTCAATTTGAAAGAGTCATTTTTGTAGTACCCACCATTTTGTTGCCTGTAGTAAGCAATTTTGTATTGTTTCAGGAATTGAAGCCTCCGTTGTTTTTAAAAAACAAACAATTTGTCAAAACTGTTCTGAGATGGCTTCTAGTCGGCCGTCGTCGTCTCAAGGTTTGGCGCACGTTGCCACCCCTCAACGCAACCGCCCATCTAAAAGGCAGCATCCTTCAGTTCTGAACGGCATCAGTGGAACGTTTGAAGATAAAAACAACGACTTCCTCTGCCCGATTTGCTTTGATTTGATCGAAGAGGCTCACATTACTCGGTGCGGTCACACGTTTTGCCATTCGTGCATCAGTCGCTCCATCGAGTCCTACAACCGTTGCCCGAAATGCAGCTACACCATTACCAGCCCCGAACAAATTTTCCCCAATTTCCTTTTGAACGAGTTGATATCCAAACACAAAATGCGCATTAAACGTTCTTCAGAGCTTACGGTGAATTCGTTGGATTTCGTCGAGCACCCAGTCGACAATTTGAGGCAGTTTTTGGCCTCAGAGTCGGAAAATTTGACATTGCCGGATGTCAACGTCATCCTCGAAGTTCTTACTCAACGAAAGCACATTCTCGAGGCTGAAACCTGCGCTGCGCAAAATCGACTTCTTCAAGATTTCCTCGAGCACCTTCTCAAACAAAAAGAGACCCATTTGTCGCAACTGAACCAAGAAGTGGATTTGATAAGGAAAGACATGAAAGATGTCGAGTCAATCCTCAAAGACGCCGAAGCTCGTAAATGCGAGCTGGAAGTCAAATGTAAAGCTTCAGAAGAAGAAGTCAAGAAAGATGGTAAATTGGAAGATGACGAGACGTTCAACGGAGGCAAAAAAATTGACAACGCCGCAGCAATTCTTGCAAATTGCCGCAAAAGAATGCACGCTCACTTCGAAGATTTCGCCCAGTGCTACCTTACAGTCAGAGCTCAAGAGTTGATGTTCAAGAGAGACGACAAAGTTCCTATAGATACTTCAATAACGAGCCACTCTGGTCTAGACACTTTTCGCGAGAATCTCGTTAAATTTTCTCGCTACAGCACCCTGAGACCATTGGCTACGTTGAACTACAGCTCGGACATGTTCAATAATTCGACGATAGTTTCGAGTATTGAATTCGACAAAGACAACGAGCTCTTCGCCATCGCTGGAGTCACAAAACGGATAAAAGTGTTTGATTATGCGTCTGTAATTCGGGATGTGGTTGATATTCACTATCCGTCGACCGAAATGGCGTCTAGTTCGAAAATATCTTGCGTCAGTTGGAATTCTTACCACAAATCCACTTTAGCCAGTAGCGACTACGAAGGGTCCGTGACAGTTTGGGATGTCAGCACTGGACAACGCACTAAAACGTTTCAAGAGCACGAAAAACGTTGTTGGAGCGTCGATTTCAATGAAGTGGACACTCGTCTAATTGCGTCCGGTTCCGACGACGCTCGAGTCAAACTTTGGTCGTTGAACATGGAGCATTCTGTGGCGTCATTAGAAGCCAAGGCTAACGTCTGTTGCGTCAAATTCAATCCGTGCAGCTCTTGTCATCTCGCCTTTGGCTCGGCCGACCATTGCGTTCATTACTATGACCTTCGCAACATGAAAGAAGCCCTGTGCATCTTCAAAGGTCACCGGAAGGCCGTTTCTTACGTGAAATTTCTCAACAGAGAAGACATTGTATCGGCTTCTACAGACAGCCAACTGAAAATGTGGAACATCAATAAATCGAATTGTTTGCGATCTTTCCTCGGGCACGTCAACGAGAAGAATTTTGTTGGTCTGGCGACTAATGGAGACTACATCGCTTGCGGTTCGGAAAATAATTCCTTGTTCGTCTATTACAAAGGGTTGTCCAAACAATTATTTAGTTTTAAGTTCGATGCTGTGAGAAGTGTCCTTGAGAAAGAGCGTCGCGACGAAGATGTAAATGAGTTCGTTTCGGCAGTTTGCTGGCGGCAGCACTCCAACGTTGTCGTAGCTGCTAACAGCCAAGGCATCATCAAAATTTTAGAACTCGTATGATAAAAGCTCGACTGAGTCAAAGGCGTTTGCACCTGTGTGATGTGTAGTTGATGGTTAACGTCCTGTTTGGTCAACCGTTGCTCCAACAACGAATTACAACCCCAACAATTTTAATCTTCCTTTCAATTTGTCGCTTTACGGTGGAATTCACAGGATTCATGTGGTGTTGAAAGGTCTTCAAGTGGGATCCTGTGAATGGGGGAGTAGGTAGATGTTGAGGTCTTTTAGTGTCCATAGAAGGCAAATCAGAGAGATCCATGCATGGTTGAATGACCACAGCTAGGGCTTTGCAGACGTAAGTCAACAGCCTTCTGTTGCATCCAGACAAGCAGATTCAGCTGGAGGGATAATATCTGTGCAATAATGGAGCATGATCGTAAAAAAAATGTACATTGACTCATGCTGCAACTCCAAAGATGAAGAACGTTGGATTTTTTCGTGCTTTGAACCACTTGCAGCATACTTGGAACCGACTGGTGTGAGATCTTGGCAAGCTTGATCTATTCAGGGGAGCCGGATGATTGTTGGACCCAATTGGTTTATTCCTCAGCGCGTACAAATCACGAAAAACTGATCTGTTAGGCAGGATGTTGAAGGATTCTAAGAGTTTGCACTATTTATCAGGATCAGGCTGAGACCAAACTTGTTGGTGGGGAGGTATTAGCTTCCTTGGAAACATTTTCATTTAGCTAAGTGCCCCCAGCTCTTTCCATGTATTCTCCATGCACCCGAGGTCAGAGGTCCCAACCAAAGGGGAGTAGTACGAATAAGATGAATTGAATCTCATCTCCATCATGCAGACAGAAGTGTGAAATCCGAGTGTAGTTTTTTACTGTCCTAAGCCGTACGAAGTATAAGGAAACTTAATTAATCAGCCCGACTGTTTTTGTCTCCATATCTTTGCTATTCTGATTTCGAAAGACTCTATTTTAGGAAATGTTCAGCGTGCGTGTGTTGTCGGTAGAGTAAACTACACCAAATCTACTCAAATGTCAGCCTACAGGTCAGCTTGGGACTTCAAAATAAGAGTTCGAGCAAACTCTCTCTGAAACTCTTGTCTTTGACACGGCGTTTTCCCTATGATTGGACAACTCTATACAAAAACCTTCCGAGAAAAATCATCCCATAATGTACCTACACATTGATCACACAATAAAAGTTGTGGGCAGCCCAATACATTTTGGAACCTCAAGCAGTCCCAGTTTCTATGTTAAACTTTAGTCAAGTTCGTACGCACAAACTGAACTAGTTGCTCTGTGAAATGAAATTCGCCGAATGCGTTCAAAATTGAGTGAAGTTGTGTGATATCTTGCACTGGGTTGTTGCTTCTATTTTGGGAAGGAACATACGCTGTTCGGTCTCTTGCAGCCTCTTCTCAGACTTGGAGCCCTCGTGGGGTTCAATTGATACTTGAGCAGGTATCTAGGCATTCGTTATCCTCACCTGAAGAGCACACCGGGCAAATAGGGATGTCTCCAAGTCCGGTTCATTGGTGGGGCTTTTGTGTCCAGAGCTACTGTAGTTAGACACAGATTACTCATTTTGTACTCGTGAGAAACAAGGACCTAGGATTGTTCTCGCTCTTAAACTTACCCACAGGTTTCGTAGCTTGATGTTTAAGATTTTCCATGACATGGCGTTATTTTATTTATTTATTTTTGGTGAAACTAGCGCCTATTAGAGGCATTCCACATTCTGTCGGAAAGCAGGTTGGCGATTTAGGAATTATGTGACGGCGATGTTCCTTTCATCCCAATGGTATAATGCAAAGGAGCATCTGAGGTGTGCAAATACCACCCTGCCGCTAGTCTGAAGTGTATTGGCCATCTTCTGGCGATACAGCTCCAGTTAGAGCGTCCCCCTCCCCTTCACCACACTTGTACTACATACAGCAGTATGAACCGTTTTTCAAGATTACACATCCACGGCAATACATTAAGTTTTTCAAACTAATCTAGTCATGAGTGTAATGATCATTGAAGTGGGTGTTGCAATCGACGTTAGGCATGCTTCGTTTCGATGATTGGCGTGAGAGAAGTGGCGTTAAGGCGTTACTTAAAAAATTCATACCTAGTTATTTTAAAACGTGTATGTAATAATAGTAGTACGTTACTTGTCTGTAATCATTCATTTCGTGAAATGTGCACCTTTGATACTTTTCGGATATTGCAGGTTTGTCTTGCACGATCTGCAGGATGGTTTGTATGTTAAGATTCACGGGAGAATGATTAGGTTTCTTTGACAAATATTTGATGTCACGCAGTACACAACTTTTCTTGATCTACGAGGTGCTGAATTGCAAAGCTGTAGTTTCTACTGCTTCGAATTTCTGAAAACTGATGTAGGTTGCCTTACTTGGGAAGCTTCGCAGGGGTGTGCCAGACCCTTGCCTTGGTGTACATAGCAAACCGCTGATTGTAATAACCTGGAGAATGTGTGGCTTCCGTGAGAATAAGATCATCAATATCTTATATTCTGTGTTGCCAAGTCCCATCACATTTATCTCGGCTTGCACGCAGCAAGCGGGTCCTGTGCCAATGCTCTATCACTATAGCAGCATCATTTACGTAGCTCACCAGGAAGGAACCGGATTTATGAGCACAGAATGAGTGATGTGAGCCTTGTTCTAGAGATTCTCCTGTGTGGCCTTGGTGGTGTGTTTTGGTTTACTCTGGTTCAATCGATCCACCAAATTGAGACAAAAACCCGTTAAGTGCTCAGAGCACGTCAAGTTATAGGAGGTTGAGGAAAAAATCCAGCTCGTCCTCTTGAAGGGAAAATTGAATAGTCTAATGTTAATACTTTTGGCAGCCACAGGCCCCTTGAGAAGCTAGTCAAGTGCTTAGGAGTCAATATAGATGGGAGTGGCGTTTCAGCCAACATTTCCAGTCTATCATCGCAAGGTTTGCCTCACTGCGAGCAATTAGTAAAGCCACTTGGGGGGTGTGTTACCGTGACACTATCCTTATGTACGAGGTCAGTTACTTCAGCATGATTGGCCACTGCCCCATTGTCTGGAGTAATAAACTCACAGTCAAAGGAGGGTACTGGCCTAATGGCGCTGTCGATCACCAAGACAGCATCCATTGAAGCACTCCAAGTATCACAGCACGCGTTGAATTTGCCATTAAAGGGGTGTGATTCCCCCGCCCTCAAAAATTCTCTCCAAATACTCAGTCAACCCTCGGTGCCTGGATACATGATTCTCAGAGAAAACTGGCAAACTCGTTACTGCTTGACTGCCTGCCCTGAAGATTGGGACTGGTTCGCAGATGTTGGTTTTGATGCCCAGAGCATGTTTATACCCCTCACAATTGCATGAGCTTTGGAGGATAGGTTGTTAAACTCTGTGAGCTCTCTTCTCTGCACCCAGTTCTTGCAATCGGTGATCTCAGTGAGAAGGTTCAAGTTTTCCCTGTAAGTTCCAAAAACGCAGTGGAAGATAATTTGGAGCGTGTGGGGGCCTAAATTATAAAATGTCACCGGCCTAGGAGTTATAGTTGGAACGGGCAGCCTTGCTTTTGTCTTTTTCTTGGGAGCATCGGCTGGAGCGCTTCCTTGAGGGGTTGCCTCTGCAGCGTCCATTTGTGTGGCTCCACTTCTTTCCTCTCATTCTCCATCCTGCATATCTTGCGCCTCCAGTGCTGAAGAAACAAAAGTTGTTGGTAGAGCAGCCAAACCTACCTGCTTTGACTACTACTAAGCAAGCTTATGACCATTTTCCCCAGTTTCTGAAGAAGGTTATGATTTCTCTCTCTTTAAAACGTGCCACCCAAGTTAGATCAGGTGGGAAACCAGATTAAGAACTCCTAGATGGTATGGAATCTCCTGGGTTGCGGGTTTATGCCTAGGCAACAGCTCTCCACCCGCGTTCAAGCTCATCTAGCAATGCAAGTACTCATTGGTAGAGGTGGCAGTTTGCATGGGAGAACACTCCACATTCTCTGTTCGTGAACTTGCTCTTTTACCTCACTTGACGCTTGCGGCAATAGCTCAAATGGTAGCTTACTCACACGGGAGCATTGTAGAAGTTAGCAGAGATGATATAAACTTGGATGCCACCTTGTCAGCCTGATGTGGGCATATTAACTGCCAAATCAGTTCCAAACATGCGATTCATTATCACAACCTCTTTGCATCTTGCAGCACAGAACAGAGCAGTACCTCGTAGGGCAAGGAAAATTGTGCGTTGCTTCACTCCCGATATTGTGCATTGCTTCCACAGATAGTCTTCCGGAATCACTCCTTTATTGAACTTGTAAGTCATTGCCTGTAATTACTGTCGAATGTTGTTCAAACCAATGTTGCACAATTCACCAATGCCTTGTACAAAACCCGTGTAATCGTTCCCTGGGTCGGTATAACTTGAGACCCGCAACAGTTGTTGTAAAGTTAATCTAGTTGTCGACAATTATTGAAAGTTATTCAGTAGGTGTGACGTTGAGGTTGATTCTCGATAGTGAAAGCTGAAGGTTCATTATAAATTGTTCGAACGTCTGACTTTTAAAATGTGCGATTTGTAAAGTTTAGTGCGTCAACTAGTTGAGTTATAAATTTGTATCAATTCTGAACATTAGGTGTTTCCTATGATGGAGGTTTGCCTGAGTTTGGTGCAATAGTTGTGTATCTGGGGAGCGGTGAGAAGTTGCAGTCTTGAATGTTGTCATTGGTGGTCAAGCAGCAACCATTCAGTTCATCCCAAGTACTGATTGCCTGGTTTTGGCTTCCGTTGTTTCTGGGCTGTGAATGCTACACAGTGAGTCCCTGCAGACTGTCAAGAACATATTATTTTTACTGTCCCGCTCAATAGCTTTCTGTTGGGGGTCGTTATCACTTGGTATACAGCAACTTGCAGCTTGCAGACTTGAAAGGACAGGTGCTGTACCTCGTAGTGATCGCCATAGTCCTGTCGAAGTATTGACGGGAAAGCGAGAATAAAAAAGCGAAAATAGCAGGAAAAAGGGAGGTTGTATTTTAATTAAATTACTAGGGTTTACTAGCTCGTCCAGGTCTGACCAGCTCAGTAGAGTGGTAAGCCACAGAGTAGAGTCCTTCCAATGTGATATTAATACGTCAACGCCATAACAGCAATAAAGGCTCCTGCAGATCACTTAGAAGGTGAGCTGCCTCTGCACGCTACCTGGGTTTTCATTCCTCTGCATTACACCTTGCTATATGAGGCTGAACTGCCCACCCACAGAATTCCACTCAACTTCCCAACCCCTTCATGCTCATCAGTTGTCGTCAAGATGAGCATGGAGGAGCTACGGGTCCCCAAATATTACACAACTTCTAACCACTATTCAGTTGATGATTAGGCCAACATTTATGATATACGTGCACGCGATACCTGAATAACAAAAACAAACGGTAGTAAGCTTCCTCTTGCCAGGACTGTTCGACAAAATGTCTCATTCAGCCTCCCATCCAACTTAGATCCTGAGGAAGGAGCCCATTTAACTACTCTCATACTTACATTTTGCTTTCTTCGTTGAAATAGGCGGTGCTAAGTCACAGCGTGTATTGAAAAAGTCAGGGCAGATCATAATTCTCTCTTACTTTCGAACTTCCTCCAATCCCCGTTATTTTACCCCTATTATGCAATTAAATATGACATAAATCGTGCTCTCTGTTCCTCTCAGGGTGGGCTAAACAGCAAATAAGACGACTGCGCCTCAAACAAACAAAATGTTTTTCCTTTTTATATAATTTAAACCAATAAATGACCCTTTTGCGTGATTGAGCGCAAACAAGATACAAAAATAAATAAATCTGCTCTATAAAATATAATACAAATAATTAATGTAGCCCACTTGGCTCTGTAGAGCTGTGCTTCTCCTTGAAGTGCTGTGAGACGACGATGACGAGAAAAAGGCTCGGTTCTCTCGATTGCAGGGCTCAGGTTCTCCTTTTGAGGAGCTGGTAAAAATGTGTCTCTCCAATTAGAACGGATTGCAGGAAATTGTGCAATGGGTTAGTTCAATCTCATTCGTTTTATACTCAGAGGGGTGCGAAGAGGTTCTTGGCCCCTTAGGCTGACGTATGTTTTGTTCACCACTGTTTTGACCAGGGTATTGACACTCCTCGATCTTCGATAGAAAACAGCTGAGCTCGCCTGCATCGGGTTTTTGTTTCACTGCAGCGGTTTTGTGAAAGGCCTTGGGTGTGGCCTATCCGTTCTCCTCTACTAAGGCCTCGTATGCCCTTTTGTAGTCAGTGTCTGTATCGCCAATACGGTCGACGAAGGAGTACCCTGATAAGTGTTCCTTGAGGCAAGCTAGTTCTTTAGCTGTCGGAATATTCAGAACGTGAGCAGCATCTTCAAACATCGTACGGAAATGATGGAATTTCGTGATGTCTCCAGAAAACTTTGGTATGGTCTGTTTTAACTGTCTCCTCATAATCGAATTGACTTATTCATTAATTCAAATAAGGATGAGCTAGTAGCGATATGAACAAGTTATTGAGAAGGACCATAATGCCTTTTTATTCTTAGTCACACCATATCTGAAGTCTACTGTGGTAACGCTAACGCAGGTTTGTGCTACCGTGATTACGTCATCTCAAACAATTCCTTTTTTTAAATTTAATTTTTAATTAAAGCCGATTTGAGGCTTTATACAAACCTGGAGATTGGGTAGACTTTTAGCTGTCTTCTGGTAAAATTTTGCGATTTTACGTCTTGATGTGATCATATTCTGAACGACTTCTAGAATCAGCAGTTTACTCGGCGAAGGAATCAGGGTTCGAGTTCTTCTGGACATCAATCTCTGTGCTGGGCTTGAGTCTTCTCCAACCGTTGGCGTATTTCTCCACTCTAACACTCTTTCATCTCGAGAACATTTCCGCAGCAGCACTTGGCTTCAGCTTTAGTATTTCCACGACCGTGTAGTGGCGCAGATGTTGAGTGTAGAAATTCCCATTCTTGAGCAAACTTTCTGAATTCAGTACCAATTAGCTGTGCCGCATTATCTGCGATTAGTAGTTGAGGAATTCCATGTCTTGAAAAATTCGATTATAGTTGAACTCTTGATGTCGGGAACTTATTCATCAGCGAAAAAATCGGAGTACGAATCCACCATCAAAATGTACTGACGTTTCTCGAATTCGAAGGCGTCCAGCGATACTCGCTCCCATGGCAGTGAAGGAATTCTATGCGTTTTTATAGGAATTTTGGAGCTAGTTCTTTGCAGGCTTCACAATTGTTGAATTTGTCTTTAATCTGAGAGCTCACGAAGGGCCAAAATAAAGTATCCCTTGCTCGTCGAAGTGATGCGTTTGGTGCGAAAAATTGTGACACTTCACGGCTATTATTGAAGCGTCTCGAGAAGTAGGCTGCTCAGATTCCCTATTCACTGGGACTCCTTTCTGATGACCATCAGTAGATGAGGTAATCAGCGGGCGAATGCGAAGTTAAATTATGTGCTCCGTTTCCCGTAATTGGGAAGTGCTTTTATCCATCCATTTAGTGTTAAAGTACCACATCGTAATTCTCTACCTCGGGGTATTCTTCTCGGGTTAGGGTGAAGAGGCAGAACAAACACCTGGCGCAACTGCAGCGTAGGCCATGGATGTGTCCAGATGGTACGTTGTAGATTGTATAGTTTTCGCGAATAAAAGAAGAGCCTTCGCGTCAAATCATTGATGATGTCTGACGGGAGATGAAAGTTGTAACTGATCTTTCTGATGTCGTCGGCGTATCATTTGGTGAATTTTGATGGAGATTGACATTGCTCTTTAGTGCAGGCGAGAAGTCGTCAATGTCTTCATTGCTAACTCCCTTACGCGTATACACCATCTTAATACTGTTTCGAACAGAAGAATAATCACTTTTCACGCAGGACCAGGAATGCTCCAGCCACGAAAATATTGTCTATCCGGCCCAGAGGACCAAAATGTTTTGAATTGAATGAATCACGGTTTACTGTAGCACGCAACTTATAAGTGAAGAGCTGGGAAATCACAACAAGATTTGAACACTTACATGTAAAGAGGAGTAGTGAAGACAGTAACACATTATCAAAGTAATTGGGTTAGTTCCGCTTTGTCTCCTCTGGCTGGTGACATACCGTGGGCTCTCACCAGCCAGAGGAGACACACTCACCAGACAAGTACGTTAACTTCACAAACTGCAGTAGTTCTGAATGTGGGGGGATCAGGGACTTCCACTTGATGAGAGGGGTGTGCGAATTCGTCAGATGGTTATTTAACTGAGGAAGGTTTTCAAAAAAGGCCATCTGCGTTTTAATTGTTAGATTTTTCATGAAGGATGGTTGTGAATGGTGTAGGGTGGGGACCTGGGAAACCTGGACTTATGAAGGCTCGTTATTTGGTGGCTTTATTATGATTTGCGGTATTAGAATTTGAAGCCTATTGTTGTGGACTGACAAGTAGGAGTGGTCTTGCAAAACTAATTGGGGAACTCCATGCGCTTAGTGCCAGACGACTCACAGGTACAGCAAAGTACTGGAAAGCTGGCTGAGGTCAACGTATTTTGAGACTTACTCAAAACCGCGATGATTTTGCGTTGACAATTCCCAAAGATGTGCAGCGAATCCATTGGAACTAGTGTCGCGTTACGGATTTCATCTCTAAATTGCTACAACAGGACTGAACTCAGTCTGAGCTTCATCTTAATGCTTGCGTTACAAACGACTCTATAGAGGCAAACTATCTGTCAACTTAGTTCCTCGCAGTAATTTCCAACGAACTTTGCCACTTGGCAGAATTTAGAAGCTGTAGTACTTATATTTCGGTTAATTTGTATAAATGTATGTTCAAGTGCAGTAGTGGCGTACTACAATCGTTGTTATCTATGTAATATATGTATTATACGTTTTGTACTGTTTGAGTTTCATGACTGAAGCACTCAGTCGGTGGTAACTGAATAATCGAAAGCACGAAGTCGTGAGCGATGATTTTGCCAAGCCAAGTTTTTGTTATGAATTAAAGTTCTATGTGATTCTTCTGGAGGTGTTTTCTTATCACTATCCTAATTTTCACGGCGGTCAATAAGAAAAAGGTGAAACGGTTGGTCAATCTGGTTTCTTAGTGCCTTCCTTTAAGCGTAAGGAAGAATTGCAAAGGCTGAAGAATGAGTTGCCCGAGTTGATCTAAAGAAAACGTGTACAATTTACAGAGCACTAATATCAATCGGCTACAGGTACATGTACAGAATAAAGTGGAGGGTCAGTTATCTTAAAACACTCTCAAAATTGAACTTCTGAAGGTTATGTTGGGACGCCAAGGGACTTAGTTCTTCCATGGAGTCTGTTATTTTCTCTGTTTCAAAATGGGGGGGGGGGATACAGGTAACCCTGCGGACAGTAGAGGATTGCCATTCATCAGCCCCGTGGGAAAGCTAAATGTTATTGTGGAGGAGAAGATTTGGTCTGAATGATGGTCAGATTAGGGAACCTCAAATCAGCTTTTGACATTATGGATTGCTGTTTTACGAGGTCTTCGCTCGGAGCGTTTCTCTCGGGTTTATGAATTTCTTGGGAAACTTGTACGTTGGGGTGTTGGTCAGTCTGAATGCAGAATGGTTATGCAGTACTTTGCGATTTAAAGTGGGGTACAGGAGGGTTGCCCGTCCAAGGGAGTCCTCTTCTGTTCTTTTTATTCGTGAGTTGTCTGGTGATGAGATTGCACGTAGAATCAGAATTTTGATGTATGCAGATGATGTCATTCTCGCCTACAATCCTAGAGAACTTGGGACTGTTGGGGCCTCAGAGTAAACAGGCTAACGAGCCTAAGTGGTGCTCCAGAATAGTGGGAAATGAAGAGCAGCGGAAAAGTGGGCCTGGGAGCAAGAGAATATTAGTATAATACCGCGCTAAATGAGACTTCTTCGCAATGCCTCTTCAGCAGAAAGCAAAGGAAGGTCGGCAAAGTTCACTTTGAACTGAGCATGGGAAAGGTTGTAGCAAATACTTGTACATTTAGTGGCTTAGCTGCAAGCGTTTTTAGGTGTATCGGAAGGGTTCTTTTGCATCACTGCCACCTACTTTGGCTGGCCAGCGACACGCCTCATGGTGGGGATGTCTGCTAGACAAACGTGGTGAAGCGCTGGATGGCTAGAATACGACATACTCTGAATTCTTGGCAGGTTTTTCTCATGCCAATCCCCAGCTATTTGGTGTATTTGGAAACAGAACTTGAGTAGCTGTCAGCCTTCACTTCAGACTTACATTTCCTCTTTTTGACTACAGCTTTTTACAGAAGTCAGACTAGACATCCAAGAATTGTTGCAACTGAGACGATCAAATCCAGCTTTGTGTTGATAATTGAAGTTTTCTGGCTCACAAGTATGCTGGTGTTGGTTCTCCTTAATGCTTAGCAGTTGAGGCTCTTGGGTTGTACGGCCCGCAGAACTGCTACTAACTACTGCTCTTTAGGGAACCAAACATCGTGAGCTACTCTGCTCTAACCTAGTCGAGTGGCTATTGGCCCACACTGTGCATGGCTGGGACTCTGATTATGTACAAGCCTGCCACAGAAACTAGAAGGCTACCATTTGAGCCCCCCCCCCCTACTCTACCTACACATTCCATGCCACAGAGTGGTTTTAACATTTGATACGCTACAGTTGAGTGACGTTCCCCACGACGTATTTATGAACTGAAATTTATTTTGTTCGCAGAGCAAGTTTGAAGAAAAGCAAAGCTCGTTTATTTTATAATCCGGCGCCCGATGTTGATGTTCTCGCTGTTGTGGGTTTGGGAAAGAAAGAAGATGAATATGAAGAGCTCAATGACCTGGACACGAAAAGGGAAAACATCCGAGTCGCTGCTGGAGGTTGGTTTCATTTTTTACGATCACCATTGAATTGGATCCGTTGTTCGACAGCGGTGCTAAGGGTCAGTGAATGTTATTACAGTTTTGCTGGACTTCTCGAAACTTTTGGGTCTCTTACACATTGTGACTCTCTAGTGCGATAGAGTTAGCGCCCTGAACAAAAATTGTGCGCACAATTTGACGACAGTAAAAAGTAGAAACATTATGACAAGTTTAGAGAAAGCTTTGGTAGCCTAGGTAACTAGAAGAAGAGATAATAAGGCTAAAGCAGAGGGAACTGTGACCAAAGTTGTTGCAGTTTGAGGCCCATTTTCCAACTTCCTAGTTTTTGGGCTTCAGCCCCTCAGAGTGGGTTCTGTTATCTACTGGTTTCTTCCACGTGTTTAAAATTACTGCCTACCCTCGCATATTTGTACGTTATAGTACATGTTATGACTTTTTTGAAGTTAATACATTTTTTGGTTGGATTTGGCATGTCCGACTTTAATATTTAGTTTTTGTAAAATGTGACTCCGCCTTGTCCACTCCTGAAGAAGGTGTCCCAAGTTTGAGAGAGCAAGTACCCTCGTTATGTGGAACAGCTACACCACAGGAAAATCGGAGCAAGTATGATAAAATCGACAGCTAATCTAATTTCCCAAAAATATGGGAGCAAGTACGATCCTCTGAAGGAGGATCAACAGCTCGTCCTTATACTAAATTGGGAGCAAGTACGTAAGTAAGGGTGTTGACCTGGGCTGAGGGGAAACCCAGGTGGATGACCTTCTGTCAGTGGTTTATATCCAACGTATTTCCATAGTTTGATATAAAATATTATAAAAACATATTATTTGTTGGTTGTATACTTAAGCTAAGTTGATTACAATGATTATCTTAAAGGTAAGTTCACTACAGTACACATCTTTATTTTTTAAGTGAATATTTCGAACGCTGCGCAGCAAGACATTGTTGATTTACTATTACACTTTTAACTGAATTCGCTCAATTTGATTGGTAGCTGGGGTGAAAGCTCTGCACGAAGTTGACGTCACAGACGTTAAAATTGAAGACTTTGGCGACGCCGTATCGTCAGCTGAAGGCGCCACTCTCGCTAACTTCATATTTCAAGAGTTCAAAGATGAGAAAAAGAAAAAGAAAATCCCCAAAATCTCACCTTTCAAATCAAACGTGGAGTAAGTGATATTGTTGACTTTGGGGCAGTTTGAATAGTTTGTATTGTGTGTTTTAGGTTTCTTTCTGTTCTATTGGAAAGAATCAGATTTCAGCTCACCGAGTGATCGTATATCCCGTCTGCATTGCCTCTGTGGTTCCAGTCGACCAGAAACCGCAGTGGTAGCGGTCTGAGTGTTGACGCCAATGGATCTTCGCCGAGTCGGTAGAGTTGTTTGACGTTTTTGGTGACCCCAACTAAACTCCTCAATGTCTCCGATTGTTGGCCACGATGATACCAGCCCCCAGCCTCATTGCCGCATTCGTTGCGCCTACGATTGGCAATGTGGTCTGTACCTCAACCGTCCTCCATTCTTTCCATTTTGTGGTCCATGGATCCAAAGGCTTCCCAAGATAGCTGTGGCGGCTGGCCACCCTTTACCTACAAAAGGCGCCTCACCGCAAAGTCATCCCGACAGAGGGCGCTAGCCGCGAGCCACTGAGTGCTCCTGGAGGGGATAGCAGTTGGCCAATAAGAGAGAACGACTCCCTCCAAGAGTACGTATATAAGGGCCTGCCTGCAAGGACAAAAAAGCATTCTTTCATTCACCCCTTCTTCTGACAACAAGCCATCACCATCAGCGGAGACGACGAGTCCCTCCTCTCGCGTCTGAAGAAGAAGGAGCAACGACTCAACTGAGTCCCTCGCCGTGAGGAGCTACTGCTCAACCGAGCCCTTCAACCTACGCGTCGACGCCTGAGGAACCCATTCCTCGCCTCAAACTTTCCCAACCGGCAGAGACAGGACCTACAAACACAACAACAAAACTTTCGTCGGCCCTTTTTAAGGCCACGAGCCCTTGAAAAGGGGACCCCGACAATAGCCATAACTGCTGGACAACTCTGGACAAAGTAATGTGCCATTCAATCCTGACAGTCTGTATGTCGCTTCGAAATTGGGGCTTGATTCATAGTAAATACTTTGTTCGTATTCCCCCAGGAACACCCGAGGAGAATAACAACAGGCTCCAATCGTCTCCTACCTGAAGTCCTGGTCAGATAATTTCGTCTTTATTTTCTTTTAGTTCCAGAATAATTTATTTTACCCCCTATTTAATATTTAAACGAGAGCATTATTCCGTTATCAAGTTTTCCTGTCCTCTTAGTTCAGTTCCCTTTTTATTTAGTGCCCATGATACCACTGCGCATTTATATGAATGCAGTCCACTTTACCTTTAATTTTGTCGTTTATTTTTCTTACATCACATTTTTCAGTTTTATTTTTTTCTCTCTTTCTTTTATTAACTGGCGTCTGCCCAGCCACAGGCTACACAATTTACGCCACACTGAGAGAGCAAGGGCAGTTCTTCAAGAAGGAGGGATAATGCAGATAAGGCCACTATTCGTCACTTGCTCCTTCGAGCCAAAGGGCTAAGTTTTCTTTAAATTATGACTACATTTCTGACAGAGTCGAGTATACAATGGCTGTCTGCGGGGGAATAAGAAACAAATGAGCTTATAGTCTGTGAATGCCCAATTATGCATCCAGCCAGTTTCGACTGCCCATAAAGGGAGTCTAGGAGTGGGTTGCAACAACTACATCCCATTTCTTGAATGAAGCAGAAAGTCCCCCCCCCCCCCATCAACATTCTACAGATGATTCTCAGAGGACTCTACGTACACGATGCATCTCTTTCAAGTTGGATATGGTTTCTTTCTTCTTTGTTATAAAATGTGGTAAACGACTGGCTTCTAATGTCGCTATTTATTTTGAGCAGGAAATGGAAGGAAGGTGTAGTGCTTGGTGATAGTCAGAACCTGGCTCGTTATTTGAAGGATCTTCCGTCAAACATCCTGAATCCTTCTAAATTTGGCGAGGTACGTTTCTATCAACGCAACAGGGAAATCGATCAATCATTTATCCTAATATTAGGGGCGTAGCAACTCACAACTCTCCTCAATTAAATGCGACACGATCTGCTCTACGAGTATCTTCGTTCATCGAATTTCTGTGGATGAATTTACGAAGAATAAAATGTACTTAGTAGCTGAATGAGCATCGCTAGTTTGATCAACATAATTAGAGCCATTTTGAAAAAATTGGAAAACCGAATCATCGAATCTCATTTTCCGATGTATCATTCAATTTATATCTTCGTTGGACTGTTAGTTGCAGAAATAGTTGTGTCTCTAGAAGACTAAAGTTAACGTACCTGTTTGGTGAGTCCGTCTCCTCTGGCCGGGGATTTACTGTGGGCATGGATTTGCAGACCACCCTATACAAAAAAGACTGGGAATCCACAATTGACACACCATTCAAGTCGTTCCATTCACCTCTAGTGAGTTTCCCCAGTCACTCAGTCTTGACCTCCTTCCTCCTCCCCTCCCTTCCCTGACGCTCTACCATCCTATTTACCTTTCTCTTCATATATAAAGACCACGACCAACTGACTGACTCCAGTACTGACTTAACAGCCAGACAATGATGTCTGTACATCGAAAGCGCTTGCCCACAGTAACTCACCTGCCAGAGGAGATGGACTCACCTAAGAGGTACGTTAACTTTAGTAATTTGCCAACTGGCGGACATAACCCAATTTATTTAGAAGACACTCTGTCAGGTTGATCAAATTCAGTTTTAAATTTACTGTGGACATTTCGAAGACGTTAAAAAACACGATTTTTAGCACATTTCGGTTGTTATCTCTGTTGAGAAGGCTCTCAGAGGATATATGCCGAACAACATGTAGATATTGAATAGTTGAAGACACTATGAGGTCGATGAAGATCGTTAGAGTCGGTTTTGAGAAATTCCCGACTGGGATTGCTGATTGCATTACATTTATACGTAAGATTGTGTATGTTTATCGTGTGTCTCTGGTAAAGAGATCGTTAGTAGACGATCAGGGGTAACCCCCTCTCTCTCCACTATTTCCTTTCTTGTGGTTGGCTTAATTCTGCCAGTAGGTAAATTACTAAAGTTAGCGTACCTATTTAGTGGGTCTGTCTTCTCCAGCAGGTGAGATACTGTGGGCGAGAGCTTTCGATTTAGAAACACCATCGTCTGGCCGTTAAGTCAGTACTCTTTTTTACTCCCCCTGGCTACACGAGATAGAAAGGAAAGCTGTGTAATCGGCTGTGTGTGTCTGTGAATCCAATTAACGGGAGAGAAAACAGCTGAACTATATCAGCTCAAACTTAATATCTAGCCCACTTGTCACCATGGTACACCACAATAAGAATATGAACAAAATCCGCCTAAAATTAACTATAATTATCATAGTGATCAAAACAATAAATTTTTTTTTTCAAAAACGAATCTAACGATTTTGATTAAATTTTGTGTATCGACAGCTTTAAATGACAAGACGATACCATAACATTCTCATCCAAGGGAAAATGCCGAGAGCAGCACAATAAATTATGGAATTGTAAGCAATGGGAGAGAGTGGGCAGCCTTGTGTGCTCTTGCGCAGCCTCTCGGAGCTCTGTTAGTGGGAGGTATCGGCCACAAGTACAGGGTCTCGAGCGTGTGCCATCTATGATCCCAGGCCGGCGCAAATACGGCAAACTGTTGGACTCTCAATTTGGTGGCTAGCAGACGGCTTCCCTATTAGGGATTCACACACGTACGAGCCCTCACATCTTGGTAGAGAGGGCAGACGAAGAGCACGCGGAGGGAATCTCCCCCCCCCCCCCAACTAGGGCACTCAATAAGCACTAAAATAGTGGAGGTGGCTATTGAACGCTTCGTGGCCCGAACGAAGTTAGTTTGTGGGAAATGTGGGGTCCCACCACTGTATTGACTTACGATGGCATACTGAGGGCAGAAGTGTATACAAGTGGCGCACTGTGGGTTCAATGGCCCACCAGGCCAGCCTGCTACTCAGTTACCACCCACTTGAGTTTGAGCTCGTCTGCTGCAAGCTGCAGGAGCTCTGGGATGTGAGCTCGCATGACTCTCTCGTATTGCGTTAAGATGCTCTTTTTGATGTATGTTCGCATCACTGGTTGAGCTGCAGGCAACGGGAGAGTGCCACTGAGAACCTGCAGGCCCAAATGGGAGATGGTGCGATACTCTGGGAGGACTGCCAACAGCATATCCCTTTGCGACATATATTGCTGAGAGGGGACTATCCATTATACACATCCGCCACTCTGACGATAGGGATGAAGACAATCACAGTCTGGTACTACTTGTGTCTGGCATGTGGCGAGGCTCCCCAAGTTGGCCCTGATATGAACTACCACTTTCATCCACTGTGAAGTGATGTTTTACCAGGTTCAAATGAACTGAGCTAAAAATAAATTGAATCAGTAGCAAAAGCCATGAAAACCAGTGAATTTACCGTAGGCTTATGGAAAGTGGTGTGATGCGCCACAGCTGATATTTTCGTTCACTTTTAGGTGCAAAATTGATTTAGTTCGGAGGGCCCAGTGTAATTCGTATTTTCTCTTACGCTGAATTGCCCTTGCTAGCTACGAAGTCGTCCATTGCTCCGTTTGTGATTAAGAGCAGTTATGACAAGTCTACTGCGCACCGTTGCTCACTCCCAATTTCCTGATTTATAACTTATCTTTTGTTGTCAATAGTTTTCGTTGTGGTTGACACACTCGGATCCGACTTTTTCGGCAAATTTGTTTTTGTCGATTCTTTTGAACATTGGGTGTCGAATTGTACACATGGGACTGCTATGGCTACCTTGGTGACAGCACCTGCTCCACCGCCAATGTCAGTTATTATTATTCACTGCTTGGCGAGCAGCATTTTTTGTTGAATGACGTGAGGTGATACGACTGACAGGTGTCCTTGCTATTAACATTGATCAGCACATACGTCGACAAGGCTGTGCTCGAGCTCTCTCATCCAAATTAACCGAAAACAAAAAGGCTTCAAGCAATTGACCGACCTAGAGGTACGGGCCAACAAATTCAGTGCATTGCTATTTGAGAATCTAGAAAGTGCCTGTGGATTGCGAATTTAGGTTTCAGTTCAGGTTTTCTCAAGAGGCGTTTTGTTGCCGGTTTGAAGGAAGGACTGAATCTTGACCGACTGTGAGAAGAAGCCACCACAGCCACCTTGAAAGAGGTGATCAGTGCAGCCCTCAAGAGTCTTCCCTTCAGCGTTAACACAGTACCATCGAAGCCCAAACCAGACAAAATCGAGGCAAACGGCAGCCTCAGAATCGACAGAACAAGCAATGCCCAACAAAGGACTATAGTTTGTGCGTGATCAAGGATTTAAGATCGCAAACTCTCAGCCACTTGAACTGTATTGCACGTAATATTTGTTGAGTATACAATTTTAAGTGTATAAATTTAATCAATATCTATCCAAAATTTGCAAAATAATGGGGCTTAGCAGTAGTATGTAAAAAAAACCTTCTGGAAGTTAATAATTCCGAGTGAACTTTTTGCTTTAATTGTGGGACATTTCGTTGTAACCGTACTGATTCTGTTTTGTATGTGTGTGTGTGTATTCAGCTTTAATTATCGTACTTTAAGGGGGAGGTGTTCTGTGGGCTACCCCTCACCCCATCCATTTCCTTTTTTACCTAACGTTTGATACTAAATAAAGTAAGTTGTTCGGCAGCAGTCAAGAGTGGTTCCTTTAGCTCTTTTCCTACGATAATCATCGGATTAAACCATATGTTTTGAGTCCGATTTCTTGATGATCCGTGGAAATTCGTTCCCCATGATGGCATCCCACCTGGAACTATGTTATCATCATTAATTTAATGAGTATATTTTATCATATTAATTCTTCATGATCATGTTTTATGAACAGTTGGTGACGAAGGAATTGAGCAAAGAAGGCGTTGAAGTTACTGTTCGCGACAAAACGTGGATTGAGGGTAAACAAATGGGGGCATTTCTGGCTGTAGCTCAGGGTTCGCGAGAGGAGCCCAAGTTCCTGGAAATGAGCTACAAACATGGCGGCGATCTCCCTACCATCGTTCTAGTCGGTGAGTTATATGATTGTTGTTTTGAAAAGGTTTTAGTTTATGCTCAGTGCTTCTGAGTTAACTGTTAGGTAACTCACTGTACTGAGGTGAGTGTTTTGGTGCTACCATTTCCTGTCTGGTCTTCTATATCCCAGTGCTGTGGCTGTAACGGTGTTGGCTTCCCTCTAAAAATGCATAGTTGGCAACGTTGGCTTGAGTGTGCAATATACCTAGTAGCTCCAGACACTGTTTAAACATCCAGGATTATAGCAAGCTAGTCAGGCTACAGTGCTGGTGCAGCAACAATGATAAGCTTGAATTCGCTTCTAGAAACAATCTGGTAGCACCATCAAGCACACAACTGCATCTGGAAGCGCGTTATAATCTGGAGAGTGATCTGGTTTTGATCCGGAGAGCATGTCACTTACAAGATGGGAATAAAGGGCATTGTTGGTCTTGGAGATGGAATAGGAAGCTCAATACGAAGTGAAGCGATACCTACATACTATCAGTCAACTCTACGCATTTCATTTGGGCATTGCTCAGTGAGCCCCTTTGTTAGGTAGAATAGATACTTTTCGTGAACAGGAGGAGTGTCACTGAATGACAAGAGTTGGTGAATCGTCCATGATATCACTGACATGAGGTTTCCTGTTCAAACTGCAGTCCAGCCTAGCGCTACCACCCAAGTACAATACTGAGTTAGCAAACCCAGAACATGAGCTACCTTAGCATCTCATTAACGTGTTTACATGCAAGGCCATTGCCTGGTCTATACTCATAAAATATGCATGAACTCCTCTTGAAGCGTTGCTTGCGCCTGCTCCTATGATGTGTACCAATTGCCACGTTCTGGCAGGAAAGTCATGAGTGTAGAGGTAGTCAAGTGCGAGTCCCACAATGCTCCCTCAGTGGACACCTACTCGAATATGCGCATTTTTATACTTCACAGTACAAATTCAGTTGAGCAGACTAGGTTTTAGAGTTCAGTAGTGTGTCTCAGGTATGTCATTTAATTTTTTGTTAATTACGCTACTTCGTTTGTACAGGAAAAGGCGTAACATTTGACACCGGCGGCATCAGTATTAAACCTTCAGGAGGGATGGACCGCATGAGAGCTGACATGGGAGGAGCTGCTATGGTGGTGGCCACGATGAAGGCTCTTGCCACATTAAAGTGCCGTTTGAACGTTGTGGGTATGACTGACTATTCTTCTTATTTGTATTCAATAGTTTACATAAGTATATACACTTTATTCGGGAAACTCAATATTGAGAGAGATTTAACCCAAGTTTGCATATACACTTCGTGTACAATATGTATGCATCAAAATAAAGAAAAAGGCAGTGTAGAGAATAAGAAATCACTGTTGATTTAATTACCTCCTGCAGTTGTTGGTATTAAACAATAACTGGGGCCATCCCTGGAGTGATTACCATCAATTAGGCAAATTAATGTGGGAAAGGCGGCAACATTGGTCCATCTACCCACACGAGCTGCTGTTATCAAAATGGCAGAGGCAAGAGAGAAGATATGGATAGAGGTAAGGCAAATCTTTTAAGAAAGTTGAATAAAAGCAGTTAAAATATCTTTTTTTAGCGCCCTCCAAATTACCGCTACGTCTAAAACGGTATCTTGTGTATCTCCACTGTCTTGCAACCTATACGTTTGTACGCGAGAGAATTCTGGGGAGTAACCATAGAGTCCGAATCTTCCAAAACAATATTCTCGGAATTATCACCTTTGTTCGAATTATCACCAGTCAAAGACTGCATTGCTACATGGAGGAATGATCTCCTACTTCATCACTCTACTATACGATTTAGGCACAAACCCATCACAATGCAGACCTAGACGCCGACTCAAGTGGAAATGGCCCACGGATTTCTTTGAATATTTGTTGACATCACCCCTACATCGAGAAAACTTGGGGATTTATTTGTGGGTACATCCCTAATTCACGTTCCACGTTAATGTTTGATGTTTTCAAAACTAACCACAACTAAAATGTATTTTTTAAAGAACAATATGGTGTCAATATAATAGGAATAATTTTGAGAAACCAGCAGAACCAAATCAGCTCAAGTTTTATATCAACGTGGCATGAGGGCGTGGGCGTAATCGGTGCAAGACTAACTGTAGTTGTCATGGTGATCAAAACCCCATAAACGCCTTTTAATAGTTCAATTAAATTTTGTGTGCCTGTAGCTCAAAATGACAACAGTAATACACACTTTTCATCCGTGGGAAAATGATGAATGAAGCACATTAGACTTGCAAAACGTTCGATGAAAATAAGTTTTTCTGCAGTTTTTTCTGTAAATGTCGCTTATATGGCACTAGCGTTCACCCCATGAAATTCTAGGATTCATACCATCGTCGTTTCTTTTACTCCCCCCCCCCATCGTTCCAGAATTATAAACAGGAACATTCCCCAAAAAATCATGTTTGCAATCTCAGTAATAGCCCCTTATTGAACGTCAGGGCAATCAAATCAATCCCGGAACCTTAAGAACTACTGCTTCTTATATTTAAATTGAGCTAAGCTGTACCTGGTTCATATAACTTGATTGCAATACAGATTTGATTTGTTGCCAGTGTATTGGAACTGCTGAGTTTGTGTGGGGCTGGGAAACGTTGTGTGGTTGCTCCAGATGTTAATTTTCCTATCTCCCTTTTACCTGGTTCCTAGACGAGTAATTCGATTTAACGAATTGGTTTCACTTCTTTCGCTCATTCGCCGTCAATTTGTTTCAGGTCTTTGCCCACTCACTGAGAACATGCCTGGTGGCTCAGCGATTAAACCCGGGGATGTCGTGAGGGCTTCGAACGGAAAAAGTATCCTCATTGACAACACGGATGCCGAAGGGCGGTTGATATTGGCTGATGCTTTGTGCTACGCCGCTTCCTTTAATCCTTGTTTCACTCTCGATGCTGCCACTCTTACAGGTACTACATTGTATTGGTTCCACAGTTTAACTTCAGAGTTGACAGTATATATCAGAATCAAACAGTTATTCCTCATCCTTCTCCAAGGAAATCCTCTAAATCGTCAGAAATTGCTGAGTCAAGTTTTATTCATAAGCTTTGGTTATAAGGAAATATAAAAAGATATTTCCTTTCGTTCTTTCTTTCGTGTTATGTCCCATCTAATTAAGTTATGAATATACAGAGATGAAATTGAAAGAAAGATGTGAACCTGCAAAAACAAAACAGATAACTTCGGAGGGCTGTTGACAAAACCGCCTTTTAATCAAATTTCCCTCCCAGCCAATTGGCCGAACTGAACTTGAACGTCCTAACAACTGCTTGGTCTAAGGCGTACCTCGATATCGAAAAAATTGTCAATAGCTTTGAACAAAGTGGAAGAGGACACAAACTCTTTGTAGGAAGCGAAGAGCTGTGAACCAGGACTAAGCAATAAACAGCGTCTTCCCAGGTTCCACAAAGCTCACTTAGGCATGAACGCGGTTTGATGCATGATAATCCCAAGTTATCAACATGAGGCTAACACATACTGATCTTATTGGCTTTATGACCAATGACCTTACTGATGCTTGTCCTTCTAATGTAAAATATGTATCTTAGCTAAAGTGTATCTTAATAAAGTGTTGCCAGAAAAGTGTATAATTAACTCTCTGCTCTGCTGTGTAATCTCAATGTTGCCCTTTTAACGAAACTGAGAACCTGAGTAGCCTCGAGCAACTGCTAATACTGAAGAAATGTCAGCGTTTCAAGCATTTCTGGTTTATGCATACACTGTCAGTCAGTTTGAACGTATGATTTAAGCTCGTCTTTGAAAGTAAATTACAAAATTGGAAGGAAATAGTGAAGCTTTCGCGCATTATGGATCTTTCACTCATCCAACTAGGTGAATGCTGTACAGTACAGCATCATCAAGTTTGACCAGATATTTGCGTTTTGAAGTCTCCTGAGGCAGAATACCAAAATATCAACCAACTAAAAACAATGTCACCTTGTTCTCCATTATTGTTCATAAAACGATCTGCTGAAGTGAAAAGCGCCCCCAAATGAAAATCTCGACTTTTCGTATTGTTTTTGAATCCCGATCAACTCACTCAACCTTCCCCTAAGGAAGTAAGAATGAATGGTCGATGTGAGTGGGACCTCCCACCGCTCATAGTCTTCCTATAATTTGAACTAAATCACCCGCGAAACCCGTTTCAATAATAAAACGGAGAAATGTCTATTTCTACTACATTTGAGTTACAATGTTAGTGAAAATCAATCTAATACTTACATTTTTCCCACTTCAATTTCCCTGTCAATTTGTATAAATTGAATCGACGTACATTAGTTTAAGTGACGAGATCGATGGATCTATGGTTGGACTCAGGTGTGTACAAAGTTTTTACAAAATTATTGGAGGCTTGTTTTAAAGTAAGTAACTGAAATTAATCTGTTAACAGATTCATTTCAGTTACAGAGACGCGTCCCATTTTAAACGATTTTCTTTCCCATCTTAGGAGCGATGGCAGTGGCGCTAGGACCAGCAGCAACAGGCTGTTTCACCAATTCAACGAAGAGATTCAAACAAATTCAGAAAGCTGGAACACAAACTGGCGACCGAATTTGGAGGATGCCACTTTACGAAGCTTACACTAACCGAGTTACAAGTATGTGCATTTTTTGGTTTATTATTCTTTCAAAACCAAGAAACCGGAAACCTATGTTTTCGGTCAGGATGTTTGTTTACGCGCTAAGATGTGACACTACATTTTACTGCAGAGCAGGCCATGTGCTCCTTTAACGTGATTTAAAAAGTTCATCCTTTCGCAAAAAAAAAAATCCGTTTGGTTTCTAGTTGTGCCCAGCAATCCGACCAGACGTAAACCACGGTTGTTGTGGGCAAAAAAGATTTTAAATATCTGGTGCGTTGCAACACACAACTTTCCTTAGCTCTACGTCAATTCACTTTGTACATGGCTAATTCTATTCACTCAGTTTATTTGAACGTGGCCAAACAACACTACACAGCAGCAGGAAGCGGTAGCGCTTACAGTTCCAGATTTTATTGTGCTGCTCGTACTCATTGCAGGACCAATATTGAGCAATCGGTACACAGATAATTAATGAGGCTGTAAACATAAATTTCTTGAAGAAGTTGTTTGAGGTTTTGAAAAGTAATTACTTTTGCAGAGTTATTGGGTAAAAATGTTTAGAACTGGTAGTAATCGAAACGGCAGTAGTTGAAATTCACGAATTTTTTGAGTGACCCCCATGTGTCTCATGAGCGTTTTTAAACACTCACCCTTTAGGTATTGGATTGGACTACAATACCAATTTTTTATTTTACATTCTACAAGAATTCCAGCGGAGTAAATAAGGAAAAAAAAAACTACGCTAAAAACGCTTTTGGTCGAAAATATTGATAATTTATTGTGCTGCTCTCGTCATTTTTCCACGAATGGGAATTTTATGGTATCATTGCCTTATTGAGAGCTATCAATATAAAAAATTTAATTAAAATCGTTATAGCCGTTTTTGAGAAAAAAATTTGGTGTTTCGATCACTATGATAACTAAAGTTAACATTCGGTGGATTTTGCCCACACCCTTATTTTTGCGTCCCATGGTAACCTGTTGGCTAGACATCAAGTTTCAGGTGATTTGGTACGGTGGTTTTTTCTAAAAACCGCGCTAAAATCGATTTCGTCGAAAGTTTTGGTAATTTATTGTGCTGCTCTCGTCATTTTCCCACAAATGGGAATTTTATGGTATAGTTGCCATATTGGGAGCTACCAATATGAAAAATTTAATCGTTACAGCTGTTTTTGAGAAAAAAAATATTTGGTGTTTTGATCACTATGATAACTATAGTTAGCTTTCGGTGGATTTTGTTCATACCCTTATTTTGGCGTCCCATGGTAACCCGCGGGCGAGATATGAAGTTTGAGCTGATTTGGTACGGTGGTTTTCTCTAAAAATCGTTCACAGACACACATACACACAGACCATTACCCCAAATAGTGTTTTTCGGACTCAGGGGGGTCTGAAACGTAAAGATCTGAAGAAAACTCACAATTTTTTTTTCAGCCGATTACATAACTTTCCTTTCTACTTTGTAGAGCTAAGGGAAGTAAAAATTGACTAAAAACGGAATATTGGCAGTTTTATTGCAAACTGGAATTTACACTCGATCTCAAATATTACTGCGTCTAGGTAGAAAACAGTGATGCCACAGTAAATATAGTGAACTAAATTCTACTAATTTAAGGAACTCATGGGTCAATACAACGAAAGTTATCGTTTCCCCCCAGCCTGCGCTCATTTCAGACGTTGTCTCTCGTCTTACCCCAATCAAAAGTAAGTTTGGCTCGTCAGGTTGTGCCAGTTATGCAGCGTCGTCTAGAAAATGTCAAATTTCGTTGTTTCGATGTGTCAGGTCGAGTTTCGTGTTGTTTAGTAGTATTTTTCTATGCTAAACTGAATGAGAGGGGTATCGAAGGCGCTAGACAAGAGAATAATAAAACACTGTGTAATAATTTGAAGCGTTTTCATTTAAGTTGTTACTTTAGAAGGCTTGCTAAGAGATCATTCCGCCCTCTGTATTTCTGTATCACTACAAAATAAACAGTTCGCCACAGAAGGGAGATAAACCCAACTACTAGTGTGAATGTGGGAAATTTCTGAGTAGCATTGATTCACTCATTTCTTACGGTTACATTTTGTTCACAGGTTTCCCAGCGTATGACGTTCACAATGTTGGCAAAGCTTCAAAAAGTGGTGGTGGAGCTTGTACTGCGGCAGCCTTCCTGAAAGTGTGTTTAATTTTCGTTTTGCTTTGTTCAATATGTTCAGTATTTGGCAAATGGGAGGATAGGTGCAGGGCTGCCCATTGGCAGGGGATGCCCGGCCTTAGACAGTCAAAACTTTTCATCCGACTCTCCAGAGGGAGGGCCAAAGAGGTGCTCGCACTGGGGAGGAAGGATATGAGGATCATATGTAACCGGTGTACAGGTAACTGTCAGCTAAGGTACCACCTTGCTAATATTGGCAAGTGTAAGGTACAAGTATGCAGGTTCTGGGAAGCGGGGCTAGAGACAGCAGCACATGTATTGAGGCTCATGGACGCCCTTACAATAGGCCTGTTTGTGGCGCAGTGAGGGCCACAAAAAAAAAGTTCAGTATTTTATTGTTGAAGTTTATTTCGAAGAAAATAAGGAAAGTACTCAAGTTGAAGTTTGTGAGGGAACTTCTGGTTGAGATTGCTGCCAACGAAATCCTTGTTATTGAGTTTGTCCCTTCATCTTGTAACAAAATAAGATTATTGGTTTAAAATAAAGTTAATTGCTGTTCGTTCTTTCATCTACAGGAATTTGCCCCTCCTGGCGATTGGATGCATTTGGACATTGCAGGAGTTATGGAAGTTGAACCACACCATGGAATGCCTTATCTTAGTGGGTCAGTGATGAGTGGAAGACCAACGCGAACTGTGGTTGAGTTTTTGAGAAAATTTCAGTCGTAATTGAAAGCCAGATTTGTAATTGTAGTTGTAACGATTAGCTTAATGACGAGACTCGTATGTGATATGTTCCGTTAGATTTGAGACATGTGGCTGTCAAATTGAAGAAATATACTGTTTTCTTACAAAGGTGTAAACTTTCTTTGCTCCTATTTCGTTGAGGCATTTGGTCTTATTCAGTTATGTCAGCTGGAGGAGTACCGTTGTGTGTTATTACGAAACAAATACTTCTTGTCCCGAGGGAAAAATATCTGTTTCTTGATGGATCTTGAATGATCCATGACTATTAATCGCAGACACTTGAATCGCAACTAACCCAATAATTAAAATTGATATACATCATTGAACAGTTCATTTCAAGCAAAATATGTAAAACAGACCTTTTTTTCTTCAACTCTTTGATCAAAAGAACCATGTTCTATAGCACCCAGAATTCTGATTGGTCCGCTTCAAAACAGTCCAACTTGGCTAACCTAATTCATAACGCGTGTGACAATTCAATTTTGTACTTATTAATCTCATGTCGAACTCAACTCATTGCGTTTCTTATGGGTTTTTGGTAACAAACCATCAATTTTCGGAAGTTGGGTTGTAAAAGTGTAGTTGTAAAGTAAGAAAAAAATAATTACAAACGAACAATTATTCTAGGAGACAGCTCCAAAACTGAGTAGCATTTACGCAATAATCCTGCGTGAGAGAAAATTCTCCAATTGATTTTTAGGTTCCTACTAATATTACTCCTGCCTGATGCATTGTAGCCCTGAGCATACATAACCAATTGAGAGAAGGTGTTTAATTCTTGTGTCTGGATGTCAACAACCATATAATACCGCAGTCAAGAAACGCCACGTTAAAAAATTAAAATAAAATAAAGAAAATTAATAACGAACCAATATAATCTTAAGTTGTTACGTTTATACGTATTTGTCATCAGTTTGGATAATGGTTTCCAGCCAAAAACTGAATGAGTTTGAGCACCATATACGCGGTTTCCTTCTTATTCTCTATTTAATGGTAAAACTTTTTTGATACCAGTGAAGTTGTCAGAGAGAAAAATTAAGAGAGAAATAATGACACGAACTCTCGGGTCCAGGATTCGCTGACGCTGTGAAAGTTCCAGCGCGTAGGGAAATAAAATGGGCGCGTCGCCTACTACAATGTGAAAGGAAAGACTTTCCTTGTAGCCCCCTCGTTTCTCGAATCAAAGATCGGATTTTCCGGGGATTCGCTCAACTCTCATAAATTCGTTAAAAGAGTCCGCTCCTGGAGCAGCGGTTAAAAGACGAGGGGGGAGATGTGCTGACTGACTCCAATTAAAGGCACCGGACGATCGTGGTCAAGTGGTTAAGACATTCGTTCATAATTCTCGAAGGAAGTTGAGGATTGTGGATCAGAGCTCCGGCGCGATTGCCGTAATTTTTGCCCGAGTCATCAGTTCTACAAAAGCATCTCCAAAATACCTCAGTACACATGTAGGGGAGTTGGGACAAGGTCCCTCTGTGGCTTTAGCAACTGGCATTATGTATCATGTATCTGAAAAAAAAATTTTAAATTTTGGAAAAAGGGAATGAAAGGAAGCATGAAGAAAGAAGACACAAAGGCACTCATAGCAGCAAATACATTGTGACATGGTAGCATCTTAATCAGCTCAGTATACACACAGTGTTAACTGCGCATTACGCGCAACAGCTATGCGCAAAAAAGAAGATATCCTTTGCCATGCCTGTGTGTTTGACCTTCTAGATATTTACCTTCCACGTTCAGTGCATATTTATTAAGCAAACGATTTTGTGGCAGTTTCGCTTATTGAACAAGCCATCTTCGTGCGAATCAAAAGTTGGTGGTTTGTGGACTACTGCTCGACGAGTACGTTCGATTACATTAGTATGTACAACGATAATTTATTGTTTCGTTTCTAACAGTCGAAATATACACAATCAACGTGCAGGGTTGATCAACAAAAAATTTGGGTTAGCGGAACGCAAGGAATGAGATAGTATGCTGAAAATTAATCTGTTGCGAACTTATTTCCATTTATCAATAATTAAAATTTTCATTTGGCAAGGCAAAAGAAGGATATAAGCAGCAAAATGACTACAATGTCTTCATTACCGAAACGTTGCAGTGGTAACTTATTTGGGGGTGTGTGTAGTTGTGTTGTGGCGCTCAGTGGTAGAAACGGAAATTTGATGAGGGAATTTCAAAGTCGGTCCTTCAAACAAGCGGTTTATTTTAGCTCGTACTCGCCTTGTGAATGACTGGTTGGGGATCACATATATCTCGTACGATTTTATTCTTCGTACTTGTGGTTTCATTCAAAATCTCAACTCGTCGACAATCCCTCTAAACAATACTGTTTATTACTCAAGCTGTGTTTTCTTGCAAGTCGATGCGGAGGATTGAGCATTAAGTCAGGAACAGGTTTAAAATGGTGAGACATGTAGAATGTAAAATAGTGTTAAGTGTCCAAAGAATTAGCGTTCTGCGTTCCTTTGACAAACACGGCTCCCTGGACCCCTGCAAGCTATTTACTTCATCTTTATTTACCTTCGGCCGTGTAAAATTCATTATTACATTAGTGCTTTAGTCCCCTCGAATCTGCTTTACGAATGGAATTTAAAAACAAACCGGGTTGATTATTATTACGCACGCTTTGTAATTTGTTTCCAATATGAATCGAATGTCACGTCATTTTGTGACGTTTTTGGGATAAATTGCAGTCACCATATCAATAAATGATCGTTTAATGAAGATGATTACTTTCTTTCATCCTCAATAACACCCAACAAGTTTAATAGCGCGCAGGAAAATGGCGGGGAAATTAAAATTGAACAGAGCATACGTACTGAAAGTGGTAGTACGGTAGTGTGAAGCGCGTAAAAAGGTTCTCATTCACAAATAAATGAACTGCAGAATTGTGGGTCGGAATTCTCGTGTTTTGTTACCTTAGGCATCTAAGATTAGTCATAGTCATATATAAACTGAGTAAAAACTGAATTAGTTCAGTTCGTCAGTTCGCTTCTTGTCCTCCTACTCGACAAGAAGTCTTGTTAGTCTTTCGATATATCGGCTTAACTTTTCAATGAAACTAAAATTTGTTACCGTTTTTCTGGTTCCAGGATATGAATGATGTTACGGAAGTGAAAGAAGAGGTTGAGTGGGCTATGTCACCCTCTCACGATGTGCGTTCTTTTTATCCGCGAGACCACAGGTGAGTGTTGAAGGATGCGTGTAACTAGCTCATAAGCTCCTGGTCGTTAAAGGGTTCCGATCCTCTCCTCTTCACTGTGATGCGCCTCTGACAAGCACATGGTCAGAGTTGGTGATAAACTGAATTACCATCAGAGTCTCACCTGCAAAGCTCCCTACAACATGCAAAGCTCCCTACAACAAGACATTTGTTTAAGTATTTTTTATTTTATATTGACACTAATTAATCAGTTAAAGTATAATTTCTACTTACAGTTCTCAATTAGACATTTCTGATCGGTATGTCTAGTCGTAAGTCGGTGGACTTAACGAAGGCGAAATTCATTGCGCCATTGTGACAAAGTATTGCGTTCCACCGCATTGAATAGCCGAATTTTGTGGTGAATATTTGGCTGGTTTGAAAATTCCGAGCGGCAAGGAAGGAGCGATAGCAATATTGAGACTGAGCCTGTCGAAGTAACGATGAAAGCCGTGAAGTTGCTCAATTCAAGTTGCTTCTTGTGGAGTACACTAAAAAAGGGGGCAATCGGGCGCAGCTGCCGAGCACGTAAATAGACGGTCGAAATCGGATAAAGATTAAACTAAACTACCTTGAACAGGGTGGTGAGCCTGCAAGTAGTGTAAATAAATATCTTCTGTAGTGTGTCTGTCACACCTGTTCTTTTCGCGGCTATGAATAATTTTGTGAATTTTCTCAGAGTGGTGATTGACAACTGTGACGAAAGAGGGGAAGCCATTGCTGAGTGGTATTTGACTGACGTCTTTGAAGCAACAAAGTTCATAGTCGAAACATTACCCAAGGGTTCTGTTCTTACCGAAGAGCTTATTACAAATTTAGAGGAGGTCATAATCGACAACGTTAGCAGAGTAAGTTGAGTTTTGAATAGTGTCCAGTATAATATTGGGCCTCATTTTCATGAGATTCACAGCAAATCTGGCCAATCTTCTTCTTTGATGGTGCACCAACGTCAATGGCATACAGAGGGACGCATCAATAAATGTTTAGCAGTAACAATACAAAACAAAACAATACAAAATCCCTGAAATCAAACGGCTGTCATTTTTTACTAACTTTTTTCTGTATTTTCCCTGTAATTCTTGATTAGCTAACAAACCTTTTTCAAAAATCATGATGACAGCCTCATAAATTACCTATGCATTGGTTAGTCACTATACGTTGTGATTTAAGTAAGGGCAACCCTATAAATTCTGGGATGTACGCTCTAATTACTAAGGGTTGTATCTAGTAGGATTAGTGGTGCGTACTACTTCGGGCCAGTTAGTTCATCTAGGCAGTTATTCACTTTTCAGGTGCCCCTGTGGCACTTCATTTTCTGTCCGTTTTAGGCGATGCTGGTCAATTGCACGTGACTAGTCAAACTGATTGGTGGCAGCGTGGGAAATACGCCCAGGCCAGCTAGGCAGAAACGATAATTTTCGCTACAGTGTCCTGCGATTTCTTTCGAAGAGTAGAATTCACCTCACTATATTTACTGCAATTTCACTGTTTTCCATCTAGACACTGTCCTATACCTCTGGTACCCATCCTCTTCGACTCAGCTTCGAAACATACATAGGAAACGACAACAAAACATTTCGTTTTTTGCTAATTTTTAAAATTACTTTTTGCCCATTCGTCTGATCAAATTGCCGAGTTGGCCGGAATAATAGAATATGTCGCGGGTTAGGGTCAGATGGTGGTGGGTCTGGGTCTGATGGGTTATTATCAGTGTATGAAAACTGACTGAAAGAACTTATTGCGTGAACATAGCTTTTCTTTTCGTGATCATCTTTATGAGGTCCCGTGCTTCTAGATGATGCAGAGAGTGTCCAGCGTCATTATCTCATCCTTTGAAGAAGAGTTTGGAAAGCGCTCTGAATTATTGACAGGGCTCAAGACTGTGCTTGATAAAACCAGCGATTATTTGCACCCAATGAAACAGGCAGAAGATGGTAGAGATGAAACCTGTGAAATAAAGAAGGAGAATCCCCAAGACGAAGCATCCGAGCAGGCATGTGAAGAATTGAAGCCATCAGTCAAACGAAAGCACGCCAAAAGAGCCGGTTCGTAAATATTTGGTTTATTTAAAATCAATTTACCTGATGAGTGACTCATCACCTCTGTTTGATAGTGTACTAGGAGTGGGTAATTTCAGGTTCAAAGACTGAAGACATCATCAAAATGGTAAATAAGCCTCGAGATGAAAATGAGCATGAAGAGATAGTCAATCGTACGTTGAGCATAGGATTCTGATTTAATATGTGTATAACGTGAGAGGAATTTTGAGGTTTGAAATCCGTTCCCTAGAAAAATGTAAGTGGGATCGTGTGCTAAAATACAAATGAAGTGGACGAAGTATAAGCGAATGAACACAAACTTACCTCAAGGTAAAACCAAAAGCTGGATGATGGGAATGTTGGGGGGGGGGGGACAAAAAAACCGACTACATAACTTTCTTCTTCTTTTCTCTAAAATAGAGAACATTAGGGGACCTGCCTTCTTTGCATTGCACTAATTCCATTTAATGATAGCAAAGACAGTTCAGTTCGTAAGCACAAGAACATCGCCACAAGGCTGAATTTAGTTAATAAACATCACCGAAACCTTCGTTAGGAGAGTGTCTGATCCCTTGTAGGAGCGTGTAGACGAGGGCCCCTTCAGTTGGTCCATTGGACCGTGAATGGCTAGGTTAATGTGTTTAGCAGATCACAGTGCAATCCTGCCTTCTTTTTAATTCCTCTAGGGGTTCCCCGAGCAAGGCTACTCTGCAACAACTATGTTTGACAATTTTCTTGCTAACTTTATTCTGCCATGTTCATATTACTGGGTCTTGTTTTGCAGGATCACAGGCCAAAAAGAAGAAGCATCATCTCCCTCTACTCTCCTGCGCAAGTTGTAGTTTTAAAACTAATCATAAGGGACAGTTGGTTGTTCATATGAGAAAACATGCGATCAGCAAGAGTCTAAGCTGTCCATTGTGTAAATATTCGGGCAAAACACCAGCTTTGTTGAAAAAACACTCAATAACTCACAAGTTCTCTAAACCGTACACTTGTTCCTTCTGTTCGTTTCGAAGTGCGAGCATCAGCGACTTGTATGGCCACCAAAAAACTCATGAAAACGACGAACTCTTCAAATGCCCTCATTGCGATCTCAAATTTGAAAGAAAAATCAGCCTTGTTACTCATATAAGTGCTGGGCACTGGAAGCAGGGTCGTCAGCAACGAGTGGATACATCCTTAAAAGATGTGTATGTGTGCATTGAATGTTCTTACGTTTCCGCTTCTCACTTCAAACTCAGAGAGCATCTGAAAAGTCACTATTGTAAGAAAGAGGTGGAAAGCACTGGTAAACAAGCAGATAACTCAAGACGACCAGATGTGAATCAAGCGAAATGCATAAAATCCAACAATCAAATTGTCAACAGCCAACAAACTGTAGAGGGAGATCCAACAAAAACTGGCGCAGTGAGCCTTCACAAAACTTCGACAATAACGGGCAGGGCATCTCACCAACTGAAGGAAGTTTCCTGCAACTTGGCCCTTTTAAAGTGTGACAAGTGTGACTATATGACAGATAAGGCATCTTGCTTCGATAACCACAAAATCGTTCACATGGATGAACCCTGGCTAAAATGTTCATTTTGTGAAAAAGTTTATCAATCTAGAAGTAAATTTAAGGACCACGTGCGATTCGAGCATATCCACAGATAGTTTATTTTGATTTAACACTGCACAAATGTAGCAAGTGATGAGCTGAAGGAAGGTAGCGATACAAACAACGGTTGTCGTTATTTGCCCTTCCTGTTCATGTGCCACATCACCTCCCACTGTTTACTGGTTGTGTGTTAGGTCATGGCCATATCTCCACGCAAATCTCCCAGTATCGCCGCTGCTGATTCAACGAGACCAACTGCGTGCATATTTACTGTCTAGATTACCAGAGAAGAGGGAAGTCACTTTTTTTAGGGGCATGCCCCTAGGGCGATAGTGGATGTAATACGGGTGTATGATTTCAATGTTATCGTTTTCCCCAGTTTCCTTTAATTTAATTCATTAATTATTTTACGTTCACATTTTCGGCCAGAGTTGTTTACAAAGTTTTATTTTTTCTCAATATATCAACTTTATCACTACCTACACAAATTGACGGAATTGTCAACCTTGTTTTATTGAGTTCTCTAAATTCTAAGCCACCCTCCACTAGCGCTGGTGAAATGGATTGATTGTAGTATACTGAGATCGCTTCATTGTAATGGCATGTGATGCAGATAATGGTTCATTTGTAAGTTGCAATGGCTTCTGTGAGCCAAAAAGCGTCGGTTTAATTTGTACAAAAATATTGACTGTTCACTCTCCATTGCGCACAGAACCACCAGATCTAATAGTTTTTATCAGCCTCGTATGTCACTGTGAAGCAAATTATTGAGTATCTTCGAGTTAGACCTTGACCTGGCTCTAGTAACTCTTCGATTAATTAAGCGTTACAGCAGGATTGCAGTCTTTTAATTTTCATTTTTGTAGCGGTCTAGTTCACTATACTAGAAGACTAGCTAGGGATTCAGAGACGAACTTGACCAAATACAATATGAAACTTCTGGTCTGGTGAATTCGCCAACAACCAGTTATCGTGTTAGTTGACCATTATTTTTCGTATTACTAGCGTTGCAGTAATATTTATCCTGAATCCTGTGAGAAAACTTCGTGTTTTACTATATGACAAAATTTCCAAGCACGTAGCTCAACTAATTAGCTAGAATCAGCTGCAGGAAATAAGAATTGATATTATTTGGGTGTAGACAGATGACCCGAATGATCAGTATACATGCGGCATACTTCTTGTTTCAAGAATGGTGTTGCGGCCCATAGGAACAATGCTACTTCGTTTGCTTGGAGTTCGACTCAAAAAGATCTCTCAGGCTCTATGCCCAACCTGAGTAGTCTAGCAAGTAGCGGCAATTATTAGTTTCGTTTGCATTTTGATTTAGAAGTCGCCGTTCAGTTTATCATTATACAGTACGATTCGGAGGCTGTATTCAGATTTAGAAATATAGCGTCGACAACTGCTGTGCACTAACTTCCTGGCTGGGGACACTCCTAGAACGTTCGCAATGCTGAGTACTGCTTGAACTCTTCCGAAAACAGCGTATTTGCCTTTTTATAGTACACCATCGTTATTGTTATTAGTGTTGATTTTGTTTAAACCGCCAGGAGTCAGCGGGTCCTTGTTTTCTTACACCAGCGCGTAGAAAATTCGCCAATTAGTGCATTGTACGAAAGTGAAACCCTGACATTAAGTGGTTCGTGCGTTACAAATTTGGCATTGGTTTTATTGAATTCTAGGTAGAAAATTAGACATCACGATGCGTTTTTCAAAAGTGGTGTTATTATTTTCTCCATTTCGTGAATTTTATTAACTCTGCAAGGATCAATTGAATCCCAGTTCGGAAAATTGACAGAGAACCCTCATCATGGCATTTGAAAATGATGTAAATAAACAGACTAAAAGTGAAATCTGCAATAACCTCACGAGAATGGTTCAAGCTATCGATGAGTGATGTCATCCTCTTCCCTATTAGTGCTTCCCATTATTGTATTTTTATGGTTAATGCATTTAGCCTAAGAGAATTTACATTTACACCTAACTATTCTTGTATGAATTATGATTCCTTCGTCAAGAAATACTGTGAAACGGATTTTTGTGACATTTTTTCCGGAAATTCATACTTATACATTTTTGAGACGATTGCAACAGCATTATTTTGTACTAATATTTGCTGAAATCGATAAGGTTTGTGACTTCATTGTGGTTGCTTACGCGAATTATCTTCTGTGCCCATGTCGTTGCTTTTATTCGCTATTTTAACCCTATTTCAGTGAGCTATGGGCCCACCTTAAAATTGATGTTAATTTGCACAGTAAGTATTGCTCATGATAGTGGTGGTTCGACAGTCAATGCATTTCCTTGAATCGTTTTCATTGACGCCCTGCTTCCATTTTTAGTTATTGTATTATCGTAAATGTTGCTAATCTTTTTGACTTACTCAACTTAACATTGATGACTATCTCTGTAAACGTTAACTCTCGTTAACGTCGCAGCAGTGAACGAGGATGTGAACTAGTGAATTCGAACGTTCCATTTCAATGGAAGTACTTAAAGCTTAAACTGGATTTAATGTCACTGTGATTGCTATAACAGCTACGTAGTAACCCTCAGTGAAATAATGCGCGACTAGAATGCAGTTTCTTTCACGCCGCAGCTATTAGTTCCCATCACTTCGGTATGAATTCGTTCTCTTACTTCACATTTGCGCTTCTCCAGTCTTTTCATCGAAGAACTGATTCTCGGTTCGCACGTAAGTAAAGTATTGTAATTTCGAACTATTTACTGTATTATAAAATTAGAATTACAAGCGCATTGTAGAGCTGCTGTAGGCATACAACCGATGCTGACTGAATTTGTGGTATACGTGAATTGGGCCTCTGAATTTGAAGTTTATTCTGCTACTTAACCTGTACTAAAATAGACGATAAAACTACTAAAATAATGAAATATCATTGTTAATGAAAATAGAGTAAACTCACGTAAACACTTCACAATTAGTAGCTGAGCATATCGAGTTCCCAGTATACTCGATGATACTCCTACGTGTGATAATTGCATCTTACGTTTTCTTTTGCATTTTTGTTCCTTTGGTGTGATTATTAGCAAGGGATTGGCTCCAGAAAGTTGATCTTAACCTCAACCCCCTAATGACCGCAGTTTTACTTTTAGCTACCCAAAAGGGCAAGGAGTTCGTAGTGCTGAAAGAAGTAATTTCGGCGAGCGGTCCGTGTGTTTGTAGCCAACTTTTGTGAGAGAACTGCTGAGCTGAATGAATGCGTTCTTGTTTTATTTTGTTCTTTATTTTTGCAAGACGCGCGAATATTAAGGTTCCTAAATGGGAAGGAGGGCGGTGAGAGGTGGTACCGAAGCGTGTCAGAGATCTTTGAATTTTTCTCAAAAATAGCTTTAAAGCTCTTGACAAAACTTACGGGGAACTTCCAGATAATCTATATATTTTTCACCGCATAAGCGTTTCCTGTGTATGTTGTGTACATTCGCATTTAGAAAAGTTAGGGAAAGTTGTGTGGTGCGTCGTACGTGATTTGTTTGTGGAACTTGGCAAAGACTGTACATACATGACCCAAGCCTAATTGCCTCTTGTCAACAAGGAACGCAAGGGCCTGACTTAACTCTGACCTGGTGACACTTGTCCTTGTCAATAATAGGTTCCTCTTGATAGCGAAGATTCCTTAGTGCATGATAGAGATAATTTATGGCCTCAACATCCTCTAGACAACAATTAATAATGAAAATAAAAAAGGGATTTGTTTCATCGTACCTTTTTGAAAGAGGAATTGGAATTACGTCAACCCTCCTATTCATCTCGAGCGACCGCATATCAACGTTTTTAGGTGTTGATAATTTGGATGTCGACGTCTCTCTTCCTCTTTCATTGTCAGGTTTTTGGTGGAAATAGGGGGGGAGGGGGAGGGGGAGTTGTGAGTAAAAAGTTTCGGTGGCCTTTCAGCGATACATAACTCATTCGTCACTCCCAGGGGACGCACAGGGGAACGCGGTCGAAGGGTCGGTTGGGTGTTGCAGAGTGAGAGGGGTAGAGGTCCCAGCCAGTTGGAAATAATTCACGATGAAATATCGGTTTCCAAGAAATTCGTGGGTTGGGGCTGTTGGCTACTGGCGTAGCTGGGATACGTGGACCGTGAACAGGAAGACGTTAGGTGGCTTCACGCACACAAAACAAGATTAATTTCACCACGCCGTTCATTAAACGATACAGGAAAACTGCAGACCGATGGGATTTGAGTTTATATTTATTAATTATTTTTTCAATCCATACAATGTTCGCAAAGTGCAAGGTGTACCTGAAATAAAGCAAATCGTCAGTTTGCGAGTTCAAAATATATAGTGCAAAGTATCGCACAACAACCCATTCCATTTCATTTTGCAGGACAAAGGGTAAGGAGCCGTTTTCCTCCGTTCAAACAGTAGTTAGAGAAAAAGATGCAGTAACAAAACGTGGATACATGCACTCCATTAGGATGATGTGGCGTTTTACGAATTTATGCTCGTAGTTTTTGAGTTCCTAGGTGAATTACTTATGTCTATAGAACATTTTTGATTTAGGAGATGGAGGCTACTCATTCGTCGAGACGGATCTGGCGGACTCGGTGGAAAGAAAGAATAACTTTTCGTCGAGACAAATCTGACGTCTTAACCAGGGAAAAGGTGAGAACGAAATATAAGAAGTTTTGGGGAGAATTGAGAACCAAGATCCAGGTAACCCCGTGTGCGGGTTTAAAAGAGAACGAAGTCTGAGTGAATGCCTGGGATTATATACACAGGTAACCACACTTCTCTTCACCATAGGTGAATAGAAAGAATGGGTTCTTCCATGTCAATGAAATGGGCCGTTATGACTTTTGGATGGCTATTGCTTCGAAGCATTCATTACAAGTATAAACTAATTATTAACATTAAGTTGTGAAATGGTAAAATTTATTACACAACATTAATTAATTTGAAAACCTTAAAAAATGCTTTCTTATGGTAAACTTCGAGTTTTTCGTTTATCGTTACAGGAGTTGATTAAGTTGACTTCAGCCGTATACAAAAGCGTTCGAGCTGACATATGTTTTTCTGATTAAGGAAGCTCACAAAATAAAGTTCTGATGAAAAATCAAGCTGAACATTGAAAACGATATATAAGTATTCAAGACAACTTGTGAGTTATATCTCTTTTTGTTTCATATACCTTATTTTCACAGAGATGTTTATTGAAAACGAAAGCTAGATTCTTGATTAGTAAAGTACGTGTTGTGAATTTAATCAAAACACTTTCATCATTTGACAACTTAATTCAGCAAATGGCTCTTGGTAGTCCTCACGGAGGGTTCAGGTCCCACAAGGTTTAGTACAGATTCATTCTTCGTCAATGTATCGCTCCTCCCATTCCCTTCTACTCCTAATGATCCAGCATCGCACACAAAGGCCAGTCTTCAGTCCAGTCGATTACTTCTAAACCAGCTCGGATGTAAGAGCCCTGACACTGACGAGATGGTAGGTGCGTGAAACCCGCCAGCCTTAGGTGTGATGCCGGTGGGATATATCAGGAAATTTGCCCTCTTGTTGAGTTGATAATTCGTACGTTCAGCGACGAGTAAACATTGTGCCGTCGGCTGGAACTCGTTATTGACCGAAATTCTACTCATTCGGAAAGAGGTTTTATGGTCCGAGGATTTCATGAAGAGACAAAAAAAAAAAAACCGCTTTGCTGTTTCATCAGGGATTCATGTTTCAGATGATGAGACCGCATCATTCAGTTCAACGGGCATTAAAACCCCAAACGCGATGTTCTCGTCCGTCGATTGTGGAGTCCTGAGCAAAAAGAGTCAATCGCTACGTGGTCCAGCAATATCCTCGTGGGATCCAGATATCTAATTGGTGTATTGACTTCACTTGTTCCCGCATATTTCTTAATATCGTCGTTACTCAGATGTTTTCTCAACTCACAAGGTTTGACACAAGCCAAACAACTAAATGTTGACTAAGCACAAAACCCAATTAACTTTTCCTATCGTAATGACTTGGTCTTCCCCCTCACTCTCAGACCGAGCTTAAGCTACTGTCGGGAGTAATTTGGTTTTCCTCTGGTAAAAGTTGATGGTTAACCCAAAATTCCCCCGTTGACAACTCTTTTTGCTTTCCCCTACCCCGGGGTAAGAAAATTATTGCAATCGTGATCGCGTAAAAACAGTTTAGGGTTTAGTTTTTTTAGTTTAGTTTTCGCATTTTTCTCAAATCGGATCTGATGTTCTTGATTAAACATTAAAATTCTTCTACTAACTATCAAACTCTTGTTCTATATAAATATCTCCGTTAAAATTCGGCAAATGGAGATGTACGGGAAAACACAATTGAATTATGGTTTTATAATTTTCACACAGCTACCACGATATTGAAAAAGCTTATGGGGTACTTTCAGCCGTTTGGACATATTGTTTTGCATACACGTGAACTAAGTTACACAGCAGGCCTCCTGATTGTGTGTTGCTACGCACCAGGTATTTTTCTACCCCTTCGCCCTGACACCCGGGCGTATCATGTACGACAGGAATTTGTAGAGCGATCAATGTGACTTCTTTTTGAGTAGGTTCGTGTTCTAAGTTTCGGAATTATGGTGGGAACACTGAAAAGACTTTGAATTTAATGGTTACGTGGGCTATTCCAATTATTTTATAAACGTGATAAAGCTTTCTCCCAGTTTCCGGAATATTTTTGGCTTAGGACGAGCACCTTACTTATTTCCCTGGGTTCCAGCTTGCATCAGTGGGGTCGTAATAATATGTACGTACGTATATTTAAGTATCTAATGTAATATACATGTCAATCAAAGTTTGGTTTTCAGCTGAGGGTGTTGAAGTAACTGCCTCCGCGCACTCTCATCTGTAAACTGGTCGAGGCGAAGAGCTTACATCACAGTACTGTGAGCTTGGACCACACACCTCAGGATAAATAGGTATAACTAAACAACGTTGCTTAATAATATCTTTCTTCTTTTTTGATTTACTTTGAAACATTTCTACACTTTTTTTTATGTTTTAAGTAACGAAACATTTTTCACAACCCCCCTTCAAATTTGATACTTTACGTTTCAAGACATGGGGATTCCAAATCTGCAATGTCCGTCCGCCATCCGCTGTCCGCCGTCCCCCATCCCCTGTCCGGGCCTTTAACGTGGTCTAAAAAATCTGTTCTTTCGCACAAAAATCCCATTTGGTATCTAGTTGTGCCCGCCATCTCGACAATCCGATTGGACGAAGCCCATGGTTTTTATGGACAAAAAATGGTTTAAAAAATTGACAAAACGCAGTATAATCGCAAATACGCCGTGTTTCGTATCGTTTTCAGCGTATTTTTACATCCTGGGTCAAATGGAATGAGTATCAGACGTGTACAACAGCGTATAGGGAAATTACAGTAATTATTAGAGTCATCTAATTGAAAGAACTCGCCGGAACTACAGCGGAAGTCAACGTTTCGTCGTTAGTACTTCCTCCCTCCCGTTTCATCAAAACCACCCGACCGCTCACCTCGCAACGCCCGCTCGACTCATGTCGTGTCAATTGCCAAGGGTTCGCGTGAAGTCTCTGTCCCAATTTCCCTGGCTCTTTTTGCCCGATGGGGCGGAGGAAGGTTAGGGCCGATGTGGCCGGCACTTCCTTCGCACACCCCTACATCGGATCATAAATGCCTACAGACGTGTACGGGCGCCGGGAGAATATTTAGTTTCCGTAGTTCCATTGTTGTCAGGTCATGTTTAGTATGGTTTACTAGTATTTTTCGATGCTGAATCGAATGGGATGGGTCTCGGAGAAGTAATACTAGGTCAAGCTGTTCATGAGAATAATAAACCGTTGTGTAATAATTTGCAGTGTTTTTCTATATTTACCTTGATTTTGTTCCACTTTTCGCTTATTTCCCGCTGCTCTCCTGATTGCATTCTCGTCTATGGTGACCCTTGACCCCTCTCTTTCACTCTACCTTCGACCTTTTCAACTCCCTCCGCCTTTCTCAAGCTGCTCAATCAACTCCACTCTATCGGCAACTTTTCCAAGTTTTTTCGATTCTTTATTCAACTGCACCCTCCACTCCATTGCTGTTTTCCTCCCCTCAGTTCTTTTCTCTACATTAATTAATTATATTTGCTCGAAACAAGTAGCGAACTGCGAACGATTAGATATATACATATAACTCACCAAAGGCTGGGTTGACGTTTTCGTCTTGAATGCTAAGCGCTGCGATACCGATTCGGTGTTGCACAACCAGTAGCTTTGTTTTGCCAACAATCTCGGCGATCGTCTCTTCGTCCATCTTTACCGTAAAATCATATCCGGCAAAATTATTACCATCTGTTGACGTTTCTCGAGAGCTTCGACCGAAAGTTACCTACCAGCTCGGAGGTTCGCGCAAGACTGACTATGAAGGACTTCACTATAAACTTAAAAGAGATCTACCGGAAGAATTCTATATATTGTTGAAATCATATCTTTCAGAGAGATATTTTAGAGTAAAGCATGAGCACACTCAGTGTACTAGTGTACTTGGGCCATTGCTATACCTCCTGCATTCGAGTGATGTGCCTCACCCACGCGATGAAAACACAACCATTGCGACTTTCGCGAACGATACAGCCCTTCTGGTGGTTGGTGAATACGTTGAAGAAGCAACTTCAAAACTGCACATACCGTCAATGAAGTAAGCGAATGGGCCAAAAAATGGCGACTCAAACTGAATGAGCTCAACTCGTCTCACATTAATTTTCGATTAATTCGAAATTCTACGGCTACTGTGATCTCCGTTTGTAGGCACAGGACTGTTGCCGATTGAATTGTGCCAATTCATTGTGATTTATATTGTCCTATTTTTATTATTATTATTTTTTTCACTGTTAAATTGAGCGCAGCCCGTATATGTTATAAATAAATAAAATGAAATAAATAAATAAAAACTAACAAAAAAGTACCTGCATTGCCTATAATGCTAAATGAACGAGCGATACCCATAGCTAACACCGCCAAATACCTGGGAATGGCTCTCGACTACCAAGCTGAAGTGAAAGAAGCACGTCGAAAAGAAAAAAAGAAGAACTGAAGATAAAGTTTAGAAGTTTGTATTGGTGGCTCGGTAGCTATTCAGAGCTTTCCATGCATAATCAACTGCTTATATACAAGCAAGTTCTGAAACCGGTGTGGACGTACGGGGTACAGCTCTGGGGCTGTACGAAAAAGACCAACATTAAGATGATTCAAACTTTTTAGAATAAAGTGCTAAGAAGTATAGTCAATGCCCACTGGTACATTCGTAACGACGGCCTCCATTGAGATCTTAGAATGGTGAGTGGAACAGTGAGCGAAGTAATTAAGCAGCATGCAATCAAACACGAACAGCGACTTCATGCGCACATAAACCCTGAAGCGCTTCACCTCCTAGACAACGGCAACGTCATCCGGCGGCTTCATAGGACAAAATCCTTGGACCACGTGATTAGTAATTCAGTGTAGTGAATGGGAGCTATCCATTGGGCTATCAACTCTACAAACTGCTAATAAATATATGAAAACAAATTAACTTGATGGGCCTATAATGTTCAGTTGTTATGTTATTGATATTATTCTTGTAATAAATATCGTTTAAAAAAGTATACATAACATTTTCTCAAGTGTTATTTTTTAGCACTCACAAGACTTTGAACTTAAGGTACGCTGACACATTTTTTTGTCAACTGCTGGCACAACTTTACTTTTTAATTTGTAGGGCTAAAGAAAGTAAAAATGGTTGTAACTTTGTCTTATTGGTAGAATCGAGAGGCTAATTTATGTTCTTGTCATAATTCAAGGCTGAAAGTCTGAATGAAGCTCTGAGGCTTCTATGCAACTGATGAATGGGAATCATTCAGTTGGTCTCTCGCTTGTTCTACTCATAGAGTTGTGAGCGAATTTGTTTTGCTTTTCATTATACAAAGCGTCCAATTCGGTATGAAACGTCTGCAGCACTGCTGGATGAAACGGCCGAATTGGTTCGTCACTATGGTCCGCGTGCGAATTACAAGGCTAATTAAGCTGGTCTAAATGATGAAAAGGGGTTCTGCGCTGATCAGGGGAGTGAGCTCGGAGGCCTATTTCGGTGGTTAGCGTAGTGTTGTTCACGTGTTGTCAATGTTGGTGTGTCAACAAACTGGGGCACCCCGTAGTAGGCGTTCTATTCGAAACAACTGGCTTCGCTATTAGTCACCCATGAAGCTCAAGCCACCGCGTCTATTCCCTTCAGCAAATGTTTGCATTTCTAGCTACTCAAACTTTGAAGCTGTTGAGCTAAATCACACAAAAATTTCTTTCAATCATGAAGACCGCTTCCACGGAACGGCATCGATAATTTTCCTCACGCAGCTTATTTCTCATTCGCTTGTTCGTACATATCTGTGTTTTCTCAAGAATCCCACTAAAAACGGTATTCAAAGGAGCCCGTGTGAGCCCACTTCATTCGTTTTCCTCTCCCGTATTTATGTTTTCGACTGAGTGTGCTAAAGCCATCGACCGAACTCGATAAAAAGCGATGGTGTGTCTGTAGACTGTCCTGGATAAGTTAGTAAGACGTGGTAGTTTCTTGCCTAACGTTTATAAATATTTACATGTTGGTTATTAATATCTGTTTCATTTGATTTACTGTAAATTTCCGTCAAGAACATCCTAGTTTCCACTTTCCTTGAGCTTACATTCAGTCGACTGAACTGTCATACTAATTGTAGGTGTTGTTTCACTTTATCGTTACGAGTTCTCCTTCGCCCATCACTCAACTTGTTCTGAATACGCACCTCACAGGTACCCGAAGTACCTTTTTCAAGGAGTCACTCAACTAATCAAAATAAAAGAAGTGGTGAGACGCTCTGTATTAAATCAATTCAATCATATGTATGACTAAAAGACAAGGAATGCTAGGTTGCATGCCTCTTGGTGACATACCTCGTTGTAATATGTTTTGGGTTTTTTCTTGTTGAAGATGAGTGAACATTCCATTTTTAAGAAAAATACAATTGGTAGCAGTTTTCCCGCAAATCCCGCTCATATGGTACTAGCATTCTCATAAAACACAAAATGACCGTCTCGTAAGTCCCCCATGCACTTGATAATGGTCGTGCCATAAGTAGGAGGGAGCGACTCCATAAATTCCGGAACTTTAAACGCCACCAGTTTCTATTTACAACGTTAAGCTACATTCAATCAAGTTCATACTAACTGACTGAAAAACAGGCTGAGAAAAATAGTTTGATGCGTTGGACAAGATATTTACAATTTTATTAAAAGCGGCAATAACAATTTTGATCAAACTCACAGGGTACTTTTGGCTAACTAGTATCTGCATTTCATATTTTCACAGAAATGCGTTGATCAAAAATACAGTGTCCGTATATATATGACGTATCATTAATGTTACAGGGGCTTCGTAATACCTGACATTTTCCTGTTGAAGTATCATAATTGGTTTTTTCCATTTGGTTGATAATATAGTTTATTAAATTTGGATCTTTTCTGTTATTTGACTGAAAAGACGGTTAAGAGTATGAATCGAAGTTACGAAATATATTTGAAAGAATTTGTTAAACAACAGTAAATAGAATAAAATCTAGCGACATCTAAATATATCAGAAAGAATTTTTCAAGCGTGACTAAATATAATACAATCGATCGAGACCTTCAAGATCGAAAATAAATCACCATTAAAGATTCACTCGCTATCACTTCTGTGTGACTAACTTCTTCCACTTCACGGTGCGCCACATTCAGTTTGTACGTCGTATAACCGATCTGCTAATTTTATCGGATACGGAAGAACGTTTTGTGCAGCTTAGAATTCCGATGTCGGGTTTCGATATTCTTCTCGGTGAAGCGATTGAGATGAAAAAAAAGGAATTATGCAAATATGAAATCATTGAGGATGAGTTCACAGGTAATTCGTTGGTTCATATTACGACAATATTCAAGAACGTTACTAGTTGGTATCTTTGTAAGTTTTTATTGACGAAACAGGCGGTGGTTCGAACATTCTTCGATTTTCGGAATCGTTGGAGAGGTCTCGACGGAAAATCTTTTCTACTGTTTCCATCAGCGGTCAGTACACGTTGTGAAGTTTAGCTGTTATATTGAATCCATGGATGATTGTTTATCGTAAACTCAAAAGTAAATACAATTAATCAATAGTCGCCTTACTCACTGAAGTTTAGGTTAAAGGTTAGAGATCCGTTAAGTGAACGAGAAGATGCACTAGTGATTAGAACGTTCGATCTTTATTATAAACACAATTGTAAGCGTAAATTGCAACCGTTATTTAATGTCACTATGATTGTGTAACAGTCGCGCTGTAATCCCGTGATGAAACAAAAGGAAGTTATAAAAAATGAGTCTTCCACAGAGCAGCTATCGATTTAGATCTCTTCGGTGTGAGATTTTGTTCTCCTACTTCATATTAGCGCTTCTCCAGTCTTTTCATCGAAGCGTTGATTAGCGGGTAAGTATAGTTCTATACTTTCAAGTTATTTATTTCGTTAAAGTAATATCACAAGTGCTAAGTAGTGCTGTTGTTGGTTGATGACGGGAGTTGTTTGATACGTGAATTGGTTCTGTGACTTTGAGGACTTTTATAATACTCATCTTAGTCAGGTCGTAACTTTTGTACTACTTAACCTCTATTAAAACATACGATAAAACCCTCTACTAAAATAGATTGATGAGAATATCTTTACACATCCACCAACAAATTTGTAGTATATAGTGTATCGTATTGTATGTAGTGTTACTTCATCAGATCATTGAACATTGATGAGGTTCTTATCAATCCCGCCGTGTGGGTGATACGAGTATACTCTTACTTCGTGAGTAGTGTTTCTAGCTATCTACAAAACTTCCAGGAGCCCAACGTCGAGTTTATCAACGATTTTTTCGATGTTTTATTATGATTCTCTAATTAGGAGGTTTGCGAGCAGGGAACACTTCCTCCGCCGATCCGTGTCATTTTATTACTTGAGTATTACGATTTAAAAAGACGTCCACGTCCTTGAGTATTGAGCTACTGTGCGGTCTTGAGGAACTTTGAGGCAGAGCAGGTTTGGAAAAATTAATCTGCTTCAGGGCCCTTTAATTAAGGTTGGCGCTCGATCTAAAGTAGGTTCCGCCTCCCTACGCCTCCTCTCTTCTTACCTCTTACCCTCTTCATCTACTTGTTTCTCTTCCTATCTTAGAGCCGAGGAAAGGGGAGTACGTCCTGGGTATGTCTCTCGGGGGACCTCATTATTGTTTTCCCTCTAGCCCTTCAGCTCCTTTAATAACCCTTTCAAATAAAATCCCTTGGGAAAATTAAGGAGCTCTTTTCAGTGTCAGTAGTTACGGGGGTTTGCGCTTTTTTGGTTGGTAATTGCAGGCAACGCGATGTTTATGCGATTCAAGCTTCCTTGGCAAGCAGTTGGAAAAGGCTGTAACTGTTTTATTAGACTTATGACTCCTCTTCTACTAATCAACTAATCACCTTCCATGTACATTTCTGTCAACATATATAATTGCTTAAAAAGACAGAAATTGGCGGGTATCTTCAACCAGTCAATACCTATTTATTATACCTTATAAACGCATGTATCTTCATAATGTTAGAGTTAACCAAACTGTGTCTAGCGGATGTAAATGTTTTACAGATTCCTCTGTCGTTTGCCTGCAAGAAGAGTGAACAGAAAGGTGGTAATTCATTCATTAATTGATTCACCTCTTGCACGTTCTGTAAAAATTTCTCCTTGAAGCCATGAGTTCTACCTTTGTTTTCTACTATAAAACGAATGAGGTAAGCTGCCAATGGCATTTATTACGACAAGAATTTTTGACCTTGTTTAAACCTTCCCCATGGTTTTCACGCAATTAGTCGTTGTTTGCTTGCTTTCCCCATTTTAATCTAGCTAAGCTCGAAGTGAGGCATAGTTCGAGTTTTGGCCCCCCAGCGGTGCCAAAACCTATAAACGGGAAAAGGAGGGGATGGCCTACTGCACTGGAGTATCATTTTCTCGTTAGAATAATAATGAACGAACGTTGATGGCTTCGGTTGGTGTTATGTCATATGTAAATCAATTTGTATTTTTCGAATTCGAGTCGATTGGCAAGCCTGGGGAAGCTCAGCTCCGCCTCCTAGTTTTTGAACTTCCGATCCGGATTTCGTCGCGTCAAACCTGTAAGTTTCAAATCTGTGAATACAAAATACCTTGTTATTATCTCTATTTGAATTGTTTATTTCGTTTTGGTACAACGCTGAAACCCCGTTCTTGACAGCTCGTCGAACCGGTGAGTCCACTCAAAATATCTCACTCACATCTTAAGACGCCTCGCTTGAAGCGTTCAGCTGGCATAATCAGTTCAAAACAATGTGTTAGTACACAATTTCAGACATTTCCAATTCATTTTCAAACGAAGTGTACTGTTTGAGTTCACCAGCTATTTCTCTAGGCTTGTTATTAGATTTTGTGACTACCTTTCTTCTTTGATATAACATGTATTTTTACTCGATTTCCCCCAATCTTTTTGTAATTTTCCGACTACATTTACGTTTGCGAAGTTTCGTATAGGCCTTTCCGATAGGGTTGGCTATTACGATAGATCGACCTTATTAAGTTAGAGAGACGTTCTCGTGAAACTTGTGGTTGCACTGCAGATGCCGCCATGGTAGAAGAGCTGCGTGTCGTACCAGCTCGTATTTCAAGCCAACTTCTCTGCAGACCAAGTTCAACGAGGACGACTTGACGACGTTTTCACATTGTTCACGTTTAGCTTTTCCGAGAAAAGAAAGCGAGAAATGATGGCCGTAGTTTGAATTTCCATCCTCTGCCTCGACCTGCCGCTCTCACGCGCGTTTGAACTCAACACTACAAAACCCGACTCTCCCAACGCAAAGTTTTAGTTAGATAATATTTTATGCGCCCGAGAGAACTTCATAAACCGTCAAACTTCTGAAAAGGCCTCGCTCTGCTCCTCGTTTCGCTTTTCAACGGGAGTTCCGGTTATTTCGAGGAATAGCTCTGGACGGAGGGGTCAGGTGCTTGGGAAATACAGCGTCGGGGCGTTGGAACTCATTCGTACGAAAACGTGGGACTATTGGCGACCGCTGATGTTGAGGCTTCACTTCCCTCCTCGTTTCCATAACACGTTCACTGATTGAAAACGGGAGGGTAAACGCAAAGCCTGGTTTCTCGAGATGGATGCATCTACAGTCCAATAACGCCCCAGCCTGACGAAACACAATACGGTTCGATGGCGGAATTCTAGTCAGCGTCTTTTTCAGCGTCGCCCAATGTGATCATACATTTACAAACCTCAAAACAATACATCTGATCACATTTCAGATGTTTAACGTGAGCGTGGCATTCTCACCAAAATCGAGTTGGCCACTGAACGCTACAAGACGAACGTAACTTAAACTACTGCCTTCTTCTATTCGATGAACTTCTTGCGCCCTTTTCTCCCTTCTTTTTGTTGGTGGTAATTTAACATCGGACATCGTCCACTATCTCTTCAAGATATTGTATCTTCCAAATTATTGTAGGGTACTTCCAAATCAATCCAAGCATTTTTTGCAACATCCGCGAACGTCTTAGGAGTAAGTGTGTTGAGCCAGTTCCTTACGAGACATGGCGACATCAATGTGTGACTCCGCTTCTTTTCTCTCGATGACTCTCCATCTTGCCTGTCTTGCGCCTCCAGTGTGGAGGAAACAACAAACCACATGCTGCTCCATTGTGCTTCCTACAACAGTGAGCGACGGTTGTTGGAAGAGCAGACAAACCTACCGGCACTCGCTGTTCGTCCGGGAAAATGATAGAGAACGGCCAAACCAAAACATCTCACATGATGTATTCAGTGCGCGCGTTAACATGGGGCGCTAAAATAAGGTTATGAGAAAAGTCGGTTTAAAACTAACTACAGTTGTAATAATTATCAAAACACCGAATACTCCCTTCTACAGAAGACTCTAACGAATCTGATTTAATTTTTGTGAGGGCAGTTTCAAACAGCCTAACGGTAATACACAATTATTCGTTCTAGGGAATTACGAGGACAAAATTTTTCAACAAAGTTACGAAAACTTACTTTAACGATGTTTTCTCTTATGAATCCCGCTCATATGACTTTTTCAAATAATTATGTTGATGGTCCAATAAGTTACCCGCTCTAAGATGGTTTAATCAAGGGTCTAAATCAATTGCGGAATCCAAACTATTGTCCACTTTGATATAATTCCTAGGCGATCATACAGCGCCACATATTTAATCTGGACATGTTTAATTACCGATTCGGGGTACCGAGGAGACATCGACGAGCGATCTGGCATGTGACCACAGTTCTTGGGCGACATACCCTCGACATTTTTGGTACCCCCGGTGAAGACGTGGATGGGATAATCAGGAGGAGAAACATTCTTCGGCGGATAGTTAGGGAGGCAGCGATTGCGAGAGGCGATGGCTCAGCCGTTTATCGAAGTTTTGGGATCATGCAGAGCAGAGCGGAACGAAGGCCAAAAATACGTCGTCTAAGAACTGGGATAATCTTATTATATGAGAAAATAAACCTTCAAGTGCAGTTAAAGTACGACTGTGAATAAAATAATTTATAGAACCCCGTAGAACCCAAAATATCTGTTGTACTAATAAGATACTGTAGATTTCTCAACATGCATATTGACGTAACATATATCTTTCACAAGTTGATAGTAAAGCAATACACGGGACAAAATGTTGTTCCCTGCGGCGTCCCCCTCGCCAACTTAGCCCACAGAGAAACCTAACCGTTGCTCTTTTCTAGGCATTGTGTCCGTTCTAGCAGGTACGAATCGAACGTGAGAGAGCTGAGCCGAGGAATAGAATAAAGTTGAAATTGAATAGAATTCAAAATGCTATCATAAGATTGTGGTCAACGGTGTTGAAGGCACGACTCTGATCGAGGCTTCCTTCCATCTGCCCCTCTTCTTATGTCATCAGTCACGTTACTTAGAGCATTTTGTGTATTAAAGTACATTCAGATACCGGGAACTGTAAAAATATCTTCTATAAGCACCGAGAACTGCGCGAAGGTTACTTTTATTGAAAATGTTTGCTAGGACACTAATCACACTAACATCTGGATACCTCTCATATATGTAACTCAAGAGCTGTGCAGGTTGAATTGCAATACCATCCCTTTCTTAATAGAAGACGTACATACCCGCCCCCCTTAGGACACCGAGTATGTCCTTCGCCGCAGACTCCACTACGATTTGGAATTCAATTCAATGAGCCCCTGAGAAAAGTATTCAAAGCGTTACGCTGCCAAGGCAGAGCAGTCACAGGATATGCTCTGCCGTCTCGTCCTCCTCACCGCACAATCTGCACTCCACCGCCTCTGAGATGCCCATCTTGTTGAGGTGGGCAAGTGGGCAGTGTCTGGTGAGGAAGCTGATCAGAACTCTCAGATCCTGTCTGGAGAGTGTCAGCATTGCCTTCGCTCTTAGACAAAAAGGCGTAACGATTTTCCCCTGTCTTAGCCGTGGCTGGCGATGCCAATGGGCACTGCTTTCCTGTGCCTCCCATCGGACCACCAGACGATTCAGGTGACTTTTCGTCACTCCTACGTGGGGTTCAGGCCTGATGGGTAGGGATTCCGTACCCTCTTTTGCAAGGCAGTCAGCCTCTAACATAACAGTAATGAGCCAAAGTTTACTAATTGAAAGAACTCGTTGGACAGTACCAAACAGTCGTTTGTCATTTTCCACGCTGCTTCCTGTCTCACTCCAACCCCGCGTAAGCTCGTAAAACCATTTTGTTGCCCACAACGTGTTTATTGGCTTATACGCCTGAATCCGAAGGGTATTTGACCGTTTCCAGAGTTCAGAATGAACCCCGGCCAATGTTGACAAACTAATACCAACTATCGCGAGCAAAAATGTTCAGAAAACCAGCAGGTATGCCACCGAAGCCGACTGACTTTGAGGTTGTTCTCGTAAATGCTTTTCCCACTTGTTCCTCCGTGGTCTTTTGATAATTAAAGCACTCATACTATTCGTACGTGTCACTATTTTCGGAGAATGTCTTAAAGAAATATCCATTCCACTCGCGCAATTCTGGTTTCACAATGTTTCTCTTACGCCGAAAATTCGTCGTGTGAAGGAAAACAATACTCCAATGCAAGCATGTTGCGCGATTGCTTCGCAGGCCGCTTTAACGATTTAGACGAGTTGATGGTTTGGAGGAGTGTTTTTGGTGTGAGGTATTGTGGGAGGGGGGGGGGAGTTAATCATGGGAATTAACTTTATTTCGACCGCTCTCCAAACAATCGTAATTTGTTACAAATATCGTTCAGGGTTTCCATTGTTTTTAGTAGTCGCTCGTGCATAGTGTTACATGTGTTAGGGTAGAGGTGGGAGTGGAGGTACACGATGAGGCATTCGACTATGATGGGGGTGGGTGTGGATAGGAGTAAGGGAGGGGCGGAGGGTGGAGGATTTGATTTAGAGTCGTATATATGTTTAATTACAGTGAGTACTTGCATGCTATTGATCTGATGAGACGGGCGGAGAGACTACGTGGTGGGGGAAGACCCCGCCGCGCGAGGCTAGCCAACCCTCAGTGCGTGTCAGACCGCCAAACCTAGTGGTTCGGTTACAGTTGAATTTTTCCCCTCACCACAATAAACATTAAGGCACCAAAAATAAAAATAATAAAAAACCTCCCCGCCCTCCAAAGACGTTATCATTTTTTTTGTACTTTCGAAACGAGCAGAAAACCCGGGGATTTAAAAAATTTTCTCTCGTCGATTTCGCAGTGTTTTTCGTTCGCGTTGACGGATATTTCGCCCGAGTTTGTTCCGTTGTGATCGTGATTTCTGTGATAATTGGATTTAAAATTAATTAATCGCGACAGTCCATTTTGTAGTCGAAGTGGTCGGATTCAGTGATATTTGTAAAGTTGCGTAACTCTGGATTGTTTTTTCAGTAAGTTTACGTCGATGGTTTTATTCTAACGAATAGTCTGTTCAACAGTATAAACAACTGGAGGATGGCAAACTTGACCGTCCCGCCACTTCTCTCTTTTCGTTTGACGTTTTTCATTTGACAAAACTTCCGTCAAACATCTCGCAAACACAATGTCAATATTTCGTAATAAAACACTCCCCCCTCACCTGACGGGTACAAGGTTTTTAAAACGTCATGTTTGTTCGCAGGTATTGCGGAGGCCGTGAGGAGCTCGAGTGGCGCGTTCAGACGAGAGCCCGGGAAGTTAGAAGTGCCAACATGTCGACGGCAGCCTGATTCTCGCTACGGGGGGCAGCTCTAAGAACTCCGATACATCGTCCTAGAGCGCCCTTTCGCTCAGTTTCGGAAAAAGAAAAAAAAACCGTCGCGATCGGAATTTCTCCAAAATTCGGACTTTTTTTCGACGAGAAATAAACGAGGTGTCGAAATTCGGTGGATTTGAGTTTTCGTAATTTCGGGGTTTACGACTTGAAAAGTTTCGTTGCGATCAAGTTGTCGGGGGAAAACAAAAGAAGTTTTTTGTCGTTTCGCGAGTGAAATACAGTGCGCGTTGTAGGGAACTCAAGTTTTCAATAGAATTCCAGTCATCAAGAGCGACACATGGGATCTAGTTGGACGGCCGCCGCTCTGTAACAGCGAATCTTTCGAACCTCCAGCCAAATGTAAGTCGCCGTTTTGTCGATTTTGTTGTTGTTGTTTGCATTCTCTTAGACGATCTTTCGAATCGATTGAATTCTCCAATGCGATTGTTAAAATTCAGAAAATAATCGGCCCTCATCCAGACCACTACCCTCTGGGTTTGACCTGGATTCAAAGTCACAATGGCTGCCGATCGTCCTCTCTTTGGGCCACCCTCAGTTTCGACCTCTTTTTAAATCGCTTAAAATCCCGGATTTCGACGACGAACGTAAGATTCCGAACGCGCATCTCCTTCGATTAGAAAAATTTGTCAAATTCTCTGTCGCAGCACTGTCGTGGGAGCCAAGTTGTGTGATTGCGTAAACAACTCATTTCAACTGTTAACCAAACCTTTGACGCAAAACGTGCGTCACCTCGCTATAATTTTTGAGCGGAGCCGATTGCAAAAAGGCTACAATTATCATTATGGTCGACAAAAAATATGTACTTACACACAATGCCTACTTCACATAGCTCGTAAGTGCATTTATATCCGGGGGCACGTGATGGTTATCTGAAGCTCTAGATTGTTACCTAATTCCTCTACTTACTTCAACTTTTGTTGAACAATTTAGATGTAGGCGAGGCATTGGGTAGTCAACACAATTTACAAATTGTGGCGCTATTTGAGACAAAAAAAAACAAAACAATTGAATTATCACCTGAGGCCATTTGAAGGCCTTTAATCCTAATTTGACTGAGTAAAATCCAATAATTACCTTTTTGATGCATCCTCATCAAATGTGTATGATCATAATACTTAAAGAATGCACCCTACAACAGTTGCCAGTAACCATACGTAAATCAAATAATTATTCACAGCTAACAGATTTTTTTGTGCAAGAGTGTGTGGATTTTTGGCCATTTTTGTAAAAAGGATTGTCATGCAACATCTATCGATGTGATGTCAAAATGTGCAGAAAGTTGGTATCGCTAGATGAAAATCGAAATGGCATCTTCCTAACTATCTGCGTTGATCACTAGTCTTGTTATACGTAGGAGCAACTCAATAAATTCCGAAACTGTAAGCGTTTTATCAAGTTCAAATGAACTGAGTGAAAAATGAATTAGTAGCGAACGCGATGTAAACCTATAAATGTATTTAGAGATAAGGAAAGATGTGCGATGCGTTGCACCAGGTTTTTTTTGAGGAGGCTTTATATACAATACCATCAACTGAAATGGGTAGGGTGGGGGGCAAAACGTACCAAATGAAGCGTTTAGGCAGTTTCCCCGAAAGCGGCAAATGATTTTGATTAAGCTTTCAAATCATCTTCTGCTAATCAATGTCCATATTTCGTTCGGTATTTGTTAGACATTTTCATTGATGAAAACTGTTATAACCTTATTTCTCGCGTCGGAAAAAAGGGACCAAAAGAAACTCTATGTAGAAATGGGTAGTGCTTGACGTACCGGAATTTATTGGTTTTCTCTTATTTATGCCACTACTTTCACTGACTAACTTCTGCATAGGGGATTTGTAAAACTACTAACGAGATTGTTCTGGGAGGGTTTAGCTTATTTTTCTGGAATTGCAGGGAAGACGCTGTGAAAACAGGTAGCCAATGAAATGGCAACCATTTGATTTTCTGCCTACTGTACAACGCGTTCCCTCATTTCACAATACCTTAGCACTACCTAGTAGGAAGGAAAGATATGTGATTGGCAGAAAAAAAATTGAGTTTTCTTCAGATCTTACGTTTGAAGGGCCTGAGTCCGAAAAACACCATTTGGGTAAATAGTTTGTGTGTCTGAACGCGATTGAAGGAAACCAAATCGATTCAAATTTCATGTTTACTCTGCAGATTACTATGGGAGGCTAAACTGGAAATTGGATTACTATTCTTGATTATTATGAGACTGATCAAAACACCAAACTATATTTTTTTCCAAAAGTGGCAGTAACGGTTTTGATTAAATTAATTGTACGAATAGTTCCAAATAGCACGACAGTAACATAAAGTCTCATCCAAGGGGAAACGATGGGAGGTACACAATCAATTATCAAAAATTCCGACAAATTCAAGCGCGTTTCTGGCTAGTATTCTCAGAAATGTTTGTCGACAGTCCAATAAACTATCTACACGAGTTTAATAACGCTCGTAAGATAATTAAGAGCAATTCTAGAAATGACGGAATTCAAAACCCTTACTAGCATCTCTCTCAGTTTTGATTCGAAAATTCCGAAACTTAAAATACGATTCTTCTCAATTCATATTGACAGTCTCATAAATTTCCTGTGCTCGACTGCTAGTGGCCTGAGTATAGAGTATGGGCACCTCAACAAATTCTGAAACATTGAACGTTAACACTTCATACGTAAAGCGTTCAAATGAAGTGAATGAAACATGGATTACATTAGTAGCTAAAGCCATGAAAATTTCTGAATTTATGTAGGGCCGAAGAAAGTTGGCTGAGGAATTTTTTTACTTTTTCTTGAAATAATTTTGCCATTCCAAACATCGAATCACCGGTCATGCAGTTATTATTGAATTTTGACAGCCACCTTTGACCAAGAAGTATGAAATAAATAGCCGCTTTTAGTTTGAGTTCAGAAACAGATTAAACGATTGTCAATTAATTGATTAGAGTAATTTTAAATATTTATGTGGTGATCAAGGAGTAAGGGTATTCCCAACAGCGTTTGACTGGTGTAAGGTTTGCGGGAGAACGACTGAATCCAATGGGTTTGTTCTGTCATTTTAAGTTTCGAGCCGAAGACGCTTTTGAGCAATCTGCGCTGCTTGAGAAGTAGGAGAAGGTTCAAGTGGGTCCTTGATTAGCTATACTCATGGCCGTAAGTTAATGGGATTCACAGCGCCAACCAGGAAAATAGCGCGAGAGTGTGGGTTTTAATAGGGACAAATACTAAGGTCTGTTTCATCTAGTGGCTGCACCTCAATCCTCTGACGGGAGGCTTCTATCGCGTTTATGATGTGAATCACCGCATGTGCGGTTTCCCCCATCCTACGGTTCATCCCCTAGACCAAGACCTTGTCAGTTGGCCTGTTTTGTATCCATCGTGACACAGGCATACCACAGTACCTCTTCGGGTTGGCGGTAACACAGCCAACGAAGGATTCTTGAAGCGTGGCCGAATGTTGAAAAGTTCCTCAAACACACATCCACACACGCCGGGCCCTGAGAAAGTTGATTAAAAAATCTCGTCGAATTTTGATTGATTGCCCGATCCTGGGCGAGGAGAGCAAGCAGACACATCTTTATCCTCGCACTTAATTAGATTGCGGCTCCGAGTTGCCCGACAAACCCTTTCGTTCACTTCGCCACAAGACGATACTCGTAGCTCCAAGGCGCAGTTAGACCTCACCTTCACAACTTCCCAGACGGGCGGGTTTATAGAACCAACCTTATTCTCGTCCTCCTCGGCAACTCTTCTGGGTGCTAACTTTCAACGAGCTACACGCAATTAATATGCAAATAAATAAGCACGCATATGACTTTGTGCATTTCAAAGGAAAAATTACTTTGTAATCACCTGAGTGATGTTGCCAATCTTTTTACTTTCCTTGGCTCTACAAAGTAGGAAGGAAAGTTGTGTAATCGGCTGAAAAAAATTCTCTGAAGTTTTCTTCAGATCTTTACCCTACCGAGTCCGAAAAACACTATTTGGGAAAATGGTCTGCGTGTGTGTCTGTGAACGATTTTTAGAGAAAACGACCGTACCGAGTCAGCTCAAACTTGATATCTAGGCCGCAGGTTATCATGGGATCATTATGGTCAAAATGCCGAATAATTTTTTTCCCTAAAAACGGCTCTAACGCTTTTAAATTTTTTATATTGATAGCTTCCAATATGGCAATTATCCCATAAAATTTTCCCATTTGTGGGAAAATAACGAGACCAGCACAAGAAATTACCACAATTTTCGACGGAAATCGATTTTAGTGCGGTTTTTTCTTAGAATGTTAAAAAAAGTGTGCAGTAGTCCGATCCAATGCCAACTGGGTGAGCGTTTAAAAACACTCATTAAATATATGGGGGTCACTAAGGAAATTCCGGAATTTCAACTACCGCCGTTTTGCTTAGTTCAAAACGTGTTTACCCAATAACTCTGCAAAAGTGATTACTATAATCTTCAGAAAAATCGTGTTCACAGCCTCATTAATTCTCTATGTACGCATTGCTCAATAATGGTCCGGGAATGAGTACGAGAAGCACAATAAATTCCGTAATCGTAAGCACTACCACTTTCTGCTGGCGTGAAGTGTTGTTTGACCAAGTTAAAATGAACTGCGTGATAAATGAATTGAGTAAGTAGAAAAAGCCACGTACACAAGTGAATTGACGTAGAGCTGAGGAAAGTTGTGTTTTGCAACGCACCAGATATTTGTATTCCATTTCAACGGCGAACAAATAAGACCAGGATTCTAGGACGACGTATCGTGATAAGAGAAGCAGTTGGGGCATCAAGAAAACTCATTGGGAAAGTACTTGCAAATTTAGTTGCAAGTTTGTTAAATATACAATAACAAATTATTTTGAAATCGTACAAACGTAGAAACCAGAAGAAACAGTGTAAACTATAAGGAAATTATGTGCGATTCGAGGAAGAAACGACTGAAAACAGTTGGACTGGTCATTAAAAGAGCGTTAAAATACAGTAATCGAGATTGAAAATATCTGGGGTCACCCATCACACCTATCCGGCTTCAGAAAAGCGTTAATTGAGTACGACCCACGTATACTAGTTAACTGAAAGCAGCTGCTTGTTTGATATCAAACCCCCACTCCATCTTCAACTTGTCAGAAATAGTGGACGTCGTCTCTAAAGGATTACATAACGAAATCTGTACGGTATTTCTTGATGTTTACTCGGATGTTCAAGTAGTCTACGGGAGCATATTGATAGTCTTCAAAAAGGATTTCAGAGATTGAAAAATACCAACTTGAAGGTCCAAATAGACGAAAAAAAAATTGAAATTTCCAGTGGAAAGAAGAACAGTCATCAATTGGTTCTCCGAGTTAGCATGCTCTGCGTTTTTGTGGCGTAATATTTTAATTATTTCGTGCGTGGCATGTTTTCATCTTTCGTTTGTGCTTCTTCCTTCGTTTTTGGCCGTACGGACGATATTTTGGCATTAAGGTGGACTAAACAATCCGTTCTAGCGTACGAATATTCCATTTGGGATCAAGCTGTGCCCGCCTACTCGACAATCCGAACGGACGAAACCCATGGTTGTTACGGACAAAAAATTGTTTAACCTTTGGGCTTTATTTACTGTCATACAGAAAGATGGGTCTCAGTGGTGTGTTGATGGAAAGCAGTGAGATCACAGTAAATATAGTTGGGCAATTTTTACGATTTGAACAAACATGCGGGACAGTAAAGCGAAAGTGATCGTTTCTCCCCGGCTTTTGCTCATTTCTCGTACTGCCTCCCATTTCACTTCAACCACCTGCCAGTTCGACTCGTCGCGCCAATGACCTTGGGCCATCTTTCGTATCGTTCACTAGTATTTTTCGATGCTGAATCAAACAGGAGTGCGTTGTCCCTTCTTCTTACCTTCTATAAATATTTATTCTTAATATTTTTCGACGTTTGATAAAATAGGATAAGATAGGTCACAATCATGTTGCGCAATAGTGCAATAATTCGCGGCAGATTTCGTAATTGAACGAAATTTTTCTTTCCATCGAAACAATTTAGAACTTGCTTGCTTACGTATTTTTGTTTATGGAATGGATCTACCCAGTGAATTGTGGTCAGTGAAATTGTGAACTTGCTACCATGCTAATAAAGTAGATTAGTGGATTAACGCTGTTCTACATCATTCAGCGTACGAGTAGTAGCGTAGTTCTTTCCCATTAACTGGCTGGCTGAGTACTACTCCCGTTGATAGCATCAATGGTGAGAGTGGACAGTTCATTAACATTAGAGTATTGAAATACTGTGAACAGTTTTGCATGTTTCGACAGTCTCCTCGTAATCAAGGTCTGTTCAGAACATTATAGGGATCGTTAAGTTTCCTCTCTTAATAGTGATAACGCAGAATTCTTTCTTTAACGTTCGTTATGTGTACCAGCGATGAATCATCGCACTCCAGGATCCGCCCTGGAATCAACCGGCTGAAGGTTGGAAGAGATCGTGTCTCTATACAGACGACGCCCCCTGTTACCAGCGGAGGGGTTGCTTCCACAGCAATCGGCCTGTGTATAAATTGATAACTACAGCGAAAACAGTCTGACGAATTTGTTTCCATTTTCATTATTGATTAGGGTTGAAAGATTTAGTTTTGTCTTGTGTCGAAGTTTACTTCATTTCAAGTATTTTTCCTCATCTTATAATTAATTTCCTTTCTTTAAGCATTTAAGCTCTTATTGTTCCTTTTCTCTCATACTCAAATGAATCGAGTTTCTTAAAGACTGGCGCAGTCTAACAGCGTCGTTCGTATTGATTTCAATATTTTTCTTCTATCTATGGGTTAAATGGTTTTGGGATTTCGGCTACATTTCTCACGCATCGGCGATAGTTGCCCAATAAAGCTCTTCCGGTGATGGTCTTGGGATTCGAGTAGTTTCAATCTTCTTAGGGTCTGGCCATCCCTCAGGCCATACGCCCTTCTTCCCATATCATCGAGGAATACCGTACCAATTTCATTTTGGGATCCCCTTGTCCATAATTTTGTGGTAAGTTGGAGGTGAGCTACTTTTTTATTTATTTATTTTTAAACCCAAATGGCATTCAGAGAAACTCCCGACGACTGGTTGAGAAAGCCGTTCTTTCTGTGTTGGGATGCATTTCGGTTTGACGACTGCGTAAAAAATTGTCTAGCGATATCGGTTGAGGGAAATTCGTCATCTACGAGTTTCGTGTTGAAGCCGTGAATGTCTATTCCAAGCCCAAACCACAATGTTAGCGACGTTATTCAATTTCTTAGGATCACCCACTCAGGACTATTATTTGTTTACATGTCTTCAATTTGATTTTTAAATTCGATTCTATAGATTGCCGGATATTTGTGAATCGTCGAGTGCTCAGATATTTCACATTATTAGTGAAAAGTCAAAGGCTCCTCGCTGGCCAGGGAAATATCTCTAAATCAAAACAATATGTTCATTATCGAGTGGATTCGTGTGCTACTTTTTTACGACCCTCCTGCCCCACAACCTCAAAATTTGATACTTTGCGTTTCAAGACATCGGGATTACAAATGTGCAATGTCCGTCCGCCAGCTTTGTGCCTCCAACGTGGTCTTAGAAGTCCGTTCTTTCGACGGGCGAAGAATAAAACTACAGTGAACGACGAAATCCTATTTGGTATCTAGTCGTGTCCGCCTGCTCGGCAATCCGATCGTACGAAGCCGATGGTCGTTATGGGTAACAAATGGTTACAAAAATGAACAAAAACTCAATTTTGGCTGTTATATCGCAAATACGCCCGTGTTCGGCATCGTTTTCAAGGTGTAGATGCTGGGTCGAATGGAGCACTTCTCTGAAGCGTAATACTGCGTCTACACCGAAAATATTGATATCACAGTAATTATAGTGAACCTAAGTCTACTAATTGAAGAAATCGTGTGACTCGTCACGTCGTGCCAATTGGCTACAGAATTTAGTTTTCATCGTTTCGGTGTTGTCAGGACACGAGCATTGACAGTGATACTAGATACCTTAAATATGAGCTTGAAATGAAGAAAAGAAGATGACTTACAGGTTGAAAATGAAGTCAGCTTCTGCAAGAGTGTTGAATTGTAGGGAAAGCGGCGACGGAAATTGTTCTTCACAATGAAGAACATTTCTTGACTGTGTTTAAGTACGAGAGCGAAACGAGAGGATGTATTCAGGTCGAAAGTGAGTTGCTCAAATGAAGTCAAAAGCCAGTTTTCCTGCGCGAAAAATTGGCGATTTTAGTTCATCGAGTTAGAAATGTTCCGTTCCCGCCTCTAGTCTTTAGTGAAGTCTGTCTACTTGTCTGCTGGATCTACCATCCCTCGAACGCGGCTACCAAACGTGTCCTATTCCACGATGTTCCCTCGTTTGTACAAGTTTTTCAATGCTCATGTCATGGGGTGGAACTTCTTCTTTGGGACGAAGAATAAAACTACAGTGAACGCTGTCATGACTAAAAGATAACTAAACGTGTTTTTGAGAGTAAATTTCTATCGACTTGAACGTTCGTGATATTCTCTTTATCAACAAGGACGATATTATGAAATCTTTGACTACTCTTCCCTCACAGAAATCACGACAGGAGATCTGCTCTAAACACAGTATTTCTGTAGGTGCCCCTTCGCGTTCAAACTTGAATTTCTTAGTGAAATTGACGGAAGCCATTAGAAAGCTGATTAAATGTTAAATTTTTGGAAATCCAGTTATCGTACGAGTATTTTTAGAAACTTTTTTTTCCAATTTTCTAGGTTTGAACTGCATTTATGGTTCTTAGTTCGAAGTCGTTTTTGAATTGTAAATGCGTACTCAGCATATAGGAAATTTAACGCTGAATGTGAAAATGTGGTTACAAGTTGAAAGAGTACGTTTCAAAGTATAGGAACATGGGTTTTTATGGCAAAAACGCTAGTTTCTCATGACGAACTTTAAATAATCAGATCTCGGTGACGGATTGAGATGAAAAAGTGCTGCAGGCGGCATTCTTTCTCCTTCTGTCGAATTTTCTTCAACTGTTTTGTTGCACCAAGTTTTTGGAAATTTGGGATTTAATTGGGAATCTAAATCGAGGGTTCACGTTCGTGAATCGATAATCCGACGCAGCCCCAACTTTTCGTACGTCGGCAGTTTTCCCTCCCAAGTTTTTCGAGCCGACCAAATCAAATCATTTCGAGAGGATTTCCTCCTTTTCAAGGCGCAGCCATTCAATTCGGAGACGGGATTGAGACAGAAACGAACTGGCGCACTTGGTTCGAAACAACGAGCTGAGTTTACCGCTCGGAATTAAGCTTTAATCCCTCACGAATTCGGTCCCTAAACGTCTGATTATAACTTCCATGGGGAGAAACTCGGAATGAAACTCAATTCTAATACAATGACATCGGCGCTCATTCCACAAAATTGAAGATGATCTGATAGACTCGTCCTAAATATACAAATGAGATACAACACTCTGGAAAGAACTTTCGCGCTCCTCTCTAACTGGTTTGCGTGACTTGATTATATTGTATGCCAATTAAGTTTGCATTGTTCGGGGGTTGTTTTAACATTATATATTTTTTAAACAATAACGGCTATAAACATTTATATTACACTTTTCGTATGGACAGTAGTTACCGAGCAACGGTATAGTAACATGAAACTTGTACCCTCCGTTCAACTGTCTACGGTAACTTGTACTTGTAAAAACGCATACATAGGACAGACAGGACGAAAAATACGGACCAGATACTCAGAACACATTAAATCTCTTAGTAGGAACAAAGACGATACAAACTTTGCCAACCACCTCAAAACAACTGGACATGAACCCACCAAAATACAGGACTGCACCATCTTACTACACAAACAGTACAAAGGACGAAAACTGAACATATTAGAAAACATGGAAATTTATAAACAAAAAAACTTCAATGGACAGATCATAAATGAACAAATCAACACAAAATGCGACACCATATTTACACCACTCAAAACACTACACAAACGAAAACAACCAACTGACCGATTTACAGACCACCCTACACAAAACAGACGTAAATTCCACAATTGACAGACCATCCAACACGTCCCATTTATCTCTAGGGGGTTTCCCCCTGGGGTACATGACCTCCTCTCCCCGCCCCTTCACCGACGCTCCATCACCCCTTTCACCTTTCTCTTTGTATATAAAGACCACGACCAACTGACTGACTCCAGTACTGACTTAACGGCCAGACGATGATTTCTTTACATCGAAAGCGCTTGCCCACAGTAACTCACAAGCCAGAGGAGACGGACTCACCTAACAGGTACGTTAACTTTAGTAATTTATATTACACTTTTCGTATGGACAGTAGTTACCGAGCAACGGTATAGTAACATGAAACTTGTACCCTCCGTTCAACGGTCTTTGATAGGAACATTAATGGAGAACAATTAATAGGCATGGACTAGTTGAAACCATCCTGCAATCATTAGAGCTTAATGTTCACTGTATTTTAGCAGAGATATTTATGGAGAACAAACGTTTGGAAGATGCGCAATGACTTCGAACTACTTCGTTTGAGACATCCGCCACCTCTGGTTCATTTTGATGCTCTATTTCCAATTCCCCTCGATTTAGGTTGCGAAGAACCTTTTTATCCTGTAAATAGTCGAGAAGCTGCATCATCTTTCAGTCCTTTTTCTACGATAACGCATACGAAGAACAAAATGTAGTTAATAGTTGGATAAACTGCATCGCCAAGGCTGTGAGTTTCACGAAAAGATGAAATTAGAGGCGTTTTATGAAAGAATTGAGACCAAACTATTAATCTTCATCAAATCCAGTTTTGCTTTATTTTTCATTATGCACTTTTTTTATCCCCCCCCCCACCCCCTTTGTATCAAAGTTTGATACTTTACGTTTCAAGGCATTGGAATTCCAAATCTGCAATATCCGTCCGCCGTCGCCCGGAACTTTAACGTGGTATAAAAAATCCGTAATTGTAGCGAGCCAAAGTCTACTAGTTGATAGAAATCGCGAAACAATACAGCGAGAATAATCGTTTCATCATTTGCTCTCCAGTCTCATTTCAAACACTTGTCAGCTCGATTCGCCACGCCGTGCCAATTGTATACAGGCGCCTGGAATATGTAATTTTCGTCGTTCCGTTGTAGTCAGGTCATGGTTCGTATCTTTTACTGGTGTTTTTCGATACTGAATCGAATGATATGGGTCTCGGAGGCGTGAGACAACGTCAAGCTGCGCTAGAGAATAATAAATAAAACGTTGTGTGTTTGAGTGTATTTTGGTTTGTCTGCTCAGAACTCATTTTTACAATATTAAACCTTGCCCTACGGGCTCTAGAAATTAAAAAGGTGGTCCTATCGAAAGCAGAATAGAAATCAGCAATATCTGGTGCACATCGATTCACTCGAGTCCACCTCATCCGCCGCACTTCAGGCTGCGAAGGTTTTCAAAGGCGTTTCATCTCAACTTCCCTTCCAGAACCAAAGAGCCCAACAACTCGCGGGTTCATTTGTCGACAAATTTCCAGAAACAATGGAAAGAACAACTTTTACGTCATTTCTCAACCAGCCTTCCCTTTCTTCGTTCTTTCCTTTTTTTAGCTTTCTTTCTTCTTGTTCCATTGTGAAAGGGACGGCTTCTTCAAGAATCTCGCCGATGAGGATGAATATTGATGAAGCTCGACAAATGAATAATACATGGCGACCGGATCACCAAACGAAAAGAGCTCCTCGACGGTTTTCCCAACATTCGCCTCGACCGTCCTCCCAGTTTTCACACCTCGTAAAAGAATAAAGAGCCAAGAAGAGAGAACAAAGAACTCCTTGTCGGAATTACAATAACGCAGAGGGAGGGGCTCGTTCAAAGGGCTTTGGGGAAAGTAAAGCCGAGTTGGAAGTTTCGTAGCGTTAAAAACGAGAAAGAGCCCCAGAAAAATGAATAAAGCTTTGAAAATGAAATTTCCCGAGGGCTTTTGTTTAGAGGAACGCAACTGTAGGAATCGCCCCTCGGAACGGAATATTGCCCACACAGTCCTACGGCGCTGGTCACAGACTTGAAATACCGAATCTCTTTCTTGGAATAAGAAAACCTCCTGAGCCCATTCCTACAGTATCAGAGTAATTAAAATGAGCGAAATAGTAGCGGAGGGATTGTGGCAGTCCGTACGAAAATGGTTCGGTCGCAGCATTAAACTATTCAGCTGCGCTAACGTTTCAGCGTATTTATAAACCAACTTCGCGGGTGTATTAATCACACTTTTGAAACTAAGCAGGCACACACGGTCGTATGAAAAAAAAAACCGAATAAGGTTTGCTTACGTGAAGGAAGGTGCTTGTGCACATCTACGTGTTATTTCTACGGGTCGTTGCTAGAGTAACCGGATAGGTGTGATTGTGACTTAATTGTAGATGCTGAGACAGGAGTAAAAACATCTAGGAAGAGAAAACACAGCGGCAGGTTACATAACAACGGAGCACGTTACCCAAATAATTTTGATTGGTTGACTGATTATATACTTAGGTTAACATTTTGTCGCGGTCGATGCTATCATTGAACTATTCCGTGCCGGATAAGCAACCGCAGCTTGAACTCCTATTTTACCACTCTCACTGGGTCATACCTGAGGAACGCCAGGTATCTCCTGCAAGAATCAGCTTGGACGTCCACCGGGTCAGGGCATGTTAGGGATGTCTCCTAATCTAAACCACGCCCCAACAATAGGAGGTGTCGCTAATATAACATACATGCGTTTGTTCATTTTTCTGTGTGCCGTTATGATTCCGAATAGCTGCCACAATCCTTCGTTGTTAACATCAGAAGGTTGGGTTTTATTTCAAATAATGGTCCTGAAATAAAACTTTTTGTTTTTTGACCCGAGGGCGTGTGGGACAAGTCCCTTTGTCACTGAGGCGGCATATGGGCCTATTGTGACACTGACCCTTTCTTAGTAGAAGGCGTAGTACATACCCGCCCCCCTTAGGAAGCCGAGTATGTCCTTCACCGCAGAGTCCGCTACAGCTTGGGGTTCAGTGGTCCGCTGACCGAAGTATTCAAAGCGTTTTGCTGCCAAGGCATAGGATATGCTCTGCTGTCTCGTCCTCCTCACCGCAGAGTCTGCATTCCACCGCCTCTGAGATGCCCATCTTGTTGAGGTGATATCTGAGTGGGCAGTTGTCTAGAGAGTGTCAGCATCGCCTTCGCCTTTTACAGGAAGGCGTGACAAGCCTTTTCGCCTGTCTTAGTCGTGGCTGGCGATGCCAATGGGCGCCATTTTCCCCATTTTATCTCCCATCGAGCAACCAGGCGGTTCAAGCGACTTTTCGTCAGACTCACGTGTGGTTCAGGCCCGATGGGTAGGGATTCTGTACCCCTTTTCGCGAGGCGGTCAGCCTTTTCATTGTCCTCATGCCCCCTGTGAGCCGGCACCCAAATGAGGGAGAGCCTGTTACGGGCGCCGAGCTGCTTGAGCGCATGGAGGCATTCCTATGCCACCTTAGACCTAAAACTATAGGCTGCGATGGCCTTTAAGGCGGCCTGGCTGTCTGAGAAAATGTAGATCCGCTTGCCCTTGAGTCCTTTGTTCAGGATCTCTTCTGCGATCTCTTGGGTTTTGCCCATTGTTCGCGGCTGCTTATTCAGTCAGCTGCCGACCTTATTCACAGCTGGCCGCAGACATGCCCCTGGGGACAATGCTGTGGCCGTTCCACTATCCACAACCCGTGGTCGCGCCTGGTAGCATGGGCATGCTCCTGGGAAGATAACCCAGAACCAGGAAAATAAAACATTTTGTGTCTCACTCCCACAGAGTTCCGAACATTCTGGAGCAACCTTCTGGCATGTTCTCTCACAGTCTTTGGGACTAGTGACGCAGATGCAGGTGAGGCAGTGGCTACGTGTTGCCAATACTAAGGTGAGCGGAGAAGTGAGGTGAACAAACGCCTAATCATCATATAAAAGTGCGCATAACTTATATTACGTTTCTGTCGGTAACTGTATACTAGTAAGGCTGAAAAGTGTTATGGCTAACGCGTATATGTCGCGACTAGTATTAAATCCATTTGTAGTTATCTCCAACCTTCGAAAGACACGTATATAAATTGTTCGCTGTCGGACTATTAGTTTGTGAGATATAGCAACAATAGTTTGAGTGAAGCAACAATCAGTTTATTAGTTTCACGTCGGAACACCGAAAGTCCGCAAAACAAGTTTGAATGACCGAAAAGCGAAGTTTATCGGTCATAAACCGTCATAATGGCCGGCTGACATAATGATGGCTTATAATAATAATAATAATCCTATCTTCAAAGAGGAACCCACATCGACAGTGACTGTTAAATAGAGCTATTGGAGCGATTGAAGGACGAAATCGTTCAAAAACGGCCCCAACGGAAGAAGAAAGTACTGTTTCATTATGACCACGCACCGTGTCACAAATTAACGACAATGTCGCAATGGCTTCCGCCGATAGTGAATGTAGCTCCCACCGACTTTTTCCTGTTCTCAGACCTAAAATGCTCACTGGAAAGAAATTTAGTGCCGATGAAGAGGTGATCGCTGAAAATGAGGTCCGTTTTGAGGATAAAGACGAATCTCACGACAAAAATGGCACTGAAAAATTGTGGCCACCATAATCGTTCACCCACTCTCAAAGACAGTTTGAATAACAAAATAAAATTTAATCAAAATTTTTCATTTCTAAGTTGGCCTACGAAACTGTTCGACCAACCGGCTGCAGTTAGAACTTGCAACCATCAGGTTCAGGAATTTGGCATTACCGTTATTTCGAGGAACTAGGTATTATAAGTATATTGAGTAGTGCGGTGGAAGGGGGAGGGGTTGAACTTTCTGGTGAACGGTTACTATCGTATAGGTAGTACCTCTCAGTTTTAATGAGATTCGTGTAAAATTGGATTTGAGTTTGCTACGAATAATTAAGTTGTGGAGTGTATGCTTACTTCCGTGACCTAGCTTACTCTTTCCTTTTGAGGACAGTGTTTTCGTTGTTCGCTTCGATCTGCCTCTCATATAAATGACACCCCTCTAGCAGGATGGCACTTCAGCTTCATTTTGATTGAATAGTGTGAATTGTGAAGCTGCTGGTGGTGATCTATATATTATCTTGATCTGAGAAATGTGGGAAATGACTTGGAGAGTTGGGGGAAGTGAGTGATCGTGCTCGTAAGATTTACTTCCACTGGCCGCTCCAAAACGTGGTTCTACGAGATTTCCATCACGGCTTGATGTTTCTGGTGGTAGTTTTGAGGCATTATGAATTAAATAATAAGTAAAGTCGAGGAAAAACTACTTTTCTTCAGCATTTTTTCGGCTTGGTCTAGGTGTGTATCACGCAAGGTAGGTCACATTGATTTAGAGCTTTGTGAAGTCAACGATGCAGTTATATTTATCTCAAAGGACGATGCGTTCGAAATTAAGATACCTATCTGGTATTGGGGTTTCCTCTATCAGTTCACGTTGATAAACTCATCAGAGTTCCTTGAGGTTGGGGTGTTCAGATACATATTTTCTTCGTGCAATAACCAGAAGGAATGCGATATAGATTAGTATAGACAACTTTATTGTGTAATCAAACAGAACCGTATCATCTAAGGTGTGTGCTTATTCTTTTTTATTGCTGTGATTGAACCTGAAGAAATCACTACCAGTTGTGACTGAGCAGTAAGCACTTGAGTGTTGAGCTTATTCTAGCTATTAAAATAAACCTGATAATTCCAAAGAAACCCCAAAAAGTAATAAAATAAATAAGTGGACGAGCGAAAACTGATCCAGTTTGATGAAATCATCGGTATCAATAGCTCGTTAGTCGCCGAGGGACAAACTCGATGAAATACTTTATTCGTATTTACGAGCGTTTGGTTCATTGATTTTGGCATCGGAGCCTGGGAGTATTAATCAGTGGGAGGGTCCCCGCCAGTTTACTGCAGGAGCATCAAACGACTAACGGGAAGCTCTGGTCTGGCCCCATTGCTAGTAACAATCCCATCCCCCACTTCTGCCCCAGCCGATAAATTATTCGAATTCGAAATGCCAATTTTAAGCTCGATTACACAATTGTATTCCGGTTCATTCGAGAAAATGTCGTCGTTACGCTCAATATGGCTGGTTTGTTCGTTATTCCCCGGCAAAGGAGGGGTATTCTCCCTCAGGATAAACCTTTCGTCTGAAAGAGGAAGAAAGAGAGTGAATAGAATCGCGATGAGGGGCGGATCCGTCGCGAAGGGAATTGTGAAGAGAGAGCGAGTGAGAGTGAGGGAGAGCAACGAAGCAACGGCTGGAAGCCCTCCACTTTCCTCTCCCCACCAGCCTCTGATTAAATGCGCCTTCCAGTTTCCTTGTCCCTTGGAAACGGTTTGGTTGAAAATGCCGTTAAAGGTATCGAGTGTGAAGACAACTGGAAGGTAAATAAGAGCTGAAGCGTTTTACCGCCGCTCGATACCCACGAAAACTTGGATTAGATCGCATTCAGGGAGGAGATTACGAGCTTTATATTCACTGTTACCGTCGTCGATCTTAACGCTCTTCTTTGAACTAAGCAGATTCTCAGGGAGGTGACGCGTTCAAATAGCAATCTACCCCAACTGCACGGGTAGGTTCAATTGGGAGTTAGGGACTTCCCAAGAAATCGAACTGTGGCAAACTTTGTGATAGTATCGCAGTAGGCTTATTTACGGATCCAGATCGTAGGGTTCGCCGGCAAGTAGACAGCAGGGGACCTGGTGCAATCAAGTGTGGGGATTTGACCTATTGACCCAGGGGTGAATCCACTCAAGTGGGCCAGATCAGATAAAGGAATATTACTGTATGCAGCTGCCATGGTCGGTGCCAGAGATAACTCAAGAAACCAGGATAAAACTATCACATTAGGTAGTGAAGGGACGGGAGATCAATAAGGGCATTAGGCACCACGTTACTCAATGATTTTCCTAGCTTTCATTACTTCTTCGTTAACACTAAATAAGGGAATCAGAGAAAACCTCAGGCTGATGCGATTAGGTGCAGGTCTGTTTCTTTATTTGATGACTGTACCTAAACGCTCGACGAGGGTTATATCAGTCATAGAAGTTGCAGTTTCGCTAATATGCAAGAGGCCGGCCCCTGCAGCATCCACCGAACTCAGACCTGTGGAGGTACGGCAGGTATTTGGTCGTTAGCCAGTCTCACCGTAGAGAGCTGTTGCCCGTGTGTTACCACGCGGAGGTGACCACCTGAGGAATCCCGTACCATCTGGGAGTAGTTCTTAATCTGGTTCCCTACCTGATCTTACTGTTTACTTGGGTGGCAAGTTTCAAAAGGACTGATTAACTATAACCACGTTTCTTAGCCATTACCTTCTTTGCGAACTTTGCAAAATGGTTATAGGCTTCCTTTGTAGCAGTCAAAGCTGCTAAGTTCGTTTGCTCTCCCAACAACCGTCGCTCACTGTTGTAGAAACTACAGTGGAGCAGCACATGGTTTCTTGTTTCCTCCGCACTGGAGGCACAAGACGTGCATAATGGAGAGTCTTTCAGAGAAAAGAAGTGGAGCCGCGCATTGAAGTCACCATGTCCCGTGAGAAACTGGCTCGTCCAGTGGTCTGGCTCAACCCATTTTCTAGAAAGACGTTCACGGATGTTGGGGAAGAACTCATACGTATCACGTCCCTTTGACGAGGATTCCCATCTCGCTTGCCATTTCTCTAGAGCCCATTCATCGATGGCGGCAAGTTTCTGTTCTGTGGTGAGATCCGCACGGAGTTCAGCCCAAAGCGGGGGAAGCTCCCGTTTCCCTCCACTTGTCAATCATGCACTCAACCGCCAAATCAACTGGTAACTGACCAGTGATCACCTGGAGTGCTTCCGTTGATACAGTCTTGTAGGCCTTGGTGATCCACAGGAGCGCAGCTCTCTGGAATTGGGCCAATACTCTCTTTTGATTGACTGTTAGTTTGCTACCCCAGACAACGGGGCAGTAGCCAATCACACCTAAATAGATGGCCTTATACATGAGGATGGTGTCGTGGTAACACACACCCCAAGTGGTCTTAGTAATGGCACGCAGTGAGGCAAACCTTGCAATGGTAGTGCCTTTAAGGGACTGGAGGTGTTGGTTGAAACCCCACCTCTCACCTATATTCACTCCTAAATACTTGACGTGCTTTTCAAGAAGGAGCCTGTGGCCGCCAAAGCGTATTGTGGGTGGATTATTCACTTTCCCCTTCAAGAGGATTAGCTGGGTTTTTTCCTCAGCCACCTGCATCTTGACGTGCTCGCACCATTGGATGACAGTGCGGAGCACGTGGTGGGTTTTTTCTTCAATTTGGCGGACTGACTTTGCAAAGATCAGCACAGTCAAGTCATCCACATAGGCGTACGGCTCGCAGTCAGTCTCCATGAGTTTCCTGAGAAGACCTTCGAAGAAGGCATTCCAGAGTGCTGGTCCAAGGACCGAGCCCTGTGGGCACCCCTTCTCAATCTTTCTCCGGACGGAGACATGCCTACTTTCGATCGTAGCAGTTCTGTCTGTCAGGTAACTTCTGACGAGCGAGTACAGGTTGCGGGGGATTCCCCTACCTTTGAGCACATTAAGGAGCGCTGGCCACCAAAGGTTGTCAAACGCTACTCTGATGTCAATCAGAACTGCTACGACGTACTTAGCCGGTGCCAGCAGGGAAACACGCCGAATCTCGACAATGACATCCTGCGTGGACCTTCCTTTGGTACACCCGTATTGCCTGCCTGTGAGGTTGCGGCCAAAGACTCCTTCGAGGGACTGCAACATCAAGATTTCTAGTGTTTTGCCTAATATGGAAAGAAGGCTGAGTGGTCTCCATGATCGCGGGTCTGACTGATTGCGGTCGCCTCCCTTTTGAAGAGTGACAACCGCGCAGTCTTCCACTGAGTGGGGAACTGTCCGACCTGCAGACAGTCATTAAATAAATTAAGGAGACCGCTGGAGATTGTCCGCTCAGCCTTCCTTAGCATATTGCTTTCTATTTTATCTGGCCGAGGAGATTTGTTGGGCTTTAAGGTCCCAAGGGCCCTGCCGAGGTCGCTTGTTGTCCACAATGGGATGTCTGGCTCATTTGGAGGGTCCATGATCAGCTCCCTTGCTGCCCTCTGGGCTTCAGTGTCTCGAGCTAGTTGGCCATCTGGGAACGCCTTCTCAAGGAGGGTTTCCAGTGAACTTTCGATGCTGCAGGCCCAGCCTGACTCATTTTGCATCGCGGCTAAGACCTGCTCTACATTTGCTTTACCTATGGGGGACTTGTAATGTCTTCCCCAGGGGTTTTCAGAGCTCTCCGCTTCCACAAAATTTCGCCAGCCTTGCCGTTTGGCTCGTTTGATGGCGCGGTGGAAGGCCTTCTTCTCTTGGATGAAGGCAGTTCGGAGTGTTGCTCTGGCATCAGGGTCACGAGTGTTTTGGTACATCCTTCTGGCTCTATTTGCACTTTGCTTGAGGGGATTAAGTTCCTCAGTCCACCATGGGACTTTGATCGCCCTGTGCTTCTGTTGGCCAAGTACAGAGAGCCCAGCAGAGTGCAGTGCTGTGGTAAATGTGTCCACTTTGCTGTCCACCTCTTCAGGTGTGGATGCTTGCGCTATTAGGTCGGTGTCTGCGGCACGCAGTTCACCTTCCAGTACCCTACAGAATTGTGGCCAGTCAGCATTTTTTGTGCGGAATCGCTTTTCACGCGCGTCTTTGCAGAGGATGTTGTCATCTGTGATGGCAAAGTCAATAACCATGTGATCGCTCTGCGTTGCACCTGGTACGACTCGCCAACCTTGCAATTTGAGTAGCAGGGTGTGAGACACGGCTGTGACGTCTATACACGACCTTCCTCCCGGACCATCATAGGTCGCCTCAGTCATGGGGTCGTTGGCAACAACTAAGTTGTACCTGGTGAGCAGCTCTATATACGCCTCGCCCGCCCCATCAATGGTTGGGGATCCCCACAATGGTGATCTGGCGTTTGCATCAGCACAAACTATGCAGGGTCGTCCTGATAGGCCTGCTAGAGCCCGCTCAAGTGGTTGAAGGCTGTTTGCAACTGGTGCGCCGAATTGCCTGTAGAATGATATTACAACCAGCTCAAAGCCACCGGCTCGGATGAGCACAGCGGCCAAGTGCTGGCTGTTCAGGTGAGTGAGTGCGAGCATGTCCATGGACGGGTCAATGCAGGCCACTGCTGCCTTGGCTCCCGTTCTTGCTCCAGCCACCACTCGTGCCTGTGATCCCAGACCAAGAGTTTTGGATCCTATGTATGGTTCCTGTATGGCGAGAACACTGCAGCGTTTCTTGAGTGCATTTTGCAGCAACTCAGCCATAACTGGGCAACTCTTATTTGTGTTGTGCTGAAGGATTCGAACTGTTTTTGACCTATTCATAATCCACTCGTGACTCCTGGAGGGCAATCGCTCGCTGACGAATGGTACAGCGTGCGTCTCGTGTAGAGTGTGCGACCTGTCTGATTTTGCGTTCGACGCAATTGGCACACTTGAGGGGAGCGTCGCGCTTGCATTCCTTACTCAAATGTGGCAAGGCGCACCAGGCGCACACAACAGGTCTTGTACAGGCCACTGCCAGGTGGCCATAGCGCTGGCATTTGTAGCACTGAGTGGGGGCTTGGTACTTTCGTATGGCGCACCGCTGCCAGGCTATTTGGAGGTGCCTTGCCCCCTCTAGTTTTTTGTATAGGCTGGGTGATACCTCAATCACCCAATCCTTCTGTCTGCCTGATGCGATTAGGTGCACTCACACACACACACACACACACACACAGGTCTGTTTCTTTATTTGATGACTGTACCTAAACCCTCGACGAGGGTTATATCAGTCATAGAAGTTGCGGCCCCTGCAGCATCCACCGAACTCAGACCTGTGGAGGTACGGCAGGTATGTGGTCGTTAGCCAGTCTCACCGTAGAGAGCTGTTGCCCGTGTGTTACCGCGCGGAGGTGACCACCTGAGGAATCCCGTACCATCTGGGAGTAGTTCTTAATCTGGTTCCCTACCTGATCTTACTGTTTACTTGGGTGGCAAGTTTCAAAAGGACTGATCAACTATAACCACGTTTCTTAGCCATTACCTTCTTTGCGAACTTTGCAAAATGGTTATAGGCTTCCTTTGTAACAGTCAAGCTGCTAAGTTCGTTTGCCCTCTCAACAACCAAATCGCTCACTGTTGTAGAAACTACAGTGGAGCAGCACATGGTTTCTTGTTTCCTCCGCACTGGAGGCACAAGACGTGCATAATGGAGAGTCTTTCAGAGAAAAGAAGTGGAGCCGCGCATTGAAGTCACCATGTCCCGTGAGGAACTGGCTCGTCTAGTGGTCTGGCTCAACCCATTTTCTAGAAAGACGTTCACGGATGTTGGGGAAGAACTCATACGTATCACGTCCCTTTGACGAGGATTCCCATCTCGCTTGCCATTTCTCTAGAGCCCATTCATCGATGGCGGCAAGTTTCTGTTCTGTGGTGAGATCCGCACGGAGTTCAGCCCAAAGCGGGGAAGCTCCGTTTCACTCTCCACTTGTCAATCATGCACTCAACAGCCAAATCAACTGGTAACTGACCAGTGATCACCTGGAGTGCTTCCGTTGATACTGATCTTGTAGGCCTTGGTGATCCACAGGAGCGCGGCTCTCTGGGATCGGGCCAGAACTCTCTTTCGATCGACTATGAGTTTGCTACCCCCAGACAACAGGGCACTAGTCAATCACGCCTAAATAGATGGCCTTATACATGAGGATGGTGTCATTAGTAACACACACCCCCAAGTGGCCTTAGTAATGGCACGCAGTGAGGCAAACCTTGCAATGGTAGTGCCTTTAAGGGACTGGAGGTGTTGGTTGAAACCCCACCTCTCACCTATATTCACTCCTAAATACTTGACGTGCTTTTCAAGAAGGAGCCTGTGGCCGCCAAAGCGTATTGTGGGTGGATTATTCACTTTCCCCTTCAAGAGGATTAGCTGGGTTTTTCCTCAGCCACCTGCATCTTGACGTGCTCGCACCATTGGTTGACAGTGCGGAGCACGTGGTGGGTTTTTCTTCAATTTGGCGGACTGACTCTGCAAAGATCAGCACAGTCAAGTCATCCACATAGGCGTACGGCTCGCAGTCAGTCTCCATGAGTTTCTGAAGACCTTCGAAGAAGGCATTCCAGAGTGCTGGTCTAGGACCGAGCCCTGTGGGCACCCCTTCTCAATCCTTCTCCGGACGGAGACATGCCTACTTTCGATCGTAGCAGTTCTGTCTGTCAGGTAACTTCTGACGAGCGAGTACAGGTTTGCGGGGATTCCCTACCTTTGAGTTCATTAGAGCGCTGGCCGCAAAGGTTGTCAAACGCTCCTCTGATGTCAATCAGAACTGCTACGACGTACTTAGCCGGTGCCAGCAGGGAAACACGCCGAATCTCGACAATGACATCCTGCGTGGACCTTCCTTTGGTACACCCGTATTGCCTGCCTGTGAGGTTGCGGCCAAAGACTCCTTCGAGGGACTAGAACGTCAGGATTCCTCATGTTTTGCCTAGTACGGATAGAAGGCTGAGCAGTCTCCATGATCGCGGGTCTGACTGATTGCGGTCACCTCCCTTTTGAAGAATGACAACACGCGCAGACTTCCACTGAGTGGGGAACAGTCCGACTTGCAGACAGTCATTAAATAAGTTAAGGAGACCGCTGGAGATTGTCCGCTCAGCCCTCCTTAGAATATTGGTTTCTCTTTTATCTGGCCCAGGAGATTTGTTGGGCTTTAAGGTCGCAAGAGCCATGCCGAGGTCGCACAAAGGAATGTCGGGCTCGTCCAGAAGTCCATGATCAGCTCCCTTGCTGGGCTTCAGTATCTCGAGCTACTTGGCCGTCAGGGAATGCCTTCGCAAGGAGGGTTTCCAGTGAACTTTCGATGCTGCAGGCCCAGCCCGACTCATTTTGCATCGCAGCTAAGACCTGCTCTACGCTTGCTTTCCCTATGGAGGACTTGTAATGTCTTCCCCAGGGGTTCTCAGAGCTCTCCGCTCTCACAAAAGTTCGCCAGCCTTGCCGTTTGGCTCGTTTGATGGCGCGGTGGAAGGACTTCTTCTCTTGGATGAAGGCAGTTCGGAGTGTTGCTCTGGCATCAGGGTCACGAGTGTTTTGGTACATCCTTCTGGCTCTATTTGCACTTTGCTTGAGGGGATTAAGTTCCTCAGTCCACCATGGGACTTTGATCGCCCTATTGCTTCTGTTGGCCAAGTACAGAGAGCCCAGCAGAGTGCAGTGCTGTGGTAAATGTGTCCACTTTGCTGTCCACCTCTTCAGGTGTGGATGCTTGCACTATTAGGTCGGTGTCTGCGGCACGCAGTTCACCTTCCAGTACCCTAAAATTGCGGCCAGTCAGCATTTTTGTGCGGAATCGCTTTTCACGTGTCTTTGCAGAGGATGTTATCATCCGTAATGGCAAAGTCAATAACCATGTGATCGCTCTGCGTTGCACCTGGTACGACTCGCCAACCCTTCAATTTGAGTAGCAGGGTGTGGGACACGGCTGTGACGTCTATACACGACCTTCCTCCCGGGCCATCATAGGTCGCCTCAGTCATGGGGTCGTTGGCAACAACCAAGTTGTACCTGGTGAGCAGCTCTATATACGCCTCGCCCGCCCCATCCAGGGTTGGGGATCCCCACAATGGTGATCTGGCGTTTGCATCAGCACAGACTACGTAGGGTCGTCCTGATAAGGCCTGCTGAGCCCGCTCGAGTGGTCCAAGGCTGTTGGCAACTGGTGCGCCAAATTGCCTGTAAAATGATATTACAACCAGCTCAAAGCCACCGGCTCGGATGAGCACAGCGGCTGGCTGTTCAGGTGAGTGAGTGCGAGCATGTCAATGGACAGGTCGATGCAGGCTACTGCTGCCTTGGCTCCCGTTCTTGCTCCAGCCACCACTCGTGCCTGCGATCCGAGACCAGAGTTTTGGATCCTATGTACGGTTCCTGTATGGCGAGGACACTGCAGCGTTTCTTGAGTGCATTTTGCAGCAACTCAGCCATAACTGGGCAACTCTTATTTGTGTTGTGCTGAAGGATTCGAACTGTTTTTGACCTATTCATAATCCACTCGTGACTCCTGGAGGGCAATCGCTCGCTGACGAATGGTACAGCGTGCGTCTCGTGTAGAGTGTGCGACCTGTTGGATTTTGCGTTCGACGCAATTGGCACGAGGGAGCATCACGCTTGCATTCCTTACTCAGATGTGGCAAGGCGCACCAGGCGCACACAACAGGTCTTGTACAGGCCACTGCCAGGTAGCCCATAAGCGCTGGCATTTGTGGCACTGGTGGGGCTTGGTACTTTCGTATGGCGCACCGCTGCCAGGCTATTTGGAGGTGCCTTGCCCCTCTAGTTTTTGTACAGGCTGGGTGATACCTCAATCACCCAATCCTTCTGTCTGCCACGCTTTTGGTGAAGAAGAGGCCTGACATCCTGCGGCTGCAAGCCTAACGCAGGGTTGTGCTCAACAACTTGTTGGGCCAAGATCCTCTTTTGAAGGTCGGTCCGCGTCGCACAGCAGCAGGCGTGGGGAAACGACAGGGGCTGACGCTTGGAGCTTCAACTCCTTTTTTGTGGAAATGTGGCTCGTGAGCGCCTTGGCCATTTCTGGCGTTTCCGTCACAATGACGGCGCCACCTCCTACTGCGGTGCGGATGTCTAGCACTCGGACACTCAGAGCTTGGGGGGCCGGAGCAGGGGCACCCCGCATAAGCGCTTCCATTGCGTCAGGGTTGGAGGGACCAGCCTCTCCTTCCTCACATGTCCGCCTAACCACTACCACGTTTTGTCGTGGGTTTTTAGGGGGGAGTTTGGCAAGCGGTGGAGGCTTTTTATTTTGGTTTTTATTTTTATTTTTGCCCTTGTTTTTGGGCGGAGGCATAGGCAGGGCGCTGCCCTCGGCCTGCACTTCCTGTAGTTGGGGCCTGTTTCTGCTTCCCTCTGCGCTTCCTGGCCTGGCAGCTGCCATTCCGCCTCAGCTCCATGAGGGGAGAAGGCGCAGTAGCGGCTACTGCCGCATATGAGGGGCCTGGGGTACTACTCTGGGGTACTACCTGGGGTGGATGATTTGGACGTATGCGCAAATTTGCTCCATGTCCGACAGTTTAGGGTCCACGCTGTGTCGTGTGCTTAGTGCCGGGTACTAGGGGAATAGAGAGGGAGAGGGAGATGAACGCGGTTTGCCCGGTTCTTTCCGCCCTTGTTTGTTTGGACGACAGTAGGTTGCTCATCGTCCGAAGAGGAGGGGTCGAGCTTGGCGAGCCGAGGAAGAGGCGCAGGTGGCGTTTTATTACCTGCTGAAGTTTTAGTTGACTTTGTCATGTTTTTACTTATTTGGGGGTGATTAAAGAAGCGGACTGGTGTAGTGTATCCTTGTGAGTTCATTTGTTGTGTGTGTTCGTGGTATGAGCGAGAGGTGCTCGAGAGGCAGTGTCCTGGAAGCTCCCCTCAGGCATATTGATTCTGGCCCCTTTCGCTGGTCCGTTGAGGGTCAAAGGGAGGCCCACATGCGCCGCAGCTGCCAGTCCGGCCACCCACCGGGACTAAGACGCATGAGGGATTTTTCGGCTGCTGCTCAGAGTCAGCCCTCGGCCACTGGTGATGTGGTGAGCGGGACACACGCTATCAGCCGCCCCAGGAACGCTCAAACCTGGTTTTTCCCCCTCCTCAATCCGAAGGCCGCACCTATATAGGGGATCGCTCAAAGGTGTTAGTGAGCCACTTCCAGGACTGTCTTTCGCTCATTATGAGTGTGTCAAGGGAGTGTGTTCTGCCACGCAAGCCGTTGCAGTGTATTTAGTATCTGGAATATGTTGTGTATGTCAGTGTCGTGAGCTTTAAGCCCCTTTAAGGCCGGTTTTAACGACCACGCAGAGGATACGGCAGGAGAATTCTGTACCCCTTCCTGCGGGGGGTGTGTTCTGCGATCCCAGCTAAAGGTAGGGGGTTCCCAGTGTGTCATGTATGTGAATGAAGTGTAAGTTGTGTCCCTTTTAGTCCGGCTTATACGAACACGCAGGGAGTACGGCAGTGGAATTCTGGACCCCCTACTGCAGGGTGAGCACAGTGTGGCGACAGAGTACACTGTGACGCCCAGCCACAGTTAAGCCTCGTTGGATGTAATCCTGCGGGGACCTCATAGAGGTGAGGTTGTCTTTCAAGCTGGGCCCACCCGGCTGTCCCTTTTAGTCGGCTCATACGACACACAGGGAATACGTCAGCGGAATTCTGGACCCCCGACTGCAGGGTGACAGGGTGAACACACACACACACACACACACACACACACACACACGGACCACGCGCCGAAATTTGGGTTTTTAGACTCAGTAGGCCTCAAAACGTAAAGATCTGAAGAAAACCCAATTTTTTTTGACACGATTACTATACTTTCCTTTACCTTTGGGCAGCAAAAAGTAAAAACACCTTTTACGAAGGAGATCGCGGCCCTCAAATCAATTTGCATAACAGTCATATATGGGGTTTATCATTCTTCTAGTGGGTTTACCTGTAACCACCCCTTCACTCTTACTCTTCTCTATGCTCGAGACTGATGCACTTCAGCGTGCCCTTCAAGTCTCATAATGTTTGCTCTGCCAGTTCACCATGCAGAGAAAACCCTTAGCGTCGCACGCACTCATTCTCCCTCATTGTAAACATCTCCCGTTACATAATACTCGTGACTATCACTCTCTCTCGCTCTCTATCGGGTCCACTTCTCTCTCGTCTAACGTGTTAGGGCTAATTTCACCTCATACTAATCGTTCCTGCACTCTCAGACAGAAATCTTACTATCCATTAAGATAAAGCCAAGTAATCAATACACTGTTTCCACTCTGCAGAACTCTTTATTCTAGGATTGCGGTAACAATCCTTTCCCCGCGTGTCGCCACATACTCGAATGGAAGAGATAACAGTTCCCGTACAATTGAAACCAACTGAATCTTAGTTTAGTCGTCTTTGGCATATTTTGATTCTGTCGGCCATTGACGCGTCTCTCATTGGGGCAACTGTCAGGTCAGACATGAGAATTACCTTAACTATGTCAAGTTGTTCCTTTTCTTTGAGTCTGTCTATCGTGTCACCCACGAATCCTTTCGTCGTAGTTAGGAACATTACTAGGATCGTCCCTTTGGAGAGCTGATTCTCATTGTTGAATCACACCTGCAGGCATGGCACCACTGAATAACTTTGAATGTGGATACTGCAAAGCTAGGTTTGAGTGTGGAGATTGTTAGCACGACCTTTATTACCCATTAATTGTGGCTGTAATTGTAATAATGTGGCTACAGTCACCGATCACCTCATCGATTACGACATTGACTATGTCCCGCCTCTTATTCCCTCATTCATCTTCAAGGGTGAAGCTTTTATGTTGTCCCGGTCGAAGAATGACCGACGCTTCAGACAAAATGTGCATTCAGGGCTGCTTAAGTAGATGCTGTGTTAAGTACCGGAAAGAAATTGGTCTGTAGAATAATACGTGCCACTCATCAGTTCAATTCGGTTATGAACGGGTCGTGGATATTCGTCCACAAATCATGGGCTGGAAATAAGTTTGATCGGGTTAAACGGTTAGTGGAGAGACATGTTTCCTCAGTTCGAAAGATCGGCCACTTGGACATTAACGAACTGAGCGCCGATTTTTGACATAGTACTCACAGCAATAAGAATTTAGTGCACTGTTTCTTAATGCTGAGCAATTCAGCGTCGAATAACTTTGTGATAGCTTAGTTATGTAAATAACCACAGCTTACTCAGTTTCCTCTGACGGTTTTCTGGCTCAAGTTTGTGGCATCAAACGGAGCCTTTGAATTATTAATTCTCAATGATCAGGATCGCGAGGGCCGCAAGTTTTCGTGGAACCGGTTCGTTATTCACGAATTCAACAAGTTTTCTGTGGCATCGCTGTTCTCTGTCGCCTCCAACTTCAAAGTCACTTCAGCGCGCATGTTCTGCCGCTCGACCTACATAAATTTCCTGGTAAAGTAGTGAAAATCTTCGTTTGAATTCTCCTTTCTCATTGGATATTTATACTAAGCGCCGTTGAGTTTCAAGGTTGAAAACGCTTCTGTGTCCGTCAACTACTCCCTTGAGAATTGATTGGCACTCAGTTACAGGGAATTTCTTTTAAAAGGGCTGAAGTTACCAACTCTTGACTAGAATTTTTAACTTTCAATATCAACAGCCCAGCCCCCATTTCGACGAATTTTCTCGGATCATGCTCCAGAACATAATTTGAAATTTGAGTAACAATTTTTCTTGTAATGTTCTCGCATGTGGTCGTTTTAGAGCCATGGAGTTCCTTCTCATAGGATTCAGAGTAAACAACTCGCAGAGTACATTCACCTAACTACAGTGAATCATAAATATCACGATCAACGATTTCTACAAATGCCTGGATAACCAAATCCAACTACGTGTCCCTTAATGCGAGAATGGCCCGCCACACAAACCCTCTGATATCTGCAATTCCTTTCCACGTATTTTCTGTGGGGACATACTCAGCTAACTCCAATCAATGCGGCCTTTAATAATTGAGTGGAATATACAAATGCGTGAAACACGTATCCTCGGAACTGTTAAACTGTTTGATCGGTGCAAAGTTGGCCTTTTTTTCGACGTATAAAAGAAGATACTAAACGTTGTGTTTGGCAATTCCTCTAAATTTTACACATTTTTTGAATTTGCTTTCACCGACTTGATTTTGCTGGTACTTACGCACTAAAAGAACTAACTTGGAACCCACTCACTACAACGTTTCTCACTATTTCTTGTATCGAGTTAGTGCCGTTTGTTGATACCGTCGATATCATGAAACTGTAAGTTTCCGGTCTTATTATTCGACATATTTGTTTTAATTTTATTCAGTTACACGCGCAAAACTATATATTGCATGTCCCATTGTCGACCGCGAATAACGAAAAACTCTGTGTAAGGCGAGGATGTTTGGGAGATACTTAGTTCTTCTGATTCGCGAATAGTACAACTTCAAAACATAGTCAAAAACCTCACATTCACTACCCGCAGGTGAAAATTTCACGCCACACGACGTAGATGAGCTTGGTCTAGTTAATTTTCAACCATTTCGATTATCGACATCGAGAAACTTTGTGTGTGAGAGAGAGAGAGAGAGAGAGAGAGAGAGAGAGAGATCGTTAGCCCTCCTCTCTTGGGAGTACAAATACTGAACATACACTTGTGTGTTGTCATGAACATTGTGCCTAGGATACCACCATGATTGATTTATCTTATGACCGTTATTAACCTCGACTACCGTTATGATTTTTTTGAAAACGGTAGTGCCATATGAGCGAAATTTATGAGGAGGCAACAGCACTATCACATTTCGTCGAAATTTTTGATAATTTATTGGGCTGCTCGCTTAAGTTTTACACGAATGAAAATTTTATGTTACCACGATCTCATTTGAAACCGCTCATAAAAGAATCTAACCAACGTCGTTAGTCATGTTTGAAAAAAAGATTGGTATTTTGATCAGTGTGATAACTGTAGTTAGTTTTTGGCTGATTTTGCTCGAACCCTTATTTTATTTCCTCATATTGACCTCCCGACCAAGTATCGAATTTGAGCTGGTCCTCCGTGTCTCTTGCCACTTTCCGGCAATGTCTTTCCTAGACAGGCCTCTTTCCTTTTCAATATGACTGTTCCTTAACACTTATCTGCTGAACGTAATGAAGGTTGTGGTTTCGTTAGCATGCTAGAGTCTGGGAACTGTCCATCGAACCCAGATCGGCGGAGGTACGGCCGGTAATCATTTAGCCAGTCTTCCTGTGGAGAGCTGAATCCATGTGTTGGCGCATGGGGAGATGACCCTGGAAAATCTGTACCATCTGGAAGGATCTGGGGTTCTTAATCTAGTTTCCCATTTGATGTAACTATTTATTTGTGTGGAAAGTTGCGAAGGGAGAGATCAACTGTGGCCACATTTTTTCCTTCTTCGCTATGGTTATAAGGTATCAACTCAATAGTAGTAAAAGCTGGCAGGTTTGGCTTCCCTTTCAACAGCCGTCGCTCAATACTGTTGGAACTGTAGTGGAATAGCACGTGGTTTCTTGTTTCGTATGCACAAGAGACTCAAGATTTGGAGGATGGACTCATTCAGAGAACACAAGTAGAGCCGCGCATTGAAGTCGCCGTGCCACATAAGGGAACTGACTCAACCGACTTTCTCCTAAGGCATTCACGGATATGGGAAAGAACTCATATGTGCCACATCCCTTTGATAAGGATTGGATAGATCTGCACGGAGTTCACCCGGAGTTGGGGAATCTCCCTTTCACTCTCCATTTGTCCACCTTGCACTTAACCGATAACTGACAAATAGTCACTTGGACTGCTCCAATGGATACTGTCTTATAGACCTTGGTGATCCGCAGAAGGTTACCTCTCGGGGATCAGGTTAGTCTCATTTAATTGACTGTGAGTTCAATACCCCTTACAACGAGGCGGCTGCCAATAACGCCTAAGTAAACGTTCTTGTTCACAAGTTGAACTGTGTCTAGGTAACACGCACCCGAAGTGATTTTGATAATTTCTTGTAATCAGGTATAGCTTGCGTGGCTAGTTCCTTTGAGGAACTGGAGGTGTAGGCAGAGACGCCACTTCTCACCTATTTTGAATCCTAAGTACTAGTCTCGCTTCTCAAGGGGAACCCTGTGGCCACTAACTTTTTAATTTTCATTTTAAGAGGATGAGCGGGAGGTTTCCCTCAGCCACCTGCAGCATGACGTGCTAGCACGATTGAGTGACAGTTTAAAGCACACGAGTTTTTGCTTCGATTTGACGGGTCGACTGTGCACTGATTAGCACTGTCAGATCATACGCATAGGCGTGTGACTCGCTGAGAAGACCTTCAAAACATCTCCCCCTGATACACCGACGCATTTGCCAAATGATGTTGTTCGGAGTGCATTTGCTTAAAAGCATTTCCTCCCTTTGTTTTATAAGCTTTAAGAAGAGCACATTCCTCCACTTCCACGGCTAGTCTCACGACTACAGTTACTTTATCCCCCAGTCATATTCTGCTCGTCACGCATGTAGGTTGTTCAGGAGATAACAAGAAAACATTTTGTGAAGATCTTTTAATTCTTCACTCTTTAGGGCCAGCGCACTCCTGATTTCATCAGCATTGGTGATCTTTCCAAATACTAGGTATGGTTTTTTTTTCTCTACCTCAACGGCATTTTTCAATCACTCGAACGGCTTAATTGGATAATGCCTTACTACCTTTCTCGCTCTACATGATGTAAACCTTGCCTTCATGATATTCTTCATTCTTCACCGAATCTCGGCTCAGTTTACTCCACTTTGCTGCCCTATTCGCACTCAGTTCGCAGACAATTTTCTCCAAACTAATTTTCCCATTTGCTAGTTTAAACGATGCATCTATTGTTCGTATAATAGTGTTTATGTGAGGTGGACACATTTTAAAATATTGTTTTGTTTTCAGGTACAGCGGATGTGGACTGAGGGTGAATGGAAACGATGGCCAGGGATACCACCCTCAGCGCCCGAACCGCTCGTACTACTCCACCGGTATGTTATTCCAAGTTTTTTTTAATAGATAGTATTCTGTGGTTTACAGCAAATGAAAATTTCCAGTAAAAACTCTCAAGATTCAGCACGATACGGCATAAATTCAGAACTGTGCTTAGCCGTCAGGATCATTAGGAACTCGCGGATGGAATTGCCTCCCAATAGGTTTTATCGTTGACATTAAGTTAGCAACGGTCGGACAACATTAACTACTTATACTAGAGGGCAGATGCGTTGAAATCCGATGTGAAGGTGAATTCGCTAACAAGAGACAAACGTGCCAGGTCTCCCACCAGGGTGCGGCATGCATTATTATTACGAGAAAGAAAACAATGGGGCTCCAGACGAGTTTCGCGACTAAACTAACGTCTTGCAGGAGGAGTGGTCAGTCCTGAATCGTCCTGTACCTTTTCGAACCGCCTTTTGAGAGTGAAGTAGATGCGTGATTGAGAGCAGGGGTTGAAATGTAGAGAACCGCTGTTTAGTTGTAACAGTGTTGCTATAATCTTATTTGCAAAACGTAAAGATTTTGATAAAACTCACTTTTCTGAGACGAATCACACAACTTTCCACTTATATTCTCACTACTAGTACGGTCTATTTTTAAATCTGTTCATACGGAATTTTAACACAACGTTTAACGCCAACGTCCAGCAATACATTGCTACGCATGCCTCTACCGTAATAGGAAACTTAATTCGAGAAAAAAATGTGGAGGATTTTGGTCACTACCAACTCCAGATAGTTTTGTGTCAGTCTAGTTCATATCGTGATTTTGGCATTTCATGATGTTTTGTTGGGAGAGCGTAATAACGGATGCAATTTGAGCAGATTTGATCCTGCAATTTTTTTCAATCACGTTCACTCACATGGACCTTTTTCTAGAATGGTGTTTTTTGCGTTTAGAAGATACATAAAAAATAACTTTAAGAAAGTGAAAATATTCGAAGATTCGATGCTGCCTGAAACGAGAGCACCTAACATTCTGGTTGCTAAGGTGAGCCTACCGATGGAGTTGTCAACTCAGGCTAGGTCCTCCGTATTGACAAACAATCTACTCTGTATGTATCTAAACAAGGTGCGTCGCATTTTCCAAAACAATTTCCCTTTTTCGAGCCACGTTTTCTATTCTCGTCGATTTGGAAGAAACGAAATTCAATTTTCCTTCCAATCTTCGTCTTTCGTCCCTTGACCTTCTGAATGTGAATCGCATCTGTACTTGGAGACGACGCTGCTGTAGCCGGGAGATGAGGATGGAGACGAAAAAGAAGAAAAGGAGAGGAAACTGTGACGAAATTTAGTTGGAGGGCGTTGCCACTATAATATGACGCCTTCTCCGTCCCCTGGCAGAGTTCCAGTTTTTGTTACGCGGCCCAAGGGGTTTCAAGTTTCCCGAGGTTCGGTTGGTTAATCTCATCGAAGCAAATGTCGCGGCAAAAAACAACGGGAGTGAATGTGTGCGAAGAGTAGCAGGAGCTCCGAAGCTTTCTGGTGATTTTAGATTTTTCTATCCGACACACACGCTGAGAATATCTTTCAACTTACTCTGCGAACCGCCTCAAGCTCCTCATGTCGATGAAATTCGATCATTCTCAACAGAACTACAATTGCCACTCCGTGTTTGAACGAGTTCAGCAACCTGAGATCTTCGAGTGCTGGCGAGAAAGAGTGAGGATCGAAAGCAAAATAACGAAATACTTGTGTCTGGTGGGAAACAAGGGAATTGGCTGCTTGATGCACACATGTGACGATACAGTAGTTCTTTCAAGGTAACTTCCGACTTGCATGCTTATAGAGTGGTCAGGTAATCAGCCCAGGTTTGTGAAACATATCTTTGTTCTCAAAAATATATAAAATCTGGCAGGGGAGTTTCAATTACGTATTGTGCGGAGAGGGTGATGCCATTTCTTACAACTTCCTTCAACAGCGTGTGAGATGTAACGCTTTTTTTTATGACCGTCAATGACGGACGTGCTCGGCGATGATTCTCAGCAGATAGCTGTAGACCCTCCTTCGCTTGTCACGCCCTTGCGTCATCGTACAACAGGTATCGATCATTTTCATAAACCACGCACATCGAGGGTACGTGAGAAGTTTCTCTAAGATACGATTTTCCGCGTTAGGAGCTTAGCAAACAGGACACCCTAATCTTAGAAACGGAATAGGTTATATATACGGAATAGGAACGGTGTGTTACACCATATCCAAAATTGGGAGGAGACCGTATTCATTGACGATTTAAGTTTTGTCCTTCGCAGAATGGCGGTTAATATGTACCATCCCGTCTTTGAAGTGAATATCGTCAAACCGGAAATTGACATTACACCAAAGCTCCAAACGTTTTTCGGTACAGTAGACTCTGAGGTGATTCAATTTAAGGCAAGTCTTAAACTAGGCACGAGGGGAATCCTGGGGGTTCAGGAACTCGATCTGCCGCTACCCCTGTCACTCCTGCCGCTCAGGTTTAACACTATAAAAACCACCGACTCCTTGGGTAAACCCTGACGCACTAGCAAGCTGTAACGACATAGCCCTGGCTCAGCCATGTTCCTTCAGAAGCTGGATTCACAGAGCAGATCACATCCAGTTTCCCTACAATCGTCCTGGCTTTTACTGATGTTTTCCTAATTTGTCGACTACTGATCGCTTAACTTGCGCTTCATTCGAGTCTCCTTCCTTCGTTTTTTGGCCTTTCTTAACTCAACACCACGTTATTTGTTTCAAGTAACCTTACCACAATTCGGTTTACTTTACATTACATTGTCCATTGCTTTATTTGATCAAAAACCACCATTGCTTTATCTTTTCGTTCCCCACTTTTCCTCTTGTGAGGTTTAACCTGTTTTATTTTGTTTCACACTGCTTTACTTCTTTAAGGATGAAGAGTATGGCAGGGAATCGGCCACCTGCTTATTCCCAGTTCCCTGAGCCCACGCCGCACTTCAACTTGACGTTATTTTCGTATTGTTATCCAATCCCAATTTTCGTTCACTGAACCGGCTCTAAGGGGTTTGACTACACTTTTAAAGCGGCCAATTGTATAATTGCCGACGTGCGCTTTACACTACAATAAATTCACAAAACGTTGACAAAAAACAGTTTTACTTTTCTCAGCTCTAAGGAAAAAGAAAGTTATGTGTGTGTGACAAGACGGCTGAATTTTTATGGTTTTTCACCAAATCTTGACGTTTCAAGGGCGACTGAGTTCAAAACCCACCATTTGGAAAAATGCGGTATGGCGTGAACGCCATTCAGAGAAAACCGCTGAAAGTAAATACTTAGCCTGCAAATCACCATAGGATTTGAGAATGGGTATGAGCAAACTACACAAAAAATTAGCTATAATAATCAAAGTGATCAAAACACCAAATATTGTGTTTCTCAAAAACGGACGATTTTGGTTACATTTTTCCTACGGTTAAATTTCCAAAAAATGCTTAACCACGGGAAAATTAGGACAGCCAGCAGCCAAATAAATGATCAAACATTTCGAAGATCAGGATTTTCGGCTTTAGTGAAAATAGAATAGAATAAAAATATCAAATAAATTAGGGTTGCAACTATCTATAGAATGTGAGATGTAACGCATGTAAGACAATTATGAGCAACCCCAGAAATTCCGAATTTGGCATCCATCACTTCCATTTCACTCACCTGTCGATAACCCGAATACAATTTAATTTGGATAATTTCGAAAAGGAGAACATGACCTTTCTAACAAAAAATTGTGTGGACAGCCCAATAAATTAACTGCGCAACGATTTCTCATTAATACGAAGCATGACTAGGAACCACTCAATGCACTCAATAACTTTCGGAAGTTCAAGCGCAACCACTTTATACGTAAAATGGAAGTTCAAATCAGCTGCGGGTGGCAGATCGGATTAGTGAAAATGACCGCCATGAAAATCGCGGAAACTACGTGAGTGTTGAGGAAAGTTGTGTGAGGCATCTCGCCAGATATTTTCGCAGGTTTTGCACTATAACCCCCGAACAATAAACTGGACCTTCCCCAAAAAATCTTGACAGTCCCAGGAATTACTTACAACGCAGATCATAATAATTTTAGTCCTCGGGAAAATAATGAGAGAAGGTAAATAAATTACAAAATATTCCGGCTAAAACAGATCTTAATACGACGTAATTACGGGGGAATGACAGTTACGAAATAATTATGAACAACCCACGACACGTCGGAATTCGAATTTCCCGAGACCACTCTTATTTTCGCTGTTTACTTCAATTTGAGTTTGCAAACGACAAGCTGTTCGATGCCGGTTTATCGTGGGTTTGGTACATAAATAACGCGGCTGCGGCGATCAAAGGTCAAATCTCTCGACACACCCTTTGGTGCGTCATTGCAATTTGATACAAGTATGCAGTTGACAAGTTTGACGATGGGGTTATGTGAAAAGACTAATAGAAGGGATGGTGTGGAGAGAGGGTTTATATAAACACGCATTAGCATCGAAATTGAAACATTAACGAAGCGTGCAGGTCTCCTCGCTCTTCTCCTTAACTCAGCCCTGCCCCTCCTCTGAGTTCCCCCTTTATTAATAAAACTGGGTCAACTAAGTTATCAAAGCCGTCCATCATCGACCTATCAGGTGATGACGAAGGGGAGGAGTGGGGGAGGGTGGAGTTTGAAAGAAATAGAAAAATTAATTTGGGGAATCTAACGATTGTTGAATTTCTAGATTGCTATATATCCGCTTAATATTCTGGGTTCGTATTGGAATAATTAGTGGGGGTTCTGAAATACAAGGTTGCCCTTTAATGTACCCACACTTCTATTATTGAAGCCCGTTACCTACCAATGTGCATCTCCAGACGAGGAATCAAGTAGTATTTTCTGCTTCTTATCCCGACGGTAAATGAAAGCAGAGCCCAACTAGCTATAGAGTTTAGTGTAGTACGGTATGAGTACGTACCTTAAGGTGCGTTGTCACGCGCAACCTCTCGCATACGAACCTAGACCAGTATCTAGTAGGTTTTTACATTTTCGACCCTTCTAAGCAAGACAAATGCCATTTGAGAAAATGTACTGCGTGTACTTAGTGAGGGAAAATGGCTGAACCGAATCGCTCCTTATACGATACTCGTATTGAATGTGTGTGCCTGACATTTTTTGAAAGCGTGTAAATAAGGTTATGAGAGGTTTTCATCAAAGGGATTTGCGGGGCAAACCGTACATAAAAAGATTTTTTATTTGAACTTTGAAATCATCTTTTACCAACCGGTAACTATCTGTCATTTCTGCGAGAATTGTGTAAACGGAAGTTTATACCAGTGAAGCAAACATAGTTTTTTTTAAACGTAATGGTAAAACGAAGTATTGTTCTTCATTAATATTCCTGTGACATTCCACTGAACAAGGAGAACAACTAAAATGTTTCAAAATCCTATTTTTAAACGTTTCCGTAATTTTCAAAGTAACCGCATTGCATACCCAGATAAAATTGATGGAGTGTCTTTTAGCCACGTATACTCACATTTTATTCCTGTTAGCTATTTCTGTATTTATCCTTCGAATGGAGATATACGCCACGATAGCTCTGAAAATTAGCCAGCTGCTAATCAAATGATCGTTTTTCTGAGATTCTCATAACCTGCTCTAACGATTTTTATTGAACTTACGGGGTATTCTCCGCTATTGTGTACGTAAATTTTGTTCTTTATAAATGTCTCCGATCAAGTGAGTTGAATGAACGGGGGATGCAGAAAGTTGTGTGTAGTGGAAAGTAAACCTTCTGTTGTTAGTTTCATAATCATGTATACTCTCGTTACTGAATAAAGTTCGTGACATGAGTGGAAGCAACACCGTACAATGATGGTACATTGATCAGGGGTTGTATGTCAATCCAGGCAAAACCAGCCTGGTCCTATTCACCAGGAAACGCAACCTTACAATGCGAGAAGGCTACAATGCAGCAAGGCTCAGGGGGTAGGTGATGACGATGCACTGGACACTCACATGGGCCACATACTTGAGGAGAACAATACAGAGGACTTCATCCGTGATATGGGCTGTTCAGAAGATGGTAGGCAAGACATGGGGACTGCGGCCTAGGACTGTGGTGGTGGGCCCCACATCAGTGGTGGAAGACATGCTGGGTCTTGCACCTCTCCACATATAGTTAGAGCTGCCTACTTATAGGCGTACGCTGAAACTGGCTGGGCCTTGTCAGGCGGGGTAGAAGAGCCTCGCACCACCAGATATTGGCCAGCGTGCATGGTGGTGGTGGGGGGGGGGGAGTGCTCTGCATGTCAGTGACTCTTGTACGGATGCAGTACATCTTCAAACCGCCCTCCAGGATACGGACTCATGAAAGATCCAGATGGGAAGGGGGTACTCCTACACATGAGGGAACTGGGACCATGGTATATTACATAAGGGATCAATGGGAGGTGGCCTGGAAGGTGCAGGAGTTTATGGTCCCGGGATCTGGGCAGCGATATCACTAGGTGCTCTGGCAACAGTAGCTCTTCGCAGTGGTGGGCCTGCGCAGGGGCCTAAAACGTAAAAGGATATGCATTATATTAGACATTCAGGCTGCATAGGGTCCTGGCTTCTTATACTATCTCGGTTTGAGAACGCCTGACTGGTCTGAAGACTTTGGCAAAAGAACATCTTAACACTATGTTAGGTGCCTGGTCATACAAGAATTGGAGGAAGACGACAAACTGGCGAGAGAAGAAGCTGTGCTTCTCCCAGTGTAACCTGACCCTTTCGTACGGACCACCAAGAGGTTGGCAAGTGGGAGAAGAACTGCAGGGCTGTCTGCGAGTCTGAGCTGGAGACAGCAGAGCATGTACATGTAAGTGCTTGGGGTTCTCGGCTGCTGCTGGATGAGGTTGCAGGGATGGACCTCAAGGCTATCCTGCGTTTTGAGTGAGAATGGTAGTGACGTATTACGGTGGTGATGCATCAGGGAACACCAGCTCCATTGGAACTGGGAGGAAATGAGGCAGCTCACGTACGCCCACACAATGGGCTCATTTGAGGCCACACTGGGGGGCTTCTCAGTTGCATTTAATTTAAAAAGAAAAAAGGTAAAAGCCCAATAACTCTCCAGTTTTTTGTATAAAGCGTTGAGTCCTAGCGAGTTCATATAAAATGAACCAAAAACAGATTGGATTAGTTTGTAGAGCGATACAAATCACCGAATGTGGCTGATGAAAGTTGTCTAATGCGTCGTAGCTGATACTTTTAAATGTTTTCCCTTTAATTTTAAAACAATGAACTAACCTGACGCCCGCTTGGATAACAGGAGGACACTCTCAATGTCTGTATAGCACTAAAGGTTCTGTTCAGAAACTTTAAAAACGAACCCAAAATTTAATGTGATGAAAAATTATTGAAATCGCGTGATTGTGAGGAAATTTGAGCCGTGCGTTGCGCCAAATATCTTCGTTTTTCGTGCAATTCTAGAACGATAATCTCGAACTGATCGGGACCGAGTCTCTGACTTATGCCGCGCAAAAATTCAACCTAGAGATATAGGGGAGACCGGAGAACCAATATCAGCCAACACAAAACCGCTACGACGCATAAGTAGTACAATGTTATCGGCCTGCACAGCCTTGTATTATACAAGTTGGTTGTAGAAGGAAATTAAAGTAAGCTCTGCTTTGAAATTAGGGACGAGCGGCTGTCAAGACTGATGGAAATGGTCGCTGTGAGTAGACATTGTTTATGGGCTCTTCGTAGTGTTAGTAATTATTTTGTTAGTATTTCTGTGAAAGTGGGGAGGGAGGACTACTGCTTTGTCTCCTATTGTGCCACTCCTATCTCGTATAAGCTTTCCCAGCTTCCAGGAGAAATAGGTAGCTCATTTTTTCCGAGCCTTGGCACTGGGCTGGAGCGCGTTGTGTAGTAGCACTGGATTGTATACGTCACCTGCCAATAACCTTGACGCTTAAAGATTTGCTTATCACCAGAATTAAGCCTCAAATGGAAGGTACTCTAATGAACTACGATTGTGACATGATCTGGGAGGATTATCTCGGACATTTCGATATGGTAGCGAGCGCCAGTGAGTGGTCCTTGAAGAGAGAAGGTAAAAAACTGGCATGCGCACGATCGAACAGACTTCAATCGCCTTTCTGCGGCTCTCAGTTCTCGCAGAGGTAGCAGTATGAACTGGAAGATAGTCGGCAATAGCCCATTAAAACAATTTCACAATTTGCACCGCATGTAGCCACAGTAGAAGGATTGAAGAAGCTGAATGCTTAGAAAATTCTATGATCGTTAAATCAAATATTTTAAATTTAGATTCACTTCTTGCTATTTTACGACTTTTTAGGGAGTCTGTGTATCGAAGAGTGGAGGAAAGCGAGTGATTTATTTTCATACAACGCTTTGCTTCAACTTTAGGGCTCAAATCACAATACGATCGAAGTGGGGCAAATTACGCTCAATCCCGGAGGCGCAAAAGTGCTCAATTTATTATGATATCGTCGTTATGAAGAAGAGAGCTACAGAAACTTGGAATTAATGACCGGTCGTTCTGCTGGGGCTGGAAGAGCCTCCGATCGGCCGTAAGGCTGCCGTTGGTTGGAAGGGGATATCGATCTGCCCCTCACCAAAAGGCGGGAGGTTGGCGAGGGCGTTGGCATTCGACAACTAACTATTACGTAACGGCGCCCGAGGGACCCTAAAAATTCTTGCGTAAACAAAAAATTCGCGAAATTAAATTTTACTCTGGTCGCCCGTGTAGTCAAGTAGTGCTCAGATTCATTTCAACCGTCGAACTGAGCTATCTAGCAAGGTGTCTTTTCTTGTAGCTGTGATTTATTTCAAACATTTGTACAGAATTCAGACATTTTTGTGTTACTTTGGGGCATAGCGGGGAATATACGTTATACTTCTAGCTCTAATTCAAACGTTTAGAGTTTGGTGACGGACAACAGGTGATGGAGAAACCACACAGTGGGCACGTGTAGACGAACTAGAATTAGGTACGTGCTCGTGGTCGTGTGTTCCGTGTTTACGTTTCACCATTACCGACATCGCCGTAATTCACCCGGTCTCACCCCATTAAACCGGCGATTTCTTTCGATTGGGTACTTCGTTGAATATCTGTATGTGCATATAGCAGGAGCATGTTATACTCCAGAAAGTAACGTTAATGGTGCGACAAAAGGCAGCTGATTGAGAAAGCACGACTACAAGTTCCCGTGTACTTCCTTCTCGAGTTTTGCTCAAATGGGCCGTCTACGCCTTTCGAAGTAGGAGATGGGTCGAGCCTTTCTTGTGACTGCGATGTATTTCGATTGGCTTCTTCGTTTAACATTTGTATAGGGATTTTACCTTTAAGCGTCGTTACTGTGCTACATGAGCTATAGTTACGCTAGAGGGTGTATCGGAAAACAGCTGACTAAGATAGCATATGGCGACCACGCCATGGATGAGAAGAAATAAGAATTAAGTAGATGAACGTGATCGAATGTTGCGTGATTACACATCACCATCAGTGACATAGCTATCAGACTCGAGTTTCATGCAACACGCACTATCGAGCGCCCTGTGTGCATTCTGGAGACCGGCAGCAGTCTTACGGGGGATTTTACATTTATTTAGTTTGTACCCATAAATGTAAATACCTCAGAATATCTGGTTGTTTCATGACAGTGTCCTTGAAGGTACAGACAGCTTCCCCCTTAAATTCAACGACCTATTGTATACACAGGCGTTGAATTTCCGTTCAACGCATTTCTACGGAAACATTTATGAAGAACCAAATGTGGATACCACTTAGTCGAGAATACCCCGTAAGCTTGATCGTAGTCGTTGGCTCGGTTTTTGAGAAAAGTGGAAATCGATAAATTAATATTCGATATTGACAATCTATCCCCTTTCAATAGATAGATATAGAAATAGTTGCGGACATCGCAATATGGGTATAGGTTGTTTTAAGACACACCGTAAGATCAACTCCAGTGAAGCTTATGGAAATTATGAAAAGTTGTAAAACTGCTTTTCGACACATTTTGGTTTTACGTCTCTGTTCAATGGAGTATCAGGGGAACATTTATGGAGAACGGTATATAGGTATTAACTATTTTATTTGAACCTAGAGAAAAATGCGACAACCCCAAAAACCCTAGATTTTCGTACAGTTTGGTCCCCCCCCAAACCATGTGGTAATCGCCAACAACCTTGTTTTCAAAGGTTATGTCGTCAAAAAATAACGAACAAAACACAAATCGAACCAGCTCCGACGGTTCAGTTGTTCTGAAAATTAAACTGTTGCACCGCACGCGCCGATAATAGGTTTTCTGGATTCAACAGGCCTCAAAACGTAAAGATTTGAAGAAAACTCCTTTTTATTGGCACGATTACAATACACTTTTTACTCTTTAGGTCGCGGTCAGTTCAGCCAATAACGTTAATTTCCCTTTCTGCTTCGTTGGGGCCATTGAAAGTATGTGAAGTTGGCGTTCACGGACTAAGCACCGAAATGAGGGGTTTCCGACCTTTACGTTTTGAGGTCTGCTGAACCGAAAAATTTAGGCATGTTGTTAGAGTGTGTGTGTCAGCAGTTGTGCTGAACTGATGGAGCAGGTTTTAGTTTATTATTCACCCTTATGTTTTCGGTCAGGAAAAATGAGATACTTTACGTTTCAAGATATCGGGATTCTAAATCTGCAATGTCCGTCCGCCGTTCGGGCCGTTTTGTGCCTTTAATCCGCCATTTTTTACTAAAAGCCCATTTGAAATCTATCTGTGCCCACCTGCTCGGCAATTCGATCGGACGAAACGCGCGGTTGTTATGGGCAAAAACGGTTAAAAAAATTAACAAAAACCCACTTTTGGCCGTTTTATCGCAAATACGTCGTGTTTGGTTTCGTTTTCAAGGTATTTTTAGAAGCTTGGTCGAATAGAATGAGTCCCAGAGGTGTAGGAGTGCGTCTAGATTGACAGCAGTGAAATCACGGTGAATTTAGTGAGGTTAATTCCATTGCTTGAAGGAACATGGGGATAATGTGACGAAATTTCACTCGACTCGTACCGTCGTGTCAATTGCCTACATGCGCCTGGAATATTTGGTTTTGGTCGTTCCGTTGTAGTCAGGTCATGTTTCGTACTGTTTACAGGTATTTTTCGGTGATGAATCGAATGGGATGGCTCATGGTGATGTGAGAATACAGTGAGCTGTGCGAGAGGATAATAAACTATTGTGTAATAATTGGCAGGGTTCTTTTTGTTTTGCTCCTGATTTTTTTACGACGCGAAAATGAGATTATGAGTGATTTCCATCGACAGGAAAGGGGCTGGAGCTGGAGCTGGAGCTGGGCTTAAGGGACATTGAAAAAACTAGGGGTTTTCGCATTTTCTTCGAAAACGGGTGTCACGAATCTGATTAAACGTTCAAATATCTTCTACCCAACTTTTCTTCTCGATAAATATCTCCATGTCCAGTGATACAGGCATGTGAAGCGAAAGTAGGTTTTTTCGCTTTTTGACGAAAGGGCTGCAACGTTTTTCCTTAAACTAACACGATGTCTTTAAATAATCCATACTCCTAATTCCTTATAAATGCTCCTCTGGCAGCCATTTGAACAGAGATGAAAACCAATATGTGTGAAAAATAGTGTTTTTTGAAGATTCTCATAATTTCTTGAGTTACTATTTCACCGGGGTTGATCAATCTCACAGAGTGCCTTTTAGCAATATTTCAATCAAATTTACGGAGTACTCTCAACTAACTAGTACCTATATATCGTTTGTATAATCGTTTCCGTATGTACAGTACTTATCGAACTTAGGGGGGTTGCGGAAATTTGTGTGCGTAACAACCAGATATTTCTTTTTTATGCCGATTACTATACTTTCCTCACTTTTCGGGCCGTGGAAAGTAAAACGGGAGACGTGAAAATGCGGGGAAGCTGGCGTATTCTTATGGTTTCTATCAATTTGTGTGATACGTATGACGCTGAAATGTGTTCGTTAAAAATTAGGTACTTTGCAGGAATAATGTACTTACTTAAGAAATACTTTTTTGTCATTCGAAGCTCCAAATAAGTGTTGAATGTACCTCCCATGCATCTTTGCATTTTTGACGAAAGAAGAAAAACTTTATGTTTTACCTCCTCCTCCACTCCAATCTGCCTAGCGTCGTCCTCTGTTCCAGCTTTTCTCAAAACTGTACTTGGAATGATTTATCGAGCGCCCTTATTCTTTCTAAGTGCAACGTATCGTTTATTATCCCCCTTTTCGAAAGTTTCTCTCACTCGAAGATATTTCCCGAGGACTGAAACGACGGTGTTGTAGCGGCTGTTGTACGAGTCGCCTCCCGCTCGAGCCTCGTGAAGCAATAAAACCACCAGAGCTGGGGGACTGTGTTGGTGGTGGCGGAGGTAGGGGACTAGTAGCGACGTGCCGTTGCTTGTGACCTTCCTCTCGAATAAAGTTCGTTCTTTACGCCCAGCGCGAATGTAAAGAAAACTGAGAGGTTTCCAACGAAAATGGCGGGAGAGGAAGCCTGGCTTTTGCTCACGAGCGAACGTACGTTTTCCAAACGGGAAAATATTTATGAAGAACGTTTGAAGCGTGCGCGGGTCGTGTACAAAGCAGTTCCGGCGAATCTATAGCTCGAGATGGAATTTCCCAGTATTTCTTCGGCTTCCACTACGAGCACGTATCAAGTGGGCATTGGAAGAATTGTGAGCTAAACGCTGGATATCGAGTTTCCGCCCCAAAATGAAGCGACGAGCTTCGACGAGCAATTTCCACAAACGATGAGGTCCGCATTTGAAACTAGTGTGTTATTTTGGTGTCACGTGTTGATCTGCAGGCTAAATACCTACTTTGAGCCGATTTGGTCCAGCCGTTTTCTCTTTATCGTGTTCACAGACACAAATATTCAAACGGTGTTTTTCGACATCTTTATAGAGAGTTCGACTGTTTTTGTACAATTACAATACTTTGGGCGACAATGTAATGAAAATGGAGCAAAGTAGCCGGTTTTATCATAGCGACTTAGAGACATAAGTCTCAGGCTCTGGCTTACTTATATATCTCTCTCCTTTTGTGAACTTAAACACGTCTTGATTCCAATGTTTCTACGATGAATTATGTATCAGTTAACCTGACTTCAACAAGAAAGCGAAATTAATACGAAACATCTTCGGAGGAGATTAATTTACTGCATAAATAACGAATTAAAAAAACTTTTTCCGCGAAAAAACCTCCAAACTCCCAAGTTTCGTTATAAAAACCCAAATATTTCGTTGATGTTCCTGACGCTCATTATCCCAAAGCCTCCGACTGAACGGAGAAACGCATGAAAACTTCGCCTAACCCCAAAAGAGAAGCCTTAACTTCTTGGCTTCGAAAGTTGGGTGAAACCAAGTAAATAGAAAACGGCTGAAAAGGAGGCTGCAAAACAGAACAAGTTTGTAACGAGCATCGCTCAACTAGAGCTCAATTAAAAGTTGCGAAGCGAGGAACGCGTTACTTTAAGAGGTACTTTTATTCGGCCCGTCGTTTCAACGATTTTGCTCGGAATCTCCTTTACAGACAACTCGATGCCTTCAAAGGAAGTATTTGAGCAGCGGTTAATTAATTATTTGATGGTTGACAGATAATTATTGAACGATGAACGAGGAAACTAATTGGTTATTCTGTGAGCTTCTAGCAAAAATGCTAACTCGAACCACTTTTAATTTCTGTAGCTCTACGTAGTAGGAAGGAGAGTTACGCACTCGGCTGAAAAGAACATTTTCAGGAATAGAGTTTCCGAGCGCTACTGAGTCTGAAAATAGTTGGGATACTAGTTTTGATATGTCATTATTGAGCAATAGGTACATAAAATTAGTAAATACAATTTTATTTATATAGGATAATAATTTTTCCAGAGTTATCGGGCAAAAACGATTAGAAATGGTAATAAGTGAAACGGCGATGGTTGAAATCTCGGAATTTCTAGAAAGGCCGCTGTATACCTTATCAGCTACATTAAACGCTCATTGTATAGGTTTTTGATTGGACTAGGACCTCAATTTTTTTCAAGATGTAACATATGAGCGGAGTTAATAAGGAAGAAACTGAGCCGAAATTGGCTTGATTGTTCCGCTCTCGTCATTTTCCTAGGAATGGGAATTTTACGGTATTTTTTCTCATTAGGAGCTGTGCATACAAAAAATTTAATCAAAATCGTTACACCTGAGGTTCCGACTGAAGCGGCTCAAACATCTTCTTCGAGCGTCCTCTAAATTACGCATCCACCTAAAAGGACTCGTATATCTCACCATTCTACGACCTATATGGCTGAACAGGGGAGAATTGTGGAGCAACCAGTAAGTCCCAAGTAAATCGAATTAAAGTCTTCCAAAACAGAATCCTCCGCATGATCACTGGTGCTCCTTGGTTCGTTCGAAATTCCGTTTTACACTCTGACCTAAATATTCTTCCAATCAAAGACGACATTCGGAAACAATTTACCACCTTACACGAAAGATTGATCCCACTCGCCAACCCCTTACTACGGCAATTAGCTGCAAACCCACCACAGCCCAGACCCAGACGTCGACTAATAAAGAGGAAACGTACCACCGATTTACTCGAAAATAACAGTTAATGATCATTTCCAAACTTGTGCTTCACTATGATGTATTTTTAAATACAATTAAGTATTAATTCGTTATTAAAAAACGTACTTTGACGTACCATGGTCTGCCATTTTTGCCCAATCGCGTTCACAGATACACGGAACATTTTCCCAAATAGTGTTTTTCGGACCCAGTAGGGGAGAGACTTTTTTTTCCAGCCGATTACGTGAGTTACCTTTTTTCTTCGTAGAGCCAAGGAAAGTAAAAACACGTCGTGCAACGCTACATTCAAAGCTGTTGTAAATACTGAAACGACTCTATCGATTCAAGTTCTTACTAAAATTATCAACAGAACTAGACCCGTGAGAAACGCTTTTGTATATATACAAAACTGGTCGACCAGGTACTTTACTTATTTTTAGATATACTTTTGATATGTTGTTTGCCACCACCTGGATTACTCGTAGTATATCATAGACGATAATTTGTGTAAGAATGGTACATTGGACGGTAAAAGGAGAATTGGGCAGTTTATTTTCGTAAGCTGAATTTATTAGAGAATTCGAAATACTCTTCGTCGAGTGCTTTCTTTTTGTACAATATTCTTCAAGATTTATCCCGACTAATATTAATTAAATTGGATATTAATGGGATTATGCAAAGTATTTGGCAAACGAATGTAAAGAGCTACGCGCTGCAATGTCAGGAGGGAGGACGGGACTTCCTACTGAGGACCATTGGGAAGGAGGCTGTTTCCCCGGAACAATCTGGAAAGACGGAAGCGGAACTACCAGGCGGTGTGAACGTGAAGGATTTATTAGGCTCGCAGCTTGGGGTACGGAAACTCAGATTCAGGGGGCTTCTGTCAAAAGGCAAGGGCACGGTAGAAACTCTTGGAAAGGACGAATGAAATTTCCTTGCGTGGAAGAAGGTGAAAAGGGGTTCTTCAGTCTGCTTCTTCATTGGTGACAAGGGGTGGTTGGATTTATATAGGAAGTCACACTAAATGCAACCGGCGCTGTGGGGTCTAGAGGTAAGACTGACGACTTAATGGAAGACCTTACAATATGCTCACCTTGTTCCTGAACCTTCCATTCTTCATTGTACGCTAATAGTTAGCAAAGGGATGCGGTTGGATTTCTCTTCACAGACCAACTCTAAGGTGTAGTGGAGTTCTACAGCTTCCTTAAACCGCATCACAACGACATTGACTTAATTTGATCTTTCTTTGACAGGTGGCTGTGTGGATATGGACACTGGAACGTGGGCTAGGAATCGACGAGCCGCCCCCCAGGGTGGAGGAGGTGGCGACTGGTCGGAGCAGCCTTGGTGATGCCATCGCCACACCCTCCTTCACTCGGACATCAGGTGAGTGATGATACATTCCCGTGATAAACACTCAAAAAATGCTTCACTCGCATCATTCAATTTTATACTGTATGTGTACTTACGCCTATTCAATGTCGACGCTAAACAAGGGGGCCATCATTCTAAAAGATTAACGTTCATATTCAGCTTTCCTCAACACAACAGGGGATCAATCTTTAAGCGAAACAACCATCTGCATCCTTACTTTTCACAGCTCTACAAACTAACCAAGGAAACTTCTGCAATTCCTCAAAATTTGATACTTAACGTTTCAAGACATCGGGATTCCAAATCTACAATGTCCGTCTGCCATCCAGGCCGTTTTGTGCCTTTAACCTTGTCTAAAAAGTACGTTCTTTCGTACAGAAATCCCATTTGGTATCAAGTTGTGCCCACCTGCTCGGCAATCTAATCAGACGAATTCCATGGTTGTTATGGCCAAAAAATTGTTAAAAAAAATTAACAAATATAATTTTGGCAGTTTTATTGCAAATACGCCGTTTGGCATCATTTTCAAGGTATTTTTAGATCCTGGGTCGAATGGAATGAGCCATACGTGTACAACTGCATATAGTGAAATTACAGTAATTATAGTGAGCCAAGATGTACTAATTGAAAGCACTCGCGGGACAATAACTACAGCGAAAGTAATCGTTTGATCGTTTGTATTCCCTTCCACCCATCTCATTAAAGCCACCCGCCAGCTCAACTCGCAACGTCGTGCCAATTGCCTACAGGCGCCTGTAACATGTAATTTTCGTCGTTCCGCTGTAATCAGGTCATGTTTCGTATTGTTTACTAGTACTTTTCGATGCTGAATCTAATGGGACGGGTCTCGGAGGTGTGGGACTAGGTCAAGCTGTTCATGAGAATAACGCACTGTCGTGTGATAATTTGCAGGGGTTTTGAGCTTTCTTCAGATCGATTCGAAGGGTTCTGAGTCCGAAAAACAAACACCACTTGAGAAAATGGTCAGCATGAACACGATTGAAAGAAACGGCTGAACCAAATCAGCTCATATTCGGTATTCTGCTTACATCTCAACATGGGACACCAAAATATGGTTATAAATAAAATAAATCTAAAGCTAGTTATCACAGCTATCAAAATACCAATTATTTTTTTCTTAAAAATGGCTCTAACGAGTTTTATAATTTTGTTGTATGTACAATTTAAAATGACATGAAAGCACAATAAAACATTCATTCGTGGAAAATGACGGCAGCATCACAATAAACGATTTACAATTAAAAAAAAAGAAGATTTTAGTGAAGTTTTGCCTCATACATCAAGCTCATAGGACACTAACGTTTTCAAAACAAGAATGGTAATCTAATAGGCTATCTTTACGATAAGTTCATTATGGTCACAAGATAGTTAAAAAATTCCGTATTCAATGTAAAGTCGGGTTTGTAGTATTTTCCCCATAATGCCAGAACTTTCCTTGAATAATCGTATTGACAGCTCTATCAGTTGCCAATACGTTCGATGTTCAATGAAGATCCTGGTATAAGTTGCCTAGAATAAGTAGCAATTAATTCCAGAACTCGAAGTGCTACTAGTTTCAGTTGTAAAATGTTATGTTTTACAAGTTGGTGTGAAATAGCATGATGCGAGGAACTAGATATTTTCGTGAAGGTTGCACAGCTCGCCACCAGCGAGATTCTGCCCCAACCGACTACGTAAATTTCTTGCCAAAGTTGTAGTGCTAACGGCTAAGTAAACAATAGGGACATTTAGCGGAAGCATCACAAAACTTTACTCAACCCTCGTAAACGTCTTGCGTGTTCCGTTGGGTATATTCGCGTATTGTAGTTTTTGGTAAGCGCTTGTGAAGAACCAAATACACGTACTTTTTGCCTGAAACTACTATGCGGATTAAAAAAGTGAAGTTTTCCAACCGTTTTCCTCGACATTCAACGTTTTTTAATATATTCCAACAAAATAAAAATAAAATGATAAAACAACGAGATTAAAACCCGACTACACTCACGCGTACTTTACTCAGAAATTGGGGTTTTCGTGTTCAAGTGATCAAAACGTGAAGATCGATCCTACCCCTTCGCACAGGTTCATGCCTAGCTTCCTAATGAGTGTCAGGTATTCCCTGTAAGAGTCTTCTTTGTGATCCACGTTTAGATATGTTTTACCACAGACCAAAACTTGCTCCTTCTCATGTCTCTGGAGCTGGGCCGGGACATGATAGGGAGTTTACTCAGCTGTTTCACACCACCTACAACGAGGGAGTGTCGGTTATACCGTTAAAAGTAGCATGAAACATAAAAATGTCTCGTGATGTTTCCTGTTATCTGCCTTAAGCCCTTCCTCTCCATCATTGGTTCATCGAATGACTCACTTCTCCAGCATTGCAGATAGTCTGATGAATTCTCTTGGCATATTCTCTCACTCTCCTCGTGACTAGTGAGGGAGATGCCCTACAGTAGGGAAGTGGCCCTATAGGTACAGTAGACGAACCGAGTCGGGATTTCCATTCATAACGTTGTACCAGAAATCCAGTAAATGTTAACTCTATCGGCCTTAGCGATAATATTATAAATCTCTGCTTGAAAACCGGTTTTAGTGGGACCAGGGCAATGTACGTTCCACTCCTCCCAGAGCCACTTATCCCCACCCAGGTCTGTTTATTCATCAAAATGTCTGTTCCTGAACCCTCAGGAGAGGGTTATCAATCGACTACTTTATCCAGTCAGTACTTTCCTGGGTTCCCTCATTTTCAGTGGTCAAAGTATGCCTAAGAATCTAATAGGCATTATCTCTATTAGAATTTGCTAAAGAGGTGAGCGGCTCCTCGCACTCCCTCGCCAGTTTTGACGTTGTGCAGTAGTTCTTAGGCACCTTGCAAGACGCTTGAATATCAGACATCATGTTGATAGTTTTCTGGCTATGTCCTTTTTCATGCATATGACGGCCCAAGCGACGTTATATAAATCTTTACTTGAAAAACCGTTGGGGTGGCATCCAGGGAAATGTATTTCCTATCCCTCGCAGAGTCTAGTCAGTCTATAAGCCACTTTCATAGCCTTTGCCTTGACAAATATAATCAAGGAGTCAAACATATTCTCCATAGTACTGGTAGGTACAACAGTTGTTTCTGACACGTATTAGATAATTAGTCTCACAACGGCCTCACAAAACCAGCATGCCATTCTAGGCTTTAAGCGCCACGTTCTCCCACACATTCTTTGACACGTTCACAGGGCCATTGTCGCCTTCTTGGTCGTATATCTGATGTCCTGCTCTTAGCTGAGCTACTTTTCTCATTATTTCCTGTGGTCTCAGCTCCGACTGCCGTCTTTGTCTAGTAAATGGCACTATGGTCATATAATTTATTCTACTGGCGCCTCTCATCGCTTCACCTACAAACTCGGATAACGGATTAGAGAATCTACACGCCACATCTTGTTGCAAGAAGTTTATCTTACTCAGCTGCAGGCGATATTCCACTTTATAGCCAAACGAACCGTTATTTTGTTTTCATTAAACTCGTTTCAACTGAGGGATTATCAACTTGAGCCATGTCCCCGGGCTAAACTCTATTGTCGAAAAGTTCGAGGATTTACTTAACGTCAAGGGGCTTGAGAGTTAAGAAATTTGATCCGCTTGAATTGATTTAGTTAATTAACTAGAGCCCGTTGCTTCCTGTCCTCCCTTTGACATTCCTGATAAGTTGGACGGTTAAATGTTGAGTAGAGATTTTACCTCTCCAAACTGGTTGAAGCAATAAATTTGCCTAACGTTTTTGTCGTTTATTAGCTCTCACTTACTTGCGTTTTAATATTGTTTGCTTTTACGAGACGGAGCGAAAGGAGAAATGTAACGGCACAAAGAACAAGTACTTTTCTTTTGAAACACGTTTCATTTTGAGAAGGGGGGTGGGGGTGGAGGAGGCACTAACATTATCAACCACTTTGCTAGTCCCCCGAAATTTTGCCTCAGGTACCAACTATTTTCAATCTACTTCCCAACTACTTCTAAGCAATTTCCAGACCGCTCCTCGAATTACCAATTCTTTGTTTTTCATTAGAGTTCAACTGCTTTTACCACAACTGTATGGATTTCAGGAGGTTGGTTGGTTGGTGAGGTTCGATCCATCCCTCCTTCTTCACCATGTAGACTCACTCATTCTTCTAGCGTGAAGCAAATGAACTGGCAGCTGGGCAAATATTATAGACTGTGAGTGGGAGGGTGAACTATCCGTTCGCCACTTCCTTAAGGAGTCACCCTAGGCCCGGTCACTTTGCTGGCATATTCATCTGGAATACGGACTTTACGCTTCCAATATGGGAATGGGAACCCTACTGAGCAGATACCAACTGAAAATGAAAAGATAAATGGGTTGGTTTCGAACTGCGAAAAAACAGTGTCAGCCATTTCCCATTAAATGGGGCGCGGCGTCCAAATTTTACAAATAAGTAATCACACGCCTAATAACGGCCTAGTGGCACAGCACCTGAGGGCAGGCATTGCGAAAACTCGTTATCCTTGTAAGCCTATTATTTTCCAGAGTTGAAATATTTCTCCGCCCTAAGTTGTGGTTAGGAGAAGCCATGGCGCTTAGGTATTCGAGCGAACTTGAGCTGGGCTTATCGGTAGTTCGTGCGGAGCCCCACGGGTGCTATCCCGCCAGTCGTTCGTGGATCCTGCAGTGACTCAGGCCTGAAGCGGGTCGAAGCTCTTATTTTCTCCCAACTTCACGGGTTCAGGGCACGAAAATACGGCATCTGCTATTTTATTGTGCCGCAATAATCCCCTGCGATCGTAAGATGACACGGTGTTAACTCATTTCACTGTGGGCATCACCATTACAGAACAATCTGAAGCTGATCCTGGGGGAATTTTGATAGCAACGTCTTCGCCACACACTCAGTTACCCCCATTTTACGTGAATTAAAACCCCCGTTGTAAAAGGTCACACAACATTCCCAGCTCGCGGCCTTTTAGGGGCTGCGATCGCAGGACTTCACGGGAGACCCACTGGTGACATAGACGACATAGATCTATAGCAAATACCCCACGGCAAAGAGACCTCGCTTGACACACTACATCAAAGAGGCGCTGATCATTCGTTGGCTCGTCACAATGACTGTGGGGAAGCCCTATGTCATCTTCTCGTCACCACAGACCAATTGGAATTTTTGACCCCACTTCTCGTGCTCCACTCAGCACAAACCTTGTTTGAAATATTAACAGCCTCGGGCAAATCGAGTTCATTACTTCAACCCCACTCTGCCAGTCTCAAGTCAACTCTCCAATTTCTACCTAACTCACACAAAATTCCAGAGACGTTTTTGCTAACGACGATTTATGTCTTTCCCTTCCCCCGTTACTCAATTTCTTCCCTCTAATGAGCATTCGGGCTGAGAATTAACCACACACAGGAGCATTCCTCACACGCTGGCCCCTCCAACATGATGGTTCCAATTTTCCTACGTCTAATCTTAGAACTCTCTTTAAAAGGCCATTTGCTCTCAGCATGGGTATAGGGCGTTTTATGAGAAACGTTGCCGATCAAAGAGGCGATCAATTCGATAATTGTTCAATCCACTCGCCCTCGGTCACCATCGTCCCTCTGTGCCACACCTGGGACATTTACAATTTCCCAATTTCCTCCTAAAGCAATTGACACTGAATTAGCTCTGCCTATAGCGGCGCCTCTTGCATCGAAGAAATAGTCGGCGAGTTTCTTGTCCCAATCTCACTCTAGTACTAAAGTTAACGTACCTGTTTGGTGGGTCCGTCTTCTCTGGCTGGTGGGATACTCTGGTAAAGACATAATCGTCTGACCTTTAAGTCAGTAATTTAACTACTGGCGGAATGAACCCAATCACTTTAATCGCTCAAGTACCTTTCTCTGACTCCTTATTCTCCGAGCGTTAACAGTTCCTCTTCCATGTTTTCTCAATAACTAGTTCCAACAATTTTGATTAAACTCACTGTGGACTTTCAGGTGACTGTTGTTTGTTTTATTTTATAGAAACGCTATAAATGAAGGTATAGGGCTCATGTTTACGTCGTCGAGTTTATAGTGAAGTGATGCCCTACTCCGGATATTTACAATTAGTGTGTTTCTATCAAGAATAACTCTACCACCGTGATAATGTATCAGTATTCAGGCGGTAAGTTGGGGCAGGTATCGTGACAAAAATCTCAGCCTATTTCGGTTTCATTACTTCTTCCAAAGTTTGTATTGGTCTAACCCTTAACATTAGCCGTCGCAGTTGTATTCGAACCCTTAATTAGTGCTCTCATGTATCAGATAGCCGTGTCCCCCGCTCCCAAAATTAATATCGTGCATTTAATGTGGCGTTGTAAAAAAATGGAGTTTTATCTTTCTCATTTTTCAGAAAAGAAATATTATCCCTTCAAGAAGTACGTAAAGCTACTACGTAGCTAATACACCGACGCTAATTGACGGGCACTCTTTTAGGCGCAGCGTTTTCGTTTTATCGCAACAGCCGATCTCCTTACCTGAAATCCGTTAATCCACGTTCAGCGCCTATCAGAAAGGAGCGGAAAATCCGGCTTGACAGAATCACGAAAGGCACAAACCGCTTGAGTCTAAAAATTACCTAAATAGAGACGCTGTTACTGTTTTTTCGTGCCACGCCCTGGGGCGGTAGTTAGATCCAAATACGAGTATCTGATGCACATCACAACATTCTACGACCACCCCACCCTGGTGTACAAATATATTGTTAGGGCGGCCTCAGTGACCTCTTTCTTTTACGTGTCACCAGCGTTTTTGTCTTAGAGTGAGTCTTAACCACTTTTTGCTTTCCGCTACCCGAAGGGAAGGAAAGTATAGTAATCGGCCCAAAAAAAAATTTGGGTTTTCTTCAGATCTATACGTTTCAGACTCTACTGAGTCTAAAAAACCTAATTTCGGCGCGTGGTCCGTGTGTGTGTGTGTGTGTGTGTGTGTGTGTGTGTGTGTTTGTGTGTGTGTGTGTCTGTCTGTAGTTCGATTTGCGGGAGAACGGCTGATCCGATTGAGCTGGTTCTTTTTTTGTTTTGTTCGTTATTTTTTGTAGACACCAAAATAAGGTTATGGACGATTTCGGCCGATGGAAGGAGTGGGTGGACGAAAATCTACCAAAAACTAGGGTTTTTCGCATTTTTCTCGAAAACGGCTCTAACGATTTTGATTAAACTTTCAAATTATCTCCTACTGATCAATATCTAACTTTTCTACTCCATACATATCTCCATGAAAATACGGTGAACGGAGATATGGACCCCTGAAGCAAAAATAGGTTTTTTACGCTTTTTGGCAAAACGGCTTCAGTGATTTTCACCAAACTCACAGGATGTTTTCAAATAGCTAATATCTACATATTGGTCTCAATAAATGTTCCTGTGACGGTCCACTGAACAGAGATAAAAATCAAAATGTGTCAAAAATAACGTTTTTTCGAACATTTCCGTAAATGCCAGGGTAACTTCTTCAACAGATGTGATAAATCCTAATGTAGTGTCTTTTAGTCACCCATCCCCAAATTTCGTTCTCTATAATTATTTCTGTATATATATGTTGAACGGAGATATAAGCCAAGTTAACTCAGAAAAGGAGATTTGTCGAATATTAATTTATCGGTATTCCTATTTTCTTAAAAACGGCTCTAACGATTTCGATCAAACTTTCGGAGTACTCTCAGCTAACTAGTCCCTACATTTTGTTCTCCATAAATGTTCCTGTAAAAATGCGTTGAACGAAGATATAGCGCCCGCCTATGTAGGTGGTGTTCGAACTTACGGGAGTGGCGGAAAGTTGTGTGTTGCTACGCACCAGATATTTTAATATCAGTAACGGCAGGGGGAGCTTTAGGTAAGTCTTATTTTTCTGTTCTGTATTTTGAGGTGGCGATTTCGCTGGGAGAATCGAGGGAGGCTCGATGAGAGTTTACTTCACATTTATTTTTAGGGTTTCTGTCCACTATATTCGGATTATCAAACGGAAAGGGATTTTTCGGTATATTGTTGTCAGATTTTGTCAATCTAAAGGTGGAATTGACTTAGATTCTTGAATTGACATTAAATGGAGTTAGAAGGCTTTCCTACTAGACAGGGCCAACAATGCTATCTGTCCTGTTGATAGTTGTCGATATTTCAAATTGATGCTACTGTATGAAACGAATGGTCTCAGTTCTAGGGCTTACTGCTCTGAGGGAGTGGAAAGAGTAAGGAGTGTGAAAGTGAGATAAGGGAAGGAGGACGCAAGAAAAACCCGCTAAATGCTCAAATTTGTGAAAGTACATTGTTGTCTCTGGAAATGGCAATCCTTGTGCTCGACAGTGCTGATTATAATAGAAGAAAATAATTGATCAACAGGGGTGGTCATTTGTAGTTTCTTTTGGCTTCAAATTCAATCAATCTCAGGTCGGGTAGCTCGACCTTGGGGAATCCGATCATTCGAGGACATGAATATTGGTTTTTCCTTGTCCGCGAATCACAAAAAGATTTTTTTAAATCCGAAAAAGATCGAATCATAAATACATAAAAAATGTTGATCACAACGTTTTATCCTTTGGGTCGAGGAAAGTAAAAATTAGCCAGGTCATGGGAAGGGATCGTAGTAAAATGGAAGGCGACAGCCCATCTCACCGCCATAGTGGGAGAGCTCGCTCATTTGTACGTTAATCGAATGAGATGCAGCGGAGGAGCACTTAAGTCCTCTCATTGCCGTCGCTTAGCGGTTTAGCTTCCTCCTTTTACTGCTTGCAGAATCAAAGCTGTTAATGGAAAGCATTATCCCGCGATGATAGGAAGATCCATGGGAGAGAAGGAGAGTAAGTTGGAGAGAACTTCGACGATGTCTTGTTAGTTGAACTTGCATATTCAACTACTTAACCCACATCAACGCAATAATGTGAAAAACATTCACCTCCTAACATTGCAAAGTATATCCACTGTTTATTTCAGACAGCTGAACTTATTGCATTTGGCCCTTATCTCAACGAAAGTCCATGGACGCGTACCCCTTCTCCTGCAGTAATCGCATCACACCCTAGTTAGTTGGCGACGCATTGTCGACTAGAAGGGCAGTGATACCGCTTTCGGCATCTCTTTTCCTTATTTTTCCACGCGTACAAAATTGTGTATTCGGGTACATCCCCTTTCAGCGTTCGCAAATTCACCGAACGTTTTGGGCTTACTGAAATGTGTCACCCCCCGCAGCTCTACGATCTTCACTGAGGAGAGGCCTATTAAGTTTAATTTTAAATTTAATTCAATTTCTTAGCAGAGACAATTTATTTTTTTAAACCAATTTCAAACGTTAGTTTCTTTTATTTCTATTTTGTTACTACAATGTAGAGAGATTTGATTTGAGCATTCAGTGATCACCATAACAACATAACATTTATCTTCTTCACACTCGAAGAGGTTTTAATAGGTAACAATACAAAATTCACTGATACCAGTGTATGTTGACACAGAGGCGGGGGTTTCTCTAATAAAAAAACAATTACCCAAGTGACAAACAAAAGTCGCAAAATACGTAGAAATGAGAAAAAACGAAAATTAGGAACTATAGTTAGGTGTAGTTAATAAAAAAAAGTTGAAGAATTAAAATTACTGTCCCTTTGAAATTGAGCAAATTAAACGTCTGGCCGTTTAGAGAAGTCGGCGATTGATGTTCGTGTGAAAAATGAACGTCAGGTGGGATGCTGATGACCCAGGGAATCACCGGAAACGAGTGAAGAGAAGAAACTGAACTAGAAATGAGAAGAGTCGATCTCCGAAGAGGTGAGAGGAGTGGGGATGGCGCATACAGAAAGCTTCATTGATAAACAAATGGCGCAAACAACCAGCATCCCAAATGTAAAAATACGTCTTCGGACAGAAAGTCAACCCCTTGTAAATTAGATGATACTCCTTATCATCATCTTCACTCAACATGTTCCGACAGAAACATTCATGTAGAATTGAAAGTTCACATTATTTCACTAAAACTTCATTACCCGAAGGGTCACAGAAAGCGTTGAAACTCCCCAAAGAAGCAAGTTGAGTTTTCTCGAAAAAACGCGCGGTGCGTGTACCTGTAGTTTCATTTGCACGAAAATGCCTGTACCTATTGAGCCTGGTCTGGCCGCAAAAATTTGGTCGAGTGATGGTGGAGGGGAAGTACTAGGAATTTTCTCGCGTTTTTCTCAGTGATTAGAAATCAATTTCAATTTTTTGGAAAAATGGCTCAATGATTCCATTGAACTCACGGGTGCCTTCAACAATATGTCTGGCCTATATATTATTCTCCACAAATCTCTTTTGGCAGTCCGTTGAACGGAACTACCAAGAATCGTGTTCGTGTCTGAACGCTTTCGAAACTTCCACGCGCAAATGATGACGACGGAGTGTCCTCTTACAACTATACCCAAATTCATTCTCCACAACCATTTCTGTGATCATCCGTTGAATGGAGATATAAGTTAAAGAATGGTCCGTGAAGTTAGGCGTTTTAAAAAGCATTTTATTGCATTTAACACAAAGAAACAGAGTTACGGGAAAGTACACAGCACGGATGTTGTTGACGCGGAGCTGAAGGCAAGACTGACTGACTCTCTGCTGAAGGCGAGGTCATGTATACTGATGAAATGTGGTTTCAGTAGTTTGAGGGTAAAGGGGCTGATGCGTCAAGGGGTCTTGGGGTACGGATACGTAACTCTTATGCGAAGATATTCCACTCCATGGAGCAGAGACACGTTTGCAATCAAACTTTTCTCTGCGAGCTGAAGCAAAGGCGACTTAAACGATACCATCTCAGGGTGCATATGGGAACTTGAAAGCAAGAACTGGCCAAGATGGCAAGAATGTCATGACCAGTGAGTAATTCTCGAAGCGTCGCGAGTATGACCAGTGAGAATAGAGACTTGATTCGCAGTTCTCGTTTTATTCTATGACCTGAGTAAAGGATAACCACATCCTTCGTTAAATTTTCTAATATTCCGCCTGAGGAGCTCCAGGCCAGCATAATACGGAAGGAAGCCCCAACTACATAAAGAGAGTCGATTCAATTTAGCTCTTCAAGAGTACGGATTGGGCATTCGATCACGACGAGGGGAAGCTTAGAACGGCGAAGTTCCGGTAGTTGCAGTCCCAGTGGAAGTTTCTCCTTCCTTACCCACACCCTCTTGTATCCTACATCTTTGAAGGTTTGACGCTGCTCAAAACATCCAGCGCCAGACGATGTGGACTTACCGCAAGCCCTTCTAAGTTGCCAAGACTTGATGAAACCATTGCTCGCAGAAACTTCGAAGTTTCTTGGGCTCCGCAAGTGAACTAGAACATTTCCTGAGTTGAGATGCGCTTCAATGTATTGAAAATGGAAGAAACTTGATATTCCAAGGCGACATTTAAATACACTATAATGTCGAAGAGTCTACCGTGTGTGAAGAACAGTTTACCAAACTAACTACTTCAGAAACGATAAATAACTTGTTGTGAGACGGGAGAGAACACGCCGTAAGTTTTAAAAACCTGAAGAATGTATAATAAAAGATCCATAAGATTGCAGGCTAACCACAAAGGTAGAATAAACTACCGTTGTGCAGCTACAAAAACGATTTTTGTAAGACTGCCCGATGTGATATGAACGGAATTTATGAAAAAGAAACTTCGCCCTAAAAAATATTTTTTCCGAAATTTTTGATAATCTGGCAATTTTTCCACAGAAGAAGATTTGCACTTGTCTTCCAGACGTTTAGATCTGCCCATAACAACATGAACCCAAACCGTCGAGTCTTTTCTTGAGAAAATAAATATCTAGTGTTTTGATCATTTTGATTTTGATTTTCCTTAAACAACGTTTTATGTAGTGGTATGATCATGAAACGGAACTCTAAATTCCTTTTCCTTCGATCACTTGACTTTCTTTTCTTCTATGAAGGGCTAAAGAATGAAATCAGAAGAACGTTATATAGAAATGACACAATTTAAAACATAGCAAACGTGTTGGATACTATTCGGTAGAGTGGGTTCTATGGATTGAGTGGTGGTGTTGCTGAGTGATACCGCGAAGGTTCATTCAAATGGATTTATATAGAGTTAGTCTGTGGATAAGTGTGGGAGCTGATGCTTTGTGAAAGAGATGAAGAATTGTCTTGGGATCGCTCTGGAAGCTGCCATCACAACAACCTTTCGCCACTTCGCTCCTATTCCTTCCCTCGCAACTCCAACAGATGGGCGAGACGTGCGGTGGAGGAAAACCAGCTGTGGACGGATCGATGGATTCTCCTGTGTCCTGCCCGCCATCTTGCGCCGACCTACATCCAACGGGGGAAAAGTAACTACCGCCCTCTTCTTCGACGACAAAGACCTTCCGCGCCACACTCCTCCGCATCTCTGACACTCATTTGATGTACCGTCTCTCTTTTCGTCCTGGTTCTGAAATGTGAGCTTTGACAGCGAGAAGTCCTTTAAAAGGCTGGTAAATAGGAGGAGGAGGAGGAGAAGAAGAAGGGGTTGAATATCGCGGATGTTGATCCTCAGAGACATCAAAGATGGATTCCTCACGTTCTTCTCTCGATTCGACGAAGCCCTTGCCGATCAATCCATCACTCGCGGCTCCTGTTCTCCCAGCCCATGAATCCAGTTCTTCCAGCACAAACGGCATTCGTAGTTTCGTCGTCTGCTCCAATAAATGTTCCAACAAATCGTATCCCTTCCTGAACCCTTGAACCCTTCAGCTTGTCCCCAACCCGTAAACCGTATTTCTTGACAACCGAACGTCTTGAGAGGTTGCATCAAGGCTACTGTTCGACGACTAACCACTTTTCCCCACCATTTTCTGCTGTTTGTTTACACACCGTTTTCTTTCACAAGCGTATGCACAATGTGTTGCATTTCTTGATAGTATCACGGGTTATTCACCTATACCTCCCGAAAAATGAGCCCGAGGAAATTCAGGAGACGAAATCGACGAGGAGAAAGCGGATCAAAGGAATGTCAGGGGAGACCGAGGTGGATGAAATCGATTTTGTGACGCGGCATTTTAATAACAATCTTAATATCGTTCCTCAAATAAATCATAGACGGGAATTTTCGAGTGACAGGCCATAACAACTAATTAACCAAATGAAAAGGTATATACCCTTCCTGTATCTATGAACTCATGGAATAAACCCTGTGCAGGGTACGAGAAAAGGCGAATAAAGGTTGACGAACAAGTTGAGTGAAAGAGAGGACTGTATCATAATACTTGTAAACGAGACATGCAAAAAAACAGAGAGGAGCATGGAAGACAGGGGGTCTCTGGATGTGTGAACTGGTGTAGGGAGTATAGCGTAGATCGAGTGAGTAATAAGACGAGGCCTGAATACCGACTGCGAGGAGTGGTCAGAAGAGGGAAGGGAAAATCCATTGTCCATGTCGCTGGCTTCGAAAATAATTCTTGAGCCTTTTGTCAGGAGGAGAGGCTGATTGAATGGGTAGGCTTCCAATTGGAAGGCATCACGTCAAGGAGGGGTGGACTTGAGTGTTCAGTGAACTTGCGCCCGAGCTCGGGAGTAACTGGTAGGGTCAAGGGCAACCAACTGATTCTGCCAGAGCTGAGCAACACGGCACTCGTGGCTCAAAAATCGTGAAACTATGAAAAAAAAAAACTGCCGAGAAGTCAGTAACTACGGCATCGGTAGTATTCGCCCTAGAAAATTATCTTTATTTGGTGGGTCAATGCCTCCATTACCCTGTTAAATTAACTGTAAGCCTACGTCTCTATTTGGTCGAGAACTGTAGAATACACTTATGGATCCCCGTTTGTGAGAATCGGCGTGTTAAATTTCCTCTGTTTAAAAGGACGATTATTCTGAACGACAGTTAGATGTATTGAGAGAAACTGGCTGTTAGACGACGACTAACAGTCCACCGTACAAACACGTCAAAAGACATGGACAAGATTCAGAGACGTGTGATTGGAAAATAAAAAGTAATCCGTGTGTTCTATGGGAAGCCCCTTATCATCATCTGGCGCAAGGGAGGTTTTAGGCGTCTCTGGACCAAACTACCTTGCTCAATCTAGCTTAAATGCCAAGAGTGCGTGCTACTATGGATCAAGCAGAAAGCCTTTTTTCTTTTAAAATTAGATAACTGAGAAAATGGGCCTATTGTGTGGGCGCAGTTCCTTGATGCGACGTCCCTAACTCGTTCCCACCATTCTCCACAAAACGCAAGACACCCTAGATGACCATTCCCGCAACCTTACCTGGCTACAGCACAGGAACACTAAGGCGTACCCCAGAGCTAGCACCTCATAAATACACCGTACATAATCTGCAATTCTGTATCTCTGACTTAATAATCATAGCCATAACCTTAGTAGATAGTTGTGAACAGACCAAATACCATCTCTATACTTTCTCTCCCCAGACCTCTCGTGTTCGCGCCGTGGCGAGTCTAATAAATAACCTGGACTATCTTTGGCCAAGGACAACCTGACAGTTCTTCTCTTACTTGCCAACTTCCTTATTCAAGTGACTCATTGCGGTCCCTACTAACGGCTAAGTTTCCACCGGGAAAAGCGCAGATCCTTCTCTCGCCAGTTTGTCAGCTTCCTCATTCCCTTCTATTCCTGTATGACGTGGCACCCAACACAGTGTTAAGGTGGTCTCCCTTGACAAGTTTTCAGACCAGTCAGGCATTTCCGAACCAGCCCCGACGAGACATTACAGGAAGCCAGGGCTTTGAGTGCAGCCTCACCATCCGACATAATGTATATCCTTTTCCGTTTCGAGCAGAACCCCCAACAACGGAGATCTGTACATCTGAGTCATTTTCGACGTGATTAGTACAACAAACATCCGATGTTCGAAGTATCTTTCTGTCTGACATGTTTTGGCAAATACCTCTGTTCAACCGATGGTTAAACAAATACTAGCGAAGAACAAGACGCGTTTGGTTTACCTGAACACAACCCATTTTTGGGACTTCTTAGTTTTTATCTTAGTTCTTCAGAACGTCAAATGGAATATTACCGTAGATCGTCGCACTGACGTTGGCTAGTTGAACGCTCTCTGTGCGTTCCAACGAGATCGTTAGTCATTTTCGTTTCTTATTAATTCTGAATAAATCACCTTTATTTCGGTAACGAACATTTTTTTCTCACAAACAGTTTCAAGGCATCGAGATTCCAAATCTGCAATGTCCTTCCGGGCCATATTTGGCTCTTCAAAGTCTAATCGGCTGAAAATTTTTTTTTGAGTTTTCTTCATTACTTTTCAGACAATACTGAGTCCGAAAAACACTGTTTGGGAAAATGGTCTGTGTTTCTTTAACGTGGTACACAAAATTTTTCGCACGAAAATTCCGCTTGGTACGTAATTTTGCCCGCCTGCTCGGCAATCCGATTGTTATGAGTAAAAATGGTTAAACAATTCACAAAAACCCAATTTGGACAGTTTTATCGCAAATACGTCGTGTTTGGTTTCGTTTTCAAGGTATTTTCATAAGCTATGTCGAATAGAATGGGTCTGAAGAGGTGTAGGACTGCGTCTAGATTGACAACAATGAAACCACAGTAAATATAGTGAGGTTTGTTCCACTGCTTGAAGGAACATGCGGGATAGTGGAACGAAATGTTTCTTTTCATCGTTCCCTCGTACTCACCTCATGTTTCGTATGGTTTACTCGTATTTTTCGATACTGAGTCGAATGGGATGGATCTCGGATATGTGAGTCTGTGCGAGAGGATAATAAACTATTGTGTAATAATTCGCAGCATTTTGGTTTGTACACAAGCTAGAACCAGCTTAATCAGTTCAGCCATTCTCCCGGGAATCTGACTATAGACTGGCACAGAGAATGGGCCAACATGAGGGTTTCCGTATCTAGGATTCCTCAAAACTTGAAATCTAGAACAAGTATCGATTATTTTAATTGAAACTAACTCTCGACACCAGATGTTTGTAATAGCACTTTGTCAATGTTTGGTTCTTTGGTATTGTGTTTTTCAAAGGTTCCTACAACTAGTCAGCTTGATACGTTTCTGTAAACACCAAAGTGATTCACTAACTCGATGACACACTGGACACATGGAACGCTCGAGGTTGCCAATTTTTTAAAGACAAATACGTTTCCACGTGGTTTTCACCTTGGTGCCAAGAGAAGGGCCATCGAAAACAGCCTCCATCTATAAATTGGCCACAGTGTATGAGTAACAACTACGCAACACCATGCCGTTCCCTTCCAAACCGCCTTCGATCGTTCACCAGAACAGTTGAAATCGTTACATACGAACTGATCTCTCAACAGAACCTACCAATGAGTCAAGCTTCTGGAGATGCAAAAGAAAATTTAGTAATTGATCACCTTCTTTCTGCAGGAAAAGTATTTTCAGCTTTCCCCTTTGCGCACAGAATTGTTTCATACGATTGCTGCTTCCCATTTTCAAGCTCCATGAACTGTGCTAATACTTTCTCGATTTTCTCGTGATTTTCTAGATAAGCAAAGCACATTGCAAGCAAAAGTATGTAGATAGTTAACACATGAAGAAGTAAAGAACAAGAAGTGAACGGCATTGTTCAAAATAATTCAAAAAACAAGTGCCGTGGAAGTTGCCTAAAGTCACTCACCCTCGCTGGATATTTTATGGTTAATATCATTTTTGTCGTTGCACGTCTCCATTGTACTGAAAGCTGGTCGACGGTTGGTGTTCACTTATATTCTTTCTCGAAGCTCTTCACTAGTCTAATGATTTGTCATTCAAATTCGTTCTGGTGAAAACTCAATTTCTTTTTACCGTTCCCAATGTTTTTCTTATCCTTTCGGGTGTTAGGTTTGTTTTGACTTAGCGCGTTAACATTCGATTTATAGCAAGGAACAAATTATACTTAACAAGTTCTTTTTCTTTGGATACTCTGTGAAAGATCCCACCAAATACTTCGTATTACGAGGAAGGTGAAGTAAAGAGTTTTTTGTGTAGCTGCGCATTACATGTCCATCAAAGTGAACTCAAATGTTAAATGAAAACCTATTTTCCACAGGTATGACTTTATATAGTCTCTCACGCACGTTCTTTTTGCGAGGAAAATTCGTTTTCCCGTTCCCCGACCCGTGGGTTTCCTCTGATTTGAACTCCCAAGAAACGAGCTGCAGAAATGAAAAGCGGGACATAGACTTTGATGGGCCCTATTTATTTTATTTATGGCGACATGGCTCTAGTGGTGAGGAAGGGGAGGGTGGAGAAGTGAAGGGAAAAAGAAACGTTTTTCCAGGCTGAAGCTACTGTTCGGTCCCTTGAATCCCGAGGGGTCTCCTTCACGGGGTTTTGGCTTAAGCTCTTCAGTGACCTACCTGAATGTTATTTGATGAGAAAAAAAGCGGAAAAAAGGGGTGAAAGGGAAGGGAAAGGAAGGGAAGGGAGACGGTGGTTGGCGAAGGGGGAGTGGTGTTGGCATCTTGCGTAGGGGGGGGAGGGAGTAGTAGGAAAAAACCTTCTTTGAGCGAAATTTCATCGCTTTGGGTGCCCACGCGCTTTTCCCGTCGTGAAAGGTGAAAGAGCTTACGGCTTTCTTCTTTTCCACCTTTTCCACGACCCCTAGCGAACCAAATTGGAGGAATATTGAGCTTTGGGGGTCTTGAGGTTGTCAGGACTATTTCGGGAGACTGCTCTCGTTCCGCATTTCGGGCTCATCTTAAAGAAAGATGAACCAGAGTGAAGATTCTGAACTGAAACCACTGCCACGTATTTATTTTTTTGTTATGAGCCCATCCAATTACTTTCTTTGGCAAATTACACGTCTGTATTTCCACAAATGTAAGTCAAACAGCTAACTAGGTTAGCTCCACCAGTAGGTAAATTACTAAAGTTAACGTACCTGTTTGGTGAGTCTGTCTCCTCTGGCTGGTGAGATGCTGTGGGCGAGCGCTTTCGATGTAAAGACATCATCGTTTGGCCGTTAAGTCAGTTAGAGTTGGTCGTGGTCTTCGTATAGAAAGATAACATACATGCTAGCAGCACCTCATTCAAATAACGTAAAAGGCTTATCGTGTTCAACACAACAAGCTCAACGTGTTTATTAACTGATGACGATACTTCACTTATCCGTCCGTTGGTAAAAGTAATAAATCTGGGACGGTAAGGAGACTAAAGGGTAATAAAAGGGAAGAAGAGTAGAATATGGATTCACCGCCCACATCTAGAGCATTACTTCCGTCGCATTTCTTTGCTTGTTTTATTTTGCACCTCATTTCTTCCTTTCCAAACGTTGTAATGCCACGCTATACATCTCATCATATTTCCATTTATGTTTGGCCTTAAAAGGCTTTCAACCGCAAGTTTCAAAATCTGGAAGATGCGGAATAGAGTGACATTCGGAGCTTGTAGTTATGAGCGACCGGCCAAAAGACGATACGCAAAAACTACTTCGTACCTGATTCCCATGAAACTGCGTTCGATTTATCGGACTATTCCCGAGTCTTTAAACTTTTTAATTTTCCTAATTTAAGGATAAGACCAGGATTCGCCGCTGTCAATCGTACAGGCCACTTTTGCCTTCAGTGTGATCTAAAAATCTGTTCTTTCACACGAAAGTTTTATTTAGGCAATCGGATAGGACGAAATCCATGCTTCTTGTTCCGCGCACGCCGAATTAGCTGGGTCGTTGGCCTTAAAAATGTCCGCACTTGCTCTAACGGCAATGTCATTGTGTCCTCAAATGTCTGTCTCAAGCCCTTTTTGTTTACCTATGGCAAGTTCGGCTCTTCAGTTATTTCCAATTGACAATGGATTTTCCCTTCTTCTAGATTTTTTCCAAATATCCTCCTTCCTCTCCACAACAGACAGCTCCTCCCAAACAGATTCTTCTCGCGAAAGTCGATCAAACATACACTTGTTTCACCTCTCATCGACATCTAATTCGGATTTCTGCTTCCCTCCCCATACAAACAGTTTCAAATCCTGTTCTAGTCACCTCTTCTTTGTACATTTAAGTCTTCAAACTTGTTATATCTCAACTCTTCAAATTACAAGTTTGTGCTACACTAAAACCGATCTCCCTGGTTCTTTCAAGCCTACCCTCGTGAAAACTCTTCTTGTGGGCACTAATTACAAATATCTGGTGCGTAGCAACACACAACTTTCCGCCACCCCTTTAAGTTCGAACACCACCTACATAGGCGGGCGCTATATCTTCGTTCAACGCATTTTTACAGGAACATTTATGGAGAACAAACCGTAGGGACTAGTTAGCTGAGAGTACTCCGAAAGTTTGATCGAAATCGTTGGAGCCGTTTTTGAGAAAATTGGAATACCGATAAATTAATATTCGACAAATCTCCTTTTCTGTGGTAACTTGGCTTATATCTCCGTTCAACATATATATACAGAAATAAGTATAGAAAACGAAATGTTGGTTTGGGAGACTAAAAGACACGACATTAGGATTTATCACATCTGGTGAAAAAGTTACCCTGGAATTTACGGAAATGTTAGAAAAAACGTTATTTTCGACACATTTTGATTTTTATCTCTGTTCAATGGACCGTCACAGGAACATTTATTGAGACCAATATGTAGATATTAGCTATTTGAAAACATCCTGTGAGTTTGGTGAAAATCACTGAAGCCGTTTTGCCAAAAAGCGTAAAAAAACCTATTTTTGCTTCAGGGGTCCATATCTCCGTTCACCGTATTTTCATGGAGATATGTATAGAGAAGAAAAGTTGGGTTTTGATTAGTAGAAGATAATGTGAAAGTTTAATCAAAATCGTTAGAGCCGTTTCCGAGAAAAATGCGAAAAACCCTAGTTTTTGGTACATTTTCGTCCCCCACCACCCCTTCCCATCGTGGAGGTACGGCAGGTATTTGGTCGTTAGCCAGTCTCACCGTAGAGAGCTGTTGCCCGTGTGTTACCGCGCGGAGGTGACCACCTGAGGAATCCCGTACCATCTGGGAGTAGTTCTTAATCTGGTTCCCTACCTGATCTTACTGTTTACTTGGGTGGCAAGTTTCAAAAGGACTGATCAACTATAACCACGTTTCTTAGCCATTACCTTCTTTGCGAACTTCGCAAAATGGTTATAGGCTTCCTTTGTAGCAGTCAAAGCTGCTAAGTTCTTTTGCCCTCCCAACAACCGTCGCTCACTGTTGTAGGAACTACAGTGGAGCAGCACATGGTTTCTTGTTTCCTCCGCACTGGAGGCACAAGACGTGCATAATGGAGAGTCTTTCAGAGAAAAGAAGTGGAGCCGCGCATTGAAGTCACCATGTCCCGTGAGGAACTGGCAAATCCCAGTGGTCTGGCTCAACCCATTTTCTAGAAAGACGTTCACGGATGTTGGGGAAGAACTCATACGTATCACGTCCCTTTGACAAGGATTCCCATCTCGCTTGCCATTTCTCTACAGCCCATTTATCGATGGCGGCAAGTTTCTGTTCTGTGGTGAGATCCGCACGGAGTTCAGCCCAAAGCGGGGGAAGCTCCCGTTTCACTCTCCACTTGTCAATCATGCACTCAACAGCCAAATCAACTGGTAACTGACCAGTGATCACCTGGAGTGCTTCCGTTGATACAGTCTTGTAGGCCTTGGTGATCCACAGGAGCGCCAATACTCTCTTTTGATTGACTGTTAGTTTGCTACCCCAGACAACAGGGCAGCAGCCAATCACACCTAAATAGATGGCCTTATACATGAGGATGGTGTCATGGTAACACACACCCCAAGTGGCCTTAGTAATGGCACGCAGTGAGGCAAACCTTGCAATGGTAGTGCCTTTAAGGGACTGGAGGTGTTGGTTGAAACCCCACCTCTCACCTATGTTCACTCCTAAATACTTGACGTGCTTTTCAAGGAGGAGCCTGTGGCCGCCAAAGCGTATTGTGGGTGGATTATTCACTTTCCCCTTCAAGAGGATTAGCTGGGTTTTTTCCTCAGCCACCTGCATCTTGACATGTTCGCACCATTGGTTGACAGTGTGGAGCACGTGGTGGGTTTTTTCTTCAATTTGGCGGACTGACTCTACAAAGATCAGCACAGTCAAGTCATCCTCATAGGCGTACGGCTCGCAGTCAGTCTCCATGAGTTTCCTGAGAAGACCTTCGAAGAAGGCATTCCAGAGTGCTGGTCCAAGGACCGAGCCCTGTGGGCACCCCTTCTCAATCTTTCTCCGGACGGAGACATGCCTACTTTCGATCGTAGCAGTTCTGTCTGTCAGGTAACTTCTGACGAGCGAGTACAGGTTGCGGGGGATTCCCCTACCTTTGAGCTCATTAAGGAGCGCTGGCCACCAAAGGTTGTCAAACGCTCCTCTGATGTCAATCAGAACTGCTACGACGTACTTAGCCGGTGCCAGCAGGGAAACACGCCAAATCTCGACAATGACATCCTGCGTGGACCTTCCTTTGGTACACCCGTATTGCCTGCCTGTGAGGTTGCGGCCAAAGACTCCTTCGAGGGACTGCAACATCAAGATTTCTAGTGTTTTGCCTAATATGGAAAGAAGGCTGAGTGGTCTCCATGATCGCGGGTCTGACTGATTGCGGTCGTCTCCCTTTTGAAGAGTGACAACACGCGCAGACTTCCACTGAGTGGGGAACTGTCCGACCTGCAGACAGTCATTATATAAATTAAGGAGGCCGCTGGAGTGTTCAACAACTTGTTGGGCCAAGTCCTCTTTTTGTAGGTCGGTCCGCACATCGCACAATAGCAGGCGTGGGAAACGACCCAGGGGGGCTGACGCTTGGAGCTTCAACTCCTTTTTCGTGGAAATGTGGCTGGTGAGCGCCTTGCCCATTTCTGGCGTTTCCGTTACAATGACGGCGCCACCTCCTACTGCGGTGCGGATGTCTAGCACTCGGACGCTTAGAGCTTGGAGGTCCGTAGCAGGGACACCCCGCATAAGCGCTTCCATTGCATCAGGGTTGGAGGGACCAGCCTCTCCTTCCTTACATGTATGCCTAACCACTACCACGTTTTGTCGTGGGTTTTTAGGGGGGAGTTTGGTAGGCGGTGGAGGCTTTTTATTTTTGTTTTTGCCCTTGTTTTTGGGCGGAGGCGTAGGCGGGGCGATAGCGTCCAGATGGAAATGAGTGAAATCACTGTTAATATAGTTTGGCTAATTCTACTACTTGAAGAAACTCGCGAGACGATGTGGAGAAAGTTCACGTTTACTGGTATTTTTCAATGCTGATCTAATGGGATGGGTCTCAGAGATTTAAGTTCCCCATGAAGGTACAACAACGAAGGAAAAACAGATTTTTTTCTTACTTTTTAGAAAAAACTGCTTCGACTATTTTGATATTACTGATCGCGTTCATAGATTTTCATAGTTTTCAAATGATTCATCAAACACGTGCAAACGAATAGCAACAACCTGACGCCGGGGCTTTTACCAATCTACATTTTGTATCACGCGAGTACTGTAACGATGCGAAGGTATTAGCGCAATTACACCAGAAAATAAGATTCTTCGAACATCAATAGTTTGTTACAGAGTTTCCTCGAAAACGGCTACTAGAACTTCGATAAAAGTTGCAGGATACCTTCAACTAACGTATACCTACATTTCGTTCTCATTGCACGTTCCTGTAGAAATCCGGCGAAAGAAGATACGGCCTCTGTTTTTATAGCGTATCGTCGGTCGAATTTACGGGGGGGGGGGGGCTGCGCGGAAAGTTCGTTGAGCTTGGCTAATATCCTAACTTATTTATTGAAATTGCGTGAATTCTTAACATTCTGACCAATCAATGGGCACGCCTGTTCTGCGAACTCTAAGCCAAAATTTATTGAGATTTGTAGAAGAAAAAATGAAAAAATTCACGCTAACTGTTCGTAGACGTTTTAAAGAGAATTTTCATATGATGATGAAATATCATTTTCTGGTTATTTTCGTCCAGCAGATGGAAAGTTACGGATGTCAAAATGTGAATTGTAGCTAAAAGGCAGCTTTACAGTTGTGTTCGGTTTCCAAATCGTTCGGTATGTTTTGAAATTTAATGCGGTCTGGCGAAACGATGTTTCCACCGATCGAGCTAGTTTTCTTCTAATTTTGTTCGTTAATTTTGCGAGAAACTGGTAAAGGGATTTGTAACTTGTTTCAAACTGTCTTAATGCAATGTCGTTCAAACTCACATTGCCCAGTTAACATTGATAGCTGTACGTCGTTTCTCATAATTTCTTCTGGAAATCCATTGGATGGACATGATAGTTAAAGTGTACAAAAACGTGTTTCTTAAAACGTTAAGTTTTCACAGAAAATGAACGACATATCTCTTAAAAATTGTGGTCTAGAGCTAGGTTTACAATAAGACCCCTAGAGTTTCCCAGATTCCCGAAGTTGATATTATACTGGGCTGAAATTAGCTACATATTCATAATCGAAAGTTTGACCGTTTGCCCAGCCATACTGGATGGTCGCAGCGGTCGACACGACACGTATTTCGAATCAGGAGAGAAATGTCTAGATGGGTCTTTTTCAGATTTTTGCAATTTGGCCTAGTTCAAAAATGGCTACCTAATAAAAGCTTTGACCGTTTGCCCTGTAGTAATGGCTAGTTCAAAACATGAATGTGAAACATTTAGAATCGGGGGAGAATGTCTAGATGGCTCTTTTTCAGCCCAGTGATATTATCTACTCACGTGCTTCGTTGCACTGTTATCATCAATGCCCAGTCGTCCACTCACTATTGGCTGAAATCTTCTTCTTGTTCTGGAGGTTTTAAACTGTTAAGGCCCGATGAAAACTCTTTTTTCAGCCAATTGCAATACTTTCTTTTTCCTCTGTTTGGGGGCAGGAAAAAAGGAGCTTTCTGAGAGCCCATTTGGATTCCCTCCAGATAGTCCGAGGTCAACGACATTTATCGAAGACGCAGAAAAGTTACTCCCTCCTTGGGATTTTCTGGCCGTTGGAAATAAATCAATTCGTGACCTTAGCGAACCAGCGACTTGTTCGCATTGTGGCAGCAATAGCAAACGCTTACGCCATCTTCACAAACTAAATTCTGTAACCTGGTGCGGTTGGTGTGTTCTCATGAATAAGTGTGTAACGGAAAAAAGGTAGTATGGATAGATTTAGTTAACGGTTTGTTGAAGGTTTCGGAGGGTTTAATTTATTTTAGCGTAAAGTTAAGTTTGGTTCAGTGAAGTTAATGTACAAAGGCAGTTAGGCGGTCGCATTACGTAACTCTCAGGTTGTTTGGTAGAATTTCCTTTTGTTAGCGTTCTGTTTGGTGTTGCAGAAAGATTCTCATAAACACTGAGATCATGGAAGGTTGATCAAAGAGTTCAACCCAACCATCTCAACTGTGGCAGGTTTTCCTGTTTACAGTAGATGAGAGAGCCGGTGAAGGGAAGAATAAAGCTCTTTTCACATATAAAGTACTCGCTTCTCTCGCCATCGGCCGCTGAAGAGGTCATCTCTCTTCCATCCCTTTCCTCCTAAACCCTCTCTCTTCTTCAAGCCGTATAACTTTTAGACGTCTAATCAACCGGCAGGGATTCAATGTTACCAGAGGCTTGCAGGCTACTCCGCCTCTACAGCTTCTCTTGCAATCTATATATGTGAATAACGTTGTATGTAGATTATGTGGAAGTGTGTATAGAACACCGGCATGAGTAGGTGATATTGGAAAACTATCTGGATATATATATATATACAATATTGGCTGATAACAATGATACAAATTATATCGAGGTGTTTTAAATAAACAATACAAATAACTTCGACTTATTGAGAAACCACGTATAAATATCAGGAGGTACTCATCACCCTAGCCTCACGTACAGTCAGCCGTTTGGATCACTCCATCAATCAATCCAATCCACTTCTGGGCGGTTGAAGGTCCGAAGTATATGTTACCTGTTCCATTTAAAATCCAACGCATAGGTAATTGATGGGACTGCTGTTTCCGGGCAGTTCTGGAATGTAAGGGAAAACATTGCGAAAAAAATTAGTCAACGAAACGACGTTACTATGAATTCTGGTACTTCTGTGACTGCTCCTCATTATCTAATGCCAGTTAATAAATATCCATGGTATAGATAGTTAGTTGTACCACTGCACTGCCGGTTTGCTGTAAGCGCTACTGTCATATGAGCGAGATTTATGACGAAAAACAGCACTGGAATCGCTTTTCGTCGAAATCGTTGAGAATTTATTTGCTGCTCTCTTCATTTTCCCTAGGATGAAATTTTTATGGTACAGTTATACCATTTGGAAGTGTTCATAGACAAAATTATAAATTTGCCTCAATACATAAAATTATAATAGAGTTTCAGTTGAAGGCGTCCTCAACAGATCGAGTGGCCACGCACACTCCAAGCCAAACACAAAATTAACATCCGTCATAACATTTAAATGTTACTGGTGAAGAGTGGAAGAATATTTTAAAAATCAGACTTTCCTTGAAGGGATGAGTCGACAAGGTACGTTGACGGCAAGTGTTTTGTCCGTTCCTGGTTGATTGATTTTCTTGGTAACTACTTGAGTGACAGGAAAATTAAAAGAGATGGAATGGGACCATCTTGAGTCACTGAGTGTCGTAGCCAGTTGATTTGCCTTTGGAAATGAGCCACTACACCAGTATAGATCCTAGTTCTGCAGGATGATCTGAGTCTGGACGGTTCACTAATCCTAAAGAGAACGGCGTGTTGCCGGTTTTAGACGAGTTCTTCGGCTAGGCAAAGGGCCCTAAGAGGAACAGTCCTCAATTCCGTTCTCGGCTGCCTATCGAGGGTCCATTGCTAGAGCCTTTAGTCCGTCAGTACTAGGGCCGAATGTCGGAAATGAGTCAATAGACAACGTACTGCGTCCAGTCGTGCTTATTGGAAGTTTTTGACGAATCATTACACATCCAAAACTTGATCTAACCGAATCATGTTAACCATAGGACTCGAATACATGAATCCACTCTAGCGTAATGGTTTGTAGAGTCGTGACTAACAGTAGTCTAGTTTGTTCATCAAAAGTTTGCCTCGTTCAATTAGAATATCACTTCAATTGCATACATTATTCCAACGAAAGAGGAAGTAAGTTGTTCCGTCTCAAGTAAATTCACAGAGTGAGTTTACCAAGTTTTCATGCTCATTGTGCTATTAGCTCGAGAGATGCTAAGTTCCAAGAAACTCGGGTTAGCTGAGTTCGCGTATTTTGAACGGGATTAGATCTTTGATTTACAGGCCGGCGTCGGGCTGAGCCAAGGCTTATTCCTCATTCATGGCGCCAGTTCAGTTACTAACTGAATATTCAAATCCCGCGAATAAATCAGACGCGCGCATTTACAGTGCTTTTCTTATTCCTTTCCACTCTTATTCTATTCAAGAAAATAGTTTTCCCTTTGAATTCGTTCTAACGTTCGGTTTCTACCCATCTAAGTTCTGCTGAGACGTGACACGAGACTCTTAGGGTGATGAAACTTGCACAGAATACGTATTTGAACTCTACGCGTATTTTCCTGGAAACAGATATTACACGCGCACCTAAACGTTTCAATTTCACGTTGCACAACCCATTTTATTACTCTGAAAATCCTACATTTATTTATATGAAGATGAGAGAGGAATTCCGCTTGAACGTCAGTTCGGAAGCTTATTTTGGGGACGGTAAAATGGAATAAAGTCAAGGCTAGAGCGAAGGGGGAAGTGCACTAGAATAAAATTAAGTAATAAAATAAAATAAATTAAAAATATAACGCAGCACAAAAATATGCACAATTATACAATTAATTACACAATTTGGCTTATGCATATAAAACGACCTCTGAACCTGTGGTCGTTATGGTTGCTGAGATCATACAGGCTTATTATCAAACAGTGAAGCGCCATTTAGTTTAACGGGTGTTCGTGACCATAGGCCTCTTTTCTTTCCGGTTCAACACCCTCGGCCATTTCCCTTCAGTCTTCCCTGATACAATTGTAGCCTCTTCCCACCTTCTTCTGTGTTCCCACTGATGCTGGCAAGCACAACGAGGAGAAGATCAAGTTGAAGAGCAACAAATGGCTCACCTGGCAAACAGGGTATTACTTGGAAAGTCAGCATTCAAATGGAGATTCATCGTCGGGATCCGGTCATGGGAGCTGAGCGTCTAATCCGCCACGCGCTTTCAAACTACTAATCCAATATACTTTTAATTCGGTTCCTCCGAACTTGATAGAGCATAGCACTACGTTCGGTAAAATCCCAGAATGGTGTACGCGGGTACATTGCCCGGTTCTTCGGTTCGCGATTCGAAACGTTTAGTAGTGTCACTGATACTGGTGAACATAACGGTAGCGGTAAGAGTTGAGCGAAGTTTTGTCGTAAAAGAGAATGTAAACAAAGCGCGCGAAAGAAACAGGAAGAATTGTAAACAACGGAAAGCGCGCAAAACTGAGTCAACGTGGACAAACAGTGCGCGCCTAATGCAACAGACATTAATGACCACAACAATAATAAATATCACTCGCGTAGTGCAACAGAACACATTGACGACCACTCACCTCTCAATTTACGTATCCAAACTTTGCGGAGAATAGGCTCGTTTTATCGTCTCGAAGAAAGCCTTCGTGAGGTTGTCGCAACTTTCTAGCGCTAGTATTCTTCAAAATATGACTTAAATCGTTCGACATAATTTCATCCATCCACCGCATTCAGTGCACTCATACTTGTCAGAGATAAAACCGTAACTCATACACCAATCCACAACACTCCTCGCGCCTTTTTCTCTTAATTGATGAATCGAAGTCGTATTAATTCGCCTATCCATGGCTGGTCGAAAAAGATAAAAAAAATAAACGCGTAGAGGGCAGTGGGGAAAGCACTAAAGCAGAAGCCGGATGGGCGCGGAAAAAAATTGGATACGTAACGAGTGACGTAAGAGGAAGAACGCGTGGCGGCAACTCGCCAATTGAAGGACGATATTTCGGTTACAACGGAAATTTGCCGAAGGGTGGGATTCGCGGAATGATTCCATAGTTCAAAGGTTAGTCGAACGATTTAAGTCATATTTTGAAGAATACTAGCGCTAGAAAGTTGCCAGGGATGAATGTTGTAACTAGCACCAGTATCAGTGACGCTACTAAACGTTCCGAATCGCGAACCGAAGAACCGGACAAATGTACCCGCGTACACTATTCTGGGATTTAACCCTACTTTCTTTTCAAAAACAGCCAGAAACAGCTTTGAAATGTATTAGGTTGTTCCCAAGTACGTCATGACCTTTGTTAACTGACTAATGTATAAACAATTTTTGAGGGTTTTTTGTTGAAAAGGTTCGTATTAGTCGTTTTGGAGACAGACCATTTTCTGAAATGGTGTTTTTCGAAATTAGTAGCTCCTAAAGCGAAACTCTAAACTTTTTTTTCATCCAAGCACACCACTTTCTTTCCTAATTCGTAAGAATGAGGAAAGCAAGAATCATAATATTTAAATTATTTCTTTTATCTGATCGCCGTAAACCATACTACCGATCCTAATACTGCAATACGAATAAATAGAAAAATTATTTCCACAGACGCGAAAGGGGAAGCGACAAGAATAATTCCATGTATGTTCGAATCTCACCATCAACGCTCGAACAAACAGTGTTATTTCGGCAATCACCTGTTTTACTAGTTCTCAGTAGAAATAATGTAAATTGGTGGTTTATCGGTTGTTGTTTCGTATGCTACAAGTTACGGGTCGGTGGAAATTTGAGTGCAGTCATTACAAACGTCACACAGTTATGTACACCAGGAGACGAAAAAGGGATTTTAATTTACGAAAAGGTTTGCCAACAGTTCTGGATACCCACTGTGTCGCATGAACTAGTTTCTGGGGGAAATTTTAAAAGTGGTTGTTGAGTGCAAGTGAGAAAGAAATACAGATTTGAATTAATTGATGATTGAGACGAACGAGATATAGGACTGCATTGATAGATTGGACTTGGATGGTCATTTGATTGGTACGATAGAGTTTCGAGTTGAGCAACAAGTAGAACTAGTTCATGCGACACAGTGGGTCTCCAGATTTGCCGAATGATAAGTGATAGTTTTCAACTAAACAAGCAGTTCAGAGTTATAAAGCACTCGCAACTATTATAAAAGCCAAAGGAGCCAGAGAGAGATTGTAGGTATACCAGGACTCGAATGAATACCAAGCAGTCAAAATGTAGGGGCTGTCCGTTCTGATAGGGGCTGTGGAACGCTCAGGAGGACGAGAGATAGATGTGTAGGGGGTGCGAAGGAACAATTCAAACAACAGCTACCTGTGTTCGAAATAAATGTTTTGTTTTCTAGAGTGTCCTCTTCAGTGCCAGAAGACTTGTACAGATGGCATAAGGTTGAGTGGGTGGATTGTTTCCATGTACAACATAAAGGTATATTCTACCAAGTTCAGATAATTTGAATTTTTATTTTTTATTTATTTAATTATTATAACTTTATTGTTCACTTTATAAACATTACAATTATGAAAACAAGATATATAGTAGGAATTTCAATTCCTAAAACAACATGAAGCATGTAGCAGGAACAGCTCAATAGCAGACCTGCCTTTGTGAGATTTACAACAACGCTTTAATATAAGATAGACATATTGAATATGTACAGAAGTAGTGATGATAGTTTACAAATATTTACACAGAATAATAATTTACCAAAAAAGAGAGAAAAATAAAAATAAAAGTGGCTAGTGGAGAAAGTCTGACGGTCGCTTTCGCTTTAGCCTTCGCTGATTTCGTGGATGAGGTAAATTGGTTAGCGTTTCCGTCATCAGGCTATTGGGGTGGCTTTCCATTGATCTGTGGAGTTGGATGTAGTTTTGACGGAGTACCTCATGTACGATTGGTATATTGAGATCCTTATGAAGCAGAGTATTCCTAACATACCATGGTGACCCAGAGATGAGACGGAGGACCCGATTCTGTGTAGTTTGTATCCGGTGTATGTGACTGTTCGCTGCCGTGTCCCATAACCCAGAAGAGTAGTACCATATCGGTCTGATTAGTGTTAAATATAATAAGCGCTTAGTCGACAAGGCCAATGGCGAGCGATTGTGGTCTAGGAGGAATCCAAGTTGCCTGATGCGTTGACGCACCTAGGTGACGAGGTGTTTAGTATGGGTCTCCCAAGTCAGCCTTTTATCCAACCGCATCCCAAGGTACCTGACAGTTTCTTCTTGTGAGATCTTCTGACCGCCGAATTGAATCGAGGGCACATTTCTTCTAGTCTGTTTCGTAAACGCAACCACTGTAGATTTTTGCGGGTTCATGCTCACTCTCCACCTGCGGCACCACAAGGAAACACTGTCAACGTACACCTGAAGGACGTTCTCCGCATCAGTACAGGTTTCAGCAACGCTTAAGACCGCTACATCATCAGCATATTGGGACACGGCAAGAGTGGCTGAACTAGGGAAATCACCAGCATAAACCAAATACAGAAAGGGACCGAGAACACTGCCCTGAGGGACACCCGCATAAATGCGACATATTTCAGAAGTTGCGTCGCCACAGCTGACGGTGAATGTGCGGTCAGTTATGTACGAGAGAACCATTCTATAGTATGTGTCAGGTAAGTGGTTTTTGATCTTGGAGAGACGTCCCGTATGCCACACACGATCAAAAGCCTGCTCTGTGTCAAGGAACAAGGCTAGACAGACATCCTTTCGCTCCATCGTATCATTGATTCTTTCATTCACCCTATAGAGCTGCTGTGGGCAGGAGTGCAAGTGCTGAAACCCAAATTGAATTTGGAATAATTTGAATGAAAAAATGATTTGATTAGATGCTGGAGTGGTAACATTCGCTAAATGTACGTGTTTGGCAGGCCAAATTAGCTGTGTCTTTGACCTCCAAAATGTCCGCACTTGCCCTAACGGCAAAGTCATTGTTTCCAGATCCCTTTTGTTACCGATGGATAGTCCACCTCTTCAGTTATTTCCAATTTACTACGGATTTCCCCTGTCCTGTACTTTTCCATCTATCTTTCCCACCCCTAAAGTTTAGACTGCTTTTATCAACAGACAGCACCTTCTAAGTCAGTCATCCTTCAGCTTTCGGGGTACAGCCATTTCCCAGTTCTCCCAACGATTCGTCTCTCAGCTCGTGCTACTCCCAACTCAACTTCATCTCTCTCTCTCTCTCTCTCTCTCTCTCTCTCTCTCTCTCTCACTCTCTCTCTCTCTCTCTGTCTCTCTCTCTCTCTCTCTCTCTGACCCTCTCCCTTTTAATCTTTTAATAGTAGAGAGGTTGGCAATTGGGAGGATAGGTGCAGGGCTGCCCGGCCATAGACAGTCAAAATTCTTCATCCAGCTCTCCAGAGAGAGGTCCAAGGAGGTGCTTGCACTGGGGAGGAAGGATATGAGAATCATATGTGGCCTGTTCACAGGTCACTGTCTGCTGAGGTACCACCTTGCAAATATTGGCAAGTGCGAGGTATAGGTATGCAGGTTCTGTGAGGTAGGGCTAGAGATGGCAGAGCATGTGCTGTGCGTCCGCGATGGACTCGTGGCATCGCGCCGTTGTGTGTTTGAGAGGCCCTTTCTTCAGCCTGAAGTGGTGGAAAATGCAGAACTTGCGGATATCCTCTGCTTTGTGCGGGGGTGGTGGGGGCGCATTGGTGATCTCACCAGCCAGAGAAGACGGACTCACCTAACAGGTGCGTTAACTTTAGTAACTATTCAAGGCTCTCTGCGTCTATCACTCATAACTGATAGAACTGGTACATAAAATAGGGCATAACTCAGGTTCTAAACAATAAATATTTACAAGAGAGGTGTAATGGACATGGCAGATAGAAAACGAGAGATGTTGACTGATTGCTTACATTTGTTCTCGACGTCGTTTGAGTAAATGATCTTTTCGTGTGCCTGTCGTCATGCATTATGATTGCTCTGGCGATGATAGCATAGATCTCTGCTTGAATGACCGTGGGACTGGGTTCCTACCTAACCCAATCGGTGGAAGAATCCGAAAAAATGAGTGATGACGGAATGTCTTCGTCGTGAGTTAGCGATGTTACCGCACACTCATTTTCTCTCTCCTAAGTCCACCTAGTTTTCTAAGGCGGTGAAAAAACGGAGCTTAGTGACGAGTCGTCTGTAATTGCAGCTTCCTGGTCTGGTCCGGATAGATGCTGGAAAGAGTTCAGTGGAGTGACTCGTGATTCCACTCGGAACTCCTAAATACGACTAACTCTCAACAGTCAATTTCCTCGGATAGGGCTGTGGTTTCTATCGTTTTATTTTGAGGGAACCGTCCATCCACCGACATGATCTCGTCTCTCTCACACCATGTTTTGAGAAGATGCGTCGACGTCTTGGCAGCTGGAAAATACCTGCGTCTCCAATATCGATTTCCGATCCGATAACAGTGTGGAGCCACGTAACAAAATTTTCAGCTAATTGGCACAACTAGTTGACTGATTTAGACGAAATCCTTGATGTTCACCCGCGTCTGAAGGCCTTCAAAGAGGTCGCCTTGGAAACGCCTACGGTATATCCGGAAAATAAATTCTTATTTACCTTCTTTTGAACGGGAAACCCGTAGCCTTTTCCCGCAGTTTCTTCATCTCATTTGATAAACGAGACGCGTTTGAAGAGTCGCTATACGATCTTCTCGATAAGAAAGAACGAAGGGGGAGCCCTTTTCAGGCCACGGCTCCTCGCTTTTTATGGTTATCCACTCATTCTATTTCTTCTTTGGAGAGTCATCCAAGTTTTCCTCCCTCATTCAGTTATTTGACTCGTTTGTGGAGTTGTCGAAACGGAATTCGGAGCAATTAATGACAAACTAAGCTCTTGAATTCCAGATCCTAGAGTCTCCTCTTCTACAAGTTTACTCGAGTAAGGAGTTTTCTATTGTCTGGGCAAAGCTCTCTAACTTCGCTCCGGGGAATCACGATTCTACATCATTCAGACCTTGTAACTATCCTAGACTTCACTTAATTGTGTTCGATTCTCACTAAAGTTTTTCACGGTTGAATTGAAAGTTTGTTCAGCGCGTCAACGTCAACGTTGAGATGAGGAATAAGGAAAACAAAATATGCGCGCGAAGCTACGAAGCTTTTTTATTGCAATCGGTAGAAAAATATCTTGAGCGGAGCTTTACCCTACTTTCCACAACCCTTGTAAGCTGAAGAACACACCTCATACTGACAAAGGATGCAGGTACCGGTTAGTCGCAAGTACGTGTTTTTGATCAAGTTAGAACTGTTTTTCGGACAAATGTAATACCAAACTTTGTCCGACGAATCTCATGTTTTGGCGTATTTTGGTTTATATCACCGTTCAGCAGACGCCACAGAAAACGTTGCAGGGTAATTCAATAAATTTTGGAATCTTAAGCACTATCAGTTTTTGTGTAGTGTTAAGGCAACTTCATATAAACATAGTGAAAAACCCTGCAAATTATTACACAACGGTTTATTACTCGGATAATCAGCTTGACCTAGCATTAATGCTCCGAGACCCATCCTGTTCGATTCAGCATCGAAAAATATCATAATGAAACCCAAAAAAAGGTCGAAAAGAACTGAATCGTAATATTAATATAAACAAAAAAAACACAAGTATCTAGAAAAAACTGAATTTTAATATGAAAACACGCACGCTAAATACTAATATCAAAATTTAACCAAAAATCTATGAAAAAACCAAAATGAGAATGAAACGAAAGAATCTAAAAAAATTGAATCGTATTAAAACCAAAACGTCGGGGAAATAGGAACGGGGGTGCTCGAAGCGAAAGGCGAAAGGGGAGAGGCGGCGTCGTTGGGAGGGAAGCGAGCCGTCTCGAGAGCGGTTGGTTTTTTAAAGAGACGGGCGGGGCGGGAGGGAATTCAAAGGACGAAACGCTTGTAGCTCCCGCGTTGTACTGCGTTTCGTTAATTTTTTTAACCGTTTTTGCCCATTACAACCACGGGCTTCGTCCGATCGGATTGCCGAGATGGTGGGCACAACTAGATACCAAAACGGATTTTTGGGCGAAAGAACGAATTTTTTAGACCACGTTAAAGGCACAAAACGGCCCGGACGGCGGACGGACATTGCAAATTTGGAATCTCCATGTCTTCAAACGTAAAGTATCAAATTTTGAGGGGGGTTGTAAAAAATTTTTCGTGACCGAAAACATAGGGTTATTATTCAGAATGAATAATAAACCAAAACAGGGTTGCAATAAATATTGCTGGCTGCAAGAGAAGCTGAACAAAATTCGAACCAGGGTTTTCTCTCAAATATTTGCGTACATACAAAATACTCTGTCGTCGGATTTCAAAACTAAAAGGAGTATACAAAAGAAGAGGCTGATGCGACGCGAAATGGTATGAGAGTGATTGTGATTATTTTAAAATGCGCTGGCTGGGACGGTTGCGTAACTTTTATTTTGGTTTATTATTAATTCTGAATAATAACCCTGTGTTTTCCGTCATTACAATTTTTTTACACACCCCCCCTCCCCCTCCCACCACCCTATTTGATATTTTACGTTTCAAGATATCGGGATTCTAAATCTGCAATGTCCGTTCGCCGTCCGGACGGTTTTGTGATTTAATGTGGTCAAAAAAATTTGTTCTTTTGCACAAAAAACCCATGTGGTATCTGGTTGTGCCCGCGTGCTCGGCAATCCGGTCGGCCGAAGCCTATGCTTGTTATGAGCAGAACAAAATTAACGAAAACGCAATTTTGGCAGTTTTATCGCAAATACGCGGTGTTTGGTGCCGTTTTCAAGGTACTTTTAGATCCCGAATGGAATGGAATGAGTATGAGACGTGTACGACGCGTATAGTGAAATTGCAATAATTTTAGTGAGCCAAAGTCTACTAATTGAAAGTACAGCGAATGTAATCGTTTCTGTCTAGCGGCTCTGGCTCTTTTTACATATTACATTCACATCAAATAATATGGCAGTGCCATAAAATTCTCGTAAAGGGGAAAATGTTGAGAGCCGCACAATAAATTACTAAACATTTTGACCAAAATCGTTTCTAAACGTTTTACTCGATAACTTTGGAAAAGTGATTATTATCGCTCAAAAAAAAAAAAAAAAAGAAATCGTGTGTACAGCATCATTAATTCTCTGCGTACGAATTGCCCAATAATGAGCAGGACATGAGCATCACTTGACACCTAGTTGGTCTTGTTCAAATGAACAGAGTGAAAAATACATTGAATGTAGTAAACTAACAAAATACGTGAAAAGCAGCGAAGCTGAGGGATGCGGCGCACCTGGTAGTTTTACTTATAAAGTCCGCTGAAATGTTCTACGTCAGAAATTCCGGAATTTCAACCTCCACCGATTATTCCAACACATTTCTCACAGTTTTTACCCGATTATTCCAGAACTGTATACGCGATCCTTTTCAAAAAAATCACGCAGTCTCTTGAAATACTTGTAAATTGATTGCTCAATAATGATATTGGGGCAAGTAGGAGCAGCACAATAAATTCCCGAACCATACGCGCCTCCCTTTGTCATGTAGTACGTTGTTATGAACGGAATGAAAAACAGATTTGATTAGTTGATAGAGTCAAGAGAATATATGAATGCACGTGAGGCCAGGTAATGTTGTGTGTGCGTTGCACCAGATATGCTCTACATGTACACCAAGAGCGGAGAAATGTTCTGACGTTGTCAGCTCTCAAAGTTATTGAGTGCGCTTCATTATTACGTCTGGTTTATTATGAGTTTTCGGGAACTGCGTCGTTGTTTTAGGATGTTTACGGTTTTGGAGTTATTTCAGTGAGTTTGCGGTCATATTTATAGCAATACCGTCCAAGACGTCTGTGTTAATATATTTTGTAGGTGATACCTGAGGGGAAACATCGGCGTTTCATCGCTCGAGAAATCTGAAGCACAACTACCGAAAATGAATTATTGAACGTATACCTCCGAAATGTCCGGGAGATTCTCAAGTAGTTCGAAGTGTTGAGTGGATAAGGGCCATGCATCAACACAGTCTTGAATGAATGAAGTTCTCTGGAATCAATTTCGGTCTCAATAATTGCTTCTGGCGGAATCCAACATGTATTTTCCTTTCTCTACTCTAATTGGATGTGATTTACGAAGCTCTGGCGGTGCGGACGAAGCGGTCGTTTCAACTTGTTATGTAAACGTCTTGTTTGGAATCCCCGATCGTTATTATTTCTATCGATCTCTCGTTTCCTGACTTTTCTGCCAGCGAAAACCAAATACAACTCCCGTACATTCGTTGAATGATTTTTATTGCTCTTGGCTCACGGTTGGCGTAATTGCCAATCTAAACGTTGTATAGAAATCACTTCAAGAGGAATCAATTTCGAATTCGCATTCCTGAATTTAATACTGTTCGAGGGCAAGTTAGCTCTTATTTATTAAATTCCACTCGGGTCAAGGGCGAATTCGCGGTATAGCGAAGAAAGAAATCAATTTCAGACGTCCAGATTTCCTGATAAGAACATACGCAGCATTCAAATAACTCTAGACGCAGACAATCACGACATTTAGAAATTGTGAGGATAATTAGAAAAATGTGATTCTAAATATGTTTCATATTCATGTTTTGAATCAGCCATGACTTCAGGGCAAACGGTCAAAGCTTTTACTAGGTAGCCATTTTTGAACTAGGCCGAATTTCAAAAATCTGAACAAGAGCCATCTAGACATTCCTCTGCTGATTCTAAATTTGTTTTGTGTCAACCACAGCGACCATCCAGTACGGCTGGTCAAACGGTCAAACTTTCGATTATGAATATGGAGCGATGTAATTTGATGATTAACTGAGACGTTATCTTGGCAGGAACATGAAAAATAAATGGACTTCCAAAAACCTAAAATGATTACAACACATAGCGGCGACTCTTCAAAGAAACGAAGCAAAACTTCTCACAACAAAGCCGATACTTCAGCGCTTACGTAGGCTGTAATATAATGGTACAATATCAATACTTAACACTTACAATATATGCTTACATGAACGTGAGAAGCAGTACGAGATGCACATTATTTCTAGGTTGCAGGAAATGTAAAGACATTCGCAAGAAATATTCAGGGAACAAGACATGTCACTTAATAATAAATGTGAGCGGTAGGCTGACGTAGGACTGATCTAGCAACCAGACTTTGAGCGTGGACAGAAACTAATGAGGAGAACCCGTGAGGTTAGAAGGAGTGAGAGCCTTACAGGATGTGGTTGGGGGTATAATTGGCGTTTTTGAGAGGGCGAGGGAGACCCAAAAACCCCAATGAACTAGGGAGGACCCTGCTGTTTCGGACTGTTGGGCAGACTGTTGCACGTTGGCCTCTGTTGTGGCCTATAACCTCGGTGGCCTTACCATTCGTTTACTTGTCCTTCCTCAACGAGTTATTCTTGTCAAACTTCAGCCCAATATCAAGATCAAGATCAAGATGTTGATAGAATGTTTGCAAAGGGTGAGCGTGTGTGTGTGTGTGTGTAGCCTTGCTCTTTTGAATCGTTGTAAATACATGTCGAAATGCAGTCGTTAAAATTTGACAAATTTTATTCTGCTTTCTTCTCTTTAATCATGAAGAGAGGCTTTCAAGGGGATTTTCGATTGAAGATGACCCGTGATTTTCTAGGAGGGTCCAAGCAGAGCATACAGTGCAGGTTTCTCCATCTTGGCAAACGCGTTGTATCATCATTTTGTAGCTCTCTATCGTCATTCAACTACCAATACTTCATTGGAGGAGATTTTCACTTTTGCTATAGATGTCTACTTCTGTGGTTAAGTTGGAGCGACTCTCGAGCATCATTCTGTCATTTTTTGATCAAGTGCCACGCGAATTGTGTATTTATCAAGCGCCATAGGAATTCTGCCCACAAGTCCTGCACGAGTCTCTGCGTTTTGCAGCTTATAGACGTGCCGTTCTATTTGGTTCCCCTACCTCCCAGTTGTCAATATTGGCTGAGTGTTGCCTTAATGAATAGCGAACAAGTCATACGAATCCTACGCTCCAGTTCTCCAGAGCTCGCTCCCTGTAGCGTCTGCATTTGGCGAGGCATGGTCAACCAATAGGTACTCTGTGCTTTTCTTGGATTTACCAACCGCGTGGTTTCTTGGTGTACCTCACGTGGCTGAGTTCTACGAAAAGCGTTTAGATGCAATTAAAACCATGCAGTGTAGTTTTCTGTAATTTGCTTAGGATAGGATCCTATTCGAAGAGGTGAAATGACTATAATAGAGGGGGGTATGACGTCACATTAGGGAGGGGTGATCAGTAGGGATTGAAAGTAGTGGAGGAGAGGGGATCCACTCAAAAGTTACACAGTTGGAGGGCGTATGACGTCTCATGATGATGTGCTAGTGAGGGGGTGACCTCATATCGTATGTTGGGGGGTGGGGGTAACGTCAATCGACCCAGCTGCAGCATATAGTTAACTACTCGCCATATCGAGGACATTTATTGTCTACGTGTTGTGGAACATCGCTGTCTAGTTGCTGATCAGAAGTTTATAGAACAGTTAGTTACAGAGTAAGTTGCTCCGAATGGTACTGTTCTGACTCCATACGGATCATACGGACTAGCTTCCCCCTTCTCAAGCCTATCCTAAAGGTTTGGCTGGCTGTCTCTACCCACTGAATGGCGCACCTATTCTGTGCTTTGTTTCACATGCACCACGCTTACGCCAACAAAAGGTATAACGTAGTAGGTACCAATCACTGTTATCAATTATGACGCGCTTTGTTTACTACGAACTGTCTCGGAGGCGTAACTTTATACGGTCATTACAAGATGTTACTTACCCTTCGGAAAGGCAACCATTTTTACTGCGCGCTATCCTGTCTATGGTGGCATGTGGTTCGCAGACAGAAGGGCAATCCCCGGGATAATGACATACGGTGGATAAGGCGTGGTTGAGTTTCCACCCAGCTTCTCTGGTGAAGTAGAATCTGCGGCTCGCTAACTGGACTTTTGTAGGGAGGAGATGAACAAATAAAAATTCGACTTTAAGTGACACTGCTGCTCAGAGGTATGTAGCTCTTATTTGCTCCCAGCTGAACAGAGACTCTGAGTGAAGCAAAGAAATTCTTTCCAGTTCAAGGAGGGAGCAGGGGTGTGTGTTCTCTTCGCTCCGTCCTTGACCTCAGGGGTAGGGGAAAGTTCTCTCACTCTTTCTCCAGCTTTCTACTTCTGCGCGCTGAGTGTACGTTTTATTGAGAGTTGATTAAGAAAGTTGAGTGAGGGCAGAACAAGTACATTGTTCTGTTTTTCCCCTGTATGATTCTTACTCACTCTTCCCACTTTTTCGTATTCCTTTCGAAGCATGGAGTGATAATTTTAGGCTCGTAGAATGTACTCTACGAGTTCTGTGAAAAGGTTCTGAGTGTGTGTGATCATTGAGCAGCTACAGTTGTTTTACAAATTAATATTTAATTTGAGTATCTATCCGAACACAAATTTTCCAAGGAGGCAGTTGGTACCTCTGTCAAAACAGCCCTCCATCACCACCCTTCTGTTCTGGTGGTAGCATCAGCAACGTTGCCGTGCGATCGACATTTGTTATTATTCAATTACGAGGGACGTCCCAAAAGTAAGTTCCGATCATTTGTAAATCCGTGGGAAAATTCCAACGGGGATACTTCGTGTTACATCTGGTGGCAACACTGAATTTTTCTTATTTTGCTATCACTTGTTGCGGCTTATCAGCACCAATGTAAACATGGCTGCTACATTGAAAGCCCCGTCAAATTGTGAAATCCGTTCGGTGATCCGTTTTTTAGTTTTTGAGAATGTTTCTGTGCCCGAAATTCACCGCAGACTCTCTTCAGCGGACGGAGAAGGGGTCATGAGCATCGAAATGGTCCGTAAGTCGAAGAGAAGTTTCCTGGAAGGGCGGGAAAGTGTGCACGATGAACAGCGAAGTGGGCGCCCTTCACTTCTCGTGGAGAGGACGCAGTTTCTGCAGTTCGCAAGCTTTTGGAGGAAGATGCGCGCTTTACTCTAAGTGATATTGTCGAGAAAGTGCACAACAAACATCAATTGGCTCGTTCTTCAGTACACCGAATCATTAGGGAAGATCTCAAGTTCTCGAAAGTGTGTGCAAGGCATGTGCCTCGCCTCTTGACTAAAAATCACCCAAAATTTGCTTGGAACATTTGATTGGGATGTTTTCCCCCACCCACCATACTCTTCAGACCTTGCACCGAGTGACTTTTTCCTTTTCCCCCTCCTCAAAGTCCACCTGGGCGGAAGAAGTTCCGTACGAACGCCGAACTCGAAGCCGCGGTCTCGGAATTCTTCAAACAAAATGACGCAGAATGGTACGACAAGGGGTTACGTAAACTGGCACCACGGTACCAAAAATGCATCGATCGGAATGGCGACTACGCCGAAAAATAAAGTAGATCCGCACCTTTAAGAATAATTTTTTTTTTCAAATTGGTTGAGTTTTCGATTTTTCCCAGCACTTCGGAACTTAACTTTTGGGACGTCCCTCGTATTACTCGATTCATTCCTATGTTCACTACTGATGTGATCCTAAGAAACACTTTAAAGTCATCATGAAACGAAAACCCCGCTGAGAGGCCCACATCGTTAATGAACTGAAGAAAAAGCGAGAGAGATCCAAAGTGAGAGACTCCCCCAAACTGTACCGGATAAGACTAACAGATACGAATCTTTCCCCAAAGTAGCACGAATGATATTTCTTTTGGCGCACAGAGACTTCGTTAAGCGCACATCACGATACTCTTTTTTTAAGCTGAAGTGTGGAGGGCTCAGAAGAAACGGCGGCACTAAGTTTCCGAAACAAGTTCCCATTTCGTTCGAGACATGAGATCATGAGACCAGTATATTGAAGTAACCCCGTGATTGAAACAGGCAATTTCGTTGGCTAGTCAGCCAGAGCTCAGGAAAGTAGAAAGAGCGGCGTTGGTGGAAAAAAATAGGGGAAAAGAGGATAAATAACCGGATCTCATACAAACTTGGCCAGTCTTCAAAGCCCATAATGGGGTAAAAAGGTTTTCCTCAGAGATTTACATTCCCTCTCGCTCTTAAGAATTGCAATCGTTCATTTGAATTGTAAATATGTTTAGGTCTTGCCAACTGAAGTAATCTGGGGAAATATAGTTAGGCGCGGCCTCGCAGTCGTCTTATCTTTCTTCCGTCGTTCAACTTTCCCTGCACCTATTTCCAACTTATTTATAACCGAGTCATTAGAATTCATCATTCGTAACCTCCCACCTCCATCACTCTAGAAACCTGCTTCAAACCTCCAAGTAGATCTGACTCGATTTGGCATGGTCCTGTCAAAATGTCAGCTCCAGAATTTTCGCTTCGGTACAACGACCCAGCCGAGTTCGCTACTGCAGTGTACGCTCGGTGTCTACGGTTCACGACATGTTCACTGTTCTCCATAAAGATCTCTGTGAATGTTCAGTGAAACAGTGAACCGATCGAAACAAAAAATGGGGGTTTTCACTCTTTGGCTGCTTGGCTTTGATATCCATATGAACCAATCAATGCATATACTTCGTTTTCCTTAAATGTTCGGAGAAGTCGTTAAACAAAGATAACCACCAAAATGCGTCAAATATCGCGGTTTTTTTAGCCTTTTAGAAATTTTGTGAGTAACTGTACAACTGATCACCTTGAAAGACTGCGTTACCTTTCTGTGACTTGAATGGGGATATAATCCATTATAGCTAAGAAAATTAAATTTGCCGAAAATTAAATGATTCCGATTTTCATAGCACTCAGCTCTGATGGTTTCGATCGAACTCACGGAGTACTGTCAACTAACCAGTCCCCACATTTCGTACTTGTGTATTTTTGAAATACGTTGAACAAAGATACCTTTGCATGCAGCGGATTGTTGAATTTACGGGTGCCGCGGAAAGTTGTCCGTTGCTACGCACCAGATATTTCTTCGTATCCATCAAAACGTAAAGATTGAACAAAACAAAACTTTTTCCACGTGATTACAATACCTTCCTTCCTCTTTGTGCAGAGGAAAGTAAAATTGTGTCAAATAAAAGTGTTTAAAAGTTTTTTAAATCGTTAAACAATCCTAATTTCCGATTAGTGCGTTCCAGATTTACGACTTCACGGGTTTGTAGTGTTCTCGTCAATCCTCTTGTTTCTGCTTTGCCAGGCCCTCCCCGTCGAAATTGGGTCGGTAGAGTAGAGCCAGAGGGACCCCCGTGTGGGTTTCTGTAATTAATTGTTACGGATCCGATGAGGGTTCACCACAATCAAATCAGCCGGGGAGAACCAGTGTTACTGGTTAATATCAGAATGTAGAGGGCGTGCGATATCCAAGAAACTGGCATAGAGATGGAACCCGTTCAAGCGAAGTTGTGTGTTATGTGCCTGGCACCTCAAACAGCGTTAGTTATGAAGTTCTACAATTTTTCCAAGGTACAGTGACGTTCAGCACATGGGACCAGACCAGCATCCACAGAGATGTTCAATGATCTAGAAAACCAGAACAATAGGTAGTGGCATTGCCTATCACGGAATTTAAGGTCAAATAGACGATCAAGCCATAAGTACGGTGGTGAAGATCCTCTACGCAAGCACACGTGTCTTCTCTAATAGTAAGGGAATTGGAACACTCCTAGTGTTCCAGCCAGGGTAGGCTTGAATGAACCACGTTGACAGGGTTTAGTGTAGATTTGAAGACTTAAATTTGCAAAGAAGAGGTGACTAGCACAGGATATGATTTGAGTATATGAGCACAAACAAGGGGGCTCTAAAGGCGAGAAACTGGTTGTACAGGGAAAGAAGGAGAAATGCGAGAGGTGAAACAAATGCCAGTTGGGAGAATTGGGAGACGACTGTGCCGCAAAAGCTGTTAGATGACAGTACGTTAGGAGCTCTGGAGACAACCGACTTTCGTGAGAATTCGTAGGTCAATGCGTTTGGGAAGAGCTGTCTGTTGTGGAGAGGAATCTGAAATTGAGGAGTGGGAAAAGAAAGATGGGAAAGCCAATTCAGGGGAAATCCGTTGTCACTTGGATATAACTGAGGGAGTGGAATTTTCACAGGTAACAAAGGGGGTTCAGGGAAACAACGACTTTGCCGTTAGGGCAGGTGTCAAGGCTTGCGACGAACACCTTGATTTGTCTGAAGTCAGTGTGGAACATAATTACGATTAACAAGAATTATTATCGTTTAAGGGGGCGAGAAGCCCTTATGGAAATAACAGCACGTATTACAAAACATCTCGTTTAATTCTTAGTTCATATAAAGTCAGGAATACTTTTCCAACGATATGGGTACGAAAACAGGCTTATTTGTCGTCACTAGTGCTCAGGTAGACAATGGCAGGAGCACGGTGGATCAGCAAACTAGTTATAAAGGCCTACTCAAAAGTTATTAAGAATTATTATTCATGAAACAGTTATTCATTTCTACTGGGCACGGCGTTGACTCTTGCTCTAAAGTGTCTATTCAACTTGTCTGATTTCAGATGCGAGGAGGGGGGTCTCGTCGATACAGGGTCGAGGTACACGACTGACAGGCACTCGCCGATCGAGCGCTACGTTCCTGGCCCACGTTACGACCGCTATCCAGTCCAACCTGCCGTGCAACAGACGCCAACTGGACCATCGAGATACGTCGATCCATACGCACGAAGGGATTTGTTCAGCCCAGCACCATCATGCCCTCCGCCTTCCCGCTACCTACGGCCCATCCACCGCTACACCCCTCGCCCCACGAGAATAGAGTACAGAACTCACGTGGAGTACCTTGGCTCCTCGGGAGGAAGGTGAGCCAAATTCAATTTATCATCGTTTCTAATTGTAAACAATACCCGTCATTTCGAAAACCACTCGCAATCACCGGCGTATCGGAACCAATAATTAACTTAACTTGATGAGGCGAACGTATAAATCCATTGGTGTAACAACGTTCCACTTCGTTCACAAACTAATAACTCTGAGTGGTGCTGAAGCAATTCATATCGTATAGGCGATTTAGGAGGCAGTAGGAGAAACCTCATTTCAATATAATTACTACAAAACAAATAAAAAACAACCGCATTAGAAAATATTCAGGTCAACCTATTTTTACGGTTCATTCTTAGAGCAGGGAAAGTACAAAAATAACCCTTCACATGCACGACCAGCCCTCGTTCAATTTGTTTTAAAGATGAGTGGTGCAATGCATCGCACAACTTTCCCAGCCCCTTGTACATTCATCGATTCGTACGTTTCTTAGCCCTTATCAGCTTAATTTGCTTCAGATCTCAGGTTTCAAGCGCCCGTAAGTCCGAAACACGCCGTTTGAGAGAGTGGTCAGTGTCTGCTACTGTGAACGCAATTGAGAGAAAACGGCTGAATAAAATCGGCTCAAATTTCGTATTTAGCCGGTAGGTCATCGTGAGACGCCCAAATCACTATGGTTTCATAGTGATCGAAACACCTTTTTACTTTCCGCGGCCCAACGAGTAAGGGGGGTGTTGTAAAATCGTGTAAAAAGTTGGGTTTTCTTCACGTTTTGAGGCCAACTGAATCCAAAAAACCATAATTTCAGCGTGTGATCCGTGTGTACGTGAGTGTGTGGGTTTGTGGTTCGATTCGGAGAACGGCTGAACCGATTGAGTTGGTTCTTCTCTTGTTTTGTTCTTGATTTTTTTAGACGTGAAAATAGAATTATAGACGAAAATGTACCAAAAACTAGGGTTTTTCGCAATTCCCCAAAAACGGCTATAACGATTTTCACCTAACTCACAATATGTTTTCTAATAGTTAATACCTATATGTTCTTCTCACTAAATGTTCCTATGACAGTGTATTGAGCAATGATAAAAACCAAAATGTGTCGAAAATAATGTGTTTCTGAACATTTCTGTAATTTTCCGTATGTGTCTTCTAGCAACCTATGCCCACATTTTGTTCTCCGCAGCTATCTCTGCACCAGTCCGTTGAAGGGAGATTTAAGCCATGATAGCTCGCAAAACAAGATCTGTAGAATATTAATTTATCGGTTCCATTTCCTTAATAACTGCTGTAACGATTTTGATCAAACTTGAATTTTCAAATGAGAAATGCGTTGAACGAAGATACAGACCCCGTGTATACGGCATGTCGCCGAATTTACAGGGGTTGCGGAAAGTGGTGTATTGCTACGCACCAGATATTTTTTCTCAAAAACGGCTCTAACGCTTTTGAGCCAGTTTTTAAAAATAGACAGCTCCAAATAACATGGCAGTACCATAAAATTCTCATTTATGGGAAAATGACGAGTGCAGCACTATAAATTATAAAAAGTTCTGGACAAATTCGGTTTTAGCACGGTTTTTCCTGGTCATATTATACAACCGGCGTTAGAAAAATGAACATGGTAGTCCAATAAACTATCTATACGATGGAGGTTTTATATTGTTCGACCCCAGAAATTTCGCAATCTGAACTGCAACCATTTCACTTCCCAGAGGTTCTCACAGTTTATACTCGATAATTACCTACACTATTCATACTGAATAATGGTCGTGGCACAAATAGGAGCGTCCTAATCCATTCCAGGACCCTACACGTCACCAGGTTTTGTGTAGAATGTTGAGCAAAGTTCTACTAAGTTCGTATAAACTGAACCTAAAACATTTGTAGGAAGAAGTGATAAAAATTATGGAATGCATGTGGTGATGAGGATAGCTGTGCAGATATTTTTTCACTATTCCGCATTGAATTTAGGAATGCTAGGTGATTGGATTAAAAGTCAACGTTTAGTCCACTTTCAAATTGTATGAATAAAATAAATCTCAAGGCAATCGGAGTTTTTGTGATCTCTTGAGAACACACGAGAAAACTGCAGGACACATTGCGGCCCCGGGATACCATCTGTTTGAGAGTCATACAGTCAGCTGGGCTGGCTTACACGGCTGTCCCATGCAGATCGTTGCGAAGAGCGTTTTGAACGTTAGTAGTTGGTGGAGAGTGACGAAAAGAAAAAAGCACGCACATCCCGATAGCTACGAAGGCGAAAATCAGGCACGCAATGTTGTCTCTTGAGATACCAATTAGCGCTCCAGGCTTATTCTTAGCGATAGGGTCTAACGATACAGACCAACGTGTTTCTGTTGAGTTCTCTCTTGACTGAACAGAAAGTGAGCAGCGGTGTCTAAAAACTGGTACCCTGGGTGACTCTGAGTGCCGTTCTGTGAGAGTCATCAGTTGCTGTCTGGATTCCTACATGATCGCCTGTTAATGCTCTGTTGAACCACGCTGTAATAGCGTTTTTCGAATTCAACATTTCTTCACTCTCGAAGACACACAAATAACAAAGTTAATTCTACCTTGGGCGGTTTCCTGAAGGGCTTAGTTTAGTCTCGTGTGCCTCGTCCACCAAACCACACCTGCTACGTATCCAACTCTGAATAGTTGGCCTACTCGAATGTCATAAGAAGACCAATAGGAAAACTTGGGACAGCGCTGTCGATGTTTTTCTCTAACTTTTCCGAAGGGTTACCGCAACTTTATCCCAAGTCGCGGGACTTTCTCGTATCCCTGTCCCCCCCCCCCCTCCGCCTTACGAGGTTGACGGTTCTCCCTCTCGCTCGCTCCTCTGGTCTCGTCGCATTCTTCACGTTGCCCTTCCATTGTGTTAGGGGGGAACGCGCTTCGGCGGGTTGTCGAAGATACGCCGAGCCGAGAGACCTCTTGCCTCTCTGAAACAACAATGCACGTCAATGCCGAGAAGAACGGCTCCATAGCTCAGTTTTATGACATCGACGAACGTCTCTACTCGTCGTTTCACATTGTCGCTCCTTGACATTTGCCCCTTCTGCAGCGCTTCTTTTGTACGAAACGATCGTTTCTAGGGAGGTCGAGGGACGTTAACCACAAAGTGAGGCGGTGAGCGGTTAAAAGGGTCAACGAAACTCTGTGAGATACCCATGTTTGCTGCTTCCTGGCGAAACGGTACTTAGAGAGCTGAGGGTTCTGACTCGGACGTAATCCTCGATTAGATGTACCTCAAGCTTTCGGGAAATGTCCTGAAAAAGTCTCGGTTGGTTTCCTCCCAGGTCAACGCTCATGGTTTGGCACTGGAACTGGAGAAAGTCTAGTATAGAACGTATAAGTAGTAGAAAGTAGAAAGTATAGCAATAGAACAATCAACATATTGACTACTGCTCAACGTCAAAACTGGTGCGAGAGTGCAGGATGCGGCTTAACTCCTTAGCAAACGCGAATAGAGTTATTGTGGATTCCTGGGCCTAAGGGGATGAGAGGGCGGACCATCTGGCCAGACGCGGTTCGTCTACGGTACCTATTCGGCCACCTCCCCATTGTGGGATTTCTCTGTCACTAGTCAAGATGCTGTGGGAGAATATCCTAGGAATGCTGTAAGTTTTGCAAATAACGCGTCGACACAATATAAGTTGCATTCACCCAAACACTTGATTTTCCATTCGAAAGTCAAGGAGGGAGAGAGAAACATTCTCTGGGGAGATTGAATTTCGTTTATTCATCTGTACAAAGATTAGGGCTAGTTCATGAAGTAGGGGAAACATAATTATATGTAATATTTCTTCTTGGCAAATAAGTACAATTAATTTTACAACTCTGGTGGTGAGTTTGCTACAAACGTGGCACGAAAGTCACAAAACTGTAATAATAGGTTACAAAACCTTGAAAGAATTTTTGTTGAAGAAGGAAAGAGGGAGAGGAAATGTTCAGAAAACTGAGCAGATATTACCAGACTTCCGACAGGCATCTTAGGAGCTCCTTTCGTCCTAACGTCAGAATTTATCTCGATTAAATTCTTCTCGGTTCAAAGTTACGTCCACCCTATTAAGCCTTTCAGTGGAAACTCAATAAATTCTGGAAAGTTAGGCTTCTGTACAGAAGTTAAGTTCTCTCCAACTCACATACAAGTAAACTGACTGAAAAATAGATTTGACAATAGCCACGAGTGGCTGAAAAGACTTGTGAGATGCGTCGCACCAGATTTTAGTTGCATACGTCTTTTCAGTGGAGCATCCTACTGGCGCGCAACTCACGGGCCGTAATGCGAGGTCTTGAAAGTAACTCACGATATCACAGTTCTCATAACAGGAGACCGGCAAGGTGTTCAGTAATCGTCCATTAGTAGTTTTTTCAATGGGTCTTCTGTGTGCATTCCATGCAATTCATATGTGCCGTGATGAGGGCTGCTCGCCCCGAATTTCGTTCCTTAGTTTCCAAGAAATATTTTCGAATTAGGAAGGATTTTGCTTCATTCGCCTAAAACGTTTTCCCTGTTGAGGTGTGACGGTAATTACCTCGGCGTGAGTGTTGACAAATAGCTGTGGTTTTTGCTCACTTCAAAAAGTGATACGTCAACTAATGGAAAATCCTACGCCTCCTGGGAATTTCTTCTCGACAGAGCGGCGGTTATTCACGAAGGGTTGTGTCACTTTATCGCGGATGTTTTTCATCTGAGCGGTTGAGGGCTCCGCTTTCTGAGAGCTCGTTGCCGCCTGTCTCTGACTTTGGGTTCATGGAAGGGGAGGAAATAGATTAGAGAGATGTCAAACTACTCTATTTCTAGCTACTCCTCTCTCTCTCTCTCTCTAGCCGCTTCTGGACTCTCTAAACTCCTCTCTTTTCTCGAGTCTCTTGTTTTAACGAACTGGTCACTTCGGTTCAGTGGAAAACCCATATTTTCCACAACTGCTGCTACCGTCGTTAGAACTCATGAAAAACGGCCTTCCGGTTGCGATATTCTCCTGCCTCTGCTCGCGATTACGACTCGATGGGAGAAATAAAAGAGAGTAGAGAAAGAGAAGAACCTTTACGCTTGGGAACTGAGATTATTCATAAAAAATAATATTGAGATGCTGCCCACAACTTCATATTTCATCTCTCATTTATGCAACGTACCTGTTTCGACCAGGATATACTTCATTGAATCTCGGAGACGAGTTGTGGTTGAGCACGAACTTGTAATTTGAAGGTATTTGGAGTACACACAAGATTTGGAGACTTAGATGTGGCTAAACAGGATGTGAGTTGAATAAATAAGCGGGAACAAGGAGGACTCTGAAGGCGTGAAACTGGTTATACGCGGAAGGAAGGAGAAATCCGAGTTAGATGTCGATGAGAGGTGAAACTAGTGTCTGTTGGGAGAATTGGGAGACGAAAGCTGTAAGATGACTGTGTTGGGAGAACTGGAGACGACCGACTTTCACGAGACTTCGTAGAAGAATGAGTTTGGGAGGAGCTGTCTGTTGTGGAGGGCGATGTGAAGAGAGGGGAGGTAATTATATTTGGGAATGTCCAGACGAAGGGGAAATCCGTTGTCAATAGGAAACAACTGAAATGATGGAATTTTCCTTAGTAACAAACAGGGATTGAGGACGAAGGTGTCCGGGGAAACAATGACTTTGATGTAAAGGGCCAGGAAGTCCCATTAGGGTAGGTGCGGGAATTCCGAGGTCAATAGAAAACTTAAACTGATTCAGCGTTTTGCGTCGAACAGTACCACAAAACTTTCCCCACCACGCACTCATACACAGCAATTTGCTACTTTACCTTATTTATTACTTCCCACGACCCAATGAGGAAAGAAAGTGTTGCGATCCATGAAGAACGAGCGGTGCGTAATGTAGGGACTAGTCCGCTGAGAGTACTCCGTAAGTTTGATCGAAATCGTTCGAGCCCTTTTTGAGAAAATTGGAATACCGATAAATTAATATTCGACAAATCTCTTTTTCTGAGTTAACTTGGCTTATATCTCCGTTCAACATATGAATACAGAGATAGTTGTGGGAAACAAAATGTGGCTTTAAAATCCTAGAAGACAGTCCATCATATTTATCACATCTGGTGAAGCAGTCACTCCAGAATTTAAGGAAATGTTCGAAAAAACGTTATTTTCGACACATCTTGATTTTTATCTCTGTTCAATGGACTGCCAGAGAAACACGTAGGTATTGACTATTTGAAAACACCCTGTGAGTTTGGTGAAAATTGCTGAAGTCGTTTTGCCAAAAAGCGTAAAAAACCTATTTTTGCTTCATAGGCCCATATCTCCGTTCACCGTATTTTCATGGAGATACGTATGGAGAAGAAAAGTTAGGTATTGATTATTAGAAGATAATTTGAAAGTTTAATCAAAATCGTTAGAACCATTTTCGAGAAGCCGTTGCGAAAAACCCTAGTTTTTGGTAAATTGTCTCCCCCCCCCCCCTTTCCATCGGTCGAAATCGCCCATGACCTTATTTTGGTGTCTACAAAAAATAACAAACAAAACAAGAAAAGAACCAGCTCAATCGGTTCAGTCGTTCTCCGGCAAATTGAACTACAGACGCACACACACGGACCACGCGCCCGAATTGCGGTAATACATGAAAACCTGCGTAGTATTGGCGGAAGTTACAAAGACTGCCTCTCCAAACCCGGTGCTGGGGAAGCTACTAGTAACTGTAGAAACAGTAAGTGTGAACTCACTACCTAAGAAAGTTGTCTTGCTGAGATGTGTGACAGTCAATACATACAGTCCACTTATTCACTACTTCAACGTGGGGAATCTCAATTTCTTTACGCGAATCAGAAGTTATTCACCCGCAGACTCATAATCACCTATATGTTGATGTTCCCCCGGCTGTGGCATTCGTAGCATCAGCTCAACAACTTCCATAACTTTGAACATCACTTTGTACTTAGAACGTCAAGTTATGCAAGTTCATATGAACTGAAAATAGATTGGATTATTACAAAAACGTTTAGCAGTGCCGGGTTCTAGCTATAAAACGAGTAGTTGGGTTCTAGCAAAGCTCTCGTGAACTGAGTGAAAAACACTTTGTCCCAGTTGCATTAGCGGTAAAAATCGCTGGATGCACGTGGAACTGAGAAACGTTGTGTGATGCGTTGCAACAGATATTTTCCTGCTCAATTATTAACAATAATTTAGCGTAAGTAAAGAGGAGCCTACACAACTGGCTGAAGACGCGGTAATTAACTTCGTGATTAATTTCGTTTCAGATCTGTGCAGACTGATTTTGCTTCTCACGGGGAGGCGGGTGTCGTGGACGTATTTGAGCAGGACCACAGCCCTGAGGATCTCTTCAGGGCCACCCTTTACATCAACACCCCTCGCACTCCTCGAGAACGAGAGTAAGTATGAGACGAGCATTTACTGGTATTGAACGTGCTCAATAATCGAAGTGCGAAGTGTGATATAAGGGGATGTTCACGTATAGTCACATAAATTACATTCTTTGCGATGTGAAAGGTAGATCCCGTAGTTGCTGGTCGGTCGTCAGACCTCTCTGGAGAGGCAGATCTTCGTCTCTTGGCTTCTTTCACTTCCTGCTAACGTCCTCCCGTACTGTTCAGTTTGGGAGGCTTAGCGGTAATCATTCCCTATGTTTTGACCAGGGTAGACTTGAAAGAATCATGGAGACGGGGTTTGCTGTAGCACAAAACTTGTAATTCGAAAAGTTAGAAGATCATAACAAGACTCGAGCACTTTCATGTACAAAGAAGAAGAGACTAGAATAGGATATGAGTTTGAGTACACAAGCGCAAACAAGGGGGCTCTGACTGTGTGAACTGATTGTACGGTAATAGAGAGAAGACAGCAAATTAGTTGCCATACAACGGTGAAACGAGTACTGTAGTACGATAGCTGGGAGGCGAATGATACATCTTGGAAGAGCTGTATGTTGTCGAGAGGAAGTAAATTGAGGGATGGGAAGAGGATATTTTGGAAACTCCAGAAAGGGCAAATCGGCGCTTGGAAATAACTGAAGAGGAAGTGGACTTTCCTGCAGCTACGAACAAAGGGCTTGAGCTGTCAGATATAGATGGATTCGATGATCGGGGAAAGCCTAAAACAAGGATTCCCGTCAGGGGCAAGTGTTTTTTTTTCCTTGAACGGTGGATGCAGGCGATACCCTCACTGCAGCCACAAATGAGCCTATTGTAAGGGCGACAATGATCCTCAGATCATGGCCCCCCCGCACCACCTCCAGGCTCCATGGCACTGGTCTCACTTGGTGCGCCCCCACCACCCCCGCACAAAGTGGAGGATATCTGCAAGTTCTGCATTTGCCACCTCTTCGGGCTGAAGAAAGGGCCTCCCAAACACACAACGGCGCGATGCCGCGAGTCCATCGCATACGCACAGCACGTGCTCTGGCGTCTCTAGCCCTACCTTGCAGAACCTGCATACCTGTACCTCGCACTTGCCAATATTTGCAAGGTGCTACCTCAGCAGACAGTGACCTGTGAACAGGCCACATATGATCCTCATATCCTTCCTCCCCAGTGCAAGCACCTCCTTGAACCTGTTTCTGGAGAGCTGGATGAAGAGTTTTGACTGTCACCGCAGCCATCTCTACCTGGAAACCGTGGCCGGTGACCCCAATGGGATTGCTGCTCTGATCCTCGGCCCAAAGATGACTGTGCCTGCAAGGCCACCCTGCACCGAGCCATCAGTGTAGTATACCAGAGCCCCAGCTTCCCTTCCCACCTGGATCGCTCATGAATGAGTATCCGAAAGGGTAGCACTAAGTTGAACCTCACGAGCATTGAGTCTACCACATGCAGTTCGGGCCCTCCACCTTCACTTTGTCAAGGATCAAGTGGCAGGAACTCCTCCTCCCCCGCATGATCAGACCCAACTCCAACATACGCACAGCCTGGAGGAACGCCATCCTTTTAACATGTATGTGGAGTGGAGCTAAATCTAGCAAGACCTCCAGTGCAGCCGTAGGGCATGTATTCATACAGCCTGTAATGGCCAGACACGCCCTATGCTGCAGTTTATTTAGCTGCAACTGCACAGTTTTGTTTTCCACCCTAGTCTATCAGACCAGGGCTCCATAGGTAACTACAGGCCTAACAACCATTCTCTGAGCTGCCAACATCACCACTGACGCCCGCTGAAAGGCTTTTTTCACGTGTGTGGCCCAAGTGAACAGGGCAAGTGTGGAAGTTCTGAGCTCAAAATCCCAAGTAACTTGTTACCTGCCGAACACCTTTTGGAAACTTCCATGCTCCTCCTCAGTGACCCGAAGAACCTCCTCCTCCTTCCTCTTAGTGGACTACTGGGCTGGAGGAACACCCCTCTCAGGAATTGGACAACGAACTGCCAGCTTTTCACCTTCACTAGTGGGCGTATGGTCACTGATGTCAACAGCCCTTCGTACTTTAAGGTGTATCGTCAATCTGACAGACTCTAGCGAGAGGTGTTGGCACGACAGGATTGCCACTGCACGATATACATCTTGAGTTCGTGGCGATGCAGACACTGTGTGCTCTATGAGGTAAAAATCCCCCTTATGAATGAGTGAAGTCTAATGGATGGTTTATAGGTCACTTGGCGGACCTGGACTGTTAGATACAGAGTATTGTACTTCGAAAGTTGTGAAGTGAGTTCATACCGGGATTCGTTTACCAAATCGACTACTTCGTTCCTAATAATTTTAGACATTCAACGAGATCATTATCATTGAATCTCGACGGATCTCAAAGTGGTACTAGTCTATCTACTACTATGAAATGGTTGCAGTGACATATATCTAACGTTGGCGCCTGTACTTCGTCTACTTCCTGCAAATCTCTGACGATTAAACTTTCCGAAATGTGGCAGCGCTCGTCTAACAATTGCCTCCTCATTTTCATCAAAAGAATAAGGGAAATTTCTTTACAAAGCGCCAACTACGCAAATTCCTCCTCTTAAAGAAGAAAAGACTGAAAGAACGCCCCCCCCTCCCTCACCCTACACCACATTTCAACGGTTCCCCCGCAACGAATCCCAGCCATTTCTGTGTTATGAACAACATTTTCTTCCCGCTTTCCCCCCCTCCACACCCGTGAAACGCTTCTCTTTCATCTTCAGGGACTTCAGCGAGCTTCACCCCCTCCCCTCAACCCCCACCATCCCTCATCACCCTTCATTACCAACATCAAAACAGCCTCCGGATTTCAATTCTCCAGAAAATTTGTCTAATAAAACCCCCATTCAGTTATTTGAAAATAAAGTAACGTAAAATGTTTTTTATTACGAGAAATGGGAGAGAAACGAGCTTTTTCTATGTGATGGAAGCGTATGAAAGGGTTAAACAGAAGCAGTAAGTGGAAAAGCGAGAGAGCGAGAGAGAGAGAGAGAGAGAGAGAGAGAGAGAGAGAGAGAGAGATTGAAGAACTTTATTTTACCATCAGGGGAAGTTAGGGCTGCGCAGCCCTCTCTTCCACTTACCCTGAAGACTTACTTACTACACAAACACCTCTATTCGCTATCTTAATCTGTATAAAATATTATGCTAATAATCTTCCAATAATCTTTCTCTAAATTTTTCTTTAAATGTTCCAATTTCTGCATTTTGAGAGAGAGAGAGGTGAGAGATAAGTTGTATTATGTATGTTTGGGAGGCTCTCATTGTCCTTGTCACCAGCCCACCCACGTCACGTTATCAACAACTCCTTCAACATTTCCGTTCTAAACCATCCATCCCAAGTGTACCAGCTTAACCTTATCCCGTCAACAACCCGTGGAGCTGATTGCGCACGCCCATTCTTTCTGTCACCGGCTCATCTAGGTCGACGACAATCCTAATCCACCTCCTATAACTTTGCAATTAGAAGTACATGAATTCTGTTATGTTGACTTGTTATTTGTATGTTGCAGGTACTCCAGGACTCCGCCTCTCGGTAGGTCGGCGGGGAGCGGGGCGGGCAGCGTGGCGGCGGAGTCCGTTGAACGGGGGCGGTGCTCCGCCGAATCGCAAACCCCGCCAGTCGTCGCCCCGTCGCTCAGCTTATGTTGCTCGGCCCGTCGAGTCCTTCCCCCAGCCCCGGCTCAGCCCTCCTCCCTCACACCTCAACACCTCCACCATCCGCCACCGCAGCACTCGTCCAACATTTGGTAAGTACCTTCCGTCTCTTATATCTGAGGGAAATGCTTAGAGTTTCTTGTGTCTTGCAGAGGAGCTGCGAACAGACCTGGTTCTGATGAGCGTTGAGGTGAAGGGGGGGGGGTAACGGCTTCACTCTTCACCGTCAAGAAAATTAATCTTGCAGATTGCCGCCATTTCCAGACATCATCCCACGCCTGTCCAGGAGTTTGGAAGCTGGAGTTGTCCCGATCCACCATCGTGCAGCTACGAGAAAAGAGCTGTACCCATCAAGGGAGTAACCAGAGTATAGCTGCCAGAAGAGGGAAAAGATAGAAAGTGTCTTGACACTTGGGAGGCTGCAAGACAAGCGGGACATAGTCCAGAAGGGGCAGAGGACAAGGCAATGGGTCCGTGGCTCAGCTGGCGCCACAGTGAGGGGAATTTCTACCTTGCCCTGTTCCTCACAGGACATGGAGCGTGTAGGGCGTACCTGCAACGAATTGGCAACGCTGCAGTACGCTAGATGGCCAGCTCACGAGGGTGAAGAGAGGACAAGAAAGAAGAGCTGTCATCGCTGAGATGCGTGAGGTCCTGTTGCAATGCGGAAAACTGTTCCTGGTTGCTTCTCAATACGCAAGAGTAGATGCAAGGGGCCACTGGGATCAGACCCCTCCTCTCCGGGGAGGACGGGTCTTTACTGGGAGTTTTAGCCATCATTGATGGAATACTGCCTTCAGATAAGCAAGCTCCATTCTCTTCTAAGTCAGCACTTCCAGGGCAAGCTGAGCAACGCACCACCCGTTCTTCGGAATTCAATATAGTGCGTGATTTCCTGACGGTGTGACATATGTTGTTGACTGTGACCTTCTGTAATTCGATGAAGGTGTTTTCATGCAGGCCGTGTGTGTTAGTGAAGTGTCTTTATCAGGAACAGTCATTTTTGTAAGTAAACAGACCTGCCAATGACGTGCCTGTGGTGTTATTATTATTATCAGTACTACCGGGGTACAGCAATCAGAAGCAGAGCGGTATCTGTTGGGAGGTTGTAAGATTAGTGTCGATCGGCCCGAGAGCCCCAAAAATGTTGTGCTCCTGATATTAAATTTGGTCAACAGGGTCGTGGACAGTCCTCATCTCCCTGAACTCATCTTCGCTAAGCCCGCGTTTCAGGCACGTTCAATACACTTTTCTCCAACAAAGTACCTGTGCCATCGGACACTCCAACGCCCTGGAAGCGAACTACCTTCCCCTGAACCGCTTTTACTTCTTCTTTAGTTCTCTCAATGCCTTTAAATTGGCCATTAAATGTAATTTGATGGTGTAATTTTCCTCATGCAGAGTACAGTTTTCTTGTTTTTTGTCCAAAGTATTTTAATATATTCCTTTCGTATTATTGGGTTAACCCGTTCTTTCTTCAAATAACTAAATAAATTGGAATCACTCGTTATTATGAATATAGTGAGGGTGGTAGGCGCTGCAGTCTGAGCAGGGGCATTGGCGTCTTGGTTCCTTCCTTCGGACACGTTCAACATGGTAAAGTAATCATGAGTTGGTGGTATAGCGTTGTAGGGGAATCGTCGACGACGGACGAAGTCGCATGATTGCTTCTTCGCGGATGTTCAGCCCTACGGCCTCCCCTTAATTTCGAGGGTTTTCGGGCGGAGATCGTATCTCACGAAGCTCCGCGATTCACCGCAGCGAATTCATTCCAATGTGCATCGTAAGCTAATGGCCAAGTGGTGAACCACTGAGAGAGTCCATGTTCCGAACGGCGCCACTAATTACAGCCTCCGTTTCTCTCTCCGCCTCTCCTTCGTTTCGTTGTTTAAACGAAACAACGCATTTAGTTAGCGCTTGTCCGATAGCTTGGATTAGCGGGACAGTGTGTAGAATCGACCGCAACAGATCGCCCCTACAACGCGAGCCGCCCTCTCATCTCGTTATCGGGAGTAATGGACGGGGGTACATAATCGTGGGGCCTGAGTGTAAATGCAGGTGCACGGGGGTTGAGGCGGACGACCATTAATTTCTAGTTGAAAATGGTTATGGGTTTCACCGCCGGGTCGTTTAAATTGTGCGTCCATTAGGCTAATCATGAGTTGAGCCACATGTAGGGCAAGTGACTCGATTCCTCACAATTGAATGAGTTCACTCGACGGTTCTGGACGTTCTGGACGACGACCAGGCGCAAGGCTGTTCAGCGTCTTTTCAATAATCCACCTGGGACACTAAACTGTCGACAGGACACTTCTCCCAGATGTGTTCTCTGAAGCCTTTGTCCGAAATGACTGGAACCGCCGAGTCATTCATAGCAGTGGGGATAAATCAGAGGGATGGTACGAACAGCTTTGTTCGTAGAAACTGGTATCGCTAAATGGTTTGGAACTTATTGAGTTACTTGTACTTACTGTTCCAACGTTTGTTTTTTGCTAACCGAAGGGTAAGGAAAACAGTTTAAAAAGTTATGACGTTTTGAGGCCTACTGAATCCAAAACACCTAATATCGCAGCGTAGTCAGTGTGATGCAGTTCAATTTACGGGAGAACGTCTGGACGTTGGTTCTTGTTTTCTGTTTGTGATGTTTTGAAGGCGCGAAAATAAGGTTATGAACAATTCCCATCGGCCGAAAGGGGGGTGAGAAACCAAACTACCCAAAACTAGGTTTTTAAAGCATTTTTCTCAAACATGCGGTATATTGTCAATGAGCTAGTATCTACATCTTGTTCTCCATAAACGTGTTTTGACCAGGGTAGACTCGAATGAATCTCGAAGACGGGTTTTAGTTTAGCACGAACTTGTAATTTGAAGAGTTGGTATATCACAAGATTTGAAGACTTAGATCAACAAGGAAGAGGTGACTAAAACAGGATGTGATTTGAGTTTAAAGCGCGAACGAGGGGGGCTGTGAAGGCGTGAAACTGGTGGTACGGGGAAGGAAGAATAAATCCGTGAGGTGAGACAAGTGTCTGTTGAGAAAATTGGGAGACGACTGTACCGCAAAAGCTGTTAGATGACTGTGTGTTAGGAGCACTGACCGACTTTCGTGAGAATTCGTTGGTGAATGAGTTTGGGAGCAGCTGTCTGTTGTGGAGAGGATCTCAAGAGGGAGAGAGATCTACAATTGAGAGATGGGAAAGCCCAGGACAGAGGAAATCCGTTGTCATTTGGAAATAACTGAAGAGGTGGAATTTCCATTCGTAACTAAAGGGCCTAAGAACGAAGGTGTTTGGGAAACAATGACTTTCCTTAGGGTCAGGAAGTACTGTTAAGTGCGGACGTCGTGAGGTCAAAAACCCACAAACAAAATGTTTTCATAATAAAACGTCGAACGAAGGTACAACAGACCTAATTTTCGCAGCAAGTTGCGTGTTATTACGCGCTAGATTTCTTTTAACGATTGCAACCCTTACCTTACCCTGTGGGTGGTAGAAAGTAAAAATTATGCGCGTGAACAGAGTCAGGGCCTCACTGATAGGTGAATGTGAGATTCGTCTCGTATCGTTATTAATGTTAATTTGCGCACTGTCACGTGCCCCCAAAATCCCAAGGTCATCCAAATACTGACCTTTATAGGTAAAGCGCACCATTTGGGTATCCTAACTCACCCGGGTGTCTTTAGTTGATTACACGACAGTACCGCGAATAGTTTTCTCATAAACTACACCTCCGCCCTTATGGCTCTCACATGTTCAGCAAGTCTTCAAAATGCTTAACGATCCCTTGGGCCCACGTACTCCACACTTGTGAGCGGTTCGAAGTCATCCATTTTCTCTGAAGCTCTAACCTTCGATAATCTGTTACCTAATCTATTGGAAATCCTATAACAATAAGGCAGGAAGATGCGTGGTCTAGCTGGAATCTTTGGTGGATCATCACTGTCCCCATTTCACTAGTAAGGTCAATTAGCGTATCATCTCGGTCCACAGGCTGAATATACAATTTAAGAAGGCTTTTACCTGTGGATCTTGAAGTTTTTTTCCATTTTTAAAATATTCATTTTTAAAAAAACCATACAGATTTACAGAAGTATGAATCATAAATCTTTTCAACTATATATTTTCAAAACACGAAAAACCTAACCTGTTATACATAATATAAATATAATTCTCCACATGGGCCTTGCCCGCGGCGGGGAATGAGTGACAATATCGTCGATTACTTCTTCACTCGCTGTCCTAGTGAATGTAATTTTATCTCCGTTTAAAAACCCTTGGTAATTTCTTTAAAAAATGGAATCCGAGCTATGTAATACGTTTTTAGTGTCAATTTTACTTTCAACAAGTCTGTCGCTATCTGCTCCATTAATAGGGATCATATATCTGCTGAGGAATAGCGTGCAGTTATTACTTTGTACGGAAAGAAGTTTTGGGCTGCAGCGGTTGTGAGCTTAGGAATTGGAAAGAAAACTCCTTGCGAGAACCGCATGCCAAACGCATGTGAAGGCAACGCAAACTCGTTAATTTTTAATTACCGGTGGACCGCAATTCTTTCGTACAGCTCTCTCAACCTAAGTTGCTGAAGGGGCTCTGTTCTGTGCTACCGATAACGCGCGCATAGTATTTCTGCAAAATGTCCACTCTACTGACGACATAAGCGTATGCGCTGCCCCACGTGGGTAAACCATAGTCGATAAAGTCGATTGCACGAGGGCACAGTAAACCTGTTTTAAAAGACTCGTTTTGACTAGTTTACAGAGGTAAGAGAAAACATACATATTGAGACTACATTATTGGCATCATTGACATCATTTACCAAATATAGTTTTGACTTAAAAGATGGTAGACAACACAAAGCGTTTATGATTGGGCTAAGGAAAGTAAAATGATTGGTTTTCTAGTTTCAATTACGGCCGAACGGCAATGAACGTAAATGTCGTTGACACGTTGAGTTCGAGGTTTCACACAATTCGAAAGACTCACTGCAGGTCGTTTAATTTACCTTTGAATGGGCTAATTACATTTTTCCCGAGGCGGCTAGCACGAAGAACTTTTACTGATTAGCTTCTCCCTCTGATGCCATAAAATTGAATCCAATTTCCCAAATGAGCGATCCTTTTGAATCGGGCGGCAAGAAGAAGAAACGAAGAAGGGAACCGACGAATTCATTTTTAATGAACGAATAAAGTGTCAGAACTTCAAATTCGTTTAGAATTGCGTTAAAAGTAACGCGACCTTCGCGCAAAGACTTGAAGAGGGGTTGAAGGGAGACGTTGAAAGTCGTCGTGACACAATCAATGGAAAGTTTTATTTCGCTCACTCCAGACTTGGCCACCTTTAAACGAAATTAACATGAAATCATGGCTCACAGTGACTCCACACCGGTCACTCTGACAGAGGGTTTTCTCACACTTCACAGATCTTCTCTGAATCTGGAGGAAGTCCAGACGAGTTTGCGTTGCCTTCACATGAGTGTGGCTGCTGCGACTTCAAGCAGGACAACGGCCAAAGCCCATCATCGTGTGTAGAATGCCCTGGGGGGGGGGGGGGCAGTAATTACCTTACCTTACCAAAAAATCAAAAGTACTTTCTACTTTAGGCTGCAAAAGTTGAGTTTACTCCAGATCTTGACTTTTTTGATTCCGGCAAAGTCGAAAAACCGTTACTTCAACTCGTGGTATGTGGGTTCCGAGTCACGTCTGGAGTAGACTGTGTGTGAACATGATTAAGGGAAAACGGCACAACCAAATCGACTCGAATTTCGTATTTAGTCTTCAGTTCACACCGTGGCACTCCAAAGTAAGTGTATGAGCAGAATCAGTGTTAAACCAACTATAATTATCATAGTGATCAAAACACCAAATATTTTCTTCTCGAAATCGGCTGTGACGAGTTTGATCCAAAGTCAGTTCCAAAAGACAAAACGGTACCGTAAAACCTTTATTTGTTAGAAAACAACGAGGCTATTTAGTTGCGCCGTTATCCATATAAATTCCTGTGTTACGATGCGGGCATTCTAAACCAAATTCAGTTTGGTAGTCCCTGTACGAGAATTTAATAATGCTCATAAGATACTCAATAATGGACATGGAGTAAGTAGGAGCAACTCGACAAATCTAGCGCCTAATGTTTCTGTGCACGACGTTGACTGAAAAACCATATTAGAGTAATAAAAATCGATGAATTCACGTAGGGGTGAGTAAAGTGGTGGGATGCGTCGCACTAGATTTGTTTTGTTCCTGTTTACATTTCATTTGAACTTGCGCGTACAACTATTACAAATATAATCAACATCTTAACGCGCCCTCGGGTCAACGCTCGGGATTTCCGTGGCGCCAAGTCAAGTCACCTGCGGTCCATTAATCCACTGAGGTAAAGGAACTTCTTGTACCCCGTGTTTTCCCCATTAATGATCTTCCTTACTCCAATAACTGTTGCCCTTGTGGATAAATGACTAACCGCTCCATCTCGTCACTCTACTTCGTACGACTGTTTCCGCTTCCCGAAACCTCGTATCGCCGATACTCACACTATCCGATCACTCAGACCGTAACACTTTCGCGTCAACTCTCATATGTGTTCATGTCAATGCCGTTTGGAATCTGTTTCCTAGTGACTCATTGAACGAACCAGTGAACGATCATTAACCAAGAGTAAATACAGTTCTCTCTCTATCTATCTATTTATCTCATTCTCCTCCTATTGCGCCCAACATCAAGTAAGCTTAGTCACAGTGTAAAGAAATGTCACGTCTTGTGTGTTCCTTTGACAGTCTGTTGAATCGAGATGAACCATCAAAGTGTGCCAAAAAATTTGATTTTTTCTTCCCCGAAACTATTTTTGTGACTATCGCAAATAGAAAAATGAGATTTTCAAACTGTCGAATGATAGTTCTTTTCTTTTCTTTTTCAAAAATGGGATAAACGATTGAGATCGAGCTTGGGGGGTACTTTCAGTTCACTAAAACCTACATTATGTTCCCCATGAACGTTTGCGTATAAACGTGTTGTCCTGGGGGAACTCCTCTGTCCTGATGGATACGGTTTTCCACAAGGCAGTGTGCTTGGGCCAGTGTTTTATATTCCATATATAGGTCTGTTTCCTTATTAAATGACTATGCCTAAACCCTCGGCGAGGGTTATACCAGTCATGGAAGTTGCAGTTTCGCTAATATGCATGCAGCATCCATCGAACTCAGGCCTGCGGAGGTACAGCACGTCATTAGTTAGTCTCCCGGTAGAGAGCCGTTGCCTGTATGTTACTGTGTGGAGGTGACCACTTGAATTCCATACCATCTGGGAGGAGTTCTTAATATGGTTTCCCACCTGATCTAAATATTTACTTGGGTGGCAAGTTTCAAAAGGACGGATCAACTATGACTGTTGGGCGCACGAAAGGGGGAGCTTGAAGATCGAAAAAAAAGAAACTCGGTGAGCGTTGGGAGCCTTGACTGCTACAAAGCAAGCCTACAACCACTTTGCAGAGTTTGCCAAGAAGGTAATGGCTGAGAAACGTGGTCATTGTTCGACGCAAAGCGCCGAATCGGTTCGTGTCTTTGACCTTGGAGTTGGGACTTGTATGTTGTTTGTATTTGTATTCTCATGTACCTAGCCGTGATTGGCTACTGTCCCATTGTCTGGGGAGCAAACTAACAGTCAATCAAAAGAGAGTATTGGCCCGAACCTAGAGAGCTGCACTCCTGCAGATCACTAAGGCTTATAAGAGAGTATTAACAGAAGCACTCCAGGCTTCCCCCGCTTTGGGCTGAACTCTGTGCGAATCTCACCACAGAATGGAAACTTGCTGCCATCGACGAACCCCAACATCCGTGAACGTCTTGAAAAAGGGTGGGTTGAGCCAGGCCACTGGAGGAGCCAGTTCCTCATGGGACCTGCCGACTTCAACGCGTGGCTCCCCTTTTTTCTCTCCAAGACTCTTTATCATGCACGTCTTGCAGTGTCTAGAACAGTTACAATTCTGCATTTGGGGATGTCTGGGGGAGCCGACATTCCGACTGGGTGGTCTCCACCTCCCTCAGACTCGGCAGTTGAAATTTTGAAAACGAAATTTGGAATGGGAGAAGTACCCTCCAGCTGCTCCACGACCAACACGATGTTCGCAGAGCAAGCGTATTTTCCAGCATTTTCAGGCCTTGCCCTAAGTTGGAGTGGGATTGCTGTGTTCTACCCTGCGGAGGCAGCCACCTGCCCAGGCCCTAATGCAGTGGTGTGGGCTGTGCATTCCTGTGGTACCATGTTTGGGTCAAACAACCATTAAATCCAAAATGGTTGCTGGCCCGCCCCATATTTCGATGGCACTTACAGCTTCTCCTACTCCCAGAAAAAGGCAGTTTGGGCTTTCCGCCCTCCCTGGGACAGAAGGACCACAGTAAGCCGCGGGAGAGGTTCCTCAAGCTGTGATGTTCGCTGACGATACCACTAAATTGTATTGCAGCGACACACAAAAGGAGGCGTTTGATGCTAGCGAACGAGGAATGAGGCTGGCCCGTGAATCACTAATAGAAAACAAGCTCTAGTTGTTTAATTTGCATAGTCATTTGAAATTTAAAATCCCCTCGACAGATTGTTTTGATCCTTCAAACTGCGTGTGTAACTCAGTAAGTTGCTTTACTCGAGCTAACTTGGAACTAGTGATTGATAGCCATCTCAAGTGGAATGAACCTGTTTATGTCCTGTCAAGCAAACTAAGACTCACATTTGTTGTTTATCACGCGAAATTGTTAAAACTTGCCTTTCAAACCTAATGGAGGTTTATTGCGCTCTCGTGTGCTCTCTACCGCCTCATTCATGTATTTCATTCCTGTAATTTACAAAGCCCAGTACAGAGCCCACAGGGCCACCCTGTTGCTAGAATTGAGAGAACTCTACGAAAGACTTGCGCTTCACCAGGTATTTAGGAGTAATGAGTTTTCAATACCTTCGCACGCTTCCAACGCTCGTTTCTAGCAAGGCGGTTTCCTAACCGTTTCTAGACTTCATACCGCTGCGGCTCGGAAATTTTTTCCATAATGAGAATTATTGCATTCAGCACTAACCCAGCCGAAGTAAGGTACATAATACTAGAAGAATCCGCGGCAGACTTCTATAAAATAAAATATTATCTTTCGCTAATGCAGCAATAACATAAATCGAAAAGCTTAGAATAAATATGTTTTGCAGCCGAGACAGGATGATTCGAGTGGTCCCCTTCGCTAATCTCGTCGTCCTCGAATTCCCAAAGTACGACAAAAGACTCAACGGTTGTTGTACTAGGTTTAATGAACAACTGAAATACTAGATTTTAAGTAAACTGGAAAAATTAAAAAACAGCGCGTCAAGATGAAGAAGCTCTCCGTCCGGACTCTTGCCGTAAACTGCCGTGGCGTTTGAGAGGGTGTGCCCTTCCCCCTCCGTCCGACATGCTGCGACGCAAGACATAGTAGGGAAGCAAACTGCTACATATAGTTTAATGTAATTATCAAATCACAATAATTAACAGCACGTAAAATGCAATTGATAGTAAATTACACTCACCCACCGCCTTGGGCCAATAAGGAGAATTATATTCTCAACAAAAAGCCTCAACTTTTTTTAAACATACTTCTAAAAGGTTTCATTCATATTCTTTAAATGGAATGCTGTAGCTCTGTATGAAAATAGGAAAGAAAACTTTGGATTTTTTGGGTTCATTCTGCCTCAAAACGAAAAGATTTGAAGACAACTCAACTTTGTTTTAACACGATCGCTATACGTGGCTTATCGTTTGAGTGAACCTTTAAAAATTGACAGGTGCTGCGGAACGTTACGTGATGCTTCGCACCTAATTTGTTAGTAACTAATCTGATCACCATATCGCAACAAAAAACAGATTTATCAACCTTTTTACTCCACTTCTTCGATTCCTCAATATTTGTCACTTCGCTTCATTTCACTCGATTTAAACTAAATGTTGAGCTACTGGTCACACAGCGGTACTTCCCCTCCCTACTTCCCTTCTACCCTATGTAAAATCGATGATGGTAATGCACGCTGAGGGGAGTACTGGGCGATGCATCTCACTCGGGTACCTTGGAGTTAGCGTCGAGCAGCTATTCCCAGCCGGCGGATCTCTCGCCGCGAGGGCCGTCGTTCAACACCACTCAGTCCGCATTCCGACGGGAATCGAGCAACCGCGAGGTTTCATCAAACTCGTACATTTGTCGTTCAAAACAATAGTCACTTTGTCTGATCATATATGTAGAATGCAAAACGACGGATTTCCCCAATGTAGTTACGTTAATTACATAATCTCAAAACGCAAAGCTTTCGAAACTGAGTCGAAGCGCTTAAACGGTGATTCGATGCGTCGCGGTTATCGCTCACCAAGTAAACACAATTACGCGAACGATGACGTAGTAATTAGACAACTTTATTAGGTATATATTAGTAGTCGATATTGAACGGAGTACAAAGGAGTTCGAGATGGATGAATTTGTGACGAAGCCTTTCAACAATTTGTAAACGCATGGTTCACTCCGTCAGTTCATAAATACGAGAAGGTTATGTTTGATTTCGTTTTGATAATTCCTAATTACGGGTTTATACTGCAATAATAAGTCATCTGTATGTAAGAATATATTCTATTAAAATGAACTTCAATGAAACGGATTCTGTTGAAAGGACGGGGGGGGGGGGGGTCTGCTGGGTTGGTTGTTGTTGTTGTTGTCTGTTTACTCCGTTCGGTCCGCGTTCGGTCGCGTCAATATTCGACTACGAATACATACCGAAACGCACTAATCACTTTCATCTGCTTATTTTGTAGAAGTAGGAGTACGAATGAGCAACTAGTAATACAACGAACAGATAAAATGAAAAGAATGAATAAATCTTTATTGTTGCGGCAACATCGCATGGGATTTCCTTCTTCACATTAAAATAAATAGGTCCTTTTTCGTTCTCTCTCTCTCTCTCTCTCTCTCTCTCTCTCTCTCTCTCTCTCTCTCTCTCTTTCTCCCCGTCCCATCCCAGCAATATCATTTTAAAAAAATTACCCTACGATGTCTTTCGAAGGAAACAAACACGTTCAAATGTGTTTTCGATTGAACACATGGACGTGTTGCATGGGATTTATGTAGTACAATTTTGTTTAAACTCACTAAAAATGAAGTTTTGTACGAATCGAGTTTTTCGCTATTGTATGCCTCTTGATACGTGAAAATAGTTTTTATAGAACAACTACATCTTTTGTTTTCAAGTGGTTTTTTCGATGGAATAATCATCTTCATGCACAACATTTTTCGTCGAGTTCAGATAAATTGGTTAGCGTCAATTCTTCACCTTTTCGTGTATTGTGAGGGTTAAAAGGAGAAATGCATATCAACACACTCATGGAGGTCCGTTTGCTTATTATATGACTGTTACTAAACCCGCGACGAGGGTTATATCAGTCATGGAAGTTGCCGTTTCGCCCCTGCAGCATCCGAACTCATACCTGCGGAGGTTCGGCAGGTATTTGGTCATTAGTCACCAGAGAAATCCTGTACCATTTGGGAGGAGTTCTTAATCTGGTTTCCCACCTGATCTAACTATTTACTTGGATGGCAAGTTTCAAAAGGACAGATCAACTATGACCCCATTTCTTAGCCATCACCTACTTCGCGAACTCTCCAAAATGGTTATAGGCTGGCTTTGTAGCAGTCAACGCTACTAAGTTCGTTTGCTCTCCCAACAATTAATTACTGTTATAAACCACAGTAGAGCAGCACATGTTTTCTTGTTTTCTCCGCAGTGGGGCGCAAGACGTGCATGATGGAGAGTCTTTGAGAGAAAAGAAGAGGAGCCGCGCATTGAAGTCGCCATGTCCCCTTGAGGAACTGGCTCAATCCATTTTCTAGAAAGACGTTCACGGATGTTGGGAAGAACTCATACGTGTCACGACCCTTTGACGAGGATTCCCATTCCGTTGCTCTATCGCCCATTTGTAAATGGCGGCAAGTTTACGTTCTGTGGTGAGATCCGCACGCAGTTCAGCCCAAAGCAGGGGAAGCTCCCGTTTCACTCTCCACTTGTGTCATCCAAGTCAATCAGTAACTGACCAGTGATCGCCTGGAGTGCCTCTGTTGATACAGTCTTATAGGCCGTGGTCCCCACAGCTCTGGGATTGGGCCAATATTTTTGATTGACTGTTAGTTTGCTACCCCAGACAGCGGGGCAGTAGCCAATCACGCCTACATATAGCCTTATACATGAGGATAGTGTCATGGTAACACACACCCCAAGTGGCGTGAGTAATTGCGTGCAGTGAGGCAACCCTTGCACAGGTAGTGCCTTTAAGGGACTGGAGGTGTTTTCACCTATATTCACTCCTAAACACTTGACGTGCTTTTCAAGAAGGAGCCTGTGGCCGCCAACGTATTGAAGGTTGATTATTCACTTCTCCTTTCAAGAGGGTTAGCTGGGTTTTTTCCTCAGCCACATTCTCGCAGCATTGGGTGACGGTGTGGAGCACGTGGTGGGTTTTTTCTTCCATTTGGCTTACGTGTTTCTGGGTGTCCATATACATCCCTCCCTCACTACTTTTTAACTCTCACTGTAAAAAAAGTAACCGCAAAAATCGGTTAAATACATTTTTTATAATAGGAAATTTAAAATTGTTTTTTTTTTAACTGCGTAAAACTTCACGATCCAATTGCTTTTTCTGAAGGGGGGGGGGGCAATGAACCAACTAGACCCATCAGTCAACCTACTTCCAGATAGAATAAATAGGCTGTTACGTTCGTGAGCACGGATATTCACAGAATTAAAGAACCAAGATACAAATGTTTGATGAAACCTGCGCGAAGTCGAGTTCCTCGTGAAACCTTTATGAGCACTCGATTTGCCGTAATTAAGTGCTATCGGTAGGAGAATTTTCTTTCCCGGGTCTCACTAGTTCGTGGACATACATTTGCTCAGTGCGCGGCATGCGATTGCGACGTATTCGTCAAGCCTAAGCCCTCCGACTGGGAGTCTTTCGTCAGTTCAAAACTTCTGAGGTGAGTCCTTACGCAAATGCCATTCCGATGCATACGCTTTACTCGTCGCTTCTAATAGCCTGAATATTCAAAGCTAGCAATTTATCGTGCTTGCGCCAGAGGTTGCGGATTTGTAAAAGACCAACGTTTTCTTGAAATTAAGACACGTTTACCTTCCGCTAGTGGGTAAGGAATGTATTGTAACACTGCGATGTTTAAGTTTTGATTCCTTCTGAATCCAATAAATAGCAACGCATAACTTTCCGCACCCCCGTTAATTCGACAATTTGCTATACTCAAGTACTAGTGGCCCATTAAGATGATTAAACTTATAAATCTAGTGGTTTTTAACTTATTACGTACAAATATTTTCTGTTTATAATATCAGTGTGTAAGAACGTCATCTGACCAACGTCGTTGCGCATTTGCGAGTTATTTAAACGTTCTCGGCCCTATTTTTTACACCTTGGGTTACTCTTCTGGCTTTCACTGTACTACAACCAACGTTCGAACACGACGTTTCTAGTCTCTCTAGTCCAGTCGAAAGGATAGATAGAAACTGCTAGGGTGTTGCATTAGGAAAGTGAATGGGTTGGGCAAGATGGTGGGGTGCCAATCACCAGTCAAATGGTATGTGAGAGACATAAGACATTGGGGCTCGTGACGTTAAGGAAGCGTTTTGAGTTTAGGGCAGTGGACATAGAGGTCTGGATCACAACTCTTAAATTTTGGTGTGGGCACGAGGGGCTGAGAGGAAAAGTTTGCGGTGAGGGCCTTGTAAGATCAAGTTGATATTTTGGTTGTGTGTGGAAGTTGGCATCATCGTATGCCGTCATCAGTATCCCGTTCGCAAAAACTGACTTTTCCCGTCTTGTTTCGTGGATCTTATAATCCTGACACCAAATCGCGGCAGGACACAACAGTTGAACATTTCCAATTCATACACCTGTCGTCTTTTCTTCGCCATCGCCTCAAGATCTTTGAAGCTGCATCCCCCTTCATTTTGGTTTCGTCTGTGCTACGATCGCGATCGCGGGATCCCTAACCTCTAGATTGGGACCCCCCCCCCCCTCACAGTCATTCGCCCAAGTTCGTCTTTTCCTTTTAGTCGAAACGGTACAGCTTTCAAAGAACGGCTCTGCCCCGGTCACTGCTGAATCCAACCGTGCCCGTAACATCACTCCCCCTTCTGCGAAGATCATGCGCTCATGATTACGTGGCATTGGGGGGGAAGGGGGCTAGGCATCTTCCCAAGGGAGGTTCTCGTCATCTTTTTGTTAAGCGGGTGGCGAGGAAGCTCGACTGGCGGTGGCACGGGCAGGTGAGAAGATACGCTGGTGGTTGCGGGGCACGGAGCGGTCGGGTTGTGAGTGGCTGGGGTGTTGTGAAGCATAAGGCGTAGGGCTTGAGCGATGGCGTTCAGCGTAGGGCCTAGTTAGGAGGCTGTAATCCAGCATCCATGGCTATGGGCCTTGGACGGTTGAGCGAAGGTTGGCATCCATGGAAAAATGTAGGCCATGGAGCGCTGTGTCCGGGGTTGTGGTTTGTTTGGCAGGAGGCTGGCGTCCATAGAAAGCATAGGCCACGGCGCGTAGAGCTGAAGATGAGCATCCGTAGGCGGTGGGGGGGGGGGTACTCATCCGTTTAGATTACACGAAACAGGAAGAGTACAGGGAAGACTTAAGACTTACTTAAGACTAAGAACAATAGTAAAGTGTAAAGTCCCTTCTGAAGGCGGACCCAAAACAAGTTTCGATGGCGTGCAAATAATAAATTCGTTACCTGGCCAGTTCCACAAGTACTGATGTTGCCTTCGTACTCTAACTTCCTTATGGTACTAACTCTTAGCTCCAAACCCCAAGCTGAATGGCTTTCCTGGAGCCTATTGTCCACATTTATCTCCCTGTACATGCACTTAGCATTAAACATCAACCCTAAGCTCTACACATTTATCACAATTAGAACCCCTTATGTTTAACATGCAGCATGCGGTTCCAAACGCATAACTACTGCCTTCCCTCCCCCCCAATGAAACTTTTGCTCTCGAAAGTTTGATTGCCCTGTAGGAGAAGGAAGAAGAGGCGGAGGGTTTAGCGGTCGTTGTAAAGCTGGATGTGTAGAAACAGAACATGTACACATCCAACAAACAAAAAATTCGGGCGCAGAGCCGAATAATGAAACAAAAGTTGATGTAACATTATTAGCCTTAGAAAAACGTCTTTATTAGGAACCTCTCCCTGATTAGCTGGGGGCTTAGTGACGAGTAGAGCAAGTTCATTGCTTTCAGGACCATTTTCGTAGAACACAGGAATGAAGGAAGGTGTACATAAGAGTTAGGGCTTACCCGCTGGGCGATGGCGAGGTATATTCATATTTTTATCGTGAATTGTGCAGCCTGTAACATAGTCAGAATTAGTGTCCTTGAAACGAAGGACAGGTAGAAGGAACAGGGTAAGCATATGTACAGGCTCCCGTTTGTTGTAGGCCAAGTTGAAACCTAGCGCGTTTGTTTTTAAGAGGGACCTTCAGATTCACGTGAGTGTCCGTCAGTGACAACCAGTAGGGGAAGGGAGTTGCTACTCAATTTCCCGAGTCGATGTGCACCACCATCAGTGGGTCAGTGATCCAAAAGAAAATAACAGGTCGCTGACTCGATGTGAGGCTGGAGTCAAAGAACGTGATCCTCTCTCGATCCGTGTTGTGTTATAACGATACTAGCAGGATGTATTGTCCTTTTCATGTACGATTCCTCCAGGCCTATACTCTCTCACCAGTATCGCCATGAACGGGTGCATAGAACCGCTCATCATTATCATCACCGCTTGTTGTTCTCGTGTAGTTGCTGAATGTAGTAGCCAATACACCGGGTGGAATCGTTTCGTATTGAACGAGAAAACAGGGTTCTTGTTCCTCGGGTACCGTAGATAAACAATAGTCATCGCTCTTTTTGGACGGCGTGCTGTCGACACGTATTGCACCTAGTTCTAAAACACGATACCCTGACTTTCGCTCGTATATAAGTTGTCACGTATGTAACAATCGTATTCATTACGACCTTTCGGTAACAAGTAGTGGCCAGAGCGATGTACCAGTCGGCAGACATTCAAAATTAATCGCCGGAGCGGTCGCGAAACAAGGGCTCCGCCGGACCTAATTAAAATGAGAAGACTTGGGTCGATAAAAAGTTCTCCGCGGCCTCAAAAGTAGGTCACTGGGGGGAGGGGTGGGGGGGGCTGAGAGCTCGAAGAAGGAAAAGCAAATTTTGGACTGTGCAAACCTCGTCGGCGTGAGAGTTTCACGTTGCGCACACTTGACGTCCCGCGTATTTCGAACTAACACAGATTTGATAAACCGCGACTGCCACAATATAAGGGACCGTGTGGGCTCATGAAACGCCCAACGGAAATGACTATTCGGCACGAAAGACGGGTGAGGGGTTAAAAGAAAACCCCATTAACACGAAAACCGTAATTCGCCCCAGACGTTTAATCCTTTTCCCTCCATTAAAGACATGAAGCCCAGAAGTACGAACGGGTAAAAAAAGACGTCTAGGGTCATTAGTCAGGTAGGTCTCTCATGGGCCCATTACCCTTTGGGTCGCCCCGTTACTTAATTAAAATTTATCTGCTCTTTCCACCCACCGAAAGGGGGCCGTTCATATTTTACTCCATTGTATAATTAAACGTTTTGAGTTTAGCGACTCCTCACATCTACATTCTCGCTGGAATAAGAGTTTGCGTCACAAGCCTGCCTTAGGACATTCCTCTCTGGTAGTCATTCCGACTTTCCCCTATATTTCACATATTTCGTTCATTATACGCAATGTTAATGTCATCTTATTTCAATACTCGCAGTATATCCCGTTATTTTCACTTCAATGAGCGTTACATAGTATGAAATAATTGCGAAGCATCGCACATCTTTGCTCAACCCTCGTCAATTTGATATTACGTCACAGTTGAAGGGTTCTCCGAAAAAGGACAAGTAAGAAAAAAATTGGGAAAACACGATTCAGAGGGAGGTTTATACAAATCAGCTGTCAGTTGTTATTCAGTCCTTAAATTGGCATGATACATTAGGTGACCAGACGTCCCGTTTTTGAGAGAAATGTCCCGTTGTACCGACCAACCCTCTAGGGACGCTTATTTGTCCCGTTTTCATGAGTATTTGTCGGTGGGTTATTTGGTTATGTTTATGTGATAACTGCTTTACGCACTCAGCGTGAATTCTGTCTGCATTTCGAGATGCAATAGGTTGTGCTCATTTAAAATACAAATAACTAGGTATCAGAATAATATACGTAATTCTTTTCCTGGATCCCTATCTCAATTTGCCGTTTCTGGCGTTGTTCGTGAGCGTTCAGGCTATTGACCGATATCCCGATCGCAGTGACTTTTTCCTACCTGTCACACGCTGCAAGTACATTACCCCAACTTGTTATTTTTATTGACGCGCGTTGTGTTCTACAAGTTAAATTAAATATTTTTGTACAGGAAAAAAGTAATTAGTAAATATAAAAGGGCACAAAGTTTAGAAACTATCTTTTAAGTCCCTCAAAATTTTACTCCTAGTTTTCAAAATTGTGTTGGAGGTACTCAGTACACCAACTCCTTGGCACTCTATCAATGCTTCGACTCAGTTTCAACCTGTGTCCCGTTTTGGATAAACAAAAATCTGGTCACCTCAATGATATTCCAAGTAGCGATTACGCTCACCAACACTTTGTTTTCTCATTCCAGAATTTATTCTTTCTTGTCCTCTTCACCCTCATGAGAATCATACAGCGCGTCGCTATTCCCATACATCCTCCCATGTTGCCCAGCAGTTGGAGGTTCAGGAGCGGTTCCTCTGTGCTCTGTGTCTTCTTCATCCCTGTGAGGTACTGGCCCTAGATCAGCTAGGTCTATGCGCCTCCTGTCTTTAGACAATGGTCGGCTGATCAGTCCAAAGCTCCATATAAGAGGATGGAGTGTACAAAGCTCATTAGCACCCACTCCCAGCATGTCTTCAGCCCTCTCATGGTGGCCATCAAACGGGAAAGGGCCGTTGTTACTGTGGCAGCTTTATCTGCTGCCTTGCCTGATGGGGCGCCAAACGACAACTTGGTATCCACCACTACGCCCAAATACTATCCTTCTTTTATAGCTCTGTGGTCTAAGAGCCTCCTCCTCTGTCTTCTGCAGGGCAAGGGCGGGCACATGAGCTCCCATTCACTCCCTCACCCGTTGCATTACCCGCTCCCGCTTTATCTCAACTGGATTGGCCCAGCGTGCAGTCAATAATTGCTTCCCCCACGTTATTCGTGTACTTCACCGAACTCAGTTCTGTAGAGGTGCGTCACGTAGGAGATTGTTGCTTGTGTGTAACCGCACCGCTAGGAGATGTGACCAAGCATTCCCGTGCCATACTGTGGGGCTTACTCTCGTTTCCCAGCTGATGTAACTATTAACTTGAATGGAAAGTGTCAAAGTGAAAGTTGAATTGTACTATAGCCATAACCAGTTTCAAGAATTGGGCGAAACGACTTGCTTGGAAGCTGGCAGAGCTGGGAGGTTGTAAGAACTCGGTGAACTTCGTGTCCCTATTTCGCATAAAATAATCTTTCTCCCCCTCCCCCCCGGTCATTTCTTTCATCTCGATTTACTGAACAGAAACTCGGGTGGAAAAGAGAATCGGGAAAAGAGTTGGTTAAAGTTGAAAGTGTAAAACGGAAGACGAAGGAATATTACCATGAATATTGCACGAAAGGTGAAGAGTTAGACGTTTCAACGGCAGACAATGGACGGCTACACTCGGAGTCCCATAAAATGCTACTAGCAGACGAACGATCTTTATTTTCTTGTTTCGCGTTTTCGTCGAAAGGTCTGAAGCTAGTTCAGCGGCAGGGGAGCACGTTACATTATTCATAGAAGACTATTAATGACTAGGGATTGGGAGAGCTACAATACGACGGTTGAACAAATTGGAGGGTAGAAGGACTTCGGAGAGCCCTCGGAGAACCGCTTTGGACGGCTATCAGGGGGCGTCGTTGGAATCGAAAGCAAAACTCGGTAGTCTGACATTTCTCTTCGCAACAGACGACGATGATGTGGTACGAATTCGTATTGAGAAATGGCTACGAACGAAACGATCGTTGGACTGTAAGTAATTCCACGAGTGCGGACATTTTATCTTTCCGAACGGATGAAGCAAATCGGCGCGAATTTGATATTCACAGCGCAAATCAACATGAAGCAACCTCAGAAATTTCCGGACGCAAACTAACGTCATTTTGTTCACACGAACCATCGTTTACACTTTCATCTGAACTGAGTGTAAATATAAAGGATTAGTATCTGGAACGTATTTAGAGCTGACCCTTTGGCGCTAGTGCGATTCCAGTTGGGTAATTCCAGAATAGCGATTGTGAAGTAAGTAGGAGCGACCCAATAAATTATGGAAAGTTAGGTACTACCAGTTTCTGAATGGAATCTTAAGATAATTTCTATCAAGTTATAATAAGCGGAATGAAAATCAGGTTGGATTGGGTGGTAGAGCAATAAAACTCACTGAATGCACATGGAACTTTACAAATGGAAGTGGGGAGATATTCCGGCTCACCGCAAATTTATTTATTTACATAGACACGGGACGAGGCCAATTACAAAAGAAAGTGGTGACACCGATAACACACTGCAAATTATTACACAACGGTTTATTATTCTCTTTAACCGCTTGATCTAGTCTCACACCTCTGATGCCCATCCCATTCGGTTCAACATCAAAACACCAGTAAACCATACGAAACATGACTTGACTATGATGGAACGACGAGAACTAAATATTCCAATAGATACGACATGATGAGTCGTGCTGGCGGATGGTTTTAATGAGGCGGGAGGAAGTACAAATGAAGAAACGACTACTTTCGCTGTATTGGCCCGCGAGTTCTTTCCGATAGTAGAATTTAGCTCCTTATAGTTACTGTGATTCCACTATTTTCGATTTAGACGCATCCGTGAACCTCTGAGAATTGTTCCATTCGACCCAGTATCTGAAAATACATAGAAAACAACATCGAACACGGGAAATTTGCGATAAAACTGCCGAAATTGCGGCCCATTTTTTTGCCCATAACAACCACAGGTTTCGTCTGATAGGATTGCCAAGCAGTTGGACCCAACTAGATACCAAATAGGATTTTTGCGCGTAAGAGCGGATTTGTTAGATCCATTTACAGGCATAAGATGACGGGAAAAGATAGAAGATTTGGAATCCTCATGTCTTCAAACGTAAAATGACAAATTTAGAAGGGGTATTGTAAAAAATGTTCCTGACCGAAAATAGGTGTATTATTGAACTGAATAATAAACCAAAATTAGCCTCAAGAGCTGTTAGGAAGAATGATAGTTGAGATGCAGGAAGAGTTGGTGCCTGTTTGAGGAGAGCGGTGAAGGGAGGAGACGTGGAGAAAAGGTTAACTTCACGAGAAATACGGCAGATCAAACGGGTGGTACAAATAATTTACTAAAAGTTAGCGTGCCTATTAGGTGAGTCCGTCTCCTCTGGCTGGTGAGATCCTGGGGTGGGTGGGGTTGGGGGGGGGGAGCGCTTTCGATGTAAAGATGTCATTGTCTGGCTGTTAAGTCAGTTAGTTGGCCATCTTAGTTATGTATGAAGAGAAAGGTAAATGGGATGGTGGTGCGTCGGTGAGGGGGGAGAGAGGAGGTCATGCACCTCTGGGGAAATCCGCTGGAAGTGAAGGGAGAATAATGTAAATCTACACAAAATGCGACACCGTATTTACACCAATCGAAACACTACACAAACGAAAACAACCAACTGACGGAATTACAGACCACCTTATACAAAAAGAGACTTAGAATCGACAATCAACAGACTATTTAAAACATACAAATCTGCCCTTATATTCCTTTTCCTTCACTTCCAGTGGGTTTCCCCAGAGGTGGCATGACCTCCTCTCTTCCCCCTCACCAACGCTCAGCCATCTCGTTTACCTTTCTCTTCATACATAACTACCACGACCAACTGACTTAACGTCCCAATTACTTTAATACAAACAATTTATTGAGGGGACGAGAGGCGAAGCACGAGGAAGCCTAAACGAGCGAGGAGATCAGGAGAATCAGCGAAGCTCATCGCAGGACTGGTTCTCCCGGGGAATTGAGAGCTGGAGAAGTGCCTCAAAAATACGCCCTAGCTGTATGGGCTCCAGATTACTAATGGCTACTCCAAGATTGGCTGCACGGGAGTCTTTCAGACAGTCACTAAAGCAGGAGCATGTGTGAACTCTGTAGTATTCCGTTTTATGAAACCAAGCACACGCAATCCACGAGCTGCAACCTGAGATATGAGGTCTGTGAAGAAGAGCTGGGAGTCAAGATTAACGCCAAGATCCATGTGTAGCTCCGTTGATTGAGTAGGTGTGGAGGACCGGAGAGCGAGCTCGATAGAAGGAGGTGACAGCACATTCTGACGAGTTGAAGGCCAGGCCGTTGAAATTACACCTCTGAGAGAGGGAATTAACGTCCTGCTGAAGGAAAAGGCAGCCTAGAGGGTCCCGGATGGAGATGAAAAGCTTCAGGTCGTCCGCAAACGACTTTTGTAGTGATTGTTCTACGCGTGATTGCAATCCACGGAGAATGACGAGCTTTTCAAGGATCTTGATCTCTAAGCAATGGATTGCGCGAGGTTTTCAAATAAAATCGGATTTGGAGGAGATTAAGAAAACCTGCCTGTGGCAACAATAACTCGCACCGAGGCGGCCCAATAATAAGAAACCTCTTCAGTAAACAGGGTTTTCCAATAAGGTTTCTGTCGTCGACGGTGTAATTGAAGCTTTATAGGCTCAGTCTTAAGACACGCGGTTGAAACGGTTCCATTAGCGCCAGGAGTAGGCGGAGGGGAAAAGGAACATCGCTGGAAAACAACATTGGCCCAACGGCAAATTTGGACTGTCGCGGCCGCAGTTAGAGCTCAAGTAAAGGCGAGAGAGGAAGCAATAAAGCTGCCAGAAATGGGACCCATAGAGTTCCCTCTCCCTCCCTCTCTCTCTCTCTCTCTCTGCTCAACTCTCTAGTGACATTGGGGTTAAGCTAATATTAATCCGAGGAGCGAGAGTTAGCGATCCTCCGAACAGCAAAGTAGTTACATAGAAAACCATAGATAGATTTCATCTGAGGGAACTCCTCGTGCCATTAACTGTCGAGATAGTATTACAAGCCGGGAGTATCATCTTCAGACGAACTCAATTTATAGTACACTTCAAGATTTACCGTCAGAAAGTCACTGGGACGAGTTTCCACTCCTACTTATTGATTACCCTTAACTCCAATCGTACTCTCAAACCCTTCTCTTTGAGTGGATCGTTCTCATCGTACGCTTTATTGTGGTACTTAAGAGATTTCTCAACTGGCGAGCTTCCAACAGTATGAAAGGAAGGAGCATAGTTCGATTGATAGGTGGCGTCTGGTTCGATTAAACCTCCTCGTCTTCAGTTCTCACAGGTGCAGTGAAAGCCTATTTATAACCTACCAATTAACGGACCGGATTTAGGAAAATACATCTCAGCCCTGGCTCGTACTTTAGGTTCTGCGATAAGTTCACTGAATGAGCTAACAATGAATCTTTGAAGCGAGTAATGTACAAATTAATCCTAAGACCTGTAGCATCAAGGTTTACGCCAGGACCAATGTTTGACTGACCTCATGTTTTAGTACTATTTGCGATGCTAACACGGAATTCGCAATATACTGTGGGGTTCTAATTTCCTTTATTTTTTATTTTCGTTAACACCCTGTTAAAATATCTGGTGCAACAGACAACTTTCCTTAGCTCTACGTCAATTCACTTTCTATATGGCTCTGCGTATCAATTCATTTATCACTCAGTTCATTTGAACTTGGTCAGACAACACTTCACAGCAGCAGGGAGCTGTAGCGCTTACAGTTCCGGAATTTATTGTGCTGCTCGTACTCATTCCAGAACCATTACTGAGCAATTGGTGCACAGATGATCAATGAGGCTGGGAACACGATTGTTTTGAAGAGGATAGTAATCATTTTTGCAGAGTTATCGAGTAAAACCGCTAGAACTGGTAGTAAGCGAAACGGCGGCAGTTGAAATTCAAGAATTTCTGGAGTGAGCCCCATGTATCTCATGAGCGTTTTTCAACACTCACCCTATAGGTATTGGATTGGACTACAATACCAATTTTTACTTTCCTTGGCTCTACGAAGTAGAAAGGAAAGTTATGTAATCGGCTGAAAAAAAACATTTTGAGTTTTCTTCAGATCTTTACGTTTCAGACCCTCCTGAGTCCGAAAAACACTATTTGGGAAAATGGTCTGTGGGTCTGTGTGTGCGTCCAGCTCAGTCGGTTTAGCCGTTCTCCCGCTAATCGAACTACAGACACACACACACACCCACGGACCACTCGCCGAAATTAGGTTTTTTAGACTCAGTAGGCCTCAAAACGTAAAGATCTGAGGAAAACCTAACTTTTTTTTGACACGATTACAATACTTTCCTTTCCCTTCGTGCAGCGGAAAGTAAAAAGTGGGTGCGTGAAGTCAACCGATGGAGCTCGTTCGAGTCTTGTGTTGTTAATTAAAATACAGTTCATGAACCAGTCGTATTGACAACGATACATTAACGTTACGGTAGACGTTTCGTAAGATACGTTTTTCCAATTTGCCTCAATAACTCTCTAATAACCGTCGAACGAGAAGGCCGAAGAAATCAGGGTTTCCTTAAGGCCATAAACTCCGCACTGCGACAGTGACCCAATATCCCCCTTCGAATGGTAACCCAGTCCTTGTCGAACGGAGAGGACGGTAATATAATAAATACTGCCGCTTGGCCGAGACACCTCGAGAATCTCCCGACAGCAACTTAGGAGCGATAAAAAGCAATTTTCGGAAGGAGGTCGCCGTAAATTGGCCATCGGCCATGTGAGTGACTGGTGAGAAGTGAATTAAGTCCGAAAAATTAAGCTTCAGGTCGTAGGATGCAATAAATGAACTTGAATCAACCGAGTACATATTAATCGCATTTTGGGCGCGCATCTTCAAGCATTTTTACAAAATGCGTCGCGCTACAGCAAAAAGAACTATGAGCTCGCGCTTCGTTCATCAACCATCACTTGAGGGGATCGATTTGTGGGAAAACACGACGAAATAAATTAATCAATGAAACGACAAAAGTTTGGTCATTCGACGGTCGGTAAATCTCATCTTTCCATGTCTCGCTGGGAACAAAAAGTGAATATTTAATTTCGAAAACGTTAAAAAAATACGATTGTTGTTATCTCCGTTAGCGGACATCGATAGAGTCTACATATCCGTTCACAGAATTTTCAAAAAGATATGAATTACAACAGTACGTTATGGAACTTCAACAGTTACATAAAAAACCACAGCCATTTTCGAGATAAATGCAAAAACCTCTCGTTTTTCGGACGTCCCCCCCCCCCTTTCTGTCGATGAAAATCGTGGATACGTCGTACATACGCCCCCTTAAAAAAATCACACACAAAACCCAAAAAGATCCAAACTAATCGGTCCAGCCGTTCTGGACCTAACGAGCTCTCGTTTATGAATAGGCGTCCGTGACGTATGAAAATGAGCGGTGCGTAGCAACACACAACTTTCCGCCACCCCTTTAAGTTCGAACACCAGCTACATATGCGGGTGCTATATCTTCGTTCAACGCATTTCTACAAAAACATTTATGGAGAACAAAATGTAGGGACTAGTTAGCTGAGACTACTCCGCAAGTTTGATCGAAATCGAGCGACTTTTGAGGAAATTACAATGCCGATAAATTAATATTCGACAAATCTCCTTTTCTGAGTTAACTTGGCTTATATCTCCGTTCAACATACATCTACAGAAATAATTATGGAGAACGAAATGTGGGCATGGGTGACTAAAAGACACTCTATAAGATTGATCTGGTGAAGCAGTTACCCCAGAATTTACGGAAATGTTCGAACAAACGTTATTTTCGACAGATTTTGATTTTTATCGCTGTTCAATGAACTGTCAGAGGAACATTTATTGATAATAATATGTAGGTATTAACTATTTGAAAACATCCTGAATGTTTAGTGAAAATCGTTGTAGCCGTTTTGCCAAAAAGCGTAAAAAACCTATGCTTCATAGGCCAATATCTCCGTTCACCGTATTTTCATGGAGATATGTATGGAAAAGAAAAGTTAGGTATTGATTAGTATCAGATAAATTGAAAGTTTAATCAAAATCGTTACAGCCGTTTTCGAAAAAATGCGAAAAACTAGTTTTTAGTACATTTTCGTCCCCCACTCCCCCTCCCATCGGCCGAAATTTCCCATAACCTTATTTTGGCGTCTACAAAAAATAACGAACAAAACTGCTCAATCGGATCAGCCGTTCTTCCGCAAATAGAACTACAGACACACACACACGGACAACGCGCCGAAATTAGGTTTTTTAGACTCAGTAGGCCTCAAAACGTAAAGATCTGAAGAAAATCCAAATTTTTATTTTGACACAATTACAATATTTTTCTTTCCCTTCGGGCAGCGGAAAGTAAAAAACACGTTGCAAATTATTACACCAAGGTTAATTATTCTGTAGAACTGCTTGAGTTAGCCTCACACCTCTGAGAACCATCCCATTCGCCTGTGAGCATCTTTAGGCAATTGGCACGACGTGTTCTATTCGACCTGACGGGTGGTTGGAGTGAGACGATGAGACGATAACTTTCGCTGTATTTTCGATCGAGTTGTTTCAATTAGTTCACAATGGCTCACTATAATTACTGCGATTTCACTGTTTTAGCTCTAGACGCAGTTGTGCACCTCTAATACTCATTCCATTCAACCCAGCATCTAAAAATATCTAGAAAACGATACCAAACACGGCGTATTTGCGATAAAATTGCCAAAATGGCGTTTGTGGTATAAAACTGTTTTGAAATTCATTTTGCCTTGAAAGGTAAATTGTCAAATTGGTTGGGTGAGGGGTGGGGGTTGTAAAAACAATTTCCTGACTGAAAACATAGGTTTATTATTCAGGATGAAGATTTAGGTTTCGAATTGTTTGCCAAAACGGCTATTAACAATTTCAATCAAACACGTAATTAATTTAATTCTTTAATTAGTGTTTTGGTTTACCTGTGCATTGCTCTCCACAAACGTTCCACTGTTCGCTCAACGAACCGAAAACCCAAAATGTGTCAAGAAAACGTCTACCTTAATATTTCACATTATCCACAGCAAACGCCTAATAGACCTAACTACTAGAAACTCATAAGTAACAGCAACTATTAGCCGTATTACTGAGTGGCAACGTGTGTCCACACATGTTATTAAACGGACATTAGCTCAAAAAGCTATCCACAAATCACTAACGTATTAGTTTCAGTTTCTACGAAAATCAATTGAAGGTGATTGTTGGGAGCAAGAATGAGGGAGCTTGAAACTGAATGCATGAATTTGGTGAGTGTGAGTGAGCACTGTATAACACTTGACAGCGTGAGCTGAGAGACGAATCGTTCAGAGAACTGGGAGACGACTGTATCGTGTGAGCTGAAGGACAACTGACTTGAAAGGAGCTGTCTGTTGAGGAGAGGAATCTAAAATTGAGGGTTGAGAAAAGATAGATGGGAAAGTCCAGGACAGGGGAAAATCCGTTGTCGATTGGAAATAACTGAAGAGGTGGATTTTCCATAGGTAACTAAAGGGCTTGAGGAGGAAGGTGTTCGGGAAACAACGACTTATCGTCAGGGCTAGTGCGGACATTTTGGAGGTCAAAGACACCGCAAATTCGACTTCCCCGAACAGTGATTATTACGAAAAGTAAAGCACTGAAAAATAACGGTAAACCTAACCAACTGCAAAGTCGCCGAACTTCTAAATAATGCGATTCGTGAGAGCTAGAATCTGCCTGAGGCCTTCCTTTTAAATCGTCATTTTTAATAGGTGCGAACTTTTTTCTTCTTTCGACAGTGGAACAGCCGCCCAATAAACCTGCGCCTTGTTTTTGTAGAGAAGCTGAAGTAACTGGATTTGCTGTTGTCAGCGGTGGGATTAATTCTGCAAGCTGTCGCTTTCCACAACTTTTCCGACTGCTGAGCCGTTAAAAGCGTGAGGAATATTCAACGTGGGGAAATAAGGAAAATTCTGAGCGTTGAGATGGTTAAAACCGGAAATGTCGTTAAATAACGCCAGGTCTTTTACTTTTCTAAGTTAAGTTACAATCGGTATTTAAACTTTTCTACTAATCTTTACTTAGCAAAGGATTGGAAAATTATGGTGTGACGGTCTGCGTGTGTCAGTTGACTTGGCCATTGAGTGCATCCGTAAACGTCTTACAAGAAAGTGAGTTTAGCTGGACCATTGGACGAGCCAGTTCCTTAATGGATGTGGCCACTTCTATGCGCAGCTCTAAGGCTCTTCATCCCACACATGTTGCACCTTCAGTGCAGAGGGAACAGGAAGCCGCATGCTGGTCCACTCTCGTTTCTACTACAGTGAGCGAAGGTTGTTGAAAGAATAGCCAAACCTTCCAGCTTTGACGACTACAAAGCACAGTTTGCCTTTCGCCCAGTATGTGAAGGAGGTCGTGGCAAAGAAACGTGGTCACAGTGGCTCTGTCCCTTTGCCACTCAAGGCAACAGCTAAATGACAATGTGCTGTACCTTTGCAGGTTCGATGGATGCCGAGCGAATGACTGGGCTCTAGTGGCTAACATATCTCTCTCATAGGGTTCAAGAGCGGCCATATTGATAAAGAAACAGACCTGCTCGAGCTATAGCATGCCAACGAAACTGCAACCACCGGAATGTTAAAAACACTCATTCTGATATGGAAACAGACCTAACAAAAGTAGGGGAAAATGGACAATGCGGAAAGATAAATAGAACTGGGGCTTGAAAACGAGCGAAATAGCTTCTGTCTTTAAAATCAGACAGTAACCGAGAACACCTTGAGCCCACCGACTTGAAACAACTCTCCTGTTGAAGATTTGGGGAGGAGAATGACAAGAGCCTCTAATCTCGTGAGATTAACTCAGCCTTACAAAGTAAGTACCGTCCATTTCCTCGATTAGGTATTGTGGAGTCAGAACTCGGCTCGTGAACTTGCACGAAAGGCGAGAGAGAGGGAAGCGTCACCTCGAACGTCGCAAAAAACGCAGGAAGTAGTCGCAGGCTGGACGCTGGAGCGTGGAGAAGCCGTCTCTGAAGCGGATAGCGATCTCGACCCTTTCTACGCCAGAAGATGGACCAGGCTGACTTATTTCATTGAATTCTGGGCATCCCATTGGATTTAAATTTATTTTTTCCTGTTTGAAGAAGTTTACTTTTATTTTTGTGTGAGCACTAGAGAGAGAATAGAGAACCATAGGTCCCCCACCTCCTGAGAGGCTTTTTTACTTTCCTTGGCTCTACGACGTAGAAAGGAAAGTTATGTAATCGACTGAAAAAAAAATTTTGACTTTTCTTCAGATCTTTACGTTTCAGACCCTCCTGAGTCCGAAAAACACTTGTTCGATGCAAGCGCCGAATCCCTCCAGGCTTTTGACCTCGGAATTTCCGCTCCTTGCCTAACGGGCTCCTGTGGCGAGGTCATTGTTCCTCTAAAGGTCTTTGCGCCCATGGAAATCCCAAATCGGCGGATATTTCCAACGGTGGTTTCCCCACCTTTCCCCTCTCCGCCCTTCTCAGATCCTTCTCCACAACAGATACCTTCTCCCAAATATTCATTTCTGCTACGAAGTGTCGCCGAAGTGAGTCGTCCCCAGCTCTCCCAACACTTGTTTCCTAACACCTTTCGCGATACGGCCGTTTCCAATTCTCCCAACGGATACCTCTTTCACCTCTCATCGACTTCTAGTTTGGCTTTCTCCCTTCTTCCGAGTACAACCAGTTTTCACGTCTTCAGAGCCCTATTTGTTCGCGATTCCATACTCAACTCATCTCTCGTGTAAGTCACCTCTTCTTTGTACAATCCAAGTCTTCAAACCTTGTGATATTCCAGCTCACCAATTACAAGTTTGTGCTCAGTAAATATCCGTCTCCGAGTTTCATTCACGTCTATCCTGGTCTAAACAACACTATTTGGGAAAATGGTCAGTGTGTCTGTGAACGTTTTACGCTTTTTTAGTTTTGTTCGTTGTTTTTTGTAGACACCAAAATAACGTTGTGGGAAAGGCTGGTGGGGTCGAAAATGTACCACAAACTAGGGGTTTTCGCATTTTTCTCGAAAACGGCTCTAACGGTTTTAATTAAACGATCAAATTTTCTTCTACTAATCAATATCTAACTTTTCTTCTGTATAAACATCTCCATGAAAATACGGTGAACGGAGATATAGGCCTATGAAGCAAAAATAGGGTTTTCGACTCAGCATCGTAAAATACCTAGGAAATGATACCAAACACGATGCAATTGCGATAAACCTCGCAACATTTCGTTCGTTTTAAAAAAGTAATGTTTTCCTCGTGACAAACATGGTTTCGTCCGATCAGATTGCCGTGCAGGTGGGCACAACTAGTTCCCAAATGGTATTTTTGTGCGAAACAACGGATTTGGAAAAAGATGTGAAGAAAACCCAACTTTTTTTCGACACGATTACTATAATTTCCTTACCCTTTGGGTAGCAGAGAGTAAAAACGCGCTCCGGGCCATTTCCACACCTACGTCAAACAAAATATCCGAAGCTCGAAGGCAGAACAACACTGGCCGACCAATAATCCATTCCGACTCATCGATCAATCGAAATAAAGTATCGATTATCTGATTGACAGTCAATTATCGTTCCGAGTCTCATCGTGTCAGCTGATTGCGTGCTAAGTCTGAACCGTCCTGTCAAGTCCAGAACTTGAATCGTTGAATGGAGTTAAGGCCGAACGGGGTCGACTGAATTTTAACGAGAATTCCCCACTCGTCAACTGAGAGAGATGAGAAACGTCGGAACGGTGCTCGATGAATCAGTTAAAGCAAATACCAACTACTTAGGGAGGTAACGGCGATGGTGATGTCACTGATAACACTGACGAGATGACAAGAAGAGACGGTGGTGGTGAGTGGGGTTCGGAAAGACCTAGGCGTTCGGCACCTAACAATTCTGCAGTCTGTTACGAGCTGTCACTCGGAAAGTTTGAGGTGAAATTCCGGTGGTGGGGGGGGTGTGAAAAGGTTTCATTCGGTCGGTTAGTGCGTGAGATAAGAAGAGCGACGATGGCAGTGCCCAGATAATGGCCGAGCCTCGCAAATTTAGGACTGTCGTTTACTCTCAACTCCCGCTGAGAGCTTCTTTCAAGTGAGTTCAGGCGATAAGATCAACAAATTTGTGCTAAGGAAAGTGAGATGTGTTGCATGGGGGGGGGGGACACACGCGAATAAATGACTAAGTACTAGCAAGATATACCCATATTTTGATCTCTGTAATTATTTCTGTATGTATCTGTTGAACGGAAATGTAACCCATGATTTCTCGAACATTAATTTATAGGCTTTCTAATTTGTCAAAAACGATACCTATGTAGGTACTACATTTTCTTCTCCATAAATGTATATGTAACGGGTCGTCGAATGGTATCATTTCCTACGTATTGTGCGATGCTGGGTCGAATAAGATTGGTATTGGAGGCTTGAGGTTGCGCCAAGCCGAGCAATCATGGTGTCGATGAGAAATAATAAACCGTTGTTACTAATTTGCAGCATTTTGTTTTTCAAAGGAAACCACAGATTTTCACATAAAACCCCACGTTCTTCCACTTTAAAAAGACTTTTCCCAACTCCGACTACATTTTTGCACATTTAGATTGAAAATGGCGATTCCTGGTGGTCAAAAACTGGCGATGGAAAAATAAAAGAAGACACCTAGAAAAAATACAGTCTAGAACAGATCTTGTCGTGATTTCTCAAATGAGACAAGTTACTAATCGAAACCTAACTTTTGATCTACGTGTAGCTCTCGAGCATTTGGTGTACGGCAATATAGCAAAAATGGCAAAACGGCTTCAACGATTTTCATCAAACTCACTGAAAGTTTTAAAATAATCAGTACCTGTATATTTTTCTCAATAAATGTTCCCCTCGCAGTTCATTGAGCGAAGATAAAACTAAAACCCTGCAAATTATTACACAATGGTTTATTATTCTCATGAACAGCTTGACCTAGTATTAGTGCTCCCCCATCCCATTCGATTCAGCATCGAATACTAGTAAACCATACGAAACATGTCCTGGCTACAATGGAACTACGGAAACAAAACGTCCGGAGGGAGTTCAAACGACGAAACGTTGACTTCCGCTGTAGTTCCCGCGTTGTGCTGCGTTTCATTAATTTTTTTAACCGTTTTTTGCCCATTACAACCACGGGCTTCGTCCGATCGGAGTGCCGAGATGGCGGGCACAACTAGATACCAAATCGGATTTTTCTGTGAGAGAACGAATTTTTTAGACCACGTTAAAGGCGCAAAAGGTCGGCGGACAGGGGACGGGGGACGGCGGACGGACATTGCAAATTTGGAATCTCCAAGTCTTGAAACGTGATACGAATGAGATTGATTGCAGATAGATTATACAGTTTAACACTTGGACTCCTCAGTCAACTCAACATCCATGAGTTTTGAGACCAACGCGTTCATGTGAATTTTTATTACACTGAAGTTCCTAATAATTGCCTTTTTTCTTTATTAAATTCTGTACTCGTCACAATAAAACCACAGCACACGTGAAATCGTATCAGCACTTCATCTGACCCTGATATTATGAAGTAGTATCCCCGGCCCCACGCGCATTCCACGATTTTCACAGACGATGTACAATTTTCGGTTTATGTGAATCTGTTAGAACCTAACAACGTTTTATAGGGAAAACCGGTAGCGCTTAACCTGTCAGAAAGTGTCACGCAGTGGCCTTTATTCAAAACGGGACTTATAGGTAATTCATGCGACTGCTAAGACGAATTTTCCATGAAAAGCTCAAGTTTAGAGCTCTGGTATTATCCCACAGGGGAACAGCGAAAAAAGTTAGGGCAAAAAACGTTGTTCGGCGCAGGTTGAATTAGTTGGAATCTTGAGCTCTGCATCGGCATTCCCCGACTTGAAGCGCTTTGTCTGTGGCCTGCCTCTTCAGTTATTTCTTTCGGCTGATTTTCCTTTTTCTGGACTTTCCTAAATCCCTCCCCCCTTTAGGTAACTTCCTCTACAGCATACACAGCTCTTCCCATTCACACTCATGTATCAGCTCTCGTGCTACTCACACCTCTAATCACTTTCTCTCCTCTCTAGTTCTCCGCGCAATCAGTTCACCTATTCAAAGCCCCCTTGTGTCGCTCTCACACCCAAACTCCCATCCTTCAGCTTTGTACTATCGTATTTAATGCTGCTCTGATTTTTTTTATAACTCGAGAATCTCAAGGGTGGCATTTGCTTGGGAAAACTGATCAGTAATCGCTTTTCTAAATTTGTGATAATTTATTGAGCTGCTCTAGTCACTTTTCCACCTACTAAAACGTTAAATTATCGTTGTGTTATTTGAATCTAGCTAAAAAATATAATCAAATTCGTTAGGGCTAATAAAGAAAATAAAAATTGGCGTTTTGATCACTATGAATGCATACAAGTTTGAACTGCTGTTTAGGGAACAATTTTTACTTTCCGCTACCCGAAGGGAAGGAAAGTATAGTAATCGGCCCAAAAAAAAAATTTGGGTTTTCTTCAGATCTTTACGTTTCAGACCCTACTGAGTCTAAAAAACCTAATTTCGGCGCGTGGTCCGTGTGTGTGTGTGTGTGTGTGTCTGTAGTTCGATTTGCGGGAGAACGGCTGATCCGATTGAGCTGGTTCTTTTTTTGTTTTGTTCGTTATTTTTTGTAGACACCAAAATAAGGTTATGGACGATTTCGGTCGATGGGAAGGGGGGACGAAAATGTACCAAAAACTAGGGTTTTTCGCATTTTTCTCAAAAACGGCTCTAACGATTTTGATTAAACTTTCAAATTATCTTCTCCTAATCAATACCTAACTTTTCTTCTCTATACATATCTCCATGAAAATACGGTGAACGGAGATATGGGCCCCTGAAGCAAAAATAGGGTTTTTACGCTTTTTGGCAAAACGGCTTCAGCGATTTTCACCAAACTCACAGGATGTTTTCAAATAGTTAACACCTACATATTCTTTTCAATAAATGTTCCTGTGACGGCCTATTGAACAGAGATAAAGATCAAAATGTGTCGAAAATAACGTTTTTTCTAACATTTCCGTAAATTCCAGAGTAACTTTTTCACCAGATGTGATAAATCCTAATGGAGTTTCTTCTAGTCACCCATACCAACATTTCGTTCTGTATAATTATTTCTCTATATATATGTTGAACGGAGATATAAGCCAAGTTAACTCAGAAAAGGAGATTTGTCGAATATTAATTTATCAGTATTCCAATTTTCTCAAAAACGGCTCTAACGATTTCGATCAAACTTACGGAGTACTCTCAGCTAACTAGTCCCTACATTTTGTTTTCTATAAATGTTTCTGTAGAAATGCGTTGAACGAAGATATAGCACCCGCCTGTGTAGCTGGTGTTCTAACTTAAAGGGGTGGCGGAAAGTTGTGTGTTGCTACGCACCAGATATTTTGAAGCCAGTTCGGCGCAAGGCGTCAAATCTGTACAGGTTTTTGACCTACCCAATGGGTCGCACTTGTGGCAAGGTCATTGTTCCCCCAAAGGTCTTTGCACCTACGGAAATCCCACTTGCGCGGATATTTCCAACAGTGGTTTTCCCACACTTTCTCTCTCCTCCTTTTTCAGATTCCTCTCCACACCTGATACCTTCTCCCAAAATCATTCTGCTACGAAGTGTCGCCAAAGTTGGTCGTCTCCTGTTCCCCAACATTTGTCTTCTAACACCTCTAACGATACAGTCGTCTCCAATTCTCCCAAAGGACACTAGTAGTTTTCACCTCTCATCGACATCTAATTCGCGCTTATGCGCTCAACTCACATCCTGTGTAAGTCACCTCTTCTCTTGTACATCCAAGTCACCTCTTCTCTTGTACATCCAAGTCTTCAAATCTTGTGATATACCAACTCATAGATTATAAGTTCTTGCTCAATTAAAACCCGTCTCCGAGAATCATTCATATCTATCCTGGTCCAAACAGGTACACATTTCGACTCTTCGACGTTGAGCACAATATGTTCCATCTCACTCAATCTCACCAACACAAAGCTTATGAATTGTCGTTCCCTTAGCGCTCTCTCTCTCTCTCTCTCTCTCTCTCTCTCTCTCTCTCTCTCTCTCTCTCTCTACTCAGCTGCGCAGACGTTATGGGCAAATTTGTTTTACGACTCATTCAACCTCCGAGGGAGTTATTACGATGAAACCTGCGTAGTTGAATGGTGCGGTGGCGGGGACGGGGGCGGCAGGGGGAGGGGCTCCATGAAAATCCCGTTCAAATTAGGACCCTGTTACTAAGTTTCCTTTGATGGGCTTTCGTCTCGTAAATGAGGGAACGGCTACAATCCAGTCAACGGCAATTACTGAGAGAACCTACGAGAAAGGAAATAATACCTAACGGTATCGACTTTTAATAATTTACCGGCGACATTTATGGGTAGCGAATTTCCGAGTAAAAGCGCTTACCCGCTTTGCATAATGACCCATGCAACGAAACTTGTCTAAGAGCCCTAGAGTTTTAACATCGCATTTGCAGACTTTTTGGTACGTTACACAACACCGTACTCCTCTCCTTAGTGTACTCTTCTAGTTCAGTGACGGCCAAAGGAGTAGAGCAACTTGTATTCAAGCAGAGTTAGCATAATGTGAACATAACAAAATTTTGGGAACGAGAATATACGACGGTATTCACAGTGGAGAGAGAAATATTACGAGGTTTGTGTCGAGAGATGAGGAAGTACTGTTTACTCAGGCCTTTCCTGTGATTAAAAATGACAATTGAGGTCGAGGCGATAAGCCTTTAAACCTCAGGCAGAACCAAATTGTTTTTAGCGGGTGGCCTGTACCGATTAAAAGGGATCAGGCAGTGTTACTTGAAGAGATACTTTCATGTGCTGCCCCAGTCTAAAAGAGCATGAGTCGCCAATTTATAGGAGTTACAGTAAGCAGTATTTCAGTAAAGTAATTATCTTGTTAGGATTTAGACGACAAAGTAGGGGATACAGATGAGTTGGACCATAAACCAAACTCATCCATTCAGCAGAGGCTCGTCATTCGGCGGCTTGGCATTCGTGCTGACAGGGCACCTCAAATGCTCTGATTCGCTCAAATCTTTGCTGCCGTTAGTCGTAACCCTGTCGCAGGCGCCCGCCTTCACTCCCACCCAGTTCCCTGTTTGTGGTGGTAAACCTTCCCGAGTGTAACAGAGAATAAAATTCTGTGTTCCTATTGCATTCAGTTGATATAATGCTAACTCCCCGAATCACTTAGTGCGATACTGCTTGTTCTCTCCGTAACATTCTCGCCCAACAAGTGGTCAAACTTTCACTGCATTAGTTCGTAAAGCCGGCCACGAAGAAACACTTGAAGGTTCTTCTAGTGCGATGGGAATTTTTGATCCCCCGCCTTCAAACTTTTGTCCTTCTGCTGTGACCTACTCTTGCCCGTCATTATGTTCAAACATTGTCCGTTCTTGACGAACAGTTGAACACAGTTTTGCGTTCGATCGACGACAGTTACTTGGAGGAAAGCAGGACAGATGTTGAGAAGCTTCTGGTCTACCTAGAGAATGTCAATGCTTACCTTAGCATCGCAGCAACGGAAACGACTCAATCCGACCTCTCAAACAACGACAATGAGTCTGGGGAAATCACTCGCTTTCAATAAGGTCTAGTGATGGCAGAACTCCACCGCCAGATCCACATCCCTGACCTATCTTCGGCAAACATCATGGAGTAAAAAAGTGCCCTCGTTTCGTCAACTTCAGGAAGCTTTAAGAACCTAGGTGGAAGTGCACAATATGTGTACAAATTGGCTGGCAACGTCACACGCACTCAAGCGCTGCCACTCAACATGCACGTGTGAATGCTGCATCACACGCTCCTACACCACATCAAAAGTGCAACTAATCAGTGCATGGTAGTCACAGCATCTTCGCTGAGAACTACCTGTTCTGGCACACCTCAGGGCAGGTGTCCTCTGAGGAGGAGGGAAACTCCGACTCCTCCTCCTGATAGAATCGTCTTTCGCCAAGGGATGAACCGATTCCCTGAACCCTAAATGTGGCAGCTGTGTGGAACGAAGACGTACGACCCACAAAAGATGTGTACACTGGAAAGTGAATGTTTATTTGTTGTTCTTAGCTCAATACTCCCTCCACAAACATAGGGACCCTTTTGGAAATTCTCTTAATCTCTCTCTATCTCTCTCTGCTCAAGATTAGGTTCCCCTTTGTTGGGTGGACAGCAACGCCCTGATTGTAGTACACCGCAAGAAACTGAAGTGTTCATGAGTACCTGAGGACAGGCTCTACGTCAAGGGCGTAGTGATGTACTGGGACGAACCAAACTCATCCATTCAGCGGAGGATCGTCCGGGGCATTTGTGCTGACAAAGCGCCTCAAGTGCTCCGATTTGCTCGAAACTTCGCTGCCATCAGTCGTAACCGAGCAGTTCCCTCGTCGCCCTATCACTGGCGCCCGCGTGTTCGCTCCCACCCATTTCCCTGTTTGTTGTGGTAAAACTTCTCGCACTCGGTTGATATCGTGGTAACTCCCCGAATCACTTCGTGTAATATCGCTTTTATATGCGTAACATAACTATCTTGATAGGATTCAGACGACAAACGAACGGGTCGTGTTGAGCGAAAGAGGTGAGTAAGTTTTACATGCGTGGGCCTTTCAGCTTATTAAAAACGACCTTGAGTAGTTGTGAGAGTCCACTTTTCACTATTTTACTGTAATGACGTCATGTTCAAGCTGTAAGTCAGCGGCGATGAGAGTGGAAGGTGAGCGGGTTCGGTGATTGGAATTTCACTACCAGGTATGATTTTCCATCAGTGAAAGGACGTCTTGGAACGTTTTGGAACGTTTTAACTGGTCCCTCGGTTGTTAATTCTTCGTACTTCAGCGGTACTGACGACCAACCCACCAATCTTCTGATCCATCGACAAATGGCCCCGATAAGCTGCCTTTACTCCCTTTCACTCCTAGCGGTTTATTCCAGGTAGTGAATGTTCAACTACCCAAACCTCCCTCTCTCCCCCTCCCCCTCCCATCACCATCATGCCTTTCTTCTGCAATACTCTTTCCTCCATGATAAGCTCATGGCAGAGTGGCTGTACTTCAGCCTTGACTTACAACCCGAAGGTGATGTGTTAAATTAAAATGTTTTCGTCCACAGTTCACCACCCAGCAGAAAAGGAGAACCCACTCAACAAATATTTCGACTTCAGACATAAAAATTGTTTGGAAATTGAATGAAAATAATAAAGAATTCAGAAAGCTCTGTTTCCTCCGAAAATGTATTTATCACTGTGTACAACAATGAGGTACAGGAACGACGCTTAAAGGAGTTAACAGTGGGTCGTTAGCTCATTGGCCTGGAATATTTTGGAACTAACTAGCACTGAAAGTTAAAGCGATGGTTTCGAGGATTAAGAAAGTTGTTCAGTTGTTCAATTGAGTGGAAAATTGTGTTATTGATTCGCGATAAACGGAGGGACGCGGCGGCACTTGACGTCCGGAGATTGTTGGTCGGAAAGCGAGAGTTGGAAGTTGGCGAAGGAGTCTAGTTATGTGAGTATTTAATGAAGTAAGGAAGTTGTGTTGGTAGCAGAGGCGGAACCGCGAGCCTTCGAACTCCTTATTGAGAACTAATATTTATTGAACTAATAAGAATAGTTTCCATGGCGTTTTATTGGTTTGAGAAACTAGAGCACTGGCTGCCAGGTGAGCAAACAATAAGGACTGCTCTGCAAACTACCTTTATTACCACATTTTCTAAAACCACTGACAAACTTCATTTCTGGGCGAGGAAATAATGAAGTTTTATATAGAACCTTGAAGTTGGAAATTATGCAGTAACGAACATGTTGTGACCAACTCAGGAATGGGGCAAGTCCTTCGAGGTGATTTTGATGCCCCCCCCCCCGGGGGGGGGGAGAGAAGAATGTAACCTAAACTAGTGATCTGGTGAAAAGCAAAAACTTACCTTATCCCTATATTCGATTACATATAGGCAGCGTATCATCCGACAGAAAAAGCAGAAAAGAGAATGTACCTACTACAGTACAAGTTAGATGATAGTAACTAACGTTTGAGCTTGATCAATGTCGAGCGAGCCGTGGTTGGAACGATGGCGCAGAGAGAAAGATCTGTAAAGAGATTCGCAAGAGAGAGAGAGAGAGAGAGAGAGAGAGAGAGAGAGAGAGAGAGAGAGAGAGAGGAAATTTGAATTTACGATACAGAGGTCTGTGGATAATCTAACTTGTATGCATGCACGGATGAGAGTGTTCTGGGGTAGACTGGCAGCAACGAAGGGGTAAATCGAGGGATGAGTAGTGAGATTAGAGGAGAAGGCTACAAGAAATCGCAGTGAATGATGAGGAAAGCTCGTACGTGTGTCGTTGGCTTTGGAAATACTAAGCCTTGTGTTCGGCGCTTGGTTCGCGTATTAGAAGGAAGAAGGCTGACAGGGTAGGTCAGTAGTTATTCAGGGGCTATCAAATCAAGCGATAAATGAAACTCCAAACTCCACCTCAATCGACTGTTCTGGTTCGTATCAATTTGACTTGAGCTGAGCCAAACAACCTAATTTTCGTGCTTAGAAAAAACGGCCAAACGAGGTTTAGAATTTTCTCACCACAAAACTATAAATCCGATTCACAGGATGCGGTTGTGGAGATTAATCTGGATGCGTCTCTTCTGGGATAGTTGTTAGATTAGTGACTTCCCTGCAAGGTGCATCCTGAAGTTGGAGGGACGAAGTTCTCTGCCTAAATCTTCTGGTTTCCTGGCAGTTCCTTGAAATGCTCAGCTAGTTACTGTTTGGTTACGTGAGATACGCGTGGGTTTCTATATTCTCAAACCCCAACTCGTGCTTTTACCTTCCCCTCACTCAGTTGAATCCAATTTCGAATTGAACGTTCAGCGCGGACATTACGCTCGCCCTCTTCCCTCCTCTTGACGCGCGCCCACACACACAAAAAAAGGCCAACCGCCATTTGGAAGTTTGCCCAGAAATGAGTCAGAGGAGGCTGTGATGATAGCAGACGGATGGCAGCGAAGAAAAAACAATCCTAAGAAAAGGATTCAGCCTGCGACCCTAATATCCTTCCAATTGTTCCGATCGGAATTTTCCGTGTGGTCTTCTCTCGAACGTGAAGGCACCGGGAGGAGGGAGAAAAAAAAATTGAAGATGAAGGGAAAACCGACTCAAATGGAATCCGCGCGTTTGGTGCAGGAACTGAACAAAAAGATGAAAATAAAACAAGGGATGAGGGTGGAACGGGGAGGAGGAGCGAAAACTGCTCGCTGGATATTGTACAGTGAGAGGGAGTTGATTGATTTCCTTCTTTTTTTCTCCCTCCCCCCTTTTTCTGCTTCCCCTTCTCCGACAGCAACGTCAATTCCAAGAACGAAGAGAGAAAAAAACACAAAAGATATAGAGAGAAGGAAAGGGATAGAAGGGGGAAAATCCGGAACAAGAGGGTGCAAACATTTTTCAATACTTGACCGGTTCAATCGGTCTGTCGAAGGATTCGATCCCAATTTTATCACTCGCGGAGGTGAATCGGAAACATTCAGAATTTCACATGAATCGAAGGAGACTCTACCACATTCAGAGGCGTTTAGATCTCGAGTGAATGGCATGGACGTTTATCGTTTCGAAAATCCGCTTGTCCACGAGTCAATTGAAAATATCTTCGAAATCTTATCCCTCGTTCCCTCTCCTGCGGGATCACTTCACTGAGGTCGTTGAGTTCGTTGCTTCCTGTTCGGCAGGCCGAATCAGCTGGGTCTTTGACCCCCAAAATGTTCGCACTAGTCCTGAAGGAAAGTCATTGTTTCCCTGAAACCTTTGTCTTCAAGCCCTTTTGTCACCCATGGAAAGTCCACCTCTTCAGTTATTTTCGATTGACCACGGATTTCCTCCTTCTACTGGACTTTCCCAAATCTCCTTTCCCCTCCCCTCAATTTACTTTCTTCTCCACAACAGACATCTCCTCCCCAACTCATTCACCTACGAGTTCTCACGAAAGTCGGTCGTCTCAATCGGACTTCTCTTTCCTTCCCAACAATTCGTCTCTCACCTCGCACTACTGACAACTCAACTCTATCTCTCTCTGTCCCACTCCCTCCACTTAGTGTCTCACAACCAGTTTCACATGTATTTAGAGCCCTCTTGTTCGCGTATACCTACTCATACTCAACCAGATATCGCTATGCCGTCAAGTCTAATACAATCCTCACTCACGACGTTAATTTATTTCTCAGTTTCAAGCTCCCCCATTCGTGCGTTGTTTAACACTTATCCTCGGATCGTATTCAAGTTTCGTTAATACAATAAAAAAACATCACCAATCCATTTTAGCCGTGTACACTTTCAGCACTTGAATGCATTGACTCTCAATTTTTACGCATATCCAAATAGAATAGTGCGATCTGCTGTGGGTGTTTGGCTAGGAATCCCATGCGTGTTCATTCACGCCCCGGTTCGACCTGGAGGACTCAGTAGTCCTTCTCTCTCTACCGCTATTCCTCTCTTGGGCCATTACAACCTGCTTCCTTTGTAGGCATCTGGCTGGGATGTTGCACGGGCTGTGGCTGGTCTTGGTACCATTCAAGATCAGCTGCAGTGGTGCGGCATGGCGACTACATCTGCGACTGACCCCAGTAAGCCTTCAGCCTCGTTGGTTTTCTGTTTAGCAATCGCTCAATAATAGTCAGTGCATGAGTACAAGCAGTGCGATAAATTCCAGAACTATTCTTTCCGTCAGCATAAATTAAAAATAAATTGAATCAGTAGCAAGTGCCAGGGAATGTTTTGCGGCCCACTTGCTATTTTATTCCGCTTATACGAACGTGGTAGAACTTGAAAGTCACACGACAGTGAGAAACGAGCTGCGCTAACAAAATTTCGGGAATTACTGTACTCCTTTCACTTCCGCCACAACCTTCATTGATGGCATTTTATTCAAATAGTAAACCAAGATCAGCGTATACGTAATTAATTGGGCTGCCAACGTGATTTTTTTCTCGGAGATTCGGGTTTACAGTTCTCACACCATCTAGTCTAGTTAGTCAAATAAACGAAGTTAGTTTGAAATCTAAAATTTCTACTGCTTCTAATGTTCTGAGATAGCCATTATCTAATGGCTACATGACACACTGTGCTGTTCTCATCGTTTTCCACTAACACATATGTTAAGTTGTTGTTGGGTGCACGAGAGGGGGAGTCGAAGAACGGAATAAAAAGAAACTCGGTGAGCGTGAGAAGGAGTGTATTATTATGTGCAATGAGTATTTTAATAATTTCAGACAGTTAATGATTAATTAAAATAACAATATTCTCTGATGAAGACCAAACAAGAACTGAATTAAATTTTAAAATGTAAACATCAACAATGTAACTAGGTAACAACTTTGCGGGTCACCTGATATTCATTACATTTACCCCCCTCTTTTCGTTAAGTGGCTTGATCTTCGTTCTCTTCAAAAAAAGGAGCTAGCTGATCAATATGGACCACTCGTCTAGAACCGCGAGGTACAGCTATCCTAATCACAACGTCGGTTATAATCTTCACCTTGCAAGGGCCTACCCAGGGTGATTGCAATTTAGGATCCAATCCTACTCTTCGTCGAGGCCAATAGTACCACACTCTATCACCTGGTTGAAACTTGGGATTATCGCTAGCTTTGGCGTCATAACGCCTTTGGTTGTTCACTGCAGCTTTTTGTATTTGCTTCTTAGCCAACTGGTGAACGGGTTGCAACTTTTGTTGTAGCTCTTGTGCATAGCCTGGCCTTGTCGTCTCATTAGGAGTTGCCCCCTTAAGCAAGTTTACAGGTAGGGTTACGGTTCTACCTAGATTTAATTCAGCTGAGGAGAAACCTGTTGACGCATGCTCCGATGCTCGATAGGCCAGCAAGATGCAAGGAAGCCAGCGATCCCAATCTCTCTGGTTGTCAGAAACAACTTTGGCCAAAAGGTTCCACAAAGTTCTGTTGAATCGCTCAACAAGACCGTTGCTCTGAGGGCGAAGAGGAGTTGTACGTGTTTTTCGAATGCAAAGCAAATCCATCACGCTTTGAAAAACAGCACCTTCATAGCATCTTCCTTAATCGGATTGTACTTAGCGAGGAATGCCAAATTGTGAAACGACAGTCTCTACCAGTCCTCTAGCTACTGTATCTGCTGTAATGTCTTTGGTGGGGAAGGCTTCGGGCCACTTGGTGAAGTGGTCTACTGCAACGACGATATATCTATTGCCTTCATTGGTATATATATAATCTTCTGACTGTACTCCCAGTGATGGGGTGTGCACCGCGGCCATATGACCTATTGTGCCAGTCCTAGTGTCTTACAGGTCTATGCCTAGCTTTCTGTGGAAAACCAGGTAGTTCCTGAAGGAGTCCTCGTTGGTATCCATCCTGGGAGAAGTGGTGCCAAAGACCGAAAATCGCTCCCTCTCAAGTCTCGGGCACTGGGCCAGAACATGATAGGGAGTTTCTTCATCCGTGCCACACCACCTGCATAGAGGGGATTCGGCTATACCCATGACATACATGTGTTTGTTCATTCTGCAGTGTCCTGTTATGATCCCAACAACCTGCCTTAAGTCCTTCCTCTCCATCCTCAGAAGGGTGTCTCTTGTCTCACCTGTTTGCTCTGAGACAAATCGTTTGGAGTGTCTTACTCCTGCAGCATTCCAGATTGTCTGATGCAGTCTTCTGGCATGTTCTTTCACAGTCCTTTTAACTAGTGACAGAGAAATCCCGCAATGGGGCAGTGGCCCAATAGGTACTGTGGACGAACCACGTCTGGCCAGATGGTCCGCCCTCTCATTTCCAATGATCCCCTTGTGTCCTGGAATCCAATACACATTAACTCTATTCGCACTTGCTAGGGAGTTAAGCCACATCCTGCACTCTTGCACCAGTTTTGACGTCGTGCAGTAGTTCAGTAGCGCTTTACACGACGCTTGACTATCGGTCAATATATTGATAGTTCTATTGCTATAGCCTTTCTCATGCATTTGGATTGCCCCGGCAATAATAGCATAAATCTCTGCTTGAAAAACTGATGGAGTGGAGCCTAGGGCAATATAAGTCCCACTCCCTCCAGAGCCACTTACCCACACCCCGGATCCTGTCCCCTCTGGGGTCTTTGATCCATCTGTGTAGATGTTGACGCCACTGGGAGGCCGAAACTGGCGGCTATCGCTGTTCCATGGACCTCCCAATGGCTGAACATTATATTTCCTCTCGAGCTCATACATGGGCACAATTGCATCTGTGATCATGCTGAGCTCGCCGAAGGTCTCCAAGTCCCTAAATATAGCCAGGTGTCCATTAGTCGCCTGAGGCACCTTAGCTATTCCGAGCTTAGTGAGTCTGTAAGCCACCTTCATCGCCTCTGCTTTGACATAAATGTCCAGAGGAAGAAGATCGAACAGTTTCTCCATGGTGACAGTGGGTGTAGTCTTCATCACCCCCGCTATGAGTAGGCAACCCAGCCTTTGTACTTTGGCTAGACTGCTGCCATTCACTCCAATGGCAGCTCTATGCCACCACACGATAGACCCATATGAGATTATTGGTCTCACTATGGCTTCGTAAAACCAGCAGGCCATTCTGGGCTTTACACCCCATGTCCTCCCGCACATTCTCTGACACGTCCAAAGGGCCGTTGTCGCCTTCTTGGTCACGTATCTGATGTGGTTGTTCCAGACTAATTTCCGATCCAGAATCACACCCAGATATTTGACTTGCTCGCTGAGCTGAATTTCTTTGCCCATCACTAACTGCGGCCTCAGTCCTGACAGTTGCCTGAGCCTTGTGAACGGCACGATGACCGTCTTGGCTGGGTTGATGGATAACCCCATCTCCCCACACCATAGGCACACCATCCGCAAGGCCGCCTCCAGCAGGTCCGACAACACGCTTTGCACCCTGCCCCGAATGAGCACAACCACATCATCAGCGTATCCTTGGGCGTAAAACCCCGCCGCATTTAGTCTCCCCAGTAGGGAGTCAATCACTAGGTTCCAGAGGAGCGGAGATAGGACCCCTCCCTGAGGGCATCCCCTCACAGTCCTCGCCCTGATTGTGCAGTTTCCTAGCGTAGTCTGGATCTCTCTGCTTTCCAATACAGCGATGATCCACTTTATTGCATTGCTGTGTACATTGAATTTCATCAGCGCCCTTTCAATGCTACATATGGAGGTATTGTCAAAGGCTCCTTCTATGTCCAGAAAGGCCCCTAAGGCAATCTCCCTATTACCCATTGACTCTTCTAGTTTCCTCACTAGTGCATGGAGCGCAGAGTCACATGATCTCCCTGCACGGTAGGCATGTTGGCCATCTGCCAGGGGGGTCAGTCTCAAACATCCGTCTCTCAAGTACTTGTCAAGGATTTTCTCCACTGTCTTGAGCAGGAAAGATGTGAGGCATATTGGTCGGAAGGACTTGGCTTCCTCGTATGAGTCCCTGCCAGGTTTCGGTATAAAGGTTACTCGAACCTTCCTCCAGCCCTGAGGTACGTAACCATGCGCTACGCTGCCCCTAAATAGCCTTAAGAGGCTGGGTAGGATGCGCTCTATCCCTTTCTGTAAGAGAATCGGGTAAATACCATCCGGTCCGGGCGACTTGAATGGTTTAAACGAGTTTACTGCCCAGCGTACGGCGTCTCGGGTTATAATTGCCCTGGCGAGTTCCCAGTCCGGCGTTCCTGTCCGCCTCATGGCAATCCCCGCGTCTGCCAATAACCCAGGGTCAGTTCTACAACCAGGAAAGTGTGTGTTCAGCAGAGCGGTTAGTGTATGGTGACAGTCCAAGGTGTCACCATCCGGCCCCCTAATAGAGCCTACCGCCTGATGCATGTTCCCTTTCGAGAGCACCTTGCTGAGCCTTGCTCCCGTTCGGGTATCGTGAATTTCCTGGCAAAACCTTCTCCACGCCTCTCGTTTTGCCTTTCGTAATTCGTTGTTGTACTCAGTTAGGGATCGCTTGTATGGTTCCCACTCTCCTGTTCTTTTGGCTCTGTTAAAGAGTCTTCTGGTTCTGGTTCTTAGTGCTCCCAGTTGATTGCTCCACCAGGGTACGCATCTATTGCTGTCCGCCTTTGTGGTTTGCCTGCAGTTGTTTTCAAATGAAGACCTAATTGCCTGTGTCAGTGCTGTATTCAGTAACTCGATCTCCAACGGACGTGTGGCATTGTCAGGGCAACTTCTCAGGGCATCCCTGAGGCTGTCCCCATACTTCTGCCAGTCCGTGTTTCTCGGGTTCCTGAACCTAATGGCTTCTGTCCTTGCCATTTCTAGATTGAATCTAATATACCTATGATCAGATCCCGAGAATTCTGAGGAGACATGCCAGTTGGAAACATTAATCCCCCCAGAGAGTTTTACTTCCCCAAATGGTGTGATGCGCATTGGAGTCCACTGCCACAATCCCTTGGATATCATTGTCCTGGACTGTATCGACTATCTTCCCTAATCCTGTGGTTGGGACGTCGTCTTCATAGGGGAGATAGACCGAGGCTACCACTACATCCCTATTCTCATGAGTTAACCTGACCGCTGCAGAGTCCCCGGAAAACAGCGACCACAGCGGAAGGAACTTAATACTAGCCTTAATGAGTATGCAAGCCCTGGGGCGCCTGCTGTTATGGTACAATACCTTATAACCCGGCACCCCAAGACCCGCCACCCTGCTCTTAACTATCCAAGGTTCTTGAATTAGTACAATGTCAATATTTTGACTCACCATATATTGCTGCAGCGCCCATGATGCACCCCTGCAGTGGTGCAGATTGACCTGAAGCAGCCTAAGCATGCCTCAGGTCCTCTTCTTTCGGGGTGTCCCCGCCTGCGTCTGCCGTTCTCTTCGTTTGGGGCAAGCAGGGGGACCGCCGCGACCCCCCAGGCACATCAGGGGCCCCAGAACCTGCGGCCGCTGACTGGTGGGCCAATGCGGCCATCCTACCAGCCGCAGCACCTCCAGGCACCGAGACCCCCGACCCACCCGGGGCACAGACGCCCCCCACCGCCCCCGCAGCATCGTCCGGCGGCTCCTCAACATCCATCCCGGCGTCCGGGTTGGCCTCCTTGCTGAGGTTTCTGACACTCACGCTGTTGAAGCCATGGTAGAGACAGAACCCCGCCCTCTCCACCAGCAAGTGTTGAGACTCGGGGATAGAGGCCACTAAATAAAGCCCCCTTTCCCCTTGTTTGCTGCCCATAACTTTCCAGCGCTCAACTTTGAGGCCGGGGTTCTGAGCACCAATCATCTCCAAGCAGTCTTGGATGTCGTTCACCGGGTTTGGGATGAACGCACCAATCCTTGAAGCCCTCCAGATGGCTAGGGTCACAGGTCCTCAGCCGACCACCCTCCCACAGGGGGCATCGCGCGATGCTTTGTGTGAGCCAATCTCTCGACAGCTCATCACGCAGCTCACGACTAGCCCACCATTCCGCAGGGAGCGTCCACTGAAGCGGACCGCTAGCTCCTCCGGGTTGAGGCCACGCAGTTCCACCATAAGGTGGAGCATGATCTTATTGGCGGTGTCCTGTGTCAGGAGACTGGTGGGGTAGTCTTCGTAGACCACCCACCGCCACCTTAATAGTGCTCACCGCCCGACTGTAAAGGGGTCCTACCCTCCTTTTTTTCTCCTCATTACGAGGGGAGGGAGTCCCTTTCTGGTCCCGGGGACGCTTTGTCCTCGCTTCCCCGCTGACAGGTGCAGGAGTTCCACCCCCTTCTCTCCTAGCAGGTGCAGGACTTCTTCCCCCTTCTCTCCTAACAGGAGCAGGGGTGGAACTCTTCCGCTTTCTCTTCTTGAGAAACTTCCGTCTCTGCTGGTGTGTCATGGCACCCCAGGCCTCGTCCGGAAGTCTCTCAACTGATGAGCCTGGCAGGGGTTTAGGTTTAGGTGTAGATTCCACCCCAACCCCCCCGCTAGAGCGCTCTTCCTTTTCCAATGCAGCCATTGAGTCAATGACTGACTGGATATCGTCGGATTTCTCCGCTGCTGAGGCGTCCTCAGTGTTTATAAATTTATTATTTTTAAAATTGGTATCCATTTTTGGTCCCACGAGTAAGGGGGAGCTAAAAGGTCACCACAGGCAGAGCCCCCTATGCCTGTGGAAGGCTACATTACAATGGGGTGTCGCCTGGTGCCCCAAGTGGGTCGTTAGCGTTACACATGTTTAAACACCCTGTACCATTCAGCCTTGGCACGAGCTCCCTACACCTTGGCTTGGGTGTTGCCTTCATTGGTAACTGGAAGGGGACCTACAATGTCAACAGACAACCTTTCAAAAGGAGCACTTAGAGTCTGCATTTGCATGGGAGCTCGTCTTTTCGTGCGTTTATCTCCTCGACGTCCCCATACCTTGCACAAAGCACAAAACTTCTTCACTGTCGTTTGCAATCCTGGCCAGTAGAAATGTTTTCTAATTTCTGCCAGAGTTCTTCGGAATCCAAAATGACCGAAGTTGTGAGCAATTCCCAGTACCTCTTTCTGATCCTTTGCTGGGACAAGGATTAAGTTGGAAGCAGCATCTCCTTTATTATTCTCCCACTGTCGAATCAATACTCCATCCACAAGTCGAAGACGATTGAATTGATCCCACAGCGATTTAGTCATTTCATCAGTTTCTGCAACCTCGCTCCACGAAGGTCGTTCTCCTTTTTTTACCCAACCACGAACTTGTGAATGCACTGGGTCAGACAACTGTACTTCTTCCCAATTCTTGGCTGAAGGTTCCAGAACAACTCTATTGGCGTTTTCTGCTTCTAGTTGCTTCAATTCTTGTTTTGTGCAATGAGCACAGTTGGATGCCTCACATGGTCGTCTTGAAAGAGCGTCTGCGTTGAGGTGGTTTCTCCCAGATCGATGTTCGACTCGAAAATTGTATGGTGCCAATATTTGCAGCCAACGGGCCAGTTGCCCATCTGGATGTTTGAATGATCTCAACCACTGTAAGGCTGCGTGATCTGTTCTGACTATAAACTCAGCACCACTATCCAGGCCAAAAGAATGAAAATGCTGCACAGCTTTCATCAAGCTAAGAAGCTCCTTCCTTGTTACGCAGTAATTTCTCTCTGGGTGGGACAAGCACCTACTGAAATAGGCCAGCACTTTTTCTTGTCCGTCTTGTAACTGGGAAAGTACCGCTCCGACAGTTCTTTCACTTGCATCAGTATCCAAGATGAAGGTGCACCCAGGGACTGGATGACTCAACATTGGAGGTTCTGTGAGCGCAGCTTTTATGTCGTTGAAAGCAATATCACATTCAGATGTCCATTGGAATGCTTTCGTTTGGTCTTGTAACGCGTGAAGTGACACCATTCGTTGGGCAAAGTTAGGGACAAAGCAACGATAATAAGAGCAAAGACCCACAAAGGTTCTTACTTCTTTGGGGTTCGTTGGAACGGGCCATTGTCTAACTTTGTCAGTCTTCGATGGATCAGCAGCAATACCTTCACCCGAAATTACAAATCCCAGATAAGTTACCCACCGTGTGAAAAGCTTACACTTTTTGGGTTCAGCTTGATTCCTCCGTTTCGCAACGTGTCAAAGACCCGTCGTAAACAGTTCACATGATGATGAAAATCGTGATTACCGATAAGCACACCATCCAGATACACTTTTACTCGACCCAGTCGAATTTCTTCCCTCAAAAGCTCAGTCATCGCCCGTTGAAAGGTGGCTGGAGCATTACACAGACCGAATGGCATTACATTGAACTGCCAGAGGCCACGGGCGGTGCAGAAAGCGGTTTTTTCCTTGTCAGCTTCTTCCATGGGTATTTGCTAGTAACCTGATTGTAGGTCTAGAGTCGAGAACCATGTACTTCCAGCTAAGGCTCCAGTCAGTTCGTCGATCTTGGGTAATGGGTATGAGTCCTTTTTCGTTACGCCATTAAGAAGCCGAAAACCCACACAAAATCGAGTAGAATCATCTTGTTATGGGACTAGAACTATCGGGCTCGCCCATGGACTCATAGAAGGCTCAATTACGCCAGCCTCCTCCATGTCACGAATCATCAGTTCTACTACCTGTAATCGATGAGGTGGTATTCGCCTTGGAGATTGACGGATAGGGGGATGGGCTCCCACATTTATTTTATGAGCGCAACTACTGATGTTACCGATATCTTTGTTACTAACAGCAAAAACATCAGGATAGTCAACAAGCAACTGTTTTACTTCTTGCTGTTGCCACTGTTCTAACCCTACAACAGCTTGTTGAAATACGCCGTTCAAGTGCTCAGGGACGCCATTTGGGAAGACCGTGTTTTCTGACTCAACTGTAGCCAGTGGCCAAAGTTCCTGAAGAGATCCTTCGTCTAAATTTTCTTCTTGTGTGAAGCAAACATCATTGAGCAATCCACCTAAAGAGACTCCGTCAACCAATAGCTTTCCTTCTGCAGGGCTCACCACGCACCGGTGTGCAGTTAGGAAATCCAAGCCAAGGATACCATCTTCTCTAATATCCGCCATGAGTATTCGATGTTGTCTGTGTTTACTATCTCCCAAGTCGATCACCACGTCTGCTTCACCAGCTACTGGGATCAGTTCTCCACATATTGAGCGCAGCGACAGAGGGCAACTCATTAACACAGTCACGCCCGCTTTTCGGCCTTTATGGATGTTCAAAATTGTTTTTGTTGCACCAATATCTACGATAAAGTCACAAGACACTCCATTCGCCTTTCCATGAACTGTTAAAGACGCACTAGATACCCAATATGTCACAATAGGTTGTGTATGTCGATAGGCTGGTTGTTTGGATAACAGCGGCCTCAGACTTTGATGAGGCTTCTTTGCCACGGTTGGGATGTGCCTCCTCAATCCAACCGAGCTGAGTTTCCCGACTGCGTGGAATGTGGACGAGGACAATTTCTTGCCAAGTGACTAGATGAGGAGCATCGCCAACAGAGCAATCTCTTTGATTCACGGGATCTCTTCCAATGTTCATCCACTCTTCTGGTTTCATGGGTTCTAACTGATGAAGCTGCGAGTACTGCTGCTTCAAATCGCAAAGCAACATTCAAGGCGTCTTCTATGTTTCTTGGCCAGATCCCAAGAACTTTCTCTCTTACAGCCGAATCACGTAGACCAAGCATAAAATGGTACACAAGAATTTCTTCAGCAGCCCCACTTTGCAAAGCTCCTGGCCAAGCTACCCCTGCTTCCTAGACCCTTGAAAGCAGTGTGGTAAGCTACCACATCTTCCTCTACCTGCTCCTTTCTTGTGAGGAGTGCTGTTATGAAACGCTGAGCATGTCGTTCGTTCCCATGCCGTGCTTCTAACGCATGAGACAACACTGAGTATGAGCATGGCTGCGGGATGTCTAACAGAACGTCGATGGCTGAGCCTGTAAGTGCAGTAGCTAACGCCACCACTTTTTCTTCTTCATCCCAATTATTTCTTAAGAAAACCAACTCAAACTGCATTCGATAAGCGTCCCAATTAGTTGAACCATCGTATGGCTTCGGTTTCACGTTGGCTTTTAGCGTATCATGAGAACCTCGCACATCATCAACTCTTCTTTTTGATTGTGCATATTGGTTGGCGTCTTGTCCGTTTTCCATTCTTGTTGATGTTGACAGCTGTTCAAGTAAAGGTGAATTCTGTACTGTTTGTTGTATGTTGTTGGTCCATGACTGTTTCATGGTTTCGCACAATGCTGTCAAGTGCCATCACAGTGACAGTGTGTCATCTGTGCACGCATATCCCCCAAGCAAGCACTCCATTCGTCGAGCGCTTGCTCCATCAGTGTATTTCTCGTTGTCGTCATGAAGTCATTGGAGAGAGGATCCTGTGATTCAATCCTGAGTGGATCGTTCTTGTTGCTTGACGATGGCTTACTGAGAGCAATTTCTTCGTTGCTTCTGTGACTAACCGTCGTCGTGGGGACTGAGATTTTCTCAGATGTAGTTCTCCACTGGCGAGTCGACATCGTTCGTTGGGGAACTGAAAGCTGTTTTTGCCTGGGCATCCCACCGCTGTCACCAATTTAATAATTTCAGACATTTAATGATTAATTAAAATAAAATATTCTCTGATGAAGACCAAACAAGAACTGATATATGATATATGAACTGATATAACTGAAGATATTTTAAAATGTAAACATCAACAATCTAACTAGGTAACAACTTTGTGGGTCACCTGATATTCATTACAGTATCGAATGGAGGGTTAGTATAATAGGGTGACAACAGGGTATGACTCGGAACACGTGCCAACTCGTGCAGGAAACTATATCGGAAGGAAAGAGCAAGCTGTGACTGGGCCGAGAGGTGATGGAGGTAAATGTGTCTGTGTGAGCACTGAGGGACGATTGACTTTCGCGAGCCTTCGTGGATGAAAGAGTTTTTGAGGAGCTGTCTGTTGTGGAGAGGAATCTGAAAATGAAAAGTGGGAAAAGTAAGATGGGAAAACTACTTCACGAAATCCATTGTCGTTGGAAATAAGGGGCGTTTGCTGAAACAATGACTTTGCCGTTAGGGCAGGTGAGGCGGCATTCTGAGATCAAAAACCCAGACTGATTCGGTTTGCCTCGAACAGTTGTTGTTGCATTATTTTGATTTGTTCACAAAACTGTTGCCTTTATTGAAGAAAAAAATATTTACTGTTTTAACTCGGTTTCAACTATTTTGACTTCCTAAAGATAATGTACGTGTTTGGCGAGTCTGTTTCCTCTCACTGGTGAGTCAAGCGATTTCGATGTAAAGACATCCCGTTTACCTTTCTCTTCGTATATAAAGACCATCACCAGCTCACTGACTTAACGCCCAGACGATGATTTCTTTACATCGAAAGCGCTCACCCACAGTATCTCACCAGCCAGAGAAGACAGACTCACCAAACAGGTACGCTAACTTGAGTAATTTACCTACTAGCGGTACTAACCCAATTACTTTAATTTTGACTCTCAATGTTTGTTTGGACGAGGATAGACGTGAATGAATCTCGGAGATGGGTTTTAGTTGAGTACGAACTTGTAATTTGAAGAGTTGGTATGAGTTGAGTACATGAGCGCAAACAAGGAGGTTCTGGTTGTACGAGGAAGGAAGGAGAAATCCGAATTTAAGTCGATGAGAAGTGAAACAAGTGTCCGTTGGGAGAATTAATTGGAGACGTCCGTATTGCGAAAGGTGTTAGAAGATGACTGTGTTGGGGAAATGGAGACGACCCTTCCGCCAGACTTCGTAGGAGAATGAGTTGGGGGGGGGGGAGAGGTCGTGGAGAGGAATGTGAAAAGGAGGGAAAGAAATGATATTTCGGAACCCCCGACGAAAAAGGAATTCTGTAGCTGTTGGGATACCCGCGGAGGTGGAATTTCTGTAGGTAACAATAAGCGGTCGGCAACAAAGGTCTTCACAGGCCAGGGAGTCCCATTAGAGCAGGTGTGGGAATTCTGAGGTGAAAACCCCCGATAACGTATCAAATTTTAGCTGATTTGGTTCAGCCATTCTCTCTCAATTGTGTTGACAAGCACCCGCACGTGTTTTTTCAAATGGTATTTTTCCTAGTCAGAATCTCTTGAAACGTGAACATCTTTTTTTCGGTCGATTACGTAACTTTCCTTTACTACTGTAAAACTCTTACGTGCAATAAACATCAGCAGCTCTTGATAACGAGTTATAGCCATTTCGCTCGGTTAAAGTTCTCGCGAGTTATCGATTTTTTCACGAAACCGCTTGCTCATGTTTCGCTTCACAACGCGTCGTACTAGCTATTAATATTGTTTAGCGGTAATTTGTTTAGAGCAGTCCTAGCCTAGCGTTCAAAACGACGCCGCTCTTTTAAACGCGGTGCATAAAAAACCTCGCTGCTATTTCCCGTTTGAGCGAGTTCTAAATGTTTTCTATTGGTGGAACACGCTAAGAATTTACTACCAATGTACTTCAGACTCCCCATTGGTGATGTTACTTCTCAACATTCTCCCACACGCGTACTATTTTAGTGGCCAAGTAATTAATCCTATACAACCTTACACCACTGGGACTTACACCGTCACTAGGGCAAAGTAGGAAGCATCAATTTTTTCATAGTTGAGTTCAGCTGCGGCTTTGTGTGTGTGTGTCGCAGTGGTTGGGGGGGGGGGGATGAATGCTAATGCTAATGAATGATGCAGCAAACACAAACCTTTAACGTGTTAACTTCCCTCGTCCAGTTCAAGTTGTTGAAACTGCTGTTATTTATTTAATTCCCGGGTTGATTAACTTGGTATTTGCCGAGCGAAGTGGCCGGTTCATTATTTCCTGACGATTAATTGACACTGCTTGCACTGCACTGCGTTCGGGTGGGCGATAAAGCTGGTCGAAACTGGTTCATTTCGATCACATCAAAATTAGCGAAGTATTAAGCGCGCATTATCTTGTTAATATATCAACGTGTGAATTCGTGCATTTGGTAGGACTTTCATGTTGTCTAAACTAGTATTCTCAAGTCGGTTTTTATTGTTTCAGGTAAGTCTACACTTCACTCACAGGTAACCAAACTGTTTGATAACGTAAGAAACACCAGTCCAGAAATCTCACTCAACACGCTTGCAGGATTTAATTAATTACTTAATTACTGGACGGGGAAGTAATTAGTGTGTTCTTCGCTTTATTCCCATCAACACTCTCCGTTCTATCGCCGAAATCTATAAAACCACTTCCTTTCCGTCCTGTAACTAAGCCAGCCACTTTTCTTCTGAATATGAACCCAGCCTACAGTACTCGCCAACGGACCTACCACGAACTCATCTCGATGTTCTCTGAGATGGACCTCGACAACGGGGTTCCTACTCTTCATGGCTTGGCCTTTTAAAAAAATACATTTATTAAACTTTCAGTATTACATTAATACTTTACGTTGTGCCAAAACACAGAATAAATAATATTTTTGTACATGAGTACTACGGCACTTGTGCCAGGGTTGCTGTCCAATGACTGGCCCCAATGACAAGCCCTTGATGCTATTTTTCGTTTTGAACACAATAATATGTGTAGATTGTGTTGATGGCGTAATTAAACAACCCAAACGATAACAATTATTGACTAAAAATGGCTTGGCAATGTAACAACTATTCAGGTAATCATTTGTATTCATATATTAATCACTTGAGTCCAATAAGTCAGGTGCTCTTTTTCTTTTAAGGCGTCTGGGCTGATACCCCAAAGTGAGAACAGGTTTTGAAGCATACTAGGAGTTGGATGGTTGGATATGGTGGCATGTTGGTGGTTGACGGTTAATTTGATAACTTCAGCAACTTCTGGGATATCGAGATCTTTGTGTAATAAGTCGTTTCTCACGTACAATGGTGCATTAGTTATTATCCTCAATACCATATTCTGTTGAGTTTGGATCCCTTTAATTTGAGTCATGCTGGCCAAACCCCAGATAGAACAGCCATATTGGTCTTATTGAAGTTGTGACGTACTTGGGGAATTCTTTTACAGAATTACCTGCGTACAGGACACGGGTGAAAGTCGTGTTAGGGCCCAAAAGACGAACAAGTTAAATATACTCACTTGATGTAAAATAAACAAAATAATGCATCTCAGGAAAGTACTGAAAAATAAAATGAATTATAAACCAACTAGGACCCACTTGAATTTAATCAGGAAAAAATAGAAATGAAATGAAATGAACTCCTTTTAGAATGAAACAAATAACCTATGCTCGGATTGTAGTAAATGACAATAAAGGGGCAATGGGGAAAATGAACACCAAGCTGTGATCGCTTACCTTAATTCACCTAATATAAAGGGACTTTAAGTACTTGTTCACTGGCTTAAAAAATGGGAGAGATTCGTAAGCGATGTCGGTAGCCGTTCTCATGAAAATGTGGCTCTCGCTTTTATAGCGGCCTAACTGCACGGGTGGCGGCAACAGTGTTGCCAGCATCGGCAGCCCGCTGCAAGCCATTGCAAAGTAAGATACGACAAACGTTTGGTGTCGAGGGATATAGGTGACGTGCGCCCCAGCAGGGGTTTGAGGAGACTTATTTTGGAATGCAGTCGCTTGACCAACTCTCCAATGTGGTGATCGTACGGGAGTCGTTGTTGTAGGAAGAAACCTAAGTATCGAACTGGGATTTGGTTACTATTCAGCGTCAGTGGATCTGTATGGAAATTCCTCTTTAGAGTAAACGTGGTGGCTGACGATTTGGTGCCGTTTATGGCAATTCTCCATTCTTTCGTCCATTGTTCAATCTTGTTGAGGTGTAGCTGGATGTTGTGAGTTGCCATTATACCAGATGAGTTATCAGTTAAAATGGCATAGTCGTCAGCGAACATGGCGGAGGTCGTGTTAGGCGATACTGGTATGTCACATACATGAGGTATAGTATGGGTCCCCAGACACTCCCTTGAGGCACTGATGCACTGGTGCTTTTGCAAGAGGATTGTGGGGTGTCGCAGCTAACGCGGATGTTCTCTGAGATGGACCTCGACGACAGGGTTCCTACTTCTCATGGCTTGGCCTTGTTGTTGTCATAGTTCTTTGACCCCGCTGGCTTTGGTTTCCTACCCTATCAACAGGATTACTTCTTCATTACCTCTCTTCATAAGACACACAACAACACACCCAACGAATTTCTCGATTGTCCATTATCCCCATAGTTTTTGAGAAGCATATAGTGGACCTGCTCTCTCTCTCTCTCTCTCTCTCTCTCTCTCTCTCTGGTTAGGTGTAAGAATGGTCGAGTACGACCAAATCTCGCCAGATGTATTAATAAAGCCGTCATTCATTCATTCATTCATTCTCTCTCTCTCTCTCTCTCTCCCTGACGATGTTAGCTATCCTTCATCTTAGTCATGCCTTCAATAGCATAGAACACACCGGCTAATGATCGCCATCTTGAGATCTATGGGCTGCAGCATGACTCAGCACTCTTATGGTCCAGTCGTACCTGATGGGACGGAGGCAATGCGTTAAGATACAAAAATAGGTTGGCGGATTCACTATCTGTTTGTGATCTGAATCATGCAAACGGTAGGAGCTTTGTGAGGTTGTCGGCACTGTCAATCAGGACCTGGACAATCTTAGTCGGTGGTTCAGTGGACATGGACTAGTCCTGAATCCAAACAAAGTGTAGCGCCATGATTTCTTGCCAATTTCTCCCTCTGTGGAAACCCGAAATTAAAAATGTCCAGATTGACTGTGTGAAGCGAACGAAATGCCTTGGGATTATATTGGAGCTTAAATGTCTTGGGCTTCTCAAACGGATGCTACTTAGGGAGAGGTTCACTCACTGCTTAACGCTTTCAGGAACTTGATTTTCTGCAAGTCGGTAGCCCTTATAACGACCTTGTTCAGGACCTTGATCCTGCTATACGACAAATATGGATGAACTTATGCAGTTCACGTTGTCAATTACAATGTTTAAAATAACACCTCAAGAATGCCCAAGTACTTCGCTGACAAATGTTTAATGCTTTCCCTAATTCACACCCTTGAAACCCTGAATACCCCCCTGTCGCTATGCCGCACTACAGCCTATCGCCAGTCATCTGCAGAATATTTCGTATTATAACGGACTTTCACCTGACCCGAAGAAATTGACCGGTTGTGCATTTAAGGCACATGTGAAGTAATTCCTTTTATCCATAAACTGAATGATCAAATGAAGAAAATAGTTAGATTTAATAACAAAGACGATATCAATCAATCTCTCCCTCCCTATAACCCCCCCCCCTACCACTCTCTTGAAATGTGAATTCACGGTCTGTGTGTGCCTATAAAAGCGATTGAGAAAACCCAGCTTAACCAAATTTTTCTCAAATAGTTTCAACGATTTTGATTGAATTCTTTGTATGAACAGCCCCGAATAACCCAACAGTACCACAAAATTGTCATATACGAGAAAATGACGAGATCAGCCCAATAAATTATCGTAAACTCAGCTCAAATGAAGCCTTGTCGTAAATTGAGGGGGAGGCTATTAAAATTATGTTTGAAAAGAAACCATTAGAAGACTTTTGCCTTTTTTGGGAGTGTTTTGAGGCTTAACTTATTCTTCTTTGTTTCGAGGAACTTTTTTTATTACTCCGTAAGAATCAAATTATTCATTATCACTCCCCCTCTCACTCAAACTTTTTTTATAATTTTTTCTCTCTCTCTCTCTCTCCCCCCCCCCCAAGACATTCCACACAAGAACATATTACGCAAGTAATTCCTCAGTCATAAAGTTTCTTCTCTTACAAGAGCAACCTTTACCAAGTTATTATTGATTATTGGTGACCAGTTCTGTTGGGCGCACGAATGGGGGAGCTTGAAACTGAGAAATAAATGAACGTGGTGAGCGTGAATGAGGACTACATTACACTTGACAGAATAGCGACTGTATCGTGAGACCTGAAGGATGACTTGGAAGGAGCTGTCTGTTGAGGAGAGGAACCTAAAATTGAGGGGTGGGAAAGTCCAGGACAGGGGAAATAACTGAGGAACTAGACTTTCCACAAGTACAAACAAAAGGGTTTAGAGTACCGCTAAATGTGAGTGCGGATATTCTGGAGGTCAAATACCCAGCAAATACCCAGCTAATGCAGCCTGCCGAACGAGTACAACAATATCATGCACTCTGATGTCTTAAAGACCCTTGATAAGGTTTCTCATGGCGTCGTCTTGAAGGTTCTTGAGTCTTTTAGCCCCTTCACCTCCCCCTCGCCGGTACATTTTCTTGAATCTAGATCTACCAGGTCTGCTACTCGTTCCGTATGAAAAGTTGTCATTATAACGTCCTGAGCTCCGACGGGTGTTCCTAACAGACCACTCGTTTTTATTATCGTTATTCAGTTATCAAAGGGGTAAGCGCATTTAGCTGGAAATGCCAGGATGTGTCAGTGGGGGCTCCCACAATCGGTTTGAAAGTGGTGAAACCAGAAAAGCGTGTGCCCTTGTAATCCGGCGCCCTGTATTCCGAGGGACGTGGCGCAACGCTCCACCGCCGAATATTTAATCTTTCGAGTTCTCCGTATAAAAAAGTGAGAGTGGCGAAAACTGTTCTTGAATCTAAAGGGTCATTCCCTACTTCTCTTGATAGCTCTCTTTTCAGAGGTCACCTTCAACTCCGCCGGTGGGCACTTTTCCTCTCTCATTTCCCATCCGGTTGAAGAGACTGAGAGAGAGAGAGAGAGTGGGTGGGGGTGGGTTGAGCGGAGAGAGGGAGGGGAAAGCCTCGCCCTCTGACCTGGATGAAGGTTGGACCAAGAAGGACGAAGTGTTTTGGATGTAGGTGGAGGAGGTTGTGCTGCAATAAATCAGACGTTTATTGCTGAGTCGCTGATGCCCACTCTCTGGCTGGGTGGATTATTGCTTTCCTTCTGGTGAGGTTTTTCGACCCACTTTTTTTCCTCTCTCCGCTCATTTCGCCTATTCTCAACGAACAGCGAAGTGATAGAGTGAGGGTTAGAGCGGGGCAGGGGGGATGGGAGGTTCAAAGGGAGTCTGCAAACAGGATTTAACGCAAGCTTGCAGTACACGTAATTGTATTACCGAATTTAGTTATCGCTCATTCCAATTTGAATTTAATTCGTTGAATTCGTCCGCTTTGAATAACCAACGTGTTGAAGGGCCGTTGTGAGAAGTTACCCGGATTGTAGAATTAGAGTAACTGAAATAACGCATTTCATAAATGATATAATACGAGCGCATTGCCCAATAACAAAGATTTATAATATTAATATTCCAAGCTGCAAACGTACAGTAGGATGGCTTACAAAAGAATAATCAATATCCCAAAACCAAACAAAAACCCACCAGAGAAAGCATGAAGCTACTTCCAGAGGAAAAAAAGCGGCTAAGCAATGTCAAAGTTCAGCCGATTTTGTATGAGCTGCGTCGGAGCATTACGCACAGAAGATGGTAACTAACTCCATCGGACCAAACCGTCGAGCGGTACTCCAGTTTAGGCCTATCGCGGGGTCGAAGAAGTCTCACGTATTGCGTTTGATGAAACCAAGTGTTCTGAGAACTCGAAGTCATCTATGTGATTGCAAAAAGTGAGCTGGAAGTCGAAATAAATACCTAGAATGGATACACGAGGCAAGGGCATCGCACTGGATGCGCAGTCATGGACAAGGATCTGATTGAAACGAGTGAAGGAGCGTTCAGAAATAAGTCGTTACACTTACACCAGGTACCCAGCACATCCTGAACAGTGGAAAACTTTGCCCCCAAACAGCTCATAGCCAATGGCTTCTACGTCATCGATGGGTATTTGGAACACTACCCCGTCCGGGCCATATGTTGCCTTAACGGGGTTTCAAAAATCCGTTCTTTCGCAAAAAAATGCGAAACTGCGTCTAGATCAGTGTTTCTTAACGTGGGAATTCCCATGGTGGAGATTGGGTACTTGGGGGGAGGGGGGGGGATTTATAATTGTTTTTACACGATTTATACCATTTCGCTCCGGGTTATTCAAATGCAATGTTAAATTTAGGTACAAAACTTGGCAAAAAATCATTCTTTAAACAGTGGAGTAAATAATTATTAGGTATACTGAGATCTATTATTTATGTTTCTTAAGTAACAAATACACTTTTGTAAATTACGTGGGGGGGGGGGGGCAAAAACAATTAGAAATGTTAAAAGTACGGGTGAACCCCCGGCCTATGCTCATTTCCCCTCACTGCCTCCCACCTCACTCCTACCACCTATCAGTGCAGCTCGTTACGTAGCGCCAATTGCTGTTCCGGCGTAATGGTCACGTCTAATACCTTTTATTAGTATTTTTAAATGCTGAATCGAATGGGACGGGTCTCAAAAGTGCTCAACAAATATAATAGTTTGCACGTGGGTTGTCGTTTTCCAGATTCCCGCATGCCTACGTTACATTCTTGATATTTTTCGACGTTGGAATACAATAGGTCCCTGTGTTTTTTTTCGGAGGGCATGCGGGACTAGTCCCTTTGTCACACTGACCATTGTGACAGTGACCCTTTCTTAATAGAAGGCGTCGTTCATACCCGCCCCCTTTAGGAAGCCGAGTATGTCCTTCACCGCAGCTTCCGCTATGATTTGAGGTTCAATGGTCTCCTGAGCGAAGTATTCGAAACGTTTAACTGCCAAGGCAGGGCATTCACATAGGATGTGCTCTGCCGTCTCGTCCTCCTCACCGCAAAGTCGGCATTCCACCGCCTCTGAGATGCCATTGTTGAGGGTATATCTGAGTGGGCAGTGCCCGGTGAGGAGGCTTATCAGAACTCTCAGATCTCTGCCTGGAGAGTATCAGCATCGCCTTTGACAGGAAGGCATAACGAGCCTTTTCACTTGTCTTAATCGTGGCTGGCGATGCCAACGGGCGCTGTTTTCCTGTATCTCCCATCGAGCCACCAGACGATTCAGGTGAGTCTTCGTCATACCCACTTAGGGTTCAGGCCCGATGGGTAGGGACTCTGTACCCCTTTTCACATGGCAGTCAGCCTTTTCGTAGCCCTCATGCCCCCTGTGAGCCGGCACCGAGATAAGGGAGAGCCTATTATGGGCACCGAGCTGCTTGAGCGCATGAAGGCATTCCCATGCCAGCTTGGACCTATATATATAATCTTCTGACTGTAGTCCCAGTAATGGGATGTGCACCGCGGCCAGATGACCTATTGTGCCAGTCCTAGTGTCTTACAGGCCTATGCCTAGCTTTCTGTGGAAAACCAGGTAGTTCCTGAAGGAGTCCTCGTTGGTATCCATCCTGGGAGAAGTGGTGCCAAAGACCAAAAATCGCTCCCTCTCAAGTCTCTGGCACTGGGCCAGGACATGCTAGTGAGTTTCTTCATCCGTGCCACACCACCTGCATAGAGGGGTTTCGGCTATACCCTTAACATACATGTGTTTGTTCATTCTGCAGTGCCCTGTTATGATCCCAACAACCTGCCTTAAGTCCTTCCTCTCCATCCTCAGAAAGGTGTCTCTTGTCTCACTTGTTTGCGCTGAGACTACTCGTTTGGAGTGTCTTACTCCTGCAGCGTTCCAGATTGTCTGATGCAGTCTTCTGGCATGTTCTCTCACAGTCCTTAACTAGTGACAGAGAAATCCCGCAATGGGGCGGTGGCCCAATAGGTACTGTGGACGAACCACGTCTGGCCAGATGGTCCGCCCTCTCATTTCCAATGATCCCCTTGTGTCCTGGAACCCAATACACATTAACTCTATTCGCACTTGCTAGGGAGTTAAGCCACATCCTGCACTCTTGCACCAGTTTTGACGTCGTGCAGTAGTTCAGTAGTGTTTTACACGACGCTTGACTATCGGTCAATATATTGATAGTTCTATTGCTATAGCCTTTCTCATGCATTTGGATTGCCCCAGCAATAATAGCATAAATCTCTGCTTGAAAAACTGATGGAGTGGAGCCTAGGGCAATATATGTCCCACTCCGTCCAGAGCCACTTATCCAAACTCCGGATCCTGTCCCCTCTGGGGTCTTCGATCCATCTGTGTAGATGTTGACGCCACTGGGCGGCCGAAACTGGCGGCTCTCGCTGTTCCATGGACCTCCCAATAGCTGAAAATTATATTACCTCTCGAGCTCATGCGTGGGCACAAGGCACAGCTTGGACCTAAAACTATAAGCTGCCAATTGCCTTTAAGGCTGTCCGAGAATATGTAGATCCGCTTGCCCTTGAGTCCTTTAGTCAGGATCTCATCCGTGCAGATCTTTATAGCTAGGATTTCCGCTTGAAATATCGTAGCGTACTCTCCCAGCGGCTTAGCGAGACTGTAATGGGGTTCCAGCAATGTTCGTCCGCCACCCACGTTTCATGCCTTTAACGTGGTCTAAAAATCCGTTCTGTCGCACAAACATCCTGTTTAGTATCTAATTGTGCCCACCTGCTTGGCAATCTGATCAGACGAAGCCCATGGTTGTTACAGCCAACCAATGGTTTCAAAAATTCTTCAAAAACGGAATTTCGGCAGTTTTATAGCAAATTCGCCGTGTTTTGTAGGTATTATTAGATGCTGGGTCGAACGGAACTCTCAGATGTGTACGACTGCGATTAGACCTGTAACAGTGAAATCACAGGATTACAGTGGGACAAGGTCTACTAATTCAGAACTTAAGGAACACTACAGCGAAAGTAATCGTTTCATAGCTTGCCATCCCTCTCGTCTCACTCCAAACCCGTCAGCTCCACTCGTCACTTCGTGCCAGTTGCCTAGACGCGCTCACTGTATTCAGTTTTCGTCGTTTCGTTGTCGTCAGGTCATGTTTCGTATGGTTTACTGGCATTTTTCGATGCTGAATCGAATGGTATGGGCCTCAGAGGTGCTGCACTAACACTTTCGTTTGCATACGAGTTGTCGTTTTCTGGATTGTCGTGTTAAATTCTAAGGACATTGGATTAAGCAGGACCAGTCTGAATCATGCTGTGCCAGAAAACAGTAAACCGCTGTATAATAATTTAAGCCCTCTTTTCATTCTGTAACAGTACATTTGGCTCTAACCCACATTTACGAATTTCCCTTCACTGCTCTCATAGTCGACCTGCTCCCCCTTTTCTCACTACGGGCAGTTGAAGTGAGTGAGAGGTTATCTTTTGGCATAGTTTCTCGTCGTATGCTCACAGGTTTCGCTCAGCATCCTATATTCCAGTTTATAAGTTTTGCGTACAAGGGAAATTAATCGAATAAATTAACTTTGCAGATATTCAACTATTGAGTGACCGGTTCAACGCTTGAAACCACATAGCGAGGTAAAGTGAAGTGATAGTTCCAACGGCGCTGCGACCCGGTGGCGTAATGAATATGCGGCCAGTAGGTGGGGAGGCTTCAAACAGTCAACCGCAGAACGTATTTATCGGGTGTTCGATTACAGAAACACGGATTTCCCATTAGTACTTCCTCCCGGTCGGTTGGGACCACATAATTATTTAGGCGTCACTTCAAAGGGAACGCAGTAGTTGGAATTCCGAGTTCATATTTCTATTGATTATAACGTATTGAAATTCCAAGTTTCGAAACTCTACCCGATAACTTACTAAATTTGTAGTAATATGTGTATGACTGTTGTGCCCTCGGAATCAGCCGAACTGCGGGCTCTCTAACGTATTATTCGCCATTCCTGTGGTCCACTATTCGAGCAGGAATCTAACGGTTGCTTCTTTATCACTCGTTCACCTAACGGCATCCAACTGGATATTGTGATGCTATTCCTTACTTAATAGAAGACATTGTACATACCAGTCCCCCCTCGGGAAGCCGAGTATGTCCTTCGCCGAAGACTCCTTTGTGGTTCGGGGTTCGATTAGTCACTGAGAGAAGTATTCAAAGGCAGGGCAGTCGCATAGTATGTGTGCTGCCGTTTCGTCCTCTGCAATCTGCACTCAACCGCTTCTGAGAAGCCCATCTTATTGAGGTGATACATAAGTGGGCAGTGTCTAGTGAGGAAGCTAGTTGGGACTCTTAGATCGTGTCTGGAGAGTGTCAACATTGCCTTCGCTCTTAAACAAGAAGGCATAATGAGCCGCCTGTCTTCGCTGTGCCTGGATGCCAATGGGCGCTGCTTTCCTGTGCCTTACATCGAACCACCAGACGATTCAGGCGACTTCTTGTCACTCCTAGGTGGGGTGCAGGCCCAATGGGTAGGGGTTGCGGTTGAAAGGTGCCTGCGGTTGATTCCTGCCCTCGTTCGGCTGGGACAGCATCTTACTCACCAGTAGATGTGTAGATCGCTGTGGACAACTTAACTTGCTCATTCATTTCAGTCAAAGTCAGCGATCAAACAAGAAAGTGCCTGGCTACCTCAGCCCCGTCTCATTGTCTTCTAAGTAAATTTTTTCGATTTCAAGCTGCTTACGAAAGGATGAGTTGCGGTCTAAGTTGGTTAATTATTTAATGTGTGCGCCTGTTTTCCACTTTTCAACTGTTGTAATTTAATTTACTATTTTCTTCCACCAAACTAAGTGGACTTACTTAGTACTTAGCATATAAGATTGTACCTAGAACTTTGTGTTTCGTACATTCCAACATTTTGAGTTTCGTGCTCACATTGTGAATTGTCGGTTGTGGAACGGAAAAATCCCTGGCACCTACTACAGTATATGTTGTTGCAGCACTGGGAGTAATTAGCAATTAGATGAAGAAGAGTGGAAGATAGTAGAAGGCGGTAATCCCCTATTGATCCGCTCTGGCGGTTAAGCAGGTCAGGAGCCATCAGCTAACGGTTTTAAAATTCGACGCTACAAATTGAAAGGAAAAAAAAATAAGGCTGTAGGGAACACAAACAACCTGTGCCTGTGTTCCCACTAATTTCTCACTCGAAGCCATCAATCATAATTTGAACGCAGCCACCATCAGGTGATAGATGAACTGCTCTCGGCCTCTCCGCTACACCAGTTTTCTGCGTTTGTCGTTTCTTCCTTCAGCCCTTTCGTTCTAAAAAGCCGAGAGAAACGTGAAAAGGCGGATTTAGTTGGGTGAAATGGGTTTAGTGAGGGGAGCGAGCGGTAATTATAATTTATGTTTCGCTCATATATTACAATCCTTTATCCTCTACTTCTCCCCACTCAACTCAACTCAACTCCCCCACCGCTCAGCTTCTACGAGTTTACTCCTCGCCCTTCTACAGAAACGTAATGGCAAAGTTCCCCGTGCGATTCATCGCAGCCGGCCTTGTTCTCATTAACTTGCCAAGAACAACTTCCTGACTACTACTCAAATTTGGCAAGTTGATGTAAATTATGGGTCTCGCGGTTAATGGGGTTTCGCGTATTTTTTTTATCTGGGCCCTGTAGTCGTTTGGATTTGGTGATGCCTCATGATCCCGTTGGAGAGAGCATGTTGATGTTCTAAAACGTCAGAGATACTGCATTCGCATAAGAAGTTGAAACGTTCTTTCTCGAGAAAAGCTGACAAATGGGATGAATCAAAGAGAGGGCTGTATTGTTACACTTGTGACGGGACAACGATACAGATGTGAGTGTAAGAGACAGTACAGAATTCACACGACACAAGGAGATCTCTGGATATGTGAGCGGTGAGGGAGTGGGTAACTAGGCGTGAACTGAAAACGAATGAGAGTGAATTTTTGAAGTCGAGTATCTCGGCATGAAGTGATACGGTTGGAACGCCTCAGGAGAGGTGGCAAGTAAAAGGGACAATGAGGCGAGGAGAAACCCACTGGGGAAACCCTAAAAGAGAAAATATGTTGTCAGGTCTTCATATGTCGTCAAGTTAGTCTGTAGACCTTGGCCAAAGCTTTGGTTGACTGAGGGCTACGGGATTCTCGGGAAAGGCCTCTGATCTCAGCATCGTACATTTCGGCCAAGGCACTGAACTAATTCGACCAGAGCTGAGCAGAACAACTACAACTAAGGTTTCTTTCGAAGTTTTCCCTACGTGAAATTTGTATCCACGCGCTACGTAAGTGCTAGAAATTCGATACGCCCTGTGTTAAAATATCTGGCGTACTTTGTCTCACAGCTTTCCTCAGCATTCAATGATTTTCATCAAGCAACTAATGCTAGCAACCTGTTCTTCTGCAAGAGTGAGTGTACTGAGGCCTTTATCAACAACAGCTGAATGTCCTAAATAGAACATCATGCTTAAGTTTCCAGAATTTATTGAGCTCTGAATGTCAGCTTCATTTTTAACAAAATGTTCCGGTTCATACATTTGAATCTATATTGAAAACACTGTGAAGGAATTTAATGGTTGAAAGGACTTTTCGGCTAACCTCAACTCGAGCCAAATTGATACGAAAGAGCCCTCACCCCTGAGTCACACTCAAATGGAGTTTGCAAAATTGAGCTGCACTGATCGCTGGAATTCGACCTGGAAACATTTGATGTTGCAGCCTAGGAAAACTGCCAACCAATCCTGTCAATCAACTTCTTTCTTCTAATATTCAATGCCCTGTCGAACACAGGGATTAGTATTTTCAGAGCCGACGACGTACTTTCCCTCAAACGAGCTTTGTCAATTGTTGAGAGCGGTTTTCTATAACTCCCTTTCCTTATCTCCCTTCTCACCTCATGCTATATGTTGCTGCTTCACAGTCAGCCCCAGAACGTGGATACTCTCTTGTCTCGTGTCTGTGCTCACACCAGTTCTACTAGCCTTGTTTCTTCCTGTTACACTTACTCAGAACTTTCTCGTGAATCTTTTGTACCTCTCTCACTGTGCCAATGTTCAGCCACAGTGGACCCCTTGGTCCATCACTCTCTGCTCTCTTGGTTGTTCTTGCCAGGACTTGAGAAACCAATTTTGCTTCACTGGCCCCCCCCCCCTGGTGTGCCTTCTGGTCCTCCACCACCAGCTGATTATCCTTGAAACAAGATAAGGTGCCAGTTTGAGAAGTTATGTAGCCAGGGGGTCGAGGAAGCCGTATGCATAACCTGCCCCCCATATAACAGGATAAAAATGACCGCAGACACTTTCTTTTGCCTGGATGGTCTAACGACATATGCTCACAACTGATGCTCCATCAATGGCATTGCTGGCAGAGAGCCCTTGGCACTGGGCCTGCACAGGAGATGGTACAGATTATTTTATACTACTACATTTCTATTCAAATCAAATGAAACCTGCCACTTGAATGATGATTGTCCGGGGGGGGGGGGAGCGTTGGTAAATATACCAACTTCAAAAATGAATCTCACTTTGCAGAGTGTTCATACGAGGGAGACCGAGGAGTTAGTTAATTGACTGTGATTGCCACACTCGCGCCTCCCCACTCCTTCTCACAACCCAATACAGAACTCCATCCCCAGCAAACAGCGGAAAAACCACCGACGCTCTTTTACGAGTCATCACAGTAGTTTCCAAGCTACACAAAGTACTGAGGTTTGTCTATTTGAAAATGAAACCGAGTAAACACCACTGGGGGGTTTCCTCTCTCTAAACTGACCTCATTTTCAAAAATGATCGAGACCCCTCTTCAAGCCACCAGTTGAAACTGCGACGGGAGCTAAAATAATTTTAGTAACGACGTCGTTTCTTTCTTTCTGTTTAAAATTTAGCTGTCTAGTTGACTGAGCGAACCGAGATTTTGCATTGAATCAACTATGAATCTCAATTGTCGGAGCTCAGGATTTTTGTCAACGGTTGGATTCTCGTTAGGGCGAATACAGTCGATCAGCGGCGGAATGAAGGGATGTCTTGAGTACAAACGAGCCGTAAGTCGTTTTACGTTGGTAATTTCACGAAATGGGTCGATACTCCATCCTTAACTCATTTTATAGATACCGCTAATGCCAGCAGCAAAAGCTCGTGGTTTTACATCCAATGGGCACTGGAGAGGTCGAAAAAAAAGTATTCTCACCCCCGTAAAATCGATAATTGTGCTACATAAAGTTGGCGGTTAGATCGCAATGTGAGAAGCACAACAATAACAATTTCCCTGCCGCAATGTTTTAAGTTGTCAATATTTCCAATCGACGCTGATAAATCAAATGCGTTTGTTTAACACACACAACCTGGCACAGGTCCATGTATAAAACATGGTTTATTCAGTGCAACGAAGAAACGGGAAAGTAAATGGCAGCGAAGAACAAGGTTATGAGCGCTTGGTCTGTCGAAAATTCGGGAATGCTCTGTAACTGGGGAGATTAAACAAGTTCACGTGTAAACATCGTATGGACAAATATGTAACCATTATGACTCCGAAAATTGTGATAGAAATAGGTGACGACAGAGACCTATGACTAAAAGGGTTGGGAGCCCTCTCCTCAGTGAGCAACCTCCATCAAGACCAGTTTATGGATTGCGACAAACACTCGGTATTCCAAAGCTGCAACGGCTGTCCCCCGTCCAGGTCACTTTAATTCCGTGGTCTGAAAAATCCGTCTTTCTCTCAAAAATTTCGTTTGGTATTTAGCTGTGCACGTCTACTCGGAAATTAGATGGAACAAAAACTCATGGTTCTTAAGGGCAAAACATGATTTTAAAAATTAGAGAAAACTAGGCTTTTATTGCAGTTACGTAGTGTTCGTTATCATTTCCTATGCATTTTTGATGCTACGTCGAATAGGACGGGTCTCAGATGTGTAGGGCTGTGTCTAGATGGAAATTATTGAAATCACAGTAAATAACTCGAATTTTACTTCACGAGGGAGAAAAGCGAGCCTGATGTCAATTTTCGCCGTTCCGTTTTAGTCACATCATGTTTCGTATCGTCCACTAGTATTTTTACTTTCCGTGACGCAAATGGTAAGCAAAGTATAGTGATTGTGTCAAAAAAAAGTTCGGTTTTCTTCAGATCTTAACGTTTTGAGGCCTCCGGCATCCAAAAATCTAATTTCGGTGCATGGCCCGTGTGTGTTTGTAGTTCAATTTGCGGAAGAACGGATGAACCAATTGAGCTGGTTCTCTTCTGCCTTGTTCGTGATTTTATCGTCGATGGGAAAATAAGGTTATGGGCGGTGTCGGTCGATGGGTAAAGGGGATGGGGACAAAAACGGCTATAACAATTTTGGTTAAACTTCCAAAGTATCTTCTACTAGTTGGTACCTAACTTATCTTCTCCATAATTATCTCCATGCAAATACGGTGAATGGACATATAGGCCTAAAAAGCAAAACCCTGCAAATTATTACACAATGGTTTATTATTCTCATGAACGGCTTGACCTAGTAGCTCCGTCGGGTCGGGGAAATTGGAATGGGGGCGCTTGAACCCGTTGAGAGGCGAAAGGAGAGTTGAGCCGCCCGCCCGGCAGCGTTGCGAGGCGAGGACGAGGCGGGTTGTTTTTTATTGAGACGGGAGGGAGGGAGGGACTTCAAACGTCGAAACGTTGACTTCCGCTGTAGTTTCTGCATTGTACTGCGTTTCGTTAATTTTTTTAACCATTTTTTGCCCATTACAACCACGGGCTTCGTCCGATCGGACTGCCGAGATGGCGGGCACAACTAGATACCAAATCGGATTTTTGTGCGAAAGAACGAATTTTTTAGACCACGTTAAAGTCACAGAATGGCGTGGACGGCGGACGGACATTGCAAATTTGGAATCTCCAAGTCTTGAAACGTAAAGTATCAAATTTTGAGGGGGGGTTGTAACAAATTTTTCGTGACCGAAAACATAGGGTTATTATTCAGAATGAATAATAAACCAAAATGGGTTTAGCAAAACTGCTTGAACGATTTGCACCAAACTCACGTACGTATATCATACGTATTATTTTCCGTCGGAGACAAGTTTTTGTACACGAGAGTATAACCAGCTTGTGCTTAGTTAGTTCCTCACAAATAGCGATCACTCTTTCAGGCTCTCCCGTTGAAGATAACTCAAATGTGGCTACACTTACCAATCTCCTGGGGTGTGCTTATTACGAACTTTTTTTTTGGGTAGTTTGAGACACATCAAAATAATTCTACCTCACGTTATCACATACTGGAGTAGGCATGTCAAAAAATGTACAACTGTTTCAAAATAATCTTTTAACGTTCAGGCAGAATATGGACTCGCATCGCTAATTAACGATTTTACGAGAATTGTCAATAATAATGGTGTCTCTGAGGTAATACAACAAATTTGAATAATCTTGTGGTATAAGATGGGAGAAAACTAACGAAGCCACGTATTATTTGAGCAACTCGTAAATATAAAGGGGGGGAAGTTCAAATAAAGGAAAGTAAAACACTTTGATGTCTGCGAAAAATAGAAACGACCTGCGCAACCAAAATATAAAATAAAAGACAGAAAAACCTCCCGTATATCCTATGGAATCTATGTCTTCTGAGCTTGGTTGGCCGAATTAACTGGGTATTTGACTTTCAAAATGTCTGCACTAGTCCTAAGGGATAGTCATTGTTTCCGCAAACACTTTGCTACCTTAACCCCCAGTAATTTCTATGTGACAACGGATTTCCCCCTTTCCTCAATTTTCCCAACTATCTTTTCCCTCCCCTCTTTCCACAAGGCACAGCTCCCCAACAGCTCAGTCATCCATCAGCACTCGCGAACAACAGTTGTCTTCCTGGATCTCCCAACTCATTTGCCTCTCAAGTCTTGCGTTACTCACCACTCTCCCACTCCCTCTCTCTCTCTCTCTCCCTCCTTTTTTTCAGACCAGCCGTCTCGTCTCTTTACAGTGTGAGTGTATGGTCACGGCTGGCCTACAGATATATACAAGTGTACCATTGCCTCGCTTGTCAGAGGGAGTCAAGGTAATAAATGCAGAGTTGGCATGTGTGGTGTCGTGGTGTGACAGTCACTGGATGACGATAAATTCTGGGAACCACTAAGCTAGCGGCACAGTGCGATGCAATGTGGATACCAGAGGTGAGGATAAATGTATCGCGCACAGTATTATGGTTCCCCACTCGTCACGCTCTGTAACGTAGACGTTTTTACGCGGTCTCGTATGAGGAGCTATCTTTGAAACGCCGTCGCATGCAGCTCCACCTCATCAGTCGTCCATGTCCCAGAGTCTCGTTTCCCGCCAACCAAGATAACCTGGGACGACGAAACGTTCGTGGAAGGTTATCTGCGTTTTGGTCCCCGATCCGGACATTTTCGAAGTACCGTATTTTCCTCCCTTTTTCGAAGGATTCTTCCTCAAATCTCCCGTACTTCTCCATCGACTGCTCCATATCTCTCCATACCATATCGACATCGCCGCCACTCGCCGGAACATAAAGTCTTCCCTTAACGATTTATTTGTTTATTTGGATTCAGTTTTTTTGATATTTATTGTAATTATTGTTTGCGCCATTATACCCTGAGAAGATAATTGATTTTGTCCCCCCCAACCAAACTTAACTTTTCTTCACCATTACATTTTCCCTAATTTCTAATTTCATAATTTCTTTTAAATTTCCTCCCTAGATTTTTGTATTTGTTTAAAATTCTTTTTTTGGTTCATTAGAAAACTAAAGTTACGTTTTTTTATTATTGGCACAGCTCTTATGAAAACCTGTGTATGGGATATAGCAGATATGCCGTTTGCTGTAAGACCGAGGCTTGCCGAAAGTTTGGTATTGCATAACTTTGATTACGCCATACTGGCGTTCGGTGACATGAACAGCGAGGAGTGCGGCAGAAAGCCCTGAATTCGACAGTACGAATCGTTTATCGTCTCAAAACGGATCACCACGTAACGCCATGCTTTCTCAGGTTGGGCTGGCTAAAGGTGAGGGAAAGGGATGTCGTTTAGGGTTCTGAAGTACGAAAACCCTAAATACCTCCGTGATTAGTTCATTATGCTGAGTGAAGGTCACACGCATGGTACGCAGGGAGACTCATGCAGATTCCAAGGCACAGGGCTGCATTGTAGATCTTTAGAATTCGAGCAATTCATTGTAAAGTGTGAGTGCGAAAAGTGTAGTGGACGTGGAAGTGCAACAGTATCAGGTGAAGGTTTAGTTATAATGTTATTATTTTTTATTATATTCGTTATGTCGTTGTGACAACCAGAAACCATGATTGTTATATTAACAATTCCTAGGAACAGGGAAGAGAGGGCCTTAAGGCCCTATTGTTTCCCAGGTTGTTATATAAATTCTTCGGACAATCAGTCCCTCTCTCTCTCTGCCCTGCAGCCCTGTTGAAATTGATTTAATAATACTTGGGCAGATCTTACGATTTCTTGTAGGCGTTCATCGTGGCAGGAAGTTGTTGACGATGTGCTATATGCTAGAAAGAACAGGCGAAATTATTTTGAAGTCGGAGGATTTAGGAAATTCGTATCACATCAAACGATTCGCGAATAATAGCAAATTGCAAGCGATATCCATTGGCCTGTTGGCTTGAGCGGCCAATAACATACTGCTTCCGGAATTATCTAGATTTCTCGCGGAGAACGGGTCGATACAATAGTAATTTATCGGTTATCCGACACTAACGATTTCGATCGAACTTACAGAGGACTTTCAACTAACTACTGCCTACAATGTTCCAGTAGACATTGAAGTAGAACGAAGATACAGCGCCCTTATATGTAGCAGGTCGTCGGATTTACGGGGACGGTGGAAAGTTGTGTGTTGATGCGCACTAGTTATCTGGATGTTGAATCGAATGAGATGGAAGATCACGTCAAGCTGTGCAGAAGAATTATAAACCGTTGTGCAATAATTTGCAGCGTTTTTACACATTTGAACGATTTATTTCGGACATTTTTGGAGATTTAAGTAAAGAAAACTAATTTTAAATTTAATAAGTAAAATGAAAACGTGTTGGATGAGATGAGAGATTAGAGGTAGATTAGGAAGACCCTGGATATATATGCGCACATCTAAAAATGTCAAAACCGTCACAACCGGCTTTTCGAAAATTCGCCCGATTGTTCTTCAGTTTTTTTGGAAAATTCGTAGAAGAGTTATTTTCGTTGTGAATGAACCCCAATTATCTCCGATGACATTGAAGTGTGAAGTATCGACGCGCCTGTGTGCTCTAGGTAACAGATAAAAAAATGAGAAAGACGAGGGGTGACGAATACTGAATTGAAGCCTTGAAGAACCTGGACGACCTGAATTTCATATGCGGCGGCGGAAGAGAAGCCGAATGGAAATCCCTTAACGGCAATATCATGTTGAGGAAAATCGTGCTCGCTACGTATGCAGCTCTTTAACTCACAACTCACGCTATTCAACCGAACATTTCCAATTTTTCGATGATCGGGCCCCGATGAGTTTTCCTCGTTTTCCTTCCCCTCCTCAACTCCCTTCCACCGCACAAACGTTTTTCCCTCATCGAACTCTCTTCCCCTCGTCCGAAAAGCACTTTCCTTTCCACTCAACTTGTTTTCTCCAGTGAGTCCAGAAACTAAGCTTCAGGAGAAAATGGAGGAAGAAAAATGTTGTAGAGTGCGAGGGGGATGAGAAGGGGTTGAGGGGAAAATTCAGTTGGAATTCCTTCTGACAGGTCAATCACGAACGCAACTCGTGTCGAACCACCAAAAAGAACTTCGACTTCCTCGTTTATCAGAGGCCCTGGAATCAGCAAATCCCTTTTTCTGGAAGGTTTCCTCAATAATTTTCCTTCCCGAGGCTCGTTAATTGTTCTTTGGTTCTATTGTTCTCGTTAAGGAGGATCTCTTCATTTTAAGCCTGGTGACTACGTGAACGAAGTATTGGTTGTTATTTTGAGGACAGAAAGGGCTCCAGCTACGTATTAGCGCGTTAGCACACTTTTTATTACCGCGAGCAATCAGATTTTAGTCCTTTCAATCATTCAAAATCGTAAATTTCGACTTTTCGCGACCTTGGGCGTAAGGAATGTCTTGCAGCTTCCAAATGACTTCTGATGTGAATCTCCCTTAATTCAGTGATGATATCAGTTAATTCTTATAGTCACAAATCTTATTTCTCGATGTATGTTGGTTTATATCTCCGTTCAAAGGACAGGTGCGGGGAACAGACGAGATGTGCTCTTGCACAGCTTGATCGATATTATCATATCCTACCCAACGTCGACAATTAGCATTTAACGTGGTTATACAACAATCGGGGCAACTACATACAAAACACATGTGAAATCTGATGTCACAATCAAAATTTCCGATAACTTCCTGGTCTCACACCTACGAACCCATTCTGTTTGATTTAGCATCTAAAAGAACATCTTGACGAGACGAAACTGCGACGGAAACTCCTGACTACGACGGAAATACGAAAATTGACGTTTTCTAGGCGACATTCGGTATTTGGCGTGACGTGACGAAATAAGCTGGGAAGTGGTTGGAGTGTTACGGGAGGTAGTGCGGGAAACGTATGAATTAAATTTCGCAATTGCCCCTCGAGTTCCTTCAAGCAGATTTTTCGGTCCTCTCATCTTTCTCTTCTATTGCAAGGTCCCTTTCGCGTTTAATCAGTTATTATTATTACCCGCGTCATTCAATTATTTCATTCTTTATTTTTTTAGAATATTGGTTCAGCATCCATTGGTTCGCATATCCCGGCCTCCATTATATAAAAACATGAATGTGTTAGAACGATGTGTAAATGAGGTCTCTAGCTTTGGTGTCGCTAGAAGTCGTTACGTTGCGAAGTTAATTCAGAGTGGAGTCTTAATTTCCTAGCTCCAAAACACTGACCTTGTTGGTCGACCAAGTAGTTAACAGTAAACACGGGAAAAGTGGCTCAGTGTCTGCTGGCTGGGTTAAATCACACAAAGCTGCTTATGGGGCTCACATTGTAGTTGAGAGAAGACCAATTTACGTTGTATGTGAGTCATCATGGATGGAGGGAGTGATGGAGGTTGACTGATACAACTCTCGTCGAAGGTTGAGGAACAGTTATTTAATAATAAGGAAACAGACCTGACGGAGGGAGAGAGCATAGGAAAGAAAAAATTAAAGACAATTTTAGGAAGTAGTCTTAGGATAACGGTCATTTCAGGAGGTTCAAAAAAGTGTGAAAGTGTAGAGATTCTGAGAAGAAGTGAGTGTATGTCAGCAAACTACCCTCATGATGTAGTTCCCCACCTAAGCCGCTCTTCATTCATCATTTGTCCACACCAGTGGACACAACTTTAGATTTGGAGTTCTCCTTAGACTGCAGTGCGTCAGCATAGAGTTTCATCTTGTTCTTGGTTCTTCCTGGGCTGGGGCGGAGAACTTGGCACACGGTCCATCGGGTACTCTGCTCCTTCGTCTTATATCATGTAGTTTTCCCATCACTGCCTGATCCTGGCGGGTTAACGAGGGTTCAATGCCCCCTCTTGCCCAAACCCTTGATGCCACCTTCACACATATAACATACACAAAACAGAAAACAAACACTGACACATACATTCACTCCAAATAACTTACATTCCTGTTTCCTACCTAGACACAACTGGAATCGGGATTTTTGTGACCTCGCTTAAGACAAAATATTCATTGAGCGGCGGACGTTCATTGCAAATTAGGAATCCCCATGCCATGGAACATTAAGTACCAAACTTTGAGTGGGAGGAGGTAAAAAGTGTTCCCTGCCAAAGACATAGGCGTATTGTTCAGAACGAATAAGAACCAAACTATTTCCGTTCCACGAACCACCAGAGACGAACTATGACATCAGTTTAAGGTTAAATTTTCTACAGCCCCCCCCCCCCATCAAAATTTGGCTCTTCATGTTTCAAGGAATAAAATGCAATGTCCGTCCGCATATTTTTCCTTTAAAGTGGTCTGCGGTCAGAAAAATCCGTTCTTTCGCACGACAATTTGATATCTCGTTGTGCCCAGTTGCTCTGCGATCGAATTGAACCCCCCCCCCCTGTTATGGACAAAAAAATGGTTTCAAAAATTAGCCGAAAACGAAATTTTGGCACTTTTATTACATTTATTTCGTGTTTGGTATCGTTCCCTAGTTATTTTTTGATACCGAGTCGAATACTATGAGATTCAAAGGTGTAGGGCAGCGTCAAGACCAAAGCAGTGAAATCACAGTAAATATAGTATTAGTTTAAGGACCCTGGGGACAATATAGCAGAAATTATTGTTCCTCCCTGCGCTACGCTCATTTTCTCTCACTGCCTCCCACCTCACTCCAACCAGGCGGCAGTTCGACTCCGTGCCAATTGCCCAGCGTCACCTAGAAAACGTCAATGATAGTTGTTCCGGTTACTGGTCACGTTCGTATCGTTGACTAGTATTTTTCGATGTTGAATCAAATGGGATGGGTCTCGAACGTGCTCTACATATAAGTTGCCGATTTCAGGGCTGCACATACCCATGTTATATTCTTAATTTTTTGACTCTGGATTGAATAGGGTAGGTCCAAATCATGCTGCGCAAATATAACAATAAACGGTTGTGTGCGCGGAATCGTTTCCTGCTGGGGGTCTCAAAAACTTATTATTACACGTTTACGTAACATTCCGTACACTTTGAATTGCGAAGAATGTCTATAAAAAACTCGGTTGAATCGTTCGTGACTGCCCAAATTTTACGTTGAACGCATGCCGTCCATCAATGCTGCATCGTAAAACGAACGCTGCGACAATGATGGATTTAGGAAAGAGCTCCTTCTCAAATGGGAATAGCGTATTTGCTCTGAGAGAATTGGAGCGAATATCAAATCTGTCGACAATGTACCCGTATGTCAGCTTAATGCTACCTGTCTGGAAGAGCTTGTTAGCAGATAACGGACGACGGATCCGTCCAGAGAGACGAGGGGCGATTGGAGCGATCTTATTTGTAACTGTCAGCCGATTCGGCTCAATACGCAGATCTACTGAACGGAGTATCCGTTGGCCACTAATCCGTTTTAAGCTTCTTTAGCCTCTCTCCATTTCCTGGCTCGGGAGACCTTTATCTCGTACGATCACATTAATTCGCAGCACTCCTGTATATGATCGGTTTCGCTGCTTGATTTATTTTGAAATGTATTGAACTTCGAAAATAATATACGCACAAGGTCGTCGTTGAGTTGCAACGGTATCAGTAGCAGGAGCTTGAAACTGTGAAATGTGAGCATGAGTGAGGACTGTATTACACTTGATAAAATAGCGATATCTGTTTGAGTGGGAGTCTATGAACGCGAACAAGGGGACTCTAAATACACGTGAACTGGTTGTGGGGCTCTAAGTAGAGGGAGAGAGGTTTGAGTTGTGAGTAGCGAGCTGAGAGACGAATTGTTGGGAGAACTGGGAGACAGCTGTCAATGACTGACTTGGGATGGAGCTGTCTGTTGAGGAGAGAAAAGTAAAAAGAGGGGTAGGAAAAGGATAGTTTTTGGAAAGTCCAGGAAAGATGGAAATTCGTTGTCACTGGAAGATAACTGAGGAGCGGAACAAACAAAGGGGGTCGGTGCTTGGGGAAACCACGACTAAGGGTCAAGGGCGGACGTTCACGGTAAAATAACCCCAGTTAATTTGGCCTGCCGAACAGTAGCATTGGCTTAGTGTGAATTAAAAAAAAAATAGAAGAAATTATTGTAAGTTTGGTGCTACATGGACCTTGCCACTAATTGTAGGGGGAAAATGTTGTTTGATTTCGGGGAAGATCAAAAGCTTTTCAAAGGTTACTACTGTACCGTTTAGGAAGCATTAACGAATTCTATCGGCGGAGGAACTCCTACAGCAGACTCTCCCTGCTTCGAAGATGAATCGCTGTTAACTACCTAAGCATACATTTCTGACCCCATACCAAACACCCCTCATCTGTTGTGTGAATTTCCACGAATCACCTGAAAGCAGTTTCAGAACTTGGTCAGGCACTCGTATTTGCTCCCTTCCATTTGAACTCAATAGCGTGCAGGAACCGTATTTTCGTTCGACGCACTTCTATACGAATATTTATCGAGAAAATAACATGTGGTTACTGAATTATTAAAAGCCTCTTGTTTCCAACTAATCCACTTTGTTATTTCCTTAGCTTATGTGAACCTGGTAGAACTCAACGTTCTATTTAGGACCTACTGGAGCTTAACGTTACGGAAGTTTATTGGATAGCCCCTACTTAACCCTCTACCTTTATCCAGTAACCGAAGTGTAGGTCATTTATGGGGCTGTCAAAAAGATTGTTTCCGTCAAGTTTTCTTAATCTCGGGAATTAGGACCACAGAAAGAGGTACACAACAAAACTGTTTATCGAATCTTTGTCACAAATAAAAGCCGTAGTCATAGTGTTGTCGGAGATTAGAGAGAAGTCTTAAGGAAGAGGAAGTTACTTCAGCAAAAAACTTGAAACCGTTTATTTCTAGTAATTGTTTATCGTAAGCCCGCTGGGATTGTACTGCACTAGCGTCACACACTCACACTTGTCATATTCTGGCCATGGCTTTGATATCTTTACAGTAACTGATAAAGTACTGTAATAATAGCGATGGTGCAAAAACTCATTGAAACCCTCTCGACTTATGGTAAATATCAGCTCTTTGGGAAAATACTATCGGAATGCAATGTAGACAACCAAGCGAGCACCAGTCTCTATTTCACCTTTATATACGCAGATGGTGCTGCCTGCCAGTACGATCAAGCAAGTACAGAACGTGGTAGGACCAGATGAATTTTTTTGATGGGCATACGAGGGAGGGTGTGCTCTTAGTGGCCCCACGAATTTACTACTGTATATTGATAACCAACCCAGAACCGTTTAACACATTGCATCAGGTTGGCCCTCAAGCCTCTCTGCGATGGCAGCTCTTCTTTCTTGTTCTCTTCACCCTTTTGAGAATCCTGCTGCGTGCCACCATTCCACTGCCTAGCAGTTTGGGCCCTGGATCATCAAGCCCCAGCCTCTTCTGGCTGAGCACTGCCCAGGCAAATTCAGCTATGGATCTCCAGTTTTCCTCCTAATGCACGATGGAGCGAATAAATGCCTCTGGCGTGAGCCGACCAACTGTGTCTTTGACTGAGCCCCACCAGTCTGCCTACCTCTGGCACAAGAAGATGGCGTAGGAAGCATCTTCCACCATTAGTGCAGGCAATTAGGGCAGCCTTTCCAATTCGGTGCAATTCAGCCCCAAATCCTCCATGTCCTGTTAGGAACTGAGTGATACATAAATCCATCTCACTCTGGCGTCGCTCGAGCCATGAACCAAGTGCTGGAATCAGCTGCCTGGTCCACTGCCCCTTCTGGACTGTGCCCCACTGATCTTGCCAGCTTCCAAGGGTCACTGCCCTTCTTCTTCTCCTTTGGTTGTCCCCTCCTTTCGCTCGGCTACCAGAAGATGGACTGGGATAGCACTCGCCACCACCAGCACTGCTTCTTGATAGACTGTGCAGTACGAGCAAGCAATGCGAAGGACACACCTTCGCTGCACCACTTCCTGTAGCAGGCAATGCTCAGCATACCAGCCCACACCTCTAGGTCATTTCACCCAGGTAATAACTGTAGAATGATTAAATCAGTTGTCCTGGTTTTGTTTCAAGTCTCTCTAAGGCTGAAAACATGAACTTCCCTGATTCATGATTACCTGCTACTGTTCAGTTGCTTACATTAGCCACATTATGTGTGCAGAAGTTGACACTGAAAAAATCGGTCTATTCGAGTTGGTAAGGATTGCACGGAAGTAGTAAATAACCTTTGTTGACAGAAACTGAACGACCTTCTTTTTTTTACCATGGCTTGGTTCAACCTGGCATCGTCAAAGGGGCATTTCTTCAGGGTGGAGCCATGTCCCCTGGCCCTCTATAAGAGCACCCTACTGGAAGCTAGAACTAATCATCAGACTTCTCCATCCTCCTCTGACAGAGCACAAGCTGAATTTTTTTTTTCTCCGAGGGCATGCGGGACTTGGTCCCTTTGTCACTGCAGCCACATATGGGTTTATTGTGACACAGGCCCTTCCTTAGTAGATGGCGTCGTACATACCCGCCCCCTTTATGAAGCCAACTATGTCCTTCGCCGCAGATTCCGCTATGATATGGGGCTCAATAATCCCCTGGGCAAAATATTCAAAGCGTTTGACTGCTAAGGCAGGGCATTCACATAGGATGTGCTCCCCCGTCTCGTCCTCCTCACCACAGAGTCTGCATTCCACCGCCTCTGAGATGCCCATCTTGTTGAGGTGATACCTGAGTGGGCAGTGTCCGATGAGGAAGCTAATCAAGACCCTCAGATCTCTTCTGGAGAGTGCCAGCATCGCCTTTGCCCTTGGACAAGAAGGCGTAACAAGTCTTTTCGATTGTCTAAGTAGTGGCTGGCGATGCCAGTGGGCGCTATTTTCCTGTATCTTCCATCAGGCCACCAAACGGTTCAGGTGACTTTTAGTCATACCTATGTGAGGTTCAGGCCCAATGGGTAGGGTTTCTGTGCCGTTCTTCGCAAGGTGGTCAGCCTTTCCATTGCCCTCATGCCCCCTGTGAGCTGGCACCCAGATGAGGGACAACCTGAACCAATCCGTCCACAAGTTCCGACCTTGACTTGTTCTCCAACACCCTACTGACGATGGTGGAGGGCAGGAGTTCGCCAACTGCCTCCTACAGGCCCCTCCGGGTTTCAGCCCACCTGGAACAGGCGAAGAACGTGTGCTTCTTGCGGTCCACGGTACTTCTAGAAGGATTCTTCTTTCTTATCCATTCTGTGGAGGTATTTCCTGAAGTTCCCCATCAAAAACTCTGTGAGGTAAACATTTAACTCACCGTGGTTCTTTCCACCCAGGGGTGGACTTGTGAGATGAGAGTAGCCCTGCCGTGCTTGGGGCGTTCGGAAGTGATCCTCTCTTTTTACCCTTGTGGTCATATCCTGGGCCTTCCTCAGGATGGCCGGCTCCGAGACTGTGCGGTAGGAGCAGGCCACCCTGAGTGCTCCTCTCCTTTGCAACGTGGCCATCCGGCGGAGGTACTGCTGCACTTTGCTCCGTACAGCAGTATCCCCTCTGCCGCCCTCAGGAGAAGCTGACGGACATACGGTCTCAGCCCTTCCACATTGCCCTCAACCTGGCAAAATTTCTCACCACGACTTGCGCCTTTGCTTTCACCGCCTTGACATACGACCAGAAGCTCAGATTGGTATCCACAGTAATGCGGAAATACCTCACAGCAGGTATAGTGGTAATTTCGGTTTCCCCCACGTTAATTCCTGAAACGTTCGGGATCCGGCTTTTCGAGCTCTCCGCCACCACGGTCTTCTGCGTCGCCAAGCTGAGCAGAAAGTACCTAACCATAAACATAAAGAACAGCCCGAACACTCCAAGTTCCATCAGATACAGTTCGATGCTCGCACTCAGCAACCGCTGATTGGGCTCAGGGAAAAATTACTTGGTCTCATGAGCGGGACAGAATGTTCAAACATCAGACAGTTAGCGCTTACTTAATTGATTGATATAACTCTCTTCCAGGAACAGACGTGTACGAACTGAATCACTCACAATGAAGTTGTGAAAACCCATTTCAATTATAAAACGGTGAAATTTGAGTGACAATGTTAGATCGATTTCGAGTGATATGACTTGACCGTCGAAATCGATCTAACGTTCTTTCTCCGTTTTATTATTGAACAGTCACTCTGCTAAGAAAACAGGCCAGGCTTAGTTAATTAAAGAATTATAAAGCCTGAAATTTCCCTGGGAGAGCATAAATGAGTTCAAGCTTGCCGTACTGATGCTTGACTTGCTGACACGGAAACCTGACACCAAAAACTGGACAGATGTGTAGTTTCCACAGTAAACATGACGTCAGCGAAGGAACAATGCTCCGTTTTTTAGTGTAGAACTGATTTTACTTCTAACGTATTCGAGAACGAACTGTCCTTAGAATCATTGACGAGAAGTTTCTTTTGCCCTCTCCTATAAAGGGACGGCAGAAAGAGAATGCAGAATGAAATTTTAATAACACTTTATTGCGTTGTTCTCTTCTATTTCAAAAGTTGAGCGGAATATCAACGAGGGAAATATCTCATAAATAAAACGAATACATTTCCCCTTCGAATCGCCCCGATATGAACGGTAAATCATTTCTTGAACATTTATCATTCAATTCGCCCAGGAAATGGGACAGTTGATACAGTTATGCTTTCATGATGGCTGTTAGGGAGGGGAAGAGTTGAAGGAGAGAAGAGAGAGGGCGAGAGGGAGAGAGATCCACTGAGTGTGAGATAAAGTTATATTTACAAACGAGTGAGATCGATAACTTGTCTGAAATGAAGTGTAAACAGTGAAATTCAATTAGAGCGATGTTGAAAAAAGAGTATCAACGTCAAAAACGTTCTCCTAAATGCTCTCTAAGTACTGTGCATTCCGCCCAACGTTACTTTGAGAAAAATTGCAATTTCTTTGGTCCCAGATAAAATAAACCAACAATTTCGCTTGCATTTCCTGACTTTAACGAATTTTCGTTTGACCTGAACACTTTTTCTCAAAATCCAGCCAAGTACTCGCTCTGGCGGTACATCTACTAAAATTATATGACGCTTGAACAAGACGAAGATAATTGTTGGGACTGAGACCGCTAGAAGTTATGGGCAAAGCAACTGAGAGTCTACGTGTCAAGTGATCTGGGTGTGATTCTAGATCGGAAACTAACCTGAAAGAGTACATCGGATATACGACGTGTCAATGAATGTGCGAGAGGACATGGGGCTTGAAGCCTAGAATGGCCTGCTGGTTTTATGAGTTTGTTGTGAGACCAATCATATCATGCGGATTGATTGGCGTAGAGCTGCCATTGGAAAGAACTGAAGCAGCCTGGCCAAAGTAGAAGGGCTGAGGAGTGCTCGCTAATATCGGGGGTGATGAAAACCACACTCATCAGTACCATGGAGAAAATGCACAAGGCACAGGATATGAAGGTGGCGCACATACTCACCAGGCTTGGAAGGTGCCACAGGTGATTGACGGGCACCTGTCTATATTCAGGCGCATGGAAACCCTGACGGAGCTCAGCATGGTATCAACACCTCACAGATGGATTGAAAACTCCACAGGGTGTGGATAAGTGGCTCTGGAAGGAGTGGGACGTAGACCACGGGATTTTCTAGAAATGTATGCCATCACTGCCAAGGCCTATCGTAGTGCCTAAAAAAGTCTATTGTTTGTAGACACAGAGGCCTATTGTTTGTTTTCAATAATAAAAAACCCCTAGTGACAAACGTGTAGGTAATATAAAAAATGAGAAAAAATCGTAAATTAGAAGCTCCTATGAAATGATGGAAAATAACAAAAAGTGAACAATAGAAAGGTGGACAATGTCTGAGCTAGTGTCCTCGAGGAATTAGAATATAAACGTCTGACCGTTAAGTGAAGTCGGCGATTCTTGCAGCGAGGAGTCGGCAAATGATGACGTGTGAGAGTAGATGTGAGGTGGGATGCTGATGACCCAGGAAAACAAAGCGATGAAGGCGGCAGCTTGAAACGATAATTGAGCGGCTGAACGCGTTGTTTCCAAAAAAGAGCGGGGCAGTCGCCGAGAAACGGTGAACTTGAGAAACGGGGGTTTTCAACGACGCCGAGGAGTGGAGCAATAAAATACGTCTTCCTTTTTCGCGTTAACATCTATAACAATAAAACTATCAACATAATGGCTCATAGTCAAGCGTCATGTAAAGCGCTGAAGAACTACTGCACAATGTCAAAGGAGAATGCGAGTTAACTCCTTACCTCTTTTAGAGAATAGAGTTAACGTTTATTGAATTCCTGGGCATAAGGGGATCGCTGGGAATGAGAGGAGGGACCCTCTGGCCAGACTCAGATCGTCTACTGTACCTATAGACCCACTGTGCATCTTCCCACTGTGCGACTTTGATGACACTATTCCAGAGGAGTGTTGGAGAATATGCCGTTATCATCAGACTGTCTAGTATGCTGCGGGAGTGAGGTTAATACACGAGACAAGACGGAGTAGTCTGAGGATGGAGAGAAAAGTTCTAAGGCAGATTGTGAGGATCATCACAGGACACTGCAAAATGAACAAATTCGTGTATTTTATGAGCATAGGTGTGGCACAGATGAGGAACAACTCTACCACGTCTTGGCCCAGTGCCGAAGACTTGAGGGGGAGCGATTTCTGGTCTTTGGTACTACTTCTCCAAGGGTGGACATCAAAGAAAACTCTTCCAGGAAATATCTGGCATTCCTTAGGACAGTAGAACTAGTTGTTATAAGCAAGAACAATAAAAAAATCAACAAAAACGCAATTTAGACAGTTTAGTCACAAATACGCCGTATTCGGTATCGTTTTCTAGGTATTTTTAGATGCAGGGTCGAATGGAACGTGTCTCAGAGGTGTATGACTGCGCCCAGGCCAAAACCAGTAAAACCGCAGTAATTTTAGTGAGCCAAGGTCGACTAATTGAAAAAACTGTACAATACAGGGTAATTAATCGTTTCATTGTTTGTACTCTCTCCCGTCTCACTCCAACCACCTGTCAGCTCGACTCGTCACACCATGCCAATTGCTCACAGGCGCCTGGATTATGTCATTTTCGTCGTTCCGTTGTAGTCTGGTCATGTTTCGTGTGGTTTGCTGGTAATATTCGATGCTGAATCGAATGGGATGGGTCTCGAAGATGTGAAACCTATTGGGAAGGCAAGCCCAATCTTTATTATAAAGCAGCTGCTGTCAGATGCGTTCTGTAATTGTGTTGCTATGGAGAGGCAACAGCTTCCATTTTCTGATGTTGAAATAAATTTAGTTCGTGACGTGTCTTTCGTGTTTCCGATGCTTAGCATTAATTGACTCTCTCGTTGTTCTTATTTCTTTATTGCCATTTGCTCTGCCAATTTTATTTTTTCATCCAATAAAACCACGTCAAGCTGTACAAGAGAACAATAAACCTTTGTGTAATAATTTGCATCATTTCGCAGATGTCTCCAACAACTTTTACTCAATTTCTCAATAAGCTTAACACAACACTCTGAATATTTGCCATTTTTTCCTTCTACACTATCCAACATTTTGCAGCGCACACATTTTTCGGGTTTAACATTTTTATTTACATCGTTATTCATCGGTTTTTACTCGACGTAGTTTTTAACTTCCACTAATTATCAATTTTAGTAATTTTTTGTTTTCTTTTCATTTTGAATCGGTTCCCAACAGATTTTACTGAATTTTCCGAGTACTTCCTGCAAGAGCTATATTTTTTTAAAATCTGGTTCGATATATCATTTATCTTTCTTTGACCTCTGTGAATTTGGCGCGTGTGTTTGTCAAAGCACTTGTACGCTAACGCTATGGAGGACCAAAGTGGTACTGGTTAGTTGAAAGTACCGTGTAGGTTTGATCAAGATCGTTACAACTATTTGCGTTCAGGAAAAGTATTTGATGCTAAGTCAAATAGAACTAGATAGATCAGAGGTGTCAAACTCAAGTATTCAGAGGGCAGTATATTAAATTTAGAATGTTAGGGATTCAAATTAAAAATATCTGGTGCGTAGCAACACACAACTTTCCACAACTCCCGTAAATTCGTACACCTGCTGCCGTGAACTCGTGCTGACAAAACTGGTGTCTGGTTTCATGTGGCCGCATACTTGCCGCCTTCTTCAAGGGACTAAGCGAGTGTAACTACGATTTACTTATGAACAACCCCTGATGTAACCTCCGAGTGGCGCTATGAAATGAAACGGACTTGCAGTAACTTATTGCTGCCCACTGATACAATCCTCGAACCCCCGCCACCTCAAAGCAGTGAGCAAAGTCAGTATATTCCTCTACAAGCAGAGATCATTGTGTCTCTGGGGGTTCCGCACGAGTATGACTGGGTCGGACACTTCACCTACTTCTTGGCTCGTTCGTCATTGTATCCTCCTTTCGAATGGTAATCGCCTGACGTCATCTAGACCGTTCAGCCGCTGAGTGGAGGACTCGATCTCTAGACGGCTTGTAAAGGGTCACCGATCTCTTCGACTCGGAGGAGTGGAAGCCTTGCCCCACCAGGCGTACCTCAGCTACTGTCCTTGATTGAGAAATTTGTGCGAAGCTCACAGTCCGTTTCTCCCCTTTGGTGCGTGACGGCCACGGGTCTCCGACGGGTGCGCGTAATTGTGCAGCGTGTCTGACGATGGGAAGTCATACAAGTGAAAGTGTTGTGCCGAATGAAATGCTGAATACTTAGACCTCCCGGAGGAATTTGCCATCTACTATGCTGTAGCTTATCTTCAGCAATGGATTTTCCTTTGAAAAAGTAAGCTGCGTCGGTACATAATCAATCAGACTTGAAGAACAGAAAACTGATAACATTAGTACGTTTTGAACAGGAAGAAATATATACACAATCAGCCTAAGAATAATGCTACACAATCCCAAATGAGTCACATGTAAGCAGTACCCAGAATATTTGACCCTGTTGGTAATGTATCGTTATTCACTCAGTTTCAAAGGTGTCCTAGAAATTAATTTGATTAGGATTACTACATTTATGTAAGAAACAGAGGATTTTCGCGTTCTTCGGCATGATTTAATGCATAACTTCTGCTAGTCAACGTATATAAACATTAATGGCTAACATCTGGTACGAGTCACACAACCTCATGTATATTCAACGATTTTTATCGCCCCTGAAACTATCGCAATAAACTTTTCACTCACTTTATGCGAATTGGACATTACTGGCCATCGAGAATTTATTGGGTGGCCCCTATTTATGTACCGACCTTTAAAGAGTGACCAGGGCACGAGTGACAGTTGGCGATTCTGTCAATACCGTGTTTCGTGGGCCTTTCAGGCGGTCTAGTGAGATTTCACAATAATTATACAAAACGTTCTACGTTGGGAAAGCCAAGCTACGAAAGCGTTCAATGCCGTTATCAGAAGCTTGTATCAGTTGCGGAGGGTGGCTGGGGATTTTTCAAGACAAGTGAGGAAGAATATCCCAGAACTCGCCCTCGTATTTCCTTTCCTTGATTATGCTGCCGTTGCGTACTGCGACCTAAGAGGTGAGGACGTGCTAATGCTAGGCTGCGATGATGTTCAAAGTACTGAAATACAGGAGCCCTGAGTTCCTGCACAACAAATTTAAATTTGCAAGGTCGTTCGTGGTGCAGGGGGACTAAATTGTACAACGAATATGTGGATCTATTCGGCCTGAAGTTGACGCTGAGCACTTTCAAAAGAAATTTTCCTGGAAATGTATGGGGACAAGGGATCACATCAATAATGTTTAGGTTGAATTTTTGGGATTTAATGTGTGACTGTAGTGATAAGATCTAATATGAGAAGTGGTGGAATATCCCAGTACTCGCCCTTCTCAAATGCGCATCTGTGTGTGCATAGGACAAATGAAAGTAATTTATCACTGTATGAACGTTGTTTATTTTGTTTGTGTCTAACATTTGTGTGATGTGCATGTACTCGTAGTTATGAGACAAACGTTTTTGGAAACGTTCTTGACTTGGAATTGTATCCTGGGGGAGTGGAAGAGAGGGCTGCATGGCCCTAACTACCTCAAGCGGATAAATAAAACCTCAATAAATCTATCAACGCGTATTCGGCGATTTCCGTCGCTATAGCTACTGATCAAAACTGTTTTTCGTTAGTATATGTGAACTCCGAGGAAGGTACCTCAACGTGCTACCGCGCAACTGGTAGTGCTTAAGGTTCCAGAATTTATTGACTTGATCCTGCTTACTCTGCGGCCATAATTGATACATCAGTTCATTGGTGGTTCGTGAGGCTGTCCACTTGGGTTTTCTGAGAAGGATCGTGTTAGCCGTTTTGGAATTATCAAGAACAGTGAGAAATCCAAGTAAATGATACGGCGGTAGTTTGAATTCCACAATTTGAGGGGTTGCTCCTAATAGCTTCACGAACTTTATCAAGCTCTCACCGTATTAGTAGTTTATTGGATTAACATCCTAATATTTTTGAGCCAGGTACTATCATATGATCGAGATTTACAGTGAAGAAACGGCGCTAAAATTGATTTTATTCGAAATCGTTGATAGTTTGTTGTGCTGCTCTCTTCATTTCTTATATAATATATCGTACGTATCGTGATAAGTAATATGTTCGGAAATATTCATTTAAATTACATGTTGTACAGGGCCATATTGATCTGTATTAAATGGACGATGTATTTAAGGAACTAAATAGGGATAAGATTTAATGTTGTATTGCTTAAAATCACCTCTTAAATGAGCCATTTTTCCCCGTAAAATGCGAAAACTCTAAGGTGGACCAAGGACCCCCTCCCCCCTATCCGTAAGAAATAGACTTATACCATCGCGGATTTTTTAAGGTGTGCAATAGTGAAGTACATTATTTTGATTATCTCGTGGGGTTCAGCCAGTGTTTGCAATGTAAGCGCAAAAGAATGGTTTTATTTACATCACATTAGAAACATCTAAATTTATCAGTGTTTTCAACAATATTATGCATGTAAGTTAAGTTCTTCTTAGGGACGAAGAAGTTTTTAATAACAACTTTTTAATTTTTTAATTTTATATAACTAAGAGTTGACAGGGACAGGTACTGATGGCAAGACAGCTAAACGAGTACACACACCGAGCTGGTCTCTTGGTTGATGCGTTCGCATGGCTGGCTATGTGTCACTATGTTTACAATTTGGTCGCAGGCGGTTTTCTGGAATACTGTGCGTCACATTAGTAGCCATTATTCATAATATGACTTGTATTATACATATAAACCTTCCTCTTGAATCTATCTATTTTTTTTTAAAACGCTTCAAAATCGGTTGCGTAGTTTTAAATATTTAAGCATACATACGGGCAGACAGCGACATTGTTTTATACTATGTAGTGATACAACGGCACAGGTTGCCAGCTCCATTCAATCCCCACCGTGGCCACAACTGGGCGGCGAACTGTGTGCGTGCCTGACTCCAGCACCACCCCGCAGAATCTGCAATTCTGTTCCTCTGACATGCCAATCTTGGCCAGATGGTGCCTTAGTGGGCAGTGACCTGTAAACAGGCCACACACCATCTGTATTGTGAGGATCTTGGCCGGGACACAAGAAATTAAATTAAATTAAGGTGCAAAAAAAAGATTGTCTCTCACTCTGGCGGGACTGAACAGCACAATACAGGAAGTATGACGGCGTCGACATCAAAAAGAACAGAGGAATAGAATCTTCGTTTATTAGACTCAATATTGCTTTTAAAAATATTAATTAATAAGGAGACTTCTCATTCGTTAATAAAAAAAGAAATCCACGTAAAATAGGGCTTGACCTAAACAAAAGGCAAATGAAAATAATATGTGGCGGAACCATACGCTCGTTCAGGTTTAGAGCGAGACAGAAATTCAGCGCACAATATTTATTATTTCGGAGCATTTATGTCCCTCGGAAGTCCTCCACTTCTTCTGAAGCTTGAAATTGACACAGCTCGACAAAAAGTAGAAACTTAATCACAGTACTTTCGGCTTGTTGTTCCTTCCACCAATGTTCGGCAGGCTCGTCAGGTCCCACTCTTCCAACCGGCCGGAGCTCGGTAACGACGTCTCCCAGCTTCACGCGTCGCAGCAAGAATGTGCCTCCACAGTATACTATCTCTTCCCAGGATGAGGATCTATCTCGTTAGCTGCCTGGAGAGTCTGACAAACAACCTTGAGTGCCTTTGGCCAGGTACATCCCGCCAATTGGCAGCTCCCACTTCCGAACCTCCTTGAACAAGCGGCTCTTGGTGGTCCCTACGAAGAACTCAGGTCCCAACGCGGGAAGCGCAAATTATTTTCTCTCCGGTTTATCGGCCTCCTCGTTCCCTTCTATTCCTACATGCACCGAACACAGTATTAATGTGTTTGCCAAGGTCTTGAGGCCAGTCAGACATTCCCAATCCAGCCCCGACGTGATGATATAGGAAGCCAGGGCCGTTAGCGCTGCCTGACTGTCCGACTGTCCTGACTATATTCTTTTCCGCTTCAGGCCTCTACGCAGCGAAGAGCTTTGCTTGGAAAACTGTCGCCAGCGCACCCAGTGGAATCGCTGTTCGGATCCCTGGCCCATAGACGTCTGCACCTGCCAGGACCCCTTCCATTTTACTTTCAGTCTGCCGCTCCGTTCGGAGCTATTTCAGACATTTTAGCCAAACTAGCGTGTAGTTGTGAAGCTCTTCTTCATTCTATAGCAACTTGAGTAGTCGTTCCAATAAGCAGCTTCATCATAAGGTATTGTACAATGAAACTCAAAAAGCAACGCTGTTACTAAATTGCGCGAGATATAGGTGATCTAAAGAGTTACAGGTAATTCCGCAGGGAGTCCCAGATTGTTTAACTTGATGCTGAGTATAGCACCCGATGTTTTCTTATTGTGTCTGCTTTCACCTCGCAATTCCACCCGTACACAACTCGACTGCGTTATACAAACCTAACGAACGGTGGTGTAAATTATTATCGCAACGGGTTTCAAGCTGAGAAGATAATATATTTACAGCGTAGGAGGCCGTACACTTCCCAATGACCTTTTCCTCCGGTAAGCCAAACAATGCCGCAGCTTATTTCATTTGTATTTGGTTTCCGAGCTATTCTCAAAACTCGAGCCCGTTTCTTCGGGTATCGTTTCACCAACTGACATCTGGCGAGTTTACTTGGAACGATTCCAATGAAAACCTTCTGCTGCAATTTTCAGAACCCTTTGACTACGTCTTCAGCTCTTTGTGAAAAAAAGTACTCTTTTTCGTGAAAATTTTCACTTCTTTAATGGACAGTAGTTAAAGTTGCCGAGAGAAGAAACATCAGCGTTTTGTTTACAGTGAGTCTATAATTAACTCGGAGATTATCTCGTTTGCCGTTCTTTACGATACCATTGAAAACAGACGGCGACGGTTCTGTTATCTCTCATTGGCGATTGCTCGACGAACGATGATTACAAAGCTCCTTCTAAACTGGTAACTGCTTGTGAAGCTGAACCGTATTCCACATAATCCGCGAGCAGTTCTCAAAATAAGACGTCCGTTTCATCTCATAGCGATTGTACTTCAACGCCCTGCAGGGGGTAAACCACATATCAGTGGTTTATGAGACGATAATTTGCGATATAAATTGAGAGGTTGAAGACGCTGGTTGAACAACTTCCATTGAACAACATCGACAGTACGCCGAATGGGGTCGACCAAACCTGCAACTGTGCATTTCGCGTGGACGTTCAGCGATTAGCAGTTTCCAGTGTTCCCGGTTGAGGAAGAAGATATCCTAACTGCAGCTTCAAAAGACCATGATTATGAGCTTATCACGCTGCTTCAAACGATGCTCGTGGTCTTACTGGTTTTGCTCGTTCAGCGCACAAGCTGGACACGTCATTACTCGACAATTGGATGTCGAAATTCTTCGTCCGAAATAAAATAAATAAAGGGCATTTTCTTTCCGTCTAAGACAATTGACGGCTGGAGGGATGGTTCGGGGCCACCAACCCACATAATAGTCTTGGTTGGTTTTATGTTTTCACTCGAAAACTCTCTCCGCGGAAAAACTCTCATTAAGTTCATTCATTCATTATTACGGTCACACCAAAATAAATTTCATTCATCTCAACACTGAATACACGAGTACTCACAGAAACTGCCGCCATGATCATAAATTACATGCACACTGAAAATCATCCCAGCATACCGAGCTGAAAACAGAAAACAAGCAAACAGTGAGAAGGGCGTGTACTTGTATATTCCTCCCCCCTCCAACAATACACAACCTAACCTAAAAACATTCCACACTCCACATCAAAAATGATGAAAGTTAGTTCGCAGAGAGAATCTAAAGTTAGCCTAATATTCCTGCTTCAACAATCAGTCCTAAGATAATAACAGCAATGATAGTATAATAGGTAATAATAATATATAGTAATAATCCTCTAAGGTCATTCAGAGTATCTGTTCAACAATATCTCGCGAAAATTATTTTTGAAGGCTCTGATGTTGCGCGACAGGTCAAACAGCTGGATGTTTTCATTACACACTTTCGCACCTTGCACATAAAAGGACCTTGCTAGCATTTCTGTCGTATGGCACGGAATTCTTAACTCTTAGTTATCGCATGCGTATCTCTGTGTAGAAGGAATTCGAACCTCTCGTACGAGTAGGCAGATTTTTGAACTTGAGGGTCTTAAAAACGAATGTTGCCGTTGCAGCATTCGCCTCTCCCTTATCTTCAACCATCCGAGCTGACAATAGTGTGGTGTAAGCCGCTCATCCAGTCGAAGGCGGGGGGCAAAACGAATTGCGGCATTTTCAGCTTTCTGTAGCCTGTCTAGGTCTTCGCTGTTGAGATCGGTAAAGGCTGCAGCTGCGTAGTCGAAATGAGGTATAATTAGGCTCAGCACAAGTTGTAGACGCACCTGGCGAAGCAAATCGGCGGCTAAACACTGCAACTGACCAATACTACGAAAAACAGCATTACATGTTGGGGTAATCAGAACGCCCAGATTCCTGAAAGAGAGATTGATTGAAGAAGTTTATTTTACCATCAGGGGAAGTTAGGGCTATGCAGCCCTCTCTTCCACTTCCCCTCAAGACTAATTACAAAAACCCTTTACATCTACGAGTCTTATATAACTGACAATAAAAAAATAGCCTTAACGCCACTCTTTACATTTGAACTAAACTAAACACATAATTCATCAACGTTCATGCCAAATAAATTACATGCATTCCTACCAATTATAACACACACACACACACACCATTCATACCAGCTGGTGGGGGTGGGTGAAATAACCTCAGCCAGCCCCAAGCCCAACCCACCAACGGACCTCCCTCAGAACCGACCTCCAGAGCGTTATCCCGCATTATTATATTAAATCAATAGAAAGGTAACAAACTCATAATAACACTGAAATCATAAAATAAATTGATTAAGTAAACATGTAAATAAATAAACGAAATAACTTAGCCCCAGCCTAATCTTATCCCGCCTCCTTGGGACTGGCTGAGGCCACCCACCTACTCCCTGCCATTCATACACACTACCTTACCAACCTACTGCTGAATTTGAGAAGGGTAAGTACTGGTACATTCCTCCCCTTCTCAGCAGTGACATTCCTAACAGAAACCATATACAACACAGATAATAACAATAAAGTACACATTAAATTTAACCAGAATAATAATGAACAGTAAGTAAGTAACAAAATGCAATTAATATATTTCGTATCAGCGAGAGAGAGAGAGAGAGAGAGAGAGAGAGAGAGAGAGAGAGAGAGAGAGAGAGAGAGAGAGAGAGAGAGAGACGAATTGTTGAGAGTACTGGGAGGCGTCTGTATCGTGAGAGCTGAAGGATGACTGAATTGGAAGGAACTGTCTGTTGATAAGAGGAATCTAAAATTGCGGGGTGGGAAAGATAGATGGGATAGTTCAGGACAGGGGAAATCCTTTGTCACTTGGAAATAACTGAGGAGCTGGGCTAGTGCAGACATTTTGGAGGTCAAAGACCCAGCAAATTCAGCCTGCCAAACACCGTCGAACAAGTAGCTTCTGCAAAGATTAATACTGTCAACTACTGACTCTTATGAACCTCAACTTTGAAGGAGGCTTTACGATCCGATATTCCATCTTACCGGGTAGAAGGAGTGAAGTAGCAATTTATATTCCACGCTTTCCTCCTTCTCTGGTCTGGACCCGTTGACGTCAAGACGCGCGATCGCTGATGTCAGAGCCTCACTTCACTTCTCCCCTTTCGAAAAATTCAAAGATCGCCTGATTCAGCCTCTGCATTAATAAATGTCTAGTGTGACGCATCGTACAACGTTCTTAAGGCCAGCAGCGATTTTTATTGCAAACTAATCGAATCAGGTATAAGAACTCGGCAGAACGTGGCTCAGTGTTTCACGTCGAAACGTAGCGCTGAACATTTCGTAATTGATTAAGTTTTCCCTTCTTACGCCACTGTTGAATTTTGTATTCTCACAATTTAGATTCGGACCGCTCATCTGGTCATTATTATTATTATAATGCCTTGCTTTATTTCTGGGGTCGCTCCGAATTAGCTTATGAAGGTTATTAAATGTTTGAGGTGTAGGTGTGGTTTGGAACCAACATGAATACTTATGTGAGAACAGTAGAATGGCATCAGTGGCATCAACGTGCGTCATTTTCACCCTGATGAGAATTGTATGGTACTGTCGTGTTATTCGGAGCTTCCATACGAACCATACGAAAAGTTTAAGCAATGCCATCCACCTTCCAGGGCTTAAGAATGCGGTCGTGGTGGTTCTATGGAGCGATCAAATTGTGTATTAATAACCAAATGAGTGACGACTCGTTGAAGTTAATTCACGAGATTTCCGAAGAGAGCTATTACGTTAGTAATTGCCTGCGCCTTTGGGTCCTCCTCGGCTTGAACCACAGCTTTCCAACTTCTACAGCCCTAGACGACCTATTCTCATTAGTTGCCCAACCCCCCTGTGTTGAGGCCGACGAAGTGAGACAGACCTATTAATCAGACTTTACAACGCCGGGTTTATCTCAATCCGCCGGTTCGTAAAGCCAAACCCTCCACCACTCCTAGCTATTGTTGGATCACGGATGAAGCAGTTTATCGCCGCGTTTAGAACTCTTGTGCTTTAAACACACTTTGGTTTGGATGGCAACGACCGTCGGATGCTCGTCTTACTATCCGTTTTGAACATCCTCACTAATCATCGCTGTTTACCGTTTCTCTTCCTTGTTGAATGAAGTCATTACCCAGCCAAACAACTGTCGGGTGATCTTACCAGAAACTTAGCTACCGTTTAAGACCACAGCAAAAGTTGGTGAGCTGATGAGTTTATTCAGTTCTGTCGTTCGATTCTTTTCACATTTGCAATATTTTATTTTCTCTTTAGAACATACCACGTATATGGGTCTATGGCCTTCAGAGCACCCTAACGTTCTGTGGTGCAAATCATCTCAGAGAGAACGGTGTCGTGCAGGAATCGACTATTTGAGAACGTTGACGGCGCAAGAACGGAGCTGCGATTATCAGTCGTTACCACGAGTTACCAAGTGGTTCCCATCGCATTCACACGCACAGACTGTCTCTCTCTTCCTCCAGTTCCCCGAATCGTGATCGTCCCGCCGAACCATCTCTCCAGCCGTCAACTGACGAAAACGGAAAGAAGCTGCCCTCTATTTATTCTGTTCCGGTGGCCATAGAATTTCATTCTTTTGGGAAGTTTGTTTTCCTTAAATATTTTGTTCGTTTTCTGTATATTTGTGGCGCTTATCGGAGTGCTAATTTATTTCAGTTAAATCGTTGGTTTTATTTACGTTTCAATAATTGGTTTATTTCCTTTTTCATAAAGTTCAAAATGCCAACCACTTTATTCATTATTACTGATCTGCCATTGAATTTATTGTGGTTGAGAGAACCAATTCGGCTCAAGTTTGATAGTTAGCTGGTAGATAACATTTTCATTCAAAGAGAAGCTGACGAGAGTTCGCAATAAACTGCCACGATTCGTTCGAAACTTCGGTGTCGTCAGTCGTAACTGAGTGGTTGTCTCATCGGGCATCACCCTGTCGCCTGCCCTCACGTTTACTCCGACCCAGTTCCCTGTTTGTGGCGGTAACACTTCTTAGAAAGTAATTGCAAATAAAACTCTTTGTTCAAATTACTACTCAGTGGATAGGTATTGTACTCGCTCAGTGCGATATTGCTATTCAAATATACATGCCAGCTACTCAGAAGTATTCAACATCGAAAGGCAAAACCTCATCAATACCCTAATGGACAGCTCCGAATGTCTAAGTTCCGAAACCTTCCTCTACATCTTCCCTGAACGACCTCTCTAATAAAGAGTCCAGGGAAATCACGCAGTTTTGAAAAGGTTTGAAGATGACAGTACTACACCACCAGATCCACCACACCTCTGCCCTATTTTGCGGCAAATGTAACGAGTAAAAAAGTGACCACGTTTCCTCAAATCCAGACTAGATGCTCGAGGAACCAACGTGGAAAAGCATAATCTGTATAAGGATTGGGAAACTTCATACACTTTCAAAAGCTCGAAATTGTTGGTTGTACGGGGAAGGAAGGAAAAATCCGAATTAGATGTTGGTGAGAGGTGAAACAAGTGTCTGTTGAGAGGTTTAGGAGACAAATTTATCGTGAGAGCAGTTAGATGACTGTGTGTTGGGAAAACTGGAGACAACGGACTTTCACAAAAATTCTTAGGAGAATGAGTTAGAGAGGAGCTGTTTGTTGTGGAGAGGAATCTGATATTGAGGAGTGGGAACAAGATGAGAAAGTCAGTTCAAGGGAAATCCGTTGTCACTTCGTAATAACTGAGGAGGTGGAATTCCCGCAGGTAACTAAGGGAGTTCGGGGAAACAATGACTAAGCTGTGTTGTCATTCCAAAGTCAAAAACCCAGACTTATTTGGTGGTTTGCGCCAAACAGGTGCCCAAACCTGGCCAATACACAACTTGACGCACACTCTCTGGAAGATATTATAAAAACACTTTGGAAATCTCGGTAGTCGAGAGGAGTCACGACAGACGAGGCGATGTGTCGCGTTACTGTTACCAAAATCGTTGATGGGGGAATAGATGGTGACACTCTGCCTAACATCGCCCAGGCAACGACAGCACTCTGATTGCAGTACATGGCAAGATAGTGCATTGTTCATGAGTTCTTGAGGACAGACATTTCATCAAGGGCTCATCTGATGCATTTGTGCCGAGTAGATAAATTCATCAAATGCCCTAATTAGCTTGAAACGTTGGTGTTGTCAGTTGCAACTGAGTGGTCGTCTCGTCGGGAAGTAACCCTGTTGCCCGCGCTCACGTTCGCTCCCACCCAGCTCCCTGTTTATTGTGGTAAAAATTCTTCTAAAGTAATTTGCGAATAAAACTCCTTGTTCCTATATCGACTTGGTGGATAGTGTACTCAGTGCGATATCGCAATTCAAACGTAACAGTAACTTCGGAAATTTCTGGAATTCAAGATAAGGTTTTTTTAGTTGATTCACTAAAGCCCACGAACAGTCCCATATTGACAATCCCATCAATCACGTTTACGTTGGTTTTTCAATAAAGATCGTCGCAGAAGTAGGAGCTACGCAATAAATTTTGAAACATTGACGGGTACTAGTTTCTACGTGGCACGTGAAGTTAAATAAATTGAATTGGTAGCCCATGAAAGTCCCTGGAAGTATGTGGTTCTGGGGAAACTTGTGTGATGCGTCGTACCAGTGTTTTTGTTTTTCACAAAGCTCACCGTGGCACTAAAAAAAATAAACGAAATGAGGATAGCGCCCAGACCACCCTATACCATTTCAAGAGATGGAAGAATAGGAAGGAGGAAGGGAAGAAGAATAATGGGGTGTCCCACGATTAAACACGCACAACGTCCGAGCAACGCACGAGTGGTGATACCTCGATTAACGCCTGCTAACACAACCCTCTGACGGAACGTCTGAGCACTTTTCTAGCATTCTAGCACCATACCCCACAGCAGGACGCTTTCAATGTCGCAACCATTATGTTCTTTGCCTCTAGAACATGCAATTGCCGTCTATCCAAATGGCGTTTTTCAGACTCAAAAGTACTTAAAATGTTGAAAACCTGACCAAAACTTAGTTTTTTTCATCTGCTAATTACATAACTTTCTTTCTACGTCATAGAGCTAACGAAAGTAATAAATATCTGTTTATGAATGTATCAGATTGTAAAGCGGGTATTATTATAACTCGCTTACGAGTTTACACGCTGTTTGGCGTTTACGCGATGTCCAATAGCATAGGAAGTATGGTTATATTTATCAAGGGAAGTCGTGGTTTTCAGAAAAAAAACGAGATTCTGGTCCTGTGATCGAGAATTGGACAGGGGTGAAGAAAAAGTGTTTTTGCTGCTCTCAATTTGCAGAATCACCTCTCAGAGTTTGTCGACTTTCTCCTGAAACTCCCTGTGTACAGACATCTCCCAGATTGAACGGCTCCGTTTGAACTAAATGTATAGACACAGACGAAGGAAAGACGGGAAAAAGGAAACCCACAAACAGCTTGGAAAATACGAATCGCGGAAGTGCGATATTTTGGCAGAACGGGCAAGCAGGTCGTTGACTGACTTGTAAAGGGTTTTGACCCCTAAAATAATCGAAGTAATACGTTGTTTAAAGGTACGAAATAAAATAATAAATCTTAACAAATAAATTCCTCACTGTTCGCCAGGCTGAATTGTTTTTAACTTCGGAACGTCCCCGAGCACCGACCCCCTTATTTTGTGCCTGTGGGAAGTCCCACCCCTCAGTTATCTTCAAGTGACAACGAATTTCCCCCTTTTCTGGACTTTCCAAAAACTATCCTTTTCCTACCCCACCTTTGATTTATTATTAATTCCAAAGTTCTCGAGCGGGAAACCTTTTTTACAACCCCCCTCCAAATTTGATGCTTTACGTTTCAAGACCTCGGGATTCTCGTCCGTCCGCGATCCTGGCCGTTTTATGCCTTTAACCTTGTCTAAAATGTACGTCCTTTCGTACAGAAATCCCATTTGGCATTTAGTTGTGCCCACCTGCTCAGCAATTCGCTCGGTCTAAACCCACGGTTGTAATGGGCAAGAAAAAGTTTTAAAAATTAGTTTCAGTGTTTGTACTCCCATCCTCCCGTCTCATGAAACCACCCGCCCACTCGATTCGCCACGTTGTGCCAATTGCCAGGAATATTTCGTTTTTGTAGTTCTGTAGCAGTCAGGTTGTGTTTCGTGTTGTTTACTGGTATTTTTCAATGTTGAATCAAGTGGGATGGGTTTCGGAGTTGTGAGACTCCATCAAGCTGTTCAAGAGAATAATAAACCGTTGGGTAATAATTTACAGAATTTTTTTTTTCTCTCCTGAACAGACAGCTCCTTCCAAGTCAGTGATCCATCAGCACTCACTAACGACAGTCGTCTCTCAGTTCTCCCAACGATTCTTCTCTCTCTCTCCCTGTACTTAGTGTCCCACCCACAACCAGTTCACGTGTATCACGTACTCACACTCAACCGGATATCACTATTCTGTCAAGTCTAATACACTCCTCACTCACGCTCACCACATCCATTTATTTCTCAGTTTCAAGCTCCTCCCTTCGTGCGCCCATCACTCACTATCATGAACAGTTTTAACTAACATAAGTTACGTATGCTCCTCAAAATCTCTGCTTACTCGGCACCAATCTCCATACTTTTGCTGCCATACTGACGCATCAGTCGGTCTTGTCTTAAGCTCCACGCTGTGTTTAGTCGTAACTCTATGTAAACCAATAAAAGTTCTTTTTAAAAACTCCATTCGCACGGGCTAACATATTTCTTATATTTAAGATTTATGTTCAGAAGTACGAAAATATTCTTGACAATTGGGTAATTTCACAGGTTCGGTACACGCACATAAGGTAAAGTTGAGGAAAACCGACATTAAAGTTTGTATCGCGAACAAGAAATCGTTGCACTTAGAATTCAAAATCAAGTATGAAACAGAAGTGCTCCGCGTGCTGCGTTACCGCGGGAGAGTTTCTCAATCAAGTAGCAGTCTGTTTCAGATTCAGCTTTAAACGAACTTTCAAACACTTCAAACGCTTTCAAACTCATCATCAAATGGCGGATTCTTCTTTCCCTCTCCTGAATGAATGTAGAAGTGGTTGAAACTAAAGCGCTATTCCTGCTCTACTTCTTCCGCAGAATGGAAAAGCTAACGGGCTTGTACGCAAAGGCTGGTTTCTATGGCAGGAAGTTAGACGCTTTAGGTACCTTCCTTCTTACCGCCCGGGAGTTGGGTTGTTGGCGCTTAGTTAAGACACAAAAGAGCTCGGAACTAAAGGGAAAAGAGGCCGTAGCTTCCTGTTTATTTAGGAAAAAGCTTTTAATTGAAATGAGGGGGGGGGGGAGAAGGCTTTATGGGAGAAAGAAAGGCGGCAAAACCTTCAGAGGACACGTACGAGTATGTACCTTTGCAAAGCATTTTTTTGTCTGAAAATCTCGTATTTTCCGGTAATTAATCGATAAAAGGGTTCCACTGAAACGGCAACTAATCGGACCTCCAGAGACCAACCTCGGGTTCAATATCCTCTTTTTCATTTGAGATGGAACGCTTCTGAAGAAAATTAAAATAGGGAATTATGCTAAACTCCCTTCCACCAATTGGGCCTTCCTTCACCCACTGGCTTTAATCCTTGGTAGATTGGTTCTCTGGTAGTGGTCGCGGGTTACTCGTTGGCGTCTACTTCTAAGGTAATTCAGTCGCTGTTTATTCAGCCGCCTCCTGAAAGCAATCAACTGCCTCAAGGCCTTTCTTGAAGTTTCCATCCAGAACTCGGGACATTACGTGCAAACAAACAGGAAGAAAATGAGGGTTGTTCAGCGTGCATTTACTTTGTTTAGTTCTAAAATCAATTACCTGTCTCAAAACTGATCGTAAGGAACGTACGCCTTAATTCTCGGGACAGTCAAATGACCTTGCGGGCGCCTAGTTTAATTCGATTCGCCTCTTGTGTAATGCAGCGCCGACTTACCGTTTCTTGCAACTTCTCGTCAAGCTGTGTGTACTGAGCTCTATTTCGCCCCCTTTCATGGCGCTTAAAAGAAAAAAAATAGCTGCCGATGGCGTTTATTTCATTGACTGTTAATTTTATCTGCGTCTTACGTTTCTTTTCTTATCACTGCTGACATGTACAAAGTCATGTACATCTGCAAAGGATGCCATCAGTCCTTGTTTTTTTCCATTTCATCCAATCTGAGCAATTAGGTTATTATGTTTATGAACAGTCTTTTTTTCGTTAAATATTATTTTCACACACTACCAAATATGCCACAAGATGTTATTTATTGTTATTTTCACCCGAAGAAAGTTTGTGTTCTTTTATTTCATTTACATTTTTGTACGGATTCCCCCATTCCCACTTCTGGGGCGAATTTCAAATCCCAAAATCTTCACTCACGTTAAAAATCATTTTTGAAACTGGTAAGCCCATCAATAATTTTTTTAATATCCTTAGAACGTATTATTCATATGCATGAACTATAATTAACGTCACGTAGCAGTTTTTACAAATTGGTTTAACTCAATGCTCCCAGAAGAGAGAGAGAGAGAGAGAGAGAGAGAGAGAGAGAGAGAGAGAGAGAGAGAGACAGAATCTTTTATTCGGCCGTCAGGGAGAGTTAGGGCCATAAGGCCTCGACACCAGTAGTGTGTAGGCTTGAATAATAGATATGTGGCGTCATCGGTACCTCAAAGAAAATCACCTACACAGGGCACTCAGTTTCAATCACGGACCACCACGCGGTGTGCCAGTTCCATCAACCGGTTGCCGCCTCACAGGAGAACACAAGTGTCAACTCCGCACCGCATTCAATAATTTCAGTCTGTTTCTATCGACGCTCATCTGAGTTTTCGAAACGAACCCGTTCTGTCCTTGTTTTTCTTCTGTTCTCGTTTTACCACTTTCTTTCTATTGTTTGCTATCAACTATAAACAAGATACCGAGTTTATGTAGTCTATTTTGAATCCCAAAGTAATTACGTAGAATAAGCGATTCTATTTATGATACATTCTACGGTAGTTTCTGATTTTACGAGTTTGAAAGAGTTTTTTACGTAAAAGCATCAGGAAACATGGTTAACCAGCAACAATGATTAGACTACAGAAGTAAAAGCACGCATTGAGATGGCAAGAAATGCTTTTGTAAATATCTGGTGCGTTGCAACACACAACTTTCCTTAGCTCTACGTCAATTCACTTTGTACATGGCTAATTCTATTTAATCGATTCATTTATCACTCAGTTCCTTTGAACTTAGTCAAACAACACGTCACAGCAGCAGGAAGCGGTAGCGCCTACAGTTCTGGAATTTATTGTGCTGCTCATACTCATTGCAGGACCATTATTGAGCAATTGATACATAGAAAATCAATGAGGCTATGAACACGAATTTTTTGAAGAAGGATAGTAATCACTTTTGCAGAGTTATTGGGTAATAACTGTTAGAACTGGTAGTAAACGGAACGGCGATAGGCGAACGGCGTTCCTAAACACTCACCCCATAGGAATTGAATCGGACTACAATACGTATTTTTTTAAACATTCTAGTAACATTCCATCGGAGTTTATAAGGAAAAAAAACCGCGCTAAAAACGGTTTTCGTCGAAAATTTTGATAATTTATTGTGCTGCTCTCGTCATTTTCCCACAAATGAGAATTTTATGGTATAATTATCTTATTAAGAGCTATCAATATAAAAAATTTAATCAAAACCGTTAGATCGTTTTTAGGAAATGACGTGGTGATGCAAATAGTGCCAACATTTTAGAACCACCCAAGTTGAATCACAGGTTGCAGCCACCAGCCGCTCTGAAGGTGTAGAAACCATAAAATGTCTCTTCCAAGGCAGTTAACGGTTTTATAACTACTTAAGGAAACACTCAAATAGGGAACAACTCTCACTCACTGTTTGCCTTCCCCCCCCCCCCCACAAGAGTGGTGATAAGTCTTAAGAGCTGCCATGGGGCTGACTAGTGATTTTAAAACTGAATAAAGTAGGTACAGCATACAAGCACTTTCTAGCACTTAGCAGAATAGAGGTCAGTATTTGTAGACTTGAGATGCTCAGAAGGCAACTATATAACTAGTGTTTGCACACCCTTTGAAATAGACTTTCATGTTTTCATTACTTCCCCTGGAGATAGTTCAATAAACGAAATCAGTTAGGAGTTTTTAGCAGAACGAAAGACTCTACAGGCAGCCTTGAGCCCATTTATTGACTTCATAAGGAAACTATACTATCAGTGATTGAATACTGGTGTGGCTGTTCACATTTTGGAAGGGATCACACATAAGGTGGCCAATTAGAAAAAAATACGTGTTTTCTTAAGATCAAGAAAAATGTTTTGTTTTATCCGTTGTATCTTTTATTATTATTATTACCAAACAATTTGTCGCGGGATGTGGTTTTATAGTGCCGTCGATCCCCTAGACTCGCCTGCCATCGACGAAACCCAGCCAGAGTGGCAACCTTCTTTTTTTCTGTAATCATCGTATCACTTATCTCTGAGCCAGGCGAGCATAGAACCAGCGGACTCCTCCAAACCCAGGGGGGTTAGGCAATAGGTACCAGCAATAGACTACGAAATTGTGCGGGCCCCCTAATGGGCTCATGTAGGGGAGTTGGGACATGGGCCCCTCTGTGGCCACAGCAACTGCTGTAGCTTCGTTGGCTGCCTCCGTGTGTTCATCATCATCAACCTACCGTTTTCTTTTCTACCACCACCAACCATACCTAACAAATTTATTCATGAACATTCTCCTACTTCTCAGCATCGGACTCATCTGCAGACTTAAAAAAAACCCTACCAGCTCACGAGTTATTCGTCGGAGAAAGAGGTGCATCATTTAACCTCGTCATCTTCAAATCAACATTTTATTTTATTAATTTATTATCAGAAGATTGGAGTGTTCGTCTATTTTTATTTAGTGTTCGATTATATTTTCTCCATCACAAAAATCCGTTTTAAAAAAAATTATGTTTATTAACATTTTCCTGTTTAGCAGTATATTAGAAATAGTCCCCTGCTCAACAGGACAAGGCTTCCAATAGCCCAACCAAATACCCTTAGAAATAGGCCAGAGTAAACGAATAGGGCACTTTTAGCCTACGAGCGTTTAAAGTCAGAGGCTGAAGGCTTTAACAATAGCAGCAGTTTAGTATAATTCTCTCCCCTACGTTTCTCCCGCAAGGCATTTATTTACAATCGAAAAAAAGGGATATTGAACCTAAGGGTCGCCTCTGGAGGGACCAATTAGTTCCTATTTCAGCGAACTCTTTCGTTGATTAATTGGCAGGAAATTCGAGATTTTTAGGGAAAAAAGAGGCTTCCCCAGGTACATACTCGGTCGGCTTGTTGCCCTTCTCTTATAAACCCCCCCCCCCATTTCAATTAAAAGCTTTTCCCTAAATAAACCAAAAGCTACCGTCTCTTTTCTTTCCAGCTCTGACCCCTTTTGTGTCGTAAATAAGCGCTGAACAAAGTTTGAAAGAGGAGCGACTCCAGGACTTAATGAATTTTAGGATGAACCGTTCCTTAGTGGACCTTGATAAAGTGACAAGGTGAATTGAAGTCAGAGAAGTTCTGTGAAAAGGAAAAGGTACGGGTTTTAGTTCAACGCGAAGTTAACGGGAGAAAGGGGACTTGGGAATTTAACGAAATACTTGATAAATAACAAACTGAGCCACCGACTCAAATATTTCATTGGAGCGTAGAAGAAGGAATTTAGTTCACATCAGAGGTGAACCGGGAAACGGAATGTCTGTGGAAAAGTTAGCAAGCGACGGTTTCCACATTTTATTTTGGTTTGTCCCATTATTGCACTGGCTCGAGCGATGGGTTTTGGCTCGATCACAATTGTCTCATCCGTACCACAGGGGAATGGCATTTGATATCAATCACGAGGAATTTGCCAAAATTGCGGAACATGGCTGTGTGTCATTAGGAAACATGGTGGATCTTTGAAATCATCGAAGGAAAATCTCCAAGGTTTTGAGGAAAGTGCAGCAAAAGCTACCGCTCCTCCGCTCACAATGTTGCCTGGCCTGCTGTATTAACCTGCACAAGAAGAGCGATCCAACCCTTATAGGCTGGTGCTGCAGATCCCTGCACGCTTGTCAGTCCCTGAAGGGATTTCACACAACCTTCACAGGTAAAGAACCAGTGCGTGTGGATGCTACGATTGTCTGTGTTCAAGACTCTTTCGCCTCCGCCTCTCCGAGTCAGAGAGACGCACTTTTTACTTGACTCGGGGTTGAGAAACGCGAAACAAAACACAAGGGAGGGGAGTGCGATATTATCATTCCCCATTTTAACGAGGCTAGTCTTTTGTGTCGCGAGGGTTAAACTACATTGAAAGAACTAGAGCCGGCAAGTTCTCTTTTAATCATCGCTCCGAGTTCTGAGACCAAAAGAAAGATCGTAATTTCTGTCAGGATCCCCTTCCCTGGTTTTCTAATTACCAACAGATTCCCAACCCTCTTCGTCCCTCAACCGTGATTTACACCAACTTGAAAAAGGGAAAGCTCGATGAAAAATCTTGCCTTCGCTCTCAAAATTAACGCCATTCCAAAATATTTAAACTGAAAGAGCTATTTCTTATTTCAACGAAAAGTTGCCTTAGCCAAGGTCTTCACCTACATTACTGACAACACTGTTTGACAACGATGATAGTCAGAATGTTGCAAATCAGAACGATTAAGGTGACTATGGCTCAGAGGATTCCTGTGTGACGCAAGGGACCCCACAACTACTCACTTATAATGGGGTAAGCGGGTGAGCGTTCAGCGCACTCCGGAAAACCTGCAATCGTCAGTTAACTATTTCAACAGATGCTGATCTGATTTTCCTGTCATTGCCTTCAACCGTCCCCCCCCCCCAACCACCAACACCCTCGGCTGGTTTTTCTTTCGATTTATTTCAACTACCGGGGATGCCCCACGCCCAGCAACCTCTGCGTCTGAAAGGCGATTGTGTGTTCCTTCTAGTGCTCATTTCCGTCTTCGAATAAAGTTTAGCTTCCTTACAAAGGCCAAACGGAAACCAGGTTATCTCCTTGAACCACATCGATTTTGGACATTTATTTATTGGTGGAGCAAAGGGGACTGTTCGACGGAAGTCGAGTCTTTTGACCTCAGACTTCCCTTTCTTTATTTTCCCTCTCGTCAATTTCAGATTCCTCTCCACAAGAGACGACTCCATCCAAAATTCAGTATTCAGCTACGAACTATCGCGGAAGACTCGTCTCCCTGTGCCTGGTTACAGCTCCCTCTCGCGTTCTGATAGTTTCCCGCCAGTTCACGCATTCCCAGTACTACCCTTGTGTCGCCCCTTTGTACACGAACTCAGCTCGATTCTAATTCTTCTCAGGTCTACAAATCCAGTTAACTAAAGGACGAGAATAACGCATGGAGGAAGATGAATAAAGATAAAACAAAGTTATATATAAAGGATAGCACAAGAAACAAAAGAGCGGTGTTGTGCCGCACCGACGATGAACGACCTCAAACAAGAGGAATGTTGGTGGAAGAAGCCAGCAGGACCTGACGTTGTAGCCAGCAGACTGGACCGTGGGACATGCATTATGTTTATGAGAATAGTACAGAGAAAACTCCGACTCTAAATGAGGCACACGTAAGAACATGCTGGAGTCGAGGCAGACCTACAGGGAGCGCTTCCATAATGGACGTTACCTCGTGGCATGACAACTTTGAAAGGGTGAAACCGTAAGAGTGGTCAATGAACCCGGTTTGGTTGATCAACACACAAGCAACACTACGGAAATCTGGCTCAAGCGTACTCAAGGTGTGGCCATACAGAAAGTGCAACTGGTGCAGGAGCGTGAGTCAAGTACCTAAGAAACTCCGAGCCGTGCGTTGCGCTAAAGGGCGGCCAATCGTGTATTAATGCACGTCCCTATCGACAATGGCGTTGAGGCGAGACTGGAGTGTGAGTAGGTGCACTTGATGATATTTTTGCCGACAAGGTAGCTGGAGAAATTTCCAATTCTTCTCTTCATTCGATCTTACACCAATCCAGTTGTTCCTATTCTGTCTCTCCTGATTGTTCAAATCAAACGTCCATTTCGCAACCGGTTTGAAGTCGAGCGACACACCTAATCGAAGTATCGCGAGTGATTCTAAACTATTTAGTGCTTAATGCGTTAATGTTCGATTCAACTACGATAAACACTCTATTTGAACATTTGAAACCTCCACCCTTACTTCCTAACATTAAGCTACCGATGATACATCGTTTGTTAGTGTTCTTCGGACCCAATAGGGTCTGAAACGTAAAAATCTAAGAGAATGCATAACTTTTTTTTCCTACTTCATAGAGCTAAGGAACGTAAAAAGTGTGGCTATTATTGATTCATCTATTGGGAGAATATTGTTCTCGACCGCCAACTAGCAATTATGTGGGCTGTGGGTTGAGTGGAGAGATTTTCGAGGCCTCAACACGTCGTTTTCACTCAACTCGGACCGGCTCTTGAGATTGAGAGTCAGTGCCCATTGAAGCGACGCGATAAGCAACTCGACCCTGTTACGATCATCGGGATCGCTTGCTATGTTTATCCCCAGCACACCGCACCAGCGCGATCTCGACGCAACGCCGATAATTATCGCCTCCGTATCGGTGGGGGCGACACGGCTATCGACCGCTTTGAGCGACAGTATCGCGCGACACGTCAGCAGAATATGTTGTCTCAACAGGAAGACGTTTCCGCTATTCCTTTCGTTAAATTGATTCGAGAGAACCCGTGTTTATGGAATCATTCGATGAAAAGCTATTCGAGGTCAGATGTAACAAGTCAAGTGTGGAAGACGATAGCGGCTAAGCTCAATGACACAGGTAAGAAACACGCCCAAACGCTATTTCTTCAGTCAAAGCGATCTGTATGAACATTTATACATCCCAAACGAACGTTAACTTCGTTATAACTAACAACTAATCTCCATTCCGTCTCAAGTACATTTTTTGCTTTCATTTCCGCTCGACGGATATCAAAGAAATATGCGAATAACGAAATATAGGTATTAACTAGTTAGAAATTCTCAGAGCGTTTGGTTCAAGTTGTTTTAGCTGTATTCGGAAAAAGCCTTTTTGACCGTCCCTTCCTTCCCTATCTCTGGCAGTGGCGCACAAACTCAAAGCCCAATTTAAATTTCTTTAGCGCATAAATTAAAGAGTAACTTCATCAACGTAATTAAAATGTACCCTTCTGAGTTTGTTACACGCATTTAATGATTTACAACTCCTCAAGTTAATATTCTTGTGTGTGTGCTGCAGCACTACTAATTGATCGATACATCATCTCAAGTAAGGTTTTGATTGATGATTACTACTCAACACGTTAAACAACTCGAAACAAACTCATGCGTTCAAATAAACTGAATTATGTCAACACATGAATGATGTTACTTTGCACTTTCTCAAGTTTTTTACCTGCAAAGATGATTCTTTTAACGATTTACTAAATTTCTTTCCAATGACTTCTATTTCAGAACAAAACTGTCGTGATCGCTGGAAAAATATCCGAACTGCTTTCGGGAGATCAATGAGGCCATCCAGAAGGTGTGGAATAAGAGGGAGATCGAGGAAACCATACTACTTGGCGTCTTATCTTGATTTTATTCGTCCGTACATGAAGGGAGGCTCGGTATCTGGAAATCTTCCATGTACCGAAGGAGTTGACCGTGAGACAGAGCCCGTGGCCGAGCAGGATGAAGAGGATGCGTCTGAGGTGAAACCAGAGGCTCTGCTTGAATTGGTCACTGAGAGCTCTCCAAATCCCACTCATTGCGAGAGAAGAACTTCCGTACAAAGCGATTCCAACAAATCGTACGTCGAATGGTTCGAGTACGAAAAACAAAACGAGTTGAGGGCAGTTTTAGAGAATCAACAAGATGGCGATTGGCTCTTCTTCCGCTCTTTACTTCCGGATTTCAAGAAGCTCAGAGATAAGCGCAGAAGACATTTGAAACTCAAGTTCGCGACTCTTCTGAACGAGGAATTGGACCAAGCTGAAGCAGAGGCAGAAGCGTCAAGCACTGCGCATTCGTGGGGCTGTGCGTTTCCATCTCACGTTCAACGCCCCTCGTAGTCTTCCCTTCTCGAGGCGCCGAATCACGAATTTACTGGCGCAATGTCGTTCGCTGTAATCGATTCTCTTAATTTTGTAGCATAAAGTTTTTTCTCCAAAGCTCACACTTTCTCTCTCATTTTTAGTATATTCCGATTTGTTTATTAGCAGGCATGTTAGGTCTGTTTCCTTACCAAATGACTGTTCCTTACCAAATGACTGTTCCTTACCCTTCAAAGAGAGTTATATCGCGCAGCATCCATCGAACCCAAACCTGCAGAGGTACAGCAGGTATTCGGTCGTTCGCGATTACCGCAGTAGAGAGCTATTGCCCACGTTAAACCGCGCGAAGGGCTGACCACCTGTAGAATCCCGTACCATCTGGGAGGAGTTCTTCATCTGGTTCAACTGTGACATGTTTCTTTGCCACGGCCTTCTTCACAAACCCGACGAATGGGCTTGCTTTGTAGCAGTCAATACTGCAAGGTTTGTCTGCTCTCCCACTATTTTAAGAACTACGATGGAGCATCACGTGGTTTCTTGTTTCCCGAGTACTGGACAGCGCAGCTCGATTTAGCTGGGTGTTAAGTCCATACTGAACGGTACTCACTGGCCCTATGGAAAGTCATTGTTTCCCCAAACTCCTTTCTGATCTCAACCATTTTGTTTTTACCTGTGTAAAGCCTAGCTCTTCAGTTATTTCCGCGTGAGAACGAATTTCCCCCTTTTCTCAACTTTCCAAAATATTCTTTCCCACCTCTCAAGTTTACATTCCTCTCTGCAACACGCAGCTCTTTCAACAGTCAGCTCTCAGCATCTATCAGCTCTCGCGAACAACAGTCGTCTCCCAGTTCTCCAAATTCATTCATCTCTCTAGTATTGTGGCTCACTCATCTCACAGCTCTCACCTGGAGCACGACGATGGAGCATCACGTGGTTTCTTGTTTCCCGAGTACTGGACAGCGCAGCTCGATTTAGCTGGGTGTTAAGTCCATACTGAACGGTACTCACTGGCCCTATGGAAAGTCATTGTTTCCCCAAACTCCTTTCTGATCTCAACCATTTTGTTTTTACCTGTGTAAAGCCTAGCTCTTCAGTTATTTCCGTGTGAGAACGAATTTCCCCCTTTTCTCAACTTTCCAAAATATTCTTTCCCACCTCTCAAGTTTACATTCCTCTCGCGAACAACAGTCGTCTCCCAGTTCTCCAAATTCATTCATCTCTCTAGTATTGTGACTCACTCATCTCTCAGCTCTCACCTTACTCAAAACTCGTCTCTCTCTCTCTCTCTCTCTCTCTCTCTCTCTCCCTCTCTCCACTTAGTTTCCCATGCCACCAGTTCACGTGTATTTACATACACACATGATATGGCTATTCTGTCAAGTGTAATCACTCACCACGTTCATTTATCCATTCAAGCTCCCCCATTCGTGCACCCAACAACGTGGATGATGGACTTATGCCCCTCTTTTGGGGGCTCTCATGTCTCCAGAGTTTTCCTCTGGTTCTTCCAGGCCTCTGCAAAGCTACCATACAGATGTCATGAGTAGGGTTTGGGGGGTTGTGGCGCTGGTCCCCAATCTCATAGAGACACGAGCCTTGTGAAGAATTGAAGCTGCCGTACTGCGAATGTGGGGCGCCACCACTTCATTTCCAGGTCTCTAACTCCTGGCATGAAGCCAGCCAGTGGGGGTCCACCATTGCATCTTGCCTGTCACTGGTCAAGTAGCCAGTTCTCTGTCATTCTTACTTTCTTTCGGTGGATTCCTGGAATCCACCCAGCAGTGGGATCAGGACCGCTAGCTGGCCCTGGTATGACGCCAGCCCACTGGTTCTAATCCGGTGGCATGTGACGCCGCAATCCAGAGGAAGGTTGAGGGGTGGAGTTGTGCAAGGTGTTATGTTGGCCATCCTCTTGGACAAAAAGCCGCACCCAGGCACTTGGTCACCGTCGTCAGCGCTAGCCTGGTGCTGGGAGCCGCCCGTATTGAGCAGAGTGGGAGTGCCACCGCCGACCTAATTGCAATGATATGCGTTTTGGCGGTGGCGAGCTCCAATCTCATGTCCCAGCACCACCCCATGGTCCTGGCCCTCTCCTTCTTCTTTTCCGATGCTCCTATACGTTTTATGGAAGATCTCACGTAACCATCAGTGAAAAATGCATGGTAGTAAGCCATCGATGATGCTCGTGGGAAAACCTATCCCATTATTAGATTGACGATAGCAGTGGATATTGTATATTGCCATTCAACATGTGTTCAATCCCTGAAAAGAAGGTTGTGGCCAATTACTTTTTTTTCGATTGTTCCCTCAGTTAATTTCGTTCGAAGAGTCGAATTGCAAGTTCTCCAAAGTTCTTGGGTGTGGGCAAAGGCTTATTTCGACCGATTCTGCCTAAAGAATCGAATGAGACCACTTAGAGAGGACCGTTGTGGACATACAATAATTTTCCCCATTTTGTATACTCCTCGCAGTTTTTAATGTCGATGAACAGAGTTATGTGCATACTTTCCCGCACACGAATCGATATAACTTCCGTTGAATTTATAGAACACTCAAACAACGCAGAAAATGGGCAGTCAGTCGTACGTTCGAGGATTTCACCAAGAGCCTTTTTTCAAGAAAGCACGTCCTCAGTTGATGATTACTCCGTCGATTTGATAGCCAGTTCACTTCACTTAAATAAATGATTCCTAATTGGCCGTTCGAAGGTATCAGTTAGTACTTATTTCTACTTATTCTGGATTCGGTGCATGCCGCTCCCATCCTCCCCAATTCAGTCCAATCAACGGAAATTACCATTATGTTACTCGTGGCATTTCAATATTACGAACAAACGACGGGACAACGAGTTCAAATGAATCTGCCATTCTGTAGTTGACTTTAAAAACGCTCTTTCGTGTCAATCGCATAAAAGAGTGCGATTTTTTGTTTGTTTGCAAGTGCGTTTGATTGATAAATGGCAAAGAGCTTCGTAGAAATATTTTCTCGCATGAGCCGCCATTTCGAAAAGAGAGGCATCGCAGAACGTCTGAATTAAGGATCAGGTCCTCATTCATTACAATCATCTAGCCTCTCCCTACATTCGCATGATATCGACCAGACAACAACTGGAACGGTTTTAACGGGGCACAAATTACTGTATACAGTCGCATCAAACTCATTAGGGAATGAGGATGGAACAGTATCTACACAAAGACCCCCCCCCCTCAACTGGACCGACTCGATTTCGAAAAGCCGACTCCTCGCAGCCCTTTAAAGTCAACATATTTCAAATGAAAGTGGATGGGTTATGGAAGGGGGGGGAGAGAAGGGGAGAGAAATGGTGATATTGATGAAGTCGTTAGGTTGGCGATATTATCCTGAATAAGTTAGCTCTTTCTCCTCTGTCTCTTCTTCCTGCCTCCATAGCCCCCCCCCCCCCGCGTCCCTTGGAATTCAAATCCTAATGGATTGTTAATGTTCCCTCGGAATCCTTTTGTTTCTGCGGAAAATTATTACAATGGATGAGCAGGACGATTTTGCTTCTTCTCGGAACACCTCCCCCCCTCTTCACAACGCTCAAACTCGTATTCAGATTACGCTAAGGTAAAGATGGGGGAAGACGAAGGACGATAAAATACCTTGCGAGCCGTGAAATAGCGCGTTGAAAATGAAAAGAGCAGATTCCAAGGTGTAGTAGCTCCTTTGGAAGTTACAGTTGAACATTGGCATTGACGTCACCACCAAAATTATGTAAAGACATTGAACTAATGAGATATTCTTCCAGATGAATGTAGCACAGTTTGTTTGTATCCGTTGAATTATTATGCGATAACCCAATGCAAATCCAGAGTGTAATTCCGGAACACGTTCAGCAACTCTTGGGGCGTCACTTGGCAGTATCTGAGGGAAAAGAAACTAGACTGCTAGTGTCCACTTATATAGTACAAAAAGAACGCTAATCCCACTAGCTGGCGTGACGGGCTTGGGAATAGCATTTTCACAGTCGTGCTAAGCCGCTGGGAGACTACGCCACGATATTTCAAGTGGAAACCCTAGCTATGAAGATCTGCGCGGAAGAGATTCTGACCAAAGGTCTCAAGGGCAAGCGGATCTACATATTCTGGGACAGGCAGGCCGCCTTAAAGGCTATTGCAGCCTATAGTTTTAGGTGCCTTCATGCGCTCAAGCAGCTCGGCGCCCATAATAGGCTTTCCCTTATCTCAGTGCTGGCCCACAGGGGGCATGAGGGCAACGAAAAGGCTGACTGACTTGCGAAAAGGGGTACCCCTTCGAGCCTGAACCCTATGACGAAGAGTCACCTAAATCGTCTGGTGGCTCGATGGGAGATACAGGAAAACAGCGCCCATTCGCATCGCCAGCCACGACTAAGACAAGCGAAAAGGCTTGTTATGCGTTCCTGTCTAAGGGCAAAGGCGATGCAGATACTCTATACATGAGAGCTGAGAATCTTCATCACCTTCCTCACTGGACACTGCCCACAACAAGGGCATCTCAGAGGCGATGGAATGGAGGCTTTGTGGGGAGGAGGACCAGACGGCAGAGCACATCCTATGTGAAAACCCTCGGCCCTGGCAGTCAAACGCTTTGAATACCCTGGTCTTTGCGGGATATACTCGGCTTCCTAACGGGGGCGGGTATGTACGACGCCTTCTACTAAGAAAGGGTCAGTGTCACAATATCCAGTTGGGATGCCGTTAGGCGAAAGAGTGATGAAGAAGCAACCTTTAGATCCCTGCTCGAATGGTAGACCACAGGAAAGGCGAATATGTTAGAGAGCCCGCAGTTCGGCTGATTTCGATGGCATACTTGGGAAAGCATTTTCACAATTCTCGATATGCGCACGATACGTAAAATAATTAATAAACTTGTTTAGGCAATAATGTAAGTTGTTGACGTGTATAGTGTGTACAACTGAACCCTGGTCTTATACAACTCAGCTAACGCGACTCACGCCTTCATCATTCTCAAGAACGCCCAGAACTTCAAGACTCCTGCTCTTCTGTCTAGCCTTACCTGCTCTGCTCTTTCTCTCTTCTCCAACTAACCGAACTTTTTTTCCAGTTGCACGATACAGCTACTGACTTTTTACTTTCCTTGCTCTACGAAGTAGAAAGGAAAGTTATGTAATCGGCTGAAAAAAAAATTTTGAGTTCTCTTCAGATCTTTACGTTTCAGACCCCCTGAGTCCGAAAAACACTATTTGGGAAAATGGTCTGTGTGTGTGTATGTGTGTCTGTGAACGATTTTTAGAGAAAACCAAATCAGCTCAAACTTCATATCTCGCCCGCAGGTCACCATGGGACGCCAAAATAAGGGTTTGAACAAAATCCACCGAAAGTTAACTATAGTTATCATAGTGGGCCAAAACACCAAATATTTTTTTTCACAAAAACGGCTCTAACGATTTTGATTAAATTGTTTATATTGATAGCTCTCAATAAGGCAATTATACCATAAAATTCCCATTTGTGGGAAAATGACGAGAGCAGCACAATAAATTACCAACACTTTCGACGAAATCGATTTTAGCGCAGTTTTTAGAGAAAACCACCGCACCAAATCAGCTGAAACTTGATGTCTAGCCTACAGGTTACCATGGGACGCAATGCTGACGGTATGGGCAAAATCCACCGAAAGTTAACTATAGTTATCTTAGTGATCAAAACACCAAATTTTTTTCTCAAAAACGGCTCTAACGATTTTAGTTACATTTTTTATGTTTATAGCTCTCAATAAGACAATGATACTATAAAATTCTCATTCGTGGGAAAATGACGAGAGCAGCACAATAAATTATCAAAATTTTCGACCAAAAGCGTTTTAGCGCAGTTTTTTCCTTATAAACTCCACTGGAATTCTTGTAGAATGTAAAAAAAAAAATTGGCATTGTAGTCCAATCTAATACCTAAAGGGTAAGTGTTTAAAAACGCTCATAAGATTCAAGGGGCTCACTCCAGAAATTCCTGAATTTCAACTACTGCCGTTTCGCTTACTACCAGTTCTAAACATTTTTACCCAATAACTCTGCAAAAGTAATTACTACCCTTCTTCAAAAAATTTATGTTTACAGCCTCATTAATTATCTGTGTACTGATTGCTGAATATTGGTCCTGCAATGATTACGAGCAGCACTATAAAATCTGGTTTCTCATATGTCGCAAGTCATTATTTCCACCAGCTGACTATCGAAGGAAGAATTTGGATCGCTCTTAAAACTTCCCCGCCATTCCTTTGGTTCTCTGGACTGAATGATGTTTAGGCAAATACTCGAGTCGTTGGTGTGTATTGCCATGGTTCAGTTGCTGAAACCTTACCTTGAACACTTTCGAAAATAACGCAGTACGTATCACTGACCGCTCGATTTCTCGCCAATATGTCGTTCACACCGAACGCGCAACGAACTCACCCCCTTTGATGATTCGTCGGTTTACCGACAAGAGACGGGACGCGCTCGAACGTTTAGCGAACTATGCTCGCCCGGTGTAAACGCACCTTAATAATAAACTCCTTCAAAAATGACCTGACAAGCTTTGTGGTTTATTATTCATTCTGAATAATCCTGCGTTTTCTCTCAGGAAAAATTGTGTACTACCCCACCTCCAAAATTTGACGCTTAACATTCTAAGGAATGGGTGGGTATTCCAAATCTGCAATGTCCGTCCGCTGTCCAGGCCGTTTTATGCCCTTAACGTGAACTACAAAAAATCCGTTCTTTTGCACCAAAATGCCATTTGGTATCTAGTTGTGCTCCACTACTAGGCAATCCGATTGGACGAAGTCCTTGGTTGTTATGGGCAAAAAATGGTTTACAAAAATTAACAAAAACGCAAATTTTGGCAGTTTTAACGCAAATACACCGTGTTCGGTATCGTTTCCAAGATATTTTTAGATGCTGGATCGAATGGAATGAGTATCAGAAGTGTACAAGTGCTTCCATATCGAAAACAGTGAAATTACAGTAATTATTGTGAGCCAAAGGCTACTAAGAAGAACTAAACAGCGAAAGTAAACGTTTCAGCGTGTTACACCAACCACCCGTCAGCTCGACTTGTCATGTGCCAATTGTTTGTCATTTTCGTCGTTCCGCAGTAATTAGGTCATGCTTCGTACGGTGTACTGGTATTTTTCGATGGTGAGTCGAATGAGATAGGTCTCCGAGGTGTGAGACTAGATCAAACGGTCCACGAGAATAATGAACCAGAAGAGAATAATTTGCGTTCTTTTCATTGTTTTCTTTATCACAGGAACCATGTCGACTTCGTCATAAATTGACTATTGTTACGGCCGTCGCGGAGCTTCAATATATTTCTGAACCGTTTTTATAAACATATTGTGTTCTACCGAGTTCACGTAAAACTGCTTTGAAAACAGCTGTGTGGCGTAGAAGGAAGTTGTGTGATGCCCTCCGCTAGAAATGCTCAAGATACCGTCATTGACATTTGATTTGGGAACGGGGAAAGGCCAGCGTTTATCGGGGTTCAATCTCAGCGTGCAAAACACGCGCGGCGAAAAATAAAATCCGAGTTAGGGGAAGGTAAAAAATTTGCTGTGTCGTCGCGGGAAGCGATGCCGAACAAGTAAACAAGTTCAGATAGCAGAACGTATAAGTTTATACGGTTTTGCATCGCGGAGAGTTACGACCTGAGGGTTTACGTCAAAAAAAAAAGGTTGATAACAGGTTAATAACCAAAGGGCGCGGACGACCTGCCTGAAATAGGAGGATAAAAGCTGAAAGACTGATATCTGGGTCACAACCGTTTCAATCCCATCTCGTCCTCAACCTCTCATCCCAACATCTCTTCCCCTTCTCACGCAGGTCAACCAACTCCTGGTGGAAAGAGGGGAATCTCCAACTTCGACCTCTCTGGAGTTTCCCGGATATTAAAAACGAGCCGGACGTCCTCGTCCGCGTCCCAGAGGAGCGTAACCCTCGAGGCAGGACCCCTCTTTCCGCTAACAGCACGTTCCGGATATGGGGGGGAAAAAAAAGTTTTGGATATTTCTTTCAGTTTCCTTTTCGTGCGAAACACAAGTGCCTTCGCAATGCGCCTCCTTAACACGTTCATCAGCTACTAGAACAAGCAACAACTGCTCGTCTGACTAATATCGCGTGGAGGGATTAGAATTAGGACCACCTGATAGAAGGGGATCAGTAGCAGTGATCGTTATATAAAATGTCTAATGCGAAGCATCACGCAACTTTCCTCAACCCCACGTGCATTTCACGATTTTTGAAGCTCAAGCAACTAATCCAATAAGTATTTCGCTTCGTTTATGTGGACATGTTTGAACTTACTCGAAGATGGTTGAGCTTAACGTTTCGGAATTTATTGGGGTGCTGCTACTTATGCCACCACCTTCCTTGACAAACCCAACGTATAGGTAATTGATTGGGACGGTAAACGTGATTTTTCAGAGAAGGTTCGCAGGTACGTAGTTTGGAATTATAGGTGAAACACTGCGAAAGAGCTAGGTCGAGAAAATTATGTTAGTTTGAGTTTCGAGAATTTCTGTTGATACTCACGATTATGTTATGACCATTATTAAACTTTTATCGTGCAGGCAGATTATTGTACCTCGACTCTGACTCTTTTCCGAACGCCAGTGGCAAAAACTGCACCTAAAATCGCTACAAGCGCAGATACACTGGATATTACCAAATAGTGTTTTTTGCACTTGGAAGCCTGTAAAGCTTGAACATTTTGATTTCAGTAGATTCCATGTGATCTATAAATATCAAAAGCATGGGAGGCTCAACCATGGTGAAACCCGAATAGCGGCCAGCTTTGGATTGACTGTTAAGTTGCTAATGTACTTGAGGATGAGGAAAGTTGTGTTACAGGACACTCCAGATATTTTCATATCATTTTTTACTTTCCGCGGTTACCCAGTACTTATACCATTCGAATACCCTACATACCCCGTGCTGCTCGTGAGGCGAAAGAGGCAGTAAAGGAGTGAGATGTGAACAACCGCGCGAAAAGCAACGATCGGCGCGTAGCAACACACAACTTTCCGCCAACCCCGAAAGTTCGAACACCAGCTACATATGCGGACGCTATATCTTCGTTCAACGCATTTCTACAGAAACATTTATAGAGATTGAAATGTAGGGACTAGTTAGCTGAGAGTACTCTGTAAGTTTTATCGAAATCGTTCGAGCCTTTTTTTCAGAAAATCGGAAAACCGATAAATTAATACTCGACAAATCTCCTTTTCTTAGTTAACTTGGCTTATATCTCCGTTCAATAGATATATACAAAAATAATTACTAAGAACAAAATGTGGATATGGGTGACTAAAAGACATTCTGTAAGATTCATCACATTTGGTGTCGAAGTTACTCCAGAATTTACGGAAATGTTCGAAAAAACGTTATTTTCGACACATTTTCATTTTTATCTCTGCTCAATGGACTGTCAGAGGAACATTTATTGAGAACAATATAAAGGTATTAGCTATTCAAAAACATTTTGAAAGTTTGGTGATAATCGTTTTTGCCGTTTTGCCAAAAAGCGTTAAAAACCTATTTTTGCTTCATAGGCCTATATCTCCGTTCACCGTATTTTTATGGAGATATGTATGGAGAAGAAAAATTTTGTACTGACTAATAAAAGATAAGTTGAAAGTTGAATCAAAATCGTTAGAGCCGTTTTCGAGAAAAATGTGAAAAACCCTAGCTTTTGGTACATTTTCGTCCCCTAACCCCCTTTTCCATCGACTGAAATTGCCAATAACCTTATTTTGGTGTCTACCAAAAATAACATAAAAAGAATCATCTCAATCGGTTCGGCCGTTTTCCCGCAAATCGAACTACAGGCACACACACGGACCATGCGCTGACATTAGGTTTTTTAGACTCAGTGTGCCTCAAATCGTAAAGATCTGAAGAAAAATCTTCTTCTTTTTTTGTCTCGATTACAATACATTCCTTTCCCTTTGGGAAGCAGAAAGTAATGGGGGGTTTTTGCATTTTTCTCGAAAACGACTCTGACGAGTTAATTCTTAACTTAATACCTATATATTGTTCTTCTAGCAGTCCATTGAACAAAAATAAAAATTAAAATGTGTCGTGGTAATTTCCCAAGTAACTACGTCACTGGATTTCATAAGATTTATTCACATCTTCTAGTGATCTACACCCACATTTTATTTTTCGCAATTATTTCTGTATCTATAGATATAAGCCATGATAGCTTTTCCAAAAGACGGCTTTAGCAATGTCGATCAAACTTGCAGAATACCTACTTTATGTTCTCGATGAATGTTCCCTTCCTTTAACGTATATGTAGCAAGTGGTCGAATTTACAGGGGTTGTGGAAAGTTGTGTGTCGGTACGCACTAGATATTTGTGACTCGTTACTCGGGGCTTTTAACTGCGATGTATAATGCGGCAAGTAAATGTGAGCGGATAATCAAGAGCCCTCGGTACGTCGCACGCTGTGCTTCATACAGTCGAAGAAATATGAACCCGAGTGAAGCGTTTTTTCAAGTCGGTCGATTTATTGATCGACTGGTTGTTGCATTTAGAGTTCGAATTCGTGCGGTCGGAGAGTGTAAGGGAAAATATGGGATTCATTGATTTACAAGGCGAGAGGACAAGGACAGCTGAAGGGAAATTTACGGTTATATGACCCGAAGTGAATAAATCATATCTTTCCAGCTCGAAGAGAGGCGAGTGGTCCTGACGGCTGGAGGGGGAGGGGGGGATTGGACTAGGGAGAGGAAAAAACAAAAGTGGAGTAAACGTTGTCGAAGGATCTTCTTCTATTACGTACGAGCGCATGGGTCGGTGGAAGTCCTGATTAAGTGGCCTGTAGCACGGAACCTTGCCACGTACGATAAACTCGGCTTTCACGGTACTACGTTAACAACATCCCTCACAAATTCAATCCTACGAAAACGCGACAAACCAACGTGCGTTCCAAATCTGGTTTTGGGAATACCTTAAAAAATGGTTGCGGTGAGGGGGTTTCAAAATAAATAATGCGACTCTTCTGATAACCTTGTCCACCCCAAGTCAATTCGGTGAGACGCTATATTTGCAGATGCTGGCTGTTCCAATTTTCGTGGGCGTTTGGCACGAGCAAAAGTAGTTGGAATCTTGAGCTTGGGCCTTTCCAAAGTGCACTTGGAGCCTTTATCATCTTAGCCGCAGTCCAAACTGCCTGTTCAGACGGCTTCTACTGTAGACAAAGGGCGTGGATTCAGTTTAATTTCCAAAGCGACTACGGATTTTCCCTTTTTTGGACTTACCAAAATATCCTCTTCCCACCACTCAATTCGCTTCCTCTCCAACACACACAGATCTTCCTAAACACCCATTCACAGCTTTCCATCGACTAACTCGTTCTCCTCTCTTCTTCCTCGCGTTACCAGTACACATATCCAGAGCCCCCTTGTTCACCCTCAAACCCACATCGCAATTATGTCAGTGTAATACAGTCCTCACTCACTTCCTCCACGTTCATTTATTTCTCCATACTCAAGCTCCTATCCCATGCCCCCAAATGTGGGATTTGGATGCTGAGGGGGGGGGGGGTAAAAAGTGTGAGATGGAGTCATGCTTTATAAAGTGAAGTCAGCCTCGAATTATTTGTTTTATCACGTATAAAAGTGAGAACTGAACCCATTGAAAATGTTTAGGCTGTATGGCCCCTGAGAACAAAATGAAATGAGACACAGGGAGTAAAGTGAGAGAGGTGGGGAAATATTGTAGGAATTGGGGCTTTCCAGTGAACGACAATAAATGGTGGTTGGGAGGAGAGTCCGTTACTTTGACAAAACACGAATTTCACTTCGCGGCGAGGGGTATGCCAACGTATTTCCTGGCTGACATTGTCTTGAAGGTCATATATATGTATATTATCCCGGGACGTCATTGCTGCTTTCAACTCATCTTCAGACCGAATTTGACTTTCAATGACCTCCGCCCGTTCCTGTAACGTACATTTGTTTTTCTCTTGGCTGTAAATAGTGTTCTAGCGGTCATCACCGTTCGTCGACAGTACCGTGAAATTCCCATTTTTGTAAAAATGACGAGAGAAACGCAATACACTACTAACATTTTCGACGAAAATCGATTTTAGCGCAGCTTTTTCTTTTTAAACTCCGCTGAAGTGTTACTAGAACCGTCAACAAAATTAGTGTGGTGGTCCACTCAAATACCTATACAATGAGCGTTTAAAAACGCTCATAAGATATGTAGCGGCCACTCCATAAACTACTGCCGTTTCGCTTGCTACTATTTCTAAAAGTTGTTACCCGATAACTCTCGGAAAGTGATCATTATCCTGTTTAAAAAATTGTGTTAATTTTCTGTGTGCCAATTGCTCAGTAATGGTTCGGAAATGAGTACGAGCAACACAATAAATTCCGAAACTGTAAGCGCTACCGCTTTCTGCCGCCGTGAAGTGGTGTTTGACCAAGTACAAATGAACTGAGTGATGAACAAATTGAGTAAGTAGCAATGAACACAAGTGAATTACGTAGAGCCGAGGAAAGCTGGGTGATGCTGCGCTCTTGATATTTTTATTTTTGGTCGTAAAACCCAATGCATATTTCCTTTCTCATTTTATATCACTAACGTCAGTTCAGTCAGTCATGTTATTGGATCATCCCTCTCCAGCTAGCGAAATACGTTGCTACGGAAGATTGGTCACTCGGGGATTAGAGACCTGCACCGTTGAAGTTGTGTACAGGTGGGTAGGCCAAGCTTACTTGTTGATTGGCGGAGGCTATTCCCTGCGATTGCACTGATTACGGCACATCGTCGAACTGGAAAACACTTTTTCCAAGGTCAGAGCAAATTCGATTGAGCGTCGTTTGTTTGGCAACAAAGTTCCATTCGGACGTCAATCGCAACACGCGCTAGTGGAAAGAGTCGCTTCACATTAAAGCCAATCAATGATGGAACAAACATTGAATCAGGAAGCGGCCATTATCTCTTTCCCCTCGTTTCCTCTTATCACTTCTCCGCCCTTCATCTTATTAACGGCACCATTGAAATCCGAGTTTCGAGCCCTTTGAACGGGGTACCTAACGAGGGCGGGCCCAATCGGGTTTTTGTTGTTGGATGTTGCTGAAACGAGGGTGACGCCGTTTATCAGTCAACAGTTGTCTGAGGGAGTCGGCCGCCAAAGCTGATGGGGTCGTTCAATCGTCAGTAATTCAGTCGGCCCATACGGAACCTGTCAATGAGATAAATAGTTTGAAACGTCAGGAATAGTAAAATGATCTGTGACTGACCTCATCAAAAATAAGGACGTCAGACGTAAATATCTGTAATTATCATCTGAATGGTGGGATGTACAGTTATTGCTTACAGTACTGGATTGAATTACGTAAGACATGATACCGTCACATCCGGAATTCCCACCACAAAAACGCCCAATCGCGCAACATTCGGATTTCTTCGGAGTATCTTGTTCTAGGTTGTAACCGTACCGTGGCTATTGCACTTTTTTTGCCTAATTAGGGGTCTACAAATTGCAGTCACGCGGGGACGGCGTCAAATAATTTTAAATACAATGTGCACCTTCGAGAAGTCACAAAGCAGCAGTTGTAAATAAATTAAATCGCCACAGTAAATTTATTGGTACTTTCAGATGTCCAGAGCTTCCCATCGGGAAAGAGATAGCTCAATTATTATGATTCAATGGACAAAGAACGAACAGAGGAAACATCCAAGTCCTAATATACAATCATAACTCGTACGATATAACTGTCAAAATATTATTTTTCGAACACAGTCGTTATTAAAACAACAAGCGACTGAGTTATTATAGTACGTCTTACTAGCGAGTGACAGTGGACAATATTAGTTAACGTACCGTTCAAACCCTTTTACGAACAAAATGAATCGATGATCAAAGAATTGTTCGCTTTGCCTTCATGTCTGAATATTTAGTGACGAACTGGTTCATGAGGAATAAAATACCCTGAATAAGCGGAAAGCTTGAAAGAAGAGCCAACCTCCACCTTCTCATTTTCCCATTTCTTTCCAGTTAACAAATCATTTTTGACGCTTCATAGATCGCAAGCAATAAAGTCTTCTCTTATATCTCTCGATTTGTTTCTTTTCCGGTCAAAATAAAATCAATCTTTTTCAGAAAAATTCATATTTTTGGCTTCACGAGTTTGAAGCTGTTTCGACTGCCTAATAACGAATATGAGGTGTGCCGTATCACACAACTTTCCGTAGCTCTACGTCAAGTCACTGGTATTCATGCCTATTGCTTACTCAATTTATGTTTCACTCAGTTAATGCGAACTTGGTAAAACATCACCTGACGGCGGCAGAAAGCGGTAGCGCTTACCCGGAATTTATTGTGCTACTCATGCCCTGACCATCATTAAGCATTGAGTACACAGAGAATTATTGGGACAGTAAACACGATTTATTTAAAAAGGATAGTTACCACTTTTTCACTGTTATCGGGTAGTAGAAACGGTAATAGGTAAAACAGGGGTGGTCGAAATACAGGTATTTCTGGAGCAGCCCCTGTATATTTAATGCGCTTTGTTAAAGTCTCATCATATAAATGCTTGATTGGACTACCGCCTGAATTTTGGTTTATTATTCATTCTGAATAATAACCCTATGTTTTCGGTCACGAAAAATTTTATACAACCCCTCCTCATTTGATACTTTACGTTTCAAGACATGGGGATTCCAAATCTGCAATGTCCGTCCGCCGTCCCCCGTCCCCCGTCCGGGCCGTTTGTGCCTTTAACGTGGTCTAAAAAATTCGTTCTTCCGCACAAAAATCCCATTTGGTATCTAGTTGTGCCCGCCATCTCGGCAACCCGATCGGACAAAGCCCATGGTTGTTATGGGCAAAAAATTAACGAAACGCAGTATAATCGCAAATAAGCCGTGTTTCGTATCGTTTTCAAGGCCCGCTCGACTCGCAGCCCCCTTTGGACTCGCAACGTCCTGCCAATTGCTGAGCGAAGGTTCGCTGGAAGCCCTCTTCCCACCCCTCCATCGGAACAGACGTTAACGGGCGCCTGGCGCCGGGGGAATATTTCTGTAGTTCCATTGTAGTCAGATCATGTTTCGTAAGGTTTACTAGTATTCGATGCTGAATCGAATGGGATGGGGGAGCAGTAATACTAGGTCAAGCTGTTCATGACAATAATAAACCGTTGTGTAATAATTTGCAGGGTTTTTCGGAAGATCCTAGTAACGTTTGAGCGGAGTTTATAAAGGAAATACTGCGCTAAAATCGATTTTCGTCGAAACATTTAGTAATTTATTGTGCTTCTCTCGTCATTTTTCCAAAAATGGGAATTTCACGGTGCTGTCATTTTGTTAGTAGCTGTATATATAAAAAATTTAATCAAAATCGTTATAGCCATTTTTGAGGAAAAAAAATTTGGTGTTTTGATCAGTATGATAGCTATAGTTAGTTTTAGGGGGATTCTGCTCATACCCTTATTTTGGCGTTTCGTGACGTTCGGACTAGATTTCAGGTATGAGCTGATTTGCCTTGGCTATTTTTTCTCATTTTCCTAAATAGTGTTTTTCGGACTGAGGGTCTGAAATGTGAAGATCTGAAGAGAACTTTTTTTTGCTTTAAGCCGATTACATACCTTCTCTTTCTACTTCGTGGTGCCAAGGAGAGTAAAAATCATGTTGACGGTCCCGTGAATGGCCTATCGACTCGTCACTCAATAAACGTCGTGGTAGAAACGAGGGTTGTTCAATAAATTTAGGAATATTAAGGGCTAACGGTTTCTATCGCTGAGGAAAGTTGTGCTACACGTCGCACCAGATATTTGTTAGGACCAGTAGTTTGAGAGATACTACACACTATACGAATACCTGGTTTATTGTTCAGCTATTAGGGCCATCTTCACCAACTGCATTGATCTCGTTTAGACTCGATTATCCCGCCTCCCGCCGCAAAAACGGGTTTCACCGGATTGGGTTAAGCACTAGCCCTGATCAAACGTTAACCCCAAAACATTGGGCGGTTAGGTCCCGTTAGCTCTTATCTTTCTTAATCAGATCCTGATATTTGTTCGCCATTACCGCACTACGTCGAGTTTTCTCTTCTATTATTGTGAATAATTTACATACGTTATTGCAGTTGCTTTTCCACTACGATGATAATCTAATATGTTAGGCTATCGTCTCTCACCCAACGCCTCAGATGGATATGAAAGCGTTCCGACGATATCATGATGTACGAATTTAAATTCTGCTGCGAACGCTAGTATTACGATCGTCGAAAACAAGTCGTTGTTCGTGCAAGTTGTGTGTTGAGTAGTTTTAGAATAAACTCTAGACGCCATACCGCCGTGTTAGAAAACGCAAATGGCTTACCTTGGTGGGAAATGTTAAATAATAACCCTCTTTAACACACACATTAGTGTATTAAACACGATAATTTCCCCTTTCTCGTTGAAGTTTCTTGCTTGTGAAAGTTATAACCTCACAATTTCGGTGTTTATTATTTTTTGCTCAGTTTTCATTTTGTTGTACCGCTTCCAATTTTTCCTGTTCACACAAAGCCATCTTCCGTTCTTATTTTTTCCTGCAGCTCTTGCAGTTGCTGTAGGCTTATTTTCACTTTATGCTCTTCACCAGTTTCAGCTTCGGCAGAAGTAAATGCGGCCACTTTGGCTTATGAAAATTATCAAACCAAATCAATAATTTGGTCAAAACTGGATTGTTGAGGGTTACGTATACACGACACTTGTTTACGGGACGGGATGTTGAAAAGATGCCCAATTTCCTTACTTTACTGTAACCTCATTCGGCGTAATGACGGCTATCCTAACTGCATCCGACAGTGATTCTCGGCTAGCGCGGTGGGACGAAATAGGCTGGCCTTGATTTACTTGTCTCATCACGATCAGCGCTATTCAGGTGAAAACAGCCCTTGTAAGCTATAACCGATCAAACATTGTGATAAAATGAAGTAGGGATTGACAGTTTAAAATAAGTTCCGTTGTTGTGTTACTTGAGAGCGGGGAAGTGTGCTGAGCAGGTCAGGCGTGGAAGGCCTCAGGGCTGTGGATTGACGTTAAGCACCTCGTTCAACAGTCCAGCTGTCCATCAGATAACCCCAATAGGATATTTTCCCCCCACCCGTGCGGAGTGTGTCATTTCTAACATGAAATATTAGCGCTTTGTGCACCTACGCATTATGTTATCCATTGGCCGATAAAATCATTTGTTAAAATTAAACACTCGCAATATTCGTTTAACCTCCCGTCGTTTTTATAGTTTTCAACTGCTAGACAAATAGCGTCGAGCTCGAAGGAAACAGGAAAGAAAAAAGATCTTGTGATAGAAGTTTCTAATCAAAGAAAACTTTTTATTCAGCTTCTATTCTCTTAATTAAGTGATGTTTTTGCAATAGCCTATTGGAGCAAATCCTCGCATTCTCAGATTAAAAAAGTTTCCTTATTCAGCCCACGGTTGGCAAATGACTTTCGTGATTGTTATAACAGTTAACTGTTCCACTGTCCTTTGGTTGGGTTCAGAAGGACTTCATTTTATTCCGACGCCACCTTTTTTTCTTTTTCGCCCCGACTTCAATTTCATCGAACTCGTGAATTTTTCAACCAACGTTTTCTAGTTTTTGTGTTCTTAGGTGCTCGAGGAACAGTTTGTCTGATGAGAAAGTTAATTAATGAAAAGTCTTCCGTCTCAATGGCTCAGACGCGACAATTCTTTGACGCATTAGTAATTATTGTGTTATCTTATGTAACATTATTTTACATTTTATACTTAATTTATTAGTGTCATTATTGCTTTCCACAGTCTAAACATTAAGATAAATTCGAACGATCAAAGACATTTTGAGACCTCCTGAATCGGAATATTGTTGGTTCGAGGTCTGTGAGAGTGTGGACGGGAACTCAGGTAGTGTCCGCCTCCTCATAATCTGCGTGAGTGGATTGGGGTTCAGAGGGCATCCTTGAAATGGATTACTGGCACTGTCATGACATTACTGGTGGCCTGTTTGCTGTGGGCGTTTGGCTAGAAGTCCCATGTGTGTACATGCACGCTTCGTTTCGATCTGGAGGACTCCGTGTTCCACCTCTCTCTACAACTATTCCAGTCTTGTGCCGCGCCAGCTTCCTCTGCAGCGGCTGGCCTAGGATTCGAATCGGCTGCAATGGTGTGAAATAGCGACTCGATCTGCCCCTGACCCCAGTAAGCATTCAGAGCTGGTGGCTGCTGTGTATTTTTCGGTTGATGAACCAATTTGAGTGGCTGAATCATGCGGAGCAGGTGTGCCCACGTAGTCTTTGGGGTTGTGTCAAGCGTCACGACGTGGTATGCAAGTATGTTTAGGAGAGAGTGGGGTGAGAGGACGGGGATGTCTCGGCAGAAGGCCTGAGGCCTGTCATAGTTGCAGAGTTGCAGACCGTGCCCCAGTGCAAGAAAAGTGCTGAGGAGATGGATCAGCTGGGTGCATCTGCCGCGTGTTGCTCGGGTCATATATGACCTGGTGGTCGTTCTATCCTAGAAAATCTTATCCTTCCCTCCCCCTCCTACCAATTTTCTATCCCTTCAGCCTACGCATGATAGTCTGGGCTCCCTGTCCATTTCCTCAACTTTTACTTATTTAGTTTCCTTTTTGGGTGGAACTGTTCCATTTATAGAGATAAGGAAAAGAAGGGTCTTTGTTGACAGATGTGTGGGAGAAAGACTGAACCTATTAAGCTCCTTACATATCACTTTTATGGGAGAATAAATTTTTCTTCAGATCTTTTACATTTTAGTCATGAAAAGGCGAAAACCCAAACCAAATCTGCCGGCAGGTGTGAAGCCAAAATAAGACTCTGTCCCATTCCAAAGTAGCTATAGCTGCCATGGGAATCAAATATTATATTTTTAACTTTCCTTAGCTCTATGCAATGAACCGATGTAGTTGGTCGAGGAATAAAAAATTGAGTAATTGGGTTAGTTCCGCCAGTAGGTACGTTAACTTTAATTAAAAAATTGAGTTTCTTCAGATCTTCACGTTTCAAAAGTTTCCGTATCCAAAAAACGCCGTCTGCGTGTGTATGGGCGCTATGTTGTCACGTTGATCTGGAGGTTGGATATCAAATTTGAGCCGATTCGATTCTGCCGTTTAGTCTCAATCGCGTTTATTGACACACACAGACCATTTTCCCAGATGGTGGCTAACGGGCTCAGAGGGCCTCGTAACGTGCACATCTGAAGAGAACCCAGAATATGTTTTCCACCGAAGGTGGTGGTTCTTCCCTATCACGTAGGGCATAACTATTACATCGGTAATGCGATCGTGTTGTCGGAGGTTGGACGATATCTCGCTAAATGGAGCCAAACAAGCACCTTTCACAGGACGGCAAGTTGCCCATAGTAGTCGCGCTATGATGAGCAACACTCAAAAATTGAATCTCTACACACGAGAATTACTATTTGTAGAGGGCGGATGATACCCTCTACTAGATTGACCAAATTTGGGAAACCCGCCTGTGTGTATCTGTGAACAGGATTGTGAGAATAAGTAACAAGAATGAGAAATAACAATAACTGGCCACTGACCGCTACATTTAAAAGCGGAACACGAGGTTAGGACGATTTCCTGCTAGTTAAGCCAACCAAGCATCTGTCACATGATTGCAAGTTGCCGATAGTCCAAATTTACTCCATGGTTGGCCGAATAAAGCCAACCGCTCAAATAATGGCCCGTGTGTGGGTGGACAACATGTAAAGGTGAAACTGCCGCATGAATTAACATTAATCATTGAATTAATATGAATTTATACATTAACTTTAAACCTTAGCAGGAAATCTTCAACGACATTAAAAACACATTTCCAAGGGCAATTAGTTTACTGTGGTAATTCATTCAAGCGTTTTTGTTTTTTTTTTTGCAGGAGGACTGTGTCTCAGGCTCCATCGCCACCTTCTCCGTCGCCATCTCCACCATCACAAACGACAACCTCATCGCCCCCCAGGTAAGAACGTTGGCGAAACTAATTTGGGCGGTAATTGATTACAATAGCAACTTCAGTTCGTAAGAGCAGAAAGTGGTGCCACGTGATTTGTGTAAATCCGCAACAGTAGATCCAACTGTGTAAGCTTCAGAACGACCAGCCCTAATCAGAAGACTTGATGAGCTTTGGGACGACGTGTTGTAATGCTGGACCAGTGCTGTTGTTCATGGAGATATCCACTATGAGCTATATTTCTGGTATTTACTCTCCTTGGTTCTATGAAGCAGAAAGGAAAGTTATTTAATCGACTGAAAAGAAAATTTAGAGTTCTCTTCAGATCTTTAACACCCTACTGACTCCGAAAAGCACTGTTTGGAATAATGGTCTGTGTGTGTGTATGATGTCGTCCTCCTCGCTGGTACCACGCGGGGCTTGCGGATCGCCCTTGACAAGTTTGTAAGGCAGCTAGGTATGTATGGATTGAGGGTGAATCCGGAGAAGTGCGACTCGGTTTCATTGATGCCGTCCTAATCGAGGTTACAGCGTGAAGGTCGTGGATGCGAGTTTTGTCATTGGCGAATCACGTGTCCCGGCCAGAGGCGTCCTCGAGATGTGAAAGTATCTTGAGGTCGAGTTTCTCGGTGCGACCTTCTCAGCCGGAAGCCATGTAGACCTTTGTGATCTGAAGCCACTGCAGAAGCTGCGCTTCCTTCGGACGTACTTGCTCCCAAAGCTGACCTACAGGTTGATTTTTGGGAGTTTGACTGTCCGAAGGCTGAAGGTCTCGATAGAATGGTGTGCTCTGCTGTTCGTGTGCATGGTCTGGCGCTGTGGCTGGTCTAGGAATCTTCCAGGGTTGGCTGCGGTGGTGTGTCATGGCGACTCCACTGCACCCAAGCCCAGTAAGCCAGTTTGCAGCTGCTCTTCTTGGTTCGGTTCGATTGACAGATGGGAACTCAGGCAGTGTCCTGATTCGCCCTACTCTTCAGCATGGGTGGAGTAGGCTTCAGAGGGCATTCATGGGAAGGATTACCAGCACTTTGTGCGGCGTCACTGCCTACATCGATGAGGTGTACAAGAGGCCGAGATCGTAATGTTGTGAATGCTCACTGTCGTGCCTGTGGTAACCAGTATGAGTCACTGAATCATGTTCACGTACTCATGGGGGTCGTGTCAAGCACCATGACCCAGTTTGCAAATAGATTGCTGGTGCATAGTCATCTAAGGACTCTGAGAGTGGCACTACCGGGTTGTCTCTGGAGAAGGACTGAGGCCTGACATCGTCGCCATAGGCCCCGACCAGCGTGCAGTGATCCTGGGTGTCCATCTGGCTGCCAGGCTATTGCGCTAACTTGGCAAGAAGCGCAAATACGACCGGACGAACCTTCGTGTTGCAATGTCAGAAGCTCATGGAATAGAGACAGGTAGCATCAGAGTTGCAGCATTGACTGTGTCCAGACGTGATGTGTGGTGCAAGAAACGTGCTATGGAGATGCGTCGAGTGGGTGTCCGCAGGCGTTCTCTGCGCTATCACCACCTGTGGGTTGCTCGGGTCGTATCTAAACTGGTGATCGGTCTATCGTGGAGCGTCCTCTTATCATTCTTAGCTTCCCCGTCCCAATCCTTCTATCCCTGTATAGGGTAGTCTGGGCGCTCTCCCCATTTCCTAACTTATTGTTCATTTAGTTTCTCTCCTTTTTGGGTGCCACCTACCCTTTTACGGTGAGCTTTGAGAGAAAAAAATGTGTGCTTGTTTGTGAACGCTTTTCGAAGAATCAGAGAAAACGGCTGTACTAAATCAGCTTGAACTTCATATATAGCCCACAGCTTAGTATGTAACGTCAAAATAAGGGTATGACCCAAATTCGCCTAAAGCTAACTACAGTTATCACGGGGATCAAAACACCAAATATTTTTTACCTCGAAAACGGCCATTACAATTTTGATTAAATTTTTACAGTTACTAATGAGATGACAGTACCGCGAAATTCGCATTTTTGGAAAAATGACGAGAGAAGCACAATAAATTACTAAATGTTTCGACGAAAATCGATTATAGCGCAGCTTTTTCCTTATAAACTCCGCTCAAATTTTACTTGGTTCTTCGAAGAAATTCGGGAAGTAGTCCAATGAAGTACCTATACAATGAGTGTTTTTATAATCATAAAGTATACAGGGGCTACTCCTGAAATTCCGGAATTTCAACCAGCACCATTTCACTTATTAGCATTTCTAAACGTTTGTACCTCAATAACTCAGGAAAAGTGATAAAAAATCAGGTTACCTTCATTAGTTTTCTGTTCACCAATTGCTGAGTGATGGTCGGGGCATGAGTACGAGTAGCACAATATATTCCGGATCTGTAAGTGCTACCACTTTTTGCCCCCGTGAAGTGATGTTTTACCAAGTTGAAATGAACAGAGTGAAACATAAATTGAGTAAGAAGCAAATGCCATGAACACTAGTGAATTGACGTAGAGCCAAAGAAAGTTGTGTGATGCGGCGCTCCTGATATTTTATAAGTGTTCCCACAGAAGTTCCATGATCGAAGATACTATCTGATACTATTTGTAGCATGCCTGAATTGACGAGTTCGAAGCCACTAAACTAACCAATGCGTTAACGTTTCTATAAATATTTCTATACGTCGTCGGTGGAAGAATGTGTTGTTAGTTGTCCTATATGGGAGTGAGGAAAGTTGTTTGACGATGTCGAAAGATCATTCGCACGTCTTTACTCTGTCATATCAGTAGTTCTTTATTGTTCTTCAATACGGGGCAATAATCGTGGCAATTATTTCGAGTTTGGCTCAGCTTAGTCGACGCAAGCATAAGACCCTGAAGGGGCCTTAAGTGCCTATGAAACTCTTCTGAAGCCTTCGAGGCCTCTCAACTCTCGGCCGGAAGGGGAAAATTACCTCCAACTTCCTGCGAGGGCCACTCGACCCCGACCAACTGAGGGTGCGTAAGTACCAGTTTGTCCTGGAATTGGCTCGAAGATCTTCCACCTCATAAGCCGCCTCCGAGAAATTCATTCCCGTCTTTTTTCCATCAAAAACGTCGTTTTCGTGAAATGTTCGTGCGTGAGACAAACGAGAATTGACCACTTGGAACGAAAGGCAGATAAGCACCGACATTTATTCACATTTTCGATCTCGAGCGCTTTAGGTTCAAATTCGTTTCACCTTTGAGCTTCTTTCCAGCCGTTTAGCCTCACATAGCGTCTGTGCAGGGCGGGTTTCCACTGAAATCCCTGAGGCACCTACAAGCATACTTCCTCCAATCCCTCTCAGCGACGTCCATCCGTAGAAAGATGGTTGGATAGGTTTTATTGGGGAATAATAATATCTGCTGACTAGCAACACACAACTTTCCGCCAAACCCGTGAATTCGACGATCTGTTCAATACGAAAGCTGCAGCTTCTCTAAGATTCTTGTGAGGAAATCGACGTCGCCAAGCGGATGAAAAAACCCTGCAAATTATTACATAATGGTTTATTATTCTCATGAACAGCTTGACCTAGTATTACTGCTCCGAGACCCATCCCATTCAATTCTGCATCGAATACTAGTAAACCATACGAAACATGACCTGACTACAATGGAACTACGGAAACTAAATATCCCCCGGCGCCAGGCGCCCGGAAACGGAGGCTTCCAGCGAACCCGTTGCGAGGCGAGCGGGCGGGTGGTTTTAATGAGACGGGAGGGAGGGAGGGAGTACTAACGACGAAACGTTGACTTCCGCTGTAGTTCCCGCGTTATACTGCGTTTCGTTAATTTTTTTAACCATTTTTTGCCTATAATGATCGGATTGTCGAGATCTAGATACCAAATGGGATTTTTGTGCGAAAGAACGAATTTTTTAGGCCACGTTAAAGGCACAAAACGGCCCGGACGGCGGATGGACATTGCAAATTTGGAATCTCCATGTCTTGAAACGTAAAATATCAAATTTTGAGGGGGGTTGTAAAAATTGTTCGTGACCGAAAACATAGGGTTATTATTCAGAATGAATAATAAACCAAAACTCAATTCTTCTACTACCTTCTCCACGAGAAAGGCATACAGAGCAATCGGAGTTGTCTATCAGCTCCTAATCGGAATCCATAGCATAAACGCACTGTTTTAAACTGAAACAAACAAAAAATACAATATGACTGCCATCTAATCTCAAAAGTGACAGGTTACAGCATGATATGTGATTGTCAAATAAACAAGGAGGCCAGTAAAGCCCTAACGGGTGAGCCCACTCTTCTTGTGGATGAGTGGAGGGAACCCCTGTGTGAACTCAAGGGTACACGCAGTCAAAAGTAGCCGGTTCCCTGACTAACTATAGTGCACACCTGACTTTCGCTCATCATTACCTCAAAACCTCGCTCTTCTTATTCTCATCTTCTTCTCAAGTAGTACATCAGATTCGTCTCAACGGAAATGTCAATTAAAACTAAAATGAATAATAATAGTGAAAACTATGAAACCCCCGAAGGCTCACGATATATACTGCGTAACACTTTACAACTGGAGCTTCAAATTGCCAGCCAAAGATGATCAGTGACCAGCGTTAGTCAGTCATTATAATGAATCGTAACTGGCCATTTTAAATTAGAAAATGTTGTTGTGTGGATTGCGAATGAAATTGAAGTCGGGTCAACGTATATAATATTTACTATGTTTTGTGGTTACTTCAATAAATGCTCTCTCTAGCCCGATGTATCAATAAAGCCGTCATTCATTCATTCCCTCTCCCTCTTTCTCCATATATATAGTTCCATTAGATATATTTTGAATCTGAAATATGATGATAAAATTCACGATAAATTTAAAAAAACAACAAATTCTCAACATTAATGAATTAATACAATACTCTATCCTAGCAATCACGCTGAAAATTACTTCAACTAAAAAGCCACCATATCTTGCGCGACTATATCACACATAATTTAGTAACCAGCAACAAGTTCTTAAATTACCGTTTACCACAATGCCGCACCACTGCCTGTAGATCATCATTCATCTCACAATAATAATATCATATTATAACGGTCTCTCATCAGAATTAAACAACTAAAAAGTCATACAACTTTCAAGAAGCGTATGATAGAACCTTTCCTATCTCTTTACTAAATTACTCAAAATCATGACATGCAGGCTATTAAATTAAGTTGTCGTAGAAAACTAGCTAATAATATGAAGAAACGAAAACTGTTGACGCATTTGTATTTATCTGTTAAATTTTGAAATTTCTGGTTAGGTGTGAGAATGGTCGAGTACGACCAATCTCGCCATAGGTCGTCATACATTCATTCTCTCTCTCTCTCTCTCCCTCTCTCTCTCTCTCCCTCTCTCTCTCTCTCTCTCTCTCTCTCTCTCTCTCTCTCTCTCTCTCTCTCTCTCTCTTTTGTATAATTTTTAACAGTAAACCTAGAGACATGATTGGCGCCCAACATGTATTAATTGAATAATAAAACGTTAGTATTGCGTTACTTTCTGAAACCCTTAGCATGCATTTCATACGTTATAAATCTGGTGATTAGCAACACACGTCTTTCCGCAACCCCAATTAACTCGACGACCTGCTACGGGCGCTGTATCTTCGTGCAATGAATTTCTACGGGAGAACAAAATATTGGTACTAGTTAGTTGAGAGTACTCCCTAAGTTTGATTGAAATTGTAAGAGCCGTTCTTGAGAAAATTGGGAAAGCGACGAATATCCGAGCTATTGCGGAGTATATCTCAGTTTTACAGATAAATGCAGAACAATTTCGGGGAACAAAATGTGGGTATAGGTAAAACACTCCGAAAGATTCATCGAAACCAGTGTAGCAGTTACTCGGAAAATTACGAAAATGTTCTAAAACCATTATTTTCGACTCATTTTCATTTATCTATGTGCGATGAACTAGGAACATGTATTGTGAAAAACTGACTATCTAAAAACATTCTGTGAGTTTGGTGAAAATAGTAAATAGTGTAAAAACCCCTATTTTTGCTTATTAGGCCTATATTTCCGTTCGCCGTATTTTCATGGAGATATTTGTGGAGAAGAAAAGTTTCATGCTAACTAATAGACGATTATTTGAAAGTTTAATCAAAAATTTGAATAACCCCAGTTTTTGGTACATTGTCGTCCTCCACCCCCTTTCCCAGCCTCATGGAAAGCGCCCTGAGCATGGAACGCTCATCGAAATTGGATTTTTTGCGCTCAGTAGACTTCAAAACGTAAAGATCTGACGAGCGTCTTCAAACAGTCAGTCAGTCTATCTGGCCAAGTTGAAGTTGTTCACATCCCAGTCCTTCACTGCCGCGGAAAGTAAAAAATGATAGTAAAATATCTGGAGTGACCCGCTGCACAACTTTCCTCATCCTCAAGTACATTAGGCAATTTTTACCATTTCAGTATAAAATCCAGTCCGGGGGTTTGCTCAGTTCATGTAAACCTGGTGAAACCTAACAGTCAATTCGAAACTGACCGCAATTCGGGTTCCACCACGGTTGAGCCTCCCTCGCTTTTGATATTTATAGATCACATGGATTCTACTGAAATCAAAATGTTCAAGTTTTACGGGCTTCCTTGTGCGAAAACACTATTTGGTAATATCCAGTGTATCTGCGCTTGTAGCGATTTTAAGTGCAGTTTTTGCCACCGGCGTTTGGAAAAGAGTTAGAGCCGAGGTACAATAATCTGCCTGCACGATAAAAAAACTCTCGTAACTCTTTCGCAGTGTTTCACCTATAATTCCAAACTACGAACTTGCGAACCTTCCCTGAAAAATCACGTTTACTGTCCCAATCAATTACCTATAACTTGCTTGAGCTTCAAAAGTCGTGAAAGTAGTTGAGGCTGAGGAAAGTTGTGTGATCCATTACTCGAGATAGTTCTCTCAAACCCCGCTCTAACGAATTTGATTAAACTTGTCGTGTGGACTGTCCCAAACAAGTTAACGGTAAAATAAAACTTTCGTTCGGGGGAAATTGCATGGAAAATTGCTAAATATTTTCAAGCGCAGGTATTAAGTTTGACCGCGCAGTTTTCCCCATAAGTGACGATGGCCTTTTCAGGAAAATCAACAGTGGCCTTTTCGGTAGTTCAACAGTTATTAAATAATTAGAAACGTCCAGTTTCTGTATACGACCAAGTTGAAGTTGTCCGCATGTCAGCTCTCCCCTCATGAGCAGCACGGGGGAATGTAGGGCGTTCGAATGGTTCAAGCACTGAGTATACCCCTTTTTTCCAGGCTCTTGGCGTGTTAGGGAGTTCCTTCAGTGTAGCTTGCTCTCCTCTGGAAATCTGGTGAAATATTATAAGAGATGAATGAGCTCAGAGTTGGGCCTGAGGCTGGAACACGAATAATGATTCAAAAACCCCCAACAGGACATGACTGGCAGACACGTTGTTTCCTGAAAGTCAATTTGGACGGGTCCCTTCTATTTTGAGGCTGACGATGGTTTTGTGGGCAGCCGACGAAACGAGGTCGCGCGTCGCTCGACATTCTCCAGAGAAAAGCGGCACTTAGTTTCTCCATTAGCCAGAGTTCATTATTCTCGTAGTTGGCTTTTCCGCGATATCGAAGGGAGAAGTGAAAACCGCCTTTTCCCCCTCCTCTCTCTCTCTCTCTCTCTCTCTCTCTCTCTCTCTCTCTCTCTCTCGAATGATGAGGCCGGGGATTTCCTAATTATTGCCGGGTGCTGCTGGTCGAAAGGCGATGCCCTCGTCTAGTCCCTCGCCACTTGTCGGTTATCCGCCGCTGTATTTAACCTTCGAGTTGAACCCGCTGCGGTCTCGTTCTCTAAACTTGTTTCTACCTCTATCGCCCAAATGACTACATTATAATGTAATACTCAACTTGACTGTTGCCTCCCTGATTTCTCTGTTACTGACAGGCCGAATAGTAGAGCCAGCCTCGCGGGAAATGTCTGGTGAGGAGCATAACACAACTTTTCTCTTTCCAAAAGCCAATTTCGTGGGGAAATGCAAAAACTAACTGCTATCATTCGGAAAATCTCAGTTCCTAATGTATTTTACCTATTATTACTCTATTCTTGGGTGCATAAATAGTTGCGGACAAAATGAGGGTGTAGGTCGCCAAAAGGCACAGATCGTCCCCCAGAAAATCCTCCTGAAGACGATGGTAACCATAGTGAATCACCATTATCACTTTCCTATCAGGAATCTGAATTCGATTAAGGGGGAACATTCGGTGGGCACAGATTCGACGTAAATGTTTATAAAAGCAGAAAGGGGCTTCAGTGGGGAAGGAATAATGAACCCAAATCGACCCATTCGAACTGCATCAGAATATTACTCGGGGGAACCCGCCTGTTTTAACGGCCTCGCAAAAGCTTTGGGGGCAAGATGTGGACTACTTCAGTCGTGTCGTATTACAAATGAAATAATTATTGTGGCAGAAATGAGAGCTCTTTATGCCACTGCTCCGTTTTTTTACTTTCCTTATTCCTAAATGAGCTGAAAAAAAAGTTTTCTTCAAAGAGCAGCGCCATTATTTGGAAGAAACCGGGTTTAGTGCAGTCTTACTTTCCATGGCCCAAAGATTAAGAAAAGGGAGATTCTTCGATCTTTAAGTTTTGAGGCTAACTTGAGAAGGCGTTCCCTGACGACCAAGTAGATCGAGATACTGAAGCCCATAGGGCAGTACTCCGAACGAGCCCGACATCCCAGTGTGGACGATAAGCGACCTCGGCAGAGCCCTTGCGACCTTAAAGCAACGAACCTCCTGGGCCAGATAGAATGAAAAGCAATGTGCTAAGGAAGGCTGAGCGGACAATCTACCGCTGCCTCCTTAATTTAATTAATGACTGTCTGCAGGTCATATTAAGCAAAACATTGGAAATCTTGATGTTGCAGTCCCTCGAAGGAGTCTTTGGCCGCAACCTCACAGGCAGGCAATACGGGTGTACCAAAGGAAGGTCCACGTGCTCCACACCGTCACCCAATGGTGCAAGCATGTCAAGATGCAGGTGGCTGATGAAAAAAAAACAGCTAATCCTTTTGAAAGTAAAATCAACCTTCAATACGCTTTGGCGGCCTCAGACTCCTTTAGAAGCACGTCAAGCATTTAGGAGTGAATATAGGTGAGAGGCAGGGCTTCAACCAACACCTCCAGTCCCTTAAAGACACTAGTGCTGCAAGGTTTGCCTCACTGCGTTTTGCAATTACTAAGGCCACTTGGGGTGTGCGTTACCGTGACACTATCATGTGTAAGGCCATATATCTAGGCGTGATTGGCTACTGACCCATTTCTGGGGTAGCAAACTAACAGTCCATCAAAAGAGAGTATTGGCCCAATCTCCTGTGGATCACGGCCTAGAAGATTGTATCAGCAGAAGCACTACAGCTGATCACTGGTCAGTTACTGATTGACTTGGCCGGCATGGTTGACATTGGAGCATATGCCCGTGGCGTTGGAGAGGGTACCTAGCTTCGCAGCCTACACCCCTCTCCCGCCAGCACCAACCATCTCTCTAGGGGGAATTCCCGACGAAACCACGGCCCCCACAAGCTCAATCCCATGGCTTCATGGCCCGCACCACCACGCCCTAAAGGCTCCACGCTGCCAGGCACGGGCTGAAGCCCCCATGGTACCCATTCTAGGTGGCTGCACCTTGAGCAGCCTAAGGACCTGAATGGGCCCCTGTGCCGGAATTGCCGTTCTACCGGCACCTACGCTTTATCTCCATGGTGGTATGGTGCAAGTCCATGTGGAGAAGCATGGTCTCCTGCATGGTTGACAAGTGGGGAGTGGGAGAGTTAAACGGGAGCTTCCCCTGCTTTGAGCTGAACTATGTGCAGATCTCACCACAGAACGAAAACTTGCCGCCATTTATGAATGGGAGTTAGAGCAATGGAATGGGAATCCTCGTCAAAGGGTCGTGACCCAATGAGTTATTCCCCCACATCCGTGAACGTCTTTCAAGAAAATGGGTTTAACCAGACCACTGGACTAGCCAGTTCCTCACGGGAAATGGCGACTTCAATGCGCGGCTCCTCTTTTTTTCTCCCAAAGACTCACCATCATGTACGTCTTGCGCCTCCAGTGTGGAGGAAACTACATGCTGCTCCACTGTAGTTTCTAAAACTGGGGGCAGACCAATTTAGCAGCCTTGACTGCTACAGAGCAAGCCTATAACCACTTGGCCAAGTTCACGAAGAAGGCTAAGAAACGTGGTCACAGTTCATCTGTCCATTTGAAACCTGCCACCCAAGTAAATAGATCAGGTGGGATACCAGATTAAGAACTCCTCCCAGACAGTAAGGGATTCCTCAGGTGGTCTCCTCCGTGCAGTCACACACGGGCAACAGCTCTCTACTGGTAGATGGTCTGAGTTCGATGGATGCTGCAGCGGTCGGCCTCTTGCACATTAGCGAAACCGCAACTTCCATGACTGATATAACCCTTGTCGAGGATTTGGGAACAGTCATCAAATTAGGAAACACACCTATGTCCGATTTGCGGGATAACAGCTGGACTAATAGACCTGGTTCTTTTTTGTTTTGTTTCTTAGTTTTGTAGACGCAAAAATAAGGTTATGGGCGATTTCTATCGATGGGAAAGGGGAGTGGAGGTGGGGTAAAACTGTGCCAAAAACTAAGGTTTTCCCCATTTTTCTCGAACGATTTTGATTAAACTATCAACTTATCTTCTACTAGTCAATAACTAACTTTTCTTTCCATCAAATACCTTCATGAAAATACAGCGAACGAAGATATAGGGCTAAAAATAGGTTTTTTACGCTATTGGGCAAAACGACGTCAACGGTTTTCACCAAACTTACAGGATGTTTTCAAATAGTGATTGCCAATGTATTGTTCTCAATAACTGTTCCTCTGACTGTAAGTAGCTGTTACTTCCCGCCAGCTAGTGTCCGTTCAGTGTAACGTGGCGATCACATAGAATTTGCAAGGGAACCGCGTCACAAATATACAATTCGCGTTGTCTCATCCACGACCGCTCGAAGCAGTGTTTTTTATTAGTCTTCCCAACCAACCTTAATGCAACGAGGGGTCAAGTGTAAAACGATAAACTAACTAGTTTCTGATTATCAACTAGCTCAGTTTCACTAGCACGAATCATTTTGTGAAATTCCCACGGAATTCGTGGACGACCGTTGGTTTTTATGTTGCTGATAGACCGCAACATGGCAGACGCGATACCACCATCGGAATTTAATTTCGAAGGAGCAAATTTGAAGAGCGAATGGACTGAACTGGGGCTTTGTACCGACTGGCTCCCATCCCCCACCCTAGCGAGTGTATCTAGCGGTTATAGACGAAGGTTCATAATCCTGACGAAAGTTGGGCAATGAGTCGGAGCTCGTGATCGCTGTAATTTTTTCCTTAGTCAGCGGCTCCCCAAACATTTCCACCCCTTCGTAACAGCTCCAGATCTTCAATTTTTATCTGATTGCTGCGAAAAGCTCCTACGAGATAAAAATCGCGACCTTGTTGAACCATTGGTGTCAGAATTTAAAACACGTTCGTGGAGGACAAAATGACCATTCTGAAGAACGACGGTAACGTGCCCGAGAGCAGTGAGGTGCTCCGAAAATTCAGTGACGTCGTAATTGAATTTACGAATCATTTTGACCCCAAGAAAAACGTGCCAATTTCCCTCATTGAATATTCAACTGCTCTGAAAATTGCCGCTATATCCTGCGAATGTGGGGACCGCAACAACATGGTACGTGACCGACTGGTAGCCCAAGTTCCAGACCAGAATCTGCTTCACCGACTGTCCGTGACTGCCCATTGAACAGGCATAAAAATGAAAATGTGTGGGTAATAGTGTTTTTTGAACATTTTAGTAATTTACCGAGTAACTGCGAGGGTTTGAACAAAATCCACCGAAATTTAAGTATAGTTATCATAGTGATCAAAACACCAAATATTTTTTTTCTCAAAAACGCCTCTAACGATTTTGATTAAATTTTTTATATTGATAGCTCTCAATAAGGCAATCATACCATAAAATTCCCATTTGTGGAAAAATGACGAGAGCAGCACAGGAAATTACCAAAACTTTCGACGAAATCGATTTTAGCGCAGTTTTTAGAGAAAACCACCGTACCAAATCAGCTGAAACTTGATATATAGCCTACAGGTTACCATGGGACGCAATAATGAGGGTATGGGCAAAATCCACCGAAGGTTAACTATGGTTATCATAGTTATCAAAACACCAAATTTTTTTCTCAAAAACGGCTCTAACGATTTTAATTACATTTTTTATATAGATAGCTTTCAATAAGAGAATTATACCATAAAATTTCCATTCGTGGGAAAATGACGAGAGCAGCACAATACATTTTCAAAATTTTCGACGAAAAGCATTTTTAGCGCGATTTTTTTCTTATAACCTCCGCTGGAATGTTAGTAGAATGTTAAAAAAAATTGGTATTGTAGTCCAATCCAATACGTAAAGGGCGAGTGTTTAAAAATGCTCATGAGATACATGGGGGTTACTCCAGAAATTCCTGAATTTCAACTACTGCCGTTTCGCTTACTACCAGTTCTAACTGTTATTACCCAATAGCTCTGCAAAAGTAATTACTACCCTTCTTCATTAAAGGAACGATTTTCAGCCAAAATGTTTCTTCCGTTTAATGGACTGGTTCCAAATGAAAGCCTGTAGTTCGTGGCCTGACGTCTTTCAAAAGGTTCAAAAACTGAATTACTCAGAGTTAATTTAAAAATAATAATATTCGTGATAGCCCGAATGGCAAGATTTTGAAACGCACCAAGTTACAAGTTGTGAATTGTGGTAAAATCGATAAGTGCTTTTGTCATTTTCACGCAAGAGTTAAATAAGTGAGAAAAAGCTGTCCCAGGAGGTTTATGGGTATGGGGGCAAAACTGAACTAGCAGCCTAGTTTTGACTTTAAAGTGAAGATTCATGGCTGAGGAAGGCAAATCATAGCTTGGTTGTTATTTCTAAATCATATTTTGTGTGGTAATAAGTTGTGAGATATTTTCCATGACAGCCCGTGGTTTGACCGCACTGCAACTCATCTCATTACCTCGTAATATTGTTCATAAATTTCGCGGCTTCGTTCTCCCTCATTACAGTTAGAACTGCTGACAATTACAAATTTCGCTGTTGTTATCCCAATAATGTTAATTCCTCCGAACGTTAGCCGGATAATGCGTTCGAGCGTAATAGATCAAGAGCGGCCATTAATTCGAACTCGAATAAAGTGGGGGGGTGGATTCGTGAGGGCTAAGCTGTTAGTGACACTGCAGATTAATGGTGGTATCATAGTTATAGTAAATTGCAATCAGAATGATAACCCTCCCGCTGTCCCTCTCAAGGGCGCCCTACAAAAGAGACAATGGGATTAGTCATAACTCTCGACGACCTCTTCGAACTTCAGTATCCGATTAGAGCTAGAGCAGCAAACGGGGGCACCAGACTGAAGTGAGGAAGCAGCGGAAAAACACTTCTCCATCTCCCTCTTCCAGCCTCTTATCGGACTCGTGATGGAAAGTTCGGCGAAGAATTATTTTAATGCCCGAATAAGCGGTTTTCTCCTAATTTGAAGCTCCGCCTCGTTAAATTGTACGTTCCGGGCTTCATTGTGAATGATGGCGAGGCGGAGTGGAGGGGCGAAAGTTCAGTTTCAACTCCGGAGTGAGTTTTAATTAAAATTAAAAATGAGGGAACAGCGATTTTCAAAGGATTAGCGGATTTAATGGGAAGTGGGGATTTTGGAACGGAGCTCTGAGGGAGCGGGAGGTTTGCAAGAAATGTGCAGCTTAACTGAGATCTTCGTCTTCATTGCCTCCCACAATCGTTGGGGATTAACGGATAGCTCCGATTATTTATGATCTGCCGTCAAATTTCAGGTTCCCTAGCGACCTACAAAACCGTCAGAGATAGGGACATGCACTTACCTCAAATGGGGTTGGAGAACGCAGATCCATTTCATCTGAGACGCCACTTCCAACATCCGACAGTTTCCGCTTTCCTCAGCTTAACGAACTAATGTAATCGGAGGAGAAACTATCCGTCGTCAAATTTATCAACTCAAGCCATGCATTTACTGTGGAAATCTTCCAAAACGTACAATCCCGATGTTCGGCTCGTTTTGATGGTCATCTTTGTGTTAACGACAGCCAGAGAACAAGAAATGGGTACTGCCCATTATTTCCCATGAGTTTTATGTAAACCTTTGTAAGAGCTGTAAACTCGTTTTTCGCTTTCTTCCGCCGTACTTTCATGGTCAGTCAAAGTCAGAAGATTGGTTAGAAGTGGCATGGAAAGTATAATCAAGATTGTAGGTGCAAGTGAAAAATGAACTATTAACACTGTTTAACGCAAAATGGGAAGAGGTGAACTTGAGGGAACGCAAGAATTAGTCGGAGAACTATAGAAGACTGTTGCGTTCGGATTTACGCAGTTTGATAGATGAACACGCAAAACACTTGAGATCACGATGAAGAAAGATGAGAGTGAAGTCACTTCACGTTACACTGTGCTGAGACACGAGGGTAAATTTGGAACGAACTCGTGTTCAACTAACTGACGTAGTGCCCGGCGAATGAGAGGGTTCTACAGAGGAGAACGGTTCAGCGGCGGTAAAAAGAGTCCACATATACCTGGAGTCCAAAGGAAAACCGTGACGGGGGAATTGCTTTAATCGCACAGGGTAAACCCCCGTTCATTGACCGAGGTTTTCAGGGTAATACCCTAAACAAATACTGATCAAGAATTACCAGTGACCGTGAGAAGAGAAAGAAATGGTCTGTATTCGCATAAAAAAACTATTAAAAAGCACTGGTTGGGTTGATTGCGAATCAAGAGATTGAGACAGAGACAGAGAGAGAGAATTTCGTTTATTTAATCCCCTGGGGGAATTAGGGCGATAGAGCCCTCCCTTACATTCCCCAGAATGAACACCACATTACACTCCTCCATTTAGTTAAATAAAAACTTCTTAATCGACTTAGGTAAATTCATCAAATTTCTAAATCAACTTAAGTAATTAAAGAAAACATAAAATAAAAATAAAAATGTCAGCGGGGAAAATAATAGAAAGGAACATGCAATTTTTTATTTGATTTTATTTTTTTTCTTACTTATTTATTGTTTATGTACACAAACTGTTTGAACTTACAATGATTTCCAATCCCTTCCTGCATTCGTTCCTTTCGGCCAGGAAAAATTTTTTACAACCCCCCCTCAAAATTTGTTACTTTACGTTTCAAGACATTGGGATTCCAAATCTGCAATGTCCGTCCGCCGTCCAGGCTGTTGTGTGCCTTTAACGTGGTCTAAAAAACCGTTCTGGCACAAAAATCCCATTTGGTATCTAGTTGTGCCCGCCATCTCGGCAATCCAATCGGACGAAGCCCATGGTTGTTATGGACAAAAAATGGTTAAAAAATTAACAAAACGGAGTCCAATCGCAAACAGTCAACTAGTTGAATGTTTCGTCGTTAGTACTCCCTCCCTCCCTCCCGTCTCATCAAAACCACCCGCCCGCTCGATTCGCAACGTCTTGCCAATTGCCTACAAGCGCCTGGCGCCGGGGGAATATTTAGTTTTCGTAGTTCCATTGTAGTCAGGTCATATTTCGTATGGTTTACTAGTATTTTTCGATGCCCAATCGAATGAGATGGGTCTCGGAGCAGTAATACTAGGTCAAGCTGTTCATGAGAATAATAAACCGTTGTGTAATAATTTGCAGAGTTTTTTACGTTTATCCCATTTCTTTTCTTCGTCATCATCCGACAACCGAATCGATTTTCATGTCACTGTCATTTCAAATACTATCGAAGTAGTTATCATCATCATCCGTCGAAAGAACCTTTTCAACTCCATCATCATCACCAATCTTTTTTATTTAATTTCACTTCTTTTACAGCTTTTCGCAATTATGCTTTTGTTCCGTGCCTAGTGTTATTCTCCGTGGTTATGATTGAATAATATCAAATACTCGCATCAGAATAGTCTTCCAACGAATACAACTGAAGCCGACGTCATCCCAGGACAGTGGATCAGAAATTGAACTTTAATTTTTCTATTCGTCAGAATCATTTTAATCAATCAAGTGGTTGTTTCAAAGACCCTGAATCGATCACGACACAAATATTCATCTATTCCTGCCCCTTCCTGAATTGCGTCTTCTTATTCATCATATATAGTGATTAGAGTACATTTTAACTGTTTTTAAATGTCTCGGTCTTTTTCTTAAGGTCGAATAGCTTATTATTAGTGTTGCATAATTCAGCTCCTTGGACAGCGAAAGATCTATTGTATGGGCAGGTTGAGTACCTCAGGATTTGCATCAGTTTTGCGTTTCTAGTTTTCGTACAGTGCGAGAGAGAGACAGAGAGAGAGAGAGATAGAGAGAGAGAGAGAGAGAGAGAGAGAGAGAGAGAGAGAGAGAGAGAGAAATGTATATTTATTTATTTAGTGACTCCGTTTCCAAATTGGCCGAACTGGGAAAGTTATTGCCCGTTTTTAAATTTAAGTTGAAAGAGGACTTTGTGCTGCAAGGAGGTGTTAAAGCTAGGGGTGAGAGAAGAGTGGGATATTGGTGATGAGGGTGGGAACGTTTGAAAAAGCGCACAAGTGATTGCCACCCAAACACTTTCCTCCTGGAAATACCTTGGTGTTTATGGTCGGAATAACACAAAGAGGTGATCCAGCTTGGGAAGCGCACTACATGAACACTATAGATCTAGGGCCCCTGTCATTGAAATAAGGTCCTCACGGCGATTTTAGGCTTGCGAAAAAGAAAAAGCATCAGAGACGTTTTTGAGGATGCTGCTGAAAACGTTAGACTAATAAAGAAAAACAACAAAAAATAACGTGCCTAATCGTATCAACCATTCTCCTGCAAAAACCACTAAAACACACGCACACAAAACGACTTGAAATTAGTCGTTTCTGACTCAGGAAGCCTCAATATATGTGATTTGAGGGACACTCATCTTTTTCGTTTGGCACGATTACATTTTCTTTTTCCTTCGAGTTCTGGAAAGCAGAAATTTAGGGTTCTTTAAATCTGGACATTTCTGAGTCATCTGAGCTCATAAAAAACATTGTTTGGTTAATCAGTGCGTGCCGTTGAGGTTATAAAAGATGTTTCTGACTCACGACCTTGGAGGCCACTTCTGGGCGTTCAACTTTCTTTCTATAGCAGGCAAAACCTTGGAAATACTGATTGCCACTGCCTCGCAGGTAAGTAGGAGTGCTAAAGGAGTACCACAGGAATTCATAGTTCAAATCTACATGCTCCGAAAGACCAGGGTAGCGCAATCCCGTGGAACGGTAGGGAGCTGAGGAAACCTGAGAGGCATCACAATTCCACTTCGGGCAAAGCACTTGTAGAGCAGGTTTTTCCCTTTGGCGCTATCTGGTTATGCAGCGTCCTCAGTTCCCTGAAAACTAATCGCGAAGGCGTTCTCCGGCTACCTAATGTCTCAGAGGTCAGGAGCCAGAAGATGATAGTGTAATAGGTTTCTTGGCAAGGTGCCCTGTTTTCTGTCGCCACATCTCGGCTTAAGACTTCCCTCGGAGGAAGCGGACGTGGATGATTTGGATGGAAAGAGTTAGTGTGTAGTGAACGCTATGAGACGAAAATGGGAGGCAATTGGTGAATTGAATCACTAGACACAATAATGCCTAGTTATGGTAAAAAGCGAAGAATATAATAAGTGCCACTGTTGAGCTATTGTTGGCATGTTACTGCTGAATTATGTAAATAACCTGGACAAAACTATGACACACGGACCCAACATTTTTTATTTAGTTTACACGTTTTATGACAATTATGATTTATGATCCAACTAAATAGGTCAGTATATTAAATTAATTTGTGTCATACTACATTAATTAATAGTCGGTGGACTATTATAAAATAGAACTTGATAAAGTAGCGGTCTATTTCCTTAGGGGTTTTTTACGGAAAGATATCCTTTTTCAAGTATTCGCGACTGAACCAGAGATTCTAAGCATTGGCTTGTGTAACTTCGTTATGTAATATGAACCTGTGACTTCTGCTCCAGTTGCAATCCTAATACAACTTTAAACATCCTCGTTGAAATGGTATCAATCCGTTTCTTATGAAATATAAATTAAGAAAGAAGCGGTTGTAGTAGTTAATTCCTGTGGAAATAAGACTTCTTTTACAATTTCCAGTTGATAATAAAGTTAATTTCTGTTACTTTGCCGCGAATTCGCAATTGAGCCTCTGGCAGACAGCTGACCTCAAGCGGCACGCCGTGTTGTATTTTTTTGTAAGCGTGGTTGTTTTGTAAATAAACTATTTAAAATTCAAATCAAACCAGTGACCTAAAGAGAAATGAGGAAGTTGATTATGGACCACCCCCACGATGAACTCGGCATCTCCCACTGCGGACAACGGGTGACCTCAGCAGCACCCTTGCGACCTAAAATCCCTGCAATACTCCACATATATAAAATAAATGTTCAATATATTAGACTAGTAGTAGCTAGAACGTAGCTGGGGAAAATTGTGTGATGCGTAGCACCAGAATGTTTGAAATCTGGTTTTGATGCGCCTCTTACAAACATTTCTTTAATGACTCTCAATAAGCGAGTTTAGGTTACCTGCGACTTCTGCTCCAGTTGCAATCCTGATAAAACTTTAAACATCCTCGTTGAAATGGTATCAATCCATTTCTTATTAAATATAAATTAAGAAAGAAGCGGTTGTAGTAGTTAATTCGCCCTATGTCCACTGGTGACAATCCTCTTTAGAAGTATGTCGCAGCTGTTTAGCTGAGTACTCACTGGCCCTAACGAAAGTCATTGTTTCCCCAAACACCTATCTATCTCGACCCTTTTGTTTGTACTTGTGGCAAGTCCCACTCCTCAGTTATTTTCAATTGACAACGGATTTCCCCTGTCCTGGACTTTCCCAACTAGCTTTCCCCACCCCTTAATTTTATATTCCTCTTCTCAACAGTCATCTCCTTCTAAGTCAGTCATCCTTCAGCTCTCGCGATACAGTCGTCTCCCAGTTCTCCCAACGATTCGTCTCTAAGCTTGCACTACTCTCAACTCAACTCTTTCTGTCCCTCTCTCCCCAGTTCGTATCTCACAACCAGTTCATAAGTATTGAGAGTCCCTTATGCGCTATTCTGTCAAGTCTAATACAGTCCTCACTCAGGCTCATCTCGTTAATTTAATTCTCAGTTACAAGGTCCCCCATTCAACAATGTGGTCTCAACAGTACTTTACCACAAAGTGGAAGTTAACATGGGCGTCTCATCGAGCCTCCCGTGTAGAAATGGAACGCAAAATATTTATTTATTTGGGTAGCATAATAAAATATCTGGTGCATTGCAACACGCAACTTTCCTTAGCTCTACAACAATTCACTTTGTACATGACTAATTCTATTTAATCAATTCATTTATCACTCAGTTAACTTGAACTTGGTCAAACAACGCTTTACAGCAGCAGGAAGCGGTAGCGCTTACAGTTCCAGATTGTATTGTGCTGCTCGTACTCATTGCAGGACCATTATTGAGCAATTGGTACACAGATAATTAATGAGGCTGTAAACCCAAATTTGTTGAAGAAGGATCGTAATTACTTTTACGGAGTTGTTGGGTAAAAACGTTTAGAACTGGTAGTAAGCGAAACGGCAGTAGTTGAAATTCAGGATTTTCTGGAGTGATCCCCATGTACCTCATGAGCGTTTTTAAACACTCACCCTTTAGGTATTGGATTGGACTACAATACCATTTTTTTAACATTCTACGAAAATTCCAGCGGAGTTATAAGGAAAAAACTGCGCTAAAAACGCTTTTCGTCGAAAATGTTGATAATTTATTGTGCTGCTCTCGACAATTTCCCTCGAATGGAAATTTTATGGTATAATTCTCTTATTGAAAGCTATCAATATAAAAAATGTAATCAAAATCGTTAGAGCCGTTTTTGAAAAAAAAATTTGGTGTTTTGATCACTATGATAACCATAGTTAAATTTCGGTGGATTTTGTTCAAACCCTCGCAGTTACTCGGTAAATTACTAAAATGTTCAAAAAACACTATTACCCACACATTTTCATTTTTATGCCTGTTCAATGGGCAGTCTCGGACAGTCGGTGAAGCAGATTCTGGTCTGGAACTTGGGCTACCAGTCGGTCACGTACCATGTTGTTGCGGTCCCCACATTCGCAGGATATAGCGGCAATTTTCAGAGCAGTTGAATATTCAATGAGGGAAATTGGCACGTTTTTCTTGGGGTCAAAATGATTCGTAAATTCAATTACGACGTCACTGAATTTTCGGAGCACCTCACTGCTCTCGGGCAAGTTACCGTCGTCCTTCAGAACAGTCATTTTGTCCTACACGAACGTGTCATAAATTCTGACACCAATGGTTCAACAAGGTCGCGATTTTTATCTCGTAGGAGCTTTTCGCAGCAATCAGATAAAAATTGAAGATCTGGAGCTGTTACGATGGGGTGGATAGTAAACTTTCGGTGGATTTTGTTCAAACCTTTATTTTGGCGTCCCATGATAATCTGCGGGCGAGATATCAAGTTTGAGCTGATTTGGTACGGTGGTTTTCTCTTAAAATCGTTCACAGACACACACAGACCGTTTTCCCAAATAATGTTTTTCGGACTCAGGGGGGTCTGGAACGTAAAGATCTGAAGAAAACTCAAATTTTTTTTTTTCAGCCGATTACATAACTTTCCTTTCTACTTTGTAGAGCCAAGGAAAGTAAAAATATGGGAATAGTATGTTTGAAAGCAAAGGGCTGTGCCAAAAAGTCAAAGATGAACGTCGAAAGCGCCTATGAAGACCTCAAGCAAGTGCGATTTCAAAATAGAGATGAGCTGGTTAGCAGTACGGGTGAAATGGCTGATTGGACGATGGAGCATTTAATTTGAGGAAGACAATTATGATGTAGTAAAAGGGTACATATCTGGAGCATGAAGCCGAGCGGATTCACACATAAGCGGATCCAGACGAGTAGAGGGGGGAATCTATCTAGCCTGAATTAATTCCATGGAGCAATGGTCTACAGTGGATGCAGAGGTGGGAAATAACTGCATCGTAACGGAGGCTTCAAAGGCAAGAGCCTGATGAACCCGGTCGAGTTGATCTATGGGAGAGCTGTTATAAGGAGACCACAGAACTGAGGCATACTCAAGTGCCGTCCAACGAGGACGCCGCAGAGAGCCATCAGTGCAGGGATGAGCGAGTTCTGGAGCCCTATGGCTGAGAAACTCCAAGACATGCATAGCCCGATGGAAGCAAGAGTAAGGTGGTCGACCAGCTGAATGCCTACCTGGGATCCGTGCTTAGTCTGACCATCAGATTGAGACAGAAATCCATAATACGCTCCAAATGGCCACTAAGTCGTGCGAGTGGATGGGAGCGCATATTTTTAAATAAATATTTCTGTTACTCGGTTCCTAAATGCTACGATAATTCTGATGGTCATTTCGTATCTGTTACAGTGTACTGGACTCGGGGGTGTACAGCAGATCTTCGGGTCCAAGTAGTGAAGCACCTTCAACATGTTCAACGACAGGAGGGAGTTCGAGTCTTCCGAGCGGTCCTGGCTCGACGGGTTCGCCCCAGTCGTCGTCCGGTATCTCGTCCTCGGCCGTCGTACCCGGCTCGCTCATTCATCCTCCCCACCCTGTCATCAGATCTTTCAGCGAAGATCCAACGGCAGTCGTTCTGCCGACGGAAGCGACAACTCATCGAAAAATCATCCTGCAGCACCAACAATCTTTGCCGGTCACTCAGGCAGAGGTCGCCTCCAACCAACAGCGTGCCTTCAACAGGTCCAACAGTCGATCTGATATTATCAAACAGTAAGTTGGATTTACTATAACATTGTAACCACTCGAATCAATTTCTTCATAATAAGTTAGTGATGGTTCTTATGCTCCCTGGCGTCTCTAGCAGCTTCATTTAGGGACAGGAGTGGGGAAGTAGCCCACTCATCAGCGCCAAAGCACAAAGAATAAGAACCCCTTGCTTGCTGCACTCTTCCCGATGCAAAGAACCCAGACAATAACGCTCACACATTCTTCCTGAGATCACCTTGTTGCACACTTGTCGGATCTGTACATGAAAGCCAGAGAGAATAACTTCGACCCTTTCATTAACTGATTACTGTTGAGGAACAACAAGGTTTGCTTTATAAACACTGTATTTAGTTTTTCGGTATAGCAACTTTAAAAATTCACTGGGTATTAGCAGTGAGAGGTTCATGTTGGTAGAAGCTGCTGCAGGGCTGGTTCTGAGGGAATTGTCTTGAAAACGTCAGCGAACCTACTTTCCAGTCATAATCCGGTGTCCCGCGGGCCCTGGCAGTGGTTTGTGTTGGAATCTCGTTCTCGATCATAGTTTTCTTTTTTCCATCAAGTCGCCGGCCTTCGCCCTGAAACGCAGATACGTCTTGGGCTCCTGATTTGGGTTGAGTTTCCGCGGCGTTAGGTTTCGGCTTCTCCACGTAACCGATCGGAGGTGCGAAATCGACGTTCATGTCGCATTCGATGATGTTGACCGCGTCGTTGGGGCGGGTTTCCAAAACCGATAGTTGATAGTCTTTGTCGTTGTACTTCAAATTGATGACGTCTCCCGTCGTCAAACAGGCGAAGTGCCTCAGACAATTTTCCAAAACGGCCTTTGGGTTGGAAATATCCAGAAAGTCCGTAGATTGGGGTTGAAAGCGCGAGAACGTGGCGACGGGGAGGAGAGCGCTTTCAATTTTAACGGGATCGCCCTCCTTCAATAGTAAATTGTTCATCATCCAGAGAGGAAGATAGACGCGACCTTCGTCAGCGACGAACTCCAAAACGCCGGAGTGAGTGCTCCTGTTAAGGGGAGCATTGGTTAGTTTGAACATCATGGGATATGAGATGTTGGCTGTCGTTAGGCGTTGCAGAGCTGACGGAGGCATGATGATTTTGCCACCCTTCTCTACGTCAGTTCTCTCGCTCCCCGCCAACATAGCGACTGGGTAGCTTTGGTAAATGGCGATGAAGTGCTGCGACTGACTGAACGAAAACACGTCGAAGGGGAACATTTTGAATTTACCCGAAACACGGAATCACTTTTAACGGACCTGCCTTTGCGCTAGCTCCTGAATTATCACGCTGTTGTCAAGGTGTCAGTTGCCTGGTGACCTCTCCAGCAACAGCTGCACCCCCCCCCTCCCTGCACGAGTTGCCGATTAGGCAGAATCCTATGAGAAATGAGGCATTACAATTCACCGCCTTTGCCTAATTCTGAAAGTCAAACAATCCGCTACCTTCCCAGGAGAATAAATTCGTAAAAATTCCTGGTGCGGTTATCAATTGATTTTTACCGCTCTAATCACTCAATTTATGTGAACTCGTTAGAGCTCAGAAACTGCGGGTTCTTAAAGTTCCAGAATTTATTGCGTTTGTTCTACTTATGTCACAACCTTCATCGAATAATCTCCGTGTAGGTAATTGATGGGACTGTCAACCTGATATTTGTGGGAAGGTTCGTATTTATTATACTAAAGTTATAGGGCGAACAGTATGAAACGACGGTAGTTCGAATTCCGAAACTCGTAGTCCAACGATCATTGTTAGATGTTTCTCGAACATGATGTACGTTGAAATAACAGCACGCTTTTTGTTAGGAAGGTATATGAACGAGATTTACGTGCGTATCGGGTGTGTAGCAACTCACAACTTTCCTTCAATTCGACGACTTGCAATACGTACGGGCGCTGTATCTTCGTTCAACGCATTTCTACCAAATGTAGTTACCAGTTAGTTGAAAGTATTCCGTAAGATTGATCAAATCCAATAAAGCAGTTACTCTGGAAATGACGAAAGTGTTCAAAAAACGTTATTTTCGACACATTTTGGGCATATCTCTGTTCAGTGGGCTGTGTGACGTACTTGGGGAATTGTCTCACAATTCCCGCGTACAGAACACTCGTGAAAGTCGTGTCTGGGCCCAAAAGAAAACAACAAATCAAATACGCTCAATAATACTCACTCGATCAAATAAATAAAATAATAACTATCAAGAAAGTAATGGGAAATGAAATGATAAAGCAATTAAGACCCACTTGAAGTTAATCGGCAAAACTCGAAATGAATGAAAGGAAACGAACTCCTTTTAGAATGAAATAAATAATCTATGCTCGGATTGTATTAAATGACAATAAAGGGACAATGGGGAAAATGAAACACAAAGCTCTGATCGCTTACCTTACTTCACACAATCAAAAGGAGAATTTAAACACTGATTTATAACAGGAATATTATTCGCCAACGAGCCGATAGCCGTTCTGATCTCGAAATGCGGCTCCGACGCTAATATAAACAGCGGCGGCCTGCATGGGTGGCGGTCAGTATTGCCACCTCGTGCAGTCCGCCGCGAAAACCATTACAACTGTCGGAGGAACATTTATAGAGATCAATATATAAGTGCTGGTCCGAGGCACACTTTCTCTGGAGTTCTACCTTTAACCTTATTGAGGAGCGATTATCATACGCTTCTCAGATGTCAATGAGACAATCCGCAATGTCCGTCCGTATCCGTCTGTTGTCCGCAATGTTGTTGCGGATTTCAACAATGATGTCTTGCGTGGACTTCATTTTAGTACACCCTTTTATCGCCTCAACAGGCAACTGCATGAATAGAAAAGGTTCTTCTTCGTGATAATAATTTCTCAACCCTATCAGGGGTAGCAAGAGAAGTTGCTTCATAAACGATGACCAGATTTTGTTTAGGTGCACCTGGCCTATAGGCAGTGAGAATAATTCCGCACGCCGGGAGTTGTACAGATGTTGTGCAAATTGTCTACCAAGTATACACAGAGCAGAACCGCGGCTGGACTTGAGAAATCTGATGCAACCTACCGATCGGATATTTGAAACCTTGAAGCTCGAGACTGTTGTCTGACTTGTCTCTAACGCTCCTGCCTTCACCGTCTTGTCGGAAAATGAAGTATGATTTATAGTTTCTGCTTTGAAATTAGTTGGCTCGTGTTTCCCAGAAGGGAAAGCTCTAATCTGGATTATCATCATTAAGGTACAGTTCCTCGCGGGTTGTAAAGGGAAGAGAATGAGGGGGAAGGGTAGTAGGGCGAAATTAGGTTCCAGATCACCGATCGGCATCGATGGTTTCGCTTGAGGAGCCCCGACGACGAACCAATAACAGCGGATCTTACATTACCGTCGTGAATTTCGAACCAATTCGACGGATCCTAAGGGCTTAATTGATATTTGATAACTGGAGGAAATAACAATGCGCGGAAGCAGAGGCTCTTTAATTATTGAGAGTCGCGGGCGATACTTCCTGCAGGCGAAACCAGCGGCGACAGTAATTACTCGACGATGCGACATCCCTCCTCACTGAAGTTTGTGCACAAGGCAACGATATCGACCTCATCTTCAAAATTATGGCGTTTCGTGCGAAAAATCCACAACTCCCGCGAGCGACATTTATTCAGACAACTCGAAGTTAGTTTCTTACAGCGGAAGCTCCACAGAACGTACTGCACTTTGACGGTGGAATCGACCGAACGAAACATGCCATTTGAGAAATGAAAGTTGCTACAGCCGCGTTTCGAGTGATCGCTCGTGGGCTTGCCCCGAAGGAAGGAAAATATATATACTGAGTGCCTATTCAAATGGAATAACCACAGACTCGTGCAATGTGTACTCCAACGCTTATTCCTCAACTCCATCTTGCACAACGAGCAGAATCTACAGTTGCTGCCAAAATTACCCCCGCAGGTACCAGTCAATTCGAACACCCTTCTATGTACAGAAAACAGGTCTGCCGAATCAAAAAACCTAATTTCGGTGCGTGATCCTCGTGTGTGTGTCACGCCACACCTAACGCGACAGTACCATACAATTTTCATCTGTGCAATATTACGAGAGCCGCGCTATATTATCAAAACATTCGAGGAAATTCGATTACGTAGCGGGTTTTCCTCATAAATCCCGCGTATATAATACTAGCATTCTCCCAAAAATAGGGCCGGTACTCCACTAAACTACCTACACGATGAATGTTTAATAACGCTGATAAAATTATTAGGCGCAACTCGAGAAATTCCGAAAGTCCAACCACCGCCTTTGCTTAATACCATTTCTTAAAGCGCTCACCCGATAATTCCAAAATTGTATCCTTCTCAGAATGGTCGACTCGACAGCCCCATAAATTACCTACGCAACGATCACTCAGTAATGGTGTTGATATAAGTAGGAGCAACTCTAATCGCTGCTAATGTCAAGTTTAAATATGCTGAATGAAAAATGAATGTCCTCCATTGCTGGTGGACTAATCCGTTTATTGCACGTAACGCTCAGGAAAGTTTGTGATACGTCTCAAGAGATATTTTGGTTCGTTTTCAATCCGTGGGAAATCCACTATAAAAAAAGGTGGAGACCAAAATGCACCAAAAGCGTCGGTCCAGCTTTAAATCATCTACTGATCAGCGCCTCAGCGCTTTTTATCTACGAGTATAAGCGACTCTGTGAATATGTCTGCGCAGGATGCTATAGGTCCCTGTAGCGAAATTAGATTATTTAACATTTCGTGATCCGGCTCGGTTTTCATTGAACTCACGTTACTGTGACTGTAGTGGACAGTGCCTCAACATACTGGGAAACGTGGCAAGACCTTCAATTATTGTTGCTAAGACATATGTTTGCGTGTCCTTAAAGATTGAGGTCATATATGACTGTCCCAGTGGTGGGATGTGCACCGCTGCCAGATGGCCTGTTGTGCCAGTCCTATTGTCTTACAGGTCAATGCCTAGCTTTCTGAGGAAAGCCAGGTAGTTCCTGAAAGAGTCCTCGTCTTCTCCCATCCTGGGAGAAGTGGTGACAAAGACCAAGAGTCGCTCCCTCTCAAGTCTCCGGCATTGGGCCAGACGTGGTAGGGAGTCTCCTCGTCGTGCCACACCACCTGCATTGAGGGGTGTTGGCTATACCCATAACATACATGTGTTTGTTCAGTCTGCAGTGCCCAGTTATGATCCCAACAATCTGCCTTAAGTCCTTCCTCTCCATCCTCAGAAGGGTGTGTCTTGATTCGCACGACGCTTGACTATCGGTCAATATATTGATAGTTCTGTTGCTACAGCCTTTCTCATACATTAGGATTGCTCTAGCGATAATAGCATAAATCTCTGCTTGAAAACCCTATGGAGTGTGGCCTAGGGCAATATACGTCCCACTCCTTCCAGAGCCACTTATCCACACCCCGGATCCTGTTCCCGCCGGAGTTTTCGATCCATCTGTGAAGATGTGGACGCCATTGGGAGGCCGAAACTGGCGACTCTCGCTGTTTCATGGACCTTCCAATGGCTGAACATCATATTTCCTCTCGAGCTCATACATTGGCACGTTTGCGTCCGTGCTCCTTAAAGGTCTCCAACTCCCTGAATATAACCAAGTGTCCATTAGTCGCCTGCGGCACCTTAGCTATACCGAGCCTAGTGAGTCAGTACGCCACCTTCATCGCCTCTGTCCTGACATAGATGTCCAGGGGGAGAAGGCCGAACAGTCTCTCCATGGTGATGGTGGGTGTAGTCTTTATCACCCCCGCAATAAGTAGGCAGCCTAGCCTTTGTACCTTGGCTAGGCTGCTGCTATTCACTCCAATGGCAGCACTATGCCACCACACGATCGACCCATATGAGATTATTGGTCTCACCATGGCTTCGTAGAACCAGCAGGCCATTCTAGGCTTTAGGCCCCATGTCCTCCCACACATTCTCTGACACGTCCAAAGGGCCGTTGTCGCCTCCTTGGTCACGTATCTGATTCTGATGTGATCTTTCCAGACTAGGCGAAAATAATCCTTCTTGGCCTCTAGTCGAATATAATTCGCTAACAGGCAATCTTTTCTTTGATTTGTAATAATAATTACACCCCCCCACCATTCCTGGACTTGAGGTTTCCATTAAACTTTCAAAATTAGTGACTCAGTCAACACAACACGCAACTCACTTCATAGACAGACTAATACTGAATGAATCGCAGTTTTGGCAGTCTCGATCTCGACGCACAGGTTGGTGCGTCATACTCGTTCAAGATACAAAACCGTTTAATACAAATGTTTTGACCAGAGTAGATTTGAACAAATCACAAAGGCGGGTTTTGCTGTAGTACGAAACTTGTAACTTGAAGAGATCGGAGACCACAACAAGATTCGAGCAGTTACACTTGCTAAGAAGAAGTGCTAGATCAGGATATGAGTTTGTGTATACAAGTGTGAATAAGGGGGCACTGAACTGCATGAACTGGTTGTACTGGGAAGGAGAGAGGAGGGCGAATTAGATGTCAGAGAGCCATGAAACGAGTTTCTAGTGCGAGAACTGGGATCTGGGAAGAGTTGTATGTTGTGTACAGGAAGTAAATTGAGGGGTGGGAAGAGGACAATTTGGAAAGTCCAAAAAGGGGAAATCTTTTGCCCCTTGGAAATAACTGAAGAGGAAGCGAACATTCCCGGAGCTATGAACAACGGGGTTTTGAGGTGTCAAAAATAGAAGGACTCCAGTGGGGAAGTTCTGAGCTCAAAATCCCAACTAACTCGGCCAGGGTCAAACAAAAGTGTGTCGAATAATTCATAATTTTCGTTCATGGTCTCCACAGACAGCTTCTAACTAGTCAATTTTGGTGTAAAGGGTGTCGTTCGCAATTGAACTGCAGCAATATATCGCATTAAGTAATTTAAATACAACTTGCTGGAAAGAAGAAACTGTGAGGAAGAAAAGAAATTGATCTGAATAAAAGCAAAAGAAGTGAACTGTATTATACTGATATGTTGAATGAAGTAAACAAATTGAACGAACTGGTGTGGTGAGGGTCGGCGCGGTGCTGGAAGAAGACGGCTCTCCTGGCTGAATAGCTTGAGGAAGTGGACGGGTATACAGCGTGCGGAGGTGCTTTTCAGGACTACAGAGGACCGGGACGCTCTCGCCGCAGTGATTGCCAACGTCCGGTTAGCCGGATAAGGCACATAAAGAAGAAGAAGGTGTCACTGGATATATTTTAAATTAAGGATAAAAAAATAGAACCCTTTGCAAATGGGAAATTTTAAAAAAGTGTACCTTCTGAGCTAAAACCGAACATAAAATGGTACACAAAATACTAACAAATAGGAAATGATCTGACCGGAAGCCACGGTAATATTTCGGGCAGGAGGCGGTAGTGGGAAGTAAGTATGCGTTCTCCTTTCCTGTGAATCTAAAGTGTGGGGGAATGGGATGACCACGGTCCCTCTCTCGAAACGTCGAATCGACTACGACTGGTGTAAAGGATGCAAATAAAAACGCATCATCTGGCGCAAAGGAGGGAAATATTAAGAGCGGCTTGAGCCAAAACAATTAAGTGGTGGTCGAAATAAATATCGGGCAAATAAAGTAAACTTCTTGCCAGTTCGTCGTTTTCGTACAGATCGAGTGGCGATGAGGTGAGAAAATGTTCGGAGAACCGTCATAGCAAGGCCGGCGGACTCAAAAGGTCGCGTTGCATCGAAGTCAAGTCGGATCGTAGTCGCGTTGCAAAGGGCACGCGCCATGGCACGATTGGCGCCTACTTAAAGACCTATCCGAACCCTCAAGAAGAGTAAAATGAGTTTGTTGATATGTCGCACGTGGATTCATGTCCTGGTTCCTATGTAATGAATATACATAGGCAGTAATACGTTTTCCAAAAATGGATTGGTGGATGGTGATTAGGAGGGCTAGAAGCTCTCCTGAGGAGCTACGTTTTTCAGCGTTAAGGATAGAGAGACCTCTGGCAAGAAAATAGGACGGTGGCTGGAGGAGAAAGCAGTGGGAGGACACGAAGATTCCGGTACTAGTTTTCTGCAGAGGCGCAGATTCGGTCAGGATCGGAGGTTGGGTTTGGGTTGGGTTTCAAGGTTGCCGTTTCGTTCGGCGGGAACATCAATACTCATTTATTGTTCTCCATAAACGTTCCTCTGACGATCCGATAAATAGACACCACCCAAAAACCTCTGCTCGTATTTTCCAACTCCTACGCCAGCGCGAGTACATTCCTCTTGAAGCAGATTTTTTATTTTCGTTACTCGAAAATAAAAAGGTTTCTTTTAGTGCACACGATTGAAGTGGCTCTGCTCAATAGGCGTTCTTCCCATTTATAATTCAAACACTGAGTAGCTTCCAAACGCTCCGTCGCAGCTCCACGTCCCACTTTCTAGTTGCAGACCACTCTTCTTGAATACTCTGATTAATTCTCTCGATAGAAAGGTTTTCGCCTCTTCGTCGAAATTAAGGTTTTCTCTCAGCAGAAACTCATTTCGCTCAAAGTAACGAAACTACGAATAAAGAGATTGAAAAGAGAGCTCTCACAACATTACAGAAACAGAAGACCAATTTTCTACTGTCCGTATATTCATGGAATCGGGTTAGTGATCTCAAAAGCTTGCAGAACGAGTGGATGGGAGGGGTAGTGGAGGGAGGGTGTGGCGAGAGAGAGGGAATGAATAAGAAGGTAAATCAAGTTAACGTGTATAAAACAGAGAGAGGACTTAAGCGAGAGAAGGGGAAGACGTGGGAGCAAAATTCAGTTAGAAGGGCTGATTATTCATTGGCACGGAGAGAAAAGGGGTACGGTAGTGGTGTGTTGGGTGGGGGGGAGTTACAGAGGAAGGCTTAAATCACTTTAGTTCGGGTTGGGGCCAATCGGGTGCGAAAGGGAGAGACCCCGGAGAATCACGCTATTTTGAATAATGCGGAAAGGGTTCATCTCCCTTATCATTTTCTTGTTGACCAGGTGGCAAACACAGGTTCAAAGAACGTTTCCACTGAGTAGAAATTTGTAGTCACGAAAAAGATATTGCTTCCACTTTTTTCCCCAATCGCGTTCGTGGAAGATCACACTTCCTTCGTCTCCCTCTTCTTTCCGTTTATGAAAACGCTCCCGAGCTCGCTTTTAACATTCTGCGACGCCACGTTCTTGAAATATCGTGATCAGAGAGCCCAAAGCGTTTCAAAACATCGCACAACGCGTTTGAGGGCACATCTGCACGAGATGATTCAGCGACTCAAACTGATCATCACCAGGTTCCTGGTCTCTTCTAAGCCGCTTCCCAGTACACAAAGGGGAAAGTGCGGGTAATTTCCAGGCAGTCGGAGTTTTATTTCTTCCAACGTACCACTCACGGCAGTTGCATAATCAGAAGGCTGACTGGACAAAAAGAAGATCTGTGGATCACGAAAATCCAGTATCTAATCTCCTACAAAACGACGGTGACATAATTCTTAAGAGGATTGTCACCAGTGGACATAGGTAGTGAGTGATCTGTAACCTAAACTCGCTAATTGAGAATCATTAAAGAAATGTTTGTACGAGGCGCATCAAAACCGGATTTCAAACATTCTGGTGCTACGCATCACACAATTTTCCTCAGCTACGTTCTAGCAACCTTCTAGCTACTACTAGTCCAATACATTCCCCGACTTGGTAAAACCTAACTTGACCTTGTACATAGAAACTGTTCACGCTTAAAATTCAGGAATTTATTGAGCTGTTGCTACTTATGCCTCGACTATAGTTGAAAACCTAACCTGTAGGTAATTGATAGGGTTGTCAATGCGATTTTTTAGAGAACGCTGCCGTATTATTAGCAAAAATCGCGTTATGCACTTTTGTGGCTTGTGCATAACGCGAGTTACTGAAAGCTGATGTTCTACATTTTGGAATTTGAAGGTGGACTCGGACATTTCTCGTAGTTAACCCATGTATTTCTTGTCTCTGTGTGAGTTTACTAGCTAAATTCGAAGGGGTAAGGAGGAATGCCCGGTATTTCCTGCAAGAAATCGCTCTCCCTCAAGTCTCCAGCGTGGGGCCAGGACGTGGTAGGGAGTCTCCTCATCTGTACCACACCGTGACTATCTCCATAGTCTGGGCTATTTGTTAATTATTGGACTTTAGGCTGTAACGTGCGACACACCCACGACGCGGCACGTTTTCATACGTTTTAAACGTGCAAACCGGAGAAACTCTACTTTTCCCGTTACGGAAAATCTATTGGTTCTTGGAGAATAATAAAACTCGGTAATGTTCCCGAAGGGGTGGGGATCCGCTCCTTTTTCGCCTTGATGGCGGGTCTCTCTGCTCTGGCGATATGCGACGCGTGTAGTCGAGCGGAAAAAAAGCATTGAAGGATCGCTCCTTGTAGTTGTTTCAGCGGCTGTGTATTCGAGCCACGTAACGTCTAGCTCTGCACTTGGGCGCGTAGTTAGGAAAAGTGAGGGGCGAAGAGTCCGTCCTTCTCTCCTCTCAACCCTACTATCGCTCTTTTGCACTCTGTCACTCTCTCTCTCTCTCTCTCTCTCTTCTCTAAATCGCACTGTCTCTCATTCTCCTTCATTCTTCCACTATTTGGAATATGAAACCCGGGACTTCAGTGATCTACAGTGAACAGATGGTAGATTCGTAAAAAGCCTAAAATACACTAATTGGGTTTACTTTTCGTTTAAAACCAGTAACACCCTCCACATAAAACCATATTTGGCCGAGTTAATCTGGCCCAAGATCCAGTCAAAGTTTCTGTAGCCAGACTCACTTTTCAAGGGTTGAAATTTCAATCTACTTCGTTCCTTGAGAACCAGTTTTTGTTTATTTCCTCGATTCATGATCATCAGGCCAGAGAGAGCTGTTCTTCAAGTTCCTCGCCACCATCATCAATCTGCAATAGATCTTCATAATAATGACCTAGACCTTTTCGATATTAGAACAACACTCCGGAACAATTACGAACAAATATTGCGGGAAAATGTAGAAAATGCTGAAATAAGGAGAGTGTTGAAGATTTTTTGAATATTTTATTTTACCAGTGTTGATTATTTTCAAGACGTTATTTGTGTGGCTAATGTACTTCGAAAGAGGTGGAAGAGGCCTTCTGGCTGCAATACCTTGTCCTCTTACCCTGGTTCTCTAAATAAATATTAATCAATCAAACTTCCTCTGTTACTCTCTGTATATCTATATATCTCCCTTCCCAGGTGAGGGATTGATTGAAAGCGTTTACTTAATAGGAGAGAGATTGGCACCATGAGGTCCTTTCTTCCATCTCCCATGGAACTCATTAGAAAAATGCACTATTGCACGGCAAAATAAATAAAGTAAAAGGGAAAATAATAAAATCAATTCTCGTGGGGATGAACCCATGAATTTAAGGGAGGGGAAAAAAAAGAAAAAACCAATTAAGACACATTTAAAAGGGAACTATTTGTTTAAAAGAAGAAGGAGCTTCCTATATAACCAAAAAAAATAACAATATTTACTGATAAAAAAATTTGAACGAAAATTAAAAATTAAGCGTCCTCTCCTACATGAAAACGAGGAGCCACAGACTTTGAAGTGACGATCGAGGTCGAGTCTTCTTCCGCTTCGTTCAAAGTGATCCAGGAAAAACGTTTTCACGCGGGAAGCGAGCAGAGAACACGGGAAGAGATAAGAGCGAAAATTTCGACGGGAGCACGTGCCAGGACAAATAAAAAAACCCTGCAAATTATTACACAATGGTTTATTATTCTCATGAACAGCTCGACCTAGTATTACTGCTCCCCCATCCAATTCGATTCAGCATCGAATACTAGTAAACTATACGAAACATGACCTGACTACAATGGAACTACGGAAATTAAAAATATTCCCCCGGCGCCAGGCGCCCGTAAACGTCTGATCCGATGGAGGGGTGGGACGAGGGCTTCCAGTGAACGGCAATTGGCTTGGCAGGACGTTGCGAGTCCAAAGAGCACTGCGAGTCGAGCGGGCCTTGAAAACGAAACACGGTGTTTGTCGTGAAGAGGAAAATGGGAATAGGTGAGGGAAAGTAGGCGGTTGAGGACTGTAAATTTCTTCGGACTGGAATCTGTAATTTTGACAGGAAATTTCGACTGAATTTATCGAAGAAAGAAATGCGGGAAAAGTGAAGAGGTATGGGAACGAATGTGAATGTGCGGCTTACCTTTTTGGTGAATGAACCGTCAATACCTGGGGCCCCAGTAGCAGCAGCAGACGCCGTTTCACAGTCGGAGCCAGGGGAAAATAATGAAGGAAGAGGAACAGGAAGCACTACTTGAAAATAAATAAATAAATAAAAATGAACTTCGAAAACGTAAAAAACTGTACACTTCGGGGAGATGGAAATCCGTGTACATAAAAATCGCGGGCGGGCCTCGTAAGAAAAAATGACCACGTTGCGGCGGGCGAAGGAAACGGAATGAATGTACGAAAAAATGGTGCGGAGGAAAATCCGCACAACTGCCTCCTAGCGCGCGTCATAGGCGGGAAGTTTGAAACACACAGCTTATTTGCGATTATACTGCGTTTCGTTAATTTGTTTAACCATTTTTTGCCCATAACAACCATGGGCTTCGTCCGATCGGATTGCCAAGATGGCGGACACAACTAGATACCAAATGGGACTTTTGTGCGAAAGAACGAATTTTTTAGACCACGTTAAAGGCACAAAACGGCCCGGACGGCGGACGGGGGGTGCGGACGGACATTGCAGATTTGGAATCTCCATGTCTTGAAACGTAAAGTATCAAATTTTGAGGGGGGGTTGTAAAAAATTTTTCGTGACCGAAAACATAGGGTTATTATTCAGAATGAATAATAAAGCAAAACGGGAGAGAAGAACGCGGCATAATCTTCCTTAAGAAACCGCCCATGGACCTTCGTTTCTGACCAGGTTTGTTCCCAGCAGCTAGGACGGTTCAAGGGTTTTTCGTAGCCCAAACCCCGAAAGAAAGGTGACCACAAAGCTTCAGGGGGGTCATGCGTCTTCACAAGGGGGATGCTCCTTGTCTCTTTGGGAAGCTGAGGGTGAGGCGATTCGTTCAGTGGTGACACAGAGTGATCGAGTGTGAGGCGCAAGGCTCGAGCAGCTGGACTTAGGCGTTGGCCCCTGAGTGATGAGCCTGAGGCAGTCAGCCGTAGGTTTGCAGATAAGCAGCAGGAGGGGGGTCGAGTCATCATCATGGTATCGGACGAGAGAGTGGTTGCAGAAACAGTACCCCCCCCCCCTACCTAACGAGTACATAAATGTGACAAGTACATGTCATGTGATGCACTAACAGGTAGTTGATTTAGTACAAGGATAGGTACAAGAGACAATGTAACAGGAGAGTAGTACCGACAAGATAAGAGAATCAGGTGGAGTACATGGAAGACTAGACTTTGGAATAAGAACAATAGTAAAGTATAATGTACAGATAGTCGTCCTTGCTGAAGTTGATGAAACGAAATGAGTTTGAACGGCATGCTAACAATAAATTCGTTACCTGGCCAGTTCCACAAGTACTAATTGCTTTCGTACTCGAATTTTCTTACTACCCCTTAGCTCCTAGCCCCAAGCAGAGTGACTTGGAGCCAATCATCCACAGCTATCCCTGGAAATCCGCTGGCCATTAGACATCAATCCGATACTGTACAAAACATTGATCACATTTAAACCCCTTAAGTATAGCATGCGCCATGCGGTCCCTGGTGAAAATAAATTGTCTCTTGCTAAGAAATTAAATTAAACTAAATATGTCTGACCAGTTCTGAGGCCGGTGGAAATCGAAGAGCACCGGAGAGTGACAACAGTTCGTTAAACCCAAAACAGCCGCAATCGATGTGAACGATTTTTGGGACTGGGCTCAAGTTAGTTGCCCAGCCGTCCTGAATGGTCGTAGTGGTTGACACGAAACATACGTCCCATCAAGGCCGATAATTGCAGGTAAGGAGGTCGTCACGTCCTCGGACTCTGGTCTTCATTGTTACGCGGCGCGATAAGGGCAAAGGAAACTGTTGTCAATTGAACATGTACATTTTCTGCCTCCCCCCCCTCACCCGTCCCCGCAACCACTAACATGACTCCAGATTCCCCTGAAGGAGAGGGAATGAGAGGCCGGGGGTAAAGAGTTTGTCGTACAGTGTGATGTGTAGACACCTAAAACAGTGCATGGACGCATCCAAAATCGTGCACAGAGTCAAACAACAATAATATATACAAGTTACCCGCCCGACGTTTGGCGCCAATAAATCGGGTGTAACACAATTAATTATCAGGTCACTTCTTTTGGTATAGGTTATATTACACAATCTTCCTCCTTTCTCTGTCGACTGCGTCTTCACTCTTGAAGAGTTAGCTGCCAGAATGACTGTGACGAGCTGAATCTCGTTCCCTGTCAACACTTCAAAGCCTTCAAAAAATTGCGAACAAATAAAAGAGAACAGGCCAATCCTGGGGATGGCACGGTCGCTCTCCGTAAAATTGAACAGTAGACACATAAAAAAGTAGGTTTTTTGGATTCAGTGAGACTCGAAACGTCAAAAATAATAACAGTCTACAATTCAATTTCAATAATCTTCAGCTTCTTTTTGTTGCAACACACAACTTTCCTTAGCTCTACGTCAATTCACTTTGTACATGGCTAACTCTATTTAATCAATTCATTTATCACTCAGTTAATTTGAACTTGGTCAAACAACGCTTAACGACAGCAGAAAGCGGTAGCACTTACAGTTCCAGAATTTATTGTGCTGCTCGTACTCATTGCAGGACCATTATTGAGCAATTGGTACACAGATAATTAATGAGGCTGTAAACACGATTTTTCAAAAAAAGGATAGTAATCACTTTTGCAGAGATATTGGAAAATAACTATTACAACTGGTAGTAAGCGAAACGGCAGTAATTGAAATTCAGGAATTTCTGGAGTGAGCCCCATGTATCTCATGAGCGTTTTTAAACACTCACCCTTTAGGTATATGATTGGCCTACAATACCGAATTTTTTTGACATTCTACAAGAATTCCAGCGGAGTTTAGAAGGAAAAAACTGCGCGAAAAACGCTTTTGGTCGAAAATTTTGATAATTTATTGTGCTGCTCTCGTCATTTTCCCACGAATGAGAATTCTATAGTATCATTGCCTGATTGAGAGCTATCAATATAACAAATTTAATCAAAATCGTTAGAGCCGTTTTTGAGAAAAAAAAGTTGGTGTTTTGATCACTATGATGACTATAGTTAACTTTCGGAGGATTTTGCCCATACCCTCACCATTGCGTCCCATGGTAACTCGTAGGCTGGACATCAAGTTTCAGCTGATTTGGTACGGTTGTTTTCTCTAAAAACCGCGCTAAAATCGATTTCTTCGAAAGTTGTGGTAATTTATTGTGCTGCTCTCGTCATTTTCCCATAAATGGGAATTTTATGGTATAGTTGCCATATTTGGAGCTACCAATATAAAAAATTTAATCAAAATCGTTAGAGCCGTTTTTGAGAAAAAAAATATTTGGTGTTTTGATCACTATGATAACTATAGTTAACTTTCGGTGGATTTTGTTCAAAACCTTATTTTGGCGTCCCATAGTGACTTCCGGGCTAGATATCAAGTTTGAGTGGATTTGATACGGTCGTTTTCTCTAAAAATCGTTCACAGACACACAGACCATTTTCCCAAATAGTGTTTTTCGGACTCAGGAGGGTCTGAAACGTAAAGATCTGAAGAGAACTCAAAATTTTCTTTTCAGCCGATCCTTTCTACTTCGTAGAGCAAGGAAAGTAAAAATTGCGAACAAATAAAAGAGAACAGGCCAATCCTGGGGATGGCACGGTCGCTCTCCGTAAAATTGAACAGTAGACACATAAAAAAGTAGGTTTTTTGGATTCAGTGAGACTCGAAACGTCAAAAATAATAACAGTCTACAATTCAATTTCAATAATCTTCAGCTTCTTTTTACGTTTATCTTTGAAAGGCTTGACGTTCTAAGTGAGCTCGAATAGATTTGCTTGACTATTCTGCGTGTTGATCGTTTGAAGTAAAAACGTTCTGCCCCGACACTAAGTAATGTTCCAATGGATTTTCACGGTAGATGAAGTACTAGGGAGTGGAATGTGTTCAACGGAAAGGTATTTGCAGTTGGAGATCAGATAATCCGGGTTTTAAAAGTTAAAAGTAAAATAGCGATGAGGCTGTTGATAGTTTCTTTCTCTCTGAAAACTCTACGCAACCGAGTTGTTGAAAGAGAGTGGCGAGAAAGAAAGGGAGAGAGAGAGAGAGCTATCTAGTGCACATGATGTTAACTTTCAGATCTGCTTCACGAGTTCTGCTCTTCGTTGGTAACTCAAATTCTGTTTTGTATCGAAGATATACGACAGATGGTGTATAGTCTCTAATCTGAAATGGTTGAATGTACAGCGGCGAAGTGTGAGGGGGAGGGGAGAGAGAAAGTGCTTTTTGAACTTTTGGAAACTGGTTTTACTGCTGCTTTACTTCAGAACTTGCTGAGGTGTACTTTTTAGTTGATTACCAGATACCTGTCTGACTTATGTGTCTGACTGTATTCAATGAAATACACACACTCCCCACCAAAAGCTGATCACACCACCTTAACCTCACTTATCTGCACTCATTTTGCCCCATCGTTGCTCCAGAAGTTCAAACAACCGACCACTACATTCCTTCTACTTCACTAAATCATTTTGTGTGTTTGTTGTGACCGCTAATTGACGCTATAAGTTGTTCTTCTCAGCAATGATGAATTGACTTGTTGCAGGAAACTCAAGAAAAATGCTGCCATTTTCTTCGGAGTTGACGTTGACACGGAGCAAAAGGAAAGAAATATTTGGATGGGCCGGAGAAAGAGGCTGGCAAGCAGAAGGTAACCAAATTATCAGTCCAAATATTGACAGCTCTTTCTGGTTTTTGTTTCCCGCCATTTAATTTCGCCGCTTTTAATTACGAGGCTGTTGGGGAGGAAAAAAACATCGCCCTTTTTTTATTTTTACGCCCCCCCCCTCCTCCTTATCGTTCCTTCTTTGTTTTGTTTGAAGCCATTTACGTTGTACTCTGTTCTTCCAGTTCGCCTCTCTCGGTCTACAGTCTATAATCATGAAACGAACTACCGAGTAACAACGTTCCCTCATTAATGGAACAAGAAAAGGATTAAGGGAGAATGACATTAGAAACTTGAGCCCATTCTACTCGTTTTGGGCTAATGGTTGGGATGATTAGTCCGTTCAGTAGGTCATTTTAAAATATTCCTCCCGTTCGCGTTAAAACAGGTTTTCGTTTTTTTCGAGTAACGAGTAATTAAGAACTTGAAGCGCCAGTCATGCGGTGCGACGCATCACACAAACGTTCACAACCAATCGGTTTTTAACTCATTAATCAGTACAAGTTGACTTTCTGTACACAAAGTAGGGCAGAAATTTCCGTAATTTATTACATCGCCCGTACTTATACCACGAGGTTCAATGAGTAATCAACGTGTCGATTATTTATAGGAAAGTCGATTTTTTTTAAAAGGCCAAGTTTTCTGTTTGAAATTAAACGCAGAAAACTGCGAAAGAAAGTTATTCGTACAATTGACCGTGGGCTGGATTCGGGAACATTTACTTTACAACCGTTATTAAGCTTTTATCGAGTCAGTTGCACTGCCAGTATACATTTTGGGGTAATGAACAAACGCATCACAGAACTTTCTTGAGCCCCACGCACATGAAGCGATTTTCGTGCCTTCCAATATATTGCTCGCTTAGTGTTGGCCGAACGAGAAGGGGAGCTTAAACAAAATAAAAGGAAACTCGTCGAGCGTGTTACTGTATTACACGTGAAATGAATGTTGATTTGAGTTTGAGTGTATAAGGGCTTTACTGAGATTGAGAAAGGGTTGAAACACACAAAAAGAAAAATGAAACCTATTTTCCCTACTCAGACAAAATAATAGAAGTATACTAACAAAAAAACAAATGACTTGGTATTAAGAAATTAACTTAGAATAAAATAAAGGGAACATTCTGACCAAAAACGACGATCGTGGTGGCGAAATGGACAGACGGAGAGAAGTTGGCAGATGAAACACCAGTGCGACGACGTCGGGGATCCCCGAGACGGCTGGACGATGAGGCTTTCCGAGAAGTGGAAGACTTTTAGTAGGGCTGCTGATAATGTCTGGCCGATGAAGAGTTCCAATAGAGAGAGAAAGAGAGATTGCGGGTAGTAGACTGGGAAACTGGTAAAGAAATATCTGGTGCGTTGCAACACACAACTTTCCTTAGCTCTACGTCAATTCACTTTTTACAAGGCTAATTCTGTTTAATCAATTTATTTATCACTCAGTTCCTTTGAACTTGGTCAACAATACTTCACAGCAGCAGGAAGCTGTAGCGCCTACAGTTATGGAATTTGTTGTGCTGCTCGTACTCATTGCAGGACCATTATTGAGCAATTGGTATACAGAGAATAATGAGGCTGTAAACACGCATTTTTGAAGAAGGGTAGTTATCACTTAGGCAGAGTTATTGCGTAAAAATGTTTAGAACTGGTAGTAAGCGAAACGGCAGTAGTTGAAATTCAGGAATTTCTGGAGTGACCCCCATGTACCTCATGAGCGTTTTTAAACACTCAATCTTTAGGTATTGGGTTGGACTACAATACTAATTTATTTTAACAATCTACAAAAATTCCAGCGGAGTTTATAAGAAAAAAACTGCGCTAAAAACGCTTTTCGTCGAAAACTTTGATAATTTATTGTGCTGCTCTCGACAATTTCCCACGAATGGGAATTTTATGGTATAATTGTCTTATTGAGAGCTATCTATATAAAAAATGTAATCAAAATCGTTAGAGCCGTTTTTGAGAAAAAAATTTGGTGTTTTGATCACTATGATAACTATAGTTAAATTTCAGTGGATTTTGTTCATACCCTTATTTTAGGGTTCCATAGTGACTTCCGGGCTAGATATCAAGTTTGAGCTGATTTGGTACGGTGGTTTTTTCTAAAAATCGTTCACATACACACACACACACACACAGACCATTTTCCCAATTAGTGATTTTCGGACTCAGGGGGGTCTGAAACGTTAAGATCTGAAGAGAACTCAAAATTTTTTTTTCACCCGATTACATAACTTTCCTTTCTACTTCGTATAGCAAGGAAAGTAAAAACGGGAAACGTGGGATACTGATGACCCAGTTTGCGAATATTAGAATTCGGCAGACGACCGTTGAGGGTTTCGGTGAAAGAAAGACTGGCGGGTGCTGGAACGGGCTTCATCGAGGTCGGAGCGGAGGGCTTCTTGCGACAAGAGCGCGATCACTCAGAGGTCGACCGAGAGAGCACCAAATGATCTGATGACAACACTCGCGCACTAGTAATTGAAAATATTACTTATTGTTTAGAGTTCTAAACTAGGGCGACACGAGGGGACTCGACGAGGGAGAGAGCTGTGACTGGCCCAAGAGTTGGTAGAGTAAAATCGGTGACCATTGGGTGCATCTAGGAAGAACTGTGTGTGTGTGTTGGAGAAGGAAGTAAATCGAGAGAGGGAATGATATTTTGGAAAGTCCAAGAAGGGAAATTCGTTGTTGTTGGAAGTTAAACCAAACTCAATCCCTGTGTCTGGAGAAGAAGCCAACTGAACGGGCAGTTCTCCAACTTCCCCGTGGCACAACATGAAAAAGGTACGGCACGGCACGACGCACCGGAATGGCCCAAGCTCATGTACCCAACTACTTCGGCCTGCGCCGAACACTTAACTCATTTGAACTTGATTAAACTGGTAGCGTTAAAGTTTCGTAATTTATCGGGCTGCTGCTACTTATGCCCTCGACATTTCTTGAGCTATCAGAGTCAATTTGATTTTTGTGGGAGGATATTTAAAGTTGGGCAAATTATAGGGGACCTCCTGGTAACAACATCGACGATAGTTCGAATTCAGAAATTTTCTATCATTTCATCGCCATAATTTACCTTTTGTCGCATAGGTAGCTTATTTGACTGCCATTCTGATGTTTTGAGAACGAAAGCCATATGAGCGAGAGTTATAATTAAATGTTTGACAACTTATGGTGCTGCTCTCGTCGTTTTTTATTCAATTTACCATAGAAGTTGATGATGTTGTCATGTTCTTTGAAAGTGCCCCGATAAAAATGTAATCAAAGACTTCTCTGCCGTTTTGGAGAAAAAAAATCACTATGATAACTATTTTTGACTCATAAGACTTACGTTACTTGAAGTCTTTGAAACGTAGGAAAGATAGCATTTTTCTAAGCCGGTTACATAACTCTCCTTTCTTCTCCGAGTGGCTAAGGGAAATGGGACATGTTGACTGGTTGCTGCAATTCCCAGTTTCATCATTTTTACTTTCCTTGGCTCTACGAAGTAGAAAGGAAAGTTATGTAATCGGCTGAAAAAAAAATTTCGAGTTTTCTTCAGATCTTTACGTTTCAGACCCCCCTGAGTCCGAAAGACACTATTTGGGAAAATGGTCTGTGTGTGTGTGTGTGTGTGAACGATTTTTATAGAAAACCACCGTACCAAATCAGCTCAAACTTGATATATCGCCCGCAGGTTACCATGGAACGCCAAAATAAGGTTTTGAACAAAATCCACCGAAAGTTAACTATAGTTATCATGGTGATCAAAACACCAAATATTTTTTTTCTCATAAACGGCTCTAACGATTTTGATTAAATTTTTTATATTGATAGCTCTCAATATGACAATTATACCATAAAATTCCCATTAGTGGGAAAATGACGAGAGCAGCACAATAAATTATCAAAATTTTCGACGAAATCGATTTTAGCGCGGTTTTTAGATAAAACAACCGTACCAAATCAACTGAAACTTGATGTCCAGCCTACAGGTTACCATGGGACGCAAAAATAAGGGTATGAGCAAAATCCTCCGAAGGTTAACTATAGTTATCATAGTGATCAAAACAGCAAATTTTTTTCTCAAAAACGGCTCTAACGATTTTGATTAAATATTTTATATTGATAGCTCTCAATAAGATAACTATACCATAAAATTCCCATTCTTGAGAAAATGACGAGAGCAGCACAATAAATTGTCAAAATTTTCGACGAAAAGCGTTTTTAGCGCAGTTTTTTCCTCATAAACTCCGCTGGAATTCTTGTAGAATGTTAAAAAAATTGGTATTGTAGTCCAATCCAATACCTAAAGGGTGAGTGTTTAAGAACAGTAGCACAATAAAATCTGGAACTGTAAGCGCTACCGCTTGGTGCTGCCGTAAAGCGTTGTTTGACCAAGTTCAAATTAACTGAGTGATAAATGAATTGATTAAATAGAATTAGCCATGTACAAAGTGAATTGTTGTAGAGCTAAGGAAAGTTGTGTGTTGCAACGCACCAGATATTTCGATTTGGTGCGCACTTGAAGTTGGCGTCTCAGCTGAATGTTACTTATGCCGAACTCAAACTTTAATCTCATTGTTTCAGATACGGAGAGCTCAAACCAGAATACAGAGAAGCCTTGACGTCAAATATTGACCAAAGGCAACCAACACCTCAGGTAATTGTGTTCGATGGTGATTCAGTGGTCGGATACGCTTTACCCTTTGTGTGGCGCTTGCTCTGCTCTTTCGCTTGTTGAATTATCACGAAGACTCTAACGTAATTTATTTATTATTAAAAGATGTCAGTCATTCACGCCTACCTCGCACCTTCGGCCATTCCCGTCACTCTTAGTGACCGTCAAATACACCATTGCGTTGCCTCACGAATAAAACCGGATTTTGGACTGTAGCTAATCTGTTTCGTCGACTTTTCAGAGTCTTCAGCCCGACGTCTGCCCGCCTTTGCCAGGACGGGACGAGCCCACTTTGTCGCCTCGATGGCCGTCCGAGCAAACGGGAAGCCGTCGCCAGAAACCGTCGGTTGCCAGCATGACGTTCAAGGGCGTCGCCTTTCTGGCAGCAGTAAGTGATTGTCTACTATTGAGTGGAATTAATTCGTATTGCGTTTGAGTTGAAATTGGCCTACTTTACTCAATTACTTCGCTCAACCATTAACCAGCAACTCGCCTGAATTATTACCTAAAGTCTTACTCCTCCTTCTCACTTCTGCATATCGCAGAAATTACATCCACAATGGATGTGCTTTAACTCCTTGAACGTAATTCTTAAACGTTTCGAGTCGTCATAAAACGCCCATAAATTATTCCATGTGACATTTTACTAAATCTTCTTGTATTTTCTCGCTTTTTCTTTTTGCAGAACATACTTTATCGCATAAATGAATAGGTCAACGTACTAAAACTTACACACAGCATTGCAGAGGGGACGCATGACTTATCTCATGTGTCTATCTTCTTTTTGTTAGAGAATTTTCTTCCCCTTTTCAAACGTACCTCTTGTTCAGCGACTAGTTTACAATCGCTCGCGTTTGCGACTCTTTTCGAGAAAATGTAATCACAATAATAAAGCAGAGGGAAAACATTTAGTAGATGAATGCGATTATTACTGTTGGCCTTTGGGCGTGATGCTGTCTTCAAAACTGTTCTCTGCTCTGTGCTCTCGTTCAAAACGAAGAACGATAGATTGAGCTGCTAAGTGCCGCCTGTTAAGTGTAACACACTAAAACCGGTATCCTTCGGCCTGTAACGCTCCAACGTGGCCGAAACTGAGGGGTCGGAGGATTACATTGGTGGCAGTGTCCACGAACAAGTCCACGCCCCATCACACGTCTGACACCATTGTTGTGAGGGGGGGGGGATATTTGGAGAGCCACTGACTGATTATGAACCTTTGTCTTACCACTAGACTACGATTACTAGGGTGCCAACAATGTCTTCCGACCCTCACTAACAGAAAAACCGATAGGTGTGCGATTTCTATGTTGACCTTGTAAATCGCAAAAAACTACCCACAAAAAAGTTGTTTGTGTTAATCTGACAAAGAGTATACCAACCCACTTGTTTTTGTGGGGCGCTGAATACGATATCACTGCCGATTTTCCCTGCATAAGTCAAAATCGCCCACTTTTCCTGTCCCTGGGAATGGTAAAGTACGGGAAACGTATAAACTTTGATGATTCCCATGTTTATTAAAGCGCTGGTGATGTGTTTAGTGGCTTTCTACTATAGTAGTTCGTGTCTGGGCCCAACATACTTAATCAGACAAGAACTCATTGAACTCGCCTCAGATATCAAATAAATAAATAACTCTTCTTGAGGAGAAAATAGGAAAATAAAATAAAAACGCCCCACTTAGAATTTAATCGAATAAATGGAAATGAAATAAATAAATCGAACTCTTTTCAATATTTAATCAAAGTAACCTAATTTGCTCGGAAGACAATATCGGGACAAGGGATAAACAGGGATTTGCTCACCTTTATCCAACAATATTCAAGCGAGGGAGGAAAACACTGGCTGATAAGGGAGAGGCTCGATTAATATGTCGCAGGGCGGATCAAGAATCAGAATGGAAAATAAAGCTCAACGCCTCGCGAGGAGCGACAAAAAACTAAAAGGTTAGGTCGCACAATAATTAAAATGTAGAGAGTCCTTGGCCAACTCGTGGAGGAGAGGTGGGAAGGAAATTTTAAAAAACCGTCCTTGTAGGAAATTTCCACCCAAAAAGAATTAAATGAAATTTCTTTCAAAATTGCAATAAATATACTAAGATCGGAGTGGCCGTACTTACAAAATTTAAGAAAACGAAAATAATAAATTTCCCCTTGCAAAAATGACGAATAAAAATAAAATTAGATCTCTGGCGACTTCGAGGATGGTAAATCGTCTTCGAAATTTTTGTTTATTTATTTAAAGTTGTCTATCCCACCTCATGTGTAGAACTAAAGTCGGAGGTCGTTGAGACGACCGAACAAACATAGGAATAATGCCATACATTACAGTATATACATTTCCTGCACTTTACAATCCCGACAACCTGAAAATTACGGGGAAAGGGAGAAAACACGACGTGTAGGGGGAAAACCGGCAGCGGCATCGTATTCAGCGCCCCTAAAAACAGCTTGACAGACTTAGACAAAAATTTTGTTTGTGTGGCTGTGTTTGTTTTAGTCAATAAATATCATATCAATAAACGTAACTAAAATTTTCTTTTTTTACTAAATTTTTGAAAATTATACATACAATTTTTTTAAAGTAAGCTTCGTATGGACGTAGGTACATAGCCCTAATTAAAATAAATAAATAAAACGTATCACAAATAAAAGACAGTTCAACTTACAACGTTTTGAAAATATCGGTAACAGTGAGAGTTTTTCTAAACGCAGCAACGTCGCTTCCACGTGAACGCGATTGAGGATATGACGACAGCTGCACAATAAATTATAAACATTTCGACGAAAATGTAATTTGCACAATTTTTTTTGTTATAAATCCGCAAATATGATGCGGATCAGAGTATGTTATCAGAAAAATTGAAGCGGATGTCCAATAAATTACTGTAAGATAAGAGTTTAGTAACGCTCACAAAGTAACTAGGAACACTACATTAGAAATTCCGGAATTCAATTCTCTCCCGTTTTACTTACTACCATTTCTCACAGCCACGAAAACTTTCAAGTTTCAGTTCCAAGAGCCCTGTTTGGCATGATATAAGACCCCCGTGGAACCGATTAGGCAGCCGCTTCAGCACTTTTTAATAGTGACTGGTCAAATGGGGGGGCACTAGGGGTCCCCCCCCCCCCCGATGGCATGCGGGACAAGTCCCTTTGTAAGGCCCTTCCTTAGTAAAAGGCGTCTTACATACCCGCCCCCTTTATGAAGCCGAGTATGTCCTTCACCGCAGCTTCTGCTATGATGTGGGGCTCAATAATCCCCTGGGCAAAGTATCCAAAGCGTTTCACTGCTAAGGCAGGGCACTCACATAGGATGTGCTCCGCCGTCTCGTCCTCCTCACCACAGAGTCTGCATTCCACCGCCTCTGAGATGCCCATCTTGTTGAGGTGATACCTGAGTGGGCAGTGTCCGGTGAGGAAGCTAATCAAGAACCTCAAGTCTCTCCTAGAGAGTGTCAGCATCGCCTTTGCCCTTTGACCAGAGGGCGTAACAAGCCTTTTTGATTGTCTAAGTCGTGGCTGGCGATAACTAGGGGGTTGCTGTGATCCGCCATGGATGCATTCATCTTTCTATACTGTTCCTTTATCGTTATGTCCACCATTGGGATGTCCAGGTCGGTGTGGAGAGTGGAGTTCCGTATGAACCGTTCGGCTCCCGTTGTCAGGCGCAATACTCTGTTCTGGGTCACTTACTGGGATTTTATTTATGCGGGTCCAAGCAGGACCCCAGATTGAGAGACATGTATAGAGCCATATTGATCGGATTAATGTCAGGTACAGCACTATTTTTGTGTTCAGTGAGCGAAGTGAACGGTTGTCTAGCAGGTGTTTCAGTTGACAAATCCTTGACGTAACCAAGTTCTTCACGAGGGATCCCTAAGTAAGATTTGGGTCCATGTCTATGCCTAAATATCTAGTTCTTGTGGTTTCAAGAATCCCTTGAAGGGATAGGAGGCCTGACTTGACGTCGTCGACGATTTTTGTGGGTCGTTTTTTATTCGCCAGTGAGCGCACCAGTCCGAAATCGATGAGAGATGTGATTACACCGTTGGGCACGCGTTTGTAGGCTGTTAGCGAACAAGAGCCTGGACTGACGGAGCGTGTCGTCACTTCAAACTTCGCGCCATTCCAAAATAGATTGTCAACCATCACTTCAGCGTGCGTGTGAATCCATCCCAAGAGCTCACATGCCCCTGAGGAACTGACGATTGGGGAGAATATTGGAAAGGTGAGCAGTTTGATGTGTCTCCTATTTTCTTTGCGGATTGCCATCTGAACAAACGCCATACAAATAACCTGCGACCTGAGCTCTCAAGTCAGTTTCCGTGGCGAATTTTTTCAACGCGAGACCGTCACGGGAAACGTCAGGAGAGAATCCTTCCGAGCAAACGTATTTTTTTATGTCTGAAACGCAGTAGCAGCAGCCCAATAAATTCCCAATCTTTAAGCGAACCAGTTTTTACGTAGAACGTTTCACAAGTTCGTACGAACTGAGCGAAAAATATATGAAATTAGTCTTTAGAATGTACGTGGGGATGAGGTAAGTTGTGTGATGCGTTCCAACTGATATTTCCCGGTGTTTTCGATGTCAAAACTCGGCGATGTCGTGAAGACCCTCGAGATATTCAGTCTCGTAAACGTCTCGTACCTTTTGTAATTTTCTAATAACCGCAGACAGAGATGCACGTTCAACTGAAAAAGAGACGACCTTCAGAACTCTAGGAGCTTCCCCTTTTTTTTTTCAATGAAATCCCTGAGCGTCTCGTTCGTTTAAAAATGAGAGCGGAGATAAAATGTTTTCATCAACTGCCATCGCGCTGCTCCTTTGACAGCTTTTCTCGAAGGGAGGTTTTTCTTTGTGCATCGTTCATTTTGCAGCATCTTCTTCAACGGAAATTCCTTTACTTAACCTCCCGCTCCCCATCACCACTCTTTCCCTTTCACCCTAATCCTCGAGTTAATCTCGGTACCGGTTTGAATTTCAATTACGTCGACTACTCACATTTACCTTGAACCTCCACTACACCACAAAGCTGACTGAAGAGCTTTAAACAAAAAGCCACTCGGCGTTTTCTCTATTTACTCGAGTGGAAGTCATTTCCGCGGTTTCCTTGAAATCCGATCCCAATAAGAGCCAGCTCTGTTTGTTTGACGCTCTGCGTCAAAAATTGCCGCTCGCTTAGTTAATTTCCCCCCCTCCCTGACTGTTTTTCCGTGCAGGGGACGTCTCCTAGCAAAGAAGTTACAGAACTCAAACCACTGTCTTACATAGCTCTCAGACTGTACCAAATTTGGGTTGGTAACAGCGGCTTAATGACCTATTGTGCAAGTCCTTGTCTCAGAGGTCTATGCCTAGTTTCCTAAGGAATGCCAGGTATTTCCTGCAAGAGTCTTCTTTGACCTCGGGCCTCGGACACTGGGCCAGGACGTGGTAGGGTGACTCCTCATCTGTGCCACAGCCCCTCGACACCGAGGTGTGTCGACTATGCCCATAACATACATGTGTTTGTTCGGTTTGCAGTGACCGGTGATGATCCCAACAATCTGCCTTAGGTCCTTCCTCTCCAGCCTCGGAAGGCTTTGTCTTATCTCATGTGTTTGCCTTACTCCCGCGGCATTCCAGACTGTCTGAAGCATTCTTCTGGCGTATTCTCCCACAGTCCTCTTGACTAGTGACAGAAGAATCTCACAATGGGGAGGTGGCCTGATAGGTACCATAGACGAACCGCGTCTGACCAAATGGTCCGCCCTCTCATTTCCAATTATACCCTCATGTCCAGGAATCCAATACACATTAACTCTATTCACGTTTGTTAAGGAGTTAAGCCGCTTCCTGCACTCTCGCGCCAGTTTTCACGTTGTGCAGTTGTTCATCAGCGCCTTTCAAGATGCTTGACTATCAGTCAATGTGTTGATAATTCTGTTGCTATAGCCTATCTCACGCATTATGATTGCTAGGGCAATGATAGCATAGATCTCTGCTTCAGATACCGTTGGAGTGGGGCCTAGGGCAATGTAACTCCTCCCAGAGCCACTTATCCACACCTCTGAGTGTGCACCCTTCAGAGTCTTCGATCCATCCGTATGGATGTTAATACCATTAGGAAGCCGGAACTGACGACTTTTGCTGTTCCACAGGCCTCTTACTGGTCGCACATTGTATTTCCTGTCGAACTCATACACGGGCACCATTATGTCCGTGAGGTCTCCAAGTCGCTGACTATAGCCAGGTGTTCATTAGTCGCCTGCGGCACCTTAGCTATACCGAGCCTGGTGAGTCTGTACGCCACCTTCATCGCCAAAACATTGACAAGAATATCCCGGGGAATATGGTCGAACATTCTCTCCATGGTACTGGTAGGTGAGGTTTTCATCACCCCTGCTATTAGTAAGCACCCCAGCATTTGTACTTAGGCCAGGCTGCTACCGTTCTCTCCAATGGCAGCTCTATGCCACCACACAATCGACCCATTTGAGATGATTGGTTTTGCAATAGCAGAGTAGACACAGCAGGCCATTCTGGGCTTCCCGCACATTCTTTGACTCGCTCGCAGATCCGTTGTGGCCTTTTTGGTCGTGTATCTGATGTGGCTCTTTCCAGACTAGTTTTTGATCCAGAATCACACCCAGATACTTGACCTGCTCACTGAGCTGAATTACTTTGCCCATATCTTCCTGCAGATTCAGTCCCGACAGTCGTCTTTGTCTAGTAAATGGCACTATGACCGTTCTAGTTGGGTTGATGGACAGCCCCATCTCCCCGCACCACAAGCACACCACCCGAAAGGCTGCCCCAATTAGAGAGCACACTTTGCACTCCCCCGAACGAGCACAGCCACATCATCAGCGTATCCTTCGGTATAGAACCCTGTGGCGTTGAGTATCCTCAGAAGAGAGTCCATCACTAGGTTCCAAAGGAGTAGAAATGCGTCCCCTCATAGTGCTTGCCGAAACAAGCAGTTTCCTAGCGAGGTTTGGATCTCTCTGCTTTCCAGCATAGCAATGATCCACCTTATAGCATTTCTATTGACATTGCGTAACGTTGCTATTACGTAACTTCCCTCCCTATTTTGTCGTTCTAAGAAACTAAAAACGTTTTGCTTCTTGGGCCTATTTCTTTGCTTCCAGTATTTTCGTACAGATGCTTATGCCAAATAAACGTTGTGGGTTGATTGGTAGAAACCAAAATAAAGAGGGAAAAATCATTGATAGTAGAACATTAATCATGAATAGCTCATAACTTCTATTATTCAAAAAATGGAAAAAAAAACATCAGAAACGGTCAATGACGGTCAGAAATTAGGATTTTTGGATTCGGAAGGCCTCTGAACATGAAAATGTCATTTATATTTTGTCTTTTTATTTATGAGCAAACACGGAACGACTCCGAGTACAAATTGATGTCGTCAACAACTACGGTTGAAGGGTAAGTGGGAGGGGGGGGGGTCTTATCTTCAGGATCATAATAATACTTCAATTAGTGTTTCGGTCGGGGAGCCTGTACAGTGTGTATTTGTGGCTGTCCCTATAAAACGTCATTGAAACAAATTGAATTTCGGCGGAACTGGAAAAAGTCGTGGAGCTGAGGGAAGTTCTGCGATTGTTTGAAAACGGATATTTTCAATTAATTAACGGAAATGTAAATTGTTCGCCACTATGCCCCCCCCCCCACCAGTCAATAAATGAGCTCGAACAAACCGAGAGGCGGCGGTTCAATTTTGAAAAAACAAAAAGGGCGCATTACCCCGTGCAATTTTAACGATTCGCTCGGCAAATAGGGAAAGAAGCCGAGGCCCTAAGTTGGAAATAATTCAGGAAGAGAGGAGGTTTGAATATTAACCAACAATCCAATCGACTTAACGACTCGCTGTTCCAATCATTGCGGCCGTACCGCCACTTTCGACCGTTCAAACTGTAGAACCAGACGAAACCTCCCTCGTCGAATTGACGATTTCAATAGTTTTGCTTCTAAAGCGATTCTGATTGCTTTAATTCTCCTCGCTCCCGATTCGTGGAAATTCAACCGTCCAGTTAATTTTCCGGGATTTTCCTGCATTACGTACGAACCTTTTAGCGATTTATCGACTCCGAGTGTCTGCTTTCAGTTCGAAACGGATTCTACTGGAATTTCCGTTGATTCTTTCTACTGAGCACAAATGAAAGTAATAACTCCTTCCCGTTGAGCGGAGCTGTGGAAGCTAATTAAAGAAAGAGGTAAAAATAAGCCTCCGCCTATGAGTAAAAATTCACCTCAAGCGTATTGGTGTTCATAATCATCGGCTCACGTGCGCGTATCGCATAAAACGACCTAGTACGAGTCTCAATTTAAATCTCACAGGCAGACAATATGGATCCAAAAGGAACATCCTGGCTAAGTGCGTCGTAGCAGTTCTCATTGACATCTGGGGAGCCTTTGCTGACCAACGCTCCTCAATGAGCTTAAAGGTAGGGAAACCCCCATAACCTATACTTTCTCGTCAGAAGTTACCTGACAGATAGAACTGCGACGATCGAATGCAGGCATGTTTCGCTCTGGGTTGAGAACGAGGGCCTGTGGCAGACTGACTGTGAGCCGCAGGCCTAAGTGGATGATCTTCGTACAGTCGATCAGTCAAAAACCAACTATGTGCTTCTAACTGTCCACCAGTGATACGAGCGTGTCAAGCTGCAGGTGCAACATAGTTAATCCTCTTAAAGGGAAAATTAAATTGCCAACCGACAATACGCTTTTGCAGACACAGGCTCCTTCTTGAGAAGCAATTCAAGTACTTAGAAGTCAGTAAGTAAGTGTAAGCGAGAGGTGGGGCGTCACCGAACACCTCCAGCCCTTCAAAGGCACTACCTCGCTGCGTGCAATTAGTAAGGTCACTTGGGGAGTGTGTTATTGTGACACTAGACGTGATTGGCTACTGCCCCGTTGTCTGGGGTAGCAAACTCAGTCAATCAAAAGATAGTATTGGCCCAATCCCAGAAGCTGCATCCGGTCACTTATCAGTTGAGTGCATGATGGACAAATGGAGAGTGCGAAGGAAGATTCTCACACTCCAGGCTGAGCTCCATGGAGATCTCTCTACTGAATGAAAACTTGCTGAAATAGATGAATGGGCCGTTAGATAAATATAAAGCGTGATGGGAATCCTCGTCAAAGGAAGGTGACACATATAAGTTGTCCCCCAACATCCGTGAACGCATTGAGAGAAGGTGGGTTGAGACCACTGGATGAGCCAGTTCCTCGTGTCGACTTTAATGCGCGCCTCAACTTATTTTCTCTCGAAGACTCTCCGTCATGCACCTCTTGTGCTTCCAGTATGGACGAAACAAGATACCACGTACTGCTCTATTGTAGTTTCTTCAACAGTGAGCGATGGTTGTTGGGCATTGACTGCTACAAAGCAAGCCTATAACCATTTTGCAAAGTTTGCGAAGAAAGTGGTGGCTAAGAAACGTGGTCACAGTTGATCTGTCCCTTTGAAACTTGCCACCCAAGTAAATAGATCAGGTGGGAAACCATATTAAGAACTCCTCCCAGACAGTAAAGGATTCCTCAGGTGGTCACCTCCGCGTGTTAGCACACAGGCAACAGCTCTCTACCGGAAGACTGGCAAAATACCAAAAATACCAGCCGTACCTCGGCAGCTCTGAGTTTTGTGGATGCTGCAGAGGCCGACCTCTTGCATATTAGCGATACTTCAACTTCCATGACTGGCATAACCCTCGTCGAGGGTTTAGAAATAGTCATTTAATTAGGAAACAGACCTGTGATGATTTTGATAGCGTGAGTTATTTTTCTTCTGATTAAGACTTGACATCTGAGTTTCTTTCGTGATTACGTTTTCTCTTTGGGATACAAAATTTGGTTTTTGAATAATGGCTCCTAGTTTGCGACTTTCTGAACGTTCCAGAAGCTCCTGGCAGTGCAAAAGAATCATCTGTCATTCCTTCCTTGACCCATATATTTTTCTAGTCCACAAGACTTTTGTGAGATTCATGACAAGCTGCCTCCTGGAAGAAGTGAATTACTATAGCGTTTGCCACATTAGTACCTGGAGTGCCGCTGGTCTATCTGTTCTCTATTAACGATCTGGATATGGCTATCATACTGTTTAGTAGGTCATAAAGAAAGAGGGATATACGGCCAACAGTCCACCTTTAATTCCTTGAGCTGTGAACATGATTTGATGAGTGTTGGTTATGTATCAACTGGCATATTTGTGGCTGCCAGTGGGGAGGAAACAAGACACCACGGGCTACTTAACTGTAGCGTTTCGGCCATTGTGCGAAGAAGGTTATGGCAAAGAAACGTGGTCAGATGATTTGTCACTTTGACACTTGCCACTCAAGTAAATATTTAGATCAGGTATGAAACCATATTAAGAACTCCTCCCAGATCCCCAGGGTCATCCCTCCGCACAGTAAGACACAGGCAACAGCACTCCCCTGAGAGCCTGGCAAAATGACAACCTGCCGTACTGCCACGGGTCGGTGAGTGCTTGCATGATACCATCGAAATTATTCAGTAGACTTTGTGGTGCGACGCATCACTCAACTTTACGCACCCTAGCGTACGTTCAGCTATTAATCAAATATGTTTTTCTCTTAAGTCTATACATTATAAAACATTATTTAGTATTCTTCGTAGACATCGTTACTGCTTAAATTTCCGGACTTTATTAGGCTGCTGCTACTCACACCACGACCTTCATTGGCGTGTTTTTGGAGTGGTTCGTATCTACATTTCATTGAACTATTGAGAAAACGACGTTAGATTGAATTCCGAAATTTCTGTAGTGACTCCAGATTATCTAATGTCACCTTGACTTTTTGGAAACACTAGTGTAAACCGTGAGGTATGATGAAACGAGCGGTGAGTAGCAACAAACAACTTTCCGCCAAACCCGTAAGTTCGAACACCACCAACATAGGCGGGCGCTATATCTTCGTTCAACGGATTTTTACAGGAACAGTTATAGGGAACCAAATGTAGGGACTAGTTAGCTGAGAGTACTGCATAAGTTTGATCGAAATCGTTAGAGCTGTTTTTGAGAAAAATGGAATACCGATAAATTTAAATTCGACAAATCAACATATATATACAGAAATAAATATTCAAAACGAAATGTGGGTATGGGTGACTGAAAGACACACACACACGGACCCCTCGCCGAAATTAGATTTTTACGAAGTAGAAAGGAAAGTTATGTAATCGGCTGAAAAAAAAATTTTGAGTTTTCTTCAGATCTTTACGTTTCAGACCCCCCTGAGTCCGAAAAACACTATTTGGGAAAATGGTCTGTGTGTCTGTGAACGATTTTTAGAGAAAATCACCGTACCAAATCAGCTCAAACTTGATATCTCGCCCGCAGGCCACCATGGGACGCCAAAATATGGGTTTGAACAGAATCCACTGAAAGTTAACTAAAGTTATCATAGTGATCAAAACACCAAATATTTTTTTTCTCAAAAACGGCTCTAACGATTTTGATTAAATTTTTTACATTGATAGCTCTCAATAAGGCAATCATAGCATAAAATTCCCATTAGTGGGAAAATTACGAGAGAAGCACGATAAATTATCAAAATTTTCGACGAAAAGCGTTTTTAGCGCAGTGTTTTCCTTATAAACTCCGCTGAAATGTTAGTAGAATGTTTTAAAAAAATTGGTGTTGTAGTCCAATCCAATACTTATGGGGTGAGTGTTTAAAAACGCTCATGAGATACATGGGGGTCCCTCCAGAAATTCCTGAATTTCGACTACGCTGTTTCGCTTACTACCAGTTCCAACAGTTATTACCCAATAACTCTGCAAAGTGATTACTATCCTTCTTCAAAAAATTCGTGTTTACAGCCTCATTAATTTTCTGTATACCAGTTTCTCAATAATGGTCCTGCAATGAGTACGAGCAGCACAATAAATTCCATAACTGTAGGCGCTACAGCTTCCTGCTGCTGTGACGTGTTGTTTGACCAAGTTCAAAGGAACTGAGTGATAAATGAATTGATTAAATAGAATTAGCCATGTAAAAAGTGAATTGGCGTAGAGCTAAGGAAAGTTGTGTGTTGCAACGCACCAGATATTTTAGACTCAGTAGGCCTCAAAACGTAAAGATCTGAAGAAAAACTCCAAAAAAGTTCCATTACTATAACCTAACACACGGCATTGCATCACACAGGTGTGTCGATCTAATGGTGACTCGCCTAATTTATTTTTCACTGTCAGCTCGCCGTGTGAACGAACTTAATTACCGCGGGACAAATGAAGCGCTCTACTTCCTCGTCCGCTAAATTTTAATGGCTTTAATGAGAGGCTCACTTGAAATCAATAAGAGCAAAGGCGACTGTCTGAGTCGATCTCATCCATTTTAAATGAACCGAAACTCGAGAACGATGTTTGTTGCACGAATTAAGTGACGTTTCAAAAGCCTCAATTTAGCGTGATGCATTTATAAATTGTCCGACGAGGTCGACTCTGATCCTGACATGCAGCAGACGTTTTAATTTGTAATTGTGAGCTACAACAACTACAATTCACTTCTTACGCGCGATTTCAACGACTTTTATTGAAATGGCAACTAACACAACGTGTTACAACTCTTGGTTTGTATTGACGAGGTAGAATTTAATTAAGTGTCCACTACAAGAAGTGAGAACGTTTGAGGTTCACGAATTCATTGTGGTACTTATTTATATATGCGACTTTTATTGAGCTGCCAGTGGGCAGGTATTTATGAGACTGTCGTCAAGAGTTTTTGAAAGGTTAATCAACCTTTTTGATAAGAATAGCATTGTAGTCTTGAATAAATTACGTGAAACGCGTACTTCAGATACAACCCAATGAACGCCCTGTTCCAGTATTTTACAACAATACACAGAACTTGAGTTCACGTGAGAAGAGCATCCTGTAACTTTCTTCAGATTGTGCGTAAACGTGGTATAGGCCAGTTGTGAAGTAGCTGGATTAGGATGACAAGTCACGGGAGTGTAGACATCATTGCAAATATTTTTCAATTCGTTCAAGTCACTGTGGAGAGCAGTAATGAGCTGTACTGTACCACTCGAGTTTGATTCGCCTGTATTTTATTTGACTTTCCACTGCTGACCCCTCAAACCGCGAAAGTAAGGCCATAATGGTTTGAGCGAGAGATATTGGTATTTTTGTTCTGAGGCGACCGATTTCCAAGTTTTGATTTTTATTAAAAAAACATGTACAAATGGAAAAAAATGTAACCAAAATCCTCCTCAATTCAACTTTCTCCTGTCTGATCTCTTTCGAATGGGTTGCAAGAGCAGGAGGAGTTGCAGAAGTTCGAAGACGTGTACAGATTACTTGAGTATAAACGTGCTTCTTCGCAGTGCTATAACAATGTAGTGTTGATCCATCTGTTACTAATGAGCAATGACCCATTTCAGGCGCTGAATAAACATCGGTCCCGGGACTCCCTGACGAGGGATTTGCGGTCAACCAGAAGCTACTCACCATCCCTTACTATTGGTGGGGAGGGCGCCTCACAGTGGGGAGGAAGCCCCACCGACGACGATGAGGTAAGCGAACTTTTAACGGAAAGCAATTGGGTTATGTCCGCCAGTAGGCAAATTATTAAAGTTAACGTATCTGTTAGGTGAGTCCGTCTTCTCTGGCTGGTGAGTTGCTGTGGGCAAGCGCTTTCGATGTAAAGACATCATCAGAACCAAACTAACTGCAAAGACTGAAAAGACAGACCCACTTGACCAAAGTGGGGTATATAAAATAGCTTGTACTTGTACAAACGCATACATAGGACAGACAGGACGAAAAATACGGATCAGATATTCAGAACACATTAAATCTCTTAGTAGGAACAAAGACGATTCAAACTTTGCCAACCACCTCAAAACAACTGGACATGAACCTACCAAAATACAGGACTGTACCTCCTTACTACACAAACAATACAAAGGACGAAAACTGAACATATTAGAAAACATGGACATTTATAAACAATAAAACCTCAATGGCCAGATCATAAATGAACAAATCAACACAAAATGCTCCACCATATTCGCACCACTCAAAACACTACACAAACGAAAACAACCAACTGACGGATTTACAGACCACCCTACACAAAAAAGACGGAAATTCCACAATTGACAGATCATTCAAGACGTTCCATTTATCTCTAGGGGTTTTCCCCCTGAGGTACATGACCTCCTCTCCCCGTCCCTTCCCCGACGCTCCATCAACCCGTTTACCTTCCTTTCGTATATAAAGACCACGACCAACGGACTGACTCCAGTACTGACTTAACGGCCAGACGATGATGTCTTTACATCGAAAGCGCTTGCCCACAGCAACTCACCAGCCAGAGAAGACGGACTCACCTAACAGATACGTTAACTTTTAACGGAAAGCTCTGGTAATTTTTGGCCGTAAAAACAACTTTTAGGACAACGTTTCAGTTAATTTATTAACCGCGGGCTATACGAATAGAAAATAAGAAACCCAAACTCGCCAACATGTACACATAAAATATGATTCGTAATCTACAACCAACGCAATTATAAAGAGTTATTCACCTCAATTGTGATGTGACTAGAAGTTGGGATTATGGGCAAATTGTTGGCGGTTATGCGCAACACACGTTCCTGTAAGTCCCGATAGCATAAATTAACCGAAACGTTGCCCTAAAAGCTGTTTTACAAACCGATTCTGAATTAGCAGTGGCCCCCGTCGCTCAGGTTAAACAGTCGTTTCGGTGCAGACCCGGGAACTAACAACCTGAACCTGACTTTATTGTGGTCAGTCAACACAAATTTGTTATATGGAACCGACGGCATGAGGTTCATCAGAGATGCTGCATCTTGATCGTCCCGTTAGCCACTTATGCAGTGCAAGATCGCCTATTGGATGCTCTCGAGACCCCACAAGTTATCGACTAATCAGCCTGCTAACAGTGTTCTCGATATATTCGAACGCCTCTTGCTATCAAAGCTGATGCCATACTTGGTGAAGGCGATTCCAGCATTCCAATTTGAATTTTGCAGATTGCACTCCTGCGAACAACAGGCACATAGGCTCGTCGAGAAAATACTGGGTGTTGGGCGCACGAATAGGGGGGCTTGAAAATGAGAAATAAATAAACATATAAACACTGTAAACAATTTAGTATGAGTATATCAACGCGAACAAGGGTACTCTAAATACACGACACGTGAACTGATGGCTTGGGAAACAAGTGGGGAAAAAGAGAGAGAGAGAGAGGCTGAGACTGACTAAAGCTTTTATGTAACCAGAGAGGGAGCGAGAGAGAGGCTGAGACTGACTGACTGAAGAACTTTTTAACATGAGAGAGAGTGAGATTGATTGATTGATTGATTGATCTTTATTTATCCACCAGGGGAAATTAGGGCCATAAGGCGCTCTCTACCATTCCCCCTGGAATCTATATACATCATCCTCTTGTGCTACAAAATTACATTGCCCCACTGTTTTATATAATTTCTGCTAAAGCGACAAATTTCTCTTCCCAAAAAAGCTCAATCATACCAAAACACCATTCATGCCAAAAAAAATTACACTCATACCAACACATTCACGCCTACTGACACATAAACACTTACCTATTTGAGAGGGGCGAGTACTTTTATATTCCTCCCCCTCTCAGCAGCACACAAACTAAAACTAATATACACAACAACCAACCTCATTCATGCGAAAATAAATTACACTCATACCAACACATAAATACGCAACTGCTGCTATTCGAGAGGAGCGAGTACTTGGATATTCCTCCTCCTCTCAGCAGCGCACTAACTACCTTAACTAACATACACAAAAACAACGAACACAATCTTACATCAACACATTATACACTGGGGATCGAGAAATTTGCCATTACATTCATTTGATATATACCGAACAACGTCACAATCAATCAATATTATATAATCCTCGGTAGTGTTCACTTTAGTTAACAATCTGGTTTTCAACAGAAATCTTTTTAGAATAAGCGAAGAAGAGTCTATACACAATAATTACACAAAAAACAAAAACAAAATGAACATTCACTAATCATATCCCGCCAACAACTTGTCTCTGAAAATATTTTTGAAATGTTCTGTCTTCAGAGAAAAATCAAACAGGTTCACATTTTCATTGTGGACCTTGATTGCCTGCCAGACAAATGATCTTTCGTATGCTATTGTGCGATGGGCAGGTACCTTCAACAGTCTTCCCGTATTGCGTGTGCTTCTGTCCTGCACCGCTGACATGTACACAAATTGCCTGAACAAATAGTCTGGTTTACGGAACTTCAAAATCTTGAAAGTGAGAACCGCAATGGCCAACTTCTTCCTCTCGGCAATCTTTAGGCATCCCAACTTCTTATAGGCTGGCGTTACGTGCTCATCCCAGCAAAGTCTCATCACGAAACGCAGCGCCCCGTTCTGCGCCTTCTGCAACTTGTTAATTTCCCCGCCTTTTAGGCCGCAGTAGGCTAAAAACGGGAAAATGAGAGCCTGCACAAGCCTTTGGCGCACCTGCACGGGGAAGTCTCCAGCCATACGTCTGAGCTGGTAAATGGACCTGAAAACAGAGTTGCACACATGCGTAATGTGAGCATCCCAGGAAAGCATACTCTGCACTAGCACTCCCAGGTTTTTGGCCACAGCTACAACCTCAAGATCCACTCCCCCCAGCACCAGCTTCGGCATTGTACGCAGGTCAACCTTTGCCAACTCTTTCGAATATCCCAGTACCATCGCCTTCGTTTTAGCATTATTCACTCGCATGCCATGGGACTGCGACCACCTGCTGAGTTCCTCGGGGTCTCTATTCAAAGCCGCTATTGTATCTGGGATATCTTCAACCATACATGTTCGGTATATTTGCAGATCATCAGCCTATAGCGTATAACCCGTCCCTGTTTGGAATCTGCCAGGTAAAGACCTCAGATACAGCGTGAAAAAGACAAGAAAGAGAGAGAGAGAGTTGAGTTGTGAGTAGCCCTAGACTTGAGGACGAATCGATTGGGAGAACTGGGAAGACGACTGTCTCGTTCGCGAATATAAAGGAGGGGTAGGGCAGGAAAAGGATGGTTTTTGGAAAGCCCAGAAAAGGGGGAAATCCATTGTCATTCGGAAATAACTGAAGACAAAGGTAAACAAAGAGGGTCGGTGCTCGGGGAAATGGTGAACTTCCATTAGGTCTAGTGAATCCAATCCAATTAGGGCAAGTGCGGACATTAGAGAGGTCAAAGATCCAGCTAATTCGGCCTGCCGAACGCTGGGCACTTGTAAAAACCAGGAAATACACCCAGGAATTTTCCGGAAAAAGCCTTTGATCAGGTCTGTGTATTGGGCTATTTTATAAATTAAATCCACTCTTGCCTGATACGTATTAAACAATCGTTCATCAAATCGCAGGATCCACGTGAAATGCGATGATGCCATTCCAACTAACAAAAGTAAGCACCTCAAGGAAGTGTCTGTGGGCCCATACTATAATTGATTTTTGAGAGTGCAAGTACAGTAGCTATGTTGGCCGACGACCAAACCATTATTTCACGGGCTAGCTACGGCCAAGTGGCGTCAAGACAACTCCAACGCGTAACAATTGTGGAGGATTGGAACAAAAAGTGAAGAACTATAATGAACACACAAAAGCCGAGCACTGCCACGTTCACCTACAAGAGAAACTATCAAGTGAATCCTATCGTGCTCCCGTACCCCAAAAGGAACACATAAAATATCTTGGCATCCGGCTCGATAAAAAACTTATTTTTAATTATCACATTGGCGGCTTTGTGAATCGGACCAAAATCTTCACTCACTTTGAGCAACAAGAGATTAATTTATCCAGTTATGATAAGGCCAATTTGGCAATATGGCAGCTCCATTTGGGGTTCCGCCAGTCCCACCCAAGTCAACAGCAAAACCGACTGATCCAGCTACTGATCACGAATGCGGAATGGTACGTGAGAAATTCCGTCGTACGTCGGGATTCAGACATTTCTTCTGAAGTCAAAGAAGTGATCGCAAAAACATTTTGACTACACTTTGCTACGACCTCACTTCACACAAACCCAACGTTCGACAGATTTACTGAACCCTTCCTAAACCACCAAACTGGTCGAAGATTGAAAAAAATAAGACCTGTGGATATTTTCACATTATAGCACCAGAAAAAACCTCGTAATGAGCGAACTCCTAGCTGTGATTGAATTCTTGTATTTGCATGTACGTCTGGAGGTTTACTCAGCCCGACAAACCGTGAAGAATACCCAGGAAGTTTCTCTAACTCCGGTGGGACCTGAACCCGTCGCGGGGACGACCAAGGGCCACTGCGTAAAGAGACTGTGGGAAAAGAAGTGCAGGGCTGGGAGAAGGCAGACTAGATAGCGAACGGGGGATATTCGGAAGCTATTGAAAACATAAGACAAAACAGAAAGTAAAATACGTTGGTTCTTATCCGCCAGGTTGATACAATCTACAGCTATCAGAATGCCAACATCAAGATGAGAACAGATGCTGAAGTACCGCGTTGAGTTATGTTTTTGAATTACGCCGTTTGCGAATGTTATTTGTAGTTTGAGGTTGTACTGATTCAACAAAACACTCCTCTACTTTAGGTCTACTGACCAATTTTTATTATTTTAGGTGTTTTTCGACCGAACCAGCAGCGCGGAAACGGTCCTACCTGCAGCCCCACCCCCAGCTGACTTCGTTGACACAACTGAGCCCATCATGACGTCAGTCCCTGTCAGAGAAAGGTATCTAATTATTCTTTACGTGATATTTACTGCGAAGAATTATTCTCTAAGGACACATGTTTGTTTGTAAGTTCACACGTATTCAGACAAGTACAAAGATATGAACTAGATGCTGTGGAACTAGAACATGTTCCACGTGAACGTGAAGGTAGATTGATGCAACATTCAGAAATGTGAAAAACGACCCTAATCTGCCTTTCTTGGGCTACAGGGATAATGAACGAATTAAAGGCCTTGGAGCGTTAGGATCGTTTGGCGCTCTCTTCCATTCTCCTTGTTTGCAGCATGCAGCTCCTAGCACATCCCTCGTAACTCAACTTATTGCGTCATTATGTAGCACGATTATATCGCCTACCGCACAATAATTGTCATAACTCCGCCAGCATCTCTCGCCTGTAAATTGCAATCCCACCTATCCACACGTAAGTCACTTGCATATCCTTCAAATATCAAACAGACTCCTTTCTCATACACCAGCTTGTTGGGGAGAGTGAAAGCCCCCCGCCACGCACAAGCCCTACCTCCAACGGACTTCGCCAGGCTCTCTGAAAAAAATCCCAAGACGATAGAAAGAATACAGAAACTAATAGAAAGACAATGAACTCAATCGAAACTTCAAAATTATTTTTTTAAATTTGTCGTGAAAACATCTTGAAAACCAAAACTGCAGAGCACTCAGTCAAATCTTACTACTACCCCCCCCCCCCCACTCATAACATGCTAACATTTAGATACAATTACCTACGTACTTAACTGCTCTAAACATTTGAAAAAGGCGAGTACTCGGGCATTTGTGTACAGTGTTAACATACAAGATTTAGGGGGGTAAGGAAACCAATAGCATACGAGAAAGATTAACCCAACTTCCTGCAAATCATCTCAGCAGGCCGTACCTGGCGCGGTATCCCGCACATTCTCCGCTTCACATTAACATTTTGTCAAGAGAGAGACTCTACCTCCTTAGTCTTCATACGAGCAGACCCACTTTGACAACAAGACACAACTTGCGTCTATCCAAGTTGACAATTAAGAGACTTGAACTTTCCATTTTGTAAATAAGCCAAAGATTGCGACCATCTCATGGGAATGGACCACTGACAGGGGAGTTGGTCAGTGTAGCCACGTTCAATGTCATGTTGGAGGGCTGAATAAAGGTCGAATAAGTCAAATCGACGAATAACTCCCAATGACCCGTTCATCAACTCACTGCTGGCTGGCGCTCAGTAAGTCCCAGTCCTAAATTTTCAGGCAAAATTCTATTTTATTCGTCAACGTCGTCTCCCTTTAGGGTGATGCATTGATCCCAACGCTTCTCTAACAATTCGATGCCTTTTTACTTTCCTTGGCTTTACGAAGTAGAAAGGAAAGTTATGTAATCGGCTGAAAAAAAAATTTTGAGTTTTCTTCAGATCTTTACGTTTCAGGCCCTCCTGAGTCCGAAAAAACACTATTTGATAAAATGGTCTGTGTGTGTGTGTGTCTGTGAACGATTTTTAGAGAAAACGACCGTATCAAATCCACTCAAACTTGATATCTAGCCTGCAGGTTACAATGGGACGCCAAAATAAGGGTATGAACAAAATCCATCGACAGTTAACGATAGTCATCATAGTGATCAAAACACCAACTTTTTTTCTCAAAAACGGCTCTAACGATTTCAATTACATTTTTTATACTGGTAGCTCCCAATAAGGCAATGATCCTATAAAAGTCTCCTTTGTGGGAAAATGACGAGAGCAGCACAATAAATTATCAAAATTTTCGACCAAAAGCGTTTTTCGCGCAGTTTTTGCCTTACAAACTCCGCTGGAATTCTTGTAGAATGTTAAAAAAAAATTCGGTATTGTAGTCCAATCCAATACCTAAAAAAGTGTTTGAAAGCAGCACAATAAATTATCAAAATTTTCGACCATGAGATGCCTCATTCCAGAAATTCTAGAAGTTAAAAAAATTCAAAATCCAATACCTGGTTTAAAAACGCTTACTCATTCCAGAAATTCCTGAGTTTCAACTACCGCCGTTTCGCTTACTACCAGTTCTAACAGTTATTACCCAATAACTCTGCAAAAGTGATTACAGCCTTTATCCTTCTTAAAAAAATTCGTGTTTACAGCCTCATTAATTTTCTGTGTACCAATTGCTCAATAATGGTCCTATAATGAGTATGAGCAGCACAATAAATTCCGGAACTGTAAGCGCTACCGCTTCCTGCTGCTGTGACGTGTTGTTTGACCATGTTCAAATGAACTGAGTGATAAATGAATTGATTAAATAGAATTAACCACGTACAAAGTGAATTGACGTAGAGCTAAGGAAAGTTGTGTGTTGCAACGCACCAGATATTTTGTAATAAAATGATTTGTCCTCGGCCTCAAATATGCCTTAGTTTCCGCAATAACCTCCTCATTTGTTCCAATCTCTTTTCCTGGAGCGTTCATTTGAGGCCTGAAAACAGCCAGTAGTTGGGGATGGGGAAGCAATGCGTGCAGTTCAGCCATCGTGACACGGGGCATTGTCGTGGTGAAAAGATGCAATTTTTTCCGTGTGTAGCCGTTTTTTTTAAGCACCAATAACTTGACGTAATATTTGCTATTGATGGTTCTTCCTTTCTCAAGGTAATCAATGAACGAAATACTTTGAGAATCCCAAAATGCGGAAGCCAAAACCTTACCAGCTGAAGTTTGCGTCTTCGGGCGCTATGGACGGCTTTCACTTGCTGCTGTCCATTGAGTTTAGTGCCGTCTTGATTCCTGAGTGAAGAGGTGGATACAGGTTTCATCCATCGTCACATACCGACGCAAAAACTCCTGTTTGTTGCGCTTGAGCAATTGCAAACACTGCTCTGAACTGTCGACACGTTTTTGATCGACTGTGAGCCGTTTTCTATGCCAAATCGATTAGCCAAAATGATTTTGTGAACTTTTTTACGTTTTCCGGAAGAACTGCCAAATTTGGTCTTTCAGCATCATATGGAGCTATATGATCGCGTTTAAACGCAGCATACCACCACTTAACTGTTGTTTCTGATGGAGCAGTATCGTAAAAACATTTTTCAAGCCATTGCTTTGCTCAAATAGTATTTTTTGCCCATCCAAAAGCACTTGAACTTGAATCACAATAATTCGTAAACGAATCGTCGGATTGAGCTCAAATTCTTAAACGTCCCGTTTGATATGGATTTGTTATTAGAAGCGCAATCAATGTGTAAGACCTGGGACTTAGGTGTCAGTCATCTGCGTTTGATACCCCGGCTATTTCCACTCACCGAATATCGTTGACCGACGGATGCCAATTTGACGTTTTAACTGGAGAATTGATAAACCAAAGAAATTGATGGGGTTTGTGTAACAACGTGAACACAATGCACTCGCAAGTGTCCTTGAAGCCAACATTTTCATGTGAGCGCAGCGACTAAACTATTGCCCTGTTGTCTGAATTGGAAAGCTTACATAAAAATATCTGGTGCGTAGCAACACACAACTTTCCGCCACCCCTGTAAGTTCGAACACCACCTACATAGGCGGGCGCTATATCTTCGTTCAACGCATTTTTACAGGAACATTTATGGAGAACAAAATGTAGGGACTAGTTAGCTGAGAGTACGCCGAAAGTTTGATCGAAATCGTTAGAGCCGTTTTTGAGAAAATTGGAATACCGATAAATTAATATTCGACAAATCTCCTTTTCTGAGTTAACTTGGCTTATATCTCCGTTCAACATATATATACAGAAATAATTATGGAGAACGAAATGTTGGTATGGGTAACTAAAAGACACTCCATTAGGATTTATCACATCTGGTGAAAAAGTTACCCTGGAATTTACGGAAATGTTCGAAAAAAGTCATTTTCGACACATTTTAATTGTTATCTCTGCTCAATGGACTTTCAGAGGAACACTTATTGAGACGAATATGTAGGTATTAACTATTCAAAAACATCCTGAGAGTTTGGTGAAAATCGTTGTAGCCGTTTTGCCAAAAAGCGTAAACAACCTATTTTTGCTTCATAGGCCTATATCTCCGTTCACCGTATTTTCATGGAGATATGTATGGAGAAGAAAAGTTAGGTATTGATTAGGAGAAGATAATTTGAAAGTTTAATCAAAATCGTTGGAGCCGTTTTCGAGAAAAATGCGAAAAACCCTCGTTTTTGGTACATTTTCGTCCCCCATCCCTCCTTCCCATCGGCCGAAATCGTCCATAACCTTATTTTGGTGTCTACAAAAAATAACAAACAAAACAAAAAAAGAACCAGTTCAATCGGATCAGCCGTTCTCCCGCAAATCGAACTACAGACATACACACACACACACGGACCACGCGCCGAAATTAGGTTTTTTAGACTCAGTAGGCCTCATAACGTAAAGATCTGAAGAAAACCCAAATTTTGTTTTTTTGGGCCGATTACTATACTTTCCTTCCCTTCGGGTAGCGGAAAGTAATATCAGTTCGCGCCCAGAAAGCTGTACTCGTACAGATCGCCAAGGCCCACAAAACTGTCGACATCGAGGCACTCCAAAGTGATTACTGGGCACCTGTTGACTTGGCCGTTCAATGCAGGGTGGAAAAGTGGACTGTGAGTAAGGATTTGCGTCGTATGTTTCTAGTGGAGTGGCGTGCAAAGAACCGAAGACCTAATTGAGCGCACGGTCGTACGGGACCGTAATGCGGGATGCTGACGAGACACCTTGTAGTTCCGAGTAACTTTGATGTCACGGGTTTCAACGGGGTCACTGTCCGAAGTCGCCCTCTCTCGCTTTCACTCCCACCCAATTCACTTTTTGTGGTGGTAAATTTTCATCGTACGATAATTGCGAATGAACTTCTGCATTCCAATTACATTCAGTGGTTTTCCTTTTTGTATACCAATACTTCCTCTACCTTCTCCCCCCCCCCGTGACTGTCCCCACTACCTCTGCCTTACACCCCTTTGTTTTCAACAAATTCTACAAACTCTTGGGAGCGTCAGAGTATATATACGTTCTACTCCTAATTGATGCCCAAAGTGAGGGATCGTGCTCAGACGAGTAATGGAAGGATTCATCGGCAACAGAGAAGAAGTTGTACGAGGTTGGTGAAGGAGTGAAGGGGAATGTAGAATACATAGGAGTTGCTGGTTGTGACGGGAGAAGGAGAGGAGAAAGGCTGGGCGGCAGAAGGAGATGGGGGGAAAGGTGAGTGAAATGTAACTCATCTCGCCCCGCCCTCCCTTTCTTTAATATTGAGAAAATGTTTTATGCATTGGCTTTTTCTTTCCTTCGTTTCAGAAGAGCAAGAAATCTAAATTGCTAAACAATATTCATTCTGTTCTAATGGAACGAGTGGTGCCCAGAAATCTCTCCTCCTTTTTTTTCTCTCACTCCTTCTTCTGAGAACTACAACGTCAAACGCTAAATTTCCTGTAGTTTTGAAGTTCGCGTGCGGTGCCATTCAATTGTAATAACTATTTTTCTCGAGCGGTTTTTGTCTGTTAGAGAAAAGTTCGAAAGGAAACGAGCTATGAATGTAATAAGGCAGAATGAATTGGGAAAGGATTTGAGTTTAGGAGTTCTTTTAATAAGCACAGGGCGTGAGTCGAGACATCAGTCTCATTACTCTAACACACTTCGATTTTCCTTTTTCACTGCCTCGGCGACATGCGACGACTTGTTTCTGTTTCGTTCCGTTGCTTAAAAACTAAAAGCTATCGACTTTTGTTTCCGAAACAACGAGAAGTAATCGGCAACATTAGAAACATTTTGAGAAACAAGCAACAGAAAAATGAAAGTTCCTTCCGTGACCTCGTTGTCGTTAAACTTAACATGAAAGCTCATTCGCTGAAGTAATTTCCCTTTAATATTACTTAAACTAATCTTTTAATGTAAATTGTACGCAATTTGTATAAATTTGCCGTTTCTTCTGTTCAAGTAGACATGGTTCGTGGAAAAGGGCGGCGGGGGAAAGTCGGAGAGAAGGAACTGGGAGCCAAGTTGGACTGAGCAGGATATCAGGGATCGACCTCGACAGAGCTCACGATAACTCTGACCGCCGCCAATTCGGTCAGGGGATCATTCACAGGTTATTTGGGTAAGTGGAGTTTTAGAGTTGCCAGTCATCTATGGGTTTATTTGCTCAAACTTAATTCCGTATTTAAATTATAGAAAAGTTGCGATTGCCCAAACCAACACCATTGTGATTAGTAACCCATAGGTTACCGAAGAACTCCCTAAAGTTTAATTTGCTGCACGCCTAAAAACCACGGGAAGGAGTGGAAAGTCTCTCGTAGACCAAGTGAGCACAGCGCGGCTATACTGCACCCAGAGAGCTGCACTCATAAACAAGTAGTCTATTGAACACGTTTTTATGGCTTCATTAGTATTTGGCGACTAGTTTTGACCCGTCAAATATATTACAAAAGGTAGTGATGGTATCTCCGCTTTATGGCCGCCCACGTACTCTCTCTGCGGCTCCGCTATCAGGGTCCTTGAAACGAAAAGAGTGGTGAACATCAGGAACTTTACCTTGCATTCTCAATTGAAAAACCCTGCAAATTATTACACAATGGTTTATTATTCTCATGGACAGCTTGACCAAGTATTACTGCTCCCCCATCCCATTCGATTCAGCATCGAATACTAGTAAACCATACAAAACATGACCTGACTACAATGGAACTACGGAAACAAAACTTCTGATGATTTTGCCCCGTCGGTCGGGGAAATTGGAACGGGGGCGCTTCGAGCGAACCCGTTGTGAGTCGAAAGGGGAGTTGAGCGGCGTCGCTGGGAGGCGAGCGAGCGCGGGTGGTTTTTTAATGTGACGGGCAGGGAGGGAGGGAGTACAAACGACGAAACGTTGACTTTCGCTGTAGTTCCCGCGTTGTACTGCGTTTCGTTAATTTTTTTAACCGTTTTTTGCCCATAACAATCATGGGCTTCGTCCGATCGGATTGCCGAGATGGCGGGGACAACTAGATACCAAATGGGATTTTTGTGCGAAAGAACGAATTTTTTAGACCACGTTAAAGGCACAAAACGGCCCGGACGGTGGACGGCGGACGGACATTGCAAATTTGAATCTCCATGTCTTGAAACGTAAAGTATCAAATTTTGAGGGGGAGTTGTAAAACATTTTCGTGGCCGAAAACATAGGGTTATTATTCAGAATGAATAATAAACCAAAATCAAACCAGCCAAAATGTACAAATTCACGGCTTATTGAAAAATCCTTTTAAAAAAAACACAAAAAACGTGAAGAAAGCGGAGAGCGGAGTTGGGAAAATGGAGACCAAAAACAGTTGAATGGAACAGCCGGCGAACGCCTTGGCGGCAACTCGAGAACTGAAGGTTACAACACGCATTTGTTGTTGCTGAGTTAGATTTATTCGGACCGTTTGATTCCACGGTGCAGAACGTCCACGGTTCACTTCAAGTTCATTTCGACGGTAGAACGTTGATAGAATGCGCTAGTTGGGGAACGTTTGAGAGAGAACTAACGCGAACGAGTGAACTGTACTCGTTAGCACCACGGTCCAGTCAAAGCAGTTCAGCCCTATATTTAGGACGTGTATTGCATTCCGGAGGGATCTGATTTTGTCAGAGCTGGTGCACGTCATATTGTCACTTGAAGCTCAAAATGAAACAGAAATCACTAACAAATTGTACTTAATATTGAGCTGCAGCTTCTTGTTATCTTCTCATGTTCTTGTTATTTGCTTTTTTAACGTGTTTTGCGCTTAACTCCACCCTTCAGATTTTCTTTATACAAACTTCTCGTATATTTTTCTTAATTCAATGCTTAGCTACGTAACGTTTAATGTATTAATGTATTCTTTTTTTACTTTCCTTGGCTCCAACGAGTAAAAATAATGGTATATACTGGGCTGGAGAAAATTGACAACGATAGAATACGATTTTCATTCTTTGTTAAATAAATAGAGAAGCACCATAAATTATCAAAAATATCGACGAAAAGAGATTTTCGTGCAGTTTTTCATGACATCAGATGTTCTGAAAAGTATTAGGATGGTAAAATCAAATGAGCTGCTGTTACGGATCCAATAAGGGTTTGTCAGTATCCTAGAGTGGGGATCTGATTCAACTGAGACTGATGGAACACGTTCAAGCTCATATAAAGTTCTGCAAGTGCCATGGTGTCAAGCCGACGTCAAAGTGACCCCTCCCAGCACAGCACAGGCCTGTTCCTCACATTGCGCCAGGCTGCGCAACCTTTACGCCCTTTCCCAATGTCCCTCACTTGGGAGGTTCAGGAGCGTTATCTTCCTCGCTGGGGCACTGAGGATTCTATTTCCCCCACTTGGGGTGATCCCATTCCAGTTGTCTGGGCTGCGGAGCTTAGTGTTTCAGGGCTTATCTCGCCGACATAGTCCGTAAGGTGCATCCTCTCTCTCCTCCAGCGGCAGCACTGGAAGAAGGAGTGCTCCCCGTCATCCCATTCTGTAGCCGCGCCTCGCATCCTACACCTTACCTAAGAGGCACAGGTACACATGAAACATCCCACAGACTGTTAGCATCTGGGTGAGGTAGTGGCTCACCTCACTGTGTTGACGCTGCACCATTGATGTACCTAACTGAAGAGCTACCTTGTCCATCCTCTATGGCTCTCCAGGCACCTTTCCTCCTACCACGCTTGAAGGGTCTCAATTATCCTTCCCTATTCACTGCGTCCAGTGGTTTCGCCTCTTCATAAATGCTTTCTCTGGCGCTCCGTACCAGGATGACCCCTGCAACAACAAAAACCATTGGCTCAGAGACGGTTCTGTACGCGCTACCTTCAGAGCCCCTCGCCTCTGCACTACCACCATCTTCTTCCTGTGTATCTCACCGAGCAAGGCGTCTGCCCATATCTTCGCATTGTACAGTTACATTTCTGCATCTAGGGATGTCTGTGGGAGTTCCAACCCGGTGGCCTCCACCTCCCTCAGACCCCACAGTTTAAAAACGAAGTAAGTGATGGGATGACTGCCCTCCAGCGACTCCACGACCACCACGATGTCTGCAGAGCAAGCGCATTTTACAGCGTTGTCAGGCCTTGCCCTGGATAGGAGTTAGATTGCTCCACTCTACCTACCTTGCCCTGTGGAGGCAGCTGTGCATTTCTGTGGTACCATGTTGGGGTCAAACAACACTCAAGGCCAGAATGGTCGCTGCCCCGTCCCATCTTTCGATGGCACTTATGGCCACTGACGTTCGCCATCTGCCTGCTGAGTCGAGCCACCGCTGCTCCCGCCCTTGTCTCAGAGCTCCGGATCAGCTCCCTGTGTCTGAGCCTGCTGTCTAACAATCTCCCAAAATAAGCAGCACTAGTCATGAACCTTCAGTTGGTTTGGTGCAGTGCACAAGCGCGAGTGGAGCATCTACCATTGGGGGGATAATGGTTCTGCACTATGCGTCTGTGGAGACTCAAGGCCAGTCAGATTAGGGCGCGGAACACTTAGAAGTTTAGTGACGGTCACATTTACGTCCACCAATTTGTTGCTAAAAAATTAATAGACGAAAATAGTTAGGTTCTGATTAACAAACAAAACATTATCAAAATGGACGGAAGTTTAATACAATTCAATCGAGAGTAGGTAGGTTGGGTTCTTTTCCTGTCAATAATGAACAAACAATTGGTGGAGGCTATCCTCATTCGCGTTGGGTGGGGAGTTCCAAAAATTACTCCAGTCCACCTAAGCTCTCATTTTTGTTTGACTAAACGCTCAAAATTGAATACTGCACGCTCCACAATATTTCGATTCACGATGAATCTTAGTATTTTGTAGTGGCCTCATTATATTCCTTGTTTCAGGAGATCATTGAAGAGGTCTGTGATGAGCCGGGAGCCCGTCAAAGAAGTTTTAGAAGATTTGGAAGACCATCGACCGTTTTTCACTTACTGGCTTTCGACAGTTCAAATATTAATTTTAGCAATATCACTCGTGTCTTATGGCTTTGGCCCCTTTGGAATGGACTTGCACCATCAGTCGAGCTTGGTGAGTACAATTTTACAGCGATTTCAAGAATTTTGTTTACGTGGGGGTTTCATTTTGTTAGACGACCAATCAGACCGGGCAAACGATATGTGCGCTCGCAAGATCCATTCGAATGAAGCATTGGATGGGTGGTTCGTTGTGTTTTATGGCGTGAGAATAATCACTCTTGACCAGGCGCGAACTAAGGGACTTCACGACTTTCCTTACTGGCCCCTACCCTCTCTTCTATCAGCCGACGGTCAAGTCAGGCTTGATCAGAAAGCAACATGATAACATACCGTTACCAAGTGTTGTTGCTCACGTGCACCATTCGAGCCCCAGCCAGAAATTCAGAAAATGCGCCGCACGGTTACTTCATGGTAGAACTCATTGGGGTTACCCTAACTCAAATCGTTTTTCATATTAGGGTCGTGGCGCACGCCTTTGATGTTCAAGTTCACTGGCAAAACTGGTTTGGCACCACAAAATAAACCGATCAGACTGCAACATCTGCATTTTTAATAGTAACTGGACAAATAGCCTGTTCGATGCAAAGCGTCGAATTGGTCCGAGTCTTTGACCTCGGACTTTCCCGCGTCATTGTCTCCAACCATTTCAATACCTGACCCTCACCTGCGGGAATCCCTTAGCTGCGGGCCCCCAGCCCCCTTTTCTAGGTTTTCCCCTTTCTTTATTTCCTTCTCCTCAATTTCACATTCCTCTCCACGACTGAGCACTTCCAAATCATTCTGCTTCCAACAACCACCCCAGTAACTTTTCACTCTCTCACACCACCAGTTCACGCGTTCCGAGTGCTGCCCTTGTGTCGCCCAGTTGTACTCCATCTCACCTCAATTTCAATTCTACTCAATTCTGTACGCACGTATAATACAGTCCTCCTCACGCTCACCAAGTTTCAGTTTCATTGCGATCCTCAGCTCCCCCATTCTTGCAACCAACATAGCCTTTCGAGTGTCAGAGTTTTGTCTTCTCCGATCGAAACCATCGGGCGTGGGGTTTGAGGACAGTTAACGAGCAAGAGCCTGGACGGAAGGTTCTCGCCATTCCAACATGGACTATCAGCCATCACTTAAACGTGCGTTGCGATATCTTGAGGAAACGATGGAAGCAATTCGTTTGGGAATATTGGACCTGGACTGATGACATACAAATAACCGGCAAACTGAGTTCTCTAGTCAGATATGGTGGCGATTTTTTCCCCCGGGAAAATGTATTTTCTGAAACGCAGCAGCAGCAGCCCAATAAATTCCCAAACTTTAAGCGCAACCAGTTTTTTTCGTAGAACGTTTCACAAGTTCATACGAACTGGGCGAAAAATATATTCGCTGAGGCAAGTTGTGTGATGCGTCGATATTATTGATGCCTTGTTCATCATTAACACATCCTGCATCACGTTGTAACCCCTTTGTGTGATCTCTGTGAGACCATCTATCGACTGATATGATAATAATAACTCTTGTTGCCAACTAAACGGTTCAAACGAGGCTTCTTCAGAGGTGAATGCGACCTAGAGAGTTGAATCATTATCATTTAAAGCCGAGTCAAAATACTCCAAATTACACGCACCGGTTCGAAGACCTTTTAGTACTATAAAAGGTTTAATGTAAATTAAACAAAACCAGAAATACCATCAGTTTACGACACGACGCAATACCAAACAGAAGCGAGGCGAACCATCAGGAACCGAACCACCACCAATAATGGAGAGCGCGCGAAACTGAGTCGAAGTGAACAAAAAACGTAAAGTGCGCGCCTAATGCAGCAGAACAGACATTGACGACCACAAAAATAACAAGAAATATCACTCACCTCTCAAGTTACGTATCCGAACTTTGAGGAGGATTGACGTCTTCCAGTCGGTCACGGTGTTCCTGGAAACATTTCGATCTATCGCACTCATCTCTGCCGGTAATCTCATCACCCAATTAAGGGTGAGAAGCGTGATGTCAGTCATACTCAACTTACTCAGGCTGAACCACGACCCCCTTACGAATTGACCGTTTGGAGTTGTGGCCATCCCGTCTGCACCTCCATTCAAAACCATCCAAGGAACCAGCCTTTGGAGACAATTTCATCCACGCACCACATTCAGGACATTCATACTTCTCTGAGGTAAAACCGACACGCGTACACCAATCCACAACAATCTGTAAGCCTTCCATGCTCAATCGATGGATCAAATCGGTATTAATTGGCCCATCGAATAATATCACAAAAAATAAACGCGAAGAGGGCAGTGGGGAATGCACTAAAGCAGGAGAATCCGGACGGGCGTGAAAAAAATTGGATACGTAACCAAGAAAGATCGGAGAAAGGCGCATGCGGTGGCGGCAACTCGACAACTGTGGGACGATATTTCGGTTACAACGGAAATTTGCCGAAGGGTGGGATTCGCGGAATGATTCCATAGTACAAAGGTGAGTCGAACGATTTAAGTCATATTTTGAAGAATACTAGCGCAAGAAAGTTGCCAATGATGAAAGTTGTAACTAGCACCAGTATCAGTGACGCTCTTCAACGTTCCGAATCGCGAACCGAAGAACCGGGCGAATGTACCCTTGGCCATTGTATACGGAATTAGCTCATTCGGGGTCAATTATTCGAACTAGCAAAAGAGTACTAATTACTCGCACTATGCCTCACTTTGAGACTTTATTCCGACACTTACGACTGCTCAGGAAGAATCATTTTAATAAGGAACCTGTAAGTGGACTGTAATAAAAGTAAAAATCCAACGTGCAAAGTGTTCCCCAAATATTGTGGTGGGTTTGCTCTCAGTAGCCCCAATCCGAAAACCAATCACCCCAGTAAATTTACGAACTAGGAAATAAATTACGGGACTCGCCGATCTGCTCCAAGCTTTGGGTGTTCCCGAGGGATAAAAGAACGGTTCTCAGTCTTGGAGGCGACGTAATTTGAAATGAGTTACGTGTTGAGAATGATGGAACACTTCCAAAAAACTCCACAGCACGACCAAATATCTGGTGCGTTGCAACACACAACTTTCCTTAGCTCTACAACAATTCACTTTGTACATGGCTAATTCTATTTAATCAATTCATTTATCACTCGGTTAATTTGAACTTGGTCACACAACGCTTTACGGCAGCAGGAAGCGGTAGCGCTTATAGTTCCAGATTTTAGTGTGCTGCTCGTATTCATTCCAGGACCATTATTGAGAAACTGGTACACAGATAACTAATGAGGCTGTAAACACAAATTTTTTGAAGAAGGATAGTAATTACTTTTGCAGAGTTATTGGGTAAAAACTCATTCAGGAATTTCTGGAGTGACCCCCATGTATCTCATGAGCGTTTTTAAACACTCACCCTTCAGGTATTGGATTGGACTACAATACTAATTTTTTTTAACATTCTACTAAAATTCCAGCGGAGTTTATAAGGAAAAAACTGCGCTAAAAACTCTTTTCGTCGAAAATTTTGATAATTTATTGTGCTGCTCTCGTCATTTTCCCAAGAATGGGGTTTAGTGGTATAATTGCCTTATTGAGAGCTATCAATATAAAAAAGTATATCAAAATCGTTAGAGCCGTTTTTGAGAAAAAAAATTTGGTGTTTTGATCACTATGATAACTATAGTAAACTTTCGGTGGATTTTGCCCATACCCTTATTTTTACGTCCCATGGTAATTTGTAGGCGAGATATCAAGTTTGAGTGGATTTGGTACGGTGGTTCTCTCTAAAAATCGTTCACAGACACACACACACACACACAGACCATTTTCCCAAATAGTGTTTTTCGGACTCAGGGGGGTCTGAAACGTAAAGATCTGAAGAGAACTCAAATTTTTTTTTCAGCCGATTACATAACTTTCCTTTCTACTTTGTAGAGCCAAAGAAAGTAAAAAGAAGGTATCGAATTGACAAAAGCACAATGCTGCGACGAAACGGGAAGGGGGATGGGGGGATTGGAAGTAAAAAGGTAAAAGATTGTTTGTAAACATGAGGACGACTCCCCGGGCAAAAGACACCTAACCAATCGAATGTTCGGCTACCCTCAAGGAAGGATTTTCTTGAACACTCCCACGCATCGGACCGCGTTTGTCAAATTTTCAATTATTTACTGTGCTCTTGAAAGTAGGCAGTCTTTGAGACTGACCAAAAACGACACTACATGGCTTAATTGCGTACAAACATATGAACTGGCGACTCACCAGAATCAAATATAAGAAAATCTACCAAGTTATCCGGAACATAAGATTCCCGACTATTATGAATGTTCCGGAACTCGTAAGACCATATTTTCCCCATTTCGTTTGAACGGATATGTTTCCTGAAAGAAAGAATGAAGAATTGAATATGTTTTAATTCTTGTAATTTGTCGTTTCAGGTGCTTGTTACCAGTCTATCTTTGCAGCAAGTGGACTTCACGGAACCTGCCAACTTTTGGCTCGGCCCTCGAGCGGTAGGTTCCCATCATTTGTTGCATTTGTTATTTTCATTTTATTTTAAGTAGAAAGGAAGATAAGCTGCGTTTACATGGAACTACTGCCCAACTTCCGGAAAATCGAGTTTTTAAATTTGTGTTTACACCATGAGCTTGCGGGAAGGTTATTATTGGCTAGTTGAGCATTGACTAATCTATTAAATTAGTGCCAAAAGTGACACCAATTGAATGGCCCCTAACTATATTAAGCCTTCGTGGGCAGCTTGTTAACATCAATGTTTATTTGTTTTAGGATTCTTGACACGTTTCTAACGTATTTGAGTCCTTAACTCGTTTGAGTAGTTCTTAAACTATTTTCTTTTAGGAGATTAGTGTCAGTTCTTGATTCATTCGTTATAATAGCAATCTCGCAGAAGAACCCCCATAAAAAAGGTTTTATTAATCCTTTAACATCAAGGGAAGTGTGTGCGTGTCAACTCGCGATTCAACTTCATAAATCAATTCATAACTTCGAAAAACGCTTCAATTTAAAAATAGAAGGGCACAACCTCTCTCGCGATGCCGTAAGCGTTTATTTTCTTCTTATTTGCTTGACAGTATCCGTTGCACTCGTGTTACGGGACGAACCAAACCCTTCGATTCAGCGGAGGCTCGTCCGGGGCATTTATGCTGACTGGGCACCTCAAATGCCCCGATTCGCTCGGGACTTCGCAGGAGTCAGTTGAATCCGAGCCGGTTCCCTCGTCGCCGTGTTGCCCGCGCACGCGTTCGCTCCCACTCAGTTCCCCTGTCTGTGGTGGTAAAACTCCGAATGTAATTGAGAATAAAACTCTGTTCCAATTGCATTCAGCTTGATATCGTACTAACTTCCCGACTCTCTTAGTGCGATATCGCTTCGATATTAATCCCCCCGTAACAATTGGGTGTGGTTCTCATCAGCTAGGGGCCCTTTTCGGCGAGCTGGCATCCGGACCATAGAATTAGGTGGGATTGTCAAGTGAGTGCTGGTTACCAAATAGGCCCTGGTACGTCTATGCTCTTGCTGCTTCGGGGCACTGTTGCCGGAAGAGCTGGAGCGGAAGTCCGAACACGAGTCTAACAGACCTGTCAGATGTGCGCTGAACGCTCGCAGTTCGGTTTGCGGGATCAGTTGCGCGACCTCTTCTGCCGCCAGGTGAACCTGGGAGTTGAGAGCTTTTCTCGAAGTGGCTCTCACATCCGCAACTGTTCCCGTGTATGCTATTTCCCTTCCGGACTCCAACGGCACCACTTCGCTCTTCTCTATATCTGTACCTGTGGGCTATTAATCGGAACGAATATATTGGTTGGAAAGGAAGGACCTTATTATTGAGAGACAACCCGATAACTATCCTATAACATTGGCTCGCATTCAACAATTTTTGTCGCTGTATCAACTAAACAAATTTGTTTTCGCCGTATTTATGCGAACTCGGTAGAACATAGCTCGGCGTTTTGAATCGAAACCGGTAGCGGTGAAGCTTCTGGAATTTATTGAGTTGCTTTTACTGATGCCACGAGCGTTATTCGTCAGCGCATGCGTGATGCACGAGACTGTCTACTGTGTGCGTGTTTTTCTGTGAAGGTTTCCCGTTTAGAATTATACTGTGAGAATTGCCGAAAAGTGAAACGGAAGTGATTTGAATTCCATAATTTGTAGCGTTCTTTAAAAGAAAGTTGAGTTTTGTTCAGATCTTTACGTATCGAGGGCTTCAATTCCAAAAAAGAACGGAAAACGAGGTCTGTGAAAGAATTTGATAGAAAGCAACTCGACTCAAATGGACCTTCGTAGTGATCGAAACACTAAATTTTTTTCTCGTAAACGCCTACAGCGATTTTGATCAAATTTTTTTGCGAGCAGATCCAAATACTATAACAGACCTAATGTAAATAAAATTCTCATCCTCGGGAAAATGACGAGAGGAGCACAAAACATTATTTAAAAATTCGACGAAAAGTGATTTTAGTGCAATGGTGCCTCATAAAACCCGCATATATGACCCTATAGTTGGTAATACAATAAACTATCTATACGGTAGTCGATTAATAGTGTTCATGAAACAATCAGAAGCACTTTGAAGAATTCCAGAATTCAAACTAACGTTGTTTTTCCGTCCAACTTTATTGTGATCGTGAGAAAAAAAAAAGTTGAACTTTCTTCAGATCTTAACGTTTTGAAGACTACTGAATCTAAAATATCTGGTACGTTGCAACGCACAACTTTCCTTAGCTCTTCGTCAATTCACGTGTGTACATGGTTTTTTCTACTAACTCAATTCACATATTACACAGTTCCTTTGAACTTGGTCAAACAACACTTCACGGCGCTTACAGTTCTGGAATTTATTGCGCTGCTCGTACTCATTCCCGCACGATTATTGAGCAATTGGTACGCATGAGGCTGTAAGCACGATTTTTTTAAAAGAAGGATTAGTTATCACTTTTGCAGAGTTATTGAGTAACTTTTAGAACTGGTAGTAAGCGAAACGGCGGTACTTGAAATTCCGGAATTTCTGGAGTGAGCCCCATATACCTTAAACGCTTACCCTATAGGTATTGGATTGGACTACTTTACCAATTTTTTTAAAACAAACATTCTAGTAACATTTCAGCGGAGTTAATAACGAAAAAACCGCGCTAAAATCGAACATTGTGGTAATTTATTGTGCTTCTCTCGTCATTTTCTCACAAATGGGAATTTTATGGTATAGTTGCCGTATTAGGAGCTATCAATATAAAAAAATTAACCAAAATCATTATAGTCATTTTGGAGAAAAAAGTTTGGTGTTTTGATCACTATGATAACTATGATTAACTTTAGGTGATTTTGCTGTAATTAAAAAACTAATGTCAGGGTGGTGGTCCGTGTGAATGTATTTGCTGGAGAACGGCTGAAACGGTTGAGCTGTTTTTTTTTTGTTTTTTTTCCGGTATTTTTTGTAGACGCGAAAATAAGGTAATAGGCGATTTCGGTTGATGGTAAGGGCGGGGGGGGGGACGAAAATGTATCTGAAACTATACTTTTTCGCATTCTCGAAATCGTCTCTAAAAATTTTGATTAAACTTTAAAATTATCTTTTAAAGAGGCAAGCCTATGAAGCAAAAAACGGTTCTTTACGTGTTTCGGCAAAACAGCTAAGACGATTTTCACCAAATTCACTGGATGACATTACATAGTTGATACCTATATATATTGTTCAGAATAAATTTTCCTCTCCCAGTCTACTGAACACAGAAAAATCTAAATGAGTAAAAAATAATGTTTTTTTGGGCCATTTTTGTAATTTCCTGAGTAACTGCTTCACTGGATTTTATCAATTTTACAGTGTCTTGTAGAGACCTATAACCACATTTTGTTCTCGGTAAATGTTTCGGTAGTAATGCGTTGAACGAAGATACGGCTTCCGTATGTACGCACCAGATATTTTCCGCAATATTTCCTCCATAATTTTAGAACTTTAAACTAAAACCTTCGAAAAAAAAATCGTATTGACAGTCAAATCAATAAAAGTCGCGGTATAAATAAATTCCGGGACTCTAAGCGCTCCCATTTTCTACGTATGACGTTATGTTCATGGAATTAGTAGCTACGGAGAGTAGTATGAAGCGTCGCAACACATTTTTTATATTTATCAATCGAAACAAGCACGTACGTTATTGTGTGTAAAAGTATTTAATACGCTGCTGAAATGTGAATAGTGTGCACCAACCCATATCGTATTTAAACCTAGTCTTTCTTCTTCCGTCAGGCCGACCTCATCCACCTAGGCGCCAAGTTCGCGCCTTGTATGAGGAGAGACGCCAAAATCATGAAGGAAATCGAAAAAGGGAGGGAAAAAGAGCGGGAAACGGCGTGTTGCATTCGCAACGACGACTCCGGCTGCGTACAGTCATCTAAAAACGATTGCTCAGTGAGTTTTACTTAATTTTAGGGCGTTGGAATATTCTTGTTGTAGGATAGTGAACTGTACTTTGAGAAGAAGGACTGCTCTGATCACTCACATTAGATTGGGCAGTCGGTATAGTCGAGGTACTCCCGCATCTTTTGTACATTTCTATCTTCACAATTGTATTCGCCTCATGAAAATTCCAACCTACTGCAGTTAGTTTGGCTAATCAAAATCAATCATCGTGTTGCTTCTCCCAATTCCAATGGGCTATTGAACCCTCATTGACTCGCGCTCAAGCTGTAATTGTGATTGGGCACAAAACTTTTGCGTGTGTAAGATCTCTTACAATTACAGGAGGCTGTGTACAGCAAGTTGTAACTTGCCCAATCTTTCTGGGCAAAAGTTGACCTACATTTACGTAATAACGGATAAGTTTTTCGATTTACTTTGAATTTTTAGGAATTTCTCTTCTTTTCACATTTTTTTTCAATTGGCTTTTATGTTCGTGAGCGTGTAATTTTGGACTAAGCCACTCAAATCCTTTGTTGATTCGGGTACTTATTTGAAAGTTTGTGATTATGTTAGTTGTCATTAACTTGTTAACCTTTCGGTTAACGGTGTAAGTTTGATATTATTATTTATTCGTTGTTTTAAATATAAATAAGGGAGTATTGGATAAGGTTGGGATCCTCAGCTTCAACGCATCAGCGTCCAGTAGCAGCGTCAACGTCCTATACAATGGAAGATCGATAGACAGTCGATCCTGAATTTCCGTTGAGTCATAACTGGGCCCACTCTGAGTGATCCTGGCTCCGCATTCTCTCTTTACATTTGATCGGCAAAACTCAACCGGAAGACCGCTTAATGCCGCCTCCCTTGCGCATCGGTCAGCCTCTTTATTCTCAGCTATCCCAACCTGGGTCTGGGTATACTTCTCCTCTATCCTCCTCAAATCCGAAAGAAATCCCCTTGCCCTCTCAATTGTAGGATAGCCGTCAGACGGATCCTCCAAATTCTTCAAACGCACCTGGCTGTCAGTAAATCTAACCTCCACCCGATGAGGCCCTTGCATCACCCGCCGAGAAAGCCGCTCGAGCAGTTTTGGTGGACTCGTCAACCCTATGTCGTTGCCGATACAGGGGATCTCTGAGGCGACAGACGACAAAGGCACAACCAACTGGACCCCACGTCACTGCCATCTAAATGGCAAAAGTAAGGCGTTCATCATCTAACTCAACTGCCACGTTTCTATTGTATTTTATTATTTAACAACGTGCCGCTTTTCGAGTTTATGAAGCAAAGTGAAGACACGAAAATGTCAAAACCTTTTCAATTAGAGAGAGAAGTTGAGCAACTGATCTCCTTACAATTATACCAGTTTTAGAAACGAGGATCCTCAGAGATTTGAAAGTTTTAAAATTAAAAACAATGCGATGCTCATTTATTCATTGAAATTGTGTTTCTCTCTCTGCTGGTCTCGTCGAGGAATCACCTAGCCAGAGGACTCGCACCGAAGGTATCACATTTTCAGACATACGAAAAATTTTATTTCGTAGCGCAGAATTGCATGTTGCACGTTACCTCTCGTACATTGAACTGAACTTGTCGTTGGAAATTCAAGGAAAACGCTGACTGATCCGCGATTGTTTTTCGTTTTTTGCAGGACACGATTTCCACGTGGAAAAAATGGGGTCACGCGGATTCGGGCCCCGGTGGCAGAATATCAGGATCAGTCTGCGGGCTTGACCCAAAGTCAGTATATATAATGGAACGCATTTTAAATAAAAATAGAAGTTTTAATTTCCAAATAAATTCGTGATTCCTGTATGCTCCTCAACTATCGCCATTTTGTTGTGTGACGTGAAAGTTTCCTTATCTGCCGAACCACGTGAATGTCAGTTCGCAAATAACCGCCCGACAGTAAAATAAAATAACAAAATTCATGACACATTTCTCAAATGTATTATTTTGCTCAATGTCGGCTGGAAATGAGAATGAACTCATACGTTTTCCTAGACGTAGGTCTCCATTCCATCTAACCGCAGGACTTCAAGCTTCCTCTTACATTTATTTTAAGCTGTCTCGTTTCCCGAACTCGAGAATATTAAAATTGTTTACCGTGCTAATATTTTACATACTTACATATTCAATTTTTCATTACTACACCCCCATAGCACAAACCAACTTTTTAGCAGGAAATTTAGTGATAGGACACGATTTCTTCACTTTTCCCTCTGTGACTTGTCCTCAGTGCTCAATTCACTCGTTTTTGCGCTGAATTTGATTTCTCCTAACTTCTCAACTGATTTTATAATGTGAGTTTAATGAAAACGATTGGAGCCATTTTCTCAAAAAGTCGAATACGCCTTATGGCATTCATAATATTCCTTTTGGGTTCATTCGCCGAAACATTCACGGAAATAATTTAAAAAATATCTGGTGCGTAGCAACACACGACTTTCCGCCACCCCTGTAATTTCGACCACCACCTACATATGCGGGCGCTATATCTTCGTTCAACGCATTTTTACAGGAACATTTATAGAGAACAAAATGTAGAGACTAGTTAGCTGAGAGTACTCCGAATGTTTGATCGAAATCGTTAGAGCCGTTTTTGAGAAAATTGGAATACCGATAAATTAATATTCGACAAATCTCCTTTTCTGAGTTAACTTGGCTTATATCTCCGTCCAACATATATATACAGAAATAATTATGGAGAACGAAATGTGGGTATGGGTGACTAAAAGACACTACATTAGGATTTATCACATCTGGTGAATAAGTTACCCTGAAATTTACGGAAATGTTCGAAAAAACGTTATTTTCGACACATTTTGATTTTTATCTCTGTTCAATGGACTGTCAGAGGAACATTTATTGAGAACAATATGTAGGTATTAACTATTCGAAAACATCCTGTGAGTTTGGTGAAAATCACTGAAGCCGTTTTGCCAAAAAGCGTAAAAAACCTATTTTTGCTTCAGGGGCCCATATCTCCGTTCACCGTATTTTCATGGAGATATGTATAGAGAAGAAAAGTTAGGTATTGATTAGGAGAAGATAATTTGAAAGTTTAATCAAAATCGTTAGAGCCGTTTTCGAGAAAAATGCGAAAAACACTGGTTTTTGGTACATTTTCGTCCCCCACCCTTCCCACCGGTCGAAATCGTCCATAACCTTATTTTGGTGTCTACAAAAAATAACGAACAAAACAAAAAAAGAACCAGCTCAATCGGATCAGCCGTTCTCCCGCAAATCGAACTACAGACACACACACACGGACCACGTGCCGAAATTAGGTTTTTTACTTTCCGCTACCCGAAGGGAAGGAAAGTATAGTAATCGGCCCAAAAAAAAAATTTGGGTTTTCTTCAGATCTTTACGTTTCAGACCCTACTGAGTCTAAAAAACCTAATTTCGGCGCGTGGTCCGTGTGTGTGTGTGTGTGTGTGTATGTGTGTATGTATGTGTGTGTGTCTGTAGTTCGATTTGCGGGAGAACGGATCATCCGATTGAGCTGGTTCTTTTTTTGTTTTGTTCGTTATTTTTTGTAGACACCAAAATAAGGTTATGGACGATTTCGGTCGATGGGAAGGGGGGGGGGACGAAAATGTACCAAAAACTAGGGTTTTTCGCATTTTTCTCAAAAACGGCTCTAACGATTTTGATTAAACTTTCAAATTATCTTCTCCTAATCAATACCTAACTTTTCTTCTCTATACATATCTCCATGAAAATACGGTGAACGGAGATATGGGCCCCTGAAGCAAAAATAGGTTTTTTACGCTTTTTGGCAAAACGGCTTCAGCGATTTTCACCAAACTCACAGGATGTTTTCAAATAGTTAACACCTACATATTCTTTTCAATAAATGTTCCTGTGACGGCCTATTGAACAGAGATAAAGATCAAAATGTGTCGAAAATAACGTTTTTTCTAACATTTCCGTAAATTTCAGGGTAACTTCTTCACCAGATGTGATAAATCCTACTGGAGTGACTTATAGTCACCCACACCAACATTTCGTTCTGTATAATTATTTCTGTATATATATGTTGAACGGAGATATAAGCCAAATTAACTCAGAAAAGGACATTTGTCGAATATTAATTTATCGGTATTCCAATTTTCTCAAAAACGGCTCTAACGATTTCGATCAAACTTTCGGAGTACTCTCAGCTAACTAGTCCCAACATTTAGTTCTCCATAAATGTTCCTGTAAAAATGCGTTGAACGAAGATATAGCGCCCGCCTATGTAGGTGGTGTTCGAACTTAAAGGGGTGGCGGAAAGTCGTGTGTTGCTACGCACCAGATATTTAGACTCAGTAGGCCTCAAAACGTAAAGATCTGAAGAAAACCCTTTTTTTTTTGGGGCCGATTACTATACTTTCCTTCTCTTCGGGTAGCGGAAAGTAATAAAGTATACATAGTTTGACAGTTTAATGAAAATAGTTGGTGCAGTTGTTGATAAAAATGTGAAAAGCTATTTTAGTACCTTTTGGCCACCCACACCGTTTTTTCCGTTCAATGATTGTTCGGTGCAGGCCGACTTTGTTGGGGTTTTGACCTCTGAATTTCCCCACTTGCCCCTGTCGAGAAGTCCTTGTTTCGGGCCTTCCTCAAACCTCGAGTTCAAACCTTCCTGACCTGAAAGCCTTTTGTTTGGACCTGTGGGTCTAGTCTCTTCAGTTATTTCCAAGTGACAACGGATTTCCCCCTTTTTACGGACTTTCCAAAATATCCTTTTCCCACCCCTCAATTTACATTCCTCTCCAGAACACACAGCTCTTTCCAAACGACATTCGTCTCCCAGTTCTCCCAACAGTACTCGTCTCGTTCAACTCGTATGTATATTTCTCTCCCTTTTTCGTGCACCCAACAATAATATTTTTAACAGCCTTATTTTTGCGCCTTCAACAAATCACAAACAAAGCGGGAAACAGCCAGCTCAATCGGTTCAACCTTTCTCCCCTAAATTGAACTACACACACTACGAAATAATTTCAATAGAAATTGGTCGATTAATTACTGTAATAAACTTCAGAGCAATAAACATGAGTCTCCTCCCCCCTACCATCCCCCAAACTAGTTGACAGTTCCCTAAATTACTTAGGAGCAACGCAATAAATTGTGGAAGCTTGAGCACAGCTAGTAACATGTTGGATTAGTTAGTAAACTTGAGGCTGAGTAAAGTTGTGTGATGCGTCGTACCAAATACTCTCCTTGACGAATAGCGTTGGTTAGCGCCCTTAAAATCTCAAGTGAACCATACCGTTGCTCTTCAAACGTATCGAGTTACCATTATTCGCGCTTCTTTAATGTTTTCAAGCGCTTCTCAAATGCTTATTGATCCTTAAACGGCGTTTATTGATTGAAAATCCGCAGGTATTGCGAAGCCCCAGCTTCCGTCGCTCCGTACGAGTGGCCGGACGACATCACCAAGTGGCCTATTTGCAGAAAAACGTCCTCGTCGTCTCTGCAACGAAAAAGTACCAAACACACGGCCGCCGAACATATGGCCTGCGAAGTGATAGGTCATCCGTGTTGCATAGGAATTCACGCCACGTGTCGCATCACTACCAAAGAATATTGCGATTTCGTTCACGGTCATTTCCACGATGAGGCTTCTCTTTGTTCTCAGGTAGCTGAACGATAATTTTTCAACCTCTTTTCGTAATGCTTTTATTTGCAGTTGTTTACTTTTACTCGTAATTTGTTAAGTTTTTGTAAAAGAATGTGCAGGAAGCCTTCCATTTAGGGAAGTGACGTTTATTATGAAGAAAATACATAATCAATTTTGACGTGAGGCTAGTGAAATAATGATCAAAATAGCGAGGCTTCTAACTGCCACTCCTCATGAATTTTTGATGCAGTGAAAGATCACTGCATCAAAAATTCATGAGGAGTTAGCTGTGGAGAGACCTACAAGAGTTACACAGTTTGAAAAGTCACGGAAAATTGACTGTTAACTGTGACACACTGGCAACATGTTAAGGCTGTTGTACCAATTAAGCGATTTTGTTGTTTTCTTCGCCATTTCTCAAAATCCTTTTGTACTACTTGTTTTCATGTACGAATGGAGTTGACACGACTGGCTTACGTTTCAGGTCTCCTGTCTTGACGACGTCTGTGGGATGTTGCCGTTTGTAAACTCCGAAGTGCCTGACCAATTCTACAGGCTTCTTACCTCAATTTTTTTACATGCTGGGTGAGTCAGTAAGAAGTACCGAAGGCAGTATTTTTAGTCCTCCCCGTTCATGAAGGTTGATTGAATTACTATTAATGGCATCGAGTCAATTGAGGTGGAATTTGTGGGCTCACGAGCTGTTTTTACTGTCAGTTGGCATCACTGATGGAACGGCTCTAAGGTTTACTGTATTTTGTTGTTTACGTTGGACGATGGGTTAACTTTGCAATAGCCTCATTGGAGTACTAGGTGATTGTTATTAAAAATCACTGTTTAGCCCTTTTTTTATATCATGTTAAAAGCAAATTGAATGACTCTTGGCAAAAGTTGAAAAAACCTTGAACTTGAATTTATTTATTTATTTATTTTCTGTTGAGTAAATTATTATTCAATCAGTTTGTTAAATCCCGAGTTCAACATAGAAAAACAGAGATAGCCATTATACGCTTTGACAAGTCAAATAGCAACTCACTGTTATTAGGACAGTTGGGGGAAGAACTCGATTCACACCACTGACTAAGTTATGCAGAGGTAGAGGGCCAATGTCGACAAAACTAATGGACTAATGAGGTTAGAGTAACGTAAGATTTTTTGTATCTGCTCAACATCTGATTCGCTGTTATCTAAAATGGCCGAGTAACCGTACATCTCGCTGATGCCCCATCAGCACTTAACAGACCAGATTTTCCCAAAACTGACGAGGAAAGTGAAGCGCATATGCGTGTTCTCAAATTGAAAGAGGTACTGGAAAAAAGCTAAATTAGTCCAGAAAAATAGAATGTTCAGGTTGAACAGGACAAATCAGCACAAATAAATGAGGGAGCTGAACAATAAAAAATAAAACCCACAATTTTGAGGTTACTATTACAAGGTCATAATGATTACGTCTAACGTTGATTTGCGTCTGTTCCCGACGCCAATTCCTTTCCTTTTCAATCACCAACGGAGGTTGTATGTGAGAATGTTGGGTCCTTCTAGCGTGATAAACTTACGATTGTAGTCAATCTCTACCACACATTTTGCAATGCATACCCTAATTACATTCCCAAAAGTCGAATGAACTTTAATTATCTGCACCGAGAGATGATTCCTGTACCTCATTGTTGAAAAGTAAGAATAAATGATAAGTAAACGAAAATTAAATTGGGATAATCTAGGATCGAATTACTTAGGGCAAGAGTCAAGGGAAAGTTTGAAGAAATGGACAGACATATGGTAGATTATGTGAACAGGGAGATGTAGACGTTAGCTCATACACGTCAATGTAATAGCGTGTACCGCCTGACTCCCTTGATAGGCACTCTAGCGATCGTAGTCTAGTGGGGGTAAACGAAGATTCATGATCCGACGAAAGTTGAACATTGCATCGGAGCTCGTGATTGCAGTAATTTTAGCCTGAGTGAGCGCCTCGTCAAACATTTCCAAAACATATATGTTAATTAGGTAAATTAGTTGAGTTTCGGAAGCATTTAATGCTGTGTACAACCAAAGTCGTCTATCGAAATGGTGACACCTTTTTAATTTTTGTACCTTAATTAGTTGTCACGACAAACGTACAGGAAAATAAATTACAAAATTCTTAAACAAAGAAGCAATATTTCTGGTACTCACTTGGTATAAGATGGTATTCCAAAGGCAATTTCATTTTCTCTATTACGCTGAAACAATTTCTTTCGGCAATTGGTACCTCATGGAGAAATCAGTATCGTCCAAATCATTGAAGTCATCAGACCTTCTCTTCATCCTTCTAGGGTGCCTGATGAGAAATGATAATAATAATAATAATAATATCCTCCTCTTCGAAAGCCAATTGCGATAAATCTGTGAGTGCAGAAAGCATCGTAATAAACAAATTTAAACCGCGCACAAAAAAAGTTTATCGTCTTGATGCGAAACTTTAACATAAACAAAGATGTCGGCCTAATGTGTGGTTAACTACGCTTAGACCGTGCTAACTGCCCAAATTTAGCAGCTGGTTAAGATCTGACCCCAGTTTGACACTGGTTACAGCTTAAGTAGAGAAGGTGAAATTCACTTTATTGCACAACAGTGGTTAGCCCCATTTGGTCAACATTAATTGTTAATAACCACGATTTACAAATTTGGTGAAAATGGCGCTTAGTTGACTCAGAAAATCGTGTTTCGCTCCTTATCAATATGCTGTGCTGCCTTGGAAACACAACCTATGCGTTATTCGACAACACAGTCCAACTAGTGCAACGATAGCAGTAATTGTGACTGATATAACCCTCGTCGAGAGTTCAAAAACAGACATCACATAAGGAAACAGGCCTGTCAGCAGTAATTGATGGCAAACCAGCCACAGACTATATTCCCCTTCCTGTACCGTAGCTACATCCGGTAAATCACCATTCCCCCACAGTAGAAGTACAAATGGAGGACCCAGTGAAGATCCTCCAATAGCACAACCACACGTAGATAAGCAATGATTCTACTGTTTCTTCTCCTACGTTAAAGGAGAGAGAAGATTCCCATGCGCATCACTGAAGACCTCAGCCGGTCCATTTAAGTGTGATATGAAGGTGCAACACTTGAACAAATATGCTAGTGGACAAGAGGAATTACAAATCCAACATAACTCAAAACTAAGGAATAATTAAAATCCGAAAACGCTTAATGCAAATTTACCTGCTGTTCAACCAAATAGTAAACTCCTCTCGTGAAATGTGGAAATACAAATCCGTGTTTAGCCTGCTTTCATATTGAACAAATGACTTCTTCAAAAGTTGAAGCAATAACCTTTGCTTGGTCTTGTAATATTCAAGTTGCTAGATGTTCTTGAGATGGTGCAATATGGAAAAATAGGGGCAGAGTTAAAACATTCACTCGGCTCAGACAGGAACTCACGATAGTTGGGAGAAAAACTCAGTTTGCACCACTGACTAAATATCTGAATCCTGGCTGGCTCCTTCAAACTCAAGCTCAGATTAGAGCACGATTGCCTCGAGAACTACCTCAACACATCGATCTAGCCCAACACTATTGGTAATTATTAGCGAGCAGCCCGCTTCTTATGTGGAGAAAATAGGTCCACAATAAATTAGAGGTAACGAAGATCCATAGGCTGACAAGTCTAAAGTTCAGCGAGTTATTTTGAACTTGTAACTACCCACTGCTTGTGTCCAAATAATCAATGAATGGCAAACTTGATTCTCCATCTGATAATATTTATTTTTGCATTCGCAGGGTTATACAGTTAGGCATCTCTTTGTGGATTCAGTGGTTCCTCATGAGAGACCTCGAAAAACTCACGGGAACGTCGCGAATAATCATAATCTACATTGGATCTGGCGTCGCTGGGAACTTGGCTAGCGCTATATTTGTGCCGTACAGAGCTGACGTAAGTTGAAGAGAAGTCTTTATTGTTTTATATAGTGACGAACTAACTCGTCATTATAGCTGACCTAAGGGGCGGGGGAAGGGAGGGTTGTAGGGCCTCCTCAACAGGGCCAAGGGTTTGTTCTAGACCCTATTGGTACGAGTCTCATGTTATTGCCTCAGTTGATTCCTCCAAGCAGCTTCATTCACTGCAAGTCACAGGGATCTTGGTGATGCCAAAATGTACAGACTCCAGTTGAAGGCGCTGCAGAAGCTGGGCAACCTCAGAAACGTCTAGCGAAGAAATAGAAGTTAACAAGTTCCCTATCAAGTACCAACAAAAACGTGAATAGCACGTAACACTAATCAACGTTATATTAATATCACAGATGTAACCACGAGTACTCTTGTAAATATTTCTCTGGTATTTTGTGGGGCGTTAAAGAAAAACTAAAATAAGAGTGCAGAATAAAGAATTAGAAAAATGTAGGTTAGCGAGCCTTTTGGGCGTGGTTTATTGGGTCAGGCAATGAGTAACTTGCTCAGCACAGGCACTGACAGCGAAGATAGGAAGCTCTGCCGCGTCTCTGCACGCTACCACCCTAACAAGCGACTCCTCGCAAACTCCAAATCAGAAAGAGGACGGGAGAACTCCTTCAGATGGCATTCGGAGATCAGACTGCGCAAGAGTTACAGTGCACAGCAGGGGTGTCTAAATCGCAGAGGGGGCTGCATCATGTGTCACTATGTGCTGGTGCCTTGTCGTTTAAAAGGTCCGAGGACGAGATGAAGCAGCACAACCACTTTCTCTGGTGAAGAGCGGCGTCCATTTGCACCCAACATCTTGTTGAGAATGCTCAGTGTTGTGAAGTGTAAAAAGCAGGTTTTGGAAGCCTAGAAGGTTGTGTGTAAAATGATAAATCTAGGGTTGCAACACATAGTTTAGTGTGATGGTAGTGAAGTGTAGAGCCTGGTTGTTGCTTTAGTCATCCCTCAACTGGTGGTCATCCTATAAGGCGTCGATTTCCTGCACTCTTCCCTTCTCTCTTTACAACTCTGCCCAATTGAAAGATGCCATTGTGAGTAAATTTCTTGTGCTTGTCTATTGTGATAATAAACGTGGCGTGTTACTGTTACAGGTGGGGCCAGCTGGATCTCAATCAGGTCTACTGGCCTGCCTCATAGTGGAAATTTTGAACATGTGGCCGATGTTGAAGCATCCCTATTACGCCCTCTTCAAGCACCTACTCATCGCTCTCTGCCTCTTCTTCGTCGGCCTCCTTCCCTGGTTCGACAACTTCTCCTCCTTCTTCGGCTTCATCTTCGGTTTCCTCCTCTCCTACGCGATTCTCCCCTTCGTCTCCTTAGGTGAATACGACCGTCAGAAGAAGATCTTCCTCATCTGGGTCTGCCTCGTCACTACGGCCTTCCTCTTCCTCCTCCTCGTCCTATTTTTCTACGTCATACCGGTCTACGACTGCGAAATCTGCGGTTACTTCAACTGCCTCCCGTTGACTAGAGACTTTTGCTCGACTCAAAACATCAATTTCAAAAGGTCAGACGCGGTATGACACAAGGAACCGAGGCGGAGGAGCAAATCGTGGGCCCCACACGGCCTTGTGCCCGCAAAGTACTTCCGGTTTCTCCTCGCCATTTGAAGTTTCCTGTGATTCCCCCCTCCCTCCCACCACTTTTCAACGTTCGTCTCACAAATGGACAAGTCTCAAAGACTCGAGCGTCTTTTGCGTCAAAAACATGAATTAACACAAATTTACACGCTACTTTCTCTTCCTAGTTCTCTAGGCTGGTGAAAGTAGTACAAAAAAAAGTTGTGTTTTCAGTCGTTTAGTTTCAATGTAAAACTTGTAATATACTCACACGTATATATATACAAATTATATATATGATAAAATATAAATACACACTCTTAGTTTTAAGGCATTTTTGGTTCAACAATACAAAATGAAACAAGAGGGGGTAAATTGTTCTTGTAAAAAAAAGGTCTTTCAAACGTACAGTCATTACAACAAGACGACATTATTCATCCCCTCTCCTACCCCCCCCTACCCCTTTCTCCCTCTCACCCTTCTCACTCCCTCCCGCTCCTGCACTAGGGGTAACGTGATGGATTTTGATTTAATCCTTTCTCATAAGACTGGCAGTTCGAGACTTGTATATACACTCACATAATGTTATTAACAACAACACAAAATTCCCTGATTTGAACTGTAGCGGATTAAGTTTGTGCACAGAAAGACTCAAACAAAAGCATGGGGCGAGTTTTGCGCTGTGGGGAAATCAGTCACTCACGCTCGCGGCTGGTCAAATGTTGGAAGGGCTGTCCCACGACTTGGAGGTAAGGTGTACTCGTGAGAAACCTGGGAGGATCAAGGATTACTATCAATTAGCTGAGAATTGCGGTGGAATGGCCTCTGGCTATCCTTCTACCACAAAATCGAGCATGTGGGAACGGGACGTCCCCCTGGATGCCTTTGCGATCGTCTCTTGGCATTTGCTGAAGGGGTTCATCAGTTTTCATCGCAAAAAGCTGAAACTTGATAAAGCTCGATGGGGCAGTTCCTGCCTCTAAGCATGTCCATATAAGATACTGCCAGCAGCGTCCCTCCTAGCAAACCTGCTTCAACTTTGGTCACCTGTGTTTTTGTGAACATGTCTATGAACACAGATGTGGTACAGGAGTATCAGTACTGTTTCTTAACTACCAGAGTAAGTCGAATTAACGAACAGTTTGGCGTCATTTCTCACAAGCCTTGCCTTGGCCGCAATAAATGAATAAGTGCTGCCATAGAGCCGATTGAGGCTCACCCAGGGCCCTCATGAGTGTTAGATGCAATTACAGTTAGGAGCTTTACCACGATGTACAACGAACTGGGTGGGAGGGTATCGAGCACGGGACACAGGACGACACCTCGACGAGACAACACCTCTGTTCAGACTGCCACCCCCAAAGTTTCGAGTAAACTGTTTGAGGTGCCCAGTCAGCACAATGCCCCAGACGAGCCTTTGCTTCATCGAAGAGTTCGGTTCGTCCTGATACCGATAAGAACAGGTTCAACTACGGGACTGACATAAAAGCAAGTGCACCTCAGCCCCGCCACTCTTAATTCCCCTCCACTGTTTGGCAGTTGTGGACTGAGTTTACGTGAGAAAATCCGTCCGCCCCACAACTGCTCTTATGTAGCTGTGCACGCACTCCCTCCAGTCCGAGAACTGCGCTTCCAACAAAACGCCAGCCTCAAAATATACGAGTCGCGCGCATTATGTAAATACCCGAAACTGTTTTGTGCCGTAATTAATAATCAACCCCGGTTTTCCTGTTCCACAAGAAGGAGAGATAAAAACGCTATATATATACATAATAGTTATTGTGTGTAAATAAATTTTCGAAGTTCACGAAAACTAAATAAAACATACGCGGCATTTTATAAGAAAAGAAAAATATACAATGTTATTTTCGTTGTGGACAAAACAAATCTCTAATGGGAAGTTTACGCTGTAATTTTATGCAATGCAACATGCCACCTTGCGTTGTAGCCCAATGTTAGATGGTGTTATGATTATTGATGATTTTATGTGAATGCTAATAGGTTATGATTCAAGTCATTAGAGTGCTGGTGGTGTTCACAACTGTACACATTGACACCCCCCCCCCATCATGAGCAAAGTTTTTTTTGTTCAGCATTGAATTTGATAAGACTATGCCTATGAGGCCAATTTCCAGTTAATTCCAGTCTGAAATCTGGGCAAACGGTTGAATCAGTAGCACGATGGAGTTCCAGGTCTTGATAATGAGTTTGACACATTTTGCAGGGCTATATTGGCCATTTTTAAAACTAGTCAGTGACTGTCTGCTGGCCTGAACACACCTACCACCAGTTGTTGGGCTGCTCTATTACCCACTAGAACGTATGTATTCGAATTTCGTGCTGTTGGCTCTGCTTAAGCGTCATAAGAAGCCATTCCCCACAATTATAAGACCCTTGATCTCCACTTTGACAGAGCTACCCTTTCCCGGTTTTATTCACGAGAAATCTTAGCGTAGAGATTAGGCCTGACAAGTAGGTTCAAGGCCTCGGGCTGGTCGGGATATTTGCGTTTCAGACGACCCAACTGTCTTGCTTTATTGTTGGGTTCTGTTGTACCATATTTTAGGCCTGCTAAGGAAGGAACATCTTTCCGCGCATTGTAGATTATAGATGGCAGTAAAAATCCGTCGTGCTTTCTGCTGTAGAACCTCGTAGACAAAGGTTATGTCGAAAGCCTTTTCCTCCTCAATCTCCCACACAATCTGCTAGATTTCAATCTAGGTTCATTCGAAGATGAGATCCTTACGACTGAGCCACCAGCTGGTTGTCCTGTGAACAGTTCTCCTCTTCAGGTGGTTTGGTTATCGAAAGGTGTATCTCGATAGCTAAGTGTTAAGGACAGAATACTTAGTGACGTTGTATGACTTCTTGAAATTGTGAGGCGTCCTCAACCCAGATTTGAGGAGGGAACCCTGTCTGAATCACAAGTCTTTGTGCCAGATAGGTCAGTCAATCCTTTGCAGTTTGAGGGTCACTGTGTGCACTCAAGCCTCCTTTCGTCAGAACCCTGGGCCACCACTGGTTTCTCAATGACCTTGGGAATAGCTCACAGCAGAAATATCCAGCGTTAGGTAAGATACCATTTTTGTAATGGTGATAGTGAAAGGAGGGATTCTGAAAAGCGTAAAAAACAATAGAGATGATTGATGATGCCTGCAATTCCACATCTTTTTTGGGATGACACTTGACACTCCACAGGCGTAGAAATCCTGATGCCCAAAGATTCCTAGCCCTCTCTATAAGGACTAGGTTTGAGCAGAGGAGTTTAAATTGAGGGGCAGAAAGCTCTCGAGAGCTGAAGTCAACAAAGACCTTTCCCTCATCTGCCCCTTGCAGTCAATGATGAGTCAGCCTTCACACTGAGGTCCTTGGAGTTAACTTCCAATCAACTCAAAAGCGAAATATGTATTTTCCACGTGGAATCTGTGAAAAGTAGATCGATTTCGATGATTAAGTCAGATCACCAATCCCACTAACAAACTTTGTTAACAAATTTTGTTAGCATTAGCAAATCCCACTTGGAAAATATAATTTCTCCAATTTTTTTACGTCATTTGATAACGTCTTTCCATAATTTCATTGTAAGCAATCTGAACTGTGACTATCAACTCTGTGCTTTGGGGTTAATGTACCAGAGGCCTGTTCTGAGAGTACTGGTTGAGAGCTAACAAACTTGATTAAAGAACCTTCAAGTCAAGAGTCTCCCCTCGCACTTTTTGCCACACCCCCTCCATTGGTTATACTATTTTGGATAGCTATCTAGTGGAAAACCACACAGGTCGGCTTATATTTGCTCCAAAAGGCTCAAACTCCATCAGCTAATTCCCTCAACATCTCTCATAACCTAAACGCCTCACTAGTCCAAGTCATTAATAATCTGAACATCGTGTGAGTGACTACAGAAACAGTGTAAGCTCCACATTAGAGCAGCAAAGCTTGACTTTGGTAAGTGTCATTTGGTGGTCATCAGTTATTTGGTATCAACCTGGTTATCAATTTCTGTACATTCACTCGTAACAACCGCCTCCCGAATACAAGTATTGTTTAGACGTTTTTTCGATTGTGATAATGTAAATTGTAACGTAATATTATTTGTGGAACAAAAATTGTTATTCGCTCTATTAGTTGTACTTTATCATGTGGCGACGGAGGATCAAAGAGTGACAGTGTCTCATTTTGTTGTTATGTGCGCTCAGTGTTTAATGTAACCAATCAGTACTAAAAAAAAAAAGCTTCGAAGGAGCACCAAAAATACCAAACTTAAAGACGAATTTCAGACTCTCTTACGGTTCATATTCTCGTTCTGGGGCTCAATTGCACGTCTAGACTGGACACTGGAAGTGGTTGCGCCTTAAGTTTTCAGGAATTGGATGAGAAAACTGTACCACACCTGAGGGTTTTCGTACATGTTGACTCCTTTTGCATGGAAGCTTCGTGTGATGAAGCCAGAACGTAGTGTACATGAAACTGATTGATATTTCTGGGGCTTACCATTCCAGAGTGGCACCTGAGCTGTAAGGGAAGGGGTGTTTTAAGTTGTGTCGCGTTTTCAAGGGGCCTTTTGCGCCTGACAAAGTGAGTAACTGAGAATCCTTTCAAGGCAGTCAACACATCGCCCAGAGCCTGTTCTTGAGGCTCCTTCCAAGCCAGTATGCCAGGAGAAGCAGACAAGGTTTTTATTCTGCACTTGAAGGGTCAGAGTGTGTACTCAAGGCTCTTAAATTGTACAATCCATTACATTGACGAGTTGCCAGGGCACCCCGTACTGAGGTTTTAGACAAACTCGTGTCAATATGAAATATGGACGTGTGAGGTTGAACCCCACACCTCCAGCCGCTTCGTCGTTTTTAAGATCTGAAAACGGAATTGTTGCATTTTGAGGGCCTAATTTTGCCTTTTTGATGAGTAATAGTGTTATAGGCTGGTTTCCTTCTCAAAGCATGTCATTAGCCTTCGACTCTTGATTGGATTTGTAAGAAAGGAATTCTCCACACGATTGGTTCTCTTATTAGGCGCAGCATTGAAATGGTCAAACCTGCAACCAATTTGTGTGTTGTGACATTAGGGCCTCACTACCTGCTGTTGTGGAGCACAGTTTCTTGTTTTTCTTAACAACCTCAACCATCTCTTCCAGTTGATAAAGGTCGAAACTGTCAAGAACTGGTAGGACCCCCAGGTTGATGGAAGTGAACGCCACTTTGCGCTGGCTCTTCTAAAGCTTCAGGAAAAGCAATCCAATGCGCTCTCCAAACTATCAACAGAATGAATGATATTACATCGGCATTATGGCAGCGCTCGTTTCAAGGGCAGTCCTCCTGAGGGAGAAACAGTTACTAGACGAACAATCACGAAGCCCCTGCGCCTTGTAACCCTCTTAAGCACTTATCAGCAATCAGTCTGAAATGTAGTATTCAAAAACAAAGAATTGCCTTATAGACAGAACTCAATGTTAGACAGAATGAGATCACAGTCAACATAAGTGAAGCCCAGATACTAAGTAATTGGCGACCAAACTCCACTCATCGATATATAAAAGAATGTGACTGTTACTGAAGCATCATCTGACGAGCACATGTAACTCATGCAGCTCCTCAATCGACCCCAAGGTGCCAAGTCGTGTCCTCGAATTCAGATAAATCCTAAATCCATTGGCAACCAGCCACAGGAGGTTATGAGGAGACTGCTCCTCTCTAAGCATGAGCCATTCTCTCAGCCCTTTTGGAGGCACTTGCAGTATGTACTGCCCGACTGTATTTCACTCATTCAATCTTGTGAAAGGCTGAGGGGACCCCACTATACTTCATAACTGAAAAGAGGGAAAAAGACGACTAGCTCTAAACGAAGTCACAAAATGGAGATGTCAATTATGTCGTCAAATCAAAGCAACAAGAATTACAGCCAAAGTTGTTTAAATCAACTCCTACAGACGTGAGGCAACAGCCCACGCCTCCAGAAAAAAACACAGTCTCTTACTTGGCTGCATACAACACAATTATTGCAGGCCCTGAACTTGAGAAACATCTGTGGGCTCGGCGAGCAACTCAAAACCTCAAAACTATCTATAAAATTGAGCGTGGAGGCATCGGACAAGCACCTCTGTAGTGACGCATGAATCCATGACAAATATCTCACGTTGTGAGTTGAGAAGTTCTTTTTCGTAATAAATAACGTAAATTTTATTGCACATTTATCTCATATTACAGTTGAGATAATGTGCTGGTTCATAAAGCGTGAGATCAAATAATATACATGAAATGTAAATCTCGTAATCAAAGTAATAGTTCGTGGTATAACTTACAGCACTCGAGACAATGAAGCAGAAATAGGAACGGTAGTGAAACAAGCCTCAAGTGTGAATCAGTTAACTGGGTATGGAAAACAATACGACAGCATTTAACAAAAGCAATATTGCAAGGATCGCAAGAAGCAAAGTGGGGCAATAAGGGCATCCTCTGGTAAGTCAGTGTTAATATGTGCCAGAGGCGTCACGCTTTGAAGGCTCATATTGCAGTAAGACGCGTCATTTCCAGCTTCCTTATTTAATTATTGTCCTGGGTTGCAATATATTCACTGAGGGGGTAATGTGTCACAATAGGACTTCAGGCTGCAGCGCTTATCTTGAAAGGGATCCGACTATATTCAATAAAGACAGCAAGTGACAGTATGATGGGAGTTGAGTATGGTGCATATTTAATTTTGTTTACGTTGGTTACATTTATTTTGTAGTTAACCCATCGAAGTTTCAACGTGTTTCCTTCTGTTCTAAATTAATTGGTCAACGCTAATCTTATCATGAGATACCTTCTCTTGAGTCAGAGATCTGGCAGTCATTGATAATCTTTATTACTTGATTCAGATAGTTTCCTATCATGTGGTCGTCTATAGGTGTAAAGTGACATCAAACACATAAGGGTATGAGTATCTGAATTACTGACAAACCAAGGAGAGCATCCACTGCTCGTCATTGTACCCTGCTTTGGAATCATTTGGCTGACGATCCAAATACAGTATAATACGAGTCTATTATAATGTTTTGAACGTAAAGAGGTGAAGTTGGCCGATTGCCTAGCAGGGGTTTCAATTGTTTTAGTGTGACATGGCCTCTGTAGTTAAGCGTTGTTGAATTGGTGTAGGATTTCTATGAAGGTTGAAGTTCACTCAACTTACTCATGTTCATTGCTGTTCGCCACTTTTTGCAACGCCCCAACTGTTACAAAAAGCTTTCCATGTTGTTCGTAGCGACTCTGTAGGAGACATATGTGCTGAGTTTGATATGTGGTCACCATCTGCTACACTCGGTCCTCCTCTCTCACGCCATGTCGAATGACAAGGAATAGTGTGACTTTACAAGGGTCTGTGACATGACTGCCTCCTCACATAGTACGAACTTATAAACCTCCCTCGATCCACACATTGGAAAACACCCTGAGGCTGCGCCATTTCCAGTACGCCTCTTGCCTAAACCCAGCTCCGAGCTCACACTACAACCTCCATCCGCAGAACTGACCAGACTTACCACGCAACTCTCTCCCTCACCAATCAACCGAACAAACTTCCGCAACTGCATTCATTGATCGCAACAACCTACCTGTTAAATGTTTTTAGGTTGTGTGACAATTGCTCAAAAAAAAAAAAATAACGACAATTAACTTGACTTTATTTGTAAAGTTTGTTGGGCGCGTTTGAAGCACTTTTTGGTCTCCTTGGTCGAGGACGTTGTTACTTATGCCAAGAATGTAATATAGTATTATTTTCTCCCATCGACGTACTTTTGTACTATTATCGTATTACTCGTTGTACTTTTAAATTGCGGTTTTATTCCGTTTTCAACACATTTCGTTACAGCTCCGAGTTTTGAACACTTTAGATAAAATTTGGTTGCAATCAATGTCAACAATATCGCACGTTCCCGTTTGTTACTGTTGTATAGTAGTACAGATATTGGCGAAATTAACAAGACATTGATAGTACTGAAGCGTTCACTTTAACTTGGAATTATTTGCTGGCCTACGTTAATTACGACAAAGAAATTAAGTAATTTATGCCAAACTCAAAGTGAAATCGGAATCGGAGAAAATGTTTGTCTCGGGGGACGTAGTCGTTTTATTCGTCTTTTCCAATGGTGACAAAAAAAACATAAAATTACATTTAAAAAATTTTAAAAAAACTATCGTAAGGAAAGAACTTTGTTTTTATTTGTAAGATCTATGGAAAGACCAAAGCCTTACTATTGAAATATATCCATTGTAACTTGAATGTAATGAAGCGTTTTCAATCTGTCTTTCATTTTCATTTGAACTCCCACTGTTACTGACAGAACCGAATACGTAATAGCCCATCCTTCGCTAGCCTGACGGCAATGGAACTTGTTTTTTTCACCGCTGGAGGGCGTTGACAACCCACTTATACCAGACATGTCGACAACTGGCCGTTGGGAGGATTTATGTGGTGGGTAACGCACGCAGGATAATTATTATACTTAATAGCTGATTTCTATTTTTTTAAATTAAGCCGTGGCGTGGCGATCGTTTCAAAAAAGTTGTCTTTATTTCACTTCAAAAAGTTGCTAGTTTTCGAAATGTTCTGCACCAATATGTGTTTCACCACGGTGCCTTTTGCATCCAAAATTTTAACGTGCTTAGATATGTACACACACAGATTCATCTGTCAGGAAGCGCTGTGTTAAGGTATCACTCTCCCTTTATTATTGCTTCTGTGCATATACCACTTCAGTCTTGCCCATCTCTTGCTCATTATCTGGTACGTCATTGACAGAAAACGTGTCCAATACGTTTCCAACTCCACCGCTGAGACTTCTTTCTTTCTCTGTTTAGCCCCACCCCCTCAATGATTTGCCGACAACTCCATGTTGTCACTAATTTCCTCTTAGGTTGTCTAATAGATTCATTCAGATTTTTGCACCCCTTTCTTGCACTCTCAAACTCTTCTTGCTCTACCGCTAACCTTTATTCCCCATCCACACCTCACAACCCCTTCTTATCAGCCTGTGAGTCACTTGCTTTACCATTGCAGCTCCATCTTCCTTTTGATCTATCACGTTGCTACACCATGGACACCTTTCTCCTTTTTGTTTTAGTTTCCTTAACTCTATGAAGTAGAAACGAAAGTTATATCATCAATACACAAAAAAGTTTTTTTTTGTTAATTATCCCTTGGTGGCAGCAGGAAAACCCCCACTGCAGCCAACTGGGCCTATTGTGTGGGTGAGCATGAGCCCTCTCATTTTATCCCAGTTCCACCCTCAGCTCCCGTGGAGCTGGTGTTCTCTGATGTGGCGTCCACAATACGTCCCCACCATTCTCGCACATAATGAAAGACAAGCTTGAAGTCCATCCCTGCAACCCCAAGCACTCTGAGGCGTGCTGCACTGACTCCAGCTCCCTCTCGCAGAATCTGCAATTCTGTACCTCTGTCGCGCCAACCTTGACCAGGTGGTACCTTAGTGGACAGTGACCTGTAAACAGCCCACATGCCATCTGTATACTATCTCTCTCCAGGCTGATGATCTCTCTCATTCGCTGCCTGGAGAGTCTGGTAAACATCCTTGACTGCCTTTGGCCCGGCACATCCCACCAATAGGCAGCCCCTGTACTTCTCCTCCCTCGTACCAACCTCCTTAATCAAGGGTGCTCTTGGTGGTCCCTACCAGGGGCTCAGGTTCCTCTGAGGAGGGCTAAACAGTTATCATGGCAAAACTTGTGCAGAGGGATGGACAACTTGTCCACCATCGCCAGAGTGCAGAAGGTTCCCCCAGTTGCCATGGAAAAAGAGACCAATTACAGACAAGAAAGTTAGAGTTAGTTTTCTTCAAGCATGAGCAAAATCGGTTCAAAAATAACTATAGTTCTCATAGTGATCAAAACATCTATTTCCCCCCTCAAAAAGATGATTTTGACGAATAGCGATTTCAGAGCATTTTTATCCGTGTAAATCTCGCTTATTAAATACTAGCGTTCCCCCAAAAATTAGGGTTGCAGTTCAATAAGCTACTTATACGATGAAAGTTTAATACGGTTCATAAAATAACCAGTAGCTACTACAGAAATTCCGGAATTTAAACTAACCTCGTTTATTTTATGAACAATCCCTTCCTTGAGCTTGAGGATTGGTGGGGCAAGAAGCTTTTGTTTCAGATCCTCAAAAACCTCAGTATCTTAGTAATCCAATCAAAGGGTGTGTCCATTTTGGTGTGTGATTAAGGAGGAGGGAAAAGATGGCACAAACCTGGTGTGGTATGAGCAGAGGCCCAGGAAAGCCTCAAGTGCGATGAGATTCGTCGGGGAACGGACATTTTCACTGCTTCCAACTTCCTATAGTCACCTTTTACACCCTGAGCACTGACTTTTGCTTGCAGACACTCACCTTTGGGTAAGGGAAATATGCTGAGCAGATTACAAATATCTGGAAGTTGCTCCGGCCACCGTGCATGAAATAAAATGTCGTTCAAGCGTGCACTGCACCCAGCACTTTAAGAAGCTGCATTGTCCTCGGAAGGAGGCCGGTGCTTTTGGAACAATAAACCTCCTATTTTGTACAGGCTGTCGAACAGTGCGGAGCTTTCCTAGGATACATTACAATCATTCAAGGAAGGTTATTATTGCAAGTGGCCCAGAAGCCATTCTTTTACGATTAACTTTTTTCCGATGTGTCCCCTATAATTGCAGATCTGTGAACACAAACCTTCCCAGATAAATCAGTTTGACGGGCCCTCGATTTTTCAATAAAGGTCGTCACAGAAGTAGCAACAACTCAGTAAATTCCGGATATTTAAACGCTATCAGTTTCTCCGTAGAACAAAAGGTATGTTTTACAAAGTTCATATGAACTGAGAGAAAAATGGATTAGTAGCTGGACATTTCCATCTTACTCTGTTCAGCCCGTCCGCCCAAAGCACTGATGTCAGCATCCTTATCTTACTGGACCCTGAGGACTTACTCAGATGGAAAATTTCGACTAATGACCTATTCCCGACGAATGGTAAATAATTAATTGCCCCGTGGACACGTACTGCCTCTTAAAACGCCTGTAGACTGATTGCGCAATAATGGTCGTAGCACAAGTAGGAGCAGCGTAATAAATTCCCGAACCACAAGCGTCTTCCCCTGTAAAGTAGAACATCTTTATAAATTGATTGAAAAATATCTGGTGCGCTGCAACACACAAATTTCCTTAGCTCAACGTCAATTCAATTTTTACAAGGCTAATTCTGTTTAATCAATTCATTTATCACTCACTTCATTTGAACTTGGTCAAACAACGCTTTACGGCAGCAGGAAGCGGTAGCGCTTACAGTTCCGGAATTTATTGTGCTGCTCGTACTCTTTGCAGGACCATTATTGAGCAATTGGTACACAGATAATTAATGAGGCTGTAAACACAAATTTTTTGAAGAAGGATAGTAATCACTTTCGCAGAGTTATTGGGTAAAAACGTTTAGAACTGGTAGTAAGCGAAACGGCAGTAGTTGAAATTCAGGAATTTCTGGAGTGAGCACCATGTATCTCATGAGTGTTTTTAAACACTCACCCTTTAGGTATTGGATTGGACTACAATACCAATTTTTTCAACATTCTACAAGAATTCCAGCGGAGTTTATAAGGAAAAAACTGCGCTAAAAACGCTTTTCGTCGAAAATTTTGACAATTTATTGTGCTGCTCTCGTCATTTTCCCAAGAATGGGAATTTTATGGTATAGTTATCTTATTGAGAGCTATCAATATAAAATATTTAATCAAAATCGCAAGCGCCGTTTTTGAGAAAAAAAATTTGCTGTTTTGATCACTATGATAACTATAGTTAACCTTCGGAGGATTTTGCCCATACCCTTATTTTTGCGTCCCATGGTAACCTGTAGGCTAGATATCAAGTTTGAGTGGATTTGGTACGGTCGTTTTCTCTAAAAATCGTTCACAGACACACACAGACCATTTTCCCCAATAGTGTTTTTCGGACTCAGGAGGGTCTGAAACGTAAAGATTTGAAGAAAACTCAAAATTTTTTTTTCAGCCGATTACATAACTTTCCTTTCTACTTAGTAGAGCCAAGGAAAGTAAAAATAGTGATGGGAACGACAAGAGTTAGAACTCCTGAGGTTCGTTAGATATTCCTAATTATCTCAACCGTTATTAAATCAAATTGAGTATATCACTTGTAAGACAATGTGAAAACACGAATGTCTTTATTTAGTGAACCTTGATGCTCGAAATGGCACCGTTGAAACTGAAAAGCTCACACCCAGTGTCTGGTTTGTGGTGATTAATCCTCCAGTAATCGTGAATAAACCCTGTAATTACGTTCAAAACTTATTGTTAGTATGTCTTCTTCGCCGTATCACGATTAGGTTCAAACAGAAAAGAGATTAGCTCGTGCTTAGAATTGTCATGGAACTTTAATGAGTAGTTCAAACGTTATTCTTATGAGTACACAAATGTTTCACATGTTTGTAAGCAGCTGATTGGAATTAGAGAAATGCCGTCTCAGGAGATTCGGATGCGAGTGGAGGACGTGACATGTCCAGATTTCGTTTGTCTCTCGTTTCAACTCATTTCTGTCCAGACAAGACTCACAACCCCTTTGTTTGTTATTAAGTTGAACTTGAGAAAATAGCAAATGACGAGCAATCAGTTCCGCGCTGACAGCACGTCGCCCCGGTTTTCCTCTCGTTGGCACCAAGTGCGATTTACGAACGATTTTAAATTGTTAAATACGGGCGAGATGAAAGCGAGTCTTCACAGCTTCGCGAATTCGCCGTAAGTTGCAATTATTACTATTAATACAACCTTACTTCATTTGATCCAAGGTTAACATGACGGATACGGACAGAATAAGCGATTTACTGAATAAATATCTGGCGCGGCACAACATGGAACTTTTCTCAGCCCCACGTGAATTTAGCGAGTTTTACGTTCTAGACAAATGCGTTCTAGGCTCAGTCGCTTACATTCAAGCGTTTGTGTCGCCAGTGGGGGATAAAACGTTTGTTAGCTAGTTTATTAGCTTTCTACTTTTTCAAATTTCCCTTCGACCCTTTCTTCCTTGGTTACATCCATAAAGATAATAACAATAACATTGACGTTCTGATGTAAGGGTGTGCGGAGGCTGTGTCGGCCTCTCGGCCCCAACCTTCCTCCGCCCCATCAGGTAAAAAAAAAAGTGGGGATCTGCGACAGGGACTACTTCCAGCCAACCCTCGACCACTGTGTTATCTGCAGAACCCCATTGCTGGGTGACTAGGGATTGGTAGATATCTCCGCCTTTGCCATAGCATCCTGCAGGAACATCCACCTGGCGTGGACCTAACCCTCAGTGCACTGGATTGCGCTACAGACTGTGTACCCCCGCAGTACCATTTTGGGAAAAATATCCCTTAGTGCTAGACTGGTCGCTAGCCTATGCGGATTTGCGTCCATACTTACGGCTTCGGGGACCTCTGCCTTGGTGGGGTTTGGACTTGCTCCCCCATGCCAGATGACCCCAGGTCCCTGTTCCGCGAGTACCCCCCCCCCCAATCAAGCCACGCCCAGTAGCCAGGCCCCGCAAGTTTTCCATCCCCTGGGGAGGGGTACATACCCCCATGGACTCCCCCTGTCACCACCACAACCCAATCACACATACTACCACCCATACCCAATAAATTACCCACCCGCACATAAATGGACACCCTGGGACCTGTTTGTCAGGGTTTTCTCAGTCCCCGGGGGTCTGGGCAGTCCCTAGAAATTAAGATATTGGCTATAAAATCATACAAAAAGGTGAACCAAACAACTTAACATAATGGAAACAAATTAAACAAGGCGCCCAAAGCAGACCACAGGGGGTTTATCCCCCCGGCCAGGGGGGCACTACCCACCCAACCAAACACACACACTTTCCCAATACTCCCTTTTCACCCTACCTCCTACCTCCGAGTGGCGGAGTACTCGTTATTCCTCCCTCACCATCCCCTTCCTAATCCTAATTCTGCCCTATCTGCCCCCTTATCGCAGTTTAAACCTACCACGATGTAGGGGAGTACTCAATACTCCTCCTCCACAATTTTCCTATTGTTCCTATTTACAGAATCTACCTAGCCTTCCACGACAGCTGATGTAGGCCCGGGGCAGGCCCTGCCACTCCTTCTGGGCCTGTCCAGCCTATCTCACGCACCCAGGGGTAGAGTCGCCTCCAGTGGGGCAGTGCAGAGATCACCCCCACAACTTCCTCCTACCTTCCCTCTCCTATTACTCCATCTTTTCCCTACCAAAGCGTACAATGCATCACCTAATTGGTCGGTGCTCCGTCTCATCCCACCACACTGTCCAAAACACCCCCACCCCCCACCCCTTCCAACCTATCCGCCGCCTCCTTATCCTTCAAGAGACCAATCACGAACTCCTTTCATATCTCTATTGCACCCGACTCCAGATAATCCCTCATTTCTCCTATACCCACCCCCGCCTCACCCAACTTCCTGTGCATTTCCTCCCTCCTTTCCTCGTACAACTCACACTCCCACAATACACAACAACAATAACAGCAATAATTATATCCAGAAACAAATAAATAAATAATAAGCATTCATCTCCCCCCCCCCCTTCCCACCCAACATCACTTGAATCAATTATCTGGATCCGCCAGCGACTGTCACTAGTATTTTTTTAATCGTTAATAAATTTCAACGCATAAATCGCTCAATGGGCAATCAACTATATTTTTTTTAGAACGGTCGAGTCATATGAATGCGGTTTCTGCGGAAAAACTACTAATTTGTGTCATTTCTGTAAAGTTCTGATAATGCTGCCCTCGTCATGCTTTAGCCAATGAAAATTAGGTAATGCCGTTAAGTCATTCGATACTCAGCATCAAATAACAACTAAATTAAAATCGTTTTTGAGAAAACAATGTAGTGTTTTGCGCGTCGTACCTTGATCTACAGGCTGATTATCGAATTTGAGCTGATTTTGTAGAGCTTTTCTCTCTAAATCAGTGGACTCAAACAGGTATTTTATGTATCGTTATGAGCGCAGTTTCCACCTTGATAATTATTCCGGGGGAGAGGGGGGGGGAGAGAAATTCGTTAGAAACGAGGTTTTTTCCACATTTTATGTGGAGTACGGCACGAGCGATCTGATTAAACTTGCCACACATTTCTCAGTAACCAGTCCCAAACGTTTGTTCTGAAATATAAACCTGATCTGATGAAAGAGGCATTATGTAAATTATGGTGAAAGCGGTTGGAACGATTTAGATTTAACTCGCACGATACTTTCTCATAACAACATCCCCCTTCTTGATTAACGTATCTATAGCAACGCATCAACCAAGATGCAGTGCCCTAGAATTTACAGGGGTTGAGGAAAGCTTCACATTATATATTTACCCATTACTACAATAACAGTTACTAGTACGTAGGGGAGCACTTTAAATTTCCACGTATGAAAACAATTGAAGGTTGAACTGAAAGTGAAAGTAAATTGAAATTACTTTTGAAGTAGTTTAATTTTTTGGGGTCTTCACACCTTCGACGGATGTTTTGTATGCCGAACATGCGTATTGTATCAAGTTCTCGAAGGAAATACTGACGCATCAATTTTTATAACGTACTAAATAACTGTCAACTCAATATGACACACATTCGCTGCGTGGGCGTTTTTCCCCATGCTCGAGAGTCGGATGAATTTTTTTTCAAATTCCCTCAGGCAAATCGTAAGTTTGCAATCGATAGTTAGGCATCGACTACTGAACAGCCAGGCGGCCCACTTACAACAGGTTTAGTTGTATCCTTTTATCTAGTTTACGCCATATGTGTCAATTGCGTGCTTCAAAATCTAATTCGCAACGCAATGAAAGTTTTCTGTTGTCATTTTTTTTCGAGTGTAGGGGGTTAATCGATGAGTTATGAATCGATGTTTTGGCCGCCATCTTGCGTTCGAATAATCTCTCCCAGTCGAGCCCGAGTTGTGTATGAGAAAGCGAGTGTTAGCCGCTTCTCCGCTTTCAGTCAGGTTACTGCTCGTGTTTATTTACTAATTAACGTTTGTGGTGGTTGCCTACGTTGAGTTGTTTAATTATCGACGTGACCCAAATTCCTCGCTCACGAATTGGGTTAAACTCTCGGAAGGTTAGCGGTGCGGTTTGAAATTGGGTTAGTACTGCGCTCTGGGGAACTCTCAGTGGAGGGGGATCTGACTCAGAATTCGCCTGGTGCGCGTAGTTCCCTTAAAACCGAAAGTACCGATTTCGTTTTAAATATTGAAAAATTGACTCAATTTTACGGCAGTGCTGGTTATTTTGCTTTCGAAGGATTTCTCCTTGAAGTGATGAAGTGTTCCGTGATTGGTGTTTTTGAATCGAAAAATGACTGAGTATAGCGAAAAATCGCTTCTGAACGGCAGTAGTGGTTTTATTAGTTATGAAGAGTCGTCCACCAGCGACTTTTCTTTTTCTGAATCGGTCGATTACAGCTATCAGAACAGGAAAAACGAAAAAAAGCTGTTAAGGTGAGTGTTGTTTAGTTTCCTTGTCAACCAAATCCGCTCCTCGTTCCCTAAACAACCGACCGAGAGCGTTTATTTCTGTAAGTGTTTATCAGTAAAATCTAACGAACCTTTCGATACAAATGTGCGTCACTAGATCATTGGCAACTTTCCCAGAGGGTTATCAGATAAATCGGTTGGCGTATCTCCTAAAATAACCTCTCAACTTCAGCTATAAAATGATAATTTCGTCGAAGCTCAGAACAACGCGTCTTTTTAACACTGAACTAGTGAAACTGAGTAAATCTCGAACTAGTGGATGAACAAATTAAGTGTGAGTGCACCATAGCGGTTTTTATCACCCTGCCAACCGTTACAATAAACATTTCATTCGATAACAGAAACTGCTAAGTGCATAGCGATCGTGAATTTATTAGGTTGCTCCTACTCTTACCCTTTATTGAATAAAATAGATTCTATTTGGTGTTCGCGTTTACTGTTGCAGCATTACACAGCAACAAAATCATGTGAACTTAAGTTATTCCGATTGTTTTATAAACGTAATTAAAATGCACTCAATCAGTGCAATACACCAACATCCACCTTTTTTTAGCATGTTAACATCGAATTAGCGGCATCTATAAACCCAAAAACTACCTAGTTCGATTGTAGCTGAAGCGTTTGATATTTAACTTCGTTTATTTAGTCATTTTCTCAAAGAAGGGAGCGTTTCGTTACAGTGCACTTCTTTGCATTTATTGAAACTTATTTCACCGTTTGTACAAACATCTCCAGTAATTATCTTCTAACTCAGGATGTATTCAACCTATATATCGTTCTCCGTAAATGTTCCTCTGACAGTCTATTGAATACTGATTACAACCAAAATGGGCTTAAACTCGTTTTATTTTGCGTTTTCCAAAATTTCAGTTATTCTTCTCACCGGATTCTGGTTCAAATGCTGGTGTTTTCGGGGATGTGCTTCATTACTTATAACTATTATTTAACATTTATCGTGTGAGCAGTATATTGGACTACCGATGCTATTTTATTTATATATTTTTGAGGTGTGTGTAATATTCTTTGAGCGTTTAGTAAACGATGTATGAGAATTGATTAACAGTTTAGAAGAAGCGTTAACACAATATTAGGAATTGAATGGAAATATGCAATTGTTGGGAAAATCGAATACACATTGTATATGATTGAGCTCAAGTGGTTGAGTTATATCAGGCTGGTCGAATGAAAATTGTGTGGAAATGAAGAGAGGGGATTGAGTGCGAATTGCTGGGACATGGAGTGTAATGAGTTCTCAGATGAGGCAAAAAATGAAACATTGCGTAAAAAATATCTAGTTCGGCTCATCACGCTACCTTTTGAGTACCTCAGGATCTAAATATCATTCAGCGGTTCTCTTGAGTCTGGAAACTAATCAAATCTGTTTTTCATTCTGCCTATAACAACGTTCTGCATGACAGTGGGAGGCGATTATTGTTCTGGAATTTATTTTGGTGCTCTTACGTGTGCCACGAGTTCCCAGGTCATTTCAGAGACTGTCTACGCGATTTTTTTGAGATAGCTCCCGTCCACCGTTTTGCAATAATCGGGTAAAAACTGTGAGAAATGGTAGTTGGTGAATTCTAGAATTTCTGGAGTAGCCCCTTTACGTATCTTTTGAGCGTTATTTGATTGGACTGCAGTAGGCCTTGAAACGTTAAGATCTGAAGAGGATGATTTTTTTATATTTTAGCCGATTACATAACTTTCCTTTCTACTTCGTTGAGCCAAGGAAATTAAAACTGAAGCACAAGAAAGGACGGTAAAAGCAAAGAATATGGACCGCTCCCTCTGGTAAGGCAATATATCGATATATCACGACCGAGGTCAGGTTATCGATATGCCAGACATCGCTCATAGGCTCTCCCCCACCAACTGCGCCGGTGACGCATATCGATACTTGCAGTCGTAGCGTTCAAGCGAACTATCGATACATGCAGTCGTAGCGTTATCAAGCGGTCGGTCCATGTTCTTTAGTTCACCCGAAAGGACAATAGTTTGTATTCAGTAATTTATCGGACTGCTTTTAATTATTTTATGACAATTATTACACTTCCATCGTACTGGTAGATTGGACTACCAACTCGATTTTTGCAAGAACGCTAGTTCTACGCGAACGAGATTCATGAGGGGACAAGTCAACTAAAATCGATTTTTTCGTGATAAAATCTGTTTTTCACTCAGTTTATGTGAGTTGGTTGGGATTTAAGTCAACTGTATATAGCGAGGAAGTAGTAGTGGTGAGCAATCCGGGATTGATTATTTTGCTCTTACCTTTGGCACCACCTTTATTATGATCGTATAGGTATAGACCATCTACATGATTTTGTTGTTGTGTGCTTATTGTTTTGGAGTTTCGGGATAACACTAGAAAATTTTTAATATATTCAGGAATTTTTAGGGTTGCTCTTGAATATTTTATGGCCATTGTTAAACATTCATCGTATAGGTAGCACATTGGACTACTTGCCTGATATTTGTGAGAACGGAATTTATGAGAAACATACTATGGTTTGAGCCGTTGACACCTAATATTAATTTTTGCTCGTAACCTTATTTTGGCGTCTCGTGTTGATCAGCAAATTGAATATGAAAGGAGGTAATTGAGGTGTGGTAACAACTCGAAACAGGTTTTCAACTGATTACACAACTTTACTTCCCTTTCCGTAGGGCTAAGGGAAATTAAAAAAAGAAGGGCTGCCGCTAGTTGTTCTGATATTGACGCAAATTATAGAATGCGGTATGTCAAGGTGAACGAAGAATCATGTGTGCTTTGTGGGAACCGGGAGGCCAGAAGATTCGAATGGCATTGGCGTTTGAGACATCTGTAAGCGCGCTGCGGTCTCGGTCTGTAGAGCGTGTCATTGACCAGAGTACTGGAATGAGAGTTTATGCAGCTTGAAAACTCGGAGAACGTGAGAATAGAAAGGTCAGTGTTGAGTGTCTCGCTGCACGTACAATGGTGCCCTCAGTCAGTATCCGCAATGCTCTCATTTGAACGGTCTCCGAGTCTAGTTTGGGCAGTCCAGTCCCATTTAACCAAATCGGACTTGATAACGATGGTGACGTTCTTCAACGTCACGTAAAGTCAGTGGTTCTAATCGCATTAGTAACTTCGCTATTCTGTATTTCACTCAGTTTAAATGAACCTGGTAAAACTACGCTCTACTTTTGCGCAGGTTGTGATTAACCCTCTTCGCTTTATAGCCGCTATAATATTTCTTGGTGTAGGCCGTTATTAGACAATCATCACGATTGTTGGGAGATTGCTAGTACCAAAACACAGGAGTTCTATAAACAAAATTAATAAAGTCTCTTTTTTTGTTCTCATTTAACATAATTTATTGTGGTCTCCTCGTTTCCCCACGGTCGAAAATGTTCGATTGCCATTATATTATTTGGAAGTGCTCACTCAAAATGGTTTGAGCCGTTTTCGATAAACATTTCTTGTTTCGACCATTCGACGGCTAAACCAAATCGACTCAAATTTGATACTTCGCCTGCGAATCGCCAAGGGATGCCAAAATATGAGTGTGGGCAAAATTGTTCAACACTAACTACATTATCCTCGTGTCTAAAAAACCACGATTTCGATTAAAATTTTTGTATGGAGTTCTCCGAAAAGTGAAGATGGTAGTCTAATAAACTACCTTACGTCAAAAGTGTAAATAAAGTTCTCCAGATAATTAGGAGCAACCAACGAAATTTCGGAATTCGAACCGCCTTGTTATATTCTAGCATTTCTCACACCTTTTATCCGATAATTCCAAAACAATAAACCCGATCCTTTTCAAAAATGGTCGTGTTGATAGTCTCATTAATCGCCTGCATTGAATGCTCAATGATGTTGGTGGCATGAGGAGGAACAGCTGAATAGATTCCATAACTTGAGGCAACCACTTTCTGCGTAAAACGTCAAGTTCAGTGAAAAATAGATTGAAATCGTACCTAATTCCATGAAAATCGCAGATCCCTCCCAACATCTATGAACGTCTTAGGATAAAGTAGGTTGAGGCAGACCATGGGAAAAGGCAGTTCCTTACGTGACATAGTGACTTAACGTGCGGCTCCGCTTCTTTTCTCTCAAACACTCCCCATGCTACGTGCCTTCCGAATCCAGGGCGAAAGTAACAAGAAACACTTGCTGCTCCAATGTAGTTCCTACAACAGCAGTTTTGACTGTTACTAAGCAAACTTGTAACTGTTATGCCCTGTGTGCGAAGAAGGTTATGACATAAATATCAGATGCACCGCATAAATTCCCTAGTTTTCATTGCTTGTGCTACTAATTCAATTTATTATTCACTCAATTCATTTAAACTTGGTTAAACGTCACTTCACGGTGGCAGAAAGCGGTATCCCTTACAGATCCGGAATTTATTGCGCTACTCGCACTCATGCCTTGACCATTATTGTGCCATTGGTGCACAGAGGATTGATGAGACTGTTGACACTTTTATAGAGTCATCGGATAAAAACGTTTCGAAATGGTAGTAAGTAAAACGGCGATGGTTGAAATTCCCTAATTTCTGGAGTAGCCCCTGTATATCTTTTAAGCGTTAAGGCTCATCGTATAGGTGCTTGGTTGGATTACTATCTTAATTTTTCTAATGATTCTGGTAACATTTGAGAGGAGTTCATAAGGAAAATACTGCGCTAAAGCGATTTTTGTCGAAATGTTTGGTAATTAATTGTGCTGTCCTCGTTATTTCCCCACATATGAGCATTTTATGGTATTTTCGTGTCATTTGGAGCCGCATATACAAGTAATAAAAAAAAGTTATAGCCGTTACTGAGAGAAAACAGTTGTGTTTTGATCACACCAGGTTTTGGCAGATTCTTCTCAGACCCTTATTTTGGCGCCCCAGGGTGAGTCACTTGTAGGCTATACATCAAGTTTGAGCTGATTTGGATCCGCCGTTTTCTCTCAATCGCCCTCACACGCTGGCCATTTTCCCAAATAGTTTTTTTCGGACTGTCGAGTCTGAAACGTAAAGATCTCAAGGGAACTCACAATTTTTTTCGGCCGATTACACAACTTTTTTTTTTACTTCGTAGAGCCAAGGAAAGTAAATGAAACTTGCCGCCTAAGTAAATAGTTCAGGTGGGAAACCATATTAAGAACTCTTCCCTGATGATGAGGGTTCCCCAGGGTTATAACATACTTCCGCGTGTTGACAAATGGGCAACTAAATGAGAACCTGCCGTACCTCCACAGGTTTGGGTTCAGTGGATGCTCAGATCTTGCACGGTAACGAAACCGCAACCTCCATGACGTTAAACTGATATATGTGTAATTCTCATGAATGTTAAAGAACATTCGTCTTGATTCGAAGAGCTTATCGTCTGCTATTCAAGGTAGAAAATACGATACGGTGTCCGGGTCGTGACGTCAGTGGCTTCGTTTTGAATTATTAACTTATTATTATGAACTGTTCATTCCTCATTTCCAACACTACATCTTGTAACCGAAGCCCCTGACGTTACGGTCTGGACACTGCATTTCTGCCCTATTCAATATCAATATATTGTTCAAAATAAATGATCCTTTGGCAGTCCGTTGAACGGAGGTAACAACCAAATCGTACCAAAAATCGGTTCTTTTCGAAGTTTTTGAAAATTTAATACTAAATGCATAACCATTGGATCAACTTGTGCCTTCTAGCAACTTATACCCATATTTAGTTCTCCACAACTGTTACTGTGACCATCCGTTAAATGGAGATACGAGTACAAGCCAAAATAGATCGGAAAATAAGGTTTGTAGTACACGAAAAAAAAAGTTTTTCTACCTTTCTCAAAAATTGTGGTCTAACTATTTTGATCAAACTAACGGGGAGCTTGCAGTCAACTACCTACATTTTGTTTTTCATAAATGTTTGTAAAAATAGGTACAGCCCTCGTAAATATGCCAGATCGTCGAATTTAAGAGTTGCGGAAATTTGTGTATGGCACGCTATTTCTTGTCAATTACGCAACTCTTTCGTATTCAGCGATATGAAATGTGAAAAAGGATAGTAAACTAATGGTTGAACCATTGAATTACCTGTATATTACTGTTGTGGACAGGTAAAAGCCACACCTACCTCAGAACCTACTTGACAGAGGGTTAATTGAATTATTTTTTCCAGAAAAAATGGGTCTGCTCGTAAGCGGCAGTCGTCAAACTTGCGGTAAGTAACTTTGTTAACTCGTTTAATTTTGTTGGTGGTTGCATCATTTGCCTGAATGTGTTATATGTGATACACGGACGTAAGAAATAGGCTAGACTTATAGGTCTGAAACCAATGAGGCTCTAGTTGTGATCGTTCAGGAATTTCGTAGGACGCTCCTTAATCTGTCATCTTGTTGTGGCAGTTTGTTTGACTTTGGCGAGACTGTTTGTGCCAATTGTTCCTTAGATTAGTAAGTAATTGGACTCAATGTACCTGGGAACGGCCTGAGCTCAATATTCAAACTAATTCAGCCTGTCCCGAACAACAATTTTTCTCATGACGTTTTGCAGTACCTCATATTTTCAGCCAATTACACAAATTTTCTTCCTACTTCTCAGGCCTAAGGAAAGTCACAAGGTTCCGCAGATTTTGGTCAAGTTGACCTGGTCTGTCAAATGGCTTGAGTTTTAGCAATCGAATTTGTGATTCCTGTTGATGTAAACGAGAACTGCGTCCTGATTCTCGAGAGCAAGTGACGTAACTTGTTGAAAAATATGAATAAAACATCGCTAGTTAGCCGACGGGTTTGATCTCCTTGAAATCACTGGTTTCGTAAACAATCGTTTCTCTAGTTAATTCCGTGTTGGTGTTTGACTGGGGATTCGTGTAATATGAGAGTTGAGGAACAAGCTCCACCTCTAAGAACTAGATCCAGGATCCAGATGTTCGTCGTCTGAAACGACCCTGGGAAAGGTCGTGTGATCCCTGTAAGGAACTGTCGCATAGACGTGATCTAAATGGTCGTACAACTTGAAATGTGGAATATTCTGACGCGTGCATTGAACAGGGGACCGTTTGTAATGAAGCGAAAGTACCAGCCCGATCTGTCAATTACCTCGTACCGTATGAAATGCTCCCTCTGCGCATTATTGACTCTACAGGGATCATGTTTTAAAATAGAGGAGGCTCTCGTGGGTGTAAGAGGTGTAGGTAGAAATTGCACAAGACGAGGGGTCTCGAAGTTCCTTTTGCGGAACATATTAAAACGTCTTCCTTGATCCTCCGAAGGCTTGAGGGTGTACGAATTCCTCGTTCTGCTTTAACAGGTGTTGGCCGCATTTTCAAGAATAAACAAATGAACCGTGTTTGGCCGGATTTAGTTGCAACTGATTGATATAACGTACTAGGGAAATACCCAGAATTCGTTGGAAATTGTCAAAATGGGAAGTCGAGCGAAGAAAGTTGGCCCCAGGAAAAGCTGTTCAAAAATGAAGTAAATGCAATTGGAAAATCTGGTGAAAGTAGTTGAGAGAAGTAGAACAAAATGTTTCTGTGATTGCATACAAGTTTTGTAAATTGAATGAAAATGGTTTTCAACTCTTCCAAAAACCATTGTAAAACGAGTCAACTACTGCAAATTGAGCGAGACAAACTTTGTTAAAAATTGATGAAAATCTCGCAAAACCCTTAGTAACCTATTTATTCATAAGAAAAAAATGATTCTTATATATAAATTACATAATATATACGCTAAACAACAATAAAGTACTCGTCATTCGAGAGCTTCTGACATACTGACAACAGCTACAGGGTAGAGATGCGGTGAAAACGAGTACAATGGGCTGAGAGATAGAAATGGTGACCAATCCTCGTTAGTCGATTCAGAACAATTTTTAAATCTTTTTTTAACAGAATAAATAATATTTGTGTATGGAACTAAAGAACTGTAGTTTCATATCCAAAGAGCCGCCCGCGTGTGGCTCACAAGCTGCAGGTTGCTGTCCCATGGCATAAGGAGTTGTTACTGTTGGTGTTCGGTGCAAGCGAGGGAGAACAGTAATCTGATGACTGATGAGCTACAGAGGAATGTGTTGATATGAAATGCACTGCTTTGTTGAACCTTCGCTTGATTAAAATATTGTTCAAAGTAAAGTAACTAGGAGTTTATTAGACGCAGGAGGTTCTGAATAGTTGAATTAGTGTGAGCTATCTGAAAGCGCTGCAACTGTATGCGTATTAGGACTAACTGTGCTTAAGGAGGTGGAAAATGCAAAGGGTGAGAAATGAGATAAGGGAAGGTGGATGTAGGAAACCCCCATCGAATGCTCAATTGTGGGATAGTTGTTGGCTTTGCAAATACCAATCCTTCAGTCACCTGGGCTCAGAATATTCAAGGGATATTGGTTGACAGGGATGGTTTTAAGTTTCCAGCAACTCCAGAACGAAGGCCTCAGGTCAGAAAGCTCAACCTTGGAAAGTGTCGTCAGTGAACAGTGAACTTTTGTACCAACTCGGCTTGCGTTGAGCCATACAGTTGGAAAAACTGTAAAACAATTAATGAAAATTTCTTTGGAAAAACCCTGCAAATTATTTCACAATGGTTTATCATTCGCATGAACGGCTTGACGGAGCCTCACAGCTCCGAGACCCTTCCCATTCGATTCAGCATCGAAAAATACCAGTAAACTGCACGAAACATGATCTGGCACCAACGGAACAACGAAAACTAAATATTCCAGGCGCTCGTGAGCGCCTGTAGGCAATTGGGACGACATGGTGAGTCGAATGGGCCGGAGGTTTTGACCGTACGGGAAGGAGGGGCCTCTAGGAATTGTTCCATTCAATCCAGTATCTAAAAATGCCTAGAAAACTATCCCAAACACGGCGTATTTGCGATTAAACTGCCAAAATTACGTTTTTGTTAATTTTGTTTAACCGTTTTTTGCCCATAACAACCGTGGGATCCGTCCGATCGGATTGCCGAGCAGGTGAACACAACTAGATACCAAATGGGATTTTTGTACGAAAGAACGGATTTTTTAGATCACGTTAAAGGCACAACACGGGCCGGACGGCGGACGGACATAGCAGATTTAGAATCCTGATGTCTTGAAACATAAAGATCAAATTTTGAGAGGGGGGGGGGGGGGTGTAAAAAATTGTTCATTTCATTTTATTCAGGATGAATAATAAACCAAACAAGCGAGTAATAGAATAAAAAATGTTTAAATGTTGGGCAAAAAATGAGAAATTGAGTCAAAGTTGTTGGGAAATGTCAAATTTGTTGGAAACTGCGAATAACTGATGATAGACTAGACAGCTTGATTGGGAATGTAAGGTTCTTGTTTTTGTTGAATAAATTAACCGAAACTGTTGGGTGCAAGTGAGATAGAGATAGACATGAATTAAATTATGAACACGATTGACGACTGTATTGATGCACTAGTCTTAATAAATAATCACTTGATTAGAACGGTAGAGCTGTAAGTAGAGCAACAAGTAGAACTAGTTCTCGCGACACCATGGTTCTCTAGATGGTTGCCCGAGTAGGTCAGACGAGAGGTGGTTGTGTTCAACTGTGGAAGTCACGAAAAAGTGGTTGTGTTCGAACTGTGGTAGTTGAAGCCAAAGGGAGCCAAGAATAGGGGTGCTGTAGAGGTAGGAGGTCGTGGAAAGGCCCAAAAGAAGTGTTGCACGGGAGGGTGGGAGGAGGTAAGAAGATGCAACAATGGACAATCATTCTTTCGGCAACCTGGGGATTTACCATGTGATAGCCCTCAGCTTGTCTCGCCAAATGAGGTGAACCGAAACGTAGTAAGAAGATCTTTCTTGTCTAGGGCGCGAGTGTAAACGTATCTCTTGAATTCATCGGTTCGGCTCAAAAGAAATATGTAATATAAACGAAAAACTTACAAAACGATACATTTCGGCATTCGGCATACTTGTTTTTCGCATTATTTTCTCTCTTCTGTTTTCTTTCCGTCCCTTGTGTGGCAGAAACGTCGAGGAATAACATTAGGCGGATTTTGATGCAAAAACTTTTTCGAAACTTACTAACTTAACTTCGCTCTCTACGAGTGTCTGCTGATAGCTCCAAATGATTGAAACCCTTATAGTCCAGGAGCCGAGGGCTAAAAACGTTGACCGTTGAGTTGAAAGTTGGTTACTATTTTTTCTGATAGTTCTCTCAATATTGGGTAAAACCCCGCTTCTGTGCGTGCTCTCTCTGAAGTATGGACTAAGAAAATGGCGGCTCGTCAAAAAAGGCAAAATTTGTCCTAATTTGACTCATTAGTTGATAGTTACAATATTTACCACAGTTGAGGAATTGGCTTGTACTTTCCTAATTCACAACTCTGCTACCTCCTATGCTTGGCCATTAAGTTGCAGAGTCAATCAAAATTCGTCGAATTTTGAACCAAATTTTGACTTATTAGTTGACATCAGAAATTTGTATGGTGGATTCGCATCAAGTAACTGGGTCGAAAACCCCGACTCCGCCACAATAGTTTCTGGACGGGTTTCTTCAGATCTCTACGTTCTGAGGCCTACTGAATATTTCTGCTGCAACAAATAAACTGCGATAGATATTTTTTTAAATATCTTCTAAGGAAGGGGGTAGACAAGACCCGTTATAGTACTCGTAAGTACCTTTTGTATTCTCCATCTTCGCGAACAATGCGTTACTACACCACTTGGCAAACGTGTGCAACCAATCGCAGGCCCAGGCCCGTATGTGATGATCGTATTATCTAAGCCCTATTGAAGAAACTCAGTTAAATAAAAGCACAAACAATCCAAAGTTCCATATTTAACTGAGTTTCTTCAATAGTTCGAAAAACCCCATTTCCGCGCGTGGCTGTCGTTCGATAGAGAACGGCTGAACCGATTGAGCTGGTTCTTTTTTTGTTTTGTTTGTTATTTCGTACAGACGCGAAAATGAGCTTACGCGCGAGGGGAGGAAAACTTACCGAAAACTAGGGTTTTTCGAATTTTTCTTGTAATCGGCTCCAACGATTTTGATGAGCCGCCATTTTCTTAGTCCATACTTCAGACCAAACTCTGAGGGAACTATCAGAAAAAATAGTAGCCAGCTTTCAACTCAACGGTCAACGTTTTTAGCCCTCGGCTCCTGGACTATTAGTACAAAATGGAATGTTGTGTAAACGTTGTTGGGGAGTATCGATTCCGTTGGAAGTCTAGAAAACGTGTTAATTGTGACTGGTCAGTGGTCATAGGTTTTGTTTTTTAAATACTGGGGATATTGCATAGGCTGGAATTACGTAGGAGAGTGACAACATTTGATACACACAAATAGGTGCCACCGTATCAGGCCGCTGGGAGTTGTACAAATTCGATTTTGAAAATTCCAGAAATTCATAAAATATTGTACATTACAAAAAAAAGTGGAGTGTTCCGTCGTTTTTCACGCAAAATCGTGTGTGACAGCCGCGCATAGATAGGTTTAACCATTCTGAGTACATCCAGGAACCTTTTTATTTGTTGTGTTCGGGGGAATCGGGAATATAAATATTTGGAATTTTTAAATTTTTTTTTTTCGTTTCTAATTCTATGGCAAGGGAAACATGTTCTTTCGGCGGTGTTAGCAAACAAGTCTGCAGTATCCATATTACGTCTGAACAATCGCAATTCGCACCCTGACCTAACATTATCTGCAGTTTCTATTTCAATTTGTCGATTCAATGGTTCGCTATTTGAATTCGAATTCAATCCAGTTTGTTGGAAGGCAGCCCAAGGCTGAATAAAGACAATGAGCTGAGTGGAAGGCAGTTTCGTATGTTTTGTTCAGTTGCGAAAGTAATTATGTGTTGTGTTTGTAACGACGAACGGATATTGAAGTATTGTTATCTCTCGGCAGCATTGTACCGTCGAAGAGAATTATTAATCGAATTGTCTTATTTTTGTTTCCTTCGTTTAGTTCGCGCGAAGATGACAAAAACTCGACCCTGAACGGACTGACTGCTCCGACACAGTTGGAAAGTCGCCTTCCCGATGCCTCGTTCACCGTAAGTTAACGCTTGTGTTGGCTCCTTATACGTTTTTCAATAAAAAATATTATTAAATGGCCCAAGAGCGAATTGTTTGCCAATAGCGCTGCTGCCGGCGGGGTTTTCATTTCTGTGTGACACATTGTCGCGAAGAACTGTTTTGTTGGAGCACCGCGTGCTTTCAGAAGGCTTCAGCTGAGGTAAATTACTATGCAAAGGAAAGTGATATCTCCTTAATCCCAATTTACGGGCTGCAGATGGGCCTTCGTAGTCAAAAATTCGAAGGTTTTTGCCCGGACCCCCTTACAAGTACAGGGGTTCGGTTAGAGGGCGCGGATTGGTCAACAATAACGAATTCTGTAAGGAGGTCAAGAACAAGTTGCGGTAAGAGGAGAAAAGATCGCATGATATCGATCAAACCTTGAACTGAAACTCCTTCCTTCCGGAACTCCAGCCATCCAAATTAACAAAACTCTTCCATTCTCGACGATCCGTTCCTCTTGAATTTTGCGTTGTACCGTAACCGCAATAATAAACCCGGCCTCTGAACTTACGTGAATCAGGTATTGAGTCATAAAATATCTCAGCATCACCCAACTTTCCTAAGCCCCTCGTGTGTTCAGGGATTAAGTAGTTAATTCGAATTTGGCAGAACTTGCCTTAACGTTCTATGTGGAAACTGGTGTTTAATGCCTCAGGACTTGTTGAGTTGCTCCTACTTAAAGCACAACCTTATTTGATCAACTTGAAGGTAATTGTTGGGGCTGCCAACATAATTTGAGTGATTGCGGTTTTGGAATCATAGAGAAAACGCCGTGAAAAAAAGTCGGTCTACGGAACATTAGTTTGAATTCCAAAAATGATCGGGTTGCTCCTAATTATATTGTGACAATTAATGAACGTATGACGTACGTGTAGCTGTACCAATTACCAACATGATTTTTGTAAAAACTATAGTTTAAACGATCCCACCTTCGGAGTAAAAACAGCCCTAATTTTCGTTAAAATCTGATAATAATTTCATTGTATTAAAAATGTATGCTTTTACAGAATATCGTCTTATTGGGGGGTACTACAGCTACTACACGCAAACCTGATTAAATTCGTAAAAGTTGCTTTTGAGAAAAAATCGAAAGACCCATTTTTATTTCCCCCCCCCCCCCTGGTCATACGATCTGATATTTTGATTTCGTTTCAGCTCTTAACGTTTCAAATTCATAAAAGTAGTATAAGATGCTGCAGTAATCGAGTAAAGGACTAATCATGAACTAGATGGCTCTAGAATTTTCTTTTTCAACGAAACATGTCGTGCCTCAATCCCTCGAGGTTTTATAACCTTTACTAGGCGTCCTTAGTTTAGGTGGTTAATTAGACTATCTGTATAATTTTGGCGAGAACGCTCTTTTCATTTAGAGAGATTTCTTTTTTTCGATAGATTTACTTAAACACAAACGGTGGGTACAGCTTTCGTACAAGTACGCAACCACGAGGGAAATTTTTATGTCTTTTTCTTTAAACTAAACCTCGATTTCCTCCGATGCGATTCCTTATGAGTGATTGGAAACGTTGAGGTTGGCGGGCGCAAAAGAAACATTTACACAAACGGTGGGTACAGCTTTCGTACAAGTACGCAACCACTAGGAACATTTTATCTCTTTTACTTTTTATGCAATGATAACTACGTTTGATTGTGCTTGTTGATGGTTTCGATATAATGGCCGCGTCAATTGCAATTGACATCATCACTTAGTCACTGAGGTTATTAAAACGTGAGATGTTACCAAGTGTTAGATTTTGTAACAGACGTTACCATGCACTTAACCCAACACAAATTTAGTGACGCTTCTCCGTTACATATCCCGCGTTACATTTTCGAGTTAATGTAGCAAAGTAAAGACATAAAATGTTTTTAAAAAAATCGTAACCCTGGTGGGACTCGAACCCACAACCTCCGGTTTAGGAGACTGATGCTGTATGCATTACGCCAAAGGGGGTGTGGTTGCAACTAGGGTTAAAACGTTGCCTTGTCCAATCGCCTCAAGGTTAAATTTCGTGACGATTGTCCGTTACACTTTTCGAGATTATGTAGTAAAGTAAAGACATAAAATGTCAAAAACTCCATTTGAGATATCAGTCTTAGTGCCTGTTAACTAAATTGCTAGAGGACGGCGATACCAAATTGGCCAAAATTTTATTATGGCCACTAGTCCATGGGATGCCAAAATAAAGTTGGAAGCCAAATCGACCCAGAATTAATTATAGTTATCATAAACCTCAACCTTTATCAAAAACAGCGCTACATTTTTTTGGTTGGAAATCGCCAAATAACACGGCTGTACCATAAAATTCTCATCCGTGACAGAATGAAGAGAGCAGCACAATGAATTATAAAACATTTCAATTTTAGTGCAGTGTTTTCGTCAAATCTCGCTCATATGCCAGTAGCGTGCTCAAAAAAGAGTAGTAACAAGTTGCACGTATGTTGGAAGTTTAAGAACAGTCATAAGATGATGACGAGCAACTGACGAAATTTCGGCATTCAAACTACTGTTGTTTCATTGACTGACTACTCTATAATTCCGGAACAGTCAACAATCATGTTGGCAGTTGCATCAATTAACTGTACCTTGTTCAATCAATAAGGGTAGTGGCGTTAGTAGCAGCAGCCCGATAGCACTGAATGAAAAAAGTCTGTAAGTTGTTGGAGCGATACAATTCCTTAAATCTAGAGATGCTTGAGGAAAATAGTGCAAAGCGCGCCATTTTACTTTCCTTGGCTGTACGAAGTAGGAAGGAAGTGTGGGTGTGTCTGTGAACGATTTTGAAACAAAACGGGACCAAATCCGCTCAAACTTGATACCTAGCCCGCAGGCCACCATGCGACGCCAAAATAAGGGTATGAGCAAAATCCGCCAAAAGCTAACTATAATTATCATAGCGATCAAAACACCATTTTTTTCTCAAAAACGGCTTCAACAATTTTGATTACATTTTTAATATAAAAAGCTCCAAATTACACGGCAATACCACAAAATTGTCATTTGTGGGATAATGACGACAGCAGCACAATAAATTACCAAACAATTCGAGGAAAATTAATTTGAGCGCAGTCTTTTCCTTATAAAATGCGCTCAAATGTTGATAGGATCTTCAGAAAAATTCAGGCGGTTCTACAACCAAGCACGTTTACGATGAGTCTTTAATAACACACACACATGATGTACAGGGGCTACTCCAGAAATTCCGGAATTCCAACTACCGCCGTTTCACTGACTAGTTTTTACCAGATAACTCTGGAATCGAATTTACTGCTTCATTCGTTCTCTGCACCAATTGCTCAATGATAGTGTGGGTATGAGTAAGAGCAGCACAATAAATTCGGGAACTGTAAGTTCTAACGCTTTCTGCCGCCATGAAGTGGTTGGTTGTTTTTACCAAGTTCGAATGAACCGAATGAAAAATAAAATTGAGTTGTGGAGTAGTGAACGCAAGTGAATTGACGTAGAGCTAAGGAAAGTTGTGTGATGCGGCGCACCTGATATTTTCGGATTAAGTAGACCTCAAAACTGCAAAGATCTACTAACAGTTCAACTTTTTTTGACAGATTACGGGTCGTTTTCGTGACCCTTTGGGTTGGGGAAAGTCAAAATATGTCGTTGGCGTTCCACTTTAGGGAATAAATGTGACGTACGTTGATTGTTTGGTCCGGATAACGAGCGTTTGATGTATTTTCGTCGTCCGGGGGGACAATATTTAGGGCCCTCACACGTGGCATCAGGCCCATGCTCCGCCGCAGAACTGAGTCGTCGAGTCACTGATCTAAATTTACGCGTCTGCTTCCCCACTCGGCCACCGCTTCTCCTATTTACTATTCTCTTTCTCTCAGTATTTTCTCCTCTCTTTCACTCATTTTTGTGTGTGACGCCTCGTGTGTTTGGTCTGTTTCAGTTTAACGGGCGGCCTGTCTCCGAGGAAACTCTCCGCGTCGTCCGGTACTACAGGTCTTTCGGTGATTTTTGGAAGTGAGTTTATTTATTGACGTTGAGTTAAGAGTTGTTTTTGTTGTTCACAAGAAAACTCCGCGAATTATGTTTTTTTTTTTAGAAAAAATTGTGTATTCTCCGTTTCGACGAATGAGTTGTCAACTTTCGTATTTTGTCGTGCCAATTTGGTCTGGTTCCTTCGTACAATAAAATTATTTGTTGCGCGAAGGTGTGTGAAGTTTAAACTGAAATGCGACCATACGTCAAAATGAACAAAAGCCGCGTTGATTTCGTTGTCACGTCACTAATTGACGGTGAGAGATTCACTTCCCGCGTTCCACCGCCAACTCTTCCCTAAAACACCCACCGACATTCATTCTGACTTCGAAACGTTAATATTTGAGCGAATGAAGACAAAATCTCTCTGCAAATCAAAGCACCAACACTTAACTCGAGGTTTGTGACGTTGAGTTGTGGAAAGCTGTCGACGGCGTTTTTTAAACAATCTGTGAAGATAATTATCACGTGCGATCTAATTGACCGTCATTTTGTAACTCTACGACCTTCCCCTGCACTAAACACTGTCATTGTCGAATGCCGCTAAACACGTCACGTTCTGTGCGCTTAATAACAGTTTTTATAGGGAAATGCCTCTTCAAATAGCTTTGCATTCACATTGTGCATGAGGATTGCTTTTTACATTCCTTAGCCCTACGAAGCAGCAATCAAAATTACGTAATCGGCTGAAAAATGTTATTTGAGTTTCCTTCAAAGAAAATACTGTGCACGAGTCTACGGTCGAGAATGAGTGAAAATGGCCAAACCTAATTAGCTCAAATTTGATAGCTAATTTTCAGATCAATATGGAGTACCAAAATAAAGATTTGAGCGAAATCCGCCAAAAACTAACTTGTTATAGTGATCTAAACACCATATTGCTTTCTTCTTCAAAACGACTTATTATTTTTTGTGGAGCCAGGTCCAAATAACATAACGGCCATACAAAATTGTGATCGACGGGAAAATGACGAAAGCTGCGCAATAAATTGGACACAATGTCGTTGAAATTGATGTTTAGTGCTTCTTTTCTTATCAATCCTTCTTATATGACTCTAGTGTACACAAAAAAATGGTGTGTGGCCCAATACGGTATCTGCACAATGATAATTTGACATCAGTTATGAAATAGTAACGGAAAATTCAAATTATTGCCTTTGACTAACTTCCTTAAGTTGAGTTTTCTCAATTTCAGAACTATAAACATGAACTTTTCTGAAAAACCTCATCTCCTAAATTACTTATAGAGTGGTTACGCAATGAAGGAGTGACGTGCATAGGAGCAACTCAACAAATTCCGTAACCATTTCCCCTCAATTCATTATTTCGGATTGTTTATAGTTTCAAATTAGGACTTGCCCGTTTTAAATGGAAATTTGAAATTAAGGTTTTCTCCCTCCATGTTCAAAATACTATTTTTCCTTATTAACTGAAGATTTTGCCGTTTCTCACTAGTATTTATACAATTTCCCTGTTCCACGTTGAAATGTTTTCATAATACACCGAGGTTTTTCCATTTCAAATTTCATATCCATTACAATTTGGAATTTCCTTGTCTCAAATTGCTTTTTTACTTTCCGCTACTCCAAAGGGAAAGGAAAGTATAGTAATCGTGTCAAAAAAAAATTTTGGTTTTCTTAAGATCTCCACGTTTTGAGTCCACCTAATTTAGGCACGTGGTCTGTGTGTGTGTCTGTAGTTCGATTTGCGGGAGAACGGCTTATCCGATTGAGCTGGTTCTTTTTTTGTTTTGTTTGTTTTTTTTAGACACCAAAATAAGGTTATGGGCGATTTCGGCTGATGGGAAGAGGGGGGGGGGGCGAAAATGTACCAAAAACTAGGGTTTATCGCATTTTTTTCGAAAACGGCTGTAACGATTTTGATTAAACTTTCAAATTGTCTTCTACTAATCAATACCTAACCTTTCTTCTCTATACATATCTCCATGAAAATACGGTGAACGGAGATACAGGCTATGAAGCACGAATAGGTTTTTTTACACTTTTTGGCAAAACAGCTTCAACGATGTCACCAAACTTTCAAGATGTTTTCGAATAGTTAATACCTACGTATTGTTCTCAATAAATGTTCCTCTGACAGTCCGTTGAACAGAGATAAAAATCAAAATGTGTCGAAAATAACGTTTTTTCGAACATTTCCGTAAATTCTAGGGTAACTGCTTCACCATATGTGATAGATCTTACAGAGCGTCTTTCAGTCACCCATACCCACATATCGTCAACTCAGAAAAGGAGATTTGTCGAATATTAACTTATCGGTATTCCAATTTTTTCAAAAACGGCTCAGGCGATTTCGATCAAACTTACGCAGTACTCTCAGCTAACTAGTCCCTAGATTTGGTTCTCCATAAATGTTGTTGTAGAAATGCGTTGAACGAAGATATAGCGCCCACATATGTAGGTGGTGTTCGAACTTAAAGGGATTGCGGAAAGTTGTGTGTTGCTATATGCACCGCTCGTTTCTAAAGGGCACTGAAGTTGTATAATTTCGACGTGAGGTTTTGCCACTTTACTTCTCACCACAATGTAAATATAATTCAGTCTACTGCAGAGATTTGTCATTTAGTGACCAAGGAACGACAGTAGCTCTGCAAATCAAATAGAAGTTTTGAGAAGTCTCAGTAAGCTCTATACTCTCCTAAAACGTGGGGGTTTCTGGTGGTTTCAACCTCTAAAGCTCAAATTTGAACCGTAGGTCGTTGATATGAGATTAACCTTTTGCTGTAATGTTGGACAAGTAGTTCCGTCTGGTGTTCTGTGGTGGTGGAGGGGAGTGTCTGAGGCTAATTTCATCTCTATGTTGACTATCGGAGATTACTGAGTGAAAAACGCGTATATTTAAGTTCACTTAATTTGTAACATTTCAAATTGTAAGTTTTCTAATGCGCGGGGAGTGTATGATGGGCCAAGTCACAAAATGTAACGCACTGAAACTGTTGTTTTTTTTCAAATTAGGTTTTTAATTGTTCTACCTGTTCTTATTCCCTCAGTACATTAACTTTTCACTTTGAAAGTTTTCCTAAGAACGCTCTAAGGTAAAATTTCAAATTAATATTTGACCACTTCACCACAGATTTATGAGCACTGATATGTTTTCGTTCTGCGTTCAACGATGTTACATTATCAATTAAAATACAGGGCATTATTCATAATTACAAATCAGATAGGATTAACCATAATTCGGGTGGGGCTGAAATGCGGAGTGCTGGTGTCGACACCTCGAAGCAGCGACTGACCTGTATAGTGCCATTTTATTCGGAATAATAGAATGATGACCATTTGCCAAATCAGGGGACTGACATGTTTCAACCTGCCCGTTTTGAATGTGAATGCTTTCTTTCAGCAAGTTCCCAAAAACGGACTACGTCTATTCCAAAAGTTCGAAATGGTACGGGACCGAAGTTGCCCCAGGAATACCTATCATTCCTAACATGTCCAGGAGATCGTACCGAACGACGCCTGTGACCTCATTACCTTCTTATCAAACTGCTGCAGGAACAAATACAACAGTAACAGGTACGTTATTGCGCGTTTATTTATTTAGTCGTGAACCTATTTATAGTTCGGCAATGATGACAATGTTGTCAGTTAGCTAATTTTGTGGTTTGGAGGAAGTATCTAACTAATCATTTTTCCCTTTTCTTCTGTTGCGAGAATGTTATTCACTTATTTGGGGGGGGATTTGGTTCTTCAAAGTCAGTATGCTTTAGCTGTAGAGTGAGCGTGGATGGGATGGGGGAAGGGAAGCGAGATTTTAGTAATTTGGGAATTCACTATTTGGAACGATTTGCTGAGTGGGAAAGGCATAAGAGAAGGTTAATTGTCTCTCCTTAGGCGTCATGTGCGGAACAATCCATCGTTTTGTAGTAGTCTGCCTGTTTTGGGGCTAACAAGGGAAGACCATACTCTGTGACTAATCCCCCACGCGCTGAGAACTGAAATGGCGGGGAATCAGTTGTTTTAATTTATATTATTGATTCAAATTCCTCCAAAAGATTGAAACCGTTTCAAAAATGTGACAATAGTCTATTGCCGTGTTTTCTGCTGTACTCGGATTTTCAATTTACTCACGTAAAAGCTCAACAGGGGCGATACTGTTGCAAAAATTGCTGAAATGTTCATTATTCTCATTCCGTTAATCACATTTTCGTTCCAAAAACAAAGCTCCACTGTAAAATATATTTTCTCAGATGTTACACAACTGCAGAAACTTCCAGAAAACATGCTTTCCATACACGTTTCATCCCAGTGATCTCCAAATAACGAAGACGGTGTAAAAATAATGCAGATTACCGTGTGAATTCCAAGTCGATCGACGAATTCTGAAAATATAGCCTTTAATTTTGTATTCTTCTCCTATTTGCGTGGTCCATATGTACAACAGTGGTCTCTAGAGACTTTTCAGGGTACCAATAATCAATTCTGTCTTAAAACAGTCATGTGTTCGTGACCATTTATGCTAAAACAACTGATTCTCCAAGGCGCATGGGAATAAGTTACTCTGACTTGAGAAAATACTCTGAATTTTGAGTTAGGTCTCCCCTCGTTAGTAGCGTATTTTTTAGTCATATTGTTGCATTAGTTTGTACCCCGTCTTTAGGACTCAAGTACATAAGATAACCAACGTCTTCCGAAATAAAAAAATAAAAAATTCATCAAAATCTTGATGATGCCTCAAATACATGTGAACTTTAGTATAGAAATATTATCAGAAAGCGTTGACGAACTAGTAGAAAAGAAATACTTGAGGTTGTGCGGCAGACCTTGACTTTTTCCTAAATGTTTCCCTTCTTATCGTTAAGAAATATTTTGGTCAAGTGAGATGTGTGAATACGTTTAAAACGTTTTAAAATCCTATGATTTTCAGAAGGAGCGTTTCTGCACTAACACGGAGTGTAAAAATCAACCTTAAGATCGATAACAAGTTGTAATAAACTTATCACTTCCGTATTGTTGCAGCATCAGAAGTCAGCAGTGTGCACTCGTCTTGCGAGTATGAAGAGAGCATTATTACCAGGATTGTGCGAATTTTTCGAAGAACAGTCACTATTACAGTCAGAACTACGGTGAGAACCGTACATTCCGCATCGTCATACTTATTGTCTGCCGTATCCACTTCTTCGAGTGGTTCTAGTCAACAGTCGTCCTGCCGAATACTCCCGTGGTTATTTCTTCTTCTTCTCCTTCTCACTCCTCTTCTGTACTACACGTTTTATGGAACCGGTACGATTCAATTTGTCGTTGAATTTTATTTCGTTGTAAAACTCTAGTTTCATCACAATCGTTGCAGCCGTCGTTGAGAAAGAAAAAAAATTTTGCTGTGTCGCAACACACAACTTTCCTCAGTCCCATGCGCATTCAGCGGTTTTTACCTCTTTAGTAACTAATCCAACTTTGTTTTCCCGCTAAGTTAATGTGAATCAGTTAGAACTCAATGTTGTATAGTGAGGAACTAGCAGAGACGTTATTGTGTTGCTGTTACGTATGTCGCCTCCTTTATCGCTAATCCAGATTGCAGATAATCCATGGAACTACGAAATTGATTTTCGTGAGAAGGTTTGTGCTTATTGCTCGGGAGTTATAGTGTAAACACTGTGAATAAAGTCAGTGAAAAAGCAGTAGTATGAATTCTGGGATTTGTATTTGTTTACTCTTGGGGTTGGAGCATTGTACACTCCACTCTAATATCAAACAGAGATGTGAGCTGATGCACTTAGCATTGCCTGGAAGAGGATGGTGCACAGGAGGAATGCCCTCCGTGTTGCTTGCTAGTACCATATGGAAGAGAAAAAGAAGGACTGTGACACTTGGGAGGTGGCAAGACGAGTTAGACACAGCAAAGAAGGGGCAGTGGGCCTGACTGTTAACTTCAGTCAGGTCCATGGCTCGAGCAGCGCCACAGTGAAGTGAATTATTACAGAAGATGGGGAATTCATGGTCTATGTGTACCGAACTGGTAGGCTAAATTGTGTAGGTAGTTTATTGGACTACCACACCGATTTTGGTTTATTATTCATTCATTGGTTTATTATTAACCCTATGTTTTCAGTCACGAAACATTTTTTACAACCCCCCCTCAAAATTTGATACTTTACGTTTCAAGACATGGGGATTCCAAATTTGCAATGCCCGTCCGCCGTCCGGGCCGTTTTGTGCCTTTAACGTGGTCTAAAAAATTCGTTCTATCCCACAAAAATCCGATTTGGTATCTAGTTGTGCCCGCCATCTCGGCAATCCGATCGGACGAAGCCCGTGGTTGTAATGGGCAAAAAATGGTTAAAAAAATTAACGAAACGCAGTACAACGCGGGAGCTACAGCGTTTCGTCGTTTGAACTCCCTCCCTCCCGCCTGTCTCAATAAAAACGGCGACAACGCAGCAGGGCGGGCGGCTCAACTCCCCTTTCGCCTCCCAACGGGTTCGCTCGAACCGCCCGACGGGGCAAAATCATCAGACGTTTTGTTTTCGTAGTTTCATTGTAGCCAGGACATGTTTCGTGTGGTTTACTAGTATTCGATGCTGAATCGAATGGGATGGGGGAGCAGTAATACTAGGTCAAGCTGTTCATGAGAATAATAAACCATTGTGTAATAATTTGCAGGGTTTTTTTTTAGCGGGAACGCTAGTATCGTATGAGCGATATTTATTATGCTAAAGCCGGGGTTCAGCAATATTTTCGATCATTTATTGTGCTACTTCGTCATTTTCAACGAAAATTGTATGGCACTATCATATGATTTGGAACTGTCAGTACAAGAAATCTAATCAAAACAGAAACCATTATTTAAAAAGAAGTGTTATTTTGATCACCATGATAATGTTACGGGCACGATCAGATTGAGCTGTGACTCGGAACACTGGAGCTTCTTTTATCGGGCAGAGCCACTTGAAGCAGCTCCGATTAAATCTGGAGAGGAAGATAGCTGCTGATGAACTGGGAGGGGGGGGGACCGCATTGCCGTGATCAGGAAAATAGGAGGTTAGGAAAATTGGGTCCACAGCGCGCAGCGAGGCACTCTGCCTATTCCTCTTCCAGACTCCAGCGGCACCACTTTGCTCCTCTTTTCTATCGATACCTGTGGGCTTGACTATTAATCGAAACTGAATATACTTATTGGAAAGGAAGGATTTATTATTGAGACACGCCCGAACGATCATCCTATAACAATAACTATAGATAATTCCACAGCTAATTCGCTCATATCCTTATTTTGTCGACCCGTTGTGATCTGCAAGCTGTGTTTTCATCTCTGGAATGGTAGGATACGTACAACGTAGATGTTTAGTTTTCGGAATTCTGAGGGATTATGGATAACCATGGATCTACGAACTAGGATAGTAATGTAATCTTCACGTTTCAATGGTTCTTGAGTCTAATAAAGACCATTTGGTAGAAAGTTCTGTGGGTGGTAAGTGAAGGTATTGTTCCTATAGCCTCGAAAACCGCTGAATGTACGTGGAGCTGAGGAAAGTTGTGTGAAGCGTCGCACCAGTTATTCTTATTCATTTCTATAGGCAGATCTTCAACACTACTGGTAGTGCTTATGTAATGATGTCACCAAATAATTATCTCGGAGGAGTTACAATAAAGAACCTCAGAAGGGCGCAGTAATATCGAGGAAGAGGAACTGTGGCGATTGTGAGGGGGCACCTTGATTAAAGTTAACATCAATTCTCGATGTTTGGAGAGTCCATAGTCGTCGCAATGGCTCCCCAAAATGATTGCGGAGTAGAAGCGGAGGGATTAGCTGCAGGGGCTGGAGCTCTTCACAAAAACGTTGATCACCTGGCACGATCCTCGTAAGATAAGGGGACATTCAAATCATTATATACTCGAAAAATGAATGGGGTTTAATTCCATGATGACGCACTTGACCCGAGAGAGGAGGAGGGCATTGAGGAGCAATGTGGTCTGTGACGAGGGCATCTAATGCTCTGGACGAGCCTTTCTTCTCCTCGAGTTTCACATCATGGTGACTACATGAACCATAATGGGTGCTATATCAGTCTTATTTATGTGAACCTAGAGTCCTCGCTCAGCGTCCTCCACAGTAAGACATTATATAGACACTGGCTAGTTAGAGACACCCTGAAAGTGGGATCAATCATTTGAAAGGTTTCTGCGAAAACGGAAAGAAACTATTTTTGCCTCGGTTCACAGTGCTTTCTCTGATGTTTTTGTGAAACGAAGGTTAGTTATTGGTTAGTAAAATACATATGGAAGCTTAAACAAAATCATTAGGACTGCTTTTGAGAAAAAGGCAACACGTCTCCATTTTTGATAAATTTCAATCCTAAGGATGTGTTTTTGTTTTGCAGATCCTCCCGTACAAAATTTTGGACACTTACCCTCATTCAACGAAGCCCTCGAAAGTACGTACGACACTGTAACCATTTTGTCTTCGCCTTATGTCAGGCTCTGGGCAGGAACTGTGTGGTTGGGCTCTCGTTTTTTCAGCACCCTCTCGATGATCCCGACCCTTTTTTTCCAACCCTTCTCTCATCTTTTACAAGTAAGTCTACTCAATTATTTACTGAGTCTTTTGGGGTTGTGCAGGGATATGGCCAGCAACTCGCTTCCGTTGGGCATTCATGATCATGTTCAATCGATAGCTCGAGTATCTAGCATCTCCTCTTAAATATTCCCAGAAACTAGAGGATTTCTGAAGCGCCCTTATTCCTAAGTGTCCTTTTTAAAAGGCGATTTGCTGTCCATCGTATATGAATTGCCTGAATGTTCATGTCTGCTCCTGTAATCCCCTTATGTTGATGTAATAGGAGTACAAGCTTTACCTTTTTTTACTTTCCTTGGCTCTACGAAGTAGAAAAGAAAGTTAAGTAATCGGCTAGAGTTTTCTTCAGATCTTTCAGAGTCCGACAAATATCATTAAGTAAAACGGTCTGTGTGTACACGAGCGTGATTGAGAGAAAATAACTTAATCAAATCGATTAGAATGTTATATTTAGCTTTCAGGTCACTATGGGACGTCAAAACAAGTGTTGGAGTGAAATCAGCCCACACTAACTATATTTATCATAATGATCGAAACCCCCAAACATTTTTTTTTTTTCTCAAAAAGAGTTCCAAATAACATGACAGCACCATGAAATTGCCAGAAATTTTGGAATTAAAGCTACCAACGCCCCACTTGCTCAGTAATGGTCGTAGAATAAATAGGAGCAGTTCAATGAATTCTGGAGCGTTGCACGCCACAACTTTTTATGTAGAATGTTGAGCTGCTTTTTACCAATTTGATTAGTTGGTACAGTGATAAAAATAGTTGAGTGGACTTGGGATTGAGGAAAGTTGTGCGACACGTCGCACCACATATTGATACGACGGATTTCCACGAATTCACCCATTTTAACACATTCAATACGCAGCGCTGTATCCAGAAAGTACCAGGAAAACGGAATTGAGGTTTTTGATATTTTCTCTGAAGGGTAAGGTGCGAGAATGTGTAAAATGTGAAAAAAGTTGTGTTCCGATTTATTGAAAGATAGTTTTATATAAATTAATAAATGACGCACATTCGAGTCATGCCGTTGTTTTGGCATGTCACGACGTGAATCTGCGTCATGCGGGCTTTTTTGCAAAGTCTTTGTACGCAAAACACAGCACGGGGAAATCATTTCTTTGGCAACATTTGATAAATATAAATCCTTCATAACAGAGTAAGAACTACAAGGTAAGTACAACAAGGAAAACTGAAATAAATTACAAAGGTACACGTATTAATCACGAAGTTGAAGAAAAAAAGTATTACAAAGTAAGAAAAATTTACGAGCAAGAGTCAAATACAACGTTGTTTATACAACTGATTTAGAACTGTATTAGTTAGCACTCTGGGCATAGGGCAGGTTTTTCTCAGTACAATTGGGGCAATAATAGTTTGTATTTCAGAAATATACACCATGTCGACTCCCATATCCGTATCGCCCACATATATAATAGTGTCCTCATTGTCCAAACACAAATCGTCCAAGTGAGAACGAATCTCTTCGTCTGTGAACACCTGCAAGTACCAAATGAGCAACATTAGGTGAATGGCGACAATAGCCCATAGGAAAACTAATCCAAAAGAAAAAGAAAATACGAAGTCAAACTTACCCTTCTAGATGGTTCTATTTCTGGATGAAGTAACCAAACAAAGAAATCACACCGCACCAAGGAATACTCATTTAGAACGCTTGAGGGAGGTTAGGCAGTAGACTGACGTTCAGATAACAATTCTACGGAGATGCTTTTGAAGGGCTGCTGACTCAGGCAAAAATTACGGCAAATCGCACGGAGCTCTGATCCACGATTCCCGACTATTGTCGAGAATTATGAACCATTGTCTTAACCACTAAACCACGATCGCCCGGTGCCTTTAATAGGAGTCAGTCAGTACATCTCCCCCCCTCGTCTTTAGCCGCTGTTCCTGGAGCAAACTCTTTTAAGGAACGAATTTATGAGAGTTGAGCGAATGCCCGGAAAATCCGATCTTTGATTCAAGAAACGGGGGAGCTACAAGGAAAGTCTTTTCTTTCGCATTGTAGTAGGCGCGTTGCCCATTTCATTTCCCTTCACGCTAGAACTTTCACAGCCGTCTGCGAATCCCAGACCCGAGAATTTGTCTCATTATTTCTCTCTTAATTTTTTTATTTATTTTTTCTTTCTGAGCCTCTTCTTTTTTCTTGGAATGAAGAAGTTCGACCACTAGTTGGGCGCCAATTGTACTGAGGTAGTTTGGAGATGCTTTTGAAGAGCCGCTGACTCAGGCAAAAATTACGGCAAATTGCGCAGATCTCCGATCCACAATCCGCCGACTTACATCGAGAATTATGAACCTATGTCTTAGCTAGACCACGATCGCCCGGTGCCTTTAATAGGAGTCAGTCAGTACACAATTACTCGAAAACTTGTGGAGGATAACTCAAAAACGAACTTGGCCTTCTGAAAGCTACCTATCCAAGGAAGGTGTTTTGAAAGTTGCGAAACGTCAGTTTTCAGTGCCGTATGTAGAAGAGAGAGAATGATGACTCGAATGTGCGCCATGCTGTATTGAATGTGTTCAGTTGTGCATACTTCTGTTATTATTTATTACAATTGTATCCGTATTTCCAAGTTTCATTTTTCAATATTCATTTCCAAAGAATGTCTCTGGGCCGGCTGGACCGCCAGCCCCTTCTCCATCTCCTGCTGCTGCAACTTCGTACACAACTGACCAGCACATGGTACGTTCTTTCCGTTCGTTGACCTTATTTATTGTTATTTATTTAACCCATCATCCTATTCTTTTTTGAGTTGAAGTTGGAGGATGAGTTCAGAGAGGGCTAAAGATAACCTCCTTGGGAAAGGCTCTGCTGCCTTCTCGCTATCATCCTTACCTGAAACCTCTTCCCGCCCTTCTGACACTAATCATTCCATTTGCTTTTTAATCACCATCTATCTACCTTGAAATCAACCTATATTTTCACCGCTTCTGTGCATGCGAACAACTGTGTGGGCGCAAACATTCCTTTTCCCTTTCATCCTTCGTGCAGTGCATAAACTATTTTGTTCAGATATCCACACATCCTGGCTAGGGAGCTACTGCCTTCCTCCTAGCCAATCCAAACTGCCATTCATTGATAACTGGCACTTGGAGGACTGACGCTTAGTGGATCATGAATCCATCGCATAATCCATTCTTTACAAAGTAAATACCCATTCAGCTTGGAGAGGCTAGTGAGCGTTCTAACTGTGGGAGAACGGTCCACATACCAATCCACAGTGGCTCCTTGACCTCACACATTACTTCTAGACGAGTTCTACTTTATAACTCGACAGAAGAGGAAAATAAATGTATTTCAAAATCCAGCTAAAACTCATATTATTCACAATGCAAATTGATAAAGTGTCAGCCAGAAATAGGGTAGGGGAGAGAATACTAAACTACGCGTATCTTCTGATAATTTAATTAATGTTTCCAGAAGAAGATCATAGCGTTGGTCGAAGGAAGAGTGCAGGAGCTCGCCAAAGAGTTGAGAAACAAGCAAGAAGACTCCGTAGACTCGACTCTTGTGGTGAGTCAATTACTACAAATAATCTACACGAAGATTTATTGAACTGTGTATTACCGGGGAGTTATGGGCTATTGCTCGTTGTTTGACAGTCCACCTAAAGGTGAATTTGGAGATGCCTCCCTATTATTTGAGGTCTACTTCTGTCGTAACCTTTATCGAATATACGACTTATAGCGCATTTGTGGGGCTCTCAAGTAGATTCTGCTCTCAATGACAATTTTGTCACCTCACTAAAAATGTAATCAAATTCGTTAGGGCCCTTTGTGGGAAAAAATAGTTGGTGTTTTGATCACTCACTATGTTTTTTGTTTGTTTTTTTTTTTTTTTGATAGATTTTGCTCATAAGCTTATTTTGACATCTCACGGTGATCTGCAGGCAAATTTTCAAAAATGTTTTTGTTGAAACACGATGTGAACCTCAGTTGGCCACAATCCTCCTCACGGCTCACGTAAATATATGAATATTGGAGAGTAACTAAATAATATAATCGAATTAAAAGCAATTATAATAATGAAATAAAGGAATTAAAATAAAAACAAAACGTTGTAAAATGAAAAAGGTGCTCTGTTTGTGAAATAAATAAATAAAACATACAGTAATGCTAAGGCTTAAACAATAGAAACTGTACCGAACCCGGCCAATAAATAACTCGAACGCTCCGGAAAGTAAGTCCGACTCTGCAATAATATATACAAAACTTCAAAATCCCATTCCGCTCCCAATGGAAACTTGGATGTTGCTACGCACCAGATATTTACGTATACCTCTGGTGGAATATGAGGGGCTTCGTTGTTCTTCGATATACCTTTCATTTGAGAGTACAGCATGTTCATTTTATCTTTGTGAAGAGCAAGATAGTTGTTAGCGAGGGTTTGCTGTACGTTTAAATCCCATGAAGTATCCTGAATAATAGAGAAGTTCGAACGGGGAGTTCCATTTTGAAGTGATTTTGAGTAGAATTTTGCTTGCTAGAACAGGAGGGTATTCCACCTTGGTTCTCATACTATCCTTTTTGAACACTGTACGCTCATTAAGGGTACCAAAACCGAAATCTTGAATATTTAAAGGAAAAATAATCATAAAGGCAACTTCACTCTCACTTCTGAGGGCACAAGATTGTTGTGGAACGAAGCTGCGACACGGTTCGAACGCAGAATGAATCATTAGGCGCAATTCGAAGCCATTTTGTAAACGTTATTTTTAAGGGCACTCGAGGGCTCCGAGAGCTCAGCAACACATGCGGGCGTTTTGTAGAAGCTGTTTAGGTTGGCACTCGTGATAGGGGGCAGGGCCTTCATAATTACAACTTATCTTCCTGCCTATATGAATAGGCACTATTTATTTTGTTGTATTTATTTGTATAATACCAGTGAAATAATGCAGTTTGTGTGGCTTTGAGCTGATGCAGTTAGCTGCTACCTGGGACCATCCACAACTGCCAGTCGCGTATGTTCCAGATCATTTCATTCACAACGCCAGATGAGCTCTAAATTATATAGCCACGAATTACAATAAGTTCTACTTTGGAATGGCGATTTCTTTATTTTCATGTTCCAACGTATTTTATGAAGAAAGTGCATTTATTTAATTTTTGTGTATATAGTTAGAAGCAAAACAAGCTTTGAAGCTTCTTTTTACTTTGGCTCTACGAAGTTGAAAGGGAAGTTACGTAATCAGCCGGGAAAATTGTCTATGCGTGTCTGTTAACCGCGATTGAGTGAAACCGGCTGAACCAAATCCCCCAAGTTATCTAGCCTACACTGTTCTCGTAAGGGGTAAAATGATTAGAGCGGCACAATAAATTACCACACATTTCGACGAAAATCGATTTTAACGCAATTTTTCGCTCAAATGTTACTAGAAACTTTGGAAAAATTGAAGTGGTAATCCCGTAAAATATTTATAGGGTGAGCGTTTAATAAAGATGTGAGCTACTGCAGAAATTCTGGAATCTCAACCACCTATGTTTCACTTACTTCGATTTCTCACAGTTTTTATCCGATAATTCTGGAACGGGGACCATTATCCTTCTCACAAACAATCGTGTTAGCAGTTCTCCGAGCTCGAATTGCTCAATAATGGTCGTGGCATGATTAGGAGCACCACAATAAATTCCAGAACTGTGTAAACATTTCAATTTATACCACTGTGAAGTCGTATTTTACCAAGTTCAAACGAACTGAGTGAAAAATAAATTGAACAGCTAGCGAAAGCCACCTCACGCGAATGGTTATTGGTATTATAATACAAATAAATAAAACAAAAATATTATTTAAACATAATAAATAAATGTTGCCTATTTATATAGGGAGGAGCGTGTGCTTTAATTGTGGAGTCTTACTATAAACGCCTAAATAGGCGCTCACTGCCCTAATTTCAATTTTAGCAGCTAATTGTTAACGCGTTTGTTTGTGGGCAGTCTTTCAAAACGAAGCTGGAAGAATTAGAAGAGAAACTCGGAGCGCTGGATCTAAACCTCATGAATCTGATTAACGAAGTGATTGAGCAAAAATTGACGGTGGAACGCATAGAAACGCAACATCAAAATTTGAATAAGAAACAAGAAGACACGGCTGCCGCTCTCACTGTGAGTTTCCCTCAAATCCATAATCGATGTACACTCGAATCGAAACAGATCACGAGCTGTCGTTTATCATTGCAGAGTGTGATGAACAGGCACGAAGAAATACAGTTGTCGAACGAAGGCAAGAATGACGTAGGTGTTGCCAGTGATGACATCGCAGGCATCGTTCAAGCCCTTCTGGACAAATACCACGCGGACCGAATTGGCAAAACTGACTTCGCTTTAGCCCTGAATGGTAAGAACTGCTTCTTCTCAAATTATTCGCGGGAGGTTCACTCGCACTTTATTTATGGAGGAGGAGTTTGAGTTGAGTTTATTTAACCACTAGGGAACAAATAGGGATATAAAGCCATCTCTTACTTTGACCCTGGAAGAGCTATTATGGGGTTATCCTCATATTAATAAAGAAATAATAAAATAGATAAACAAAACAAACATACTCGTGCATGAACTTCTTAAAGTACTGAGCTTTTACTATATTCACTTCTACAAAGTAAAAATAAATAAATAAAATGAAAACGAACAAATAAATAAAATAAAAACACACCATGGGACTCTTTTAAAAAAAATATCTGGTGCGTTGCAACACACAACTTTCCTTAGCTCTACGTCAATTCACTTTGTACATGGCCAATTCGATTTAATCAATTCATTTATCACTCAGTTAATTTGAACTTGGTCAAATAACGCTTTACGGCAGCAGGAAGTGGTAGCGCTTACAGTTCCAGATTTTATTGTGCTGCTCGTACTCATTGCAGGACCCATACTGAGCAATCGGTACAGAGATAATTAATGAGGCTGTAAACACGAATTTTTTGAAGTGGATAGTAATCACATTGTGGAGTTATTGGGTAATAACTGTTAGAACTGGTAGTAAGCGAAACGGGCGTAGTTGAAATTCAAGAATTTCTGGAGTGAGCCCCATGTATCTCATCAGCGTTTTTAAACACCCACCCTTTAGGAATTGGATTGGACTACAATACGAATTTGTCATTCTGCTAACATTCCAGCCGACTTTATAAGGAAAAAATTGCGCTGAAAACGCTTTTCGTCGAAAATTTTGATAATTTATTGTGCTGCTCTCGTCATTTTCCCACAAATGGGAATATTGGTATCATTGCCTTATTGAAAGCTATCAATATAAAAAATTTAATCAAAATCGTTAGAGCCATTTTTGAGAAACGAAATTTGGTGTTTTGATCACTATGATAACTATAGTTAACTTTCGGTGGATTTTGCCCATACCCTTAATTTGGCGTGCCATGGTAACCTGTAGGCTAGACATCAAGTTTCAGCTGATTTGGTACGGTTGTTTCATCTATAAACCGCGCTAAATTCGATTTCGTCGAAAGTTTTGGTAATTTATTGTGCTGCTCTCGTCATTTTCCCACAAATGGGAATTTTATAGTATAGTTGCCTTATTGAGAGCTATCAATATAAAAAATTTAATCAAAATCGTTAGAGCTGTTTTTGAGAAAAAAAATATTTGGTGTTTTGATCACTATGATAACTATTGTTAAATGTCGGTGGATTTTGTTCATACCCTTATTTTGGCGTCCCATGGTGACCTGCGGGCGAGGTATGAAGTTTGAGGTGATTTGGTACGGTGGTTTCCTCTAAAAATCGTTCACAGACACACAGACCATTTTCCCAAATAGTGTTTTCGGACTCAGGAGGGTCTGAAACGTAAAGATTTGAAGAAAACTCAAAAAAAAAAATTTCAGCCGATTACATAACTTTCCTTTCTACTTTGTAGAGCAAGGAAAGTAAAAAACAAAGTAACGGTGACCTACAGGCATAGAGAGTTGCGTAAACAATTTGTACAAGGTCCTAATTTTCTTCTACATATTTAGTAAGTAAATGATCTTTGTAATTGGGGTTAAATGCTTTAACTGATAAAGCGGTGTTGAAAAATTCGGGGTTCTCATTGTACAATCGGATGCTGTTTGCTGTGAATGATTTATTAAAGATACTTGTTCTATAAAAAGGGATTTGAAATTGTTGCCTTGCATTACGGGTACTACGAAAATGGATGTCACCCATTGTGACAGAAGTTTCTAAGATAAGTTGGTGTGGAAAATTTTAGAATTTTACATAACAGTACTTCGGTCCCCAGTTTAATACGCTCAGCAATTTACAACCACTTCAATTTTACATATAAAGGTGAGACGTGTTGGTTGGTCAAGCTTCAACCGATATTCATATCTGATGACAGCATTTTGTGCTTTTTGTAATGAGTGGATCTGTTCCTTATTGAGATCGCAAAAGGCAGAGGTTGCGTAGTCAAACTTATGCATCACTAAGGCTTGAACTAGTTGCAGGCGAGACTGGAAAGGAAAACCAATTGCCATTCTGATGAGTTGGTACAGACTTCTGTGCAGATTTTTGCAAATGGCCGTAACATGACCCGACCATGTCAAGTTCTGAGTCATGAGTATACCTAAATGTTTGGCCTTTTTCACATATTCCAAATTCACATTGTTGGTCCTGATCTTAGGTAAGCTATCTAAATTGGCATTTGACAGAAGTCTGGAATTGCCCATTACTAACGCCTTACATTTCAGTTCATTGACTTTCATACAATGCCTATCACACCAATTAGCCACTTTTGTCATTTCACCGTTTATTACTCCAACCGCACTTTCTATGTCGTTCAACTCACTAGCTAGGTAGACCTGCAAATCGTCCGCATATAGCATATAGGAACTTTTCTCAAGAACAAGAGGCAGTGGATTAATTGCTAATGAGAAGATCAGAGCTGGCAACACGCTCCCCTGGGGCGTTCCGGCCTTTACCTCCAGCCAATCTGACGATCTACCATCCAGATCCCACACCCGCTGAGTCCTGCCCGTCAGGTAGGGTCTGAACCATGCGACCAATCCATCCGCCAGGCCTACCGAGCGCAGCATAGCCAACAATAAATCATGCTGCACACGGTCAAAAGCGTGGAAGGAGGAAGATACAGAGAGAGATTAGGTTAAATTAAAGGCGCCACGTTTTGGTAGTTATTATGAAATGAATTGTGAGTTCCTTTCTAACAGTTCCCTCGTATTTCCCTTCATTGATTATCATAAATTCCAACAGTTTAGTTTTGTTCCAAAAGTTGACACCTACGAGGTCTGTTCAATAGGAAAGTTGAATTTTGGCGAAAAGTATTTATTTATTCATCCACATCCGTTTGGTCCCTTCTTGTGCCAACAGTTCTTTCCATCCTCGAAGCCCTTCTGAAATGCGTTTTCAGTGTGGCCATCAGCTCGTTCTTCAATTCTGATTTTATCTCATGTTAGTGACAAAACGCTTTTCTTTCATTGATTTCTTCAGTTTTGGGAATGTGAAAAAGTCGCAGGCAGCCAAATCTGGTGAGTGCGGTGGTTGAGGCATGATTACGATGTTGTTTTTGGCCAAAAATTCATGAACGTTTGTGCTGATGCAGAATCCATGATTTGTTTTTGTTTTTTTTACAATACCGATCGTTTGAGCAGTATTGCTTCAAGCAAACGTTGCATAACTTCCTTGTAGTAGTCCTTATTTAACCGTACGACCTGTTGGTGAGAACTCATGATGCACCTTGCCATTGTAATCGAAGCAATACCTTCACATTTGGTCAAACTTGGCGTGCTTTAGTCGTTCTTGGCTCTTATGCCGCTTCCATTGGGATGATTGGGCCTTGGTTTCGACGTCATAACCATACACCCACGTTTCCTCACCAGTTATGACCCTTTTGAGCAAATCTGGATCGTCATTGACCCCATTCAACAACTCCTGAACGATACTAACGCGACGTTGCTTTTGATACCACAAACCTCCGAGAAAATTGCACGACCCTGAGCCGATTGATATGCCAACATCTTCTGCAACTTCCCTAATAGTGATTCGACGAGACCATTTTATTCGCTTGTTGACGTGGTTTCAACTCCAGGACGCTCATCGTCATCAACGTCTTCTCAGCCTTCTGTAAAGCGTTTGTACCACTTATAAACGCTTATTTGAGACAAAGTAGACTCAAGTCAAAAACAAACTCAATGTTATTGAGACTTAATATATGAACAAACATACACGATTATTTTGAAAATCGAAGTAGAGAATGGTAGCCACACATAACACATCGCTCAATAAGTCCCAGGCATAATGCTAGTAACAAATTCATTTGATGTTAAAAAAATTATAACCTTCAAAATGTTCAAATTTGAGATCGATTGGATGATTCGTGATCAAGTACCGCTACTTTTGTACGAGGCACGTCCAGAAAAAAGAATACTGAGGCTGTACGTGGGGAGACTATTTCTGTTTCCAATGTTCGTCACACTGCGTGATGTAGTGAACACAACGAGCACTGACTGACCTCTGTAGTATCCAAACTGCCCTCGTGGTGAACGTTTGTGTGAAACATCTCGATATAAAATCCTGCCAACTGCGAGGTGCGCTCCGTCATCCGATTTCTTGTCACAGAGGGTAAAACGATGACGGATCAAAGGGGTTTATGGCGAAGATGTCATAAACGGAGTGAACGTTTTCAAGTGGTGTCATGAGTTCAGTGAAGGAAAAACGAATGTTCACTGACGATCAGAGGAGTCCCTCCATTCCCCTGGAGGGCCTTCCATTTTGACTGATGAGTTGGTGAAACAAATCGAGGACGCTATTCGTAAAGACTGCCGATTGACTGTGAACAAAGTGAATCGGGTCCCTCTCGTTGAGCGATTTGAATTGGAAGGTGAGGATTTCCTTAGCTCCATTGTGACTGGAGGTGACACCTGAACGCTCATTACACTCCACTGTCGAAAAGACAATAATCTCAATGGTGACATACGTCGTCTCCTTCTGCAAAAAAATTCAAGGCCTCCATTTCAGGCAAAAAAATCATGGCCCCCATGTTTTAGGACCAAAAGGAATGACTCTGGTCGATTTCATGCTCCAAAGGGAGACGGTTAATGCAGTTAGATACTGCGAAATCCTCAAAAAGCTCAAGAGAACAAAATCATTTTAAAAATGACAAATTTTTAAAATTCTTTGTAAAATTATGAAAATTTCGTATTTTTACGTATTTCTATTCGAATGTTCATTAAATTCGATAAGAAAAAGCAAATTTGTTTTTATTTCATTGGTATTTAGGTCGCTAAACTCAAATTTAGTGTTGAAAATTCATTATGAACAGAAAAAAGTTATAATTATACTATGATAAACTATATACTAACTAATAATAAATTCGTTCTCTTTATCATTTTTGAATTTCAAAAGATGACGCGAATTTTCATTTCCCTACGTAAAAACACGAATTTCTATTATTTTACTATGAATTTTGAAAAATGTCATTTTTTGACATGACGATGTTGAGTTCCAAACTATCAAATGTTGTTACTGTGGACTTGTTTTGACTGTATATTCGAATTCGGCGACCCCTAAAACCTAAGTATACGAAGTTTCACAATTTTACAAAGTAGTTTGTAAAAGTTATATTCAAAAGCCTGGTATTGGCCAAAAAAAGCGTATTTCAAAAACCAAAATCGAGCTACTGGCGTTGGTTTTTGTTATGCAAAAATCTAACAAAATTCAGGGGTAAGTTTTTTTGACATTTTAAACCAAATTTCGGGGGGAAGTCATCAAAATTCCACCTTTCTCAAAATAGCGGGTACCCTAGTAGGGGCTTTACAGCCATTGCCAGTGATTTACACTCGACAGTCCCATCCACTTACTTGATTACCTTAGTGGAAGATCATTTACGAGGGATTTTTATTTCAATTGGAACCATTTTTACAGGTGGGGCTATCGTGAATATCAGGTGCACAAAACCCTACAATAAGCGCTCAGGGCAGTATATGTGGGGTTTCCTCACATGGGGACACACCAACCCCCCAGACATCATCATCAAGGTAAGAGGCGCTATGGTATTGTGCATTTATTGCAATAACTGACTGTACAATCGGAGCTCGCATTTCATTTTATTTTACGCAAATGTGAATATTATTGAAATGAGTCGTCAAAATTAAAAGTTGATTGAGCGGCGTCAATAGTAACACAATCAGAAAGTAAATGTGCTGCCTGGCTCCCATTCGAGGCACCTCAGTGATCGTAGTCTAGTGGTTGTAGACGAAGATTCATAATCCATTTCTGGCACCATTTGTTACAAGGAGGGGGTTGGAAATGTTAGGAGAGCCGCTGACTCGGGTAAAAAGTACAGCAATCAGGAGCTCCAATTCAATGCCCAACTTTCGACGGATTATGACTCATCTATAACCACTAGAGTACGATCACTGGGGTGCTGATAGAATGGGAGCCAGGCGATACAAATGCACAGAAAAATAAAATAACAAGAACTATAATTTTAAAGTAAAATCAGTAATTGGAATTCCTAGACAACGTAACACTGTTTGGTTTTCCTAGTGCACAAAGATTTGCTAACTGCTCATGAGATTGCAAACATACAGTAGGCTGACTGCCAATAGTGTAATTATATTAAGGAAGCTGTCCTGATTCTTCAATGGCTCGCCTTTCCTCCTGAATTATCGATGACCATGTTCCCAAAGAAACTCCTGCGGCATTGACAGTTCTGTCCCAGACATTAGCACAAGTTTGGATTCACTTCGTTCACGTGAGGACTGTACATATTGAAATGTGTCTGGTAATTTGGTACTCAAAGTCTGCCATTGTGACTTCAAAGTCTGAAGTTTGTGAGGAAATCGCAAGTTGATATCATGAAACAATAAAGGAACAATGGAATATAGGAAAACACTCAGTAAATCATAAAGCCAATCGGCCGCTCGTCGTGACTATGGGTTTGTTTAATCCAAAAACAGGGAGATGTGAATTTAAAAAAAGCCTGGGCAATGGAATAGGAGATGAAACCACTTCCAGCAGCATATCTGTAGGAGAATAGACTGAGCAAAGCTTCCCAGCTGAGTTCCTCATGAAGAACCCCTCCCCATCAGGTTTCTCGTCCCTTTCGATATTATTTCGTGAGGTTTTTCACAAGGTAACTTGAAAGCAATCAATTCATGTACAATTAACTTACGGGCAGAACCAACTGTTTTGTCTTTGAACTTACCCAAAACGAGGTTGGAAATTGCATCATAGCGCCAGTGTCAATCGCTCTGCCTTCAATTTTGCTTTCCTGAGCTGTCCTCACTTTCGCGTCCTCCCTGACACGTCTTGTCGGAAGGCGCCAATGTGCTCAACAAAATCCTGATTCGGCTAGTCACCCACTTGGTAGACACCATAGACCCATCAAAATAAAGTGTCATCGACTACTGCTGATAAAATAACTTGTCGCTTAGTCAGAATACTGGCTTAAGTAGGAACGAGCTGTCTAATAATATAATTCAATTGCTAATTGCTTGGTTCCTCAAACAAGACCTGAATGTGAAATTTAAACTTAGTGGAAGGCAACAGCTGCTTGTTTGTTGTACAACCTGGGTTGGACCCCCTACCTAGCTTTCACTCAAACCCACAGGTCCCTGGTTCATATCCGAGTTTCGAAGCTGCCACAGGGTTTTGTTGTACTCAGTTCTCCATAGAGACAAGGCCAAATCTGTGAAGTAATCACCAAATCACACTATCGCCTCTGTCAATTGATGTCCACCTTCAATAACTTTGTGTAGGATCTTAAGGGGAGGGGGTCGTACGTATTCCAAGAATCATGTACTGTATGTATTATTATGAAATAAAGTTGTCTTATTAAAAAAATCCAAAGTAATTGTCATTCTTCGTCGGTTCCAGCCTGGTTCGATGCCTGGGGAATGTTGGGCGTTCGAAGGGGCCAATGGCTACGTTGTCATCGAACTAGCGATACCTATATATGTGACTGGATTCTCAATGGAACACGCTCCTAAGGAACTGACGCCGTTTGGTCACATCAAATCCGCCCCCAGGAAATTTTCCGTCTGGGTAAGTGTTTTCCTGTCAGCGTTCAGTATTATGAGGGAAAGCAAAGGGAGACTTATCAAAAATACGTTTTATTACTTTCCTTGGCTCTATGAAGTAGAAAGGGAAGTTACGTACTAAAGTTAACGTACCTGTTTGGTGAGTCAGTCTTCTCTGGCTGGTGAGATACTGTGGGAAAGCGCTTTCAATGTCATCATCTGGCTGTTAAGTTAACCAAACAGAAGAACTCGCCTCTAGATTAAAAGACCTGACTATAACTCCAAACACTAGACTCATATCATTTGATATAAACGAGACTAAGACAAATGGAGACAACAACTACTAGAAATGTTACCAACTTTAGCAAACTGACACTTGGACCGTACTTTCAATTTAATACAAGCTAAAAGATGAACGAGGTATGGGAAACCCTACCTCGTCCGTACTGACCAAAATATTTCTACAGCGTTACGTGACAAAACACGACATCAAATATTACGCCAGATATGATATGCCAGATGATATTATCTGCATATTAAGCTATGATAACGCCGACAAAATATTAGAGGACTTAAGATCCAATATGACATGGCCAAATAACGGAATAAAACTGCTACTTTGACCTAAAAATCACACGGACTGTGTCACGGGGGTATCTAGCGTAGGGGAGGTTCAGGTAGGGGTTGGTCGTGGATTTTCAGTAAGTATGGAGTACTAAACCACGTTCTGCTACCATTTATAAGGTATTTACCTTATAACCTATGCCACTGGCTCCTCGCAGGGACAAGGGCTCAGTGAGCTTTTAAGGGAAGAAGTAAAGAAATGATAATTTCGAAAGACTGAGATTTTATTTATGAAAATTAACCCCTAACTATTTCCTACTTCAAAACGAGTAGGAATTCAATTAGGTATTAAAGAAATTGGGTTGTGTCCGCCAGTAGGCAAATTACTAAAGTTAACGTACCTGTTAGGTGAGTCCGTCTCCTCTGGCTGGTGAGTTACTGTGGGCAAGCGCTTTCGATGTAAAGACATCATCGTCTGGCCGTTAAGTCAGTACTGGAGTCAGTCGGTTAGTCGTGGTCTTTATATACAAAGAGAAAAGTGAAAGGTGTGATGGAGCGTCGGTGAAGGAGGGCATGTACCTCAGGGGGAATACCCCTAGAGATAAATGGGACGTGTTGGATGGATGGTCTGACAATTGTGGAATTTACGTCTTTTTGTGTAGGGTGGTCTGTAAATCCGTCAGTTGGTTGTTTTCGTTTGTGTAGTGTTTTGAGTGGTGTGAATATGGTGTCGCATTTTGTGTTGATTTGTTCATTTATGATTTGTCCATTGACGTTTTTTGTTTATAAATTTCCATGTTTTCTAATATGTTCAGTTTTCGTCCTTTGTATTGTTTGTGTAGTAAGATGGTGCAGTCCTGTATTTTGGTGGGTTCATGTCCAGTTGTTTTGAGGTGGTTGGCAAAAGTTTGAATCGTCTTTGTTCCTACTAAGAGATTTAATGTGTTCTGAGTATCTGGTCCGTATTTTCGTCCTGTCTGTCCTATGTATGCGTTTTTACAAGTACAAGTTATTTTATATACCCCACTTTGGTCGAGTGGGTTTGTCTTTTCAGTCTTTGCAGTTAGTTTGGTTCTAAGTGTGTTGTCCGTACGTAATGCAATTTGTATACCTTCCTTTCGGAGGATATTAGTTATTCCGTATATTTGTGGTCCGTGTATGTGAATGTGCAGCGTTTTGTTAAAGTCTGTGTATTTTGTTCTTTTGAGTAGTTTGTTTTGGAGTCATATTGTCTTAATAATTTGTTTATTGTTTTTAGAGTAACCGTTATTTTCTGCGATAGTATTTATAATATCAAGTTCTTTTTGTAGTTTTGTTCGGATAGTGGGATAGTTTTAAGTCTCCGTATCAAGTGTCTGAATGCGCTTAGTTTGTGTGGTTGTGGGTGGTTTGATGTAGTGTAATGGTCGTGTCGGTAGCGGTAGGTTTTCTAAAAATGTCGTATTGCAATTCGTTGTCCAAACGTGTGATTTTAGGTCCAAGTAATTAAGAGTTTTGTTTTGTTCTTTTGTCCATGTCATATTGGATGTTATGGTGGATATTGTTTAAGTCTTTTTAGTATGTCGTCGGTGTTACTCGCGGCCTAATACGCAGATGATATCATCTACATATCTGGCGTAGTGTTTGATATCGTGTTTTGTCATTAAGGTCTGGATGTGAGTTTCTTCGTAATGTTGTAGAAATATTTCAGTTAATATAGACGAGGTAGGGTTTCCCATACCTAATCCATCTTTGGCTTGTATATGCTATTGTTAAATTGAAAGTACTTGTCCGAGTGTCAGTTTGGTGAGGTTGGTGACGTTTCTAGTGGTTGTCGTGTCTATTTGCCTTAGTTTGGTTTGTAGTATGTCAATGGTTTCTTTTATTGGTATGGAGGGATATAAGTTTTTATATCGAATGATACCAATCTAGTGTTTGGAGTTATAGTAACGTCTTTTAATCTAGTGGCGAGTTCTTCTGTGTTGCGTATCGTATATCTGTTTGGTAATGTGATGGTACTTTTTAGCATTGTTGTCAAATATTTTGAGAGTTTGTATGCTGGTGCAGATGTGAAGTTTATGACTGGTCTGATGGGTGTATCCTTTTTGTGAATTTTTGGTTGTCCTTTGAGTAGAGGTGGTTTTGGGTTCATGTTTATGTATGACGGACGTAAAATTCACTGATAACGAATCGCAATTACTAGAAAGAGGACTCAAACATAACTTACCTTCAACTGACCTACAAAAAGAAATTGAAACAAACATTTTAGACGCTGAGACAGCCATACAATATCTACCGATTGAGAACCAAGAACGCATACGCCACAAAATTGTAGACAAAATCGAACAAACTATCAAACAACACAAAAAGAACAGGACGGACCACAAAGACGTAAAAACAGCCACACAAATTAGGACCAAACTCAACAACAATAATTTAATTTTGACAAAAGCAGACAAAGGAAACGTCATTGTTATATTAGATAAACAGAACTACATAAACAAAACGACCGACTTCATCAACCAAACACAATGCACAAAACTGAAAAAAGACCCTACGGACTCGTATCAAACACAAATACGTAATGCACTTAGAAACCACACTAACATACCAAAAGAACAACATTATAAATACATAAACATGAACCCAAAACCACCTCTACTCAAAGGACAACCAAAAATTCACAAAAAAGGATACACCCATCAGACCAGTCATAAACTTCACATCTGCACCAGCATACAAACTCTCAAAATATTTGACAACAATGCTAAAAAGTACCATCACATTACCAAACAGATATACGATACGCAACACAGAAGAACTCGCCACTAGATTAAAAGACGTTACTATAACTCCAAACACTAGATTGGTATCATTCGATATAAAAACTTATATCCCTCCATACCAATAAAAGAAACCATTGACATACTACAAACCAAACTAAGGCAAATAGACACGACAACCACTAGAAACGTCACCAACCTCACCAAACTGACACTCGGACAAAATTACTTTCAATTTAACAATAGCATATACAAGCCAAAAGATGGATTAGGTATGGGAAACCCTACCTCGTCTATATTAACTGAAATATTTCTACAACATTACGAAGAAACTCACATCCAGACCTTAATGACAAAACACGATATCAAACACTACGCCAGATATGTAGATGATATCATCTGCGTATTAGGCCGCGATAACACCGACGACATACTAAAAGACTTAAACAATATCCACCATAACATCCAATATGACATGGACAAAGAACAAAACAAAACTCTTAATTACTTGGACCTAAAAATCACACGTTTGGACAACGAATTGCAATACGACATTTTTAGAAAACCTACCGCTACCGACACGACCATACACTTCACATCAAACCACCCACAACAACACAAACTAAGTGCATTCAGACACATGATACGGAGACTAAAAACTATCCCACTATCCGAACAAAACTACAAAAAAGAACTTGATATTATAAATACTATCGCAGAAAATAACGGTTACTCTAAAAACAATAAACAAATTATTAAGACAATATGACTCCAAAACAAACGACTCAAAAACAGAAAATACACAGACTTTAACAAAACGCTGCACATTCACATACACCGGACCACAAATATACGGAATAACTAATATCCTCCGAAAGGAAGGTATACAAATTGCATTACGTACGGACAACACACTTAGAACCAAACTAACTGCAAAGACTGAAAAGACAGACCCACTCGACCAAAGTGGGGTATATAAAATAACTTGTACTTGTAAAAACGCATACATAGGACAGACAGGACGAAAAATACGGACCAGATACTCAGAACACATTAAATCTCTTAGTAGGAACAAAGACGATTCAAACTTTGCCAACCACCTCAAAACAACTGGACATGAACCCACCAAAATACAGGACTGCACCATCTTACTACACAAACAATACAAAGGACGAAAACTGAACATATTAGAAAACATGGAAATTTATAAACAAAAAACTTCAATGGACAAATCATAAATGAACAAATCAACACAAAATGCGACACCATATTCACACCACTCAAAACACTACACAAACGAAAACAACCAACTGACGGATTTACAGACCACCCTACACAAAAAAGACGTAAATTCCACAATTGTCAGACCATCCATCCAACACGTCCCATTTATCTCTAGGGGGTATTCACCCTGAGGTACATGACCTCCTTCCCCGTCCCTTCACCGACGCTCCATCACACCTTTCACTTTTCTCTTTGTATATAAAGACCACGACTAACCGACTGACTCCAGTACTGACTTAACGGCCAGACGATGATGTCTTTACATCGAAAGCGCTTGCCCACAGTAACTCACCAGCCAGAGGAGACGGACTCACCTAACAGGTACGTTAACTTTAGGAATTCAATTAGCTCGGGCCCGTACGTGGAAACAAGAAAGATTGGTTGACTCACCAAAGGCTGAAACTTCAGATGCACTATTTGACTAAAAACACCTAAACTCACTGTCAAACTTAAATAAAATACTTTGGGAAGAAACAGGAAAACTCGGGAGGGTCAACTGATAGTAAAACCACATTGGTGATTGGAGAAAAACTAACTGCCGTAAAAGGTACAGCCCACCCCATCTCTTGACCGCTGCTGAAAATAATCGGCCTGCCAGAGTTCTCCCGTGACAACTGACAACTACAGTACGACAGCGTTAAGAAAACCTACTGCTACAGACGTAACCAAACCACCCACAACAATAAACCTAAGTGCATTCAGATACATGATACGAAGAGTAAAAAATATCCCACTAATCGAACTAAATTACAAATAAGAACTTGATATTATCAATCGAGCCAGTACTTTCGCGCAAAATAACGGTTACACCTGACAAACAATAAACAAATTATGTCTCTAAAAAAAGGTCCCAAAACACAAAATACGCGGAATAACTAAAATCTTCTGAAAGGAACACACTTAGAACTAAACTAACTGCAGAGACGGAAAAACAGACTCACTCAAGACCACTGGGCACGAACCTACCAAAATACGGGACTGCACCACTGTACTACACAAACGATACAAAGGACGAAAACTGAACATATAAGAAAACATGGAAATCTATAATAAAAAAAACTTCAATGTACAGATCATAAATGAAGAAATCAACACAAAATGCGATACCATGTTTACAGTACACATACAAAAACAACCAAGTGATGGATTTACAGGCCCCCCTATACAAAAAAGACTTAGAATCGACAATCAATAAGCTATTTTGGACATACAAAACTGCCCTTGCACTCCTTTCCCTTCACATCCAACGGATTTCACAGCAGGTGTATGACCTCCTTCCCTCCCCCCACCAGTTAACCTTTCTCTTCCCATAGAAAGACCACGACCTACTAACTGACTTAAGTATTGACTTACCAGCCAGACGATGATGTCTTTACATTGAAAGCACTCACCCACAGTATCTCACCAGCCAGAGAAGACGGACTCACCAAACAGGTACATTAATTTTAGTCATTTACCTACTGGCAGAATTAACCAAATTAATTTAATACAAGTTATGGCTTTGAAAAAAATTTCGAGTCATCTTCAGTTCTTTACGTTTCATCCTACTGAGTCCAAAAAACTGTATTTGGGAAAAAGGGTGTGTGTGTGTGTGTGTGTGTCTGGGAATGCAATTGAGAGAAAATGGCTGAACCAAAACACCTCAAACTTGACATCACCGTGGGACGCCAAAATAAGGGTATGAGCCAAATCTGTCCAAAACGAACAATCGTTATCATAGTGATCAAAACTCTTAATATTTTTTTCTCAAAAACTGCTCTAAAGATCTGAATTGCAATTTTTTTTAATATGCATATTGAAATGACAGAACAGCACTATGAAAGTTTCATCTGTGGGAAAATGGCGAGAGTAGCGATTTTAACGCAGTTTTTCGATTGAGGTGGTAGTCCAATTAAGTACTTATAGTATGAGCGGTTAATAAGGCTCATAATATATATAGTAGCTACTACAGATATTCCGGAATTCTAACCTCCGCCAATTTATTTAATAGCATTTCTAAAAGTGCGTACCTGATTATACCAATATCATGTAGATAGTCTCATAAACTTCTTGTGTACTGATCGCTCAATAGCAGTCATGACATAAATTCTGAAACCTTGAACGCCTCCAGTTTTCATGTAGAACATTGTTATAAACCGATTTCATTGATCGCTAGATGCCAAAAAAATCGCTGAATGCACGTGGAGCCAAGGAAAGTTTTGTGGTGCGTCGCACCTGATGTTTTGTTAATGAACTTTTTAATAAGAAGTTTATATAGCTCTCTGACCGTCCCAAAGTTGGGTTGAGCACTGCGGCCTAATGACCTATTGTGCCAGTTATAATGTCTCCCATGTCCAGGCCTAGCTTCCAAAGGAATGCCAGGTATTTCCTGCAAGAATCTTCTTTGATATCCACCCTGGAAGTAGTAGTACCGAAGACTATTAGCTGTTAATATGCCCCCCCCTCACCAGGCTGCTACAGTTCTCTCTAATGGCAGCTCTGTGACACCATACGATCGACCCGTATGAGACGATTGGTCTCACAATGTCCTCGTAAAACCAGCTGGCTGTTGTCGCCTTTTTGGTTGTATATCCATGTGCTCTTTCCTGGTTAGTTTGCAATCCAGAATCACACCCAGGTACTTGAACTGCTTTGCTCATAATTTCGTGCGATCCCAGTTCTGACAGTTGTCTTTGCCTCCCCACACCACCTGTAGAGCTGCCCCCGTTCAGTCAGATATCACACTTAGCATTCAGTCTCTCATGAAAGGAGCCCATTACCAAGATATCCTCCACAGTCTTGAGCAGGAAAGATGTCGGGCGGATAGGTCCACATGCCTTGGCATCTTCGCACCTCCCTCCCTGCCAGGTTTTGGTTGGATACTGTTGAAAATCTTTGTTCCGGTCTACGAACAAAAACCCTTTGGTTATTAGTCGAAAGGTGTTTCATTATTTACATTGCAGACAAACCTAATTTGGCCAAAGACTTTGTCGAGAGGCTCGGTTTGTGTAAATATGCCTGAGTACTATTTTTGTGCAAATATCAAATAGATCTACGACGTTGAATAATTTAAACGCCTGCTCAGATGGAAATCGTATCTATTTGTTTAAAAATGTTTTATAATTTTCTTTTGGGTGATGCCTAGCGGTTCCAGGTCAGTTGGACTGGCAGATCCCCACACAAGAAATTCCGTATGAAATTACGGAAAAGTAGAGGGGAGGCAAAAGACCATCAAAGTTCTAATTTACGTACAAATAGAAATTAGTTGACCGACAGGCTTGAGTGGGGGCTATCAATTCCTTCCTACGACTAAGAAATGAGACAGAACGAGGGCCGTCGTGGCAACTTTATCTCTCACACATCAGATGTAACTGAAGGGAAGTTTTGTGCCCGCTGCCACACTCATTTGTTGGGCACTGCAGCCTGCACATGGCCAGGGAGAAACTATTCGCGTACTTAACATATTCGTTCAACCTGAGGCTTGTTTCTCGTATATTATGTACTATACTGGATAATTTTATTGCAGGGGCTCGAGAGTGAGGACGATCACGAAGAAAAGTTTTTGGGGCGATTCGAGTTTCTGGACAATGGCCAAACTCTCCAGTCTTTTGACGCCGTAGTAAGTTGCCAGTTGTTTACGTAATTAAAAGCCAACTACCCTCCCGATTCTAGAAGATTAATTACGCGGTAGTTAGGGACCCTCCCACAGGCCTCCAATTGCGCCATCAAAAGAGCCAAATGACTTAGAACCCCTGGGGTCCAAGTCCTCTATAGGAAAAGCGAGAGCAGATTTAGCTGCGATGCAATGTGACACTGGCTGGGCTGGAGGGCATGGAATGTTTGCTAAGAACCCTCCTTTCGAGTCGTGTTCCACAGCGGCACTATAGCGACCTAAGCCACCTCCAGTAGGCCAATTGGTCAGGTGGAAATAGTTTTCAGACCAGATGTGTGTTGCTAATTGGTTATTTTTTACTAAATTCGTCATTTCATTATTCATTTCCCGCGGTTGCCTGTGGTTGGTACAGTAAAAAAAATTCCTAATTCGAAGTGTGAGCCAGATGTTTATCAAAATTCACTACAGCAGCACTGTCTTATCTTATTTCTTGTACTAACTGTGGAAAAATTAGAGGGATAACCCTAAAATTCCATTTTTCAAATATAAACTGTAAATGGCTCCGTGAATAATTTGTTACATGCATGATCCAATGGTCTAGTCTTCCCTGTGTCCACTGGTTGGTGGGGGGGGGGATGAATATTGAAGCGATACCGCACTAAGAGTCGTGGAGTTAGTACAATATCAAGCCAGCTGCAATTGGAACAGAGTTTTATTCTCAATTTCATTCGAGGAAGTTTTACCACCACAAACAGGGAACTGGGTGGGAGCAAACGCAAATGTGGGTGATGAGGGAACTGGCTTGGTTACAACTGACAGCAGTGAAGTCTCGGGCCAATCGGGGCATTTGAGTTGCCCAGTCAGCACAAATGCCCCGGACGAGCCTCCGCTGAATGGAAGGGTTTGGTTCGTGCTGGTACAACTGTACTGTACATGTTTCTCCCTATCTTGAACTACATCACCCGCCTATTATTTTATTTCATTTATGTAGGGATTAGTTGTGGGTGGGGGGCACCATGGGACGCGTTTGTTTCAACTACCATCTCTTGAGTGATGCCAACCCTCAACCTCCCTCCTAATGCTTATCTCCGTGGCCTAGAGATTCCTACTTTCTGCACACTAGCCTACCCACCGGCTCTGTCACCTTCTAGCCTACCCACGCACCCACCGGGCGAGTCCTCTCCAATCTCCACAGGGACTAGAGGATCTCTCATGTGAAGACATACAACCGCCCCAAAGACTCGTGATCGTGAGGACATGATCTTTCTACTAGGTGGAGTGATCCAGTCTTGGTAACAAAGGCATGGAACGAGGTTTAGCTTGTTAGAGTCGTTTCTACTTTTTTCGGATGAAGAGTGAAGACGCAGTCAGCTGAGAAAGAAGTGGGGGGAACTTGGCAACTGCGACCTAATACCTGCCGTATCTCTGCACATCTGAGTTTGGTGGATGCTGCAGGGGCTGGCCTCTTGCATATTAGCGTGTACTGCCTGACTCCCATTGTAGGCTCTTCCAGTGATCATAGACAAAGATTCATATTCTGACAAAAGTCAGACATTGGATCGGAGCTGGGGATCGCTGTAATGTTTGGCTGAGTCAGCGGCTCTTCAAACATTTCCAAACCCCTCGTTACACGCAATCGGGTCGACATCTGTTCTGATTCCGACGACAAAAGGCGTTGTGTTACTAGATACAGGACCTTGTGGAATTATGGCACTTTTATGAAGGAAGTGGCATGATTATTGCCTTTACCCGAATTCTTCCGAGCTTGCCTCTGCTGTGCATAGTTGTAGGTATGAACTCTGAGAAAATAATTAGGGTTGCAGGAAATAATAGGGTTTTGTGGAGACAAAAAACGCGAAACCCCTAGTTTAAGCAGACGAGGTCAGTAGGAGCACAAGGTCAATTCATCTCGTTCCACACATAGGAGTTATTACCACATGGAAGCGATGCATTTTTTCGAGATTTGACGATATCTCGCTCGTTGGAGCCAACACACCCACTATCACATGGTTGCTAGTTGCCGATAGACCAAATAGACACTAAGGCATGAAAGCAACTGTCTACATTGGATGGGTCGGCAACATTCTAAGGTTGGACATGGAATGCCACCTGAGCCTAACCTTAGAGGGATCTGTAAACCAAAATACGTCAGCTAATGTAATTCTCCGGACATTAAACATCTTAGACATATCTTCACTACTGTTTCCTGTAAACGTTCACGTATGAATGCGTTTTGAACGAAGACGTCATCGAATTGACGTGGAAAGGGGTTGATGCATCACGCACTCACTACACAGCTTTCTTCACCCCCCACATTTATTTATTGTTTTCTCACTCCCAAACATTTCAGGAGCTTCGTACTAACCAAAATACCGGAGAATTGTTTTGCTTTACGTAACTGTTAAGATATGATTGACTAGTGGTATCCCAATAAGTCTCTTGAGACGAGTATTGTTCATATATTCCGTGCAACGAGGCAAAAAATAAAAGAGTTCCACTCGTTGATCGGATAGAATTTCGCATTATTTTTTGACCGCCTTCGTCATTTGGAGATCACCGTGTGAAACTCGTTTGAAAGGAATATGTTTTCTGAAGGTTCGAGAAGTGTGTGTTGCATGGAGATACTATATTTTGGCACGAATTTGATTAATTTTCGGGGTTTAATTTGATTATTGATTGGGAATAGTGACAATTGTCAACAATTTTTACTTTCCTTGGCTCTACAAAGTAGAAAGGTAAGTTATGTAATCGGCTGAAAAAAAATTTTGAGTTTTCTTCAGACCCTCCTGAGTCCGAAAAACACTATTTGAGAAAATGATCTGTGTGTGTGTGTATGTCAACGATTTTTAGAGAAAACCACCGTACCAAATCAGCTCATACTTGATATGTGACCCGCAGGTTACCATGGGACGCCAAAATAAGGGTATGAACAAAATCCGCCAAAAGTTAACTATAGTTATCATAGTGTTCAAAACACCAAATATTTTTTTTCTCAAAAACGGCTCTAACGATATTGATTACATCTTTTATATTGATAGCTCTAAATGAGGCAATCATCCCTTAAAATTCCCATTTGTGGGAAAATGACGAGAGTAGCACAATAAATTAACAAAATTTTCGACGAAAAGCGTTTTTAGCGCGGTTTTTTGTTTATTAACTCCGCTGAAATGTTACTAGAATGTTACTAAATTTTGGTGTAGTAGTTCAATCCAATACCTAGAGGGTGAGGGTTTAAAAACGATCATGAGATACATGAGGCTCACTCCAGAAATTCCTGAATTTCAACTACCGCCGTTTCGCTTACTACCAGTTCTAAACGTTTTTACCCAATAACTCTTCCAAAGTGATTACTATCCTTCTTCAAAAAATTAGTGTTTAGTCTCATTAATTCTGTGTGTACCGATTGCTCAATAATGGTCCTGCAATGAGTATGAGAAGCACAATAAATTCCAGAACTGTAGGCGCTACCGCTTCCTGCTGCTATGACGTGTTGTTTGACCAAGTTCAAGTGAACTGAGTGGTAAATGAATTGATTGAATAGAATTAGCCATGTACAAAGTGAATTGACGTAGAGCTAAGGAAAGTTGTGTGTTGCAACGCACCAGATATTTTTGCAAAAGTGAGCTTTTACATGACTATATTGTACATAAGTACTACACCCGAGGGATATATTGTTTGTTTTTTGTTTTTTTTTGCACAGGTGGTGGACAAGCCGTACGTGTACGTCGAGCTGAGGATCGAAAGCAACCACGGAGAGCTGGAGTACACCTGCCTCTACCGCTTCAGAATCCACGGGAGACCTTCCCTCTGAACTCCCTACATTTCGGGTGCCTTAACGAAACCCTCCTTGTCCTCAAGTTCGTTGATCTCGCGTTTGTTTTTTCTTAGCTTTTTTAAAAAAATGTTTCACTGAGTTTGAAAATAAATTTAAAAAAATGCGTTTTGCGTTAAAAAAAAATAACACATAGGAATTTATCGTAGGAGAAAGTAATAGTTCAATTACGTTGCAAAATTGTAGGGCGGTAGTCAATTGAGTACCTAATTGTAACGAATCGTCGTTTGAATACCAAAGTAGGTACCTGCGCATATGTTTTGTCGAGAGAGAGAGGGGATGCGCTGAGCTAGTCATATCCAACCACCATTTTTTTCTTAATTCCTACTTAATAAGCGCAGTGTAATTTGAAACGCTTCATCTCAACAACAAAAATTGTAGTGCGTGCGTGCGTGCGTGTGTGTGTGTGTGTGTGTGTGTGTGTGTGTGTGTGTATGTTTAGGTTAAGTCTGTGTACGTGTGTCAGTGTTGTGCATATAAATTATATGAAGTACTTATTTGATATTTTTATTAATTTAAATGAAAAAAAAACGTCGTTTTTTGTCCCTACTTCACTTACTTGAGTAAAGACCGAGCTTCGCTTGAGTTGAGCTCGAATTTGAACGCGTTACGGGCCATAACGCACGTGTGTTTTGTACACTTCATCAGACAGTTCTCACATTTTAAAAGATTTAGTGTTTAATGTTCTCGAGTCGAAACGTGCGTGTTCATTCATCTCTTCGTTCAAACGCGACATTTTCGCGAATTTTCCTGTTTTGTTACCAAAAAAAAAAATGTCCCGCTAGTTCAAAATTTTGTGTCGTCTGAATTGGTTAACCTGAAAATCCCTGTTTGATCTGTTTAAGACCTTTATAGTAAATAAATACTTTATTTTGAAGCGGCTTTTGATTTGAGTTTCGTGGCCTTTATGTTTATAAATGTACTGAGCTCTTTGGTTCTCAGATGAATGACGGTATTTGCAGTCTTTGCGGAGAATGGTCGAGCGTCTCCGTCGGTATTCGTCGACAAAAGAGGTATTTAGGGAGCAACGTGGTCGCAGATCAGGTCTGTTTCCTTATTTGATGACTTTCACTCATGGAAGTTGCGGTTTCGCTAGTATGCAAGGGGCCGACCCCTGCAGCATCGAAGTCAGACCTGCGGAGGTACGTCAGGTATTTGGCCGGGAGAGCTGTTGCCCGGGTGTGACTGCGCAGAGATGACCACCTGAGGAATCCTGTACAATCTGGGAGGAATTCTTAATCTGGTTTCCCACCTGATCTAACTATTTGGGTGCAAGTTTCAAAGGGACAGATCAACTGTGGCCTGTCCCATTTTTGCCATCATCTTCTTTGCTAACTGGGTGAAATGATTATAAGCTTGCTTAGTAGCAGTCAATGCCCAACAACCGACGCTCACTGTTGTAGAAACTCCCTCCTGCTGGGGTTCTTGCTTCCTCCACACTGGAGGCGTAATACGTGCAAGATGGAGAGTCTTTGAGAGGATCCGCAGATCACTATGGGGGCTATCTGGGCTCGCGTACGAGTGGTCATTTCATTTAAAGGGAAAAAAACGCGCTGAAACCTTACAGACTTTACTCTCGTACTGTTCGTTATTAGTGCCTAGTGACTGCTGGCAGAATGGGATTGGCTATCTATGTCAGACTGGAAGGGAATCTCGAAAAGAACATCAGCAACACTGTTCGATTTCCCCTGATGATACTCTACTGTGAAGGGGCACGGTTCAAGCTGAAGAGTGAATGCAATATGGACGAGACTTCTCCACCAGTCGCGTATCTACTGAGGCAGAGATAAAGATTGTTGTCCTGCCTAACATAATTACGGCCAATTGAGCTGGTTATATTTCAAGTCAGAGTAGAGAAGAACTAAGTAGTGGCTCTGAAATCTACCCTGGTATCCAGTAGACATGCATCATTCAACAGGCACAGAGCTGGACTTATAAAGACATCAATGTTTTCTTTTCCTATCATGACATTGCATAATTACACCCAGTAACAGCAGAGTTGGTTGCACTCCAATCAAGCTGAGACCTGAAAGCGTTGGATCGGCCCACGCGACAAGTATTGCGTATATCGCATCATGGGTCGATCATGTACAGATGGCTAGGTATACTTGACGGTGCACCCAGATCCCAACACCTCCCAGAGCTTCAGGCGCATGATGAGAACGAAGAGGCGGATTCTTGCATGATGGCGAGGAACTTTCTGTTGTAAAACCCATAGCATATGGTAATGTACAAGTAGTCAAATAACGTGAGAAGTGACGTTCCAATCAATACCTCCAGTCCCTCAAAGGCACTTCCATTGGAAGGTTTGCCTCACTGCACGCAATTAGTAAGGCCACTTGGTGAGTGTGTTGCTGTGACAGGATCCTCATGTACAAGGCCATCTACCTAGGGGTAATTGGCTACTGCCCCGTTGTCTGGGAGTAGCAAACTCAATCAATTAAAGTAGAGTGCTTTCCCCTCCTGTGGCTACTGGTGGCAGACGAGCTGTTGGAAACACTGCAGCTTGAAGGCTACGAAGTGGTCGCATATGCGGATGATCTCGCAGTTCTGGTGAGAGGCAAATTTGCCTCTATGGTGTCAGAAAGGATGCTAGCAGCTGTAGATATCATTCAAAAATGGTGCGTCAAGGAAGGACTCTTCATAAATCAAGCCAAGACCACAACAGTTAGTTTCTTTCACTAGACAAAGAAACCTTGACATAGTACCACCAACCATGCAAGGAGCAAGGTTCCAGATAAATACTGAGGTGAAATACCTCGGGGTGATACTGGACAAGCAGCTCACATGGAACCCGCAAGGCCACTATAGACCTGTGGGCATGTAGGAGGCTGTGCAGCATTTCTTGAGGCATAACTCAAAAAATGATGTAGTAGCTTTATAAGGGGATAATAAGACCCTGCGTCACGTATGCCTTCACTGTGTGGTGGAAGGCGACAGGCGTGTGAGATTTAGAGGAACAAAACGCGCTAGTTCTGATTAGGACAGGGGCAATGGGGGGGTACCTGCCCTACTGCTGCAATGGAAGTCCTTTTGAACACCTCACCTCTTCATATACACATTCAGAGGACTGCTTACCTGGGACTGGTAAGGCTTTTGCAGACAGGAAATATCTCTACCAGGGTCAAGGTGAGCCTCCAAAGAATAACTACACAGTTTAAGCTAGAAGAGGCCACAACCTTGCTGAACTTTCGGCTGCTATTCAGTGTTAGCGTCCACTCACGGAACGATGGGAGGAGGAGACGTTCTGGACTGAGGTGGGTGCCCTGCAGTGGTACACCGATGGTTCTGTTATGAAAGGCAGAGCTGGACTGGGCATTGTAGGACCCAACTCCAGTCTCGCCAAGCCGCTGGGAGAGTACGCCACGATATTTCTAGCGGAAATCCTAGCTATAAAGATCTGCGCGGAAGAGATCCTGACTAAAGGACTCAAGGGCTATATACTACTATACTTTTGTCGACCCAAAAACACAGTTAAGAAACTCCAAATTGGTTCAAATTAGATATTCATTCTGCACATCAACATGGACCTCGCGTTCCACGAACACTTGTCAGACTAGGCAGTGGGATTCTATTATGAACACACGCCCATTGGCATCGTCAGCCACGATTAAGACAAGCGAATAGGCTTGTTACGCGTTCCTGTCTAAGGGCAAAGGCGATGCTGACACTCTATAGACGAGATCTGAGAGTACTGATAAGCTTCCTCACCGGGCACTGCCCACTCAGATATCACCTCAACAAGATGGGCATCTCAGAGGCAGTGGAATGCAGACTTAGCGGGGAAGAAAACGAGATGGCAGAGCACATCCTATGTGAATGCCCTGCCTTGGCAGTCAAACGCTTCGAATATTTCGCCCAGGGGACCATTGAACCCCAAATCATAGCGGAATCTGAGGTGAAGGACATACTCTGCTTCCTGAGGGGGGCGGGTATGTACGAAGCCTTCTACTAAGAAAGGGTCAGTGTCACAATAGGCTCATGCGTGGCCACAGTGACTAAGGAAATTGTCCCGCATGCCCTCCGGAGAAAAAAAAAAGAAAAAACAGGTGAGTACTGCCCCAATCCTAGAGATTTGAGCTCCTGTGGATCACCGAGACCAACAAGAATATCGGACAGAAGCACTCCAGGTGATAACTGATCAGTTACCAGTTCACTTTGCAATTAAGCATGGTGGAATGGAGAGAAAAGGTAACTTCCTCTATTCGGCTGAACTCTGAGCAGATCTCTCTAATGAATGAAAACTTGCTGCATTAGGAGGAGGAAGAGCCAGGAAGCAGTTGGGGCATCCAAAACTAACCACTGCTCCTCATCAACTCACCACTCAACTTCTTTCCTGAACACGCACGCTCAGTTATGGAGTGACAAAGGAAGAAACGCTTAAAGGACACCAATATGTACAATAGTATTAACAAAGTAGCAAGTTTGAGGTTGACAAATATCACATTTGCTGCGGCTCTGTTGTAGAGGGACGAGACTCGCTGCCACACAGGCCTCAACGTTAGACAGGTCCCTCTTAACATCATCAAATACATTACCGACAGAGTTTGTCGGAACAAACTTGACGCTCGACTCACGAACTTCTTTCCGGACATTTTTTCCCCCAAGCGTGAAGTATCTCCAGTATCGTCGTTCCCAACTCCTCGTCCTGGTTGGTCCACGATATGTACACGCTCTTCAATTCGTCTTCACTGCCTTCCACTTTGACGAGAACCGATTCGACGGATATTGAGCCGTCCGTGTAGGTGACTGTCCACCCGGGTAACTTCTCTTGAAACATTTTCAAGAGTTTTTCAGTCGTTTTGTAGGTCGGTGCCGGGTCTTCCAAGACGACAGTTGACGTGAATCTGTTGAACAGAAAAAAACCGCAAGTTGCAATAGGTTGAATCAGATGACGCTCAAGGAAGAAGGTGAGGTAGGGGAGGGTGGGGCACCTTGAAAGGCTTGATTTCGCCCACAGCTCCCGTCCCAGGTGGATTTTTTAAACATTTTAATTTTTTTCTGTGACGTAAGGATCTAAGCTACGAAAGAAATGTCGCTTGTTTCATATGTCGCTTTGAGCGGCTATTTTCCACAAAATGAATTTGGTTTCAATGTGCCCCATGCCTGGGCTACAATGAAACAATGGAACAAAGCCATAATACAGGGTGCCCAGTGGCAGATTTCAATGTTTGAAAAATGATTTTTTTTAAACTACACCTTTAAATGAAAGTTTGTTTATTTTAATTAAATCACAACTACAGCGGATTTTATTTTTTAAAAACCACGTTCTCCAAATGGCAGCCATCAAGGCTGACACACTTTTCGGGTCTACACGCATATTTCCAAAACGTGTTTACAGAGTGAGTGCCTAGGGAATCTTGTTGACTTCAGCTCGAATATTTTCTTCAACTAAAGTTAACGTACCTGTTAGGTGAGTCCGTCTCCTCTGGCTTGTGAGTTACTGTGGGCAAGCGCTTTCGATGTAAAGACATCATCGTCTGGCCGTTAAGTCAGTACTGGAGTCAGTCAGTTGGTCGTGGTCTTTATATACAAAGAGAAAGGTGAAAGGGTTGATGGAGCGTCGGGGAAGGGGCGGGGAGAGGAGGTCATGTAGCTCAGGGGGAAACCCCCTAGAGATAAATGGAACGTGTTGGATGGTCTGTCAATTGTGGAATTTAAGTCTTTTTTGTGTAGGGTGGTCTGTAAATCCGTCAGTTGGTTGGTTTCGTTTGTGTAGTGTTTTGAGTGGTGTGAATATGGTGTCGCATTTTGTGTTGATTTGTTCATTTATGATCTGTCCATTGAAGTTTTTGTTTATAAATTTCCATGTTTTCTAATATGTTCAGTTTTCGTCCTTTGTATTGTTTGTGTAGTAAGGTGGTACAGTCCTGTATTTTGGTGGGTTCATGTCCAGTTGTTTTGAGGTGGTTGGCAAAGTTTGAATCGTCTTTGTTCCTACTAAGAGATTTAATGTGTTCTGAGTATCTGGTCCGTATTTTTCGTCCTGTCTGTCCTATGTATGCGTTTTTACAAGTACAAGTTATTTTATACACCCCACTTTGGTCGAGTGGGTCTGTATTTTCAGTCTTTGCAGTTAGTTTGGTTCTAAGTGTGTTGTCCGTACGTAATGCAATTTGTATACCTTCCTTTCGGAGGATATTAGTTATTCCGTATATTTGTGGTCCTGTGTACGTGAATGTGCAGCGTCTTGTTAAAGTCTGTGTATTTTCTGTTTTTGAGTCGTTTGTTTTGGAGTCATATTGTCTTAGTAATTTGTTTATTGTTTTTTTAGAGTAACCGTTATTTTCTGCGATAGTATTTATAATATCAAGTTCTTTTTTGTAATTTTGTTCGGATAGTGGGATCGTTGTTAGTCTCCGTATCATTTTCTTCAAGTTGTGGCAAATCCCAGTGTGCTGACTGACTCCTATTAAAGGCACCGGTCGATCTCGGTGTAGTGGTTAAGACATCGTTCATAATTCTCGACGTAAAGTTGGGAATTGTGGATCAGAGCTCCGGCGCGATTGCCGTAATTTTTGCCTGAGTCAGCAGCTCTTCAAAAAGCATCTCCAAACTACCTCAGTACATTGGCGCCCAACGTGGGGTGTCTTTACTAGGAGTCTCCAGGAGCGGACTCTTTTAAGGAGAGAATTTATGAGAGTTGAGCCAATTCCCGGAAAATCCGATCTTTGATTCGAGAAACGATAGAGCCGGGGGGGGGGGAGTATTTTCTTTCACGTTGTAGTAGGCGCGTCGCCCATTTTATTTCCCTTCGCGCTGGTACTTTCACAACATCAGCGAATCCCAGACCCGAGAGTTCATCTCATTATTTCTCTCCTACTGTTTTTTTTTTCTCTCTGGGCCTCTTCTTTTTCTTGGAATGAAGAAGTTCGACCACTAGTTGGGCGCCAATGTACTGAGGTAGTTTGGAGATGATTTTTGAAGAGCTGCTGACTCAGGCAAAAATTACGGCAATCGCGCCGCGCCGGAGCTCTGATCCACAATCACCAACTTTACGTCGAGAATTATGAACAATGTCTTAACCACTACACCGCGATCGACCGGTGCCTTTAATAGGAGTCATCAGCACACTGGGATTTGTTTTGTAAACAAGACATTTTAAGTATCCCCATAAGAAAAAGTAGCAAGCGCTTAAATCGGGTGATCTAGGGGGCCATGGTATGGTACAGTTCCAGGATATGTTTTTTTTTTTTCAGGAAAAAACTGCCGCACCGCATGCATGGATACATTAGCAGTATGAGCTGTGGCTTGCTGGAACCATGTGTTCCGGTTGAAACATGAACTACTCTGTAGTTCTAGTCTAAAACTGTCATTTAACATCTGGGCATATCTCTCCGAATTTACAGTCACAGTTTGGCCGCGTAGATTTCCAAAGAAATAATAATAATATTTTCGTTCGTGGCTACCGCTGGTGTAGGTGCTGGTTTGGGTCTATTTATTGTTGAGCCTGTAGCTCTGAGCCTTGCTACCCATGACTGAATAAGGTAGATTGATGGTCCATGACGTAATCGACAGTGCCATAACGATGATTAAATCGATGGCGTGCTTGAGATAGCGAAAATCCATTCAACATGTACGCCTCGATGGCAAATCGCGATGCTCTCCGCTCCACTGTTCCATAGCTACTAAAAAAATACGCAATGCAGGCGCTACTAACGACGCCCCCTCTACCGCGATGCGTTCAGAAATCACGTTCGTTTAAACTTTGATCTCTGCCACTGGACACCTTGTATTCACAAAAAACTTTATTGAATTAATGAAGAAGATGCGTTAATTTTAAAACAAAGGACGCAATGCGAAATAAGTTCGATATATTAATGGTATTAGGGCACAAACACTAAATCCTTAACCAATGTTAAAATTGTCAAAATCAACCCCAAATGAGAAGAAACCTTTCTGTCTTTTAGTGCCCTGAGCCACTGAAGGATTTTCCAACAGCATCTTTATGTCCTTTTCATTAACTGAGGCAACAGATATGGCACACTGAAACACTCATTGCTCCATGAAACGTTTCATAGTGCCCCAAACGCCTCTGTTTCAAGGAGCCCCAAACAAGGCATTTCGATTTCCCCCTTCGTCGCCACAAAAGACAAAGTAATTCTGTAATATTAAAGCTGGTGAGATACTGTGGGCTCCCAGCCAGAGGAGATGGACTCACCTAACAGGTACGTTAACACTACGGTTTGGTCTAAAGTCTTGGAGGTGCACCAGCGAAGGGTTGAGAAAACTCACAGGATGTTAGGATGTTCATTGGTTATGCGATAAATGCGAAAACGCCTTGTGGGGAAACTCCCCCCCATCGTTCGAAGAATACCGCGCGAAATATAATTTTTTTTACTCTTCGAAGTTTACGGTTTTTGAATTATGGGGTAAAAACTGTGACGAATGTTATTATACGAAATAGCGGAAGTTTGAATTCAGAAATATCTGGGGGTGCTCCTAATTGTCTAATAACGTCACGACCCGACCTCAACTTTTGCCGAACGGTTCAACCAATTGAGCTTATTTTTGTCGTTTTGGTTTATTATTCATTCTGAATAAGGTTTACAACAATTCGCGGCTCAAATGACACAGCTAAGACAGGAGGTTCTTGATAATTCGAGTTTTTTCAAGCAACAAATGGAGGAATTAACCAAGGCCTATGACCAGTTGCCTCAGAGACTCGCCCATGTTGAACTCTCGTCGGTTCCTTCAGGTACTGGCGAGCGCGTGTCTGTAAATACTAGAAATACGGGAGCTCTCAAATCTACAGCGACACTGGCTTGCTCCTTGACCCATCGCTTTCAATGCCGATAACGCCCCATCCTTTCGCAGGAATTCCTCATTTCCACGAAGATAAACTACGCTACATTCCTCGACTAAAAGAACACGACAACAGCAGCATTCTGCGTTTCTTAAGCGCTCTTTACTCTTCAAGCCCTATATCGTAGATTTCTTTAGGTTCACGAGTGAGAAGTTTCCTTATTAATTTATTTATTTAAAGAAAGTCGTATCCAGTATAATAAAAAGAAGATTGTATTCCTTAGTTCTTTTGATGTCGAAGCCGGCATACCTCCTATCTTGAGCTGTCTAGCCCCGCCCGAGTGAGAGACGATCATTTTTTGTTTGTTGCATTGGTCACACTAATGTTATTTAATTTAAAATCTTGTGTCCCGGCCGAGATCCTCACAGTAGTCAGATTATTGGACTCCCGCACGGCTCGTTTGTTTTAGAACGCTAGGTGTCATATGAGTGAGACTTATTATGAAACCAGCTGCATATGCGGGCGCTATATCTTCGTTCAACGCATTCCCACAGAAACATTTATAGGAAACAAAATGTAGAGACTAGTTAGCTGAGAGTACTCCGAAAGTTTGATCGAAATCGTTAGAGCCGTTTTTGAGAAAATCGGAATACCGATAAATTAATATTCGACAAATCTCCTTTTCTGAGTTAACTTGGCTTATATCTCCGTTAAACATATATATACAGAAATAATTATGGGAACGAAATGTTGGTATGGGTGACTAAAAGACACTCCATTAGGATTTATCACATCTGGTGAAGAAGTTACCCTGGAATTTACGGAAATGTTCGAAAAAACGTTATTTTTGACACATTTTGATTTTTATCTCTGTTCAATGGACTGTCAGAGGAACATTTATTGAGAACAATATGTAGGTATTAACTATTCGAAAACATCTTGAAAGTTTGGTGATAATCGTTGAAGCCGTTACGACGAAAAGCGTAAAAAACTTATTTTTGCTTCATAGGCCTATATGTCCGTTCACCGTATTTTCATGGAGATATGTATAGAGAAGAAAAGTTAGGTATTGATCAGTAGAAGATAATTTGAAAGTTTAATCAAAATCGTTAGAGCCGTTTTCGAGAAAAATGCAAAAAACACTAGTTTTTGGTACATTTTCGTCTCCCCCCCCCCCTTCGCACTGGCCAAAATCACCCATAACCTTATTTTGGTGTCTACAAAAAAAAAGAACCAGCTCAATCGGATCAGCCGTTCTCCCGCAAATCGAACAACAGACACACACACACACACACGGACCACGTGCCGAAATTAGGTTTTTTAGACTCAGTAGGCCTCAAAACGTAAAGATCTGAAGAAAACCCAAATTTTTTTTTTTTGACACGATTACTATACTTTCCTTCCCATCGGGTAGCGGAAAGTAAAAACTGCCCTAAAATCGTCGAAATATTCGGCAATTTATTGTGCTCCTCTCGTCATTTTGCGATGGATGAGAATTTGACAATACTGTCGCGTTATTTTAAACCGTTATGGCCGTTATTGAGAAGAAACTGTGCGTTTTGATCACTACGATTTAGTTTTGAACGGAAAGCCGCGGTGGCGATTTACCGACTAACAATCGATTTTGAAAAGTAAGGGCAAAGTATGTACCTGATAATATGACGATTGATGCCCGCTTCTTTGCAGGCTTCGTCGACATCCATAATGCACATTGACGCGTCTTTCACGACGAGAACTCCGTGAAGAACTCTCGACCGTTTGGGATTGGGCGGAAGGTTGTTGTACTTGACGTTTTCAGTTTTCAACAGCCCGAGAGAAACATCGACAGACAACCTGAAAAACAACTTTCATCTAAAGGCAATACGGACGAACATATCGCGTTAATTGTGGTTGTGTTTCGTGAAACGTTAGAGTGCGAAGGAGAACGTGAAATTGTATCGAGGAGGCCAGAAAGGCTTGTCACGCGCCATCCTTGAACTGGAGGGAACGATGGAAAATCTTACTTAGTGAAATATTTGATTTGCTAATTTTAATATTTACTTTCCTTGGCTCTACGAAGTACAAAGAAAAGTTATAAAAATTTTGAGTTCTCGACAGATCTTTACGTTTCAGACACTGAGTCCAAAAAACACAATTTAGGAAAATGGTCTGTGTGAACGATTTTGAGAGAAAATGCCACAACCAAATCAGCTCAAACTTGATTTCCAGCCTGCAGGTCACTATTGAACGCCAAAAATATGGGAATGAGCGAAATTCGCCCAAAAAATAACTATAGTTATCATAGTGATCAAAACACCAAAACGGCTCTAACGATTTTGATCAAATTTTTTATGTAAACAGCTTCTATTAAGATGACAATACCATAAAATTCCCATTTGTAGGAAAATGAGAAAAGCAGTGCAATAAATTATCAAACATTTCGACGAAAATCGATGTTAGCGCAGTTTTTTCGGTATAAACTCCGCTGAAATGTTACTAGAATCTTATAAACACATTGTTGGGCGATGAGTTTTCAATAACGTTCATAAGACATGCGCGGGATATCACAGAAATTCCGGAATTTCAACCACGGCCGTTTCACTTACTCTTTCTAAAAGTTTTCACCCGATTACTCTGGAAAAGTGATTATTATCTTTTTCAATAACAAATATGTTTACAGCCTCGTTAATTAGCATAAACGGAGTGTAAAGCTAGTTAGATAGTAGAATGTAAAGTGGAGCTGGCGCGCGTGATTTCGTCTGACAGGAAGATTTTCGTTGCGCTCCTGCATTCTAGCGGCGAGCGTTCAAACTACTTTAGTTCCGTTAATGTCAGATAGAGCGCGAGTTGACTCAAGCGAAGAGAAGTTGCGACAACGTGCTGAATCGGTCAACTGGCCCAAAACGTCAGTTTGGGAAGATATTTGAATAGGAGATCATAAACGGCAAGGAGCTCGCAAATATTTTAGTTCGTTCAACAACCGACAGACTGCGACGGCTTGTCCGAATCGAACATTTCCAAGTTCGGATTGTTCAAATCCGAGGACGGAGGAAGCTTCTGTTGCGAACGAGAAAACTACCGTAGTTCACTCAACGTCCGATAGATCGCGCGGGCTGTGTGAACTTTTCAAAAGTCGAGCGCGTAAATATCAGTTTCTGAGCTGTTACTGACAACTTTTTGTCAATCGACGGGGCAAGTTGTTTTTCGATTTCTTCACAATTGTATCGATAACGTTGTACAACTATGGGAGAAAGCACACACTCCCTTCCCTCTTCCGTGTCAGTTGTGTTGTGTTAAAAAAATAACGGGAATTTTTAAATCTGGCGTGTTTGGAGAGTTCAATTGTCAATTTTTTTAATTTTTATTATGACGGTATACACCCCCCTGAAGTATGATAGCATTTTCAACAGTATTCATTGCATTCTGTGCCGCCGCTAAGGTTAGACGTGTTTTTATGAACTCGGGGATTTTCGTTTGATAAAAGAAATGGATCAAAGAACTAGTATCAAATTTTGCGTAACAAATGAAATAAAGTGTAACAAAGTGTGTGGAATGTTAACAAAGGCCTATGGTGAGTCTGTTATGAGTAAAACAAGAGTTTACGAGTGGTATAAGCGTTGCCGTGAAGGCGTTGACGATGACGAACGCCCCAGAACATCGACAACCGATGAAAATGTGGAAAAAGTGAAAGCAATGGTTATGAATGATCGCCGAATCACAATCAGAGAAGACGCTTATGATGTTGACATATTGATTGGCTCATGCCATGTATTGACAGCTAGAATGTTCGTGTGGCTGAGGAAATACAGCAAAAAGGGTGACGTCAGTTTTTAATAGCATCTGAGTCAGGTATTAAAATGTCGCTGTTTTCGTTTGAAATGCTAGACCTACGGGCACAGCTCTATAGATATAATGTCGTCTTATATTATTATAAAAAGTTTTACTTATGAGGAGTTGGTATATTGCAGGTTTCTCCGTTGGCCGGCATGTAACACTCCAAATCGAACTCTTGCTTGATTTTGTCTCTGAGGAACTCCATTTTGGCGGCTTCTCCTAAACCGAAACAAATCGACGCGTTTAAAGAAAATCTGTTGACGGTTAAAATTAACGTGGACAGTCAAACGAATCAACTTACCGTGAACTAACAGCACGTTTTTGGGCTCGCAATACTGAATTAGTTGCATTATCCCTTTCGCGTCGGCGTGCGCAGAAAAGGACATGTACTCGACGCTCATTTTCACGTCGACCACTTGACGATTTTCGAATTCAACCTGAGAAATGTCGTGATTGACGGTCAGTGAGGAGTAAAAACTATTTGTGGACCGATATTTGCAACATGTCTACACGGGGGAAGGAGTCGCAGGGCATTCCTCGCCACCGCGTGTTAACAAAATATGTTTTTCACTCAGCTAGCTCCAATTCCCTGAGGAAACTGGTTGTTAGAAGTTGTTCGTGGAAAATCCCTCTTTTTACTTTCCTTGGCTCTACAAAGTGGAAAGGAAAGTTATGTAATCGGCTGAAAAAATAATTTTGAGTTTTTCTCAAATCTTTACGTTTCAGACCCTACTGAGTCCGAAAAACACTATTTGGAAAAATGTTCCCCACGAGTGAGTGTTCCGACGTTCAACCAATGGAACAACGATTCAATCATGGTTGACTCGATCTGGGAAGGTTTTGATGAGGCAGAACGAACGGGTCTCCAAGTACAGTCTGCTGATTGAAGAGGTAGAGCTTATTGGAGCTAATCCGGAGTATGCACTAATAAGAAAGCAAGGCGGTAAGGAAACAACTGTTGCTTTGAAGCATCTCGCTCTGCAAGCTGACGAAACAACATTCAAGGATCACCAGCCAGAATCAGAACAGCTAACTGGTTTTCAATCATCTCAAGAGCCTACACACTTGCTGGGCTCTGATGATCAAGTCAATCAGTACTCAACGCTGCCTGAAACAACTCCTTCACCTCCAGCACCTGATCAACCTATGGCTGACAGCAACTCTCCAATCTCATCACCCAGTTATGAAAAAACTCAAGAACTAAGACAGTAGCAAAGGTTCAAGAAATCCCGTTCAACCTGTCGGAGTACATTTTAAAATAACGCTTCCCGCTAGTAACAGCTGACGAGTCTTTTCCGCTGCATGGATGTTTGTACACCAAGTTTAGCGAATTAAAGCCTCATATTTGCAAGGTTCTTGGCTTATTATAGACAATTCTTGGTTTATTCTCCCATTTGAAAGTATTTTCAGTTTTAAAATATCTGGTGCGTAGCAACACACAACTTACCGGCACCCCCGTAATTTCGAACACCACCTACATTTGCGGGCGCTATATCTTCGTTTAACGCATTTTTACAGGAACATTTACGAAGAACAAAGTGTAGGGACTAGTTAGCTGAGAGTACTCCGAAAGTTTGATCAAAATCGTTAGAGCCGTTTTTGAGAAAATTGGAATACCGATAAAATAATATTCGACAAATCTCCTTTTCTGAGTTAACTTGGCTTATATCTCCGTTCAACATATATATATACAGAAATAATTATAGAGAACGAAATGTGGCTAGGGGTGACTTAAAGACACTCCATTAGGATTTATCACATCTGGTGAAAAAGTTACCCTGGAATTTACTGAAATGTTAGAAAAAACGTTATTTTCGACACATTTTGATTTTTATCTCTGTTCAATGGACCGTCACAGGAACATTTATTGAATAGAATATGTAGGTATTAACTATTTGAAAACATCCTGTTAGTTTGGTGAAAATCGCTGAAGCCGTTTGGCCAAAAAGCGTAAAAAACCTATTTTTGCTTCAGGGGCCCATACCTCCGTTCACCGTATTTTCATGGAGATATGTATAGAGAAGAAAAGTTAGGAATTGATTAGGAGAAGATAATTTGAAAGTTTGATCAAAATCGTTAGAGCCGTTTTCGAGAAAAATGCGAAAAACCCTAGTTTTTGGTACATTTTCGTCCCCCCCCCCTCCCCTTCCATCGACCGAAATCGTCCATAACCTTATTTTGGTGTCTACAAAAAATAACGAACAAAACAAAAAAGAACCATCTCAATCGGATCAGCCGTTCTCCCGCAAATCGAACTACAGACACACACACACAGACATACACACACACGGACCACGCGCCTAAATTAGGTTTTTTAGACTCAGTAGGCCTCAAAACGTAAAGATCTGAAGAAAACCCAAATTTTTTTTTGGGCCGATTACTATACTTTCTTTCACTTCGGGTAGCGGAAAGTAAAAAAATGAAGTCCTATTGTACATATCCTCGCACGTAAGTAATGAAATGGTATTTTTCACTTTCGGGCCTGCGGTAGAACAAGTAAAATTAGACTCGAGTTGAAGATGTTTACCTTTTGCACTTTGTATTAGGTAAATTCTGAATATGAACTTACAAAATTCTGACGATTATCACCTACCAACGAACTTTATTACCACCAAATTACACTTTTTGATTCGATAAACTTAATGAGGGCCAGCTTTTCTTCAGGTGATATGTGTTTCGCTACTCCATTGTAAGGGGTGGTTGTCCACTTTTATTGTACCAGGGTCAACATGTGGGCGTAAACTGACAAAACCCTTTGAATTTCACCCCATTGTCAAGTAATTAGAATATTGTTGGCTCCTTCTTTCTTTCTAGGAACATTTCCTCAGAAGGTCAGCAACTATTACAAAATTTATTTCACTGTGGGAAGATATTGTCGACAACATGATTCACTAGAGGACACTGGTTGTCCAGCCACGTGACGTCGGCTTTCAACACCCTCACAGGAAACACAGCTGTAATCGGGGATCTATAATATTTACCTGCTTGGCTCCATTAAGAATTTTGTGGCCGACTGTTCCGATGACGCAAAACCCCGGCATGATCACCATGTTGTTTTCGTTCGGAGCCCATTTTTTGAAAATTTGTAAGGAAAGGCCAGCGTGAAGCATCCCAGGAGGTGCGAGGACGACCATAGCCCCGGGATTGTCGATGTACGCTTTGTCGAAGGGTTTTATGTGTTTGAAGTCGAACATATTTCTCTGCACGAAGGTCTTTTTGATATTCTGCAAAATGACGAGGCGCGATTATATTTTTTTTAAACATTAAATTAACTGATAAGGTGATTGAATGAATAAACAAAGTAGGCTGTGAGCTGGAGTTCTTGGTACCATGTGGGAATTGACGCACTTGGATGCTATGAGTACGTCCAGTAATCGGGTAAGGTACAGGACGCAAGATGCGCTAATTTCAAAACAGAAGAGCAACTGCTTCATGTGGAGCAGCTGTGAGGCAAAGAGAATCCGACTCACAGCGTTGAGGACAAGCAGTCGGGTCAGTGAGGAAGTAAGCTCTAACCTCAACTGCCTGAACATTTACCCCGTGAAAAATTCTCAAAGGGTGCACAGCAATTAAAAACGTGGACTGTGTGGATGTAATGGAAAGGAAAATAACAATAAATAATTAATTTAAACGGAGAAACAAAAATGGTCATATTTTTTGGGCGATTGAACTTTTAGCATGGAAAAATGGTTCGGCTGACCTTAATGGAGTTTGAATTGTCCTTTGTGAACAGAGGACACCTTCGTGAATAAAGCGCTGTAGATGTCAAGTTGCACAGCAAATTTCCTTTGTTGGAATTTCAAAAAAACTGCGGGCAACAGCGACTACCGCAAAACACAATTAGGGAGAGTGTCTCGTACTGTTCAGCAAGGGAAAGAAATCGCAACTGATTCAAAGGTGATAAGGGCAATTGAAGACCCGACGTCTGCAGGTAGTTCGGCTATAAGGACGTGCAATAATGTCACCGCTCAACACAGGGGGCAAGGCGTTGTCAAATCTCCTTACGTGTGTCCCCCTGACATTGCATCAATTAAACCTAAGATATTTGAGCGGAGGACTAACAATAAGATTAAACGAAATTGTTTATTTGGAAAACAACCCTCGGCGAAATAGCTTCACAAATTGGCATTTGCAGTGAGGCGCCTTCAGTTTTAGACGCTCCAACAACCGTGACAACGCAGTCCACGTCACTCTGGAATGGAATGAACTAAGAAATATATTCAAGACAGTTGATGGAACCATTTCAACATATTGTGTGTTTCAGAACTGCCATGCCCGGTGGGCCTTTCGTGGATAGTTCTAGTCGGGGCGACCAATGAGCCTAACCCCCACCTACACATTCAAGCCTCTGAACTTGTCACCACTCTACAACAGTGGCTGTCTTGAAATGCAGCATATTGTGGTTGTGTGACGTGTTTGGTAATCGCGATTCAACAATATTTGCGCAAAACTAAAAATAACTGAATAATTTAAACATAAACTGTTTGCAGCTCAACCAAACAGTAACTTTGTTGTACAAAATTTGGTGATTAAAAATCAGCGTTTAATTCACTTTTATAAAAGAGAATTGAATTAAATGACTTTTCGAAACTTGAAATAACCAAAGACCTGTAACCACCTGACCTGACCTACGATTGTGTCCTCTCCCTGTTCCGCTGCAAGGTCTGTTTCCACCAGAGCTTGGAAAGCTGTGATTGGTCTTCAGGTGTGATGTATGATGGAGGAGAGGGGAGGGGCGAAATAGTGAGGCTCGTAGTGAACACAGCATTTTCGACGCTCGAAATGGAGGCCAAAACACGGACAATAATGTTTCACGTCCACGGAAACTCTGAGCTCTGCTACTGTGTGATAGTCATAGGAATTACGGGAGAGGATGCGACTAACTCACTGCTCCTGCAGACGAAAGCACAGGTTTGTGGGTTCTGTGGGTTCCGTCAGTTTGGTGGATGACACGGTGCTCCAAGGACCAATGACAGGTGTATGATAGTCAGAACATGGAAGCGAAATGATGAGTGGGGTGACGCAGGTGAGGAGATGACGATTTTTGTGGGGATCGCAATTTCGGATCGTTTGCGAGAGAGAAGGAAAACCCAAGAGAGTTTGCGTTTAAGACAAGAATGTCGCGATTTTAAGCTAAGATCAGAATTTAAGGCAGTCAGAAGCCCCAAGTGAGGAGTAAACAGAAACGGAAGTCAGCTGAGGATCGGACAGTTGTCAAGCAGCAAAGCTTCTCTTTCCATTTCCATCCTGTGAGGTACAGGTGTTCTGTACTCCTCCTGTCCGCCCTTTTAAAGCCTTTTTCATAATTTTGCTATATAACCCGAATCTCCCTACTCACCACTAATACAGAATGCAGAGGTAACAGCTCTGGATCAGACATTCAATCGCCGCCTCACTCACCTCAAATACAATAGAAAACCCGCATTTCATTATATTCCATCAAAATCCAACGTTTTTACCTGGTTCGTCCACGTGATGAACATTTTGTAATAATTATTAGCCTTCTCCGTGAGGCCCACGGCAAAGTAGACGGGAGTTTTCAGGTTCATGCGCTCCCAATGCGTGTCTAAGAGAATGCAGAGCTCTTGAGCGCGACCGAGCGCAAAAACGGGGATCAACACTTTTCCCCCTCGGTCGATGCATTCGGTCACTTTTTTGAGGAAGTCTCGCTCGCGACAGCGTTTCGAGTCTCGTATAGTCGTCGCGTAGGTTGATTCTGTAATTAGAACGTCGGGGCGGCATTTGTCTATCCAAGCGGCACCCAAGTGACGATCGGGCGTCATGTTGTAATCTCCTGCAAAGCATGATAAAATCCCGTTACTATCATTGTGTTTTTATTATTGTGAATGATTTATTAATAAATCCAGAGATGGCAGAAGAAAAAATTAGGTGCTACTGAAGAACGTTGTGTGACGCGTTGCACAAGATATTTTAATTAATTTCGACCAAAAAGAGGACACTATCAGTATGTTCGCGCGCCTAAGAGAAATAGTGTATCATAATAAACACCTCCAAGCTTTTGATGAAGAGATGGACTTGGAAAAGTTCTCATCTGATCTCTCGCCTGCCTGTCTTTTTCTCGCCTCAACTCTATCGCCACTTCTCTCGCCTCTTTCGCTCTGAACGCAACCTTCTCTCCTTCCGAATTTTTCACCATGTGCATTTTCGGTGAATCCATTTCCCTATACCCCTTTCGGGATAACTCCATTCCTCCTGCCATCGGATAACTTCCTAACAAGAACCGCCATCTTCACCTACGAGACGCATGTCATCTTTTCCGCAAGTTGCGAACTTTAAATTGCTTTATTTTTTTAAATTTACATTTCGAAAAGAGCCCTAATTCATTTTATGTTCATACATCCTTTTTTAACGACTGACAAACAAGGCTGAATCTTTCTTTCTTTTTTTCCTTTAACCTTGTTTGCCATAGGCCACAATAGAGCACCCCACCTATGTGCAAACAATTTGTTGTTGTTTTTTCACGGTATCGTTATATTTGGGTGAAAATCTAAGCTTATGACAAATAATAGAAAAAAGATTAACCATACAATTGATCAGAGCAGCAGAAACAACTTCACGACTGTGTTCCTCAGAATAAAAGCGGGCAACGTTACTCTCAGGCTACAGGAATATTTGGGTCACGGTGATATCAATATGCGCTCACTATCATTTCATTATCAAATGTACACTGAATGAACTAAATCAAGTCTTTCAATTCAAAAAGAAGATTTTCAAGTTTGTCAGGAATTAAAAATTGATACTCAAAATGCATTCCAAAGAAATGAAAAAAAAAACAAATAAAGGAGCCAAAAATACGAATCAGCCCAACTTTTTCAGGTTTCAAGTTTTAACAGAGTTGTCTGCAATCAACAATAGAGAATTTCTTGTTGGGTTTGCCACTGGAAGAGCTGCAGGCTTATAGTTTCTTGACGACGTCCATACCTTCACGCACCTGCCCAAAAACGACGTGCCTGTTGTCCAACCAACCAGTCTTCACAGTCGTGATGAAAAACTGGCTGTCATTCGTGTTTGGTCTGGCATTGGCCATTGAGAGCATACCAGGCCCGGTATGTTTCAAAGTGAAGTTTTCGTCCTCAAATTTATTGCCGTAGATGGATTTTCCTACAGTGCCATTGTGTTTGGTGAAGTCGCCTCCATGACACATGAAGTTGGGAATGATGCGGTGGAAGATTGAGCCCTTGTAGCCAAAGCCCGACCCAGAGCGAGCAGAAGTTCTCGGCAGTGTGAGGCACTACGTCGCTTCTCAACTCCATAATAATTCGGTCGAGGCTTTCGCAGTTGGCTTCGATGTCGAAGAAAACTTGAGGGAGATACATTTTGGACTTGGGGTAAAATTTGGGTTGATGCCCCTGAAAGAGGAGAACTGGAGAAGACGGGCGGACGTTCGATACGTGAGTGGGAGAGCGAAAAAGCGAACACTATCAGTGTTTTAAGAGTGCTTAGGAATAACCCGCAGCAGTGAATTGATAAACAAGCCGTTGGGAGCTAGTAGGAGATTTGACTTATTCATATTTTATTCAGACTTGCAAATGACAATGATAAACTGCCAATAAAATCTAACAGTCGTTAGATAATCAGGAGGAACCACAGAAAAATTCAAATAACGCCGTTTAGTTGAATAACTCTTTTTCGCTGTGCTTCCCCTTACATTGCAGACCTGTTAACACGAACTTCATCACAAACATCATGTTTACAGTCGTACCTATACATCGGGTTTTCAATCAAAATCGTGGCACATGTAAGTAACAGCAGCCCAATATACTCAGGAAAATTTCTGCGAACAACGTCAAGTTATCTTTAACACTTTCAATTCAATACATGACGTGTGGCCTGATTGTCTCACAACTTTCAAAACATCTTCCTTGGATTGGTAGCTTTCAGAGGGCAAGGTTCGTTTTTGAGTTATCAGTCTGCAGCCAAATCTCCCTCAAGCGTCCTAAACGAGTATTCCTTGGTGCGGTGTGATTTCTTTGTTAGTTTGGTTTCTTCATCCAGAAATGGAACCATCTAGAAGGGTAAGTTTGACTTCGTACTTTATTTTTCTTTTGGATTATTTTTCCTATGTGTTATTGTCGCCATTCACGTAATGTTGCTCATTTGGTACTTGCAGGTGTTCACAGACGAAGAGATTCGTTCTCACTTGGACGATTTGTGTTCGGACAATGATGACAGTATTATATATGTGGGCGATACGGATCAAGGGGTCGACGTGGCGGATATTTCTGAAATACAAATTATTATTGCCCCAATTGTTCTGAGCAAGCTGCCCTATGCCCAGAGTGCTAATACGGTTCTAAATCAGTTGTATAAATAACGTTGTATTTGATTCTTGCTCATAAGTTTTTCTTACTTTGTAATAAAGGTTTTCTTCAACTTTGTGAATAATACGGATGCCTTAGTAATTCATTTCAGTTTTCTTTGTTTTACTTACCTTGTAGTTCTTACTCAGTTATGAAGGATTTATCTTTATCAAATGTTGCCAAAGAAATGACTTCCCCGTACTGTATTTTCCTTACAAAGACTTGCCAAAAAAAACCTGCATGGCGCAGATTCGCATCGTTACATGCCAAAACAACGGCATGACTCGTACGTGCGTTATTTATTAATTAATGTATAATTAACTTTCTATGGATCGGAACACCACTTTATTCAAATTTTACACATTCTCGCTCCTTCCACTCACAGAAAATAGCAAACAGTCAATTCCGTTTTCCTGGTACTTTCTGGGTCACAGTCTCCCTCTGTGTTGAATGTGTTAACAAGTTAATATAAAACTGAGTGAAAAATAAATTGGATTAGCCGTTAGAATATTTGTCGGGCTGAGGAAAGTTGTGTGACACGTTTCATGCGACATTTAAACTAATTTTAGCTTACAGTTACAGAAATAGAAGGAGGAAACAAAATGAGGTTGTTAGAAGGCCGACGTCAAGTTCGTCAAATTCATTTCAAAGTTCACACCGGGGTACAAAATAACACATAAAGGTAAAAAAGCTCACGGCTGAAGGGTTCACGATAACAGTGGACGCCCTTTGACCAAGTGTATACAAACACGCAAAGTCGAATAAATAATGGATAGTGAAGTGCAACGAAAATCGTCTTCCCAAATGTAAACAGTTGTTAAATTAAAATTGAACATGTTTGGCCACCGCTAAATGCACTTAAACAGGTATCTTATTTTTTTCTTTGGGTGTGGCAAGACCTCCAGCCTAGGCCAGACACCAACTGGTATCAAAGTGATCCCGTCCAGCACAGCACCGGCCAGGAACTGTTTCTCACATTGCGTCAGGCCAGGCTGGAGATCCTACCAGCTTTTCTCCTTGCTCTCTACACCTTTTCCCAACGTCCCCAGCTTGGGGAAGTTCAGGAGCGTTATCATCTTCGTTGGAGCAGCGAGGATAGTATTCCCCTTTTTCTTACCACTTTGGGGCACGTGAGCTTAGAAATCTCACTCCAGCAGTCTGGACTGTGGAGCATACTGGCCACTAATGTGTCAGGAGCTATCTCTCTGACCCAGTCTGTGAGACAGCCTCTCATCCCACTAGTGGCTGCACAGGTGAAGGTCGCAATAGACGCACCTTGTTTCTTGCACGCAGTAAAGCTGCAGGCCATGGCCCATTAGCATCTGCGTGAGGTAATATAGCTCACCTCACTGTGTCGACGCTCCAGCCATAGCTGTATGGGATTTAGGACATAAATACTTGTACGAGATCAAACTAACATCCACACACTACTGTAGAACAATACGTTAGTCTTGCACTCTCAATTGATAAATCAAACCAATCTTGTGGGAAACCGCAAAAAACAAAAAACGCGAAGAGGGCAGTGAGGAAAGCACTAATGGGGGAGGTGGCATTATCGCACAGGAAACTCTTGTGCAAACACCTTCACAGCCACTGGAGAACTGACAGGTGCAACCCATACTCGACAAAGTGAGGGATGTTTTTGATTTCATAGTGCAAAAATGTTCAAGACTCTGTGATTCATTTCAGGTTAACATATCCTATTATTAGAAGTAGTCAGGGAACAATTGAAAACAGCAAACTCCACGAGTGAACCCTACGGTCCGGGCAATGCAAATCTCCCCCCTTGTAAGTATCGATTAGTTAAAGACACCCTCAAAACGCTATTCGAATCATTGAAGCCATTTTTGAGTTAATGACATTCCTGTATCTCGATTTCATTGTTTATTCACAGTGAACAAAGGGGAAGTTACTGATTAGTAGAAGATACGTTCCAAGTGTAACCAAATACCTCAGCCCTATTTGAGAGATAACTCGAACTAGAAAATCCTTTGTACCAAACTGTCTTTCTCATTGACGGAAATAAGAAATAATCTTACTGTCGAGCTTCGAATAAATAACAAACGAATGCGCATGATTGCTTAAGCGATTCTTTGTAAAGCTGACAACGCACAAACCACACGCTGAAATTTGTTTTTGTTTATTACAATTCAGGAGGTTTCTAAACGTAAAGATTCGATGAAATCTCAAGTTTGTTGCAGATAACAATATTTCGCTTGCTGTTAGGGTTGAGGAAAGTGAACGTTGACGTCTCCAAACCCCTCACAACCGGAGGCAAGTTCCATTGCGAGTCTCTTGTGCCTGGAGGTAACAAGTAAGAAATCCACGAGCCTTAACGTTTTAAATCGACTAATTTACCTGTATAAACAACTGACTGGGAGCCGACGGTGATTTTGAACATCGCTGCTCCTAAAACGTGCCCGGCGTAATACGCTTTTATCTCCAATTGGCTGTCGACCATCAGCGACTGATGGAGAGTCACAGCCGTGACTTTCTTCATACAGTCTTTGATCATCTGAGAGGTGAAAAAATTGCCTTCTCCTTTTCTTTCGACGGCTATTTTCCTCATGTCTTCCAAAAGAATCGGAGCGATGGCTTTCGTCGGGTGTGTCATGTAAATTGGACCTGAAAACGAAACACACTCGAAGTAGAAGTCAAAGGGGAGGGGGGAGGACAGGTAATGCTTTTCAATTCCTTGTACTAAGTAGGAAGGAAAATTACGTAATAGCCTGAAAACAAAAATTTGAGTTTTCTCCAGACTTTAACGTCTTGAAAGGTCTTGAGTCCAAAAACACGCCGTTTAAAAATGATCTGCACGAACGGGATTTGAAAACTGGCTAAAATTTGATGATTAGCCTGCAGATCAACGCTGGAAGACATAATAAGGTTACGAGTGAAGTCGGTCCTACACTAACTATAGTTGTTACAGTGATTTTTTTTTTTTTTTGCACGGCAATGGCTGTAATGATTAAAATATGTAAAGTCAGGTAAAAAATAATCAAATAAGTTCGATTTAAATACCTTCAAATAACAGACAAGTAACATACAATTTTCGTCAGAGGGAAAATGACGAGTGCGGCGCAATAAATTATCAAAACTTTCGACGAAAATCTACACAGGTTCATTTATTCTTTATAAATCTTGCTCGTCTGACACTTGCGTTCACATAAAAATCAAAAGGGAAGTCAAATGTGCAACCTACATAATTGATGTTTAATAATGGGTGTTGAGCGCACGAGAGGGGGAGCTTGAGGATCGAAATAAAAATGAAACTCTGAGAGTATGAGTGTATTATACGTGCAGAATTGAGTTGAGTGGGTGTACAAATGGTCGACACAAGGGTAGTACTCGGAACACCTGAACAGGCACAGGAACTGTATCGGAATATGTGGCCGTTCACAGATCACTGTTTGCTGAGGTACTACCTTGTAAATATTGGCAAGTGCGAGGTATAGATATGCAGGTTCTACGAGGTAGGGCTTGAGACGTCAGAGCATGTGCTGTGCGTATGCGATGGATTTGCGCCATCGTGTGTTTGGGAGGCCCTTTCTTCAGCCAGAAGAGGTGGGAAATGCAGAACTTGTGGATATCCTCCGCTTTGTGCGGGGGTGTTGGGGGCGCATAGGTGACGTCACACCAAGTGAGATCAGTGCTGTGGGGCCTGGGGGTGGTGCTAGGGGGCTATGATCTGAGGATCATGGAAGCCCTTACAATAGTTTGTGGCCACCGTTTCAAAAAAAAAACTGTATCGGAAGGAAAAGGGCGAGCTGGGTTACGAGGACGAGAGTTGGTAGCAGAGTAGCTGTGTGACAACTGGGACCCGAGTGTCACTGGGAAGAGCGGTGTGTCTTGGAAAAGGAGGTAAATTGAGGGAAAGTACAAAAGGAGAAATCTGTTGTCGTTGGAAGTTAACCCAAATTTAATCCCTTTGTCAGTGGAGAAGCTGAGGGCTGAAGGGGCAGTTCTCAGACTGAAACCATTGGGTTGGGCAGACGCACCAGGTAAAGTAATCAGCCTTTCAGCATGCACTGAACAATGGTCGTAAGAAATATAATGTAGTATAATAATATAAATCACTTTTTCGCCATGTTTACTCCATAACTGCAGAACTGTAAACAAGCACTTTCCCAAACCATCATGTCGGCGATCCTGTTAATCACTCAATTAAAGTAGTGAAATAGGTCTGAGGGACCCTATAAATTCTGGAACGTTGGGCGCTTTTACTTTACCTGTGTATCCGACCATTTCAGTGAGATATGGAAGCGCTCCGCAGTGATCCAAATGGAAATGCGAAATAATGACGCAATCAATGAACGACGTCACTGGTCCTTCTGGAGTGATGAAAGAAAAATCGGGAAACCTGCGCTCGTCGTTGAAGCCCATGTGCATTCCACAGTCTAACATCACGTTTTTCCCACCAATTTGAACGAGAATGCAGCTTCGCCCGACGTCTTGCCCAGCGCCCAGGGGTATCACCCTAATGTCTGACATGGTTAAAAGTGTAGTTCACGGTAATGTTCTGAAAACGAAATAAAACGACGTCAGGATGAGACCAAATAGCACCACAGCCGCGGTAGCCACAATGTAAAATGAATTACGGCAGTAGGAAGATACTACTGAATAATTACTTCTCTACTTCGCAAGTCCTAAAAGACAATAGTTTCGTAACCAAGTGCCACCCCATCCCTGATTCAATCGTTCTCTGTTGTTTCCACATGATTTTTTAAGCTCAAAGGCTCAAGGAATGTCGTGAGTCTGTGATTATCGTAAGTCTATCGCCGTCTAGGAGGGTGTTGGTGAGGGGGGGGGAGGGTAATTCCATTGAAAGGTGCCCAAAGAAAAGATGAGCGACTTGGTTGACTGGCTCACTAAACTAGGTTTTATACCCTTCTGGTAGTATGGAGTAGACAAAGTGATGTACTTGGCTGAAGTCACTGACAACTGCTCATTGCTGGAGTCTTCCAAATCACCTTCTGGTAGTATGGAGTAGACAAAGTGATGTACTTGGCTGAAGTCACTGACAACTGCTCATTGCTGGAGTCTTCCAAATTCGAAATGAATCACCGGACTAATTGCTGAATTATTGAACTATGGAGTCAAACAGTTCATCCCTCACCCCCTCAATTTTACGTTGTTCACGAGTTCCTACTAACTGCTAATGATAACTGTACTACCACTCCGTCACTCATTTTTCTCACGTTCACTTCTTAGCCCCTCTTCGTTTATTATTCATTCTGAGTAATTCACCTTAGTATTCAGCCAAGAAAATCTTTTTACAATACCATCTCAAAATTTGAAATTTGAACCGCAATTCACAATCTGCAATGTCCATCCACTAACGTCTGCAGTATAGGATATATATTTAGTTGTGCCCGCCTGTTCGGCAATCCAATAGGACAAAACTCACGATTGTTATGGGCAAAAAATGGGGTTTCAAAAACCAACAAATACGAAATTTGGGCAGTTTATCGCATTAACGCCTTGTTCAGCATCGTTTCCTAATCGAATGAAACGAGTCTCACGAGGTTAACAACTACGTACGTCTAGTCGAAATCACAATAAATATAGTGAGCCAAAGTCTACTAATGGAAAGAACTCACGGGACTATACTGCAAAAGTCATCGTTCCTCCCCACCTGCTCTAATTTCCCACACTGCCTCCCGTCTCACTCCTACTACCCGTCAGTTCGACTCGTCCCATCACGCCAATTGCCTACAGACGCCTAGAATACGCCAATTTTCATCGTTCAGTTGGATTGGGGTCATGTTTTGTAAGGTTTGCTAGTATTTTTCAATGCTGAATCGAATGGGGTGTATCTCGGAAGTATGAGACTACGTCAAGCTGTGCAAGGGAATAATAAACTGTTGTGTAATCATTTGCAGCGTTTTTTTTTTTTTTTTTCGACACTTCTAACCACTGACTTCAATATTTCCCCCACTGCCTCAATTGATATAACTCTCTCATGACAGTTCAGGAACAGTCATATTGATGAGGAACCACTGCCCTCTTCGCATTGTTTCTTCTCTCATTTTCGACTTGTCAATTTTTGCGACTGATTTCTACTTTGGGCACACAATGTTGTGAAAGAGTGTGTGCATGAAGTTAACTGAAATGGTTAGTTCGCAAGATAAAAAAGGTAAAAATAAGGTAAAAATGCTGTTTCGGGCCTGTGATGCCAGAGGTTTAGATAAGAGCGAAGGTTCCACAATACCAATTAGATTTAGGAGTAGTAACTACTGAGGTGAAGTTTGGACGTAAAATTGAGCGGTTATGGGCAGGCGAGCACTTGTTATGGTCTTAGGGTTTACTACACATTAAGTGAGGAATAAACAGTTTGATTCCACAACTCAACAGCGATTCAATTCGTATTTCAAATAACTAGCTTGACAGTAGCCAACGATAACAGTTGCACAAGCAGCCATTCGCTGACATTTTCGAATTACCAAAGCTTTATCAACGTATGACGTCACATCCTCACGACCCTGATGTTGCATTTCAGGCCAAATTTGTTATTTAAACCAATTTTCTGTTGCATTTTGCATGCATCTTCATTTACTTTCCGCTACAGTAACTTAATTTCGTGGGTAGTCATCGTCATTCAATCTTACTGCCAAACTTCGCCTCAACTATTACTGCTATCGTGAAAAGCCAGCTCTCACCTAAGCCTTTGACGGCTCAAAATTGTTAGCTTTGTCTGTCCTCCATTAGGTTCGAAGTACCACCACTCACAGACCACAAGACGGCAATAGTCAAGTCTTGGCCCCATACGCCAGCTGTAGGATAGTCAGGTTGGGGTTTCTTATCATAATGACAGTTCCAGAAACCTCATAACAGGGTTATACACTGGGCCTGGGCGTGCAGGGTAGCTGACAGAACATTTACGACACGGTACAACCGCAAATGAAGGATCCATTACCACATACGCTCAGGGGACATCGTCTGGAAGCGCCGGGGCACATATTTAGCCTTTACTATTTTTACGACGCTGAAGAGGAATTGCCCAGGACAAGACAAAGACCTCGGGGGCGATCTCAGGAACAAAAAACTTACAACAATGGTAAGATGTTATAAACATTAATGCGTAATTATCTTCATTAAACTTACCGTAGGTATGCCACTTTCTTTTAAAACAGCTCCTTACATGTTGTAACCATTTTAGGAAATAACGTCGAGCGCACAGCAGACCACTGAAAGTAACATCATATTTTAACAACCCGAGTGAAAATAAGTGCGGTGGACAAGAGTATGCGGCATGTAAATAAACAGAAACAACGCTTTAACCTCCTTCGTCTTCTACGTCTTCTACTTTCTTATCGTTTTCCAGTAAGATTGGGAAAACAAGTTTTTAAAAGTCAAGTAAAATAAATAATTATTGAAAAACACAGTTTAATTTAAAATGGCCATCGCCCCTTCATAGCGTTCGTTCGGTGACATAAATTGTTCAGAGCCGGCACTGCTTTTCATCAGAGCCCAGAATTCAAAATGTATTAAGTTGGTAAACTGTTTCGAGGATTTTTAATTCCCTTTTCTCCACGAAATAGAAAGGAGCGTTACACAATTTTTTCAAAACAGGCAATTTGTTGTTTACGCACTTTTATGTTTTCTATATTTGTCATAACCTCAAGCAAGGTTGAGCAATAGTGTCAAGTATATTTACACCAAAAAAAAAAAACCTATAAATTGTTCTCAATCAGTGTTCCACAGACAGTTAATCGAATCCTCCAAAATAATATTTGTTCGAACATTTCTTAATTTTCAGAGTGAATGCTCCACTGAACTAGATCAATCTTACAATGTGCAATCTAACAACCTATATCCGTATTTTGTTGAAAAAGGTGAACGAATCTCGAACGAAAAGGCGTTTCTCAAATCGCTTTTTTCCTTTAAAATTTCGTTACTCGGCCACTTGAAACAAAATAAAATTGATTTGGGGCATTTCAACATTGGGTTAATTTACCTGTTAAGGCAAAAATATTCATATCTTATATCAATTGATCAAATCGAAATTTTTACTTTCCGCTACCCGAAGGGAAGGAAAGTATAGTAATCGGCCCAAAAAAAAAATTTGGGTTTTCTTCAGATCTTTACGTTTCAGACCCTACTGAGTCTAAAAAACCTAATTTCGGCGCGTGGTCCGTGTGTGTGTGTATGTAGTTCGATTTGCGGGAGAACGGCTGATCCGATTGAGCTGGTTCTTTTTTTGTTTTGTTCGTTATTTTTTGTAGACACCAAAATAAGGTTATGGACGATTTCGGCCGATGGGAAGGGGGGTGGGGGACAAAAATGTACCAAAAACTAGGGTTTTTCGCATTTTTCTCGAAACGGCTCTAACGATTTTGATTAAACTTTCAAATTATCTTTTCCTAATCAATACCTAACTTTTCTTCTCCATACATATCTCCATGAAAATACGGTGAACGGAGATATGGGCCCCTGAAGCAAAAATAGGTTTTTTACGCTTTTTGGCAAAACGGCTTCAGCGATTTCCACCAAACTCACAGGATGTTTTCAAATAGTTGATACCTACATATTCTTCTCAATAAATGTTCCTGTGACGGTCCATTGAACAGAGATAAAAATCAAAATGTGTCAAAAATAACGTTTTTTCGAACATTTCCGTAAATTCCAGGGTAACGTCTTTACCAGGTGTGATAAATCCTAATGGAGTGTCTTTTAGTCACCCATACCAACATTTCGTTCTCTATAATTATTTCTGTATATATATGTTGAACGGAGATATAAGCCAAGTTAACTCATAAAAGGAGATTTGTCGAATATTAATTTATCGGTATTCCAATTATTTCAAAAACGGCTCTAACGATTTCGATCAAATTTTCGGAGTACTCTCAGCTAACTAGTCCCTACATTTTGTTCTCCATAAATGTTCCTGTAAAAATGCGTTGAACGAAGATATAGCGCCCGCCTATGTAGGTGGTGTTCGAACTTAAAGGGGTGGCGGAAAATTGTGTGTTGCTACGCACCAGATATTTAAATAATTGAATCACTTGCTAAGACAGTCCACGAGGTAGATGGAAGAAAACCTAGAAGTAGAGATAAACTAAATCCTGATTGTGCCAACGGTTCATTATTCCCTTGCACATCTTGATTTGGATCTATTCCATCCAATCCAAAGTCGAAAAACATCGTTATGGAGTCGAAAAGAAAGAAGGAGCGCTCGATTTTGATACACCCACAAAAATCAGTGCTTTCGAAGAAATGCACCTCAAAACTTTCCTGAGGCTAAGGAACATTAGTAAATGAACACATTACTACTTCACAACTTACCTCAGGTTTCGTACTTGAGGAAATTGTCGACCTATCCAAATACGTAGCAGTTTTGATTACGAATTCTATGTACCTGCCGATGGATGTAGAACTCTCAACAAAATACCTGCGATAAATGCTATTCTCATAGCACTTTCAGTTTATAGTGCTCTTCTACGCCACTCTGGCGCTGTTGTTTGGCCATTTCATTTTTACTTTCTTTGAGTGAGCTTTCATGCTGTGTAAAAAAGGTTTGTAACATTGTTAATTTCTTGATGATCGATTGCAAGTGGATTCAGCGAGAAGTGATGAAATTAATGCAAACCCGAGACGGACAATATCAGAAAGAAGGCAATAGACAGACAAGTGAAACGTACTCGCTGCTCCAGATTAGAATGTAAATAATGTCATTAAGTCTAATAGATAACGCTTCAATTTTGACAAAACGAATATAGAAATAATAATGATGAAGTAAAAGAAGAGTTTCAAGTTTCACGCAGAATAAAGAGCTTCCTTTACAATGGCCGAAGCAAGAGTATTGACGCAGACATTAGCAACAAAAGTGTTTCCAGCATAGCACTCATGTGGTTCTGTCTGAACCTATTTGCAGTGTTGCGTGAGAATGATGGAGTTCCCAGAACAAATGAAACATTTTAATGGATGACACTCCATATAGAAACTGTAACAAATGCATTATTTCAACTCACACAGAGCACCATTTGACTGGAAAGTGATGGAGCCAGTCTCATGCACCCTGGGATAAACATTTACTAAAATAAGGAAGCTTGGAATAAGGAGCTTTGAGATTTGGGCAAAGCCTGTTTGTAGCGAGAATGAAAAGGAGGAGGCCAAGGTGAGGCCCCTGAGGAACTTCAAAAGTAGAAATAAAAGAAGCAGATAAAGCACTGGCTTCAGACTAACATAGTACCAAATATGGGCAAACCGAGCTACAGGTAACAAGTATCTACAGATATCAACCTGTACACACTAGGAGCACATACTCTCGATGGAGAAAGTTCGTGTCAGCTACGCAACCACAAATGAAACCATGCCCTGGGGGACCATGCAAGGGAAGAGAGCAGAAAAGTAGGTTCGCCTGTTGCACAAAGACGTTGGGAATTCCTGGCAAAGAGGAAATGGACAAAAGTTAGGGACGTTTGGTCAGTCACTGTTCCACAGTCTTAACTACAGTATTTTCTCAACCAAGGCAGAGAAAATAGGCTAACCAGCGATGATTAAACTATACACAGCATATCCTTACAAGACTAAAGAATCATGTATGCACTTAGATGACGATATAAAAAGGAATGTGCAGTCACAACTGAGCCAGTCCTCGAGGAGCTTGTGTTGCGTACACTTGAGTTCGCTCCCAATCAGTCAATGGAAAGTAAAACGAGGTTAATAAAAGCGATTTGTCTGATTGAACGCTATCAATTGTTAATCATTCAACCTCTTCTGATCGTTACACATCCGAAAGATAACAAAAAAAAAAAACAATTCACAGGGTAACTCAAGTGACTTAGAACTATTTTGACTTGAACGCGAAAACAAAATACGCAATAAATAAAAGTCGAAAAAAGCCAAAGCGCAACTTCTTATTTCCTAAAGCTAAACAAAAATAGTAAATTCTTTCAAGATTATCACAATTCAAAGGGATACGAACGCTAAACTCGTACGACTAAACAAACTAACAAACATCAACAAATCGTACTCTTTCGTATTTTGAAGACTCGGACCAATTCAGGAAAGCACCAAAACAAATGGAAGCAGATCATCGATACAATATTTTGCACGACACAGATTCTGTTCACACTACACAATACCTACAGTACCTACATATAACATCACATCTTGTTCGACTAATGCGAGTCCGAGAGACTGCGCCAAAATCAGCTTTGGTTTGATTCACGAGAAATTTAAATAATTATCGAACACAAAAAAAACTGGTGTTGGCTTATTTGGGTGAACGTGCTTAGTATCTACATGATTGGTACGTTTCACGGGAAATTCGCTCTTTTAGGGTGCAGTACTTTATCGACAATTGGTTAATTTCGATGAATAATGAGTTCTTAGAGCTACTTAACTTGTAACTTCCTAGAGGCACCAGTCGTAGCCAGGTCTGACAGTCACGTTGACGAATGAATCAATCGACGAGTGCCAGGTGAAACGCGTCATTTCAGAATGTGACTGAACCAGCAGTCGTTTTGGCTTTAGCTTAGAGATGTCTGCCAAACTTTGCCCCAAAAACTTTAGTTTAACTTCTCGTTTTTATACAATTAGCTCTCACAGGGGATCTCAAAGTGGCAACGTAGTGCGGCTCTTCAATTGGGCATTAGGCCTTACAACATAAAGATCTGAAGGGAACTCAATTTTTTGTTTCAGCCGATTACATAACTTTTCTCTCTACTTAGAGCCAAGAAACGTAAAAAAGAAATAAGGTTATTTTGAGTCCTGGAATTTTTGACGTGGCTCCTGATTATTATTAAACGCCCATCTGATTTTTATGAGAACGTTAGTGACGTGTGAGCGAGATTTGTAAGAAAAAACCGCACTACAATAGATTTTAGTCAGAACTTTTGCTAATTTATTGTGCTGCTCTTGTAATTTTCCCAAGCATAAACATTTTACATGATCGTCGTGTCCCAGGTCCAGGCGTGTTCCATTAATGTTGTGGCAACTGGTTGAAAGGGGAGAGACGATTTCGTTTATCAACTTCCACGCGTTAAAGCTTAACGTTCTGTTACACACTAATGAGGACGTTCCTGGCGTCACCTGACGCACCTCCGGCTAGGACTGTGCCATTCTAATCTGAGAACATTCTGCCGGACTCTGTGCGCAACAAAAATTAATAGGTAACATTGATTGAGGCAGAACTCGAAAAACTAAATTGTTAAACTGGTTCATGATGCGATGAGCGAAAGACTAACACGAGCTATCACAAAATAAACTATAACTAAAATACGTCTAAGTATCAATTCTAAATTTGGTGAGGAGCTACATACCAAAGTGAGTGACTAACAATCAAATATTGCACTTAACTCTTACAGCGTTTTCTTACCATCTATCAACAAGAATTTTCGATTTAACATTTTGTGAGTCAAAAGTAAACACAAAATTCGCGTCTCAACTGAAAATAAATACGTTGACTTTGCAGGACAAGTGAAAGGGAATGTTCTGACAGTTGGATGAATTGGTAATAAGCTCGTAAGGAAGCTCTGATTTCACGTCCTTTCGGAAGACTGTACTTGGAGCCTTCTTCTGTCTACTGAAGCCCTGGTTTATTCTTTACATACGTACACTGACGTAAGCCATTGGCTGGCGTTTAGAGAATTTTCATAGAAAATCGAGCTACATCAATTGCGCTGAACCCAAAATTTTAACGTTTTCGCAAATATCAACACACACTCGATTTAGAGTGAAAGAGAGAGAGCAGGCACAAACATATAACGTGCTATCACGAACGTTCGAGAAGTTTTCAACTTGGAACGAGAGCAGCAGGTTCAAAACAGCCACATACATTTTCACATTCCTTAGCTTCAAAAAGTGGAAAGGAATGTTGAAAAAAACCCGGAAGTCGTCCGAAAAAAAAGTCGAGTTATCTTCAGATATCTACGTTTCTATTCTGGGCCCAAAAACACGATTTTGAAAAAGGTGTGTGAACCCGATTGAGAGAAAACAGATGGGCCAAATCAGCTCAAATTGAATAATAATAGCTTTTTAGGTAATTATATGACGCCAAAATCGACAAGACTAATTTACATTCCCCCTGCTCGCCGCCGAAATCGACTTTAAGGATTTTAATTAATTGTTGGCGTGAACAGCTCCAAATAACACGACAGTACTATATAATTATCGTGTGGGGAAAGTACGAAAACAGCACAATAAATTATCAAAACTTTCGAAGAAAATCGAACCGTTTTTCCCAATTTCTTTAAAAAAAAAAGTGCTTTACTGACTCAATAGGCCTTGAAACGTTATGATCGGAACGGAACTCACCTTTTTTTTTTTCATCCGATTACATAACTTTCCTATCTACTTCGTTGAGCCAAGAAAAGTAAACATGTAGTCAAATCGTTAGAGCCTTTTGTGAGAAAAAAAAATATTTTGGACTGATTTCGCTCATACGCTCTTTTTGGCGTCCCATAGTAAATATAAAATTTGAGTAGATTTAGTTTAGCCTTTTGCGCTCATTCGCGGTCATAGACACACGGTCAAAACGTTAAGATCTTTCCTTTTTACGAACACAGGACAATCGTTGTGCTTTTAGAGCTGACAGTGTACACTCTGTTGTATTCTTTCTACCCGACTCTCTTCTCCACTTTAGTCCGCACATACATATACTCGAGTACATTGCCGTGTTTGAAAAACTGCATAAAAAGAAATTTTACGACCCAAAAAGTCGTAAAGTGTTACTCGGGGACGCCTGTGAGGATCTAGTTGCTTCATTGCTTTCTAGTGTCATTCATTAAGGTGGGGTTAGATACATAGTTAGATGACGACCTAACCACTTAAATAATAAAACGGAGTAAAATCGAATTTAAAGGAAATCAACAATTGCTCCATTTTACTATTAGCGCGGTGAAATTTTTAATTTGCGACCTCTCCTCGATCACATTGGTATCGTAATTGTTTTACCCTCTACCAACCCCGTGATATGTAAGTACTCGTGGTCCAGCTGTCAGCTCACTAACAGGAAAACGAACTGGCAACCGAATTGAATACCTATCGCAGGGCCCAGTACTTCCCTCGCTCTGTTGGCTCGTAGTTTTTCCGCATTCTACGCAGCGACGTCTTGGAACGCCTAATTATTTTAGAAATTACCTCAAATACCGTCGTTTTCCCGTCCCTTCTGCCGAATACTACTGAACAGAGCTGCTCTTCCACCATCCCCGTACAGGCGACAATGTCTGATTTTATATTAATTTCCCTAGTTCATTCGCCACCAGCTCTGACTAGTGAGGATTTAGATGGAGGTTGGCAGTCATGTCGCTATGTCTACACCCACAAACTGAAAACAAGAGTATCTTCTTTCCCAAAGTCTTTTCAATTTAAATTAATGTGTAGTTCGACACGATTTGTTCTTCATAAGCGATATACATTACGTAAATGAGGGGAAAATTACGGTAGGAAATGAATGCGGGAAATGGCACAGGGGCTCTTCAGACAACCTCAAAGCTGAGAGCTCACCGAAGTATTTGCACCTTCCCAATTATTTCCCTCTTCCTTTCCATACTCTAGCACCCCCCCCCCCCTTGGTTAATAATACTTTTACGTACGTTATATATCGCACATGAAGAACAGTCTGTGGCCAAACAAGATATCTCTACTCATACCCCCTACAAGCAGAAAGTAGTGCGCGGAAGCTTGCACCTCGGTAAGTCAAGTTAGATTTCATTTCCTCTTGTGTCGTATAAATATATGGAAGCTGCGAACTGTCTCCTTCCTTCAAAAATATGTTCCTGAGCGCGACATGACGAATTACTGGAATTTTCAGGGCTCATGTGCGTGTAAACGAGTGACTCCAAAAATAAAATTGAACGAACCCTTTCACTGTGTCACCACCAATACTTAGCCTTCTTTTCTACTTTTAAAAACTATCAAAACGTAATCAACAAATTACTCATAAATTAACAAAAAATTAAAACGATGGTACAATTTTTTGGCTCGGAAAAATATAAAAAGAATAGGCCTTTTCTCTTATTGAATTCTCAACTTAAACGTTTGGACTGATTAAAAAATAAAAGACTGTTTCCGTTTTCGACAAAGAAGTGCGACTAGTCATTAAGGAGCTGATTACAAGTGTTTTGCGCAATACGACTATTGATTAATGTCTGATGTCGGCAGAAACGAGCCGTTGGGCATCTTCATCACAGCGAATGTTCAATCGTCGAACATCTGTGAGAGAGCGAAGTGGAGCTGGTGTCAACAAGGTGAAGTTTCTCTCTGTCAAAAAGAAAATCTAAATTAGAAAAAAACAACATTGGGGATGAACAAAGTATCGACGTAAAGGTGGAAGGTATTACGAAACTGCGCGTGGAACAAATGCAACGAGTACGCGTAGCTATTTAGAAATTAGGATCATGAGCCTTGCACCACTTGAAGGGTCATCTTGCGAACAGGCTCACGGTTTCGTCCTTTTTGGTCTTAATCCTCCAGGACTTGCACTCCAGTCCATGACACAAGGACTCCCTGTAGTTTCCACTTTCCACGGCCTTATGGAGGGTTTCTGAGACCGAAAAATATAGTTTGAGAAAATGGTCTGTGTGTGACAAGGAATGGCAGGACCAAATCAACTAAAATTTGATATTCAGTCTACCAATCAATACGGCATGGCAAAATGAGGTTATGAGCCAAATTGATCCAAAATTAACAACAGTTACCATAATGACCAAAACACCAAATTTTTTTTCTCGAAAACGGCTATAACGATTTCGATTAAATTTTTTGTAGGGATAGCTCCAAATGATATACCGGTACCACACAGTTTTCATCCGTGGGGAAATTACCAGATCAGCACAATAGATTATCGAATACTCTACAAAAATCGACTTTAGGGCAGATTTTGCATTATAATCCTCGCTCATGTGGCACTAGTTCAATAAATTCTGTGTAGTCCAATAAACTGCTTACGATGGTAGCTTAATAACGGTCATGAGACAAGCAGGGCCATGAACACTTGCCCCACTGCTGCAATAGAAGTCCAATGGAATATCTCACCCCTTCAAGTACACATTCAAAGGACCGCATACCTTGGAGTGGTAAGGCTTTTGCAGACTAGTACTGTTTCTAATAGGGCAAAGGCAAGCCTCCAAGGAACTGTGAATCAATATAACAACTCAAAATAGAAGTGGAAGCAGTCCTTGCTACTGAAGTTATGCCAAAGCGAAAGAATTTTCAGCTACAATTCAGCATCTGCATCCACTCACTGATGGTGTAGTTGGGCATCGTAGGACCCAACTTTACCCTTGTCGAGCTGTGGGACAGTACACCACAATATATTAAGCAGAAATTATAGCCATAAAGATCTGCGCAGTACAGATCCTGTCAAAAGAACTCAAGGGTACGCGGATCTATATATACCCAGACAGCTAGGCTCCCTTAAAGGCCATCTCGGCCTACACCTTCAGATCCAGGCTGACATGGGAATGTCTTCAGACGCTCAAACGACTCAGTGCTCATATTGGGCTTTCCCTTATTTGGATACCGGCTCATAGAGGCCACGAGGGCAATGAAAACTGTTTTCCTAAAAGGGGCACAGAACCCCTGCCCATTGGACCTGAGCCTCACGTAGAAGCGACGAAGTCACCTTAATCTACAGATGACCCAATGGGAGACAGAAAAAACGCACTCATTGGCATGATCAGCTATGACTAAGACGGGTGAAAAGGCTCCAGGGAGCAGGTAATGTATACACTACACAAGAAGGGCAAATCACAGGCAGTTGAATGCAGATTGTACAGCGAGCAGGATGAAACGGTAGAGGACATCTTACGAGAGACGCTCGGACATTTTTCTCAGGGGTTCATTGGACTCCAAGCCACAGCAGAGTCTGCGGCTAAAGACAAACTCAGCTACTTAAAAGGGGCTATACTTTCCTAATCGTTTGGGTAGTGGAAAGTAACAAATACTAAATCTCTGTATAAAGCATTTTCACCAAGGTACTAACAGGGAACGAAAATCAAGTAGAAAATACATTCGACGTTTAATCAACATTGTTAGCAGTATTTTCGAGAAAAGTGCATAAAACCTCGTTTTTGGAAATTTAATCATGCGCCAAAAGAAATTAGGTTTTTCTGATTTTGATGCAATACTTCCTTCGCCTTTTGGATTGAGGAAAGCGAAACATAAATAAGATAGCCAATACCACGGAATGTACACCACTTCCATTAATCTACATTTTTGACGCCTCTTGTGTCCTTCGTACCGTCAAAGGCCCTGCTATTCAAGGTTTCAGTTAATCAATAGGCTTCAAGACGCTACAGGATACAACTTCAACACATTACAACACTCAGCACGAACCAACAGTGCTTTACGCATTTTTTTGTTCAACCCCCTCGACTGAGTTTAGCACACGACTCGTCATACGGCATTTTAAAAGCAAAGAGGCGGCATGATGGATTTATTGCCTTACCGTTCAGTTAATACAGCAGAAATCCGAGGAGTTCCCTTAAGACAAATCGATTCACAAAATTATCACACGTAACGAAAAAGAAGAGAAATGATTAATGAGTGATTTTATTGTACGTTGTTCATTATGTCGAATATAACTTACCTCTGATGTCGCTACTAGATCTTTGGTGAGGCCGAGCTGATGGGAAGTTTCTTGGTGACAGAAGAGACCTACTCAGAGTTTCTTCTAAGACAAAACGACACAAAATCAACAGGCACAATTAAAATTAAAACACGAAAAAACAATATTCAAGTAGAAATCGTACCAGCAAATTTGGTAGTTCACATTCAAAAACGAGAAAAATTACGATAAATATACAAAAAGAGGCGATGACGTTCTCACTGGGAAGTTTCTGGCTCCAAACCTACGAAAAGGAAAGACTGCTTTTCGTGGATCATAACAAAACCAAGCTCGAAAAACCACACCTTCCAGTAGTATGGACAAAATGTTTTACCTTCTTCCTCTTGATATTTGTCAAGGCAGAGGCTGTAAAGGTGGCTGACAGACTGACTAGGGTTGGAATAGCTAAGGTGCCACAGGCTAGTAATGAGCACCTGGCTACAAGCAGCAACTTGGAAACCTTTACAGAGTGTACAGCCTAGAGAGTACAGGTTCTGGGGTGAGGATAAGTGGCACTGAGAGGAGTAGGACGAACATTGCCTTGGGTCCCACTCTTACAGTTTTTCAAGCGGAAATTTCTGCCATCATCGCTGTGGCCGTCATAATGTGTGATCAACAAAATGACTGATAGTCAAGCATATTGCAAGGCACTGAAGAACAACTGCACAACTTCAAAACTGGAGAGGGAGTGCAGGATGCAGGAGGACTCTTTAGCAAACTTCAATAGAGTTAACGTCTACACAAAGGGTTCACTGGAAATGAGAGGGGGGATCAGCTGGCTAGACTTGGGTTGTCTACTGTACCCATTGTGGGGCATGTTACTCACGAGGACACTGAGAGACATGCCAGGAGAATGAATCACTGTCTGGAACACGGCTAACTGAGATCCTCTCGAGCCTCGGGGAGGGCAGAAAGTCCAAATGCCTTGCCCTGGTATGAGGAAAAGCTGTGCCATCGAAACATGAAGCTGGCCAGAGACCATTCTAGCCTAAAGGTTCTAAAGGGTCGATTGAAATGAACATGGTACCAGGATAATTCACAATCCATGGCCTTATGCCAGTGAATTATGGGTTAGGGTTACAACGGATAGCTGCCTTCGCATGGCAAAGGAGGTAGAACGGAGCAATCCAACTGCTACCCAGGGCAAGGCCTGAAAATGCTGGAAAATCCGCTTGCCCTACTGGTTTGCTGACATCGTGGTGGTCATGGCATCGCTGGAGGATGGTTTGCCAATTCCGAATTTCGTTTTTTGATCTGCGGGGTCTGAGAGAGGTGGGGGCGCCCTGGTCGGTACTCCCCCAGACATCCCCACATGCAGAATCGTAACTGTCTGGAACGCTGCAGGAATGAGGCACCATAAAAGCTCCATCTCAGGACCAACACACAAGATAAGACGTACTCATCTGATGATGGAGAGGAAAGATGGTGGGAATCATCACAGGACACTGCAAATTCGGTGTAGGTGGTGTGGTACACATGACAAAACTCTATCATTACCTGCCCTAGTGCCAGATACTTGAAAGGGAGCGATTTCCAGTCTCAAGTACAACTTCTCCAAGGGTGGACATCAAAGAAGACTCTTGCAGGAAATACCTGGTATTCCTTAGAACCTGAGAGACAATAGGACTTTAGGCCCCCAGGGAACAGTCAGAGTTATCAAAAAAAAACCGCACTTCAATCTTGGAGCTTCGAAATTTTCTCTTGATAGGAATATCCAAAAATATTTAGATATGCTTTTATAATAATAATTTCTACGTTAAATGCGAGGTGAAACGCGCCACACTCCCCCCATTTTCATAGCAATTTGAACAGTGAACAGCTTTCCATCGAGTGCTTGAACCGCACATAGTTTTGAATTTCTTGAGACGCATAAGTCCGATAGAAACCTATGGGACCCCCATCACGGCACGAAAAACTATGTGGAAGGTACATAAAGAAATAATTTGGTGAGCAGCAACACACAAACACAGACACACAGCTTTCTGTAAATACCCGTAAATTCGATGGTCTGTCGTATATATTCTAGGTTATATTCGCTCACTCACCTATAAATTGACGAATAACGTTTGAAAGCTCCTGAGAACGAAAACCACCATTTGAGAAAATGGTGTCTGTGGAAGCTATCAAGTAGAACTAAATACCCTTACTCAACTTTGATATTTAGCCTAACGACCAACATGGGCCAAAGAGCAAGATCGGCCTAAAACTAACTTTATTTATCATAGTGATCATTTATCGAAAACGGCTCTGACGATTTTGATTATGCGTTTTGGATGGAAAGTTCTAAATGATATAACTGTACCATAAAATTTTCATTCATGGAAAAGTAACGAGAGCAGCACGATAAATTATCAAACATTTCGACATTATCGAATACTTTAAATGCAGTTTTTCCTCATAAATTTCGCTTTTATGTTCCCAAGTCCTCACAACAAAAGTTGAACAACGGCCGAGGGCTGAGGAAATCGTCGCTCCACATATCCTCCCTGTACGTAAAATACACATTTTGTACAGATGACGTTTGCAGGCCAGCCTTACTCAGTTTTTACTACTTGCATCAGGGAAAGTGGCAAGTAGCTTGCGGTTTTCTTAAAGTCGAGTCCCTGCTCTAGTGACTCTCCCCCAGCTTCCTTGTTGTTCCATTGATCTCTCCCTATTTTCTCCCGACACAAAAAAGTCCTGAACTCCCACTTTTCAACGTCTCATTTCAACGCCTCAGGGTCGGTCGAAGTGGGTTGTTTATTTTGTTTGTTTTTTTAATTTCAGCATGCCATAGGTAGATTAGGCAGGAAGGATATTCATTATTTTAACTTGTTTAAGCCTATTATTCATTTACTTTTCCGTCGCAATAAATTTTATCTTCCGTCTATTCATGCCGTTGATTTCTTCAATTATTTGATTTTGGCTGGGATTCGACCCCTACATCCCTTAGATTTAAAATGATTGTTTATTATTTGTCGCACTTACCGTGAATGAAATCTGGCTTATTTTCTTGCTTAGGAGATACGGACCTTGAAATGGGGCTTTTGTGCCCAAATGCCGCCTGCAACAGAATGGATGCAATTACGGAAGTGTAACGTTTGTTGTACCTTAACTTCAGAAAAAAGTAAACTTGCAGTTAAATTCAGGGCAAGCATCAGGTTGGGTTTAGAGGTTACCAACTCGATGCAGAACTTAAATTATCCAAACAACGTTCGAATCATTAATGAAAAAGACAGCGAGAGGCACTCTTATTTCATATCTAACGCACGAAATAAAACCTTCTGATGATGAAAAGGACGGATTAAGACAGGTAGAAGGAATCATCAAAGGACACTGCAATATGAACAAAAAAATTGCGCCCCTCCCCCCTCGCAGGCTTGATAGAGAGTGATTTCAGTTTATCTCCAAAGGCAAAAATTAATGAATATTACTAAAGTTAACGTACCTGTTAGGTGAGTTCGTCTCTTCTGGCTGGTGAGATACTGTGGGCAAGCACTTTCGATGTAGAGACATCATCGTCTGGTCGTTAAGTCAGTGCTGGAGTCAGTCAGTTGGTCGTGGTCTTTATATACGAAGAAAAAGGTAAACGGGGTGATGATGGGGCGTCGGCTAATGGCCCCCCTCCATTGGTCAGGAGGTCATGTACCTCTGGGGGAAAAACCCTTAGAGGTGAATGGAACGTCTTGAATGATCTGTCAATTGTGGAACCTACGTCTTTTTACTTTCCTTGGCTCTACGAAGTAGAAAGGAAAGTTATGTAATCTGTGTGTGTGTATGTGTGTCCGTATACGATTTTTAGAGAAAACCACCGTACCAAATCAGCTCAAACTTGTTTGTATAGGGTGGTCTGTAAATCCGTCAGTTGGTTGTTTTTGTTTGTGTAGTGTTTTGAAGTGTGTGAATATGGTGTCGCATTTTGTGTTGATTTGGGACGTCAAAATAAGGGTATGAACAAAATCCACCGAAATTTAACTATAGTTATCATAGTGATCAAAACACCAAATTTTTTTTCTCTCAAAAACAGCTCTAACGATTTTGATTAAATTTTTTATATTGATAGCTCTCAATAAGGCAACTATACCATAAAATTCCCATTTGTGGGAAAATGACGAGAGCAGCACAATAAATTACCAAAACTTTCGACGAAATCGATTTTAGCGCAGTTTATAGATAAAACAACCGTACCAAATCAGCTGAAACTTGATGTCTAGCCTACAGGTTACCATGGGACGACAAATTAAGGGTATGGGCAAAATCCACCGAAAGTTAACTATAGTTATCATAGTGATCAAAACACCAAATTTTGTTTCTCAAAAATGGCTCTAATGATTTTGATTAAATTTTTTATATTGATAGCTCTCATTAAGGCAATGATACCATAGAATTCCCATTTGTGGGAAAATGACGAGAGCAGCACAATAAATTATCAAAACTTTCGACCAAAAGCGTTTTTAGCGCAGCTTTTTCCTTATAAAGTCCGCTGGAATGTTAGTAGAATGCTAAAAAAAAATTGGTATTGTAGTCGAATCCAATACCTAAAGGGTGAGTGTTTAAAAACGCTCATGAGATACATGGGGCTCACTCCAGAAATTCCTGAATTTCAACTACGCCCGTTTCGCTTACTACCAGTTCTAACAGTTATTACCCAATAACTCCACAAAAGTGAATACTATCCACTTCAAAAAATTCGTGTTTACAGCCTCATTAATTATCTGTGTACCGATTGCTCAATATGGGTCCTGCAATGAGTACGAGAAGCACAATAAAATCTGGAACTGTAAACGCTACCGCTTCCTGCTGCCGTAAAGCGTTATTTGACCAAGTTCAAATTAACTGTGTGATAAATGAATTGATTAAATCGAATTGGCCATGTACAAAGTGAATTGACGTAGAGCTAAGTTTGTTTATTAAAGCTTTACAAGCTTTAAGCTTTACAAAGCTTAGTTTGTTTAAATTTCCATATTTTCTAATATGTTCAGTTCTCATCCTTCAGTACGTCAAAGCGCTTGCCCACAGTAACCCACCAGCCAGAGGAGACGGACTCACCTAAAAGGTACGTTAACTTTAGAAATTTGCCAACTGGCGGACATAACTCTATTGCTTTAATACCTATCAAAGAATATTCTTGCAGGAGATACCTTGCGCTCATTAGAGAGCTGTGAGACATTAGGATTGGTACCATAAGACTTCAGCTCACAGTGCATATCCTGAAAGGGACAATCGAGTTCAACAATAATAAATACCAACTCGATGCAGAACGTACATCAACAACAATGTTCACACACTTGGTGAGCATTTAACCAACAGTCAGTCAGGAATGTTAGTAAATGGCGTATGAAAACAAGGCCTTTTACTAGTGATTAGAGATATTTGACCTCATTATGCGTAGCCTCAAGAAACTGGAGGCATAAGCACTATTTGTAGGAAGTGATGGGGTTCTGTGAATCTAGGCCAAGGTGGAACTTTCCTCTCAGACTGAGTACAACAGGGCAGCTTGATAGACTCGGAGCCAACAGCTGAGCAGCAGCGCATGTTAAAATGTAATCCAACGTTAAACGTCACGCCAGTGGACCAATCTTTGTTTTGTTAGTAGGTTAGCTAGCAAGAGTTAACTATTTGCCACCTCGCCTGAATTAAAATCCAACATCATGTTTAGGTATAACCCGATCGTTAATTTGAGTATTTGGCTCATTTTATATTCTTGTTTGACAAAATAATCGTTCTGTTCAATTTACTTTTGTTCATTCGATCTTGTGGCGCAGAAAAGAAATAGAAATGTATTAGTTAATAACTGTAAAAGTGAAACGATTTTTCCAAGATGCGAAGAACTGTTCATTGGAATGCCCATTGAAAACAGAAAATTAATGGTGCGAGATGAGAGTATAGAAATTATTACGTGCTAAAAAAAAAAATACTCGTATGTTCAAGTTCTAAGAAAATATATACTAGTGGTAATTGAGTAAACTCCCACTGGGGCTTCAGATGGGCCAATAGTGTAGCCTATAGTGGGCTTAATATGATGTGGCCTATGCCCGCTCAATTCCCATGGAGCTGGTGTTCCTCCATGAGACGTCCCCACACTTTTCGCACGAAACATGAGCCTTGAGGTCCATTCCTGCAACCTCATCTGGAAGAACACAGTAAATACGTTCCAGTGACTCCAGCCCCGCCTGGAATCTGCAACTCTGTACCACTGACTTACCAATGTTGACAAGGGCGTACCCTTAGTGTGTAGTGTCATGTGAACACCATCCATATAATTTCTCTCTCCAGACTGAAGACCTCTTTTGTTCGCTTCCTGAAGAGTGATAAATAACCTTTACTCCCTTTAGTCAGGCACATCCCGCCAATAGGTAGCCTTCTCCCACTTGCCAACCTCCTTATTCAAGTGGCTCTTGGTGGTCTCTGCAAAGGGCTCCAGTCCCACTGGGAGAAGTGCACATCAGTCTCTTACCAGTTAATGAGCCTTCTAATTTCCTTCTATTCCTCCATGACCTGACACTCAACAGTGTTAAAATGTTCTCCTTTGCCAAGATCTTCAGACCAGTCAGACTTTCCGAAACCAGCCCCAGCCACTGCGAAGAGCTCACCTGCATAAATGCCTTGCCCATAAACTCCTGCCACTTCCCAGCCACATCACACCGGATCCATAAGTGTAATATACCTTAGCCCCTGCCTCAAGCGTGGGACCAGTCCCTTTCCATCTGAATCTTTCATAAATAACTATCCTGAGAGGCAGTTTGAAATTGTACTTCACCAGTACAAAGTCCCTGACGTGCGGAGTAGCCCCCCCCCCCCCCAACACGGCATCCATATTCATACGGCGAGGAAAATGGTACTTCTGTGCAGAGTTGAGATGTAATCATTACTTTGAGGAATGATTACTTTTCCGATTACTTTCAAAGTATTTCACAAACATATGGCCAGTGAAAATTACTGTAATTACTTCAGGGATAATCGCGATTACCATTCCAATTACTGTAATGGTAATCGAAATTACAATTACTTTTTCCGATTACAAGTAATGGTAATCGAAAAACGATTACAATTACTTGTATTCGGAAAAAGTAATCGTCGTCCCGATTACCATTATAGAAATCGGAATGAAGTAATCGAAATTCGATTACTTTTTTGAATCCGATTACTCCATTCCAAGAACACGAATTTGGTGTATAGCTTCCGAAATGTACTGCTAAGTTTTTCACTAATAAAATCAGCCATTCAGCTTTATTCGAAAATAATCAACTAAATAAGCTCTTTTTCACCCACTTTTTTTTCAAGTGGAAGTAAACGCGTATATTGATTGATAAATGGAAAAACATTGAAGAATTCCTAGAAAAAGTGTTTGGTCTGAACAGGTTTAATGAGCCAAGTAGTAGTTAATAATGTCAATTTCATTTAATTTCAAGTAATTATTGGCAATAATAGAATAGTACAATCTGTTTGAATTTAGATTTTGTTCAATTTAGGTTTTAAATTTTAAACCCATTCGCCTTCAAGATCACTCTAGACTCGAAGTTTTTGTCTGATAAACGATTCGATTTCTGGGCGTTCGTCATAGTGGCACAAGAAAAGAGCCTCTCGACGGGTGCTGACGACGGTAGGATAACGTTGGTTTTCAAGAAAACTGTTTTGATGGTGGGAAATTTATCCAGGAGGGTAATGTCCCTCGAGTTATCCATGAAGTAATTAAGAATTTGCTGTTGGGCGCTGGTTTTCAAATCATCGGAAAAATGGGCGAATTCCGCAGAGGTAAATAAAAGTGACGGTCAACAGTAAAAGAAAGAAAAACAAACTAGACGAACCGCAAATTTCAAACAAATTTCGAACACCTAGGTAATACAAAATATCAACAATAATGCCCTTTGAGCGTGTAAGCTTTTCAGCGATTGCCTTGGTTATTCCTGCAACTCTTTCAAATGCAAGTCTCGCAAATGTTCGCTTGACCTTGACCCTTACCGTAGAAGACTTTATTTTATTATTAGGTGACCCGGCAAACGTCGTTCTAACATAATAAATTAACGAAGAAATAGAATGTAAGAAACAGGTATTATCGGGCTTCGCACAAACTAATGGATAACACAAAGTTACGGAAAAAACCCAAAAACCCTGAGGCAGACCTTTAAATTTGATTTTCTCAGAGCCTAAATAACGATTTTTGGGCCAAGCCCTCCCCCACCCACGGTCATCCCCGCTATGAGTTTGGGGTCAGATTCGGAATCAGCGCACCCAGTAAGCCGTGAAAATCCGAATTTCCAGTACTTGGTATACTCGACTCCCCCCCCCCCCCTTCCACCTCGGTTTAGTACCTATGCCAGAAACCTTCACGGGAGTGCACCCAACAGCAATTCATATGAGTACCGGCTGAACCCAAGATCGTACTTCGGGTAGATGCTATTTATTTATTTATTTGTATTTTAATGACCCATATCTTTCCCAGGGAGACGACCAATCCAAAGCATCAAAAATTATCGAAATTGCCAAGCCATAAATGGCCATCCTCTATTTCGCAAGCTATAAACCAAATTCGTGTTCATGGAATGGAGTAATCGGATTCAAAAAAGTAATCGAATTTCCATTACTTCATTCCGATTCCTATAATGGTAATCGGGATGACGATTACTTTTTCCGACTACAAGTAATTGTAATCGTTTTTCGATTACCATCACTTGTAATCGGAAAAAGTAATTGTAATTTCGATTACCATTACAGTAATTGGAATGGTAATCGCCATTACCTTTCTTCAAAAGTAATTGGAATTTGTAATGGGTAGTCGAATTACTTTTCTAACAACTCTGCTTCTGTGTCTGCAAAAACTGTAAGAGAACGGCAGACCCAAACTTGATATTTAGCCTGTAGACCAACATCGGACGCTAAAATAAGGGTGTGCGTAAATTCAGACCAAAACTAACTATAGCTTTAATACTGCGTGATCTAACACCAATTTTTGTTTGTCTCAAAAATGGTTGTAACACTAATGATTACATTTTTTGTGTGGACAGGTCTACATAAAAGAAAGATGACATAAAATTTAAATTCTCAGGGAAGTAACGAGTATAATAAATTATCAAAAATGTATACGAAAATTGACTTTAGTGCCGTTTTTACTTTCATCGGCACAACGAGTAAAGAAAATATTTTTATTGTGCAAAAACAGAAGTTGTCTTCATATCGTTAGGCGTTTGACAACAGAACTCAAAAAATTCTTACGTGAGTTGATGATCCGTCTTCAGGAAACCGGAACATTTTGAAGTTAGGAGATCGAGGCCAAGACGTAGGAGGAGGTGAGCGAATCATGTGCTCGTGAACTTCAGGAAGACTCAAAGGATCTGTCTCCAATTCGTTGAGAAATTCCTGAAAAAACAAAACGGTTTAGTGAATGAGGGCTCGAAAACTGTATGAAATGAGAGAGGCTTATATATTGTGTCAGTATACAATCCAGGAACTTCCAATAATGAATACATCATAATCAAGTCTGAATGTGTGCCTTTGGACTCAATTGCTAAAATTAAAAAATATCTGGTGCGTAGCAACGCACAACTTTCCTTAGCTCTACGTCAATTCACTTGTGTCCATGGCTTTTGCTACTTACTAAATTTATTTATCACTCAGTTCATTTGATCATGGTAGAACACCACTTCACTGCGGCAGAAAGCGCTTACAGTTACAGAATTTATTCTGATGCTCGTACTTATTCCCGGACCATTATTGAGCCATTGGTACGCGGAGAATTAATGAGGCTGTAAATAGAATTTTTATAAAAAGTATAATAATCACTTCTCCAGATTTATTGGGTAAAACGTTTAGAAACGGTAGTAAGCAAAACGGCGTATGAGTGTTTTCAAACGCTCATCCTCTAGGTATGGGATTTGACTACCACACCAATTTTTGTTGTTGAGATTCTAGTAACATTTCAGCGGATTTCATAAGGAAGAAGCAGCGAAATCGATTTTCGTCGAAAATTTTGGTAATTTATTGTGTTGCTCTCGCCATTTCCCCACAGATGGGGATATTGTATTGTAGTTGCCTTATTGAGAGCTATCAATATAAAAAAATTCAATAAAAATTGTTAAGAGTCGTTTTTGAGAAAAAAAAAATTTGGTGCTTTGATCACTATGATAACTATAGTTAGATTTCGGTGGATTTTGTTCATACCCTTATCTTTGCATGCCACGATGACCTGTGGGATAGATATCAAGTTTGAGCTGATTTGGTTCAGCCGTTTTCTGTCCACATAAACACACACAGACCATTTTCTCAAATAGCGTTTTGCGGACTCAGTAGGGTATGAAACGTAAAGATACGCGGAGAACTTGGTTTTTTTTCCAGCCGATTACGTAACTGCTCTTTCTGCTTCGTAGAGCCAAGGAAAGTAAAAACGAAAACGTGGAATACGCTTCAGCCACCTGAGCGATACGTAGAATGTAGAGAAGCTATGTAGGATGGAGCACAATCGTCATGATTCATTGTAAACCCGCAGATCTACAAGAAAAGGGAGAACAACGAACAAGTAGTGAGGTCACAGCTAAAGCACTATTCGCGCTCTATACTAATATTTCTAAAGAACATGCTATGAAAATGCATCGCACTTGTAGCTCCAAATTTTTTTATTATATCTCCAACAATTACAACTAGATTTGCTGTACAAACAACTCCCAACTGCTGTGTCTTGCAAATCCACACGTGGACGAGAATGTAAATATCTAAAGAACCTCTACAAAAATCAGCATCAGGGTTAATTGCTACACACAAGAACTCTTTGAGGTATAAGCACAAAATACTAACTTGAGACATGAGGTTGGTGTCGTCAGACTCTGACTCCTCAAGGCTATCAGCCAAACTCTCTCGACTTGCCAAGACTTGCTGCATTCAAAATAAAAACAAACAAAAGTCAAAAAAGCAGTAAAGGATTTTAAGATATATCAACCAAAATCAACTACGTGCGTATTGACGAATTGATTACGCGGCTGATTGAAAAAACTTGTTAGAAACCTGATTTCATAATGTACATAACAATATTTCAACCATCTGGACCTCGCTGACCACGGTTATTTGTTCATAAGGAAACAAAAGTGTTAACAATAATGTTCGAGCTAATTTCACTTATTGATTCCAGTAGGAATTGCCTCTCATCCATCCCCAGTCACAGTCAAAGAAAAAAACGCTGTAAATTATTACACAATATTCTATTATTCTCTTGAACAGCTTGACCTAGTCTCACAACTCTGAGAGCCATCCCATTCGACTCAGCATCTAAAAATACCAGTAAACCATACGAAGCATGACCTAACTACAACGGAACGAAAATTACGAATTCTAGCCGGCAATTGGTACGACGTGATGGGTCGAGCTAACGGGTGGTAGGTGTGAGACGATGAAACGATTACTTTCGCTGTGTTGTCCAGCGAGTTCTTCTAATTTGTAGACTTTGGCTCACTATAATTACGATAATTTCAATGTTTTCGATCTACATGCAGTAGTTCACCTCTGATACTCATTCCAATCAACCAATCTAAAAATACCTTGAAAACGACACCAAACGCGGTGTATTTGTGTTAAAACTGCCAAAATTGCGTTTCTGTTAATTTTGTTAACCAATTTTTGCCAATAACGACCATGGGCTTCGTCCGATCGGATTGGCGAGCAGGGGGGCACACCTAGATACCAAATGGGATTTTTGTGCGAAAGAACGGATTTTCTAGTACACAACGGGACAGAATTGAGGGGTTGTAAAAAAATGTCTCGACCGAAAACAAAGGGTTACTAATCAGAATGAATAATAAACCTAAAGGCTTAATGCTAACTCTTGCTTGCGCCTTTAAAACTTAGCAAAAATGGCTTCTGAACAGTATACTGGTTACAAGCACACAACAGCTGACTAAGGTTGACTTCCCATCTCATTCCATCTACGCGAAAGAGTGGAGGAAGTCTGTGCAGTGAGAGTTCCCTTCGAACTATTGATCCATACAGAGAAACTGCGAACTCAGAAAACATTTTGGGGGGTAGATGGCGCCCACACACCTTCCAACTGACTGATAGTGCAAAAGTTAATTCACACTACTTAACTTTTACTCAGTACAATGAGGTACTGCATACCCCTACGATTGCGTAAGGGAAGTACACAGGGAGCATGAAAACCAGCAGATAGAGAGAAGGAAGGAGACTCTTACGGTGGGTGCAGAGCAAAATACACAAGAAAAGGAGAGGAGATTCATAATTTATACTCGTATATGGGCAAAGTTCCCAGTTTCTGCATAAAAGAGCGAAGAACAGGAGGTATGTAGATACAAGGAATAGCAATTCCTCAGTCGAGCATTTACAAGGAAAGGTTATAGAAAGAGAGGAGATTCACACTTATATATATATGGACGCAGAGAGTGCCATTTGCATTTTTGAGGTGGGGGGGGGGCAGGATGATGCGAACAAAGCATCACATTTCTTTTTCTAGGCGCGTGCAGCCAAGTCTAGACAACTGGATAACAAACGCTTGTGATGGAAGGATATCTGGAGCACACATTCCCAAGACTTTGAAGACAGTAACAGGCCCTCCTCTTCCACTGTTTCTGTCTCACATTTCCTCCCTCCCATCTTTTCCTGCGTTTTCTTTTTAAATTTGAAATTGTTTCGCTCAGTACATCGGCACTCAGCATCCAATCCACCAAAATCTTTCCACAAAACGGCTATTTGGACAGCTGCGTTACTATTATTGTCATGAGTCTTTCAGTGTCATACTTGAAATTATGTAAGCCTGATCGTTAAAATCAGGTAGGAACGTTGATTCAACTCCGAAATTATCGTCACAGCGTTTCGTGTATTCAGTGGCAAACTGGACAACATCAATTCCTCAAATATTGCCTTCAAATTATAAGCCGTCCATGGTATTTGTTCATCATCATCATTCATCGAGCTCAACAATTAGATTCCATTTTATTTGATTTAATAAATACGGTTGTGTAACTACACCCTTCAACCTTATCGCCACAGCAATGGGAATGAGTCTGCCAAAGACATGGAATCGAAAGTGAATTTAAACGTACTTTTAAAAATGGATTATCGTGTCGAGAAATCCTCAACGCTTCCATATCTGAGTCTATGTCTCGCGTACGAGCTGGAGTTGATAGCGCCGGTGAAGTTGGGTACGCAGACACTAAAATATCTCTAACAGACAACGTTGAAGGAACTCGAGCCACTGTAACTGATATAAGGGAAACACAACATTAGAGAAAGACTGGGAGCTGGGATTGTTTAATGATTTGAAATCCTGACTTTTCTAATCAAGGTGAGAAAAATGTCGTAACCATAGCCCCCAGAGGTTAGTATCACGCTTACCAGATCTCAGTAATGTTAAACCCCCTGACACACAGGACCCACACATACTACAGTGCCAAGATGACTCATATGTCACTAGTGTCAGCCTTTCTGCATTACAATCTAACATCATGCACATCATCTTAGTTCAACGTCAAACAGCCCCATACACAATGCAAGTTCGCACATATTTGGTCCACACTTGATTCCTCTAATCTTAATCAAATGACTATTCCTACCCCACTTGGCTTCATCATTCACACTCCAGGGTCATTGGGTTTACCTGACTGGTTAGGACCAACAATTTCTGTAATCCCCCCCCCCCCCTCATACTATTAAACAAATTAAGAGAACAACTGCGAAGCCAAAAAGTATTTATGCCGCTTATTCATTGGAAGACAAACACAAAAAAATATGGCCCAACAACTGCAAATGGCTAAAACTTCATAAAATATCTGGTGCGACGCATCACGCAATTTTCCTCGGCCTCACGTGTATTTAGCGTTTCTCTTGGCTCTAGCCACTAATCAAATCTCCTTTTCATTCTGTTTATAACATTCTACATTACTGCAAGAGCCACGTTTGGTTCTGGAATGTATAGTGCTGCTCCTATTCATGCCACGGCCATTATTGAGCGATCAAATTATAGAATTTTTTTTACAAGGATCCCGCTGACAGTTTCAGTATTATCGGGTAAAAACTGTGAGAAAAGGTAGCATGTGAAACAGTGGGGGTTGATATTCCGGAATTATATCTTTTGAACATTATCAATCGCTCATTGTATAGGTACTTAATTGGATTACCTCGTAAATTTCTCTGATGATCCTGGTAGCCATTGAGCAGTTTACGAGAATAAGGAAAATACCGCAGTAAAATCGATTTTCGTAAACATATTTGATAATTTATTGTGCTGCTCTCGTCATTTTTTCACGAATGAGAATTTAGTGGTATAGTTGTGTCATTTGGTGCTGTCCACAAAAAAAATCTATTCAACATCTTTGGAGCTGTTTATGAGGTAAAAAATGTTATGTTTCGATCACTATGACAACTATAGTTAGTTTTGGGCAGATTTGGCTCATACCCCTATTTTGGCGTTCCGTGGTAACCTGTGGACAAGATATCGAGTTTGAGCTGATTTGGTTCAGCCGCTATCGCTCAATCGCGTTCACAGCCACAAACACAGACCACTTTTCCAAATGGTGTTTTCGGACCAAGTAGGGTCTGAAACGTTAATATATGAAGAGAACTCACAATTTTTTGTCAACCGATTACACATTTTCCCTTACCACTTCGTAGAGCCAAGAATTAATTAATTTTCCATTACACGCACGTCCACGCAAGAATATCAATAGTCATTGGCATATATGTACATCAACGAATTATAATGTCTTGAAAATCGCTTACTAGGTTGACTTCCCTTATCCATGTCATTAGGGTTGTCGTCGGTCTTCTTCCTTCTGAACAAGTTAGTTATAAATTTGAAAGATCTCGTTCGAGCATCAATTCCACAACCATCCGAGTTTTTCGACGATATATTCAGCATCGTCCTGGAAAACGAATGTGCCGCGAAATAGTACGCATAATTAATCGAATTCGCATAAAACTGGTGACAAGCAGATTCGAGGCGAGCGAAGGGTTGAACGGAGATAGGGGCTGTTGTTATCTTACCAATTCATGAAGGTTCCATTCTGAAGGGTAGGAGCATATCTTCAGCGGAAAAACTACCAGATTTAACGAAAATAATGGAAAACCGAAGAAATACAGAAACGAACCAAGTTCAACAAAACGTAGGTTTTAGAGCAAGTAAACACGGAGGGTGGATAAGCGCACATCAGAAATACTTCGGGATCGTTCGATGCAGCTCGACAATGACACGAAGCGCGGACTAGCGGCAGTTTGTAAAACCCACTCGACGGATAATTCAAATAAGCCCGCGCTGTCAGTTGCGCACGCAGAAGCAAATTTAATCAAATATTTGTTGGCGTCGCTGTCCAACGTCTCTGAAATGTTTCCTACTTTTCATGATACTCGCCGGTAAAAATGACTGGTCACGAAAACGATCCGTAATCTGTCAAAAATGTTGAACTTTCAGTAGAGCTTTCTAGTTTTGAGGTCTACTTAATCCGAAGATATCAGCGGGGACGCAGTTCTGGAATTTATTGAGGCTGTAAACACGATTTTTTCGTAGAGCATAGTAATCACTTTTGCAGAATTACCGGTACCTTTAGAACTGGTAGTAAGCGAAACGGTGATAGTTGGAATTCCGGAATTTCTGGAGTGACCCCCATGTATTTTATGAGCGTTTTTATTATGTATTGCATTGGAGTACTACACCAATTTTTGTTTACTATGGTAGTAGCATTTAAGCGTAGTTTATAAGGAAAAAATCGCGCTAAAATCGAAACGAAATGAATTCGTCGAAACTTTTTGTAGTTTTATTGTGCTGCTCTCGTCATTGTCCCACGAATGGGTATTTTATGGCATAGTTGCCTTATTGATAGCTATAAATGTAAAAAATTAATCAAAATTGGTAAAGCCGTTTTTAAGAAAACGAAAATTAGATGTTTTGATCACTATGATAACTATTGTTAACTTTCGGTGGATTTTGCTCATATCCTTATTTAGGCGTCCCATGGTAACCTGCAGGCTAAATATCAAGTTTGAGCAGATTTGGTTCAGTCGTTTTGCCCAAAAATCGTTCACAGACATTTTTACTTTCTCTGGTGGATTTATTTAGTGTCTGGTGGGGAAGCTAATCAAGACTCTCAGATCTCGTCTATAGAGTGTCAGCATCGCCTTTGCCCTTAGACAGGAAGGCGTAACAAGCCTTTTCGCTTGTCTTAATCGTGGCTGGCGATGCCAATGAGCGTGTGATCATAATAGAAGCCAACTTGTAAGTAAGTGCTGATACGTGTTCGTGGTCCATGTTGATGTACAGAATGAATATCTAATTTGAACCAATTTGGGGTTTCTTAACGGTGTTTTTGGGTCGACAAAAGTACAAATCAGCCTCAATACTTAGATGACGCACCACGTCGATAGACATGTGCCAAAACCGTAGCAAGACTAGCAGACAGAGCGGGTTTTCTAACATTTTGAAGTAAACCACCCTCCAACACCTTTTAGTGCCCCCTGTGAGATGACGCTACTGACCATCGAAAGTTGCACTGAACGCCTCCGAAGTGAACCCCTCGATTGTTGAGAAGCGTTGCCAACCTCACCTCACGATTGTCCCTCAACCAACGAATCCATAATTCTCCCGTTAATTCGAAGGTTTGATTAAGGATATTGAGAAGTCGACCGTAAAAATTCCATTTCATACGGCAAATTAGAAAGAAACTGTGCACTTGGAGTTATAGGATTGGAGTGCACGACGCGCAGTAAACTTGAACGTTGAATACCTTCTAATTAATTGAGAAATAACGATCTAATACCATGAGCCCGATTGTACACTACTCGTGGAATATAAATGTCTTCAAATGAGCCATTCGAAGTTATAAAAGCGAAAACATTCGTGAGGGAAATATGTGGAAAGTAGGAGAGAGAGAGAGAGACTGAGGCAACACTTGTGAAACCTTTTCACAACCTGTCAATTCTTATCAGTAACCTGGCGAGAGGCTGAATTAATTGACTTTTTAAAAAGTTTAGCATTAAGAGGTATTTATGTCAAAATTCAAAGAATCTGATTGTTGTTCGCTCGGAGCCGTGAGAAGCGATTATCGGCTTTAGCTGACGTGAGCCTCGATTAAGAGGAATGAATTGGAAAATGGAGTGTTGACCTGAATTGATAAATCGGCATCGCTGAGAGAAGTTTTCAGGTGAGTTGACTATTTTTAAATTTAAGTTAGTTGAAAGAGGTGTGTTTGATTTGACAGACGTATTTTTGATCAATTATTCAGAATTAAACATTTTGTTACGTTTGGGGTTCGGTTTGTTGACTTAATGACAACATATATTTTATGGGTTGGCTGGATGGCTCCTATTCAGCGCTGGTTTGTGACAGTCTACGCCACTTGAAGTTGGAACCTTGATTACAGATAACAGATCAGTAGTCATTACCGTGATTTCAACGATATCAGACATGATGCCTCCCCAAAGGGTCTGGCACACAGGAATATTGCAGCACTTACACGACATGCGATCCAGACAGGCCTGTTTCTTTATAAAAATGACTTCCAGAGCGCTCATAAGGTGTTTTACCAGTCGGACCTTATCCCTGGCGTCACTGCAGTGGCTGGTACTTGTGGGTCTTCCTGGGTATAATCGTGGCTAGGTCCTTCAATAGAGGTTGCACGGTGTGGACGCTTATGATGACTTCTGATATGGCTCCTGCCACCTTGATCATATCATGTGTCAAGCGATCTAGGAAACATCTTGGGCAGTAGCTGCCCTGTAAGTAGCGCTTCGGCCTGAAGACAGGACTTTACTATTGCTACATCTTAGCAGTTATGATGGAGCTTCATTACTGTTACTACAGGGGTGGCAGAACTATTCCATCGTATGTCATTCCTTGACGCATTGTGCTAAAATATGCTGTTTGGTGGGGTTGTGTGTCTCGTGTTGTCATCATTCAACCCACCTGCGACATACAGAATTCAGAGGATGTGTACAGTTTCTAATCGAAGGTGATTGCTAAATTTGTGGTGTTGAGGCTCCCCCCGCAAGAACACCTGCCCTTTGGTGATCGATAAATTGTACATGAGTGTAGTAGTGAGCCCAAATTTTTGAGACTGCATAGGCATCCCGGCTCTCTTCATGAAGAAGCATGAGGTGTCTTTATGGTCAGTATTTGTACACGTGCATAGAATGGCAGCTCTCAACATTTTAGCAGCCGCCAAGTAATTCGTGCAAATATCAAGTATTTCCACATATATTCTTCAAGTATCCAGACAAGATTTAGGGAAACAATGTCTTACTCCATGATGTGATACGGGTACAGGTGCAAGTAGACCTTGTTGACATTGTGAGGTCTGTCTCAGACTTGTTTTCCCCAGTTCGTCCTGGAACAAATTGTACTTGCCAGAGAAAGATGTTGAAGAAAAGAAGTGGTTCTCATTGTGCTGACGTGATGTGTTTTGGCACAGTGTTTGTTCAAACTGTGGTCAAAGAAAGTTATGACCTATTCAATGTTCAAAGGCACCCTGAACTCATCACACTGGAGCTTATCAACATTAAAATCGTATTTTTCTAACTAAGGTTGATGTCTGTCAATGAGGAGTCATGGAGGGAACCAACACTTTTAAAAAACGAGGTCAAAAATAGCTCTGTCGGTTTTGATTTACTTCGTGAGGATATGAATAAAATTAAGTTTTCTTGAGTTTTCAGAAAAACGGCTTCAATGGTTTTAATTAGACTCACAGGGTGTGTCCAACTCGTAAATAGCTATATATTGTTACCAAATGAGTGTCCCTCTGACAGTCCATTGAATAGAGGTAACCAATGTGCCAAAAATCGCGTTTTCTGTGACGTGTTCGAAATTCCCCAGTTGACTCATAACTTGATCAATATGATGGACCGTCTTCTAATAACATATACACACATTTAGTTTCATACTATTTCTGTGACTAAGCCAAGGTAAATCGAAAAATTTGATTTGCATAACTTTACTATCTTTTATTTTATATTTTGATCAAGCTTAAAAGGTGCTTTCAGCTAACTAGTACCTACGTTCTGTTTTCTATAAATTTTTACGTGGAAATGCGTTGAGTGTAGATGTCGCACGGTACTTGCGTACATAGCAGGTCGTCAAATTTATGGGAGTTGTGTTTTTGTGCATCTAATATTTTAATTTATGTTTATTCCTTTAGTTCGTTTTTTAATTCGCCGAGAATTACGATTAATTTGATTTTTATTTTTTACCCCTTCCTACATTCCTCAATCCTGTCCAATGTTCTCTCCCACGTCCTTTTCAATGACTAACAGAATACCCTTCAGTAGTTACATTTCTTCCACCCCCCTCTATCCTTCCTTTTCCCTCCTACATCAGCAAGGAGGCATCTTCATTCTGACTATGGCCCGCCAGAGTTATGATTCTCTTCATTTTGTGAGTTTTTCAACACCTTTTCTATTCTTTCTTTCATCATCTTTCTGACTTTGTGTTTGTCTATTACGTTTTACCTAACCCTTAAATTTGTGTTGTGATAGACGGGAAAACATGTATAAAGAAGGTACTGTATGAACTTTACCGAGAAACTTTCAACACCATGGTTTTTCTCATTCGTTTATGTAACTTTCCTTCCTGCTTGGTAGGGCTAAAGGGGACTGGGACATTTTCTAGTGAAGTAATGGGTTCTGCGAGTGATAGTCTTGAAACAAGTGTTGAAAACGAACGAGTTGAAAGGCAGGTGTGAGGGCTGAGGATGATAAGTAGCGATGGCTGCCGAAGCAAGGAAGGCAGAGATAAAATTGGCGACGATAAATTACTGCAAAGGAACCTTGAATCGAGCTTCTCTCGAGCATTTAACGAACGTTGACTTAGTTTTAAATTCGCTCGTGATTTTACTCTCATTAACTTATGTTGGAGATAATTGCGCTTTTTGTTGTTAATAGGCAAAATGGAGGGGCGTTGAGAAATACAACATGTGGATGAGATTTGAGCACGTATCCGTGAATAAAATATTAAGCACGTTCGTCGGTTTTTGTTTCCAATTTGCGAAGCATACATGCCAAGTGAGGAGTTTCCTCTGGGAAGTCGCTTCAAGAAGTTGGTTCTTGTGAATAATTGTGAGCAACATGTTCGAGGCTCCTTCTGCTAATGCAAGAGCTTAAGAAGTAACAAGTCGCTTCTGTTCAATTATCATTTTGGTGTGTATTCAGTTTCTCTCATCAATGTATACACATAATATTTTTAAATATTTAAATACAATATACATGAATTACGTGAATGTGCACATGTTCAGTGCTGAGGGGGGGAGGGGGTGAAATGAAAAGGAGACATAAAAAGCTTACTGGGCATTCTTCAAGTGCCATCAAGGTTTCATCCTCAGTTTGTGATCATGGGACCTACAAAAGCTCGACGATTGGTCTGTACATTTACTATGTTCTTTACTAATTTCCTATTCCCACTCACTACAATCGGAACGTGTTCATAATAAAACGGAGGGCTGAAAGGAGAAAATTATCACTTCAGGGACTGAGTAATGGCAGTCGACTGAGTCTCGTCAGGCACAAAAGTTGTTGAAGTCGTTCCATGCCATTCATTTTCTCCATCTTTCGTTTTTCCGGCTCTAAGTAAACGAACAAATTAATAGAATAAAGTGATGTAAATGTATAGTGACAGTACAGAATGATTATTTGTTAGCGAGCTTACAATGATTTGTAGGTGTTAAACCACAACAGGTTATCGTTAATAGCAGTTGTTGTTCACAGGAGGACGAGCTAATGGACGATCGAGTGGAAATGCAGTGTCTCGTAGAGGACGATTGTCGTGGAGATGCTCCTACGAATCGACTGATTGCTAGAACACCTCCATTACCTGACCCACATTCGAGACCATCTAGATTTGCCCCGTATTCTGGTATTTTCCTCGCCACCATCTCGTCGTTCTTCTTCTCAATTTGCTCCGTCATTGTCAAATGGATGGTCAACGTTCACCCAATGGAATTGGCCACGTTTAGATTCCTCGGCGTTCTATTACCCGCAATACCCATCGCAGTTTACAGGAGAGAAAATATTTTTCCGAGGGGAAAAAGAGTCCTTCTTGTTCTGCGCTCATTTGTTGGTACAACTGGACTCATGTTGAGTTTTTACGCTTTTCGACATATGCCTCTAGCAGACGCTTCCGTTATTGTATTCAGCGTACCAGTCTTCGTTGCTATTTTCGCGCGTATCTTTCTTAAAGAGCCTTGCGACGCCTTTTCAATACTCACGATATGTCTCACTTTGACGGGAGTTCTTCTTATCACGCGCCCAATTTCCATTTTCGGCTCTTCATTCCCGAGTATAGGACCTGAACCAGAACCGTCGCCCGATCTTTGGGGAGGAATTTCGGCTTTTAGCGCCACGTTGTTTGGAGCGAACGCTTATATCCTTCTCAGAGTTCTAAAAGGGATTCATTTCTCCGTGATTATGATCAACTTCGGGGCGTTCGCTTTGATCGAAACGCTCTCTGTCTCGTGGTTTTTGGGGGTTCTCTGCGTTCCGAAAAGCGGGATCGACCGCCTTGTCATTCTCGCTCTCGCCGCTTTCAGTTTCAGCGGTCAAATCCTTCTAACCAAGGCACTTCAACTCGAACAAGCCGGTCCCGTGTCAATCGCCCGGTCGGCCGACATCGTTTTCGCTTTCATTTGGGAGGTGCTTTTTTTCAACGAGTCTCCAAACGTGTACAGTATTTTGGGCGCCGTTTTCGTCACAAGCTCTGTCATATTGATTGGGCTGAGAAAATGGGCCCACACGCTTCCAGACAATTCGTCTGCTCGAAGAAATTCCTTTGAAATAATTCGCTAATTCAAAAACCACAACCGAGTTGTTACTTTTAGTCATTTTAATTGCTTTAATTTTAGAATTTTGTTTTGTTCGCTGATCGGCGTAATGTCGTATTTTTTGCTCTTGCCGTCTTCCGAACTTTAAACGAAGTAATGACTCATTTGAAGTTGCCTCAACTTTTAGCCATCCATCCTGAGCATAATTATAATTATGAAGCCACCGTCACATTTACAACGAGCTCTGGAACAAGGCCCACATTAGTTGTTAAGGTCATTGTACATAATCCAAGTCTATAGCCAGTTACCAACCGCACTCCAATTGTTTTCTCTTTCATTCTCATCCTTAGTCAGCGTCACTGAAACCCTCCTTCTGACGATGGGCCCATAATATCGAAGGTTTTGTCGCTTTCTCTTATTGAGTGTGAATTTCGAAAAATACTATTGAAACAGTAAAACTTGGGTGAATTCCAGGGGTTTTTCACGAATTGATTAGGCACTTGTTATGCAATTGCTGAGAATGCCACTCCAAGGCTCTAAAACTTTGACAACGGATTTTGTCACCTTTTGTCTTTCTTTAGCTCGATATGATTGAACCGTATCGCCTCACATTTTGTATCACATTCGGCCTTTGAGTTTGAGATAAAACGCAACTCAAATATCAAACAAAAGATGGATATCGTTATCGTGGTGGTTAAATCCCCATCTAACAGACAAAGCTATCTATCTATTGCCTCGTTCGATTTGTTATGAAAAAATACGCCGAAACAGGGCCCTCACCCCACTCGACTATTTTGATCACGCCCAAAATATTTTGTTTTCCTTATATTTTTTTTTCGGCCTTAGCCTAAGTAATTAGAAGAACTATTTTCATCGTTGGATTCTCCAACCGAAATATTGTTCGGTATTTCACTGGCTAATTTTTTTTTCTTCAGCTCCCCTTTCCATTAAATTGCGTACCACGCACACTTCCAAACACTTGCCAATCTGGGATTCGATAAGAAATGACATAAAACGGAGTTTGATGAAATAGTTTTTCACAGCAATTTGCAGTCAAACTTTTTTCTTCTACTGAAAACCTGCAGTTTAGTGTAAAACCAAAAGGCTAAAGCTGAGCCAAAAACAATATTTTTAATCGTTTTCAATATTTATTTCTATCGTCTTCATAAATGGTTCTAACAGTTGCTGATTACAGGGTATTTTTCGCTAACAAATGTTCACAGTAAGTTCGCTATAAAGACTTGTTGATGTAGGAAATGGGCGTCTGACGATTAGGTGAGGATGAGGAAAGTTTTGATAATCGCACCCACGATGTAACGTAATGCCGTTTATCACGTAAAATTTCGACTTAGGCAAGCTCCTATAATTGTTCCCTTCTTAGCCAATACTTCTCACTATCATTATTTTCTGCTACGTTTCGCCTACTACTGTGGCTCTTGTTTGCATTTTCGATCGGTAAAACGTTCTGTCTCAAAATCTCAGTTACACAAAATATTCCGTGAAAGTTGTGCTGATGACACCTTTGACACTTTGAAGGGAGCAGTCTTGAGATTTAATGATTCGTGATGCTGCACTAGTTTTGTTGGGATTATTTAGCCGTATTTCTAAATTCGCAGAACCCGGCGAACCCTGTTCTTTTATGTGTTGATGGTAACAAAACGTTTTTCTTTGTGGAGGGATGTTCACACTTCCCCAGCTGATGCATCCCAACCTAAGCGTCCCATTGTCCACAACTCTGGATAGAAATGCAGTTGGCAATTGCTGAACCTTGTTACAATTCTGAGGTTATTCCTGCTCACGGTGCCCCCCCCCCCCCCATCACGTCATCGTGTTCCTACCAGATTCTACTGAGTGAATCCCCGATGAATTCGTTCCCAGTTCCCAGTATGTCCACCTACTCACGAGCCTAGCCAAAACCGTTTTGCTAGATGAGAACAAAACTTACGTCTGTATCGTATTTTAGGCGTCCAAACCCCCCTCACCCCTTGCCGTCCTATCGTATCTTGGCAAAGATTGACTCTCACTATGTTAGTGCCCAGAAAAACAAAAACACTTCGACAGTCCCTCATCTTGACAGTTTTTTGTGTGAGCTCCATCTCGTGGGAGATTTCACAATTGAGCATCCAATTTGTGTTATGCGTTGCTTGTTTTTAAGCAGCATTTACAACATTTACATTAACTATTGCCTGATCAAAATCGTGCTAAATTAATGTAAGCTACTGAAACTTGAAGTGCCTATAAGGATGTTGCCTCTTTTCACATTTGGCAAGAGCAAAAAATACTCTGATGTTTGAACAATTGATGCTGAAAGCTGCGTTTGAATTGATGGTCACCATCAGCATAGTAATTAGCGAGTGCAGGTTCGAATTTTCCCTCAATTTGTCTCACTGTTATTTGTTTTTGAGAGTGATTTTATTGTGATGTATCTCAGTGACGGGTGTCGCTGTAGGTTTCAATAACGTTTTGAATATGGCTGGGATGAATGAGTCGACTTATCAGTCGAAACTGTCTCCTGTGACGTAATCAGAGGGTTAGGGTTTTGTACATGGCATTTGGTGTACTGCTGTTTAACTCATTCAGTGCACTACCTGAGACAGTCTTGGACAGAAGCATCTTTTGCCGGAGACCTGAGATGTTCTCCGAGGCTCCCTCTCATAATACGTGCCTTTCTCGAAGGTCATCCTCCACCCATTACGTCCTATAACCCGTGTGAGACAATATCGGAGAAGGAAACAATACTCCATACAAAAATACGGGACACATAAATTTTCCTGAACGTCAATCACATAATGAACAAATTTTTGTTGGGGAAAAAACGATTTTTAAACGTTAATTAAAATAATGGAGGCACGTTGAATGGGTTAATTAGAATTTGGAGTTTTGAGTGCCAGATAACTGTAGAGAACCAAACGTTAGGATTTATATGAATTTTTGCGCAGTGTGCACTGTTGTGATGTAGCTCGATACTCTCAAACTGAAGGATGAAGGATGTTACCCACAGTATTACGGTGTACTCTGTGTGTATTGATGTATTATACATGATTAATCCGTTGTTCTTTAACGCTCGTAAGAGAGTTATATCAGCCAGGTGGTTGTGGTTTCACCATCATGCAAGAGGCCAGGCACTTCGTCAACATCCACTAAACCAAGACTTGAAGAGTTATGGCAGGTTGTCATTTGCCCAGTCTCTCGGCGGCGAGCTGTTGCCACGCATTACCACTCAGAGATGTGAACCTGGAGAATCTGTGCCATCTTGGAGGAGTTCTTAATCTGATTCCCTACCTGATCTAAATATTTAGTTGGGTGGCAAGTTTCAAAGGAGCAGATCAACTCTGTCCACGTTTCTTTGTCAAAACCTTCTTTGCAAAGTGGGTGAAATGGTTATAAGTAGCAGTCAAAGCTGGTGGTTTGGCTGCTCTTCTAACAACCGTCGCCCACAGTACAGTGGAGCACGTGGTATCTTGTTTCCTCCACGCTGCAGAAACTGGAAAATGCGCAGGATGGAGAGTCTTCGAGAGAAAACAAGTGGAACTGGCTCAACTCACTTTATTCTAAGACGTTCACGGATCTTGGGGGAAAAACTCTTACGCTTCCCTTCCCTTTGATGAGCATTCTCATCCATGGACATACCTCTCCTTTGATTGACTGTGAGTTTGCTACCCCAGACAACGGCACCGTAACCAATAGCGCGTGAATCGGCCTTGCTAGTTGCTCGTAATGAGGCCAACCTTGCGAGGATAGTGCCTTTCAGGGACTGGAGGTGTTCGCTAAAGCGCCAACTCTCACTTACATTAACTCTTCAAGTTCTTGACTTGCTTCTCAAGAAGAAGCCTGTGGCCGCCAAAACGTGTTGGCTGTATAATTTTCCCTTTTAAGAGTCCTGCAGTTTGATGGGCTCGCACCATTGAGTGATGGTTCCATCGTACAAAGCTTTGGTAACCAGCCTGGTTATATGGGCCGAGCAGTTGGTAACCAGATACCCCATAGATCCTGTGGCATTTACTCTCACATGTGCCAGTTCCCCGACACATGAAACAATTACAGAAAACATTCTAATGAAAAGATCATGCTGAATATCACAACTATCAACCATGGCTTTATATATAAAATGTATTGTCCTGGTCTTTGCTCCAATCTCGATAAACGATAATATTTATATTAAATGCTATACCTAGATGATCTCATTTACGACCAGTACAACAGAAAATGAAAGTATTTAATTGATGGCCCATATTATCACGATGGCTAACAGGCAAGTCGACAGAAAATGTTGAAGATGTGTGAAAACGAGTTGACCAGAGCATCTTGACTGTAGACCAAGCATAGTGCATTTTTAACGTTTTACTTTTATCAATTGACATAGAGACTAAATATTTATCTACGAGTTACCGGGATCAGTACTGTAGTAATCCGATCATAATAACGGCAAAATGTTCATTTGTATTACAATGTCCAGACTGGAATGACAACTGATTGCACATTCCAAGTGTAGTGGCAGTAAATGTCTTGTATGGTATGATTAGTGGACTGTAAGTTATGCTAGGAAAGAAAAAGGGATCTCTCACCGATCCTGCTGATGAGACTTACCCGCTGGGGAGGGGTGGTGGACGTCCTCCGTTAGTGGCGTGGTTGAAGAGGTTCTCAAAAGGATTACCAGCAGGAAATGGTGGTTTGATATTGAGGAAAGAAACAAAGAAAACTTAACAAATAAAGGAATAAATGAAAGGCTCTGGTGGAAGAAAAGAAGACAAGAGATTCCAAAACGAAAAGGGAATAGAGAACAATTAGAATCACAAATAGTGGGAGAACAGAGCGGTGGCGGTTACACGACGACGCGGGGCTTACTGAATTTGACAGGGGGCGATTGTGGCGGACAAGAGACTGCGTGCCGCGTGGTGAGCAAGGGTCCCCAGAGATGGCCCCGACTCAAGACGGACGCAACAATAAACACATGTCTGATTGCATCTTGAAAATATTTATTAAAAACAAATGTATGCAAAGATGGGAGGAAGCTCCATTTCTGCCGTGGTTAAGATGTGTGCCTGACATTCCTCTTATATAAAGTGCTTTTTAGTCTGGTTGAGTGCAACCAGTGAAGCTAAATACAACGAAGTATTTCGGTTTTTACAAATATAGTTTAATGTGGTCGTGTTTCGTTACTTCCGTAATTTAATATTTCAGGGCAATGAGACAAATTGAAAGTGGTACGAACTACCAATTCTAGTCAAACTACTTAATTCTATCACATTTAGTTACACTCGTTTATGTCAACTAGTGCTGCTGTTTGTATGAGCAGACTCTTAACCTCTCAAAGTGACGACTTAACCCCTTGAAGGAGAAATTAAACGTTGACATTTGATGTTAACCAGTTCGAAACCAAAGACTTTAATTTATCGTTGCAGCATATCAGGGCTATTGGGATTGTTGAGTAAAGTTTTAGTATCTGAGGTGCATGAGTCTGTCAGCTGGAACAATAACACGGAGAGGTGGAGGATAATTTAGCATAGTTGTGGTCTCTTTAAGAAGTATTATTGTTGGACTGAGGGGTCGGTAGACTTTGGGCCACTCTGCGCGGTGTTGAGGCCTTATTTCATCATATTATCAAATACTCTGTCCACCATGACACTTAGGATTTAGTCATTAGCAAATCTGGATGGCCCCTTGGGATCCTGTCACTTTGGCAAGCCATTGATAGGAAGCTGACTTCACTAAACAAACCTCTAAAAGGCTTGTACACCGAGTGACGAGTTGACTCGCGATCTTAGGTACTTTTAACAACTCATCTCAAGTATTTTTTATTGCATTTGTGACACGTGTTGTTGAAATTCGTTGGTTGAGCACCCTTGTGGGTTACTCTTCATACTTTGCTGCAGACAGACGTGTGCGACTGAATGTGCAGCAGTTTGGCACAAGGTAGCAACTGTTATGGTATTCTTTTTAGTTTCCTTAGCACCATAAAGTAGGAGGTAAAGTTACATAATCAGTGAAACAAAGAAAGTTGACTTTTGGGTTATGTCCGCCAGTAGGCAAATTATTCAAGTTAACGTACCTGTTAGGTGAGTCCGTCTCCTCTGGCTGGTGAGTTGCTGTGCGCTTTCGATGTATAGACATCCGTCTGGCCGTTAAGTCAGTACTGAACTACATCGAAAGCGCTTGCCCACAGCAGCTCACCAGCCAGAGGAGACGGACTCACCTAACAGGTACGTTAACTTTAATAAAGTTGACTTTTCTTCAGATCATCTGGGTCCGACAAACTTTTTTAGAGAAAACAATTGTACCAAACTCGCTAATTAGACTGCAGCTCCAAAATAAAGGTATAAGCAACATCGGTCCAAAACTAACTGTAGTTATCATAGTGATTGAAACACCGCCTTTTTTTTTCGTCTTATATTGATTAAATTGTTTATGTGAACAGTTCTGAATGACCAGCAATATTACATTTTCTTGCTTGGGAAAAGAGAGAGAGAGCAGCACAAGAAGTTGCAAGCAAATTCGAAGAAAAGTTATTCACTGGGGATGGGGAGCTACTGCCCACCCAAAAATGCAAAATTTTTAGAACATGTTGAAAGAAAGGATATACAAGGATGTGGGTGAAATTAGTGAGAGCATTATAGAAAAAACATGAAGGATAGAGAAATAGTATAATCTGCCACTTCTGGTGTCGATAGCAGTAAGTGCATGCAAACACCAGTTTGTGGCCCTGGATGTAAATATATCCTGTGGAAGTGATCTATGATCAAAATAGACAGGTGGCTCTCGCGAGGTAACAACGCTGGGTGCTTGTGGTAGTACGGTACATTGGCATCATACAACCTACCGCCCGCCTGATGAATCAAAGAAAGGGTTGAGTTTGGCGAATCTTTTGAATACTTGGTCGCGATGGTTCTCAGTAATATGGCTGCACTGCCTTGATCCATAGTCAGGGGAAACTGGATATCTTGTGGACGAAGTGGCGTATTCATTTAGTCACTTTTCTCCATTTTAAGAATGAAGTGGCAGCTTGATATTGAACGCGACAATTGAACGGATGAACGCGTTGTGCCAAAAAAGAGCGGGGCAGAAGCCGAAGAAAGAAACAGTGAACTAGTGGAATGGGGGTTTTCTGACAACGTCGAGGAGGGAAGCAATAAAATTCGTCTTCCTTTTTCGCGTCAACTTTTTTTCCCCCCCAATAAACACCTTTAAACTTTATAAAACACAATTAAAGATTAATTACAATATAAATCATCAAAACGAAAAATAAGTATACAATCAACTTTTAATGCCAATAAAAATGCTCTGATAGGACAAAAACGCCTCTGTTCACAATTAAAATCAAAACTCCCGATAAAGCAACTCAATAATTGAAAATATTAGCTAATCCTGTGATAACAAACCAACTTGACTCACTTAGCATTCTTATTTTCTGTTAATTTATGCTTTATATTTCTTTCGCAATCCCAGCTTAGTCTATGGTAGTGGTTGAACTCTGATTCTGTGCCCAGCTCAAACAGTGCCACCTTATACAGTCCTCCCGGCAGCTTCTTAAAGGTAAGTTGTTGGTAGAAAGTGATACCTCTGATTCCGCTGACTAGGAGCACATTACTATGTCAGAGGATTGATTGTTTTCTCCTGTCGTAGGGCGTGGCTTGGCTGGGCCGTCACAGGCACTAGCATCTCCTTGTCAACCACCATCTTTATGACATGATGCCGGTCACTTTCGTTGACTTCGATGTCCACTATTGAGGAGGGATTGCCTTGTACAGCTTGTTTCACAAGGTCTAATCCTGAATTGACTGGGTCGGAGTCTTCTTCCTTGGCCATTAATGGGTACTCGATGGCACATCTCCTTTTGGCAACTTAATCGTTCCCATGGGATTCCAATCCCACTTAATCAGCATCTCCTTCTTCATCACTGGAGCCTCCGCTGATGGAATCTCGCTTCCCTCTCAGACTTGTACAGACGAGCTTTGGTCAGATGGTCCGATCGTAACCCATTGGTAGTCCATTATGTTTCCTACAGAATGGCAGTTTAATCACGGTTATGGAATAATTAGAGAACATTTCTCTACTGCGAAAACATGAGGGGGGGGGGACAAGGGACAGAATTAACTGGTGATCTGACAATGAACTTAGTTTAGACAATATCCTGATTGAACTACCTTGCCATCTTATTTAGAACTCTTGATCTTCGCGAGATACACCTTGTGATCCTTCTTAGATAGAAGTGAACCGCTTTGTGATTTATTATTCCTCAATTAAAGTGAAGAAACCTTATCCTCCCCCTCTACCCTCCTTTATGAATCCCATAATTTGCACCTCAACACTATGTCGTTCACCTACTCTTACACTTCCAAAGCTTTAGAGGGGTGGTCCACTTCCATTTAAACTACTAGGTATTGATTGCAGTGCGGACAGCAAGGGATGCAAGTCGAAACGACCAATTCTGTGACCACCCCCTCAGATCGGTGATGTTAACTTGTGGCTGATCCTGACTACACCAAAACTTTATGTACTTGAAGTGTCAATTTTGACATTGCGAGTCGACTTATTAATACAGACGCCATTTTGAGAACCAAGGCAGCAAACTTGGACGTTATCTGTGACCTTATTTGTTCTGATCTATTTTTCTCAGATGTACGTTCCTACATTGGTACAATGGCACGTCGATTTGACAATGCGCAGCGCACAATTCAGAGTATGAGGGGTAATGAAAGTTATGAGAAGCTTTACATGAGGTATTTCTTAACATAGCTCCTACTAAGCAGCTGAGGTTGAGATAGCTATGTCTTCAAGTACGCACCGTTCTAAATGCCTTCGAGTAAACTACAACACGAACTTTTGCCTTTTACTGGTTCTTGCGATTTGAAACGAGGTTTATTTCGTTAAGAGTATTTGCCAATGTAAATACAAATGTAGTCTAACTCTAACCATGTTACATCACAATCAATTTCATTGTCTGTGTTTTTTTTAATACTCGTATCTGGTCATAGGTTATGTGCAATTTAGTGAATAGTCTGCGGATCCAGCTCTTAACTGTAAGAGCTACATTTATTTTCGTTGATGAGGACCGCTAATCGAATGGGATGGTAGGGGGGATTCAAGTGTGAGGTCTTTGTAACTTTTGTCACTGTCGGGTAGCTCCCCAACAATCCACTCCCTCATAACACTCAAGATGGGATCTTTGCGACTACACCCTTTCCTGGACTGTAAGACTCACCTAGCCAGGATTCGAAAAAAGCAAAGTTAATACCGTTATCCCTCTTGTACTGTGAGGGCCTTCATTATGTGTATTCAATATGTATCAGTCTGCGCCTGGTAATTGCGTTAAATTCTGATTAGTGGTCCTTTCAACAACTTCTCCTCTTACTGAGGACTATTAGAACCAAACAATGCTTATATCTAGTCCATTTGACTCTTATTTGTTCAAACCCTTACAATTAATTTTGTGTTATAATACGTTTTCTTTCAAAGTTTTAAAATTAACGTCTCGCAATAATTGTTGAAGTGAAGTGCCTTTTTCTGGACAGTAGGGTCTCCTACGCCTTTCAAGTCAAATGCCTTTGCTTAGAAATTGTTTGACAGTAACCCATACCAAAGAATAATTGTCGGTCACTTAGCCCAAACGTGTTGTTAGAACGCCATTTGTTCAACTCTTTCCTTTGCTAAGTTTGTGTTGAAAGGAGCGTCATGACCTGGTTATTTTGTAAACGCAATTATTTTCGATAATGTTTACGCGATAAATATACGTATTTGTCGACTTTTAAACGCATTAACTGCGTGTTTCATTATTATCCCTTAATGAGTGTTAATTAATTCTTCGATTTTTTTTTTTCCCACTTTGACTTTGAACTAGGTCTGAATAAATAAATCGAGACACTCTCTGTTGTCGCGCCAGTTGTCTTCACCATGTTATTGCTACCAGGGTAATGAGGAATAATGTGTATTGATAGGTCTCTGACACCTATCATGTTACATTAACCTAGAGGCTTTTCTCGTATCAACTCAAAAGAGTTAGTAGGTGGGAAATCAAGAATTATTCCTTGCTCTCCGTTTAACTGTGGGAGTGTGGAGAGAAAGATATGACTTATTAAGGCAGGTATAATTCTTATGGGTGGTACATATACTCGTACTTGATCATATTAATAATTACGACAACGTTTATGAAGCTTCAAGACTATTTTTCATGGCCGAACCTTTTCCAAAGTTCCACTATTAATCCTGAATAAGCGCATGTTCAACTAATGGAAGGACTTGTTAATTTATTAGCTAAGCCAGTAGCTTTGATTTGATTATCCCGTCCATTTTTAGAGCGGCACTCTCCAATCGTAGTGTATGTGCTTCCCACTCTACACTATCATCATAGAGCTTAGATTTGAACGTCTGCTTTCTAAAACGCTTTGGTGAGGCTTTTGATCCTGAGTTGTCTTGGCCGATAAACACCTATCGGTATGCATTGCTTAGTGGTGATCACTCAATATGCAGTTGTTCCAATAAAACGGCATGTTCGTTGGTTCGTCAAAACTTCAAGAAGTAGAACAGATATGTCCCACCCCACTACTGCCACCAATATAAGGGGATATAGAAGAGCAGAGAATGTACCACTTAGTTTGTTATCAACAATAAAAACCAACTTTTTATTTTCCACTCAACAAAGTCTAAGATAGTACAAGGAGAATTAACCAAAGATCTTTACGTTTTGAGGCCTTCTTATTTAATAAACAACAACTTATTTTGGCTCGTTCTTCTTTGTTTGATTTGTTTTTATAGGCTCAAACATAAGGTTGTGAAAAGTTTACATAGCTGCGAATCCCTTAATGAGAGGATTTCGTATTTTTCTTGAAAACGTAAGAAACGATTTTGATTAAACTTTCGACATATCTTCTATTGATCAATACCTAACTTTTGGTCTAAGCAAACATCTCTGTAAAACTACCTTGAGCACCTAAAACGCCTAAAAACCAAACTAAGAGTGTTCGCTTTTTGCAGAAACGACTGCAACAGTTAGGGCCAAAATCACAGTGTATATAAACGTCCCTCTGATAATCCGTTGAACGAAGATATGTGCTCACGAAAAAGTATTGTTTCACATATTTGAATTTTCTATAGTAAGTCCCAAACTGAATTTGCTCAACGTGAAATCTTCTACCAAAGAGTGTTCTCTGTAGCTTATAGCTGGGTTCAGTCAAAGCTGAGTGAGTGCCTAGGCTCCCATAAGCTAGAAACACGTATGATATTCACAAATGACTGAAACCCTCTGCATAGATCGCAAGGTACCTGTTGCAGGTTTCACAATTGGTTATTGTGTGATTTTGTCAACTATTTTTATTAAACTTGCGACGTTTATAAATATCTCTGTGAAACTACTGTGAATGAGGAATGAGATCTATGAAGCAAAAATAGTTGACAACAGGCTGTAAAGATTTACTTCCCTGAGTGCCACCCCTACAAAAAATAGCTCTCTATTGTAATGCATAAATGCGGAACAATCAACGTAGATGAAAGCCAAAATGTGCATTTATGCATTTCCCAAAGTAAAGTGCTGAACTGAATTTACTCAACTTGACGAATTGTCTTACAGCAGTTCATACACACACTTTGAACTTCGCAACTGTTTCAGGAATATATTAGACATACAATAGTAATTCGCTGTGCATGGAAAGTTCGTTTTTCAATTTTCCTAAAAAAACTGCTAATTTCCAACAGACTAGTATTTGCCGTTTGAGTAAAAATGCAGTATCGGGGTAGTAATGTTAGAAGCTTCTTTTCTATCATCCACCAGCGGAATCGCCATCGTGCTCACCTAAAATTTGAACTAAGTCACTGTTGAATTATGGAATCAACCTGTTCATTCTTTGCTTCGTCAATTACATGTTATAACTGGAGGCTCAGATGGCATGGCCTCGACACTGCATTTCAGCCGAATTAAGTTTTCTGTAGGATGCAGAACCTGCGTGTATCGCATACCTTCAAATGGGCTCGGGTTGAGAACAGTTGTGTGGTGCTACGCGGTCCATCAGCTTTCCGTCACAGCCGCAAAGTGCGCTGTTGTAATATTTGTATTTTCCACCAGAAAACAACTTTAGCGCTCTACCGTTTTCTAGTTATCGAGAATGAGGATTGTTGTATGAGTTTCTCGGATTATTCGCCCTTCGAAGCGAAATATTTGTGCGGAGAGTTGCGAGGTCATTTCGATACAGAAGGGACTTATTTGTTCCCACAGTTGGCGGTACTGTCTCATGATGTAAACAAAAATATCGCTTTTCGTATCATTTTCTTCTAACTCTGTATCCGTCATTCTGTGCCGATTGTGGGAACTTGTGGTCATTTTCAAACCCCTTCGCGTTGTTCTTTTCGCTATGATTTTACTCGCGGGCAGTTCCATCCGCCGTTGACTCGTATAAGAAATTCGTTCTGACGCTATTTAGCCGAAAATGCTGCATACTGGGAATCAAGCTGCCGTAGACGTGATATGTTCAGCCACCTACGCCGAAAACTATTTGGATTGCATCGAAAATCTCCCTGGGGATATCCAGCGGTACATTACCAGAGTCCACGAGTTGGATGTCGCTTACAGAAGTAATTCTTTGGAATTTATTATTATATCGGTACACCCACAAACAATCCCTTCAATAATTAGGGTATTGTGTATTTTGGCGGCCAAACCTACCTTTTAGAAAATTTTCGTAAGAAACAGAGATTTTAAATCCAGCAAAGCGGAAGGAATTCTAGTTATGAAACATTTTACGTCAAACTCGTGACGTCATGAAACGAACCCTTGATTTTTATTTTTTGGGAGCATGTATTTTTATGTGATCTAATACTGACGGGATCGTGACGTGAGAAAGATACGGCATTTTAAGTTTCATGAGTGGAGTTTACAATCTAATACTTGCATGTAATTTCGTTGATTGTAAAGGGGTCCACGAAGGGATCTCACCAGTGCCCACAGAAACTTAATTTATCGTCCTTTGGCAGCATGATACCTCAGTGCTAATTCACTGAAGAGCTCTAAGAATTTGTGAAGGTTTTGACAATATGTGAGTCCAAGTTGTCTTTCTGGGCTCCCTTACTCCCTCGCTCACCTATCAACAGACCTTCATCACAGATGGAAGGTTACGACAGTGACCCAAGAGTTTCTCGCCATGCCAGTCATGTATCGCCTGCCTGGATGTTGTTTTCAACTTTAGGAAAGACATATGAAATCAACTGGTTCTGAGTTGTAGCCCAGCAACAAGCTTGTGCCATGAAAGTCATTCTTACCCGATACTTGTGAAAGCAGGAGGTGGCTTTCCACTCAATTGTAGATTGTTCATTGACAAGCAGCGGTTGTGGGTCTGGCTGTTTCAAGGAAAGCTATTGACTGTTTTGTTCGATTATTGAACTGGAGGGTTGAGCACTTCTTTGATACTTGCCACATTGGTGTGCAATTGGATTAGGTGAGAAGCAGAAAATTGGAAGGGGGCATTTTTAGGTAGTTGCCCCTCAATTGTCTGCGCGTTGTTGAGTTCTGCGTTGCCACACACAGCGACTTCCTTTGCATACTAACGACAAGTCCACACTTGTGCGGGAGTGGAGCTGGCTAAAGTCAATGAATGCCTGCAATGTCTTCTGCGAATCTAGATGCATTGGCCACTACATGAGTGTTCTGGACTTTGCAATTTATGGTGGCATGGGTGGTGGTGGAAGGGGGGGGGCAGTGTGTCTTCCAAGCCTTAACTCGTATAACTCCACTAAGGGGCGTGTGATTCCCGTTACAGTAATGTATGACATTTTTGACAAGAAACGCAACTGCTCTGCCAGATGGCTTGGAAAGGTAGGTAGGTAGCAGAGTTGAGATTTCAGAAAGTTCACACCAACTCTTTAACCAATGTGCGTGTTACAACCAACTAATTCGTCAAATTTTGACATTTGTATGGAGCCACCGTAACTCACATCTCAGTAGTAGCACAGAACCAGTTTTCTACTCAATGTCGAGGGTATTGCAAGTAGACGACTTTCACCTCAGCGTCAGTGTGTTGTTGGGCCTCTGCTCATGGGCTACGACAGAAAGCGTCTGAGCGTCACAGGCATTTAAATTTAACTCTCCCAGATGTGACTAGTGAAAGACATGAAGAACTCCATGCCTGTTCTATTTTCGATTTATATTGAATAAAATCTTTTATCAAAGTTGAAAATTACACGATTCTTTCACCAGTGGCTCGCACTTTATGCTATGTTTGAAGAAAATATATTGCCAAAGTTAACGTACCTGTTAGGTGAGTCCGTCTCCTCTGGCTTGTGCGATTTGGTAAAACACATGGGTTCTAGTTTCATAAAATGTTATGGTGCCTCCAACACCGTATTCTCCTCGTATTTCGCAGTTTCATACAAGAAGCCTTCATTTTAATCGTAACTTGCAACTTATTAAAACGTCTTTCGTACGTTTGTCCTGCAGATTGTCTAAAAGACATCGCCTCCATCAAAGAAACGCTTTCGAGAGAAGACCTCGAGTTGTTGACTCAGAGGAAAGCACTTGGGAAATTGGAACAAGTTCTCATCTCTTTGCAAGAAGTTGGCGATCAAAAAGTTGACTTATGGCAACAAGTGGCCGATCTTATCGACACAAAATCCCGCTCCCTCGACCAAGACCTTCGAAATTTGGGTAAATATTGTGATCTGCTTATAAGAACGTCTTTGTATTTATAAAATTATGAACTTCTGCGAGCAAAAGTGGGATTGAAAGTTTGTAATATGCTAAAAACGAATTGGTTTTCGTCAAAATGTTTTATTTTAACAACCCCTGAGCCCAAAAAAAGTGCGTACGTTCTGCAACAGATAGAAAGCGGCCGAACCAAATTGTATGTGGCTTTTTAACTGCGTTATTGTTATATTCAAATAATTGGGAGTTGAGGTGTAAGAAAAGATGAATGTCCCTAGGACCGAGGCAGACCTCGGACTGTACAGAGGATGATCAATTACGCCCCAGTCAAATTCCTGTTGTAGTTCTTTGGTCACGTTTGCATTTGGGCATTGAGGTGGAAAAAAACCCTGCAAATTATTACACAACGGTTTATTATTCGGATAATCAGCTTGACCTAACATTAATGCTCCAAGACCCATCCTGTTCGATTCAGATATCATAATGAAACCCAAAAAAAGGTCGAAAAGAACTGAATCGTAATATTAAAATAAACAAAAAAACGAAAGTATCTAGAAAAAACTGAATTTTAATATGAAAACATGCACGCTAAATACTAATATCAAAATTTAACCAAAAATCTATGAAAAAAACCAAAATGAGAATGCAACGAAAGAATCTAAAAAAATTGAATCGTATTAAAACCAAAACGTCAGGGAAATTGGAATGGGGGCGCTCGAAGCGAAAGGGGAGTTGAGTGGCGGCGTCGTTGGGAGGCAAGCAAGCGGGAGGCGCGCTCGCTCTCCTCTAGCGCGGTTGCTTTGTTAATGAGACGGGTGGGAGGGAGGGAGTTCAAACAACGAAACGCTGTAGCTCCCGCATTGTACTGCGTTTCATTAATTTTTTAACCGTTTTTTGCCCATTTCAACCACGGGCTTCGTCCGATCGGATTGCCGAGATGGCAGGCACAACTAGATAGCAAATCGGATTTTTGGGCGAAAGAACGAATTTTTTAGACCACGTTAAAGGCACAAAACGGCCTGGACGGTGGACGGACATTGCAAATTTGGAATCTCCAAGTCTTGAAACGTAAAGTATCAAATTTTGAGGGGGGGTTGTAAAAAATTTTTTGTGACCGAAAACATTATTATTCATAATGAATAATAAACCAAAACAACACCTGTTGGCGGTAATCCTCGGCGCAATAAAACTGTTAACATAATGACTGATAGCCAAGCGTCATGTGAGGCACTGATGAACTACTGCACAACGTCAAAACTGGTGTGGTAGTGCAGGATATGGCTTAAATCCAAATACGAATAGAGTCAACGTGTATTGGATTCCTGGGGGTAAAGGGATCATGGAAAATGTAAGGGTGAACCAACCGGCCAGACGTAGTTTGTCTACTGTAGCTATAGGGCCACTTCCACACTGTGGGACATCTGTCATTAGTCAAGAGGACTGTGGGAGAATATGCCAGAAGTATGCATCAGACAGTCTGGAATACTGCGGGAGTGAGGCAAACACATGAGATGATTCTGATGATGGAGAGGAAAGACCTAAGGCAGATTGTGATGAAAAAACACATGTATGTTATGGGCATAGTCGACACCCCTCGGTGTAGGTGGTGTGGGACAGATGAGGAGACTTCCTACCACGTCCTAGTCCAGTGCCAGAGACTCGATAGGGAGCAATTTCTGGTCTTTGGTACGACTTCTCTCAAAGAAAACTCTTGCAGGAAATACCTGGCATTTCTTAGGAAGCTAGGAATACACCTGTGGGACATTAGGACTGGCACAATAGGTCATTAGGCCACTGTGTTCAACCCAGCTGGGGGAATTCCTTAATGGTCCCAAACTAAACAAGTGCATTGATTGTTTGGCCTTGCGGTTAGAAATCAATCGGCAAAATGCCTTTTTAGTCTCAAAAACAGTGTACAAGAGTTGTCGATGTATAAAGATTAGTTTAAGCTCAACTTTTGTTGGGGACGTTCCATCGATCGCTCACAGGAGCTTGTCCATAAACCTCACAGATTCGCCGATAAATTTCACATAAAAACCGAATCACAGATATGATTTTACAAGTTGCTGCATATCCAATGAAGGCACTACACAGAACGCGTCGGCAGCAGTACACTGACAATGACGTCCATTTCTCCTGCATGAGTTGAGTCAGAGTAACTGGGGCTCATGTTCAGAACTGCAATCACAGCGCTGTCGCTCATAGAAATAGAAATGGAACTTACTTTGTAGAAATACATCGTATTTTAGAAAGCCGGCCATTAAACTATACGAAAACATAGAATCAGTTGAATTTAGTGCAAATAAATGAACGACGAGAAGAAATTTGATCGTTTCGTGATTGTAAGCAGCTCGGATATGAATGAAATACTCGATATGATAGACAGCAGAGATAGAAGTAATGGAATAATTAGTCGTGTTTTTTACAGCAATTTATAGTGTTATCAACTCAAGAACATAAAATCGTATAATGTGCATTGCTAGTAGCCCCTTTTAAGCTTGTACTGAGAGGAAGAGAGTCACTATGCCCCTATAAAATATACGATATTACAAATTTTGACACGAATAATTAATTACGTTCCTTCTAAAATCTGGTGTTTTTGAATGATTATCAAATAAAAAATAACGTATAATAATACAATACGCTCCCTATTGCATGGTATACCCCGCTGGAACTTGCTGCATGAGATGATCTCTCACATGTCGGGGTAAAACTGAAATAGACAACTAGAAACATGAACTCTTGTATAGCTGGAAGGAATGGGCAGCACCTGTGGACAAAGGGCATCAAATAGTCCAAGTTACCTCTGGGTGTCAGAACGAAGTATTTGTTTTTGCAAAACCTGAGTTGTGAGAAAAACTCTCATACGCGAGAGTTCAAGTTTCAATTTGTTCAGCGCCTGGGAAACTTCTTCTCAGTTGTCCCCCCTTTGTTCAACACTTACGAGTATATAGCGGATTCATGCTTGCTCAAATGGGGAGAGATGTTTTCGAAGAACAGTTTGCTTTTCTCGCGAATTTAAAAAATAAACTAATGTTACGTTAGTAGTGATCCCAAAATGTTGAACAGTTAAGTATTCTATATATTTCTTGAAGTTTCTTCCACATACAACAACTGCGTCTTGCACAACTCTTTCATTTGTTATTTCAATCTGCTTAATATTATTTGAAAAAAATGCTCTGGTAGAGTGCAGGAACCTTTTTGATGAAAGAAAAAAAAATCTTTGTCGGGACAACGATTTCGTTGAAATTGTAGCTTCATTCGGCTTATTGGCCAGCATCAAAATATTAAATAATTGATCCTGCAGAGACTAACTCAGCACACGCATATAACACTGATATGCAGGAACTAAGCTGTAACTGTAGGATGAGAAAGCGAGGAGAAAGGTTGAGTATTGGAAATACCCGAGTATCATATACACCCCCCCCCCCCGTCGTTATAATAATACCAGCTTCCACTGGTTCCTACCCCATTTGCAATTTGAATGAAGCGCCGATGGAGTGAGTATTTTGTATTAGAGTATTAAAGATTATGTTAAAAGCCCGAGTTCCATCAGATTAAGAATCTTCCTCTTTGACCGCTAGGACTACGATCACGCCTACAATGGGAGCCAAAAGTTCATATAAAGTCAGTAAAAAGCAGATTTGATTTGTTGCTAGGGTGACGAAAATCGCGTAGGGCTCAGGAATGTTGTGCGATCTGTCATAACAGACGTTTTATGTTTCTTGATTGTAACCCTTTCCTTCACGTTATTGTTGAGAATAGTCACGTTAATATCGTCAGTTTGCGCAATGCAATTAAAGCCGTTAATCAATTCTTGTCATTTCCGTAGAACAACTAGTTATTATGAGTAGTGATGTGTAATTGGGGCTCGTAGGCGGTTGACATGTTGTTTATTACAGTGGCTTGACAAGCTTCATATCGAACCCATTAATCTACTCAAGTTACGAAGTAACAGTCAATAACAGTCTTAACAACTCGAGCCTTCAGTTTTCAATTCAAAGACGCTTTCCTTCGAATTCGCGTTGAATTATTAATTTATCTCGTTGTCTAGTCGCTCGAGAGTTAGTTTGAAGCAACCGATCAATTTTATTTCTTCAGTTTGTGCGTAAAAACGCGTTTAAAACGGAATCCGCCAATAGAAGGAATAGCTGCTCCGGGGCGAGATGTTCGGTGATTGGAGGGACCGTTATTGTAAGTCGGCTTGTAGCTGTGCACTCGGTGGCGTTTTCCTCCTTTATACTGCTTTTTCGGTCTAATTACTCCAAGGGCAATCAACAATCATGATATATCTGATGAGAACGCATCATTATACAACTTTCTTCGGCCCCGCATGCTCTCAGCTAATTTCGTCACATTTGTTGCAATGTTTTTCACTCAGTTCGTATGAGCCATATGAAAATGGTAATGCACGAGGTTTTCGCATTTATTGAGTTTGGATTGAGTAGGTATTTTAGGAGACTAGGGACGAATTCTTTTAAAGGCGTTCACGTTTATAGTTATGTAATTGTTGGACGAATACTATGAAAAAAGGTTGTGCAAGGAACGACAATAGTTTGAATTCCAGAATATCTTAGGATGCTCCTAACTATTTTATAACCGTAATTAAACTTCCATTAAGTATCTTATTGGACTAAAAACTAATTTATTTTGATTTTTTGAAAACGCTACTCTCATATAAGCGGGTTTTACAAGGACAAAAGTACGGTAAAAAAACGCCATTTTCGTCGACAATTTTTGATCATTTATCGTGCTGCTGTTATTTTTCCATTAATGAAAGTTTCGTATTTTTATTTGGTTCACACACTACGTCTAATTGAAGTCGTAGGAGCCGTTTTCAATTGGCGATTTGGTCACTATGAAAATTATTGGTTTTGACTGTTTTTGGATATCAACTTTGAGCGGATTTGGTGCAGCTGTTTTCTTTTGAAACGTAAAGATCTGAAGGGAGCGCAATTGTTTTGGCAGATAACATAATTTTCCTTTCAACTTTGGCCCAAGACTGACTAATTCAACTCCATTACTAACGTCGTTGGAAGAAAGAAAACGTAATTGAAAACTTAAATGCGAGGAGTAAGAGATAAATTAAGTAAATTGAGATTGACAAAGAGCGAAGGCTCAGATTGCCTAAAAATTAAATTCACGCGCCAACATGGTCAGGGCCACATAACAGGGAAGCGCAGCGCAATTGGGCAGATACACAAAAAGTAATTAACGTCCTGTCGTTCTCGCCAGTTGCATGATGCTCCTTTTTCATTACTATCACTGGAGAAAAACTTTGCTTCACATTCAGCTACTCAGCCCAAATTTTGAAAGACCGTCTGTCGATGAGAAAGTGTTGAGTCAATCTCTCTCTGATCAACTGTATATGCAGAAACAATCTCCTCTTGGTGATGAGATGTCGGAGGGGGAGGGGGGGGAGCTCCAAAGATAGTCCATTGTAGGAAAATGATGTACTGCTGTATGATTAATATTCTTCTTTTTTTCAGACTACAAAAGGCTTTCAGAACCGATCGAAGTGGTTAAAGAAGTCTCGAAGGAACCGGCCCCCCAAAATTCGTCGTCAGGCCCGAGCAATTCTGTCACTTTGAACAGTAATTCGTCGAATAACGAAAAGTCCAACAGCAACGGATCGACTGGAGGGTCGTCGGACAGGCCGATCAAACGAGCGAGGAGGTCGAGGACTGAAGCTGAAAATAATGACTCTCCTATTCCTGAAACTCGTTCTTCCCAAGCTGCTTCAAGCGCAAATTCCGTAGCTTCGTCCGGTAAGTGTATATTAATTATCGGTGTTTTATGGTACATTGTGTGGGCTTTACGTTTCTTCGTTCACATCTTCTATGCAGACACCACCAGTATATAATACAAATAGTTGAAATATAAGTGGTTCTGATCAGTTGGTAGGTAATTCTTGATGTTTTAGTAGTGTATTTAGTCGTCATGTTGGAGGGTTCACCTCTGAATGAGTGATATTAAACTATAAACTTGTACAAACCCTTGTTTTGTCGTTCAGCTGCCCCAAAGTATTGTGTCCACGTATTAAAATATTTAAGACCGAAGGTATTAAAATTCTTTTGTTTTGGCCAATATCTATTCTAACGGTGTTAATGACATTTATGCTAGTAAATTATGAAACTCTGTAAGATTTGTCGTACTTGTTTTATTTTTCGTTATTCAATCATCTTGTTTCTCATCTTACTTATTCACGTGACGAAAAGGTTTAATGGACTATTTAAAGCATATTTCCATTCTATGTGTTTTCTAATGTATACTTATAATCAATATGTTAGGGACTAATGTATTCTCTACAACGTGTATAACTGCAAATAGCGTTAAAATCATAGGAAACGAGATATTGGAAGAAACAAATTATTTTTGATACTTTCGACCATCAATGTTTTTATACCCCATTTGCGAAATTTTGTGAGGCTTTTTAGACAACTCTGTCTCTGCCTAACCCTATATTGTTCTGTGGTTGGCCCTATTTTGCTCAGGACACCGAAATGGCAGGACTGGTCTTTGCTTTGCATTGTCGAAACGTTGCAGAATGGTGGCAGTGTATAATCAGTGTTGAGGCAAGGAAATTGTCAAGGCATGGGATTTGGTGATAAAAAGCGAGAGATCGACCACTGAGGTGTGTTCTCTTGGGTATTCTTTGTAGCATCAACCAACTCATTACTCATGTCTCATTTTAGATGAAAGTCACTTCTTTAGCTTATGTTTCAACGGCTGACAACTTACTGAACTAATGATGACAGGTGTGGAGATAGCATTCTCATTAGGTAGAGCCATTACCAAGATGTATCAGATAATGTGACAGTACGTGAACAACTCTTGTGTTTTCTGATTTGAACTGCTTTCTTGAAGACGTAATTGAGCGTAACTGCACTTCATTTGAATGGTTCATATCATTTCATTATCTTTTACAGGGAACAAATCTAATTTGGGTGTCAGCTCTAACAAAAGTGGAAATTCGACAAACACAAAGAAGAAGAAGCGAAAGAGTCGTCAAAGAGAAGAGACGCCTCCTCGAGAAGAAGAAGTTCCTCACGAAATTGACGAACCCACTTACTGCCTCTGCGATCAAATTTCTTACGGCGAAATGATCCTTTGCGACAACGACCTCTGTCCCATCGAGTGGTTCCACTTTGTGTGTGTGTCCCTGACAACGAAACCCAAAGGCCGCTGGTTCTGCCCCAAATGTCGAGGCGACCGGCCGAACGTTATGAAACCCAAATCACAGTTCCTCAAAGAGTTGGAGAAGTACAACAAAGAAAAAGAAGAGAAGGCTTGAAGTATTTTTTTAATTTTCCCCCCACTTTTTTTAAAACATACAACTCCCTTGTCCAAGTTTTGGCCTGAACATGTGGAAATGTTGGTTGTCACGCGTTAATTTATTTCTGTGTAAAATCTTGTGTATAGTGTGAGCGCTGGTCTGAGGCTTAGGTCTAGGCGTCTCGTCTTGAAACGTTTTTCATTCTTTGTAGTACTATGTTTGCAAAATATAAATAAGTTTTGTCCATGATTTTACTTACTGACTTTTGCCAGTTGAGTGCAATATGCTTCTTCTTTTAAGATTGTGCTGTGAGTATTGAGCTGTGAACTGCTACATTGCTCAGCTGTAGCACACCTTGGAAGGGCTAGAGGAATTAGGTGGGAGCCCTACCAACTCTTTTCAAATTGGGATAGAATGGCAAACAAATTCATCGGGGGATGAGGTTTAAGTTAAGTCAGAAGCTACGTTCAGAATCATACGTTTGGTTGTCAACATTCTGGAAGAACAGCCAATAACAGTCTCGGCTTGTCAAATTTCTGCTTCTGCTCCGCAGGGATGTATCCTAGGATCATATTTCCCAAATGAGCCCAACTTTGTGGGACTGGTATACTGATAACCTCGCTTTTACTGTTTTACGCGCGAACGGATCCACTGGAGGTTACCCTAATGTTACAAGGCTATACAGAAATTGAGCCAGGGGTGACTAATGTGAACCCTCTTAAGTCTGTCCCTACCACCTTCACAAGCCGTAGGAAGTTCCAAGTGGATCCTCTCACAATAACGTCGTCCTTTCCATCTCCACATGCGTCAAATATATTGATGTTACTCTAGATCCTCGCGTCACCTTCCACTAACATGTACCAGAATTTATTAGTGCGCAAATCCCTAGTACACCCGTTATGAGAGTACGCACTTCCGATTCGGGGCACCTGTTCAGACGGCTAATTCAAGCGCCTTGAAAACAACAAAACAGTATTTTACGAAACAATATTGTTCAGTTCCCATGATTTGCGAGAAATTAATCAATATACACGGATTTCCAAATGGCATTCCTGTCTGGGTATCCGCATGCTACCATTACAAAATTTATTTCCCAAAACCTCAACCCAACTCATTCGGGAAGGAAGAATTCAACCTTCGACTCCGCCACGTTCTTGACTTCGCAACTAATCTCGATGAACTAGAGCATGATTAAAAAAAAAAAAATTGTGAGTTGTACCCAAATACAGCAAGTTGCCTAAGTAAGGCTGATTTTTTTATTTGTACTGGCTTCAAGAAGGCAAGTTTTGGAGTAGGAACGAGGAGGAGTGTGAGTGCAAGTACTGGTAATAAGTAACGCTAAAACGTATGTAGATCGGGTGTTATTAGCGTTGTAACCAACAACTATCTCTTGAGAGCCTAGGGGCTGTCAAAGTACAGCTAGCCAAGTTGTATGGGTGGTGATGATGCTATTGGTTAGTTTGTGTCTTGGGCTGAAAAAATATTCACGTCGTCATGCAGCGTATAGTTGCCAACTGACCAGGTGGCTCTGCTTTGTGCTGTGGCGATCCGTTTAATTTGTCAACCATACTGCCAGATTTAGAGGTCTGATGAAAGACGTATAAATCAGTTTCTCTAGGTGGAGGGAAAGTTGAGCAGGCATTTTAGCGCAATGACGGATTATGCGAATGGTTTGTGAAAAGTGAGTCGGATCTTCCTATGACCTCGTCTTCGTAATTTTTGTAAATACTAATGTTTTTTCGTTAATTATGATTTCAAACGCACATACCAATATCATAAGTTTATTTTATGTAAATATTTATAATGAATTAACCCTTATCCAGGTAATGTTGCCTCTGTGCTACATCAACCCATGGATTATATAAAATGTGGGGTGTTTTTTTATATTTGTTTGGCTAATTCAAGAGAAGCGTTTATAACCAAGTTTCCTCACTTCGTATCACTGTTCAGAACGTCTCCTTTGTGTAACAGTATGAATTTATTTATGGTTATCACAAAATACTTATTATAAACTTTTTACACATTCCTTAGCCCTCAGATCTCGCAGTAAAATTAGATTTTTTTGTTCTGTAGGCCTCAAAACGTAGTTTGGCAGAAAACTCCGCTTTTCTTAATCGGATTGCAATATTTTCCTGGCTCTTTTGGTAACAGAAAGTAAAATGATGAGATCTGCTGGTAGTTTACGTCTTTCAGTACGTCTCAAAATAGTAATTGAACTTACTGAAGTGTGTTGGTCAACTGTACACTGGAGCTTTATTCCAATTTTGTAGCTCTACAACAGTCTCTTTTCAAATGAGCACGGAGTTTGTTTCAATTAAAGTTATGATCAGTGCTGCAACAACAATAGGCGAAACAGGGATAAATAAAAAGAGCCTTCAAACAAAATCAGCTTCTTTTAACTATTCGTGTATTCTCATAAGTGGGTGTGACACATTACGCGGTTGTGAGAAACAGGTTTAGTTATGGAGGATCGGAGAGGCCTAACTATACAAATCTATCGTTGAAGTTTTTACTCGTAGTTGTGTTGGATGTCTTTCCACAATTTTCCCTCGTTGATTCTTTGGAATATCGCTTCCGTGCCCATATCGAACGTTCGTTCGAAAATGAATGCCGAGGTGACAATTGCCAAAGCGTAGGTAGACGTCCTCTTCAATACTGCGTTGTAAACTGTGCTCCCGATCCCCATTTTTTAGTGATGAGATCTGGAAAATTTTGGTAATTTTACGTTAGTAAGACAAATGAAAGATATCACTCAATTTTCCTTATCCTCGTGTAAACATAGTTTTTTGTCAATTGAACGATCCCCCCCCCCCCCTCATTATTTTTTTTCTAAATGCCACTTACAGATACCCCCGGAAAAATCAGGGTGCTAGTCCAATACACTACCTGCACGGCGACAGGTTAATGACGTTAGCGAGATAACTAAGAGGAACCCCAGAAATTCAGGAATTCAAACCCCTGCCGTATGATTTAGGACATCATCTCAGAAAAATCGTGTTAACAGTCTCATAAATCCCTTATGCACTGTTTACTATATAATGGTCGTGGTATAAGTGAGCGCTACCAGTTTCCATGTAGAACGTTCAGTTCATATAAACTGATAGAATTAGTTTCTAGAGTGACAAAAATCGCCGGAATGCACATGGGGCCGAGGAATCCTATTCCTAGAACTCAGGCCATGAGTGTAGAACAAAACGCCTGTTCGGGTGGGCAGGTTAAGGGTGACACTTTTCCATAAAGATTAATGTAAATACGGGGGGGGGGGGCTGCCAAAATACATTAATCCCAGCAAAATAAGATGATTAGGGAGGGCATATTTTTGAACAGGAATTTATTGCTCGGAGAAACAAAAGTGAACGTGCAGCGAACTGGACGTGTTCTCATAAGTACGACACGTTACTGCTACAAATAAACTAATTCTACTATAAATAATAAATCTACGAATGAAAGTTGTCATTTAAAAAGGTAAAATGATTTCAACTAACAAGTTACGGATTTGGAGGCTTCAGATTCGCACGAAAAGTCGACTACGGTAAAATTGATCGGGAGACTGCCCAGCTGGTGATAAGAAAAAAATTTCGTTATCACCAAGTTGGCCAACATGTGAACAATTAAACAACTAACCCCGTAACTTTCTGCTTAGCACAACTTGATTTAAGTAATTTATTTCCTCTCAAAGGGTACGACCATAATTTGCGCGTTTTCGGCGGCGCAATAAAAAACGCTCGGGGCCTCGTCGGTGGTTCTTAGTGCGAGTTTGGTGAGAGTTGTGGCGGAAGAGCCGTTTCGGTCGGCGCCCACTAGTGCGAGGGTGGCGTGAAGGAAGGCCTTTCGGGGAGTAGAAGGTTTCGCTCAACCCGTTTTCTCCCCTTGTTTTTAGTTTTAATTTTATTCGAGTAATTATGGAATCCTACGACGTTATAATTAATCAACCGGTCGTCATAGATAACGTGAGTACAGCCCATTAATTGGTTTCCGATCGACTGAGCTTATAGGCCCGATTTATTTGATCGCATTGCGTCTGTTGTGCCTCAGTTAACATTCAACTCTCTCTCGTTATTTAATACTGCACCTCCGCTCAAATTGTAACATTTTGTTTTGACGTATTTGATGTTCGTCGCAGGGGTCCGGAGTGATAAAAGCGGGCTTCGCTGGTGATCAAGTGCCGAAATGCTGTTTCCCCAACTAGTAAGTTCTGAACGTGTTTGCCACTTTTTGTGTGTGTAATGCCACTTTTTTACGCCCATATTTAGATGTTAAGTAGTTGTTTATGTGTTGAACAACGCTCTAGGCGCTTGTGGCAGTTGAAATTGATAGCGGCGAGTGGGTTTGTGAGAGTGACAGTGAGTCACACCTCCCACCCTGTCAACTTCTCATCACATACATTTTGGATCGTCTCTGTCCGGATTGAATTTGGGCTGATGGCTTGCTTTGATTCAACCTAATTGTTGAACACACTGAGTGTTGTAGCAACAGCCACTTATTACTGACTCGTAATAGCGGTAAAAGCCCAAAGAAGGGGCTGTGGCATTACAGGCTTAGTCTAAGGCTGCCCATAAGGCACGAGATACGACAGTAAGTGGTGTCAGTCAGACGCAGGTAACTTCCCAGTCGCTGGATAACTATTAAACGGCCGAGATCTACTGATTATCTTGAGCAGCTAAGTACTCGCTGAAGAAGCGTTTTCAGGCAAATACGAGCACCATGAGTAGTCACTGAAGGTGTGTCCAAACAGCTCAGTTAAGAGAGAGCAAGATACTGTCAATTTGCTTTGCCTTATGAATTAATTACTTTCCACACTCCTACGCAGTAAGAAGGAAAGTAACTCAAATAATTTTTTGAGTTTTTGTTCAGGTCTTTAGATTTTAAGGGCTTGTGAGTCCAAAAAACACCGTTCGCTTTAAAATCAGGATGGTGGTACAATGAACTACTTATACTTGCAAGCGTTTAAGAGCGCTCGTAAGATAACTACGAGTAACCCCGATATTCCAGAATTCGATCCACTGCTGTTGCACTTGCTGCCATTTATGATCCTTAATTTTAGCACATAAAACACGAACCTTGTCAGAAAAGTCATGTTGACAGGCCCATGAATCACCTATGCTTTGTATGTACATGTACAGTGTATGTTGTGTATGAGCAACAGAATGGATGAATAAATTCTATAACTTTAAGTTCTGCCCGTTTCTAGGCAGAAAGTGTGGCGAAATTAGGTTTTCTCAGTACAGTAGGCTTCATAACGTGAATATAGTATATATAAGCTTTTAGTTTCGACTGTTGTTAATCCTTTAGAGGATCAAGTCAGCCTTACTGGTTAGGATAAGAAGCCTTGGGATACCAAGAAGAGATGTTCTGATAGGGACGTCTATAATTTGTCTCCTGCAGTCTGCTTAATTTAGCTGGAAAGGATTGGATCGTGGTGTGTGCCACAAAAACACCATCGTCGCTGTTTGCTGAACGCATTTCATGTTAAAAGGTGGGGGGAAGGGATTTTGGAGGCAGTGGTAGGATTTTTCAATGTACATGCAGACAGCCTCAAATTCCAGAACCGTCTGAAAGCCTTCAACATTGTTATTAAATGGCTCTCCCTACCTTTTGTTTTTCGCGTTTGATTGTTAGAGTAAAATATTACGAACCCTTAGCCGTTGTTTCGTTTTAATTTATTCACAGCATTGGACGGCCGAAACACGTGAGGGTGATGGCTGGAGCCCTGGAAGGGGAACTGTTCGTTGGGCCGAAAGCAGAAGAACACCGAGGCCTCCTCAGCCTTCGCTATCCAATGGAACATGGAATAGTCACTGATTGGAACGACATGGAGAGGATTTGGCAGTATGTTTATGGAAACGATCAACTTCAGACGTTCTCTGAAGAGCACCCAGTTCTACTGACGGAAGCGCCTCTCAATCCTAAGAAGAATCGTGAGAAAGCAGCGGAGATATTTTTCGAGTCTTTCAACGTTCCAGCGCTATACGTTTCAATGCAGGCTGTTCTTAGTTTGTATGTAGATTGAAAATGACTTATTACCTTTATTAGAATATCGTGAATTTAGTGTATAAACCAGTTATTGGTTGCAGATACGCGACTGGTCGAACGACTGGTGTTGTTTTGGATTCAGGAGATGGTGTCACCCATGCAGTGCCCATTTATGAAGGGTTCGCGATGCCTCACAGTATCATGAGAGTCGACATTGCTGGACGGGATGTTTCTCGGTATCTGAGGTAAATTTTCATCGCTGAACATTTGCTGGTGTTATTGTTAGCATTACATTCCCAATCACGTTGCGTTAATTGGTCGTTTTTACGGTTCTGATTGGGGTTAATGGATGTCTGAGGGAGCGGGTTCATGTCCAGCAGGAATACCTGTCACGATTCAGAAATGAGGAGCAGAATGATTCACGGAGAACAACTATAGCCTTTTCACCTTCCTTCAATACGCGATTACACTTGGAGGTTCTACACCCTACTACCTTGTACTTGCAAACTGGAGGATATAATGAATTCAGCTCCATTGTAGTTCCTGCAAAGTATGAGTGACGGTTGTTAGGTGAGCTGTGAACCTGTCAGCCTTGATTACATTGAGTCAACCTTTCGATCGTTTTGCCCACCTCCCGAAGATGGTTGTGGCTAATAAAACGTAGTCACAGTTAAACCCTTTCATTGACTTGCTCTAACAATAAATTGTTATACCCAAACTTGAACTAAAGATTAAGCCCAAATGTAAGGTCCAGGATTCCCCAAGTATCTGTAACATTTTCTGTCGAGAGACTGGCTAAATGACAAACACCTTCCCTACCTGTATAGGTCTGGGTGTGGCAGGCCCTGAGGCACTTCTAGCGCTCCAAGCGTACAATCGTAATGAAATGAAACAGACCTGTCTGCGAATGCAATTAAGAAAGAAAGGCTGAATTAAATCAGCTGAAAATTTGTCAAATAGTTATAAAATTAGAAAACAAGTCCTTAAAACGGCCACACCCGAAAAGAAGCAACGAAAATATAGCGACAATAATATACACATGCCAATGCTGTGTGAAAAACACTGCAAGGGTAACAGCATCCATACGAACAAATCACATTCACACTCCCAGCTTTAAGGAAATTGACCAAACCACCAAACAAAGCCCAAAGTTTCGGAAAAACGAGTGTTTCACATTCTCAGGGGCTCCCTCCCATCGGCAAGTGGCAATCGTGTGACGTGATGGGACGACTCCATTTAGCAAGATATCGTCCAACCTCCAAAAATAGTAACCCTCCCATGGGGGCAATTCCATCTTTAAATCTGCCTCTATCTAGAGTGCTAACTCGCTCTCTCCATCGAGCAATTACAAAAATAAATAGTGTGCCAGTTCGTGGTGTCTTAGGTGGGGGGAAGTTTTTCTGATTGCCTCCGGGGCAATGTCATTCAGGTACCATTTGCACGCTTCGAACACGAATATGCGAAGCTTACAGGAATACGATATTTCCACGGTCCTGATTAATTGTTTCGTAGTAAAAATAATTATTTTTCGTAACGCTTTTCGATTATATCTGCCTAAGTAAAGATATAAAGCTGTTACAAAAAAATAAAATAAAAATTTATTTGCAGCGATTATTTCATAGTCTAAAAAAGCAGTGAAGCTTCATGAAGGTTTCAAACGGTAATTTTAAATTAAGTCTAGAATCCATTTCAGTTAGGAGACGATCAACTTGTCACTTTGGAAAGACTATTGAAAATATGTATTATAAGTCCAACATTTCTTGAGCGAACAGCAATATGTTTCATTCCCAATTGCTACTACTAAACCCAAACGTTCATAAATATCTGAAACGCTTGGAAAATTTTATGGAATCTAGCCCCAAAAGTGAAAACATATTTGTGTATGTGTAGTCCACTGGGAATTGATCAATTGAAAAGATTTTAGTGGAGAGTTAATGACCCATATTTCTCTGTTTGGGCAACAATTTTACGACTATACCTAAAAATGGACAGGTAATATTTCATACAGGACGTGGGGGTGGGGTTCATCTAACAAGGTTCGAAGCATAAGTACAGTTAGTCTCTCGCTCCTACCACAATGCAGTTCAGGTTGTACGTCTTAATTTTCAAGTAATTTCGGAGCACATTGTAAAATTAAAGCAATTGGGTTAGATCCGCCAGGAGGCAAATTACTAAAGTTAACGTACTTGTTAGGTGAGTACATTTCCTCTGGCTGGTGAGATACTGATGATGATGATGACGCTTGTAATAAACCTTAGAATTAGTTTCAGGATGTTAAATTGAAAGTGTTTCAAAAATATGAGGCCTGAGGGAGCCGAATGATAGATCTAAGAATCTCCAAAGGTGACTTCTCTGTGGACACTTCGTTTGATCGAGTGACTAGTTTCGAATTTCAATTCTAAAAGGCTAAACCCCTTGTACGATTGGAGATTGGCCTAAATCTAATCCAAGACACTGATGTATCTAGAGAGGAGTAATCTTTGAGGATCCTGGTTTCAAAAATGTTGATGTTCGAGATATAATTAATTAATTTCATGTGCGCGATGTTGTTGTTTTAGACTTCTTCTTAGGAAAGAGGGTGTAAATTTGAAGACGACAGCGGAATTTGAAGTAGTGCGAACTATTAAGGAGAAAACTTGCTACCTCTCGAGCAACCCTCAAAAAGAAGAATCTGCAGACACAGAAAAATACCAATACATTCTTCCAGATGGCACTCCGTTAGATGTAAGTGCCCTGATTGCACCCCTATTTACTATTTCCTGCTTTTACAAAGACAGCCAGTTTAATGTAGCTATTTCTCTCAATGGACTGTAAAGCGGGCATATCAGTAGGATAATAGCCAACAACACATAGTCGACGAGTGAATCAGAAAACTGCTTACCTCAAAGGCCTGTTGCTTCAGCGTCAAATATGTTGGCAATGCGAGGAGTCGGGAATTCAAACTTATTCTCCTTTTTAAAGCCAGCTCTGTCTGCAGGTTGTATAGCTCCTTGGCTACTTTTTGCCAGCTGGAATGAAACATTATTTGGACATCCTCAATAACCCGACTAAAGAAGAGCAAGCGAAATGTTGTGTGTTCCCTTCTTATATGTTCCTCACTATTGTAGGGTGAAAAACCTTTTTATCCAGCTAAATCAAATGCAAAAAGCAGCATATTTCTTATGCCACAACAATGGCGCACATTTGACTCATGTGGGTATAATATATTAAATCTTGGACAACGCACATGAATTGTACTACAATGGAAAAAAAACTGTAAACAAAATAATATGTGACTTCAAATAAGAACGGAACGTTCAACCCACCTAACTGAGCGCTTTACAAAATTAAGAAAATAAACGTCTCAGCAGAATTGGTTACTGCCTGTGGAGGCGCAGCGCTGGAAGTCCGCTGGGCTGGTTCTAGGTGGGAGTCGACTCCCTAGTCCTTGATTCCTGGCCCTTCCGCTGGTTCACCCACGCCTGTGCAAAGATGTGAAACCGGTGGATCTCCGCCTTGCTGGAGAGGAGTTGTGAGGCCCCTCCCGTGGCAGGAAGCTGAGCGTTGCTGTAAAGGCGGTAGGCGAAGAGCACGTGGGCTGCGCTCGCCACGGCCTCTCCACAGGGGCAGTCGTTGAAAAGGTGGTGCCTGAAGAAGTGTAGCCGCTCGTTGAAGGCTCCATGGCCAGAGAGCAGCTGCACTCCCACGAAGGATGCCTGCCATCGACGGAGGGAAGTATGGTGTAGAGGTGCTGTGCAGTGGGACGAGGGTGCCACCTGTTTAGGAGTGCTTTCTCTCTGAGGGTGAGTCTCCTCTCGACAGATTCCTCCCATTGTAGCAAGGGGAGGAGGGCCTGAAACAGCCTGCGGTACTCTGCTACACAGTCCCGCTTTATGTGGGCCTGGCACATTCAAGGACAAGGTCTAGGTGTGTCGTGCCCGTGACCATCTGGAGGGCCAAGTGTGAAGTGGTGGCTGGCAGGATGGCCAGGAGGGTGTCCCGTTGAAGGCTACCACGTCGTTGCAGCATACCGCACCACTGGAAGGAATACTGCCCGGTAGTATTAGTACTTGACATAGGATGAGGCCCCCCAGGTCGACCCAGCATGGGACCTTAACCCATTCAGTGTGGGTGTGGTAATATTACTACAGCAGGGGTTGCGTGCCGTACGGGTGTAGTAATATTACCACGTCCCTCTTTTTGAGACATTTCACAAAAACTACTTCAGGATGGGAGGTTGTACCCCATTTTGCGGCCCGCGCTGAATGGTTTAATGGTCCTGCTCAGTTGGGCAGCCGCATGGTCTGAACCTCATGCCTAGGTACGAGGTAGTAGCTCCCACGGCAAACCTCATCCCCTCAGCCAGCTCCTCCCGTTGCAGGGGGAGGGATGGGCCCGTGCGCAGCACAACGAGCTGGGTCTTGGCCGTGGAGAGATGGAGGCGCGTGTGGCCACACCAGGCCAAGACCAGCCTCATCGCTTGCTGCAAGTGGACCCCCTCCGTGATCGCCACGTCGTCAACGAAGGCGACAGGTGTGCATCCATTGCCTTCCAGGAGGTGGAGTGATGTGGTGTACCAACGATGGCAGCAGACAACATAGAGGGACGACTGAAAGAGAGTTTGTATTTCCCTTTCTCGGTCTTACTTCTATCCGCTCCAAAGCTACCATGGTATTTCTCGTTACATCCTTTGATTAGAATCGAAATTCGTGAACTTACACAATCCCTAAACTACTCATCTCTTAATCTATCTTTATCGAGTGTATTGTTTATATTAGTATTTCTTTATTCCTCAGATTGGAGCTGCGAGGTTTCGAGCTCCAGAAGTGCTGTTCAATCCAGACCTCATTGGAGACGAATGCGAAGGGATTCATGAAGTTTTAGTGTTCGCTATTCAACGGTCAGATTTGGATCTTCGGCGAACATTATATCAAAATATCGTCTTATCCGGAGGCTCTACACTGTTTAAAGTAATTCGCTATAACGTCGCTTTGATAATTGCTTCTTATGTTTTATTTTACTGAACTCTGGTTACTCTTCCATGCCAAGTACCAACTGGCGATCAAATTAAGGAGGTTGTAGGACGAGGCGTTTCCAAGCCCCGATCTCTAGGCTTTTGTATTAGTTCGAAGGAATAATTATTTGGTATTTCTTCTATTTGGTATTTGGTATTTCTGATTTTCAGGGGTTTGGCGACCGCTTACTCTCAGAAATTAAGAAGGTTTCAGCTAAAGACATCAAAATTAGGGTGAGTAGATTTTGTATTATTGCAATAAAGTGCATTCTGCCATTTCTATCACTCAACTGATTAATTCACTCAATTGGCTCTTCTCCAAGTTTATATGAACTGGTACAATTGAAATTGATTTGAAGGGGAAAAATTAAAAACAGTCAGTACATAACCAGATAGTGTCCAGTGCATCATGGTCCTAGCCAGTTTCATTGCCCATAACTCGTAAAGACCACGCCAAAATAGTTGAAATTATAGTAATATATTTCAATTGTCAGACTAAATCCCATTTTACATTTGTTTATCCGTCAGCCGTGATAATCCACCGGAAATTGGTGTGTTATTTGTGTCAGAATAATTATTTATGAGTGCACCTCGAAAATTATCAACAAATTATCGACTATAGGTAACATTCTGTATACCACCTGACTCTCATTGTAGGCACCCTAGTGATGATGGACGAAGGTTCATAATCCAATGCCCAACTTTCATTGGATTATTAATCTTCGTCTATAATCACTAGGGTGCCTACAATGGGAGTCAGGCGGTACATCTGTGTAGAAACAGGTCGTCCTTAATGTTTCGAAATTTATTGGGTTGTCCTCACTGCCACGATCAGGCTGAGCTGATATACGCACAGGTGATCCATCAATCGAAGCAAAAGCCCAACAAGTGTTCTGAACAGTGCAAGTGCACATCAAGCTGCAGCTGGCCGAGGAAAAAATCTCAGCTCATCCTCTTAAAGGGACAATTCATTAAACAACTGGCAGCCACGGGCTACTTCTTGAGAAGCACGTCAAATGATTAGGAATCTATTCTTTGAGAGGTGGTACTTCAGTAAACACTTCCAGTTTGTGAAAGGCCCTACCCTCACAAGGTTTGCCTTATTACAAGCAGTTAGCCCGGAAACACGGATTGATTACTGCCATGTTGTGTGATGTAGTACACTCACTGTCAATCAACGGAGAGTAATGGCCCAATCACGGAGAGCTGCGCTTTGTGGATCTAAAAGGCCTACGAGACAGTATCCACAGAGGATCTCCAAGGTATCACCACCCACTTACTTACCCATTGAGTGCATGATTGTCAAACAGGAGAGTGAAAAGGGGGCTTCCCTCGGTTCGGGGATGAACTTTGTGTAGTCCTTAGTTAACTGGCAATCGAGATGCTGTTCCTCTAGTTCCTACAACAGTGAGTGACAATTGGTGGAAGAATTGCCAAACCTTTCAGCTCTGACTGCTACTAAGCAGGCTTATAACTGTTTCAGTTTGCGAAAAAGGTTAGGACAAAAAACGTGGCCACAGTTGATCTCTACCTTTGAAACTAGTTGCCACAAAAGTTGTTAATGCGGACTGTATAATTTGTACATTTGTACTTACCCAGTCGAATTCTGGATGCAACGAAAGCTCGTCTGTCGAAGGGGGAAGGAGAAGTAGGAAAGGAGAAAAGATAATAGGAGAGAAGTAAGAACAACAGCATAGACGAAATGTACGAGACGCATGAGAACTAAAGATTGAAAAAACCAACTAATAACCGGACAGGGCCGAAACTATATAGAGATGCGCGAATACAATACTGAGAGATAGAGAGAGTCACACAAGTTTCCGCCTCACCAGGTTACACCAGCCCTGTGCCCACCTAGTATAATATTGCCAGAACGGCGCAAACAATTAGTCTGATCAATCAGGTGGGAAACCAGATTAGGAACTCAACATGTTGGTAATTGGCGTGATTTTGTTGGAGTGGTTCGTAAACACTGAGCATAGTTCGACGAAGTTGTGGTAACCCATTTCATTAATAAAACGAAGGCTGGTTTGCACTTGGTGGAACTGGTTGCATTCTTGTTACTGACTCAACCATCGAAATCAATCTAACATTGTATCTCAAATTTAGTGGAAATGGACAATCGTCCTTTCTCCATTTTATTATCAAGCGTCATTGATCGTTAGTTTAAATTACAGAATTTATCTAGTCTAACCAACACAATTTTTATGTTTAGTACGCTGAGTATCACACAAGTGGGATTTATTAAGAAAAAACTGCGCTAAAATCTAGTCGTGCTGAAATATTTGATCATTTATTGTGCTGCTCTCATAATTTTTCCTCGCGTTATGGTTTTGTTGTATCGTTTGGAACAGCCCACAAAAAAAACCGATGTCATGAGATCCGTGTTTGGAAGAAAAAAATTGGAGTTTTCATTACTATACTATGCTCTTGTTTTGTCATCCAATGGCGACCTTCAGGCTGAATATAAAATGTGAGCCGATTTGTTTAAGCCGTTTTCTCCTAATGGTGTCTCGGACACACAAACTATTAATCTTCTCAAATCATGTTTTTCAGAAGCCCCTAAAACGTGAAGATTTGAAGAAAACATGTAAATTAAAATTTCGTTAGACTAATTCACTTTCTTTCTTACTCCATAAGCCTAAGGAAAGTAATGAAAAATGACAGGAGCTGCACAACAACAAAAACAATTTTAGGGCCGTTTTCACCAAAACAGCACTAAACGTGATCCAACTGATCAGGGCTAGATAAGTAAATCAAGGCTAGCCATTTTTGTGCCCACCACGCTAGCCGAGATCACTGTGGTATGCGGTTAGCATAGACGTGATTACACTACAATTAAGCCACATCGAGAAGGCAGTGAACTAATGAGGTTACAGTAAAGTAAGGAAATTGGGCATCTGTTTGACATCCTGTCCCATAAACAAGTGTCATATAAACGTAAACGGCCACGTAGCCGTGTATCCCGTAGATGCCCAATGCTCAACAATCCGGATTTGACCAAATTATTGTCAGACAAGAAAGTGGCCGCTTTAACCTCTGCCGAAGCTGAAACTGGTGAAGAGCATAAAGTGAAAATACGCGTACTACAACTGCAAGAGCTGTGGGAAAAAGCCAAATTAGTCCGGGAGAATGCTTTGTACATGTAGGAAAAATGGGAAGCGGTACAAGAAAATTAGAACTGAGCAAGAAATAATAAAACCGAAATTATGAGGTTACAACTTCTACAAGCAAGGAACTTTAATGAGGAAGGGAGAATTGTCGTGTTTAATAAAAGTTGTTAATACACTAATGTGTGTGTAAAAGCGTGGCATTATTTAATATTTCCTACTTATCTGCTACTAAATCCACCCAGGTAAGCCATTTGCGTTTGGGTTTTCTAACACGGCAATATGACGTCTAGTTTTTTCAGAAACTGCTCAGCACACATTTTACGCAAACAACAACTTGATTTCGACGATCGTAATATTGTTGTTCACAACAGAATTTAAATTCATACTTCTAGGAGTCGTCGGACCCCACTCATAGCCATTTGAGGCGCCAGGTGAGATGGCGATAACCCAACATATTAGATTATCTTCGTAGTGGAATAGCAACTGAAATAACTGTGCACTAGTAAACAGTATCTTTGTTTATTATCGTTATTCCAAAATATACGTAAATTATTCACAATAATAGAAGCGAATACTCGGCAGAGCACGGTAATGGCGGACAAATATCAGAACATGATAAAGAAAGATAAGAGCTAACCGGGCCGAACCGACCAATTTTTTGGGGTTAAGGTTTGATCAGGGCTAGAGCATAACTCAGTCTGGTGAAGACCATTTTTGTGGCGGGAGCGGGTTAGGTGCTGTTAATCGACTCTAAATAAAATCAACGCAGTTGGTGAAAATGGCCCTTAGAGTTTAATGAATCCCACTCGTATGGTGTTACTGTTAGAATACGTTAAAAATCAGATTGGCAGTTTAATAATGTGCCTACACAATGGTAATTTAATGTTATAATTAGTGACATCCCTCGAAATCTCAGGGTTTAAATTATTGTCGTTTATTTGATAACTTCTTTCACAGCGTTTTCGACGTAATTTTATACCATAAACATGAACGTTTCCAAAAATCCATATCCTCGTAAGTATTCTATACAACAATCTCTCAATGATGACCATGGTGTGAGTAGGGGCAACCTGGGTCTTTGATCTCTGAAATGTCAGCACTTGCCCTAGCAGGACAAAGGGCAAAGTCATTGTTTTCCCAAACACCTGTTCTCAAGCCCTTTTGTTTACCTGTGGAAAGTCCACCTCTTCAGTTACTTCCGATTGACAACGGATTTCCCCTTCTTCTGGACTGACCCCAATATCATTTTCCCTCCCCATTCCTCTCCACAGTAGACACAGCTCCTCCCAAACACATCACCCACGAGTTCATGCAAAAGACGGTCGTCTCCCAGTTCTCCCAACACGCAGTCATCTAACAGCTCTCGCGATACAATCGTCACCCAGTTCTCCCAACAGACACTCGTTTCAGCTCTCGTCGGCATCTAATTTGGATTTCTCCTTTCTTCCTCATACAACCAGTTCAGAACCTTCAGAGCCCTCCTTGTTCGCGCTTGTATACTCAAATCATATCCTGTTCTAGTCTCTTCTTTGTTCATCAGGTCTTCAAATCTTGTGATTGCCCAACTCTTCAAATTAAAAGTTTGTGATAGCCCAACTCTTCAAATTAAAAGTTTGTGCTACTCTAAAACCCGGCTCCGTGGTTCTTTCCAGTCTATCCTGGCAAAAACACCAATAAATTCCAGAACTATAAGCACTCTTTTACTTCTTACCAGAAAACTCTTCCGGTGGCAAAGATTATGTTTCATTTGTTCATTTTGTTGCGTTTCATCGCAGATCTCTGTCGCATTGATGTAAATGGGAACAAAAATAAAAACCTGTAAAACATTCCCTTCTCGATCCTAGTTTAATGTCAGAAACTAATATTATTACGTGATAATATACACAACTTTTCTTAACCTGGTAGCCTCTACACTTCTCAAACCACACTACTATGAGGAAAATTGATGTGTTTGCAGTTCATAAAAACGTACAAGTTTGCTAGTTATACATAAATATTTCGCCCTTTAATTCACAACAGAAGTTTGTATTTAATTTTTATTGCCTCTTCATACTCAACTTACATCTTGACAGTTACAAATCTGCAGTTGGGGATATCTGGGGGAGCACTGACTGGGATGGGAGAACTACCCTCCAGTGACTCCACGATATCCGCAGAGCAAGCGCATTTTCCAGCATTTTCAGGTCTTGCCCTGGGTCGGAGTTGGATTGTTCCGTTCTACATACCTTGCCGTACCGAGGCAGCCACCTTTTGTGGCCCTAACCCATCATGTACCAGCGCAAGTCCATTGGCTGTGCATTCCCGTGGTACCAAGTTTGAGTTAAACAATCCTTAAGACCAGTTCAGAAGGACCCCAGTAAGCTGCGATAGAGGTCCCCCAAGCTTCCCCACTCACTGACAAGCAATTGCTCGGATGTACATCTAACTGTCTTTGGTGCTATCGAGGTCTGTTTCTACACCTCTCCTACTCCTTTCCAGTTATGCCAAAACATCCTTAAAGGTGGAGAGTGCACGCTTACATTTCTAGAAATGATTTTGTTTCGTTTCCCTCCTCAGATCTCGGCACCGCAAGAAAGGCTCTACTCGACGTGGATAGGAGGCTCGATCCTCGCTTCGCTTGACACTTTCAGACGGATGTGGGTTTCAAAAAGGGAATTCGAAGACGAAGGCGGCCGAGCGATACACAGAAAGACCTTCTGAACAACTATCAAAATTTCTTTTAAATTATAAATCTAAACACATAAAAATCTGAAAAAAGAATCCTTTAAAAAAAAGTGAAATTGGCCTCTGTATGATTTTATTATAGTTTTTTCTTTTCTAACATTTTTTAATTTTGCTATTAATGCCAAATAAATTTCACTAATTTAGTTGATGTTTTAGACATGAAACAAAGCGCTCTGATCACAATTTCTCCGAATTGACTTTAAAAAGACCTAGTCTCATGAGTTTAAATTGTGAGGACATAGTTCGCATGATACAAATGGCCTTCAACTTCGTTCATTTTGTTATAAATTTTATCGTGTGATTTATTTTCTTTAAATCGCAGTCTGGCTCTCCGCGCTTAACTTAACTCTCATTGCTTTTCTATTTGAGTCTATAATTCAAGTGCAATTACATTTACAGAACGTCGCTTCGTAATTGTACTTAGTGTTTTAATCCTCATTTATTTATATATATATTTTGGGCACAAAACTTTTCGTCAAAAAGAAGCTTTTAGTAGATTGAATTCTTGTTATGTGTTTGCCTCAGCAGGCGCCTGTCGTTGATAAGTTAGTTGATAATATTGTTCGATATTTCTTCGTTTTTTTTTCTATTTGTGTAAAAAAAGAAAGCGGCTTTAAGGCTAAAAAAAACAATCGGGAATCGCATTTGTAATAAGTATTTAAATTATTTGTTCTATGGTTGAGTATTATTCTTTTATTTTGAATCCTTCCTTCGAGTTAATTAGACCGTCAATAAGGTTGTTGGAGAACCTGATGTGGCATCGCGTCACTGGTGGGGGTAGATACGAGAATCAGTGTGCAAGTGCACTGTCCTCTTTTCTTCATGAAAACAGGACTGATGTAGCCTCTTGGTGGCGAAGGAGCAGGAGGGAAGTCAAGGGGGTCACTAATATCTACCATTGCAGCCCGAGAGCAAATGGAGCCGTCAGTTGAGCGTACTCTTGTCAGTTCAATCCAAAGCGTCACTGTCGTTTGTGAGAAAAGTAACAATTTTACTTCTACCAAACCGAAGGGCGAAGAAAATATTATAATTGGTCGAAAAAATGAGATCTCTTCGGATCCTTACGTTTTGAGACCTCTCCAATCGAAAAACTCGCGTCTGTGTGTACTGATTTGCCGAAGAACGGATTGAGCTCGCACTGTTTTACTTTATTTACCCTACGTAGTGCGACGGAAAGTTAATTAATTGGCTGAAGAGAAAACGTTTGAATTGTCTTCAGTTCTTGACGTTGTAAGAGCTACTAAGGCCCTAAAACATGATTTGGGTCTGTCAACGCGAAAGGGGAAAACGGCCGAACCAAATCAGGTCACAATTATATGTCCAACCATGGGACGCCAAAGTAAGAGTGTGAATAAACTAAACCGGGTCAGCAACTGTTTATCCTCCTAACGAGCGGTGCGTAGCAACACACAACTTTCCGCCACCCCTTTTAGTTCGAACACCAGCAACGTATTCGGGCGCTATATCTTTGTTCAACGCATTTCCACAGAAACATTTATATAGAACAAAATGTAGGGACTAGTTGACTGAGACTACTCCACAAGTTTGATCGAAATCGTTAGAGCCGTTTTTGAGACAATTGGAATACCGATAAATTAATATTCGACAAATCTCATTTTTTGAGTTAACTTGGCTTATATCTCCGTTCAACATATATACACATAAATAATTATAGATAACGAAATGTTTGTATGGGTGACTAAAAGACACTCCATTAGGATTTATCACATCTGGTGAAGAAGTTACCCTGGAATTTACGGAAATGTTCGAAAAAACGTTATTTTCGACACATTTTGATTTTTATCTCTGTTCAATGGACTGTCAGAGGAACATTTATTCAGAACAATATGTAGGTATTAACTATTCGAAAACATCTTGAAAGTTTGGTGATAATCGTTGAAGCCGTTTTGCCAAAAAGCGTAAAAAACCTATTTTTGCTTCATAGGCCTATATCTCTGTTCCATATTTTCATGGAGAAGAAAAGTTAAGTATTGATTAGTAGAAGATAATGTGAAAGTTTAAACAAAATCGTTTTCGAGAAAAAGGCGAAAAATACTAGTTTTTGGTACATTTTCGTTCCCCACCCCCCTTACCATCAGCCGAAATGGTCGATAACCTTATTTTGGTGTCTACAAAAAATAACGAACAAAACTAAAAAAGAACCAGCTCAATCGGGTCATCCGTTCTCCCGCAAATCGAACTACAGACACACACACGGACCACGCGCCGAAATTAAGTTTTTTAGACTCAGTAGGGTCTGAAACATAAAGATCTGAAGAAAACACAATTTTTTTTTTTAACACGAATACTATACTTTCCTTCCCTTCGGGTAGCGGAAAGTAAAAAACGCTTGAACGATTTCGAAATAGTACTTTGTACGAACTGCTACAAATGATACGGAGTTCTATTAAATTTGTATTCGCGGAAAAATGACAAGAGCAGCCCAGTTAATTAGCGTTTCTACAAAAATAATACTTTGGTGCAAGATGGATTTTTCATGCAAATCGCGTTCATGTCAGTAAAGTTCTATAAAAAGAAAATTTTGATGGTAAATTCAAAAAGCATTTTATACAGTGGAAATAAAATAATCAGGAGTTTTCTCAAAATTTCTGTAATTCATACTAAAGATCCAGCGTCAAACGTGTTTCCCATATAGTTCCAGAACTGTAAGCACGTTAGTTTTTTAATTAAGGACGTGGCACGAGTAACAGCAGTCCAATAAATTCCGAAAAATTGAGCGTTACCAGAACAATGGTCGAACAGTTGTGTTTTACAAGTTCGTAAGAACCGAGTGAAAAATGTATTGAACGGGTAACTTGAATTGTCTGAATAGAGGGGGGGGGGGTTGAATTAAAAAAAAGGATATTTTCGCATTTATCTCGAAAGCTGCGTCAACGATTTTGATCATTAGACATCCAGCATATAATCTACTAGTTAACATCTAACTTTCGTTCCCAATAATTCTGAAAATATCGCGGACAGAGAGAGATCGAGGAACCCTATTTTATTAGATTCTTTTTGCACGATTTGAGATCAAATCACAGGATGGGCAGCTAGCCAATACCTTTATATTGTTCTCCAGAAACATGCCACTGACCGTCCGTTGGTTGGTGATATATAAAAGGAGACGGAGACGTTACTGCAAATCAGAACGTTATGGAGCAAGGGAAGTTGTGTGTTGCCATTCGATTCTCGTCTGTGGAACGGAAGCCTTAAGACGAACAAGGAATTGGTCAGTCAAATGTAAGTGCCTTCCGTTTAACGTTAAGTACCTACTTCCAGCTACCGGTTCACGGTTTAGTGGCTCCAATTACCGACAAAAATGCATCAACCTCGAACGACTTTATGGAAAAATCCCCATTTTCTCCCCAAACAATTGAATTGTATGGGACCTCGAGGCCTCTCAATTTCTTGATCTAAAAGTAAATTATATGAGTCACGAGACGATCTTTCGCGTCCTCTAAGTCAGTATAAAACAAAACGCTGCCGACCTGCTCAATTCATACGCATTAGTTCGCATCGTACGATTCGTACCGCATGAAATGGCTACAAACGTCTTGTTCTGCTCAGTCGGATTGCTGCTCTTCGGAGTTTCATCGGCGGTAAAATTGCGTAAGTATACTTTTAGGATATTTGCATATTGACGTCTTGGCAAAGACGCGAAGAGGGCCAATTTTGGACGTAAATATTTTATGCCTGTCCTGAGTTCATACGGATGTGGTTAGCTTCCACCTCCTTAAGTCTTGCGTGTGCAAAAACAATATCCCAAAGTTAGTTCCACATGCATGAAGTGTGTCGGGGGCGTAACTTAATACGCGCCTTACGAGATGTTACCACTCAGAGCCCTGCTCGCTATCCTGCCTATGGAAGGATGTGGTTCACACAAAGAAGGGCAATCGTGATTCCTGGATAATGGCACACGAAAGGCCTGATTGAGTTTCCACCCAGCTTCTCTGGTGTAGTAGAATCCCCGGTCAGATCAAAACTTGATTTTAAGTGACACTGGTGTGCAGAGGTAAGCATTATTTGTTCCTAGCTGAACGAAGCCCTTATCCGGGACTCTGAGTGAAGGAATGAGTCTTTCCACTGTGGCGGTTTTATGGGTTTCATCTTGACCACCTCCAGTTCAAGGAGGGGGGGGGGGGTTGTGAGCCCTTCGCTCCGCCCTTGGCCTCAGGGGTGAGGGAAAGTGCTCTCACCCTTCCTCGAGCTTCCTACTCCTACTTCTCCTCGCTGAGTGTACGTTTTATTGAGAATTGATTAAGAAAGTTGTGTGGGGGCACCACAATGCCAATATATACGTTTCATGGGTTTCCCTAACGAATTCCTCATTTTAACTGTAAATGCTCAATGGGCTTGACTGTTGTTCAATAAATGGATATAATTCTTGGGGCAGGGTGAATAGTTGACAGCCTCAGCAGTATACTCTAATTAATACACATATCAAACTCCAGCTCATAATTTGGGAAAACCCGTCAACTCTTATTCTCGTGGCTATCTTCTCCTTTTGGCTGTAAAGCCAGCTGCAAATTTACCACAGGCCGACAAGGCTGAGGTTTGTTTGCTTTTTTAAATTAAAGATATAAATAAAACGCTGCTAACTATCACTCAACGATTTATTATTCTCTTGCCCCCATTCGATTCAGTATAGAAAAATATTAGTATATGAAATATGACCTGACAACAACGGAAATTGACATTTTCTAGGCGATGCTAGATGCTAGGCAATTGGCACTACGCGAAGAGTCTGAACTAACAGGTGGTTGGAGTGTGACGGGAGGCAGTGTGGGAAATGAGTGCAGACCCGGGAGGAACGATAACTCGATATATTGTCCCGTGAGTTCCTTCCAGTAACAGAATTTGCCTCAATTTATTATTTTCCATGTACACGTACCTCTGAGACTACTGAGAAACTACACCAAACGCGACGTAATTGCCATTTTTGTCCATAACAACCACAGGTTTTGTCCAATCGGATTACCGAGTAGGCAGCCACAACTTGACCCCAAATGGCATTTTAAACGACGTGAAACGGCAAAATATGGCCTGGATAGCTGACGGGCTTTGTAGATTTGGAATCCCACTCCTTAAAACGCGTAGTCAAATTTTGAGAGGGGGTCGTAAAAAAAGTTTCCAGACAGACACAGGTGTAATATTCTGAATGAGCAATAAACCGAAAATCTAGCTTATGCGACGTATACAATGGCTAGTACATGTTCTTTTGACATGAAGGGTTTTGAACGAAATAAATATGGTATTACGTATATTTTCAAACCTAGAGGCGCATTGGCGAAGAAAGGAAAATATCCGACAGCGGCATCTCGTGACAAGTTGTCAGGACTGCGTTTTTATTTGGACTTAACGCTGTGGTTACCTACACTATACTTACAGGAATGTATATTAATTGAATTTATTGCGCACAAAGGACCGCTTGCAAATGCAGATCCAGGGCCACAATAAAACTAAATCTGGCGCTGCTTTTCAGGGGAAAATATCCCACTAACCTCCCCAGGGAATCCCGGGAAAATGTCCAATGTGCGTCTTATTTGGATTTCCTCTCCTCTTAAAAAAAAGCCTCGTTCGTTAACCGAGCAATGTACACTAATCACCTGGCAAACGCCTTGAAGTGCGGTTTTTATAAAACTGAATCGACTGTGCAGCTGTAAGAGAAAAAGCATTTCTTTATTTCATAAATACGTCTCGTTGTGTATATACGTCAATTGTAGGGCGTAGGGCGTTGATACGAGGAATAATTAAACTTTTCAACAGTCTGAGGGTTCAAAATTGGCACGAATATAATTCTTCTAATTCATTAAACTGTGCTCGTACGCAAACCCGGGGATAAAACAAATTCATTTAATCTATTTTGGCGTATTTTTGCTTTCAATAACCCTCTAGAAGTAGAAAGGAAAGTTATGTACCAGAAACAAAATGTGAGGTTTCATAAAATCTTTTTGTTTCGAAGTCAACGAACACAAAACAGACCGTTCCGAAAGTCCGCTTGGGGTAACGGGAGTGACAGTGAACTCGATTAAAAAAAGAACGGCAAAACCCGCTTAAATTTGGAATTAAGTGAACATCAAATTAAATAGCGATGAACACCAATTTTTGTCGCTGAAGAAAGGCTCTGTAATGTAATGTAATTTATTCATGGGAAAATCACAAAAGCGATGCAACGATCATTAAAATGTATGACAAAACCCGATTTCTGAACTGTCGAACTGTTTTCCCGCGTACAAATTCAGCTTAATTCAAACGAAATTCCTTCCAAAAAAGTCATCATCACCAACAATCTACTTATTTATATTTCGCACAATAAAGAGCTTGCGGTAAGTAGCGGGAGCCCAATAAACTCCAGAACGCCAATCACTACCGTTTTGTGAATAACTGTCGACTTGTATTGTGTTTCGACAACTGAACTGTGGCCTTCTACAATTCATCTATCGCCCAAAACTTCAAGACTCCAGCTCTTCAGGCTAGCGTTAACTGCTCTGCTCCTACTCTCATCATCAACTGACCTAACTTTTTTTCCACCGCCTCTACATCTTCCACATTGTTTTTTTCCCAGTTCCATTTGAAACGTTGCATTGTACAGCTTTTGACTTTCTTCTCGTCCAAAACGCTCTTTTCCTGCACGAGAAAGTCCGCATTGCGTTTTTAAAGTAAGACAAAGAGGATTTATTCTCCCAAGGAGTTCTGCACACATTCCCGAACTTCACCACCATTCAACAACTGATTCGTCACCACTTCATCTTCTCTACCATCGTTATCCGCAATTTATCTGAACAATTCAGGTTTAATTTGCCAATTTACAGGCATTCCATTAAGTAGTTCATCATACATGTCAATAATCTAATTATACCGCACGCCAACTTCTTTTCATCTGCCTCAACTTAATATTATACTATTATTCTCTATTGAGGGAAGAATTCGGGTCGTTCTTTGAACTCCACGCTTTCTCCAACACCCAGAACTATTTGCAACACGAAATGATTTTTCAACGCGTTCTACATCAATCTTCACGCGGGCTTTGATCCAACGCTTCTTAAGACGTTGGGATATTATATTCTCCTCACGAATTTAGTAAAAACTTAAGATTGCTTAGCAAAGCTTTAAAACTCGTGCAATGTACGTCGCTCAGGAAAGGTGAGAAATGCGTCGCCCTTTTCTGTTCGTCGCGAGGTCTGAGTGTTTGTAGTCCCCATTGTGGGAGAACACAATTTCCATCAACGGGAAGGGAGAACCCCCAAAGGTACCAAATGTCTGTTGAGAGCAAAAGATAAGATACTGATTAGCAAATAAATTGCATTTATTCCAAATCGCTGGAGCGGTTTTCATGAAAAGTCACAGAAAAAAAATACTAAAGGCCCATTTAAACTGAGCGCCAGTGATGCAACACATGACGTTTACACAGCCCGTGCTCGCCAGAATGAATTGTTGTTCGCGCTCCTTCCTCGTCCTCCGTTCAGAGCTGGTTTTTGCCGAGGGAAAAGGAGACTGCAGGCTGAAACTGAAAGGGCTTTTTGCCATCGAGAGGGGCTTTGTTTTCAATAGAACGCGGAACGAACTTAGATCTACGAGTAAGTATGTGATGATTCGCAGGAAAACCTACGGCCGACCTCACGAACGCTGTTCCCAAACAATGCACGGTCATGTTTGCGAACGTTGCGCGCTTAGTATACATGGGCCATTCAAAAATTAAAGATAGCGAGAGCTCAATTTTTTCAATATCACACACCTACTACTCCTATATCTTGTGCTTTTACCCGTTATAATTACATTCCTTAACTGTTCATGGGTTCGATTTCAGCCGAAGATTGGCATCGCTGCACTCAAGGCGATGGTTATCACGAATGTATGCGAGATGCAGTTCAGTACGCAGCTAGGAGCATGGCATCAGGTAAAGACAATGAGGCGATATGTCATGAAAATAAACTGCTAAATACAAATATGATTGTGAAAATCACTCAAGAAACTGCCCTGTTGATGCAAGGAAACTTCCTAATAGTAACAATCACTTTAAAACCCTCTCAAAGCCTTTTTTTCATTAAAAATGCAATTATTGACGATTTCAGGAGGCAATCCCAGTTTTGGTGTTCTCCCACTGGACCCTATGCACTTCGAACGGCTGCTCATTGACCAAGGAAGTGGCCCAGTGTCTATCAAACTTGAGTTCAAAGATATCGACGTAACAGGACTGAAACAGTTGATAATCAAAGACGTCAGGTAACGAAAATGCCTCATTTATTGTCCAAGTATCGTAGGTAAGGCAGTTATTTCTAGCGAGTGGGATCAATTATCCAGAAGCAATTGCTATCGGCCACTTGAAATCATGTAACAGGGGGTTCGTTGGCTTCATCTAGCGAGATATTGTCCAACTTACAAAAATAGCAACCCTCGTGTGCAGCAATTCCATGTTCAACAATGGCAGCCTTCGAGTTAAACAATTCCACATTCAATTGTTGACCACACATACGCCACCCGCTATTTAGACAATTGATCGTATTAAGTAGCGTCAATTAGGACTTACACTCATGCCAGGGGGTTGGTTGGTTCTATCGTCCAAAAATAAGCAACCCTCGAGTGCAGCAACTCTACCTTTAAATGACAGAGGGTTCAACTTCCAAAAATAGCAACCTTTCGTAGGCAATTCCACCTTTAATGACTTTTCCTGCTATACCAGTAAGAGACATTCTCCCAAACCCTTTTTTGCAAGTTTTTGTGTACCCAAATAATATTGCTATTACGAGCAATTTCCATAGACGGTAAGGGAGGGGGACCATACGTTTTCTCGAAAACGACATCAACGATTTTGATTCAACTTCCAAATTATCTTCTGCTAACCAGTATTCTCTATGAATATCTCTGTAAACATTTAATGAACGGAAAAATGAGGCCTATGAAACAAAATGCATATTTTTAAACCGGCTCTAACGATATTCATCGAACTCCCAGGATGATTTCAACTAGTCAATACCTACATTATATTTTCGATAAATATTCCCCTGACCATTGAACAGAGATAAGCCAAAATTGTTTTTTTTAACGCTGACGATATTTCCAAAATAAATTCTTGGCTGAATTTGATTAAGCGGATTATTGGAGTATCTTCTAGGAACCTATACGCACACTCGGTTTCTCCCAACTATTTCTGTGACTACCCGTCGAAAAGATATATAAACCAAAATAGACCTAAAAATGAGATTTGCTGAGCATTAAATTGTCATTTATAAAAATTCTCCAAGAAAGGCTTCGACGATTTTGATGAAACTTGCGATATATTTTTAGCTAACTAGTACCTACGTTTTGTTTGCGACAAATCTTTCCGCACACATGCGTTGAATGAAACTACAACGCTCTTATACACAGCAGATAATTGAATTTACGAGGATTGCGGAAAACTTAAGTTGCGCTCTTATTCAACTTCATCCTGTGTATCTCTGAATGGTCAAGTGCTCAGCACGCTCTTCTTGAACGCTACGTAAGTGGGGAGTTAGTAGGTTCAAGTTCATGATTGATGGGTACCAGCATACAGATGGACAACAATCAGAATACTGCTGAATTCTTGAGCCCTGTGAATTCAATTGCCATGGCTGCCCAATTGACTTTTTCCAAAACCGACCCAAATCCATAGCAACTAACTCCACAGGATTGTCACTCCACTAGGGTGGACACGAATTTATAACTATGATCGAAAGTATAATACTAATATTTCGTGTTATGCCATTTTTAGTGGTGATTGGAACGAATTGGTTATCAAGGCAGAGTTTCCAGTAGTGGTAAGCCTCATCGGTGGTTATTCTATTGAAGGAAAAGTGTTGGCCCTGCCGATTGTTGGGAGTGGACAGTGCAACATGACGTTCCGTAAGTATGCTTTCTTTTTACATTCATATATCAGCGAACTCGTTGTTTTTTTAGGAAAAGTGAATTATTACGATCGTGCAAACAGTTGTTTTCTTCAGATTTTTTAATTTTAAGGCTAATTTTCATCGAGAGAGCGAGTGTGGGTGATAAGTGGGGGGGATCAAAATGTATCACCAGGTCCATTTTTCTCAGAAACGGCCCAAAGAGTTTGATAAGACCTTTTAATTATCTCCCACTGATCGATAATTGACTTCTGTTCTGTATGAATATTTATGAAAATTCGGCGAACCATAAAGAATTTTTTTTTAAATTGTAAAAACGGTTTTGACGATTTACATCGAACTCACCAGGATCGTTTTTTACCTTTTAGGAACCTTTTGGTTTTTTCCCCCTTCAAAACGGTGGATGCAGGAGATACCCTCACAGCAGCCACAAATGGGCCTACTGTAAGGGAGTCCCTGACCCTCAGATCATGGCCCCCCTGCACCACCCCCAGGCCCCACTGCACTCACTTGGTGTGAGGTCACTTAGGCGCCCCCACCACCCCCGCACAAAGGGGAGGATATCCGCAAGTTCTGCATTTGCCACCTCTTCTGGCTGAAGAAAGGGCCTCCCAAACACACAACGGCGCGATGCCGTGAGTCCATCGCATACGCACAGCACATGCTCTGCCGTCTCAAGCCCTACATCGCAGAACCTGCATACCTGTACCTTGCATTTGCCAATATTTGCAAGGTGGTACCTCAGCGGACATTGACCTGTGAATAGGCCACAATGATCCTCATATCCTTCCTCCCCAGTGCAAGCACCTCCTTGGACCTCCCTCTGGAGAGCCGGATGAAGAGTTTTGACTGTCTAAGGCTGGGCAGCCAAGCCAATGAGCAGCCCTGCACCTATCCTCCCATTTGCCAACCTCTCTACGGACTTTGCTCCTGGTAGTCCCAACAAAGGGCTCAGGGCCAATAAGGATCTGCGCCGATCCCTTCTTAGCCAACCTATCAGCCCGTTCGTTTCCGTCTATACCTTGATGGCCTGGCACCCAACACAGTGTTAAACTGTTGTCCTCAGCCAGGGCCTTCAGTCCAGTCAGACACTCCCACACCTGCCGTGACGTAAGACGGTATGAGGCTAACGCCTTGAGAGTGGCCTGACTGTCCACTATTATGTATATTCTCTGCCCCTTCAGTCCCATCTGCACCAGCCGCTGCACACAAACCGTTACCACAGCCACCTCTGCCTGGAACACCATAGCCAGCGACCCCAATGGGATCGCCACTCTGATTCTTGGCCCAAAGATGCCTGTCCCTGCAAGGCCACCCTGCACCGAGCCATCAGTGTAGTATACCAGGGCCCCAGCTTCGAAAGCGGGAACTCCCCTTTCCCACCTGGATCGCTCATGAACCTTTTGGTTAATACGATAATAACCAAAATGTCCTAAAAATAGTGTTTTTGGCGTTTTTTTTTTAATTTTCAGCAATAACCGAATTCAGCCGGCGTCTTGTAGCAACCACATTTAATTCTTCGCAATTATTTCTGTTGTGTTATATCCGTTGCAGAGGTATACACAGGGAGATACGAGTACGTCGGAAGTTCAGTTTTCGAACGACTTTGATCATATTTACGGGGCTCTCTCCTCAGCTGTCATAAACTTTGCCGTTAAATTTACTGTCTTGAGGGTCTCACAAATTACCAACGCCCTGGTTACTCAATGAAGGACGAGTAGTGGCAACCCGATAAATTCCAGAGCCATAAGCGCCACCAGCTTTTATGTATGTTATACCGTTAACTTCCTATATAGTTCGTACTGAGTGAAAAACAGAATGAGTCAGTTGATACAGGGACAAAAATCGCTGAAGGCATGTGGGGGCTGAGGACAGTTGTGTTGTGCATAGCGGTAGTTATATTTCTTCGATCGATTACCTTGACTTTCCTAATCTGTTGGGAAGTGAAATCGCGTCAATATTAATTCTTCTGGTTACAAATGGTTAGTTTATTAGCTTTCCTCTGCAGTAGTTCCTCCTCCCCCATCAGACAGGTAGGAAAAATGTACTCCATTTATTCACTGTCCTTAATATGTTCGCTTACAAGATTCTTGCTAACTCGCCCAAACCTCTTCAAGCGGAGATAAACTTTTTTATTATTTGCAGATGACTTTGGGTGGGATCCTTTCACAATTAAATTCGAGCAGGAAACTAAAAAAGGCAAAAACTACCTCAACATCGAGGAAATTTCAATGGAACCTCACACATCGCTGCTTCAAATGGAGTTCCAAGGATTATTCAATGACGATAAGCTTCTTGGTGAGTCGAATTCAGTAGCAGTTGTTTACTTCTTTGTACTTCAGGAGAGTACAAAAAGAGCACTGGCGTACTTCTTGCTTTAATAAACAAAACCAATAATGAACTGGCACGATACTCGTATGTGGAGAGTTGGGTTAGCCAGTAACTGTCGCAAACTTACCTTTTTAAGAGATTTGTCATCGGTAGTTGTGGTGTACTGCGTGAAAATGTTTCACACTGACGGACTCGCCACCTGTGTTATTAGACAGTACTAACAAAGCAATTTTTCTGGTGGTCTAGTATCTCAGGACCGCCTTCGCAGTTGGAGACCATTGAAACCTTGGAAATTACTCGGCGCCATCTCCAATGTTCCAACTGCTGCTTGAAATTGCAACCCAGCACCTTGGGTTGGCCTTTGGTAAATTGACAATTGTGGTGTGCTTGGAAGTTGCAGTTTTACCATTGGTAATTCACAATATGAGCAGAAAACTCACAAATAATTGAAACACGAAACTCTGAATCGCCCTTTTTATGACAGTTGATCGGGGAAACAACTCAATTAATTCTACTGCCTTGAGCTTTGAAACTATGGGAGAGTCGGCGTATCGCAATCGATGGCATGTCTTGGAATCTGTAGTCTCCTAGGCCGCCACTCACACCATGGAACCGATACATCTAAATCAGTCAAAGCTAATGGATATATTGACCAACCCCAACAACTTACCGACTGCATCACTTCCTATATACATTAAGGAGACATACAAGTGGCGCGTCTATGCTATACACACTTGGTTAATCTCCTACAGACATGTTTCATGGGTACACTTATGCATCTCAATCTAGGGAGTCTGGCGTTTCATCTCTCTCTCTCTCCCTTCACTACTACTATCCATTTCTTGTGGTGGAAGCACTTCTTTACTCTGCACGTAACAGACCGAGATGATGCTTATAATGCATTATTATGCAATGCCTCAACGTGCTAAAGCAAATTCATAAGGCCCTAGCAGTAGTCCTACTTCCCATAAGAATTGGTAAGTTGTCCCAGCAAACTGAGCTTACCGAGCAAAGATCTCATTGGCAGATGCTTTAAGTGGGAACATAATCTGAGTGTACTCACACAGTTTCTTGATGTCAGCTTATTGTGCCACAGTAAAACACAAATTAACAAGTTTTGCGATGAAATGTCACCAACTCTCAGCCGAGATCACAACATCCTGGATACTCACTGAAATGCACGTAGAACCCAGTTTCAGTCACTGAATTGTGCGATGTGTCTTCCACCTCTTCGGCGCTTCACCAAGTCTCATGTTGTAGTTGGAAAGCAAATTGCTGCCGTTTCATCATTAGAATGATAGGATTGGATGAGCTGCACTACCAAACTGCTTCATGGAATACTGAAACTTAACAGCGCACCCATTGTAATCCTGGGCATCTAAGAAGAACCCTGGAAACCATGCTCTCTCACACAATTAGCAAGCCATGCTAGGGAAATACGTCAAGGCGAATATCCGTAGGCAGGCCGATGTGCATAGGGCAGAGGCAGGTAAAAAGAGGCTTGTAGCACTATCTACATTCAGGTGTCAAGGAAATACCATCTATACCTTAACTGCAGTATTTCTAACACAAAATTGCCTCTTACACTTCTGCTCCTCCTTGTGATAACCGCTCTCTTCCTTGAGCTGACATATATACCTCTAGGTACCCTCCCCATTTCCTATTTGGCGGACATCATCTTAGAAAAACAATTAAAAAAACAAATAAACCCTTTTCCGTCTTAGATGTCCAAGGCAAGACTATTGTCTTTGTCAGCATCTTTAAACTTGATTGCGGGTCTCTTGTTTTTTGCCCGCCAATTTTTTCAATACGTGTATGATGCAATAAATGAAGCAGTACACTCTCTCCTTTAGTTCACAATTGAGCGTGAAGTTGTTCTGCGGACTAAACCACTCGCGAGAAAATTGTAGAAACTCATTCAAAATATACATTTCCATTTACTTGAAATGTATACGATGTATCCATATAATCCAGTCACAGCTTATGACTGATGATATATAAAACTTATATCATTGTAAATAACTCAAGCTACTCAAATACATTTGATGCCGGTCTGTAGATAAAATCAGTTACAATGGAGATGTGCAGCCTGTGCGTTACTGACTATGTTAGATAGTGCGTGACGTAAGCGTCAGTAAGTTACGAAAAATTTTATGTTTCAGGCCCGAGAATGAACCTTTTCCTCAACGAAAATTGGGAAGAAATTTTTAAAGAAGTCCAACCTGCGATGTCAAAGGCTTTTGGTTTGGCCTTCAAAGAAGTAGGAAACCGAATATTTTCAAAAGTTTCGGCTGATAAAATTATCATGTAATTGACGCTGGAGTCAGTTTTGCCTATTAAACATACATAATCTTACTCTTTGTAATATTTTTCCATTCACTTTCCTGTTAATGTGCGACAGCCAGAAGGACTAATGATTCCACGGGCTGTAACATGATACTGTATTGATCTACGTAGTTATAGTAGAATTAAAACGCCCAAAGTCCAGCTTTACGACGATACACATCCAGCATTTCCCTGTTATAATGTATTTTTTAAATAATGGCTGCACATTTTTCCCATTCTGGGAAGAGTATAGTTTAGTATCAGCCGATTTAAATGCGAAGTAAATAATTTCGAACATTACTGTAAGGCTCACATTAAACACTCCTAACTCTATTCCTGGGAATGAATTCAATATGAGATACCCGGACTGATCGGAAGAGATCGAACTCCCAGCCAAATCCATCACTAATATGTCTGTCACATGACTCGTGGGATTTGGGCGGTTTACTGAATCCGTTCGTGAAACCCTGACGTGTGCATTATACTGAATGAATCAACATGTCCATACTACTGGAACTGTAGCTATACGTTAAATTAGAACTGTGTAGCGCAATTTCGATTTCTACGCAGAAGTGGACAAAATGTTACTCATAGCGCAGTTATTTGTTCACATCACTTTACGATGATTTATCGCTACTAAGTGCTCGTGATCTCCGCAGTGTTCGTATCACGAGATTCGGAAAACACCTTTTTTCTTCGTATAACGGTACGCCGTAGTTATATTTCATAACCTTAGTATATAAAACACTGAAGATGTGTATGTCAGTTCCTCAACGAGGGCTAAACCGCTAATGGTATTTCAAAAACTCGAATTAGTTTGGTCTCTACAATTTAATCAGTTTTGAAACATCTCAGGAAAATCCAGAAACATAACTGTAGAGCGTCAATCCCATTTCTTAATTCTTTTGAGAATTCGTAAATTTCGGCTCAGGGGCACAGAATTTTAGTAGGCAGGTGTGTATTTCCTGCACCCATACACCACAAGGTCGTTAGCTTGATATGTTCTCAGTGTTTAGCCCATTGGCTATCATTAGATAAACTAAATTGCACTGTCAATGAATTTATATGAAACGAATCGCTCCATCTTACAGTGCCTCTGACATAAGTCTTTAGACCGTTTACCTACCTTGAGTTTCCTTCCTTTTTTCCACCTAACAGGTAGACGTAGACCAACATCAGATAAACAGAATTTGTGTGGGATTACTATATGGCTTTCAAGGACGTCAAAATGGGTTACTGTGCTTGTCAGCTGAGTAAAATTTCGCCCCTTTGAACATACTGAACTATAAATTGAAAAGTGGATCTGTGAAAATGCTGAGTAAGCTCTGAGCCCAATTTTTCTTTTTTTGTTTGTCAATAAGCTGGCCAATTTTTCCTTATTGTGTCAACGAGCTGGCTCAAATTAGGGGCGGAGGTTCTGAAGACTGTAGGTTAAGGATGGTAATGTGAGTGCATTACCATAACCATCTGGGTGAGCTCTCAGACAATTCACTCCTTTTCAATCCAGCGAAATCGGATTTTAACAATGTTTCATGGGATTAATGAGTAACGATGTGATAGATACCTACTCAGATCAAATGAGAATGCTTAGCTGGTTGGCGAATGAACCTTAGGCCAGGTAGTTAATCAGTTACGTGTGCTTTCTGTAGTGCTACCTATTTAATAAACGTAAACCGTTTTAATTTCGTTCACGTGTATTATTAATACATGCCAATCAGCCATGCCCAATCGCCAACCAGCTCCTAACCTTTTGTGTAGTTGGTTTTCTCATTTAGCCTGATAACCCCAGCTTACTTTATGTAGGAACAATGCGCATATTTTCTCACACAAAGGCACAAGGGGTTCTCAAGATTATTAGGTAATTCTGCTGTACTGTCCTTCGTGGAAAGGGTGGCGATTCTATGGCTGACCCTAGTGAATCACAATTTCTCATGGAGACCATTTGGCGTTCACATATCAACAGTCTATTCCTGAAGACCTTGATGTTGTCAGAATAATCAGCCTCCTCGCTAACCTGCTTTAAAAGATTTGTACCCAAAAATCCAATGAATTTCATGTCAATATACAGATGTTAGGCCACATTTAAAGAGTTAGTACTTAAATTCCATACCACACACATCAGTGATGTATTAAACAACCCTGAAAACCACAAGATGACTGATTTGGTTATTCATCTCAACCTCCCAAATACACACCTTTACCTGGATTAGCTCTTATTTCGCTACCAGCTTCCACAGAACACTGCCTCATAGCACATTCGTATGCTGTTGAATAACTCGGTTTTGTACAATCCAGTTCACGTTCTTTGTAGAAGAAAAAACACTTATCTGTGTGTTACACTACATTATTTTCCTTGGTTAACCTCTGTAGAGTAGACACATTATGGTTTAGTTTTGCTACACAAAAGGCAATTACCAAGGCAACAATAAACTGCAATAAAACTACAATTACATTTCATGTGCTCTAAGAATACGGAGCTGACAGCAGGTGAAGCCCATTCCTTGTCATTATCAAATATATATCAAGACAAACATTGGTAACATATTAACATAAAATAATTTACTCAGATAACCTCTCAGAGACAGTCAAACAGTTTCTATTTACTCGAAACATGACGAATCCCGGTTGATCCGAACCTTGTTCTACAACGTAAATGACAAACTTGTAACAGATTTGAAGTTGTAGATTCACCACACAATTTGGCCAGCCGCCCTCTCACTGGGTTACATTTCACATAAAACTGTAAGAACGTACATAAAGGCCTCGAGTCAGTCGACTAATTCATCTGAACCAGAATTCGTATCAGCAGAACATTCTTCGCGCAGATTATGATTTCATCAACCAACTTGACATGATTGTTTACTTGGAAGAACATTTGTTAGAAGAAACATAGTTATACTTAAATAGGGGGCCATTAGGGGGAAAAGAAGGGGGGCTGTAACGAGGGGTAAATCTCACAGGTTGTCCATGCAATCACACTCCTTTTTGTAATCAAAGACGAATAACCCCTCCACCATAGTAGAAAAGAGTGCCTTTCTACCTCCTCGGGTCACCCCATTAAAACTCAAAGAGGTTGAGCAGCATACCTTTCGACTAGTTAGCCACTAAAAACCGAATGGACTAGCACTTAAGTGGTGTAATTAGACACCATTATCACATGTCCCTGAAATCGAAGACGAGGATGAAGCACTTCGTTATTTAACGTAAAAATAACATGGAATATTCACAAATATCACATCATTATTACAGTCGAGGCAAAGAATAAAGATTGACTGCTGTTAAAACAACTGAGAGCACAAGAAAAAATATAAGCTGCGGTTGTAGATCGATTTCAGTTCAATTAGAAGGGTATGGTGGAAATTGATTAGAATCAAGATCTATTTACTACCTAACGAAAAACCAAACCACTTCAAAAAACCCCCACACGGGAAATTCCACGCGTAAATGTTTTACCTCCCACCATCTGGACCTTTGATCCCGTTCTTCTACTACCACTTGTATTATTGACTGTTACAATACATCACAAAACTTTAATAGTGGGAGCTGGTGAGCAAAATTTCAGCATGATCAACCCAAAGAGCAAGCAGATGGCATTGAGTGGGTTAAAGACATAGCACAGGAGGAGTAGCCCTGGCCCTATCATGTAAATAGTGGTAGATAGGTTCGAACAACTATTACATCAAGTGCAAAGAGGATGGTTTTCCTTCCTCACTGTACGTACCAGGGAGTTACATAAAGTAAGAGTAGGTGGGAAAGGAGGAACGTCGATATAAGGGGTGGATTAAAACACGACAGTGCAATAAGTGCATTAAGGGGTGATAAGAGTACGACAGTGCAAGGAAGCACTCGGGGTGGGAGTGGCCTGCCATTTCCAGGCACGCCAAGAGATGTACCACTATCCTTGTAGTCCCACAAAAAGAGAAAGGGGCTTTCAATTCTGGACGAGGAAATAAAAATCAGCAGAAAAATGAACGACACAGGTGCTAACCCCTAGGGATAACCACCACCCACCCCACCAGTCAGAAATAGTGCGCTAATGAACTTTGCTAGTTATTTTGATTGAATTTCGATCTTTCTACCTCCGACCGAACGTCATTGAGCAAATATGAATGTACATCTAAAAAATATTCATTTATTTTAGGAGTCATTAGTAGATACCCTTAACAGATTTTGGATCAAAATTCGCATTGTTCATTTTTTCGGAAAGAATTCATCGGCTTCGTAATCTACGAAAAGTCGCAACAATTCATGTTCACAAATCACGCATCTTGTTGCTCTATACAACGCCAAGTGTCATACGAAAACTATCGCGTTTGATTCTTTCAAGTTAGTGCCGGCCAAACCTTTCATCTAACCTGTAGGCCTTCCCCGTTATGGAGCCCATTAAATTAAATCTCAAGCTCACAATAATTTAACGCCAAGGCGAACGGTTGTCGACGTAAGCTCGTAGCATACCTTGAACGCATTTTGTAATGCTCATATTCTGTCATCTCGAAACCGGAGAACATACGCGGACCGTTTGACGAGGTTTTACTGTCCCTATTCGAATGAATGACCCACAAAATTCGGGGAATAAGAGTGAGGCAATTCACAAACGCAAAATATCTCGTAACATCCTTTCAATTCTGAAAAAACTGATGAAAAACGAACTGTGGGCGTTCTTTCATAGCTTTTGATTGGCAGCAACTAGCAACTGCTCGCTTTTTATGGGCTGAACTTGCTCATCCTCGACGAAAAGCGATTTATCCTACATAAATCACACGAGCACGCGTTCTAATAAAAACAATTGGGGTGGTAGTCCAATAAGTTACCTACGTAATAGTTTAATACCGGCTATGAAATAAGGCCGTCCCATGAAATTCTGGAGTTCAAATTTGTAATTTCTTCGGCCAACGTTCTTCTCATCGTTTCATCTATGACAACATAACTATCAACATGATCGTTACATCAAAAAATCAGATTAACAAACGAAAGTCGTAATATCAATGGAGGGGGGGGGGAATAATAACTTATGGAACTGCGCTAACAATTTCCAGATAGATAGTTGCACTAAGTTCATAGGTACCAATCGAATGAGAACTGATTGTTGTGCTATGGCAACTCTCACCGGATATATTTTTTAAAATGTTCCTCACAATTGCTAAAGACCGCGATGAGGGTTATTTGTACATATTTATCCGCTGAGGCTGATTCCGAGACGATTAAAAAATTCGCCCATCAGGAGGGCCCGTGTGCCTGGGATCTTTCCTCATATAACTTCCTGAGCTGGACTCCACAGCTCTAACACAATGTCAGTTTTGCACGTTCTCTTCGTACTTTGGAACCCTCAACAAAACTTCAATATATTTCTTCTTACTAAGAATTTCCTACTCTGTTTCCCCAATTCAAACCAGTACTAAATTAATTTGACGCGTTGACAATAATAGCCCTAAGAAAATGTACAATCCCAACACTCTTCCTATTTATTACTTCTTAACTTTCTCCGGTTTGGTGTGAGTGTGTGTGTGAGTCTTGCTCATTGAGAAAATCCATTTCCACCATACAACACAACAATAAGATACAAGAATTCACTAAAGTCAAGTTACAATCATTTCGACAATTTGGTTGATAAAATCATCATATATCGACGGATTTAAGTTCACATTGTGCAACGAGCGCTAGTCCAACTCTACACAATCGACAGGCAAAAACTTGCCTCAAATGAAATTGAACATAGCGTTGATCATTTGGAGAGGAGAAACTCAAGGTCGAAAAATGCCAAAGAAAACGATAAATTTTTTTTTAAAAGAAACATATATTTTGACTCTCCATTTATTGATCTGTTACACTATTAGGTAAATAGTAAAACTGTCATTAATTACGATGCTTCATTCTCAATAAATTCTCATTATACGTTAAGAAACAACCTTAATGTTATCATCTACATTACAATGGTTGCTTCGCTTTCTCTCTAGACCTATATGATTACTCAGTTTATCTTATTGTAGCGCAAATAAAAGCATTGATCGAAGGAAAGAAGGAGGGGGGAGGGGGAGGTGAGTAGATGTATGAGTTCTTCCATTCCTTTAAATCTGGCAAGTAACTGACTAATATCTTTCAGAACTTCCACTTGAACACTCAGGAAGATGAACCACCCAGTCCAAAGTAAGTTCGTGAATGTTCTGTGTCAAGTTTGTCACTTTGTAAGGACTCAAGTGTCTCGCGCCTCCTGCGTGAATCTCAAGGGGGAACTTTACCGAACCCTAAGGAACATCGGTTGGCCCAGATGTGCACAGGGAACGAGAATGGGATTTAGCCTGCAATTTTGAGATGGTATTAACCAGTTGAAGGTACTAGCCTTCAAATGTCAGAATTCAGATTACTAAGCCATTCACACGGGCAGGACACGAGTTTTCCATGACGCTTCCACTCAGATCCTATAAACCAGTGGTCCTGAACACTTTTCAAGTCCCTACATCATGACTCGGCCAACCCCAGATGCCACAGCTCATGTTCACAGGCTCTGGAAATCGGTAGGATGAACGTTTTGAAGCCTTTGCAAACACTGTTGATGTGTCAGTTTCACTAACAGTTGGCTTCGAGCAGTTTTCAAGTAGCGTGTCAAGTCCCTTCAAACAAATCGATGTCCTGATGCTGGAGCGTATACAACACTACATTCCCCATCTCATAAAGACACAAAACGTTCATAAGATAACAACTGTTTAAAACAGAGTCTAGCAACGTAAACAGTGATTGGCTATGAGCCGCGAATAGGATCTTTGAGGAGCTTCTAGTACGAAGCTTAATTGCTGAAAACTGTTCATTGTACTAACAGCTTTGACACTGCGCAGGACAGAACTCACTAGGGCGAGAAAAAAAAGTGTCAGGGGTTTCAACCACGATTTATCTTCCCACTCATGAAAACACAATTAACATGTTCATTTTCATCGATTGCCCCAGTATTACCAGCTCCAATTCATCCATGTTTCAACACTATAGAGAAAAGTACAACTTTTTGGAAATGAATTGTTGTCGCTTTATTACTAACGACCACCACCAACCTGATTAAGTTTTTTGGTAGTCATTGCTGCTACTTGCGCACTAGCTTACAACTTGATACGTTTTTCCATCCCCAGGATACACAGAAACCACTTATCGTCTCCTAGAAGAAGACAGGACAGGGGAATCTGAACAGGCTCGTGTTAACGCCCCTTTAAACGAAGATTTAAACAGGAAAGTAGGGTGAGGATAAATCGACTCTAATTTTGGTCTTCTAATGTCCAACTATTTAAAATGAAACGAAAGCGCGTCTGGTTGCCTAAAAAAAAAGAGTAGAGTGTAAAGAGAAGGAAAAGGGAGAGGGGGTGTCGAAGTGAGCAAAGGGTAAAGGTTACAAAATGAATTGGCCTACTCTACGCACCGAAGGTAGGGGACTCTATTTAATAAAGTTACACAGCAAAACGGCCTAGAGACTTATACTATTTACAATACAAAAAGAAATTATATACTGCGGTAGATTAATCAGCGTTGAATGGGGAGGACAGAGAATATAATACTCGTTCCATAGAAAAAAACAAAGCAAGAAGTACGACTTGACGTACTTAAATGATATTGAACATTAAAATCAAAAGAGAATGAAAAGTACCAGAAATTAATTTGAAAATAACCAACATTTTATGTGAAAAAAAAATGTACACACAAATAAAACCAACCTCATCACAATTTCTTTTCTAATATAAGTTTACAAAATATACGAAAAAAATAGGCTTTAGGGACAACAAAACGGGTGTTTGACATTTGATTTTTTTCTTCTTCAATACCATTCAAAACGTGATACACTGCTATAAACTTTATGTACATTCGTGTTCTCCCACTGGAGCAACGAAAATAATTCGAGTTCCGATCGACCGGTTCAAACTTTTGGTCAATGATATGAAACGATTATTGTGTGTAGCCGGCCAAGAAAGGCACTGCATCGATGAATGTCCAGGAAAGAGTGTGTCGGGAAGTCAAGTTTTTATCAGTCAACAAGGGGGATCACTTTCGACACCTCCCAACAGTGCAAACCCCATAGAAGAAGGGTTTAGAGTGAACGATAGCTTCTTTGAATGATGCCTCAGCTGAAGCATATCTAACTTAGGGCTGAGGCAGTTAGTTTCAAACTTCAAGGGACAACCTTTTGAAATGCTGCGCCTTTATGGTTGCAATGGTATCAGTAATTCCCCTCAAGTACACAAGAAAGCAGAAGTTAGACAGATTGAGAAGTTTTAGCTTCCGTGGGAAGAATTTATAGGGATACTTGAACTTCCTGATCTCAGGCGATGAATTCAGCTGACAATCTCCCCAGTAAACCAACCAATATCAAGTTACTCCAGTACAACTGTGCCATTGAGCAGGCTGGTCATCTAGGCTTCTCCTCCCAGATATAATGTCTCCAAACTAGCTCTCAGGCAAGCAGAAGTTCACAAGCAATCTGAAGAGGGTCCAAGAAAACCATAACGACAGTTTCTAAGGATTCAGCGCTTCATAATATTCCACAGCAATGCTGAACTCGTTCACAGTAATTGTTGAACTGTGCCGAGAAACTGAAAGTAGTGTACGACGGCCATATTTGGCTTGAAACACGAACTTCTACAGAGAAGGATACCAAAACCAGCCAAGATTGTCAAACAAAGGACCAACTGCCTCAATTCTGAAGATGCTCACAAATCTCGCAAAGGATGTACACGAACTGCCACAACCATCTTCAGTGATCCTTTGGCCACCCAACCAAAAATGAGTTACCTCGTTCACTTCATTCAAGGGCTTTCTATCAGACATCGATACGAACAAGCAGCTCAGCACTAATACACCACACAAAAACTTGACTTCCCCTGACGTTTCTCACAATCGATCAATTCGGGTGTGGTACAACAAAGGAGGTTGGCATGGGAGTTTACAGATAGGTAGAGGACACGGACGAGGAAACCAATAACTTGGCCAACTGAAAATGTCGCTAACGTTCAATGAAATTCGTTTCAAACAGTGTCGGTAATTTACACCACAGATTCCCTATTTAAAAAAAAGAAGAAGAAAACAGATCAAGATATAAAATCTAACACTTACATATCAAATATTAGTGGCGCCTAGTCTCGAATTAAGATGACAATGTACTGACCGTAACGTTAAGCGAAACATAAAATGTCGGAAGTAAACTATATATATACACATACAAAATGAGTCTCCAGAAGGGGGAGGGATAAGGGCGGTGTTTGTTTGAGGGGGGAGAGAGAGAGAGAGAGAGAAAGAAATGGGGCCTTCTTCAAACTTAGAAGATGAAAAAAATAAAATAAATAAAAGCAGCGCGTAACAGTACTCGTAAATTTGCGGCGGTTACTAAAGCACTAATAAGTCAAGTCACCCAAATGACAAATATTTCCAACACCTTCAGTTCCAAACCTTTCGAGACTATAATACACCACAAGTAGTTTTGTGAGCCGAAGCATGAACGGAAACCGCTCGAAACTAACGGCTCACTCACAGTTCTTTGGAAAGTTAAAAACTTTCAAAGGTTCATTCTTGATCCATAAAAATGGTTATTGTATTGGTGAGGGGGGTGGGGCTGGTGTTAGTAGTCTGTGTGGCATAAAAGTGAATAAAATGAATTTAAAGGGAAAGTGAGGTGAAATAGGAAGGGAGGGATTTCGGTCAGTTCTTTGGAGAAAGAAAAAGGGAGGGTTAATTCACCTACGTACTAATTTATTTATTTTCCCCGCTACTCGGGTGACAGTATGAAACACGGGCAGCGCCCGTCCAAAAAGAAACGGTAGATACCTACTACCTACTTCCTCCCCCTATACTAGCCATTGCAAATGAGGCATTTGGGACCCCCTCAACACAAAAGAGCTCGGCTGCCAAACCAAATAGGTGCCACCAACGCTACCACCTCACAGGCAGTGTGGTAACAGAGTGAGAGCGTTAGTGGCACCATCAAGGGGGAAGGCTTTCCCCGGCGTAAGTTTGAGAACGAGGCCACTTCGTGCGGTGCGGACCTCAAGCACCTAATTTAGTGGTGGCTAACGTAGTTTCAAACATCAACACTTCACGAAATAAAAAATAAAAATTTACTTCACCAAAATGTAAATAACTAAATACCTCTCAATTAAATGAAAAATCGCTTATAAAATGACTCTTCGATGACACCTAGTTACAAATTGAACGTACCTATCAAAATCCACTTCAATTAAACCATTTTGTTACACCGAATCTTTTGCATTATAAAAACTATGTCCTGGTTATAATCAAACTAACGAGATACCCAGGAAACTTGTGGGTATTTTGATACAAAGCGACTGGCGCGGCAGAATGGGAGGGGGTGTTATTTATTTGGCGTATGAAGGAAGAGTGACAGACGAAAATTAAGAAGGGTGCTGCAAATTTTGAACCACAGGAAACAATTACGTAACAGCAGCAAGAAGAGACGGAGGAGGCTGCATGTGTAGGTTAGGCGGAGCAAGGATGGGTAGCCCAACCTGTGTCGCTACTGAGACTGTGTGGGTCATCGGTTGGTGAGGAGGGGGTTGAGGAGTAGGTGGGGAGTGTATGATATGAGCGGTCATGTCACTCGTCTCCCCTTTCATCAATTGTTTCAACATGAAGGCGTTGGACTTTTCAACAAAAGCCTTGTCAAAATGGGAATAATTGGATTTTCCGCTAGTGTGGGATCGCCTATGAGACACAAGATGGCCCTTACACATAAAATCTTTGGGACAAAGATCGCAGCGGAAGGGTCGATCGACTGGTGTATTCTTCTGATGGGATCTAGCGTGAAACATGAGGTTACCCTTAAGAGGAAAAGACTTGCCGCATTCAGTACAGACGTAGGGGCGATCCCTAGGGTGAGTTTGCATGTGCTCGATAAGGTGCTCTTTCGTGGCAAAAGGCGCAGTACAAATAATACAGTTGTATTCGGAGCCTTGCACGTGCTGCCTCACATGCCGTTTCAAATGTTCCTTTCGGGTAAACGTCCGGTTACAGTACTCACAACTGTGCGGAGACTCACCTGTATGAATACGAATATGATTTGTTAGATGTTCTTTGCGAGTGAAGCTCTTAGTACAGAAATGACAACGGTGTGGGCTTTCACCTGTATGCTGTCTAATGTGATTGGTCAAATGCTCCTTTCGAGTAAAGCTTTTCTGACAGTAAGTACATTTATGAGGGGACTCGCCTGTATGTCGCCGTACATGGTTGACAAGATGGTCTTTCCTCGTGAAGGCTTTTGGGCAGTAGGAGCATGGGAATGGAGTTTCACCTGTGTGCTGCCTCTCGTGATATACCATGTGATCTTTGCGTGTGAATGTTTTCGAACAGTAATTGCACTGATGCGGGGTTTCACCCGTGTGCTGCCGTATGTGATTCATTAGGTGCTCTTTTCGAGTGAACGTCTTGGCACAGTAGTCGCAACGGTGGGGCGTCTCACCTGTATGCCACATGACATGATTCCGGAAGTGATCCTTTCGAGAAAAATATTTCCCACAGATGTCACAATGGAATGGTGACTCAGTTATAAATGATCGCATATGAAGGGAAGCCAAGCCAGTTTTATCTCAATCTGAAACAATAAAAAACAACGTTTGTTGTAGACAAAATTAAACAAGTCCGTAAAGTTACAATCAACAAAGTCAACTAGTAGCTTTTACAGCGCAAAAAGGCAGTGATTTGAATTACGAGGGGTTTCTTTCTCGAAATTCCGAAAACTCACAGCAAGCTGGACTTCATTAGTAATTGAGAATGGGGAGGGGGATTTGTATATTTCAAATCAAACTAGATTATCCGCTCACAAAAGCTGAAGACGCTATAGGTTCATGCCTTTCTATATTACGCACTTCTTTTTTACTGTAGTGGGAGTTATCTCTGTATTATTCTGCATTGGATGGGAACTGTTCAAAAATGTCAACTAGCAGGCGTCTAATCATAAGTCACAGATGAAACTAGGCATAACGTTTCTCCAGCGTTAGTTCATAAACTGAGGACACCCCTGAGAATGTCCATGGACAGCTGCCAACCTGTGCTGCGAAGAGGGGAGAGGGGCTTTTAATGGGGGCAACAGTTGAAGCATAACAGATTATGATAAAATGTGTGAAACCAGCAAGGAACAGTCCTTAAGACTGTGAAAGCACGCAGAAAAACCAAGCGTGCGCGAGGATACGGCTGTCGACAGGCCTCGGAAGACTGAGCATTCAGCAGTAAGACCATTTTCCCCCAGTTTATATACGAAAGGACCCTTACTGTAGCAAGTATAACCTTGGAGTGAAACACCAATTCTATTAAATGGTGGGAGTCATATTGGAAATCAAGCATGACCTCAGTCTCACGCGATATTTACTAAATTTACCAACTCATCCGATCTAGTACCTTCCTCAATCCTACGGAGTAGGAAGAAAATTTACGTGAACAACGAAAAATAGTCTTTAAATCTTTACAAGGTCTTCTGAGGACGAAAAACAAATTTTGTGAAAATGGACTGTGCATATATGTACGGCTGGACCAAATCCAAATAGTCTAAAATTTGATATCTAAGCTGCAGATCATCATGGGACGCCGCAATAAAGGTATGAGCAAAATGGGTGCAAAACTAACTAGTAATTGTTCGATGTGAAAAACAATTTAGTTCCAATCACATCGTAACGTTTAAAAAGGTTCCCCGCAGGAAAGGTGAAATAAAAGTAAAAATCAAGAAAAGAACGTTCTGACGCAAGTTTAAGTGGTGGATGAAGCCTCGTACTATAGTACCTTTTTGACTCTTCGGATATCTTCTCCCATTTCCGAATTGACCCAGAAACTGATGTCCGTCTATCAACTTTCATTTCACCTCTACTCACCAGTCAGAATACATCGTTAAAAGACAAAATGCACAGTAAACCAATTTATCTCATTTATATTTGTCATTTTTGTAATGCACAACAGACTAACATGTACTAAAACTTGTGTTTTTCGCACCATAACGGAACAACCGATTTGAGTTCAATTTACATTCCCATTCACTGATCAGTAGATATGTATCGTTTAATATAAATATAAAAAGTACGCGTGATGAAGATATTAACTGCTGTAGACAGGAAAGAAATGTACTCAGTTCACAAGGCTCCTGAATATTGATAGTTAGCGAAAACGCCTAAGAAGGCAATGCCCGGTATTCAGGACGAGAGAGAGCGCATCCAGAAAGTTCACGCAGTTATCATTATCAAGGGATTGGCTTAGTATTCCTTCCCAATTGACGCTCCTCCGCAGTTTTGATAGGATTTCATTTTTTTGCGCGGCCCGTGACGTAGATCGATATCTGAGCTGATTAACTAATCACGATGGTAGACTCGCGGTTCGGGTTAGTCGCATAGTAAACACAAACAGATTGCCAGGCATGATCGCAGGTATTTCGTTAGTTCATATTGTGTATTCAAACGAGCAAGGTGGAATTGTAATCTGACGAAGTTTATATTTGTATTTAGTTGCGATGCATTTTTTATGCCCAATACGAGATTCAAGTTGACTAGTAAAACGACTAACGCATGATGTCCGACAGGCTTTCCGTTTGTAACTGGACGTTCAGTGAGGGCTGAAAAGCGGCCAAGTTCGAAATATTTCTCCGGGATCAGAGAAAAATCATAATTAGCCAATTCTTCGAAGAGGTAACGTTTTTTACTACATTTTACAACTTCACTGAAACTCAAAAGGTAGTTACACTTTCTTTTACTTTATTGTATCAGTATTATAGCAGTTTTCGAGAAGGTTTAAAATGTTATCATAGGTAAGGGATTGGCTTAGTACTTCTACCCTTCAACAGCTCAGTCACCTGCATTGTTTCAATAGAATTTCATTTTTTTAAGCAGCCCATAACGTATATCGATGTCTGAGTTGATTAACTGATCGCGCGAAACAAATACATAAAGTAGTTGGTTGGTTCGACTATCCATTACCAGCCAGTATTTAGTTTGTTCTTTTCGTAGCTGTTAATTAATGTTGATGAGTCGTACGTATCATTGCATCAGCTTCATATTAGTTTTTTGTACGCTTCCCAGTTGTAATTCGACGTTTAAACTGAACGGAAATCCAAAGGATATTCATTTTTTGAGGTCGGTATTTGGGAAGTCATTCACGATTAAGGAATACATTTAGGGCCGGTCCCAACAACCTTCATTATTAATGCACTCTTATAAGTACCGCGACCGGGGTTTAGTAGTGCTCCCTGTTGTATCAACCTTTGTTAGGGTTATCTGTTAGTTATTTAACATGAGTTAACTACTAATTCGCTGCTGAGCTTCGACTAAAATCTTGACACTTCCGCACCTATAACCTCCCGACGGTTACTTCGGTCCAGCCTGGACATACCAAGAGGTATGACTGATGCCAGGAGGGCAGGGGGGCCTGCTGTTCCCAGGCACGCCGGAAGGCGTGTCACTGTCAAGACGAAAGCGTTCTTGCAGTCAAAGATGAACAATGGGGTGACCGGAATGACTGAATGAGGAAGGACCAGTAGCAAGCAAGCACAAGGTAAGGCCACTGAAGTGCTGATGGGTTGTTATAGGCCACAAAAGAGGCCTAGGTGCAACCGTCTCCCCACCGGTCCGGAACAGCAGGTTACTTCGTTATTTCTTTCTCGTTTCATATTTAGGTTTTCAATTTCCTTGGCTCTACAAAGTAGACGTTTAAACTGAAAGTACAAAGTTGTGTAAACTGCTGAAATTTTTTTTTTTTGAGTTTTCTTCAAATCTTTACGTTTCAGACCCTCCTGAGTCCGAAAACACTATTTGGGAAAATGGTCTGTGTGTCTGTGAACGATTTTTAGAGGAAACCACCGCACCAAATCACCTCAAACTTGATATCTAGCCCGCAGGTTGCCATGAGACGCCAAAATAAATGTATGAGCAAAATCCACCGAAAGTTAACTATAGTTATCATAGTGATCAAAACACCAAATTTTTTTTCTCTCAAAAACGGCTCTAATTATTTTGGTTAAATTTTTTATATTGGGAGTTCTCAATAAGGCAACTATGCCGTAAAATTCCCATTCGTGGGAAAATGACGAGAACAGCACAATGAATTATCAAAATTTTCGACGAAAGGGCGGTTTTTCCTTATAAACTCCGCTGAAATATTACTAGAAATTTGAAAAAAAGTTGGTGAAGTAGTCCAATCCAATACCTATACGGCTCACTCCAGAAATTCGTTCATTTCAACTACCGCCGTTTCGCTTACTCCCAGTTTTAAAAGTGTTTGCCCAATAACACTGCAAAAGTAACTAATATCCTTCTTCAAAAAATTAGTGTTTACAGCTTCATTAATTCTCTATGTACTAATTGCTCAATACTGGTCCTGGAATGAGAACGAGCAGCACAATAAATTCCGGAACTGTAAGCGGTACCAAAAGTGAATTGACGCAGAGCTAAGGAAAGTTGTGTGTTGCAACGCACCAGATATTTTTGTGAGAAACGTGACGGATGACCGAGTTTTAGGTTCGTCTTCAGAAGTATTTTTGTGTGCAGCGGGTCAGTGGATTAAATCAGTGGTCGCATAGTGTGTGTAGCGTGCTATAATTTCAATCATTGTGTCACAATCCAGTGACGTTGCAACTTCTTCGATCACGTGTTCAATATGTCCCTTTCGAACGTTGAAGCCATTAAAAATTTCATTATATCAGCTAACACCAATTTGTACGCCCTTATTCTTCTGTTTATTTTCAACAATACTGACCACCAATCGGGTCGGTTTAGTTAATCGATCTCATGATGTAGAATATAACTAGTCGAATACGTGTCGAAATGAAGAATTTAGTTGGGAGCGTCCTCCGCAAATAAAACGTCCGAGGAACAATTTCGTAGTAATATTTGGTGTTCAAAGAAAAACTCAATATGTTCGAATTTATAAAAATCGGTATTGTACGAGATTTTAAAAATGGATGCGTATTTGCCGAGTTATTCCTTCTACGTGTAACGGCAACAAACCGTAACGCAAATCATCAATTTTTTTGTGATCAACTGAACATTTTTCAGAACTGTCAACCTCATAAAACAAAACGTCGCTTAGACATTGATGACAATTTCTCTGAACGCCTGGACTTTGCGCCCCCCCCCCTCCAAAACTTGACGACGAACTTAGGTAATGAAAAGCTGGCGATTTCAGCGGTTTCGCATTCCAGAATGAAAGAAATTACGAGTATTACAGGAAAAAAGCAAACAATTTATTATTCAAACCATTTGACCGGTTTTCCTCAGACTATCGAGCAGTGCGTGTAGACTATCTCACCTGAGTAGTTCTTACCAACACTATCGTCTTGACCAATTTCATTCCAAGTTACTAAGCAGTCTCCAACAGTTGAGTAATTGTAAAAGCTACCACTATCTGCAACCAAATCAACGAACAGCGTGTGTCGCTGTATTTTTACTTTCCTTGGCTCTACGAAGTAGAAAGGAAAGTTATGTAATCGGCTGAAAAAACAATTTTGGGTTTTCTTCAGATCTTTACGTTTCAGACCCTCCTGAGTCCGAAAAACACTATTTGGGAAAATGGTCTGTGTGTGTGTGTGTCACGTAAGTGTGTCTGTGAACGATTATTAGAGAAAACCACCGTATCAAATCAGCTCAAACTTCATATCTTGCCCGCTGGTTACAATGGAACGCCAAAATAAGGGTATGAATAAAATTCACCGAAAGCTAACTATAGTTATCATAGTGATCAAAACACCAAATATTTTTTTTCTCAAAAACGGCTCTAACGATTTTGATTAAACTGTTTATATTGATAGCTCTCAATAAGGCGACTATACCATAAAATTCCCATTTGTGGGAAAATGACGAGAGCAGCACAATAAATTACCAAAACTTTCGACGAAATCGAATTTAGCGCGGTTTTTAGAGAATATGACCGAGCCAAATCACCTCAAATTCGATCTCCAGCCTACAGGTTACCATGGGACGCAAAAATAAGGGTATGAACAAAATCCATCGAAAGTTAACTATAGTTATCATAGTGATCAAAACACCAATTTTTTTTTCTCAAAAACGGCTCTAACGATTTTGATTACATTTTTTATATTGATAGCTCTCAATAAGGCAATGATACCATAAAATTCCGATTCGTAGGAAAATGACGAGAGCAGCACAATAAATTATCAAAATTGTCGACGAAAAGTGTTTTTAGCGCGATTTATCTTTATAAACTCTGCTGGAATGTTACTAGAATGTTTAAAAAAATTGGTATTGTACTCCAATTCAATACCTTAAGGGTGAGTGTTTAAGAACGTTCATTAGATACATGGGGCTCACTCCAGAAATTCCTGAATTTCAACTACCGCCGTTTCGCTTACTGCCAGTTCTAAACGTTTTTACCCAATAACTCTACATAAGTAATTACTATCCTCCTTCAAAAAATGTGTGTTTACAGCCTCATTAATTACCTGTGTACCACTTGCTCAATAACGGTCCTAAAATGAGTACGAGCAGCACAATAAAATCTGGCACTGTAAGCGCTACCGCTTCCTGCTGCCGTAAAGCGTTGTTTGATCAAGTTCGAATTAACTGAGTGATAAATGAACTGATTAAATAGAATTAGCCATGTACAAAGTGAATTGACGTAGAGCTAACGAAAGTTGTGTGTTGCAACGCACCAGATATTTTATATTAAACTTCAAAATCTTTCTTGTATCAGACTTGGAAGTGTTCATGGCTTCCACTAATCCAATTTATTTTTCACCAGTTCCTTCGAGTCGACTTCACGTTATTAGTAGAAAGTGGTAGCGCTTTAAGTTCCTGAATTTATTGAGTTGCTCCTACTCACGCGACAATCATTATTGGCGGATCAGAGCACAAGAGATTTACGGAACTGTTAAAATAATTTTACTAAGAAAGATCAAAGATCGTGATTAACGTTTTGGAATTACGAGAGAAATTTGTGACAAATTCGTTGGTTAGAATTACGGAATATCCTGGCTTTTTTAAAACTCTTTTGACTCGGCCTTACGTCCTATGGTACCAGTTGTACTGTCCCTCACGCCTATCCCTCGCTTCCTAACGAATACCAGGTTATCTGCAAAAGTTTTCTTCGATGTCCACCCTTGGAGAAGTCGTACCAAGACCAGGACGTTATCAGCGTCATTAAACGCTCATCGCATATGTGGTTTATTGCACTACTACTATCCTAATTTCTGTGATAGTAGCCAGTATAATTCTGTTCGAATTGTGCAATAATTTATGGTGCTGCTCCCGTCACTTTCGAAGAAGATTTTGTTTCTGTCGAGTTATTTGGAGCATAACAGAAATCAGAGCAAAAAATTAGGCCCACTGATCACTATGATAACTATAGTTAATTTTGAGCCGATTTTGCCCATACCCTATTTTGGCGCCACAAAGTGACCTGCAGGCTAAATATTTTAGAAGATTTGGTACAGCCGTTTACTCTCAACGGCGTAATCCTATAGACACGAACATTAATTTTCCTAAATTACGTTTTTTGGACTCGGAAGCCTTCAAAAAATGAAGATAGAAACAAAAACCCTGCAAATTATTACACAATGGTTATACTCTCATGAATATCTTGACCTAGTATTACTGCTCCGAGACCCATCCCATTTGATTCAGCATCGAAAAATACTAGTAAACCATACCGTACATGACCTGGCTACAATGGAAATACGGAAACTAAATATTCCCCCGGCGCCAGACGTCTGTAGGCAATTGGCATAACATTGCGAGTCGAGCGGGCGGGTGGTTTTGATGAGACGGGAGGGAGTACTAATGACGAAACGTTGACTTCCGCTGTAGTTCCCGCGAGTTCTTTCAATTAGTTGACTTTGGCTAACTATAATTACTGTAATTTCACTATACGTAGTTGTACACATCAGATACTCATCCCATTCGACCCAGGATGTAAAAATACCTTGAAAACGATCAGAAACACGGCATATTGGCGATTATACTGCGTTTTGTTTTGTTTTTTTAACCGTTTTTGTCCATAACAACCATGGGCCTTGTCCAATCGAATTGCCGAGATGGCGGGCACAACTTGTGCGAAAAAACGGGGTTTTAGACCGCGTTAAAGGCACAAAACGGCGGACGGACATAGGATTTGAAATCCCCGTGTCTTAAAACGTCAATTATCAAGTTTTGAGAGGGGGGAGGGGTTTGAAAAAACATTTTCCTGGCCGAAAACACTTTCCTTTCTACTTCGCAGAGCTAAGGAAAGTAGAAAACTGTGAGAAAGGGTGAGTGTAAGTTATAAATTCAAGACAGAGGAGAGAATTCGTGAGTCAAAATGTCACTGGTTAGATGACGTTGAATTAGATTAGTTAAAGAACATGAGTTGACATTTTATTGGTGAAACGCAGCCCGTTCCAATCTTTTAACATCTGATTAGTTAACGTGCGTGCGCCTATAGTATTTCTACCCAATTGTTGCTCCCAAAGTCGTCCCTTCTTTTCAATAGGATTTCGTGTTTTGAGGAGCTCGCCAGTCGAGAAATACTGATCATTATCCGAGCAGTACTGATCACATGTTTGTTCACTAATTGCCCGATTGTTTCCCCGTAATTTTACAACGAATTCCCAATCAATTTCACAACTGCATTCTTTTCTGATGTTCACTCAAAGACTCGAATTTCTTCGTACTTTGCTTCCCATCGCGTTTTATCAATTTTTCGACGACCTTCGCTTCACGTTGCTGCAGTTAATTTTGGTACGAATGACAGCATGATTCACAGGTGACGACTTTTCATTTTACGTTGGGCCTATCAGATATGTTGTGTTATGAAGGGAACTGTTGTATGTACTTGAAGGCGAGAGTTTCTGAAAGTCTGCAAAAAAGTATCGAATGCCTAAATACAGTTTTTACGTCAGTACAATTACGAAGAAGCACAAATAATAAAAACAGATATAACCCCCGTTGAAATACTTCGCCGAGAATCGACAGTATTGGGGAATGTTGTGTGGTGCTCCGCGCCATTTTTTTAAATGATCGCATAAAGAGCTACTTAAGACTTTTAAGGCTTCTGACGTAGGCTCAGACTAAGGTATAACAAGAATCAGGGCCATACCCAAGGGAAGCAGCAGTCGACAGTGAGATGAGTCGGCAAGGTGAGTGCGACTGTTACAGACTCCCTTCAGAGTCTTCTTGAGGCCTAATGTCAACGAGGAGTTTACTTTCCTGGAATGTGGTTCGCAGAGGCCAGACTTGTCGCACTGGCGTGCATAAAAAATACAAAAGGATGGAATAACTTTAACCGTTTTCATACGTCAATATGAGCTCTTTTTGCCCGATTTGGGACCGTAAACCGAACCGACAGGAAGGTCGTAAGATGTCTCGCCTGGTTGACCATCCCGTAACAACATATGTATTGGACTAGAAATGGTTGACCTCTACTTTATACGAACAACCAGGTAGATGAACAGCGATGGAATTCCAACCAGCCCCAAATCCATCAAGCGGTCCGTTCACGTGGAAACCTGGCGTTTAGGCCTCAGTTGATTATGAATAGGTTCTCTCCTGCCCTCTCCAGTCTGATGGTTCTTACCGCAGCTCATGCACAAACTTCAAGTGCGTTTGCTGACTTCCGATTAGAAACCAATGTTTCGTCCACTTATTGAGGGTTTCTTGGTTTCACATACAATACCAGCTTCCGCCAAAAGGGAAAATTGCAAAACACGCTTTTTACTTTCCGCTACCCGAAGGGAAGGAAAGTATAGCAATCGGCCCAAAAAAAAATTTGGGTTTTCGGGTGAACTAAAGAACATGGACCGACCGCTTGATAACGCTACGACTGCATGTATCGATAGTTCGCTTGAACGCTACAACTGCAAATATCGATATGCGTCACCGGCGCAGTTGGTGGGGGAGAGCCTATGAGCGATGTCTGGCATATCGATAACCTGACCTCGGTCGTGATATATCGATATATTGCCTTACCAGAGGGAGCGGTCCATGTTCTTTGCTTTTACCGGGTTTTCTTCAGATCTTTACGTTTCAGACCCTACTGAGTCTAAAAAACCTAATTTCGGAGCGAGGTCCGTGTGTGTGTATGTCTGTGTGTGTGTGTCTGTAGTTCGATTTGCGGGAGATCGGCTGATCCGATTGAGCTGGTTCTTTTTTTGTTTTGTGCTGGTTCGGTTATAGACGATTTCGGCCAATGGGAAAGGGGGGGGGTGGACAAAAATGTACCAAAAACTAGGGTTTTTCGCATTTTTCTCGAAAACGGCTCTAACGATTTTGATTAAACTTTCAAATTATCTTGTCCTAATCAATACCTAACTTTTCTTCTCCGTACATATCTCCATGAAAATACGGTGAACGGACATATAGGCCTATTAAGCAAAAATAGGATTTTTAACCTTTTTGGCAAAATGGCTTCAGCGATTTTCACCAAACTCACAGGATGTTTTCGAATAGTTAATACCTACATATTGTTCTCAATAAATGTTCCTCTGACAGTCCACTGAACAGAGATAAAAATCAAAATGTGTCAAAAATAACGTTTTTTCTAACATTTCCGTAAATTCCAGGGTAACTTTTTCACCAGATGTGATAAATCCTAATGGAGTGTCTTTAAGTTACCCATACCCACATTTCGTTTCCTATAATTATTTCTGTATATATATATGTTGAACGGAGATATAAGCCAAGTTAACTCAGAAAAGGAGATTTGTCGAATATTATTTTATCGGTATTCCGATTTTCTCAAAAACGGCTCTAACGATTTCGATCAAACTTTCGGAGTACTCTCAGCTAACTAGTCCCTACATTTTGTTCTCCATAAATGTTCCTGTAAAAATGCGTTGAACGAAGATATAGCGCCCGCCTATGTAGGTGGTGTTCGAACTTAAAGTGGTGGCGGAAAGTTGTGTGTTGCTACGCACCAGATATTTTGAAATTATCGTAATTACAGTCTTTTTAATCCTAGACATCACTTGTTTATTATTATTATTATTATTGACCTCTGACCGTCCCTTTCGGGATAAAGTCCTATTGCGCCAATCCTGATATCTCTGATCCATACCTAGCCTGGACAGTGATAGTCTTCTTTGATGTCTTCCCATGAGGAAGCTGTACCAAAACATCACAAATCGCTCTCTATAAAGTCTCTGGCACTCCTCCAGGACAAGGCCCTCATCTCTAGTACACCACCTGCACTGGAGCTTACAGCCATAAAATAAATGTTTGCTTATATTGAAGTGTCCCGTGATGACTCCTATCTGCCTTAAATCCTTCCTTTCCATCTTCACGAGCGTTTGGAACGCCTCACACCCGGAGCGTTGAGGACAGTCTGACGCATTGCCTCACTGTCTTTACTTGAGACGCAGAAGCCCCACAATGATGATAATGATCCCTTTATGCCCCGGAATCCAGCGAATATGAACTCTATTAGTTTGCTGAAGAGTTGGGTCACATACTACACTCCCTCACGAGTTTTGACGTCGTGCAGCAGCTCTTCAGCGCATCGCAAGTCTCCTATCTTGTTGACAATGAATCCCGTTCGGTGCATCATAACGACCCCAGCGATTATAGTTTGAAAACCCGTCGAAGCGGAACATAGAGCGACACTTGTTTACACGAACAGCACTGATGAAAATAGTGTGGAGTAGTCAGTGACCACTGCTTTCGACGTTTCACTGTCACCAAACTGCGCAGCTCCTCTCCATTTGGAACGCCCCTCCCTCAGTGGTCAACTGTAATGGCCCTTTCTGTGGGACGTCTTTCTCTTCAGACCTCCTTGATGTCTAACGGTGTGCAATGAGGTTCACGCTAGAATAAGTGACTAAGTGCAGAGCAGGTTTTCTTATCGTGGTACCCCTCTCCCTCACAAATGTATCTCGGCCGTCCTTGTTCCAGCTTGGGATGGGCTTAACGCATGGAGAAAAGAGGTTCGGATGATTCAGTTATGTCATGTAACCATCACAAGTAGACGTACTCCTGCCAACTATTACTGACCATCTGACATATTGTTCTGAGGGTATTCCAACGTTGGTTAAAATACAAACAACCAACACGAAAGTGTTTTGGCAACCTCCGGCATTACTTTCACAAACCCAGTGTCCCTGATAGAGCGAATCGACGCATATTTTACAGCGTGACATTTCTCATCCGCTCATGTGATCCCTTTCAAATTGTTCCCCTCCAACTGTAAGAAAAGTAAGTTTACGTTGAATGATCGCCCAGGGGTGCGAAAATCGCCGAAAAGTTCTCACTAGGATTTAAATAGAAACAATGTGGGTCATACTTAGAATAATCCAGTGTGGGTCATACTTCCTTATTGAATTGATATTTTGTTAATACATTTTTACTATGGACTGTGCCCAAGCCGCACAGAGCACGGGCCATTCCTGTCGCTCGTGGACGAATTCAATATAAATTCGGTATATTCGTTCTAACGCCAATAAAACCGACTTCCCTTCCTTCGTAACTGACGGATCGAAGAAATCACACAACTTTTCCCTTTCGAACTGAACGAAACGGAAGGGCCCTCAAAAAGTGAAAACCGATTCAGTGTACAGGTTCAACCGAAGACGACGGGAAGGAGGGCGGTCTCGCAGGATCCCCCCTCCACCCCCCTCTGATCATCAAAACCCTACGAGTCCTGTGATTCTCGCGTGTTTCGATTTCCCCTCCTTCGTCCGTTTCCCCACCAACCCCACTCCCGGCGGCACAACTCGAGAATACACGTCACCCCCCCCTCCCTCCGTTGATCGCCACATAACCAACAACCCCCTCCCCCCATCCGACCCTTACCTTCAAGGCTCGTTGCACCGTAGCTTCCACACGACGAAGAGGAAAAAAATATTTATAATGTCCTAAGGCAGATAGAGTACATAAGCGCAATAGAAGGTGATTTCGAGGGGGGGGGGGGGCTAATGCAGCAACTTTCAACACGACCACTTCAAATGCCATTGCATTCACATTTATGGCACACAAGAATAATGCATCAACCTACGTGAAAAAAAAATCAACACAGCCGACATTGCAAGTGATAAGAACTGTAAGTCGAGTGACGGCCTTGAACCGCTTTTGCGATAAACTTATCGGCTCCGTAGGAATCGAACTTGTGCAACGCAATGAACGATGTATGCAACTTAATAGCGTTAAAACCACAAAAGGTGCCGAACAAATACCACAAATAATATCGAAGTTGGACGAGTTTCGACGGTGCGGACTGCGACAGACGTCCCCTCCCCCCTCCGCCCAACAAAGGTATAACATAGCGATCGAACACAACCACAAATATACCGATAAATAAGTCGAAGTGATTATTGTTAATACTCACAGTGTCAGTCGCATCGGCACGTAAACCACCGAAGGAAGGGAAATGTCACGACCGCAAGGGCGTAGAGAACCTTCGACGAAATCCTTCGACCTTCCGACAACAAAGAACGACTACGAAGGGGCAGGGCGGGGGTGGGGGAAGAAGAAAAACAAAAAGGGGACAACTGAAGGTGAAAAGGCGACAACACTCAACGCAACGGCAGCAACTCGAAAATCGCGTCAACAGTTTTATAAAAAAAACAACGGCGAACTTAACTCTGAAACTAGTCACATGACATACGCCGTTGACGGAAACGCACGCAGAACTGAAAAAAGCAAATGGCGGAACGCCGAAGACGCGATCAATTGAGAAGAGACATTTTGAGAGGAGGACGAGAGTGGAGTCTAGCGGGAGCCGAAGATGCTAACGTTGTCGAGCCGATGACGACCGACCTGCGGGTTCCTCGTCGTGCCCCCCACTCCAACTCGAAGCTGGCTCCCCGAAAAGAATCGATAGTCTCCGACCCGACGTATCGACGTCATCTCTCGATCCGTCAGCAACAATCTACGCATCGCCTAACGTTGCGAACGACCGTACCTGATTGATTGCGCTTCATTAAATTCTGAAATATAACAGCCATATGCGGCGTAATAGCGGATTTGGTCATGAGCCTCAAACCGTTTGGCCTTTGGACATTCCCAACTCTACAGAGCTCACGAGCACCAACCCATACAATTGCGATCAATTACAGTATTATAATCCCTGCAGAAGTGTCGATGTTTTGTATACAAATCCACACTCTTTGCATGGTACGGGAGCACACGCCATCAGCTGCTCCGTGAAACAGGATTTATGGTCCCCACTGTTGTTTTTTGTGCAGGAGCTCCTTCGAATAATGATAACCAACGTCCTACCAAAGGTGCAGGGTGCACGAACTATTCTCATTCTCCTACAGGCCCCTTGTCCTTGCAGTATTCCCCTTTCCTTTCAGTACCTGCATGGACAGTTCACCAACATAGTGGTACGCCTCCAACATACCTGGGAAGGTTCTCGAACGTTGGGTCGATGCGTTCCAAATTGAATTTAAGAATTAGTTGGTTACTAATAAGAACTCAAATTGGTATATCTACACTATGGGCGCTTAGTATCCAACTCGCTCAATCAACTAGCTAGTTAGAATGACACATTCTTCTTCTACATAGTTATATTATTGTTGCAAATCAATATTGGAGAAAAGAAGTATTATTAGTTATTACTATCTGGAAACTTTCCAAATCTTCAAGCTACCTTGTACTTATATCTCAGCGATGACTGGCTCTTCTTCCTTTAAGTTAATCAGAGCGGCTCCTCATCCCTTACCGCGAGCAATTTGTAGGAGTTACATTGGACGAAAGAGCAATGGAAGTAACAAAATCCTAGTTCTCGAAATCAGTATCAAGAGGAGTTTTCCTCGACGTACAAGAAGTTATCACTATTAAGGTATTGGCTCAGTTTTTCTTCCCGATGAAAATCCCTGCATCAACTTCACGTTCACGTAGTTCTCGTACAACAGTTGATAAACCAATCGCAACTAATAGCGTCGCTCAGTTCGGGTTTGTCATGAGTCATTCACATTATCGCAAGTACTATGTTCATTCGTATCGCCTCAGTTGAATGATTTCGAATGAGCCGTACTTTGTAGTTTGATAATCAAGTTGGATGAGCGTGGAATTTCAAGGTCTCGGGATTTGTCGGGACGCATGTCAGTTATGTCTTCGAGAACCTATCAGGATTTAGGAATACACCTCGTACTTCTACCCAATTCCCAATGTCCCCTCGCGGTTCATCGTCTCACAATGGAGTTCTATTTATAATACGATTATGCATTTTGAAAAGCTCAAGTAATTGAAAGATGAAAGTCGTTAATAAAAAATCCATCAATATTTTCTTCAGAAAACAATGTGTTCACTAAACGATCAGAAATTTTCCTACAATGATTAATGTTCTGACTGACTGCACACGGATGATTTAGTTGCCACCTCCTCAAGCGTTGCCTTATCAATACCTCGTAGGATTGGCTAAACGTCAAGAGGATATGAGAGATACCTTCCTCACACGCTGACCTGGGCACATGTACAATCCTTAGCTAAGATAAATTACATCGAGAAACTGGCATCATTTACTACGCGCTTCGTACTTAATCACGCACCAAGAAATATCGCACTTCAGACTATTTATGGCGCGCTATCCTGACTTGTTTCATGTAGATCGAACGCACAATGGCAACCACGATCCCCAGGACAAGATGAACACGAAAAACTTAATTTGGTTTTGACTTAGCTTCCCCGGTGGTAGAGAGCTCCTTGTTTCTTGTCAACAGGTTAAGTGATTCTTTTCTCCGCCTCGGCATTTTTAAGAAGTTGTGTCAATCCCATCCAGACCAAATTAAACTGGTTAAATTAACCTAAATGTTACAGCAATTTTCGAAAGTGTTTAATTTTCAGTGAACATTCCGTGAAAACGGCTGAACGCAATCGCTCAAATTTTATATTTAGTCTGCTGGTTAAAATTCAAAAGAAAGTTTATTGCCGACTCATTTGGACTTTCTTCGTCAGAGCTCTAAGGGAGCGAAAAGGAACTATCGATTCCTAGAGCGGAGCTATCGACAGGGTCGTTTCAAAGACACCCATACATCGATTATAGCGCCGGCAATCGATCGCTTCCCCCCTCCCCTCACCATAGGACGTCCCCCTCATCGACCCCTCGCGGGACTCGCCTTCGATCAAAATGGACTATCTTCCCGTCAACTGCTCCGCAATCCGTCGGAGAAAATCCCGACATTTTGGTTACAGAATTAGCAGACGAATGACATAATTCAAAAATTCAATTCAGAGAACGTGCCAAAATGCGATTCGAAGTAATTGCGGATGTCAGTAGTACGAACTTAAATCGAGCCTTTAATGACGAAAATTCATTAAATTAAAAGATCAGAAACGACGTGTCCGAGTGGCAACACAGTTTGTAAATTTTACTGGCAATTTCGGTGCTCGATTTTCGAACAGATATTGTCTAGAACGTGCTGCGCGTCGAGCTCACAAAATCGAATCACCTCGAGCCGGTTCTACGTAGCAGATAATATTCGCCTGAGGATCATCAAATAAGCTACACGTTAACGCGAATCAAATTAAAAGGGTCGACCGACAACGAAGGGGGAACTCGTTTAGCGCTACCGTCGGACGCGGCGAACAACTTTGTACAAAATTGGCGGGCTACTTACAATCGATGCTGCTGATTGGCGGCGCTCAGGAGATGCGTTTTCCTTCGTCGTTGTCGCCGGAGATTAACCGGAAGGAGCTCAAAAATAAATGACTGGGCGCTCGAACAACGCAAAAAAAAAGTAACCAAAAATACTTTTCGTAAAAGGGTTTTTTTTTGTTGTACCAAAGTCAAAAAGATGCTACATGTAAGCGGCGGAGGGGGAGCAGCGTCCACCGAGCGACGGGCGAAGAGAGAAGGGAATGCGAGGCGTCGGGGAAGCCCCTCTCCCATCCACGAGTCATTGTTAACGATTAGGGGAGGGGAGGGGCCGCTCGCCTCGTCGGAGTTGATGGCGGGCGGCGGCGGGTCGGCACCGAGTCGATGCGATGGGGGGTGGTGGCGGGGAGGTGAAGTGGTAGAAAGCGTGTGGAGGGAAGGGAGGGGGGAAGAGGAAGGTTTGTTAGGTAGTGCGGGGCGTCGAAGGTACGATGAGGGGGTTGGTGGAGAGGTCGAAGGGGTTAGAGAAACGGTCGAACGAATGAGAAGGGGGTAGGGGTTTATGGTGAAGGGGGGTCGAGGGGTCGATGAGTTTAGGAAGGGGTTCGGTGGTTTAGACGGGAGGGTTCTGTCGGAGGAGGAGGTTGGAGAGTGGCATGTGGTGGGTGTGGTGGAAGGGTTGGGGGTGGGGGGTCTCCTAAAGGGTGGATCGGAAGTTATGAGACGAATGGTACGGAGGGGGGGGGGGGCTAGTACATTTTCCGTCCAATCGAAAATAACGTCAATTTCGAGGGGATTAGGAGGTTCGTGATGCGTCGAAGAAGAACATGTGCAACGATAAGAGCACGACGTCCGGTTGTGGTTGAAGAACAAAACACGTGCGAAACGCGTTAACGTTCAACTCCGCACAAACATTTAACCTCGAGCTACGATAGTAGGAACCCCCTTAACGTGCACAAACACGTCGTGCCAAAGGTAGGAATTGCGAACAGGAGAGCATGTGGTATCGTGCCAATTATAATGTAACCCACCGAGTGACTGAATGAAGTGCAAACGAAAGGATTGCGACGCACTTGACGGTACAGAGGAGAAAGTGTGGAACATGACAACGTTAGGCCGTAGGCCCCACGAGATAATGACCGGTTGTGGCGTGACTTGCGTGTTACAAACGCACTAGTCCGCACTAAATAGTGTGTTTCGCGCTCAGTAGGGTCCGAAACGTAAAGATCTGAAGAAAAGCGGACTAAATAACTTTCCTTTCTACTTTGTATAGTTAAGGAAAGTAAAAAAACCTAATTTTGGCGAGAGGTCCAGGTGTGTGTGTGTTTTGGGTGTGGCGTGTGGTGCAAGAATAGTTCTGAGGAGAGGCGTCGGCAGGAGTTCTCCAAGGTATCACCATCCCGTGTGAGTTGCTTGGGCCGTATCTGAACTGGTGGTCGTTCTATCGGTCGAACATGCTCTTATCCTTTCCATTCCTAGAGCCAACACAGAACAACCTGCTTCTTCTGGGAGAGCGATTGAGCTGGTTCTTTTTACTTTCCTTGCGACAGTTGAGTAATTGTAAAAGCTACCACTATCTGCAACCAAATCAACGAACAGCGTGTATCGCTGTATTTTTACTTTCCTTGGCTCTACGAAGTAGAAAGGAAAGTTATGTAATCGGCTGAAAAAAAAATTTTGAGTTTTCTTCAGATCTTTACGTTTCAGACCCCCCTGAGTCCGAAAAACACTATTTGGGAAAATGGTCTGTGTCTGTGAACGATTTTTAGAGAAAATCACCGTACCAAATCAGCTCAAACTTGATATCTAGCCCGCAGGTTACCATGGGACGCCAAAATAAGGGTATGAACAAAATCCACCGAAAGTTACCTATAGTTATCATAGTGATCAAAACACCAAATATTTTTTTTCTCAAAAACGGCTCTAACGATTTTGATTAAATTTTTTATATTGATAGCTTTCAATAAGGCAACTATCCCATAAAATTCCCATTTGTGGGAAAATGACGAGAGCAGCACAATAAATTACCAAAACTTTCGACGAAATCGATTTTAGCGCGGTTTTTAGTGAAAACCACCGTACCAAATCAGCTCAAACTTGATATCTCGCCCGCAGGTCACAATGGGACGCCAAAATAAGGATATCAGCAAAATCCACCGAAAGTTAACTATAGTTATCATAGTGATCAAAACACCAAATTTTTTTCTCAAAAACGGCTCTAACGATTTTGATTAAATTTTTTATATCGATAGCTCTCAATAAGGCAACTATACCATAAAATTTTCATCCATGGGAAAATGACGAGAGCAGCACAATAAATTATAAAAATTTTCGAGGAAAAGCGTTGTTAGCGCGGTTTTTTCCTTGTGAACCCCGCTGGAATGTTAGAAAGTGAATTGACGTAGAGCTAAGAAATGTTATGTGTTGCAACGCACCAGATATTTTACTTTCCGCTACCCGAAGGGAAGGAAAGTAAAGTAATTGGCCCAAAAAAAATTTTTGGGTTTTCTTCAGATCTTTACGTTTCAGACCCTACTGAGTCTAAAAACCTAATTTCGGCGCGTGGTCCGTCCGTCCGTCCGTTTGTGTGTGTGTGTCTGTAGTTCGATTTGCGGGAGAACGGCTGATCCGATTGAGCTGGTTCTTTCTTTGTTTTGTTCGTTATTTTTTGTAGACACACCAAAATAAGGTTATGGACGATTTCGGTCGATGGAAAGAGGGGGTGGGGGCGAACATGTACCAAAAACTAGGGTTTTCGCATTTTTCTCAAAAACGGCTCGAACGATTTTGAGTAAACTTCCAAATTATCTTCTACTAATCAATACCTCACTTTTCTTCTCTATACATATCTCCATGAAAATACGGTGAACGGAGATATAGGCCTATGAAGCAAAAATAGGCTTTTTACGCTTTTTGTCAAAACACCTTCAACGATTTTCACCAAACATTCAAGATGTTTTTGAATAGTTAGTTAATACCTACATATTGTTCTCAATAAATGTTCCTCTGAAAGTTCATTGAGCAGAGATAAAAATTAAAATGTGCCGCAAATAACGTTTTTTTAACATTTCCGTAAATTCTGGGGTAACTGCTTCACCAAATCTGATCAATTGTTCAGAGTGCCTTTAAGTTACTCATACCCACATTTCGTTCCTCATAATTATTACTGTATATATATGTTGAACGGAGATATAAGCCAAGTTAACTCAAAAAAGGAGATTTGTCGAATATTAATTTATCGGTATTCCAATTTTCTCAAAAACGGCTCTAACGATTTCGATCAAACTTACGAAGGACTCTCAACTAACTAGTACCTACATTTTGTTCTCCATAAATGTTCTTGTAGTAAGGCGTTGAACGAAAATATAGCGCCCGCATGAGTAGCAGGTGTTCGAACTTACGGAGGTTGCGGAAAGTTGGGTGTTGCTACGCACCAGATGTTTTTCTGCCGATTCGATAACTTTCCTTTCTTGGTGGTAGAGCCAAGGGAAGTAAAAACTGATTGAATGTACTCCGTTTTGTTCTCCCTATTGGAGAGGATACTGGAGTACACGGGCAACGTAGCACATTGCACTGAGTGCCAGAGAACAGGACTCGCACGTGTTAGACGTACCTATACCCGTTCCTTGAACAAGGTGGCAGGTGCCTGTTCAGTTGAATATGGTGCATTTAGTAGTTTGTTTGCTATGAATACGAGTACAACATTCATGAGCGACACAGCGCTACAGTTCCAAATAACGCGACAGTACCATAAAATGTCTAGTCGTAAGTAAATGACTAGGGTGCCGTTTTTCCTTGCGAATCCCGCACATGTGATAATAGTACGCTCGGACAAAAACCAAGGTCGTTGCGCAACATACTCGGACAATAAGAGTTTCATAAGACAATTAGGACCAGCCCCGAAATTCCTTAATTCTAACCACGAGTCTGTTTCCTTATCAAAGGACCGTTCCTGAACCCTCGAAGAGGGTTATCTCAGACAACTTTCACGGAGCAGGATCCACCGAACCCAGCCCTGCGGAGGTACGGCAGGTATTTGTGGCCTTTTGCCAGTTTCCCGGTTGCCCATGTTAAACCGCGCGGAGGTCTGACTACCTGGAGAATTTCGTACCGCCTGGAAGGAGTTCTTAATCTGGTATCCCACTTAAATCAGTTGCGTTTTTGTTTCTGATGAACCGTCGAAATCGATATAACATTGTAACTCAAATTTAGTGGAAATTTACAATTGTTTTTTCTCCGTTTTATTTGGAAATGGGTTTCCACAACTTCGTCGCGAGTGATTTAGTTCGTTCCTATCTAATCTAACTATTCACTTGGGTGGCAAGTTTCAAAGGGATTGATCAACAGTGAACACGTTGCAAACGGGGGGAAACGGTCATAGGTAGGATGGTTTTGTTGCAGTCAATGCTGGAAGGTTTGTCTGCTCTTCCAACAATCGTGGTTCCTTGTTTCCTCCTCACAGGAGGCACAAGACGTGCAAGATGGGAAGTCTGCGAGAGAAAAGAAGTGGAGCCGCGTGTACCGTAAGAAACTGGCTCATCCAGTGGTCTGGCTTTCCAGTGGACACACTTTCTCCCCAGATGTTCTCGAGAACTCGTACGAATCACGTTCCTTTGACGAGATTCCCAGAATTCCCATCTCACTTGCCATTTCATCAATGGCGGTAAATTTTAGTTCAATGGCGAGATCCTCCGCAGAATGGGGGAAGCTCCCGTTTCACTCTCCACTTGTCAACCATGCGCTCAATGGCCATGTGAACTAGTAACTGACCAGTGACTACCTGCGCAGCGCTCCGGGATTCGGCCAATACTCTCTTTTGATTGACTTTGCTACCCCAGACAACGAGCCAATAACGCCTAGATAGATGGTCTTGTACATAACGATAGTGTCACAGTAACACCTATGGCCGCCAAAGCGTATTGTAGGTTGGCTATTTACTTTTTCCCTTTACGAGAATCAGCTGGGGTTTACTCTCCTTGCATCTACAAACTACAAAGGAAATTGTGATGTGGGGTCGTTATTGACTGTAGTGGCTTACTCTGGTGTGAATTCTTGAGAGCCAGCCAGGATGAATGAATAATAAATAAATAGTTTATGTTAATAGCTTCCAATAAGGCAACTATATCATAAACTTCCCATCTGTGGGAAAATGACGAGAGCAACACAATAAATTACCAAAATCTTCGACGAAATCGAGTTTAGCGCGGTTTTTACAGAAAACGACCGAACCAAATCAGCTCAAACTTGATATCTAGTCCCGCAGATCACCATGCAACGCCAAAATAAGGGTGCGACCAAAATCCACCGAAAGTTAACTATAGTTATCATAGTGGTCCAAAAAACAAATTTTTTTTTTCTCAAAAACGGCTCTAACGATTTTGATTAAATTTTTTATATTGATAGCTCGTAATTAGACAATTATACCATACAATTTCCATTTGTGGGAAAGTGACAAGAGCAGCAAATAAATTACTGACAGTTTTGACGAAAATCGATTTTAGCGCGATTGTTTTCTTATAAACTCCGCTGAAATGTCACTAGAATGTTAAACGAAATTGGTGTAGTAGTCCAATCCAATACGTAAAGGATGATATATGGGGGGTCACTCCAGAAATTGAATGTATTGAGTAAGTAGAAAAAGCCATGAACTCAGGTGAATTGACGTAGAGCTAAGGAAAGTTGGGCGTTGCCAGATATTTCATCAGGCTTTTGCAGTTTTTGCTTCGATTTGACAGATCCTCGATCCAGGAAGACGTTTGAAGAAGGCGTTCCTGAGTGGTGAGCCCTGTGGGCTCCCCATCTCAATCGTTTTCTGGACGAAGACATGCCTGCAGTCCATCATAGTAGTTCCATCTGACAGCGAACTTCTGACTAGCAAGTATAGGTTACAGGGGATTCCTCTCCCTGTTAGCTCACTGAGGAGTGCTGACCAGCAAAGGTAATTCTAACCACACGCTAGCCGTTCCACTCACTACCATTTGACGCAGATTTCACCCGATAATTTCAAAACAGTATTCACGATCCTCCTCAGAAATATAATCAGAGCAGTGACTCAATGATAGCTATGGCATGACAAGGAGCGACTCAATAATTCTGAACCACGTTCCCTGTAATACGTAGATCGTTTTACCAAGTTCGAATGAATGAATGAAAAATAGATTGTAGTAGTAGCTACAGCCATGAAAATCGCTGAATGTACGTGAGAGTTGAGAGAGAGCGATTTCTGGTACGACTTCTCCAAGATTGGACATCAAAGAAGACTATTCCTCAGGAAGCTAGGCAGAGACCTGTGAGACATGTGGACTGACGCAATAGGTCTTTAGGTCTTCAGTCAGAGAACTAAATATATTGCGCATGGACTCCTCTAACGACTAGTGCAATCGCTGATTAATGGTGTGCTCCTATTCACTGCTAACTCGCTACTCAATCTACAGCATATTTAATTAAACAAACTTCTGACACCTTGTTTCCTACCTGTCATGGTCAAGGAACGAGTTTTAGTACGTTAGTTGACGTGAATGTATTACATGGGCACAACTTCTATCATCAACGTACACGAGTCGTCTCTGGCTCTCAGAGCAACGTTCTACGTTTCCCACGTTCTCCAGTGTGTGTGGTGCTTAGCAATCTCTTGGCAGCACGTTATGCCAAAACAGGTTTTCATTATTTCGAATGTCCTACGGCGTAACGTCGTAATGTCCCACACTTTCTCCCGAGTACCGTCAAGTGCGTCGCAAACCCCTTCGCTTTCGATTTGCATCCATTTGAGCATTCCTGTAGTCACTAAGTGCGTTAGGCTGTACGGCCAAAGTGTTGAATTCGTTGCAACGCAGTACCAGAGTGCGTGCATGTGCCTGTAGTTTAGGGGGGATGTGCTAAAAATAAGAAGTTTTCACAAATTGATTACTTTTCTTCTTCGGTGAAACGAGATATCCGCAAAACACTGTAAATTATTACTCGCCGGTTTATTATTCTCTTTCGGGAGCTATCCTACACAATCTAACGTCGAAAACTACTAACAACACGAGTATAACGTAACTATATCTACAATCAAAGAAACGACAACTCGTTATGTATTGTGAAACACATGTGAAGCCTGAGAATTTCCTGGTTATCCAGCTTGATGGGGTCTCACACCTCTGAGACTCGTCCAATTCGATTCAGTATCGAAAAATACCAGTAAACGACACGAAACATGACCTGGCTACAACGAAAACTGACATTTCCTACGCGATCTAGGCAATTGGCACGACATGACGAGTCTAACTGACAGGTCGTTGGAGTGAAATGAGATGCGGTATGAGAAATGAGTGCAGGCTGGGGGGGGGGGGTAGTCGAGCGAGTTTCTTCATGTAGTACAGTTTTCCTCACTATATTTACAGATGATTTCACTGGTTTCCATTGAGGCGGAGTCCTAGACCTTTGAGATCTGCTCAAACACGACGTCATTGCGATACAACTGCCAAACTCTCGTTTTGCCCCCCAAAATTGGATACTTTACGTTTCAAGGTATCAGGGTTCCAAATCTGCCCTTCCCATTGGGTATCTATTTGTGCCCGCCTGCTCTGCAATCACATGTGACGAAGCCCATGGTTGTTACCGGCAAAAAATACTCAAATAATTTACAAAAACGTAATTTTGGCAGTTTTATCACAATTATGCCGCGTTTGGTATCATTTTCTAGGTGTTTTTAGATGCTGAGTCGAATGGAACAAGTCTCAGAGGTGTATGACTGCGTCTATATCAAAAACAGTGAAATCACAGTAATTATAGTGAGCCAAAGTCTACTAATTGAAAAATAGTCATCGTTTCTTCGTCTCACACTAACCACCCATCAGGTCGACTCGTCCCATCGTACCAATTGTCTACAGATGCCTGGAATGTGTCATTTAAGTCGTTCCGTTTTAGTCAGGTCATGTTTCATATCGTTTACTGGTATTTTTCGACGCTGAATCGAATGGGATGGGGCCGTTGCATAATAATTTGCAGCGTTTTTTAAACCTTTTAGCCCAAACAACCATTAGTTACATTCGATCAGATTGCCAAGTAGGAGAGCACAACTAGGCAAAAGCAAAATACGGTCTGGACAGCGGATGGATTGCGGATTTGGTATCCCCTTGCCATGAAACTTAATGCGTCACATTTTGGGGAAGAGGAGAAGGGGGTGGGTTGTAAGAATATGTTCCAGGCAGAATACTCGGAATGAATAATAAACCAAAATGAATTTTAACTTCTTGCAAGAATGGCTTGCAATAGCGTGCCTCGTGAAACACACGGTGTGTCTTCAACTAGTCAATAGCAAAGTATTTTTCTGGCAAAGTGCTCTTTTATTAGTTCCTTGAATGGAGATAACAAACACCTGGGTTTTCAATGTTCACAATTTAGAGAGTAAACGCAGAATTGAATTGTTTACTATCTGTTAGACTGAGACTTTGTCGTAATGCGTTGAACAAGAACCAGCGCCCGTGTGTACGACACACTCGTACTTGCCGTTGGGGTGACTGTGTGTCAGTCGTGCTTCGTCGAGAAATGATGTAAACGGGGTCAGGGCGCAGCTGCTACAGTGCTTATCTGATTGGTACTTCTTCGGGTTTCCTGCCTCGTTTCTCCATATCCGAGGGACTAGCTGGGGGCAGGAAAGCTTGACAAACTTGTTGAGCGGTGCAGGGCGAGCGATGGAGCCCCCGCTGGGCAGGTGTCGAGCTACGACTACCATTATGAACTGCTCTTTAATTTTAGGCTTTCTCACATCAATTTTCGCCCCTTAAATCCGCCTCTTTCTTCTGATCGGTAACTACCTCTGTACAACCTTACAGGAATTATGTTGGCCTGAGAGGGGTCCTATCAGTTGTGATTTATCAGACGCAGTGCTTCTGACCCCATCGCCCAGGCACGTTTAGGCAATTCTCGTCCAAGATGTGGAGATCCAGTTCTTTCCGTAAGGAAGATGCAGGAAGTGTAGAATTGAAAACAATCGTGGCGTTTTCAGTCCTGGGTGCAACAGGAAACGGCACTCCCCATCGATTTTGGAATATTATAGCCAGTTAGGACTCATCCACAGCCCATCACCGATATTATTGAATATCTTTCGTGATGAACACGAGGCTTGTCCGTCTGTTTTTATGGCGGTGAGTCCACGTAGTTGTTGAATGGCTTAAGGGACGTATAACGTTTTGGTTTGGCTTCGTATAGTACAATTCCCAATTTGTATGTCCAATAAACACCTTTTCAAACAAATGTCATTCAAGAAAATGGGTGGAGCCAGAGCACTGGATAAGCCAGTTCCTCATGGCGACTTCAATGGGCAGCTCCGCTTTCTCTCAAAGACTCACCATCATGCACGTCTTGCGCCTCCAGCGCGGAGGAAACAAGAAACCACGTGCTGCTCCACTGTAGTTTCTACAACAGTGAGCGACTGTTGTTGGGACGGCAGACCAACTTAGCAGCATTGACCGCTACGAAGCAAGCCTTTAACCATTTTGCAGAGTTCACGAAGAAGGTGAGGGCTAGGAAATGTGGTCATAGTTGATCTGTCCTTTTGAAACTTGCCACCCAAGTAAATAGTTGGATCAGGTGGGAAACCGGATTAAAAACTCTGTCAAGATGGTACAGCATGCCTCAGGGTGGTCACCTCCACGCAGTCACACAAGGGAGACTGGCTAACGACCAAATACTAGCCGTACCTCTGCACGTCTGAGATCGGTGGATGCTGCAAGGGCCAACCTCTTGTACATTAGCGAAACCGCAACTTCCAAGACTGATATAACCCTCGTCGAGTGTTTAGAAACAGTCATCAAATAAGAAAACATACCTGAGTAGTAGACGAATGGGTTTGAAACCGGAAATGGGGGTTCTGCTTCAATTTGGAGGGGGGGAAGAAAACCCCCGCCTCGTACTTTAGTATGGCACGAGGTCTCTGGCCACGCCTCCCAACCAATCACGACGTAGTACATCATTCGTTATCACCTCCTCCCCATCCCATTACCCCCTCCACCACAATTGTTACAAGGGGTTTGGAAAGCTGCAAGATTTCAGCAATCACAAGCTCGATCCTGTAACCCAATTTAGTCGGATTATGAATCTTCGTCTTTCCCACTAGACTAGTCGCTCAGGTGCCTATAATGGGAGTCACACGGTACACAATTATTAACCAATCGTACAGTACTGTAGTACACCCCCATCTGCTTCCACTCACCATCAATTACGTTATAGTACGTAATTTTTATCATCCCCCCCTCACCACCATCCAGCTACTATATTAGGAGAACCCCCCCCCCCTCCAACTGAAGAGTCCTAGCACCCGGATGACGTCACTTTAAAAAAAAAGTCCTTCACTGGGATCAAACGAATGCAGCCCCTCACGTACTATAGTTGGACAGTCTATCCATTGGCAATGAAGATTAATGTAAACTTGTGGTATGCGACTGTGGGTGCGACATGATCCTTGTGGGATGCTTGATCGGTCAAGGACATGACTCAACGTTTCACATCATGACGCAGTAGCAGCTGCCTCAAGCCATTGCATAGTATAGCAAATATAATCTTTAGCCTGCAAGTTACAAAGGAACACCAAAATAATGGTACGAGCTCGACCTAAGACTAACTACAGTTATCACAGAGATCAAAACATCAATTTTCTTCTCAAAAACGGCTTAATGTTGTTTGTATGGACACCATAAAATAATCATTTGTAAGAAAATGGCGACTGCAATCCAATAAATTATCAAAGCGTTTTAAAACAAGTCCAGTTTTTCCTTGTGAAATGCGTTCAGATGAATCTAGAATTTTCAGAAAAAGTAAACGGTAGTTCAATAAACAATATATGCGATGAGAGTTGTATAACGCGCATACAATAACTAGGAGCAACCTCAAAAATTCAGGAGTTCCCACCACTTCCGTTCCACTACCATTTCTTATAGTTTATACCCGATAATTCCTGAACAGTACGAACCTTCTCGAAAAATCACGTTAATAATAGTCTCGTAAGCCCTCTGCGCTCTGATAGCTCAATAATTATCCAGGGATGAATATGAAAAACTCGATAAAATCAGGAACTTTAATCGCTTTCACGTAAAATTGTACGAAGTGAAGTGAGGCGAGTGAAAAATAGATTGGATGAGCAGCTAACGCCATGAAAATTGCTTAGTGTACATGGGGTTAAGAAACGTTCTGTAATATGTCACATCAGATCTTTCTGAAAGCTTTTGAAGCAAACGGCCCGATATTACGGGATTTCAGACTCATATTAGAAGACAAAAACAGGTGTCGCAGGTTAATTCGAGTTTCTAAAACGATTAACGTCAGTAGGGCAAATGGATCTATTAATGTCGGCGCATTGAAAATGTTACAACGAGCTACAACGCAGTTCTTTTACTGTGGCCAGTCTCATCTCACACATACTTGCGGGTGGTACGCCAGTTATTTGTTACTTCAGGCACAAAAATGAATTTGAAAACAGCGTTTCCGCACTGTCAGAGTTTCTCCAGTTCATTAAGTGCATGTCGCTCAGCATCCATTGACCCCAGCCACGTGGAGGTACGGCAAGTTGTCATTTACCCAGTCTCCCGGTGTCATGTGTCCTTGTGGAATCCGAACCATCTAGGAGGAGTTCTTAATCTGCTTTCCAGAAAAACGCTGGTTGTTATTAGGTTGAGAGCTGCCTCCGCTTCACTCTCACTATGAATTTTCTAACTTGATTTAACTATATGGCAAGTTTCAACGGAAGCCACGATTCTTTGTCTTAACCTTCTGCGCAAACTGAGCGGAACGGTTTTAAGCTTGCTCTTCCAACATGCGCATAGTTCCGGAATATATTGAGATACTAGCTACTTGCATCGATGGATTCTTCGTCCCTAATTCACGCACCTTCTAACCCTCTGTGTATGTTTGTATGGCCATACTTCCCCCCTCGTCAGAACTTTTTTGTTCTGCGTGAATTAGAATCGTTGGTAAATAAATTGATTATTGTTTGTACGTTTAGTTGTATCAAGTTCGTGTGAACTCGGTGAAAACATATTGGATTAGTTGGTAGAGCGTTAAAAATTGTCGAGTATAATGGGGCTGAGGAAAGTTTCAAGATGCGTTACCAGCCCCCCCCCCCCTCCGCCATCTGATTAACTTCTTCTACACAACACGGACAACCCAACGATATTAACCCAGGCAGACCCCACCCTACCCCCGTCACCAATGGAACCTGCACCCTTCCCCCCACCCTCTCGCCCTCGTCCCCAACTCTTTCTTCCAACCTCCTCGCCCGCTCACACGGTCCTCTTCCCCCCCGCCGCTCACATCCGTCGCCCTTACCCCTCGACAAACCGCTTCACTCCCCTAACCCCCGCCACTCCATACCACACCGCCTCACCCGCCGCTCTTCAACCCCTCCCTCACCAGTCGCTCGAACACCGCTCCCGCCCCTCCTCTACCGCAACTTCCCCTCCGATCCATACTTTGCCACTCCTCTTCGCCTGACAGTCGTAAGCAACCTCCCCCAACCAACCACCACTACCCATCACCCCGTTCCACTTCCTCCACTTCCCACAGTCAGCTCCCCGCGCCCTTCTCCGCGTCGCCTTCAGTACTTTGGAAGATCGCTTTCCCCGCACTCCCCCGACCTTCGTCAGCCCACCTCGCCCCGTTTCATCTTATCTCACTCTATCCTCCTGCTCTCTCACTCCCGCGTCATTCGTCCCTTTCACTGCCTTGCCCCCACCACGCACCCCTCGCCTTTGCGCTCCCCCGCCTCCTCATCAACCCTCATCTCTCACTCGTCCGTACTTCCACTCTCTTCCCTCCGATCCGCCACAACTTTTTCCCTCGCCCTGAGAGCGTAGTATCACAGTAAATACTAACACAAAATCCCCCCATCCTCGCTACAGTATGAACTATAATAATTAACACCACACAACAATATTCCACGAAAAATGCAATACTAATTTTATAACAAAATTCCAGAAAGTCACAACTCCTCCTCAGTTTCTCTTAACACAACTGTGGGCAACTAAACTGGATATTCGCCTGTTAATTTGTAGTTTGTTAGAAAAGCCTGAAAATCACCAATTTTTCGCAGGCGTTTATGTTAATATTTTCACACGCGGACGTCTGAAACATAATTACAGGCGAAATCTCTTATCTTAGTTAGCTGGACAGAACAGAACGTTCTACGTAGTAACCAGTAGGGATTTCCAGGCATTTTACTTTGTGGGGTGTTCTGAATGATTTTCTAACTGTTATTACAATCGCAATCTTATTTCACTATGAACACGATTTTTGTGAAGAAACCACTGGATGTATATGATAAAAATGTATACTAAGCCCATATTTATTATGCATACTAAAAAATCCGTACGAAACCCTTCCTATTTTCTTCACGGTGTCAATTATATGTTGCTGTTCAGTTACGTGGAAAAATCTTTAAGCGGTTATCGAGAAATATAATTTTTTACTACACCATAGAGTCGTTCAAGTATCGATTTTGTTAATATTTTAGGGCCCTATGTTGAGCTGCAGGATGAATAGCGAATTTAAGCAGTGTTTGTCCACCTGTTCTCTAGCTCTCTATCATGTTCGCAGACATTCACAAACACGCGCAGGTATCATCTCCTATGTTGGTGGAGAATGAATCAGCTGTTAATAATCTCCCCCACAGGAACGTTCCTTGTTGAGCTGATGGCGATTTAGGATAAATTATGCCTAAGCCGATTTCCTAAGGAAAGTTTCGAGACACGGGTTGCATTCTGTCTTGTACAAACTTGTAGAACGATACGATCATTGTTTTCCTGAATCAGTCCCGCTGTTCACGCTCGATATGCTGTGACAAACTTAGCTTTTGGTTTACATGAAAATAGTAGTGTCTAAAGCATTAAATGAAACTGCAACACGCAATTCACAACGTATGAAGCTTAATGTTGTACATACTCGTACATCCCCGTACTCAGTGTCAACAATTTGCGAGATATTTCAAGTCTCTCAGTAGCCTGGTGGGTATGTTTGATGGCTACTTTCGTACAGTAAATGTAAAGAAAAGGTGTGCTCAGCGTATTTTTCGATCCGCTACTGTGTCTGAACTAGTATATTGCAACTGAGGCGTACGAATCACCCGTTCAAATTGAATGTGGAACCAAAACGCAACTACCTTATAAAGGTTTGCTGGAAAAATTGTGTCAAATGATGAAAAAAAAGTCATTCAACCTTGTCGTTTTCGTTTCTCGCATTTTACTCGCGCTGAAATGGAGTGTGGACACTACTCGTTCGTGAGTGGAATATGCAGTGAACCGGATAAGTTCGCTCAATGGCCCGTTCAAATTGAATGGCGAACCTTGATGAACTTTAATACATTTATTATATTGAGATTTGTATGTATTATCCTGTGAAACCACGACTCATCATCTCTAGATCTAGTCGTTTCCGGATCCTGCTTTATATTCGAACGGAGCTGGATTTCACTCACTCTACTCGGTGGTGAACGGAACTAGAACCGAACGGATATTTTGTATCTACTCGTTCACTGAGCGGTTCTTCTGGAGCAGCTCCTCCGGAGCTCTTTCACATAAACGTTTCATGTAAGGGTCATTGGAATGAAAAGCATCGGACACTTTGCTGCTGAAATATGCGCCAGAAATAATTAAACTCTATTTTCAGGCCGGGTCGTTTCGTTGCATTTCCGGTTTATAAGGAGTTGGATTTAAGTTGTGAACGTACGAACCAAGCGGATACTTTGAAACAACTCCGTTAGATTGCTCGCTCACACATTATTCAAATAAAATTCATTACAAAAGCAACAGCACACAATGGAAAAGTATTACTAAACCGAATAGCTCTTGCTAAAAATGTATTTCAACGATGGCTTTATGAACGAAATGACTAGGCAACAGGAGCGGGTACTGAAAGAAGCGAAACACCCACACCGTCCTAATAGGTGGTTTAAGATAATGAAAATGTTACTAAATCCAATAGTTTTAGTGTCACGCTCTCTTTTCGGAATAATGGACTACAGTTGTTAACAGTGTAGGTAATAAGCGGGCATTTTCAAACACCCATATCCGCAAATCTCATCCTATGGTCAGGGTAATAGTATAATTACTATTAGGATTTGGATATTATTACATCTAGTCATCTTGGTGTCACGTTCCTTTTCATCGCCAGATTTCATTTATCCTGTTCATTTATGAACGGCTATATTCAAACCTCAACAACACATCAACATCGGAAATCGCAATTAGAATCAATCGTTGGCTTGAATCGTTCGTTCTAATTGAATTTGCAATTTCCACAGTTGCCGGATTGGTCGAATTGTGAGCTGTTCGATTAGCAAACTATGGAATATGTATCGATTTAAATCGCGCGGGTCAATCCCGTTTTCAAAACTATTATCAATGTCTTCTTGTCAATGTGTTGTCTTGTCGCGTCGTAACTCGATTTGTTGGTGTTGATAGACAGCCATGCCGCTGATTAAACATCAAATTCGGATATCAGTTTCCTGATAGATGTATCAACGTTTATATGCTTGATAAGCTCTTAATTTCGGAAAGTGATCGATGAATCCAACGGCTGTAATCTGCGCCCGGTTGAGAAGTAAGGGAATTGTAATACCCCAAGAAAACGATTGGTTGAACGCTTGTGTTCAGTGCTATTTATCCAACAACCCCCACAACCTTTCTCTACTCTTCGATTTCGTGTACGAACAATGGACTCTGGCGGATTTGGCCGATGTCGCCAGTCCATCTTTGCCAACTACCTGCTGCGACGCTGCTAAAACTACACTCACCGGTAAGTATGCCGTTCAAATCAACTACGCCGTCGACGTTTCGACTCCTTTTTATAAACAATTGCAGACGATAAGGCGGCCAGACTCGTTGAATAATGTCGAAGTGGACTGTAAGAAAATGGATAAGGATTTTAAGGACAACATATCGTCTCGGCGGTGTTTTAAAATGGAAATCACAGACGGAACAACTACTTTGATAGGTTTTGAAGACGTTCCTCTTCCGATGCTCAAAAATCCGATTCCAGGGGAGAAAGTGTTACTTACTGGGCCCTTTGAAGTTCGGCGGGGGGTTGTGGCGTTGAAGCCTTGTAACGTGACATTACTGGGTGGTGAAGTAGATACATTGTTGGTAAGCAATGCTGCCGAAAACATTTTAGCCAGAGCTACTGGTCTGCCGGAAAACCCTGATCCATACAGTGTTGCCGTTCCAGAGACTGATGCGCCTTTGACGAATGCAGTACATTCCAATGAAGCCCTTCAAAATGTGTTAGACGATGGGGAAGATGAAGCTTTGTCATTTTTAGCTGAAGCGGTGGAAAATGAGACGCTCTCATCCCAGAACTTGCCATCAATCAAACCTCAAGAGCCTCCACCAAAAACACGCTTACCAACCCCCAAAACTGCTCCCGCTGTACAGCCATCGATAACCAGCTTTTTAACTACAAAACGCGCCCCAGAACGGCCTAAACCACCGTCGCCCTTGGCATCAGATGACTTTGACGATTTCGAACTTCTCGCAGCACAAACTGCTTCTCTCGCGGAGCAATGTGCTGCATCACAAAGTGAAATGGCTGTTGGCGCCAAACCCACACCTTCCGCTACAGTTTCTAACTCACAATTCAATGGGAATCAATACCCAAATAAGAGGAAAGAGGCGCATACTGAAGAGCAAAGCAGACAGAAGATACGACGCAACGAGAGCTGTGAATTGTTCGACCCATCAAAAAGTCTTGTGTCTGATAATCGAGTGACTGCTCATCAATCGAGTACGACAGAGGGAGAAGAATATTTGGATTGGATACCTCCTCCTCAAAAAGCTAATCTTAGTCACCTTAGAAATTCCAACGAGAGAGGAAAAATTCTTGTCGACTACACCGACCCGTCATCTTTAGACCTCGACTTGCTGTCTAGTCAGAGCCAATCTCAGCCGCAACGCCAGCAGAAAACCACTCACCTTCCAGCAATACCTAATGAAGAGTTCCCTCCAAAAAAATACCCTTGCACAATCTTTGCAAGAGGCCGAGTGGTCAAAATTATCAACAAATTACAACTCAAAGACCAAAAGTGGCATCTGACGGCAGTGGTCGATGTGAAAGGCATACAACTCGAGCTGGACTTTTCTTCCAAAGCTTTGGATAAAATTTTCACGGTGTCTGCGGAGGAAATCACGCGCCAAAAAAATCTTTTGAAAACTGACCTGACTCTCAAAGAGAAATTCAACGGTCATTTGAGGGAGAGTCAACTGAGGATTCAGAGGCTCGACTGTGAGATGGAGATACGTTTTGAGAGCTTTATATCAAATCCAGTTGTTGTTGATGTGAATAATTGAGCGTTTGAGACTTATTTTTTAGCGACTGACTGCTTGCTGTCAGTACTTCCGGTGTGCTATAAGGACCAATGTGTACATAAAGTTTTTACGATGAGATCGAAATTTCAAATGACTGTTTCAATCAAACCTATTCATCCTATTCTGACAACATGAAGATGTGTGGCTGTGTCTCAAGTCATAGTGGGTGGCTGCAGCCAATATCAATAAATGTGGGTTTTTATGGAAACTGCAGAGAGGCACTCAGTACTCGAACAATCTTGACGAAATATCTCAACTACTCTTCCTTGATGTCATACCACTTTTCTTTCAACTTGAGACTTGATTTCTAATTGATTTGGACACCGTTTTTCAACGGTTTTAACGTTACTCGACAATCACTCAATTTCTTAACAATTTTAAATTGATTCCGTTACAATTCTAACCGGACTTCACGCTGAGTTCTACTCAGTTTTTGTCTCCATATATTTTTGAATCAACTTTCCTGCAATTTTTACTTTACTTCCTTTCAGTGGTTACGCTACGTCTCCACAATTATTCAAATCGAATATTATTCGATTCCCTTACATCTACGTACAGGTTTCTCATTGACTGCATCTAATTTCAGGAAAAGTTGCCTCATTCGGGAGTTTCTAGTATATTTCTAACTGAGAGTAATCCGTTCATTTCCCAATACGTACTAACGCATTATCCACTGTACTAACGTTAAAGTGGTGAAAAAGCCTAACATCTGGTTTTGGTACCATACAGTCCACTCATATTTTTGGGTCTTGGGAATATTGCTCAAAACGAGACATCCAAGAGCCTGGCTTTTAACGCAAAAGTCTGGAACGCAGGCTACCGTTTACTGATTCAATGGCTTTTTCTGAACGAACATCATGTTGACAGTCCCATTACACGATAAAGCGTGTCACATAAGTACGGACAAGGCTATTGACTCCAGAACATTAAGGGCCCATTAAGTCCTACCACATTAAGGTTGGATTACTTGGTGGTCACCAAATGTGTGATGCGTCGCACTAGATTTGTTTACTCTTTCTTTGCTATACGTAGTAGAATAAATAACGTTTTTTTGACGTGTGTGTTGGAATTTGCGGTTACCGAACGTTTGCTTCAGTAAATCAGTTGTGGCACGAGCTGTATGACATGTCGCGCCGTTTCGTTGAAACCACAGCTCCTGAACATCACCGTTGTTCAATCATGGCTCTATAGTAATCACCATTGACTGTAACGTTCCAAGCCAGCATAGTTTTTAAAGAAGCGCGAGCCAATGATTCCACAAGGCACACCAAACAGTCCATTTTTACTTTCCTTGGCTCTACGAAGTAGAAAGGAAGTAATGTAAGCGGCTGGAAAAAAAAATTTGAGTTTTCTTCAGATCTTTACGTTTCAGACCCTCCTGAGTCCGAAAAACACTATTTGGGAAAATGGTCTGCGAACGATTTTTAGAGAAAATCACCGTACCAAATCAGCTCAAACTTGATATCTAGCCCGCAGGTTACCATGGGACGCCAAAATAAGGGTATGAACAAAATCCACCGAAAGTTAACTATAGTTACCATAGTGATCAAAATACCAAATATTTTTTTCTCAAAAACGGCTCTAACGGTTTTGATTAAATTTTTTATATTGATAGGTCTCAATAAGGCAACTATACCATAAAATTCCCATTCGTGGGAAAATGACGAGAGCAGCACAATAAATTATCAAAATTTTCGATCAAAAGCGTTCTTAGCGCAGTTTTTTTTCCTTATAAACTTCGCTGGAATTGCTGTAGAATGTTTAAAAAAAATTGGTATTGTAGTCCAATCCAATACTTAAAGGGTGAGTGTTTGAAAACGCTCATGAGATACATGGGAGTCACTCCAGAAATTCCGGAATTTCAACTACTGCCGTTTCGCTTACTGCCAGTTCTAAACGTTTTTACCCAATAACTCTGCAAAAGTAATTACTATCCTTCTTAAAAAAATCTGTGTTTACAGCCTCATTAATTATTCGTGTACCAATTGCTCAATAATGGTCCTGCAAAGAGTACGAGCAGCACAATAAAATCTGGAACTGTAAGCGCTACCGCTTGCTGCTGCCATAATGCGTTGTTTGACCAAGTTCAAATTAACCGAGTGATAAATGAATTGATTAAATAGAATTAGCCATGTACAAAGTGAATTGTTGTAGAGCTATGGAAAGTTGTGTGTTGCAATGCACCAGATATTTCAGGATGTAATGGGGTCTCAACACACACACTTGAGGATTATCTTCATTCCAAATACGGCGGTTTCGTTAATTAACGTTGCCATTTATACAAAAGTGAGCTTCATCGCTACACACTCTCGGCTTCAACTCTTGCACGAGGTGGATTTTGTAAACCAAATTCTCGCCAATTAAAACAATGTGGCCAACTTAAAGTTCTATATCTCTACAAAAGCACATCAACACAGCAGGAACATCAGGTATGTAGGCCAATAAATTGAATATAAGATGAGAGTTGAATGAAGTTAATTAGGAGCAAGTCCTAAATCCAAACCACCTACCATTTGTTGGTTTTTACCCCTTAATGCCAAATTATTAAATAAGATCCTTCTCAGGGAAGTCATCGATGTACTGATTACTCAATAATGGTCCAAGCTCAAGAAATTCCAGAATCCCAAGCCCTACCAGTTTGCATGTAGAAAGTTGAGCTACTTTCTACTAAGTTCGTATAAACCGAATGCAAGACACATTTTATTAGTAGCAAAGGCGATGAAAATTGTTGAATGCACGTGGGGCTGAGGACAGTTGTGTGATGCATCACATCAGGTATTCCCGAATTGTAAAAAGGCTACATGGTTATCAGGCTCAATAGTTTTTTAGCCGTTTTCGAAGCTTTAAACATTACTGTAGTTCATCACTTGCTTGCTAGTCATTAGGCAGCCCTGCCATGCTTTTTGGGGGTGCATACTCGTAGAACGCAAAATACTGAATGCTATTTTCGTCCATATAAAACAGAGGTACACAAAGGTCTTATGCCATTATATATAAGCGTGATGTATTGACAATATTTTGTGCCATTCAAATACCTAGATTTCACAGCGTGTTTAAAACACAAATCGACACGACATAAATAATTTACGACAATAGTTAAATAACAAGAATAGGAACTGTAACGAAACATCTAAGTACAAAGTCAACAAAAAATAAACTTGTGTACTAAATAACGTATGGCCTCAGGACTAACTGTCCTTGAAGATAGGATGAAGTCGCAGTTGGGTTTTGGTCCAAACTAATCCGCTTCAGGTATTTCATCAATTGCTCTGAAAGTAAAATAAAAAATTATGGTTATTGACATTTTAATCTAAAATTCGTGACGAGAATTCATGTTTATATCAAACTCAGGGTACGAACAAATTGAAATTCAATTCTCTCTTTTCTTACTTCCTTGTGACTAGAAGCAGGACGAATGGCGAACTACTTACTGCTCCCTCACCCCTAAACGTTTCTCAGGCAAGATATTTGAACAAAACTATTCGACTAAGGTACAAGCAAGGAAGCAGGTTTTACGAGTTGGTAATTAACACCTTAGAGCAGCGTATGGAGGCCTCCAGAAGGGGGAAGGACGAAAACCTGTGAGTAATGCAATGCAGTTTCCAGCCGGGAAAACGTTTCCTCAGGAAAGATGAAGCTGAGTCCTTTTTACTTTGCTTACGACGTAAAGGTTGAACAAGATGGGATTTTTCTTCAAATCTACGTTTAGAAGGCTCCTGAGTCCAAAAAACAAAATTGAGAAAATGGGCTGCGCGTCTATAAACGAAATTCCGAAAGAGCGGTTGTACCACATCGGTTCAAATTTTGTATATAACTAACTATAGTTATCATAGTAATCAAAACACTTCAAAAAATGGCTGCAACATTTTTTAAACCTTTTTGTGGAGGCAGTTCTAAATAATAACATTATCAAAAAATGGCGAAAGCAGCACAATAAATGATCAAAAATAGATTTTGTTACATTTTTTCTCACCATAAATCCCGCTCAGTTGGAGCTACCATTCACCCTACAAATCGCAGTTTCCAATGTGCTATCTCTAGAATAAACGTTTAACGAGCAACCCAATGAATTAAATCTCAAACTCTTTCATTTGGTCTTCTGGTCGTACTTTCAAGTTGGAAGTGAGCTCAGTGTGTCGCAATCTATCAAACATTCGTCGTTGTGGACCAGGGCGTCCTACAATTAACATAGTGGGAGGACGGTACCAGAGAACGATGAAGGTGGGCAGAAAGGAAACAGAATACTCTCCTACCCAAACAAATGATGAAGTTAGGAAAAATTGCTCAAATTGAGCCCCAGCAAGTAAATTTGAAACACAGTCCCCATTCACGAGTTTTGTAACAAATATGTAACAAGCGAACTCACCGAATTGAAGTGGAAATCTTCTCGGTGGCTTCACTATCGGACAATATTGCTGGAATTTCCGAAGAGAACTCCGAAGTGCTCCATAAAAACATATCCAACGTTCTTTCAGTGCTTTCAGCAATAAACCGCACGAAAGGTCGAATATCGCCTTCGTTAGCTGTGACGAGAGTCTGGTAGTACCTGAGCGAAACAAACCAACATGAAGTAACAAAAAGACGAGAGAATCATACTGGCCAATGAATTTTCCATTATTTATGCCATACCTTAGCCGGTCTTGCTTCAAAATTATCACCGGAGGAAAACCAGCGTTCATTAGTATGATATTCATCAAAAGTCTGGATGTCCGTCCATTTCCGTCGTGGAAAGGATGAATGTGAACCAGTTTGAAGTGAGCAATCGCTGCATAACGCACAGGATGCAGTCTTAAGATTTTCCAATCGTTCAACCTTCGAAAAATATACGTAAAATGTCAAGGCAAGCCGAAAATATTTATTAAAATAAATAGTTTTTTTTTTCTGCGCGGAAACATCAGATGGAAGAGTGGATTTGATCACACGTGCTATGTGTGAGTAATGAGGTTCGACACATTACTTAAGACTGGACCTGGTCTGGAACTGGGGTTCAAGGAAGAAGCCAAACACAATAACCAATACAGAACTAAAGAAAACGTTCTATGCGTGTCTGTGGTTGCGGTTGAGAGAAAACAGCTAAACCAAATCAGCTCGAATTTGATATTCAACCCGCAAATCAACGTGGGATTGCAAAATAAGGGTAAACCCGGTTCAAAACTAACTATAATTATAGTAATGAGACAACGATTTTTTCTCCAAAACAGCTCAAACGTTTTTGATTAAATTTATGTAGAGGACAGTTCCACAATACAAAAATAATATTATCCCCAAATTATTATTCGCGGGAAAGTGACAAGAACAGCACTATAAATCATTAAAAAATCGATTTTGGTTGAATTATTAGGTGTACTAACAAGAAACGAGGAAATCTTGCTGGAACGTTTAAGAAGGGTCGTAAGATAACTAGGAGCAAACCTATAAATTCCGTTGGGGTGTGAGTGGAGAGGAATGGAAATGGCATTGAAATACATGCAACAACCCGAGTCAACTATAACACACGTCTTGTAGATGGATTAAAAAATTAGAATTTTGGTGAAGAAATAAAAGAAAATTACAGGTTTAAAAAACCCTGCAAATTATTACACAGCGTTGCCCCTCGACTCTCAGAGCGACAACGGCGGCGGGGGCGGCTTTGCCAGTCGAAGCGAGCGATTTCGATGAGACGGAAACGTTGACCGTTTTTTGCCCATAACAACCACGGGCTTCGTCCGATCGGATTGCCGAGTTGGCGGGCACAACTAGATACCAAATTGGATTTTTGTGCGAAAGAACGAATTTCTAGGACCACGTTAAAGGCACAAAACGGCCCAGACGGCGGACGGACATTGCAAATTTGGAATCTCCATGTCTTGAAACGTAAAGCATCAAATTTTGAGGGGGGGTTGTAAAAAATTTTTCGTGACCGAAAACATAGGGTTATTATTCAGAATGAATAATAAACCAAAAGTTCAAACTTTAACTGCTAACATACTTATCAATCAAAATTAATTTTTTCATACGCACTTTTGTCAGTGAATTTTACATTATTCTGCGGTAAAATCAGATAATTAGGTAGTTGACGTGTTGTATAATCCATGTGTTATATTATGTTAACCTTGTAATTAATGTTTTTAACAAAAATGACTGCACACCTGGCGAGGTCTAGACACGAGGTGGCAGATTAAGAGAGAGACTTCTGCAGTGGTGTTTCCCGGCTTGGAAACCTTTGAAACGTTAATCACCTGGAGGAAAATAAAAATAAAAAGCGACAAGGAAGATCAGATCAGTTTACTTACCAGGACTCAAATTGATTCATCAGAGGGATGATATTGGAAGGGTCAGGTGGAATGTGGTCGCCGACGAAAACTTGAGTTTTGCGAAATGAGCCGCCTTCCGTTGGGTCGACGTAACCCAAAACTTTTTTGTGCAGTTCCAAAATATCTTGGATCGTTATCCGTCCAATCCTAAAGAAGAAAATATAACACAACTCGTGAATTAATCGTATTTGTACGTAAAGAGCAAGGCGCAAATATTATCGTCGCTATTGAATTTGTGCCACTGTCAACTGCCTATTCCATTGTTTTGATTGCATTAACGGCCATGAAAACCCTTTCAAACACACCGCGCGATAGGTTATAGATAGCTGAGTAGGGGAAGGGGTAGGGAACAAAGCACCACAGCCTGATACGTGTTAACTGTGGGCTTTTGTAGCACCTGCAGCATTTACAAATCACTTTGTCAAATTTACGTATATTAATATGAGAACAAATCACTTTTAGACCAATAACTTGCAAAAAAACCCTGCAAATTATTACACAATGGTTTATTATTCTCATGAACAGCTTGGCCTAGTATTAGTGCTCCCCCATCCCATTCGACTCAGCATCGAATACTAGTAAACCATACGAAACATGTTCTGGCTACAATGGAACTACGGAAACAAAACGTCTGATGATTTTGCCCCGTCAGGGAAATTGGAACGGGGGCGCTCGAAGCGATCCCGTTCCGAGGTGAAAAGGGGAGGCGAGCGAGTGCGGTTGCTTTTTTAATGAGATGGGCGGGGAGGGAGGGAGTTCAAATGACGAAACGCTGTAGCTCCCGTGTTGTAACGCGTTTCGTTAATTTTTTTAACCGTTTTTAGCCCATTACAACCACGGGCTTCGTCCGATCGGATTGCCGAGATGACGGGCACAACTAGATACCAAATCGGATTTTTAGGCAAAAGAACGAATTTTTTAGACCACGTTAAAGGCACAAAACGGCCTGGACAGGGGACGGACATTGCAAATTTTGAATCTCCAAGTCTTGAAACGTAAAGTATCAAATTTTGAGGGGGGGTTGTAAAAAATTTTTCGTGACTGATAACATAGGGTTACTATTCAGAATGAATATAAACTGTTATTCACATTGACATCAACCTTCATCTTGGGAAAAATCTGGAGAGGGGGCTTGAGTCGAAACCACCCGAGTCAAAACACCTTCCCTAAATATTTAAACTTGGTGGTAGGGTGAACCGCAAGACGACCATTCATGGTAGGCCCACAGTTGTAAGTATTCTTCTAATTATTATCCTTCACAAATATAAACTAAATACTGGGGATATCAAAAGGAAAAGCACTGAAAACTGTGCAAATGGTTGTTGACATTTCGGCTTGTATGGTGACTTCAGCTTTTTGCAAGGTGAAAGCAAACTTGTGACAAGTTTGGAAGGTTGCAAGGTGCTCAACAACTTTCTAACTGTTTTCCCAGTTTCATGTTCAGGTTATATTGCAATTGTGTCTAAGTTATGGATCCCTAACCCGCTGATGTTAATGACTTAAATGACGTGTAAGCACCCTTCAGGCGCTAACTGCTGACTGTACACCTGCGACTAGTTAAATAGAAGTGCTAGAGCCAAGGCTCCTCAGTTCTCTTCAGGCCTGTCCCGCTGCAACTTGTGTTTTGTGTAAATAAAAGTTTGAAGTCTTTTTTAAAAAGCTAAATTCTACACCATCGAACATAACTTGTATGTATACGTGAGAGATGAAATGAAATCCATGAAACGGATAACATTATCGAAAATTCGTGTTCAAACTTTTACAACTGTTGGAGTCTCCTCGCAGTTAGGCAAAGGGTTTGTACAGCCCTTTCTGCCCTCTTCGTTTGCCGCCGCCTACCATTTTTCATTCTTGCATCAGACGTTCCATAATGTGTGTTAGTGCGATTTAAATCCTTTTTTGAAGGTTTATAATAGTGCAATCTCCTCTTTTCATCATTCACCTCATCCACAGTTCTTTTATACTGGCTGGTTCCTTGCTGTCCTTTTTTGCCTCTCCTTCAGATTTGAGACCTCCCCTTCACAAACATTTTCTAATAAAGCCATACATTCCACATTGGTATCTCCAGACTGAATTATTGGTGGGAATAACCTTTAATACGTGAACAATCAAGATAGAGACTATTCCAAATTCGAAACTGAGTCCTTCGGAACTAGTTTACGTGTTTCATCCCCTTTTGAAGGCAATTGATATGTTTCGATATTTTCGTTGATGAGTACTAGCGTTACTTTAAATATCGCGATTATTGGGCAATTTGCAGTAACATTGGCAGCTTGGCTTGGGATCAGTTAGGCTAGAGGTTGCACAGGAAAGGCCGGGAGTCTAAGCCCAAAACCTTATTCGTTTTTGAACTTGCCTGCATTGTCCGTGTTGAACGTTTCAGATAACGATCTTACAATAATTATCTCTTAATAGTTTCGAAATTATTTCGCTCTTCCCGAATCGAAATAATCTGTTTGGATATAATTTTGTTTAATAAGTTGTTCCGTGTTAGTTTATAACATTATAAGTGCGTATATTAATTATTGTTTTGGTATTTACTATGACTGGAAAAGTACGTTCCAAGATTCTCCAAGATAATTTTTATTTAATCCCATAGGATCATTGTACTACAGTTATAGCAATAACATAATAATATGAAGTATATAGTGAAAGTAAAAAACTGTTAAAGTGGCATTATCAACTGAAAACCCTCCTTATAGTTATTTTACTAATTCAAAATAAAACACCACCCGGACAGGGAGTTTGGTCGTGTTAAATTAATTTAAAGGGTTCTGATCACCTTGCAGTTGATGTCTCGCTAATGTGACTCGTCAAAGAAGTCGCAGTTGGAATATTTTCAGAGAGAATGACTTCCCCAAGCAATAGAAAACGCGAGTTATTGCGAGGTTAATACTAGCCCTATACAGCATAAGCCACAAATGTCACACAGCTCACGAAATGATAAATTATACTCGATTACATTACCAACCTGTTCACGAGTGTCGAGTTCATATACTTGAGTGCAGCGTCTAGCCCAAGAATTTCGTTGTGCTCAGCTATACTTTTACCACCCACGGCTATCCTAGTCTCGAGAATGGAGCGAGTTTGTGAGAGGCTCATTGTGTTCCCTTCAATTCCGAGAGAATGGTAAATGTGCTGTAAATATAGATGGGTTGTTAGCAACGGAAGTACATGCGGTTAACATTTATTTCGAGCTACGAGGTTCACAAGAGATAAACTTGAAGGGTCGGTTAGGTATGGTCACCCAAACCTAAAAATACTTAAAACCGTGAGAATTGCATTCTTGTACAGAAAACTTTCGGAGGTAGGTGCCATTGTTGTATTTTACTTCGCTCTAGTACTAAACAAGACATAAATGTTTGTCCCATTGCAATCTGTACAAAGACGCAGGAAGCAGCGCTAAATTGCCAGCCAGACTCTGGTAGTACTGTGAACGAACAACACTCTGTATCTGAATATGCAGTGAACGTGGTTCATAAGAAACTGAATCGCCACCATTCGGTGGATGCTAATCATCTTTACAGTTTGGATAGTTGACCTGTAGCGACCTATGAAGAAATGTTTTTTTCGTATGACTCCAACAGTCGCCACAATGCTATCAAGAGACGCCTCACCCTCAGGAAACAGCATTCGAGATTCAGAGACGCCCCAATGTTCCAATGTTCAGGAGGGATCTGTACGTTATAAATTTTGCCAATGTGTTAAGAGTTACCGAGAAAATACTATTATTTCATTTTAGGAACATGCTTTGGCCCTGACCTCCTCCCAAAAAATCGACAGGAAATTATGCCACAAAGTAAGAATACGAGAATGAGAAAAGCGGGAATGCCCAATAACTTCTGAGACCCGAGCCCGTCATTTAGATATTCTTTCAGTCGTGCATCTTGACTTGAAGGCTGTCCAGGTCTGGATCGTTCACCTACATCTCTGTTCACTTCTTGCTAGTGTTCTCCCCCAGTATATCTTAATCAGAGACTCAGAAGGCTAAAACATGTTTCACAGAGCTCGCCAGGTCGAATTTTTTTCTTTTTTTTATTTCACCCCAAATTTATGCAAATCCAACATTACTTTTCCAAGTTGTGTAAAGATCTTGTTTTAGGATAGTTATTAATTTTTCAAAATCGTGCTACAGGGTTTGTAAATGGTTAAGAGTTTTAAATTCTTTTATATAGGGACGATTTTAACGAATTTTGGATTCTTTTTTTAATTTTGTTAGAAATGAGATCTTTTTTCAAGTGGAAATTCCCACCAAGCCTGTGCCACTTTTGGTAGTTTTTTTTTCTCCGTGAGGTCCAATCCTTCTTTGAGAGTAGGTTGGGTGAGTTGATATAAATTAAATTATAGTGTAGCGTGGAATTTTTTCAAGCTACAAAAATCCTTCAATCGTATCTAGCATTCATTAGGCCATCCCCACATTTATTACGCAGAATTAATGAGAAACTTGCTGTAGAGAAAGCGGGTGAGATTCAGCTAGCAGTGAGTGGGGCCCATGTCAAGCACACTTGTTTTGGGGCTTTGAACGTCCTGCAAATGAAGAATTGTTGCCAAAACTGGCAGTTTTCGTTGTTGCTGGTGGCATGTGAGTTGTCTCAAAGCTCAAGAGAGCCCACTGGCAACGATGGGAAGAAGAAGGAGTCATGCAGAGCAAATGCAGAAGGGCGGTAGAGGAAGTAGAGGGTAAAGGGTAGGGAGAGAGGAAAGGTGTTCTGTTCATCTAGAACACGTTCGAAAAATCGAGCAGTTTGTGGTTGGTAATTTCGAGCACGAATGTAATCATAATGTAATTCGTAGCACTTCAATAATTAAAACTTACCTGGTAGTACGCTTCACGCTTAGCTTTTTTCAGAGCGGGATTGGATTCAGGGATTCCCGCAACAACGTCTCTTTTCCTGTCAATTCGGCGAAGTACACTCATGTCCATCTCTTCAACGACTGAAGCAACCCTCCCTCTGTTTCGTTTGGCTGCATGGTGCCCAGGACTTCGAATTAACGCCTGTCCAATACAATGGGAATTGATTACTCCGTTCTCAGTTTGAAACAATTATTGCCTATTAACGTTATTCGTTAAATAAGAGAAATGTGCTGGGTTGTGCACAATATACTAGAATAGTTTCAAACAATAATATCAACAAATTAGCTATTTCGTGAGGTGTACGCCAGTATAAGTGAGGGCATCTTCTTAAACCTCTCGACTTACAAATGTTGAGGCAGTAGCAGGCAGACTGATAGTTGAATAGCATCCACTTGAATCTAGTACCTCAATGCAGTGGCGCTCCTTAATTAGTCCTGACCATTCCAACGCTTATAGTTCGTATAATACTTCTGAGAATTAGTTTAATTGTCTACTTAACACAGCCTTTCAAGGTGCTTAGTGACCTGTGCTCAGACAGCGAGGTTAATGCCGATTTCCTTTATGTGAGCGTAATAGAGAGCCAAGCTTCAAAAATGAACCAACTTTCCCATTTCAAACAACCCTAATCCATGACTATGACACAGCATCCATTACAAGAGGGTACATCATCAAGAGCAACTCATCAGGCAATCGGCGAGAAGCACTCATTTCAGCAGCAAGACTTGCAGATTTTAAATTCATTGACGATTTCATATGCTGCCGAAATCTTTCTATCACAATTTGTCACTGAAGCTCCAACTTGGGTACTTAGTGTATGGTCTCTAAGGCCTTAAGGTAACATTGATTGCCACCCCACAGTTCAGCAGTTGGCAACAGATTGTTATCATTATTATCAACAGAAACCGAGCCTGTTACCTTAACTGGGAAGCTGATGGGTCATTCCAAGTCGCCCTAATCATAAGACAATATGCATCTATGAATACCTGGGACAGTGAATTAGTTCCATGTTAGCCTGAGCCTAACAATGTGAGTTTGTCAGCATTCCTCTGGCCATTCTATAAATGGACTAATGTGAGGAGAATTATGTTTTCAGCTTGAAAGCCTGCTACCAATGACTGCAACGTCTTGCTTAATAACTTAATATAACTCGTCATGAGAAGAGGCTTCCATTTATTAATTTAGTTCTCATTTTGGCTAATTTATTCGTGATTACATTTTCAATTTCTCTAATTGCTAAAAGGTGATCTCTGATTTACCTCGCCAGTACAGTCAAACAAATTACAGAGGCTAGTTATTAGATTTGTAATTATATTTATATATTTGGTGGCTACTAAGATAGTAATCCTCGAATATGATAAATATCTGTTTGTATGGCATAAAAACTAGTCTCAACATTCTTAGATTTTCATCAATTTCCAAAGAAACCTCCTCAATTCTGCTTTTTCATAGCATCAACTCTGTTTTTGTGGCATTGTCTCATTTCAGCGTGCAATCTTCGTTTACATTTCTTTCTTGCTACATTTCGTTAATTTTACGCAGTCGCTGTTTATACGAGTTCACACCAACTATTATTGTTTCTGTTGACCTCTCATTAATCATTACAAGACATTTCTTATCAGCGCCTCAAACTGCCACTTCAACCAACGATTTATACAAAAGCTATCTAGCAGAGCATGCTCGAGTGAAAGATCAGGACTCCATATTTCAAATTTATGTACATAATCGCGTTTACCTTCAAATATAAGTGGTCAGCTTGAACTATGTCCTTGACTGAAAACTCCATAAACTCTCCATAACGATTCAATATGTCCGGATTTTTAGGCGCTAATGCCATGGCGTGTTCCATGAGCTTCTTGGCTTTCTCCACCTTCCCAAGGTTCAACATTTCTTCGGCCACTTGAAGCGAACTGAGGGCTTCCACATCTGAAACTGTGCCAAAGCTGTTAACGAGTTGAAAAATGGTCGACCAAATCGTATTCAGAGGACTCAAATGGTGCTGTACGTATCTACTAAATCCACGCATTTGGATGGTAGATTGTGTAGGATTACGTGGCCTTCCGAAGCACAATACAGTGACCAATACCTCCACATTTAAATCGTATGCCAATCTATACACTAACCTGATGTCCCTTCAGACTGTACAGATAAAGAAGTGCTTCTCATAAATGTCGGCGACTCGTTGTGATCATTTGTGGTCTCCGGAGGGAAAATGTTGAACAACCCGATGGCGTGATCCAAGTTGGTTTTTTGACCGGAATCCCGAAATTTGTCTCCGAATAAAACGAATATAACGGAAAGCACTCCGATAGACAAAGACACGAAAGTCAAAATATGTCTAATCATTAACAAATTCATGAAGCAATTAATGGTAAAAGTGTACATTGTAGTGCAGCGTTCTTTCGCGAGCTCTCTTTCGGTTAGATTGAATGAATGGTGTGTAACAAACTAATTCAGAGCACTTGAAGCGGTCAACTGTAGACATAATCGAAATAACTACAGCCACGTCTGGGTTTGGATTGCAACTGAACGAACGGCAAGCCGATGACAGGAATCACAATAGCAACCATAGAACGAACTTGTTGTTGTTGCTTATCTGTCTGCAACCCGCTGAGGTTAACCTCCCTCTGAACTTGAAGAAGAAGTGTATATTCATAGTAAACCTAACCACAAGTACCCACCAGAAGATAACGAGTAGTCAGCCAAAGATGAGGGAACATAGACATAAGAATAATGGAAAATATACCAGCATATTTGTCCCATTCCAAGAGAGCTGACTTCCCTTCCATGATAATTATTAGTTAGTAGAAAAGTTACCATTCTATAGTGATACAGCTAAAATCCGACTCATGGCATACCTTAGCAAATGCCAACATTTTTTATGGCTTTTGAACAAAAATATTTCTGTTAGTTATTTATGTTAGTCCCCGCTTCTTACAAAAAGTTGTTCTATGAGACGACGAACAGTTATTTTGTGTGCCACGTGAGCTGAATTTATGCGAAAAAGGTGCAGAGAAACATACGTTTTTCGTGTTTTGATCACTAACTTAGTTTAATTTTGACCACATTATGGCATCCAAAGTTGACCAGCTGGCTAGATTTCGTGCAGGTTCTTTCTCTCTAACGTTTTAATTCGTAACGTAATTCTTTTTCCCAATTGTGAATTTGGCATGCTGAAGGCTTTGGAGAAAACTACTTTCCAACAACAAATGACAAACCTTTTCTAGGTTGAAGCTTGGTGCCTCAACCTGGATTTGTTTTCCCTTCGAGAGAAAAGGTTCTCTTCACCTCTAACATTGATTGGCCTAAGATAAGGCATCTGGCACTACGCTGAATACTGTCTGCATTTTCATGATACACTAAATGTACCAATAATGGTAAACTTGCATCGTATAGGTAACACATTGATTTGTGAAAACAGTAATTTTATGTAAGCAAGATTTATGAGGGGAAAACTGCACTAAATTAATTTTTTTCTTTCGAAAATGTTCATAATTTATTGTGCTGTTCTTGTTATTTTCCTATCGATAAAAAAATCGTAGTATGACATTTGAAATTATTCACACAAAAAATCAGAATCGTTAGCGCCATTGTTAAGGACATACTTGATCACTAGGATAAATAAAATTAGGTATCAAAGAGATTGGTTTTTGCCCCCTATATACAGACGGCAACTAAGAACGAGCAGACAGAGGATCAATTATTGGGAACTATATGTAGGTATTAAATATTCGAAAACATCTTGAAAGTTTGGTGATAATCGTTGAAGCCGTTTTGCCAAAAAGCGTAAGAAATTGCTTCATAGGCCTTTATCTTCAATCACATAGGAAGGATCAATTTCATGGAGATAAATATAGGAGGAAAAGTTAGGATTGATTAGTAGAAGATAATTTGAAAGTTTTGATCAAAATCGTTCGAGCCGTTTTCGAGAAAGATGCAAAAACCCCTAGTTTTTGGTACATTTTCGCCCCCCCCCCCCCCCAAACTACCGAAATCGCCCATAACCTTATTTTGGTGTCTACAAAAAATAACGAACAAAACAAAAAACCAGCTCAATCGGATCAGCTATTCTCCCGCAAATCAAACTACAGGTTTATTAGACTCAGCAGGCCTCAAAACGTATAGATCCGACGGCGTCCCGTGGTAATCTGCGGGCTAGATATCAATTTTCAGCTGATTTGGTATGGTCGTTCTCTAAAAACTGCAGCTAACATCGATTTCGTCGAAAATGTTGATAATTTATTGTGCTGCTCTCGTCACTTTCCCACGAATGGAATTTAATGGTATGATTGTCTTATTGCGAGCTATGAATATAAAAAATTTAATCAAAATCGCTTGAGCCGTTTTTGAGAAAAAAAACTTTGGTGTTTTGATCACTATGATAACTATAGTTAACTTTCAGTGGATTTTGCTCATACCTTTATTTTGGTATCCGTCCCATGGTAGCCTGCGGGCTAGATATCAAGTTTGAGTGGATTTGGTACGGTCGTTCACTCTAAAAATCGTTCACAGACACGTGCCCCACACACACAGACCATTTTCCCAAATAGTGTTTTTGGACTTAGTAGGGTCTGAAACATAATGATCTGAAGAAAACTCAAAAGTTTTTTGAGTCGATTACATAACATTCCTTTCGACTTAGTAGAGCCAAGGAAAGTAAAAACCCCTATGTGGGGTTCACAATTCAAGATAGATCCATTCCTGCATTCTCTTCTGGTAGCAGCTGAGGCACCCGAAGCCCTCTGGCAGGCGAGTCTCAGCCAGCCCCTCACAAGTACATACTCCGCTGACTCCAGCTCCGCCTCCTAGAACCTGTAACCTCAGCTCTGACTTACAAATCTTGACCAGTTGGTGCCTTAGTGGTATACTTTCTCTCTCTAGACTGAGGACCTCTTTTGATTGCTCCCTGGGGAGTCTAATGTATAAACATGTCGGCCTTTGGCCAGGCACTTCATGCGAGCAGGCAGCCCTGCACTTTTCATTCCACTAGTCAACTTCCTTATTCAAGCGGCTCTTGGTGGTCCCGATGAAAGGCTAAGGCCCCACTGGGAGAAGGGCAGATTTGCCCAATTCATCAGCCTCCCCATTCCTTCTAGTGTCAAGATCTTCAGACCAGTCAGGCATTCCCAAACCAGGGCAGTAGGAGTATGGTCAAATTCAACATGCCTGTTGGATAAGTCAGTCTTCTTTAGCAGCGCTTTCGATGTAAAGACATCATATTTGGGTTGTAAGTCAGAACTCAGTCACTGGGTAAGTGACCTGTACACCTCGTGAAGCCCATGATACTCCAGAAGTTGAAGAGTCAGAGGCAACTGGCCACTAAGATGGATGTTTGTGTGTGTGTGTGTGGGGTGGGGGGTTGTTAATTTAAGCATGACTCGTGGTTCATGAAGCACATTAGCGTTCATGAGAGGAACTAAATCACTCAGGAGTAACAACATGGTTTCAACCGTACTGCCAAAACTGTACTCAATCACTGCTAGCTCAATTTTATTACATAGACTGACTTCATTCTGACAGGGCGAATCTTAAGGAATTAGACAAATGAAACAGATCATCAACATGTCAATATTTATCCCATTTAGTGTAAATGTCCACGGTGAAGAACACCAAGAATACAATTATTTATATAATCACCTACTTGCAACTGAAGATACAGAGCTAAACACGAAGTAACAAGCTATCAAGTCGAAAAATATACAGAAGTCGAACAGGTACAACTCACTATCCCTCACAGATCTGCGTAATGATCAACCAGCTCGTGTCGTTCAAAGTTCTACCTCTGCTCATGCGTATCATGTCGCTGCGAATGAAGCAGCCCGTACAAATCAAAGCATGCCATAAGCCTGTCTAGAAACAGTAGGCATTGCCCCCACCCTACATAAGAAGATAGGCGATTACAAAGAAATAAACGTGCAAGAAAAGTTTAGACATCCTTCAAACAGTCACTGCCAAACACTGAGTAAATAAAAATTGAGAAGTTTTGTTTCAAGATCAAAAACCTTTGAGATTCCGTGAAGCATACATGGTGAAATTGTGGCAAACTGCATTGGCAATCTTACATGCCCATGTAAAAAATGGGAAATCTCTCTTATACCGAACAGAGAACTTCGCAGGATTTTTTCTGTTAATATCGTGTCTACTTGGCATCAACTTCAAACTGCTCTCTGGGCGCTAATTCATGAGAGGTCACGACTGAAGCTGGGGGCCTTGGTGTTATATGCGCAGATTCGTGAGATGGGGCATAGTACAGTTTTGGACCGAGGCTGCAGTACCGTTAGCTTTTGCGTTCCTTAAATTAGTTGTGCAACATCCGCACAAACTGCTCTTTCTTGTACACATTTTGTAGAGGATGGTTTGGCAATGCCCCTCTGTGCTGAAGACTGATTGGAAAGATGGGATTGTCTTCGTATTCAGTACTGAGTCATCAAGGAATAGGAAACAGTGTGGACGTCAAACTGACAGAAGGTGGCTACCAGCTCTGTGGACACCCATAGAGCGCTAGGTCTAGTTGCTGAATAGTTTTTAAAAAACTCAACCCTTTCCCGCCATTACCTGGGCCTTACAACAACCTTAGTTGACAGCACTGCAACTTCCTTATCACTTCTGTAAAAATCGGAGAACGTTAGTTCTGTATCCATTACTTCCTCTGGCATGTTCCCTTAACTGAGTTCTTTACACACGTTAACAAGTCCTGTTCTTGTAGAACGTATGTTTATACTATCAAATGTGGGTACCTAAAGGAATTCATGCCCTCTCCAAGGATCCCTGCTTGCCTGTTGCATAGAGTGAACTATTCTGTCGATACTTATTAGCTTCTCAAAAACCTGACCAAAGGTGATGTGTTGGAAGAAGACGTAGTTTCAGCTGTGGCTCCAGTTTAGTTCATTTTGCTACTCACCAAGGCCTACATATCTTTTGGCTGAGGAGGCTAACTTGAGAACCTCAAACTCCAGATACTGAGGACAAGTTTATCCACGATCCATGACTAGCCACTGGCATAACATTTACGAATACTAAGATGAGACTTCACAGAATTAACTTCCAATTCACACGCCACGCTGCTCTACAAACTTATGTAGGGCAATTTGGAAGCCCTAGTGGGTCCGCAAAGGCGAATGCACCCACCCTGATGTCCACAGCGAGATCAAATCTTACTTCTTGCGAAGCGTGATAGAACAGTCTCCACATCTCCTGCAGAATGGCGCCACCCTTGACCCCATCACAGAGAAGGGTGAGTCTTGGCTATAGCTCTAACTCATCTAAAACCTCTCATAGAGCGGCAATACTAGTATTTGTACTGGATTGGATGTGTTTACATCAAAAATAGTAACTATCAGTACATCACCTAGCATCCATGGACCCGCTTTACAGGTACATTGCCTTTGATTGGACACCCACTCACACCATTCCCCCAATTCCTGTAACGAATAAATGAGTCACGCAGCCATCCTCTAAAGAACATTCAAAAGGACACAAATCACTAAAGTTAACATACTTATTGGTGAATCCATCTCCTCTGCCTAGTGAGATACTGTGGGCGAGCGCTTTCGATATAAAGACATTGTCTGGCCATTAAGTCAGAACTAGAGTCAGTCAGTTGGTCTTTATGTACGAAGAGAAAGGTAAACGAGAGGGTGGAGTGTCAGGGGAGAGAGGAAGAAGGAGGTCATACACCTCTGGGGAAACCCACTAGGGGTGAAGGGAAAGGAACGTCTTAAGTAGTCTGTCGGTTGTCCATTCGAAGTCTTTTTTGTGTGGGGTGGTCTGTAAATCCGTCACTTGGTTGTTTTAGTATGTGTAGTGTAAATATGGTGTCGCATTTTGTGTTGATTTGTTCGTTTATGATCTGTCCATTGAAGTTTTTTTGTTTATAGATTTCCATGTTTTCTAATATGTTCAGTTTTCGTCAGTTGTATTGTTTATGTAGTAAGGTGGTGCAGCCCTGTATTTTGGTTGGTTCATGCCCAGTTGCCTTGAGGTGGTTGGCAAAGTTTGAGTCGTTCCTACTAAGAGATTTAATGTGTTCTGAATATCTGGTCCGTATTTTTCGTCCTGTCAGTCTTATGTATGCGTTTTTACTGTTTTTTTGTTGGCCTTCCCGCCCCTTCCCCGACGCTCCAGCATCCCATTTACTCTTCTCTTCGTATATAAGGACCACGACTACTGACTGACTCTAGTACTGACTTAACCGCCAGACGATGATGTCTTTACACCGAAAGTGCTCACCCACAGTATCTCACCAGCCAGAGGAGGAGGAGACTCATCTAACAGGTACGTTAACTTTAGTTATATGCCTACTGGCGGATCTAACCCAATTACTTTAATACTGGACACGACTCAGTTGAATACAGTTGGATATGACGTGCTCTCAAGTCTGCCACTGATTCCCTCATGATTAACAATATGTGCCTCAAGAACCATCAAATTTTCATCTTTGTAAAAGTAAATTACATTATTTTCTACTAACTTAATGATTTAAAACATCTGTTTTCTCTGCCTTTTCAGACACCAAGCTCAAGAATTGTGCTATCTTATGAGTCTTAGTATGCATTCAGATACCTTCCCACACGTAATGAATATTCAGAAATTGTAAGATGCAAACTCTGACACCCATGATAGGAACTTGAGTCATTCTTCCTCGCAACTAGAACCGTTACCCTTCTCCCGGTAAAGCTTCTAAACACCTTCACGCAGGTACACGCTGATGATTCAAAGTTGAAATTCAGTTGACAGCTTGGTCAAGGAAATTAAGAAAAGCAGACTTCTTGAGACGTTAACAGAAGAGCTTTCCTTGATCCAAGCACCTCTCATTAATACAACACGCTAAACATCGAAATAATATACAAATCACGTATCATCGTCCAAAGAACGCTGTAATCCTGAAATTTGAGATGCATACAACTGTTGTCCAAATATGCCTTTCTCCTCTTCCCCACGGCCACATATCCCTTCCTTTCACTTCATGAACCACTCAGAAATACAGTAAAAATGAGTGGTAGGGAGGGAGAGATTCATGAATTTCTAATTAATTGTCAAAGTAACCTCACTCGCTCTTAGACTCAATTCAAATTGCGGGAACCCACGTCGCTGACCAAACCCCAGATTTCGTGTCTTTCACAACCAACGACTGAATAAGGTGACACCATTTTGGAAATCTGAATGAAGGGATGAAAACAAAGCTCTGAAGTAGGTAATAGTCGTGTCAATAGTCGAGAGCCCATTCGTTTTCTTGTAGAAAATGGTCTACAACTTCTTTCATCGCGAAATTTGGAATGAGTTGGTCTTGAGTTAACTTCACTCTGGTCACTGGATCAAAATGGCCGACTCTCTGAAAATGTAAACGCGGTGGTTAGAGCACGTAAATACATCACTTTATAATTAAAATCGGTTTATGTCGATCAATGGTAATTTTCTATGATTTAGTCGAGGTTTCAGTAACTACTCGGGAATTTTTCTGTAAGAGTATGGCATAAACAAAATCACATCAGGCGTCAAAGCAATGACTGAAAAGACCCTCAACGTATAATAATAGGAGAACTGACATAGATCGACTCATAGAGATAGCTAGGAGCCAGCAGAAAGGCATTGGTTTTAAAATACGCCTTTTATTCGAGATGAAAGTCTAAGGAGTGAGGATCCTTTTGCTATATGGGATGCTGCTCCCCACTACAGAGATTGGTGGTTGAATGTTTTGTACAGTAAATGCGTGACGCGCGTAATAATATACTTATAACAATTTTAATATTTCACCTACTTGCAAATGTTCTTCGATGTCTTTTCTTTCATACGTGATACCGCTAGGCGTTATAACTGGCTCCTTCAAAATCTCGAAGCTTATTTTACCACATAAAAAGTCTGGAACGTCTCTTTTCTACGACAAAAGAGAAAAACAACTGCGGTTTCTTTGACTACAGCAACGAATACCTCGACCAATGAAAGTATGAGCTTGAACACTTACTCTTCTACGGTCATCAATCTTGGCAAATAATGAGATGAGCTCACTGACATGGTTTTCCTGGAACAAGCAACTGAAAATCATACTGTGAAGGAGCTTTCAAAGAGTGTTGAGCAAGAGTAGAAGTGAACAAGGAATAGGAGAGGGAGGGGGACAGGAAAGAGTGGCAGAGGTAGGATGAGAGATGTCAAGGAGATACATTGGCTGTGAGTTCACTGAGGCAGCGAATTCGTCAGGTCACACCTCGAATGAAGGTGTATGCTCATAATTCCAGCTCATTTAGTCAAACTCTTATTTGATAAAACGGATAGTAGGGAAACGTTAATGGTAAGAAAAGTTGCTTCTTGTACTATTGAACGATCTCTCAGTTGTCGGAGAAATAACTTACGCGCTTAGATTCAATTTCCATAACTCGACCCTCAATGTGCTCTTCATCCAGACCTTCGGATGTTTGTTTTAGTTTCACTATTTGACAAGCAGCATCGTCGTGAACCAATTTGGTTAAATACGTCTGAAATTCAACACACAAACCGCAAACTTTACAGTTTTGTGAACGCAATATCCAAAAACAGTAAAAAATTGACGATAGTAGGAGAGCAGCGGGAAGACATCCTGGACGAAAATGCTAAGGGAGAATACTCACGAGTAATTCTATTTCTTGAGTTATTCTTTTCTCTTCTTGCACGTTCCACCGCCTTTTTCTGGCTATTCTTAACTGACTCGCGATATCGTCCCCGAAATTCAGCTTTTGCTCTTTGGCCAAGTCATTTGCTGCAAAAGGAAGAACGTCACAAGGTAGTACCACACATTTTAATATTCAAAGTGGTTCATCGACGAATAAATTGGGGAGTAGTTAGGTACATAACGTCGTCGCACTCGTCTTTCATTTGTCAACTTCTCTCCTTTCCATTTCGCCACCACCTGGTCAGAACGTTCCCTTTATTTTATCGCAAGTCAATTTCTAAGAACTAAATAATTTTTTCAAACTTTTCTCGTTAATATAATTCTATTATTTTGTCTGAGTAGGGAAAATAGGTCTCATTTTTCTTTTTGTGTTTTTCAACCCTTTCTCAAGCTCAGTACACCCAACCCATGCAGCAGCTTGTAGACCAGTCTGCAACTACATCTTGGTGGCCATGGGCAATCTTGCCTTTTCCAATCCCTGCAGAGAAGCTTTCATTTGACTACTGAACAAGTCGGCAAGTGAGGAGCACTGTAAAATAATTTGCCTACCACTGCTAGAGGAACTCTCTCCAGCAACTTGCAGTTAATGTATTATCCTCCCATAGATTACGTTGTTAGGAGGTTCGCGAAGGAGGACAAGCACCTAATGAAACTGTCTTCTGTGAGTCCAGCAGAACAGCTTCAGGAACACCTCAACTTATGTGAGCTATACATTTACAAGCAAGAATGCCAATTGCTAATGGTAGGAACCGTTTCGAAAACAATATAAAATGATAATCAAACTTCTTATCAGAAACTAAATGGTCGCTTTGTGTAAATGCTCAAGCTTAGAATAATAAATATTAATGTTTGCATTTTATTACTTGTGGTTGATTGTAGGGTTGCCCCTTTCTCTTCCTACTGTCACCTTCCCTTTCTTTCCAATTAAGAATTCCTTTTTGTGCATTTTACCTTAAGAAATGTAGAACTCATAAAATATGTTTTCTATGATATATATACACAGTAATTCAAACCGAATTAAGCGCCTTTCAACAGAAACGGCTTCCAAATTTACTTTAAAATGACCTTTTGAAACCTTAATAAAAAAATCGTTTTAATCGAACTTCAATTTTTGCTGTTTAACTCAACCTTCATGCTTAACGAGTTTTGGGCTGTGCGGTATCCCTACCAAAATTTAATATTGTGCTAAAGCTTAGAACACTGTCTTGTAGGATATTTGAAGAGCTGTTGAACGGCAAATTCCAATTTTTGATAAATTCAATACTGTGCGAGATTACGAACGGATGTATTAAAAACAGCCCTAATTTGTAGAGGAAATTGTGTTTCATCTTCACGAAGAAAGAAAATCGGGCCTTAATTGATGGGAAATTTTCTGTTGCATTTTGAGTGTAGGATGTGCTGGTAAAGTAAGTCCCACGTTGACCGACTCACTCTGTATGTACCAAAAGGGATAAATTTGATATTGAGCAAAGAGAGGATATAACACTTCAAGAAGTGAAAGAGCATTTGACTTGATGCCGCCATCAGAAGGTAGACGATACGTTAATCCTCCAAGTGTTCTCCCACACTCATTTCCCACCTCCTTTGAAGTTGACGTTATGCTCTGGATAAAAATACTTCGTTCATAGCAAAGGGGACGGAATGAACTAAATGACTGGCGAGAAAATTGTGGAAAACCATTTCAAGAAACAGAAATGGAGTTATTACAAAGGCACTTCCGCTAATGTGAATTACTAAGCTCTCACCATCATAATAGATTTAGCTATCTAACTCAAATTAGTGGAAATTGACGAGTTTCTGTTTTTCAATATACCGAATATCGAGAACGTTTCAGACTGAGAACATGTATTGAAAGTTGGGAAACAAAGGTACACCCTGATCAAGCAATACTGATAGCATATTGAGTTATGATCATGAGATGAAGTACCTCTTTGGAGATGCTTAATCGCTTCATCGAAATTTTCCATCTCAAGAAGTGCTTGGCCGAGGAAAAAGTGCCCTTTGACAAGAGTGGAATCCATGTCCAAGGCTCTCCGGCAGTCCTGGCAGGATGAATCCCACCTTTTGAGCTTCAAATGACACAATGCGCGGTTGGTGAAATACGTGGGCATGGTAGGATTTTTTATCTGCAACGTAAATACTCTAAATTACTAAAGAACTAAAACGATTTACAGCATATCTATACTTTTACAGGCGGTGAGAATTTTGTGTGGCAATCGTTGTGTGCTCGTTAATGCTTTTTATAATGACCAAGGGTATAAAACATCAGTTACATCTTCCTTCTTAGCAACTCTGTGATGGATTCCACTCTTCCAGGCTTCCACTCTGTGGGATTTTACGCTAAGAGGACACAGCAGCCGTGTGCTTTGGAGTACGATGGCAATCGTACGGAAGGGGATTGGAGCAGCCACCTCTAGTTCTATCGTCCCCCCCCCCCACTTGAGAAATAAAGCAATGGGTTGTCACAGAAATACAACCAGCAGGGGAATCTTTCCCAAATGACTTCATAATATGATAAATTTTTCCTCTTTCTATCTTCAAATGGATCATATGGATATATTTTTCCTCTTCATGAGTCTTTTTTCTCAGAGCTTCATTCAAAATTGAATCTATGAGATCTCCACCATATCCATTGCTTACACATGAAACTCTATTGTTGACTTTTCTTTCAGTAGGCATGGACAACTATTCACTGGTGTGGATCTCGCTCTACTTATTATACTGTGGAAAGCAGCACGTTTGTCAACTATGAATGGTAATATCATGGTAAGTATTAAAGAAATTGGGTTATATCCGCCAGTAGGCAAATTACTAAAGTTAACGTACCTGTTAGGTGAGTCCGTCCGTAACTCACAAGCCAGAGGAGACGGACTCACCTAACAGGTACGTTAACTTTAGTAATCATGGTAAGTATTTTTTCTGTAAATGAAGAATTCGTGCCTTTTGGGTGAACAATAAAATAAACACATCGAGAAAACTACAATTATTGCCAACGAATTCCAAGGGGATTTGATGGAAAATCCAATTTAACGATTTTATCAAGAAATGAATTCAGCTGTAACCCAAATTAGTGGAAATCTTTTTAATAATTGAATTACGTAGCCCTACAGACTAGGAAGGAACTATGCAACATGCCGAAATTGCATTATTTTCTTCAGCACTTTACGTTTTAAAGGTTTCTGAATCCGAAAAATGCCATTTGTGAAAGGGGTGTGCCTTTGAAAGGGATCGAGAAATAAAACGGTTGAGCCAAATCGTTTCAAAACTAACTATAGTTAGTGTACCGTAGTGTTCTTTTTTTACAAATCGAATTTAACGATTTCAGTTAAAGTTTTCAAGTGGACAGTTCCAAATGGCACAAGCGTGCTATATAATTTTCACTTGTGGGCGAATGCTGAGAGCAGCAAACTGGATTTTGCTTTTACTGCAATTTTTACGTTATAAATCTCGTTCATACGATCGTAGAGTCCCAGTTGACAGTAAAATATTCAGGAGCATCCTAAGAAATTCCAGAATTCAAATCAAACTCACTTCATTTACTAGCATCTCTGATTCTACCTGATAATTCCAAAACGAAATACAAGAACCTTCGAGAAAAAAGTCTTGGCGGTCTCATGAACCACTTACAGACCGTGACAATAAAATCCGGAACAATACTTAATGTGCACAATTCCAAGTTAATGATTAATTAGATTAGTTGCCGGAGCAATTACAATCGCTTAATCTACGCGGGGTTAAGAAGAGTGGCGTGATGCATCGCACCAGATATTTGTTTCTTGAAATACTTTTCACAATTTTCCGGCCGTTGATTCAGTTAGTATTGTCGCGTTGATTAATCGATTCAATATAGAAGGTTCACAGTGTTGTGGATTGGCATGTGCACGCCGGTGCAATCTCTGACGATGATAAAATCAGCTGGACCTGAATGTCAAAACAATTAAAGGCCTACACTGTGACTTCTTTTGTTGGTGTCACAACCAAGGCCTGACCCTCCCCCGTGTCTTCTGACGCCTGACGTCAAAGACGAATAACATTTTAGATTATTTATTATTCTCTCAAGATTCCACATAACGCATCGCGAATTTCTTATTTAAATTAAGTTTCCGCATCCTTCATTTATAGCCACTTTCCGTTACAATTGGTAAATTTCACGCGTCTTCGTTTATATTTCCTTCCTGTTCACGCAGTTGTTGCTTACATTAATTTATACCGCCAAATATTGGTAGCTCCTGTTATCGTCAAATGTTATCAAAACTGCGACGGCACGGGCCTGACGCTGCATTTTTCAAGTAACATCCAAACCTCATCCATCAGTGAACGTGGCATTAGCCACCCTCCTCCCTGTGACGTCACGTACTCTGCCAAATTTCGCGGAAAAGTTGATATTTTTATTCAACGAAAATAGTGCACTATTTTGTATCAGGCAATGTGATGAATGACATTCGGATTAAGATGTTCAGGGCTATACCCCACAACTTTCTAATGAGAACTACTTACAATGTAGTATTCCCTAATAGTCAAATGATATGACAAACAACGTCAACTTACAATTGCTTTCGTGTAACAAGTCACAGCGTCTTCGTACTTCCGCATATTGAAATGTTTATTTCCCTGATCCTTCAACTCTTTATCAGTGAGATTAGCTGTAGAATACGTGTATTTGCTCATTTTGCGAGCGCGGGACGTATACGACAGTATTGAGGAGCGGAAAATCGATTAAATATAATAGATAAGGGACTTGGCCAGTTTCCTGTTAAGATCCTGCGGCAATATCGCGACGCGACACGACTTCGTAACAAATGCGCCAACTTCGGTTAAATTTCTGACGTCTAACGGAAAATGGTCCAACATACTCCGACAAGAATCAGCGGAAAATAAGGTTTAACTGAGATGAAAAATCTGCTAATTACTCATATTCACATACAAAACCTTCCTAGGAATTAACCTTCGATTTGAAGCGGTAGTAGAGTATAAGTTACCAGAACTACTTGGGCACATTTGATTCCCCCCTCCCCCTGAAACAGCATCAGTGACACAAACGAGCTGGGAACAAAACGTTTCAATCGCAACATCCGCCATTGCGAACCACTGACGAACTAAAACAGATTTCAGGCCGATGCCATAACCAACATCGATAAAAACATAAATATAAAACAAATACACCGCTTTTCAACCCATCCAGCTAATTATTTATTTCTACGATTAACGAGCTTAGAAGTCATTTACGCAATGCAAAATATTCCATGCAACATCAGATGTGCAGCACCTGTGAAAGAAATTTTAAAATTCAGGAACATTAAGTGCCAGTTTGTTGTAGTAGAAAGTAGTGTCAAGTTTCAACAGGCTCATATTTACTGAATGTAAAACATATTGAATTAGTTGTAAAAATTGCTGAATGTTCATTGAGACGAGGAAAGTTTTAAAACGTGCCACACCTGATATTAGTGAATAGTGGTGGTAATTGTTGTCAAAACGCTCACTAAATTCGAGGATATTTGCGATGTCATAGGGATTTGAGAATGAGAAACGGTGCCCCTTTTGCCAATATGAAAAATGTTGTTTTCAAAGTAGCATATACAAATTAAATGTATAAGCATTAATTTAGTGACTACTAATAAGTAGGAGCAATGTTAATAACTGCAATTAAGTCTGCCTATGTTGAGGGAACATACTGTCTCACACAGAATTGAGCCAACATATTAAAATGAAGCTATTCCTAGCATAATGCCACTGTAACCCCCTCTTAGAATTGCCTAATGTACCCCAAATTTTGAGGTTGGGTACAATCTCATGTCTTAGACTGACGACATCTGTTTATTTCCCCTACTTTTTTCGAACCACATTTTGTACGGCTTTGCTCATGTGAATTCCCTATTTATTTAGGGAGGTTCCCAAGGATTTCACTTCCTATCGGATCATCACCCCCTTCCTCTCGAGCCGAAGATCTTGCATAGCAAAATTGTGTTTCCTGGTGAATTGGACAAGGCTGGTTTTGTTTGAATTCATATACAACCCTTGGTCGTTACACCATCTTTGTACAGTGTTCATTACAAACTGCATCCACTCACCAATCATACTCATAAACTGTCCTCGCATAATTATAACCAAGTCGTCGGCGTATGCGATCACCCTCCTCCTTCAGTGACTTTAGGAGGGTATGTGCAACAACCAACTAGAGCAAGGAGGAGAGTACATCCCCCTGGGGGTGCCCCTTGGTTGGTCTGATGAGTTCTGAATTGACCACTCTACTCTCGATTATTTCCGTGGTCTGAGTAATCAGGTCGGAATTTATTCCGTTTCTCCGAGCCATAACTGTGATTTGAGGCATATGGCGTATTGTCAAAGGCCCCCCAATTTCTAAAAAGCAGTAAAAAGTACTTTCCCCAACCTCCAATGTACCCTCTGTGGACTTCCCCAGTGATAGGCATGCTGGGGTGTGTGAGAGCAATTCCCCTATGTAGAGACTTTCTATCTTCTTCATAGTTTTTAACTGGAAGACATGAGACTGACTGGACCACCTGAATTCAGTATGAACACCAACCTTCCCTTCCTCCCCATCATGGACATAGCCTGAACACCTTTATCAACAGTGGCAAGTCCCCCACTCATGCTGCAACATCTCTCCCTAGTGTCTCAATTCATCATGAAGTTTTAATATTTGTTAACGTCCCCAATATATTACTTTTTGACAATTTCAAAAACAAATAAGAGTTCCACTTAACTCGTAACCTACAAGAGCTGTTTTTGTGCCAATTTTAAACACTCTAGCTCTCCCTTGTTGGAAGTTTCTGAGCAGCAAACTTTGCCAACACATTCTACGCTCGAAATACAACAAAAAGTTTCTCATCAACCCATTTCCGATTTTCTATTGTTAGGAAGATAATGCACAATTTCAGTTCCCTCAGTAATTTGAGGTTATTTTCTGTAGAGCAGGTCGTCTTCCAAACAGTTCAGAAAGCCTGAAAATAACTTTCAAAAGCTCTTCAGAATTCCAGTATTTGCTTTTCGTATGGGTTTCAGTACCACAACGGCTCAAAACTCCTGAAGAGTACACCTCAGTTTGAAGTTGGATGATTTAATTTTATTCTGAAAAGCAGCAAATGTCAACAAAAATTATGTAAATATCAAACTTAAAGGTTCAATTTGAATAAAGTTGCTAACAGAGGATGCATAGATAAGAAAATAAAATACAGAAAAGCGAACATCAATTACCAGTTGTTGAAAGAATTTTGTGTATCTATTATGCGAATTTTTAAAGGTTTAAATCCCAGATCGAGGAATTTTAAAAAGTGTTCGTTTTTAAAAATGAAAGTTAATCTTTTCAACTATACCGTCAGTTTCATTCATATAATAACAAAATTCCAACCAATTTACTTATGACCTGTCTTGGTAACTACCCAAGTCTTGTCACTGGAACGAACCTTTTATGAATCATCGTTGAAACAAATCCAATTACGTCCCGACGTAACTCAAAATTCACCAATTTCAGTAATCTTGAAACATAAAAAATTGTTCTGCTTTGATGCAGTTATCTTTTCCTTCAAGTTTAAACGATTCATTAGTAATCGATAGTATCTAACATTGACATTATCAGCACTTACATCAATCGTTATCAGAATTTTGAAAAGTTCACTCCAAATGATAGTGATTTTTCTGTTGCAATCTAATCTTTCAACGTGATGTAATTCTTTCAGCGACTCTCCCAAATAGTCAGCTCTCTACGATTAAATGCTATTTCTTCCAACTTTGCAGTTTTGCAAGTGCTTCCTTCTACCACTAGGTAGCAAAACTTCTATGTACGTTAGGCGCTTATAGCTAATCTGGTAACGCCTGTATTTGTCTTTCTCGACTCTCTTGTTTTTCATCTTTCCCTCATATTTCAGGTACATGAAACTCAGTTTATCGAAAATCAAAGAGCGCGTTGCAATGCCTACGTTCACCGGTAAATTGGACATACACAAGGGCGTAACGGTGAGTTCTGCTGAGGAGCCTTGCCCTGACGTGAAGCAGTTCACTGCCCGGTTGGAAGGTTAGAAAGTACTTCATTTTAATTGTTGATTACCGATCGTTAAACCGTGCTTCTGAATCCTGATCCAAGTCGCCGTGTTATCACTGACGATCGATATCGATTATATGAAGTTGGGTTTGCGTTTTTTTAAATAGATCGATAAGTTATCTTTAAAAACGCTGCAAATTATTACACAACGGTTTATTATTCGGATAATCAGCTTGACCTAGCATTAATGCTCCGAGACCCATCCTGTTCGATTCAGCATCGAAAAATATCATAATGAAACCCAAAAAAAGGCCGAAAAGAACTGAATCGTAATATTAAAATAAACAAAAAAAACACGAAAGTATCTAGAAAAAACTGAATTTTAATATGAAAACATGCACGCTAAATACTAATATCAAAATTTAACCAAAAATCTATGAAAAAAACATAATGAGAATGAAACGAAAGAATCTAAAAAAATTGAATCGTATTAAAACGAAAACGTCGGGGAAATTGGAAGAGTAAGGCGAATGGGGAGAGACCGGTCGTTGGGAGGAAGCGAGCGGGAGGTCGCACTCGCTCGCCTCGAGAGCGGTTGGTTTTTAATGAGACGGGCGGGGCGGAGGGAATTCAAACGACGAAACGCTTGTAGCTCCCGCGTTGTACTGCGTTTCGTTAATTTTTTTAACCGTTTTTTGCCCATTACAACCACGGGCTTCGTCCGATCGGATTGCCGAGATGGCGGGCACAACTAGATACCAAATCGGATTTTTGGGCGAAAGAACGAATTTTTTAGACCACGTTAAAGGCACAAAACGGCCCGGACGGCGGACGGGGGACGGGAGACGGCGGACGGACATTGCAAATTTGGAATCTCCATGTCTTGAAACGTAAAGTATCAAATTTTGAGGGGGGGTTGTAAAAAATTTTTCGTGACTGAAAACATAGGGTTATTATTCAGAATGAATAATAAACCAAAACAATAACAGTGAAGAAGTCGATTAACATTAGTGGGAAGTATCACTCAACTTTCCTTACTCCACTTGATAGGCACTGAGTTGTGTAGTGGCAGTAAAAGTGCCATTACGATGATTAAGGGATAGTCGAGTAATAAGCCAATTTTGGGAGAATTCTCTGACCCAGGGGCCATGATGTCATGAGTATGATAATTTGTTATTGTGACCATTCCTGGCCACTTCGAGAGAAAACGAACCAGTCCGATTGTTCAACAGTTAGTCAAGTGATTCGATCTAAATTTTGATTTACTGAACAATGAGACTATAAGATCAAACTGTCCATTCGCTATTTCGTTAACTTTGCCTTATAACTGCAATCTCTCGCTGTGATAGTTCACAAGTTGTCACTCTACTTGAAAGAACACTCTTTGTCTTCCTTCCTGTTTCTTCGGTTTTGGCATTTTCCTTCCATGGATCAAGTATTTGATATCACTCGTGTCGCTAGAGTATTGACTTGGTTAACCTTTGAAATGAGCCCATGAGGATATATAAAAGAAATAAAGGAGTATGCAATCATCAGAAAGTAAACTTACAATTAAATAAGAAACTATGTTTACAAATAATGAGGAATACTTTCAAATAAATAAGATGAAACTGATTCGTGGGTATAACAGTTTGTGTAAACAGTAAAATATATTGCAACTAATTGTATGAAGCGATTGAGAGGATTCTGCCAGCGAGCTCATTACAAGAACATTGTAAGAAAGAAATACCAAACAGAAAATCTTCTCTGAAAAATACGTAAAAGGGAGGAGAGAGGATGAATGGAATTTCTTGTGGGTGAGTGGGCAGAGCCTTGGGGAGATGCTTAGGACTTCCAAATTATTCCATCAGGGAAAATTGCTACAAGCCCATTAGAACTTTGATACCTATGTACTCTGGTATCACATAGTAGTTGATACATATTCAACCTTCCAGTATGAGAAGGCAGTGAAAATTTTAGCTCTTCCAATAAGTGGAGTGACAAATTGAGCGTTCTAATGTGCACTGGTGGAACAGATAACCTCAGGGAACTAACCAAGACAAGTACAACCTCCAGAGCCTTATATCTGTGTTGCAATCTATGATTTGACTGTTTGGAAACCACAAAATGTATTAGCGGTGAAAGGGAGCATGATGTCACAAGCCTTTTAACCTGCTATCATTGATCAATTAGTTCACTGATTTACCGATCAATGGTTAAGTAGTAGGTAGAAATGCAAGGCCTGTTGAAATGGATTGTTTGGATACCTGTTCCAGCGCTGTGCTGGTACCCATTGATCTATGATTTTCACAGGGTCCTAAGTCGAGCTTATCTGACTTATTTTCGCAAAGAAGAGTTCATAAAGGTGCAGTCTTATCTTCAATTTACAATCTCTGACAATTTCTTTCCTAGCCCGTGATGTAGCCTCATACTGATCCACACTCTGTCTCTAGCCAATTCAGGGCGCCGCTATTTTTTATTCAACAAAAAATCTCCCACCCAGAGCTCCATTGCTCACGTTAGCTTAGAGGCATTGTGGATTGAGTCCATCCCATGATATCTAGTTCATAAGTAACAGAACAATGACCGTTTCTCTGAAGGAATTAGCTCGTGTTCTTCCTAACTGACACCATTCTTACTTGCAGCATCTCTTAAAAAATGGCAAGACGCCAATTTACGGGGCATTTGGTTTCGAGTTGCCGTAAATCATGTCCAGTGGATTCCTGTCCTTGCTCAGGTATGTACTGTTTAACTGCCGGACTAATTTCACGCATTTTTAAAGGTTTTTCACTATTTAGGTGGTCTGAGAAACCGTTGGGTCGTACTTGAAATACATGGTGCTGTAATGCTATTGTAAACCTGTAATTTTACTTTTTCAAACAATAAATTTATCTTTTTGTAAAAAACTGTTTTCTTTTTATTTTAAAGAGAGTAATAATTTTATTTCTGCTTGTGATTTTAGTCAGTCTAGACTTCAGGTCTTGTGCATTGATTCCATTTTAACGTTCTCAGGATTTGTTAATTCAGTTTGTGGCAAACTGTTCAATCAAAGCGAATGGTGTAGATAAAAGTAATTGTTGACATGAAAGCAGTAGCGCATAGTGCGCAATCTTTCAGCTGAAGACCGTCATTCGACGACAAAGGTGGGGTGTGGGGCGTTTCACTCTCTTTTCAGTTCATAAGCAGGTAGAAATATTCTCGTTCCTCCCAAGTTCAGTAATTTATAAGTTCTCATTCCCCAGCCCCCTCTGTTATTCTTTTTCACCTTCTTAATTTACGTAAAAGCACACATGTGACTACTCTGGCTTTGGAAAATATATCATTAAGTAACCGTTTGATTCATACAACCTAATGGGTTAAGGGTTAAGAAAGAGGAGAAGAGTACAAATTACTGAACACGATTCGTTGTGATGGCATCAGTTTGACCTTTGCAAAAAATTCTGTATTTTATTTGTTATAAAGTAAATGAGAGGTAAGTGGAGGTGTCATTTATAAGTGTTGTTACAAACAACAATGGGAAAAAGGACTCGTACAAAAAGTTACCCTTCCAAAAACGTAGTCACATTTCGCGAGTGAGCTCGTGACAATCGAGTTTGAAATCCCCCCAAATCTCAAGGCGCCATAAGCGAGGTATTTTGATAGAAAAATGTATTAGTTCACCGGACATTTCGGCTTGTACAGTGCAGGACGCGCACTGACATTGGCAGAAGTCATCACCAGAACTATCAAAACCAGGAAAGATTGTAAACGTGGGGGAAAGGCGCGCATCCAACTGAGAGTCCTGTGGCCAATTCACGTCAAAAGAAGAGGAACAATTTTTCACAGTGTCCCTACTGTCTTAAAAAGTCATATTAACAGTTGTAGAGAGAATTGACGTATTGACATGGTTAGATATTTGAACAAAGTTAAACGGGGGAAACAATCCGTGTGAGAAGAGACTGAACTACACCGGCCACGTCACATGTTTGTTCAAGTTCAGTTTCTCACCATGGAGATGGGAAGCCCGGGTGAAGTGGCCTGACTAATAAATACACAGGTTCAGGTGAAGACCACGGTGGACTGTAGAAATCGTTTCAGTTAGAAGCGGCAGGTTCTTTCTGTTGATTAGGAACGAGGTGTACGAATAAATTAAACAGTAAGCAATCCTTAGTCAAGTAGAAATCATTAAACGTCACTATGTGTGCTATTATCATTCATAACTCCCCCCCTTTATCTTTCCCAGAATGGCTTCATTATTCATAACGCGTATGGAGATACAATCACCATGTGCCGTTGGATTGAACGAGGGGAGGCCAACAGAATACCGAATTATGCTCACAACATGGTCGGAGCAGGAGCTGTTGTCATCAATGGTAAGTCACAGAGAGGTTTATAAATACGATTATCGTTATAAACACAGTTGTACCGGGACGAACCAAACCCTTCCATTCAAAGGAGGCTGGTTAGGACTTCCCTGCCGTCAGTTGAAACCAAGCCGGTTCACTCGTCGCGTTCGCTCCCACCCAGTTCACTGTTTGTGGTGGTTAAACTTACCCGATTGTTATTGAGAATAAAACTCTGTTCCAATTGCATTCGGTTGTTATCGTGCTTTCTCCCAAATCACTTAGTGCAATATCACTTTTATTTAATCATAACACAGTTTCAGGAAGTTGGTCGTATTTCGAACCTGAGGATAGTGAACCCACTGGTTCTGGTTTGTGGTCGTTGTGCTACGAACACTCATGTTATGTTTCTATGAATTTTTATTTTTACGCTTTATACCAACTAAGGTGGTGGTGAAGTCAGCTAGAGTTGAGAAGAATGCGTGTGGTTATTTTTGAAACAAAACTTCCCAAAACCAGCTTCCTCAATACCGTTCACATTTCATTTGCAAAAGTGTGACTCCTTAGAAAAATGTTGAAGAAAAAAAGTGAATCTTGATTGAGGAGAAATGAATGAACTGGTAATTGGCCAGAATGATTTTTGAAGGTCGCTGGGTCTGCAGGTGGTGTAGTGGGTGGCTAAAGTTCTCTGGTCGATTTTATCACACTTTCCAGATACGAGCTGAGTGATTCCAAAGATTCAAAGGAGAGATCGAACGCAATAAATTTAACAGAACAAAAACTGTGAGGCTTAGTGGAACGTAGGCTGTATTTGAGTGAGATGTAATGCTCTGAGGTGGCCAAAACTGAGGGGTCGGAGGATGATGATAGTAAAAGAGAATTAGGGAAGGTGCTAGGAAAAGTGCTGGGAGACTAGGAAATAGAGCCCTGGAGACTAGAAAAATACTTGTGTATTGCTTCCTCGAGGGATGGAAGTGGAGAGAGACCTTGGGTTTTTGGTGGAAGGCTCGACAGTCGTGCCGTGCTGAGTAAGCACTATCGTTTCAGCTTACTCCGTATTTGGACCACTCACCTCATTGAATTTGGTTCTCGAGTCGGTACCATATCTAACTATCACTCCTCATGCCAGTGATATGCTTAACAGCAAGGAGGAGAAACGATAGTGAAGCCTTCTCGCTAGGGGGAGAATGTTGATGCTCAGGAACACTTCTTCCTCTGAATAACGCTATACCATGGGTGGTACAGAAACAAACCCAAACGGCAAACACGGGACGAACCGAACTCTTCCATTCAGTGAAGGCCCGTCTAGGGCATTTATGTTGATTAGGCACCTCAAATGCCCCGATTCGCTCAAAACATCGATGTCATCAGTCATAACCGAGTGGTTCTCACGTTGCCCGCGTTCATTCCCACCCAGATCCCTGTTTGTGGTGGTAAAAAATTACCGAATGTAATTGCGAATAAAACTCCTCATTCCAATTATTATTCGAACGATATTCACCCCTCTCCCCACATAGTGCTACATCACTTTCTATAACGTAACAATTACTTGAAATTACATAAATAGGTGGACAGCAATTGAGAAATCGCGAATTTGATTGCAAATGTAGCGGAGAATTTTCAATGTCTCCAGGCCCAAACGTCGAACAAGCAATGTGGAAGGCACTCCTCCTCTGTACTGCTACCATCTGCTTCCTGTGGTAGGCAGTGATCAGCCTACACTTCCACTCCATATAAGAGGACGCAGGACAGCGCTCGAGCTTGCTCACAGTCCCTAAATGGGAAAGAATCATTGTTACTGCAGCAGCCTTATCTGCTGTTTGTCAGATGTGGGAACCAAATGACAAGTTGGTTTCCACCATCATGTCCAAATATCGAACTGTTTCCCTTGTTTGTAGCTCCATGGTCTGCGCATGAATGAGAAGGGGTGTCTCCATTCTTTGCGTCTGTCTTCTGCAGGGTCTTGAAAAGCACCACATTACCCACTCCAACTTATGCTGAATTGAGCCCAGTGTGTGGCCAATAATTACTGTCACCATGTCATCCGGGTACCCCACCAGGATCACATTGTCAAGCATCTCGAAACGAAGCAGCCCATTGAACGTCACATTTCATTGAGCCGACTCATGTGCAGCCGCTGCTGTGGCATCCCTCCTGCACCATCCCTGGGTTGTCTTGTACATATATCTCAGTGCTTACTCAGAGTAAGTATTCAGGGGCCCTCCAGGGCCTCCAGTACGGAGTTCAGCTCATTTTTCACATCCAGGGTGTGCTGTGAAAGAAAAACTGAAATTAAATGAATGGAAGGAAATTTTCTTGGATGAACTCACGTGAATACAACTCTACTACAGGATATGAATAATGTTATAATGATTAAATGAACTGCTCTCAGGGCTACATCACAAGTAAATAAATACAAAAAACTGAACTTAATGAATTCTCCTTAAGTCCTAACTGAGCTCATCACAATTAGATAAAAATTAAAATGAAAACTTCTCTGAATGGATTGGAAAAGATTTCTTCGGGACGTGACCTCAACTAATTCACTTCGATCCGATAAGAGGAACTGAAATGATAAATACCTTTTAAAAAGGCGAATGCAGGTAATAGTGTAAAATAAATAAATTGAGTTTTACATACCGGTACGTTATTCGAAAATCTTCATAAAACGGGACAAAAGTTTCGGATTGTGGATCAGTCGGAATTGAAGATAAGTAGTAGGCGAAGTGTAGAGTGGGGCAATGGAACAGAAAAAGGGACAAGAACGAACCAACTGCTCGAGGTGGCGCTTGGGCGTTCGATCGGAATCCTCAGATAACGCCAATAGCGAAACATCAGTCGCCCGACTGAAACGAAACCGCGATTTCATGTTGTTATTTATTTTGTTACAAGGGTGACCAAAAACGCTTTACTCTGGGAGGAGTGGTTACCCCGTAGTCTCGTCATTAGGGCCTTCTCGGATACCCGCTGCACTCGAAATGCTTAAACCAACTAAATGCGCTGCTTTAATGTTAAAATATGTCCTTGATTTTTTTTTTTTGTCTTCAGATGACAACCAGATCCTTGTGGTTCAAGAACGTTATGGCAATCGACCCTATTGGAAACTTCCTGGAGGATATGTTGATCCTGGAGAAGATATTGTCTGCGCTGCTCAAAGAGAGGTACCTTAGTTTTTGTCAAATAGAATTGAAGTAGTTTATCAAACGTGGGATTCGAGTGTTAGCTCGTAGCATTTAAGTGTAAAGAAGAGAAAAATATCGAGTGGTATTAAAAAATCAAGAAAATATTTGGAAAATCCCAAGGACATGCACTAACAAGGTAACATTAGTAGTAACTGTCATGGAACCATAGCGTCTATTAGGGCTTTCCCATGGGTTTCTAACCGAGACAAGAGACAGAGACAGAAGATCGCGAAAAGTGTGTCGGTCTCTTCAGCATCAACTGTGAGTCGAGACTGAGACTGCAACCAAATCTGCGATTCATTCTGAATGGTAGTGTGTTGATGAAGTCAGTTGCGTGTTGTGTTGACCATGCCACTAAGTTTGAAAGTATAATGGAAAGACAAGAGAGTTAATGTTGAGGAAGAAGAAGACAAAGATTTACTCTTGTATTATTACGAGTATCTCGTTTACTACAAATCAAAGAAAAGATTACTATTAGCGAATTATATTCAAGTAGAGGCCAAGAAGGATCATTTTCGCTATTAGTGAAGAATATCTATTTATTGTTTGATGACGATATGTTCAGGACGTATTTTTTGGCTCAATAAAACGCAATTTGATTATGTGTTGTATTGTCTGAAAAAGATAGTGCTAACGAAAGGAAGAATAACGCTGAAAGAATATCTGGTGAGTAGCAACACACAACTTTCCGCCACCCCTTTAAGTTCGAACACCAGCTACATATGCGGGCGCTATATCTACGTTCAACGCATTTTTACAGGAACATTTATGGAGAACAAAATGTAGGGACTAGATAGCTGAGAGTACTCCGTAAGTTTGATCGAAATCGTTAGAGCCGTTTTGAGACAAGTGGAATACCGATAAATTAATATTCGACAAATCTCCTTTTCTGAGTTAACTTGGCTTATATCTCCGTTCAACATATATACACATAAATAATTATGGAGAACGAAATGTCGGTATGGGTGACTATAAGACACTCCATTAGGATTTATCACATCTGGTGAAAAAGTTACCCTGGAATTTACGGAAATGTTAGAATAAACGTTATTTTCGACACATTTTGATTTTTATCTCTGTTCAATGGACCGTCACAGGAACATTTATTGAGAACAATATGTAGGTATTAACTATTTGAAAATATCCTGTGAGTTTGGTGAAAATCGCTGAAGCCGTTTTGCCAAAAAGCGTAAAAAACCTATTTTTGCTTCAGGCGCCCATATCTCCGTTCACCGTATTTTCATGGAGATATGTATAGAGAAGAAAAGTTAGGTATTGATTAGGAGAAGATAATTTGAAAGTTTAATCAAAATCGTTAGAGCCGTTTTCGAGAAAAATGCGAAAAACACTGGTTTTTGGTACATTTTCGTCTCCCACCCCCCCTTCCCGTCGGCCGAATTCGTCCATAGCCTTATTTTGGTGTCTACAAAAAATAACGAACAAAACAAAAAAAGAACCAGCTCAATCGGATCAGCCATTCTCCCGCAAATCGAACTACAGACACACACACATACACACGGACCACGCTCCGAAATTAGGTTTTTTAGACTCAGTAGGGTCTGAAACGTAAAGATCTGAAGAAAACCCAAATTTTTTTTAAGGGCCGATTACTATACTTTCCTTCCCTTCGGGTAGCGGAAAGTAAAAAATTGGTTTTAACTCTCTTCCAATTATTCTGGTCAAATTAGTCGAGACGATTCATCGATGAATTCGTTTTGTCTTTGGTGTTCTGACGAAGCTGCAATCATTACAGAATTGTACGGCGAACTTGTATTGGAGCCCAATCTTCGTCACCTTACGCAGCCATTGTTCTGGTAAATGCAGATGCTTTTTGAATACGACAAGAGACACCACTGGTCCGGGGTGGAGACCGTCTTTCTGTCTTCAGTCTCCTGTCTCGGTCGCTCATGCAAACTGGCAACAATCTGAAGTCCCATGACACCGTGCTAATACTCACGCTATACTCCTCCTCTCTTTTCTGACGGACCAGTGGCTGGACGAATCTCTCCACTCCCCCCCCCCCCACACCCTTTGCTCTCCAGTATCTTAGTTGAAGCTCACCCATTGCAGGGGGCAGTGGGGCTTGGTGCACCTGTTACAGGCCAAAGAGACATACTCTGTACTGTCCATAGTGCCGTAGTTCGCAATACCTGCAGCAAAGTTCCTCCTTCTTCCCCATTTTGTGGAGGTTGACTTGAATAATCTAAGATAAGTATGATAGGTTCGTTTGGCCAGTGGACCCTGAATTACAGTGTTTTCTTGATGGCCTTCCAAAATCAACATTCAACCTTCCCTGAGGCGCCAATACCCGCTGCTTCCTCCTCTGGTCTTCTTTCTGTGTTGAAGTAGATTTACGCTTCTTGTGAGACGCATTATAAACCCCTTCAAATTCAATAATTGGAGCACGTCTTATTTTCATACGTAAACTTTTAAATAACTTCATTGATCAGCTCGCTCTTATTGCACTACGGTGTGTTCCACTTTAGAACTCCCCTTTCATTGCACTCATTACGACTTAACTCACCAGCTTTCTGAATTCAGCAAGAGGCCAACCACCTTTGTCATAACTCTGACGTCCATTTTAATCATCGTGGTTCTCTTAGATCTCTTGGCCATTTTTGGTTTATTATTCATTCTGAATAATAACCCTATGTTTTCGGTCACGAAAAATTGTTTACAACCCCCCCTCAAAATTTGATACTTTACGTTTCAAGACTTGGAGATTCCAAATTTGCAATGTCCGTCCCCCGTCCCCCATCCGCCGTCTGGGCCGTTTTGTGTCTTTAACGTGGTCTAAAAAATTCGTTCTTTTGCCCAAAAATCCGATTTGGTATCTAGTTGTGCCCGCCATCTCGGCAATCCAATCGGACGAAGCCCGTGGTTGTTATGGGCAAAAAACGGTTAAAAAAATTAACGAAACGCAGTACAACACGGGAGCTACAGCGTTTCGTCGTTTGAAGTCCCTCCCTCCCGCCCATCTCATTAAAAAAGCAACCGCGCTCGAGGCGAGCAAGCGTGCCTCCCGCCACTCAACTCCCCTTTCGCTTCGAGCGCCCCCGTTCCAATTTCCCCGACATTTTGGTTTTAATACGATTCAATTTTTTTAGATTCTTTCGTTTCATTCTCATTTTGGTTTTTTTCATAGATTTTTGGTTAAATGTTGATATTAGTAATTAGCGTGTATTTTTCCATACTAAAATTCAGTTTTTTCTAGATACTTTCGTTTTTTTTGTTTAGTTTAATATTACGATTCAGTTCTTTTCGACCTTTTTTTGGGTTTCATTATGATATTTTTCGATGCTGAATCGAACAGGATGGGTCTCGGAGCATTAATGCTAGGTCAAGCTGATTATCCGAATAATAAACCGTTGTGTAATAATTTGCAGGGTTTTAATTTTAGTTTCATCTCGCCCACAACAGTTTATTGCTTAAACTTGTCAACTTACTATAGGAATTTACATAGTGCGAATGTTTATGATGTTTTCGTTTTCATAGGCGTTTAAAAACCAAAGATGTACGTACAATGTTGACAGGAATATTTGAGAATTATGTAACAGCTACTTATTAGCCTGTTAATTGTTGTTAATAAAATATGAACGAATCCAGAACCTGCAGCAGCATTATAGATATCAAAGCTAGGTGTCAGTAAGTTATTCCATGGATTTCAAGTTTTCCCATGTAGAGCCAGTGTTAACCCCACTCCAAATGGGAATGCATTTTTAGTGTTCTTGGGATCTGCTTAAGCACAACTTTTACAATTATAAATGCTGCCAATATTGGCCTATTAAGCTGTGTGGTTTGGCTCTACTGAAACTGATAATGCTTTGTGTTGGGCTGAACAACCACCAGCCAATACCTCCATCTACACAGTCATACCCCTAAACAACCTACTAAAATTCTATTTAGTGTTCCATTTCGACATATAACCTGAATCATTTGTGCTTTCATTTTCGCAGGTGATGGAAGAAACTAACGTGAGGACCGAATTTAAATCACTGATCACCGTTCGTCATTCACTGCAAGCAGTTTTTGGGTGTTCAGATTTGTATTTTGTCGTTCAACTTCGCCCCCTGAGTCACGAAATTGTTAAGCAAGACGCTGAAATAGATAACGCTATGTGGATGGATGTAAGTACCAACGTTGGATCTATGACCTATTAATGAACTGGAAGGCAAGAGTTTCTTTTGCTGTAGTGGATGGTGATCAGGGATTCATGCAGAGGTGGTTCAGTGGGCTACTGAATGCTTAGGGTGGGAAGTCCCAGTGCTGTGATCCTAACTCTGTCTGCGTTCGTTCCACCATCCACTGTTTGAAGATCTGTCTTGCGTATCTTTGCTGCTTAGCTTGCAAGATGGATTCAAAATCCAGAGCTCCTATCCTCGATCCAACCGCCACGTTAGGCTCAGCTCTGGCTGTATTGTTCGTTGCCCTCGGCATGAATAATTACGTATTAGGTCTGTCCAGGACAAAAGGGAGAGGACGAATGATGGAGGATAATAGCATTTGTAAATTAGTGCTTTGTAATATAGGCGTACAAAAATACTATGTTTACCAATTAAACTAATCTCTGTTCAAAAGGTGTAATAAAATTAGACAGAAATAAGTTGTTAGTGATGATCCTCAGAAGAATAACTAACATGTTCAGATATTTTCCTCGGGTGTTTATGCTAAACGTTAGTTAGTTGAAGTTGTCTATGGTCAAAGTCAGCCCTAGATCCAAGGAGCTTATTTCGTATTCAATTGACCAGGCCACGGTTTACAGTTTTGCTTTTAACAAAGCCGCAAGAAATGGCTTTGAGAGGCCAGCTGTATTTGCCAAGGAGAACGAGGTGAACTGAACGCAGATCCTCGATTGCTCCAGCCAACTCGTCGCTCATTCTACAATTGCTCGGGCATTTCATTCGCTCCTACCTGAGGAGTGGACGCAGGTCGTCAGATCCCTCGCCAAAACTATGAACAATCGGTGAGCCGCAGTCTGCGCAATAAACGGCAAGTAGCGCATCTGATGGGCAATCTGTGGTAAAAACATTGGGCAATCCAATAGTCAGGAGCTACCTCTTAGAAGAAACAAAGCACAAGGTTGGGAAACTCCAACAACTAGGGAACACAATCACGCTAAAATGGATCCGGGGGTATGCGGGGATAGGGGGTATGCGGGGAATGAGAGCGGACGAACTAGCCAAGGCGGGAGCCAGAGGACACTTTTGTGGACCAGAACCATTCTCGCCTATCACAATGCAACAACTGAAAGTAAAAATAAAATAGAGCATGTGGAGAAATGTTAGTGACGAAATAAATAACAATGAAGGGTACCAACATTCCAAAATTATGGGCACAACTAGTTATAACCCACAAAGAACCAATCGGGTACTGGGTTTAAGCAAGGTAAGACTATGAAGAATCACTGGAATGCTATCTGGGCACTACGCGGTGGGTAGGACTCTAAACAGGATCAATCCGAACATCAATGCTAGGTGCCCTTGTGGAGAAATAGAAACAGTAGATCACTATCTTAGGGAGTGCCTGTTATGGTTTGGTACTAGACTCAATATATTGGGGAAGAGAATACTAAACAGCACTAGTTTGAGAGAAACCGAGTGGAAAAAGATCCTAGAATTCGTGGAGGGGACTGGTAGATTCCGAAACCCCTTTTATAGAAGCCAAGCCGACTCCCAATAACTCTGGGGAGATGGGAAATGGGCCTGAATGGCCACGACTTCAGTCATTGTTCCTGGTGCCCTGATATATTCTTCTTCTAGCGTATCTGATTGACAACCAGCCCTCATTTCCTATTTTCAAACGGAAATCTGGTTCATTTCTTTGGCGCCGTGACAAACTTCAGAATTTTAGAAAATCAACGAATGAATGAATCAGACGACAATTTTTCGTTATATTTTCATTAGTCATAGGAAGAAGGAAAGGGCGTAATCTCAAGCTTTGACCTTTCCCAAGCATTCAAGTCAAGCCCTCCATGACCTGAGGCCTTTAAAATGGAAGCCTACCTGCTGACAAAAGTTAAAAAGTTAACTTCCCATCACTCACTTTACCACCTCTCTTTGGGCACTCCAACTCTCAGCTCTTCCCCAGAGCCACCACTAAAACATTCACAATCGATACTTAGTTCTCACCTAGACACTGTTGTTGTCCCTACATCAGATGACTTATCTAGAGATCCCCTTAGGTGTTGTGTGAATTCTGTCCCTCTTATGCTCTGCTCTGTTCTTTACCTCTCCCGTTCACAAGTGCTATAAGACAGTCCTATCTCTCACTCAACTCGTTCGTCAGCCTTTATTCACCCGTCATAGCTTCCATTCTCTTTGACACTACACGCCATTTAAAATTATTGTGGATTTATGAGAGCAGAGATTTCTTACTGTACACGAATGTTAACAAACGTGAGATCGGGCTGAATGAAACAACAATTGACTGCATTGACCTAGAAGCGCCTGTCCTTTCAATTTCTGCCCTGAAGTTCACTTCCAGTCAAACAAGCCGTCCTCGATTCATCCTGATGACGTTTGTAGTTAGGATCACAACCTCGCCTCATTGCCACACCTCCCTTTTTGTCGGTTTTTTCCTGCTTGTGCTGCTAACCTATTACTCTGACTACCTCGTTCTTTTTGGCGTTTTATTTTACGACGTACCTTAACGAAATGCCTTTGGCACATGGTCAGGCATTAACAACGTACGATACTGTGCAAATCATTAGTTTTTATTTTCTTTGATTCATAATTATTTACAGACTATAAATCGTTCAATAATTAGTTTCATTCTTTCCAACCTGTACCACATTTTGGGAAGTCTTCCTTGGGCGTATCATTCGTCTGAACCCGTCGCCCCAGCATTTACAAATTGGGGGTTCCTTGTTAGAAAACCTTGCCACGAAACATCTATTTCATAAAACGGAGCTGTCGCATTTAAACGCACATCCAATTGTATCAGGGAGGCATTCGCCTGCGAAATGAATATCATTTTGTCGAGGAGACGTAAATTGAGCACCTGATATCTGGGCTACGCTCAATTTAACGCCTGTTGGCAAAAGAAAGAAAGAATATTAGAAATGAAGTATGAAAATAAACGACAAAATTGAAGATGAAGTGGGGTGTATGTAAATGTGCAGTGGTCACGTGCGGTAGAAAAGCCAGAAAAGAAAATTCTAATAAGACCTCTTTCCAAAAAACAACTCAATAAAATATTAACGCTCTCATTTAAACTACTCAGTGCGGGGTAAAATAAATGGCTCTCAGAATAAAAGGAAAGTAAAGCAGGAATGATCTGAACAGGACTTGTAGATTCCTAACAGGAAACATTAGAAGCAGGGGGGGCGTTTTTGGCAGTTCCTCGAGAAATACGAACAAACGTGAGGCCATACCTGGGCAGCATTGTACTTGGGGTTAGGGCTGTATGGAAATTTATTTTGTTGAAATAGAAAATGCTGCAATTATTACACAATGGTTTACTATTCTCTTGCACAGCATGATTGAGTAGCTTGACGCAGTCTCACACCTCTGAGACGATTCAGCATCAAAAAATACTAGTATACGCTATGAAGCATGACCTTACTACCGTTGTAGAACGATTTAGATGTTGGCACGTATTGGGAAGTTACAAATTGACAGGTGGTTGAAGTGAGATGGAAGGCAATGCAAAGGATGAGCGCAGGCGGCTGAGGGAACTGACAACGTTTGCTGTATTGTCCTGCGAGTTCTTTCGAGTTGTCGATTTTAGCTCTTTATATACACTGGGATTTCATTTTTTGTCGATCAACACGCAAGCAGTAATACACCTCTGAGATTCGTACACAATTTTCCTGACTGCAAACATAGGTGTATTATTCAGAATGAGCAATAAACCAAAATGCAGTAGAATTGAGACAGCAATGAAGCTGGAATTAGTGTACACGACAGGCCCGTGCGAGTTGTGAGTTGTTGGGATTGGAGGCATTAGGGGGTCCAACAACTCTGACGCCTCAGCCGAGATTAGATTGTGTCAACACTACTTGCACCGACTGAGTCCTATTAAAGGCACCAAGCGATCGTGGTCTAGTGGTTAAGACAGTGGTTTATAATTCCCGACAAAAGTCGGGGTCTGCGGGATTGCTGCTGTTAATTTTTGCCTGAGTCAGCAGCTCTTTAAGAGCATCTCCAAACTACCCCAGTACATACTGACTGCTTAGTTGTTGCTATGTTGACAATCTACTTTCTGCAGTACACTGCGTTTAGTACAGTTTTGCGATTTTCTAAAGAGGTCATTACTGCAGGGTTCATTAAGTTCGAAAACACGATAAGGTTATGTTTAATTTCATTTGATTAGTCTTTTACGAGTTATTATATTGCAGCGATCTATTTATTGAATGTTTGAGCTTGTACAATTTGTTTGAAAAACCTCTTTAGCGCAGTGTTTGAATGTGCTAGTCTTGATTTCTTCAGAGTCAAACTAAAATCTCCCATTCAGTGGTGTAAATGGACAGATCATAAATGAACAACTTAATACTAAATAAGAAACAATACTTATGCCGTTGAAGAGAGTGCGAGAATAGAAGCCGAAAAGTGCTCACCCTCAGTCGACCAACAGGCCCCAAGGCAGTGGGGGGAGGGTCGTAGTACGTTGGCTTTGAACACAGTACAAAAGTCAGTACTAGACAATAACTGAGTCTGCCACAGAGGAACCGCAAAAGTACGACTAATCGACAGGCTGTGTATGGTGTATCTACCTCTTGGCCTGAACAGCAGCGTCAATTCTGAATGTTTTTTAAACTAACGAAACTTATTAAATGTAAATCTCGACATTAGTATTGAATAATGTTATCTTCCCCATTCCCGCAGGTCAACGAATTTCTCAATCACTCCGAAGTTCACGAAAACAACCGAATGTTCGTGCGGAAATGCCTCGACAACAAGGCCAATGGAATCATGATGGTGCGAGACACGTCGTTTCATCCAATCACTCAGAAACCCCAAACCCTCTACTACATCACCAAAACTTCCTCATAGTTCGTCGGTTTCTTTTTGTGGTCTCATTTCTTTACTTTAAAAAAAAAATCCCTTCAATTGTGGAGCAACTCGCTTTAAACACCCGTTGGTCGCTGAAAGGTTTAGATACTTTTGAAAAGTAGAGAAGCGACGAGGTATCGACCTTGACGATGTACCGTTGATCGGCTATTCGTTGAAAGGTGAAGGAATGAAAGCGCGTTAGATATTTGAACCCATACACTGATGAAATTGACAAAGTCCCGGTTTTATTGTTATTTGCACCGCTAGCACTTCAATTTTATTAACTTGAGACGACGCGAGATTGTTGTTGAATATTTCGTTCAGATGGTATTTCCCTCTGGAAATTATACATTTAATTGAAACAATTTTAGGAGTGTAATATGTTAATGTATTCATAAAAACGTAATGGTACTTTGTTGACAATATTCTACATCTGACGTCTCCCTATAACTACTGTACAAATTTTCATTAGACTCTCCCACCGTTGTTTTTGTTTTGCATTTGTTTAGTACGTTTAGCTGATATAAGTCTAAATGCTCAACGGCGGCTTTTTGTTCAATTTGACTTCTGAGTACTAATCAGCATTCATAACACTGCCCGAAGAAACAAAAAATGATCTGAAGGACTGACTGAAGTATTACTTCGGATTATTGATGAATATGAATCCGAGGTCGACGCAATTCAATATTTCATCTCGTCATTTGTGTTTTCCGTGTTACTCGTATTTTCTGCCATGCGTCTTCTCGCCGTGTTGCGAAACTAGACAAAAAGGCTTTAACCACATGCCAATAGTTGTTCAGCTTTCTATGGTACTCTAATGGCAAACGACAGCTGTACTGTAAACTCAACTTCGTTCGCTTCTTTTTAAACGTTTGCTCTCTTTCTCTATTCTAGTTTTCCTTATTCAGTTTTTCATTTTGTTGTTTATACGCGCGTGCATAGACGTATACAATTCAAGTTGAGAAAGGTGCGAAATATCTCCTATACTGTCGTCAGTTCAGCACGATTCACTAACTTGCAAGTAATTGATGGCTACTTTTTACGTCATTTCACACTTACCGTGTGTACTTACCGTGCACTACGCTTCAAAATTTTTAATAAACTAAATACGTCAAACATAATAAAAAAAGACAACAAGAACAACAAAGTTAAAACGTATTAAACTAAAAAAGAAAGGGGAGATGATAGGAAGAAAATAAATTGCTATCATAATAAAAAGAACATGAAAACCCCGGAATAAATAAAATGATAAGAGTAGGAATGAAAATAAAAGAATAAAGATTAATAATGGTGAATAACTTAATCGTAAATATAGATGAAATGCACAAATGGTTTGAAAAGTTCATTATTATTATGCGATGGGCGATAATTATTCTAATTTTGGTTCTGAAACCGTTTCTATTTCTGTGATTAATATTTTTGTTGTTCGTGTTATTTAGCTTCGTTTAATTTATTTCTTAATTTTATTTAGTTTACTCCCCTCCCTCTTTCTTTCTCTTTCAATCTCCATTTCTGCTTTTGCAGTTTATATTTAGTGCCGCGCAATATTGTTTAATTTTCTCCCTTCTCGCGTCAAATTTTATTGCCCTGACGACTTTTTCTTGTAACTGCGCGTATTTCTTAGAGCAATATTCCTACGCCTATCCGTATTTTTTTCACCACTTGCCCAATAGATTCTGTTCTCTGACGATTCGCCTCGAGAAACCAAAGGGGGTTGAGTGCGGACACAGTGAGATACACAACTCAGATGACGAGGGGGACGCTCTCCATGAACTAAATCACTCGCGACGAAGTAAAAACGGGAAAAGGACGATTGTGTCTACTTCCATTACATTTGAGTTACAATGTTAGATCGATGTAGACGGTCATGTCATCATCAGTAACAAGAACGCAGCTGAATAGGGCGCACAGAGAGAACACCTTATAGTCCAAAAAGTGAAAGATCGATCAGGTTTTCCTAGTGACAGGGTGGGAAGAAGGACGAGGTTGTTACAATAACGTAATCCACTAGCTCGCACGTTACTACGGGACGCCAAAATAAGGGCATGAGCAAAATCCACTGAAAGTTAACTATAGTTATCATAGTTATCAGAACACCTAATTTTCGTTTTCTTAAAAACGGCTTTGACAAGTTTGATTAATTTTTTATATTGATAGCTATCAATAAGGCAAATACACCATAAAAGTCCCATTAGTGGGAAATGACGAGAGCAGCACAATAAAAATACCAAAAGACCGATTTTAGGGCGGTTTTTTCCTTATGAACTCCGCTAAAATGTTACTAGAATGTTAAAAAAATGTTGTGTAGTAGTCCAATCCAATACCTATAGGGTGAGTGTTTAAAAACCCTCATAAGATTCATGGGGCTCACTCCAGAAATTTCTGAATTTCAACTACCGCCGTTTCACTTACTACCAGTTCTAAACGTTTTTACCTAATAACTCTGCAAAAGTAATTACTATCCTTCTTCAAAAAATTCGGGTTTACAGCCTCATTAATTTTATGTGTACCAAATGCTCAATACTGGTCCTGAAATGAGTACGAGCAGCACAATAAATTCCGGAACTGTTAGCGCTACCGCTTCCTGCTGCTGTGAAGTGTTGTTTGGCCAAGTTCAAATGAATTGATTAAGTAGGGGTAATCTCATATATCTGAACCGTTACGCCAAAAAAAACAAAAAAAACAAGTTATAACAACAGAAATGTAGCCATCAGTGGAGGGACACTAAGAGGAATCATCTCATTTAAACAGTTATCTGCATCGTTAGTTTTCGCAATTTCGAATTTTTCAAATACATTCAACAAACGTTAAAAATGGAGAAATACAGTGCAGTACATTGAATTTTTTTTTTTTTGGCGTAACGGTTCAGATATATGAGATGATTCCCCGATTGTCCCTCCACTGATGGCGTCATTTCTATAATAACTTGGTTTACCGTATTGAAACAACCTCCCTCTCCCCACCCCGCCATCCTGTCACTAGGAAAACCAGATTGACCTTTCACTTTTTGGCCTATAAGGTGTTCTCTCTGTGTGATCTATTCAGCTGCGTTCTTGTTCCTAAAGATGACTTGACCGTCGAAGTCGATCTAACATTCTAACTCAAATATGGTAGAAATAGATAATCATTATCCGTTTTATTATTGGGACCCTCTCCCGTTACTATTCATCATCGATCACGAAAAGCCGTACAATTCTCAGCTCAATGTGCTACGTATTGGCTGTAGTTAATTTCCATTCTGATTGTGTTTGCAAATAACCGCAGGAGGCGTCGCAGGGAGGAAATTTTGACGGCATCTGCTTTTCTCATCGCCGCTATCCCAAAATGGGAACAACCGCGATTTAAATGACTCCCAAAGTATTCAAGTGATTGTAGACGTTGACTGCTCGAATGCCAATATTGGTGGTCTGCTAGAACGTTTCGAAAAGCACGACTGTTTTGCTTCTTTAACAGGGGCGCCCCGCCGTTCAACTACGCCCCGTGCGCCCTTCCCCTAATGACGCAGCACTAAACTCAAGATGGTGCGTGGTAATTTTTACTTTCCTTGGCTCTACGAAGTAGAAAGGAAAGTTATGCAATCGGCTGAAAAAAAAAATTTTGAGTTTTCTTCAGATCTTTACGTTTCAGACCCTCCTGAGTCCGAAAAACACTATTTGGGAAAATGGTCTGTGTCTGTGAACGATTTTTAGAGAAAACCACCGTACCAAATCAGCTCAAACTTGATATCTCGCTCGCGGGTTACCAGCGGACGCCAAAATAAGGGTATGAACAAAATCCACAGAAAGTTAACTATAGTTATCATAGTGATGAAAACACTAAATATTTTTTTTCTCAAAAACGGCTCTAACGATTTTGATTAAATTTTTTACGTTGGTAGCTCTTAATAAGATAATCATACCATAAAATTCCCATTTGTGGGAAAATGACGAGAGCAGCACAATAATTTATCAAACATTTCGACGAAAAGCGTTTTTAGCGCAGGTTTTTCTTTATAAACTCCGCTGGAATTTTTGTAGAATGTTAAAAAAAAAAATGGTATTGTAGTCCAATCCAATACCTAAAGGGTGAGTGTTTAAAAACGCTCATGAGATACATGGGGCTCACTCCAGAAATTCCTGAATCTAACAGTTATTACCCAATAACTCTGCCAAAGTGATTACTATCTTCTTCAAAAAATTCTTGTTATAGCCTCATTAATTATCTGTGCACCAATTGCTCAATAATGGTCCTGGAATGAGTACGAGCAGCACAATAAAATCTGGAACTGTAAGCGCTTCTGCTTCCTGCTGCCGTAAAGCGTTGTTTGACCAAGTTCAAATGCACTGAGTGGTAAATGAATTGTTTAAGTAGAAAAAGCCATATAGAAAGTGAATTGACGTAGAGCTAAGGAAAGTTGTGTGTTGCAACGCACCAGATATTTTGTTAAGGAAGTGAATCGCATTGATACAATTGTATTAATAATTACAACCTAAAGCTGCGTGTATTTGCTACTTCGCAGCAAACTGCTTTGGGGTTTTCGACTCGGATGCTGAAAAAAAATATCAAGCCGGCAAATAAGCTCTGCTGTTGACAAATTTCCTTCCAAAAATGGCCTTTAAGAGTCAATTGCTTTTCCTAAAATGCATTAGTCATTTTGTGTGTGGTGTTCTAAAAAACATGGCTGGATGCGCTCGTGCTATTTTCCGTCACATTCTCACTCCTCTCAACTTTCACTGCTTCTGAATAGCTCTCAGTCCTATTGCTTTACGCCAATTCATGATAGTTCAGAGACAATTATTGGTACGCTTTTTAAATCTAACCTTGGGGTCAAAACAGTTCAATTATGTTCGGTTAAGAATATAGTTCATTTGGTTTCAGCTTTATTTTCAATTTTTTGGTCAGGAGGGTGGACCAATAAGCTGGACACATGTGCTAGGTGTTTGATGAGCACTGCGAATTAAATTTTAATCCATCAGTCGACTGTTTTTTTTTCTCCGGAGGGCATGTGGGCCTTTGTCACTGTGGCCACGCATGGGCCTATTGTGACGCTGACCCTTCCTTAGTAGAGGGCGTCGTACATACCCGCCCCCCTTAGGAAGCAGAGAATGCCCTTCACCGCAGATTCCGCTATGATTTGGGGTTCAATAGTCCCCTGAGCGAAGTATTCAAAGCATTTGACTGCCAAGGCAGGGAATTCACATAGGATGTGCTCTGCCATCTCGTCCTCCTCGCTGCAAAGTCTGCATTCCACCGCCTCTGAGATGCCCATCTTGTTGAGGCGATACCTGAATACCTGAGTGGGCAGTGCACGGTGAGGAAGCTTATCAGAACTCTCAGATCCTGCCAGGAGAGTGTCAACATCGCCTTTGCCCTTTCACACAAAGGCATAATGAGCCACTTCGCTTGTCTTAATCGTGACTGGCGATGCCAATGGGCGCAGTTTTCCTGTAGTCTGGAACGTCTCCTGCCCCCATCGTTCCTGTGAGTGAACGCTAACACTGAATAGCAGCCGAAAGTTCTTCCGCTCTGGCATAACCTCAGTAGCAAGGGCTGCTGCCTCTTCTAGCTCAAACTGTCTAGTTATCCCTTGGAGGCTCGCCCTGACCCTGGTGGAGATATTTCCAGTCTGCAAAAGGTAAGCAGTCCTCTGAATGTGTTTATGAAGAGGTGAGATGGTCAAAAGGTCTTCCATTGCAGCAGTAGGGCAGGTACACATTGCCCCTGTCGGTCGACTGGTTGGTCCTTTTTGTATCTTTGACGTCGAGGTGGGACTACAGGGAATCTTTAAAACAAATTGGAAAAAGAACATGTTTAAGACGGCTGAGACGAATACAAACGAAAGTGGAACAATAATATTATGAAGAGATTCAAAAGTTAGGACTTACAGCGACGATATTTGAAAATAACCTTGACAAACTTTGAGAAACGTTGGAAATGAATCGCTTATGAGCGAACTTTGGAAAGCCGTTTTTATACCTTGCGAGACCCCAAAGCTCAGACGTCAATTGGATGATGTTCTGATGACTTTCTGCCTTGTTCTAAAAATAATAAGCCGATTGACCAGTGTGGTAAATGAGGGAGATCACTTTACTTACACAGAGCCCCTCACGCGGTTGATTGACACAGTTTGAGCATCGAATCTGGGAAGAACGTTCAGATACTATGGTATTGTTGCTGGTAATGTGGCTTATTAGTGGAAGTTAGTCTCCTTGGTCGTTTTTCCTAATTACAGACATGAATTACATACAGTAGATCAGAAGTGAGCCTTGCCTGTCAATTATCACTACCTAGTGTAGACAACAGCTACTCAAACGTGTACTAAAAGACGTAAGTAGCTTCAGTATGGAGTAGCATCACCAGGGCTGGTGCAGGGCTTATTTGTCCCGTCGCTACCTCAAAGGCAAAGATGGACGTCGTGGAGCAGAGGAAAGCGTAGGGCGTCCTACATTGGAAGGTGCCATGTGCATAGGTGGTCTAGAGCTGCCAATATCTCAGACTGAGTAACACTTCCACTGACTTCACGATCCTCTTTGATCTCCTGCAAGTATCTCAAATGAACCCCACTTGTCTGCAAACTTTGTTCGTATTTGTTCTCGCAGTTAACATTAACGCTAAAATACTCTTCTCATTACCTTCAGAAAATGCTGATTAGTTCTCACGATCTCGAAACAACAAATTGATTGTTTACATTGCTGTATCAACGCGACACAATTCATGTACTAAACTACATTCTAGTCACGAAAGAATCCGTTACCATTCTACCGGACGTTTATTCTGGCTGGAATGATAAAACATAATTCTTCCAGTGGCACGTAATTGCTAGTCGGTATTTAGAATTACTAGGAAGGGAATTAGAACTAGGATGCTTGTTTTACTCCCCAAATTTGGGGTCGAAGAGTACTAAATTAGGAGGCGCTGGTCGTTGTTATTGTTATGTTGTTTCATTGTAGCCGACGAACAGTCGTCGCTTATATTTAGACATCAGCTATTGTTATTTACACTATATTTAAGGTAAGTTGTCAATTTTTATTCTTCCTGTTACACGCGAGTAAAGCCGCCTTCACACGAAAATTCTTTCGATATGGTCTCATTACTGTTTTCTACTCTGTATCTAATTGAAGTGTGTGGTCATGAAGGGGAGGAGGGGAGAGTGGTTAGAAAATTGTGAAATCCTATCAACATTGTTACTTTCCTTGGGTCTACGAAGAAGAACACAAAGTTATGTCGTTGGCTGGAAAAAAATGCGCGAGTTCTCTTCAGATTTTTACGTTTCAGACCCTACTGAGTCCAAAAAACACCATTCGGGAAAATGATTTTGTTTTTCTTGAAAACGGCCCTAACGATTTTGATTAAACTTTATTTATAGACAACTCCTGATAAGTTGACTATACTATAAAATTCCTATCTGTGGGGAAATGATGGGAGCAGCACAATAAGTGATTGAACATTTCGACGAAAATCGATTTTAGCGCAGTTTTTTCCTTATAAACTTCGTTAAAATGTTATTAGGATCATCAGAAAAATTCAGGTGGTAGTCCAACCAAGTACTTGTACGGCGAGTCTTTAATAACTCTCGTGAGATATTCAGGGGCTATTCGGGAAATTCCGGAATTTCAACCACGGCCGGCTCGCTGTGTGTCAATTGCTCAAGAATGGACAGAGGTACGGAAAGTTGTGTGATACGGCGAAAAGCCTCAGGTGTGGCGCAATGGGACAAACCAACGTTAAATTCTACCATATTTACGAAGTGGAAAGCTGGTTAGATTTGTGGCTTACCGCTAAATGTGAAGTGGGGCTGGCGCGCGTGATCTTGAAGTTTTCATTACGCTCCTGCATTCTAGCGGCGAGCGTTCAAACTATTTCAGTTCCCGCAAGATCCGATAGAGGGCGAGTTGACTCGAGCCAAGAGAAGGTGCGACAACGTCCTGAATCGGAATAGTCAATTAATTGGCCTGAAGTGTCAGTTTGGGAAAATATTTGAACAGGAGATCATAAACGGCAAGGAGCTCGCAACGATTTTAGTGGCGAGGGCTTGTCCGAACCTGAAATTCCAAGTTCATATCGTCCTAATCCGAGCTCGACTTCACTTTCCGTTGCGGCTCTAGCGGCAAACATGAAAACTACTTTAGTTTACTCAACGTCTGATAGATGGCGCGAGCGAGGCGAAAATGGCCGTTTCCCGGTGAAACTGAAACGTCGAGCGCGTAAAAATCAGTTTCTGAGCTGTTGCTGCCAACTTTTTGTCAATCGACGGGGCAAGTTGTGTTTTCGATTTCTTTAAAATGGCATCGAAACGTTGTACATGAATGGGAGGCAATCACACACCCCTATTCTCCCGTTTGCTAGCGAACTCATCTCTTCCGCGTCAATACCTTCTACCTCCGACATTATTTTTGACCAAGGGATTCCGGTGTGGCAGCAAACTGTGCGATCCGTTCGTAAAGCTGGGAAAAGTTTTGTAGTGCGACGCACCTGATATTTTTGTTTGTTTTCTTCAGATCTTCACGTTTCAAAGACTCCTAAATCACTTCTAATTCAACACTTAGCCTGCACAGTCACTATGTAACTTCTAAATAAGCGTTTGAGCAAAATCCGCACAAAACTAAGTATAATTATCACAGTGATCAAAGCACCCTTTTTTTCTCAATCACGGCACTAACGAGTTTGTTTACATTTTTTGTACGGACAGCTCTAATTAACAGAACGATTCCATAAAATTCTCATCAGTGGAGGAATGACGAGAGCAGCACAACGAATTATCAAATCTTTCGTTGAGCACCGTGACCCTAAATCCCATTATGCCCGTCATAATGTCTCAGGTCCGTTCCTAGCATCCGAAGGTGTGCTAGATTGTTCTTTGATGTCTTTCCTAAGAGAAGTTGTACCAAAAATCGCTCCCTTCCAGGTCCAGGTCAGAACATGATGGGAAGTTTCCTCATCTGCACCACACCACCTGTCCCGGGTGAAGTCATTCCTCTCCATCACCAGAAGGATCGTATCTCCCGTGTTGGGCCTGAGATAAAGCGTTTGGAGTGTCTCACTCTCGCAGCATTTCAGACAGTCTGACGCACTCTCTTGGCGTATGCTCTCACAGTCATCTTGTCTAGTGATGGAGATGTCCCACAGTGAGGAAGTGGCCCTATAGATAGATTGGCAACCCTCTCATTTTCAGTGATCCCTTTATGCTCAAGAACTCAATAAATAAGTTGGTTAGAGTTTGCTAGAGAGTTGAGCCACGTCCTGCACTCCTTCCAGTTCTTCAGCGCCTCGCAACGCGCTGAACTATCAGTTACGTTGATAGTTTTATCGTTATACTCTTAATCGAGCTCGAGGATAGCTTAAATCTCTGCTTGAAAGTCCGTTGGAGTGGGGGACCCAGGGCAATGAACGTTCCACTCCTCCCAGTTTATTTATCCACACCCCGATGCCTGTATCCTTCAGGTACAAAGGCCGAAATCGACGACTTTCGCTGTTCCATAGGCTTCCTTCTGGTTGCAGTTTGTATTTCCAGTTGAACTCGTACCTGGGCGCTATCATGATAGTGATCACGCTAATACTAGCCTGTGGCACCTTAGTCTAGTCAGTCTATGCCACCTTCGTCGTCTCTGCCTTGACAAGTATATCAAGGGAGAGAAGGCCAAACATTTTCTCCATAATACTAGTAGTTGTGGCTTTCATCACCAGTAACTTAATACCGAGTTGAAAAACACGATTCCACGCACAAAACAAACGTCCACAGTCTCATGAATACCTACGCAATAGTCAATCAATGAAGCCCATGACATAAATACGCGTTGCCCAACAATTTCCGACATTTTGAGCTCTACCAGATTCCCTACGCAGAATAAACGGAATGAAAAACGGATTTGACAGGCGGTTGAAAAGATTCAAATGGCTGTATGACCGCGGGACTGAAGTTGTGTCGCCGCAGTTTTTTTCTCTGTTCCTCTTCTTAGGACCTGTTTGTGAGAGAACGGTGGCGATGGCAAAACTGGCGATGATTCTGGTTTAGAGACACTTTGACAGGACACGCTTTCTGTGAAGACGAGCCTCCTCTGCTCGTTCTATCGAAATAGTGTTGCAACGGAACGTCCCTGTCTGCTGCAGCCACAACTATTTTCACCTCTTCTGAATATCAGAAGAAACTTTGCACCGTTCAGCGAACCCCATCACGGTAATCCTAATTTGTCCAGTACGGCTGTTCAATCTCAGCCATTCGTTTTTGTTGTCGAAGTAAGACGTTTTATTCGAGCAATTTGCACCTGTTGGACTAAATAAGTCGATAATTGCACTTACTGAGCTCTTTTCTCATGGCTCACACTTTGCCCTCCGAGCCGGTATTGCCGGTGATGGCTATCTGTGCTCGCTGGTTTCTTGTCCCTGGGTAGGCGACTTTATCCTTAAGGAAACTCGCTAGTAGTTTGGAAAGGTTGGGTGGGATAGGGTGACCTTGAGCAGTGCTGGCCTCCGAACAGTATTGAAGGCTCCTTTCACGTCGTGGAAGACCGCTAACATGATCCTGCTTGTACTCCTTGATGCTCTGTTTCTGAGGCATTGTATTGCATCTGTGGTGCTATGGTTAGGCATTCCTCCATACTGGTTGCCGCAGAGAGTTCAAGATCAGCTTCTCCAGGCGTTTGCCCTCAATGTTTAGTAAACTGATTGGGCGGAGTGAGTCTGGGGTGCTGATGCTGTGATTCCCTCCCTTCGGGATGAAGATTTTTTTTTTTAAATCGTTCGCCGGTTGGTGGCAAAAGTGCCATCTCCCTCCGTGCAGCCCAATACATATAACTTTCTTTCTTCCATCTTGAGGAATCGTCATTTATTGGTCGTAATTGTGTAAGCTTTGGGCACGCTTCTAAGTGCCCAGCGTCCATTTCCACCTGCATATCACAAAGGGGACACACAGGCGAGTCGGCAACTCCAATACGGTGTAAATGGCTCTGGAGAAAGTCGTGACCTGTAGCCATGCGAAAATTCGCAACGAAATCCTTTCGTGGTAATCCTGGTGGTATTGGCTCTTTCACGAAGATAACGTTGGCGCGTGTTGGTAGGCCGCAGCGTACGTACCTGAGGGTCCTGGAGCCTTCGACGGTGCCAAACTGCTGAGCGCCTCCACTATGTCAGCCAGTGACCAGTCTGAATGGTTGTCTCTTTCAGGTGCCTGCCTGGCAGTTAGTCTGAGGTCCTCATCGTCTGGTGTGTCCAGGTCTCGTCGGTCGGGTGGGAACACTGCTTCGAGGAGTGATGCGTCGGTCTCTTGTATTGAGGCTGTCATTGGGAGGGTGTTGGTGAGTGTCGATGAAGTATAGCCCCCAGGGGTTTTGCCCCAGTTCCTCAGTGGTGAACTTTTGCCAGGTCGTCCTTTTAGTGCGTCGTATGGTCCTTTTGAGATTCCGTCGGGCTGCCCGTAGTCTGCTAAGTGGGCCTCTTGTAGGTGCTGTTGGGCTCGCTGGGCTCTTTGCCTTAGCCTTTCAACGCACTTACTCAGTTCGCTTATTTGAGGCGTCCACAAGGGTGCACTGGCTCTTGTTGCTTGGATGGCTCACTGTATTTTGTCTGCGGTACCTTGCTTGATGGTTTTTGTGAGGTTTTCAATGTGAGTGTCGATGGTCTCCTGAGCGGTTGTAGGGGTTGATTCAAGAGCCGTGTGGTAATGTGTGCAGAGAATTCGCGTCAGTTTTCTGTGCTGAAATCTATTCTGCGTCTTTGGTGTTGTCGTTGTCCCTGGGTTTCGCTGTACCTGTGGTTATTGAGGGCCCATGTTTGCGTGGTATGGTCACCTTTAGTTTCCTCTGAGATGACCTTCATAGAACGAAGTCAGGCAGCACGTTTTGTCAATTCTATTCTCCGCACAACGGACTTAATATTAGTTTCGAAATTCTCGCAAAATGCGAGCTCAAATAATGCGTTTGTCGTTGGGACCGATCGTGATTGTCAATTCTTGTGAGGGCGGCTTAAATGTTGTCAGTTTTGGAGCGAGGACGAGGGTTAACCTCGGGTTGAATGTTTATGATTGAAGGATTGAAATTGGTTGATAGCAGCAACATTGTTAACAAATTTAAAATAATGTATTAAATGCCCTTTTTTTACTATAAATCTCAAACTGCTCATCCTGTAAAAGAATACTTCGAAATAAACTTTATAGAGCACTCAAGTTTTAGTTTAGTGAACTTGGCCTATTTTATTCTTCGTCGGATCGGACCGTATGAGTTCCAAAGTACTGTTTATGTGTGATTCCTCTCACGCAAAAGTTCTGCATTCGTTTGTTCGTGGGAGTCAAACATTTGCAGAGTCTGTCGAACGATGTATTTACGTTGAAAGCGCTCGACCACGGTATCTCACCAGCCAACACCTACGTTAACTTTAATAATTTGCAGAGGACCCTGTTCGAGAGCTGCCACAGCCTCAAACACCTCTTCATCGGCAAACAGTATTTCTCGAAGTTCCATAAACATCCACTTACAAGGGTTCCTCTATCCCTCCCCTTTCCATTCATTTAATCTCCGAGCGAAAGTTTGGATGTCGATGGTTGTACATCTGCATTGGATGTGTGTGGAATTTTGCATTACAGCTTCTTGTACGTGTACAAGAAAAAAAAACAAAAAAAACAAATTGTGCTGGGTAATGAACAACAAGGTGGCCAAATCGAGGCGCGGAGGACCAATGGTTGGGCTATTGAGAGCCTTATCCTGATGAACAGGGGCTAGTTCTAATATGCCGCTATAAAGGGGTTAATGAACAGTCAACACAAAAAAATACGGCTTGTATGAGGGGGAACGAAATATAATCGAACAGAAACGAAAAAACTTAACACTTCAATCTTCTGATAGAATATATAACTTAATAAATAAAATGTTGCTTTGGGTTGCTTGGTTAGCTGCACTTCTTCCACCGACGGATAACTCACAACAGGTAGATGCCGATGAAGTTGATGTTGAAGAAAACGGAAATAGCTGATGTTGATGACTAATTTTGGTAGCTGGTATAGTTGGTGGTGGTAAAAGAGGAATAAAACGGTAGTTATAACGAGGTATAACAAAACACGGCCATGGTAGATACGATGATGATGATAATAATTAAAGGAAGGTTTCTCCTCTGGATGGTTTCGTCAGTGGCGGGTGAGTCTACGGAATCGAGGACACTACGCACTACTACATCCCGTCACGAATTGTTCCATAGTAATAATAAGAGAAAAAAAACGGATAAACAAAACATTTGGTTGTATTTGTGAATTAAAATAAAATGCCTCCTTCTTTCCTAAATTGCCATTTTTATGTGTGGTCCCGTCCGAAATGTGAACAGCCACACCATGGGGTTATGGCAAATTGATACCCTTCACGGTCGATGACTTCCTCGCTAATGTCATCCCACACTTACCCGTTTTTAGTGATAAACGAGAACGGCTCTGGCACGCAGTAGCGTTTCGAGGATCCTACTTGGGCCAATTCGGCCGCTCTCTTATTATCTCACCCACAAACCCTTCGTGACCTGGTATCATTCCTACTGTATTCCCTGGTTGCTTGAGTTTCTCAGCACTATTTTGTTTCCTCAATGAGGGAACATTTAACACACTCGGATTAACTGTTTTTATGACAAATTGATCATCAGTATATTGATACGACCTTAATAAACTTTGATACTACTGAAGTGAATAACGGCATTTATTCCTTCTATCGCAGCGCAGGAATACGGACTCCCAATCCTGCGTTACCCTTCAGGTTTTTGGATCAATCAGTGTAACAAATGATCATCTGTGTATCTACTACAGATTTGCTTAGTCTATTCTAGTGTTGATTATCTTGAAGACTGTCTGTTGTGAAAACTCTTGCTCACAGGGAACTATCATTCTTACTTATTATTGTTCTATTTATACAACTTCTCATGGGAAGATTGTTGTATCCTTAAAGAATACTAGTGCAGTTGGAAGCACAGCAGCAGCCTCACTTTGCTATTTTCTTTCTTCTCGCGTCTCTTTTGCTCACATTCCACTCGAACAACAGACTTCCTCTTTCTGTTTCCAACGTTGTAATACTTGACTATTTGAATTTGTTGCGCTTATTCTCAATTGAATAATTGCAAATCACGAACACGGCACACTATGAATAAGGGTTTACGCTAAAATATATCCTAAAAAAGTGTTCCAAGGTAAAATACGTCATTAGGAGCAAATCACGAAACTTGTCAGTTTTGAAATTTTTTTAATTGAAAAAGAACTTAGCGCCTGATATCATATTTGGAAGCCCCTTTCATTTATTGAGTCTATAGAAGAGAATGGAGTGATCTGTGCTCTCACATCATCAGGAGATCAACGTAATAACGTGCAATACAGAAATAAAAATTAACAGACATTTGACTTGACAACTTTCCAACAACCAAAATGTACAATAATTCATTATGACTCAAATTATTAAAAAAAAAAAAAAAAAAAAAAAAAAAAAAATTACAACCAACCGTTCAATTACTTGGAGAGATTCAAATCAACAACTCAGTTGTAGCTCATAACAGTTTTTCCGACGGCGTTTCGCCTAATTGGTTTAGAGCGCGGAAGCTGTTTAGGGTTTTTGGGACAATATTTCAAAGTGTGTGCCTCGGATCCGGTCGCTTGGCAAATGGGGCAAACGTAGTTTTGGAGAATGGGGCAAAGGATTTTGTTCTCGGAATCCTTCAAATGGTGGCTCTTATAGAATTCCTTGGTTTCGCCGTTGCTCCGACAAAAAGTGCAATAGTTCGACAAGAATGGCGGTTGATTGGCGGGCGGCTTGACGAGCGTTTCGCCTGTTGAAAGATTGAACGCAATTTTAGTTTGAAGAAACGTACAAGTTCTGTTTTGCGCACAAGTTCAAGGTGGGCGATACTAGGTTCTAACTTCAATCCCTTACTGTTATATTCCTGTTGTAGTCGATTAGGTTTTCCCCAATATTAAGAGCACCCTGTGTACTGAACTGTTTTGTTTTCCAGAACTGAAGGGTACTCCTCTAATCTATATGCTAGTTGACACACAATATGAGAACGTGACATCATCATGCACAAGGCTATTTACTTTAGCGTGATTGGCTACTGGCAAGTTGGCTGGGATAGCAAACTCGCTGTCAATCAAAAGAAAGTACCGTCCCAATACCAAAGAGCGGTGCTCCAGTTGACCATCCAGAACTACAAGACATCGTCCATTGAAGCATTCCTAGTAATCCGCGACTAGTTCCCCAGGTTTTTGGAAAATTGTGAGAGGTGAGGGGGTCGGCGATAAAAAGAAGAGAATGGAAAAATTGCGATTCACAACGGATGAGTTAAATGACCATTTTTGTGAGATTAATGTGCTGAACGCGCCTGTCCATGTCTTCGAATATTATGATCGAATTTCTGCGCAGAACTCAGAAGTTGAGCTCTACTCGTTCGAGGAATTAGAATAAACACTGTGGAGCGACCATTGAGAAGAATCACGTCTAAAGCGGTCGGACACGATCAAATTTAGGTTGATTTTTCTTAGAATGATTTTTCCGGTGGTAGGAGAGGTCATTACGCACATATTTAACTTTTCAATTGAACACAGTGAGTACGCAAATGAGTGGAAGAAATCGGTTATTGTGCCCATCCCCAAAGTGTCTGATCACCGTGCTCTTAAAGAGCATCGCCCCATCAACACATTGTGTTCCTTGGCTAAAGTGTTGGATCGAGCAGTGCACGAACCATTGAGCCGGTATTGTAGTCAGTATGATGTCCTCGATGAATTTCAATCCGGGCACAAGAAAGGTTTTAGCACCTGATGATAGAAAGGTCACTGTTCTCATTATGTTTGATTACATTAGAGCATTCGAATCGGTTAGGCATGAGTTGTTGCTTGCAACTCTTCGCGGGCATAGGGTGGGTGGGGAAGTGGTGGGATGGTTTGGCTCTTACCTAAATGGGAGGAAGCAACGAGTGCGTGCACCGAATGGGTAACTATCTAATTGGCGAGAAATAGCGATTGGTGTTCCGCAAGGCTCCGTCCTGTCGGCTCTCTGCTTCATCATATATATAAATAAAATAGTTAGTGTATTGGGAGCGCTCTGTGAACCCAACAAAGTGTAAGGCTATGATTTTGGGTAGCTCACGCATGATTAAATTAATTAATCTTGATGAGGTTTGCCAAATACAAGTAGACGGGATCGTGCTTGACTACCAGGATAAAATCAAAGATCTGGGGGTTATGATAACCAAAAATTTGTCCTGGGATGCACAAATTAGTAACACACGAAACGCTTCCTTCAAAGCTTTGCATCAGTTGAAGAAGTTCACCTACCATTTTCCTCAATATGTGAAAGCTAGGCTCGTTCAGGCGCTGATACTGCTTTATTTCGAGTATTGTTCCTGTTTGTATACTGATATGCTAGAGAGGAATAATGATGACCTGCAAAGAGCCTTAAATGCAGCGATACGTTTCATTTATGACCTAAAATATGATGAACACGTCACGCCATTTTTTAGGCAACTAGGATGGTTGAAAGTAAAGCAGCGACGCCAATTGAACGTATCCTCCCTTAGCTATAAATTACTGAAAACAAAGATACCAAAGTACTTGGCAACAGAACTCCATATGCTGGGCAGTACGTCTTCTCATACCAGTAGCACTAGAGCTGGTATTAACACGTTAGAAATACCTCGATACCGAACTGAGAAAATGATAATTCATTTACTGTCACAGCCAGTAGGATCGTCAATGAGAACCGAGAGTTGTTCCGAAGACAGAAAAATATTAAGTGTATGAGAAAACTGTTCAAGGAAAAACTTGTTCTCCAGTCTAGTTAATTATCATCATATTTAATCGAAAGTATTTCAATTATTTATTTGATAACTTACTGTTTTAATATCTGATGAAAATGTGATAGATGACATTTATTTAAATCGTAAGATACTGAATTTTGTTTTTCATAGTTTTCTGTATGTTTGTAAGAGTGGGCCGCTTAGGCCCAAAAATGTACAGATAAATAAATCAATCAGTCAGTCAGCCAGCTGAACGAAAATTAAGAGGGCTAGACGAATGGTAAGTGAGGCGAGACGGGTCAGAGGCGACGTACGAGTTATTCCTCAACATCCATGGACGCCTTAGGAGAAAAAGGGTTGGATGAGCTGGTTCCTTACAGGACATGGTAACTTCAACGCCCAGCTCCATTTCTATCCTTTCAAGGATTCTCCATCCTGTTCCATCTGTTCCTGACAATTAAGTTGACTTCGACATTGACAGCACGGTGGATAATTGGAGTGAAAAGGAGGCTCACAAGGTAAAACTTACCATGGTGGATGAGTGGGCATTAGATATTTGACAAGCGAGATGGGCATCCTTGTCAAAGGGACTTGACACGAACGAGTTTTTCCCAACATTTGTGAGCGTCCTAGGGGGATGTGCATTGAGCCTGGCTACTGAAAGAGCCAGTTCGTAGTGGGACATGGCGACTTCAATGCGCGGCTCCACTTCTTTTCTCTCAAAGACACTCCATCCTACACATCTTGTAACTCCAGTGCGGGGGAAACAAGAAACCACATGCCGCTCCATTGTAGTTCCAAAATCAGTGAGCGACAGTTGTTGGATGAACAGCCAAACAATCAACACAAAATGCGACACCATATTCACACCAATCAAAACACTACACAAACGAAAACAACCAACTGACGGATTTACAGACCACCCTACACAAAAAAGACGTAAATTCCACAATTGACAGATCATTCAAGACGTTCCACTCACATCTAGGGGGTTTTCCCCTGAGGTGCATGACCTCTCCCCGCCCCTTCCCCGACGCTCCATCATCCCTTTCACCTTTCTCTTCGTACATAAAGACCACGACTAACTGACTGACTCCAGTACTGACTTAACGGCCAGACGATGATGTCTTTACATCGAAAGCGCTTGCCCACAGCAACTTACCAGCCAGAGGAGACGGACTCACCTAACAGGTACGTTAACTTTAGGAACACCAAACCTTCCACACTTCTGTCTAGGATGAGTTGGGTGGTACTACTCATCCAGACCACTCCCCTCTATCCTTTTCTGACACAGCACAGTCTGGGTTTGGTGGATGCTGAGCGAGTGCCAGTGCTGTTCATAAATAACTGATATATCTATCATCACGAGTGTTCAAAAACAGTCATTATGACGCAGCTGAAATGAGAATGAATCAGTGTTCATTTGAAATGAAAATTTGCGAGACGACGTAATGAGGAGCAACACAATAATATCTAGAACGTTGCGCTTTAACAGTGTTTCACTGTAGAATATCGATTTCTAATAGACGCACATAAACTGAGTGAACACATCGGTTTAGTTGCTCGATCGCTGAAAGCTTGGTGAAGCGCCTATCCCACCACTACATACCCCGTCTTCATTTGTCAAAAGATTCTGTCGCGTGTAAGTACAAAGAGCAAACATTTGGAACGCACTACAGCAATCCTCGAGCAGAAGGGAGACACAAACAGAGAAAAGAAGAAGAAAATAAATCAAAAATATTTTCCCACTCGGTTACATAACAGCCCTTCTTATTTCGTGGGACTAAGGAAAATTATAAATGGGGTCAGAACAAACGTAACGGCAGTTTACTGGATGGTGTTTGTCACTCCCTTATCTGATGATGACTGCAGACCTGGTTAGAGGAAATATCCGTCTGCGGATCGAGTGTCACAGTCTTTTGGTTCCATGAAGTCCACAGTATCGTCAAAGTCTCTCAGGAGCGACTTTATTAGTTCTAGTGCTTGGGACAAACGTAATTTCCGCACTACTCAGTGTCGGGAATTCAATGAAGCGTAGCGTTGAGGCAAACCTCGTTTTCGGCAACAAAATTGACACTAAAGCTGTGACAAATTGACTACGTAAATTAAAATCAATTAGTGCGTACCGTACGGCGGAGCTGTGTTAACAGTCTGCTGCAATCCGTAGTTTTCTTCGAATGGCTCTGGATCTAAAAGTAAATTGGTTATAAGAACACTGTCTTTGCAATATCACGATATGACATTAATGAAGTAGATGGATAACCTTGAGCGAGAGAAGAGCGAAGCAGAGCGATAATGTGAGACCACGACTTGGAGAACCGAGGCACATAGAAGAACTCCGTGTCGTGAGTATCACCTGAAACTACGCGCCAATCGTGTTAACATTTCCAGACTCGATTTATCTTGTCAAAGCCTGCAGATAGATCTCACCACGCCCAAAATGTTACACGTTAAATTTACTATCAATTTCCCCGGCAGCCCTAACTTGACTAATTCTGACTTGAGTTGAATTGAGTTCATAATTGGCGCACCGCAACGCATAAACGGGCGCTGTAACTCATTTTTACGTAAGCCGTTATAGGGAACAAAATGTAAGTAGGTTGTGAGTATCCCATAAGTTTGTATCCCCAGCTGAGAGTATCCCTTAACTGGGAGATATCATGGCTTATATCTCCGCTCAACGGATATCCATGGGAATTATTGTGGAGAACAAAATGTGGGGGTGGATTGCTAGAAGACAGGTTGATCATAATGAGAATGGTATTAGCTATGCAAGATGTAAAAACGTTAAAAGCACGTTTTAGGTACCGTACCACGGATTGTCATAAGAAGATTTACAAAGAGCAATACTCAGGTATTGACATCAGAGCTGTAAAAAGGTTGCTAGAACACACTCCGTCAGGGTGTGAAACGAATTGAAAAACTACAATGAAAACTATTTTACTCGGATGTTTTTCCAGTTCAATACTACGGAATAGTAGCTGAAATATGCGACGGTTTTGCTCACATATTGTAACAGGAGATCACAAATAAACAGGAGCCTGATCACGACGGGTTTCCTACCTTCAAAATTGAAGGCATCTTGTAGATTTACATAATCAAACACGCTTAAAGGAGTAAGGCGATTTCGTTCATAACACAACTTGAATGCCTAGTTTACCATCCAGCGACAGGTCAAATTTGCGGACTGGCTTTTTTTGTAATTGTCAGGGTATCTAATTCACGTTCAATTCTATGCGCACAAGCCTTCCTTTGAGTACCCAACGTGTAGATCATTTACAGGGAGCAATTTCTACGCCGAGCCTTCATTTGTGAATGTGGGCAACTAGCAATGCTTTGCAGTAACTTGAGGCGTCTTAAGACCGTTTTGAGGTAAGCAACCCACTAAGATGATCAGACTCCATTTTATTCATAATTTCCTGTTAATTATGCAAACGTAACATCTACCAGTTTCTGAAAAAAAAGAAAAAAGTTTCGTTCTACCGAGTGCAGTATGTTAAAAAGAGGTCGAAGTAACAGGAAATCGAAACTGAACTGGAGTCTGCTTGAATGTGGGGAGTTGGCGTCTCGTAAATATGTGTTGTCGATTTATACAATCACATAAACTTGAAGTAATGCGAGATTTCGTTCATAACGCAACTTGAATAGCTATTCTACCATCTAGAGAGAAGTGGGATTTTTGAATTTGAAGTGGACTGGCGTTTTTACGAATTGTTTCTCAGGGTACCTAGTTCATATTGAATTGATTACAGACAACTTTTTCGCCAGAGGAATGATCTACTCAGTGTCAGTTACGTCAAAATGTAAAAAACCGCTACTATGACCCATTTAGTGGTTATCTCTGTTCAATGGAGTATCAGTGGAACATTTATGGCCAGTGAAAGACATGCTGTGAGCCGTTCGGCTAGAAAGTGAAAGAAAAAATATTTTCTTTATCTCCGTTCATCGAATTTTCACGGAGCTATTTATGTAGAAGAAAAGTTGGGTGCTAGTTAGTAGGAGATATCTCCTCAATTCAGCCAAGGTGTCTGATACTATCAGGTTTGTCGAGTCTCTGGAGTGGGAGAGCTTGGCGTATCAAAATAACTGGGCATTAACACTCATAAGAGAGCTATAGCAGTCGGAAGTTATGGACGTTGTGGTTTTGTTTGCATAGGACAGACCTGTTGAGGTGTGGCAGATTGTTATTTGGCCTCTCTCCTGGTGGGGAGCTGTGGCCCGTGTGTTACTGCACAGAGGTATGACCATGTTAATCTCATACCATTATGGTGGGGTCCTAAACTGGGTTCCATCTGATACAACTATTTACTTGGGTGACAAGTTTCAAAGGGAGATATCAACCGTAGCACCGTTTTTTGCCATAAATTTCTTCACAAACTGAGCTAAACGGTTATAAGTTTGCTTAGTAGCAGTCAGCTCTGGAAGGCATCGCTGCTCTTCAACAACCGTCGCTATAGGAACATTGTAGGAGCTACAGTGGAGCAGCACGTTGTTTCCTTTGCACTGGAGGCGCCAGACGCGCAAGATGGAGAAGAGAGAAGTGAAGTCACCATGTTCCGAAAGTAACTGGCTCGTCCAATGGTGTGCATCAACGCACTGTCTCCTAAGACGTTCGCAGATGTTAAAAAAAAACTCATACGTGTCACGCCCCTTTGACGAGGATTCCCATCTCTTTGCCATGTATCTAACGCCCATTCGACGCGGCAAGTTTTCATTCAGGTGAGAGGTCTATACTGAGTTCAGCCCAACAAAGTGGGGAAAGCTGCCCTTTCACCCTCTACTTGTCCACCATGCTGACTCAATAGCTAAGTCATCAGGTGACTGGCCAGTGGTCATTTCAGTGGGTGCTGTTTTGTAGGCGTTCTTGATTCACAGGAGCGGAGATCTATGGGATTGGGCCAGTACTCTCCTTGGCCGAGCTGCCTACGCTCAGCTTACAACACATCGCATTACTGGGACCGTATAGAGAAGTTGTACGGATGGAGAACTGAACGATTACGTAGAAATAAATTAAAAGACGGCTGTTGAGGAGTGGGACACAACAACCGCCTGCATATGAAGCGAGGGAAATCCCACAGCCCTTTAGGCGCCACTCCACATCTGTACGAAGCAAAGGATGGCCGTTTTGTCTGAGGCTTCCTCTAGACCGATCGTTATGGAATGATTTCCTCCAACTACACCTCATATTGCGCCTGCTGTACTTCACACGCAGATCTGAGGCGATTCCACAATTTCTTACAAAAAGGACGCTACTTCCTGTGTCTGCCAGTGTCTACACCAACAGTTGTCCAATGGCACAGAAAATGAGCTGAGAAGCCCCAAGTCCTTGTCCAAAGCGGAACGCTTTTGGTTTTCAATGACCTAACGTTTTTTAGAAGCCCCAAGTACGGAATGTTGAGCCATTCGTTGGGAATGATGACTTATTGTTGAGAACAGTCGAATACCCGAGGTAATTCGAGTATTCGACGGCTAAATGTGAAGTTTGTTATCGCTTTCCTCATAGCCAATTAAGGTAGTACTGTTTGAGGTTGGGAAACCCATTGGAAAGCCCCCTCTACTTCCATTGTCAAGAGCTCCACTCAATCATTTTACAGGGGAACAGGCACAATAATCTTGGTGAGCCTCGCACCAGTCTTGTGGTGTCTATCACTTTGTGATTAGGCGATGACCAGGGCAACCTATTCTGAGGGGTCGACAGGGGACCACACATCTCCTCAAACCCGTGCTTATTGAGACATCCCAAAACTCAAAGGATTCATAGGAATTATACCGTAATATTAATATTAGAAGAAAGCAATTCCGGCAGAGTTTAAGAAGGCACAAGGTATCTACATCACGGTACACGTTAGCAGATAAATGATCAGTTTTATAGCCAGTTCCTCTACAGTCGAATTTTTATTTCGAGCCGAGACTTGATTCAAGTGTATATTTGCGATGCATTCACAAACGTATGAAACACACGTGTCGCATGCGAATCACTTCCCGAGTTTTTGTCGATTTCGCGGAACGTTCTTCCGAAATTTCTCGAATAAATAAAACATCAGGGCTTTTTACGTTAAAGCAGGACCGGGGCAAATGATCGGTATATTCAGAATGGAACAGACAGGTTTAGTTTCAACACTCAGCGAACTCAATTCTGGGCATTGCTGAACTTGCTCGAAGCGAACTTGGTTCAAGCCCCCACGTCCTCCGTTTTACACTTAAAATCGAGAGATTATGCTCGCAGACACACAAAACGTGACAATACTCGTCGAAAATCGTTGTAAATAATAAATCGCCCTTAATCGGTTCCCAGTGGCGCTGATTCAACTCAACCCTCAGAATTGATACAATTCCGATGTTAACGAATGAAATTATTCAAATTCCACAATACTTAAAGTGGGAAGTTCAAATTGTGCTAAACGAGGGACACCCCGATCCACCTAACCTGCAGACATGAACAACATTCCTGAAGATTAACATATACCCACGAACCAAAAAAAACAAAAGCACGGCGCTTATTTGCCAAACACCTACACCTAAATAGGCCTTAATTTAATATAAGTGGAACCAAATACCTTGTGGAAAGAGATCCATCGCAACGTGAGCAACCACAGCGTATGTAAGAGAGAGTGTAAGAGGTATATAGAAATGATGAGAAGTTGGCGCGAAATTAACCCCCACCCCTTTACAACACGATTATGATGTTCCACTTTTTAATTTGATTTATTTCCATCGAAGCGTCGGTACGTATAACTTGCAGGCTCAAGTATATATCTTTGTTAGTAAATGTGGATAAGAGAAAAAAAGTTAAGACATTTTTGAGAGAAAACTCGACTTTTTTTTTGGCGGGTAGCGATCAACTTTTTGAATCATGCAGGACTTTTATACGTCGCCCAACTATATTTTATTACATTTTGAGTGCTTCAGGAGAGGAGTGTGAGCTCGAGTGCTCGTTTGTAGAATTTAAAGCGTTCGACGCAGACTTTATGAGAGGAAATTACCCTTAAAGTAAATCAATAACTATCGATCAACTCGTTTTTGTTAGTAATTAATTCAAAACTTCTTTCAATTGCCAAATTAAACACTTCCCTACAAAATTAAGATGTTTTCTTAACAAGTACTAAATTTTCACGTTGATTTCAGAGGTAGACTTAACCACAAGAGCTTCACATTGTTTTCCTACCCAATTCACATCAAGTCACAAATTACGACTTTTCCTTAAAAAGTCAGGTTTCCGCACTAGAAATTGAGATCCAATAATAAATTGAAAATGCGTCTAACTAAATTGGGTGTACACTGAGAACTTCAAATTTTAAAAACTGGCAGCTTTTCCATTTACAATTGAAATTTCATCGTGCGTATAGAACTTTGGTAAATTATATGAAAACCAACTTGAATTTCAATAGGAGGTTTTGGCTTCCCTTAGCAGTACGAAATAAAAAGGCAAGTTTTGTAATTCACCAGTGGAAAAAAAAAAGTTTTCTTGAGGTTTTCTCATTTCAAAGGCTTCAGAATTCGGGAAAATGCTCTGAGTGTGTACCAAAATGAAAGTATAACAATTTTGATCGTGGTGTGCATAATTAAACGTTTCTGAGATAATCGATTATAGCGCGGGGGTTTCCTTAAAAACCCCGCTCGCGCGAAACTGGCGACTTCAAACAAAAAATGGTGTTGGTACTTCAACAACTTACCTATACAATGGTAGTTTAATACTAGTCGTTAGATTATTAGGAGCAACCAATTTTAGTCAAAAATGAAAACCCCCGCCTTTTCTTTTGTACACAGTGCTTCAAGAGCACTAAACACGAGACTTTCCGACAAATATTATTGACACTCAAATAAATTAACTGTAAGTAGGAACAACTTAATAATTGCCGCAGACCACGAGCAGAAAAGGAAGTGTTTCGATTGCCACAAAACGCAAAGATCTGAATAAAAACTTGTACTGATAGACTTTCTTAAGATCTTAAGGGTTCCTGTACGCAATAACGAAATTGAAGTAGATTGCGGACGTGTGGCTCAGTCAAAGTTGGCAGGTACGAGTTTTATTTATCATTAAATGCCATTTGACATGTGAGGTGGGTATGTATGGGGGGGGGGGAGGAAAACGGGTCGTGCTTAAGACATGGCCCACGGTGTGAAAGAAGTTGGAAAAGTAGAATCCAGAAATATGAAGAATTACCTTGAAGCACGTTATCCTCATCCAATTATTTGCTCTTAAAACCACAGTGCACGTCACCAACACACAAATTACATCCGAATTAACTCGACTCAACTGTGACAGTTATTTAGTTAACCGAAATTTTTAGGGGATTAGAAAACGGAAAATCCACTTCAAAAAAAAAGAAGAACTTCGCACGGCCGCCGGCACTCGACTGATCTAACGAGCCTGAAAATACTACAAAAAAAAGAGAGCTCCCGAAAAAAAGCGGTACCAGATCAGAAGAACGACGAAATGGTGGGGGGCTTTGAAGTACCGGCGACAAAAGAGCCGCTCGTGGCGTTACACAGGAGCAAAGGTCAACACTAGAACTTGGGGTAGAAATAGGTTCAATGTACCCGCTCATTTTGTCACGGGTCGCGACGAACACCAGGAACGGCTCGCTTCTGTAACTTGACAGCTCATTGCTCGCTAACTGTGACAAACAGTGATTCTAACTTGACTATTGCTGCGTTTTTCGAATGCGAATTTCTGTAAATAATTAGGACAAACGCGTTGCTAGAAACAAATCCGATGTGGGAATTTATTAAGTTGCTCCTACTCGTGCCTAAACCTTTATTGAATAATCAGTGCACAGTTAATTTATAAGACTGCCAACATGATTCTTGGGAAGGATTGTGTTTTCTGTTTTAGAGTTATCAGGTTTAACCTGTGAGACAGCAGTGGTATGAATTCCGGAGTTTGTGGGGGAGCTTCTATTTATCTCATGAGACGTATTGGACTCCTCAGTTTTCTTAGGATGCTATTACAATTTATGAAGAAAAAACTGTGCTAAACTCACCTTTGATAAATCATTGAGCTGCTCTTGTCGCTTTCACCCGGACGAGAATTTCGTTGTACTGCTGTGTTGTTTGATGCTGTATATGCAAAACATTTTATTAAAATCGTTGTTGCCGTCTTTGAGTAAAACAGTTAAGTGTGCCCACTATGGTTGGTTTTGGAGCTTCCCATTGTAATCTGTTGGATGAATAAAAATTTGAGCCTGTTTGGTTCAGTTAATTTGTTTCAATTGGCGAACACACACACACTCAGGTCATTCGGTCAATTGGTGTTCCTCAGAAGTTCTTTGAATGAACTCTTTTTTCAGCCCTTCAGATAACTTTTCTTCCATAAAGAGCTAAAGGAATGTACACCGCTAGGAGCTCGAAAGCGCCATATCAATCGTCAATTTGCCCCCACATTCTAATCGCAAACATAATATTTGCGTTTCATACCACGTTATAGCCATAATATGGTCCAGACGGCGGACGGACGTAGTAGCTTTGAAAAGTAAAGCGTAGAATTTTGAAGGAGGGTCGTAAAAAAAATTCCGTGATTGAAATCGTATTAGTTAGAATGAATAATTTACCAAAAACTACATCAGTCTATGAAACATCCGTAGACCACCAATGAGCTGTCATTGTTAACTTTTTAGAATTGACAGCGTAACTTGTTTTTGAATTGCTAAAAAATTGTGGTGATGTGTCCGTTTTCTTATCCAATCATTCGTATTATCACATCAACTCCGTTGTATATTTGCGCATTTGGTCGACTGTGGTGTTCTGGTTGCACAGTAAATATTGAGGAATGAGGCATTTCTCAGGTACTTTTCCATTTATTAGGAGCATTTCTGGTTACTTTCCCCCCTCTCAATCCGACTGTGTCACCCCCGCCCGATACCGAGACCATGGATATGATCTCTTTCACATTTTAATTAATATACGCATGGTTTGGGAGTGTAAACAGACATTGGTGAGCGCGAGGAAAGGTGAGATAGCAATAACCTTGCCCTCGGGCATTTCACGCTTGTTTTCAACGTCTCTCCAATGAATGGGGTGGTTGACTTCTCTTTTCAAAGATCTAAGAGATGAAGGACGGGATTATTATGTTAAATGCTGACTGTAAGCTGTTATAAAATCACGGTGTTAGAAGTGGCGGTCAATATTTTTCCTGAACATACACGTACATTTTCCGAAAAATCGCACTTTCCCTTCTAACACCGTAAACCACAATTGAAGAATTCGTTGGTGGTGGTGAGGGCGGGGGTCAGTTACTGAAATGGTTTCAGTTTTTATTTGATATCGTGCCTAAGGTTAACAGTTTTGATCTATAGGAAGAAAAAGATAATATTAACTCACAATTTTACAAACCTCAGATCGTGAATTCAGGATCTTCTCTGTTACAGTCGTCAAGCTAAGTGAGAACGGTTTGCGCATCACGAGAAGCGTTGAAGGCAGTCGACCTGTGAAAAAGGAACGAGAATGAACCCCGTGAACGTACGTGGTAACGCTTTAAGCCTACGTCCAATGTGGGTTGTTTCGCGCGTTTGACACAGCTCAAGGTGTACGGGTACGTATATTTGCCATTCGAATATTTTACAACGCCAGTGGTTTGTAGAAAAACGGATTTTCAGAATTTTAAAGGCATTATAAGAGTCAGATTTTGAATCGATACAAAGTTGATGGCATATAATCGATTTGTTTATATCGACTTACCGCAAGATTATTCAATTGTCCTTCTCAGCTGGTAGATTTAATCGACCTACGACGGCGGGTTTAGGTATTGCAGTGTATTGTTCAACTGTGAGATGTGATTTCTTTTCGCATTTCTTGACCTGGCCGTCGCAAGTACTTTGTTCGCGGAGAAGAGTTAGTTCCATTGTTCTACAGTGAGTTCATGAGCGGGCCTTTACCAAAATTTAGGTCATAGGGATTGGTTAAAAGGACTAGGAAACGGACTAGCGAAGTCTACCCACGTAGATTATGCTAGCAGTGAGTTGCCAAATCTGAAGTAAATGAATCAAGATGTAATTCGCCTTTTTTGGTAGCGTCTTATTGTGATGTGGTGACCAACAGTCGATTAAGTATTTTTTTGTGCGCTCCCTGACGGTAGCTAAAAGTTTTTCAAGCTGGATAGGCTACCAGAGTACCTCCGCGATACCGTGGACTGGTTTATGGGGTAAGTCATACTTCTCTCCCGTATTGTTACTTAGAATTAGCGAATAGTGCTTTAAACCCTCCAAATAAATACTTTCAATTGGTTCAGGGTTAAGAGGAAGGAGGTTGTGTCAATTTTCATCTATTGACAGGTTTCTAAAGTATACGTTGAGTGTTTGTTCCGTTTGACAGCTTGTTCCTTAGAATGTTCTCGGCCTCCCATAAATACGTGCAGTTTCCTGTACCTTTGAAAAGAGTGTGTAAGTTAGTGGTGCGAGCTGTCTTGTCACCGTCGGGTTGTGACAGAAGTTGAGTAATTTAATTTATTTATATTGATCCAGATGATGCAAAGGTGTCTTGGATCGATTTGATGTTGCGTTTGTTTCTTATGAGGGGTGCAACGGGGGCGTTGCGGCCGCTTGTTAAACATTTACAGTGCAGTGAAGTTCATGAGTGAAGGACATCGAGTGGACATACTCAATAGGAGTCAGTCGACGGATGAAATAGACGCGAGTTTAGCAGCTGAAATGCCTGTGGTAAAATTTTATTGTGTGATTTTTTATTAAATCGTCGCTTGAGATCTAGGTTTTCGGGTTTATTGGTGGAAGGTGTTGGGTGAGAGCCAATGCCCTGTTGCGGGGTCTATTTCGAATAACGACTGCAATTTGACCACCAAAGGACATTGCTGCCCTGTTTAGCAGAGCGCTGCTGTGTATCCACAATATTCTGCACGTAGATCGAATGTTGGGAAAGTTGATATAAAAGTGGTAGTGGGGAGGGAGCAGGATCTGAGCAACCAATTGATTAGCACGAGGGTATAGTCACCATCTGTTCGGTGCTAAGAAGACTGGGTGTTGAAGGGGTACTGGCATGAGGCTAAATATACATCTTCGTTTCCGGGTATTGTCACTACAGATGTGATGGGTTTCATCATTGAGAGCATTTCTCCGTCCTCCCTGCCCCTCATAAAGATAGGTGCGAACTCAGTTGTGGGAGTTGAGCTTGTTACAGCACATTAATTTGTGATTGTATGCGAAGGAACAGAATAACTGTATGGAATGGAAGGATAGGTGTCAAATGTGAACTTACCTCAAGGATCACGGTTTCATATTTGTATCTGTAAATTTGTTTGTTTAGGGGGGGGGGGGAGGCTACCAGAAACACAATAAACTGCTGACTGCTCCAAGAAAAAAATGTATCCTTGATGAAGTTATATGGGCAATATTCAAGCTGTTCTAGACAGATTTGTCAAATGGGTGTTGCCCACATGGTATCATGGGCCAGAGAGATGTTTGGAATGCAGGGTGGTCTATTTGGAGATACTCTGTCTATTGTGCTGACGATGGGGTGCTTCCAAGGGGTTCCCTTTGCTCTGGTTACTCATAGCCTATCCCCTACTGGAGTTGCTGGAGGGTACTGGTGAATATGCTGAGAGGTAAATTCACGAGTGTTCTCGAATGTGTTTTGTAAATAGGATGGTTGTTGTCAAAGAGTGTTGTTAGTTCTAGTGATCAAGGTCCACCCCACTCCAGATTTATTCCTGTATCAGTATTCCCTCTTAACCCGCCAGTTCCCAAAGGCACCTACAGGTGCTCTTCCTTTATTTACCTGTGTTGACACTCTTCTTCATCATTTTTGAGTTAGGAGACATCTAGTGGCGTCTATGGGACCTAACACTACTATTGGTTGCATAGTACGGCCGTTAGGTGTGTTCATTTGTGATCTTTATCAGTCTGTGTTGAACCTTCCGAGTGATTGGGACAAAGTAGTGGACACTACGCCGCATTTTGTTGAAAATGGATAAAAAAAGGTTGGTGAAAGTTATAATTCCTTTCTGTTTCAATGCATGATGAATGTAACTAGTGTTCAGTAACGTTTTTACGTGTATACAAGTAAATTATTTGCCAATTCTACAAGTGTAAACGCATGGGAGCACCTGTAGGTGCCTTTGGGAAAACCATACTTCGTACTGCACCATGTGGTTGCACCTCCAGGTGCCTTTGGAAAACTTTGCTACGTCGACGGAACTTCGACTGAGAGTTAATTTTTGTGTTGTAACTAATGTTTTTGTGTTTTTGACGTAGTTTAGTGTGTTCATTGTGTATGACTAATTATTGTTATTACATATAAGTACCTATTTGTTCAAGTGATTGTTCTATGTATTTTGTTGAAGTCAATCAACTCTCCCTCTCCTCGCTCCTCTTCAATTTTGATGCTGTTTGCATTCAGCCCAGATGAAGGTACGTGTTGCTGTTATGCATGTTTTTTTATGTTGAGTCAAGCTGTTAATTTCTGACTATAAATATGATTATTATAGTAATCTAAGGGAATAATCATGGAGTGAGTGGCATAAAAATAGAGCACATAATTTTGGACCAGTTTATTGTTACTTGCGATGGGTACTCATATGCTTCTCTTATTCTACAGGATTCCTCTGCACGAGATTATATCTCTCCTAGAAGCTGGGGACGACCTAGAGGATATTGAAATCACTCTATTTCCACCTGAAGATGGACAGAAAACTGACGAGGAAAGTGGAGAAAGAAGATGAGGTGGATATGAATAGATAATGGTCCTTACAATGTCTACTTTGACAGGTTTTCAGTAGCGTGAAGTTGGTGGAAGAACTGTCAAAAAAAATATCGGAGTACTGGAACGATTCTTGAAAACAGAACATTGAAATGTCCACTTGAGGAATCTAAATCATTGTCCAAAAAAGAACGTGGTGCCATTTCGTACAGAAACACGGAAAATCTCATTGTGGCTAAATGGAATGACAATAGCATTATCACTTTGATATCAAATACTCATGGGGTAGCACCACTTTCAAAAGTAGATAGAATCGGAAAAGTTGATAACAAAAAAGCCAAAGTGTCTGTGAAATGCCCAAATATCACCAAGATGTATATGGGGGGTGTCGACAGGCTCGATCAAAATCTGGACTCCCAGCGTATTTCACTGAAAGGAAGAAAGTGGTGGTACAAACTATTCACTTTTGGCATTGATGCTTCATGCCAAAACGCATGGCTGTTGAAAAGGTACACTGAAAATGACACAAAAATGACTTACTGTCACTTCAGGAGGGCAGTTGTTCAGGAATGGTTATTCAAATTCGGGACAGCCCCAAAAATTGCACCGCCCATAAAAAACATTCCATCTACTTCACGGATGAATACCAGCGAATTTCTTCATCAATTAAAAAATTGTGAACAGCACCGTCGTTGTGCACAGTGCCACAAGAGAACGAGGAAATACTGTCAACTTTGCAACGTGGGGCTCCACGTCCACTGTTCGCACGAATTTCATTCCGACATATAAGTCATTTTCTTCTTTTTTTCGTATTGCGTTTCCATTTAATAATGTGTATATTTTGTTTTATACAGTGTTAATAAATCATTTTGAGCATATTTTTCAATGTTCGTTCTTCTTCCCAATACAAACATTAATGTCAGGCACTTCTAGGTGCCAGGTTTCTGCCGCCCAAAGGCACCTGTAGGTGCCACCTAAATTTCTCCTAATAATTTTTAAATTTTCGACAAACTGATTATCTCATTTTCCTATTTGAATGTGAAAAAACAGAATTATGGGAAAAAATTTGAAAAAAATCGCTCCACCTAGCCATGGGAACTGGTGGGTTAACCTGTCGTTCATTGAGCGCTACAAATTTATGTTTTACGTCCATCTTATTTACAGCAAAGCTCGTCGTAAAGATAAAGAGTCATCTTCAGTATCCTCTGAAGAGCCCAAACTATATTTAGAAGAAGCTGTATTGGAAAGAAAATTACCGGAAGTAGACCTTAAAGTTCTGGTCGATTTACCCGCGGGCCTCGACTATAATGAATGGCTGGCTTCACACAGTAAGAAACGTACACTATTGTTTCAACTATATCTTGCACCTACCAACTTCTGCATTGTTTGTTTAGTTAAGTAAAGACCCGTGGCAGTATGAAACTAGCCTTTTAAAAACTACAGACCTTTCCCACAAACCTGTTGCAGATCTGCTTTAGGGGTTCATTGGTGTCAAGAGTGAATGTCACGTGTAGTTAGATGTCACTTTTATGGGTGCATTGTTTTGCTACTGTTACAGCATTAGTTACGTAGCTCTACTGAGGATGGGATCCCCTGGGGGATCCACTGTGAGAGATGAGTACAAAAAATTCTGGTTTAACGCATCACATGCACTCTGCTAATTCATTACATAATTAACCTGACAATCTAATTAGATCTGATTTCCATTCCGTTGATAGAACAAGTGATATTTATTGCGTTGCTTCTACTTAAGCCACGACTTTTATTGAGTAATTAAGCAAGCTATGATGGTGTCATGGTTTTATTGGCAAGATACCTTTCTGAAGTTACAGAGTTAACACTTCGAGAGAAGAAAAATTGAACAATGAAACCACAGTTACGCTTCTCTACTTGGGGATGTCTGGGGAAGTACCAACCTTGTGACCTCAACCTACCTCAGAACCCGCAGGTTGAAAATAAAATTGGGATGGGCGAACTACCTTACAGCTACCCCACGACCACCACAATGAGCTTGGTCTGCAGGGGAAGCTCATTTTCCAGTTTTTTTAGGCCTTCTCCTGGGTAGGAATTGGATTGTTTTACTGGTCCTACTGAGGCAGCCACCTGTCGTGACCCGGACCCATTATGCACCAGCGCAAGGCTATGTATTGCTGTGGTACCATGTTTGAGTCAAACAACCCTCCTCCCAGTTTAGATTTCCTGCCCTCCCTAATAATGACCGTAGTTAGAATTGTAGAACATATCAGGTTGCTTCTAATTCTCTTATTACCATTTAAACTTTTATCGCCAGCACGATTTTTGTGAGAACGCTACTTATGTGCAGGATTAATGGGGCGAAAACTTAATAAAGTCGATTTTTCACGAAATTTGTGGTGATATATTGTGCTGCTCCTGTCACTGCCCCAAGGATGTTCCGTTTAAGTCAGTTGGAACTGTATAGTCACAAAATGTGATCAAAATCGCCAGGGTCGTATTTAGAATTTGCTCTTTACCTTATTTTGGCCCCAAGTGGATCCTCAGAGTGAATATCAAATTTGATCTGGTTGGGTTTAGCCATTCTCTCTCTGTGGCTCTTCATGCCAATTCCATGTTCTCAAATTGTCGCACCGAATATAATTACTGCAAAATCATAATATTTTGTTTCTAGTTATAATTTATTGATCTCTGATCTGTTTTCAACTTATTTACGTTTTTATTTTCAGCGATTGCCTTTTTTGACCACATAAATTTAGTTTACGGTACAATTTCTGAATTCTGCACTATTTCCGGATGCCCAGATATGTCTGGTCCCCAACTGAGGTGAGTCGTAATTTAAAGCCAATTAAAACGTTTTTATTATGCGCATGTTTGTGAGTGGAATAACTGCAGATAATGATAACTTGGATTAAAAAAAACATTCATCTTCTTTCCAAAACCGCTGCAATCGGCATAAACCAAGAAATTGTTCAATTGTTCAGACTTTGAATTTTTGAAAGGAGAATATTTACGAAGAGTTTAGTGAGAATAGCTTGTTTTCCAATTTCTTTCAGGATTCTGATACTTTTAACAGAAAGAAAGAGGACAGTGTGGACGGTTGGGACTGTTGAGCGAATGAATTCCACTTTGGGGATTCAAGAATGGTCTCTAATAGAGAAAAAACAGACCTGTGTGTGGCAATGAATTCAGAGACCCATGGTGAAAATTATGCTTGGCAGAGGAGAATTGGTCTGTTGAGTACAAAGTGTCTTTATAGTAGATGAGATTTGTGGGAGATTTAGTTTATAAGTGAACGACGTAATGGCTGAGTCAACAGTGTTTGGCATTCTTAGTATTGAAAAATACCTTCGATGAAGTAACGAGTTAATTTTTGTAAATTTTCATCCCATGCTGTTGAGTTAAGAGAATGTAGGATTGATGGTTTTATAATTTCATTTCCAGTATTATTACAGCGTGAGTTGTGCCATTTCAAATTCAGGCGGAGTCATTTTTCTTCATGAGGACACTAGTTAAAAACCACCTGCAAAAAATAACAAAATTCACCTACGTTGGATTAGTCAACTCCACTAGTTTATCAGTCGAATTCAACTGGAATGGTGGTAAAATAGTATTCCTATGCGCGTACCAAAATGTTTCGACCAACAGTGCCCATAAAGTTACTGAACAATTTGTGCAAGAAATCAATGAGAAACATTTAATTGCCAAAGGAGATTAGAACGTAAATAGAGGTCCTGATAATAATCATGTACATACAACGCACTTCGTGCAGGGATTAATTTCTTTTATGATTAACTATGTTACCCACGTAAATCTGCAGTAGATCACATTTACTTCCAAGGAGCTGGCTCAATAAATCCAATTTCAGTTATTTGTCTGTTTCCTTATTAAAACGACTATTCCCTTTACACTCATAAGAGTCATAGGTTGCATGCAAGTCATGAGGCTTCGTGCAAGAGCCCGGGCAATCGCTCAGCATCCACCAAACCCAGACCTGTGGAGCCACAACAAGTTGCCGTGTTGCCAGTCTCCCAGTGCAAAGCTGTTGCCAATGTGTCGCCATAGGGAGGACATCCATACTATCTGCGAGGAGTTCTTAATCTGGGTTCCCACTTTATCTAACTATTTACTTGTGTGGCAAGTTTCAAACGGAGATATCAATTGTGACCACGTTTTTTATTTCATTCGAAGTTGCCTTGTCCTGTAAGAAATTGGCTCATTTCCAAAGACTTTCATAGATGTTAAAAAAACAAACGTATACGTGTCACGTCCCATTGTTCAGGGGAGAGGTCGTCTATGAGGAGTTAGACCCAGAGTGGGGAAAGCTTCCTTTTCACTCTGCTCTTGTCAACCATGCACTCGACTTCCGTCAATGGGTAACTGGCCAGTGATCACTCATAGATGCTAGTAGGCCTTGGTGATCCACAGAAGGGCTGCTTTCTGGGATTGGGCCAGTACTCTCCTTTGGTTGAGTGTGAGTTTGCTACCCTAGACAACAGAGCAGCCACGAATCATGCCTAAATAAATGGCCTTGTACGCGAGGATTATGTGGCTCATCTGTGGAAACATCTTACTAGAGTAGTAGTGCATTTGAAGAACTGGAGGTATTGACAGTAACACCTGACTCCTTGTGGGCGCTGGAGCAAATTGACAATTAGTTATTTCATTGTCCCCTTAAGAGGATGGGCTTGGTTTTCCCCTCATCCCTTGCAACTTGATGCGCTCGCAACATTGAGGGACAATTCATAGCACGTGGGGGGTTCTTGCCTAGTTTTGTTGGATCGATCAGTACAGTCAGATTGTCTACATAGGTGTATGGCTCGCAGTCAGCCTTCTGAGAAGACTGTTGAAGAAAGTGTTCCACAGTGCTGGTTTCGAGGACTGAGCCCTGTGGGCGCCCTTTCTCAATCGGTCGCTGGAATGATACATGTCCGCTTTCGACCATAGCAGTTCTATTTGAAAGAAACGTTCTGACGAGCAAGTAAAGGTTACGAGGAATTCTCCAACGTCTTTAAGCTCATTGAGGAGCGCTGGGCATTGTTGAGTTATTTGCAGTTGCCTCCCTTTTGAAGAGCAGCCACACGCATGGATTTCCATTGAGTGGGAAACTGTCATTAAATAAATTAAGGCGGCTGATGCAGATGTTCAGACGTACGCAGCTTTCTTAACATATTGCTTTCAATTTTGTTTGGCCCAGGAGATTTGTTGGGCTGTAGCACTGCAAGGGCCATGCCAAGGTCGCCCATTGTCCATAATGAGATGCTTGGCTCGTTTGGACAGCTCACATCTGGAAATGCAGCGTAACAAGCCACCATGGTACACTCAAGAAAACAGATTGCTGAACGAAAGATAACAACTGGGGTACATTGAACAGCTCCACTAATGCGGATGAGTCCTCCGAGATCTGTGTCTATTCAAAACACACTTGAGGGGTTTGGAAAGAACATATTTTGAACTTTCACATAAAAATTCAAAATGGACGACAAACTCTATCGAAATCAATCTGAACGAAGTGAATGTTGAGAAAAAACTGTTCAAGAACCTCTCTGAAGATGAAGTTATAGCTGAGTACAAGATTATTGTGGCAGAAAGGGTTTCGTCTGCAATGGAGAGACGAGCGTATGTAATTTAAATACAACTGGCTCAAAAGAAGAAACTGCGAGGAAGAAAAAATGAAAAGAAATTGAAATGGGTAGAAGCAAAAGAAGTGGATTATAGTGTACTGAAATATGTAATGAAGTAAACGAATTAAACGTACTGGTAACACTGGATAAATTGTAAATTAAAGATAAACCCGAGGCAAACCCTGAACATAAATTGGTATACGAAATATGAACAAGAAGGAAAGATCTGACTGGGAGCCACAGGACTATTTCTGGCAGGAGACGATAATGGGAAGTAAAGAAGCGTTCTTCTTTCCTCTGAATCTTCTAAATTGTTCAAACTATCGTTTCTAAAGAGAGAGTAAAATGAGTTAGTTGAGTAGTCGCTTTAGTGCATACACCCCAGAATGAACATTGTTGATATAGGTAGGTCGCAATACCTTATCCAGCAATAGGTTGTTGGATGGTGATTTGGGGGACTGGAGGATATCGTGAGAAGCCCTTTTTCCTGCGCAGTGAGGATATTGAGACCTCATGGCGGAAAAAGAATGGACATGGCTGAACTCGGTGCCTGAATGAGTCACTTTCAGTTGGGATCAGAGTGAGCTGGTGGAGAAAGTAGAGAGAGGACATGAAGATTCAGGTAGCCTTTCTTTGTAGAGTCGGAGATTTGGTAGATGTTATCAAGACTGAAGGTTAGGTTTGGGAGATTGGCATTGGTGGATATTGGTATTGACTGAGACGACACAATTTGATCTCCAGTGTAAGTTCATAACGCATCACATTTTTCTGTACCGACAGTCGAGTATCAACAAAGTGAATATAAGTTATTCATTAATACGAATTGTAACTGCGTGCACGTTTTGAAATGAGCACGTTACTGCGTGGCTGTGCAAAAGCTGTGCATCACATGTGAATCATACTAATTAATTTGCTCTCGTATGTTTCAGAACCTACCAGTGGTTTGATGAAAAGGGGAAGAAAACTAAAGTAGCAGCTCCTCAGTATATTGATTATGTTATGACATTTACGCAGAAGACTATTACTGATGAAGCTGTTTTTCCAACTAAATACGGTAACTATCAACACGATACTGCCTGTGGTGGCACTAAATTTGCAGATTTAACTGATTGAATAAATTATATGTTTATCTTTGATTTTTATGAGGGAAAAGGAACAGTCTTGTCTTTACCTCATTTTTTGAACTTATGTCACAGCTAGAGTTTTAGAAAGTCGTTCTGATAAGGAAACAGACCTGCTTCGTCTCAAGATGCCTGCTGATTTGAACCCTGTGGGAAAGCGGTGGAAATTATTATTTGTTGGAAGCTGGAGTCAGCTCAGATACTGTTGTAGCGAGTAATGCGATGGGTGAAAGAGTGCTTGAGAGCTCATAGGCTGTCCCTCGCCCAGCAGAAGACAAAGCTAGTCCTGGTGACGATGCAAAGAATGGAGACTCCTCCCCATCTGTGTGGAGGTCACAGAGCTACGAACGAAGGAAGCAGTTTGATGGTGGATATCAAGCTGTGATCTAGTTTCCGCATTCAGTAAGCAACAGACAAAGCTCCCATGGCAACAAAGGTCAACGCGTGTGAGCTTGAGGCTGGTGCTTATGAGCATTGTCCACTCCATCCTCTATATGGGGCTGTGACGCTGAGTAATGGATGGCAGCATTGCAGAGGAGGTGTACCTACACATTGCTTGCTCGTGCCATATGGTTTATCAAAAGGCAGTGCTCGTGGTAGCGGGTGTTATTCCAAACCACCTCTTGGCAACTGAACAGAAAGAGCCCCTACCACATCGATGGTGCTACCTGAGTACAACTACCAGAAGAAAAGGAGGAGAGCTGTAACGAGTGAGACTCGTGTGATTGACCGTTTGGGTGATAAATAGTGGAGCAAAGCAGTTTGTGTTGTGTTCATCTTGATTTGACCGTCATTAGTGACAGTTTCAGTGCTGGGGCCGCTTATTTATTATTTTCCTTAGCCCTACGTAGTAGGAAGAAAAGTTATATAATTGGATGACAATGTTTCAACTCTGAAAGAACCTTCCCAAAAATGCATGCCAATCACTTGGTAAAAGTCATCACTTCTATATATTTTTTAAATTTATTTTTTTATCTGAGGACACACGTTCTCTTTGCTGTCACACAATGTCCCTTACTTAATAAAATACGTCGTACATACCAGCCCCTTTTAGGAAGCTCAGTACGTCTTACACCGCATACTGCTGTGGTTTGGGATTTGGTAAACCTTTGGAAGAAATGTTAGAAGCGCCTAGCTACTAAGACAGGGTAATGACATAGGATGTGCTCTACTCTCTTGTCCTCCACTCCGCACAATCTGCACTCAACTACCTCTGAATTGCCCATCTTGTTGAGGTGATACCTTAAGTGGGCAGTGTCCGGTGTGGAGGCTAGCAAGGATTCTTCGGTCCTGTCTGGAGAGTGTAAGCTTCACATTGCCCTTGAACAGGAAGGGGCAGTGAGGGGGGCCTTTTGGCCTGTCTTAGTCATGGCTGGCCACGTCAATAGGCGTGTTTTTCCAGTATCAAGCCACCTGCTGATTTGTGACACTCCTACTTGAGGTTCATGGCCGATGAGTTGTGATTCTTGTCTTCGTCCCCTCTATGAGCTGGCACCCAAATCAGGGAAAGCCTATTATGGGCACCTAGTCGTTTGAGCTCCTGAATACATTTCCTTGTCAGCCTGGGTCTGAAGGTGTAGGTGTAGGTGTAGGCCGCGACCAAAATGCCCAGATCAGCCCTGCTCCCCCATCACAAAACCGTCAGTGTACCATTGCAGTGTTTCCACGTCAAGACTGTCGCCTCTTCTAATTTGAACTGTCTAATCGTTCCTTGGTGGCTTGCCTAAGCCCTGGTAGAAACATTACTGGTCTACAACAGCCTTACTTCTCCCATGCGGTCCTCTGAATGTGTAAGTGGAGGGGCGAGATAGTCAAAAGGACTTCTTTCGCAGCAATGGGGCAAGTTCTCATGTCCCCTGTGATACGAAACATGACTACTACACTCGAACAACGAAAATTTACGTTTTTAGACGTTGCTAGGCAATTGGCACGATGCGACGAGTTGAAGTGACATTACATTATAGGAGCAAGGCAATAAATTCCAGAACGTTAAGCGCTTCCTGTATCTCGATTGACAACATTGAGTTGAGTTTGAAGATTCGTTTAAGTGAACTGAACGAGAAGTTGCTAGAGCCATAAAAATACCTAAATGTAGTTAGGGCTGAGGAAGGTTGTGTGATACGCCACACTATACATTATCCCTGTGAACTCTGAAAATATACTTGCTTTTTCCTAACTTCTTCCTCTTTATTTTTCAGCTAACGAGTTCCCAAGTTCTTTCGAGTCAATCGTTCGAAAAATCCTTCGCCTTCTGTTCCACGTCGTAGCCCACGTCTACCACTGTCACTTTCGTGAAGTCGTTCTCCTCAATCTGCACGCCCACCTCAACTGCCTTTTCGCCCACATAATTCTCTTCAACTCCAGATTTCAGCTCATCGACGCTCATGAGACTGAAATCTTATCAGACCTCGTGACAGCGCTTCGACTCCTCGAGCCTTCCGAGCCTTTGCCACCGCCCGAACGGAAAGGCTCAGTTGAGGATGTAGCGCTGAACGTATAGGCTGTGACAGTCACTTTATCACCCCTTTCTACACGTTCGATATTTTCCGTATTAAGTTTTCTTTAAGGGTTTTTGTTATGTTCAATTGTTAGAGCTGAGTGGTTTTAAAGTAGTTTTAATTTTTTTGTTGGATTTTAATTCGAGCTCCACGAACGACACTGCTAGTTCAAGTTGCTGCTTGTTCACTCGAGTCCCCCTTTCGAATTTAGTTTCACGAAGTCGTTGAGTCCTATTCGTCGCTAGAGATTTCGCTTAAACTTAGAACTTGCACATTTATTTTTATTCCGGAGTAGCTCGCTATCATTGAACAAATTAGGAGTTAATTGAAACTAGGAGTAACTAATGAATTAATTGTGATGAGTTTATTGGGAATAAGTCGTGCGGAGCTGGTGGTGTGTTGACGAGTGTAAAGTTATTAGGGTGAAGATGATTCTTTATGTGGGAACGTTTAAACAAAATTTACTATCCAGCACCATAAAGCCTTCATTGCAATGGGTGGTCTTGTGTCTTCAAGTCCAAGAGACCCTGCTTGTGCTGGCTCTTGTCTCGATCACTCATACGTCCTTCATCTATTGGGCTACTGCACAATCCCCCCCCCCCCCTTCACACTCACAGTAAATATTGTACCTATGACATTCCATTATAGATGCCTTGGATGAGTGGTTGGTTTGATGCCCAGAAGACAGACCCTCGTGCGCTTCAGCCTCACCTTTGGACTCATTGAAGCTAGTTATTTATGTGTGGCATCGTATGTGCCTATCCCTCTGAACAAAGTAAAGGATGTCTTTTAGCGCTCTCACAAACTCGTGTGATTGTGGGAGAAGCTACTGGAATCCTCTCGAGTGCCTGACCTCCTCCACTGCCTCTTGGCTTTGCCTCACAGAACCTTATATCTTTATTTATGACTTTATGACTATCATTGCTGCCTTGGCTGGATAATGCCCAGCGAGCAGGCAACATCCACTTGCCACTCCCGTCTGTCCCACACTGCTACCGCCTGCCGTTAGGTGTATTTTCTTCATTTCTCAACCTTCATCTCCTTTATCGATTAAGGAGCAATAACACTCAAAAGTGCCTTACAGAAGTACAGTCCATATTCTGCGCCTCAGGACCTTTATAGCTGTACCTCTACCCTGCCGATGTTGCCTATTGTTCTGACATTCAGAATCCCTCACAACACCAGTCCCGCGACCAGCTCACATGCGGTTAAAATTACAAATTATTAGAGTCTAGCTGTTGCTATTTGCAGGGCATTGTTTTTTGTTGTAGTTGGATGGTGGGAAAGCACAGGGGTCATAGAGGAGAGAGCTGACTCCAACAGAACTCAATCCCTAGAAGCTACTTCAGTACTCTCCATTTGACACCCATTCTCACACTCTTAAGGGTAGTACCTAGTCCACTGAAAGGGTAGTACCTAGTCCACTCCTAAGGCTAGTACCTGGTCCACTGAAAAAAAAAAACACTGAATTGTTTCCTCAAAAACTCAAAGAAACCCTTAAATCCCTTATTTTCAAACTAGTAGTAATCAAAATCGCTATGAGATCTCAAGAGTGTTTCGGATGTTTGAATTCCAAGGGCGTGTTAAATTCAGGTTAGTTCAATAATTATAGATAGAAGCAGCAGACTACACTGGAAGCATTTACTTTCATCAGTATATGGCGAAGAGCAAGTTCAGACCACATTTCTTGGGGAAATTGAAACCGTTATATTTTGTAAACTATCATTCACTCTTAACCCATTTAACGACTCATTTTGACTCGCATTAAACGTCACGTTAATGGTCAATGCTGCGAGTAAATTGCGAAATTCGCTAAGGTTTACAGAAAGGGTCATGTGAACCCAAACTGCAGTAGTTTAATAAGGCTTGTTTTTCACGGAGAGCCAACAGGGCATGCTGGAGTTGACGAAGCACTCTGGGGGCCTTGTAGCTCTGTTTCTGCATCGAAATTCGTGGGAGAAACTGGAAAGTCTTTTTTTTAAGCCTCAGCTTTCGTCCTTTGCATTTCCAGGAAGAGTCTTCTGCTCTTTGGGAACCCAGCTCGAAGTGCTTGAGCCTTAGCTATTCTCATTCTTCGCTTGGAAGTTTCGTTGAACTCAATCCATTTAACTTATAAGAGCCTCCATTCCACTACCGAGCATCAGCTAATAGAAAGGGGCTGCTGGCACTGCTCGCTGTTCTAAAGTAAGTTAACACCTTCACTAAAGACTTTTTGGGCGTGTGAGCCGTACATCTGTCAGCTCTGCGCTTTACATGGCAGGAGCGTGAGGACTTCAATTTTGAATCATGAGTCCTTCACAAATACAATTTTGAGTAACATACAACGAAGATGCCCTCAAAGTCAAGTATCGTTGATGAATGCTGTACATCAAATGTTAGTTCACGTCGACAATATTCTTGGTGTTTCAAGAATCAAATCACTGCAACCCCATGAATCACATGAAATCCTTGCTGTCTTGTGTGAACTTGAAAACAGCGCTATATGCTGAATCTTGGGTGATATTGGCAACAAATGGAGCCGTTTGTTTGACGTTTCAATACTGAAAAGCATTTAGTTTCATGAAGCTGAGAGGAAATATCGAAGCTCTGCAGAGGAATTATTAGTTTTGAGTGACGTCAATACTCAAGGCAACCCTTGGTGCTTATTTGATTAGTCATGGGGTGGTTGTTAATATTATCCCACTTTGGAGTCACCAGTTGAAGGATACTACAAGTTTATTGCTGAACAAATTGACAGTACAGTAATAATGTGAGACTCAGCTCAGTTGAGGTCAGAGACAGTACACCAACTGTGTAACGGGAGTGTTAGAGGTGTCAGTTTACAGGTCAGGCGTTATTTTTTTGTTCTCGTGACAAAGTCAAAGGGAGCTTTTTCTGACCATCCCCGCTCTTCCTGAATAAATATTCGTTGCGCCCAAAACCGCTCAGCTCCTTTCTATTTCATTTGCCTTGTTGCGCACGCTGCAATCGGATCTCCTCAGATGTTTATGTCGCCCTAGAAATGTTGAAGAACGAGAGTATATAAAGTTGAGTTAGGAAACTGTTTCGAAGTAAGGGTAACCGTGTGCTACCTATATGTATTTGCCTCCACTGTTTGAATCCATATCACGGCACGCCTAATTAGTACCATCAGTTAAAAGGAAAGTACTTAATAAAAACGTCAAAGAGCTTCAGTATCGAGCCATTGTTAATTGTTTGTTAGTTTGTATAATATTGTAAATAGTGTATAGAGACTGAATGCTTCCTTCAGAAAGAATTGAAGCGTATGAAAGTTATGTTAGTGAACATTGTTCTCGACGTTGGAGCAATAAAAATATGATCTTATTTAAGGAGTTATTTGACTTATGAGATCCTGTAAAAACAGAAGCTTGCGTTCACACAATACGACGGAATAATGTTTGTAAGGACGGGTATTCACCGCAGGAAGCGATAGTTCTGAGCGTTATGGATTATTTACTCTGAAAACCGACCTTATTGAGAAGTTTGGTCGACTAAACTACTCGGCACATCGAAAATCTACTGAATTTGTTTTACCCATCAGGAAAATTATAGCGTGAAACAAATTGCGAACATTCGTCGTTTAATGTGTCACTTGGTTCATCATCACCCATTAGACTCAGAATCAAGTGTATCAGTTGGCGCTCTTTTGAAGTTCAGCGATGGTCAAAACGTTGTGAGATTACCCTCTCAGTGTAATTTCTTCCCAACCAATCCATTCAACCAGTGGTCAGTTTGTTTTCTACACTCAACTTTGCGGGAGAACGACTGAACCGATCGTTCTGTTTGGTACGGTACGTTATTTTTCCTAGGCGCCAAATAAGGACGTAACGTAAGGAGGGGGGCAACGTGTACTTTAAAAAATAGCGTTTCTCGCATTTTTCTCTGAAACAATTATGATTCTCCATTAACAAAAGAAACAAAACTTCAAACTTACTTTGCTCAACGGAGATTACAGAAAAGTTATGCTATCAGCTGGGAAAAAATGTCTTTAGTACCTTTACGTTTCAAGGTGCACTGAGTCCTTGAAACGCCATTTCGGAGACTGGTCTGCGAGTGTGTGTGAACGCAATTGAGGGAAAACGGCTGAACCAAATCAGCCCACGGGCGGGCAAAATAAGGGTAGCAGCGAAATCCACCAAAAATTAGCTATAGTGATCATAATGATCAAAACAACGAGTATTCTCAAAACGGTAGCAACGATTTTGAGTATAGACTAGTATTCGACTGCGACAATACCATACAATTCTCATTCGTGGGAAAACGGCGAGAGTAGCGCACTAAATTACCGAACATTTCGACAAAACTAGATTTTAGCGCAGTTTTTTCCACATGAACTTGCTCGAATGTTACTATACTCTTCAGAAAAAATTTGGTGGTGATGAGCAATGAGCTGTTGATAACGCTCATGAGATACGTGGGAGCTGGCTGCTCCAGAAATTTTAATCACCGCTATTTCACTTACGAGCATTTTTCGCAGTTTTTACACGATAATTCTGGAACAGCGATTAGTAGCCTCCTCATTAATTCTCTGTACAGTAACTGCTATGTTGTAATAGTCTTGGCACGAGATGGAGCACCACAAGAAATTCTTGAACTTCCTACGCAAATCAACTTAGTAAAAAATTAATTGAATTGCCATGAAAACCAGTACGTTGCGTAGAGCTATGGAAAGTTGTGTGATGCGTGGCACCATGTTTTTATTTATTATTAATAAGAACTCACAGCAGTTTATCCCTCGGTTTACAACAATAATTTCACTATTTGCTCGCACTTCCTCGACAATTTTTAACGTTTCCGAACATTTGGTACTACTCCGGATCTTTAATACGTGTATTGGTGTTGACTCAATTTTCCAACAGCTGTTACCACACTACCAACGACTTTCTACTTTAATTCTACCAACTTTATTTAATTCTCTGACGCATTTCGGTTCGCATGTGTTACGGGAACATTTGTTGATAGCACTACACTGGAATTTACTAATTGAGGCTCCCTGGCAGTTGGATAGTTGGTGCTGTTTTAGCAAACATTTTCCTACTACTGTTTACACTTACGCTAAACGTATTTTGATAGAGACGTTTATGGAGGACAAAACTCATTGGTATTTATCGCGCTTCTCAAAAATCGTCGCAGCGGTTTAGAGGAAAAATACGAAATACTCTTCACGTTAGATACGTGGACGGTAAATTTACTGTGTTTGGTGGACACCTCTGAAAGACGGAAACGGCTCGTTTTAAATGAGGCCACGGGGCTTAAAGCCTCAAAAATTCACGAATTTAAACAATTCAGCGGTTCTCCAACAAAATCTCACTGCAGTCACACAAGCTGATTATAAACCAGGGCTAAGGATACGGTTGAAAATATGTACATGTTTGACAGATAATCCTTCGGGTAAATTGAGCTAATTCGAACATTGAAAGTTAATTTTTCGCGTTTTCTCAAAATGGCTTCAGTTAAAAAAATGGATTCATTATTCTCACTGGGTACTTGCAGTGAACTAGTAATTTTGTCTGGTTATCCTTAAGTATTTGGAGAATAAGGGCTCAGGCACTACCGGAATCACCAGTAAATAACTTACAGACGGTTGAACGTGTGTATAAAACCCCATTTTATTTACTTATTGCTACCTTCCCCGCACCGGTTCGTAATAAAAATTCAGACTAACGGAATGTGAGATTTGAAAAGGAAAGTCCTCAATTGCCTAGTGACGTCACAATAGAATTCAAAGTCTCAGGCACTTGAGAGGTTAAGAGTGGCGAGATTTTTTCGTCGAATGAGGGTCAACGGTTCCGGGACGCTTTCTAGAAAATATGCCAAATGAGACCGGGTCCGCTCTGGAGGGCTGATGCTCCCGGCAATTGGTGACAACGTCTGAGCAAGTCTCTTCCATCGGCTGAGCGTGGACTATTCGTGTCGCTGGAATCGCCGGATGCCGGTGACTCGGAGGAGGCGGACAGTCTTCAAGGGAGTAGCTGGTGCGAAGGAACTCGCCGTGGATTGCGAATGGAGCTCGAAGGCCCCAGCACACGTTACCTCGTAGACCCGGCATAGCTCGACGTTTTCTATTAACTGAGGTAGTTGAAAGACACAATTGGCAGGTACAAGGAAATGATCAACGTTCGCACAGCGAACAACTGAGCTAATTACAACCTTAACATTTGTATTGACACAAAAAAAAACCCCGCACGCGCGACAACCCGAGAATCTCCTCAACTACCGATATCAGCTGTAGCCGGTATATCGATATTTTAATGATCGATACCTAACTTTTTCTGGCTCAAAAACAGAAATAGGTGGGGCGAAGCATCACACTCTCCTGCAAATTCTACGATATTTTACATACACGCGCTGCGCTGCGTAATTCATTAAACCCATTTCACGATCTCGTTGAGCAGAGAATTAATCAGGCTGTAAACACCATTTTTTAAAAGAATAATCACTTCTGGGATATTGGGGAAACACTACTGGAGAGGTAATAAGTAAAATGGCAGTGATTCAAATTCTGAATTTCTGGAGGAGCTCTTATATATTTATTAGTGTTACTAGAGGGTCCTCGTATAAGCACTTGTTTGGACTACCACCTCAATTTTGATAAAGATTTTAGTAATATTTGAGCGAAGTTTATAAGGTTGAAACTGAGATAAAATCGGTTTTCGTCAAAATGTTTGGTAATTTATTGTGCTGCTCTTGTTATTTTCCCACGAATGTGAATTTTAAGGTACTGTTCTGTTATTTGAAAATGTCTGACACATATTTAATCTAAATTGTTAGAGTGGGGGGGTTAATTTGGTGTTTTGATCACTATGATAAAAATCAAACATAAGTCATCATTAATGAACAAATCAATACAAAATGCGACACCATATTTACACCACTCAAGACATTACACAAACGAAAACAACCAACTGACGAATTTACAGACCACCCAATACAAAAGACGCTTAGAATTGACGACTATTTATGACATACACACTACCCGTATATTCTGTTCCATTCACCTCCAAACGAATTTCCCTGGAGTTGTGTGACCTGCCCACCACACCACTAATCGTTCCCTGAAGCTACACCATCCTGTTAACATTTCTCTTTCTACAATCAACTAACCATCTATAAGGACCACAATCAACTAACTGACTTAAGTACTGTCTTAACTTAACGGGCAGACGATGATATCTATGTATCGAAAGCGCTCGCCCGCAGTAGCTCACCAGTCAGAGAAGATGGACTCATCAAACAGGTACGTTAACTGACTGGTGCGTTGTGGTAACTACATGTGTTCTCGCGAATTTTGCAAATACCCTTTTGCATTCCATGGTAACCTGCGGACTAGATATCAAGTTTGAGCTGATTCGGTTCAGTAATTTGCGCGCAATCAAATTCATAGATGGACCATTCCTCCAAATAGTGTTTGTCGGAGTCATTAGGCTTTGAAACGTAATGATCTGAAGAGAACTTTTTTTTCCAGGCGATTATATAATTTCCCATCAAATTTGTAGAGCTAAGGATTTTCAAGGCTTGAGTGCTGAAAAATTGCTGTAATATGTTGAAATATACTGTTTTAGTATTAAAGGAGAGTTAGAAAATATATTTAATGCTACACTCACAACGCAGTCGGCGGAGTGTAGCTGTCGACAGCCGAAAAGCGTGAAACGGGCGATGGATGCGAAAAGAGAACCATCAAAGAAGGTGAAGAAGACAGGGGAGTAGGTTCCTTTCAAAACTCGGTTACCTTTGTTTTTTAATCCATTTCCTGAGGTTTTTGATCGACCAACTAGCCAGTTTGATAATTTCCCCAGATTTCCCTCTACTCTTGGCTTTCCATTCATATTCAATGAAATAGCAATTTTACGTTACTTTGTATGCCTCCAGTATCAAGAGTTCAGTATTATTTATTCCCTTGACTAAAGGACCCGCCTCGCCATGACCTATCAACTGTACAGGAACACAACTCTCGGCAACACATTACAAGAAAGCCTTGACGAATTGGTTCAGGTAATTTTTTTCTATTAACTCTGTCTTTACACTGTGTAAATAAAGGTAATTGTCATGGTCAATGATTTTACTACGACCTTTGGAAAGATGCTATACTTGTTATTCTGGTGGTATAACTCTCAACTTAGTTGTAACTAGTTTCACCCAGTTGTGGTCGGGTTTTGGCCTAACTCGAGAGCCCAGCGTACGATGAACCATTCGCTCTAGAGAAAGCAAAATTTCTTCCGAAACATCCTCACCTATGTACGAATCCTACTACCCTTGAAAATATTGTGCATGCCCCGTAGACCAAGAAATGCGCTGGTATGTGCATGTCTTCTGATGGTATTACATCGATTGAAGAGGGTTTCTAAATACTTGTTGGGAAACCGGCTCTATTTTCTTCAAATATAGTATAGTTTTGTTACGAGGGGATTGGAAATGTGGAGTCGCTGACTCAGACCGAAATTCCACAAAAGTTTATGTTGAAGAACGTGGACTCAACCCTGAAAATACCTTTTTTTCTCTAGTCTCACACTACGCAAGTAATCAAACTTTTGTGGTGACTGGACAAGATGAAATATCTACATTGAGGCTAACAGAGCTTTTGGCCCTTACATCTGTACAACGTCTTTTTCTCTGATATGCCACATCCAGAGTATTCATCTATCAGGAGTATATACAGTTGATTTAGTGTATGTTATATCATACCCTAATTTAGATTGTGCTGCTCCAAGGCTTAGGACTGTTAAGGTCAATGTTCCACTAAGTAGTACACTGTCATGGGTATACAGTGACATAGATGTAAACACTTTTAGAAACCTATAGTGAGTTACTCCACTCAGTCAATCCTTAATTAAAAATACCTTATCTACCTTGGAGCGACCCTCAATCAGTCTCATATTTTATAATCGTATCAATGTACTCCACTGTGCAAAACGACTCTGAGCCAAACAGCGACAGAACAAAACGCAATATAAGACCGTTCACATGGAGTAACACCCTCTACAGCAGCCTTTAGCCAGACAGATGGTCTAGGATGTTATGCAATTGGGGGAAATAACCATGTTTGTACAATGGCATCGACTCATTTGAGATAAAATTATACAAGCCTCTGCACACAACATTCTCGTCCATGCCATAGTTTCAGCATGATCAACTGACTATTCTGAAACTGACATTAAATTTTTTTTCATTATTCCTACATTTATATAAGTTACAAATTATAATGGAATGTCACACCATAATGAGCTGGTGAGATGCTATAAACCCATTGAGGAACATCGTTCAAGCTACTCTCCCTCCTCTGTAAATGAAGAATTCAAAACCCTAAAAATTATCACTCAACAGTTCAGTATTTTCTTGCGCAGCTTGACATAGTCTTACGCCTCTGAGAACTGTCCTATTCGACTCAGCATCAAAAAATGCCTAGAAAACTATATCAAATACGACGTGATTGCAATAAAACGACCAACCTTTCGTTTTATGCCCATAACAACCACGGGTTTCTTCCGATCTATTACCGAGTAGACGAGCACAGCTAGATACCAAATATACTTTTTTGTGCGACGCTACGGATATTTAATACTGGCTGGCCATTGCAGGTTTGGCATCCCCGTGCCTTGAAACGTGAAGTGCCAACTTTTGAGGGGGGACAGTTGTACAATTTTCCTGACCGAATGAATTATAAACCAAAACAAGGTATTATTCTATTTTAGTAGAATATATCTCCACTAACTATGTAACACAAAAGGAAATTATATACTCTGACTCACCTATGCCCAACCTAGGAAATGTTGAAGAGTCTAATCTGTGTGTGCAACTTTCAAAAAGCGATTTGGGGGTATAGGCGTTCATTTCGCATAGCCCTGATGGGGGATTAATAAATTATCCGAGACAGAGTAAGAGTCGTTTTTCATTTTGAACCGATTCTCAAGATCTGCACAAACGGGTTTAAACAAATTAGTATTTGTAACACTGATTAATATTTAACGTACCCAAGTTGTTATTGCCGAGTGCATTGAATGCTATGGGTAGTTACTAATTAATGTGTGACCTTTTTTATTACAAACTTGGAAAACGTTGGGAATAAGTACGTGAACACTAACTTAAACAAGTAGTAATCCCCCCCTTATCAGTTAACTCTGACTGAGGGTAATATTTAAATAGTATAGCCAATATGGGCTGATGTTAAGTTGGTCCAATATGTGCTAATAAAACTTGATAACATTCATCCAGTATATTTTGCTGTATGATGGCTTATAATTGTAGTAATTAATCAGTTTCTCGCTTTCTTGCAGTATGGACAAATAACGCCAACTCTCGCTAAAAAGGTTCTTCTGCAATTTGACAAATGTATCAACAACGCCCTCGCAACCCGAGTCCGCTCTCGACTTACTTTTAAGGTTAGTTGGCCTTGCCACTTGTCTGTAGATTTGTGATAATTTCATCTTATTGATTAAACCAGCAAGTTAGTTCCGTTCCGATAGAGTGATGTAGTGTAGACTCTTCCAACTTGGGCAGGGGTTGAGTGAAATAATTAGGGGTGAGTGGGCATATCTGCTGTAATAAGCATAGCCCTCACCAGGTTTGTTTTTATGGCGAGTGTGGAGCCCCCACAAAATAGTATAATCAATTTAATTAACGCGTAATTAGTGCACAGAGGCAGTACGCTTGAAGAAGATGAGAGAACTTCCTCCGTAAGCCAGGGGACAGAACCAAGAGCGAGTGAAAGGGCCTCACTCCTATTACCTGTTCACTAGAAGCTCTCTACCTCTGTGCACAAGGGATATTCTCAGTTGGATTTGACGCATTATTTTTTCTCCTAAAAATTCCATTACCTAATGGCAAACTGTTATCCTCTGGGAAGGTCAAGTTGAAACCAAAATCAAGCATCTTGTGACACCTTATACCAGTTGCCCTTCTGTGTGCCATCTACATAAATGGGTGCTTTTCCAAAGGCTAGTTGTGAAGTGTGATATCTCTTGCTGCGCGAATTGAGTTTAGCTTCTCAGACTGTTCTCAGCGTTTCACAAAAGATGCCATTACACTTCATTTTGGCGTAAGGGTTGTTCACGTTATTGATTACAGAACTGGTACTCTCATACGGGGTATAATCACAAGTTTGAGGAGGCGGAAGCTAAACGATCTGTGTGAAGTCAGAGCGACGAGTTATTCCGGGCTTCCTCATGTTGAAGGCCATATAATTGGAATGTGTAGCGTAATCAAGTCAAAATAAATTGGTGGCGCAGTCTCAGTGACCTGGGCTCCTGTGGCTCACTGAGATATGATTTGGATTCTCGGTCGCACTGCAAGTGATCACAAGCCTCTTATTTGTTGACTTGATTGTGTGAATGGTGGGAAAGAGGAGAGTTCCGTAATGACCTCTCCGATGAATATAAACTAGATAGCTGTCAGCGAGATGGGTCTCCTTGCCAAAGTGATGTGATAGCTACAATTTTTCCCGACATCTGAGAACGTCTCAAGATAAAATGGGTTGAGCCGGTCATTGAGGAGTCCTTACCTGTCAAGGTTCTAAGCTATGTTAATCATCACATGTAATTTGTGAAGAGTAATAGTAGTATTCGGTTATATCAGTCATTACTCTCTTCAACTATATGAGTGAGTTAGGACGTTCGAAATTGGTACAAAAACTGTTGTTTAAATTTCCTAAGAGGTGAAAATGTATAGCCCAAGCACTTCGCATATGATTTTGAAAACTGTTCTAAAGATGTGGCTAGTTTAACTTCTTTGTTCGTATTTTCTGTATAATTCTTGTTATTACACTATTTGTAAATGCCGGGAGAGTTACCTGCCTGCTTTCTAAGCCCTGAAGCTTATTTTACGACGTTTCATGACAATTCATTCATCAGGCGGCGTTGCATGTGGGACCTTTTTGCTGTATTTGGGTTTATGAAGTATAAAGAAAAATTGTTGAGTTCTCTTCAGATCTTTACGTTACAGAGCCCAATGAGTCTGAAAAACACTATTTCTGTGTGTCTGAACGCAATTGAGCGAAAATTGTTGAACCAAATTGGCTCTAACATGAAATGTAGCTTGCACGTTACCATGGAACGCCAAATATAGGCATAAGCTAAATCCATCCCAAAACTATAGTCATCATAGAGATCAAACACTAAATATGTTATATGGAGAGCTCTTGCTGAGGTGACTATACTATAAAATTCCCATTTGTGGGAAAATGACGGGAGCAGCACAATAAATTACCGCAATTTTCAACGAAAATCGATTTTCTGAAAGGCTGTGGAAAGTTGTTGATGCGTCACAGTTGATGTTTTTTTAAATAGCGTGTTACATCTTTTCTTGTTGCTTTTGATCAACTTATTCTGCCAACAGCAAACGTTAATAAAACCCTGTAACGCAAACAATTGGTTTATTAAATCTACAATAATTTTCATTAAGATAGTTTTTTATATGTTAGGGGGTCAGACCAAAAATATTGTATACGGCAGTCAATAAATTTGAGTTTTTTAAAATTGTTGTTCGATTCTGACGTTTCTCTGTTCTGTAGGCTGGAAAACTGAATACTTATCGATTCTGCGACAACGTCTGGACGTTCATGCTGAACGACGTGGAGTTCAGAGAAGTTCAAGAGGTGGCAAAAGTGGACAAAGTGAAAATTGTGGCGTGCGACGGGAAAAGTGAGTTGATTTGTATGAAATGTGGATTCACTGGTGGCGTTGAATGTTTGTATATTGATTTATTTGGTTTTACTGTTATTAGAAATAGAAGTATAGAAAATAAATGTGGAATCGCTAGCAACACAAATAACGTAGAGTACAGAAAAGACTAAAGGGAGAGAAAGAAAGTATCCGCAATTCCGAGAAATTAAAAAGAAAGATATCTCCTGAACAACCAATAGTTTCAGTAGAACATCAGAACTTAGTATCTTGAATGGATTTGCGGGTGTCTAGTTGCGTACAAAAGGCTGCTAGCTGCTTGTCGTTGGAGTACGCAGTGTTGCTAGTTATTGCATGTGACCAAGACAGGAGACCAAAGACAAGACAGTGGTGTCTGGCGTGTTTATTATTAAATAATGACTGCGTTTCTTGACGAAAATCTTATTGAACTGATTAGGCAATCTCCTCCGATACACAATGTACTGTAGGTAAACATAATTCGTTAAGGTAATATTTCTTAGGTTTGTAATAATAATACAAGAACAAACCATCGTCTTCTTCCTATAATAGCAACTCTACTTACGTTTGGCGTGGTAATTAATGACTCAGTCAACACGATTACACCACTAACTTCGACATACTATGATACTAAATGAATCGTTGTATTGGTTGTGAAGAAGAGTCCAAGGAACTTGACGTAGTCTCCTGTCTCTGGTCTTGGCACGAACTGCCATCTTAGCTCGTTGCCTAACTCGTATTTTCTTTGAATTGGGGTATACGCAGGATCATCACAAATTCGCATAACATATTTTTGACTCAACTGAATCAAACGACTGAAATTTATGTAGACATTACTGTGATAGGATAGTGCCCGAGTAGGAAGCAGCAAAATAGTTCAATGGCTAGTTATTTGTTGGCCACTACCAAGTTCCTATTCCCCCCCCCCCCACCTGCGGTAGATCTGAATGCAAATGGTAGTGGGTGGATAATAACACCGTAAACAATTCCCCCCTATGTGCTGGGCAAGTTGAAAATTGATAATTGGCGACGCAGTCATATTTAAATATTTGGGACAGCACCTGAACCTGTTCAATCTGTGGGAGATTTGAAATGTGAGGCCTAATCGTCGACTGCAAGCTGATGGCTATGAGAGTCAGGCTATTTTCACGGGTGAAGACTTCATCTTTGACCAACAGGCATTGTTAGCACTCAACCTCCATCTTTTTGAGTTCCTGGCACTCGCTAACGGCCTCGACCAGGTGGTTGCCACAGAAAGCACAAGCCAGTAAGAAGCTCTTAGGACTTCCTTTCCCAAATCTGTGGCAGCTAATATCTTTACGGTGCTGAGTGAGGAACCTGATGACGAAACAAGACTAACACTGGACGTAGAATCCCTTCAACACTGTCACATGACATCAGCTTAGGCTTATTTTAACCGTTTCGAAAACCCAGGTACATGCAGGTATCCCAACCATTGAGAAAAGAAATCGCAATCTGTAAAGCACTTGCAACTTAATTCTTAATGTTCGGGATATTCATTGAATATCAAATTGTGAGCTCGTTAAAAAATGAAATGGAATGTCATGGATCTCGTGCTGCACTGTGCAGACAGTGTTACATCTAATTTTACAAAAAACAACAATGACGTTCAGGACTTAGGATAATTAACAACATGGTTGTTTTGTGCAGGTTTCGGTGATGAGACGGCTTCCGGAAAAAGATGATCGACCCGCTTCCTACGTTTTGATCTCTCTAATTTATTATTAATCACCTCTAGCGACGTTTGTACAATGTTTCGCCAACGATTGCGGTTTGGGTTTTTTAAATTAAGGAAAATTTCAATGAACGATTAAACGCTTTTACGTTATATTTGGCGCAGTTTCATCCTCGATGGTCGTAAAATCCAGTTTGTTTTTAACCAGGTGAACTGGTGGGAGGACGAAGCGTTGGCAACTGCATTTTCTCCCACCGACGAAATCGAAGGAGCCGAGCCTGCTGTGGCATTTGCAACAGTGAAGTTTGCCTTTTATCCAATTTTCCTGAAACAAATAAATTATAGTGACGGATGGTCCACTGTGTGGTATTGAATAGAATAAACCTCTGCCAGATGGAAGATGAAAAAAGAGAGCTTACAAGGCTTGGGATGTGAATACTCCATGAAAGCTTTCTGTGAAACATGTGCAAGAAATTATAATTTGTGAGTCAGTTAAAGACTGCGAAGAGGAAGCAGTAGTTCCTAGAAGTGCACAACACGAAATCTCTGATCCAGCCACCACTGCGTTCCCAACTAATTGTTGGTACTTCCCATTCTCGACCACACAGATATCCTGACACTATCTTACTCGAATGCTCATTCAAGGCTCCCAGCATGCTTATTCACAACGGAAATTCCACTGAGATTGCTCTGGATAAAATGGAGGAAAGCGCTACCATTGGTGGAACTTGAGTCATTATATCAAATGCCTCAATCACAGCTGTGGTCAGTGGGAAGAGAGTGGATGTGCCACTTACGTGGAGTTACTGGATGAGTAGGAGGGATACAAAATAAACAGATACACGAACAACCTGGTGATATTAATCAGGGACGAAATTCCCAAGTGTCATCAATGCACATCTGCCGTACAGAGATGGTGTAGTTATACATCAATTCAAACTAAAATAGTGAAATCCCGTTCACTATTAAGTGCATCCTATGATAACTCACACTCAGAGGATCATGTGTGAAGAAGTTTCTATTAAAAGCAACATTCATCCAGTAAACCTCACACAAGTTGGTCATATTGCGACTGAAAGTTGCTCTTTGTACGCGCACGGCAATTGTGAGGCCGATGGTCACTAATAGTGTCCTGATCTTGTGGATCAGAGAAGATGAAAACGCAGAGCAGTTGCAGCTGAGCAAGCTTTAAGTGCTGAGATTTTTTACTCATAGCAGGCTGCATGCAAGCGAATCATAGAGCTACACTGAACTGCTCCTGCTGAACTTGACTTAGGACTGCTCTATGAACCTGGAGAGAGGATCACCTATCTAGAAGCTTCATTGCATCGTACCTCACATTGTGGTACCACGTTTGGTCTAATTTGGTGGACACAGTTCATTCGTGGGAAAATGACGAAAGCAGCAGAATACATTGTTTAAAATGTCGGCAAAAATAAATTTTATTACTGCTTTTCCCCGATGAACGCTGCCCATAATAAATTAGCTTTCGTACTAAAATCAAGTTACTAGTACAATAAATTGCCTACACGATGGAAGTTGAACGCCCAAATGACCAGCACAGGTTCCAGGGAACTGCTACTTCAAGTTAACAAAGAACACCTCAAAACCTCAATGTAGGCCGATTATGCATCTCTTTTCACTACAGTCCTGCCATAAAAGAACTAGAACTATAGGTAAGAGAATCAGCCTCTGAAATCCCATGATAAAGTTTAAGACCGTTAAATCTCTGGGATGGCATGTATGATTTATTTTTTCTAGTGGGCATTCCAGCATTTTTTCAAATGGAATTACGAAAAACGGAACGTATGGTTGTGTTATCAATTCAAATTACAACTATTTAAAGCAGGCAGTTAGAACCATTATGATCATCAATACCTGGTCAATTTGAGATATCATCCAATCTGGAAGCGTCTGCTCCATGAAGTACAACGTATTTACAGCCTCGGCACAATCTTTATCACCCTCTGGACGAAAGATGTTTCCCCCGTCAAAGACAACCTCGTGGGCGCTGATGATTCTGGTAACTTTGGTGTCAGCCAGAGGCGTTCGACACTTTTTACATTTGACTAGTATTTGACTCATGTCACGTCGGCTGCCTGAACAAAATTGTGCAGTTCGGTTAAAAAATTGAAGTTGGTACGAGCCTTGAAAAACATGACAAAGTTAAGAAGTAATTGAAGAATGTTAAGATCTTGTAAAATTATTCTCTTACATTACGGCACACAACGCAATACATAAACAACTATTGTCGTGGAATGAGAAACGAAGTTTTTGTGCTGAGAGGATGCAAAAGATTTCAAAATAGAGATCATTGTAAACCTTTCCAAAATTAGTGAGTTTTCTTCGAGAACATTTAATGAGTTTTTAAACTTTTTTTAAAATTAGCTATAGAACCAATAGCAACAACCAACAAAAATGAGATTCTGACCAAAAGTTTACCACATGATACACAAAAACTTCACTAAATCGGCATTAAAGAATCACGATTTCGTAGATAACATACAATATCGTATGCCAGCAACATTAAACTAATAAGTGATGGTTAAGGGTCATTACGTTCACCATAAACTAGTAACTAAACTATGTTTCGAGCAGTGGATTAGAGCAGAGAAAATTGGTAGCAACGGCAGCATGTACGAAAGCTCGTGGACTCAGAACGAATAATACTTGGCACGTACGTTTAGAAATGAATAAACGCACAAAAGTATCAGGTATATTCCGCCTTATTAAATGCACATATCGTGTATATTATCTTACCACTCGCGACTTACCTTTCAAAGGCAGGTGTCGGGTTTGTTCGAGCTTCGTATCTCTTCAAACAGTTACAATCCGTTCTACCAAATAAGCCATTTCTCAACAAGTTCGTTGTTCTGTTTGTTGAACCAAATATTTGTGGAATCTTAACAACAATTTAAGACTTCATATCGGATCCAACTTCGAAAGAAAAGTGAGTTCCACGTATATTGTATACATTTGAGTGAAAACAGTTGATTATCTAAAGTTGGAAAACTTATCATTCACCCCATACATAGTTTTAAATATAATTTCTTTCTTTACATATTTTGTACACAAGACCGCAGAAGATTTACTGATTCAAGTTATCGGTGAACCAAGGTTGTTGCTGTTGTTTCAAGATGTGAGGTTTCAGGGGGCCCGATTTTCATTTAGTAGGTATAGTTTTAACAAACTGCGATATTAGAACAGAAGAAATGCAAATATGTTTTTAAAACTGGCAGTTGATTGGATTGTACTTGCCTCTCGTAAACCTAATGGTTTGCCACATTCACAGTTACTAGCATCGTACCAACCCTCAGCTCTTTGCACTCCCAGAAAACCCGACGCCCCCACTGAATCTTGGCGAGCTAAAAACGAACTATACCGTCCACTTTAATACGACGGTCCAGTTGTATTAGTAAATGTATGTAGTTGAACTACTCAGATTAAGGGCAGACAATGAGTTGTAACGTGAAGACATTTTACTAGTTATTTACGTTAAAAATATTGTGGTATTTATTATCACAACTGCAGCATTTTTAGAATAACAGTTTGCGTTTTAAAAAGAAGCACACAACTGGTGTATTCGAATTAATCTTCCCATTACCTTATACCCATTCACTCAGCCGGTTGATTTTATATCGCCAGCTATAAATATCTACTCAGATGTCTAGTCAATCCCTCGCAACAACTTCAGTCATTGAGAAGAATTTGGGTACTCCTACTCCTCAGATCATTGTTGAAATTCCAAATCATTCAATGATATTTTCATTTTCAACAGAATCCTGGTACGTGACCTGAAAGAGTGAATAATTTTAAAGACAAATTTCTCAATTAAAGAATCAAGTGTGATTTCCTCATTATTGTGCTCATATTATGAACTTCGCTTTGATAGTAATACAATCCATTTGCAAGTTTCCCGTTACTCTTCCCATCAGCTTCTCTCCCTCTCCTGTTCTGAACAATGACGAATATTCGTTTAGTTATTGTCATGACCCAGCGTCATAGTAACGCCTTTTGAGAAGAAAAGTATTGGACTTTCACTGCCAGAAAAACTATTCATTTTGCTTTCATGTATATTTCTGTGACAACTACCTTCGTCGAATATTACTATTTGAGGTCTGTCAGCTGCCCCTGAAGACCTCTTGCTGCAAGTACGTTACAGAGAACTTTCACATTAATTGTATTCTGGTCATTTAGTCCTACTGGAAACCAGAATGAGCCACATCATTTTCTGACTTACACACTACTGTCTTGTAAATTGTTCACTAACATGGCTTTCTTTGCTTGATACATTGCTACATATCACTGTGTGAACATCAAATGTAGTCAAACATCACTTTTAGACAGCAATGATGTCAAGTGTGTTTTCATTATAATAAGATATGGCGAAAAATCACACTTACACTACAAATCTCAGCTCAAGTAAGTTAAGACAAAATCGTGTACATTGCTGAGTCACTCGCTGACCAAAATACGGAATGACGAGTCTGAGTGACTTATCGCTTAATTAGGAAATGTCGTCTGTAGTTGAACTTAGAAAACCAAACTGGCTGGTGCATTAAGTTGAACCCTAAAAGGCAAGAAACGCGCTGGTGACTGGATCTATAAATTAAAAGAATGGGAATATTAAGTGAGATATAATGGGCTGCTTGTACACCTGCTGCTAAATTCTAGTAACCGACAAATACCAGTAAACGATATGAAACATGACCTGACTACAACGAAAAGTGACAATTTCAAGGAGACGCTAGCCAATTGGCACGACGTGACGAAGGGAACTGACGGATGGTTGAAGGGAGATTGGAGGGAGTGGGAGTGATGAGCAGGGAGGAACGATAACTTTCGCTACATTGTCTCACAAACAGTATAATTTGCTTCACTACATTTACTGTGATTTTACTGTAGAATGAATAATAAACCATAAGGAACTGGCCAAATAGAATGTTATGATATTCTGATTCATAGGTCTGATTCATAGAGCAACTTCCGAGTTGCATTGGCCATTCTTCGATTTGAACGAAGAAATAGTTGGTGATGCCAGAGACATTTCCATTGAGGAAAAAAGTGGGTATTCATTCAATTCAATCAATCTTCTAATTTTATAACGTTGTGAGGCTTAGTACGATCCGACATTTATAAGCACCTCAGTAAGCTGAGTATGACTGACATCATACTTCTCACCCTTAATTGGGTAATGAGATTACCGGCAGAGATGAGTGCGATAGATCGGAATGTTTCCAAGAACACCGTGACCGACTGGATGAGTTTCTGCCGGGAAGAAGCCTATCCCCCTCAAAGTTCGGATACGTAAATTGAGAGGTGAGTGATATTTTTTGTTATTTTTGTCGTCATCAATGTTTGTTTTGTTGCATTGCGCGAGTGATATTTATTATTTTTGTGGTCTTCAATGTATGTTGCATTAGGCGCGCACTTTTTGTTTATTTGTCCACGTTGACTCACTTTCGCGCGTATTCTATTGTTTACATTCTTCCCGTTCCTTTCGCGCGCGTTGTTTACATCCACTTATACGACAAAACTTTGCTCAACTCTTACTGCTACTGTTACGCTCACCAGTATCAGTGACGCCAGTAAACCGTTCCGAATCGCGAACCGAAGTTCCACGCGAATGTACCCGTGGCCATTGTATTGGCCATTTACCCAAAAAACAAATGATTTAAGTTGGTTATGCATGTACGTACGAATACAGAGGAAAGTTTGCATGAAATGGGGCGTACAGCAGAACGTTAGTAGAAAGAAATAATCGATCGAATGCAATGCAGGAGCAAACTAACAACCAAATGCATTTCATCTGTGTTAGAGCCCAGAGTAATCAGACTCAACGTGTTGGGATCCCCATGAGAGGAGTTGCTAATACATGAGTGGGCAATGGCACGAAAACCAAGTGTAGCATGAGGTTTCATGACGTTCATCGAAACCACGTCCGTTGTATGGTCAGAGTCGACTATGGATGACCTGATTGAGATCCAATGGCTGCATTAAGTAATGAAGATGAATGGAACAAGTTACGAGGAAAGACGAGACCCTCCCTTTTTTCTTCTAAAGTGGGACTTATTCGGCAGGAGTCAATATTTCAACGAACTCTGAAGAAGAAATAATATGTGCGCGTGATGTTGATGTTTAGCGTCTTAGTAATGCTGAGTATGCTCGCAATTCAATATGCTATTAAGTATTCCTGACTAGTTCTAGTTCGTCTCCTACAATATGAATGCAAAAATGCTCACTTGCTTTAATGAACAGTTTCTCATTCAACAGAAGTCAGCAGACTTGGACGATGACGAGCCGTCATTGGAAATTTTTCTAGCAAAAACTACTAAAACTAAAAATCAAAAGTCCTTTCTGCCTGCGATCGAATCCGCAGAGCCTGGCGAAGAGGCTAATTTCTTAGACGTTCTAATATTTGCATCGTCAGTCGTTCTTTGGGTACGTACGTTAGTAAGTTTCGCAAAAGCATTCTTGAAAGACACTTGTTAGAGAGTAGAACCTATCGCTGCACACATCTATGTGAATATTGCACATTACCGCTGTCGGTTGAAATGCGATTTTACTCTAATTCCGAATATCTGGATATTAACGCCGTGAAATATTGCTAGGGGTGTACAGGAGCTGTCGTGTAACAAATGAATATAATGTGAAAATATCAAGAACGAGCGACCAGCTAATATTTATAGGGAAATTATTTAGCAACGAACAGTTTTAGAAGGGATGAGGGAAAGTAAGAAGGTGACTTACCAATCAGCTGAGGCGTAACAGTACGATTCAGACTGAGCTGGAATTGTGATGAACTGAGGAGTAAGTTTGTCGACTAAGCAGCACTGAATGTGAATTAGATAAAGTCTGCACCTCCAGGTACGTACTGAAATCTTTTACTATTGATAATTGACAAGAAACTGACGATAGGGCACACTGGAATGTTGAAGAAAAGCTGGAAAGGGGTGAATTTGTAAACCTACCACAGGGGGCTGTGGAGAAATCTCCTATTTTGTGGAATTGGTTTCGTAGCGCTGAGGAGTTTGGAAAAGGTCCCCTTTTGAAGGGGTTTCTTTTTTGTTTGAAATAGGCTAAAGACGTTTGGGCCTTGGTTGAAAGAACGAGGAAACCTGCGTACATTTCTGTGTATTTCTGGTGTTCAAAATTTAACCCAAATATCTCCAACCCCTTCCTAATCTTCCTCTAACATTCCACTGGGCTCGTGAAATGCTAATTTCACCCAAGAACAACACATCTGCCAGTAAAAACTACTCAATCGAAACTAACGTCCTTTGCATAATTATCTATGTAGTAGAGAACTGATGATGAATTGAGTTTCGATTCAAATAAAACAACTGTCTGCGGAGGAGTCATATTCTTTGAAGATCCTTAGATATGCCTCATTGGGCTCAAGTCCAATGAACGAAGTTTCAAAGCTATTATGGGACTGTGCACCAACGTTTTTTCTGACAACTGATGAGGCCTTATGGGCTGCTTGGGTTCCTAAAAAAAATACGTGCGTGTTAGGCTGAGCCTCATCTGCCTTAAGCTTTTCGTAGCATCTGTTTTAACAGCCTGAATAACAATCGGAAATAGTGATGTACTTGGCCCTGGTAGATTTGACATTTAGAGCTGCTCAAGTCACAATTCCTAAATGCGATGTCTTAAAAGACTGGGCATAGTAGTGAAGAGTGCTAGTCTGATGGAAGCCCGCCCAACGTTTCTGTCACAGCGCTGCACCCTCCCCAATTAAGTGGTCAATGGGAAGGGACCTGAAAGCGCCTACATCCAGCCAGTTGGAGCGCATGAGGATTGCCTGAAGCTCAATGTTATTGAGGATGAGTGTAGAGTAAACTATTTTGATCTTTGGAGCTATACAGGCCTGTTTCCTTATCAAAACGACTGTTAGAACTCATAAGAGACATATCTCTCAAAAGTTTAGGAGGCGACAGTTTCACAATCATGCAAGAGCCCGGGCATGCAGGTGGAGAGCTGTTGCTCATGTGTCACCACCCTGGTGAATTGATATCAATTGGGAGGGGTTCTCAATCAGGTTTCCCACCTGAAACGCCACATCTCACCAACATTGGCTCCTAAGCCCTTGATTTGCTTCTCAAGAAGGGGCCTGTGACCATCAAAACATATTGACAGTTGGCTATTAAATTTTCCCTTCAACAGGATGAGCTAAGTTTTTTTTCCAGCCACTTGCAGCTTGACATGCTCACATCATTAGGTGGTGGTTGAGAGTGCTTGATTGTTTTTGCCTCGATTTGGTGGGTTGACGGTGTGCATATCAGTACAGTTATGTCATCCATATAGTGTCTATGAGCCTCCTGAGAAGACCATCGAAGAAGACATTCCAGAGTGCTGGTCTGAGCCTTACAGGCAGGCCTCATTGATCGTTCATGCATGCATTCGATCATAGTAGTTCTATTTGTCAGGTAACTTCTGATGAGCAAGTATAGGTTATGAGGGATTCCCCTACTTTTAAGCTCATTGAGGAGCGCTGGACACCAGAGGTTGTCAAATGCTTCTCTGGTGTTTAAATGAGGATTGCTATGGTGTACCAAGCCTGGTGCCTCTAGGGAAACGCTGTGAATTTCAACTATGACGCCCATATGTTCTACCTGTGAACTTTTGTTTAAAAACTCCTTTGAGGGACTGCAACATCAAGATTTCTAACGTTTTGCCTAAAACGGTAAGAAGGCTGAGTGGAGCCCTTGATCACAGGTGTGAGTGATCAACCCCACCAGGGTTGCCTCACTTTTGAAGAGCAAAAACATGCACAGAATCCATTGAGTGAGGATTCGTCCAACCTCAGTCCACTAGTTCATAATTGGCATTATTCCGATTCATAACCTGCTCTATGTTCGGTTTTCCTATAAGAGGACTGGTTCACAGAGCTCTCCATTTCCATAAAATTCCGCCCTGGAATTTCCTGGATGAAGTCAGTTGGAGCTATACATTCACGAATTGGAAACACCTAATGAATGGGAAAAACTTGAGCCATATGATCTCATCTGGATTGGTGGCCTGTACACCAGGCCAATGTCTGCACACAGCTCATTTTCCACAATATGGAATAAAATATGCATTAAGGCGATGACAATTTTTTAGCATCTCATCTTTGTGTAATTCAGATCACCTTTGCGATTCTCTGCGGGTGCCACATCACTGTGGCGATCATGTTTTTAGAAGCCTATAAATTTATGCTGTACAGTCCATCTCTGCTCACATTCATTGTGCTAGTGGACGTCTCTATCATCCTCGAACTTTCGGCAGCCCTTTGTACATCACTTTGTGTTAACTACTACACTGGAATTCACTTAGTCGCCCTCTTTTCCAAAGTGGTAAGTGCGCAAAAAGTACAAGTTCAGCTATATGTCTCAGAAATATTCTTACGAACGCTGACATGAATGTAATTTAACTTACAGGCGATTGGGCTGATTTGTTTCGACACAATGGTGTTCATCGTACTCTTGATATTCGAAACATCTGTTACTAGGGGCCTTCATCATTCTTTTAGTGTGAGTTCTTGACTAGTTCAAGCTGTTACTTGTGGAATTTATGAACTGCTGCTGCAAAGGTTTTATACGAAGTTGATGTCATATTGACAGGTAATACAACATTAACAATATCGGAACCAGTGAGAAGTTGGCGCATTGTCACATCAATGAACATAATAGAATGTATCAGATGCCACTGACACACAATACATGTACAAGGGTCTACACTCTATTATAATGTAAACGAAAACTATGGTCTAGAAAGAAATCGAGTGCATTATCCACAACCCTGAAATCAACTTTCTGGACGTTTCAGTAAAAACGGCAATCCTCAAATGATGAGAATGAGGAGGAGAAATGAAACGAACTTCTTAAACTTCTGGAGTTAGAGACTCAGGCGCTGACATACTAAAATTCAGCTCTTATCTAACATACTCTGTGCTACACGCCATATTTCCTCAGATCTGTGCTAAGCTCTTAGCAGCTACGCCACATCAACAATCCCACAATTACCCAAGTTGAAGAGTGTGATGGGTGAAACTGCTGTCTCATCTACAGCTTTGAAACCTTCAGATAAATTCACTCGAGTGGGAGTTGTAAAGAAGAAGTGAGGTAGTTAATCCTTCAAGACTGACCAAAAATAAAACATCCATGTAAGGAACTTGTGTTCGTTGCTGAATCTTTGAAGAAGAGGTTGTTTGGAAGAAACCAGACGGCACCTAACTTTCCAGTTAGCCCACGTACTAGTTTCTGCAGGCAGGAAACTCTTTGGCGGCCTGTAGCCACTTTAACTAGCCCACGTATAAAGAAGTTTATAAAGAAAATTATCAGATGTACCCATGTACTGATATTAGGTAAGTGAAAAGGAGGGTGTGAAAAGTCTAAACGTACCTCGACTACGATTTCTTTCAAGGGTGAGAAGAGTAAAAGGCAATATATGTTGACTTGAGGTTTACCCTCGCCAGACTGCCCCTGAGAGGGTTTGAAGGGCCGTTTATATATGGGTCCCTCTCCCCTTCTCGCCTGTGAAGGGTCGCTATTCCTTCCTACCTTCGTCTGGTGAGAGCTAGCTCTTGTATTTCAATTATAGACCTATGTGCATGTGATGGTGGGTCGCCACAATCCACTTTTCCACCTCAACTGAGAATTTGGTCAAAACATGATTTGAGGAGACAAACTGCTGATTTGTAGTAGGAGATTTGAATGCCACGAACCAGTTGTGCCTGAATGTAATTGAACGGAAGTTTTTTCTTTGCAGAGGCCAAAAACGCTTGTGAAAGAAAAATGAGCCATTGTGTCAGGCGACTCATTAAACCCCATACTACTCATTTCTGAGCCATCATAGAGATCAAATTCTAACATTTTATGAGTGGGACGTCGATGATCTATCTCTTGTCCAACAAATGCAGCTCCAGACTTGAGGAAACAATAAACCAAGTAGCACGCCAGTTATATGACATGAGCTCAGTCAGTGCTTCTGAGGTTTCTCTCGCGTAGTAAATGATCATGTTAAACCTGGCCTCGTATAGGCAGTTAATTGAACCACCACTTAGAACGCCAGTATCACACGAGCAACAAGCTTTTAGTCGAAGTTACTGCGCTGCTTCCGTCATTTCCCCACATACAACAATTTTACTGTACTCTTATACTATTCAGAGATGCGTTTTTGAGAAAAAAAAAAGCTGGTGCGTGGCAACATACAACTTTCCGCAACCCCCTGCTACACAAAAATCGAGCGCGTAAAATCAGTTTCTGAATGGTTATTGTCAGTGAACTTTTCGTGAATCGACGGGGCAACTTGGTTTTCCATTTTTTTTAATTGCATTGATATCGTTATACCAGAATGGGAAGCAATCACACGCTCTCTTCTCTCGTTTGCTAACGATCTCAGATCTTCCACTTTGTGTTGCATATTATCGTAAACACCTCCTAACTCCGACTCCGAGCAATTGATTCCGACACAGCAGCACATTGTGCGATCCGTTAGAAGTATAGTAATCACGTCTGACAGTTTCCTCAAAAATTCGTCTCAAATGTCATTAGAATCTTGGGAAACTTGGTGGTAGTCCAATGAAGTGCCTACGCAGTGATAGTTTGATAATGCTCACAATATATATAGGAGCTACTCTAGAAATTCAGAAATTTCAAACAACCATTTCTAAAAGTTGTTACCCGATAACATTACATATAACTCGAGATTATTATTCCTCCAAAAAAATCGTGTCTACGAGCTCATCAACTCGCTGTCCACCAATTGCTCAATAATGGTCCATGAGAACGAGCAGCACAATGAATCCCGGAACTGTAAGCGTACCGCTTTCTGTCGCTATGAAGGATATTTCAAATGAACTGAGTAATAATAAATTGAGTTAATACTAAAAGCCAAGAGCAGAAGTGAAAGGAAGTAGAGCTAACGGAAATTGTGCAGTGCGGCAAACCTGATGTTTTTGTACAGAGCTCTTAGTTGACTTTTCTTTTCTTTACGTTCTACCGTCCATGCTACCACTGTACTCATGTAAATGCAGTCCACTTCCATGCTACCACTGTACATAAGTAAATTTTGTCGTTTATTTTAGTACTTCATTTCTAATATTCTTTTCCTTTCTGTAGCTAACCAGAGTTGTGCACACTAGCTCCACAATTTACGCCACCTCTTAAATTTAGCGATGACTTATTCACTCAATTCATTTGAACTGAATAAAACAAAACTTCACGCTTAATGTTCCAAAATTTATTGAGGTGCTTCTACTTATGGCATGAATATTATTGAGCAATAAGTGCATCAGTACGAAATTGTCAACACGATTTTGAGAAGGATTGTGTTTACGATTTCGGAATTATCGGGCAAAAACTCTGAGACGAGGTAGTAAGTGAAAGGGCGGGGGTGCAATTTCTAGGGTTGCTCATAACTTATTTTATGAACCTATACGTCGTATAGGTAGTTTATTGCACTACCACCTTATTCTGCGAATGCTAGTATCAAATTTGAGCAAATTTGCTTCATCCGTTTTTTTCTCAATCGAGTTCGCAGACTCTCAAACCTTTTTCCCAAATGGCGTTCTTCAGCCTCAAAAGCCCTTAAAACTTAGAGAACTCAAAAAAAAAAAAAAAAATCCCAGCCGATTACGCAACTTTCCTTTCTACTGCGTGGGAATGAAGAAAGTAAAAATGTAGTTTTCTTCAGATCTTTTCGTTTTGCAGCTTAGTGAACCGAAACTATCCGGAGTGTAGCGAAATAAAACTTTCCTTAGCTCCACATCAATTGATTTGTGTTCATGGCTTTTTGTAGTTACTCGATTCATTCATCACTCAGTTCATTTGAATTTGGTCAAACATCATTTCACGGCGATTGAAAGCGGTAGCCCTCATTGTTCCGGAATTTATTGTGCTCATTCCCTGACCATTATTGAGCAATCGGTCCATAGAGAATTAATGAAGGTGTAAACCCGATTTTTTAAAGGATAATAATCACTTTTCCAGTGCTATTGGGTATTTTGAAATGGTAGTAAGTGAAACGGAATTTCTGGAGTGACGCACATATCTTATGAGCGTTTAAAAACGCTCAACCTATAGGTATTGGATTGGTCTACCACACCAATTATATGAAGACAGGCCCCTTTTCACAAAAAAGCGGGGCAGACAGAAGGACTGGGTGGTTAAAGTGTCACCCAGCCTACATAAAAACTAGAGGAGGCAAGGAACCTCCAAACACACACGCAGGCCACGAGCCAAAATTAAGTTTTTTAGATTAAGTAGGCCTCAAAAAGTGAAGATCGTAAGAAAACCCAACTTTTGTTCTGGCCCTTTGGGTAGCGGAAAGTAAAAAGTTGGGATTTGATCACTATGATAATTATACCTCAGAAATAAAGTAAATGCGCTCAATGTGAATTTTTGACAAACCGAATGAAGTTTTGAACTGAGAAAATCGGCAAACCCTATTGATGAGGCCTGAACTAAGCTCATGTCGCGTTCCAACAAAGCAGAACTAGATTTCTCGTCTGGAGCTGCATGGTGTTCCCTTTTGATACAAGAGACGGAGCATTGACATCCCATGCATACCATGCCCTATGAAATGCCTCGAATGGTTCGGCTATGGCTCTCTCCTGCTACGTTCTAAGATGTTGGAAAGAAACTTTACTGAGCTCATAAAGAAAATTGACATTCAGTGAAGAGCCCTTTTGAGGGGTTCAGCTCACAAGCTGGAGAGATAAAAGCCTTTTTTACTCCCCGCATTCATTCACTACCAACTGGACAACGATCACTGGTAATGTCTCAGAGGATGCAGGCTTTATGATCCAGAAAGGAGTACTACCCTAAAAAACACAGCTCTAGTTACCACTCGTGGAAATAGATGTGCCATACTGTTTCCTTACTCTCCACGTAGCTCTTAAGGTTTATCATATAGAGACTTTTGATAGACGTCAGAGTAACCTATATCTAACATCATATTAATTTCCAGGCGATGCAGTGCTCCAAGAATTGCAAGAAAGGTTTGGAAGTCATCACTCATCTCTTTGTTGGTTGTACTTACGAAGCGATTGCCGTCAATGTAAGCTAAATGCTATCAGAGTGAGCGAGTTGTAAATATTACTGACAGGTGGCTTCTAAGTTCTGAAGGTTGGTTATATAGAAAAAAATTCTGTTAATTTCTTTTAGCATTTCATACTTTGCACTATCGATGCAACTGACTACACTTGTGTTCCTGGGATTAGCAGAGACAGTAATGGTTGTTTTGGCTTAAAATTAAACCCCCCTCCATCTTTCCCATGCTCCACAATTCTAAGTCACGCCTGGACAGTCTGGGAACTTCCCACCTGCTCCCAGGCTTGGGAAATCCACTCGGGTCAACTTTAATTCCACAAAACAAACTGCCAATGGCCAAAATTCCCAAGACCTGCTTCTTCGCCTTCCGTATGCGTGTCTGTGACCGCGATTGAGAGAAAACGGCTGAACGAAATCAGCTCAATACTCCGTATATCGACTGGAAGCTATGGTGGGACGCAAATCAACCAAAAACTAACTGTAGTTATAGTGATCAAAACATTCATTTTCTTTTCTCAAAAAAGACTAACGATTTTGATTAAATTTTTTGTATAAACAGCTCCAAACAACACGACAATACCATGAAATTCTCGTATGTGGGAAAATGACGAGAGAAGAAGAATTACCACATGTACTCGTAATTTTGGTATTTTTCCTTATAAACTTTGGTCAAATGTGACTAGAATCTTAAGGAAAATTAAGGCGGTAGTCCAATTAAGTGCCCATACGATGAGTCTTCAAGATATATAGAGGCTCCAGAAATGTTGGAATTGCCATTTACTACCATTTCTAAAAATTCATACCCGATTATTACAAAATGGTGAACACAGTCCTTCATAAAGAATCGTGTTTACAACCTCATTGATTCTCTGTGTACTGATTGCTCCATAGTGGTAGCGGCATGAATAGGAGCACCACAAAAAATTCTGGAACTGTAAGCGCTACCTAATAGGCATTGTTAGACCGGGCACAAATAACGAACGAGTTAACTCGGTTTGTATACACGGTCTATTATGATTGGGTTGATACAAGAATATAGATGCAAGATTAATAGTTGGCGTACAGACGCAAGAATAATGTTCGAACAGACGCGCGCGTCACAGCAGCACCCAAAAACACTTGGGCCAACATGACAACACTTAAATTGCCCAAGTAGGGCCACCAACACAACACCAAACTGGATGGAAATTTTCCCTTCGAGAACAACCCTTCACTGTCAAGATAAAACTAGAGGGCTAGGGTGAGCCTGAATGATTTAATTGAACTGAACTTGAAGAATACAGATTAAGAAAAAGGAAAGGGCTAGGATGGAGCAGGAGTGATTTAGGGAAGATGGCGTCACAAAGAAAGTAACAGCATGGAGTAGTCGAATACCTTCTGCTCGGCAGAACAGGCATAATGGGCTACCGGCTCATTGTTGATGGGGAGCTTTGGCCCCAGTTATCACACATTCCAGGGTTTCTCACCCTATGGGCGCCAGGGCCATGTTCATGTCCTAGTATGATTTATTGCGTCCGCTGGGGCTCCCAGGCCTCCTTGGGCTGGCACCAGTTCACCCGTACTGTCTCTGCATTGTCTCAGATATGCACAACCCTATCGTGTGCCATCTTGACTTATTGTGGTTGTGCAATTGGGGAATGACTGCACCTTCGTTGTTATTGAGCGAGTTCGACTTGATGTGTGAGGGTAGGACCACCCAATCCAGAAGCAGGTCCATCGAAGGAGTACCAGCCAGTATATATAAGGCGTGATGGGAGGTAGTCCGATATGCTGGTAGGGTTCACCACCCCTCTCTCTCGCTGAGTTATGGAGATCAACCAGGGGATGGCTGGGTATTGCACGATGGGCAAGAATACGGCAAGATAATTCAACTGTTTGGCACAGGATGATGCCCTATGCGTTGCCCAAACAATACGCAAGGTTCTTCTTAGGGCAGCCTCATGGGCGAATGACGCTCAGGTATTGAGCTGTTGGTGTCAGCACTGTGGTAGCATGGTGCAATTTCCACCTTGCCATTGGGGAGTGCAATTCGTGAACGTAATGCAAGCAATTGTTTATTAGAAGCTGCCAGCTGGTGACGCCTATGGTGGCACCAATTGATCATTATAATAAATATAGTTTTAAATAGATTTTGCTCAAACTCTCTTTTCGGCGTCCCACGTGCATCTGCGGATTTGGTATCAAATTTGAGCAGATTATATTCGGCGGTTTTCTCTCTACCGCACCGCAACCATAGTTAGACAGACCACTTTAATGGTGTTTTCGGGCTCAGATGTCCTTGAAACGTGAAGAAAAAAATTCAACCGATTGGTTAACTTTCCTTTCTTACTTCGTAAAGTATCAAGGTTAAGAACGCTCTTCGTTATGCTACTTAGTCCGACTTTCCCTGTACAGAGAATTACGCCTCTTGTTGCAACAGGTATGCGTCCTTCCTGTGATCGTTTGCGTTCTGATGAAAACCACCGGTTATGTGCAACATCACCACAAAACTAGGCAGCGAGAGAAAGAAGTCCGAGGGTCGCCTTCATCACTGTCAAATGGTTATCAGCAGAAGGCCAAAGTTACTTTTTCGACATCAACGTCCAGCATTTCAGAGACTGTCATCCCAGAAAATAATTAGTGAGTTTCTGTCTAATAACTGAATTCAGAAAGTTGTAGCTTCGACGTTTATTTGTGGCTTCCTTATTTGTGTGGATTTAGGTGCAAAGATCCTCGAAAATTTCTTTTTAAGGAATGGGTTTTCATAATCCGTACAGAAGCACAGGACTCATTTGTTGTGTCCAGCACCTGATGATTTAGCGACTCTCTTCCTAGATATATGTGCTATGCACCTCCTGTATGCTCCAAACAGACTAATGAAAGATCTTTTTCCTCACCCAGCTCTTCAAAAATGGCAACATTAGTCTTTTTATACGCTTAAAGAGTCACAGCTTTTCAAGATCATACGTTACAGCTGAAGCTACGTTTCACAGTTCCTTTATTACTTCTGTATTGACAAGGTTGAACAGCTCCACCAGCCCTTTTTACAAGTCAGTCTGTTTTCACCCAAAAATAGAGATCAATTACAAAGACTTAAAGGAATTGGGTTATGTCCGCCAGTAGGCAGGAGTTGGGTGATGTCTTTACATCGAAAGCGCTTGCCCACAGTAACTCACAAGCCAGAGGAGACGGACTCACCTAACAGGTACGTGAACTTTAGTAATTACAAAGACCTATAGAGCCTTTACTTGAAGAACTTGGCTTAGTTCGCCACCTTGCATGGCTCTTTTGCAACCAGCAGTGACGTAATGATGGGTTAATAATGGACTGGAAAACAGATCAACACTTATTTTATTTCCTTTTCCCAGCCTGATGATGAATGGCGTTCAAAACAATGTTTTCTGAAGGTTTTCCTTCCCCTCCTTAACTGACCTCTTTTTTCTCCAGTTCAACACCCTCGGCCATTTCTATCATTGTATATCTGTCAGCCCTCTCTGACACCATTGTAGTCGCCTCTTGCCCTTCCCATCTTCTTCGAGCTCCCTGTTGTTGGCCAGCACAACACTCTCCATTGAGTTAGTCTCTTACTACAAGAATATGTCTCACATAGACATTATGATGTTGCAGGAAGCTATAGGAATATCATGGAGGCCTGACTGATAGTCATTGCTGGTGGAGGGACATTTTATTGTTTCAAGGGTAAGGACTGGAGAAGGTAACAAAAATCTTGATTCAGAATGAATTGAAAAATAATTTGAGGCGAAAGTGGAACCTCCTTCACGGCCTGACCTTCCGGTTATCCCCTTTGTAAAGGCTTCTGATGAGGTCGACAGAATAAGGTGATGTTTGGAGTTTCCAATGCTCAACAGTCCTGTGATAATTCAGGAAACCTAATCATGCCACTGTGGCTTGGACATATACGAGCTGCCTAATTAACATGAGATTTACAGTCTATCCCCTGCTCCAATAGGATTTGAGAGTCAAGAAAGTTCTTCCCCCAAGCTAAAAATAATGTTTTCATGCATCACCCCGTATGGTAATTGACATTATTAGGAAATATCTGGTGCGTAGCAACACACAACTTTCCGCCACCCCTTTAAGTTCGAACACCAACAACATATGCGGGTGCTATATCTTCGTTCAACGCATTTCTACAGAAACATTTATTCAGAACTAAATGTAGGGACTCGTTAGTTGAAAGTACTCCGAAAGTTTGATCGAAATCGTTAGAGCCGTTTTTGAGAAAATTGGAATTCCGATAAATCAATATTCGACAAATCTCCTTTTCTGAGTTAACTTGGCTTATATCTCCGTTCAACATATATATACAGAAATAATTATAGAGAATGAAATGTTGGTATGGGTGACTAAAAGACACTCCATTAGAATTTATCACATCTGGTCAGAAGTTACCCTGGAATTTACGGAAATGTTCGAAAAAACGTTATTTTCGACACATTTTCATTTTTATCTCTGTTCAATGGAGTGTCAGAGGAACATTTATTGAGAACAATATGTAGGTATTAACTATTTGAAAACATCTTGTGAGTTTGGTGAAAATCGCTTGAGTCGTTTTGCCAAAAAGCGTAAAAAACCTATTTTTGCTTCATAGGCCTATATCTCCGTTCACCGTATTTTCATGGAGATATGTATAGAGAAGAAAAGTTAGATATTGATTGGTAGGAGATAATTTGAAAGTTTAATCAAAATCGTTAGAGCCGTTTTGAGAAAAATGCGAAAAACCCTAGTTTTTGGTACATTTTCGTCCCCCACCCCCCTTCCCATCGGCCGAAATCGTCCATAACCTTATTTTGGTGTCTACAAAAAATAACGAACAAAACAAAAAAAGAACCAGCTCAATCGGATCAGCCGTTCTCCCGCAAATCGAACTACAGACACACACACACACAGACATACACACAGACATACACACAGACATACACACAGACATACACACGGACCTCTCTCCGAAATTAGGTTTTTTAGACTCAGTAGGGTCTGAAACGTAAAGATCTGAAGAAAACCCAACTTTTTTTTTTGGGCCGATTACTATACTTTCCTTCCCTTCGGGTAGCGGAAAGTAAAAATGAATGCGCTTGGGTGCTTGTGATGTAAGTTAGCTCACTATGAGATTCTCTGGGGGTAAGGGAATTCAATAACACTCTTAACGAGTGAACTTATTTATTTTTCAGTTCCACAAAACCACCAAACACAGTCAACAGGAAACAAACTGGAGAATATGGTACAGGCGAAGCAGCAAAGGCAGTCATACAAGTAATGAGCGAAAGTGAACTAGTTGAGTCAGAATCAAGTCAGACTGGCGATGAGAACCGTGCACAACAAGAAAGTGGTTCTTTTGAAGGCGTTGACAGCTTTCACAACTTGTGAAATTGTGTGGTTAGGCCACATTTATGCGTTTGATAGAATAAATACATTTATGTAGAATGGGGTGATAACAGCCAACCAACGCAACGTAGTTCTCTTGTTCAGACCAACATCAGAGCTACAACTACATACTGTGGGGGAAACCGTAAAAATTCGTGTTGCTTGTAAGTGTGTAATCTTTTTCAGCTTCTTCCGTCCCTCTGAGTCTTACAGAATGACAGTCTACTACAATTATTTTGCAGTTCTTAAAGTGTATTCTTGATTTGGCAGCTTGAGTGGCCCAAGTTCCCTTGTAAAGCCCTATAATATGGACAGGCCTTACAGGCGAGCATTCAAATCACTTCAGATGCACTAACAGGAGGCAGCAGCAAAAGACAACAGGTGCAGAAGGCAGAAGCATAGATGACGACATGGCCACTCCTCATGTCGAAATTGTGAGACATACACACTGAGAAGTGCTCTGCTTAAAGGGCTATCTCAAGGGGATGGTGAGGCGGGCAGCAAGTAGCAACAATTCGCCTACACAGATGTGGACGAGTGTAGCAGGTCTAGAGGGACTTCTCACACTACCACCCATGGCAAAGAAGCGGAATGAGGGAATAAGAACACATAAAAGACTTATGGGGCAATGTTGAGGTAATGGTTAAGAAGCATTCAGGGACTCATAGAAACAATCCTGTACCAGTGGTCCAGCTTGCACTAGTATCCTAATGAGTGTTACGGACCTCCAACGTGTACAGTCCTGCTCATTGAGTCAGTCTAGCCCTCTCCCTAGATTGGTCAGTGTGCCTCTTGGGGCTGGAGAGTTAGCCTGGAACCCAGGGTCATTGCCTTCACGCCCAACGCTCTCCAGTGTCCACGCTTTGGTGAGGCTGTGTCTGTGCAAAGATCGTGAAGCAATGGTTGGCCACCTTGGAGACGCATATTTGACTTGCTGAACACTCGTTAGTCTTATGCAAGAGGCAGTCAAACAGGGCTTGAGCAGCATCCTCCATTGTTCCAGTGTCACACAGGCAGGTGTCAGAATCATGACGCTTAAAATCTGAAGCTTCGCGTTGAACCTTCCGTGGTCTGAGAGCAGCTGGGTCTAGGGGAAGGATGGGTACTTCCATCTGTATGGTAGGCATTCCTAGATGGAGGGCACCAGCGCATGCAGGTGATGGGCCGAACTCTGCCTGCTACTGTTTCATGACCCTCTATCATGCAAGCTCCAGCTGGTCCTCGAACCTGGTGAGCATTGGGGTTAAGGAGCCCAACCCGCCAAATTACAATGCCAGTGGAAAGTCTAGTGGTGGGGTTCCAGCCAGCACCTGCAATGCCAGGTTATATGTAGTCCTGTAGGCGAGGAAGATGGCCAGGAGTGCATCCCGTTGGTCCCTACGAGAGATGGCTAGCCACCCCATTGATGCAGCATACAGCACCATTGGCAAGAACACTGCAGCATAGTACCTCACACATGGTGGGGGAAGTAACCTGAGTGAGTCCAGGCAATGACCATATGCGTCCCACAAACATGTAGCATTTCCTTCGGGTGAAGGTCAAATGGCAAGTTGGAAATCTCTCCCACGGGCTAGGAATAGGTTATCCCAATTATGGGGCTAGAACCTTATGGGTCTTTTAGCTTAATCCCTGTTTAACACACTGATACATCAATACTACCATCAAACTCCCTCTTTATTATCAGTCAGCGTAGATTAAACATTTTATACCCCTTAATGAGTATTTTTCATTACAAAATCAGGTTACAAAGGTTAAATGAGAAAGGGGGGGGGGGATTACACAGAGGTTTGTGCTTACTATCACATTTCAGTTGTCATAATTTTCAGTGGAGTGTATCTAGTCCAAAGGCCATGTTTTGCAGTGTGGAAAAACTGATTTGCAGGATCCAGCTCAAGCTTTCCACTTGGTATTTCTTTAGCATCGATAGAGAACTCCAAGAGAACGGATATCACAGCAAGCTTTACCATGGTCATCGCAAACAGGTTTCCTACATTAAGATAATAAGATAAATATAATTAATAGAGATTTTCGTACAAACAGATTGATGGCTTTCATTAAAAAAAGTGTAAACAACAAACATTAGAAGGAGACTTGAGAGATTAGATTATACACCAAAATCGACAGCAATAACAGCCTAATGATTAGCAAGGTAGCACTTCTACTTTAGGGGCATGCATATTCAAAAGAGCTGAATTGGCAGTCAAAGAATATGTTGGGCAGAACTGACCATTTTGTAAAGACTGATTTAGACCACAGTCAAACCTTCCTAACATAAGCCGATAGGTCATTGTTGGGGGTAGGTATATCTGGAGCAGTCATGACGTCTGCTGTTACTGTCCCAAGACTCGACCTCAAGGTAGTGCTAAATATGTCTAGTACGCTCATAGCGATTACCAAGAACCCTCAAATGATGAGGACTCCCCATTAACCATCTTCGCCCTATGAGGCGGTACCAAGGAGACTTATCAATTCTCTGTTGGGACATACCTGGACAAGAACGTGGACCTCCTCCAAATGGAAAGAAGCTGAATTGCGGGCGCGCAGTCGCGTTTTCTGCTGAGAATCTGGTAGGGCAAAATTTATCAGGGTCGGGGAAGTACTTGGGGTCATTATGAAGGGAATACATTGGAAGAATAACAGGAGTTCCCTTTTCGACGAACACCGATGAGCCATCTTTTGCTGTCAGCGTGACATCTTGAGTGCAAGACCTGGCAAAAGAGGTTCCAGATGGGTGCTTCCTTAGCGTTTCTGAAAAATAAAATTTATTTTGATTTTTCATGGTTATGATAGAGCGAGTACACAAGAAAAGCAATACCCTCAGAATTTTATGTTAATGATGGTCAGGGGAAGGATGGTGTGCCCTTGTTCGTACTTCTGTATGTCTCACATAGACGACGGACACTCAAATGTAGGTTCCATTATTCCATCCGCTCTTTACCCGTGTTTGCAATGAGAACGCCTGGTCACTTTTTGTGACTCAAGGTTACAAAGGGAAACATTACAAGCCTATACTCAGCCCCAACACAGCGCTATGATGGTAGCAACAGTCTGGAAACGCACAGGACGATGTTTTTCGACGTTTCACTCTCTCTTTTACAGCTTGAGCCTCGGCTACTGCAATGATGTAAGGTGCAGGTCTCAGGGGCACATTGTACACTAACCTATCAATGTGAATTCTCCGTTCCTTCTGACAGAATGTGGGCTCTTGGGTCCATGGCATAGTCTGGGACAACTGACGTGACTCAGCAAACCCACTGGTTCAATGAGGAGCCACAGGCTGTGATTTCGATAGCTATGAAGTGCTTTATGGAATGTTATATGATTATAAAGTTTTAGTTGGGTACAGGGTCAGTAACCATTCAAGTCATACAGATTAGCGAGTCCCCCTCCACATGTGTTTCAACTTAGAGTAACAACTATAACTATTATGTCACTGTCGTGGTAGCTCAATGTTACACCTGGGAGATTAATAATAAGGATAAAGAGCTTGTTCAGTAATTGGAACTTGGTACCCCTTTAGGTTACGATTGAAACCTGCGATGACAATGGAATAGAACGAGATCCAGCTCCTCTGAACGTTGAACTTAAATTAAAAACAGAATAAACAATAAATTGTCTATATTTCCACAGAAATAATGAGCACAATTGTTAAATCAGTCAACTCAGTTCATGTTTGTTACTGATGATGACCTAATCGTCGAAATCGATTTCACAATTGTGCTCATTATTTCTGTGGAAATATAGACAATTTATTGTTTATTCTGTTTTTAATGAAATGGGTTTCCACAATATCCTCGCGAATGATTTAGTTCATGTTGAACTTAAAGATAAATGAGATGAGGGGAGCGTGGTTGAAAATGGCTGCCAGAGGCCCACACCCTATCTTGCAGAGGTTATTGAATGGAGCAGACGTTTCGGTACAATACATCATTCATTATTCAAGGAAGTGTGTCCAGGAAAAATTCCATTACAAATACAACAGGACACCTCTTTGAGCTTACCCATCACAACCATGTCCAAGTACTCGATTCCATGAATTTTCTCCCAATCAAAATCATCTAACGTCCTCCCACTTTTTGTGACCTCACGCCGCAGTGTCTCCTGAGGTTCTAAGTTCAACGACAGTTCATACATGATGAATCCCAATAGAAGCGCCGCAGTCTCATAGCCATCAAGGAAAAACGTCATCGAATGTGCAGCCATCTCCTCTTTTGAAAACGCTGAAATTAAAATATTTATTATAATATTAGTGGTATTTTCATCTTCCTTTATGCGAAAATGTCAGGTCGTTCATTCTCCTTGTTCATTGTATGACCAGAGGAGGACTATGCTCGGTACATCAACCTCTTTCGAGCTTAGTTTGCATTCAATGTTAGCGCTTAGCAACTGCCTGTTCAAAATTTCTGTGTGGCGGCTTGCCACCATTACCTACAAAAGGCGCCTTTCAGGAAACTCATCCCGACAGAGCGCGCTAGCCGCGAGCCACAAACCACTCCTGGAGGGAATAGCAGGCGGCCAACCAGAGAAGACGACTCCCTCCAAGAGTACGTACATAAGGGCCTGCCTGCACGGACAAACAGCATTCATTCTTTCATTCTTTCACCGATCTCTTCTTCCGACAACAACCGACCACCGTCAGTGGCGCCAGCGGGGACGATGAGTCCGCCCTCTCGCGTCTGGAGAAGAAGGAGTGACGACTCAACCGAGTCCCTCGCCGTGAGGAGCTACTGCTCAACCGAGCCCTTCAAACTACGCTTCGACGCCTGAGGAACTCGTCCCTTGCCCGCTGCTGAACCGAGCCTTCCGACTCAACCGAGTTCCTCATCTCGCGTCTGCAAGAGAAGGAGCGACGACTCAACCGAGTCCCTCGCCGTGAGGAGCTACTGCTCAACCGAGCCCTTCGACCTACGCAACGACACCCGAGAAACCCGTTCTTCGCCTCACACTCTCTCAACCAGCAGACAGGACCTACACACACAACAACAATACTTCGTCGGCCCTTTTTAAGGCCACACACGCCCTTGAAAAGGGGACTCCGACAGTCTGCACTAAGAGCGGCTATGACCCGTGCACACTAAAGCAAACAGCAATACATTCCGCAGTTCAAGGAATGTTATAGGGATGCTGATCTAATGCAATTAAATTTCGTAATAGAACTTAAAATATCCATGGCAAAATAGTGGAAATGCCTTATAAAATAAAAATAGGAAAAGAAGTAGTTTACTTACACAGTGATTTTTTATAAGTCGCCTATACATATAACATATATTTACATCATCAGTACACACAATTTTTTAATGCACTGACTGGTGGAGTGAAAACTAACTCAAGTTCTCTATGGGAATAGATGTGGGTACTACACGACTTTAAAAGCCATGGCTGAAAACTCCTTGGTTGTCATCTGACTTATTGGCTGTCTCCTTTTATCTTACTCTTTTTCTAGCTAGTCGGTTTTTAAAAAAATGAACAGTCTCTATTTTAATTAAAAACATGTACACAAATTGAGGCTATATGTATACATAATTAAGTTTGGATGTTCAATGAAGTGGTGACTGGAACAGCTTTGCCTGCTGAACTCCTTACGATGGAAACACAGTTGCAGCATCCACTTGGACAAGAGGAGCGGAGTACAGAATAGTGACCAAAGTTGACCTTGACAAGGGTGCTGGTTTCCATGGCACCTAGTTATTTCTTCTTCTTGACCATTTCTGTGGCCATTGTTACTTAGCCTTACCAACAATTCTCCCGGGTTTAGGCTCACACCTTATTCCAAAACTTGACGTAATACCAGCAAAAATTATATGTGGAGAGCCCAATCGCAGCTTAGTATCTAGATTACACGAACATGTTCGATACCTCCGCCCAGTGCCTTTGCAGAACCATACTACCAGAACTGTATATGTGTATCCTGAGCTTCCAGATTCTTCCCGTGTATTTGTCCAGCAAGATGTAGAGGGAAGACCTCTTCAACCCATCTACGATGGCCCCTATCACGTGATTTCTCGAACTGATAAAGTTTACCAGCTGCAGACTACTCTAGGCGAACAGACTATTTCGGTGGATAGACTCAAACCAGCGTTTATGCTCAACCAGGCTACAGAGATGGCTAATGCCATGGCTCAAAACGACTTAGTTGTCAGCTGACTTATAGACTGTCTCTTTTATCCTACCCTTTACCTAGCTAGTCGTTTTGATTTATAATTCATTCTGAATAATAACCCTATGTTTTCAATCAGGAAAACATTTTTAACCCCCCCCCCCCCTCAAAATTTGATACTTTACGTTTCAAGAGATGGGGATTCCAACTCTGCAATGTTCGTCCACCATCCCCCATCCTGGCCCTTTTGTGCCTCTAACGTGGTCTAAAAAATCCGTCCTTTTGCACAAAAATCCCATTTGGTATCTAGTTGTGCCCGCCATCTCAGCAATCCGATCGGACAAAGCCCATGGTTGCTATGGACAAAAAATGGTTTAAAAAATTAACAAATCGCAAATACGCCGTGTTTCGTATAGTTTTCAAGGTATTTTTACATCTTGGGTCGAATGGCATGAGTATATGCGTGTACAACTGCGTATAGTGAAAATACAGTAATTATAGTGAGCCAAAGTTAACTAATTGAAAGAACTCGCGGGAACTACAGCGGGAGTCAATGTTTCGTCGTGATTACTCCCTCCCTCCTTCCTGTCTTATCAAAACCGCCCGCTTTAGATATTTAGTTTCCGTAGTTCCACTGGAGTCAGGTCATGTTTCATATGGTTCACTAGTATTTTTCGATGCTGAATTGAATGGAATGGGTCTCAGAACAGTAATACTAGGTCAAGCTATTCATGAGAATAATAAACCGTTGTGTAATAATTCGCAGGGGGTTTCCTGGTTCTCTGTATCTGCTTTTACAATTTTACAATAAACAATCGTTCATTTCCAATTGTCTCCAGAGTCATAGTTAATTATTTAAACCGGTTTACAGCGTAGCAATCATATAGTCTACTTCTCCCTTCCCCAATGTTATAATGCTATTTGACAATCACACGCTGAATTACCACCCTACTACTATGGGCAGTTCCCTGCTTGACAGTCTCCATCCACTCACTGAGATGCAACTACTATAGCCACCTCTTAATCATAAACTGGTTCAGTTTGTCCACTTTGATGCCACCGAAATTGCTTTCCCCAAGCCCTCTGTCTTTCAGAACTCAACTTTGGAGGTTAATTGCAGTTGATTCTGACTGACACTGTTTCTTACTCTCCTGCCCTACGTGTTTCATTTGAGCATGCTTTTAAAATGGTTTCTGATCTCACAATCTCCCCACAACTGCCCACGAGCTCATCAGACATACCCTTGTAGCTCTTGAGAAGAAAATAACCCCCAACTCGGTTGTTTAGTAAATGTACTATCACCTGGTCGATTGTTCTTCGCTTCAGATTCATTATTTGCATTGATAAGCGATTGTAAAAAATCACCTCGCACGTCATTACTTGCTTTCCTTTGCGCTACTGTCTCTTCGACAATCTTCGTGAAATAATCAGTTGCCTCATCCGAGAGGATCCTGAAACAAACGTGACGGACTAATTATTTACGTAAAACGAACAAATCGAAGAAAACCTGGAGGCAACAGGAGGTTGCTCAATTGAACCTTCAGGAGTTGCCCTTACTTGAACTTCAGTAATGATCCTAATGTTGGAGCGTATAAAGCACACTGTAGAGCGATGTTTCCTTTGATGCTGTCATTGAATAATTGGCTAGACATCTGCCTCAAAACTGAATTCGGGTCGTGGAAGGAATTTCCATTGAGACCATATGCGCTGGCGGCCACAGCATCCGTCGTGTACTTCCCCATCAGATCATAGCTCTGAGAAAGTAAGATAAATAGTGGTCTCAAAGTATTCTCTCAATAGAAATGTATTGAAAAATTGCTAGAATCTGCTTGAAATTATCTCATGCTGATCCGAGGAATGAGTCAGTGGGAGGCAATACTTTAATTGTACTGTACTTTGGTAAATCAGTTGGCTAAGGAATAAATTCAAGTATGTAAAGCATGGCTTTTATACATATTCAGCAGAACTCTGACACAACCTCGGGAAATTTTACTGCAACGGGGTGTGATGAGAACTGGCCTTACACTCGCTATAGACTGATTTGAAACCACGTTGAAAGCCCATGCAACTAAAGCATACGCTGTTTCCCTTCACAAAAGAACGACAATCCAATATGGACAAAAATCAATACACCCACACAATGCGCGAGATTCTGAACAATTGGGACATTTGTCATACTCTTTGTGAGCATCACAAATAAAACATACACACATGTTGAGGAAATTCAGATCTGATAAGCGGGGGCTCTACTGCTACAATCAACAGTGATCTCATTCAAACCACTAGAAAGCTGTTCAGAAAGATCTAAAACGTGAAGAACATATCTTTCATACCCACAAAACCCGCTAATCAACTAGTTGTGCTATTAACAACCAGAAACTTGAAAGTGTAAAATTGACAATTATAAGTATTGCATCGTAGTTGTGTTTCTATCTGCTGCTAACCTCTATAAACATGCCGATCTTAGTGCTCAGATGTTCATTCATGTTCGCACAGATTTTTTTGAGCCCAGGCGTCATCTCCTTCACTTTTGAAATTGTCAAGTGTGGGGTAACCATTCCCCTAGCGTGTTTCCATCTGTCAATAGAAATGTATGTTATTGATTGAAGAATGTGTAACATGAGGGTCGTAGTTAACGAAAGTGATTTTGTCGCAGTTCGTTATAGTGTTTATTTCAAAGAACAAGTGAAGGAACAAATAAAGCATCTAGATTTAGAAGATTGTCTGGCATGTAACGAGGGACTCCCTTAGAAGAACAGAACAGAAATAGACAACATTTTTATACACCTACCCTGAGGCAGCTCTGCTTAGCTTCATTGCTCATGAGACGCCACACATCACAGCAGCTCTAGGGCTAACACTCGAACCACCTTTCTGAGCTAAGAACTCAAATACAGAGTCCATTCCTCTTCAATGCTGGAGTTGTATGCAAAGTCATTCCTCAAATACCTGACATCATTTCGAACCTTCACCAAGACCTCACCAAATAGCTTCTAGGACGGAACATGGCTTTCACACACCCCAATCCTGAGATACCATCTTGGCCAGTAGAGCTACCTCGAGGCTCAACATTTAGAGCAATCACTCTGAGCAAAGATGTTGCCTGCAAGTTAGTAACAAGGAAGAAACTGACGTGAGTTGCACAAAGTACTTTGCGAATCTTACTGATCCCCTTTGCTATTGAAAGGGTTGAGCCCGAGAATGGGGTCCACTTGAGGGTTAATGTAGTAGTCGTTGTCATGGAAGCTGTTGAACTCTTTAACAAATACTGTTTTGATCAGCTCTGGGTCTTTAATGAAAAGCGCAGGCCACCAGAAGCGGTAAATTCCACCAAATGGAAGGTCGCCGAGCTCACTGTAACGAGGACAGAAGTAGAAGAAACTGTTAGTGATTCAACTGACAAACGTTATGTTACCTTTGGTTTGAACTTCCCGTCCAAGCAATTTTATCAACAATGAGAGCTCTGTACTCAAGGTTTTAGTCAGGACTCAAGAGCATTAGAAACGTAAAGATTTGAAAAAAGATCAATTTTGTTTTCAGCAAATCATGGAACTGTCTTTCCTACTTTGTAGGGCTAAGGAAAGTAAAAATGTGGAAACAAGTGACTAAGTGAATAACATGAAGCTGTTGGAGTAGTGTTCCTGCCGTGGAGTGAATACTGTTGTTAATGTGGAAGGTGAAGTGGAAGAAGGAAAAAAGACATATTGGTTTTGGAGACGAGTCGAGTTTTATGTTATGTTTTTCCGAGATCCCGAGATTGTTTATTACAGCTAAATAATAGAATAAAACAGAAGCTTATTATCCGGCTTACAGTGAGTGCAATGGCAATGTGAGCTCATACACAAGATACGCGTCAACTGCATTGAGGAAAAATCGTTGGCGTTGATAGAGGTTTTGAAAGACCGAAAAGCCAATTTTGAGGAATGGAACCAGTAGCTGAAGCACAATTAGGCGTTTCAGGTTAACACTTTCGCTGCTAACGACCGAACCCCTGTGTAAGACCACGGCTACACAAGAAATGGCGGAGCGCGGTAAAACCGCGCTTTCGGGCGTAGCCACTCGCAAGGAACAAAACGTTATTGTTCTTTCCTACTATTACCGTGCGGTAAAACGCTGTCCTTCAGGGCTCGAGCAAAGATTTTTCGTTTATCGTCTTACTTTCATTTGTATCAAATATGCTCTGCCTTGAATGGTAGGTACCTAGCATTAGCTGGATATTAGGTATCGAAAACGGCCTAGACATAATATGTGATGAGATTATTATTCCGGATATATGAACCAAATATCTGGTGCGTAGCAACACACAACTTTCCGCCACCCCTTTAAGTTAGAACACCAGCTACATAGGCGGGCGCTATATCTTCGTTCAAAGCATTTCTACAGAAACTTTTATAGAAAACAAAATGTAGGGACTAGTTAGCTGAGAGTACTCCGTAAGTTTTATCGAAATCGTTAGAGCCGTTTTTGAGAAAATTGGAATACCGATAAATTAATATTCGACAAATCTCCTTTTCTGAGTTAACTTGGCTTATATCTCCGTTCAACATATATATACAGAAATAATTATGGAGAACGAAATGTTGGTATGGAAGACTAAAAGACACTCCATTGGGATTTATCACATCTGGTGAAGCAGTTACCCTGGAATTTACGGAAGTGTTCGAAAAAACGTTATTTTCGACACATTTTGATTTTTATCTCATCTCAATGGACTGTCAGAGGAACATTTATTCAGAACAATATGTAGGTATTAACTATTTGAAAACATCCTGTGAGTTTGGTGAAAATCGCCGAAGCCGTTTTGCCAAAAAGCGTAAAAAACCTGTTTTTGCTTCATGGGCCTATATCTCCGTTCACCGTATTTTCATGGAGATATGTATAGAGAAGAAAAGTTAGGCATTGATTAGTAGAAGATAATTTGAAAGTTTAATCAAAATCGTTAGAGCCGTTTTCGAGGAAAATGCGAAAAACCCTAGTTTTTGGTACATTTTCGTCCCCCCACCCCTTATTTTGGTGTCTACAAAAAATAACGAACAAAACAAAAAAAGAACCAGCTCAATCGGATCAGCCGTTCTCCCGCAAATCGAACTACAGACACACACACATATACACGGACCACGCGCCGAAATTAGGTTTTTTAGACTCAGTAGGGTCTGAAACGTTGAAACGTAAAGATCTGAAGAAAACCCAAATTTTTTTTTGGGCCGATTACTATACTTTCCTTCCCTTCGGGTAGCGGAAAGTAAAAAGGAAAAGATATTTTAATTGTCTTCGATTTGTTTCAAACGTGCCGCAAAAACTACATTATTTTACGATTATACCTACGGATAAAAAGATTGAGAGGTCAGCAGGTACCAACTAGAAATACATATTACAAATATCTGGTGTGTAGCAACACACAACTTTCCGCCACCCCTGTAAGTTCGAACACCATTTACATAGGCGGGCGCTATATCTTCGTTCAACGCATTTTTACACGAACATTTATGGAGAACAAAATGTAGAGACTAGTTAGCTGAGAGTACTCCGTAAGTTTGATCGAAATCGTTAGAGCCGTTTTTGAGAAAATTGGAATATTCGACAAATCTCCTTTTCTGAGGATTTTTAACTTGGCTTATATCTCCGTGTTCAACATATATACACAGAAATGATTATAAAGAACGAAATGTTGGTATGGGTGACTAAAAGACGTAAAGATCTGAAGAAACCCCAATTTTTTTTTTTTTTTTACCTGATAACTATACTTCCCTTCCCTTCGGGTAGCGGAAAGTAAAAAAATACATCCATATCACAAAAGAATAATAATAAATTTATTGTCACATAAAATTTATTCATAAAATATAATATATTAGTAAAATACATATAGTAAAAATGTGTACAGTATAATTTATATATATACAGTATAAATATAGTAATGGAATTTTCCAGCTGATAAATATGCACACATGATCATTTGTGGAAGTTAAAAAAACATTTCATACAAAATGGTTCATTATCCGGGCAAGATGAGCAAAAAAAAATTGTCTCTTTTCTTGTCTTATTTTTCAAGCATGACACACACCGCTTTGAAATTCGGCGGCCCCGTTCGTTCAACTGTTGTTTCGCAATTTTATGACTGCCCAATGAATCTTGGGGTTGGATGGTAACACTCCTGGTCGATTTTGGGGTAGTTTGTGATGAGGAAGGAAGATCTGACGGGATGGAGGAAGCTGCCATGGTGGTACTAAGGGGGAGTGTCCGAGAAAAGCGTGGTGGGCGTGGAGATGGAAATGTGAAATTTGAAGTTAGAGTTTTGACAACAGAAAGGCGGAACTGAATGTAAGTCATTTTGGAGTTGGGGTTGTCCTTACAAAAAAGCAAAAATGCATTTGTCAGGAGAAGATGAAAAATGTGAAGGCCCAACTTCCTATACCACTTCAACGATTTTCTCTCAATTGGATAGTAAGCGGTGAGTTGATCCAGATGGTCCACTCCGCCCATTGACTCGTACCTCGCAACCATTTCTGGTTTGCGCACAGTCTTTCCCGGATTGCGAGGATGGGGGATTTCTACGGTGTGTGGACCATACTCACTGCTTATCATTAGAACTTCCCGCCGATCTTTCCACTTCATTACACAAACACCATCCTTAGTGAACAGGGATGTCACCTCATCTTTTGAAAGTTTTTTGGTGATAACCGAAGTTGGGGTTTCCTTGCGACCTGCACGGAGTGTGCCAGTGACATAGGTCTTGAGTTCAAGAAGCTGATGGACCAGGTGGACGCTATTGTAGTAGTTGTCCATGAAGAGCGAGTGACCCCGTTCAGTAAGCCCTTCCATCAACTTCTGAACTACTAACTGTCCCGGCCCACCAACTTCTCTATCAGCTGCACCTGTATATACGATTATTCTCAGTACGAGCCCTGAAGGTTCGCATAACATATACAGTTTTAGCCCGTACTTGTGTCGTCCTCTCCAAAGAATCATTGATTCGTCAATGGAAAGTTGTCGGGTAGGGATCACCGTCTCCTTCATAATCGTGTGGAAGTGGTCTAACACTGGTTGTAGTTTGTAGAGGGTAGAAAGGGGTTGGGTTCCCTGGGGGGGATTCGGAGCAAAGTGTAAGCAGGAGAGAATTGCTTGGAAACGATCTCTCCCCATACACGTTCTAAAAAATTGGAGATTGTACATCACATCAGTTGACCAATAGTCAGTAATGGATGGAAGTTTAACATGGCCCATGTGGAAAAGAAGTGCCAACCAAACCCAAAATTCATCATTTGTCAGTGGTTTCCACCTGCTTATTCGCGATTTCCCTTTGCTTGGCCCTCTGGAAGATTGTTTTTGGGGAGCAACGATCTTATCGTTGGCATACCTATTGGTTTCAGTGACAATTTGTGTTATTAGTTCGACTGTAAACAGCATTTTTACATAGTCTATGGGATTTCTGTCAATTGGTCTGGTTGTTAGTCCTTCCGAACCCTGGTCAACAAAATCAAATGTTGGGAGCTGGGTCGGTCTGTCACTTTGCCAATCATAATTTGGAGTAATTACCCGCCTTGCTGTTTGAGTGGCTCTTCTCCTTCTAGAACGACGAGTGATTCGCGAACTATGGAACTGGGATGTCACTCGCTGGTTTTCTGAAAGAAAAAAAACGCACAATTGAAATCATGCTAAAATTTGAGAAAAAAACGAGCATTGTTTAGGAGCAAGGATGGCACACATTATTACTTTCCGATACCCGAAGGAGAGGAAAGTATAGTTATCGGGTAAAAAAAATAAATAAATAAATTGTTTTTTCTTCAGATCTTTACGTGTTGAGGCCTACTGAGTCTAAAAAACTTAATTTCGGCGCGTGGTCCGTGCGTATGTTTGTGTCTGTAGTTCGATTTGCAGGAGAACGGTTGATCCGATTGAGCTGGTTCTGTTTTGTTTTGTTTGTTATTTTTTGTCGACACCAAAATAAAGTTATGGGCGATTTCGGCGGGCGGGCGGGGGGGGGGGACGAAAATGTACCAAAAACTAGGAGTTTTCGCATTTTTTTCGAAAACGGCTCCAAACTATCTTCTACTAATCAATACCTAACTTTTCTTCTCTATACATATCTCCATGAAAATACGGGGAACGGAGGTGGCCCTATGCCCATGATGCAAAAATGGGTTTTTTACGCTGTTTGCTAAAACGGCTTCAACGATTATCACCAAACTTTCAAGATGTTTTTGAATAGGTAATACCTACATATTGTTCTCAATAAGTTCCTCTGACAGTCCATTGAACAGAGATAAAAATCAAAATGTGTCGAAAATAACGTTTTTTCGAACATTTCCGTAAATGTCAGGGTAACTTATTCACTAGATGTGATAAATCCTAATGGAGTGTCTTATAGTCACCCATACCAACATTTCGATTTTTATAATTATTTCTGTGTATATATGTTGAACGGAGATATAAGCCAAGTTAACAGAAAAGGAGATTTGTCAAATATTAATTTATCGGTATTACACTTTTCTCAAAAACTGCTCTAACGATTTCAATCAAACTTACGGAGTACTCTCAGCTAACTAGTCCCTACATTTAGTTCTGCATAAATGTTTCTGTAGAAATGCGTTGAATGAAGATATAGCACCGCATATGTAGGTGTTCAAACTTACGGGGGTGGCGGAAAGTCGTGTGTTGCTATGTTATTGAAATCTATTGAAACTATCCTCAGGGTCATATCTCATCAATGGACCAAAATAGCAAATACAGTTCTTACCAAAGGTTGGGGACTCAGCTCTCTCCTCTTCTGTCGAGGCAGATGGTTCTGGTTGAGGTGCCAGTTCTTCCTCAAAAATACTAGGCATTCCCCTCGTTTCTTGCTCTTCTGTAATTTTAATGCCATAATGTCAATTGACCAATAGAATAATTCTACTTATTTCCTACTGGTTTATTATTTGAGAAATAATGCACCAAAATTGTAATGTGGAAACTCACCTTGAGGAGTGAGGTCAATGGTGGGCATTTCTTCTCCACTGTCATAGTCATCATCTGACTCTCCCGTTTCCAAATCCTTTTGCAACATCGAGCCATCACTATCACTTCCACTTTCTAGATCCTGAAGGTGGTTTCTGATGTCCTGCTCACTATAATAAATCCGTCTCGTTTGAGAGGGAGCAGTCGAGGAACTGGTGGAGGGTTGAGGCTCTTCATCCTCATTACGGGATCTTTTGAGACTTCCACGAGTTTTAACCATGTTTATTCTGGAAAATATCATAGATATAGCATGATGGGCGAAGAATTGAAACAAACATACATACGTGCATCTAAGGGGAAAGCATAAAAAGTAGGCCAGTAGACTAGTGAGATGGGTTTAGACATCCACATACTTGTTTTCAATCCTCCTCTCAATAAATTCCATAAATATATGCACATTAGTAACAGTAAAAAGGAATGGTAAAGTAAAATATATAACTTACCACAAAAAAAATTGCCGAAAATGCAGGAGAAACGCGTTCCGTTGAGGCTGTCGTCAGAGTGAAAATAGAAAACCGTCGCTACCTGAACTCCTCGGCGCATGCCCCCCGCTCATTTAGAAGGGTCTTTCCCACTACTACCTGTATTGAAAAAGGGTTATTGAACTACTACCGTTTCAATACGGGCTTGGATTGTACGGGGTTTTGCCGAGGTAAAACCGCTCTAGTCGTTGAGTATAACACGAAAGCGCGGTAAAACCGCGCGTAGCAGGGAAGGTGTTAAGCTTTCAACACGTTAACTGTAGTTCACCATAACTAAGGGAAGATTCCTTACTAGTTCCCATGATGTTGTCTACGAAGTGTTCCTTCTCGGCTACCTATCTCCTGACAGCTCAAAAAGCTAGTGGATCCTTCAATGACGCCACTTATACTACTTATGTTGCAGTTTCGCCTCACATTTTTCTATAATCCCGAGTCAATGAGTAATTTGTCATTCCTGATTCTGTAGACTGTAAATAAACTTGATGTTAGTAGTCATGAGTTTCAAACTACTCCTAAAACGAAGTGCTTTACTACATCCTATGTGAAGAGCCATTTGTCTAAAGCGTCGGAATGAACGTTTCTAACTGTCTGAAAATTAATTTAATTTTACGAGAACATTCTACAACTTTTAGTTGACCCTGACAGGCAGGCGAGACCAGGAGGGGTATTAATTACAAACAGCTGATGTAACCCGGTAAGAGTAAAACCATTGCCGAACTGACCTTAATAACGAAAGTGAAATTAATAAGTAGCTTGTAAATTGACGGACGCCACATGTCTACACAACATCAATCAGACAAGAACTAGGGAGATTCGTTTTCATTAGCGTATTCTGATTTTGTTGTGTGTTCTTCTTATACATTAAACATTCTCTGTGAAATATAAACTAAAATAACTATAGAATTAGAAGAGCTTACTAATAAATTTCGTCGTACACTTCACCGATCGTTTTTCTGATGAGTATGATATCTTTTATTGACCCGAAGGGAAACTTTGCTTTGAGGCAAGGAACTCCACGCCTCTGCCAGTACCCAATTTTCCATCTCCACGCCCAGTAAGCCACCAAAATCAGAGTGATAATCGCAGTGAAGAAGAACATTATCCTGCTGAAGCAAACAAACTCGCAATAAAAAAAAGAATTCAGGCAGAAGAAAAACGTTCCCTGATGACCCCGATATTGACTAACGACATTTCAAGGCTCATCATGGAATCAGCTTCTGAACAAACAAATTACACAATTATCCCTCAACAAAGCATTTAAAAATTGCGAAGAATACACACGAAAACCCCGTGAGGCCAAGATATCACCGGGACATGTTAAGATATTAATGTGACGATCTTTTCACGTTTACAAAAACACACGATCTGGGTTCAAATGTTCGCCAATGGGTCGTTTATAAGGAACTTAATTCGTTGAAACGTTTTTGCAAAGTGTAGAAACAAATTTTGATTCATACGCTATTATTTCCGTTCGTAGTATTTTCACGAATATAAGTTAGGAATGATTGATAGAACAGTTGCAGCAGCTTCATATTATTCGAAACTTGGCGATAAAGCGTGTTTTTAATCTACTTTACCAGCGAAAAACGACTATCGAACTTGTCCTTTCTTCGTTCGCTATTATTCAAATACCAGAAAATGAAAACATAAACCGTTACCGTCGATGGGGAGAGAGGAATATGTTTCAAAACCGGGATTTTTCTCACAAAGCCTCTTGCACGATCGGAGGAAGATTTTTTTTTTTGTCGTCGCGAGTTTTACAAATTCAGCAGAGGTTCTTCGAATCCTGCGAGTACGTCCTGCGATACGTTCGGAAATAATTATCATCGTGACACTTCAAAATTGTACGCATTATGAGCGCATAACAATCCAATTCATTGGGGCTCGGGTGATCTCAATTGCCTTGTCCGAAAAATAAAAGTGCGTGAAGAGACCCCCCCTCCCCCCCCGACACAATACTCGGTATGCTCAACATTTTAGGAATGTTTGAAATTTAAACATTAAATTTTCAGAATTTCATAATATTTCAATGTGTGGTTAATGACTTGCATTAGAGAATTATTAAAGCTATTTCAGCGGCGAATAGTAGTATAATATGATGTATATATTATACTATATCTGCCAGCGTAAAGACTGATGTACGCACACACACTATTAACGATGGATATGTCATGACAAAAGTGTATATAGACCTTTAGTTGAATTTTAGAACCTAGGAATCCTAGGATTAGGGGATGCCGTGAAACAGAATCTGATGCCAACTTTTGGTTTATTATTCATTCTGACTAATAACCCTATGTTTTCGGTCACAAAATATTTTTTACAACCCCGCCTCAAAATTTGATACTTTACGTTTCAAGACATGGAGATTCCAAATTTGCAATGTCCGTCCGCCATCCAGGCCATTTTGTGCCTTTAACGTGGTCTAAAAAATTCGTTCTTTCGCAGAAAAATCCTGTTTTGCCCCCCATCTCGGCAATCCGATCGAACGAAGCCAATGGTTGTTATGGGCAAAAAATGGTTACAAAAATTAACGAAACGCAGTATAACGCGAGAACTACAGCGGAAGTCAACGTTTCGTCGTTAGTACTCCCTCCCTCCCGTCATATCAAACTCAATAACACGCCCACTCGACTCGCAATGGGTTCGCTGGAAGCCCCCGACTCTTTTTGCCTGACGGTGCGGAGGAAGGTTAGGGCCACTTCCTCCGCACACCCCTCCATCGGATCATAAATGCCTACAGACGCTTGGGGGCGCCTGGCGCCCGGGGAATATTTAGTTTCCGAAGTTCCATTGTAGCCAGGTCATGTTTCGTTTGGTTAATTAGTATTCGATGCTGAATTGAATGGGATGGGTCTCGGAGGTCCAGCTGTTCATGAGAATAATAAACCGTTGTGTAATAATTTTCAGGGTTTTTTCTAATGTGAAGAGCCAACTTCACTACAGCTGACGATGTTGTCTGGATGCTATGCCAAACGTGGCCCCCAATTTTGTCCTTGTAATTTCAGTCTCGTTTTTCCTGTTTTTACTTATCGTTAATTCGTTCACTCGCGTACTAAGCTTTCCTACTTTATCTTCATAACCAAACTAAGATTTGCTCTTTGTCTCTTTTGAGACGATTAAAAAAGGTTCGTTTCCTATTTTAATTCGTTAAAAGAACGCAAAGAATGAAGGTTCGACGGTTCTCCCACACAGTTGGCAACGGACATGTGCAAGCCACGCCGAAATTCAGGGTTTATGATTCAAGAGACGTCAAAACGCGATCTGACGAAAACACCATTTATGCGAATTGCGAGACTTCGGGGCCTTAAGAGCTCCAAAGTAACAAATAATTTTGAGAGTGGGACGACTGGGAAAGTTAGCCCGCTGTACGTGGGGGTAAGGAACATTGTGTGATCCTCCGCATCTGATGTTTCAGTTGATACTGGAATTTTATAGTTTAGCTCTCTCTGTTAAGCATATCTGCAACCTATACACTTGTTAATTACCTCCGATAGGTTGCGACACTATCTCCAACTAAGCTCCCGTGTCAAGATTCTACACATCGCTTCTCGCGAGTTTTGACAGTTGTCACGTCATGTGCAATATTTAACACGACGCCCATATCTGTTTAACGACTCTAATGTGTACAAAGGCAGATGGAGAGCTGAGATCACTGGCCAGGTGATAAACGCGTCTTTGTGCCATAAATAGATTTGCACGTAGCACAAATGCAGTATGTATGCACTTATACAATCGGTCATTTCAAAGTCATAGCATATTTTTGTGATATAGAAAAAAGACCAAATCCGATCGGGTGAATTATACTGAAGCGTAACATATAGATCGGGTAAATTATTTGCCAAACATTTTCCTACGCATAACTCAGTATTGGGCCTCTCAGCGGCCCTTTTACGTAGGCACAGTAAACATTTAAAATAAATAAATTATAATACCAGAAATTTACTGAGACTCCAAAGATGTTGACTGACAGAATATGCTGCAATCTAGCTGTTGAGGATAAAAACAAGACACCGTAAGAAAACTACGCGTTCGTCAGCTCTAGTAGTTTGATCTGCCGGATTCGCTGTAACTACTGTCACTCATCATCCGTTCCCAACCAGGGAAACCCAGTGTAGTGACTCACAAGCTGGCTACTTGCGTGAATCGATATTTCTCTTTATCGATACACATTCATTGACTGTTGTCATATGGCCAAGAGTGATCGATAATTCATCACCGATATATCGCTATTCGACGAGTTACTATTTATTTTACAAATGCCTAATTTTTTATGTTGATTTATTAAACCGGTAAAATAAAGACAGAAGTTGATATTGATAACGCAACTGTCAAGTTTTACTGCGTAATCAATTGTATTATTATCCTCCTAAAAAAAATACTCTTTCGTTGGAGTATATTTGTCAAGGTTGGGGATTCGCGACCGTTCAGTGACTAGGTGGTGATTTCTTGAAAGCCATAAAATATTCAGCTACAACATTTCGACTTGTTCGTAGATCTCCGCGCGTAGATGATATGATATTGTTTCCGTACTCATCTATGTGACGTTTCAATTGGTGGTATTTGCCCGAGGAACTGGTGTATTACTGAAGTTGACTAGTTCAGATTAAAAAATGTTTTGTAATCTGCCACGGTTTCTCCTGTCAAACGTTATTCGATAAATACAAGTTTTTGGAAAAAATAGTTTAATCTAAACTCGTAAGCTTAAGTTGTGTTAAGCTCATTTTCGCGTTAAACGTACTTTGGTCTGAGTCATTGGTCTTTTCGGAGACTTTTGAAAATTTATTGATCTGCTCTTACTATTCACATTGCACAGTTGTTCAAAACTTCCTATTTAAAAAAAATCAATCAAGATAGTGTTTTTTGTGAAAAATTCATGTCGGTATTCTGATAGCATGATGACACTATGGTTTTGGTCGATTTGCTTATAACCTTACAGTGATGTATTATGTTGACAAGCTCCGGAAAACCCCCAAAATGAGCTGATTTGGTTCAGCAGTTCTCTCAATCATGTTGGCCCTTTTTCCGTCATCATTCAGAAGCGAAACGAGTTGTTGAAAAATTAATTCGGTTTTTTGACTGGTTACACAACTGTACTTTCTGCTTCGTAAGCGCTACGAGAAGTAAGAACCGCAGATCTTCACAGAAATCCACATGGAAACACTGGTATTGTTCAGGTTCTAACGCCACTAACAAAATAAAAGCGTACGGGCGGAAATCAATTGAAAATAGTGAGTAAAACCTTGAGAGCTCAGAAAGTTAAATCTTTCTGGATGCCCGTGGATTCCGAAGAGAGCGCTTGCGCCATGTGAGAAGAATACGTTGTGGAGAGGAAAGAGGTAACGCCGGGTCGAAGAGCTCCAGGCTATCGCCAAATTGCGATTGCGTTTTCAACTGCGAGATGCACAGTATTTTAAAAACAGCTCGAAGTAAACGAAATGCAGCGTTAGCTTAAGTGTGTACGCTTGAAAACACCTGGTGCAACATCACGGAGTTACTTTCCACACCTCCGAATTGGCCGTCACACTAGTTAGACCCAACGATTAACCCCATTTTGGGAATACAACCCTCTCATCAAACCATCTAATCTGTTCGTTTGCAGCTCTTCCCCCCTCCTTAGACCTTGCCAAACCTGTCTGTACCTCTTAACTAGTAAAGATCTGCTGAGGTTTATTATACCGGGTTAGTTAAAATATATCCACCAACCATCCATTCGTCCAACACGTCAACTGTAAGTTCAAACCATTTTGTTTATTTATCACTTACAAGTAGCTTTCGCATAATTTAGTTCCAGTTTTATCTCAACATGGAGTTTAAAGTTTATGATGTACCCATTCCCTTTTACTTTCCTTGGCTGTACGAAGTAGAAAGGAAAGTTATGTAATCGGCTGAAAAAATTTTTTTTGAGTTCTCTTCAGATCTTTACGTGTCAGACCCTCCCGAGTCCGAAAAACACTATTTGGGAAAATGGTCTATGTGTGTGGGGCACGTGTCTGTGAACGATTTTTAGAGAAAGCGACCGTAACAAATCCACTCAAACTTGATACGTAGCACGCAGGTTATCATTGAACGCCAAAATAAGGGTATGAGCAAAATCCACCGAAAGTTTACTATAGTTATCATAATGATCAATTTTTTTGTCTCAAAAATGGCTCTAACGATTTTGATTAAATTTTTTATATTGATAGCTCCCAATATGGCAACTATATCATAAAATTCCCATTCGTGGGAACATGACGAGAGCAGCGCAAAAATTATCAAAATTTTCGATGAAAATCGGTGTTAAGCGGTTTTTTCCTTGCTGAAATGTTGATAGAATCTTAAAAAAAATTAGTGTACTAGTCCAATGCGATAGCTATAGGGTGAACGTTTAAAACCGCTCATAAGATACACGGGGCTCACTCCAGAAATTCCTAAATCCCAACTGCCGCCGTTTCGCTCACTACCAGATCTAAATGTATTTGCCCAATAACTCTGCCAAAGTGATTACTATCCTTCTTCAAAAAATTAGAGTTTACAGCTTCATTAATTTTATGTGTACCAATTGCTCAATAATGGGGGTGGAATGAGTACGAGCAACACAATAAATTCCAGAACTGTAAGCCCTACCGCTTCCAGCGGCTGTAAAGTGTTGTTTGACCAAGTTCAAATGAACTGAGTGATAAATGAATTGAGTAAGTAGAAAAAGCCATGTACACAAGTGATTTAACGTAGAGCTAAGGAAAGTTGTGTGTTGCAACGCACCAGATATTTTAAACGCCTATTGTAGGGCATTAATTAGAGAACTAATTAGTTAGAATTAATTTAGAGAATTAAAACCTAGAAACATCGTCGCGTGAATCATTATTGACTGAACCCCAACAAGCGTATTCGTTTATTATACAACAGTCAAGAAAATCCAAAGTATATACGTTAAGTTTGGAGGTTGTCAATAGGAGTTTTAAAAAAAGAACTTTATTTACACAAGGCAAAAGCAACTACAACTGTACTAGTCAGGGGCTGGAGAAAACCTGATGAGTTCTCATCTGTTCGCCCTATTTATAATGTTTGTTTGCTGACTGTGAGAAAGAACAGTGAATAAAATGGTAGTCTACGCGTAGGCAACTTTAGGTGCTTACATCTCAGGTTAGCGAAGCATTAACAGTGGTTACTAGGTACACATAACTTAATATATAAGTTACGTTCGGTGTAAGTCAGAAGGACTTTTTAAAAATCAAAACTTTATTTACACTGTTTAAAACACTACAATCGTGACTGAGGGGCCGCGGTACTGCCACAACTACTTACAGCCTCTCATTTGTCCATTAAGCCATCATTATACCGTACTATAATTTATATATACACACACACACTTCCTACTTTTTTGGTTAAATCAAATTAATACAGGGTGGCAAACTACAAGAACATGAGAGGTACATTGAGTTATTATTATTCTTTCAACTCTTAGGTTCTCATTCCGGCCTTCCCAAAGGCAGTCGACACTCAGCGAGTGCTTGACAGGATAGTCACTGATAGGGGGGGGGGGGTGTTAACATCCATTACCAACATCCTCTACTCGGTACGTCTCCATTGTTTGCAGAAGTAGAGAAGAGAAATCGTTTAACTATACGTACCTATACTGACAAACAAACCATTTCCCGAAATTATGTATTCTGGATGCATAACGTAATAATAATAGCCGTAACGTTAAGTAATAGTCACGCGGACGCGGAAAAAAGAAATGCTACCCCATTACATGACTAGTTATTTCACAATTTCACAACATACCTTCCTACTTCGTAAGGCCAATCGTTCAGCTGTCGAGAAACTGATAGAAAGGAATACAATGCGGCGTTATCATTCGAGAGGCACTTATGCCCGTTCTCCGAAATTTCCATTAGAACGTTTTTCGACCGTCGATTATGTCGTTTTTGTCTTTTCAGTGGATTGGCCGAGGGCTACTCAAGTACAATAATGTATAGTTGTTGACTTCCAATAAGACACCCTATAAGTAACCCCGTATCGAAGTCGCGAAAATAAAGAAAACCTTGTTTTCACTTTATCGGCTTATACCTTCGTTCGTGGTATGTTTGCAGGATTGGCTATAAAGACAAAATATAAATGGTGATTAGTAAGTTAAACTAAAATCATCAGAACTGTTCACCGGGGTGTTAGAAAATAAATTGCTTTTGTCTCTCCTCCCCCACCTTTCTGAATGAACTAGTTCAATCGACTCATTCTTCGTTAAGTAACTTAAATCTGGATGAAACAAATTTGGTTCCTTCAATTAAAAAAATGGTGATCTGCCTCTGTAGTTGAAAACAAGACGCGCTCATATAGTCATCAAACAGCCAACGACTCCATAAACTAATGTCTGGGGATTTATTGAGCGGGGGTACAGGGGCCAACCATTTAATTAAGAAGAGAAAAATTATCATAGCTACTTGAGAATGATGAAAGTTGAATGATGCTTTTTTTTCTGTCCTTTTCAATAAATGCACCGCGATGAAGGGGGCGAGTGAGCGGACAATAAACCGGTTTTTTGATCAAGCGTCACGTCATCAAAGGAGCAGCTCACCGTAACAAACCATTAGAATCGGAGCTGACCAGAACCCTTCCGCATCGAAACTGTATATTTACGCTCCGAAAAGGTCCAGGTGTTCTGAGCATCGACGTTTTATAAATAAATTCTCTTAAATGAAAGATCTTTCCATTAAACGGCCTAGTTATTTTTGTTTCTATGGTTTTTATTGAATATTTTAAAATGAATTAATGTATCGATACTACGTGTATGAATCGATAGCAGGGAAACATGGCTACGCGATTCGATACTCAGTCCAGTGAAATGTTTCATGTAGATCTCGGACACCCGACTATTGCTTGCGCGTCTATCTGCACAGTATTGAGAAATGTTTGGTGCATTAATTTTCCGTTGTAGTTTCGGTGTAATTTGTCAATTTGTTGTACTATCAATTGACGTTTGGGTTTAATTCGAAGTTATTGTTTGGCCGCATTCAGGGCGTATAACGGCATTTCTTTTGTAAGCCCACGTGCCGCTATAACTCGTTAGTGCGTTGTTCTCTATTGCACGCAAATGGCAGATAGCAGCCGAGACGATGCCGAAATTACGTTACAGTTTCACGAAATGGGACTCGACGATCGGATATTGAAGGTGAGCGATTCATAATTAGTCATAAAGGTTTGTTAGCTGTCTGGAAGTAGATCCACATTTGATGACAAAGCTTTCCTAGTTAATTACGTTGAGTTATGTTTGTTTCAGGCGATCGCCCGACTGGGATGGGCCAACCCCAGTTTGATTCAAGAAAAAGGGATTCCACTCTTTTTAGATGGGAAAGACGTGCTAATGAAAGCGCGTACTGGATCCGGTAAGACGGGAGCGTTCGCCATTCCCGTTGTCCAAAAGCTGCTCGCATATAAAGAGGTACGTAATAGAGGTTATTTATTTTGCATCCTCGTTTTTCAACGAAATAAGAAACTGTTCTGCACACGTACATACTGTATTTGTTATGTATTGTGAATTCCGAGCTGAAAAGTCTTGTTCAGCGAATGCCGTTCCATTGTCACTAGTTCCCGGCGTTGGTGGAACGGAACATTCTACAGGTGGTTTTCGCTCCAGCAAATTATACTTGACCTATTCTGTGTGTGGGATATTTTATTTACCCTAGTGGGTTGTGGGTGTTCTGGTTGAAATGAGGTGTTTTTCAAGTAGGTGAATTTTGTGTTGCTTGAACTGAAAAAAATGTGGAAACGCATTACGGAAAATTAATGTCTGGTAGAAATTTGAAAGAACCCTCGACTTCTGGTTAAAGCGTCTTGGTGATTGGATAATACATAATAAGATTCTTCCTTCGCATACAAGATGACTGTAGCCAGGTTTAGAGAAAAGCTTCCTGTTAATTAACTTCAGTTAGTTTTACACAAAGAACAAAACAGTGAAAACACCAGAGCGGGATGATTATGAGGAGTGTTCATGTTATTGACCAGCAGAAGTTCCTCAGGACAAATTCATATTAGCGATCACAAGGTGTTGGTTTGTCTATAGCCAGGTCACTGCTGGGATGCCGTCAAACTTGAAGGAGTTGCTCGAGTAAGTGTTGCTGAGAAAATCTTTCGTATAACAGTGGCCTAAGGAAAGCAGCTGGCCTCATAACGGTTCACTTCATGTAATGAATGACAGCTTTCCAATGCATGAAAGACAATCTCCGACGTATTAAAACTCGCTATATATCACGATTTTGTAAAAAGTGTCCGCTGCTCTCAACTCATCCGCGATTTCTGTCAAAAACACGTTATTTAACCTTCCGATCTAACCGATTTTCAATTCTATTTGTGCAACTGTAGTGCCGCCAAAGCATTACAAATTAGTTCAGGTTGACAATGACGGGATTAATTTCGATATATTTAAGTTACCCCTATTTAGAAGAGTTTTTGGTTCTCTGTTCAGGTGTCACAAGAGGATCAACAAACCCGTGCCTTGGTTTTGGCCCCCACTCGGGAGCTCTGCGCGCAAATCTACAAGTGTTTCGTGCAGTTGACGTTTAAATGTTCTCGAGACGTTCGAATAGTTGACATTTCAGCTCAGGTCAGTGGAAATTTGAAATCAGTCAAATTCTATACTCGTTAGTTGAAGTTGAACACAACGTCAATTCGTTTTCAGATTGATTCGAGCGCTCAAAAAACGTTACTAACAGACCTTCCAGATGTGGTTGTCACTACACCGAGCAGAGCTGTACTTAACGTCAAATCCGGAGCTCTCAGCTTGAAGCATTTGAAAATGTTGGTGGTGGACGAAGCTGATCTCATGTTTTCTTGTGGATACGACGCTGACGTGAAAGAAGTCCTCAAGTAAGCAACGAAGTTATCGTTTAGATTTACAGTTTTCGCTATAATTTCCCGTATTCATTCGATACAAAAGTAAACAGTGTCGCGAGTTATTATTGTTACGACATCTGAATAGTTGCAACCCCCAAGAGCTGTGAATAATTACCATTTCAGTGAACTGGACGAATGAAGACACGATTAGAGATAAGTGAGTGAGGGTCTATGGTCCTGTATTTATTGCTCATGACTAGATTCTCACTCATTCGTTTCTAGTTGCCCACTCATCATTATCATCAAGTTCGTCAGAAATTCATTACTAATTAGTGAACTCCTACCATCGACGGATTTGCTGCCTGTGGTACTCTACTCACTCCTCGTGCCCAGTGCACAATTGCGGTCGGAATTACTTTTAGATTAGTCTCTATGGAACCTAATTGTTAGCCCTCCGGTTGAGTAATGACCATTAACCCCTGAGAGCCTCCTTAGCCAATAACTCGTTGGTTGCAAGTGCGACCCGAACCTTGAAGGCAAATTGGTTAAAAACAAAGAGGCGCAGTTGTCAAATTTCTAATGCACCTTGAGCAACCAATTATAATAGAAGGATGCAAATTGGTTCGGCGTTTCCACATCAACCTAAGTAAATCCCATCATAATTTGTAATAAGATTCGGTCGAGTTCCTTCATTTCTTACCCTAGGGCACGTTCGGATGCATTAAAAGATGCGAAATAGAAATTTCGAGCGAGAAATGTTTAAATTAAGCAATTCCTCAACGTTTTATGTCAATTGAATTTATTTGCACAGTAGCTTGAATGTGTTGAACGTGGTTCCTCCACCTTCAATATTTTCAGTGACCTGCATCAACCTCTTACGTTCCTTCACCCTGAATATAAATTGAACTCGTTGCTACATTCATCTATCGAAATCGATTTAACATCGTTACTCATCTTAGTGGAATATAAAGTATTTCTTATGACTCAGTTTTGTTACTTGGAATCGGCTTACTGCAAGTTTTTCTTGAGCAATTTTGTTATCTGTATTACTTAGTACTCTCTACAAGTGGCTATTTCTTACTATCGCCGTTATTGTTTATAAAAATACTTGGCAATTTGGGAACTTGAATTTCGTCCTTTATGTTTGTTTTGAGTAATGTCTGTGTAATGTAATGTTATGACACAAAAAGCACTGTTTTGTTAGAATAGTTTTTACTGATATTGATAAGTGTTTATTTACTTTAGTCTTACAAAGTTGGTGGACGGAAATTTGTGTAATCGGCAGCTGTGTTTGTTTAGTTGGATCAAATCAGCTCAAATATTTTTTTGGCCTACCTGGTAGGGGACGTCATAATGAGTGTGTGAGTACAAAACTAATTGTAGTTATCGTGGCGATTAAAACACCAATCTTTAATTTCCCACTATCCAAAGGGTAAGGTAACAGAGATAACCAAAATGTGTCGAAAATATTCTTTAGTTGAACATTTATATAGTTTCCAGAGCAAATGCTTCACTGGATAAGATCAATCTTTACGGATCCGAATTCTAGCAACTTGGGGTGAAACAAAGAATATGGACCGACCGCTTGATAACGCTACGACTGCATGTATCAATATCAATCCGTTAGTTATCTCATATTTATTTCATATATCCGTTCTTAATTTCATTGAATTAACTCCTTTTCATAGTCTTTGTACACTTAAAATAATTATACAACGGGGTATTACATAATTAACATTAAATAATTACCATAATCGTACAGCTGTCGTTATTTCTAATTTCAAACATGACGTGTCAAGCCTACAATGTCGGGCATATCGATAACCTGACCTCGGTCGTGATATATCAATATATTGCCTTATCAGAGGGAGCGGTCCATATTCTTTGCTTTTACCGCAACTTGTACCCACGTTTTGTCCCGTATCTATCCATTGAACAGAAATATAAGCCACGATAGCTCGGAAAACGAGATTTGTCGAACATTAAGTTATCGTTTTTCCGATTTTCTCAAAAACAGATCTAACGATTTCGATCAAACTGCATAATTGTTACCGTAGAAACGCGTCGAACGAAGATACAGCGCCCATGTTTAATGCAGGCTGTCGAATTTACGGGGTCGTGGAAAGTTGTGTGTTGCTACGTGCCAGATATTTTTTCTCGATATGACCCCAACGATTTTGATTAAATGTTTCATTAGGACGGTTCAAAATGGTAATATCACTTTAAAAAAAAATTGTGGGTAAATGAGCACAGCGCAATAAATTATTCGAAAGTTAGTCGCCCGCATGAAGCCTCCCAGAATCATTCTGATAGTCTAGTGCTCTACAGTCTGCTCTACGGAACTGCTCTCGTTTCATTGGCCAACTTTTTTTCCCTCAGTGTTGACCCACTAACTTGAAAACAATAAACATGAACCTTTTAACAACAACATAAATCACGTTGACATTCTCATTAATTACCTATGCGCTGGGCACGCGATAAAGATTGTGACTTGAGTAAGGACAACGTAATAAATTCTGCAACCGGTTTCTTGTTTAAAAAAACGGTGAGGCTCGTGTAAACGGAGAAAAAAACTTGCTACAGCAGTTAAATCCACCTACTGCATGTGTGGCTGAGGAAAGTTGCCGATAAGTTCAACTTATTGTACATCGTTGTTATCATCTGTGAAAATATCTATAGAAGAGCATAAGATACAGATAGTATATTCCATGGTTGAATTGTAAACTGTTACCACTCACTTTTATGCTGTATTAAAATGTGTACGTGCCAAAGTAGAAAAGTTGAAATAAGTCAAGTTATTTTTGCACACTTTTGTAGCAGGCGTTCTTAACTGTGCAAGCTCGTTCTACGAAAAGCGCATTACTGGAAACGTGTGTTAGCGGTTTTGTTGGGTTGTGCGGGCTGTAATAAATTGACTTATCAAAACTTAAAGTCGCGATGCTTCTTTTCTGCTGTTCATAATTGATTCATTGCTTTACTTTTCTTGGATCCATGAAGTAGAAAGGAAAGTTATGTAATCACTGCAAAAATGTTTTGAATTCACTTCAGATGTTAACGTTTTAATGCCTACTGAGCCTGACTAACACTATTAGGGAAAATGGTCGAAAACACGATTGCGAGAAGATGGCTGAACCAAATCAGCTCAAACTTGATACTAAGGCAGGTTACTATGGAACGCCATAGTCCGCTCAAAACTTGAATACGGTTATATTGATCAAAACACTACCTGTTTTTTTTCTCAAAAACAGCTTTAACGATTTGTTTAAATTGTTTGTATAGACAGCTCCGAATGACTTGGCAATACCATGAAATTCTCATTAGAGGGAAAATAACAAGAGCAGCACAATAAGTGACCAAACATTTCCACGAAAATCGAGTTTAGCGGCAGTTTTTTTATTATTAACTCCGCGGAAATGTTACTAGGATCATCAGAAAAATTGACGAAGTCCCTTCAAGTACCTATACAATGAGCGTTTGATAACCACCGTTTCTCAAAATTTTTACCCGATAATTCCGTAACAGTGATTATAATCGTTCAAAAAAAATTTTGTACGGTCTCATTTTGTGTAGTGATTGCTCAATAATAATGGTCGTAGTTCAGGTAGGAGCACCACAATCAATTCCTAAACTAAAATTATTACTTTCTGCCGTCGTTGAGTTACGTTTGACCAAGTTTAAATGAGCTTAGTGAAAAATGAGTTGAATAAGTAGCAAAAGTCATGAAAACGATTGAATTTATTTAGACCTAAGGAAAGTTGTGTGATGCGTCGCACCTGACGTTTTGTTAGAGGAAGTGCTAATTAGTATGGATTTCTATAAATAATTCGTTTCATTTTCAGGCACTTACCAAAAGTTTACCAAGCAGCTTTGGCCAGCGCTACACTCTCCGAAGACGTTCTGTCACTCAAAAAATTGTTCCTTCACAACGCTGTGACACTCAAGTTGCAAGAGTCTGATTTGGCTCCTCTTAAACAACTGACACACTTTAAATTGTATTCCGAGGCAGCTACGAAGTGTGCTATCCTCTACACTCTTTTGAAACTTGGGCTCATCCGGGGGAAAGCCATCATTTTCGTCAATACGGTGGACAAATGTTATAGGTAAATTTTATTGTTGTATAGACCAGTTAGAAAGTAGCAGCGTTCACTTTTCTGAACTCAACGAAGTAGAAAAGAAAATTATGTAATTGGACGAAGAAAAAATATTTTCAATTCGATATTCAATTTCAAAGCCTTCTTGGAAACGTCATTTGAATAAATGATATGTGGTCGCAATTAAGAGACAGCGGCTCAAGCAAATCATCTCAAATGTGATATTTAGCCCATTGGGCGCCAAAAGAAGCCAATCTGGGCCAAACCAACTAGAGTTATACTGGGTGCGGCATAAAGATCGGACGTTTTTGAAAAAATCATAACTTCGGTAATTTTTACTCAAAAAAATTTTTATTGACATATTTAGATCCACAATTTAGAAGCATTTTAGAAATTCATGTGTGGAAAATCACATCAGTCAAGTGGCGTCCCTCGTTCGCTATACACTGCTGGAGTCTTTCTTGGAAATTCTGTAAACTCTTTCCAACATTGTTCTCTCAACTGAGACGATTTCCACGCGAATAGCATCCTTCAATTCCTCCAATGTTCGGGGCTTGTGCTGGTAAACGCGTGCTTTGAGGTGTGCCCACAGAAAGAAGTCACATGTGCTCAAATCTGGGACCGAGGAGGCCAATGAACGTCACCGAACCTGGAAATAAGGCGGCCAGGGAAAAGAGGACGAATAACGCTCATTGTTGCCCTAGCTGTGTGAGCGGTTGCCCCATCCTGTTGGAACCACATGCGCCGGATTGCGATACGTTTTTGTCTCAATTCAAGTGTAAAAAAGCCGGTTATCATCTCGACATAGCGTTCTGAGTTGACGGTAACAGCAATGCCATTGTCGTTTTCAAAGAAGATGATGCAAGTTTGGGATGTGGCGCACTAAACAGTAACTTTTGGCCTATGCAGCGGTTGTTCGTGTAATTGTCTGGGATTTTCATCAGCCCAATAACGACAATTTTGTTGATTCACCATGCCATTGAAGTGGAAGTGAGCCTCGTCGCTCATGAACAAAATGAGATCCTCATTTTGTTTACTAAGTGCTTCCATCTCACAGGCGAAGGTCATTCGTTGTGCATAATCCCCTGGGTGTAATTGTTGCACAGTGGACAACCTATAGAGGTGAAACCTCAACTCTAGAAGCAATATACGCCTAACCGATCGATCACTGAGGCGAAGTTCAGCAGCATGCAGGCGAGCTGATCGACTCGGGCTGCGAATTAGTGCTTGTCGTACACTTTCAATGTTCTCTGGTGTTCGAATCGATCTTGGAGCTCCTGGTGGTCTGTTCTTCATCAATGAACCTCGTGTGCGAAGTCCTTCAACCCAACGAAGAATGGGGTTTCTAGAGGGAACAGAGATATCCCGATTTCGGTGGATATTGAAATGACGACGAAACTCACGCTGGACTGCTGTGACGGACTTGTTATTACAAACGAAACTGTCGTAAGCAAAAATGCGGTGCTCTACTGTCCACAGGTCCATGACTTCAAATGGTAAAAAAATGCTAAGACCTCCCGATTACAATGGTCCCTTCCCCACATTGACCCATTGGGGGGAAGTACTGGCCATTTCAAAAACGTCCAACCCCTGTACTTACATGAGAACCACTTTTTCTCCCAATAATGGCTTTGAAATTGTGTGCGTGCACAGTTTCAATTGAAGTAGAAGCAACCCATTCAATTTTGGGATTCAAACTGCCGTTTTTTTAGCCAACGAGTTTCTTCATAGAATGTTGAATCAAGTTGAGACTATTTTATGTTAACTGAATAAAAAATAGATAGTATTAGTTAGTGGTCTGAGAAAGTTGTGTTGGTGTGGAGGTTTTACCAATTCCTGATAGTAACAGAAGACCCATAAACTCCCTAATGTCTACAAGATCAGTTTCATTTGCGTAATCCACTTCATTGCCCCGAAAGACAAGACTAGGAGTTGAGCAAACCTATTGATACTACAAGTACAATAAGGAACTAGAAGACAACGCTCGCTCTCAACAGTTAACACTCATCACCTCCTGCAGAGTATTTGATTCTCCTATCAGATTAAGCCTAACTAATCAACCTTGATCACTCTACTTAGGCACTAGATACCTCTCTCAACAACAGTTGAAAGCCCTTCATCATTGTTTATTCACCATTGAGACGCATAGCGCAATAAGAGATGTTTGTGTTTGAAAAGCGTAAAACCAGTGCGTTCGTTGTAATTGGAATTTCAAGAGCAGATAGCACTTGAGTGATTCCGACAGTACACGTTTTTCAATGCGGAAATTATTTTTCGAAACACAGTGTTCAGCATATTGAAAAAAATGGTACAGCTATTGAAGGGAAGTTCGAGTGGCACCCGCTGGCTGCTAATGACATCAACTGTCTCTCCTTTCACTTCTGAGAGCTCGCCCTCGACTTAATTAAATGCCACCCGATCCACTCTCCCACCAGATGAGACGTTTATCAGGTGACACCCAAATGTTCCTTCCCACTTCAACCAACATAGGACTGTCTAAACCGTCTCCACAGGGGCATTTTGTGCAGGGGTGTAAAGGGGGTAAATACATCCCTGGGTGCGTGTAGATGTGGTTAAAAATGTTGGATGTATATCTATGCTATTGAAGCACATCGTTAATTTTAAAAGACCTTAACGTAATAAAGACTCAGACACTCAGAAGTGAAAGGGGTGCCTCATGCCATTAGCAGCCGGCGGGTGCCACTTGATGAACTCCCAAGTGGCAGTGGTAGGACGCTCTATTGAAGTACTGGACTGAAAGGTTGTTATATTGGTTATATTGGTCATAAAAGATCCAAATGGAAAGGGGGTGGTTCCACGCGTGAGGTTGGGGCCAATGGTTTTTTTACGCAGATGGAACTGGAGGAGTTAGAGGGCCAGGATCCAGGCAGCGACACTACTAGGTGCCCTGGCCACAGTTTTCCATACAGACATCCCAGTGATACTGTGCTTGCAGCATCTTCCTTCATAGGGGGCTGAAACGAAAAGCGACCCTGGCTTCTTATTTTATTTCATCGGGGCTGGTTTGAGAATGCCTGACTGGCGTGAAAACCTTTGCAAAGGAGAACCCACTGATACTGTGTTGGGTCCAAGGTCATACAGTTGTAGAGGGGAATGATGGGGCCGACGAACTAGCAAGACAGATCTGCTCTTCTCCCAGTAGGACATGAGTCCTTTGTATGAACCACCATGAGACACTTGAATAGAGAGTTTTGCAAGTGCATAGCTGCCTATTGGCAGGATGTGCCTGACCAAAGGCAGTCAAGGTTATTTATTAGACTCTTCAGGGTGGGAACAAGTGGTTCTCAGTCTAGAGAGAAAGCATACGGATGGTAAGAGGCCTGTTAACAGGACACTGCCCACTAAGGTAAACCTGCCCAAGTCAAGTCAGTGTTGCAGATTCTATGAAGTGGAGCTGGAGTCAGTGGAACATGCACTATGTACTCGCGAGGGGCTGGCTGTGGTGCACATCAGAGTCCTTGGGGGTTTCTCAACCTGATGAGGTTGTTGCTACGGAGCTCAAGACTGTCTTGGCGTTTGGGAAAGAATGGTGGGGTTGTACCATCAGAGAATACCAACTCCATGTGAACTGGGGATGGCACTCTGGAGGACATGAGGCAGCTCATGTACCTCAAACGATCGGTCTTTCCATTTGAGGGGAAGTGGGGGTTTTCTCAGTTCCCAGTCTATAGTAGGAAAAAACAACAACGTATGACCATTAGGAAGGAGTAAACAGAATAGTGTTTGATATCTGATTATTTTATCGTAACATCGTTACATTACTCTACTTTCGTAGAATTAATATTGGTTCACTTGATCATGATTGGCAGGAATAATAGTTAGCGAGGTAATATCTCAATTTCAGTTACTTACTTCTGGTGAAACGACGAAGCTTTTAATTTGGTGTTAATTTCGTAAGATCTAAGCAGGGACATGGTGAGATATTTCTTCTTTATCGTTACAGGCTGAAGATGTTCTTAGAACAATTCAAGATTTCTTCGTGTATTTTAAACTCCGAGCTTCCTGCAGCCAGTAGGTGCCATGCAGTTGCGCAGTTCAACGATGGAGTTTACAACATCATCATCGCGTCAGACGAAGCCTTTCTGGACGACCCATTCTCCACTTCCAAGTAATATTTTCGTTTTACGTTGATTATGTTTGGTTCATAGTAATTCAACGCGATTAATAATAATTTCCAAGCGATTGCTCCAAGATTTAACTCGGGGAGAATCCACAGGTATTCACATTTTTCAACTTCAAAAACTCAAGAACTGATGGGGAAGGACCAGAAGAACGACGGTCCTGCAGAACAAGCTCTCTTGATTCAGCGTGCTCTGTATTCGGGCGACTTGCCATCTGGTTCGGTTCTCTAGTTTGTACCGTATCTAATTATCACTCCTTGTGCTGGCGATAAGGTAGTGCGCAAGGAGGAAAAACGATAGCTACGCCATCTCTCTTGGAGGAGAATGAAGTTGTTTGGGAATACCTCCTCTTGATAGCTCTGTTCCATGAGCAATATGGTAGAGATGTTACCCCCACATTTATTGGGCCAGAAAACGTCTCCATTTTGACCAAGTCACCCAAGTTGGCGTGAGTTCATTGACGAGTTAAATCAACTACTAATGAACTTGTGAACTCTGACAAATCCGTTTAATTTACTCTTCCGTTGAGTAGAACTCCACTAGGTTGAAAAGCTTCAGTTTTCTTAATACTGGGGAAATCCTCGAACTCTGTCTTTCTAACTCATTTTTAAGACAATTGAGAAATAATTGCCCACTTTTTATTTTCAGGAGGAACAAGGACAAAGAGTTTGGTGTCTCGCGGGGCATCGATTTTAAGAACGTGTCGATAGTAATTAACTACGATTTCCCATCATCTGTAAACTCTTACATCCATCGAGCTGGAAGAACTGCCAGAGGAAGCAATGCAGTGAGTAGCAAATTAACTAATAACATATTACCAATACATCTGGTAATGGGGTAGTGACAGGTTTTTAAAAATGAGTGATTGCATGAAGTGCAATGTAGTGTGCCAATGTACCCGTCTACCTGAGCAATTGAAGTATGGCCTGGAAAAGATGTGAGTTTCTGCTTTAATGTTTTGAGGCCTCCTAAGACAGAAAATCTGAATTGTGGAGCATGGCCCGTTACTGTGAAAGGATGATTGATTGTGGTGGGAAAAGTGCGAAGAGAATACCTCTGCAAGGTGTGTTGGCTGTGAAGTTCTTCATGGCATCTTCGTCCACTATCTGTTGGTATCTCAGCTGGAGGTTTTTTTCTGTTATGGTGCACCTTTCTCTTACCTAATCCCTAGAGTACACCCCTCCCCCATTCGTCGATCACTTGGGTAATGTTTCCTAAGTATTTATTTATTTTTGCTTCCCACTCTCGAGGTGTAAGGAAAGTATTGCGATCGTGAGAGAAGTTTTCTTCATATCTTTTATGTTTTGAGGCCTACTGAATCCAAACAAGAAACTAATTTCGGCGCGTTTTCAACCTTGATTTTTTGACGAGGTTATGATTTTCTCAAAGTGGGTTCTAACGAAGCGAAAATCACTCGTTTTTGCTTCATTTTGGCCTTTCGCCACCGTTTCCAATCGACGCAAATCACTCATAATATGTTTGCATCGCCAAAAAAGAAGAAACAAAACTGAAACCATTTTGATTATACTTTCAAATTATCTAGTACAAAACTTTATTTTCTCTCCATGAAAATTCGGTGAATGGAGATAGGCCTATGGAGTGGAAATGGTTTTTACCACTTTTTGGCAAAACTGCTGGAACGATTTTCATCAAACTCACAGGATGTTCTCAAATAGGGGATACCTATATATTGTTCACAATAAAGCGTTCCTCTGACAGTCGTTCATGTAATTTCCTGACTATCTGCTTCACTGGATTTCTTACGCAGTGTCTTTTAGCAACCTTAATCCATATTTTGATCTGCGTAATTACTTCTGTATCTCTCTGTTGAACGATTTTGATCAAACTTACTCGGTAGCTGCACACAAAATATTTTAATTTAATTTTAATACAAAACACGTAGAGAATACATTTTTATAGAAAGTGAAGCTAGTGTAGTCGTGCCAAAGATGTGTAGTGAACTTACGGAATAATTTCACACTAAAATACCGTCTCACGGCATTCCTCAACTAATCCTAGATTTTAGTTTTGGGATGCTTACATGCGTAGTTGTGTGTGGGGAACAAGCAGCTCACACGAGGAAGAGTTATAGTTTATTGTTAATTATTGAGGGTACCAAGTAAGAGGGTTCAAATCGGCACAGAACTTTCTCGGTTGATTGGCTATCATTCTACACTGTTATCTTGCAGTCAAGTAGTTAAGATTGATGGACACGCCTGTGTAGGAGGTCTGTCCCAAAAGTATCCAACCTACGTCGATTTCTCGGGGCTTGATTTATTCTTCGTCATCTGGGGTTGGCATCCTTCAAAGTAGTTCCCATTTGATTGAACAAGACATGATCGATGTTTCAACTTATTAAAGTACTCAGAGAGTCTGACTTCGGAATCGCTGTTAGTGAATTCGTCGCGTTAGTTCGTGTCTTTATCGTCGAATGTCCCTTCAGCTACATTATCAAGCCCTTGAACCCCCCCCCCCCTCACCTTTTGAAGAAAGTTTTCAACACTATTGACAGATTGTCCTGAGTGATTCTAATCAGAGGTTTTTTTGTTGGTCTGAGAGCAGTTATGGGATGAGTTCTGCACACACACTGAGCCATTCCCAAATTCTCGGTTACAATTCACCAAAGACTAGTTTTTTATATACCAAGCTCATCTAACAGACCTCTCATCGTCAAGAAACGATCTTGTTCAACTGTGACATTATCTGACGATGTGTGGCTACTTTGAACCGCCCATAGCGCTCTTTTATTTGTGTTTTGCACATAGAATCGTCTTTAAATACCTTTTGCAGCATTTCAATAGTTTTCGAATAACTTTTGCCGAGATTAAAGCCAAATTTTATGCAAATTAGTCGTTCGGTTCATTTTGCCATTTTTAGCAATAAACAAATGGCGACGAACACAGAAAAGTTGTAAACAAATACATGCTGCGTGGGAGCTATGGGGTTTTATCTGTATCTTAGGCTACTAACGAGAAGGGTAGGAGTTGCTGGTGGCGCTCTTATCTTTCAAAGGTCGCCTTAGCCTCTTTGCACGAAGATATGAACAGTGGTGGCACTTTTGGGACACACCTCGTAGAACCGCGTAACATAACCCTTCTTTTGTAATTGCCTCCGTTGAATATTTGTTAAATGGTTTCACTTTCAGGGCACTGTGCTTTCAATGGTGGCTGTAGACGAAGTGGTGTACATGGAAGCAGTGAATGGGTATCTCAAAGAAAGTTTGGGTCAAAGCGAAGACGTATTCAAGTGAGTGATTTAAAGTTATAGGTTTTAAAAAAATAAAGCAATTGCTATGTGGTCAAATTGTGTAGAATGAAAGTGTATGAACGATTTTACACCCAACACTATTTAATCAGACCCTGGAAGCTTCACTCTACGATGTTTGTAGGATGGGATGAGTGAAACTCTCAATACTTCGAATCAATGGCAAACGTCATAAATAAGTTACACCTAGAAGTGCGTTCTGCTTTGGAGCAAAATGAAACGCTTTAACTCAGTACCTTCAACTAATGATTTCAAGAACCTAGTGGCAGCGTGAATAACTAAAACTGAAGTCGTTTTGCTGCAATTGCCAGTTTCACAAGTTTTTTTATGATGACTTCAACTAAATTGTACCTATCCCTGCTTCATAAAGTTCTCAGTGGTGAAGTAACGTATGAAAGAATGAAGAAAAGATGGTTTGAGGGCCTCCCCTGTCATAAATCCTTTTCTTATTTAACGTTTAACCCACCAACCATGATTTATTAAATCAAGGATTTCGGATGTTGAAATTTTGGGATTCACTAATATAGTTCAAAAGAAATCTATGATTTAACCGAATAAACCAATATACAAAAGATGAGTTAAAATACGGCATGAGTTACAGTCATCATCCTCAACAGGTGATTTAGGTGCAAGAATACTGGTGTTTTCTGCTTTGTCTGCTGTAGGTGTTATGAACATTCCCTCAGTGAGGCCACTATAGTGTTGGCACATGCCTGGTTTTGGTGGAGTACATGTGAAAGTTGTCTCAACTCGAGAGCCTACCACACGTGTTTTTCCTGATCAATGTGTTTATTCCTGAACCGTCTTGAGAGAGTTATGTCAGGGAGTCTGATAGAGGTTGCGGTTCTGCTATCATGCAAGAGCCCGGGAACTGACTCATCTCCCACCTGCATACAGAGGCACAGCAGGTTGTCATTGTTCTTTGCGTAAAACATTCAAATTTGTTATTGTTGCTAGATGAGATTGGCTACATCAACAGAATATCTCTGTGGTACTCACATTTGTTGATGTGTCAACAGATCGTACCCTTTCAATATGAAGGAAATGGAAGGTTTCCTCTACAGAGCTAAGGATGCATGGAAGGCCTGCACGAGAGCTGCCATTCGGGATGTCCGACTGAAAGAAATTAAACAAGAAGTTCTCAACAGTCAACAACTCAAGGTAATTTTTTTTCAAATAGCTAAATACTGACAATAACGCTAACTCGTGAGTTGTTTGAAGCCGAAATTGAGGAGTCATTGGTAGAAATTGAGCTCCACGAGTGAATGAGCGTGTTCAAGTCACCAGCAACTTCTCTAACAGTGATTCGACGATTTATCAGTATTATTTTCTTCATTTCATCAATGTCGATGAGCTCTCTCTAATTTGATGCAGGTTCTCTTTTTCTTTTGTTTTTAGAGAGCTTTATTGTCTATGGGATATTACAGTTGTGCACACCTCTTAATATAGTTAGGCTTTGCCTTAATTTACATACATATGCATGTAGATGCAATCCAGTAATCCAGTAGAATATTTAATTGACGTTTACTGATCTTATTAGTAATAATAATAGCTTAAAGTTAGTTAATATTCAGGATTAGCTCTTACAATAAGTAGCTATAAGTAGTCTGGCTATAAAATGTCGCTCCTCAAGGAAGAGGCCTTATATAATCTTTTACCAAACGACGAATGATGACGTAGGCTTACACTGGCCACTAACTCAGTTAGACAATTCCTTCAATGATCACGTTAGCCCTTGCAGAGCAGTCATGTTACTTGTGGCGTGAAAGTTGGAAATTGACCGGAAGGAAGTGGTTCTGGGAGAGGCTCTTGCGATCTAGCGGGCCATGTTAATACTACAGGTGGCTCAGCTCAACCACACTCCCCAGTAATTCGCTAATTTCTCAATTTCCTATAAAAAAAAGAAGAATTTTATTCTTTTATTTAAAACAAAAAAAGGAGCTGAAAAGAGAAAAATCGAAAAAAAGAAAGCGCCAACACTTTGACAGCAGTCTGTTCAGGAGCCAGCGACATTAGTACACACATGCTCTCCTTTTGTCGTCTCGAATGTATTATTTTTTTTGTTCATTTCGTCGCTGCGGTATGAGAAATCCTACAAACTCGGAATAACTTGCATTGTCGTACCGGTATGTAGTCCATTGATTTCTGATCTGAGGATATATGGGCAACAGCGGAATATTATTTTGAAGTTCATTATTTTACAGTTCGAGGAGTCCCCCTCGAAGATTTGCCGTCCGCCCAGTTCCGTCGCGACCCACCCTCAGTTTATTTAGAGAGTAGTTTTTTATTTATTTTAATATATCAGCCAACTCCCTAGTGCATCTATAAACAAACAAAAAAAAGAAAAGAGAAGTAGAACAGTTTATTTGTACGATCGCCCTGAGAAGGTGGCTAGTTTTTAAGATACGCATTTTGGGTTTTTATTATTTTTGTTTGTTAATGAGAAATCAGTTGTTATGTTCAGTTGTTATTTTAATACAAATTTCCTTTTGAAAGTATTTATTTATTTTCCTTTTAGTATATTTTTTTTCCTTTTCCCCACCCGTTTATTTTTCTTGAAAAAATCGTACATCCTTCCTGTAAGCAGTGTTATTAACGCGTGGAGAGTTGTAGGTTTGTGAGCGTAATATATACTAATCTGGTTAGCAATCTGCTTCCTGTAGGGTCAGAAATGGGGATGCAGACGTTTCTACTTTTGTGGCCTAGTGGTGAACAGTGAGCAAACGCTCCCATTCCAGCTTTGTGTGTGTCCCCTTAATACTAGAACGCATCTGCCCTGGTACAGTCTTTTCTCCTTTCTATAGTAGCTTTGCTCCCTACCACTGTTCACGGTTGGCGTTAATGTGAGATACCATCTAACTGATGAAGTTCGTGATGGTTTGTTTGCCACCCTCACAATTTTGAAATCTTTTAACGTTTACTTCTCAATGAATTTTCATTCAGTCGTTTATTTTAGGGGTATTTCGAAGAAAATCCTAAAGACTTGAGAACACTCAGACACGACAAGAAAGTTAAAGCTGCTAAAACTGGAAGTCACCTCGGCAATGTTCCAGAATACCTCGTTCCAGCTTCGCTCAAAAACGTGACTGGTCTGGTCAAAATAAAAAAACCTAAGCGCAAATTCAAACCGACAGGCACCACCAACAAGAAATACGAAGTAAGTGCGATACTTATCTGTGTTGAAGAGCATTGAGGAGATAATATAATTCTGACGCTATACTATAGAACATTAAACCAAGTTCTACCAGGTTCGTACTAGCTGAACATGAAACTAATTTTGTCAGTTGCTAGCGATAAAAACTTCTGAATACATGAACATGAGGTGAAGATGATGATAGTTGATTTCTGGTAGTCAGTTTTTGATGTTCTCACGCATTCTAGTGAATAACGTGATAACAATTTCAGTTCACTCAACATACGATAGATCGAAAATTTCACCGATTTTCAGCCACCGGCCTTTCAGGTTGGGGAGAGATTGGAGCATGAGATTATAGTTCGAGGGCACCGAATTGCGAGGGGCTGAAGAAAGTTGTGAGATGCGTTGTACCAAGCATTTCCTTCTTGGATAAAGGCTCATGAAAAATCAGCTATACATTTGGAAGTAGTCGTCTTTTTTCAGACTCTAAAATACTCTACTAGTCTTCCACTAACTAAATTTCCATACCGTTTTATTTCGTCGTTCTATGAACATTTCTGGCATTCTGCGACTGACTTATATTATCTTGCGATCAATTCAAGACAATTTGACTCGACGTATATTTTTGTACTTTTGGTTAATTGGTTTGTTTGTTGCTTCACAGGCCAAAAGGAACAATCCTCTTAATTCAATGGATTTACCGGAATTCGACGAAATTATGTCGAAAAAGAGAAGAAGAACGTGATTCGTTATGTATTTGTCGTGTTCGTTGTAAATAAAACGTGTTTGCGATTAGTTATATTATGGACGCCCTAAATCGCCTGAATGTCGATGATTCAGTTGTAATGCGCCCTTAAGGACACGCTGCACAGCATGACAGCAAGCTAATTGTTACTGTTGAGAAGGTTTAATTGTTTTGAGACCCAAGGTCTCGAATGGAAAAAATTACTTCTCAGGTCGTTCATTCGAACTGATCCAACGGTTCTCTTACTTGTGTACTACGCTAAGAGGTCAGAGACGCAACTGGAATACCAATTGTACCGTGTTTTGCACCGAAATGTTGGAACAAATCCTTCCACTTACAATCTGATCGGGAGTTTTTTCTTTTTCCTGCCTACAAACTTTGCGAAAAAACAACTCAGGGGTGTGGGGATATTGCGTCATTTCTTCCTCCTCTCTCATATTAGAAAACAACTACTTTAATTCGATTAATAATTTACAAAATTAATATAAAGCGGAAATAAATTGATGACAATTAAATAAATTTGATGTAAGGTTTTGCATCTGCCTCCAGGATCCAAGTGGATGCTCACAATTCGAAATCAGTCTGCCTGCGGGGTTTTTCTTGCCTTTTCGTACATCAGAGACTCGTCTCAAGCTGGAAAGGGTAGAAGCAGCAATTCACTGGCAACTATCCTACTAGCCCCTCCTGTGTGAGCCGAACTTCGAGCTGGCCTTCTCACTCCCCCACCTCTCAAGCGCGTTCGCGTGCAATGTTCCGACTCCACATATCCCCCCTTGTCAGAAAACTGGAAGCTGACTGTAGATGTGGGGTCGTGGTGTGCTATGAGTTCCAGAATGAATGTGGCAAAGGAGAGGTAAATGCCACAGGGCTAGTTACTGTCCCCTAAAGCCTTGGACCACACAAGTACACTCGTAGATCTGGTAGAGGTCGGTCGCATCCATTGGAACAGAGAACAGCATCATCATGGCAACCCATGAGCCGCTGGCTGTGGTTGACCTCTGGAGTTCCCAGTCCAAGGGTCATCATTGGTGCAGTTCGCCTTCCACTGAAACGGAAAGAACATAAACAGCATCGTGTTCCAACAAAGAGGTCTCTTGAGAGATAGTTTTATCATAAGAGGCATGCTCAGTGAAACTACAGCTAAACACGAAAAGTATGTACACTTGAAATGTCTCACAACTTTCCGCTGTTCCAAAGGTATCCTACCAATATGATAAATGAAATGATCGGCTATAAATCCGGACATTTATGGGGAACAAAATGTAGGTACTAGTTACGCCAAAAGTTACCCATCATGACCGCTTGACACTTTTTAAAAAATGAAAAGTAGAAAAACCGGTCGTTTCATCTAATTTTTCGGAAAAAAGGAGGGAGGACCCCAAATGATACCTGAAATGAGAGTTTTGACATTTTATGTCTTTACTTTGCTACATAAACTCGAAAATGTAACGCCGGAGGCGTTACGGAGAAGCATCATCAAATTTGTTAACCCGAGCTGTAACCACATCCCCTGTGGCCTAATGGAGAAGGCATCGATCTCTAAAACCGGAGGTTGTGGGTTCGAGTACCACCAAGTTTACGATTATTTTTTTGACATTTTATGTCTTTACTTTGCTACATAAACTCGAGAATGTTTATGTAACGCGGGATATGTAACGAAGAAGTCACGAAATTTGTATTGGGTTAAGTCCATGGTAACGTCTGTTACAAAATGTAACGCTCGGTAACATCACACGTTTTAATAACCTCAGTGACTAAGTGATGATGTCAATTGCAATTGACGCGGCCATTATATCGAAACCATCAACGAGCACAATCAAACGTAGTTATCATTGCATAAAAAATAAAAGAAATAAAATGTTCCTCGTGGTTGCGGACTTGTACGAAAGCTGTACCCACCGTTTGTACTTAGATGCACGCGCTTACCTTTGTTTACTTTATATATCTCCATTGAACTGGTATAATTGCATAGAAAAAGGAAGCAGTAAAATTCGGTAATCTGACGATGTTTCACGTTTTTATCAAAATCTTAGTCTCTTCTAATCAATACTTAAATTTTCTTCCATGTCAATATCTCTATGTAGCATCTTTATATGAGGCAGTAACACGCAACTTCCTAAAACCCCTGTAAATTAGATCATCTGGAACACGGACACATCCAAGTTCAGTGCATTTGTGGAGAACAAAACGAAGGTACTAGTTAAGTTGAGAGAGTAAGCTTGATCGCTATCGTTAGAGCCATCTTTAAGAACATGTAAAAAATCGATAATTCAATTTAATGTTTCACATATCCATTGTCGTGTCTTATATCTCCGTTCAACGGACGCATACAGAAATAATTATGGAGTACAAAACGTATATAACTTTCTAGGGGACTCTGTCAGTTTAATCAAATTCAGTTAGCTGTGGACCTGGAAATTTCGTTAACGTTAAAAATCGATTGGTAACCCATGTTGGTTATCTACGTTCTATGGACTATCATATGAGCATTTGTAGTGTGCAATGCACATGAACTGACTGGTTGAAGACATCCTGCGAGTTTGTTGAAAGTAGTTGAAGCAGTTTTGCCTAAAAGTGAATAAAACCTATTTTTGCTTCTAAAGTCTATATCTCCTTTCGTATGGTTTTCGCAAAGATATTAGCGGAGTAGAAAAGTTAGGTACTGGTCAGTAAAAGATGACTGGAAAGTTCAATCAAAATTGTAGGAACCGTTTTGAAGGAAAATCCTACACTCTTTCGTATGTTATGGGTATAAGTGACATCCCTCGGTGTAAGTGGTACGGTTCAGCTGAAGAAATTCCCCAGCACGTCCTGGCCTAGTGCCGAGACTTAAAAGTGAGCGATTTCTGGTCTTCAGCTAAACTTCTCCAAGGGAGGAACTCAAAGAAGACTCTTACATTGCATTCCGTATGACGCTAGGCATGGACCTGTGAGAAATCAGGACCTGACTTCAGACGGAGGTGCTCATCTAACGTAAGGAGCAGCCAGAGTTATAAAAAACGAGCGGTGCAACACACAACTTTCCGCCACCCATTTAAGTTCGAACACCAGCTGCATATGCGGGTCCTATATCTTCGTTCAACGCATTTCCACAGAAACATTTATGCAGAACAAAATGTAGGGACTAGTTAGCTGAGAGTACTCCGTAAGTTTGATCGAAATCGTTATAGCCGGTTTTTGAGACAATTGGAATACCGATAAATTAATGAAATTGGGTTATATCCGCCAGTAGGCAAATTACTAAAGTTAACGTACCTGTTAACGGCCAGACGATGATGTCTTTACATCGAAAGCGCTTGCCCACAGTAACTCACAAGCCAGAGGAGACGGACTCACCTAACAGGTACGTTAACTTTAGTGATAAATTAATATTCGACAAATCTCCTTTTCTGAGTTAACTTGGCTTATATCTCCGTTCAACATTTATATACAGAAATGATTATTGAGAACGAAATGTGGGTATGGGTGACTAAAAGACACTCCATAAGGATTTATCACATCTGGTGAAGAAGTTACCCTGGAATTTACGGAAATGTTAGAAAAAACGTTATTTTCAACACATTTTGATTTTTATCTCTGTTCAATGGACTGTCAGAGGAACATTTATTGAGAACAATATGTTGGTATTAACTATTCGAATACATCTTGAAAGTTTGGTGATAATCGTTGAAGCCGTTTTGCCAAAAAGCGTAAAAAACCTATCCCGTTCACCGTATTTTCATGGAGATGTGTATGGAGAAGAAAAGTTAGGTATCGATTAGTAGAAGTTAATTCGAAAGTTTAATCAAAATCGTTAGAGCCGTTTTCGAGAAAAATGCGAAAAACACTAGTTTTTGGTACATTTTCGTCCCCCACAACCCCTTCCCATCTGCCGAAATCGCCCATAACCTTATTTTGGCGTCTACAAAAAATAACGAACTAAACAAAAGAAGAACCAGCTCAGATCAGATCAGCCGTTCTCCCGCAAATCGAACTACAGACACACACTCACACGGACCACGCGCCGAAATTAGGTTTTTTAGACTCAGTAGGCCTCAAAACGTAAAGATCTGAAGAAAACCCAAATTTTTTTTCTTGACCCGATTACTATACTTTCCTTCTCTTCGGGTAGCGGAAAGTAATTAATAAAATAAGTGGGGAGGGAGGGCGAACCAATCAAAGGTTATCGTTAAACAACGTTTTTGACGATAAAGCTATTTGCTTTATTACGTTATTTCCGACTTTAAAAAATAAAACATTTGGGGGTAAATAAAGATAATTAAATTTATAAATTCATTAGTTTTTAAGTTATTACATACAAACATTTTCTATTAATAATGTTAGTGTGGAAGAACGTCATATCTGACCAACGTCGTTACGTTTGCTGTCGGTTCTATTTTTTCTCAAAAACCACTCAAACTTTAAAATTGTCTGCTACTAGTTAGTCAAAAACTTTTCTTCTGAATACATATCCACATGAAAATACGGCTTATGGCACAAAAATAGGTTTTTTTTACGTGTTTTGGCAAAATGGCTTCGACTATTTTCACCAAGCTCACAAGATGTTTTCGAATTGTTAATACCTATATATTGTTCTTGATAAATGTTCTTCTGGCAGTTCATTGAACTGGAATAAAAATTAAAATGTGTCCAAAATAACGTTTTTTCTAACATTTCCGTAAATTCCAGGGTAACTGCTTACAGAGTGTCTTCTGGCCACCCATACCTACATTTCGTTCTCACGCAATTATCTTTGTATCCTTCCATTGAACGGAAATATAAGTCACGATAGCTCTGAAAAGGAGATTAATCGAATATTTATTTATCGGTTTTCCTATTTCCTCAGAAACGGCTCGAACGATTTCGATCAAACTTACAGAGGACTCTCAGCTAACTAGTACCTACATTTTGTTATGGATAAATGTTCCTGTAGAAATGCGTTGAACGAAGGTATAGCGCCCGCCTATGTAGGTGGTGTTCGAACTTACGAGGGTAGTGGAAAGTTGTGTGTTGCAACGTAACAGATATTTACACCTTGGGTTGCTCTTCTGGAGTTCACTGTACTACGACCTATGTGCGAACGACTTCCCGACATGAATTTCTGTGAACAATTTGATACTCAGAAATAAACCTTGAAACTATACGTATGATTATGAGTGAATTGCACAAATTATTATTAAGTGCTGCAGCCAAAATATTTTACTCATTATTCTTTCGACGAAAAACAAATGGTAATCAATAATTATATTATCAACCACATTAAAAATTCCTATTCTATTCGACGATTATCTGATTAATCCGATGGCTGGTAATCAAAAAGCGCTATAGGGCGAAGCGTGGCCTTCGACGCGCAACTTGTAGGCACGCGCTCGCACCGCTAGGCCATTCCTTTTTAAATCTGTAATATCTTCGGAAATATGTAAATTACATGCTGTAAGGGCCATATCGATCTATATTAAATGGACAATGTATTTAAGATACTTAATTGGATAAGGATTAATACTCACTTTAAAATCACTTCGTAAGTAAGCGATTTCCCCCCGTAAAATGTAAAGGATAAAAAAATAAAAAACGGTTATTGTGGGAACTTTTGTTGCCCTTTTTAAGGTGTACAATACTGTAGTACATAAGTTTGATTATTTCGTGGGGTTATAAGCGCAAAAAAATTTGTTTATTTACATCACATTAGAAACCTCTAAATTATCAGTGTTTATTTAAGTTAACGTACCTGTTAGGTGAGTCTGTCTCCTCTGGCTGGTGAGTTACTGTGCGCAACCGCTTTCGATGTAAAGACATCATCGTCTGGCCGTTAAGTCAGTACTGGAGTCAGTCAGTTGGTCGTGGTCTTTATATACGAAGAGAAAGGTAAACGGGATGTTGGAGCGTCGGGGAAGGGACAGGGAGAGGAGGTCATGTACCTCAGGGGGGAAAACCCCCTAGAGGTGAATGGAACGTCTTGAATGATCTGTCAATTGTGGAATTCCCGTCTTTTTGTGTAGGATGGTCTGCCACTCAAAACACTACACAAACGAAAACAACCAACTGACGGATTTACAGACCACCCTACACAAAAAAGACGGAAATTCCACAATTGACAGATCATTCAAGACGTTCCATTCACCTCTAGGGGGTTTTCCCCCCTGAGGTACATGACCTCCTCTCCCTGTCCCTTCCCCGACGCTCCAACATCCCGTTTACCTTTCTCTTCGTATATAAAGACCACGACCAACTGACTAACGGCTAGACGATGATGTCTTCACATCGAAAGCGCTTGCGCACAGTAACTCACCAGCCAGAGGAGACAGACTCACCTAACAGGTACGTTAACTTTAATAATTTGCCTACTGGCAGACATAACCCAATTGCTTTAATACCTAATTATCAGTGTCTCTCTACAATATCATGCATGTATTATACATATAAACCTTCCTCTTGAATCACTCTACATATTTTTTTTTTTACCGCTTCAAAATCCAAGATGAACATACATAGGGACAGGCAGTGTCAGCGACTTTGTTTTATACGATGTTGTAATTACTGGAATACGATAAGGCAGATAGTGATAATCACCACGGGACACTGCCAAATGAACAAACTCGTATATGTTACGGGTATAAGCGGTACAGATGAGGAACTCCCTAACATTTCCTGGCCCAATGCCAGAGACTTAAAGGGGAGCGGTTTTGGTTCATTATTCACTCTGAATAATACACCCACGTTTTCGTCCAGGGAAATGTTTTTACAACCCCCACCTCTAAATTTGATACTTGACGTTTCGAGACATCGTGATTTCAAATGCACAATGTCCGTCCGCCCTCCGGGCCGTTTGATGCCTTTAACGTGGTCTGAAAAATCCGTTTTTTCGGTATCTAGTTGTGCCCGCCTCCTCGGCAATGCGACCTTATGAGACTCACGGTTGTTACGGGCAAAAAATGGTCAAAAAGTTAACAATTACGATATTTTGGCAGCTTTATCGCAATCACGTCGTATTTAGTATAATTTTCTAGGTATTTTTAGATGCTGAGTCGAATGAAAGGAGTGGTAGTAGGACTGCGTCTAGCCGAAAACCGCGAAATCGCAGTAATTGTAGTGAGCCAAAGTTTACTAATTGAAAGAACTTGCGGGATAATGCTACGAAAGTATTCGTTTCATTAAAACCATCCGCCAGCTCGACTCGTCACGTCGTGCCAATTGCCTACAGGCGCCAGAAAGTTTACTGGTATTTTTCGATCCCGAATCGACTCGGATGGGTCTCGGAGGTGTGAGACTAGGTCAAGCTGTTCAAGAGAATGATAAACCGTCGAGTGATAATTTGCAGGTGGTTTACAACTTCTCCAGGAGTGGACATCAAAGAAGTCTCTTGCAGGAAAAGGCATTCCTTGGGGGGCTACAATGGACTTGTGAGACATTAGGACTGGCACAATAGACCTTTCGGCCGTGGTGCTAATCCCAAGCAAATTAGTCAGAATTATAAAAATTTAAAAAAGCCCTGCAAATTATTACACAACGGTTTATTATTCCCTCGAACTTCTTCACCTAGTCTCACACCTCCGATGTCCATCCCATTCGATTCAGTATCGAAAAACACCAGTAAACTATACGAAACATCACCTGACTGCAGTGGAACGACGAGAACTAAGTATTCCAGGCGCTTGTAGACAATTGGCACGACATGACGAGTCATGCTGGTGGGTGGTTTTAAACAGACGGGAGGGAGTACAAATGAAGAAACTATTACTTTCGCTGTATTGACCCGCGAGTTCTTTCAATTAGTAGAATTTAAATCACTATGATTTCACTATTTTCGATTTAGACGCAGCCGTAAACCCCTGCGAATTGCCCCATCCGACCCAGGATCTAAAAATACCTTGTAAACGATACCGAACGTGGCGTATTTACGATAAAACTGGGTTTTGGTAATTTTCTTTACCATTTTGCCGAACAGACGGGCACAACTAGATACCGAAAGAACGGATTTTACAGTCGGACAGTGGACGAACATAGTACATTTGGAATTCCAATGTCAAAACGAAAAGTATCAAATTAGGGGGGGGGGGGTGTAAAAAATTTGTCATCACGTTCAGAATAAAATAATAAACCAAAACAGAAAAATGAAATGCGTACTTAGCGGGACAGCGCAAGTCAGGCGCACGTGGGAACGGTCGATCAAGTGGGAAGCACGATATTTGTTGACTTCCTCAACGCGTTAACAAAACTCGGCGCATAAATTTGGCTCACGTGGGAGCAATAAATCGTGCGCGGCGGGACATCGCCTAATCGTAGATTCTTCCTCAATTCGTCATGCGGAACCTCGTGAGTTGGCGGGTTGCGCAAGTTTTTAGAGCCGAACGTCTCACAACGCGCAATCGGCATCGTCGGACGGATCTATTTCCCTCGACCGTTTAATTGAAAGACGTTTCGGTCTTAGCGCCCTCTTAAGGCCACACGGTCGCGCTGCACTTGCCAATATTGAGTACTCGTCAAGGTCAAATTTCTTAAAACGCGATCGAGAATCACAAATATCTGGTGCGTACCATCACACAACTTTCCGCAACATCCGTAAACTCGACGACCTGCAACACGTGCGGGCGCTATATCTTCGTTCAACGAATGTTTACTTTCCGCTATCCAAAAGGAAAGGAAAGTATTGTAATCGTGTAAAATAAACAAAAGTTGGGCTTTCTACAGATCTTTTCAGGTTCTTTTTTGTTTTGTTCGTTATTTTTTGTAGACACCAAAATGAGGTTATGGGCGATTTCGGTCGATTGAAAGGGGGAGGGGGGGGAAGCCGAACATGTACCAAAAACTTAGCTCTCTCACTTGTGTACATGGCTTTTTTCCACTTACTCAATTCATTTATCACTCAGTTAATTTGGACTTGGTCAAACATCACTACATGGCAGCAGGAAGCGGTAGCGCGTACAGTTCCGGAATTTATTGTGCTGCTCGTACCCGTTCGAGAATGAGAATGAATTGAGTAAGTAGAAAACGTTGTGTGTTGCAACGCACCAGATATTGGGTTTTAAACATTCTAGTAACATTTCTGCGGAGTTTAAAAGAAAAAAAAACGCGCTAAAACCGTTTATTGTTTATTGTGCTGCTCTCGTCATTTTCCTACGAATGGGAATTGTATGGAATAGTTGCCATATTGAGAGCTATCAATATACAACATTTAATCAAAATCGTTAAAGCTGAGAAAAAAATTGGTGCTTTGATCACTATGATAACTATAGTTAACTTTCGGTGGATTTTGCTCATACCCTTATTTTGGCGTCTCATGGTAACCTGCGAGCTAGATATTAAGTTTGAGGTGATTTGGTTCGGTCCTTTTCTCTAAAAACCACTCTAAAAAGGATTACGTCGAAAATTTTGGTAATTTATTGCGCTACTTTCGTCATTTTCCCACGAATGGGAGTTTTACGGAATAGTTGCCTTATTGGGAGTTATCAATGTAAAATATCTGGTGCGTTGCAACACACAAATTTCCTCAGCTCTACGTCAAATCACTTTGTACATGGCCTTTGAACGTGGTCAAACCACACTTCACAGCAGCAGGAAGCGGTAGCGCCTACAGTTCTGGAATTTATTGTGCGGCTCGTACACATTGCAGGGCCATTATTGACCAATTGGTACACAGAAAATCAATGAGGCTGTAAACACGAATTTTTTTAAGAAGGATAGTAATTACTTTTGCAGAGTTATTGGGTAAAAACGTTTAGAACTGGTATTAAGCGAAACGGCAGTAGTTGAAATTCAAGAATTTCTGGAGTGACCCCCATGTATCTCATGAGCGTTTTTAAACACTCATCATATAGGTATTGGATTGGACTACAGTACCCATTTCCTTTAACATTCTACTAACATTCCAGCGGAGTTAAAAAGGAAAAAACCACGGCAAAAACGCTTTTCGTCGAAAATTTCGATAATTTATTGTGCTGCTCACGTCATTTTCCGACAAATGGGAATTTTATGGTATAATTATCTTATTAAGAGCTACCAATATAAAAAATTTAATCAAAATCGTTAGAGCCATTTTTGAGAAAAAAAAATTGGTGTTTTGATCACTATGATAACTATAGTTAAATTTCGGTGGATTTTGTTCAAACCCTTATTTTGGCGTCCCATGGTAACTTGCGGGCGAGATATCAAGTTTGAGTGGATTTGGTTCGATGGTTCTCTCCAAACCACTCTAAAATCGATTACGTCGAAAATGTTGATAATTTATTGTGCTGCTCTCGTCATTTTCCCACAAATGAATATTTTGTGGTATAGTTGCCATATTGAAAGCTATCAATATAAAAATTTAATCAAAATCGTTAGAGCCGTTTTTGAGAAAAAAAATTGGTATTTTGATCACTATGATAACTATAATTAATTTTCGGTGGATTTTGTTTAAAAAAAATATCGTGTTTAGAGCTTCATCAATTCTCCGTGTACCGATTGCTCAATAATGGTCAGGGAATGAGTATGAGAAGCACAATAAATTCCGGAACAGTGAGCCCTACCGATTTCTGCGGCCATGTAGTTTGACCAAGTTCAAATGAACTGAGTAAGTAGGAAGAGCCATGAACACAAGTGAATTGACGAAGAGCTATGGAATGTTGTGTGTTCCAACGCACCATAAAGAGCAGTTTTTGAGAAAATTGAAACCCCGATTAGTGAATATTAGACACTGACACTGCATAAGGTTGATAAAAGTCTGTGACGCAGTTACCCGGGAAATTACAAAAATGTTTTAAAAAACCCTGCAAATAAACACAACGGTTTATTATTCGGATAATCAGCTTGACCTAGCATTAATGCTCCGAGACCCATCCTGTTCGATTCAGCATCGAAAAATATCATAATGAAACCCAAAAAAAGGTCGAAAAGAACTGAATCGTAATATTAAAATAAACAAAAAAAACGAAAGTATCTAGAAAAAATTGAATTTTAATATGAAAACATGCACGCTAAATACTAATATCAAAATTTAACCAAAAATCTATTTTAAAAAAACCAAAATGAGAATGAAACGAAAGAATCTAAAAAAATTGAATCGTATTAAAACCAAAACGTCAGGGGAAATTGGAACGGGGGCGCACGAAGCGAAAGGGGAGAGGCGGCGTCGTTGGGAGGGAAGCGAGCCGCCTCGAGAGCGGTTGGTTTTTTAAAGAGACGGGCGGGGCGGGAGGGAATTCAAAAGACGAAACGCTTGTAGCTCCCGCGTTGTACTGCGTTTCGTTAATTTTTTTAACCGTTTTTTGCCCATTACAACCACGGGCTTCGTCCGATCAGATTGCCGAGATGGCGGGCACAACTAGATACCAAATCGGATTTTTGGGCGAAAGAACGAATTTTTTAGACCACGTTAAAGGCACAAAACGGCCCGGACGGCGGACGGGGGACGGACATTGCAAATTTGGAATCTCCATGTCTTGAAACGTAAAGTATCAAATTTTGAGGGGGGGTTGTAAAAAATTTCGTGTTTCGTGACCGAAAACATAGGGTTATTATTCAGAATGAATAATAAACCAAAACCGTCATTTTCGATATATTTTGATTTTTATCTCTGTTCAATGGACTGTTAGGGGAACATTTAGTGTGAACAATATGTAGGTATGAACTATTTTAAAAACATACAGTGAGCATTGTGAAAATCGTTTAAGAACCTATTTTTGCTTTTGTAGGCCTATGTCTTCTCCGTTCACCATATTTTCGGTACATTTTTGTCCCTTGCCACCCTTTTCAATCGGGGTGAAATCGCCTATAACCTTATTTTCGCGTCTACAAAAAACGACGAACCAAACACAAAAAAAAGAACCAGCTCAAGCGGTCCAGCCGTTTTTCCACAAATCGAACTACAGACACACAACACACATGTGCGGAAATTAGGATGGCACAAAGTAAAAATGTACAAATTCGCTAGACGTAAGTTATGTGCAGACCAACGTAGATAATCGTTATTTCAATTAATGAACGATTTCAAGTTTGTTAGATCGCAACCGTTTCGCATCAATTGCCTATACCTAGCGATAGCATTAACCTTCAGCTGCCATCAAAATTGATTACGTTGGCGGAGAGGATAATAGACAGAAAATTACAATAGTAATATGTTCAAAGTTATTCTAAAATCAACTTATTTACGTCTAAGTCTAAATTATGTTTAAATCAATAATAACAATTTTATTTATTTTTACTTTCCACTACTCAAATGGTAAGGAAATTATTATAATAGTGTAAAAAAAATGTGTTGGTTTCCTCAGAACTTAACGTTTCAAGGACTTCGGAGCCCGAAAAACGGTATTTGGGGAAATGGTCTGTGAAACGCAATTAAGAGAAAACGACCGAACCAAATCAACTCAAACTTGATATCTAGTCCCGCAGGATATAGAAAAAATCTGCCCAAAACTAACTATAGTTATCATAGTGATCAAAACACCAAATATATTTTTACTTTCCTTGGCTGTACAAAGTAGAAAGGAAAGTTATGTAATCGGCTGAAAAAAAATTTTGTGTTCTCTTCTTTACGTATCAGACCCTCCCACCTAAGTCCGAATAACACTATTTGGGAAAATGGTCTGGGTGTGTGTGAACGATTTTTAGAGAAAACGACCGTACCAAATCCACTCGAACTTGATATTTAGCCCCGCAGGTGGGACGCCAAAATAAGGGAACGAGCAAAATCCACCGAAAACTAACTATAGTTATCATAACGATCAAAACACCAAATTTTTTTTTCTCAAAAACGGCTCTAACGATTTTGATTAAATTTTTATATTGATAGCTTCCAATATGGCAACTATACCATAAAATACTCATTTGTGGGAAAATGACGAGAGCAGCACAATAAATTACCAAAACTTTCGACGAATTCGATTTTAGCGCGGTTTTTTACTTTCCTTGCTCTACGAAGTAGAAAGGAAAGTTATGTAATCGGCTGAAAAAAAAAATTTGAGTTTTCTTCAGATCTTTACGTTTCAGACCCTCCTGAGTCCGAAAAACACTATTTGGGAAAATGGTCCGTGTGTGTGTGTCAATGAACGATTTTTAGAGAAAACCATCGTACCAAATCAGCTCAAACTTCATATCTCGCCCGCAGGTCACCATGGGACGCCAAAATAAGGGTATGAGCAAAATCCACCGAAAGTTAACTATAGTTATCATAGTGATCAAAGCACCAATTTTTTTCTCAGCTTTAACGATTTTGATTGAATTTTTTATATAGATAGCTCTCAGTAAGTCAATGATAATATAAAATTCTCATTCGTGGGAAAATGACGAGAGCAGCACAATAAATTATCAAAATTTGCGACCAAAAGCGTTTTTCGCGCAGTTTTTTCCTAATAAACTTCGCTGGAATTCTTGTAGAATGTTAAAAAAAATTGGTATTGTAGTCCAATCCAATACCTAAAGGGTGAGTGTTTAAAAACGCTCATGAGATAGATGGGGCTCACTCCAGAAATTCCTGAATTTCAACTACTGCCGTTTCGCTTACTACCAGTTCTAATAGTTATTACCCAATAACTCTGCAAAAGTAATTACTACCCTCCTTCAAAAAATTATTGTTTACAGCCCCATTAATTCTCCGTGTACCAATTGCTCAATAATGGCCCAGGAATGAGTACGAGCAGCACAATAAAATCTGGAACTGTAAACACTACCGCTTTCTGCCGCCATGTAGTGATGTTGGACCAAGTTCAAATGAACTGAGTTATAAATGAATTGAGTAAATAGAAAAAGCCATGTAGAAAGTGAATTGACGTAGAGCTACGGTAATTGCGTGTTGCACCGCACCAGATATTTTTTCAGAAAAAAACGGCTAAAAGGATTTTGATTAGATTTTTTATATACACAGCTCCTAATGAGACAAGAATACCATAAAATTTCCATTCGTGGGAAAATGACCAGCACACCAAATTACCAAAGATTTCAATGAAAATCCAGTTTAGGGTAATTTTATCAGAAAAATTCAGGTGGTATTCCAACCTAGTACCTATGCGATGAGTGTTCAATAACGCTCATAAAATATACAAGGGGCTATTCTAGAACTAATGTTAACGTACCTGTTTGGTGAGGTACTGTTGGCGAGCGCTTTCGATGTAAAGACATCATCGTCTGGCTGTTAAGTCAGTACTGATGTCTTTAAATCGAAAGCACTCGCCCACAGTACCTCACCAGCCAGAGGAGACGACCTCACCAAACGTTAACTTAACTAATTTACCTACTGGAGGAACTAACCCAATTACTTTAATACCTATTCTAGAAATTCCGGAATCGCAAACACCGTCGCTTACTACCATTTCCAAATGTTTTTACCCGATAACTCCGTAAAAGTGATTATCCTTTAAAAAAAAATTAATGTGTTTACAGCCTCATTCATTCTCCGTGTACCGATTGCTCAATAATGGTCAGGGAATGAGTACGGGCAGCACGATAACTCTCTAAGCGCTACCACCGTGAAGTCAGTTTGTCAAGTTTACACGAACTGAGTGACTTGACGTAGAGCTAAGGAAAGTTGTGTGATGCGGCTCACCTGACATTTTCCTTATAAACTCCGCTCAAATGAGGCGACGCGTTTAGTTAAATAAAACAGGATTCTCAGTATAAAGAAAACTTGGACTGACGCTACAAATATTTAACTATATTTTTACATTTTTTGTAACTTTGTATTTATGAACATAAAAATAAAAACTTAGCGTTTTTTTTTCAAATTGAACTGAACGTAACTTCGTGAGATTTCGAAATATAACAAATTTTGTACAAATTGAAGGGAAAGGGAGGGGGAGTAGTGGGTGAGGGGAAGGGTGGGAATGAAAGTTCGGAGCGATGGAGTTCAAGATTCGACGGGGTCGTCGCCGTTGATCCGTAAAACGTCGTCGTTCGGAGCTGGGGATTTGTCGTCGTCCGGCTCCGTGCTCTCGGACGACGACGAGCTGTCGCTTTCCGAATCTTCGGAGCTCGACGACTCCCGCCTCGCTCGGAGCTTGGCGTTCTCAGTCACTAACCGCTGATTAGCGAGGACGAGTTTGGAGATTTCCGTTTGAAATTGAACCGACTGGTCCGTCGAGGATTTGCTCCCTTCGTTCGTGACGCTCCCCTGTTCCCCCTCGGAGTCGAGCCTTTTTTGAAGGCTGTCGACTTTTTCTTCGAGCTGGAGGATGGTTTGTATCAACTCGGGTTTGCTCATGTTCGTCAGGCTTTCGACGTGGAGATCTCGATACGTGTTGGAGAATTCTTTGCAGAGGAACTCTTCTTCGTCTTCGGGGGATGAATAGAAAAAATCCTCGTCGGACTCTGCGCTGGTGAAACTCAAATCCCGAACTCGTCCCGTTCTCCGGACGATCTCTCCGCCGTCTTTTTGCTCGCCGTTCAAACGATTCGCGACGGCCATCAATTTGACGTCGAAATCTTGAAGATCGTTGTGGTCTTCGATTAAAAACCGGTTGGAATTGTAAGGGGCGACCGGTTGCTCGTAGACGGATTTGGAATCTCGAAACCTCATATCTTTCTTACCTCGATTTTCCGTCAATTGTTTCTGGTAGGGATTTTTCCTTTTGGCTTTTCTCCTCCGAGTTTTCTTCTTCCGCTCCGCCTGCTCGTTGTCGACGCTCCCTCCGACGACGAGAGTTCCCAATTTATCCGAGCGCCCGCTGAGAGCGCTGTCCTCCTCTTCCGACCCCGTTCGACATTTGGGGTCGACCTCCCCATCGCCGTCACCATCAACGGGCCCTTCGCTCGACTCGACCGCCATATTGTTGTCGCACAAATCCGACATTCAACCGCTCAACGACACTCGCGAATAAAAAACACTTTGCAAAACGTCCGCAATTTAAGGCCAAATTTTAACAATTTTGGATCACATTTTGATTCACCGCGAAAGAGGGGGAAAAAAATTACGGGTATAAAGTTTGAGGAAAGGGAGGCGAGCGCGAGACGTATCGCCAGGGAACACCCAAACTGCAATGAGGAAAGTTGACAACTAAGACCGCGGCGTAGCGAGACCGCTAGCGTCGCAGTGAGCGAGAACCGTTCTATGAGAACGGAGCTGTTCTTAGTTTGGTTCACGTTCAGAACTTACAGCTCGTTCTTGCTGAACTAACCGGGTTCGCAGTTCCTGATACGGAGCAACGCACAACTTTCCTAATTATGCCAGCTACTGCACAATGGTTTGCCAATGAGTCGTGACGGTTTTAATTCGCATTCACATTTTTTGCCCATATCGAATAGCGTTCTTTTCAAGGTATGGCGTCAGTTATTGGCTAAGGCAGTCACCACGAGATGCTGCACACCTGTTATCAATTGTGCCGGCAACGATGGGTTTGTTCGAGTTCAACTTGAGGTTGTTGCGAACGACAGGACAGCACGTATTTTGTTTTAACGGACGTCCGGAATTTTAACTAGGCTTCAATAACGTTTTTACAGTTTTATCCAAAATGGCAATGGAATGCAATTCACTCGTCCGACTATAGTCTTCCAATTTCTCCATCTGACATTGTCATGTCACGCTTTTATTGAATTTATCAACGAGGAGTGTAATATCAGGAAATCGATAATGACATTAACCTATCAACGTAGCGCGAAACCTCAAGGCAGTCGCTACAGAGTGGTCAGAGATCAACTACGTTATAGTACAATACAATAAACAAAGGAGCGACAGGAACGCCACCTATCAATGGTGTTGTGAGAACTCTTCGTCCAATAAATGTGGTGTGTTAGAAATCTGTGCACAGATATTCGGCCTTTTGCATAAATGGTTGATAATGATTTACCCCATTTATATACGAGTGTATACACGAAGGTTAAGCGAATCATGTAAAGTTGAATTTTGCTTGTTAATCAACAACAATCCGTTCGAAATGCACTGTTAAGAAATCGAACGACCACGAAGAGGAAGAATGTCATGGAGTAGTTATGTGCTTTATCAATTTTCTATTGCCATCAGCTGCTCTCCGCTGAAAACCAGACTTCATTTTCCGACAAGCAAATACCTTCGAGTTTAACCAATTTTCCTTTTAAATTTCTCAGTGTAGACAAAATGCCGCCTTCGGATTCAGATGTTCCGCCAGTCAACATTATGGTTCGTATGGCTGACGCCCTCTTGCGCACCGTCGATGGTCCTATCACTTGGTTTCGCAGTAAGCATATCTTCCATCATTTACGCTGATGTAGGACTTCGAACATCTTTTATCGCCGAGTATGACATTGCTGTGTTGCATAGTGAATTCGACTCTTTTTTTTTTTGGTTGCAGAATCAATCGTCGAACCTAATCGCAAGGATTACGAGTGGTACCACCAAGTGTACAGGAGAGTACCGACTATAGATCAGTGTTACTGTGACGACAGTATATGTAAATTTGAGGCGAATCAGCAGTTCAAACGGGACAAGTAAGTGTTGTAATTAGTCAGTTTGATGATACAAAATATAAGAAACCACCAACTCCCAATAGGACGAATGTGTGGTATGGCGAATTGAAAAAAGTTCCTTGTCATGATATTAAGTTTATTGGTGTATGAGTGTCGGTTTCATCTCTGACGAGTGTGTGCGTCCTGAATATGGTGCATGGAGGAATGAATGACAGAGTTATTTGAAACCATGAAAGCAGCTATCTCCCCCCAAAATTTGGATACGTAACTTGAGAGGTGAGTGATATTTCATGTTGTTATTGTGATCGGCAATATCTGTTCTGCTGCATTACATGAGTGATATCTATCATTTTTATGGTCGTCAATGTTTGTGGCATTAGGCGCGCACTATTTGTCCATGTCGACTCAGTAACTTTGCTCAGCTATTACCGCTACTGTTGGGCCCACCAGTATCAGTGATGCTAGTTAACGTTCCAAATCGCGAACCGAAGTTCCTCGCAAATGTACCTACGGCCATTGTATTGAGTATTTACCCCACTGTTTTATGGTTCAATTAAAACGGAAATAGGCTGATTCACTGGCTGTCTGTTCATTAGTTTTTGTGCTGTCTGCAGGCTCTATTGTTAGTGTATGCCCCAAATGGTTACAGTCTGATGTTTTTTGCTATCCCTTTGATAGTGTCGAGGTATTAAACCTAATAAACTATTGTTGAAGCAGCAGTGTGTTACGGATATTATGTTCGGCACATTCGATGGGATAGGGCAAGTTAGTTCTAAAGGAGGATCCCATTGCTTGCTACAAGTCACGTGACATGAGGTTGTTTCTGGAGAAGTAGTGGGCAGTGACATCGCAGCTGTTGGTCCTAACCAGTTTGCAGGATGTCTTGGATACCTTTGGAAGTTGAGAACTTGCACTCAGTAGTGCGCATACTTGCCATGGCCTTATCAATAGTGCTATCTACCCTCATGTTTACATTCATAAGCTGGTGTGATCTGGGATAATTTGGTGTACCATCTTGTTTTTACACCATTCCTTTCCTGCATGGCGAATACCTGCACGCACAACTAGCATCTGGTTTAGAACATGGCATTGTCATATCCCCCAGAGCCCTGTAGGTCTTGAGTTTTGTGGCTGCTCTGCTTGGTTAATTCCAGCAAGCTGGTTTGACAGTTATGGTTGTAGTTTGATAAGCAAAGGTTCAAAATTAGGTTGTTCCTTGAGGCGAGCTAAAATTAATAATACGTAATATTTATTTTATAAGTGGTGTATAATATTGAGTGTAAATAAGCATTTCTGCAATTACCAGCTCATTCTACTCACATTAAGTCAAGTTTTAAGTTAGTAATGTTTAGTAGTAGTGGCACACTAGCTGTATTGTCTTACAGTGTTAGTTAGGTCCCTTCAGTCTTGCTGGGACGCTCCCTCCCACACATATCATTGGTGCGAATACCTCCAGCAACTAACAGTTTCTTGTTTTGTTGTTGTTTAAATTGGAATGTGGTCCAATAGCCTTTCTCTTCAGTGTGGGCATGGAAGACACTTTCTCGCCATTTGCTTGCACTGATGAGCTTGTACAAGGTGCAGAGAATTATGGTGTTGTGGTTACTTTGGTCTCTGCCATGTCCAAGTCACAGAATCATTAGCCTCTGAAATCACCTGACCAGCCAAGACTCAACTCTTTGTACTATGGCGTCCAAAGCTTGTGGAATGGAGGTAGATGAAATCTTCATTGCACTAGTCCCAGGGAAGAATGGTGGTGGTGGATCGACTAGTTGTGTGTCAGCAAGTGTTCTTAGTAGCATAACCCCCACTGATAGTGTTGGGAATCTTCCTCCATGATTACCTCCATAAACACCTAGGTAGTAAGGTAACCTATCGACTACCTCCTTGAGCAGACTCACGTTAACGTGACTCATATAAACAGTCTAATTACGTATGTTCTTTTCTCATTAAGTATTTCTGACTAATTCATATTAATTATTAAGTGTTATCAGGTTCTTAGATTCACATTAATCCAAGAACCAACCGCTTGGTTCTAACCTCTAGTGGTGAACATCACTCTTATCCTTGCTTCCTCGTCTCAATACTTCCATCCCTAGACCTGGCATCTGGAGACCCTTAAAAAAACAGTTATGGCGATAAAAACGGCCACTTTGTTCAAAATTTATTAATTTTGCTCGTTCATTTTCAGACTCGTAGACGATGAGATATTGACAATTCTTCGTCAACGCTTTGAAGACTGTATTGGTTATGAGAAGCCAGATATTGCTAGATGCCTGCCGTTGAAGCAAACTCTCGATGAAGCTACTGCCAATTGGTTCACCAAATGTAAGATTCAAACTTATTTGATTGGAGTCATGTCTGCGTGTTTCTCCCCATTTCTAATGTGTTTTATTGTGGAGCATTCAGTTGTAATTAATCAATTGCGTTCAAGAAGCCTGAAGGTGTCGAGTGTTTCTACTATGAATCAATGACACTGTTGTGATCCAATTTCGAAAATACCACTTTCATTTTGCTTTTTCACCTCCCTGGCGTTAATCAGCAAGCTCGTCTTGCCTGTGGTCTGTCCATTTTGTAAGGATGACCGAGAAAAGACGCAGGTTTACGTAGATAATAGACACCCAATGTACCATTCCCTGTTCATCTACTGGTTCAATCTGGTGTTTCGTCAGTCTCAGCACCCAAGCTGATTGATGTTTTCAGGCCATCATTACTATTTATTATTTGGGCACAGCTGCACGTGAAGCTGTGCAGGGAGACAGCTTGGTGAGTAAAGAGGAAGACGAACGTAACGCAATCCTCACAGTGTGCATTGTGAGTGTTGACATCAATTGAGCTCGTGTTGAGTAGGGTAAGTGTTTGGAGGGTAAACATTTGGCAAACGAAAAGTGCATATTAGCCAGCCTTGCATGTGGCTTGTGTACTCAATGACACGATACACATAAGAGGTTCTTTTTGAAGATTTTTTAGACATGACCTAAAAGCTTGATTGTCTAGGAGGAAAGAGGTTTTAAATCCAGTCCACATTAAGTTTTGTGGTGTATAGTAGTTGTACAATCACTTACCACTGGGGGAGGGAAAATTATATACAGGCGATTGAAAAGAAACCATTGGTTGCTGACAGCCGCGCTTGCACCTGCAGTTTGGAACTAGTTGTAAAGACCTCACATTTCACTTAGAGTTGGCTTCCCATGGATACAACCCACGCAAATTATCTGTTTAGTTCGGAGATATTCTGGTAGTCGAGAACACTGGGAAGACCAGTCAGTAGTGTAATCGAAACGCACCAATTCATTCACGACAACCGTTTTACGTTGCAGATGGAGATCTCGGTGCTTATGGAAATGCAGAAACTGCTCTCACGAAACAAAAGCATCGTCTCATTTGGGAGAGACGCCATGGCCCAGTTGGAAGTGGAATGAAGTCCCAGGAGCAGGACGCCTAGAAGCTCCACGTTTTCTCTGTAGATAATTTATAAAATGCATAAAAAAATTTCACGTTAGTTTTGTTGATTTTGGATCGATGGCGTCCAGTATTTCATTGAGTTATCTCAATTTGTTGTCTCGCCCTATTCTCGAGCTCATCGTTTTCTTCCTGAAGCTCACGGCCAGAGCTTAGGGCATCTACGAAAGACACAAGCCCTGACCAGACAATTCACTGCTGTCATAGGTTCTTCTACAGATTCTCTTGGAAAATGGAGCTGTTGCAATCATGTCGATAAATATAGAACACCATTTAAAAACAGGTTGCATCATATTTCGTTCATTACATGCCCAAGCTCTATTCTTACTCATTATTCTTTATGGATGTGTGTACACCCAGCAGTGACGTCGCTGTTGCAGCTCTCCCCCCCCCCCCTTTATTAATTTTTTCGATTTCCACACGGTCGCATTCGAGTACCTAAATTAAAATGGTTGGGAAGTAAAATCAAAATTTATTAAGAAATGAAGTACATGAAAAATAGTAAAAATCTAGTGTGATGCTTCGCAGAACTTTCCTTAGCTCCACATGGTAAGCAGCGATTTGTATGGCTTTATGATGAACTAGATAAAACATTACCTCGCGTTCTACGTTGAAACGCATTTAGTCACAGAATTTATTTAGCTGCTACTTCATTTTAAATGTGGTGTAAAGTTCGTGTTAGGTTTTATGGAATTATAGAAGAAACACCGCAAAGAAGGTTGGTGTAAATAACTTAGCTTATGAGGTCCCTTGCACCTGGAACTGCATGAGTCTCGATAAGAATGGCTTGTATTTGAAGACCCCATGTAACGAAATTATTACGACTCAAAAGTTCGATCTTCTGGAAGCTCATCTTCTCTCCATTAACCAAAACCCTACACTAACGTATCTGAGCTCATAACCTTTTAAAGAAAAATATGTAAAACTCCAGTTTTATAAATGCAACACGTGATCGCTTCGTCACCAAGGATGCACGTCCTCACTATTAATTTCCTACCAGAGAATCCATTTGTTCTCTCGTTTCGTCCATTTCAACAATTTGTAGAAGAGACTACTTTGCTGAAAGGTTCAGAGCTCATCGTGGTTGCCTTCTTTGGTTTTCACGTTTATAAATATACATACAGTTATTTCGCGAGATTAACGTACTTGATGATGACACAAAACGAACTAACTTTTCATAGTAAATATCGTATGACCAGAGATAGCAGATGAACCTGGTCAACCAATTACTAACTGAAGGGTCATCGCTTGTAAATTTGAACAATCCCTGTTCATTGCTAGTATAAGATTTAAGACTTATCAATTACTCGTCGCTCCACAATGTGTCTACTACGTGGTACACAGCATCCAACAGTCATCTCATTTGGGGTTGAGCTACTTGTTCAGCAATGCTTTATACCCAGCTTCCTGCTGGTGGCCTCCAATTAGTGCAAACCAGGCTCATTCAGCCTCCCACATCTACTTTTCTCTATTCTTTAGTCTTTTCTCAGTGGATCGTTCAGTCTGTACCCTAATCTTTACAGCTCATAATATCCACTGCCTTGGGGTCTAATATTCGCCTGAAAAACGTACGTACACATTGTCTGACAGGGTCAATAGCTTTCACTTAGTAAAGCCCTTCGCCTAACCCAAAGGAAGTGATCATGGTAACTGTACGCAGCTGGCGTTGTTTCGTTGAGAAAGCTCAAGTGAACCGGAAGTGAAGCAGCCGCCTTTATTTGACCAGAGGAGGGTGTTTGTTCCTGCAGATCCGTCATCAGTGTTGACAGGATGTCACAGTTTCTTCTTCCAAACAGGATCAAGGTGTATATCCGAACTGCAAAATATATATCGTTATGTGGGATATCATTATATACTGTCGTATGTGATTGCACTTTATCCATTTCTCGCCCGTTATAAAAAGTGAAGGGGAGAACCTGCGGGATGTATCCAGCAACCTTCCTAATCCCTTTGGTGAATGAATATAATAATACGTAGAATCAACTCGAAATGATGGATTATTTTTATTTTTTAAATTACGATAAAGTAATGTGCCAGACCTAATGCCTCACAGGTCCCAACAAATTTCCTGCAACAATAGTAGGGCTCCAAAGTTAACACACGTTTGATGTATAGTGTATGGATGTGTCTGCAGCAGTAGATTTTCTAACAACTCTCGCCCACAGTATCTCAACAGCAGAGATACTGGAGGAACTAACTCAATTACTTAAATAGCAGGGGTGTTCTCATCTGTACCACACCACCAGCACCATGGTGTGTCACTATAACATACACGTGTTAGTTCATTTTGCTGTGTCCTGTGATCATTCGCACCATCGAGTGAGTAAGCGAGTGGAGTCCCAGATCCATCTCATTTCCCGTGATCCCTTTATGCTCAGGAAACCAGTAGACATTAACTCTTATAGTGGGACCTGGGGCAATGTACGTCCAATCTCTCCTAGAGCCACTTATCCACACTATCTGTGCAGATATTAATACCATTTGGAGGCAGAAGCACTTTCATTGTTCCATAAGCTTCTTCCTGATTGCACCTCCTTTGTTTATTTCGAACTATCACATCGAGCTCCGAAAAGGTTCCCAAGCTCGTGAATATAGCCAGGAGCCTGTTATTAGGCGGTGGCACGATGAAGAGAGCCTATCACCAGCTCCCAAAGATGGGGAGGTAAGACCCCTCCCTAGGGCATCCTCTCACTCTCATCACCCTCAGCGGGCAGCTTCCAAGTGAGGTCTGAATCTCTCAGCTGTACAACACAGCAAAGATCCTCTTTATTGCATTCTTATTGAGATTAAATCTATATAATGTCGTTTCATTCCTGTCTATGGAAGTAAAATGACGTATTAATTTAGACGGACATATTTGGAGAAAGAATTACGAGAATAGAACTGAAGATGACATCAAAACTGAAACAAAAAGCCAAAATTTTGTGCCACTTAATACTTGAGAGTAGTGGCAGCAGGAACACAAGGTGATGGAGGTTGCAAAGACTCCAGATGTCATGAACGATCCTCCGACTTTGTAAATATTAGCTAGACCTTGCCTCAACTTTCGTTTATTTGTCGCAAGCCATTGTGTTCACGTATTTCTATGGAAACGTTCATCAAAAACAAAATGTAGCGTACCACCTGACTCCTATTGTAGGCTTCCCAGTGAAAGTAGTCTAGTGATAAAAGACGAAGGCTCATAGTCGGAGGAAACTTGAGGATCAGAGTTCAGGATCGCTATCATTTTTGCTCAGGTCAGCGGCTCCCTAACATTTCTAAACCCCTCATAACAAGTAGTGTTAGAAGGATGTCTACTTTTCTTTCCCTTTGTAGTAGGTGCGTCACTACTTAACTCATTCGACCTGAGTGTTCGTCTCATTCACTGTCTCTTTCATTTTTTCTGGCCCACTTTGCTTGAAATAGAAGGAGCGTGTCGGAGTTTGGAACTTCTAATTGGAAATGTTGAGGAGCCACTGACTCAGAAAAAATGTTGCAATCATATGGGGGTAGTGATAGAGAAAGAGAGTATTTAGTAATCTTAATGCTTAGTTGTGGAGGTGAGTCAAAAGGGAACTAATGCCATTGTTTCACAACTTTTGCAATGTATCGCCTCTTCTTCATCTAGAACTTGATGACCCATCTGAGAATTGGTTGTAAGAATCGTCTCACCTCCGCCTCTTAATACTTTCCAAGTCTTCTTCCCACTCTTAGGAAGCTCACTATCTTCTCCCGCCCTCTTTTCGTATCTTTGATTATGAGTGTTGCTATTCAGACCCATTTCACATTCGGCAGGCTACTGCCTCTTCTATTCTGCTGGATCTGGAGTTTTTCTTACTCTCGTCGGTCGCTAATTATTTTTTAAATTAGCGTGGTGCACTTAGACCGTATTTTGACAACATTTTGCTGTGAGTGGTAATTTTTAGTGGGTTTTGGAATTCGCAACAAATTAGGGTGAGATTACTTTAGCTTTGAACCAGTTTCCATTGTTTCTCCAGAATACGATTTCGTGTTAGGGTAGTTTATTTAGATGATTTAAGGAGGAGAGTTGAAAAGGAAGGAGGCGTATTTTATTTACATTAGCCACTTCTCCTATTTCACTAAAATGTGATCTCTACACTGCATCTGGGGATAGGACCCAAGAACCATCTTCTCTCTCTCTCTTAATATATTTTTTCTTGCCCTTATTCGTGGCTTACTATTTTCACAAAAATTCCACAAATTGTACCACAAAATGTTGTTTTCCTTTATCAATCTATCGAAACTGCTGAACCTGAAAGTGTTCAGGAACGTGCCTCACGTTTGAAGCGGAAGATTGAAGCTTTGTGAGTGATTTTGAGCGCTAAGGTGAATAGCAGGTTCTAGAAATACGTTGCCACTTATAAATAACTGTATGCAAGGTATATGCGCATTGGAAGTAATTATTTTTAGGATCCTACGTACTGGGCACATCTCCGAAGGATCTTGAACAGGGCCCCATCTTTTCCGGGGACCTCTGGCAGCTGGAAATAGTCAATCCACATTAGCTTTGTTTATTCGTTCTTCTCTCTTATCACACCTTAACATAAAAGATGCTTTGAGGACCTAAGGAATAAACTTGGGATTTGTCTTCTGACAGTTGGCTACAGTTGAATCATAATTCGTTTGGGAGCTTTGGTTGTATGAAGCAAAAAGGGGGACACAATACGGTCATTTCGTCAAAAAAAGCTTCAGTGATTCGATAAGGCATTCACAGGATCACTGAGTAATGAACAAGCGCCTCCTGTGTTTCGGCCAGGGACATTCTCAGGTTCCCTGGGACAGCCAATCTTGGCCAAAAGCTTCACAGACTTTGATTTCTGTTTCCAGGATCGACAGAAGCTATGCTCCTGACTTTCCTATTTGTTCCGGCACACTGGTTGGCTATGTTGTGGCAGTGACCATAAAGAGTCAATTGCCAGAGCGCTAAATTCATGCACAGGCTCAAACTAGTTGCCGTGGTCTTCGTTTTTCTACCACAATTTCTTTTGTGTACTGCAATGGATCTTGGGTGTGCTGTAGTGCAGCCGAACAACGCTATCTGGCCCAAAATTAAGCCTTCAGATTTTGAGGCTGAATACGGGTTTCTATCAATAGAATGAAACTCGAGTTTGCAGATTCCATCCAAATCTTGTAGAAGGTGCATGTTCCTTTCGATTGTCAAGCACGATCAAGACCCCATAACATTGTAATTCCTAAGCTGGTGGGGGGATTGTTTCTAACCGAGTTCCTGTCAAAACATGATAAGGTATCAAACAAGAAGGAGAGGTATGCTGTAGCTTCTCGAGATTTCACTTCCTGCTGGCTGCTGGGGCTTTGAAGGGTGGAAAGAAATCTTCTCACTTAGTCATTGACTACCAGGTGCTGTAGGTGTGTTTGGGCCACTTACTCATTACTGAGCTCCCCCCACTCTAGTTGAAACCCTAACCAGTTACCATTGAAAATACGACTCAGTGCTTCAGGCCTTTCCCCCCTGCGCCAATCTACAACCCTCGACACGAGACAACGGGCCGGTTCTTGGGTCAAACTCCCAACACCTTCACTCTTTGGCTGAGTGTGAATATGAGACATTTCCGCCAGGGGCACTTCTGTCCTTTTTTTCAGACTCCCAGAAAATGCGAAAAGCCTGAGAGCAAAATACATATCAGATTGACGTAACAGACAATAAATTGAAGGCAGTTACTTGAAGGTTGTGGGTCAACCTGCAACAAGAAAACAAAATAATCAATTTTACTCGTTATAAAACAGGTTTTTATTCGATGAATATATTTATCATTTGAATAGAAAGTATTGATGTGTGCTTGTTACCATTAAAGTAATCGCTTGAAACTTCATCAACCCTCTGAGCCCCAATATTTTAGTTTTAGAGTCCAGTACTGTGCGATATAATCAAAACCAGTTCATGGAATAATCAAGAAGTCATAAGACAACAAAAAAGTTCAAATCACCAATTTTCTTTAGGTCTACCTTTTGATATTAGTCGTTCGGCTGTCTGATGTTGCTGGCCAAAATTACTTTTCTCATTTCTTGTCTTTCAACTCGTTCATCTGCCCTTCTCATCGACGAACTACCTCAATCGCTGGACTCCCTATTTTTGCCGTTCACATCTGGAGCTCGACTTTATCATTTAGTCCCTATTAATGTTGGAAACTGCCACAGCCTCATCTTCTGTGCCTCGTTTTCAGGCTATTTTTCATTTTCGAACAACTCTCCGCTGCTCTTCAACATGGAATTAACAGAACTCTCGTGCACATTTATCCTGCCAGTGTCACTGTCTGCTGAAGTGTGAATGAGCCTGAGCCGAGCGAAACGATGGCATGTCTTGTAGTTTGGAGGGGGTGGAGAGGGCGCTTTGTGGAGTTGCCTCTCGATTGAGGATCTCCAATATTCTTCACATACTTGAAAAATTGAAGAGCAGAAATACGACGAAGTAGGTGTCAATAACATTTGTGTGATAGCCCGATAACCCGATAAATACTGGAATGTCAAGACAAGGGTGCTTTGCAACATAATTACTCGCACCTTGCTCAGTTCGTATTTTAACTCGCAGCAGACCTTTTTGGAACTTCCTCTTGCTTAAATTTATGTACAGTACAGTACATGAACAGCACAGTCGCTGTTCGTACTCTTCTCCTCGAAACTTGGGGCTGAGAAGGTGCCAACTGATTATTTTGACGCATTTACTAACACTTTATAGTTTACTTCTTTCATATTGACGCATTCAGAATCAACATTTACGGCAAAATAAAAAATTTGTTAGGCCAAAATTACTATAATGCCCTGAGAAATACGTGTAATCTAAATAACTAGGTAGTAACACGTACAGCTACAGTTTATGCAACTGACTAAACTAAATGTCGATTAAAATATAAACTTACAAGCAAAATAGGTAAGCGCAACTGCGCTAATCATCTGGGTATAATAAACGTAAATACAAGAACATCAACATTAAGTAAGCAACTTGTTATCTAGCGGAGGCAGAACTATACACCTATACTCTAGTGCATACTCTTCTTACACTTGTCCCCAATCCGTTCAATATGAACTCTCCAACGTCAGAATTTATGGTCCCTGTCACGAGGGGATTGTCGAATAATAAAACAAGAGTTAGCACGACCGTCTATTTCCACTAAATTTGAGTAATAATGTTACATCGGGTTCGAGGGGTAGGTCATCAGTAACAAGGACACAACTGAACTGGTCTCAGGGGGTCTTACCAAAACGTGAAATGTCCACTTGGGTGTCGGGAGGCGGGACTGGTGCAAAAGTGTTGGAGGGGGGGGGGGCTGTTGTTCCAATAACTGAAACTAATCCAATTCCTCGAAGTGTTTCTCCATTGATGGTTCGGTTTCTGTAATAACTCGGTTCCACTTGTTCTAACAGCCCCCCACCCGTCTGTCACATTTGGTAAAATGGTCGCTGTCAGTGACCTATTCAGTGGCAAAAGTTAACGAAGCTGTTTGGTGAGTAAGTCATCTCTGGCTGGTGAGATATTGTGGGTGAGAGGTTGTTAGAAAACCTACTGCTACAGGCACAACCATACAATAGTTGAGCATCGTGTAAGGCGTGGATGAACAACTCCACAACATTAAAACTGGTGTGGGTATGCAGAATGTGGCTTAACTCCTTAGAAAACACGAATAGAGTTAACATTTATTGGATTACTGGGCATAAAGGGATCACTGGAAATGAGAAGCAGGACCATCTGGCCAGACGCAGTTTTTCTTCTGTACCCATTGGGCCACCTCCCCACTGTGGGACTTCTCTGTCACTAGTCAAGAGGAATTTGGGAGAATAGGCCAGAAGAATGAGTTTGGAATTTTGCAGGAGTGAGGCACTTCAAATGATTTCTCATAGCAAACACGTAGGTTAAGACAGAGCCTACTGAGGATGGAGAGGAAGGACCTAAGGCAGATTTTGGGGATCATCACGGGGCATTGCAAAAGAAACATGTATGTTATGGGCATGGTCGACACCCCTCAGTGAAGGTGGTGTGACACGGATGAGAAGACTCCCTACTACGAGCGATTTTTTGGTACTATTTCTCCTAGGGTGGACATCCAAGAAATGCAGGAAATACCTGGCGTTCCTTAGGAGGCTCGGCATGGACCTGTGAGACATTAGGACTGGCACACAGTCAGAGACTAGTTGCGTTGTTGTTTGTTTGTTGTTTTGACCCGAGGGCGTGTGGGACAAGTCCCTTTGCCACTGCGGCCGCATATGGGCCTGTAGTGACGCTGGCCCTTTCTTAGTAGAAGGCGTCGTACATACCCACCCCCCTTAGGAAGCTGAGTATGTCCTTCACCGCAGAGTCCGCTACGGTTTGGGGTTCAGTGGTCCCCTGACCAAAGTATTCAAAGCGTTTTGCTGCCAAGGCAGGGCATTCACATAGGATATGCTGCGATGGCCTTTAAGGTCTGAGAAAATGTAGATCCACTTGCCCTTGAGCCCTTTGTTCAGGATCTCTTCTGCGATCTCTTGGGTTTTGCCCATTGTTCGCGGCTGCTTATTCAGTCAGCATGCGGACCTTATTTACAGCTGGCCGCAGACATGCCCCTGGGGACAATGCCGTGGCTGTTCCACTATCCACAACCCGTGGTCGCGCCTGGTAGCATGGGCATGCTCCTGGAAAGATAACCCAGAACCAGGTGCGTTGTTGTTACTGAGATGGCCTAACTGTTGAAATATATGCAACATTGTAACAAATTTAGTCAAAATAGGCAATCGTCCCAAGTCAGTTTGATTATTGAAATAAGTTTCACAACTTCGTCACGAGAGTCATGAGTTGAATACCAACGAGCTATTCAGATTACCGTGTATAACCAGAACTAATAGAAATTTGCTCAGGTGTTGGACGGGGGGGATTCGTTTTGACAGTAGTAGCAAACTAAAATAAAGAGAAAGGTATGGCTCCACCTTGCTGCAGAGGTGATGTTATGGTGGAGTCGGCCATAAGGGGTTAGAAAATAATAATAAAAAATAAATAATGGTGTAAATGGTGTATGATGTAATTTTGTTTCACCACTTCTTTGTTTAGACACTTCAAATAGTAACTAGTGCTGTTTTGTAACAGCTGTATGTAACTAAATAGCGTCAAAAAGAAGAAAAATAGAAGTAACAGTCAACTCGAGGTGTGATGTGAGCTGGTTTTGGAGTGCCCACTTCCTTCTATTTGTGTTCAGAGACACATGCCGCCGTTCAAAATCAAATCAGATGATGTTATTGTTCAAAAGTCAAGTCTAATTTTTCAACTAATTACGCAACTTTCCTTCGTAAATTTATCACAAATGTTAGAAGTGTTGTGAGCACGAAGCTTACTGATGGAGCTGCCGGAGATAGCACTGGAGTTCCCCATCTTCTCCTTCCACTGGAGTCTCTCGGGGGCTGTAAAACGGATTAGTCAATTTTACTCCAATCGCTCGAGTATCCTGAATAAATGAAGTTCTGTCGCGTAGAAAGAACTTTGAGTGAAATACGAAATTATATAACGTTGCCTGCGCGTCATTTACACGTTTTAAAAAATATTGCAGCGACGCTTCTCGCAGCTTTCTTCTCCCCACATACATTCAGCGATTTTTGTCGCTCTAGCAACTAATCCAATCAGTTTTATCACTCAGCTAATACGAACTTGTGGCTGCTCCCCTTCTCTCAATAAAAAAAAAGACGTTAGTTCGAATTCCGTTATGATCATTATTATCTTTTAGCTTGTAGGCAGCTTATCGGACGAACATCTTGAAACGCGTCACACGACCGAGATTTATAATATAAGGGAAAAATAATCACTCTTAGGCCGAAATTTAAAAGGATTTATCGTGCTGCTCCCTTCAGTTTTCCGCACAAAAAAACTTTGTAGTAATGTTAGATCATTTAAGACATCAACGAGATTTCCGGGTGGTTCTAGATTTATAGTGGACAGGGGACGCTCCGCGAAAAAAAGTTGGTCGGGAAAACCATGTTAGTTTGAATTCGAGAATTCTCGTTATAGCTCCTGATTATTTAATGTTATTAAAATTACCATACGTTAATTAAATGTCATCGTGTAGATAACTTATTGGAGTACCAGCCTGATTTATTTGGAGAACGCCAGTCTGACGTAAGCGAGATTTATAACGAAATGAAATTGCTATTCGTCAAAATTGTTGATTATTTATTGTGCTACTCTCGCAATTTTCCTACAGATGAAAATTTTGTAGTAGTATTACATAATTAGGAACCGTTGATACAAAAAATGTTATTAAAATCATTATAGCCGTCTTTGAGATAATTTTTTTTTTGATGCTTTGATCACTATATCTATAGCTAGTTTGGGCTAATTTTGTTCGTATCCCCATTTCGGTGTTCCATTTTGATCTGCAAGCGAAATATTATATTTCAGTCCAGGGTCAACTCTGCTCTCGCAATCACGTTTAAGCCATTTTCTCAACAAGTGTTTTATGACAAACATGTACATCTACTGAGGAGTAAGAAGGTGCTCAGAGGTTTCCAAAAATCGTCTCATATTGTAACGTGTTTTACGGAACATTACGAATTATCTCTGCACTACGTTGTTAGCTCCCCTGCATCGCGTAAAAATTAAATGCATTTCGAGTATAAATCATCATAACGAACTATAAGGTTTTCTTACTTCTTGAATTAACGTGTGGTAATCTTGAAATCCCAGTAAACCAATTTGATCTCTTAAACGCGATTCATCTGTTAAAGGCGATTCATCGGTGCGAAAGTTAGCCGGATCGTCAGGTTCTCGAGCCCAGCGTGGTAGAGGTTTGGCGGGATAGCGCAAACTGTAGTATAAGTCTGGCGCATATTCCGAGCTGCTCGGCGACAAAGGCATGAGCGTTTTTTTAAAATCCTCGTAATTCGAGATCATTTCGGGCAGCGACAGATAGTCTAAAGCCGAACCGTACGAAGCGTCTGAATCGACAGTCTCATCGAAGCATGTGCCGAAGGACTCATCACCAAACTACAAAACAATACTAGGATTACAGAAAAGAAAATATTTATTTTTCTTTCATCGAGGTTTTTACTTTATTATTATCTGCTATTCAAAAGAGTGAGGAAAGTATTTGTTGTATAGTGCATCACACGACGTTCCGGAACCCCCGTAAATTCGACGATATGTTATACATATTCTTTCCCACCGACACCTTTCTACGGAAACAATTACGAAGAAAAAAACGTTGATACTACTTGGTTGAGAGTACTCTGTAAGTTAGATCAGAATATAGTTTTTGAGAAAATCGCCCAAAACGATAATTTATTCTTCGGCTCTGATCTATCTTGGCTTATATACCCGTTTGACAGATGACAGTCACGGAAATGGGTGTGGAGAACAAAATGTGGATATAAGTTGCTGAAATACACTCCGCCAGGCTGATCAAATGCAAGTGAGGGTTTACTGTGATAATGTCGGCAACGATAAAAAACGCTGCAAATTATTACACAACGGTTTATTATTCGGATAATCAGCTTGACCTAGCATTAATGCTCCGAGACCCATCCTGTTCGATTCAGCATCGAAAAATATCATAATGAAACCCAAAAAAAGGCCGAAAAGAACTGAATCGTAATATTAAAATAAACAAAAAAACACGAAAGTATCTAGAAAAAACTGAATTTTAATATGAAAACATGCACGCTAAATACTAATATCAAAATTTAACCAAAAATCTATGAAAAAAACATAATGAGAATGAAACGAAAGAATCTAAAAAAATTGAATCGTATTAAAACGAAAACGTCGGGGAAATTGGAAGAGTAAGGCGAATGGGGAGAGACCGGTCGTTGGGGGGAAGCGAGCGGGAGGCCGCACTCGCTCGCCTCGAGAGCGGTTGGTTTTTAATGAGACGGGCGGGGCGGAGGGAATTCAAACGACGAAACGCTTGTAGCTCCCGCGTTGTACTGCGTTTCGTTAATTTTTTAACCGTTTTTGCCCATTACAACCACGGGCTTCGTCCGATCGGATTGCCGAGATGGCGGGCACAACTAGATACCAAATCGGATTTTTGGGCGAAAGAACGAAATTTTTAGACCACGTTAAAGGCACAAAACGGCCCGGACGGCGGACGGCGGACGGGGGACGGGGGACGGGGGACGGCGGACGGACATTGCAAATTTGGAATCTCCATGTCTTGAAACGTAAAGTATCAAATTTTGAGGGGGGGTTGTAAAAAATTTTTCGTGACCGAAAACATAGGGTTATTATTCAGAATGAATAATAAACCAAAACACAATTTTTGATTCCCCCCCCCCCCCCCCCCATAGCTGTCAATGGAAATTCTTCGTAATCTCATTTTCGTACCCTCAAAAAATCACACATTTTTCAACAACACAGAACGCACTTTGAATGCTGCCTCCGTGTAGTAACAATGCACATTGTTACTACACGGAGGCAGCATTCAAAGTGCTTGGGGCACTCTGCCAATAGTAGCATGGCAAACGATAAAGGCGATAGTGATGTGATGCCACGGGATACACGAAATCAGGCTACTGAAGGTGTATCACTTCTGTAACGCCTGAATTAAGAAGTTCAATATGGATGCCCAGTTAGTGAAGAGATCTAGATTGATTGGTAGGGTGAGCTGTTGTGTAGATAGAAGAAGTAGGGGAGAGACTCGCTCTGATGGCAGCAGTTCCTAGCTAGTTATGGGTGTTGTATGAGTATTCAAGTTTCAAAGCTAGCTGGGATTCACTTTTTGTGTTGCCACAGTTTTATCATCACAATGTACATCTTACTATTCATCGGGAATCGTTTGGGTTGTCCTGGGGTCCATACGAACAATCGTCAATAGATTTAAAAATTGTTCACTCGCAAACTGTTGGATAGTAATAACTTAATGCGTCATGTAACTGTTACTACGAACATAAAAATTCGTCAAATTGTTGTTCTCTTCGTTGTCAGGGCATGTTGTTCTCCTCTTCAAAACTATCCGCATTTCCATGTGACGTTTTCAATACGTCATGGAACCAGTTGACAGAGGCTTTTAGATGTGTTGAAGAACCTACTTAGATATATTTTGAGCCCACTTAGAAGTTGAAAAGTATATCAGGTTTGACGATGAATTGTTTGCAAATGTTGTGGTACGATGGAAAGAGTTATCTGTCGATATGAACAGAATTTTGAAGAAAGAGCGAGAGTTCGTTTTGCTGGGGGTATTAGATACCTGAAGTTTGACATTGAGATCAGACAACCATGGGGAAACGCTGATCAAACAACGTTAACGCTTGGGCAATTATTAAACCTGGCAAGATCGATGGCTCGATCTGAAAGGGAGATGAGACATAATTATAATGACTCACATATCAGTAAAATCAGAAGACTAAATTAATTTAGTAGTAATTGTCTAAATTCCAGTACGCTCAAGCGCAATGAAACTACTACAAAGGGAGAGCAGCATGAAAAAGATCGATTGTGGTTGATTTCATTGCAAAGGAACACGTATAGCTAGCAGGTCAACAGTATTCTCGATGTAAGAAAATTGGTGATTGATAAAAGAATAGTAAGGATAAACGAAGACAACTTTTCTAACATTTAATTTACAAAAAACAAAAATACGATTCCTGTGCAAAACTTAGTGTGAAGCTAAACCAAACGCGAACACATTTTATAATACATTTTATCAGCACTCACTGGATTTGTTTCGTCGCCATATAGACACGGTTCTGCCTCATAGGACTCCTTGAATGCAACAAAACGTTGAAATTAACTATGGCATTAAAAAATAGTTCAAGTTGAGAACTACTAAAAGCATTTTAAAAATATCTGATGCGTAGCAACACATAACTTCAAGCAACGTTGAACAACATGCCAGATCGAGGGCGTCATCAGTTCAAAATTGGCGCCTGACCAAGAAGCTCAACGCTAGTACAGCGCGTGCACTCTAGTGACCAATGCTAAAACTACTTTAGTTTGAATATTGTTTAACAGATAGCAAGCAAATCAATATCTACATTTCCCAGATCTTATTACTTTTTCGTGAATTGATAGCGTAATTTGTTTTTTTTCGATTCCTTAAAAATTGTATTGCCTTACGTTGTAGTTGTGAATGCGATGCAATCACACGCTCTCTTCCCTCTTCAACTAATGAGCCCAGTTCCTCATCATTATACCGTAAACTGTGTTGTACCTTATCATCAAATACCATCTACGACCCACGTTTTGGATAACCGAGATTTTTCACACTGTCGGGCAGCGTGCAACCCTGTATAAGTATGTTGATAACAACTGCCGTAGGACCTGCACACTACGCAGTCCGGAACACGTTACATAGGTATGACCCAACAATTAGGGCTGAATGCTCCTGTGGGGAAATAGAAACGGTTGAACATTTCATATGTGAATGCCCAATATGGTTTAGAACCAGATTAGAAAGACTTGGAGGACGTACAAGAGATAGGGACGATATACGACGCAATGAATGGAGGAGCATCCTCAAATATGTGGAGGGAACCGGAAGATTCCGGTACCCGTGCTAGGAGCCAAAGCCGGATTCCTTATACAACTTGGGTGATGGGAAATGTGTCTATATGTCGCCACGACTCTGGTCGCTGTTCCCTCGGCTTTGGCTGATGCCCTGCAGTCTCTCTCTCTCTCTCGGGCAGCGTGCAACCCTGTATAAGTATGTTGACAACCACTGCCGTAGGACCTGCCTGAGGTTTGTTAGGAAATTCCTTACAAACGTCTCTCGCATTTGAACTACAGTCCACACGTCGAAATAATTATTTTTTCGATTCAATAGGCTTCAAAATCTGAAGAAAATTCAACCTTATTTTGCTTCACTATTGCAATACTTTTGTTATCCTTTGAGTGCTGAAAAGGGCAGCGGCATTCTCGACCCCAGGGAGGAAAGTCCGAAAACGAGTGTCCGACCCGTCTGTCAAACGTTGAGCAAAGTCGACCTCTTTAGAGAGAGGCTTCGTGGCCGTTCAGTGATTTGAATCTTTGATTTGATATTCGTTGCCGTGAGCATAACAATTGTCGAAAGCGGAAGCCAGTGAGGTCACGAATGCGCGCGCGTTTTACGAAGGGTATAAGTTCACTTTCCTTAAATAATTGGCGGGGGATGTTTCGCTTTGGAGGTGTTCGTCTTTTAAAAAAATCAAGTGTAGGTGTGTTGTAAAAACCTTTTTCTACAAGTCAGGCATTGACAAACGATTGCGAAGAGCATCTGTCAAAAAGAAAGCATCTGACGAGCTTTGGGCATGGCCCGTGAATGCAATGACTGAAAAAGGGTACTGCGTAAAATTCTAATTTTTCGACGGCTTACCAACGGCAGGTATTGTTAGTGTTACGATCGTTGTTTAAATTCATTTCTCATACTGCGGGGTAGTTTTGGTACGGGAGGGTTGTATCCAGATATTTCCATCGGGTGGGATTGGCATGGTCAGGGGCAAGTCGGATGTCGCGGTAAAAGCAAAGAATATGGACCGCTCCCTTCGAAAAGGCAATATATCGATATATCACGACCGAGGTCAGGTTATCGATATGCCCGACATCGTAGCTTGACTCGCCATGTTTGAAATTAGAAATAACGACAGCTGTACGATTATGCCAATTATTTAATGTTCATTATGCAATAACCCGTTATATAATTATTTTAAATGTACAAAGAAAGGAGTTAATTCAATGAAATTAAGAACGGGTATATGAAAGAAATATGTGATAACTAACGGGTTGATATCGATACATGCAGTCGTAGCGTTATCAAGCGACCTATCGATACATGCAGTCGTAGCGTTACTAAGCGGTCGGTCCATATTCTTTGTTTCACCCGATGTCGCTAACTGGAAAGTAAAAAAAACCACTTCATTCAAAACCGTGCGCGTAAATCCGGGATTTGAATAACTCTGACGAGGATTTAAAAGGACTCTAGAAGAACTGATACTACAGTGTCCGTCATGTTTCTCTTTTCACATCTTTTGAATACCGAATATTTTATTGCTACGAATGAACCTCAAGGACCCCCACCGGATGAACCTCATTGGCTTTCACTGAAATTAGACATGACTATCCAAAAAAATACTATTAGACAAAAGAGCAACTACTCATGTACATTTACGTACCATAGATGACTCATAGTCCTCTGGGCGAGTGTCTGGACCGTAGTACGTCTTGAAAATGAAAAGAAAGGTCCGAATTGATTTCTTCACAACAACGAGTCAGTATTATTTTCTAATGTAAAATCCGAAAGGTGTGTGAGGGCCTAAAAAGCTGTTATGGTGGGGGATGATAAAATCAAGTCACTGTGGTAAGGTTTGGTGCTAGAGTTGCATGATATGGTTAGCAATTATGTGTGAGTGAGGCCCTAGAAGCACTACTGCTCCTCTGCAGCTATGTGAGATGCTGTCACTGCTCTCCTCCTTGTAAGCTAATATGTTAGTGTCAAAATCAGCTCTGCTTTCTTCCCGCTTAGATCTGCTCTTGTAAATTGAGTGATGCACCAATTATCCATTTTTTACCAACGTCTCAGGGACAAGAGCTTCATACGAGAGATGGCTTTACTCACAGTGATATGGCAAGTACTATCTAAATTTGTTTTGCTGTGCAGGCAGCTTGGGCATGGGGGGCTGTGGCTGATGAATTTTCTAGACTGCCACACATTTATAATTTTTAGATTATCATTTACACTTTCCTGTTGAGAATGTTTGATAGCCGCTGTTCCATAATTATTTCATCTCTCATCATCATATTCTCGTAAGCCGCAGTGCAGACATAATCCATCTACAGCACGTTCAAAGAGGTATCTGGTTCTCCAAAAAACGTCTAGCTCTGTGTATAATCTTCTGTTGGATGGTTCGTTCCAGGGGTATCTTCCAACTTTTTAAATTGCACAGTTCTTGGGCGTCCAGTGGCAACTTGGCAGCTCTGCGGCTGATTTCATTTTTGGATGTATAATCTTCCATGTTTGACTGGGAGTAAGAGATAGGTTGAGGATGCCCACAACAAAATCTTCAATGGAGCTTAATAAGGCAACATTTTTAATATAATTTTTTTAGATCACAATAAATGTCCTTTTTTGGGTTTCCCTTTCTGATTAAAAAAAAAACGCACCTAATTTCCACTGAAGTTGGTAGGATCAGTGGTGCTGCTATGGACCGAGTCGTCACACAGTGACGCCCCTGTCGTTTTTCATGGATCTGTTGTTGGAGTAAATAATGAGCTGGGTATGAAAAGGCTGAATTAAATGAATATTTGTTACTCACTGGAGGTGTGACGTAGCCAGGCGGGCGTGTCGCGCATCCTTGAGTTACCTGCAAAGGACTAAAGGATGTATTAATAAGAAATTTGACGTTAAGGAGATGTTTCCACCAAAATCAAATGGGATTAGGGCTGGATAGACATTCAATTTTTAAAGCGATGACCACCCTTCATTCGGATTTTGCAAAGTTTTTGATATACTTGCCCAGAATGAAAACACTGCAAATTATTGCACAACGGTTTATTATTGTCATGAACAGTTCGACGTAGTATTACTGCTCAGAGGCCCATCCCGTTCGATTCAGCATCAAAAAATACTACTAAACCATACGAAACATGACCTGACTACAATGGAACTACGGAAACTTAATATTCCCCCGGCGCCAGGCGCCCGTAAACGTCTGTTGGCATTTATGATCCGATGTAGGGGTGTGCGGAGGAAGTGGCCGCAACCTTCCTCCGCCCCGTTGGGCAAAAAGAGTCGGGGATATTGAGACGGGGACTTCGACGATGTTGCGAGTCAAGCTGGCGTTGCGAGGTGAGCGGCGGGTGGTTTCAATTAGACGGGAGGGAGGGAGTAGTAACGACGAAACGTTGACTTCCGCTTTCAATTAGTTGACTCTAATAATTACTGTAATTTCCCTATACGCAGTTGTACACGTCTGATACTCATTCCATTCGACCCAGGATGTAAAAATACCTTGAAAGCGATATGAAACTCGGCTTATTTGCGATTATACTTCATTTTGTTAATTTTTTTAACCATTTTTTGTCCATAACAACCATGGGCTTCGTCCAATCGGATTGCCGAGATGGCGGGCACAACTAGATACCAAATGAGATTTTTGTGTGAAAGAACGATTTGTTTAGACCACGTTAAAGGCACAAAATGGCCTGGACGGCGAGCAGCGGACAGACATTGCAGGTTTGGAATCCCCACGTCTTGAAACGTAAAGTATCAAATTTTGAGGGGGTGTTGTAAAAAATTTTTCGTGGCCGAAAACATAGGGTTATTATTCAGAATGAATAATAAACCTAAATGACAACTGACTCGTGGGGGCACTTTTCCAAGGATTTATAGAAGTGACTCACTATTTCCTTCCTGTTGCACAAATTGTTGCAGCTTATAATTTATCTATATTTGCCTAACATGATCATCCTCTCTCTCAAGGGATCTCAATTTTATGAAAAGGATTACTATCCAGAATATCGTTAGAACTGCCCTGATGTTGAGCAAACTGTGTGGAGGAACTAAGAGTGATTGCTTACCCATATTCCTGTTAAATCCCTATTCTTTACACTCTCCACTGTCTGACAAATAATAATTTGTTGATTGCAAAGAAAAGAATTGTCGAGCCACTCTTTGGAGGTTCATTTTGCATAGTATGAGGGACAGCTGGGTACTACAAGAAACAGACGATAAAGTTAAAACCAAAACATACAATATAATTAAAACTGGGAAAGGGGCTCTTGCAGCCGTGCCACTTGTGGTGTGAACACTAGTGAGTTCTAAAACCTCAAGATAAAGTTATTGAAAACCTCTTTTTGCACCTTTCCCTGATAATAGTTTACTGCAATGCGAATTAAACAGTTTATCGTAAACACCTTTTTTTTTAGTTCTTTCGTGTAATTGAACCATAAATAAGTGTGAGTTTCTGTGTGAAAGGGCAGTTTAAAGGTGGCGTCCAGCCCTTCCTTAGAAGGATGATGCGCATTTTATGAGTACCAAGTGCAGAGAATTCAACAGGGCTGATCACCAGGGCCATAAGGTCGAATAGCAGGGGCATGTTTTTCATTAGCTCCATGAAACTTTCTTGTAGCATCACCTTAGGCGAAGTTTTGTTGAAGCTACTGTCCTGGCTCACACACCTACTCCAGACTGACTAAGCTTGAGACTGTTGCAATGGAGGCCACACTCGTCAAATGAAAGACAGTACGAATTGAAAATGCGTCAACAGCATTGGAAAAGAAGTTGGGCCAACTTACTGGTGTTCTAATGCGACTTACGACTGGCCGTCTGGAAGCTGGTGAAACCTGAAATCATTTAAGAGTACTTCAAGTTGATTAATGTGAATCGAGGCTCCTACAATCAACGAATAGTAGCAGCTATAGACCTTATTACCTAGGTGGGAATCTTCTTCTTCTCGAAGTGCCGTACCCATAGAGGGTGTAGGCGACCTCTCACATATACCTGTGCTGTGTATCATTAACTGTTATACACAGGTATATGGGACCTACAGTTTATCGCCGGTTCCAAACGGCACTATTTTGAGAGGCTTACTACTAGGCACATATACTCGTGGTGGTTTGCCATTGCCTTCCACAAGGTGACGGCCGCAAATTGTTAGGTGTTACGCTCGGGAATCGAACCCGAGTATTTAGCATGGTAGGCTGATACACTAACCTCCACGCCAAGGTGGGAATCATAATTATCAAACACTAAGTGCTTGTGAGTATCACGCCTTAGAAGACTTGCCTTGAGCCAAGCTGCCCATTACATTCATCACTTCATTGGCAAGGAAGAAGACAGTGTCAGCCATGTCTCAGGATATTCAAAATGCCACAACACAACACTTTCAGGTTCAAGTCACAAGCCGCGTCAAACTTTCTTATATAGTAGAGAACAAGTTCTTTGGTTTGATCCACTATAATATTATGCACAAGCTCATATCATTGGAAGGGTAACAAAAGGAAACTGTAAACAACCTCCAGAAGGTTTATTTATTTATATTATCATGAGGGCCAAGTAAGACATTAAAGGCCACACTTTAGTTCCGCGAATTTTGCGTCTTCATTTCGAATGCTTTACTCGCATCTTACAACTTACATTCCAAACACAACACTAATGTCGGTATTTGGTGGGAAGCATCATTCATCATAGAAATATAAAGCCTGATCTAATTTCAGTGTAACGCCCTACAGTTCACAAGTACTTTACTGGTTGTTTGTGTTTAATATAATGCTGTGAATATGATTACAGTATCTGTACTGTTGGTGGCTAAAGTCAAAACTCGCCTGAGTACTTCCCAATGAGCGCCTGGTAGTTGTTGATGGCAACCTAGGATTTCCCAATGAGCGCCGGGTAGTTGCTGCTGGTACCTGTGAACGTTTGTTAGAATCATGTGAGTTTTCTTCAAGGATTCGCTTTATATCTTCTGTGTATTAAACAACTGAGAACTCAAACGAACTTGTAATTAGGAGGAGGTGAAATAAATTCAGTGGCTTTTACTTCTTTTGAGCTTATAACAATTTTAGACATACGCCGCCACCTTGTGTTGCTTCATGTTCCATTCTGTAAAAGAAGTACGCATCTGATCGTCTCAGTCACCAGCAGTCGATGAATTTCCTTTCTCTCTAGGTGGATAAGCTGAAGATGGATATTGTGGCATTTCTTCAGTCAATATGCTGAAGACGGATACTGTAGCATAATCTAGTACTGAGAGCATAATGTAAATTTAAATATAGCAGAAAAAATATGCATATCAAACGGACAAAATGCCCCAGAACTGGCAATCCACTGATCTTTCGAAGCGCAGACCTGCCCAGAACTGTTTCAACAAGATCTAGGGGTTTCGAAAGGAATCAGCAGTTTGAGGTAGGCGCCCTGAATACTCACCGAGGGGAAACTAAATGGAGACGAATGTTAGCAATCAGGGAGTGCATGGGAGAGACGGCAGAACTGTAGGAATGTCGTGGCGAGATATACAATCTAACGATTTGATTATCATTTACTGTTTCAATGTTCAGGAGTCACAGATAAGGGTATCGACAATCAGTTTCTTTCGCAATAGGGAAAATGTTGTGGTTTGAGACTACTAATTCATTATTGGACGTTTCAATTTAAAATGTTACAACAGTAAACTGCAATGTGACGTTATGCACAGATTCAAATGTGCCGAAGGTTATGTCATTGCGAAACTAGCATAATCACTAACCCCCTCTTGATATTAAAACCACAGAAATACACAAACTGTTTTTACTCAACGTACGACATTGACGAGTAATGTTGACTTCTACAGATCTGCTGCTACAACTCGACCTGGACTTGGAAATCGGAGCCCACAAAGCTGCCAGAAATTTTTTGTTTTCAGCATGTGTTTATAAGTAAGTGGGTGTTTATTCCATCTACCCGTTCTTCCACCTTCACTGTTCTAATGACGAATGCTTCAACAGAATGCTCAGCACGACCAATGGGGCGGAATGTTTCCACATAGACTACAATAAATGATTTTGTTCTCCAAATTCCAACATCCGCTTAGCGATTTCGGCAATGCAGGGCATTTGTCGGAATCGGCTCTCAAAATTACGAGTTCGTATTATCTGCGTATGCAAAGGATTGAAAAAAACCCTGCAAATTATTATACAACGGTTTATTATTCGGATAAAAATAGCTTGACCTAGCATTAATGCTCCAAGACCCATCCTGTTCGATTCAGCATCGAAAAATATCAAAATGAAACCCAAAAAAAGGTCGAAAAGAACTGAATCGTAATATTAAAATAAACTAAAAAAAACGATAGTATCTAGAAAAATAAGCGAATAATGAAAAGTTCAACCAAAGGTAACAGATATTTTGCTAACGGAAATAGTTGAGACGGAGCGAAACAGTCATTCGTGGAGGTGAAGACGAGAACAAGGCAATCGGACGATAAAGAAACAAATCGTAGTGCCAAAGGTTATATACGAAACACGAGCGCTTCCTAGAGGAAGCAAAAAAAAAAAAAAAAAGTCGAGTCGAAAGGGGCGGCGAGCGGGTGGCGTTGCCAGTTCAGACGAAACGTTGACTTCCGCTGTAGTTCCCGCGTTGTACTGCTTTTCTTTAAGTCTTTTTAACCGTTTTTTGCCCATAACAATCATGGGCTTCGTCCGATCAGATTGCCGAGATGGTGGGCACAACTAGATACCAAATTGGATTTTTGTGTGAAAGAACGAATTTTTTGGACCACGTTAAAGGCACTAAACGACCTGGACGGCGGACGGACATTGCAAATTTGGAATCTCCATGTCTTGAAACGTAAAGTATCAAATTTTGAGGGGGGTTGTAAAAAATTGTTCGTGACCGAAAACAAAGGGTTATTATTCAGAATGAATAATAAACCAAAATTGAACTGTTAACTAAAACTAACTATAACTGCAGTTGTTTTCGCAGACTGGTTGCAGTAAGTACCAGAATGCATTGTTGGATACATTTCAAGAGAACAATGGCATCAAGCAGTACCGCACCACAATTGCGCATCATTATGCGTTCAATGAGGCATTTTTTTTTTCATAACAAGTATCAGGTTAGACACATCACACAACTTTCCTTAACTCTGCATGAATTCACTGTTGTTCATTGCTTTTTCTCCTAATTCAACTTATTTTTCACTCAGTTAGTTTGAACTTGGTAACACATCACTCCACAGTGGCAGAAAGTGGTAGCGCTAACAGTTCCGCAATTTATTGTGCTGCTCGTACTCATGCCCTGACCATTATCGAGCAATTGGTACACAGAGAGTTAAGGAGACTGTAACCATGATTCTTTTTACAATGATAATAGTCACTTTTCTAGAGTTATCAGGTAAAAACTTTAGGAAATGGCAAAAAGTGAAACAGCAGTGATTGAATTTCCAGAATTTCTTTAGAAGCCACTGCATATAATATGAGCGTTATTAAATGCTCATCGTATAGGTACTTGATTAGATTACAACCTGAATGTTTCTGTATTTTCTGCTGTTTGAGCAGAGTTAAGAAAGTTGAGGAAAAAACTGTTTGTGCTGCTCTCGTCATTTTCCCATGGATTATAATATTGCCATATTGTTATGGAATTTGGAGCTGTCTATACAAAGAATGTAATAAAAATCGTTAGAGCCGTTTTTGAGAAAAAATGTTTGGTGTTTTGATCACTATGATAACTATAGTTAGTTTGTGGCGGATTATGCTTATACCCCTATCTTATTTTGGCGTCCTATGGTGACCTGCGGGCTAGAAATCGAGGTTGAGTTGATTTGGTTCAGCCGTTTTCTCTCAGTAGCATTCACAGACACACAGGCCATTCTCCCAAATAGTGTTTTTCGGGCTCAGGGTCTGAAACGTAAAGATCGCTAAAGAAGAGAACTCAATTTTTCCCCAGCAGTTTTTCTACTTCGTAGAGTCCAGGAAAGTAATGAATGAAAACCATTGCATTGAGGACAACTCCAGCTCCAGCTGCGTCGAAAGGTGGATTTTCCCTTCCCTCACTTCGGTTCCCGGAATTCTCCAGAAAGATTGTTTTGTCAGCTTTCAGCTTTTCCCCTTGTTGAGATGCTACCGAATGTAACGCGCCTCTTATTGACTACTATTTAGTCGTTTTAGTTAGTTAAATATCAACTTCATAAACCAATAGAATCAACGTAGAGATTAAAAAAGTAAGCAGATTACCTTGGGAAGCGCTTGAGGTCCTAAGGATCTTCTAACTCCTATCGACGACATTCCCTGCGAAGCGTTATGAAGGTTTTTAGGAGGCTTTCTTTAAAATCTATCGCAAGAACACTCTTTTTCCTGCACCTCTCACTCCTGCTCAATTTTCTCGTTTACAAAAACAATTTCTTTCCATAGTTCTATTTTCCCATACTACCCCTCTCTCCATCTGTATTCTTCATCGTACTCCACTAGAAAGACACCTAAGTCTGGGGTTGGCCCTCCAGTCAATATATTATATACTCTTTATTTTGTGAGTTTTGGGCTTTTCGTGTTCTTTTCTGTCTTCTTTTGTTTTCCCCACTCTTCAGAATGCTGTGTTATATATCGATAAGAGACCACCACAAAACTTCAGCCTCAGCCTTGTATAATATCGATTCTATTCCTTAAGTGCACAATTTTGCTATCGCTACTCTGTCACAATCTACGCCTTAGCCACAATTCTGCCAACATTGCAGTTTACTAGGCTTCATGTGATCCCCATCGAATCTATAGCGACTTCTACTGTTGTAAAAATGATAAAAGCATCACATTTGATTAACTCCTTCGGTCTTAGCACATCCTTAGCATAGTCCAATCACTGTCTAATTTTGTCTAATAAATTCTAGTTGCTTCTTAAACCCGTTATTTTTGAACTCAAACGTCACGTTTAAAACTATGTATTCAGCTACGTTAAAATCGGAGATTTTATTTGGTTGTTAGGGCCCCTTACTGAGCGAGTGGCTGGTCTTCTGGTTGAAAGAGATCTTGCAGTGGTTGGAGCAGGCTGACAAAAAAACCAACAACAAATTATAACAAGTTATAGGAAGTTATGACAACAAACACAACTAAAATACAAATACCTGTAAGTTAACCCCCCCCCCCCAGGCATTTCCCACCGGCCATGGATGTTGTTCTACGTCACCCCGATCTTCAAGAAAGAGGATATTCGCAATTATCGTCTCATTTGCTTCTCATCAACATAAAGTTACTTCAAAAACTCATTGTAGCCTGGGTCACGCGGTTACTCAGAACCCACAATGCGGTTGAGCTCTGTGCATGCCTGGTTGGGCAGCTATCTCATGTCATCTCCAAACTGCTCTCTGTGAGGGTCAACAGCGTGGTATCCCACCCTTTCCTAGCCGCCTCAGCTGCCCCCGTAGGCTCTTATCTCAGCCCCCTTCTTTTCAATTTTGTAATTAACGTGTGAGTCACTTCCATTTTGCAACATATTAATTTTCTGATTTATGTGGATGACCTCAAACTGTTCAATCCCCTCAGTGATCACTCTAATAGTCACTTCCTCCACTCGAGCCTTGACACACACTCTCCCCTCCTTCTCTCTGCGGTGCTTGCAAAATGGCCTTCCTCCCAATCCAGGTAAATGCGCCATGACTTCCTTCTATCACTCACACTCACTGGCCTTGTTTACATAAACAAGTGACGGAGTCACCATTTTACACATCTTGAATATTTCTGACCTGGGCATCCTCCTTCATCACCAACTCTCCTTTTCCAACCACACCCCAGGTAACATTCTGCAGTATGCGTATCCGGTGGTTTCTGAAGAAGCACACCAGAGAGTTCCCTCATACTCCAACCCTCGCCTCTTTGTATAAAACCCTGATTCAGCCCATTCTCAAGTATTGTCTGTAGTCCAGTGCCCCTACAAAGAGTGCCACATTGTCCGGGTAGAGCGCGTCTTTAAAGCATTTATGTGCTATCTAGTATTTAAACTCTCCATCCTCATAGAAGAGGTCAACTACGAAGAGCTCTGTCTCGTCACTTCTCTCTCCTCACCTCTCATGATTGACACCTTTGCCCTGACTTTACCCATCTTCATGGAATACGCTCTAAATAAATCGATGTCCCACATCTCCTGGCATGTAAGGGCTGGACTGCACCTTGCCATGTACCCAACTCACCTTTTACCTTCCATATCACCAATTACCTATAGTACCACTTCTTCTGCCGTATCCCCTGGGATATCACCCTACTCACTTCATCCTTACCCCTTCTTGAACTTCTTACCTTGTCACTCCCCTCTGTCCAGTCCCGGGGCTCTCTTAACCTCCTACACTATTGTCTTTTCTAGTCTTAACTGCTGTGTACAATTGTTACTCTCTTCTTTTCCACCTCTGATTACCCCACTTGCTTTCCTTTTGTATTTGGGCTCATCCCTTATCCACACTAAATAAATAAATCGGCCTCAATTAATTACAGTTGCTTTGCAATAATGTATCAACGAAGGTCCGAGCGATTGAAACGAAAACCTTTAGCAATACCAGAAAGGTTAAAGTAACAAATCTTTTAAGCGAGTTCCTGATAACAACTCGTTTACTTTCATCTTTCGGTTATTTTTCCTTCTTCTGTCTTCAATCGCACCATTACAATAAAATAAAGCGGAGTAGTCAACTGTCTGCTTAAGGTTTCATGAGACTCAAGAGCTCCTGCTAAACTTCCTTAATCGAATCAATATCAAATAATAAATCGATTAAGACAATCTGTACGTCAATAGCTTGAACCGTTTTGGTTACGTGAGTTGAGTGGGCACTCGACCCGGTAGACTAGAATGACAAAAGAACCCGACAGGGCAAGAGAATGACAGGACGTTAGGGCCAAGGGGCAAATATGACAACACTTCCGCCGCTCTAGCTCAACCCGCCGGCTATTTGCGACGTCTTTCCGTTTCCGATCAGACCCGCGTATTGGAGCTGATTATTGCGAAAAAAATCGAAACGATCTAACTTCCACTTGGTTGTCAAGGTCTTGGAAAAATACAGGTTGACAAGGAAAAGCATTGGGGAAGATCGTGAAACCGTTGCGTAGATCTCATATGAAACAACTCAAGTTATCGGTTGAAGTATGGGAGGAGCATCAGGTCGATGGAAATGCAGTAATACATGAAACATACCGGGGAGAAAACTGGCGTTAGTGTAGTTTCGGTTTTGTTATTTTCCATCACCGACGACCCTGATGAAGTGCTGCGCGCTTTGAAAAATATCTGGTGCGTAGCAACACACAACTTTCCACTTCCCCTCGTAATTTCGAACGCCAGCTACATGTGCGGGCGCTATATCTTCGTTCAACGCATTTTTACAGGAACATTTATGGAGAACAAAATGTAGGGACTAGTTAGCTGAGAGTACTCCGTAAGTTTGATCGAAATCGTTACAGCCGTTTTGGAGACAATTGGAATACCGATAAATTAATATTCGACAAATCTCCTTTTCTGAGTTAACTTGGCTTATATTTCCGTTCAACATATATATACAGAAAGAGTTACGGAGAAAGAAATGTGGGTATGGGTGACTAAAAGGCACTCTGTAAGATTGATCACATCCGGTGAAGAAGTTACCCCAGAATTTACGGAAATGTTCGAAAAAACGTTATTTTCGACACATTTTGATTTTTATCTCTGTTCAATGGACTGTCAGTGGAACATTTATTGAAAACAATGTGTAGGTATTAACTATTCGAAAACATCTTGAAAGTTTGGTGATAATCGTTGAAGCCATTTTGCCAAAAAGCGTAAAAAACCTATTTTTGCTTCATAGGCCTATATCTCCGTTCACCGTATTTTCATGGAGATATGTATACAAAAGGAAAAAGTAAGGTATTGATTAGTAGAAGATGATTTGAAAGTTTAATCAAAATCGTTAGACCGTTTTCGAGAAAAATGCGAAAAACCCTAGTTTTTGGTACATTTTCGTCCTCCCCCCCCTTCCCATCTGCCGAAATCGCCCATAACCTTATTTTGGTGTCGACAAAAAATAACGAACAAAACAAAAAAAAGAACCAGCACAATCGGATCAGCCGTTCTCCCGCAAATCGAACTACAGACACGGACCACGCGCCGAAATTAGGTTTTTTAGACTCAGTAGGCCTCAAAACGTAAAGATCTGAAGAAAACCCTAATTTTTTTTTTGGGCCGATTACTATACTTTCCTTCCCTTCGGGTAGCGGAAAGTAATACAGGTTGACAAGGAAAAGCATCGGGAAAGATCCGTAAAACCGCTGCGTAGATATGAAACAAGTCAAGTTATCGGTTGAAGTATGGGAGGAGCATCAGGTCGATTGCAGTCGAATACATGAAACTTACCAGGGAGAAAACGCGTTAGTGTGGCTTTCGGTTTTGTTATTTTCCATCACCGACGACCCTGACGAAGTGCTGCGTGCTTTGAAAAAAACGAATTCCAAACCATAATTACTCTCGTCATTTGAGACTATTGCAGTCTTTGCAAGTTGGAGAGGAACATTTGTGGCCATAACTTAGAAATAGCCTTGGCCCTAAAGGGTTCCATTTTTCGGTTCACGCGTGCTGTGCCCAATTGTTCCACATAACCCCCACCCGCTATCCAAATTATACAGTATGTATATATACAGAGGAGCCCGGCTAATAACTGAGTGAAACTACAACTGATGTATCTTGAGTCTTAAGAATATCTTAATTCATCTCGTACAGTCACCCAATCAATGACACTTGAATATGCAACTCATTTTGTTCCATAACATATTCATCGTTATTTGGTTCTATAGCCGCTCTTACATTTTTAAGTCACTGGCTTGAAATATCTCCAAGATGTTCCGTGGAACTAAAAAACGCTGCAAATTATTACACTACCGTTTGTTATTCTCTTGCATAGCATGATTGGGATCTTCTGTAGGATCTCCTGTCTCAATCGATATTTCTGACAATTTCTTGGTTATTCAGCTTGACATAATCCCTCACCTCCAAAACGATATCGAACTCGACGTAATTGCAATAAAACTGCCATAATTTCGTTTTTTACATAATTTCGGTATTTTTTGTAGACACAAAAATAAGGTTATGGGCGATTTCGGCCAGGGGAATGGGTGGGGGTGGGGGACGAAAATGTACCAAAAACTAGGGCTTTTCGCATTTTTCTCAAAAACGGCTCTGACAATTTTGATTAAACTTTCAAATTATCTTCTACTGGTCAATACCTAACTTTTCTTCTCTATACATATCTCCATGAAAAAACGGTGAACGGAGAAAAAGGCCCATGAAGCAAAAATAGGTTTATTACGCTTTTTGGCAAAACGGCTCCAGCGATTTTCACTAAACTCACAGGATGTTTTCAAATAGTTAATACCTACATATTCTTTTCAATAAATGTTCCTGTGGCGGTCCATTAAACAGAGATAAAAATCAAAATGTGTCAAAAATATCGTTTTTTCTAACATTTCCGTAAATTCCAGGGTGACTTTTTCACCAGATGTGATAAATTCTAATGGAGTGTATTTCAGTCACCCATAGCAACATTTCGTTCTTCATAATTATTTCTGTATATATATGTTGAACGGAGATATAAGCCAAGTTAACTCAGAAAAGGAGATTTGTCGAATATTAATTTATCGGTATTCCAATTTTCTCAAAAACGGCTCTAACGATTTCGATCAAACTTTCGGAGTACTCTCAGCTAACTAGTCCCTACATTTTGTTTTTCATAAATGTTCCTGTAAAAATGCGTTGAAGGAAGATATAGCGCCCGCCTATGTAGGTGGTGTTCAAACTTAAAGGGGTGGCGGAAAGTCGTGTGTTGCTACGCACCAGATATTTTATTATAACAATCATGGGCTTATTCCGATCGAATTGCCAAGTGGGTGGCCACAACTAGATCCCGAATGGAATTTTTGGGCGAAGGAACGGACTTTTTATACCACGTGTAAAGCAAAATATGGCCTGAATGGCCATATTTGGGATCCACATGCCTTCAAACACAAAACGTAATTTTGAAGAGTTGTAACACATTTTTCAGACCGAAAAGGTCAAAATCAAAATAAATATTAAACTAGCATGAGTTGGTTTTACGATCGAGTTAAAGCCCCGAAAAGGGGAGATCTCACTTGGGGACAAGTCGGCTCCACCAATTTGATTTATTCGGCGCTCTATTTGTGCAATTGCCAATTTCCCATGGAATATTTTTTAAACATTTGCAGATAAACGTTCGTATTACGGCGATTTGGATTAGCGAGGCTCCGCTGTACGAACCTGTTAATAATTTAATACCCCATTCATTTGAAGGATCGTGTTAATCTCCTCGTCAACGTTAAGCCGTTTCACTCGAACGGTTCTGTTTGTAAGATTTTATTTCAATTGAGAAGAAATTGTACTTCAACTACTAAACTTACTCTTGGCGGTGGTGGTGGTCTAGGAGGTTGGACGTATCGTGGTATGCGAGATCCTCTTGCACTTGAGTCATGAGGTGACATACCCCCACTAAAAGGACCTCTGGGTATTCTGGACTGTGGCCCTAAAACCTGGGTTTCATTCTAAAAATCAAAATTCATAAGTAGGACAATAGAATTAGATTAGATGATTTAAAACCGAGAAGAGAATTAGCAAATAGTTTATAAACATTGCGACGCACCACACAGCTTCCCTCAGCACATGTTCATTTGATTTGCATCAAGTTTCCTTCCTACTCAGTAGGGCAAAATAGTATTTGCATCAACGTGTACTCTCCACATGTAACACTTGGTGTCAATGAAGGGTATTTCTAATTAAGTCGAGTAGGCCACGGATTTTAGACTCGAAAATTTTGAGAAAACAGTCACGGCAGCGTGCATGCTACCAACCAACCTCAAGAAATGTTCATAACAAATCCCCAACTTTAAAAATTAGTAATCAGTAGTGCCACGAAATCGCTTACCATTTTTTGGAAGTTGTTTCGTTATTTTTGACTGGAAAGACGCTTAATTTTCAGTGTTTGTGTGAAGTATTCCTAGCAATTAGAGTTCAAAATTGTGTTAGGTTTGTGTCTTGAACAAAATTTGTGGTCAAAAGTGTTTTTTGTATTGTTGATTTTCTTCCGGAGAGACTCCATAGAAATTTGAGCGACTAATAACAACTTTCAGAAGAAGTCTCATTCAGAACCATAATTTATAGAATAACGTGGGTTTTAATGCTCTTGGTGTCCCTGAACCAGCTGAAGCCACTTGCTCACTGGCAGATCCAGAGAACTGGTTAGAATGTTAGGCTCATTAATGTTTTTGTTTTTTCTGGATACTATTATTGTTGTTATTGTTTTTGTTATTGCCTGAAAGGAAGCAATCCGGAAGGGAAAGAATGAAGAGAAAATTGACAAAAAAGAATAATGCACAAAATTTTGATTCAATTACTTAAAAAAAATGTATTGCGGCAATCAAAGAAGAATGATTCAAATACACCTTTTACAAAATAAAATTTCGGCAATGCCACGTGGCTCTTTTTCAAGTGGAACTTTCATGCGTTTTAACCCAAGGCAGTGGGTCTTAGGTTCGTCAGGTGCAGTAACTTTCTCTGTGTACGAATTGTCTGGCAGACTTACACACGCTGAAGAGCTGCCACTCAACGTACACGTGTGAATGCTGTCAACACAGGCCTCACAGTCTACTACACCCCATGAGCCAGGACGCCGCACTTGTTCACAAAAGTGCAACCAACCACTGCACGGTAGACGCAGCATCTTCGCTCTGCGCTACCCCTTCTGGAACACCTGAGGGCTGGTGTCCTCTGAGGAGGAGGGAAACTACGACTCCCCTCACTCAGAGAATCGTTTTTTGCCAAGAGATGGGCCGATTCTCTGAACCATGGATGTCGCAGCTGCGTGGGACGAAGGCGTACGATCCACACATCCCAAGATGTTTACGCCAGAGACATTGTGAGGTGACTGTTTATTTGCATTTATTCAATACTCCCACCACAAACAGGGGCACCCTTTTGGAACTTTAATCAAAATTATCTCTCGCTCGCTATGCTCAAGATTAGGTTCCCTTTTGTTGGGTGGACGGCAACGCCCTGAACTGCAGTGTTTATGAGCACCTGAGGACAGGCACTTCATCAAGGGCGGAGTGGTGTTACGGGACGAACCAAACCCTTCGATTCAGCGGAGGCTCGTCCGGGGCATTTATGCTGACTGGGTACCTCAAATGCCCCGATTCGCTCGAGACTTCGCAGCAGTCAGTTGTAACCGAGCCGATTCCCTCGTCGCCGTGTTGCCCGCACTCGCGTTCGCTCCCACTCAGTTCCCCTGTCTGTGGTGGTAAAACTTCTCCGAACGTAATTCACGAATGTTCCAATCACGAACTGTTCCAATTGCATTGATATCGTACTAACTTCCCGACTCTCTTAGTGCGATATCGCTTCGATATTAATCCCCCCTGTAACACAATCGCGAAGTGCAAACGATCTAAACATTAAATATTTTTTCATCCTAAACCGCTCTTACGATTTTTATTAAATGTCTCGTGTGGACAGTTTCACGTGATGTGAAGGTAATAAAACGTTTCCATGAGAGGGCAACGCAATAAACTGTCAACATTTTCAATGAAACTAGCATCCACACAACAATCAAAACCATACTGTGGTAGTTCAATGTGCTACTTATAAAATGAACGTTTAATAGGCCTTGAGATAACTAGGAGCAGCCCTATAAATTCCAGAATTGAGTTTCTGTCGTTTTGCGTGACTAATTTTTTACTCTGTGTACATTCTGTAATTCCATAATATTTTTCCTAAATTTTTGCACTGAAAATATGGTTTGTGAACTTCAGCCCTGCAGAATTTTTGAACCTGCATAAATGCTCCTGAGATTTGTCAATGTTATCAAGGCAGACCTTCGATAGTTGTTTCGTGTCTCTCGCACTCACTCTTTCTCCATTAAGGATCTTCCTTGTTCTCTCACTAGAGAGGAAATTATGTCATTGGAGTAATTAATATAACTCAGGAGTAATTAAGGAAGTTTATAGTAACTCCAAAACGACATGGGACCTGTCCCCACCTGGTTACTTTAAGGTTGCTTAGCACTTGTGTTGTCATTTAGGAAACTCTGTATCATTGTTTGACATTGTTTTTCATTTAAATTTGGATCGCTAACTCATACCATATTCTTGTGATATTGTGAAACGAAAACAGTTGGTAAGTGTTAGTCGAATCCAGTAGAAGGGCAGTTATAGTCATGGGATGACAGAACACTGATTTGTATAATTTGGGCCATCTGAATTGCCTAGATAACAATTCATCAAATTATAGCAGCGTTGCGTTTGCCTGTGGATGAACATGAGATAGCACCTGTATTCTGTCCAAGTTGTGAAGCTCACAACTACTTAGAGTTGCATATACTCGAAGGTGGCTCCAGTAATGGTAAGGCTCGAGACTCTAGTCCACCAGGTGTGTTCCTTATCAAAATGACACTCCTTTAACACTCATAAGAGAGTTCTATCGGTTGGCTCGTGTCCCATCACAGTGGCAGTCGAGTACAGTCGCTTTTTAAGGGCTGTTGTAGGAGCTGGGGCATTTAGTTCTCGCCCAAGTTAAGAATCGTGTACACGAGCACTTGCAACACTTATTGCAAGAGTTGGTGTCAACATGTCTGAGAGGACTTCATGAAATGTTGAGATCTTCATGAAATGAGAAAATGTTTTTGAAGCTGTGGGACGTTAATCTTCTGACTGTATTCCCAGTAATGGGATGTGCACCGCGGCCATATGACCTATTGTGCCATGTGGGACGTTAACTATTAGGAATATATGGTGCGACAATTCACACAGCCTTCCTCAGTCCCATTTACGCTCAGTGATTATCACAACAAATCCAATATCTTTTTCAGTCAATGTTAATGCCGGAGGTAGTTGTTTGTACTTAATAATAATGTAGACGCAAGAAGTGCTGTGGACTTCTGAACGATAATCAAAACGCGTCTGGATTGAATGTGCTTACCCCTTCTTCAAGTCGTTCCAACGCTCAACTGCCCTCGCCTTCATACCATGTTGTTCGCCTTTTCGTTCACCGCATCCGTGCTTCTCACTTTTTGTCCAACTTTTTGAAATAGCTGGGTCATCAGTATCCCACTATTATTGGGTCTGCAGCATCCCAATCCCATTCGCTATTGCAATTTGGGAATCAACGATCTGCATCACTTCATCTGCAGCACCCCATACGCTGCTACACCTTCATCTGACCTGCTAGCTCGCCTGGATCGCTTTCCTCCGCCTTCCCAACGTCTCAGCAACTACGGTCAGACGAAACTTTCTTTCTATTCGAACATTTCTTCTACTCAAATTATACCTTGTATAAGTTTCGCTTAAATTTATTCTTAGTATAGTAGGAGCTCCTAATTTCATTTTCCTGTATATACAGGGTGAGCCATAACAAATGGTGCAGTTTCAAAGGGCGATTTAAAAAAAACGGTGCAACTTAGAAGATTACGGTTTGTTTTATTGAACGCCATACATCACCCCATTTCGGTAGATTAAGTCCTGAAAATTACATCAGGAAGGTGGGCGCCCTCAGCAGCGACGCACTGATGTAGGCGATTCCTGAAATTTTCAGCCGCCCTCTGGCACATTTCGATGGGAATCGCGGCGATTTCTTCCCTGATTCGAATCTTGAGGTCTTCCAGAGTGTGAGGTCGATGTTTGAACACCTTTTCCTTCAAGTAGCCCCACAGGAAAAAATCACACGCACTCAAATCTGGCGATCTTGCCGGCCACCCCAAGTCACCCCTGAGAGAGACGAGGCGTGCGGGGAACATCTGCCGCAGTTTCACCATTGAGATTTGCGATTGAGATTGAAACCTCGTTGCTCTCCGCTCCAAACCATTGTAACGACTGAAAACGGGACCACTGCCCGGGCACAATGAGACCCCTCCCAGGTCGTTAACCCCACTACAAGGCATGCAGCACCCCTTCGAAACTGCACCATTTGTTATGGCTCACCCTGTACTTCCTTTTGTTACAAATCTTTTATTATAATCTTTTTCCTTTTTTTCGTTTACCACTTGGGCGGGTAATTGTTTGCCAAATTAATGAAAACCCTTCCTCTGGGGTTCAAACAGTCAATATATTTGATCCAGTCAGAACTTATGGCTAACTTGAGGTACTAGATCGACAGGAAAGACGAAGTGGAACCAGCTAATGGAACAACGAAAGTCGTCGGTTTTGGTCTTCAAATGGTACTAACCTGTACACAGATGGATCTAAAATCATGGTGGATTCTTGCTTTGTACATAATGCTATATAAAGCCTTCCGGAATGTATCGTGTTTCTCCTACGTATGTTACGACCCCTGTTGAACTACCAGCGTTAAGGTGATTTATGGCACTGTCATTGTGATTTTTTTGAGAGGTTCGTGTTTTTTGTTCTGGAATTGTAGGGTAAAAATTCTATTAAAAAATCTGTCGAAGTAGCGGCGAACTAATCCTAATTATCACTATTACACTTTTATAGTTATGATAGCGTATTGGACTACTATCCTGATTTTTTGGGAAGGCTAGTATCAAATTTATTTACCACGAAAAGTGCTCTAAAATCAATTTCCATCCAACCGTTCGATAATTTACTGTGCCCCATTGGTCATTTTTTAAAGAACATTTTATGATATGGAACGTATTAAATTAAAATCGTTAAACCTTTTGAAAAAAGCTGTTTTTCCCACATAGTGATGACTGGATTAGTTATTTCCTTATTGTGGCGTCTCGTGTTGACCTGCAGGCTAAATATCGAGTATAAAGTGATTTGGTTCAGCCGTTCTCTAACTTCGTTCACAAACGCAAAAAACTGTTTTCATTATGAACGAATTTCAAAAAGCTACTGAATTCGTTCTTGTTTCAGCACCATGAGCAGGCCCAAAACAGCTACCGAGATTTTCATGGCAGGGAGGCGCCCTTATGGGCGAAGTCAGTGTAAAATGGTAAATTTCACGTTCCTTTTTTTACAGTTAGTTAGTATACCACACAATTAACCCTTATCGCCACAGGTGCCAGTTTTCCCGTCAAGGCCACATGTGTGCCTCTAAGGCACAGTACGTGTTTTCATCTTTTCAATATTTTTTGTTCGAGTAAAATCAATCATATTCTTACTACTGTTTTATTTTTTACTTTTTATACTATTATATTGTTCAGATATATGTAATTTTATTTATTTTACAGCTACGCACTCGACACAAATTAGGCAATCTACGGGGTAAAAAACAAAATAAAACAAATATCAACGAAGAATACCTCAAATTTAATAACTTTTAAGAAAAACAAAATTTTTAAAGAAACTAAAAATACATTTAAAATTATTATATTATCCTCACTACCGAAGTAGGCACTAGTCGGATCACAACTGACTCCTTAGTAAAATCACAAGTTTAGCTTAGGTTTTAGTTTTTCACTATTTCACTTCGTCTACAACACGAGAGATGCATACCTTGCGGGAGCATTCCAAGCAAATCGGTTTCTTACACTTTATACACATGTAAGCAGTTTTCCGATTTTTAGTGTAAGGGCACAGTGAACACGTTTTTCTCTTCCCAATCTGTCATCTGGGATGGGGTGTGTACCGAGTTAGAGATAGTTATTGATATGATGAAATGTGTGTGGGGTTCGCAATAATACTAATAATAATAACAATAAGCCAGGAGAATCCTAGTAAAGCTCATGCCAGTACAATTGTGGCTGGCATTTTGGCTTCTTACCAATGTAAAAAGTCACATGTGTGCCTGACAGACACATACTTAGAATGTAGTGCTAGCCACATGTGTGCCTGACAGACACATACTTAGAATGTAGTGCTAGCCACATGTGTGCCTGACAGACACATACTTAGAATGTAGTGCTAGCCACATGTGTGCCTGACAGACCACCTAAGTTTTGTAAACATATGATTATTACGTTAATAATGAAACATGGAAACACATCCAACCTGCACACTTGTTAATGATTGACTGAAGGACGTTTACAAAGGTCACGTCTGAAGGGAGAAGGAGAAGGGTTGCCAGGAGAAGGGTTGCCAACATTCGTAAAACAAATATCCCTACGTGCCTCACAGACCCACCTGTGGCGGTAAGGGTTAAGGGGGAAACAGGTGACAATTTTGTTGTATTAAAGCAATAGGTCAATGGACAGATCATAAATGAACAAATCAACACAAAATGCGACACCATATTCACACCACTCAAAACACTACACAAACGAAAACAACCAACTGACGGATTTACAGACCACCCTACACAAAAAAGACGTAAATTCCACAATTGACAGATCATTCAAGACGTTCCATTCACCTTAGGGGTTTTCCCCTGAGGTACATGACCTCCTCTCCCCGACCCTCCATCATCCCGTTTTACCTTCCTTTCATATATAAAGACCACGACCAACTGACTGACTCCAGTACTGACTTAACGGCCAGACGATGATGTCTTTACATCGAAAGCGCTTGCCACCAGCAACACACCAGCCAGAGGAGACGGACTCACCTAACAGATACGTAAACTTTAATAATTTTGTTGTAGTTTTGATGTTTGATATTATCCACTATATTTGGTCGCAAAACACTAGAAAGTTTTTTAACGCCGACTTTGAAATGTGAAGTTGAAGGTTTTAAATTTTACACTTTCGATGCGTTCATATCGAGGGCATTGCGGATTGGTTTAGTTTTCTCTTAGTTTTGTTCGTTATTTGCGACAAACTGGAAGGCAAGATTATTATCCATTTACGTTCAATGGAAGGCGGGCGGTGGAGGAAAGACCGAATTGTACCAAAACCGCGGATTTTCACCCATACCTCAAAAATGGCTGTTGGTAGCGTCATTAACTCAGTAGTAAGAATTTTAAAACAGCGAAACTGGTCGCATTTGATGTATTCTTAGAATATTGAGTGCGACGCATCACACAACTTTCCTCAGTATTTTTATGGCTCTAGCAACTAGATCGACCACTTTATGTGATCCTGGTAGAACTTAACGTTCCTTGGTGAAAAGGTCCATAACGTTCCAGAATTTATCGCGTTGCTCCTATTTATCTCACGATCACTGTTGAACTTCCGTCGAATAGGTAGCATTCGATTATTGGGAGAATGCAAGTTTCACATGAGCGGAATTCAAGAAAAAACGGTAAAATAGATTTTTCTCGACATTTGATCAATTTTGTTCACAAACACGCAGAACATTTTATCAAAAGCAGCGTAGTGCTAAGGACAAATCGTAGTTAAACTAACGTAGTTACAAACTGCAATTATTTTCTCAGCCGATTACGTATCTTTTTTTACTACTTCGTAAGGCTAAGGAGAATCAAAATATGCGGAAATAAATCCCCCATCCCCCACACACAGAATTAAATTTCAAGTACTTCCCGGTATCCAATTTAATTAACAAGAATACATTTTTTTAGATGTTCAGAGACTCTAAAAATATTAAGACGTCAAATATCAAAACTGCGTGATATCTTTTTCGTATTCGTTACTTTATGTATTTAGTTATAATGTCATGTTACGTATTGTGTAGATGACGTAATCGATTAACGTTTTGTTTCAGTTGCAGCCATCGCGGCGAGACGTAAGGCAAATGTGTATTTGTTAATCATTCACAAAATGTTATTCATTTATGATTAAGGATCATTTGTGCTCGTTGAGTGTTTTTATTCGCTTGTACAGAAGTTTACGTATAACAGAAAATCACATAGTTAAAGTCAACTTAACTGTTTCACACAAAACAATGTGAAAAGTGTGAGCAGACGCGTGAAATGTTGTATTTTTTGACAACTCTGGTGTGAGGCAGGAGAGACTTGCATTTAACAAAGTTCAGTCAAAAGAGTTACGAAAAAGTTGCCAGAAGCTCTCTCGCTACTCGACTTTCCTCGGATCACCGTGTAATCGTCCTCAAAATGAATAGTATGCACGAATAACTCCAGAAATGGACATATATCCCTCGTCGAGGCATTTAAATATCTGATGCGTTGCAACACACAACTTTCCTTAGCTCTACATCAATTCACTTTGTACATGGCTAATTCTATTTAATCAATTCATTTACCAAGCAGTTCATTTGAACTCGGTCAAACAACACTTCACAGCAGCAGAAAGCGGTAGCGCCTACAGTTCTCGAATTTATTGTGCTGCTCGTACTCATTGCAGGACCATTATTGAGCAATTGGTATACAGATAATTAATGAGGCTGTAAACACGGAATTTTTGAAGGAGGATAGTAATCACTTTTGCAGAGTTATTGGGTAAAAAGTTTTAAAACTGGTAGTGAGCGAAACGGCGGTAGTTGAAACTCAGGAATTTCTGGAGTGAGCCCCATCTATCTCATGAGCGTTTTTAAACACTCACCCTATAGGTAGGTATTGGATTGGACTGCAACACGACTTTTTTTTAAACATTCTGGTAACATTCCAGCGGAGTTTAAAAGAAAAAAACCGAGGCAAAAACGCTTTTCGTCGAAAATTTTGATAACTTATTGTGCCGCTCTCGTCATTTTCCCACGAATGAGAATTTTATGGTATAATTATCCTATTATGAGCTACCAATATCACAAATTTAATCAAAATCGTTAGAGCCGTTTTTGAGAATTTCACGGTAGCAAAAAGCTGTAGCGCTTACAATTTCGGAATTTATTGTGCTGCTCGTACTCATTATAGGACCATTATTGAGCAATTGGTACACAGATAATTAATGAGGCTGTAAACACGATTTTTTTGAAGAAGGACAGTAATTACTTTTGCACAGTTATTGGGTAAACACTTTTAGAACTGGTAGTAAGCGAAACGGCAGTAGTTGAAATTCAGGAATTTCTGGAGTGACCCCCATTTTCGTCGACAATTTTGATAATTTACTGTGCTGCTCTCGTCATTTTCCGCCGAATGAGGATTTTATGGTATCATTGCCCTATTGAGAGCTATCAAAATAAAAAATTTAATCAAAATCGTTAGAGCCGTTTTTGAGAAAAACATTTGGTGTTTTGATAACTATGCTAACTATAGTTAACATTCGGTGGATTTTGCCCATACCCTTATTTTTGCGTCCCATGGTAACCTGTAGGCTAGACATCAAGTTTCAGCTGATTTGGTACGGTTGTTTTCTCTAAAAACCGCGCTAAAATCGATTTCGTCGAAAATTTTGATAATTTATTGTGCTGCTCTCGGCATTTTCCCATATATGAGAATTTTATGGTATAGTTGACATATTAGGAGCTATACATGTAAAAAATTTGATCAAAATCGTTAGAGCCATTTTTGAGAAAAAAAATATTTGGTGTTTTGATCACTATGATAACTATAGTTAACTTTCGGTGGATTTTGTTCATACCCTTATTTTGGCGTCCCATGGTGACCTGTGAGCGAGATATGAAGTTTGAGCTAATTTGGTACGGTGGTTTTCTCTAAAAATTGTTCGCAGACACACACACAGACCATTTTCCCAAATACTGTTTTTCGGACTCAGGGGGGTCTGAAACGTGAAGATCTGAAGAAAACTCAAAATTTTTTTTTCAGCCGATTACATAACTTTCTTTTCTACTTCGTAGAGCCAAGGAAAGTAAAAATTGAACGGAATGTCAGTATCTTTGACCTCTTGCTTGGGTGAGTTCGAAACCAGTTTTGAAGTTGAATTGATGATTGAATGTTTGTTACCTTTCAGCCATTTATCAGGACGCCTTCCCCTCCACCGGTGAGTTATCAATTGGTTATTCGCTAATATGTAATATTTACTTACGACTTATGTAATATTAATCCAGGTATACATTTTGGTAAATTCCCAATACAATGGCCGCGGGTACATTTGCGTGGAACTCCGGTTCGCGATTCGGAACGGTTTACTAGCGTCACTGTTACTGGTGAGCAAAGTTTTGCAGTATAAGTGAATGTAACCAACGCGCGCGAAAGAAACGGGATGTAAACAATTGAGAGCGCGCGAAACTGAGTCGAAGTGAACAAAAAAACATAAAGTGCGCGCCTAATGCAACAGACATTGAAGACCAGAAAAATAATAAATATCACTCGCGTAATGCAACAGAACAGACATTGACGACCACAAAAATAACAAAAAATATCACTCACCTCTCAAGTTACATATCCGAACTTTGAGGAGAATAGGGTTCTTCCAGTCGGTAACGGTGTTCCTGGAAACATTCCGTTCTATCGCACTCATTTCTGCCGGTAATCTCATTACCCAATTAAGGGTGAGAAGCATGATGTCAGTCATACTCAGGTTACTCAGGCTGAACCACGACCCCTTACGAATTGACCGTTTGGAGTTGTGGCCATCCCGTCTACACCTCCATTCAAAACCATCCAAGGAACCAGCCTTTGGAGACAATTTCATCCACGCACCACATTCAGGACATTCATACTTCTCTGAGATAAAACCGACACCCATATACCAATGCACAACACTCCGTAAGCCTTCCACTCTCAATCGATGGATCAAATCGGTATTAATTGGCCCATCCATGGCTGGTCGAATAATATCACAAAAAATAAACGCGAAGAGGGCAGCGGGGAAAGCACTATAGCAGGAGAATCCGGACGGGCGCGAAAAAAATTGGACACGTAACCAAGAAAGATCGGAGCAAGGCGCATGCGGTGGCGGCAACTCGACAACTGAAGGACGATATTACGGTTACAACGGAAATTTACTGAAGGGTGGGATTCGCAGAATGATTCCATAGTTCAAGGGTTAGTCGAACGATTTAAGTCATATTTTGAAGAATACTAGCGCTAGAAAGTTGCCAGTGATGAAAGTTGTAACTAGCACCAGTATCAGTGACGCTCTTCAACGTTCCGAATCGTGAACCGAAGAACCGGGCGAATGTACCCTTGGCCATTGTATTGGGAATTAGCCTAAATTTTATTCGTGTAGATTTCGCTGTCGTCGAAAAAATAAAAAAACTTCGGTTTAGTATGTATTATTTATTATTCCAATCTGTCAGTTACTTTTTGGACAAATACCACGACTTTGTCAGTTACTTTTGGGACAAATACCTATACTACTACTTAAGTCCTATTGTGCCGTTGCTAAATAGCACACTCGACGAAACCCAAGGGACTACTAAGTATTTACTACAGTAACCCTCTTAGATATTTATTTCTGTAGTGGTTGTTACACTGAAGAGAAACAGCTTCTTGTAAAGTCCAACATTAGGCCATGAGTGGGGAATTTCTTTGGTACGACTAAATCGACAGATGGCCCAGTGGGAGACAGGGAAGAAACTCGCTCACGACTAAGACACGTGAATAGGGTCATTATGCTTTCCTGTTCGAAGACGAAGGAAATGCTTACACTCACCAGACGAGAACTAACAGTACTGACTAGCCCACTTAGATATCACCCATGCTCCATTGAGTCCCAAACCATAGTGTAGTCTGTAGAGAAAGACATACTAAGTTTCTTAAAAGGGACTGGTTTGTACGACGTCTTTTATTAGGTGAGGCCCAATATGTGGCTCCAGCATGGTCTCGTGTGACCTTGGGTTAAAAAAGGGAATCTCTTATGGCTGTTCTGCCTTAACCACAAAGATGGGAAACCTATGGAGGGTTTACCAATTTAGTAGGGGGCCGTTATTATTCCCACTACCTGCCTCTTGTTCTGTGATTCATCAGCAGAAGGCCGGCCTTTACTTTATTAGCTTTTTTCTTATGTTTGTCTCTACGATTAGACTGTAGTCCAATAAGGGTGAACTCAGAAACCCACTTTCTCATTCCCAGTAGCCTTGGTGTGCCTGAGAATCCAGGAAATATTGACTCTATTCGTGCAAGCTGAAGAATTAAGCCGTCCTTTTGTGAAGTAATCTCCCAGAGCCTTACAGGACTCTTGAATATTACTCTCGGTTATTTGATGCGTTCATTAAGCTGTACTACCTGGATGTAGTTAATAACAATTGATGTGGCTGACAACTCTCAAGTAAATGTATTTCTTGGGTGTCCATTCGACGAATAATGTGTTGCTTTGTCTTTTTTGTTTAGCCCCCACCACCAAGTGTCTTCGATTATCCGTTCCCTGAAGTACCCATTCCATCAACTTTCCATTATCGTTATGAACCTGCCTACAGGCAAGTAAGTGTACTGTTTTTACTTTCCTCAACTCTAAAGATAATTAAATTAAGTGGTGAGTGTGTGACGGCCCTTGAGGTTGAGAGATCTCAGGGGGCGCCTAAGTAGGCGCCTTGGCAGGGGGACCTTTCTCAATCTTATCGTCTGATCCCGAGCCACAGCTGGCAGAAGGGAACTCAGTTTGCCTACGCCTCTCGCAGCTACAGGGGGACGCCAAGGACAGGATTTCATTTCAGGTCCTTCATGTATCAATCCGATGGATTACCCTTTAGTGGCGCCTCTTTCTCCCACCTTGTTTACTATTGTCCACTTTGTCATGTACCCCATCTTGCCAACGCTCCCATCTAGTCCCCCTTCATGGTATCTCTGAAATAGATCTTTAATACTTATTACCATTCGCTTGTTGTGTATTGTTACAGCTGCATACTCGGGATTTGAAGGAGTTTGACCCCTATGCACCTGATGATTCATTTGTAAGTTCAAATTTCCCTCTGTATATTTTCCGAAAGCAAAAGCCAATTGAATCTTACTTGTTCGAAGGATTCCTTGATATAACAAGCAAAATGGTGTCCTATGGACTGGTTTGTGGGAGACTGACTAGAGGAGGTCGATTCTTGATGGGGTGGTCCACTAAATCACCCGTACTTAGCTGGGCTTCCAACACGGATCGTGTACGCGTGATTTGATTCATAACCACTGACGAGAAGAAACATATGAACCAGACAGAAAGGAAGTGGGAGGCCAGCGTGTGTCGTGGCTTGTGGACAGAGGGTGGCTGAGGTGTTAGTGGCGTAATCTGCGAGGCAGGGTTGGAGCGACTTGAAACAGAGGGGTGAAGGATGACTACGTAGATTGTGGTGGCTTCTTCAATGGACGGGAGGCTGGTTTCTGTGGAGCTAGGAGTTTCTGATGAACCAGAGGAGTTGTAGAGCTCCTCATAGGCCTTGCAGTCTGTGGAGGGAGGGAGCTGTGCACCAGACAGGGATGGTGTGGGTACTAATGCTTCTGATGACGCCTTTTAAAGCACGAATCTTCGTCTGTCCATTAGTTTTTAAAGAAATAAAGAACAGTTTGAGATAGGTGAAAGCTTCGTTGACTTTCCCGCGAACAGTGTGATTTTTTTAATGGTCGTGATGTAATCTTTCCCATTTTTAATGTATTTAACGGTTTGATGTATCAATGACATGAGAAAACCTTTGAATTCTTGTGTGGTAAGGAAAGGTTTTTAACGGGCTTGTATATCTTTGTCAACGTTTTTCTCCTTTTGAAGCAGTTGAGTAGTTAAACAGGTTTATTGGTTGTTTTAAGTTATTCTCATGAAAATATCCATTTCAGGGGATGGGCTCAAGACAGGGAGCTGGCGATTTAATTGCCTTATCTCCACCTTGGGTAAGTCCTATATTTGCCGTTGCTCGTACAAAAAATGTAAAAATAAGCGTTTTGTTTTGGAAAACTTCCACCACGTTGGGTGGCATCTCTATGACAGCTACATGGATAATCGAAATGTTTAAGATTTAACGATTAATTAATATTAATATTTATTATGTTGTGGGATATTATCTGTGTAGCACAATGATAAACTCAAAGCCTGTCGTTGCCCAATTGGCACTTGCATGTAAATCTGGAGGCAGTTAGGGTGAAATGGAAACAATATCCCAGAAGGTTGAAGTTGTTAGCTCCAAGCAAAGGGTCTACTAAGTAAGAAAGGTGAAGCATGGGCTTCAAAGTGAGCCAATCAAATCAGAAAGAGGAAGGGGAAAGAGAGACAGGAATTTACAATAGTCGACGTTTGTGACCACATTGAAGCTATTTCCAGACAACTGAAGCCTTAACATAGTCACATGGTCTGACAGCAAAACTAATACTGCCTACCAAAAACTTTCAACTACGATTCCATTTGATATGCCTTTCGTAGGTAAGGTGTGGAAGGAAAGGAACGCAAGGAGACTGATCAGGTTTTATTTAGTTTTTTCATAACCGAACTGTGTTCAAGTGTTGATCCATGTTGTCTTATAATGAGGGAAGTTTTACCCTGAATATTTTGACGGTTATTGACTAGGACGTAATTTGCAGTAAATACTTTGACTTTTCCTGATTGGTATTAGGGTGTCATATGAGTGTAAGGTTCTCCCATGAATGGCTTCAAGCTCGTGGTCATGTTTGTCTTTAGTGTAAGGTTTTATGGTTGTGAGGTACAATTGAAAAAGGACGGTTTTGTTTCAGCAAATCAGGCACAGGCAGCCCCGCCCAATACTACCAACACAAAGTCCTTGTCGAACCCCATCACCTCGTGCAGTGCCACCGTGTATACCACCTACATCCACTCCTCGTCGAACTCCTTCACCATATCGCCCTCCACCGTGTATACCACCTACGTCCACTCCTCGTCGAACTCCATCACCATATCGCCCTCCACCGATGATACCACCTACCTCCACTCCTCGTCGAACTCCTTCACCATATCGCCCTCCACCATTCATACCACCCACGTCCACTCCTCGTCGAACTCCTTCACCGTACCGCCCCCCACCGCAAATATTGCCTACGTCCAGTCCACGTCGAACCCCTTCGCCATGCCTCGGTCCCGCAGTCCCATTGCCTACATCCAGTCCTCGTCGAACTCCTTCGCCTGTAGCAGGCCCATCACGTGCCCCCCAACCCTGTCCTCGCCGAGTTCCATCGCCTGTAGCAGGCCCATCACGTGCCCCTCAGGTAAGCTGCAAGTCAGCAGTACCACATTACATTCTGATATACAAAAACCACTACATTTACGTTACATGTAATTTATTACTTCCATTAGCCCAACGAAGAAGGAAAAAAGTTGTGTAAGCGGATGAACATTTTTTTAAAACATTTTGGTATGGAATTAACACGTCATGGTTACGAGTTCAAATATCCATTGCGCCAAAAATTTGGTTCCTCAAAACAGCTCTAACGAGGTCGAGTTGACTGAGCAGCAGCACAAATAATGAGAAACAATTTATTTTAGTGCAGTTTTATTCCTACAAATCCAGGTTTACTAGTGTTTTTTTAACAAATCGTGCTGTTAGTTTCCTACACAAAGATAGTTGAATGATGGGCATGCATAGTGGCATTCCATTTAATTCTGGAATTTAAACTGTTGTAGTATCTTTGTGTTACTTGTTTCCAGTGTAATTCGAGAACTACAAACATGACTGTTTCCAAAACATAATTTTGACAAGCGAACGTTACCTAGACCCAATAAATTCCGGAAGTTAAAGAACTATCAGTTTCTATGAAGTATGTTAAGTTCTAATAAACTGAATGAAAAACAAATTTGATCAGTCACTGGAGCGATAAAACTCGCTGAATGCGTGTGGAGTTGAGGAATGTTGTGTGGTGCGTCATACTTTTTTTGGTTATACTTAAATACGACTAGTTGTCAGGTGCTCTCTTACAAAACTAAATTATTGCCACAAGATATATTTTTAGATTATAAGAGTTAAATGAATTAGCCCTCGCCTCTTCGTTTTTCAGTTCGTTGAAGAGGATGATTCGGGTTCAGGGTCATCATCGTCTGTAGTAAGTCGGTTAAGACACGCAAATAAATTAAGTTGTTTCATTTCTACGCATGATCTTGGTGAGAAGTATAAACAAACCACGTGAAATCTCCTTGTGGATGAGATTAAAACCAAAATCTATAAGCAGCCCGCATCTTCTGACACATTTGACTCCAGCTTTTTTAATACTGATGAATGAGGTAGTGAGGAATATGAGCTGACAAGTTATTCTGGTGTAAGATATCTTCCTTGGTTTTCTTAGGGGTAATGCAAGGTACAAGAGGTTTATTAAGAGGTTGTTTCACTGTTGGAGTAGTACACGCCGGTCTGAATTCATGTGCTTGAAAATAACAGATTATTATAAAAAAGATGCATGTTTGTGAAATCGGAATCTTTCTTTTAAATGACAATATACAGACTGTTCATTTATAGTTATAGACTGTTATTACTTGGCTCCAAAAGAAATGGGGCCTTTGGTATTGTTGACTCTTTAATAAGATAAATAATCTTTCATCTGTGAGTTTACATCTGCTCTATAACAAAGATTGTGACAGCAAACTAATGGCAGATAGAAGAAGCTCAAAACCGTCCTTGGATGGCTGTCTTCTTAGAGTAGTTATAATTACACTGCTGTTACCACTAGGCATTAAATTAAAATGTGAGTACCTTCGACCAAACAATCCAATACGTTTGTGAACATGCGGCACATCTTAGAATACAGTTCATAAAACAAGAGCCTTTAGCAGTTTGCAAATTATCTTTGTTGAATACAGGAGAAATCGTCGATTTTGGTTTATTATTCGTTCTATATAATACCTATGTTTTCAGCAAGGAACATATTTTTACAATAGATTGTTAGATGGTAAACAATGAAATCATAGTAAATGTAGTACGGAAATTTCTACTATGTAGTGGAAGCTATCTTTTCTCCCCAGCCTTTGATCATTTCCCGCACTGCCTGTCATCTCACTCCAAGCACCAGTTGGTTCGACGGGTAGCATAGTGCCGATTGCGTAGTGTCGCTTAGGTAATGTCGGTTTTCGTGTTCCTGATGTAGTCAGGTCATGTTTTGTATCGTGTATGTTGCGCTCCTGGGTCTCGGAGGTGCTCTACAAGCAACTACAAGTTGTCATTTCTTGTGTTGTTGATATAGCAGTGTTAATATTATTTTAATGGTTTTCGGTGTTGGATTGAATAGGACTCCTCTCGATCCTACTGTACAAAAGAGTAATACACCGTTGTCCAATAATTCGCAGCGTTTCATAAAATGAGTTAGAAACAGTTATGAAAGTCGTTTTATACACGTGATACCATTTTCATACCTTCTCAGCGCTTGAACATTTGAAAAAAGTCAACAGGCGCATCGTCATTGGGCCGTCGAGTTGAAAGAAATGTTACATTGTGAAGGTTCGTGTTCCAACAATGACACACTTTTCTTCGTTTTAGGACTTGAAACAATTAGTCGAAAGAAGACTTCTGGTGCACACAAACGAATTATTTGAGAAGTTCGAGCGATATTATTACTGGCAAGCAGTAAGTAACCAAAAGTGAAAGAAGGGCAGTTATTAGAATGCTTCTCAACTTAATTTCTGTTAGACGTAAGTTTTAATCAAAGAAACCTGGGTGTAAAGCAACTTGCAAAACATGTTCACTGCAAATAGGTATCTGCTTATTACAATTAGAGAGTTGTATACAAACAAAGAACTTTAATGAGCAAATTGACCCGAGACCAGGAGAGATCATCCTTAATGTGACGTAGGAGAGATCCTCTGCTCTTAGTGGTCCCATGAATTTACTCCTGCACATTGAGAATCATCCCAGAACCTTTTAGCACATTGCATCAGGTTAGCCTCTCCGCAATGGCAGCTCTTCTCGCTTGTCATCTTCACTCTCTTGAGAATTAGCACACATTTTTCCATACTGCCCAGCAGTTTGGGAAGTTCAGGAGCAGTCTTTCCTCTGTGTCGTTATTCTTTATTCCCACAAACTTCATCCTCTTCTGTCTGTGCACTGCCCCAGAAAATTGAGCTGATACACCTCCAGTTTTTCTCGAAAGTCAACATGGTGCGGACGAATGACTCTGGTGTAAGCCAACTCACTGTGTTCATCTTTGGATGAGAAAAAGATACAGGAAGCATCATCTACTGTAGTGTAGGCAGTTTGGGATTGCAGCCTTACTAATTTGGTGCAGGTACGCCCTACATGATCATGTTCCTGTGAAGAATTGCTGTCATCTACTTCCTGTGGTAGGCAATGCTCAGTGTACCAGCTCAGAGGCCTCTGTACATGAGGATAGAGTGTACAATGCTCGTAAGCACCCACCTCGTGCTTGCCACTGCCCTCTCGTACTGGCCATCCGGTGGGAAAGGGGTGTTGCTCCACAACCTTGTGGTCTCCCCAAGATTAAGGGGGAGAGGCGCGTCTTTAACTGGACTAGCTCTGTCTTTTGCTGGGCAAGGGGCAACTCGTGAACCTCCATCCCCTCCCCACCACTCATTGCATTACTCACTCCATCTTTATCTGAACTGAGTGACCAGTGATTGCCGCCTCCTCGTCATCTGCGACCTGCTTGGGTCGTCATAAGGTCCTCCAAAACTTCTCAGACTGCTCCAACGGTTGATTGGTAAAGTGAAATCAACATGTTGATTGCGGGTAGCAAGAAAAACGATGCAAGCCTGTTAGCCGGCAATGGACACGCAAGCAGAGAGGCAACCTCAATTGTGGACTGGTATGTAATATATTGTTGTATAGCCATGAATTATACAAAAGTTAGCTTCTTTAGACAGAAATGACGAATAATGGGATGTGAGAAGGATCAAAACTGTCCTGCACACCTTAAGCTTTGTCATGAGTCTCTCCCTAGACTGTGATTGGATGCACACAGCCCCCACAGAACTAGGTTTATCACTCTGGGTGCTACTATTCTCAAACGCCTTACGATTTGTTATATTAAATCTATTGCTGTATCTGTTCAACCAATATCAACACAATTAACTTATCACATAATCATTTGATGGATGGCGCTTTTCGTTTAAGCGAGTTCAGGTGTTGCTGGCATGATTTTCTGTTCTCATAAAGAGGTTCCAAATTCATTTCCACAAGACTACACCCAAATGTGCTTTTCACCACAACTATTTCAAGCATGTCGTGAAGATGTGATTGGATTAAAATTCATAAAAACATTTTATGACAGAGAAAATACTTAGCATTTGGTTTTTTGTTTGTTTCAGGGAGAGTGTGACGACCCAGTGAGTAACTAATCATAATCACGTTCTCACACGATTCTTTTTTTGTGAGATCGTCATTCCTCCCACCCTTAGAAGTGACGTGTGGTACGGAGCTTCAGGTTTGTTAGGCTAAGCGTCCGAGTTCTGAAAACAGTCAGTGCATGAATGGTTGGGGATTATGTTTGGCCAAATGCTTCTCAGAACCATTTAGAACTGCCAACGTTCGTCTCCGTTTCATTTAACTTTGGCTTAATTAGTAGTAGACTGTTAATTCTTCAAAAGTTTCACATATATTTCAAAGTATTTTACCATCCTGAACTGTCAGCGACGTAGACCTCTTGAAAATGAAGGAAGGACTTTCCTGAAGCTGAGTCATGAAGGTTCTGGTATCCCTCAGCATCAATCAGCATTGACTGCATACTACTGAGAACTTCTTAGATCCCTGTTCAGACACGCACTTCCATTGAAGGTGGCCAAATGCATAATCTAGAATGAAAATTGTCAGAACCTTATTCTTTAGACGCATTTTTGGGTTGATGATCTGCCGAGGGGCTTCAACTGAAAAAAACCCTCTAAAAGATGTTCTATCAGTGCTTTTACCATTGAACGTCTAGTTATGCTATAGTCTCTTATTGCTGTTGGATGACTCATCCTGCTTCCGGGTTCCATTTATTCCTGCGTATCTTCAATGGTTTTACTACCATTTGTAAACTACTGTCTCTGCCTACTGAACATTTACTTCTTTTTTATTTTTCTCAAGAACTAAAACTTTGCTCGCTACTTTATAGTACCAGTATGCTGATTATGTATTCACTACTTCCTAAAGCATATGAGTTTCACTCAACTAACTTTGAATGGAATTAACAACGTCCAATCTGATGGCATTTATCTTAAATTGTTGTCGATAATCTACTCATATCTTATGTTTATTGTTACAGGGTGATATAGATCTATCTGAGGTAAGCACTTTCATAAACATCTCTCATCCTTGATTATGTCTTGTCTAGCCAAGTCTTATTGCCTGTACTACCAAAGGCACCTTAAAAGTGGTCATTTCTAACATACACTAGTGACAGATGATTAACCCGTCCAACAGACAGATAATTAGACAGTATCGGACAAATGCGTTCTTCGCCAGGTGCCACCTCCCTCTCCTATGCGTCAGTTTTTATGCTCTCCCCCACATGGCATGAGATATTATCGGGTGAAGGAAACATTCTCCTTTGTGCCCACATATACGACTCTCAAAATCTCTTGAAAAAACTGATTCAAACAAAACAGTGAGGTGCAGAAAAATAAAAACCTCTATCATCTAGAGGTTTCAAAGTAGGTTTTAGAAATAAAAATAGTCTTAAAGCTTTAAATAGTGCTTAAAGTTTTATTGGGCTCTGTTAAGGATAAAATTAACGTCCAAGATAAAAGTGGGGTCTATAAACTAAAATGTTCATGTGGACTTGAGTATTGTGGTCAAACTGGTAGGAAATTTAGGGAACGAATAAAAGAGCATGAAAAGGGTTTTAGGGACAACAAAGGTGATTCTGCGTTTGCAAGTCATCTGAGGGAATCCAATCATGACTTTAGTTTTGATTTAACAAATAAACAGTATATAGAATTTCTTCACTTTTGCCCAAAAGGAGGTATGTTAGATGTTCTGGAAAAGTTCGAAATTATTAAAAGTGATAGGTGTGGGAAGTCTCTAAATGTTGTAATCCCTCAAAACATTTCACCACTAATAGGTTCTTTTTTACAATAGCTTGGGTTTTTCCCTCCACCATTGTCTTGAGTTGATTGACATCGGGTTTTTCCGATGTTACTGCTCTGGTTTCCCCCTGCCCCGCCCCCTTTCACTTCTCTGAGCCAATAGGACTCAATATCTCCGTTCACCTAACTATATAAAATGTTCTTTCTATGAGGTTCCTTCAGTTCATGTTTGTTACTGATGATGACCTAACCGTCGAAATCGATTTAACAATTGTGCTCGTTATTTCAGTGGAAATATAGACAATTTACTGTTTATTCTGTTTTTTAATGAAATGGGTTTCCACAATATCCTCGCGAATGATTTAGTTCATAACATAACCATGTTTCATTCAACTTTGTTCCCTGATAGGGCCATCCAATGGATTTCAGTGATAAAGCTGGGGTATAAGAATGAAATCTGAATATATTCGTTCCGGAGAGGTCTGAAAATGTAAAAGGGATACAACCAGATCAGTGCACATATCTCTGTCGTCAGACACTAGTCAGGTTCTTGAGATCGGGTAGGTGGCTCCCTGGTATAACCACCCTACACTTGTTGGCCAAGTTCTAACGCAAAGAACCCATGAGATAAAACTGTAACACTCACTAAGATACTATGGATACCTTGCAGGCAACATCACCACATTAGGTCCACATGATTTAGAATGGATCTACTCTTCATGACCCAGTAACTCAAACGTGTTCCCCAAGCCATTAAAGAGACCATCTACTCCTCCTTAAGTAGGTAATGCCCACCAAACAGACAAATGATGCTTTCTGATGTACTCTGATTATATAAGATCTTCATGCACTGATGATTATGGTCCATACCTTGGTGCAAGTCTTACCAAACACAATGAAATCCAAAGTTAACGTACCTATTTGGTGATCTATGTAAAACACAAAAATCGCTCGCCCACAGTATCTCACCAGCCAGAGGAGACGGACTCACAGGCACCAGTGGTAGAAGAAAATGAATTCAGTGGAGTGATACTCCACATTCAAGTCCTCTTCATTCAACAGATACTGTGTAGTGGGGCTGTCTGGGTGCACAAGTGATGAACCACCACTAAAACTAAAACTTTAGTAATTTACCTTCTGGCGGAACTAACCCAATTACTTTAATACCTGACACTGAAATCTCACCCATATATATTTGCAAGGAATGAAAGGCGACGTCAGTTAGCTGCCTGTGGCTCCTTCAATCAACTGAATCACATAGAGTGGTCTCAGACACTCTTCTGAGCTTACAATATTGTACCACTGTTCCTGGTCTTGGGTAAATCTTAATATACTTCAAACAGGCACCAGTGGTAGAAGAAAATTAATTCAATAGAGTGATACTCCACATTCTAGTCCTCTTCGTACAAAAGATACTGTATAGTGGGGCTGTCTGGGTGCACAGGTGATGAACCACCACTAAAACTAAAACTCAAAAAGCAAGAAAAACAAATTTGTAACAAAAACGTATTTCTTCCTGTGGGTTACAGTACAAAATTGAGACCTATTTTGTGATCGTTTATTTATATTTATAATTAATCGTTTCTGTTATACAGGGTGCTCACGAATTAGCTATGGAGGTGAGCTTTTATTTCAATATTATATTACTATTATTTAACTTTCTATAGCGTTCCTGGGACATCAACAATTGCTATTACAATTTCTTCTTTTTTTTGTTACACATTTCCCCTCATTCGGTATTCCGCTGATCTTGCAAATCTAATGGTATGAATGTGCGTTACATAAATGCTTGGAGTTTTTATTAGTATTCTGAGCAGATGAACCAACACTTTTAGACCAGCAAAGAGAGGTGTTGTATTTTTCGCATTTCTGTGGGGAAGTTCCATAGTTACCAGCTCTTGGTTTTCCCAAACATTGAGTATCCACATGGGTGTGGGGCACAGAGCCAAGGTTGTTCAAATGTGCCTTCTGCTGAAGGCTGTAAAGAAATCAAATGAAGTTCCCAGAAGGCAGCTGCTACTTATCAAACTCGCGCTGTATGGAAACCCTGTCTGCCACACTGTCTCAAACCCAAAACTTCTTTATAGTGGAGAAAAGCCAGATCATGAGCTACACAATGATTTCTTCTGGCACTACTAGCAAACGAGACCAGTGTTGATGGGGGTGTTTAGAGGTTATTCCAGCGAGTAAGTGGTACCATGGAGAATCTAATGCTTCAGTAGATGGCGCTATCCTCCACGAGAAAGAAGGAGACACGTCAGACGTTGATAAAGTGGGTCTTTTTTAGGTCTTTCATAACATGACTTCTATCCTGAAGATGTAGCAGGATAACATTAGAGATGTCAAGGTCAGTAGAGTTTGTCATTTCTCTTCACTTATGTGCAATCTTGTGTTTGATACAATTATTTGGTACTGAGATAGCCTCCTTGGCATGATGTACTGAGTGACTATGGTTATTATCCAGAGAAATTATCCAAGACATCTAAATATGTTTTCACGTATAAAAGTCCTCACTACCGACTTCTTCAATGGTTTTGCATTTTCTCACAGCTGCGAAAAGTTATCGAGAAAAACTTGGCAGACATGGCTCTCAGAAGGATTTCGGTAAGATATAGCAGTAGAACAAATGCCTCTTGCAATACACAAAATAGTTATATTTAATGAAAAACAAAACAGAGAAGTAGAGTTTGGATGACGCTGCTTATAGATGTATAAGTCAACAGACGTTTTCAGAGGCCCATCTTTCAATGTACTATTGTACCACGCTGATCCAAAAGACCTGATATTGCAGCCCACAGCGTTTCACTGACGAGTCACCTCAAACTTAGCAACAATGGGAATAACATCCATATTGTTACTTGAAACTTGAGTTACCCTGACTTATGTTTGGTCCCACCCAGTTTCCTTTGTGTAGCAGTTACTCTTTCATACAATGTTTTGAATGAAACACTGAATTCCAATTACATTTGTACGATCAATTTACATAATCTTTGAACATACCTTGTAAGAACTGACAAAAGAGAGTGCTGGAAGTACACGTCAAGCCAGGAATGATCAATTCACAGAGCAGGTATGTTTACTTTGAAAGAATTTTTGTACACCACTGTTACGATTGGGCGGGGGGGGGGGAGTATATGTTGGGAGAGCCGCTGACTCAGATAAAAATTAGAGCAATCACAAGCTCTGATCCATTGCTTAACTTTTGTCGGATTATGAACCTTCGCCTATACCACTAGACTATGACCACTGGAGTACCTATAATGGGAGCCAGGCAGTACGCCACTTCATTAAGGATTTTCTCTGTGAGTCACTAATGTGTGTGTGCCTGTGCAAAAAGCTGAATCCAGGCTCCATTGTGCAAAAGTTTACTCAGGGATACGTGAAAAAACGTGTCTTTGAGAGGAATTTGGCAGCATGTTGTTTGTTGGTAGTAGGGTTAAGCCAACCGTGGCTCTATTATATTAATCAAAGATGGAATATATCCGTATTCACTGGAATTAGTGGACTCCACTACCCGCAACTTGGAACTTGAGGAAATTCCATAAAGGAGTTTGGTGAGATGGTGGGCCTTGAATTAGCAACTGAACTTCAGTAATATCGACTTTCAAGGTCAAAAGTTTTGGATTTACACACATAATTAATTCCCTGTTAATGTTTTATGGCTGTTATTAATTATACTAAATATTTAGAAGCTAGTTTGAAGTTCTGATGGTGATAAGGATATTTGTTTCTCTAACTTTAGTCAAACGATGAAGAGAGTGAAGGCGAAGAAGCTCCGGAGGAGGTATGCACCAGTTCTAGATAACCAGTGTCCATGAATATGAACTCGTAAACAGTTTGCAGTTCAAAACCACGCCGTTTGTAACGTACGTTTTCTTATTTTTCAGCAAATAGACGAAGTAATTGACCTACGCTCTCCTGAGGTATGTGAATCTTAAATATTATTTCCCAAATTATAGTTTTGATATTACATACCAAATACAAAAAGAGGTTAATAAAAACAAACGCCATGCGGTTATCAGTCGCTCGGGTTGGAAGAACTGCTTCAAATATCTCAAAGTTGTGACTTAGGGATGTTGCCTTTGCTCTGTGACTTGAACCAGGTCTGCTTGACCAACGGTTTTCGAAACAAAGAGTTCCTTGACAGTATCATATGCATCCCAGCTTTCTTTCAGACTTTCAACCAGTTATTTGACGACAATGAGTGTGACGTTATTAGTAGCTTCTCGATCATGTTAGGATATAAATGTATCAGTTCCAAATAAAGGGAGGTTTCTGTGTGGTGGAGGTGCTTCCTGTAATTCTGGTAATCATGTTTTTTAATGTTACTTGTCAAATTTCAGGAAGTTATCGATCTGTGCTCCTCAGGAGATTCAGTAAGTGTCGAGAAAAATAATTTCACAATATTAAATTTGAATTGTAAGCTCTCTCTTACAGCTACTTCCGGCATCAATACTGGTCTTTTTACCCCATCACATCTTATCTCCACTACTCGGTTATTTTGCATCATGTGTTTACTGTAGTCCTAGCGGCCTTCATTGTGTCGTAATGCAAGTTTTGTTAGTTGCTTCACGTTTATGGTCATTATGGTGATAAAACCTCAATAGTAATTTCAGTATCCTTGAAAGGTGTTCAGAGTACTCACAAGTGGGCACCTTGTTACTCTTACTGTGCCAGTCCAGATTTCGAATTTCTGTAGAAACCTAAGTTGTTCTTGGTTTTACGAAAGAATGAAAACAGACAGACCCTAACAAGTCTCTAAAACTGAGCCAGGACACTGAATAGAATTCTCTTAATTTTTTCGTGCCTTCTTTGAGTGTCAACAACTTCCATCTCACAGAGGCATCTTTGCTGTCCTCAACAAACTCCTTAATTTCTTTATAGTTATCTCCAAAGGCTGCTTAGTAAGTTCTGAAATGGATGGCGCTTTATAAGAGGGCATGGAATCTGCAATGTAATCCAAAATTGTTAGTGCTTCCTTGGAGTATGGCCTCTATGTTAACCCCTGAATAGTAATGCAGGATGTCGACAGCAATCAGTTAAACAAGGAAACTCAGTAACTAGATGATGAATACTTTCATTTTAATTGATCCAGATATAAGACAAAGAGCTACTGCATTTTTGTACGACTCTTCCAGTTTTGACATAGAGGTTTCTCAAACTTGATAGGATTACCACTTCAGTTAGATATTTCTGGCTCGATAAACTACACGGTGAAAATTAAATTATTAGTTGTAAAAAGGAGACGATTTACTCTTAAAATAATGAAACAAACTCATGTCCCAGTAATTGAAGGAAAATAATAAAAGGGAGATATTTTCAGTTCAACGAAAAAGAGTCAACTGACTCTACAATTGAAAACGAATAAAGTTGAAAAATGGAGATTTAAAAAGGGAGCGAATGTGTGTAACGCAATAAGTGAGTTAAAACTCACTCGTCTAGCCACTGAATACCTTCTCATTTGAAATGACTCGGAACAACTCCATTGAACATTTCTCTTGTTTTGGAATCCCAAAATTACCTTAATGATCAAAGACAAGTTTTTTCTCCTCGGTTCTCATACTTTGGCCTAAATTCTGCCGCAGTAATAACGAAAGTTGGAAATATTTCGTATTTCTGTTACATCAACTGTATATGGATTCTCCAATAAATATTGGCAAGGAAACAAACAAGGAAATCACCATTCGCACAGGCCGTGGCCAACTAGAGAACGGCTTCGAGGAAACCATTTATGCTGGGAGCTGTTCCAAGAAGCTACTACACTCTTACGATCCGTCCTGGGGACCCGTAACAAACTACTGTCCATTTCTCAAGCATAGAGCAGGACATTGGATTTTAGTTTTACCACACTTCACTTTAAGTTCCGTAAGTTGTTAATTAAGTATTGTTTTTTAAATTTCAGTCAGACGTTGAAATAATTGAGGCATCTCCTCCCGTCGTAAGTAGTGCTAATAACTTATTGATCGTTTTACAGAATCAAATTGTTCATTCCTCTCTTCGTCAAATGAGCTGTAAACTCTTCGTCATATAGTTCACAAGTTGCCACACTATTCGTCAGCCCAGTTGACTGCCTTCGCCATTGGTTTTAGTTTTTGGCACCATTAACTCCGACTTTCCCCGCTGTGTTACTTATCCAAATCTGTGACGTCCCATCCCTGACTTAGGGATTTTAGCCTCATATTTATTCACTTGTGTGTAACATTCCATAATACAATTCCCCAGATTATCACGTTTTCCATACTCCAGAAACATTAATGAATTGCTACCGCCCTACTATTGAGAATCTAAGACGTGAACATTACGGTAAATACATACATTGATGTAAATTATTATAATAACGTACAGTAAAGACTTTTAATTTGGCGCAAAATTAGTTCGTCTAACCGCCAAGAGATTATTTTTCGTTAGCAATTATAATTACAACAGAAATTTGACATTGCAACTCTAGGAATACTGGAGATAAGTTAAACATGTCAAGTCGCGTGTTTATGTTGACCCCAAAACTTGTAAGACCACCGATCTCGATTCTGGATGTACCTCGAGGGTTCGGATGCTGGTTGTGTCAGCCAAAAAAGGAAGGATACAACAAATCGTGGTGCACGACTTGCTTAGGATGACGAAACACAAATGCTCGTATCGTAGAGATTCGGCGGAGATTGTGTCCTGAAGTACTAAGGTAGTGAAAGTCAACTTATACTCCACTTCCTAAAAAAAACATAGCATGAGACTGATTCATTACCAAAATAATGTTCAGTCGTTGATTTGAAGCAGCAACAGCACCCCAAAATTATGATTGAGTCATCAACTTGTTCGGACAGATGCTGCATTTTCCAATTTTAATGTTACAGTCTTGATCTTGATTCATTTGTTCGAAGTCAGCCAAGTATTTAATTAGTTATATTGTATTTTCCAGCCACAACCGACTCCCAGAAGACCGGTAAGAGTTGTATTTTCAAAATACATCACATTTTAAATAATAATACTTCTCTGTTGGTTAACGTAGTCGAGGATTTGTATGATGTGACAGGTACCTGTCTCGTCAATATAACACATTTGTATTGGTATTCAAAATGTTTGGATTAGGAAATTTTTTGTGGAGTTAGATATTCACACTGTCTGCACACTTTTGATACCTCCAATTTAGGAATGGTTCGAATAATGTTCAAGGGGTGGCATGGAGAACATCTATTGAGCGGATGCACACTTTTTGTGCTTTTCCTGTACTGCACCTTACAAAGTCCCTGTAATCATTGCTAGAAATAACCTTTTACACTCAAGTCAGCAATACTGAGTCACCATGTCACTGATGTCAGCCATCAAGTATAGCAGCAACAAAAAACGGAAGGCCACTAGCCTTGCCATACCTGCTCGACGTTGCCATATCACACAGTGTAAATAAAACTTGCTCAACTATTTATCAATAATCAAGGCTTACAATTACAGAACAGCGGTACTGAGGGTACTTTCAATTTGCAAACTGATATAAAATCTCTAACGAATTTGTTAATTCCAGCGCCCAGCTGGGTGTCCAAGACGGCGGATTCCTTTCCCACGTATGGTAAGAATTGCACAATTTTACTTTCTTCATAAACGGTATTTCGAGTCGAGTTGATTGTTAATATGTTAGTACTCATAATTGGAGAAGGTGGAGCTCAGATATAAGAAGATAACACTGATTTTATTGCATAAATTATTTTACCTTATACCTATCACCTTCATTCTGATTTAACCATTTACCACTATTCAGATTGAGGATTAACCTGCAGTATCGAGCAGCACAGATATTGTACATTCATTTTACATTTCTGAAAAAAATACAACTCATACTAAATGCCTCTCATGCTGCCATATACAATGTGTACAATCCCACTCCAAAAAAACATGTAACGTGGGGAAAAATAAAATTCAGAAAACTTAAGTTGGCTTTGGTGGGAGATTTTATGGCGTAAGACAACGAGCCAATGTTTAATGGAATATTTGATAAAATATTTAAATATGTATGGTGGCCCTTGGAAATATTTTCAAAGTAGCTTCTCATTTGCTACATTAACTTTTTCTTTCTATTCTCAGTGATAGCGAGTGCGGAGCTACCCACCCAGTAAGTTACCAAGGATATTCATATTAGTTTGTAACAAGTGTAAAGTATGTGCATTACTCTTTCATGAATGTGAAGAATATGATGTCAAATCTTGCCAGCATTCGATTCCTGCAGGCCACGAGGTATGCTTCACACAATTGGGGCAGGGGCTGAAAATCTGAGCGTCAGTAAAATTCGTCTTCTGAGTGGGTTTGTGGAATACAAATCTGATTGCATCACGGCTCTTTGATAAATATTCTTATTGTAAAGCTACTGTCGGGTAATAATTCAGGTCAGGATTGATTGTTAGGTGATAACAAGTTAACTCTTACCATTTTGCACCGCTCTCTCAGACCAGATAAAAATTGGTCTCGACATGTTTGGAAAATCATTTACCATCCTGGTTTGTAGTTGGCATAGGCAGTACAACGACTTAGGAGGCCACAGCCTGTCCTCTGCCATTAACAATGTTATTGAAAGTAGCTTGGAGGCAACAAGGCTTCATCGTAGTTTGTTTGAAACTACATACTGAAGCTTATAGAAAATGTTCTCAGGGACCTTATTGCTGCATCGAGTTATTATTCAAACTACATTGAGTCATTTCTTTCTTGAAGATTTAGAACTTGCGCAAACGCAACAATTTGATAAATTAAAAATCAATTAAAGGATTTGTATCTTTAATCCCCATTAATGCAGTCAGGAAATGCTCAAGGATCGTTCACTGTCTTTAACGTCCACCTCAAAATTGTACCGTTAACTCCCGAAGTTTCTAGAGCTCTGTGTTTAAAAAATCTCGCCATCCTTTCAGCTTTGCCTTCTTGGTTGCTTGGTGGGAAGTTTTACATCAAGGCAGCTTGGAGCCTGCTCTTAGTGTGTTTATTGGCAAACTTTTGGTCAGTCTGATGAAGGGTTTGACTCACCAGTCCACCATGGAATACAACTGCCCTATACCTTCCTTGCCCAAGAACAGATAATTTAGCAGAGTGTAGTGCAGTGGGGAATGCATTCTTCTGAACAGAGCTAGCGGCCTATAGAACTCACAAAATAACGTATTTGTACGCTTTTATTAAATGACAATAAAACTAATTAGGACTTTTTGTCCTTCAGGAGATTGTCGATTTGGGCTTCTCATGGAACTGCCACTTTCTATAGAGGTTGGAAAAAATCGTCTCACATTTTCAGCCTGGAAATACAATTTTCGACTGTCCTAAATCTAATGGGTTGTGTTTATTACCACTAGCAATAGATTTGTTATACGGTATCAGTATCTCATATATTAGGAGATGTCAATGTGTAATTTATGTTGGTGATGCAATTATCGAGGTGGTATTGATTGCTAGTACCTCTTTTAATTTACACCAGCAAGCTTTGAAATATTAACTACATGTATAAGGCGCAAACCCTGGCTACTGATTCAGGTTTGTGCAGGCAGTTGTCCAGCCAGACTTTACAATGCTATGGTGAAGACGGAAAGAAGAATTAATTTGGATCCTCATACTCTGAAGATTATTTGATGGGTTTTTCGCTGCCCAAAACATCAGCCAGGGTCTGATCTGATGCAGATAGAAACTGAAACAAATTTGAGTTGCACTCAGACAGAACAACTGAGGACAGAAACTCAGGTTATCGGTCTCAAAGAGCTTACCTATTAGCTCAGGATCAAGCTTCGTTGGAATTAGTTTCTTATCTGGCCGCTAAAAGCGGTAAAGTATGGCTTCGCTCCTGTTCTCGCAGTGAGGTCTCGTGTTATCTCGCATTCCCCTGGTCACGAAACCTTTTCAATCAACTCAGTTGAGTACGAGAACGCTAAGCGGAAGGACGGTTCTTTGCGTGTTACCGTTTTCGTTTCAACATGGCGTCCCGAGTCTCATACTAAATTTTTCGGTTACATTTCGTCGTTTCATGTCAAATAGTGCCATTTCTTACGTTCGCTCGTTTAAAATTTGTTTTAAAGTTGTATCAGTTTAGATTTTTAACTCCTTTTTTACTCGGTCTATTTCCGTCGTGTTCCTGTGAGGTCGTCACTGCGGACCGTTAGTTCCTGCAGCTTCAAAAACTCCTCTTGACGTTCGTCTTCAGTTGATTTTGAAACACCCTTCTGATTGCCATAGCGACCCAGTTTTCCCGTAACGATCAAACTGTTCATACATTTTTCGGTTTCGTACTTTTAATTTTGTTATCAGTTTTTAAAGAAAAGGAACCAGCACTTCGAAGGCATTTGAGTTCCGGCCCCTCGTTTCGGTACTTCTCAAAGATTTTTGGTTGGATTTAAGTTCTTTCGGATTAACGATGGAAGACTGCCACATGAACAACGAATTCGCCCGAAGGCTCCTCCACCAGCAAATGAAAGTGAAGATGTTGGCGGCTGCCGCTCGTGATAAAGCGGAAAACATCGAAAACAAAGTGGAAAACAGTTTGTTTGCACCGAAGAAACTTTGCTTTGACAACGAGCAGTCGTTCGGAACTGCAGGAACTCGCCCCTATTCAGCTGACAGGTGAGTTGATATGATGTGATTATTGTCCATTTCCGTTAACAATCGTTAGTTGCTGTTCTGCTTTTCAGTCAGGTGATTGAGTAGGAAGCGGAAGGTGTCGATTGAGCACGTCGATTCCTCTCTAACACCCTCGAAACGGCAGGTAGTCTTCCGTTCACAACGTAGCGTTGTCATAAGCCGCAACACACATGATTTCAAACCTTAGCTCGGTCAACAACTTGAGAAATTTATGCCAATGTCAACGTGTACGTATTTGTTGGCACGTTTTTTCGAATGTAAGGGCGTTATAATAGCGTCAAGAAAGCTGAGCTCTAATTTTGGAACCAGTTAATCACCTAAATTCATTTTATTATGTTCTCCATCGAATCCGATATATATTCAAGAGAATGATGGCCCGACTGTTTCTTTATTGATCTGACAAAGTTAGGAACTCTGAATTCGTAGTCAATTGAATATACAATGCCCCTTTGTCGAGTTACTTCAACTTAACTTCTTCCAAAGAATACATCATGAGAATACAGGAATACATTTGGAAATAGTAGGCATATAAATGACAAAAATGAAAACGTTGTACACTCAACTGCATCACTCTATTAGCTTCTAATTGACTAACTTATAGAATATGTGTGTAGTTCTGTACTATGCGTAACTTTATGGCTTGAACTCCGAAAAAATCCCTGAATGCTGGCGGTATACATTTGGGAACTCGAAGATGAATTATGACGTTTCTTTTTGACGTACTATTTATTTGTGTAGCAATATTTTCTTGAGCCTTCGGTTCCAATAATTTCCTTGACGGCACATGAATAACGTTCCCTACTCTAATCTTCAATCGGGTGCTTACTGAATGGCGAGACTTGATGAGATTTCTTAAATCTTATATATAAAATGTATAGCATTTTGTGCAATTTGTAATTTATTAAGCGTTTAACTTTTCCAGCACAGCGTTTTTATCCGTATAATTCATTGCTAACAGTTCACTTGGATGTTAAAACTAGGTTTTTATTGATTGAACGCCTGAACTTTCAATTTGGTCTACGTATTTTATTTTTTGCTGTTGCTGTTTGTACACACAGTACTGTTTCTGAATCACTCCTTAACAGGAATAAGAATTCAACTCTTATGGCTCAAGCGTGCTACTCGTAGGGCATACGTTCTGGAATTTGATGCGTTTCTCCTACTTATCTCCTTGTGGAATTGTAAGAACGCCCAGGCTCCCATCGTTTATAATTTACTCTTCTCGCATCTGCAGATCCGATCTCCCGGCAATTAGGAAAAGCAATATACTCATAATCACCCAACGCAACTGCAAGATATGAGATGAGAATTGTTTTCAACCGAAGAACCCGAAAAATGTGCGATGAAACTAGAGAGTTTCTTCTACATAGTGTTGTATTGCGGGAAATATCTTCTACAGAAGCACCACTTTAAACAGCATACCAGAGAAAAACAACCTCCAAACCCTGGTGGTATTTTATCTGTAAAACCAATGATGTTACAAATACTGATGCCAATAACGTTGGTAAACTATTGAAATAATTCTGGAAGTGTTGGGAAGAGTCTACGTCTCCGCACACGTGACAGGACGTTATTTGCTCTCTGATTAATTCTCTTCGTCCATGTGACCGCATCAGGAAGTTATACGCCCGCTCAACTTGGCGAACGTATTTGCAAGGTGAAACTTCCATCTGCCTGAATGTATGAGAGACTAGATCAAACTCGTTTTTTTTAGCCGAAGGCCGCGGCAAACTACCGTATCGACGATTCCGAGAAACTTGGGAGTTTCTTCAGAAGATCGGGTTCCGGAGCATGACGAGATCATCCGACCAGTTGAAGGTAAATGGGAAGTCGAGCTCTGAAAAAAGATACGATCTTTCAACTAATTTGCTAACGAGGCTGCCAATTCGGGTGTAATTATGTCTTTTGTTGTGCGTATTCCGTTACTTCTACGATTATTTGAGATCGCATCCAGAGGAAGTGATCCTTGTGAGTCGTAAGATACTTCTGGGACGATTACGCGATTGGTTATCCCTTGAAACATTGCTGGAAATAACATATACCATTTCACGAAAACTTGTAAAATAGCAATTGAACTGTTGAAAAAGTAGTCACCACTCAACGTTCCCGTTGAGACGTACCAGATAATAAAAACGTGTCAACTAGTGGGGTAACGTGAGGAAAGCGAGTCTTCAATACAAAAATTCCGAAACATAAGTGAAGCCCTTATTTACAATGAGTGCTGCCAGGCGCTGTCAACAGAAACCTTACCTACTCACAAGGCCATCAATTGGAAATCGAAGATGTTAAGAAGCCACAGAGCAGTACCACTCTTCTCTAAAAACAGAAGATGTAAAACTGCGCCTGCCTTCATGATTGCCTGTTTGAACTTCACCGTTACATCATGTTCACTCGAGACCCGCCTATATCAGTTGTGCTATGATTCACGGGGGATGGGACGTTGCCCACAAGGTGCAGCAAGATTTCCTCTTCTGACAGAAATCCGCAAAAATACCTTGAATATTGAAATAGGCTTTTCAACAATATTATTTCCCACTCTTGATGTTGACCACTCTGGCTCAAACACATTCTGTAGTTCCCAATCTCCCTGCAAGCAAGTTTTACGTGTTTTTAATAACTCGGGTGCAATGGCAATAGTAGCACCCCAATAAATTACGGAAATTTTAAGCCCTACCGGTTAGTACGTAGAACGTTTGTTTTACAAGTTCTTATGAACTGAGCGAAAAATAGATTGGATTGGTAGCGAGCATGACGTGGGGCTGAGGAAAGTTGTGCCAGATATTTACAATTGCCAATGAGTGAGTAAAAAGTATAAAGGGCACTTGATGTGAGCTCTGTCCCGAGTTCTGTTGTTCCTAAGTGTTTGAGTAGTTAACATCAAAATTGAGCGTTTTTTTTTCTGAATGTTCCGGTATGGATTTCGATTTACGATCGCATTAGCTGGTTTTTCTCGGAACATTTCGTAAAACGTTGAATTTACGATTTGAGTTGATTATGACATGACATTTGAACTCTCATAATTTAATAGAGAGCTGTAGTAGAGAAATAGCGACACATGGAATCTTTTCGGAATGAAATGTCGAGGTGTTGCAACAGCCGACTGAGTAATTTGGGTTGTAACGGTCGACGTTTAATTTTATCGGTTGCTGGTGACGTTACCGCAATCGCGTCAAGTTGTTTGCTATCATTCGGGAAAGGAAGATAAAACGATAATTATCCCCGTGACTTTCAACATCTAAACGGTTTCTTCGAATGAATAGCGAGAGAACAACGTAACGTATTTTAACCTGAGTTGTTTTTGTAGTTCATCGTTTAATGTTAGCTTTCCGAGAGTGTTTGTGTAACGTTGACGGGACCGTGCTTTTAAAACCCTAGTGTTTTATTCATAGGAAACGCGACTGTGACGACCTTGTCATTGCGTCGAGCGCACTCAGGTTGTTATTTGGGTTTTTACGGGGTCAGCAACTTGGCAGCTTCATTTGCTTCATCGTTAGTCGGTCGATGTGTGAATTCAGGCAGAGCCTGAGTCCCCATACACGTCGTGTCATTTCAAGCGAAGATTTCTGGCCCTGTCACGCTGTTGAGGTCCTATTGTACCTGTTGCGATGAGGTGGTTCACTGATATTTCGTCTAAAATCACGTTTTTAAATCTCCTAGTATGAAAATTTGTCCACTAAAAAATAAATAATCCTAACTCTGCGAGAAAGGCCCCAGATACCTCTTGGCCTCTCGTGAGCTACATGTACTGTAATTACCTATGTCTACCGCGTCGTTTTGAAGGAGTGAGTTCATGTGACTTTACTCTCCTCAACTCGAAGGATAAGAAAAGCATATCGGAACAAAAGGACAAATTTTTGCACTTTTATCACTCAAGTTACAGCGTATATTTTATAAGCGTTTTTAATTTTGATAAAAATAGGTTTTAATGAAACTTCGAGGATAAAATTCAATATCTACCAAACAAAAATAGTTTATTTTACTTTTTCACATTTTGCACAACTAACGCTGAACCATAATTGATCAAACTGACGGATATCTTCTTGAAGGTGCCCCACACGATGGTTGATATTTTAGGAATTATGAAAGTTCCCTGTTAGACGGAGCCAACAGCTTCCCGTCACGTAGTTGTTGGTTGCCGATAATTCAAATAGAAACCAATGTTCAACATTTAACGGTGGAATTGGGGCACACGAAGGTTGATGTTCGGAGGGTTCCCGTTAGCTGTAAACTCCATTCTATTACTTGTTTATATCCTCATTTTTTTCTACCCACAATTGCTTCTTATATCGTCCATCCGTTGATTAGAGATTGGCTGACTCACATCACAAAATGAGATACTCTAAAATTTTCTCTAACCCACCTTTTACAATTTTACAATGTTACTTTTAAACATTTGGATTTCGATATATTTTTGAATAGGAGCAGAATGCACCTTGTATACATAGAGTTGTTTAATTATGCGTAAGAGTGACGACAGTTGAGTGATACGTGGCTCCTGATATCTCATACTGCGTTGGGAGGGGATTTATCTAGAACTAAAATTAACGTACCTGTTAGGTGAGTCCGTCTCCTCTGGCTGATGAGATACCGTGGGCGACCGCGATAATAATTTGTTTATTGTTTTTGTGGAGTAACTGTTGTTTTCTGCGATAGTATTGATAGAGTTCTTTTTTGTAATTCTGTTCGGATAGTGGACTGTTTCAGTTTCCGTGTCATATGTCTGAATGCCTTTAGTTTATGTTGTTGTTACCCACTCGACCAAAGTGGGGTATATAAAATAACTTGTATTGTAAAAACGCATACATAGGACAGACAGGACGAAAAATACGGAGCAGATATTTCAGAAGACATTTAGTAATTTGCCTACTGGTGGATCTAATTGCTTTAATTTGTCTAGAACATTCGGCTGATTTACAAATAATAAATTATTTACTGGGTGGTTGCTGAATGGATCTTCTACGCTTGCAATTTATAAGGTGATATTGAGAACGGAAAGGTAGGCAACCATTTCAAAATATTATTTAAACTCGAACGTGTTGGTTGTTCTTTGAATACGAAATAATTACTGCGATTGTTTCTCGTACAGCTCACGACTTGAAAATTGTTATTGTTCTAAGATCGAATATTTGAAATTAAATCGCCAACGTCAATAGTGCGTGTATATTAGAGACAATAGCCAACTTGTAGTTAGTCGTTGATTAGTGCTACTAACTGTTAGTGCATCGGCAAAATCGCTTAGAGCTTCTTACGTGATTTTAACCATGGATTTAATTTTGATAAGGGCTGGTGCGAAGGGTGCTGCATGTATCGTTAGGAGCTCGTCTGGGCCTTTTGGGTTAACGTATCAAAAGTTGTGCGATTCTTTGCCTTACATGTTTTATTCTGATCTAAACGTCTAGAAGAGTTTCGTTGATTTAGAAGCTAGTTAAATGCCCTCGTCATAGGAAACTAGGTCGGGTTTCAGTGTGGTGACGACCCAACCGTTGACTCCTCTCTTTCAATATGGTTTTAATAGCTTTGCTTTGCTCTTCTGTGCCTTTAAACGAACGAGCGCGACCTCAAAACTTAACGATATGACCGTTCATTGGAACGACTAACTCTACTCTTCAGACAATTCTTTCCTCATGATTCCCCTTGTTCAAATTAATTTCTCGTGCGACGTAGTTGTGGCTCGTAGCTTTCTTGTGTCCATGAAGTGACTACCTTTAACAAGAGGTCTAGAACTGATGCATCATTGTAAATTTATCAGGATTTTGCGTTACGATTTGAGGAGGCCGATGAAACACCAGTTGTATGTATGCTTCGTGTCTGCTAACAACCTGTTCGTTTACGAATAAATGACATGGAGTTCACGGCGGGGCGTAATAAAGAAATGTAATCATTTGTGAATATTTGAAATTTGATTGTTAAGGATCATTAGGGCTGCCAAAAAGCTGTTTTGTTTGGTTGTTACATTCTTAAGAACAACCAGAGAGTTTGTACTGGGCCAGTTCATTGCCCTCATGGCGCACGTGACGTATAAAATAATTGATGAACCTTGGAAAAAAAAAAATGGTTTGTTTAGGATTTTTTCCGGGAATAGTTTTGGAATTACAGGGGAAACATTGAGAAACATTGGAAAATTCTGAACTTCTGGGGTTGCTCCAGATTATTTTATTATCATCATTTAACTTCTACCGAATTGGTAGCTAATTGGATTTGCCATTCCAACTACAACACCCTTAAAACGTAACGATCAGAAGAAGAAAAAATAAAGAAAATCCCCTGTTACATAACTCTTTACTTCGTCTAAGACTAAGGAAAGTAAAAAGAAGTTCCGCGTGGAAAATTTCCCTCAGTTTTTTATCTCTCTTGCATTGCAGTTCAGCGTCTAACTCAACACCTTCAATTGGATGCACTTCCATGTGATCATAACGGTGGAGCTCCTCAGGAAGTCGTTTGTTCGTGGTTTGAGTTCAGTGTCCCACGTGCGGGAAGTATCGAAAGATATCAATATTCATCCACGTTGCCGCACAGTCGCAGAATATGATTAGTTTCTGCTCGAATAGGAGAAAGGAACGTTGAGAGGAGCTTACCCGTTTTGAGTCATTGGAGACCCCCTCGTCCTCATATCAATGGGATCTCTTGACATTCTCTTTCGACGCTCCAACGGTCGAAATGACGTCCGGCGTCGTACGTTACGTCGCTTACACATAATTAACGAGCTAATACCCAGTCATTTCCGAAGTCCATTGACTTAACGCCAATGCGATTAGTGGATTTTAAACGTTAAATTTCGGGGTTTCACGACAGTTCACTAGAGCGTTTAATCGATCGGACAGAAGTGAGTTTCACTTTTGCAAGTATGAGTGCGTTGGCCCAACCATAGAATTTACGGATATACGGCATATCTATTAATGTAGAGGTAGAGAGGTTGAAAATTGGCAGAACTAGCTGATCATGGCAATAGTCTCCTTTGCCATTTTGAGGCTACGTTGTTGAAGACAGAATTTGTCTGGTCTCAGGGCTCTTGGAACTGGGCAGGGACTCCATTCCAAATGTACACGTCAGAGATTAGACTGAACGCTCCTTCAGCTGATTAGGATAGAATCAATTTTGCCTTTCTTCCGAAGGCACACATTCTTGAAAGAAATTCCTTCTTAGAACTGTTTCCCTGCAACCCGGTTGCCGTTTAAAAAAATTCGCTTCCCAATTTGAGCCTGATGAGTTGAAAAGGAAAGAAATTAGCCGTTACCGGTGGTTGGAGTTCTGACAGGATTGTCATCCTTGCTCTGCGTTCCTGTAGAACCTCCAAAATTTAATTATTCGGAACTTCAAGGACATACGTTTTACAAATGACCGTATTTCACGCCCAAATCGTGAACGAATCGAGACAATCAGGAAAAAATTCAGGATGCTTGCGGCAACTGGTTTCTGTTCTAACCACTTCCACAGGATTCATCCTGGCTTCAGAAACCACTCAACTCAGCTCCTCACACTTTCTTAACGTTCTATTTAAAAACTGGTTGTACTGTAAGTCCTCAAATAGGTTGGGTCGTCCCATGCGTTAGATAATTTATGAGACTGTCTTGAAGCCTTCTTAAAAGGAAGTCTGCGTTTACTTACTGTCCTGGAATTTAGGGAAAATGCTGAAAAATGTTAGTTATAGATGCGACAGTAGTTGAAGTTCCGGAATTTCCTGGCACCCCCCTAATAATTTTATAACAGTCGTTAAACTACCATTAAGTAGTTTATTGGAGCCTTTAAAACCTAATGATCTGGTTTTACATGGGGGGATTTCCAATTACATAATTTTCCGTTTTATTTCGTTCGACGAAGGTTTTTGTGGCCAATTCGTTCCGTCCCACATTGTTTCCACTACTAAATGGTATTCTATGTACCGTTCTATGCAGGCCAGTTTTCATTATCTTCTCGTGTGTTTATGTAGGCCCGAAAATTGAGTCAGTACGTAGCAACATTACGATTTTTACGTAAGAGGAGTGAATGCTGATTGGTTGACCTAGCGATAAAATTCGTTTGAGGTTTCACATTCCGCTGCTGTGGTTCATATACGCTTGAAATTCGGAAGGCGTTTTCGTCATTTTTTGAAGTCGTAATTTGAAATAAAGAAAGAGAAAATGTTCGCTTTCTTGAACAGTACTGGATCGTTCTCACTATGGTTGGTCATTATTCCGTCAATGAGGAGGCCTCGTTGTTGCCATGCTATTTGTGGCCTATTTCAAAAAATGTGTGGAGGCGACTGGAATTTTATCGGTCGAAACTGCCGAAATCGCAAAATTGTCTCGTCCGCAACGTCACTTTTATTATGTAACAGTTGCAATTATTGTTAACGCTGCTCTTTAACATTTGTCTCTCATCATTATCTTCGTTTGGAATCGCGTTGAGTAGAGTCCTCATTTTTCCGACCGTTGGAGACCTCCAGAAATTTGTCCTAATCGCGCCATTATTATTTTTTTTGTCTGGATAATTCCTGCTCACTAAACGTCGAAAGATAAGAGATTCCAACGAACATTGTAAATTATCGTTTCTTTTGTCACAAAGATGACAACAGGAAGAAACGTGGCCTTTGTCTCGAGAGTGGCAACGGAGCCCACGTATCGGGGCGCTGGTTAATAAATACGTGTCCTCTATTGAATGAAGATGTTTTAAATTTTAAAAGGAAACTCTAGGAGTTTATCGAGAACTTTAAACTCATTTGGGTCGTAACGGCCAAAATTAGAAAGCGAGCGGTTATTTCGTCGTGGAAAAGTCGTTAGTGGACAATGGGCTTGCACTATCGCTTCGTCTAACGCCTATTGTTATCTGACCGAGTGAATTTGAAGCTCTCCGATATCGGCGTCCATGATTCATGGATTCGCTATTATGAGTAAGTATCTGTAAGATAAGACAACACAACACTTCTAACATTCTGTATGAAATCAACCAAAATAAATATTCCATCTAAACTACAACTTGGTGTACTTCTGAATTCAATCATAATTCTTCTCACATTCAAATTTCCCTCTGCCCTGCGAAATAGAGACAATATTTTCGTATTCATCTTCAAATCACTACGTTGCAGAGCCCCGTGAGTCTTAGAAAAATGGTGTGCCTGTAAACACAAAAGAGTGATTCGTGATGTAGAGGAAATGGCTGAATTTAATAGGCTCAAATTCGGTTTTAGCCTGTACGTTATGGTTAGCCGAATCTCTAAACGTTATGGCTGATGGTAGCTGTGAGATTCATCGCTCCTGACATTTTTAGTTATTGCTTCAGACATTTTTCACAAAACGAAAATCACATTTGTCGCACTCAGCCCTACAAAATTTCTGATTCTATGTCTATGCGTCCTAAGAAGTGAACTGTGGTTTAATCGTCATGTTCTACTGAACTCGTTTAGAGAAAATATAACCCCAAAAATTGAAAATTGAATTGCTTTGAAAACGATAGAAATGAACATCGGCTAACGTTGTCTGTGTGGTACCTGAGCATTTTATTTAAGTGTGAGATAATGCGACGAATGTTTTACGTATCGTCGGCTTACAAGCAAAACCCACCAAGTTTGGGATTTAGTGTGCATAACTGCGTACGTTTCTGGGACATCGGTTGTAGGTTCTTGAGCTCGTGTGAATATTTCAAGTTCACAGAACATCATTGAATATCGGTTTGGTTCATTTCCGGCCATAAAAGCTCATTCTCATTTCGTAGCGAGCGCTGTATGTGCACGCACTTACCTAAAAACGTCGAAACTTATGATTCCTTCGGAAATTCTACCAAACACGGTTTGGGTTGGTTTTTTTTAGAAAAATTATCTGTCAACTTTTTTGAAACGATAGTAACATTCAAATGTGGAATTGCTACACGCCAGGGTTGTTGTTTTTAGATGTTGAAAGGTCGCCCATTTATATTATATATTTACTCGTATAAAGTGAGAGAACAATCCTAGGTAACCTCACACGGGAACTGATAAGATGTTACTTCCTGTGATATTTCCAACTTCTGTGTGACAACACTGTTTAGTTCCAATTGTTTGGATATTATTTGTTGTTATAGCAGTTAAAGGCTATTTTTATATTTCTTAACTATTTATGAAAAGGCCGGTAATAGCCGGTAGCTGATCAAAAAGAGAGAGAAATACTAATACTGCGCGGTGTTCGCCCCTCACGTGCATAATTATAAATCGGCAAGGGTCAAAGAGTAGGATGCAATTCCCAACGGCACGATAGAAAATGTTCATAGCCACGCAATTGGCATCGTTTCTCCTTGGAACATTTGGTTGTACCGTCGACCGTTACAACAGGATGGTAGGTCTGAGCCAATAACCTAAGATTTACTGTTCAACGACATTTACCGCTTATCTTTCGAAAATTGCGATTGTCTTCAAAGGAAGATGTTGAGTAATCTAGCGTTAGGTTGTTTTACTAATTAGAGACCTCTTTGTAGTCGTCGCCTCATTAGTTCGTTGCGCTTCACGGAACCACTTCGAAATGAGGAAGAAAAAGGCATTTACTGCCAAGTAGTGCAACGTGCCTCATCCTACCAGACACTCCGTTTAGTTTTTGCTCATTCAATACGTCATGTAGTTCGGTGATAGACGTAGTTGTCGAGGGTTATTCCAGAACGTCGCTCCAAAACTATTTCCAATGCCTTAAAGTCGTAATTGCCACGAGTCTAGTGATAATTCCACCTTTAAATGATAGGGGGTTGGTTGGCTCCAGTTAGCGTGATATCGTCCAACCTCCAATAATAGAAACCGTAGCATGTGGCAATTCCACCTTTACTGAAGATGTAGCAACTTGAAATCGATTAGGAAAATAGATCAATTAGCGACTAGTGATTGTCGGAGCTATCAACACACAATAGCCGAGGATGGTAGTAGATTGCATCGAAGGCTCCCCAGGAATTAATTGGGAAATCTCAAAATGCCACAAATTTATTGACCGTTCGAATCTTCAAAATCCTTCGGCGGCAACCCTCCAGGTATATGAAAGGGTGCCTCTCGTCATTCTCTTACACTCGGAGAGTTCAACCTGAGCATCCAAACATTTCCGATCTCATCCTCTATATTATCTTTGTCTATCGCACGAAATCGTCTGATCAGCACACGTTCATCTATTTCCTAAAAGATAACCAAATATTGAAATATCAAAAATTCTTTAATTGAACTGAATTACCGCTGAAGCTTCCTGGTTGGCTTGGTACTAGCAATTGCACTTCCAAACATCAATTACATCGTTCTAAAATGCAATTTTTGGACTCAGTGGACTGTGGAATCGATTAAATATAAAGTTGTGGCTGAATTTTACTGTGTAAAACTTATGGTCGGTTTATTGGTTTAAACATTTTTGAGTCGAAATTGCCGAAGCCAATCAATTAACTTTTAAGCAACTTCAATTACTTAAATAGACTCGTTGCTTAAAAATGTAAATGAACCTTCCTCCAAGTCGGAGACAGAAAAGATAGATTTTTGAGTGCCAACACATCTAATTTTCACATAGTTTATACGATATTCGCCGGGTAAACGATTATCGGTAAATACAATAAATCGGAGAACGTATCTTGCCATAGTTTTAAGAGATAGATGCAGGTGTAAGTGCGTGAGAGCCGGACGTATATTGCAATTGAAGGACGAATGAAACAGACAAAACTCCTTAGTTTAACAATGATGAAAACAACTTGGTTTGTGGAGCATTCTTGGGATGTGTGGAAAACTGCTCTCGTTCGTGAGAAACGTCCTACAAATGCTGGAGCTCGAATAATTCGGAGGAGAGAAAAAGAATGCAAATGTGAGACGGCTCAAGGCGAAATGAGACACACAACGACAAGCGCTGATATGATTTTTTGTGAGAACACAGCGACAATGCGGTTCGGGAGGGCGTCAGGTTCAGAACGTAGTCAGCTCTTTTCGCTCTGGAGCCTTCTTAAAATGTGAAGAGACGAATGGAAAAAGAGATTGAGATTTCTACTGTGCAGGAATATCCGCTGCGAAGCATCACACTGCTTTCCGTATTCAGAAAAATAGTGCAGTTGGCGCGATATTTCTCCAAGGACCTACTCGAGCAACCTTTTCGGGGTTTCAAATTTGCCAACAACTGCCACTCACTCGACCACTTCGCCTGTGGGCAGCTCAAACGTTACTTAGCAAGCTTCAATACTAGAACTCTCCTTTTCTGAACTGATACAAAGACAAATTATTATCACGCAACATGTAATTTTTTACCAGATTTCCCAATAATATTTTTGAATTCCTCTACAACTCCTCAGTCTTCAACTGAATCGTTCAATATTATCCAACAAACTTTACTCATTGAATCTTGGGAACGGACGTGTATTTTTATTATTTTTTCAGACGTACGAAGTAAAAAGGAAAGTTATCTAATCGTCCGCAAAAAATAAAAATTGCGGTTTTCAGATGTTCTATGTATGTCTATGTTTATGACCAAATCAGTACGAATTAGGGATTTGGCCTGCAGGTGAATGCTCGATGAGAGTCGGTAGTATAAATGCCTGCCCTGGGGCTCACCGGGGTTCTGTACTCGTAAGATCAAAACTAGAGGCGCTAATCAGCCACTAACCACACTGAGTTCGTAGCCCAGTGAAGCTGCGTAGAGCTTCATATTATTTATTTGTGTTCAAAGCTGTAATTTTTGAACTTTATGTCATTGCGCTCTCAGGGCACCTGTAATACTCCATTTTGTGTTACAGGTACATTCCACTCAGATCTCCAGGGGACATGGAGACAAAATTCAGTCTTCTCGAACCCAAAACCAAACAAAAGAAAACGTCGAGGACGTCCGGGGAAGGAGGAGTCACCGACAGCAGAGAAAAGACTGTCGTGTACAACTCTCTTTTGAGAAACGAGCTCGTCGGTGATGTACAGGACGAGAACAGTTTCTCCAGCCTTTTCACGTACACGCCTCCGTCTCACTCTCAAAGTTCGACGAGGATGAACATCGAAGCTGTTTCGCCTTACTCTTTATCCCCAGTGTCTACTAAAAGTCAGCTTCTTCTCAGGTGTCCGAGGAAACAAACCAAACGAATTTCCAGGTAATTTCAGTACTTCATACCCTTCGGAGTTAGAGTTATAATAAAACAGACGAAGATTGTTTGGGAATTGCATAAAAATTGTTAAGTTGTTGAAGAGAAAAATATCGACAATTTTTGACATTGAGTCAACAAAATCGTTGGCAAATCGGCTAAAAACGGTTGATGGACAGTAATTTGAATGTTAGTAAATCTAGTAAAAATATTTACGAAACTCAAAAATACTTGGACGATCGAACGAAAATTGTTGCAATAACTGACCTCTTGGATCTTGAGGAACAATCGTTGAAATTTTCGAAATACGGCTGAAAGTTGTGGAATTGTCGATTAATCCCAAATCTAAAGAAATTACCGCCAAATTGTCGGAAAATTGAATTAACCTTTTGATAGTCAGTTTATAAATTGTATCGAAATCTACAGAACACTGAAAGAAAATTGTTGGCTAGTGATTCAGAATCTTTTGTGTCTAAATTGTTAGAAATTCTGAGACTTATGGTAACAATTGTTGAGAAAGTGAGTCAAAATCCCTTGAGATTCGAGTGGAAGTCATTAAGCCATCTATGTTGGGAAACTGGTTCAAATCTACGAGAATTCGGCTAAAACATTTTGGGAGATTTTTCCTTTTTCGAAAGCGCCGGCTTTGTTGTTATTTCGCTTCAATCAGAAAGGAAAATTTGTGTAAAACCTGTTCGAAATATGAACGAAGCCAGTTGGAAACATGTGATGCGTAGCAACACACTTTCGTCCCTTCAAATTCGGCGACCTGCTGCATATGTGGGCGCTATACTTCCGTCCAACGCATTTCTACGTTGTAGGTACTGGTTAGTTGGGTACTCCGTGAATTTTGATCTAAATCGCTGAAGCCGTGTTTGTGGAAATTGGGAGAACGATAAATTAATGTTCGACAAATCTCGTTTTCTGAGCTATCATGGAATGTTTTCCCGTACAACAGGTACATACAGAAATAATTGCGGAGAACAAAATATGTGTTTAGGTTGCTATAAGACACTCCAGATTGATGAAGTCCAATCACGCAGTTACTATGGAAATTATGAAAATGTTCAATATTTTTGACCTTTCTTTTATCTCTATTCAATGGAGTGTCAGAGGAACACTGAGAACAATAAATAGGGATTAATTATTTAAATACATCCGGTGAGTTTAGTAAGAATCGTTGGGACCACTTGCCAAAAGTGAAAAAAATAATAACAATGAATTTTGGTTTGATAGGCTTATATTTCTGTTCACCGAATTTTCATGGAGATATTTATGTAGAAGAAAAGTTAACTATTAACCAGTTGAAGATAATTTGAAAGTAGTTGGTACATTTTGGTCCCCTCCACTACCTTTCACACTGACGGAAATCGCTCATAATCTGATTTTCGCGTCTTCAAAAAATAACAAACAAAAAGTAACCAGCTCAATCAGTTCAGCCGTTCTCCCGCAAATTGAACTCTAGCCATATACACTGGGACCACACACCGAAATTGGGTTTTTTGGATTCAGTAGGTCTCAAGACGTGAAGAACTCAAGAAAACTTGAATTTTTTCAGACACGATTGCCATACTTTCCTTATCCTTTGGGTAGACAGCGGAAAATAAAATTCAAAAGTGTTTGAGAAACCTGTAAAAACAGTTAGAATATCAGTTTCAAGAGCCAACAGTTGAAATTGTTGGTTATTCGTTCAAGTTGTAAACTTTAGATATAATTGTTCAGTTACGATAGTTTCTATTATTGAGTCATAATTATGGTTATATTAAATAACAATAATTGGTCATACCTTCAAACATTTTTTCGAAGAGTTGAAATTGTTGGAATTCAGGCAAAAATCGTTTCAATGTTCGAGCCCCAGAAAATTGAGTAAAAATCTTAGGGATTGCTGCTGAATGTTGTGGCAATATTTGGACGAAACTTTTCGCCTGTCTACTGGACACTGTTGGGCAATTGAGGCCAAATACGTTGGAAAGTTGAATGAAACGTCACAGTATTATGGAAATAGTGTGTAAATGATTTAAATAAAAATTGTGGGAAATCGAAGTCCAAATTGTTCAGATACTTATTTTAAAACTCAGGTTTAAGACGGAATGAGATATTTTCGCGCCGAGTTGGTATTTTGTTGCCCGTTGACTTAGATCATTACAATCTGTTTGTTGCAATAATAATGTAATAAAATTTGTCAAGAAATTTTATCAAGTATGTTGAAGTTAGCAACTTTAACACATTTTGTATTTTCATTTCTAGGGTCCCATTCAAAGTTTTGGATGCTCCCGAGCTTCAAGATGATTTCTACTTGAACCTCGTTGATTGGTCTTCTCAAAACGTGTTGAGCGTTGGCCTCGCCAGCTGTGTCTATCTGTGGTCAGCCTCCACGAGCCAAGTCACCCGCCTTTGCGACCTCTCTCCTGACAATAATTCGGTTACATCGGTCGCGTCGAATGAGCGGGGGAACCTGGTGGCTGTAGGGACACACCACGGGTGAGTGGATCAACTTTACTCATGTTGTTAAATGTTAACAGAACTGGGTAAAATAGCATTGCCTGGACCGTAGGGTTCACGAGTATTGTTCATGACAAAAAAGCCATTCATTGTAACTGCTCATGGTAACAATTGGGGCCGTTTGAACAGCGCAAGAAACTGGAGTAAATAATGAAAATATATCGACAGAGATGTGAAATTTAAAATACCCCTCGCCTTGTGTTGATGATAATAATCATTGACCCATTCTGAATGGTGTGGCAAATTGAGTAAACAAGGTCGTTTGGTTACGTTATGTGCCGTAGCTCTCCAGTTGAATCTTCCAGTGTGTGCATTTATAGTTGGAAACTACGGTCGCGAGCGGAATTTGATAAGTTTTATCAGCAGTATAGTCCTTTTGATTAACTGTGGTGTAACCGTTGATTTCGAAATTCTCCTTGAATTAGCAGTGCATTCAGGACGAACGTGTCTGTTCCAGGTTTTCAGAAGAATTGCCCTTTCCCCGTGTCCGATCAAACCCTCATCTTCCTAATGGAATTAGTCGAAAAATGTCCAAGGAAAGTTGAATGTGCATTAAGAGTTGAACAAAAACTCCACTTTAGCCATTATACTTACGAAGAGTGGTGTTAATTCCGACCTAACCTGTGCCTGTGGTTTGCTAAACAGTTGTAGAAGCATCGTTGGGGGAATATCCAGGGAGGGAGGGCTTTTGAACAGTGATCTGCAGTAAAGAACTCAACTGAACCTTGACAAACAATTTTATAGGCGAAATGCAATGAAACTGATCTCTAAGAAGATATGTAGCAGAAGTGTTTCTAGCTATAGGATCTGATATGTTGTTAAGGGGTGATATTTTCCTACTATATGTTGCGGTTTGCTCTCCTATTACTGTTCGGCCAGCATCTTAACGAATGAGCGGGGCTAGAAATGAAACACGAGTCGGTCGATCTCGACAAGGTCGTATTGACTGCAACACTCTTGACTCTTCGTTATCTTTTTCAGGCACATAGAAATTTGGGACGCGGGAGCTCTTAAACAAGTTGACAAGCTGACGGGGCATTCAGCTCGCGTTGGAACTTTGGCGTGGAATGGTGACGTCCTGTCGTCGGGCTCAAGAGACCGGAGTATTCTGCAGCGAGATTTGCGAGTCTCACAAACAGAATTCGAACGTCGCCTTTCAGCCCATCGTCAGGAAGTTTGTGGACTGAAATGGTTAGTTTACGTACGAATTATTTGTCGATTTAGTAATTTATCAGCTGTGTGATTGCTCTATAAGTGTTATTCATTTGTGCTATTTGACAATCATTCAAAGGTGCTGGGGGCTAGGTTTTGTGTAAAGTAAACAGAAGAAGCTTGTGACCTGTGTTTGTTCCTCATCCTGCGATAAAGTGGCTGTCAGGGTGTGTTGGTTCAGGAGAAGCTTACTGTGGTCATACTATTAGCCCACAAATATGCAACGTATGCGTGCTGATGATCTCGAGGCTTGCCTTGCGAATGTGTTAGTCTGGGGAGGCTTGTACTTGTTGGGTGAACCCATGTTCTCTGGGCAGTGGTGTACTCTGGGCGAGCACTTTCAATATAACATCGTCACACTCAGTAGTGGAGTACAGCCCAAAAATGGTATGATTACATTGAAAGTGTTCGTCCACATGACACTAACTGCTGGGGAAGATGGACACAATAGGCATGTTGACTTCGACTACTCTGTGATCGTCATGATGGCAGCAATGTTACTTTAGATTAAATTGTAAGTTGGTTGAAGGAGTACTCTAAAGTAATCATGCTTGGCTCTCGGTTGGTCTTGATATTCGTTTGTGAATACTGTGAAAGGGCAATATTGTATTGTAGCTCATTGTATAGATGTACGCGTTAGATCCTGCAATCAAGACTTACCTCCTCGTTGGGAGGGCGACGTGACTGTGGCGTACCAGCAGCAGCGTATTCCAGTCTAGGCGTACTTCACTGAGGGCATTGCGCCTTTGCATTACCATTTGCTGAGGTAGACCTTATAGTAACAGTCGCCTCTCTCTGCCTTCCCTTCCTCCACTGAATGAATTAAATTGTTTTGTTCTTACATCTTCCTTGTTCTGAGTAGTACCACTCAACCATCAGCATATGGGGCAATGTTGGTTACTACTATTCAGTTCTTACGGTAGTTGTATGGTAAACACAGTCCACTTTTTAAATCCTTGGTAATGCAGTCATGAGGAGCTACCAGCATCTTTCTCCCACACAGCTACCTTAATACCTCACGTGTTGGTAACAACTGAAAGTGCACTAAGAAATGCAGCCTGGTTTCCATTTTTACTTTCCTTGGCTCTACGAAGTAGAAAGGAAAGTTATGTAATCGGCTGAAAAAAAAATTTTGAGTTTTCTTCAGATCTTTACGTTTCAGACCCTCCTGAGTCCGAAAAACACTATTTGGGAAAATGGTCTGTGTGTCTGTGTGTGTGTGTCAGTCAGTCTGTGTGTGTGTATGTGTGTCTGTGAACGATTTTTAGAGAAAACCACCGTACCAAATCAGCTCAAACTTGATATCTCGCCCGTAGGCCTTCATGAGACGCCATAATAAGGGTTTGGACAAAATCCACCGAAAGTTAACTATAGTTATCATAGTGATCAAAACACCAAATTTTTTTTCTCAAAAACGGCTCTAACGATTTTGATTAAATTTTTTATATTGGTAGCTCTTAATAAGATAATTTCACTATAAAATTCCCATTTGTGGGAAAATAACGGGAGCAGCACAATAAATTATCAACATTTTCGACGAAATGCGTTTTTGCTGCGGTTTTTTCCTTATAAACTCCGCTGGAATGTTTGTAGAATGTTTTTAAAAAATTGGTATTGTAGTTGAATCCAATTTCTATAGGGTGAGTGTTTAAAAACGCTCATGAGATACATGGGGCTCACTCCAGAAATTCCTGAGTTTCAACTACCGCCGTTTCGCTTAATACCAGTTCTAAAGGTTTTTACCCTATAACTCTGCAAAAGTAATTACTATCCTTCTTCAAGAAATTTGTGTTTGCAGCCTCATTGATTATCTGTGTACCAATCACTCAATAATGGTCCTGCAATGAGTACGAGCAGCACAATAAAATCTAGAACTGTAAGCGCTACCGCTTCCTGCTGCCGTAAAGCGTTGTTTGACCAAGTTCAAATTAACTGAGTGATAAATGAATCGATTAAATAGAATTAGCCATGTGCAAAGTGAATTGACGTAGAGTTAAGGAAAGTTGTGTGTTGCAACGCACCAGATATTTTGGATTGAATTTTGGAAATCACTATTGGAATTGTAGAGATCTCAATACTGTTCCAATAGTATACCTAATACTGAGGATGGCAGCCTCCAGCCATGGATGAAGATTCACCAGTTGTAGCAGGTACATTCCAGGCCACTGCAGTATGCGACTGAGATATCATGCTCTCCTCTTACTGGGCGGGTGCCACTGCCACCGCCTCTGGCACTGAAAGCAGCAGTATAACTACGTCATTCTCAGGCTCACCTCAAAGGCCGAGGGGCGATGGGGGGGGGGGGCACACCATGGAAATAGTTGATGAAAAGTTAGGGACGGTTTCTTAGAGGTTCTACTGTGGTACATTTATAAGCTCAAGGCGAAAGCCTCTGAAGCTTCTTGTTATTTGAAATCACTCCTGTTTATGATGTTTTCCCAATGGACGTCCGTGGGGCTACCTATAAAAGTTCGGTAGACAATATCTTATTCTCTTGGTATTTCAGAAATCATTAGCGCTTGATTTAACGGCATTAATATTTTCAACAGGTCTCCGGATAATCAGTGTTTGGCGTCAGGAGGCAACGACAACAAACTGCACATCTGGAACATGCACTCATTGAACCCTGTCAGTACATACGATGAGCACATGGCAGCGGTAAAGGCTATTGCCTGGTCCCCTCACCATCATGGCATCCTCGCCACAGGCGGCGGCACGGCCGATAAATCTTTAAGATTTTGGAACACGTTGACTGGCCAAGCCATTCAAGCCATCGACACCGGTAAGATATATATTTACTGCAATATTCGGAAACGGTAAAATTAAAAAAACCAGAAGCTATATATCCTCTCGTTGAATAGAGGGTAGATTTAGGTCTGATAAAGCGAGTTGGGCGCTCGTCAAGCAGACAAAGCATATGGTGTTCTTGGATAGTTATCGTCCATTTCTGAATATTGGAGCTGTTTCGAGTTGGGTGTGTCTAGGGGGGCTTCACCAATTGTTTGTAAAACTCATTGGACATTTATACCTGTGAAACGTGGCTCTTCTTTTTCGTGCTACTTTATAGACTGTATTGGAAAAGGTTTGCGGAACCAGATATAGTCATTGAACTCCAGGGCCCTAATTCGTAGGATGACCTCCCAGTTGAGGCTGTCTACCTAGGTGATGTCTGAAGGAAGTCTCCCAGGCACCAGTGTATAAGGAAGGTGAAAATAGGTGTTGGTGTGCGAATGAAAAGGTCTGAGGGGAATAGAAATAAGTATTGCAGGAGACTGACCAACCTCAAGGGACGGAAATGGAGAGCGATTGAAGTTTTAGAGGAAGCTGATCAAGAATTCTTGTAACAGCTCACTCCACATTAGGGCCACTCCTTCAACAATTTGGTTCTTCAGTTGGCACCGTATTCCTCTAAATTTGAGTTACAGTGTTAGATTGACTTCGACAGTCAAGTCATCTCAGTAACAAGAACTGATGATTACTTGACCGTCTAACTCGATCTAATATTGCGGCTCAAATTTACGGCTCATTTGCGGCGGTGGCACCTCCTATCTATGGGGCAGTATCATAGTCCACCAGTACCATAGTCTAGTAAGCCTATTCACGGCTCTTTTACTTGACTAAGTTGATGGACGGGAACTGAAACAACCTTCCCAGTTTTCTGTTCTACTGTGGCAAACACATTGTCGGCGACAGTGAGCCAACCCACATGAAACTATTCACACCTCCACCCATTTCCAGGGGCCTTTCGGCTTCCTGATGTGAGGTGTTCAAGAGGGCAAAACGTATTATGGTTGTTAATTGTAATTGCTTGTAGAAACTAATAAGAGTTTCTAAATAATGTGGTTCGTCCTAGGGCTTCAAGGGACGCACCAAAGGTCTGTAAGCTGATGGCTCGTGACTGGGCTGGGAGTTTATTACCAGTATTGGTGTGCTGTGATCCTGTGTTTGAGGGTAGTCTTATTCCCTGCAACCCACGCGCCGAAGCGATATCGTGACAAGGCACATTCGACCAATGTTGTTCGTGGTTAGTACACAGAATAGCATCAGCTGAGTGCCGAGGAGTGCTCTAAAGTGCTACTGTCCGCATATTCTCCGGTTGAATCTTGACTGGTGTTCATTCTATAGTGGAACCTGCTCCTGTCACCCCTAGAGCAGTTACTTGTTGAAATTCTCTTGTCTGCATTTGCTGCGTCCATTTTGGGAGCTACCATCCAATTCGCCATAAAAAGGAGAATATCTGATGAGACGCATCACACTACTCTCCTCAGCCCTACGTACATTTGAGGAGGAACTAGTCAGCCCCTCAGCCCAATAAGTGTTTTGCTGAATATTACGTTGAACGTAGATGTAGGCTACAAAAAATATACGTAATCTATGCTACTCTAATTAAGATTTTGTTACGAGGGGAGTTTGGAGACGTTTGGAGGACATTAACCAGGTGCTTTTAAAGGGAGTCAGGTGGTACAATTTATTCGGGGGGCGTTACGGCCTATAATGGCTCTTTAATTGATAGACGCATACCGTTCGGCCTTAAGAAATATACTATGAAAATAATATAAACTTACTCCAATATAATATATTGAAAATAAAACAAATTCCTAAGTAAATTAAAACGGCGACTTTTCCGGTAAATCGTCCAACCTCAAAATAACTAAATAACTCCAACCTGAAGGCTTCATAGTGGTACATTTTTGGTGGATAGCCAGGCAGATGGGATCAGTGATGAAGAAGCGACGTGCACTTTGTGGTATCTCTCTTATATTCTTTCGGATGCCGAGTGGTACTGCTCCACTGAAGTCTGCAATACCAATTCAAACTTTAGTTTAGCGAACAATCCAGATGCCAGATATTCTGGGCCTCCAAATTTTGGAAATTGCGGATCCGCATATGACGACTAACAGATGGAGGAACAAAAACGAGAGAGAATGGCTGAATGGCCATGCACATATGCCTTCTGGATCACCCTGGTATATTATCCCTTTGCCCGTTTATTTAATATAACACAAAATAAAATATCTGGTGCGTAGCAACACACAACTTTCCGCCACCCCTTTAAGTTAGAACACCAGCTACATAGGCGGGCGCTATATCTTCGTTCAACGCATTTCTACAGAAACTTTTATAGAAAACAAAATGTAGGGACTAGTTAGCTGAGAGTACTCCGTAAGTTTGATCGAAATCGTTAGAGCCGTTTTTGAGAAAATTGGAATACCGATAAATTAATATTCGACAAATCTCCTTTTCTGAGTTAACTTGGCTTATATCTCCGTTCAACATATATATACAGAAATAATTATGGAGAACGAAATGTTGGTATGGAAGACTAAAAGACACTCCATTGGGATTTATCACATCTGGTGAAGCAGTTACCCTGGAATTTACGGAAGTGTTCGAAAAAACGTTATTTTTGACACATTTTGATTTTTATCTCTGCTCAATGGACTGTCAGAGGAACATTTATTCAGAACAATATGTAGGTATTAACTATTTGAAAACATCCTGTGAGTTTGGTGAAAATCGCCGAAGCCGTTTTGCCAAAAGCGTAAAAAACCTGTTTTTGCTTCATGGGCCTATATCTCCGTTCACCGTATTTTCATGGAGATATGTATAGAGAAGAAAAGTTAGGCATTGATTAGTAGAAGATAATTTGAAAGTTTAATCAAAATCGTTAGAGCCGTTTTCGAGAAAAATGCGAAAAACCCTAGTTTTTGGTACATTTTCGTCCCCCACCCCCTTCCCACCGGCCGAAATCGTCCATAACCTTATTTTGGTGTCTACAAAAAATAACGAACAAAACAAAAAAAGAACCAGCTCAATCGGATCAGCCGTTCTCCCGCAAATCGAACTACAGACACACACACACACATGCACACATACACACACACATACACACGGACCACGCGCCGAAATTAGGTTTTTTAGACTCAGTAGGGTCTGAAACGTAAAGATCTGAAGAAAACCCAAATTTTTTTTTGGGCCGATTACTATACTTTCCTTCCCTTCGGGTAGCGGAAAGTAAAAAGTAACGTAACGTTACGTAATCGTAAGGAGTGCCAACAGGCGGTACGAGTTTAATGTTTGAAAAGATGAACAGAAGAACGGTAGTTTGAATTTTGGAGTTTCGTGCGTTATTGCTAATTATTTTATGCCCGTTATACAACTTCCATCAGCAGTTTAGGTAATTTTAGGACTACCAACGTGATTTCTGTGGAAACTCATGTGAGCATGATTATTTGGATTTTGTTGAAACCATTGATCGTTTACTGCGTGTGCTGTTTGCTCTTTTTACATTGTTCCACAGTTGATAATAGTGTATTACTGTCACCGTGGTTCCGTTATCTGGAGTTGACCTCACAAAAAAATGTAATCACAATCCTCGGTCATTTTTGAGAAAACAAAATTTGATGTTTTGTTCATTATAATCGGTTTTGGACCGACATTGCTCCAAACATAAATGTACTGAATTTTTTGTTGGCTCCTTTGCAGGCTCTCAAGTGTGCAACCTCGCCTGGTCCAAACACACGAGTGAGCTCGTGTCAACTCACGGCTACTCTCAAAATCAAATCCTCTTGTGGAAATACCCTTCTCTCACTCAAGTCTCCAAATTGACTGGCCACTCGTGTCGTGTCCTCTACCTCGCCGTCTCTCCCTGCGGCGAATCCATCGTTACCGGAGCTGGTGACGAAACCCTCCGCTTCTGGAACGTCTTCTCTAAAGCCCATTCCAGCCCTCGGCAGCCCATTTCCCGCCTGTCTTTGTTTCAAAACATCAGGTAAACGATCGCCAGTCGATGGAAAGCCGCCTTTCATAAAACACGAAAGTCCTAAAACGTAAAAGTAATTTAATTTAAGGAAGAGGAAACTAAAATGAAACAAAATATATGTTTAGCGAGAAACAAAGAATCGTTTTTATTTTTGTATTTTATAGTTTTTAATGAGGGAGTTACGTTTTATATCGTCTTCGTTGAGCTCGTCGCCTCGGTTTGTACCTCGTTCTCTTTTATAAGTCTCTCTCTTCTTTTAAGATCTGCAGTTTTTGTAACAAAACTTTCGCTTTGTACATAAAATCATATTAATTTGTAACGAGCGAACAACGAGCTCGTATTACATTTTACATATTAATTGTACTTCACGTCTGAACGTCGATTGAGGATTTTTTTTTAATTTTGTTGTTTTTGTTTTGCTGTTATCGTGTGCAATTTGTGTCGAATTAGTCGGACAATTAAATTTACGCTCCGCTCCATATATCAGAAATAAATGTATTTTGTTGCTTGACGTTCACGTTCCCTGCGTCATTTATTCCATCAACGGATTTCCCTCATCTGTCCGTTTTTGTGAAAACCACAATCAAATTTCAATTTTTCAATATTCGTGGAGTAGAAAAGTAAGGTGTTGATTGAAAAAACAAAATTTGAAAAGTTAATCAAAGTCGTTGTAGCCATTTTCGAGAAAAAAAATCGGAAACCCGTCGTTTCTATTACATCTCACTGACGGCAATCGCTCAAAACCTGATTTTTAGCTCCTGCGCTCCACAAATGAAGACAGAACCAGCTCAAAGCTCAGAGCTGTTCTACCCCTAATCGTACAAGCATACCACTCGAGACAATAACTCTCACAGTAAAGTTTAAAACCGCTCACTGGACACATCGGGAGACGAAAGACTATTCAATGCAATCTGATACGTATAAAACAAGATATTTTTGAGATCTCCAATTTTTATTTCTTTGTAAATTCGTTAATAAAAGTAGCATATGTATTATTCTGCGTGAAATTAACCGCGAATAAAGGCAGAGCTGTACGGAAAAATACAAACGTTATTGTGTGTAGGTAGAAAAAGAGTTCCTCCCGTACCGCAAAACTATTTTTTCATTATTTGGCTGTAAATTCTCCTTGTTGAGAGAGATTGTCGCTTCTTCAATTAGAGATTCCAGACATTTGTTAATTAGGATGGTACATGTTCCTTTATTCTCCTCATATTCAATCTGAAAGAATGATTTTAGATTTCATACCTCGTGAACTTACTCCACTGCCTTACCAGCACCACGCGAAAGTATTTTGATAATAATATCATTATTATTTTATATCTACTATAATTCGTAAAGAATGTGACAGCTGATTTTTTGATCAGACTGGATTGTGGGTGTTCATCCAAATCACAGTGTCGCTGATTTATAGGAAATATGATTTAGAGAGATGTAATGCTAACTTATCGGGTGTTCGAAAATAATGACGAGCTGCTTTGCACCAACATAATTTAACTCGTACTGATTAACAATCCAACATTGCCAAATCATTGACTCCGCGAGATTTCACACCTCTATCTTGTATTCCTCACGTACAAACATCAAAATCGGCTTGTTTTTCATATTTGTGTTTCAATAATTTCGTTGTCAAAGGAAGTTATTAAGGGAACATCGATTCTCTTGAAAACGAAACCGCGAAACTTGGCTTTACTCAAGAAAGAATTCGAAGGGAATGAAGATGTCAAAATAACTGCATATTACTACACAACGGTTTATTATTCTCTCCCACAGCTTGTCTCACACCTCTTGAGACCCATCCCATTTGGTTCAGCATCGATAAATGTAACCTAATGATACGAAAAATGACAAACGCGACGGAACGACGAAAATTACATATTTCTGGCGCCTGTAGGCAATTGGTATGGTATGATGTGACGAGTTGAGGCGGTGGGTGGATGGAATAATGATGAAACGAGTACTTTTGTTGTATTGCCCCAATGGATCTTTCAATTAGTAGACTTTGACTCACTATAATTACTGCGATTTCTCTGTTTTCAGTTTAGACGCAGTCATGCACCTCTGAGACTCGTTTTGTTGCACCCAGCATTGGAAAATACCTAGAAAACGATACCAAACGGCGTAATTGCGTAGAAACTGCGTTTTGGTTAATTTTTTCAAAACCATTTTTGGTCCATAACAACTATGATCTTCGACTTATAGGATTGCCGAGCAGGCGAGCACAACTAGATACCAAATGGAGGTTTTTAGAGAGATATGACCCGGACGGCTGACGGACATTGTAGATTTTGAATCCCGATGGCATGGCAAATTTTGAGGGGAGGTTGTAAAAAAATGCTCCTCGACGAAAATGTAATAATAAGCCAAAAGTAGTTTCTAGGAACGATGAAATAAAAATGTTCTTGAAAACCAAACGTCAGCTGATATAATGGCTTACAGCTCAGCAATAATATATTGATATATAACAGACTAGGGATTTAAATATAATGAATAAACGGATACCGTTTTTAATTGATACTGTTATCACGTTTGGGTTGTTGAGACCGGGCTTACTAACTTGTAGTAAAATTTGTCTATTGGGTATCGTGAAAATGTATTATATCCGTTCCACTCGAGAATGCGATACTAGGATCACCGAAACGGACCAATTAATTTAAACAATTATAGTTGAGGTTTCTACTTATCTAAATTTGGTCAGCGCAAGTTAGCTGAAATATTCGATTTTTCATCAATACCTGCCATTATTGGGTGGGAAGCTTCAAAATATTCAGGAGTATTATCGGTAGCGCGAATCAATGACCGCTTACACAGCTGTTAGTAATTTGAGAATAATATTGAGTTGACCCACATAACGGAATGACGCCATAATAAGGTCATTAATACCGTAATGATATTTTGAAGGACTCGGTAAAAAAAGAATATTCTTCCAGCACGTACTTTCTGCTACTTATGATCTTAATAACCATATAACTGTCATGACAGTTACAAACTGCCTGCTTCATCATCAAAGGCTTCAAGTCGTTTCTTTCTTTATTACACGTTATTGCAACTTGACAACTTTAAATTGAATGCGTGCAGGTAATACACCCATATAAATTAACATTGAGAACTTGTAACCTAAAAAACAAAGCACAAGTGAGTTCCGGAGAAACGTATTCGCTCTACAACACATAAAACTCTTATTTATTCGTCGTACGAAGCATATAAATATGTCTTTAAACTTAGTCGAACAACATTTAATTCCAGCTTAATAAGAAACTTAAGCGCTGCTAGAAGGGGTCGTCAGGCTGATGAGAGAACTAACTATCTGAAATAAAACATCGCACAACTTAGCTTTGTTTAAGTACTTCCCAATGGGCTGAGCTTACAAGTTAGCAGCCAGAACGCTCCAATTATCCTCAGGTCCTGCTAATAGCGGGTGAATAGTAAATCAGCTACAAACTAATTTTTTTTAAATAGCGTCTGAACCGAAGCATTGTTACGGATTATCATATTTGAAAGCAAGTTTCCCTTGTGTGCTTACGCACTACTTGAACTGACATTTTTTCTCGCAAGCAGCTCTGTCAATTTCAAAGTATACTTTCAAAGGCATCTTATACTAAATAATAACTTTTGTTCTCCATAATAATCTTTGAAAATTCGGCGAACGGAAAGATACGCCTAAAAAGCAAAAAGAGGTTCTTTGAGCTTTTTAAAAAACGGCGCCAACGATGTGCATCGAAATGACAGAGTGCCTTTAAGTAGATCCCCATAAATGTTCGTCTGGAAGCTCGTTAAAGGGAGATAACTACGAAAACCTGTCAAACACGTGTTTTGAACGTATTGACGAATTTTCTACTGCTGCGTTGTAAGCGCCCTGTGCAGCTTTCTATTCGTAAGCTCGTTCATTTTCTTTATTAATTCTTGAGAGATGTGATTAGCACCAGTTTACAAAATCTTCAGAATGAATCTTTCAATATTTACTTTCAGGTCCGAAACGTACGACGATAAGAGTTCACCTGCAAATCGTCCGGGTATGGCACATTTGAGATCAGACAGAAGCCTATTGTGTATGAAAATTGCCTATAGTGTTAAAAAAGTCGCTGATAAAATTGTGCCCCAGTGGACACCTAGAAAGAGAAAATAGAGAAAGAGAGAGAGAGAGACCTCAGCGATAGTTCTTTTGGTTTTGTTCAGTTCCTGGCACCTGACTTCATTGCGAGTTTGTTTCATTGCCTCACTCAGGCTGTGCCAAGGCAGTTTCAAATGGTTCGAACAACACGTATCAACCTATACAACACAAGTTGTGCGAGCCTAATCAGCTGATGTCCCATTCAGTGTTTGCAATCACAATTTCGTTAACTGACCCTTAAAATTAACAATAACTGACGCGTAAACATTTTTGAAACACGAAATATCACAATGTAAAATAATTTGAACATCTCAACTACCGAAAAGATGAGAACGACAATTATTGTAACAAATCAGTGCAGAAATAATTAACTTTATAATAAATAAAGTTTTAAATAAATTAAACAATAATTGACGGTACAATAAATAAACAAGGACTAACCCTAAATAACGGTTTAAAATAAATAATAAGAATAGAATATAAATAAAACATAAATAAACCAATAATATAATGAGCTCTAAACTATGATATAATAAAAATACATGAATAAAAAACCACATTTAGCGTTATTGATAATATATAACTAACTTAACACAACATTCCACGCAATTGTTGAGAACAAAGACAAAAAGAAGTCATTACAGCTGGGCGCGTAGCAGCAGAAAATTCCTACAAGTACAATGAGTAAACTGTAAGGCTGTTTCAAGCAGTAATATTGGAAGATTAAGAACATTACTAAAGTTAACGTACCTGTTAGGTGAGTCCGTCTCCTCTGGCTTGTGAGTTACGGTCAGAGGAGACGGACTCACCTAACAGGTACGTTAACTTTAGTAATTTGCCTACTGGCGGATATAACCCAATTTCTTTAATTAAGAACATTCCTTGGAAGTACGGCCTTTGTCTACCTACTAATACTGGCGAGGAATTACTGTTGTGTACTCCGAAGAACCAAGTGACACAGTGACACCTACTTGAACGCTGGACCTACTTCTGACACGCGGGGATGATGATTAAAAGGATCTTACCGAGTTTTAGAAAATTTTCATCGAAAATGAATCGAATCGCGTCGAAAAAATGTACAATGCGAATTCTTGCGATATTACTGAAGCAAAATTCATTTCACAGACTACCCTAACAAATTCCAAGTGTTACGGTTAGAGAAACGCGAATAAGAAGTAACGAACCGATAAAAAGAGGCCTCAAGTAACGTTTCGCATGATTTTAAAATGGTTTTGACGAATTCGAGAAAGTCGGCAAAAGAATCACAATGCACTCTGACGTCCTCTTTTTACGAGTTTGTTACTTTCTATTGTTCTTGGTCACACAACGCAGGAAAGAAAATGATACAATCGGCTGACTTCTTTTCAAGTTATCTTCAGCCCATTACAATTCGAAGGCGTCCAACTTGAAAACGGTCCGCGGGTGCGCAACTATTTGTGCGTATAGTGAAAGGGATTTAGATTATGGCGGGACCCAATCAGCTCAATTATCGTACCTGGAGATCAACATGGGACGCCAAAAAGCTTATGAGCGAAATCGATTCAAAATTAACTAAAATTGCTGCAACGATTTTGAATTCATTTTATGTGTGGGCAGTTCTAAAAAAGTGAACGTAATATAAAATATCTGGTGCGTTGCAACACACAACTTTCCTTAGCTCTACAACAATTCACTTTGTACATGGCTAATTCTATTTAATCAATTCATTTATCACTCAGTTAATTTGAACTTCGTCAATCAACGCTTAACGGCAGCAGGAAGCGGTAGCGCTTACAGTTCCAGATTTTATTGTGCTGCTCGTACTCATTGCAGGACCATTATTGAGTGATTGGTACACAGATAATCAATGAGGCTGCAAACACAAATTTCTTGAAGAAGGATAGTAATTACTTTTGCAGAGTTATAGGGTAAACACCTTTAGAACTGGTAGTAAGCGAAACGGCAGTAGTTGAAATTCAGGAATTTCTGGAGTAACCCCCATGTATCTCATGAGCGTTTTTAAACACTCACCCTTTAGGTATTGGGTTGGACTACAATACCAATTTTTTTCAACATTCAACAAAAATTCCAGCGGAGTTTATAAGGGAAAAAAACTGCGCTATAAACGCTTTTCGTCGAAAATTTTGGTAATTTATTGTGCTGCTCTAGTCATTGTCCCACGAATGGGCATTTTATGGTGTGATTGCCTTATTGAGAGCTATCAATAAAAAAATATGAAATCAAAATCGTTAGAGCTGTTTTTGAGAAAAAAATTGGTGTTTTGATCACTATGATAACTATAGTTAACTTTCGGTGGATTCTACCCATACCCTCATTTTTGCGTCCCATGGTAACCTGTAGGCTAGACAAGTTTCAGCTGATTTGGTACGGTTGTTTTCTCTAAAAACCGCGCTAAAATCGATTTCGTCGAACACTTTAATAATTTATTGTGCTGCTCTCGTCATTTTCCCACAAATGGGAATTTTACGGTATAATTGCCTGATTGAGAGCTATCAATATAAAAAAATTAATCAAAATCGTTAGAGCCGTTTTTGAGAAAAAAAATATTTGGTGTTTTGATCACTATGAGAACTATAGTTAAATTTCGGTGGATTTTGTTCATACCCTTATTTTGGCGTCCCATGGTAACCTGCGGGCGAGATATGAAGTTTGAGATGATTTGGTACGGTGGTTTCCTCTAAAAATCGTTCACAGACACACACACACACACACAGACCATTTTCCGAAATAGTGTTTTTCGGACTCAGGAGGGTCTGAAACGTAAAGATCTGAAGAAAACTCAAAAAACATTTTTCAGCCGATTACATAACTTTCCTTTCTACTTCGTAGAGCCAAGGAAAGTAAAAAGTGGGGAAATGACGAGAGCAGCACGATAAATGATAAAACATTACGATTATAGTACAGTTTTCCCTCGTAAGTTCGGCTCATACAACACAAGCGGCCCCCCCCCTGCCGCCCAAAAACGTTGTGCCAGCAGTTCCATAGTAGGTAAATAATTGTTAGAAAATAATTAGAGCCATCCTACAAAATTACTAAATTCTAAGTATTGACATTTTGGCTAATTTTTTGTATAATGAATTCAAAGTTCTCAAGAACAAAAAATCGTGTGGGCAGTTGTCCCTAAATGAAAGTCGAAGCATAAGTAACAGCAACGCAATCAATTATAGAACCTCAAGCACTACCAGTTTCTACGAAGAGTTATTATTTTGTAAGGTCTACCAAATTCGTACAATCTGAACGTATAATAGTTTAATGTACGTGAGACTAAGGGAAGGTGTGTGGAGTGTCGCACAAGATATTCATCTGTGTTTTGGTAACTATGTGTTGCCCCCTCGTTCCTGCCAACCTGCTAAACCCTAGCTGCGCCGTCGATCCGATGAATTTTGAAAAAAACGCTTCTAAAGAACTTCGAGTTAAGTACTCAGTGGTAAAAAGACGACTGCTTTGTAAGCCCTCTCAGCAATACCAATGTCTTGAAAACTCCACTCAGAAGCATCGAAAGGGCAATTAGCTCCCATGTCTACCTTGTAGATCCACTAAACTGACAAATATCTTGCAAAACATCGTAGCTTGATGCAGAATCCTCCCCTACACCGCCCTTGCAATACTCGCTAACGCCTAATTCCTTTCCGAAGCATCCCGAATTCTAATGTCGACGATTACACAAAAAACATTTTTATGACCAACAGCGCACTTACAACTCCTCGCAAAACGTGCTTGCACACTTCTATGATCATTCTAGCCCCCAGTAGTACACTTCAGCATATCCCAAACATCAAATGCGATAAACGTAAATTGCCTTAATAGAGTAATGACTTGCCTTACAAACTATATCTACTAAGTTATTAGTCGAATCAGGAACGACGTCTTCATCGTCCAATGATGGTCGGCTCGTCGGCCATCGCCATTTCTTCAGTCGGCGCTTTGTCTCCTTTTCGTTTCTTCGAGTATATGAGAAAAGCGCAAGATGCGATAACGTTGCCAAATAAGACGCTCCATCCGAGGTAAAAGGAGTAGCTGTACCAATAAACTGCATTTTTGGGGTGGACGAACGGCAAGTGCTTTCTCTCGTATTCAATGGAATTCATCACGACTTCAATGACAACCAGGACAGAGGCACCTGGAATACGAAGACGAGCGATTAATTTTTGAGTTAAGGAAGGTGAAATGTGTTGAATGAGCGTACAGCGTTGGAGGGAGGAGCGAGGACCACGAGTCTTCTATATGTCAGCAACCGTGAAGGTATGGCTAGGTTCTTACTTAGCAGAGGGGAAAAGGTGTAATTCTGATTATTAGGCACGATGACTGAAGACATTCCCCCCGAACCCCGAAGTTGTGCTCTTCAGTGACCCTTGACTTCCACCAGGCGCATTTCCCAGAAAACGAAGACTACAGACTGGCCTAGAGAAACCCCATGAAATTCGACATCTACATCCTCCAGACTCTTCAGAGCTGCCCAATTATTGAACTGGTTGAGAAGTGCATGGGGTCTCTAGTGCTCTAGTGCTATTGAATCACTGGAAAACGAATTTACAAGTTAACCAAAAAAGCAATTGACTTAACGGTGTAATTGTTAGACATTTCTCTAATTGAGCTTTCTACTACGAATGAAAAAATATTCGATAATAAAATAAAATGTTATAACCTCAACAGGAATTAATTAAACAAAAGAAACCAAAGAATAAATCGCCCAAAGGAAGGTTCCAACGCTTTACTGGAGTGCGATGCGCCGATAAGAGATTGAGCAGGCGATGAGTCAATCGTCCGCGGAAGCAGAAATCGTCAATCGTCGTTTTCACGAGTCTAACTCCACAACTTCCGACTTTGGTAATAAAATATATTTTTATTCTGACTAATTTACCTGCGTGGCGGGTGTGTCAGCGGAAACACTCGAATAAATCGTGATTAGATACAGCTGAGTCAACCACAATACGGTAATAATCACTTATTGTACAGCTTTTGGATGCAGAAGTGGGTTGTAATAGCTTACCCATGAGTTCCCGGTCCTATCTGACTTGGACCTTCATTAATGTCTCAAAAGGGAGGGCTGGAACGTTAGAAAGGTGGGAAGGCGTGAGGCCTGAGTTTCTCATATACTTCTTTCGTGACATTGTTTGATTCCCTCCCAGCGTGACGCTTTTAGTCTGTTCGATGAAGGTTAAAGCATGCCCCATGCTAAAATTCTTGTTATCAATCCCTATGACGCGCATGCTAAGGAAAAGCCATGAGGTAGTTAGGAGTGAACCAAATTTTGACGATATCGAAGTACAAGTGAACTTGATATTTACTAGTGAGACGGGAACGAAGAGGAAAGAATTCAGAATCGCTTCGAGGTTTGTCTCTGGAATTACAAGTGTGAATTGGTAGTGACGGTGCTGAACTGTAACAAATGAGACAGAGGGAAGCCTTGAGAATTAGAGATGGGAATCCAGGACGATGATTTAAAGGTCTCTTAAACGTAAGCAACCAGCATACAGTTCGAGGAACTTCCATCGATAATCCTACGGTTGACCGACATAGGACTTTCTGGGTTGAACAGGATATAACGTAACAGGTGTTCGGAACACAAAGATTTCGGCGAGGCTCAACCTACGATCCTACGAGCATCAGCCCACCATGGGATTGAAGTCAACCTGTATTTCTGACGCCCAAGCACAAAAACCCAGCCAGACAAAAATTGCCTTGCTATAGCGCAAAAAGATCCCATATACTTCGTTTTGATCTTTTTACACTTACATGAGAGGAAGTGAATCCCCGCGGCCAGTCTTTTGAACATGTAGCGTGGATTCCTGAACGTGTAAATGGAGAACAGGAACCCCATTAGCATCAGCATCACGCTAACGATGCTAAAGAACATTTCCGTTCTTGTGTAATCTGAAACACGAGCATTAGAATAATTAATTAATACTCTTCAATATAATACACACACTTTCACTGTACAAAATTTGGTTAATAAGACGGCAGTTGTTCGGCAGAGGGCGAAGTAGTTGGAAGCTTTGGCCTTTCACACCACCCCCACCATTCAATCGCCCTCACCTTTGTACCTAATCTCAAGTACTTTGTTGTCGTGCTCAACTCAACCCCCCATTATTGGTCTCCCTTGTTTCACCTCTCTGTGCTCCAGCCCTTGCATCCACTCAGCTCTCGTACCTCTCTGCTCAGTCCTTGTGTGCACTAGCGTCCCTACCCAGCTGAACTACCACCTACCAATTGGGTAACCACACTTCAAGGGTTATTCTGTTGCCACAGCACGGGGGAGAATGTTTGGCATAGGCCAAAGTAGTTGGAAGCTTGGGCCTTTCCCAGGTGTGTTCAATCCAATTATTTCTGACCTTGAGCCTTTGTCATGTTAGTCATGGGGAAGTCTTAACTGCTCATTCAGTCGGCTCCTCCTCCAGACAAAGGGCTCAAGTTCGGTTTAACTTCTGAAGTGACAATGGATTTCTGGACTTTTATTTCCCCGCCCCTCCATTTACCTCCTCTTCAACACACACTTGCCTCTCAGCTCTACTCACTCTCTCTCCGCTCTAGTTTCCCGTGCAACCAGTTCTCGTATCCAGAGCACCCTTGTATCTTGCTTGTATGCTCACACTCAAACTCATATCACTGTTTTCTTAAAGTAATACAGTCCTCATTCACACCCACCACGCTCATTTTTCTCTGAACTCAGTCTCCCTCTCTCGTGCTCCCAAAAGGGGTGATAAGGGTTCGTAAATTAGTAGACGGCAATGCCATTCCTGGAGGAGGACAGTAATAGAGAGGTTGGTTCCTAAGCCTCCTGTACTCACCTCAGAAGAACCCTTCCTGGCCAATTAGCTCCAGGTTATAGAGGCTCTAAAGTCTCCAATGCATTGCAGCGAACTCCCTTCATATTTTAGCTCAAACTAGCATCACACAACTTTCCTCGGGGTTCTACGATTCTTATCACGCAAATGTCTTCTTCATTCAGTTTACAAGAATTTAATAGAGCCCTGCAACGCTCGACGGAAACTGGTTACGCTTAAGGACCTGGAATTTATTGGTATCTCCTACTTATTTCACGACCTTCATTGCGTAACCATCTGAAAAGTAATTTATGAGGAACTTCATGCCTACGGTTCTGGAATTGTAGACAAATCTGGGCAAAAATTAATCAAAGAAACGTCGATAGTTTGAATTCCAAGTACGAGATAGATGCAACTACCAGCTCAATGTTTTGAATAGAACGTGCTATGAGCCGGATTCACGAGGGGAAAACGTCTCTCAAACTCTTTAAAAAAACTTTATTGCGCTGCTCTTCATTTTTCCGTAGAAGCATACTATAATTCCACTGTCCACTCATTTTGAACTGCCCACTCACAAAGTTTATTCAAAATCGTTACAACAGTTTTGAAAAATATCTGGTGTGTTGCAACACACAACTTTCCTTAGCTCTACGTCAATTCACTTTGTAAATGGCTAATTCTATTTAATCGATTCATTTATCACTCAGTTCATTTGAACTTGGTCAAACAACACGTCACAGCAGCAGGAAGCGGTAGCGCCTAATGTTCTGGAATTTATTATGCTGCTCGTACTCATTCCCGGACCAATATTGAGCAATTGGTACACAGATAATTAATGAGCCTGTCAGCACGAATTTTTTGAAGAAGGATAGCAATCACTTTGGCAGAGTTATTGGGTAATAACTGTTAGAACTGGTAGTAAGCGAAACAGCGGTAGTTGAAATTCAGGAATTTCTGGAGTGAGCCCCATCTATCTCATGAGCGGTTTTAAACACCTCACCCTCTTGGTGTTGAATTGGACTACAATACTAATTTTCTTTAACATTCCAGCGAAGTTTATAAGAAAAAACCGCGCTAAAAACGCTTTTCGTCGAAAATTTTGATAATTTATTGTGCTGCTCTCGTCATTTTCCTACGAATGGGAATTTTATGGTATAATCGCCTTATCAAAAGATATCAATATAAAAAATTTAATCAAAATCGTTAGAGCCGTTTTGGAGAAAAAATTTGGTGTTTTAATCACTATGCTAACTATAGTTAACTTTCGGTGGATTTTGTTCATACCCTTATTTTTGCGTCCCATAGTAACCTGTAGGCTGGAGATCAGATTTGAGGTGATTTGGCTCGATTGTTTTCTTTAAAAACCAAACCAATCGATTACGTCGAAAGTTTTGGTAATTTATTGTGCTGCTCTCGTCATTTTCCCATAGATGGGAATTTTACAGTATAGTTGCCTTAATGGGAGCTATCAATATAAAAAATGTAATCAAAATCGTTAGAGCCGTTTTTGAGAAAAAAAATGTTTGCTGTTTTGATCACTATGATAACTATAGTTAACTTTCGGTGGATTTTGCTCACACCCTTATTTTGGCGTCCCATGATGACCTGCGGGCGAGATATGAAGTTTGAGCTGATTTAGTTCGGTGGTTTTCTCTAAAAATCGCTCACAGACACACAGACCATTTTCCCAAATAGTGTTTTTCGGACTACTGAAACGTAAAGATCTGAAGAAAACTCAAAATTTTTTTTTCAGCCGATTACTTAACTTTCCTTTCTACTTCGTAGAGCCAACGAAAGTACAAAGACGGTTTGGTGTTTTGATGACTTCACGGGAGTTGTAGAAAGTCGCAAGTATACGCGATACTACTACAATCTTTTTGTTACATGAACTAAATCATTCGTGACGACACTGTGAAAACCCATTCCATTAAAAAACAGAATAAACGATAAATTGTTTATATTTCCCCTGAAATAATGAGCACAATTATGATGTTACCAAGTTACTGATGATGACCTAACCGTCGAAATCGATTTAACAATTGTGCTCATTATTTCTGTGGAAATATAGACAATTTATCGTTTATGCTGTTTTTTAATAAACTTTTTGTTACCTTTTGGGTGACGAGAAGTATGACTTGAAGAGAGTAATCAGGAACTCCTATGTCAAGTCTTCGCTTACTTTCGCTCTCAGCAACTTGCTCAATCCAACCACTTTGTTAATTCTCAGTTGCGCTCCCTTCCCAAACCTAATTTACGTTTTGTGTTAAAACGTTAGCTTTCTGCAGATCTCTTCTTTTCAAAAACCCCGGGAAATCTTCCCAACATCCAAAAATATCAACCCTCGCGTGTGGCAATTCCACCCTTAAATAGGCTGCTACTTACCCGCGTGCATCACTAGCTTCTTTTAAACCAAAACTTGGTGATGAGTTTGAGACGATCTAGAAGACTGCATCGCTCCGCTAGCTACCGTTAATGGTGGGATGGCCTTCCTGCCTGATGACTATAATTAGGCTTCTGTCAAAAACTAACCACTTTCGCCAGCCGTAGGAAGACGAACGCACGGATATGTCGACTTTGTTCCATTTTGTCGTAGGTGCGTTAAAGTTTTGCAAACGCACCGCTCATTCTGTCCTCAAGTTGAACTAACGGAAAACAACATTTTTTCTTTAGTTTGAAAACTCTAATAAAAAAAAAAACTTCAAGGAAACACTTACTAACAATGTTCTTGTCGAGGGAGGGATCAGTCTTCAATTTTTCGGCCGACGGAAACATTTCGTGCGCTTTGCACTGCTCTGTAACATCAAAACCGGTATCACTAGATATTTAATTGATTACAGATTCATCGTAAGATTTTCATTGTGCATTGATGAGGAGCAGAATAGTAGCTTCATTTTGTACTCCATAAATGTTCTAGTAAAAATGCGTTGAATGAGGAATAGCGCCCAAATATGTAGCAGGTCGTCGAATTTTTTTACTGACACGATTACAATACTTTTCTAACCCTTTGGGTCGTGGAAAGTAAAAAATTGTGTTTACTAGCTCACTATTTTTCCGTCTACCGATTGCTTAATAATGGTCAGGGAGGGATCTCGAGCTGCTCAATAAATTCCAGAACTGTAATTCCGTCTTGTCCGAATCGGAAATTTCCAAGTTCAGATTGTTCAAATCCGAGCGCGACACAACTTTCCGTCGTGGCTCTGGCGGCAGCCATGAAAACTACTTTAGTTTACTTGACGTCGTATAGATCGCGCGGCCAATGCCAAATCGGACGTTTCCCGGCAAAACTGCTCAAAAGTTCAAATCAGCTTCCGAGCTGTGATTGTCAACTTTTTGTGAATCGACTGGGCAACTTGTTTTTGGATTTATTAAAAATCGTATTGTTAGCGTTCAACATGAACGGGAGACAATCACACGCTCTCTTCTCCCATTTGCTAATGATCTCAGCTCTTCCACGTCAGTTGTGTTGTATAGTATCGTCAAACACCTACCTACGATTTTATTAATGACCCAGGGATTCGGGCATGGCAGGACATAATGTGTTTACACAGAGCAGTGAACTATTTCTTTTCATCAGATCTTTTATTTACTTTCTTTCATTCAAATCCCAATCGTTGCAACTTTATCTCAAGTCGAGTCATTCTGTTCATTATCTGAGGTTGAAGTGCAGTGTCTCACCTGAGAGAAGACAAGAGCAGAGTGCATCACCTTACCTGAAGAAGGGGGACCTCACCTCCTCCACTCTACTTTGAAGACGCAGATTTATTTTATTCATTCCTGTTTCATCGTTCGCCGCTTCATAGCCGTTTTTCTACTCTACTATTTTCTCTTTCTGTGCACCACGTTTTGTCTCGAGGATCCCAGATTCCTCGTTTCCATAAAGTTGGTCACGTATATATGCTCGTTGGAACTTCGCGTCGTGCGACATCGAGAACTTCAAACTGAGCCGACAATTCAACTTGAATCGAGTCAATCTTACTTCCCGGTACCTATAACTCTATTACTTCGGTGCCAGGTAAGGCGAGAATTTCTATTTGCGCATCACGGCTTCATCTCGTCCAACCCAGCGAACCCGAACAACAGTACATTACCAGTGCGTGTTATTTTCAATTGTTGCTCGCCTTGTTACAAATATTAAAATGCTTGTCTGGGACGTATTGAGAATTTAACTCCCGTTTCAGGTTAACGCATAAACATAATGTGATCCGTCAGAAGTATGGTAATCACCTCTGCCAGTTTCCTTAAAAGACTCATCTCAAATGGCATTAAAATCTTAGAAAATCTCGGGTGGTAATCCATTAGAGTGCATATGCGATGATTCTTTAATAGCCAAAGCGATTTCCATCGATGGAAAAGAGAGAGGGGGACCAAAAATGTACAGAAAACCAGGGTTTATCTCATTTTTCTCGAAAACGGCTCTAACGATTTTGATTAAACATTCAAAATATCGTCCACTAGTTAATACTAAACTATTATTCTCTACACATATCTCCATCAAACTGCGGTGAACGAAGATATAGGCCTCAAAAGCCAAAATAGGTTTTTACGCTTTTAAGCAAATGGCTACAACGATTTCCACCAAACTCAGTGAATTTAAAAATATCTGGTGCGTAGCAACACACAACTTTCCGCCACCCCCGTAAGTTCCAACACCACCTACATATGCGGGTGCTATAACTTCGTTCAACGCATTTCCACCGAAACATTTATGGAGAACTAAATGTACGGAATAGTTAGCTGAGAGTACTCCATAAGTTTTATCGAAATCGTTAGAGCCGTTTTTGAGAAAATTGGAATACCGATAAATTAATATTCGACAAATCTCCTTTTCTGAGTTGAAACTTGGCTTATATCTCCGTTCAACATATATATACAGAAATAATTATAGGGAACGAAATGTTGGTATGGGTGACTATAAGTCACTCCAGTAGGATTTATTACATCTGGTGAAGAAGCTACCCTGAAATTTACGGAAATGTTCGAAAAACCGTTATTTTCGACACATTTTGATTTTTATCTCTGTTGAATTGACTGTCAGAGGAACATTTATTGAGAACAATATGCAGGTATTAACTATTTGAAAACATCTCTCAAGTTTGGTGATAATCGTTGAAGCCGTTTTGCCAAAAAGCGTAAAAACCCTATTTTTGCTTCATAGGCTTCACCGTATTTTCATGGAGATATCTATGGAGAAGAAAAGATAGGTATTGATTAGTAGAAGATAATGTGGATGTTTAATCAGAATCGTTAGAGCCGTTTTCGAGAAAAATGCTTAAAACCCTAGTTTTTGGTACATTTTCGTCCCCCGTCGTTGGTTTTTTAGACTCAGTAGGCCTCAAAACGTAAAAATCTGAAGAAAACCCAATTTTTTTTTTGACACGATTACTATACTTTCCTTCCCTTCGGGTAGCGGAAAGTAAAAATAGTTAATACCTATATATTGTTCTCAATCTTAATACCTATATAATGTTCAATAAATGTTCCTCTGTCCATTGAACAGAGATAAAAATGAAAATGTGTCGAAAATAATGTTTTTCAAACATCATAACAGCATGATTTTCGTCAATTCCTGGGTAATTGCTTCATAAGATTTGTTCCATCTTACAAAATGTCTTCTAGCCATCCATACCCACATTTTGTTCTCCGTAATTGTTTCTGTATCTATTTTTTGAACGGAGATAGAAGCCGAGTTAACTCAGAAAAGGAGATTTGTCGAATATTAATATATCGGCTTTCCAAGTTTCTCAAAAACGGCTTTAACGATTTCATTCAAACTTACGGAGTACTTTCATCTAACTAGTACCCACATTTTGTTCTCGATAAATGTTCCAGTAGAGAGAGAGAGAGAAATATTTTTATTCATAGTAAATGACACAAAGAAATATTTAATACATCATGTGTTGACCATGAATTAGCCGAAATAGGCTAGGCCTGTTCTTCGGCTAGAGTTGTACGAGTATACTTGATTTATGTTATTTGCCTAAGTTACTCATGTATTTAATTTTCTGTTGTACAGCAGTTCCACTCTCTTAACGTTAAACATAATATATAAGTATGGAGCCTGCTTGGAGGAAACTCCTCGCGATGAAAAGAAAAAGATTTTTAACAATAACTTCGACTTCGCAGTTGATCAAGATCAGCTTGCCCTAAATTTATTAGCCAAGACGAAATCACATTTTTGAATTTGGTGCGGGTTAGGTGATGAGGAAATTTGATATACTGGGGGGATCTGTTATAAATATTCACCAAATTGTGCCAGGGTGAGCGAATTGTGGCGCTCAAGCGAACTCGAGGAGGAATGATCATTCCTGACTCACTAAAGCGAGTAAAATAAGACATCTCACCATCAATGGGTCTAAGAATCACATCAGGGTGTTTGTGGTAGTAAAGTATAATTGATTTTACATACAATTTGGATAGGGAGAATGATCGTGCAGCGTTATAAATATCTTTGGTAGGGAATCGACGATGTTTTCTAGTCATTACCTTAGTATACTCCTATGGATAATGTCAATAGGAGAAATTACACTTGAGGTGGCGGATCCCCAGGCTACGATCCCGAATGACAAAACAGACTGCACCAATGTTACATACGTAACAGACTGCACATATATTAATCTGAGGTCATCTAGTCGGAATATCGTACGAAGATTATAAAATATGTATATAAACTTTTTCAATTTATTATAAAGTATAGTCATGTGGTGCCTCCATGACAAATCCTGATCGATCTCCACCCCAAGGTATCGATGACTTTCCACCCTCTCTACGGTTGCGCAAGCACAACCAGAAGAATCGCGACAAGCATGGACTTTCAATGAGAATTTAGAAAGATCTTCTCCTGCACTTACATGGCCAATTGTAAGAAATGCGTGGAACGAATATGTAGCGCTTGTAAGTGTAGCAGGTCGTCGAATTCAGGCGGAAAGTTGTGTGTTGTTACTTACCAGACATTTTAGATTGAGTAGGCCTCAAATCGTACACATCTGAAGAAAACTCAACTTTTTTTACCCTTTGGGTAGCGGAAAGTAATAATATGGATCCCAGGAACTTGGCAGCTTTCAATTTGATGTTGTAGCCTTAGCGTCCTCTGGGAGAAGCAGGACCTAAGTATAATTACAGGGGAGTCACTCAACGCCTGCAGTTCGTTAAAAGACCAAACCTTCGCCAGGTCCGTCTCATTAAAAGCTATTTGTAAAACCGTTTTCTCATTGGGGCGTGCCTCATCCAGAAAGTGCATGGAAAGGGCCAGTAGGATCAGTGGACTCTGGTTCATTCCTCGACCAGACCTCCCCCTTCCACCACCTAAAAGATATGTTCGAGGGGTGAAGAGGAATGAGCGTTCCTTTGGTCAAGGATTATGCCATTGCTCCCACAGCTTCGGATCACCCTTCTCACTGGACCGTGTGCTGTGGAGACGGAATTATCTTGTACAAGGAGAATTGCTGAGTAGTGACTGGCTACTGTTTCGTTGTATGCAATCATTAGGAATGAACGGACATGTTCTCTTTTGGGTTTAACCGTCCTGCCAACACTTCCACTCTGAAAAATGAGGTGGGCATCGGAAGCTGTGGTCGTAATGAAACCGTGATACTTTTACCTTAGATCTTCGACTCGTCTACTGTCGAAAGTCTGCAAAATCTTCCCTAATAATGCTTAGCGTGCTCTAAAGTCATAAAATACCTCATTGAGCAGTCCTTCAAGTCCTCGACACAACTGAAAGGAGATGGTCCAATTACCCCGGTATTTCCTTTTAATAAGATTCAACGCCCCCGATCTGAGCCTTGAGCGGGTTCCCTCTCAGTCATTTAGCCGTGTCCTCTCACTCATTTCGCTCTGGCGAACAGGCGGGGGAAGAAACGAGGGCGCCGGGCTGTCGTGAAAAACGAGCTGGTTGTTACGTTACGGGGAGAGGCGTCAAATTGTTACGGAAGCCTACGCTAATTTAAGGGGCCTAAATAATTCGTGGCTCCTCCCAGAGCCACCGTCGAGGGGCCATAAATATTTCTGGAGTGAAACAACGAGCTATTAGACCTAAGTTACGTTGTACGAAGACCCTTCTCTCAACCACCAACGGGAGAACAGTGAATGCACAATACCTCCTGCATCATCATTGATGGTGTTGGTCAATCGATTATGATGAGATGTAAAACTACATTTCACTTCGAAGTAAATACTTTCTTATTGTCCAATATGAGAGAGTGAAATTAATTGACGAGTTGAGACGATAAATGTGATGTACAGCCAAGCAAACTTTATTAGTACCAGAACAGAGTTAAAGTAATTCCAGAATACGGCAAAAACATAAAGGAGAGCCTCTTCACACGTGAGGCTCCCACAGAGTATCGTCTCTAAACTGGTGCAAATCGGAAAAAGACGAGTTGAGGTAACGTACTGGGGCAATAGTCAACAAGAGTCAATGATGCGCGAGAGGCCCCACGTCATTACTGTTTACATTATCATTATAGTTGTGCAGCATATGTCCACAATGGTATTATGATACTTCATATAAGACTCACTATCTCTATTATTCTTTCATCTATTGAATAATAAATGTGAAATCATAATTTATTTTAATTTTTACTTTCTGTAGCCCGACATAGAGATTCGGTTGAATTATTCGTTGTTGAGTTTTCTTCCGACCTTAAGGTTTCAAGGACTACTGATTCCGAAAGGCATCACTTGGGAGAACGGTTTATGTGTCTGCTAGTCGGTATAAAACTAACTATAGTTATTACTGTTGAATTTCGTATTTTCACAATTTAGGGCTGGTTAGGACTGGTCATCCGGTCATTATTATTAGCCCTTGTTTTAACAGACGCTCGGCAACTCAGCTATCATATATTTTCTCATTCCGCTCGTTCGTTCTAGTAAAGGTTTTCTTTTTATAACTATTTCTCCGTACATTGATATTATTGACGATAAGTTTCAAAATTACAACAATTTTTTTTTCCTCAAAAACCGCTCCAACGACTTTGATTACATTTTTGCTATAGACAACTCTAAATAACATCAACGCGGAATTATAATAGTGATGAGATAATGACGAGAGCAGCACAATAAATTAACAAAAATTCCGCCAAAAATAGATTGCAGCGCAGTTGTTTCCTAATGAACTCCGCTTAAATGATGCTAAACTTTTCAGAAAAATTAGGTGGTACAATAAACTATGCGATGAGAGCTTTGACGCTCGTAAGTAAGCAGGAGCAACCGGAAATTCAGGAATTCAAACCCCTACCGTTTCAATTACTATCGTAATACCGAAATAGTAAACACTATCATTCTCAAAAAATACATTTTGTCCATCTCACAAATCACCGTGCACTGATTGCTCAAAAATTGTCGAGCAATGAGTAGGAGCGGCTCAACAAATTTCTGAAAATCAAGCGCTCCCGTTTTATACGTAAAACGAGAAGTTATGTTTAGAAATGCGTCGAAATGTGCGTGAAGGGGAGGAAAGTTGTATGATGCACCGCTCCAGATATATTGTACGTAATAAAATTAGCAATATTATTTAGGTGTAACATGGAGTAGTCGCAATATTATCCCGGTTTATTGTCAGGCGTCTCGAGCAGCCGTTCAATATGAGGTAAGGGGGGGTTTTCAGCCAACTGATGAATTGGGAGAGTTGAGGGGATGAGCATTGTCTCAAAGAGCTTATCATAGTTTTGGTTTATTGTTCCTGGTATTATGAGGATGTTGAGTTCCGACAAAGGGAGAGCGTACCCTGTGGACCACAGATTAAGCTCACAATTTATAGTACGATCTCTCAAGCCCAAAAATAGAAGAAGCCAAAGTATCTTATTTTCATGCGTCTTGAGAACCGAAATACCGGAGAACCAGTCGATTTAGCGGAAATTGAGATGAGCACATTACTGTTTTTTCGAGTATCAAAATGTCTCTTGAGACCGGTATTGTTCATATATTGCGCGCGAATAGGAATGATATGAAAGATGAACGGCTGGATTTTCAGATTTCTTCGATCGACTAGGAATTTACACGGTAATCCGCATTATTTTTATCGCCGTCTCCATTACTTGGACACCACTGTGTTGAAAGTTTGAGAAGTGTGTATTACACTGAGATATCATATTTTGCACTTTTACAATTTACTGCAAGATTATCATGTTACTGAGCTTGCATGTTAACTGAATTGAAAACCCGAGTACGGAATATCAATCTTTTAGAATTCGAATAAATAATTTATATTTTAACAAGTGAAGTAATAAGTTTTAAATAACTGATTCTTTGGTATTCGGTTAGCAAGGCTCATGGGGATTATATTTTTGGAGAAAAAATACTTGGTTATATGCGGTTTGTGCATTTGCTTTCGTTCTGAAAGATAGTGCGGAGTTCGTCCAGCAGATGTTTCTAAGATTTATAAGAGTGTAATTGGAATGAGGCAGTTAGGTGGTGTTTGGTGCAGGCCAAATTAGTTGAAATCTCGAGCTTGGAACATCCGTTCTTGCCCCTAACGGAAAAGTTCTTGTTCCTTCCTCGAGCATTGAGTCCAACCACTCCTGGCCTGAGATGGGAAAAGTCCAGCCTACCCGTTCAATTATTTCCTAAGCTGATGGCCGGTTTCCAAAATATTCTCCCCCCCCCTCCCCTTTCGATTAACTTCTTGTCCAGCTCACGGACTTTTTCCAATTTACACTCATATATCAGCTCGCCTGCTACTCACAGCTCTACTCACTCTCTCTCTCCGCTGTAGTTCTGTGCGCAACCAGTTGACAAATTCAAAGCCCCGTTGCGTGCCTGTACCCTAGTGATCGTAGTCTAGTGGTGATAGACGAAGGTTCATAATCCCCCGAATGTTTAGCATTGGATCGGAGCTCATGATCGCTTTAATCCCACTTCTGACACCATTAGTTACGAGAGAGAGAGAGGGGGGGGGGATTGGAAATGTTAGAAGAGCTGCAGACTCAGGCGAAAAATTGCAGTGAGCTCTGATCCAATGCCCAACTCTCGTCTATCTCAACTAGACTGCGATCACTAGGGTACCTATAACATGCAGCACTTGAGAAACTTATCTTTTGTGTTCGCCGTTAACAAAGATTGTACCTTTTGTAAATCAAGTAATTCCGTAATACAGTTTTAAAGTTTTTTTAAAATCAAGTTGAAACAATCGAAATTTTACGTTTATGTAGGTATTGAGGTAACTTGGACAAGTATTATGTGAAGTTTTCGATTAGTTATAAAGGTGTTGGTGACAATATGACCGAATATCATATTTGAAATCGAAAACTCATGTACCTTAGTTAAGTAGCGACTGGAATGGTCAACTGAGGGAACCCATCTTATTTGGAAGTTAGTTATCAATCAACTGAAAAGTTTCAAGGAGAGTGGAAAAGAGGGAATAAAATGAGAAACTCGTAAGGAAAAACGTGCATGAAAACGTTGCAGTAGCATTTAGCATGAAGTTAAAATTACAAGAAATAAAGAGCCAATGCCTCATATAGTCAAACATTAAATCTGTCTGAGGCTAGTCTTAAATTTTTTTTAACATTTTCGTGTCTTCACTTTGGCACGACAAAATTTCTGTATATTTTAAACTTAAATGTATGGATAAGTAAGCGCGTGCATAAATTTTGACAAATTTCGATTTTTTTGATGAGCCGCCATTTTCTTAGTTCATACTTCAGAGAGAGCAGACTTGCGGGGTTTTACCAAACATTGAGGGAACTATCAGAAACCTGATTAACTTGGTCGTCGCGGAAAGTAAACGAAAGAAACCGTTACACACACGTAAAATACAAGTACGCAACAACTAGGAACATTTTATGTCTTTTATTTTATTGATTTTTTTATGCAATGATAACTACGTTTGATTGTGCTCGTTGATGGTTTCGATATAATGGCCGCGTCAATTGCAATTGACATCATCACTTAGTCACTGAGGTTATTAAAAGTGTGATGTTACCGGGCGATTACATTTTGCAACAGACGTTACCAAGCGTTACACTTCAACCATTCGATATTTCGTGACGCTTCTCCGTTACATCTCCCGCGTTACATTTTCGAGTTTATGTAGCAAAGTAAAGACATAAAATGGCAAAACTCAGTTTCCCTTCGGGCAAACATAATTCACATGTATACTCACACTCAAACTCCCATTCGTCAGTCTCGTAATTTTAGAACTATCGTCCTAACCAAATGACTGTGTAATCAAAGCTCTATCGTGTCAATACAGTCCTATATCTGGTTCAATTCGTGTGTCTATCTCTCTCTCTTTTTGTGCACTCAACAGGAGGCGAAAAAAGAATGAGGTCGATCTCAACAAAACTAAATTATTCTTCTCGACGAATCAACTACCTATAAGAAGTTGAAGTCTTTCAGCACAACGGAGAATTTGATTGGCGAGCAAAAGAGAACTCGTAACTGTAGAGTAAAGCGTGACACATTTATTATTACCAGAACAGAGTTACACTAATTGTAGTCCTCGGCAAGAGGATACAAATTGACCTTATCGCGAATCGGGCTATTGCCGCCATAAAAAACACAAATCTGCACTTTCACGATAGTTCGTTGGTTTTGGAAATAATGTTCCAAAATAGAAATAAATAATTCGACAACGTGTACGAAACGTTGCGCCATACCTCGCGTCAAGTGTTGTCTTCCCAAAAGCTTATAAAAGGCGAATAAATGTGAGTGTTGTGGGCTCCGCTCGTAAAACGAGTGGACGGCAACGAACTGGAAAACAAATGGAAAGGAAAAACGCTTTGATTCGCGGCTCAACTCGAATCCGACGAATCCGTTTCCTCTCGCTCCATAAAACCTTCCTCTTAAAACCGCTCGTCTCCGTCGCTAGAATAAAATGAGTTTACTGAACCTCAAAACAAAAGGGGTTTTGGTCGTTTTTCCGATTTTGGCGCCGAGAGAATTCTGGTGCGAAGCGTCAAACAACTCATCTTCCTCTATCACGTACTTGGTTGTGGATTTCAACGCCGCGTTTTGCGATGGACATAGCGGTACTGTTTTAGTGCCCATAGTTTCGTGGGTTATCAAAAAGAATCGTGTTCGGGGGAATACTAAATACTCGCTCGAGGTCGCTGTCATTTTGGCTGATATTGCTCCAGCAATCGAATCGCCTCATAACATAACTGAGCCAAGGATTTCAGCGTTCCGAGAGGTTTGTTTTCTTCTCACCATTGCAACACTTCTTCTTGCAACTACTCCGAAATGAAATCGAGAGAGAAAAATAAAATAAACCTTCAATGAGATACGACGCACCACACAATATTCCTGAGCCCTGCGAGCATTTAAAAAATGTTTACGCTCTACCAACTAATCAAATCCGATTGTCATTTAGTTTACGTGAACTTCGTAGAGATCGTACCTAACGATTTTAAGTTAGTGGCCAGTGCGCAGGTAACACTGGCACACACACAAGTCTGGCCTACGATGCCACTGTCGGTTTTCACTATTCACGTCACGTATTGAACAGAGATAAAAATCAAAATGTGTCAAAAATGATGTTTTTCAAACATTTTCGTAAATTCCAGGGTAACTTCTTCACCAAAGTCGATCAATCGTTCAGACTGTCTTTTAGTCACCCATACCCACATTTCGTTCTTCATAATTATTTCTGTACATATCTGCTGAACGGAGATATAAGCGAACGTTTGTCTAGATTTGACGACTATTAATTGATCGGTATTCCAATTTTCTCAAAAACGGCTCTAAGGATTTCGATCAAACTTACGCAGTACTCTCAGCTAACTAGTCCCTACATTTTGTTCTTCATAAAACGTCCTGTAAAAATGCGTTGAATGAAGATGTAGCGCCCGCATATGTAACTGGAGATCGAACTTAAAGGGGTGACGGAAAGTAGTGTGTTGCTACGCACCGCTCGTTAGCACTTGGATTTTCTACATTTCGCAACGTTCCCGATATCTTCGTTTCATCTCCTTGATATCCCGATAGAAATGCAGAAATAGAAATTTCTGTAAATGCATGTAGTTAAATATGGGAATAGCGCCCTTCATCCCAGTATACAGGTTTTCCGAACTCAACCATCCCAAGGACTGAAAATTTCACGAAAAAACGCTAAATCCTGACAGGTATAGGGGAAAATAACAATGGCATCGTATTCAACTTTAAAACAACACAGGAATAGTGCCTTTCATTCCAGCATGTGTTTCTGACGTGTACAGACGACATTGACAGTGGTATCGTATTCAACGTCCCAAAAACATAAGAATATCACCCTTCGTCCCATTTCCCTAACTTTCATACTTTTTCCCAAAACAGCGTGTTCTTAGGAAAACCGAAAGTAGGATCGTGTTTAGCGTCCCTCCAAAAAACTAGTTATTCAGTTTGTCAGATTCAGATAAACAACGTCATTTGTGTGCCTGTGTGATTCATGAGACGGCCACAACTGCGTTGGAAATGTTCATGTTTAGTGCCGAAATTATAGAGAACAGCAGTGAAAAAAATTAATCAAACAAACGGCTATTTGGATTCTGGAACGTTGTGGGATGCCGCTTATCATGTTGTGGACATTCTTAACCCGTCACCACATAGGTCGCTCGTTGGACTACCATCGCAATTTTTGTGAGAACGCTATCATGTAAGCGGAATTAAAGATGAAAAACTATGCCAATTCTTGATAATTTATTGGGGTCCTCTGGTCGTTTTCTCATGGATGAAAATGTGATATTACCATTGCCATCTGAAACTGTCCACACAAAAAATTTGGTACTAAGATAGTTTCACTATGATTCCAGGTTTTTGACCGATTTGGCTCAAACCTCATAATGGCGTTCGACGTAGATCTGCATTATAAATATCTAAGCTGCTGTTTGGGGCTTGTCGTTTTCTCTCAAACGCGTTACGCAAGTTCCTTTCCCCCTTCATTCGACTACGGAATGTAAAAGCTGTTTTAGTTCGAAAAGTAAGGCAAGGTTGTGTTAGAAGTACCGATAATTGAAGCGAACTTGGAGGAGCATCGTTTCTGAACGAAAGATTCAAAGTGGAGGTTCTGGAGGTCCCCAGTAAGTTGTCAGCGGTGGCTGACGTCAAAAGCGTTCAGTTGCCTACTGCCCCTCACTGATGAGGATTCGTGTGGTTATCTCTCCCGGCTCTAAACAATAGCTTCGTGTTAACTAAAAACGGGTGACTCCCCTTCACCCTATATTTACAATAGGAAGAGGCCACCCTTCTTGCGACCATAATCGGGACGTCGCCATAGCCCGTTGTTCGTTGTCAACTCGATTGTATTGCAATTGTGGTGTCTCCCGTGTCATTGTTTGCAAAACCGTGAAAGCTCCACAGCCGAAGAAGACGGCTCAACCCAATCAGCTCAAACTTGATATCTGGCCCAGTAAATCACCGTGGAATGCCAAACCAAGGTTATGAGCCAAAATCCGCTCTAAGCTAACTATAGTTATCATAGTGATCAAACACCTAATTTTTTTAAATCAAAAACTGCCGCAACGATTTTGATTAAATTTTGTATACAAACGGCTGGCTCTCAATGAGATGACAATACCATAAAATTCCCATTCGTCGGAAAATGACGAGAGTAGCACAATAAATTACCAAACATTTCGACAAAAATCGAGTTTAGCGTAATTTTTTCCGTATAAATTCCTGTTGCTAGGATCTTGAGACAAACTCACATGGTACTTAAACCAAGTGCTTATACGATGAGTGTTTAATAACGTTCATCTAATATACAGGGGCTACTACAGAAATTTCGGAAATTCAACCACCTCCATTTCACAGCCGATAACACGGGAAAAGTGATTATTATCCTTCTAAAAAAAAGGTTTACACCCTCATTAATTCTCTGCGCGCCAATGGCCCAGTAATGGGCAGAGCATGAGCAAGAGAAGGACAATAAATTCCGGATCTGTAAGCGATACCGCTTTCTGCCGCCGTGAACTGAGTGAAAAATGAATTGAGTTAGTAGAATAAGCCCCGGACACAAGACGATTGTCGTAAAGCTAAGGAAAGTTGTGTGATCCGTCGCGCCTGATATTTATTTTGAAGGTTCCACGACCCAAACCCATGACAACATTAAAACTGAATGATCCGCTAAACGATGAATTTGAGTGGAACACATCCTGAGCCATTTGGCTGTTCCATGTAGGATCTAGTAGCGTGTAACTTTCTGAAATTTATTTACACTACCAGATATTTGCACAATGTTTTCCCCAAACCTCCAGAACATTAAACACGCAGCATTTCACAAATTCCGGCTGATGATCTCTTAAATTACTTATATTCAATGAAGGTCGTGACATAACTAGGAGCAACCCATTCAATTCAGAATCTTTCAATCAATTCAAATTTTAAGTGCCACTAAGTGCAAATAACGGAGCGTAACATTGATTGGAGAAATCGTTGAATGGGAGTGAGGAAAGGAGTATGATGCGTCGCACGAGATGTTTTCAAGAAGAACCATACAACTAAAAATGTGTACCAAGTGTCATAGTGCGATGTGTAACGAGAGAACGAGAGACGAGCATCGCGATTCAAGAAGTAAAAAGCCCCTTTTTTTCTTTTTTTTTCTTTATGGAGGAACGGCTGAAACAATTTACGTAAACATCACGAGGGGTCTTCAAATTGTCAATTTCTATATATTCTTCTCCATGAAAGTTCTTCATACCTCAAGCCCCCTTCTTTCTCAATCATGGATTAACGAGATTGTTACTAGGAATAGTTGAATACCAACTCCCGGACGTCAGAACGTGAATCAGCAGTATTATTTATAGTGAGTTTCCTTATTTACATTTGCAAAATACTTCGATAAATCTGAGTATTACAGGAAGGCCCGAATTTACGTTTTTGCCGTCCATGGGCATGAGGTGCGCGTTATCGCATACCTCACTAATACGAGGGTGAATCAAATACAAACAAGACTTATTTTTAAAAATATTTATTTTGATTTTAAACGCACAAACAATCAAAGTTTATTTTTCGACGTAATCTCCTGATTTATAAACACATTTTTCCCAGCGTATAGGTATTTTTTAAATTCCTTCCACGTAAAAAGAGTCAGGTCGTGTTTGTAGCCAATTGCGCACAAATGCTTCAACCTCATTATCGCTGTGGAATTTTTGCCCTCCCAAAGCTTTCTTGAGAGGACCAAAAACATGGAACCGGAAGGCATGGATGCCCTCTTGTATGGAGGGTGTTCCAGTGTCTCCCAACCCAGTTGCTCCAATTTTTGTACTGTCCGGGCTGCTGTATGGGGGCGAGCATTGTCATGGAGAAGAATCACTTTTTTCATCGGAAGGTCTGGTCTCGTCTTTTGCGGCGATATGCAAGTCTGATCTCAGTCAAAATTTGGCAGTAGTATGCCGCATTAATTGTTCTGCGTTCATGCAAAAAATCAAGGTGCAGCAGGCCACGCTGGTCAAAAAAAAAAAACGGTAGCCAAAACCTTGCCAGCCGATAATCGCGACTTGGCTTTCACTGGTCCGGCTTCTCCTTTCTTCCTCCACTCCATACTCGCTTGTTTCGGCTCAGGGGTGTAGTGATGCACCCACGTTTCATCACAGGTGACAATGTGAAAAAGAAATGGGTCTCCTTCTTCCCGAAATCGTACAAGAAGACGCTCACACACTTGAAAACGATTCAGTTTCTGGTCAACTGTGAGAAGGCGAGGAACCCACCTGGCACACACCTTGCGATACCCTAGCTCCTCTGAGAGTATAGAGTAAGTCCTCCCATAACTTATTCCAACCTCAATTGCAATATCCGAAGTTGTTAGACGCCTATCACCTTCAACAAGTTGACGAACACTGTCGATGTTGCCCGCTGTAATGCTGGTGCGGGGTCTGCGGTTATGGCTCTCATTTTCAACACATTCACGGCCCTCCACGAACTGTTTATGCCAAGCAAACACTCTAGCTCGCGACAGCGTCTCTTCCCCGAACTGTGAAGTCAATCTTCTCAAGATTTCGGCCGGTTTTACACCTTCTGCAGCTAAAAACTTGATAACAATACGTTGCGCAATAGAGGGAGGTACCTCCTGCTCGGACATCGTAACGATGGACACTGAGCGAGTCTATGATGATGAGTCACGTGCTTCCCTCACTCCTGACAAACCAACCTAACAGCAAATAACAGCGGAACGTTCTTCCATCACTATTGCGCGCGCAGGTCCAAAAATCTCGTTTATATTTGATTCACCCTCGTAACACAACTTGTCCCAAATAAATTGAAAAGAGAATAGTGTTGATTTTGTTTCTTTCCTTAATTAGGTATAATTCAAGTTCCAGAACTATAGTTGATTATTAGCGTTAAAATAATTGTCTAGGCACTTGGGTATTTTTAATGAAACAGGATTACAATTTAAAGAAACACGTTTAAGTTAATAACGAGGCATTTGCTCACACTGGTTGACTACAGAAACTTTACACGTCTGGCTCCTTTGTTTGCAAACTCAGAAATTACATCTTCAAAATCTAATCTAGTAGTTAAATCTTTTTCAATAACTAAAACTGCAAAGTAATTCAGCCGTTTTAAGAGAGTAGGGAATGATGAGTGTTGGGCGCACGAAGGGAGGAGCTTGAAACTGAGAGAGATAAATGGACGTGGTGAGCGTGAGTGAGGACTATATTATACTTGACAGAATAGCGTTATCAATTTCAGTGAGAGTACATAAACGCGAACAAGGGACTCTGAATATACGTGAACTGGTTGTGAGACACTAAGTAGAGGGAGAGAGAGAGAGAGAGAGAGTTGAGCTGAGAACTGGGAATCGACACTGACTTTCTTGAGAACTCGTAGGTGAATGAGTTTGTCAGGAGCGGTCTGTTCCAGAAGAAGGAGGAATCCGTTGCACGGGGAAAAGATGACCTTCTGTTAGGGCCAGTGAACCCCATTGGGGCAATTGTGGACGTTTGTTAAGGCCAAAGACCCAGCTAATTCGGCCTGCCGAACGATGAGTTTGAAGCAGAGCAATATTTACATTCGGGTATAAATCTAGTAGACTTTTTGAATGCATTTAATCACAAATCGTGATTCCTCAGTGAAAACTTGTCGTGGATCTAGTTTCCAATTTTTTAAAACAAACCTCCGAAAATTTGCCGACCCGGGCACTTGCCTACGTTGCTCATGAGGCAAATCCGAACTTGATTACTGGGATTTCAGACAACTCGCTTCAGGTCCATGTTGGGAAACGGTTAGAGCCAATCGACGTTTGGCTTCCCCTTTCACTCCCCCACTTCATTGTGTTATAGCCAGCCACGATGTTAAAGGGCCGATTGCCAGCAAGGCACCAATATCTCAAAAATCACTTTGGTTGATTGCACTTGAGAGCGGCTTTTAACGTGAATATCCTTCGGTTTTGACAAAAAAGAGTTTAACGCTCCTCTTATGAAGAATTTTCGTCTGAGCTTCAGCTGCTTCCAGTTGTGCCGGTTGATTTGTTTACGACTCTTTCTGTCGACAGAACAAACGTTTTTCTCATGTGTCAGCTCGGGACGAGGCCAAAGTTTTCATTCGACTCGACTCGACTCGTTTTCCACGCCGTTTTTCTTGGGGCTCCTCCAAAAGTCGTCTGCTGCGTATTTGATATACGGACAGAAAGCTACAGCCTCGGACGCGGTCGCTAGATGAAATATGTAGTACGTGGTATCTCCGAGGTATATGCAATAAATATATTAAGGAAGGCGAGCAGCTGTGATTTTATCGCAAAGGTGCAACTCTGTTAGGATGCTCACGTATTGTTCATCAGTGCTAAAAGGACGAGACACAGGCCACCTCACTTTCATGTCTGGTAGTGACTTCACATGTAAAAGCATCCAGTATTGCGTTGAAGCGCTGAGCTGGGTCGTAAATTCGTTTACACTATTCTCTGCTCTTCCTCCTTCTTCACTTTTTGAGAAGATTGTGCATTTCAACGACCCTCCTCAATCCACTTTTCTCGACGCCTCAAGTTCGTTAGTCATGTTATCCAGTTAATCCCTGTGTAAGTACGAGCACTGTCGTATCTTCGCAGTATTAACGTCATAACTCCAGTAACATGAACACGAATCTTTCCAAGCAAATCTCCCCATGAATTACTTAGATGCCTCAAGTAATGCCAACCCTACTAGTTACTCGCGATTGAACGTCAAGTTCCAATTGGCTCACGTAAAGTGCTGAATGTACATAAAGTTCAGGAAAGTTGTGTGATGCGTCACTGTGTTTTCTCAAAAATTACGTTGATAGTCCCGTGAATTACTTAATAAAGGTCGTGAAGTAAGTGGAAACAACCTTAAAACTTACGTACGGTTAACTGCTACCAGCATTACCATTGGAAACCCTGTGATGACAAGATGAGTTCACGCCGTTATCCGGTACGGTACGTCCAGAAAGTAAGAGACCGTTTTAAAAAACTTACAGGGTTTTGTAGGTTAACATCTCACTTACGTTTCTACATAATCATCTTCCCGTTCTATGCAAGTTTTGAGCCTCGGCACAAGCTTTTTGATACCCTTTTCGAAGAATTCTCCCTCCAATTCTTTCTGCCAGTTCAGGACCTCTTTCTTCTCTTCCTCGTCGATTGAATAGATTTTTCCACGCATGTCAGTCTTCAGGGAAGGAGACAAGTCAGGGGAATACGAAGAGTGGTTCACAATGTCCCAATCGAATGGAACCAACAGCTCTTTGGTGACTTTGGCTGCGTGAGAGTGGGCGTTGTCGTGCAACAAGCACACTCCCTTTGTCAACATTCCCCTCCGCTTGTATTGGATTTTTAAGGGTTTTGCAGTATCGAATTGCATTGACCGTCTCCCCTTGGGGCAGGAAGTCGACTAGAATGGTCCCAAAACACGGTGGTCATGATTTTTTTGCACGAAATGGAGGTCTTGAATTTTTTTACTGAGGGAGAAGACGTGTGTGGCCACTGAGATGATTGTCTTTTCGATTCTGGAGTGTACTGTGCCACCCAGGTCTCATCTCAGTCATAACGGAGCCAAGGAAATCCTCACCTTCCAATTCAAATCGCTCAGTGAACTCGCGAGCGCAGGCGACCACCTTGCACACAATTTTCTGAATCCGAGAGTTTCAGTGATTGTTTCGTGCATGAGAGGTCTGAAGAGTTGTGGAAACATCGCAGCAAGTTCATCCACCGTCAATGGGCGGTTTTCACGAACAGCGTCCTCGATTTATTTCACCAACTCTTCCTTCGCTGTTCTCACGACACCGCTTGAAAACGTTCGTTCTGTTCATGACACCTTCGTCATAAGCACCTTTGATTCGTGAAAAAATGTCGGACAAGGAACAGGATGACGGAGCACACCTCAGACTTGGCGTAATTTTTTATCGATATGTGCCACGCAAACGGTCATAACGAAGGCAGTTTGGATACTATCGAGGTCATGAAGTGTTCATTGTGTTCAGCAGGACCTCTTCATCACGCAGTGTTACGAATATTGGACACAAAAATGTCCCCCGTACGTACGGGCCTCAGTACTCTTACTTTCTGAACGTACTTACTTGATCACTCACGCTTTGAATTGACGGGCTTCAGCTCCTTACCCTCGATGTAAAATCCGAAGTCGGTATTTTAATGAGAAGTTTCAGAATGGAAAGATAGAAATGGCTTGAGAGCAGACGAGGAATATCGTGGAGAAAGCCAAAGCGAGGCATCTCTCTCTACTCGACCTTTTTGTCACTTACTCGCTCGACATCGGTCTTTGTGTATTCTCACCAGTCGTCTCTCCCCTCATCACCAACCCGAGCCCTCGTATATTTATAAAATTACGACCGAATCTCTACACTCCGAACTAATAATAAATAAGAACAGCCCAGCTGTTAGCGACGGACATAAACCCATTTCAAAACACGCCGGTGAGGGAAATGTTGGGGGGTTTGCGAGCTCCTAAACAGATGGACAGAGCGAGGGGGGCCCTGCAAAACGTCCCTGCACCAATGAGGATAGAAAGTGCACCTACGAAAAATTGATGAGAACCGGCCTTGAAGAAAACGATACAATTACTTCACACAAGGGTTACACATTCATAGGTTGTACAGTTCACCGCTACTAGGAGCTAAGAACCTCCCTTCTTCATACGTAAACAGTTTGTCGTTGGCGATACAATGTGTAACTCTTAGGGGACTTATCAGTTCTCTGATCACCAGTCAACAGTACCCTGTTTCCCCCGACTTTAACAGTCGGGATGATACTCACCAGATATTTAACACATATATAAGTAACTTGAAAGAGGAACACTTCAGATAATATATATTCTTCATCGTTAATTAGTTTAGGACTGTTTCGGCCACCTATAATCAAATTTCGTTTCGACCATGGCGTCAAATAAATTGATCAGGACAACGGGCTTTCGACTGAAAACCAGAAGGTCTGTGTGTAGCGCATATCGTAGAATTTACGGGGCGTGAGGAAAGCTGTGTGATGTTTCAAATATTTAGATCGGACGTCGATAGGTCAAAGTAGAACTCCAGTCTGTAATTTAATTTGTTTTCTACTTCTCAGGTGCTCGTTGGCGGCGCAAGATACTAAACTCTCAACACATGACGGTCGGGCTGTTGGTGTATATTCTCCACGACGACGAGTTTGAGCATCTGGATGGCGATGGCCGTGATCCACCAATGTGGAAGGTTAAATGGCAGTTTACTACACGTGTCAGGAGACGGAAAAATATATCCTCACACAAACAGAACGTATACCAAGTAATTCCCACTACAGGTATCTCTGTAGAGTCCACAACAGCTGTGAATAACGTAGCTTCAGCGATGGGCTATAGCTGTGGCAATAAGCCAAAAACTACTGCTATTTTTGTTCTATGCTGGGTGTTCGAAGCGGACTGTATTTATAGTGACATGCGCCGATAGTTTAGGTGGTTTTCGGGGAGTCTAAGGAAGTTCAAGGAAAGGAATGAAGGTCCAACCTTTTATCTATGGCCGCGACTCGATGACAGGGGCCGTCAGATTAATGTCTTCTTCAAAACACTTATGATGGCGACCAACTCGAAATAGTTAATCACTAATTTCCAACCCTGAACGGTAATAGTAGTAGGCTTTTCCAAATGATAATCAGGGTTCCTTTTAGTGGACACAGGACACACAAGGAGATCGGGCAGCGTTTGGAATACGAACGAACAAGGAAGGGTTAGTCAGGAGAGGGGAACAGGATCAGACACTGACACCACAACAATCCAACCTCAAACACTGGGAAAATGCCAACTAAGAAATAAATAAGATGCTGTTGCCTGTTAATCGGTAGCTATCATTATGAATAATAACCCTATGTTTTCGGTCAGATGTACAAAGAAGAGATGACTAGAACAGAATATGATTTGAGTATATAACCGCAAAAAAGGGGGCTCGATGTCGATGAGAGGTGAAACAAGGGTCTGCTGGGAGAATTGGGAGGCAACTGTATTGTGAGAGGAATTAGATGATTGTCTGCACTGGAGACCACCGACTTTCGCGAGAATTCGTAGATGAATGAGTTTGAGAAGAGAGAAATCTAAAATTGAGGAGTGGGAAAAGATAGATGGGAAAAGATAGATGGGAAAGCCAGGCCCGGGGAAATCCTGTGGTCACTTGGAAATAACTGCGGAGGTGGAATTTCCATAGGTAACAATAGAGCTTAAGGACGAAGGTGTCTGGGGAAACAATGACTTTCTGTAGGGCCAGGGAGTACCATTCAGTGCGGACGTTCTGAGGCCAAAACCCCTTCTAATTCGGCTAATGCCAAACAGCTATCCTAACAGCATTCCACAGTGGTCAAGGCTAGCGTGGTGAGAACGAAACATGTTGGAAACATGGATAAGTGCTGTTTCCCGCTATCTAGATATTTCCAATATATTTCCAAACCTCGCAGCATTCAGCCAGTGCTACCCCATAACAGTAACAAAAGCAGAGAAAGACAGACATGGAATTGCCGGTCTTTTCTATTAAACATCGAGATTTTATTCTGAACTCCTCATTTTCTCTCGCAAACCGCTCACTAGGAGGTTCCAAAGCAGTCACTTCGCAGTCGGTCCAATTCCACAACAGACGCCCCTAAAGAGAACAACGAGGAACACGAGCTTTTTTTCTCGGAGACTTAATGGAGTTCGTCCCAGTTAATATTACGGGGAGGTGAAATTCTTGGCCAACTCACGCATTTCTTGCGTTTTTTGGCACCTGACGGCGAAGTGGGAAATAAGAAGACCAAGTCGATTCCGCTCTCGAGTTTCTTTTTGAGCTTTAAAAAATAAACTCCCCCCCCCCCACCACCACACTCATAACACCAACAAATGGAGACTAGGTTCATGTGAGACTGTGGTGAGAAAAGGGGGGGGGGGGCACTTCGCAGTGACAAAACCTTGACCGCTTTCTCTGTTGCTGTGTTATTATTATTGTTTCAAAGCAATAATTCATTTTAAAATTTATAACGCGTCAACAGTTTTTTCAGTGCGTATTTCGGTGTTTCTGGCTGTTAAAGGCCAGAGTCAAACAAACTGCTCCTACGAACCATTATGAGGATAGAGTTCTATTTACAACTGAAATTGAGTGATATCGACGATTTTACGCTTTGGCGCTTGTATAGGAAAAGGCTGAGGGACATAAGAGGTTTTAGAGTCAATCGAAGAAAGTATGGGAAGGATTTTCAGCATCGCGGGTGTACCGCTTAGTCAAACTAGTCGTCGCACGAGATCAATACACTCGTCCATTGCGGATATATTATTTAGAAGAGCATTAATCTAACGAAACACAGTACGAACTAATAAAATTTAATACGTAAATCGTTCTTCTTTCGCCTCGAATAAAGAGTGTCGTAGTTACGATACGGAATTCCACTGATAGCACCTTGAGCTTACACTTGAGGGTCCAGTTCACGTCCCTCAGATTTTTTGACGCGTCAATTGAGGATTTTTCTCGTGTGATCGCTCACTCGGTGACTATGAATTCGGAAATTCCTTGAGAGGACGAAGGAGGTGTTGCACACGTCTGACCTTTCCCATCCGTGTCCCACTGACCGCAAATCACGACTACTTCTGGCGGCCCTCAGAAGAAACAACACACTCCGTGGTCAATATGCACTTCACACGACTTGTTTCTACGACCAGTATGCAGTGAGTCTGTAAGCAAAGCGTTCCACTTGACGTGGAGTGTTATCGCAACGGTTCTCTTCAGTGCAACTTTTCACTTGATTCCTGCTCAACTCAAACGACGACTGTGAGTACCGCTTTAAGTCACTGTGTCTAGTTACGGCTCAAGCAGTCTTAACTTCTCGGGCCGCGTCGTCTCGTTTTCAGAAACACGTGAAGGAATTCCCACGGTTAACAGCTCTTTCTGCGGATGTAAACGCGAGTGCTAGTCACGAAGACAATTATAACTATGTTGGGGACACCAATGCCAATGTTGTAACAGGAAGAGCTAGATGGTCACTAAAGGAAGTTGTGACACAAGTTAGGTTTAGACAGGAGCGACGAGCTCGCTACTGATGACAATTTGACAGCTCAACAAATTTACGCTCACTCCTCTTGTTCCTCTTCTTTTCAAACTATGATCAAACGATCTCTCGTCGATTTAGTCACCCGTTGGATCAGCTGCCAAAAGGTCGAGTCAAAATAGGCCGAGCATCAACCGACCGTCCTCCCGAGTAAAAACATGTGAACACATCCGAACCTCTTGACTTACCTCACTAAGGAAACTACAACGTGAAAGTAAAAACTCGGGCAATTAGGCATTAGTTTATTGGGGTTTCGTCTTTTAAGGGAGTTCTAAAGTCCCGTCATCACACACTTCTCTTCAGCACTGTCATATCGCTCTGGCAACAAATTGAATATAATTTTCACTCATTTTATTTGAGCCTGTTACAACGTAACTCAATATTTTATAACAAAACTCTGGAGCGCTTTGCCGTGGGTTGCCCCTACTTACGCTACGTCCTTCGTTGACAATCCAGCGAAGAAACGATTTAAAGACAATTTTTGTGTGCTGCTCTCATTATTTCCTACTCACAAAAATACCATATTGTCCTTCAGGTATTTGTCGCCTTTCACACACAGCATTCAATCAAACTCGAGAGATACGAGTGTCAAAACGGTAATTATAGTTAGCCTTACACAGATTTCCCCATAACCTCATTGTTTCGCTCAGGACATACATTCTGTTCTCCAGTACACAAATAGCTCACTTTACAAAGGCATAGTCGTGCTTTGCATGGTGAGGCCGCTGTAAAATGGAGTCGGTTTTACTTAATTTGAACGCGGATGATTCGTCCCGCATATTCGTCCCACATAATTGCTGTTCCTCTTTCAGATGGAGGCTCCTTCGGAATGAACGCGTAAAATAGAACGCGCGGGCTTTTGTTCTAAAAAGATATAACGTGGTTTAGTCGGGGAATAAATAAACCGGCCGTTTGAGGACGCGAATGAAAGCGGTGGAGAAAAGCGGAGGACGGAAGGGTTGGCACCATTTCCTCACGAGCGAGCAAGTAATTGTTGTATGTTGGAAAGGCCCTTGGACTCGAGCTACACACACTGAGGCTATTCCAGAGCTTGGAAGAGTAAACAAGACGAACGACCTTCCGAAAAGAGGTCGAACCTTGCACTTATCTGTTATTATTGTTGCGGGTCGTCCCTGACTGCCTCAACACGCATATAAAGTTATTTTTCATTATTTATCACTGAAACCAACCAATTAATAGAATGAAGTCCTAGATTATGGACAACCGACTCAATAAGTCTTATTACTTAAACAAAAGGATAAGGAGAACTTGAAAGAAGAACTTATACACGTGGACTAGACCCAGTGGTCTGTATGGAGCAGAAAAAAGGTGACCATTGCGATGTAAGGAGGCCTCTCAACATTGACTGAAGACATAACCTACAAAATAATGGAAGTTGTTCAATGAGTCATTGAAGTTGTAAACTAACTGTTTCGACAATCGAAAGAGAACGCAACGCTAATAACGGACGACGTTTGGGCCAAGTTTACTGAAGAGGCGTGGGGATGCATTAGCAACGTTATTTCCGCGCCTCTAGAAATTACATTTGGGTAGAGCGGCCACAGTGGCGTTGAGTGGTGTTTGTAGCATTTGAAACAGAAAGGGCTTTGTGCTTCGATTCGGGAGAAAACGGCGTTTAGCTCAGGAGAATGAGAGTGAGGTATAATAAAAATATAGGAGTTCAGATGAAAGGTGGGATCCCAAAAGTTAGCGTCTAGAGGCTCAGAACATTAACCTTCAGCAGATTACCGTACCCTATACTGAATGGATGCGATCAACGGCCTACATAACTCCTAACTGTATCATCGAAAGCTAACATCTTCACCAAATAACTCATCGCAGAACATTTATTTGAACAGAGGCTCCAAAACTTATCGGCGAAGGTTCGTCTTATCACAAAACAGTTAAAAACTGTTCAATATTTGCGCAGAGACTGATGAAATTGCAAGATAACGACTGAAACCTCATTACCGAAGACTATTTGTTTGTACAGAACGTTCTGTTTTCTTCCACAGAAGGATGAGAGTCTTTTCATGAAGGATTTGGAACCTGAGAAGAAAAAGATAAGTAGGGGCCACGGTCTGATCAGACCCATTTCCGTAGTTCCCAGTTGTATAGAACTTTGACCTTTAACTAATTGGACCAGCTGTCACTAAGTGTGTGAGCCTCATCTTAGGCACAAAGGCGAAAGAAATAGAACTTCTGCGGAGATAGAGCTCACAAGGTTCACAATCTTATCTCGTAGCGCCGAGTGTCTTCGCACAGAATAATAGACCTTATCTCTGAAAACTCACAACCTTAGAATTGCGAACAGACAGAGAGCACGCTGTTATTCCTGGCTTGCTGCTTCAATGTCACACACATAAGACACATGAGAGCTCCCAGAGGAGGGTATTGTACTGTGAAATATCTGGTGCGGCTCAGCACGCAACTTTCCTCAGCTTTACATACATCCTCAATTTTTACCGTTCGAGTTACTAATGTGCTGACTGACTCCTTTTAGAAACAACCGGTTGATCGTGGTCTAGTGGTTTAGACAGGCGATTCATAATCCTCGACGTAAGTTGAGGATTGAGGATCGAATCTCCGGCGCGATTGCCGTAATTTTTGCCTTAGTCAGCAGCTCTTCAAAGCATCTCCAAACTTACTTCGTAACATTGGCGCCCAACTAGTGGTCGAATTTCTTCTTTCCAAGAAAAAGAAGAGGCCCAGAGAGAAAAAATTAAGAGAGAAAATAATGAGACGAGTTCTCGGGTCCGGGATTCGCTGACGCTGTGAAAGTTCCAGCGCGAAGGTAAAATGGGCGACGCGCCTACTACAATGCAAAAGAAAGAAGACTTTCCTTGTAGCCCTCTCGTTTCTCGAACCAAAGATCGGATTTTCCGGGGATTCGCTGAACTCTCGTAAATTCTTTCCTTAAAAGAGTCCGCTCCAGGAGTAGCGGTTAACATACGAGGGGAGAGATGTGCTGACTGACTCCCATTGAAGGCAATCGGTTGATCGTGGTCTAGTGGTCAAGACAGGCGATTCATAATTCGCGACGTAAGTTGAGGATTGTGGATCGAATCTCCGGCGCGACTGCCGTAATTTTTGCCTGAGTCAGCAGCTCTTCAAAATGCATCTCCAAACTCCGTTAGTCCCTTCGTAACACTAATTCAATGTTCTCTTCATTCCATACATCCCTGTAGAACTCGACATACTGACAGCGCTAATAGGTTGTTATTATTAGGGTGTAGCTACTTATCGTACGACTCCGCTGAAATACCGAGTGCTGATTGTGGGGACTAGAAACGTAAATTTTTTGGTTCGCTAGGGTTCTGAAATTATTGACGGAAAACTGCGAAAAAGTTGAACGATAAAACGAAATTAAGTTGAGTTCCGGAATTTCTAGTTGCCCCCGATTTTATTAAGTACATTATTAAACAGCCAGCTCTCGACTTTTATGAGAGCCTAAGTGTCATGTGTGCGAGATTTGAAGAGAACGAACCGCAGTAAAATCAACTTTTGTCGACAATTTATTTTTTTGTGCTGCTCTCGTCAATTTCTCACGAGTCAAAATTTTGTAGATCATCGACAACACCAACTAGAAACTAGCACATAGCTAGTTCGGAGTGATTGCAATTGGTAATTACTAATAGAGTTGCTCGAGATTGTACCAAAATTGGAAATACAGTGCCAAGATTTTCAACAAAATGTGACTGATAGAACATGTGTTCCTAAGTAGAGCAATCAGTCTTGTAATTGAGTGGTGTGAGGTGGGATTTACTGTTTGACACTAAAAGAAGTGAATCTAAATTTTAATCCTAACACATGATGAACAAACAATTTGATTTAAAAATTTAAAATTAGATCAAAGGTTAAAACTTATCAACTTATTAATTTGATCAATGTTAATTTAATTTTACTGTTATTGAATGATTAGGACACTGGCACCACCGACGATTAACCTGTTGCGTGTTCAAATAAAGTAGTTGGTTCCCTAAAGATTTTATGCGGTTAAAAATATCTTGAATTACAGTGCGAACTGTGAGATGTGAGCTTACGACTGAACAATTCATCTAACAACACTGTGCCAATACATCATCGATTTTTCTTCGTGCAATTTTCGGCTTCAATTGTTCTGCCGTGTGAAGCTCAATCCTGTGCTCAAGAACATCAATCATGTTTCTGGGACAGTCAACGGGTTCTGTCACGCCCCACAAATACACACCTGGGTACACGGAATCATTCGACAGGTGTCTTTGATCGTCTTGTTATGAATTTTTTGTCACTTTAATGCTTAAATGCAAATTTAGACGATTAGAAAGTATCTATTGAGACCGACTTCTAGGGAAACTCCAGCATGAATTGGACAGATGCAAACTGTGGGATCCGATGTGGCAGCAGTCTTGTACAGTTTAAGAGTAACCTTACATCATTTTGACCTGTTGACTTAACAAATTTAATCGAAGTTCCTTACAGGCACTTTTGAGAAAAAAAATTATTTTGGGTTTTGATCACTATGAGAACCATAAAATACTATACGACGAAGGGCTAAGGGATGTATAAAGACATGAACGGGGCCTGATTACGATTTTCTGACTTGTAATTCTTGTCCAGCACACTCCAAAACGTGAAAAACGAAATTTCATGGGAGGGATGACTTTTATGTGGAAGTGAGAATTTGAAATTATTTCAAGAGCTCTACAACACGAGCACAATGATGGCCCGTCGTCGTCACATCACAGGGATCCGTCTCTGGAGGCCAATTCCACCGCATTATGAAAGGCATGAACGTTGTATGTATGATATTACCATATACCTTATCGTACAGGTACGTGATTGGAGTACCACCTGAAGATCGTAGTGACATTTGAAAAGAGTTTATAGGGAAAAAACTCAGCCAAAATCGATTTTCCTCGTAATGTTTGGTAATTTATTGTGCTGCTCTCGTCATTTTTCCACGGATGGGAATTTTATGGGATCGCTGTCTTCTTAGGAACTGTCTATGTAAAAAATGTAATCAAAATCGTTAAAGCCGTTTTTGAGAAAAAAATATTTGGTGTTTTGATCAATACGCTAACTATAGTTAGTTTTATGCGGATTTTACTCATATCTCTATTTTAGCGTCCCATGATGATCTGTGGCCCGGATAACAAGTTTGGGCTGATTTGGTTCAGCCGTTCTCTCTCAGTGGGGTTAACAGATTCACACAGACCATTTTCCCAAATAGTGTTTTTCGGACTAGGGTAGGGTTACCAGATGTACTGATTTTATCAGTACGCGTACTGATTTTTAGACCCCCGTACTGATATACTGATTTTTCAATGAAGTGTACTGATTTTCAGCGCAAACGCCTTTTTTTTCGCAAATTTATCCAATTTTATTAAATTTAAATACACACACGCACACACGCGCACATTCGATAAACGCACCGAATGATTTTTAAATCGAAGGAAAAGAGACGAAATATATCGATCGTTATCGAGACTTTCGATGTACTGTTATTAACTATAACAACATGTCATGCAGCGATTTCCATAAGTATCTAATGAAAACTGAAAAAGTTGAAATATTGAAAGCAATCGGCAGTGCCAAAAAATACGAAACAAAGAAAATGTAAATTGTGCGATGCTCGAAGATAATTAAATTCTACCTATTTGAGATGCTGGAATTAGTGATTTATCTGTACCCTGCCCCCCCCCCTTTTTTTTTTGCTTTTTTGATGGAGACGTACTGATTTCTCGCTGGACCGATCTGGTAACCCTAGACTAGGGGTAGGCCCTAAAACGTAAAGATCTGGGGAGAACTCAAATTTGTTTTTTCCAGGCGATCACATAACTTGGTATAGCTCCAGTAATTTGAGAGATGACACAGATGGCGGGAATGACATCCTGGGATTAGCACCAAAATATGACACACTTACTGAGCTCATTTCGGACTCGCATTGTAGATATTTACTCCCTGTGCATGTAGTGGGCACTTCTGGCTGCCAAACTCTCTCCTGTAACACCTCACGACTCATCTTCATCCACCACCGGCGTGCAAATGGTGATACTACGAGTATACTTCAAACTGAGGCGTTGTCGGAAAATTTCAATCGTCCTGACGTCTAAATGCACTGACTATTGTAGAAGGCTCACTATCGCTTCACAGAAAGCTCACACCTCACCTTATCATAAAATGTTTAAATGTCATCACTCAACGTTGAGAACTTGAACACAACCTTAGCACACAAAGACGGCTCTGCATTTTTGAACATGAGCCAGCGAAAACCTCCACAACAGTCAAAACCCTAGCACGGAAAGTAATTGTTCTGTTCGCTAACCCGTATGAGAGCAGCTGAAACGTCATCATTGAACGTTTTGTTTCGTTTGACACGTGAAATATACCCGCGGCTTCGGTTACAGAGCGAGGATTTCGGAAGGGGCCCAGTCTTCTCACCTTTGGCCCTTGGTTTCGCTTATCGCTGCTAGCCTCTGACTCATCCCAGCTGCCACTGCGAGAGATTTGCGATGGGCTCGAATCACTCTGTACCGTTGCCTTCAGCAATTGTCTCCCGTTCATGTACTGAATGTCTAGTTTTCTTCTTCCCCCACTTATTCCTGAGGAACTACACAAATTTCCAGACTCTGTTCCGTTTTTCGTTCTGTGAAGTCTTTATTCAGTTTTTTCCCTCTTGTAATGAGTTCATAGGTTACTTATTAGTTTTGTGAATTGTTTGGTTGTAGAACTGCAGTTAGTTTAAATCATTATTTGTGCCATTTTTCATTCAAGTCAGAGATCATTACTCCGTGGGTTCATCCCCAATATTTGCGTAGCAACTTCCTGGCACACTTTGCACAGGAGTTTTAAAGTCTTATCACAATGGCTTCAAATTTTCTGAAGAAAAAGTATACGCCTTAGCCAGTTATGGAAAAATCACTGATGCCATGGCCTGAGGAGACCTGTTTTCCTAGTCCTCAGTTATTTTTGAATTCTGGCTTTTAACAAATAGGACCAATATCTAATCATAGAGTTAGGTGCGCAGAAAACTCTAAACCCTATTACCGATATCTTACGTCCTTCTCAGAAGAAAATGGGTGGTTGTGCCTACTTAATTTACCGGAACGAGCTCTGGGAAACTTTGACTGGAACGCGCCCACCGCTGATGTCAAAGAAAAATTACCCGCCAATTATTATCATTGTTATCGAAAACGCCGACCGCATCGTTCTCCTTTCCGTTTTTCATTATATTTTCTGCATATTTAAAGTTAGTTTTTCATTTTTTCGTGTTCATCGATACAACCAAGCTGACAGCTTGCCAAGTAAAGCCCGGCAAACGTTACTTGAGAGACGCACTACGTGTTGTCTCGATCTCACCGCTGCATCGACCACAGAGCGTCAAAAGCGTAAAAATCGAGGTAAAATTCCCTTCCCATAAAATCCTTCTGATCCTCACATCATCCGCATCCATCTCCGACAGCACCTACCTCGACAGATACGCTCCAACGGTGTATGAACAGCCCTCAAGGTGAGTCCACTTGCTAGCCAATTAAAATTATACAGGTCCATAGAATCGCTGGTCCTTCACAATTTACGTATATCAAACGCAAAACCAATGGGAATCGGCCTTCGGTTGGGTAAAACGCGTTAACTTATCGCATAATTTTAGTTCTCTGGAAGGATATTCAGTCTACTAGATTTCATTAAAGGACTTCTAATAATGGCCAGGCATGAACACAGCTTCCAGGAACCTCGCCAGTCTCGTTAATCACTCTAATGTACACATTTTACCGAGTAAAGCGAAACTAGCACAATCTCAAACTTCAGCTAATTACCTCCTCACTCCTCTATCTCTGGGGTTTGCTCGGTAAATACAGCTCGCCTCTGATACATCTCACCTGGGATGACGACGACAACGGCGAAGAGGACGAGGGTTTAATGACCACAAAGTCGACGGCACCGTTCAGTTCATCGTTAGACAAAAACTCTCGCGGAAGATTCAGCGTTTTGCCAAGAAACACCGCTCTATTTTGGGGCTCTCCGTTTGTTTATTCTCGCTGAGAGGACAAAATATCGGTGAGCCAGAAGGCTGTTGAATAATCGGGTAACTGTAACCGGTACGTGGAAACGTCTGACGGGTAGGAAGAAGATTGAACGACTCTTTTTCCAATTTAAGAGCTGTAGAGCCGTGTAATTGAATCGCCATTGACCCAATAGATCTGCCAACGGGCGAAGGGACTCGGAGCGATGAATTCTAACGACAGTGAAGCTCTCGGGGTGTAATCTCCAAGCCAAATATTCCGGCGATAGTTAAATGGCCTAATAACAATAGAAACCCTGCCAGGTCTAACTACCGACGGCTTGGCGCGATTTCTTAACGCGCCCTCGTTGCCAGTGCCTGAACATTCGTGTCAACAGAGCTTTCTTCGACGATGTCAGTACTCAGTCCGTCCCTAAGAAACACGAGAACACGAATAAACTGCATTACGCGCTGAACTACACATTCGGGCTTGTTTATTGGCCATCGCTGGATGGAACCTGTCCAGGGCCACCTATTCGAAATTCTCCATCGTACGCGTGGCTATTCAAAATTCGTAAAACTCAACGACGCGCCGTCTCTTTGGACAATCCGAAAATCTTTCTGATTTGTATTCAGCTTCCAATGTCCAAAATAATTATTCCATCTACAACGCTGCAAATCGTGATTTTCGAGAACAGATCATGTACTAAATGATTATTTCCATTATGGTTTCAAATTTAGAGCCGAATGTAAGGCCGGTTTTTAAACATTACAACAACGAACACAGTTCAGGAAAGGAAGGAGACACTGAGACTGGCTGAACCATTGTTCAACTACAGGTGTCTATGTCGCAGATGTTGCGATCCATTCAGAGGGTAATATTAGTCGTTTATTAAGGCTATGCTAGGGTCCTCGCTCAGTATCACCCGAACCGAGACCTGTGGATGCACGGCTTAGCCAGTCATCCTGCAGAAGAACTGTTGCCCACGTTTAACCACGCGGAGTTATGACCATTGGAAATACCCTACCGCACTGTGGAGGTTAAACCCCCGCCTCTGCTTGATTTAACTGTTTAAATGGATAGCAAGTGTCAAAAGTAGAGATAAACTGTGACCAAGTTTGTTTTTAGCCATAACCTTCTTCGTTACTAAGCTTGCTTACAGTCAGAACTTGAAGATCTACACGCTTGAAAAGGAAAATACTGATCTATCCCCTCCACTTGCCTTTAAGTATTTAACCTGATGTATTTAGTGGTATGTTATGTGGGAGCTTATCTCTGGCGCACACTGTCTATTTCGTAGAAGTGTGTCAGGCAACATGGACAACTGCACAGACACCTAACAATGGAGAACCCTAAGGTGCACAGGCGAAAGGTCTGCATGGTGTTGAGGGTAGTGTGCAACGTAGGTTCCAGCTTTCAGGAAATAAGTAGACTTGCCTGCAACAGGTGAGGCTCTGCACAGGTTGGCCTTTATGTCCCTAACTTTTAGATACAACAAAGTACCCATAGTAAGTGCTCTTCTACGCACCCATTACAGTTCCAGAGCCGACACCTTCTGAAGATCCTTCAAGGTGTGGGTTGACAGAAACCTCAAAAGATATTACTCAAAAACCTCGCCCCCAAAAGGTGCTTAGTATAAACAGCAGGGAACTCACGAAAGTGTCTGCCAATCAACCGACTTCCCTCAGCTTTTGGGACATCTTAAACAATAACCCCGCGCAAACTGTGCGTAAAGGGCAAAGAATTACAAGTTACCCACGAGAGAACAATTTGCCCCTGAACTTCAGTGCTTGGGCATCCAGAACCCTTTCCCTAGGTCGCGAATTAATTCAATTGCATATCGCACAAACATACTACATACTACACAAGTGTGATACTCCAATACGCAATTGGGAAAGGACAGCATGTTCGCTTCAAATTCAGGACTTCCGAGTCCAATTCATGGTTTTCCAAAAATGTGATCTGTCAGTATTTTGTGCAGGTGGAACGCGGAGGATTGATTTTGTAAACGCTTGAGTAAGCAGTTCTGTTCCACTCGCTCCTGAGCCCACAATTCAAATGCCAACTTGAACCGCTACGATTCGCGAGGTTCCGCGGGCAGAAGTTATACGCGGTCAGGTAATCCTTCATTATGCTTATTCCTTCGGTATTCATCCAGGTCAACCAAGAAGTAATTGTGGAAAGTATTCAAAGTACCATAAAGTGATGTTTCTAAAACAGCCTACAACATTGTTATGATGCACAAATGAAATGACAGCGAGGTAGTACCACGAGCCAGAGGAGGTTCACGCCGTATATTATCAAGTCCGGAGGTACTACAGGAGATTGCTACTGAAGACAATCAAGGAAGAATATCCAAAGAACTCCAGCGCATTTTCTCTTTAAAAAACACAAAATTGTCAAAATCGACCGTCGTCAAGGGATTGAAAACGTTGAAGAATAACCTGAAAACAGCACATAAGTAGACCGCTGAATTGTAACCCAACAAAAGAGAAGAGGAGAACATGTGCCACATTATTCAACACACGGGCACCACTAGAACGAGAAAACATGGATTTCATGGATGAGGCTGGTTTCAATCACACTGTGCTTTCGGTTCCTACCGAGACAGGCCTCTAGCGCTGGCCATGAATAACCAAGGTATTGTGCATTACAAGACGCTATCACTTCACTGCAATGCAAGTGAATTCTGCGTATATTTGACATAATTAGTCCTCCCAAACAAAAATAAAATAAAATCCTTTAGTTTGAAATATTAGAAAACAGCCCACAGTAACTCACAAGCCAGAGGAGACGGACTCACCTAACAGGTACGTTAACTTTAGTATTAGAAAAACGTTAAATTTGAAAACCTGGCATTTGAATTGGAAATGCGTTACGTCAAAACGAATTAAATGATAAAACTACAGTAGTATAACTAAATACGTCAGTAACTACTTGTAGTTTTTGCATCGGCAGTTGAAAAAATTACTAGGGAAGCACAATAAATTAGGAAACGTTTCCACGAATGTCCAATTTAGGGCAATTCTTACGAATCTCGCTATTATGGCACTAGTAATCTAAAAAGAAAGTCAGGACGGCAAATCTAATATGTATACGTAGGGTTACCAGATCGGTCCAGCGAGAAATCAGTACGTCTCCATCAAAAAAGCAAAAAAAAAGGGGGGGGGGCAGGGTACAGATAAATCACTAATTCCAGCATCTCAAATAGGTAGAATTTAATTATCTTCGAGCATCGCACAATTTACATTTTCTTTGTTTCGTATTTTTTGGCCCTGCCGATTGCTTTCAATATTTCAACATTTTCAGTTTTCATTAGATACTTATGGAAATCGCTGCATGACATGTTGTTATAGTTAATAACAGTTCGTCGAAAGTCTCGATAACGATCGATATATTTCGTCTCTTTTCCTTCGATTTAAAAATCATTCGGTGCGTTTATCGAATGTGCGCGTGTGTGCGTGTGTGTATTTAAATTTAATAAAATTGGATAAATTTGCGAAAAAAAGGCGTTTGCGCTGAAAATCAGTACACTTCATTGAAAAATCAGTATATCAGTACGGGGGTCTAAAAATCAGTACGCGTACTGATAAAATCAGTACATCTGGTAACCCTATGTATACGGTAAAAGCTACTATGGTCATGAAATAACAAGCGACTTCGGGAATTGTGGAATCTAAAATAACTTCGTTTTTTCTAACTAACTTTCAGCAGGATTTTCCCGTCTCTTGCAGAACGGTAAGCACGAACCCCTCCAAAGAAGAAAAAATCGTGTTGACAGCCAATCTCACTCAATTTCCTATTCGTTGGGTTTTCAATTAAGGTCGTTGAGTAAGTAGTAGCAGTCTAATAAATTCCGGAACCAATAAGCCAGTTGAGATGACCAGAGTGCAAAATAGACTGGATTAGTAGCTAGAATGTACATGGGGCTGAATTGTCCATTTTTATCCATCGTCCGAATCCTTTCCTCCATTAAAACGCGGACCCAGGAATCACTCCTTTTTGCTCCTGCTGAGCGTGCGGTATGTGTCTTTAATGTTGTTTCTGCGGGTTATTACAACTTCCGATCCCATATACGAATTAAATTAATCTATTCCTCATCTTCACATTCCATTGAGCGGTAGAAAAACAAATTAGCGTGTACATTGAAACGACGATTTGTAACAATAATCTTGTAGAAGTGATTGCGTTCCAATAAGGACAGTAAGCAACGAGTTAATACTCAAGTGGGCCAATGTAGACTGCTGTCGAGGGCGAAGTACAAATAGAGAGTTGGGGTGGGTTCGACCGGCCACGTGCCGAGGTCTTCTCTTCGACCCCTTGACACCGTCCTGGCTAAATAAAGGTAAACAACTGTTGTGACAGGGCAAAGAGACATTCGGCGTTGTTTAAGCTCGTCGGTGAGGCGACACCCCCCACTATCCTCAACTACAGCCATCTCAGGAAATAAAAGGTCAATGAAACGCCAGAAGGGACATTTTCTATGCCTTCTCAATCGAGATCCAGCGTTACGAGGAGAAGGAGATCGCGGTGGCAGTGGAGTATTGTCACTACTGAGGATAGAAAGGCGGTGAGCACTTATCAAATCAATTAGCGCCCTCACTCCCTTTTACCCTTCGCCTTTTTCAGACTCATAGCTCTCCAGCTATTTCGTTATTGCCAGCCGAGCGTTCCTCGCCCTAATGAAAAGCCCTTTATGGCTCTACTACCTCCTCCTCCTGTTTTCCCTTCAGCTTCTGTCCACCACTGCCATCATAATCGCGTTATTGGGGTCGTTGATTGAAATATCTCTTCTTCAGGTGGATCGCTGCCTACGTGTTCCCTTGCCCCTGGGATAGATTGAAAACAAACTCAGCTTTGAAATAATTTTGGACCATCATAAACAATGCTAAATTACAGCCACTGGTTTCCTCGCGCAACCACTTTTCTGTTACACTTATATTAATTCATTCCTTGTGTAGATAAATTCCGTAATATCTTGCTCTATTTAAGCAGAAAAGCATAATTTTTGGTGGCAATATTGTATAGAACCGTTTTAAGGAACTTCCATGTATCAACCTTGTTTGTAGAAGTTTTTGAAATGAAATTTTCATGAAAAATCTAAGTGCAGCACAATGAAACTCATACCCTAACATCTTGAAGGCGGCAATTTCTGATTGCTGAGAATTTATCTGGCATTGGTCAAATAATTTCAGAGTTATTTGTGTCAAAAATATTTCGCGCACTTGACTAGCAGCCTGGAAACTTGAACCTTTCTTGTCTTGAAATGATGAGAACATGAGGTACATGTATAATTCAATTTATCAGGAATCCTCAGGTGGGAAAAGGTCAGGGTTGAATTGGTGGAATCCCTTGACATTGGTGGATCACTGTCGTTCGTGCTTGAGTGACAGGGTGGTTTGCCGAGGGCTGGGTAAGATCTCTTATTGTCAGAAATCTTATTGGCTGCAGGAGAGGGGATGGAACGTCGATAGAAAACATTGATGTTGTCATAGAATTCACCGTAGAATTGCCTTAACATCGTTATTTTATACGGAGGTAATTTTTATTAAACATTTTATCACAATTTTTCTAACCCTGTTTTCGTTCGTGGTGTTACTACTCATCCGGCTCCTCTACTAATACTCGTAATTACAATTATTATTGGTTCAAGTTTTGAGGCCCAACCGGCCAACTGAAAATAACGTCAACAAAATCAACAGTTGTTCGTGAGCGTGTGCGTATGGGTGTTTACATTTCCATCACTGAACTATAGAATAGGTTATTCCACCATCAGTGCCGTTAGATTCCATTCTAGAACGATTTCTGATAACATAGAAATGAGTGATTAGGAAATGAGGAACCCCAGGTGGGGTTTTAATTGAACAGTGAGGGGCTTTGTGATGAAACGTTTTAGGGATATCTTAGGCAGCTACGACAAGGCTTACATGATAGAAATGAACACAACGCCATTGAAGGCGTCACTAAAAACAGTCTTACAGTTTGGGCAACTTAAACTATAGTTGCTATTCTAATGGGGCATGGAACGAATAAACGGACTATAGTAATAAAGTCAGTGTAAGATTTATGTTCGTGAATATTAATTAAGTTAAGAAGCCCGATGAGCTTTGGCAACGTCCCGGGCGACTATGTGCATTCGCTTCTTTGTCTTTCCGTTCAAAGGTTGTCTTGTTTGCAGACACCATCATTAAACCACACTCAACACTGTTCACCGTTTGGAACACTCTCTGGACGACCGCCCAACGACTACCTTCGAACTGCTTCGAGTCGAGCTGCCAACAATTTCTGATAAACGAACAGATCAATCTGTTACGCACCCGACCACTTCGGTCCATAAAAGATTTCTATGCAGGGGGACGAAGAGGTTGGGAAACAGAAGTAGCTTTATTTTTTCAACGCCGAAAATGTCGATGAGGACAGTTGGTCAGAGAAACGAAAACGCCAACCGCCCCCCGTATTTCGAGGGCACTGGAGTAATGGTATGGTCCTGGCTAGTGGAGGAGGAGGGGAGGGGGGATCTGGCAGGTAGGGAAAATTACTATAATGATATTATGAATCAAATGGCGTCACCTCCGCGGCACAGACAATTTTTGATTTTTATGATCAGGGTTGTCTGCGTATTTTGTAAGTTCTGACGCCGATTCGTGATAATCCATGAATTTTCGGACATCAATAGAAAGAGTGTTTGGTGCCAACGGAACAAAAACAATTTTCACCAATGTCTAGAGAATCCTGAAACTTTTATTTTCCAAACTGACAAAATCCACGTCTACTAGTCCTTTCTCCGCATTCATTTCATTTGGTGGAAAGCCCTTTGTCGACCAATGTTCCGATGTATCCTAAATTTAACCAAGCTAATCGTTTCATAAAATACCCGTTTTCGAGAACAAGGCCTCTCATAAGGTGCATTTCTCAGTTTCTCCGTTTGGTGTTAGCAAAGCGCGTCAGACCGATGACGATGCAGCACTACCAGAATGCCAGATAGTGACTCCCTAAAATCATAGGTTGCATTGAAGTGGAAAGTTGATTAATGGTGATTCGTCGTTTGCGGGGAGGAAATACGTCAGTTCATTTGTTCAAATATATTGAAACATTCGAACATTCTCCTTTCTTCCCATCGGTAGAAACTGCTGATACCATTATGTTCGCGCCTACGAAATATAACGAACGAAACTAAAAACTACAGCTCAATCAGTTCAGTCAATCGCCTGCAACGTTGACAAGTCAAGCACGCGAGATCAAAAAGCCTGTATTGCATTTTTATTTTTGGAGCGTGATCGCGCAAAATAATGGGGTCTTCACACGTCGCCCAAATAACCATTAATCCCTGTGCTGCGCGAGATGGGAGAAAATTTACTTAGGTTAGAAAAACAAAATATAATGCGAATGAAGAAAAGAACAGAACACTTCTACGTGAGCTCAAAATAAAAACTCAATTCCCTTCAAGCAATGAGCAATAAATACGTAAATAAAATGAAAGGGAAATCAAAGTTTTCCTGTCCCACGAAATGGATGGATCTGACCTTTCCGTTGGTAGCTGTAGAATAGTTGTCGTAAAGTATTGCCTATGGCCGCAAGATTCCGACTCACCGAATTTGGTTTCTACATTTTGACGCAAGAGTTCGGCACGCGCCGAATTTGAGATTCGTAACCCAAAATCTGTCAGTGAGAATACGCGAAGGTTGGATGCGGCGTGGAGAGGCGATATCGTCTGACGTAAGGCAGAATAGCTTGCCAGGATGGAGATTAGAAACGAAAAAAAAATTACAAAAGAAGAAAACAAACCAAAACAGGGGTCCTCGTAACTATTGTCCCATCTTTCTGGCGTTAACAGAGCGTTTTCCTTATAAATTCCGCTCATAAGAAATTCTCAAAAACTCGGCTGGTAGTCCGAAGTGCCACCTGTATGTCCTGTAAGTTTAACCATGGTCGCAAAATCATCAGGAGTCACCCGATAAATTTCGGAATTCGATTACCGTTGGTGCATTGACTAATTTGTTTAACTCTACAAATGCAGAGGAACAAACATGATCCTTCCCAAAGCTAATCACGCTGCCGGTCTTATAGTACGCTGGTTACTCAATAAACATAGTGACATAAGTAGGAGCGGTGAGATAAATTCCGAAACGTTAAGGACCGCTATAGAACTTTTTTTGTGACATCGTTACTGAGACCATTAATTTAAAAATAATAAACTTCATTGGCATTTTATGTTAAAATATAAGTTGTGTCCGTAGACTGTCCATATGGTGATGGTTCTTGATCTTAACGCTGTGTTAATTTCAACGCTCCGATGATGTGTTTAATGTGGCTGGGACGGACTCTTTATAGGGGCCGCTGAAGTTCTTCTGCGACTAGTGAGTTGACGCGTTTAATGTTCTGCTCGACATATTTCTTCATTTTTTCTAGATTGCTTGTCTACATATAGGCCGGCATCATTTTGAGCAGGCAGTGGTAGATTTGAGCAAAAAAGACTGTATAGGTAGGGTGCCCCGATGCTTCATTTAGGCACACTGGCGTGAATATTGCTCAAGGCTGACATTTCCACGTTCCTTCGGACGCCTCTTCGATGTCAAGATACGCAGAGTGACAGACTTCTGCTGGACGGTGTTCTTGATGAAGCTAGTCAACCTCTGTAGCTGTACAGCTCATGAATGTGACTCGCAAAAGTCGACCGGTTGGGTTGGTATCACATGAGATGTAAAGCGAAGGAAATGAGGTGAGATAAGACGTTCAAAAAGTTTGGCGAGCAACGAGAGGAGACTTATACTCGAAGGTCGATAAGAGGTTGCTTCGTGTTCGGTTTTATTTGGTTTGAGGATCATGCAAATATTAGCGCGTCTCCGCCTCTTTCGTAAGTATCCCAATTTGGCTGCTGCGCTGAAGAGATGGGGAAATAATCGTCGAGGCCCTCTGTGAAGGAGGGGCTGGATGATTACATCGGTCCATGGTTTATTCCTTTTGGGCGATATTCTAATTTCTTGCTTCTCTTGATGTGAGGAAAAATAAAAAGGTAGGGAGTGGAAGCCGCATTTTTCTATGGGCTGTAGAACGTTGAGTTAATTTCTAACAGGCTCACTGATCGGCGCCAGCCAAATTAGTTGGGATGTCCTTGTTTCGGGCCATCGTTGACACCTCAAGCCCTTTGTTAGTAGCTGCGGGAAAGTCCGCTTCCTCTTCAGTTATTTCCAAGAGACAACAGATCTCCTCTTTCTGAACTTTCCAAAATATCTTCGTCCCACTCCTCAATTTACTTCCTCTTCATAACACACAGCTCTTCACATATACTCATTCGTCTCACAGTTCTCGTGACAGACACTCGTTTCACAGGTCTCTGACAACTAATTCGCACTCGCAAAAATAATGGATTAGTAGCAAACCCAATAAAGATGCTGAATGCCAGATAGTTATGTACATGCATTTTTTTGGGTTCAGTTGGTCTCACTCAAAAAGTCTGTAGTGCAAGCTCAACTTTTTTTACCGATTGCAAATTTTGTTTTAATCTTCTGCGTTGCACAAAGTTAAAATCACGATCCGTAATGGAGTGTCATGCAAGGGTTTTGTCGTAGGAATTGTTCAAAAATTCGCCTAGTAACTTTTTCGACGGCTTCATTTTCTGTGAAAAGTCGCTATTAGAGTCTTCAGAATGGTCGTAAAAACGAATCAAAGGCACCAGACGAAGAGTGAAACCGGTCGTAATAGCCTTAAGACGGCCTTGAGATGGTAAATTACAGCGAGCGACCGAAGAAAACTACATGAGCTTCCGTTTTTTACGAGGGGAAAGTAAAAGCCGACTTCCTGAGTTTATAGCGCCCTTGTCACCTCCCGGAATTTACTTCCCTGCGGCACACATATCTCAAAATGAAGAAAACATCAGACAGAAGAAAAGTACAGGAAGAGCCTCGACTCTACGCGAGGTGAAGGTTTATTTTCAAGTACTGGGGCGAGGATTATTATTTTATTTTTCTAAGCCCGCGAAGTAGGGAAAAAAGTTACGTAAATGTTCTTCATTTGCCTGACTGTACAATTTTATCACCTTTTGAGAAAACGGTGTATGTGTTTGTTTTATCAAGATTGAGAGACAACAGTGGAAAGAAATCACGCACAGTCTCACAACTATACTTAAGTGCCGCCACTACACTCGAGAGAGAACAGCTAAGCCAAATCAGCACAACATTGATGTCTAGTTAGCTTCGACGCAAGGTCACGCGGGAAATTAGCGTAAAATTAACAATAGTTATCATAGTGAAAAATACCACTCTTCTTGTTTCAACAGTAGTGTTGGGCGAAAGAGATTTGGGTTGAGTGCGACAGAGTGGGTTGTAATTACACGTAGGACAGGATAGAAATATGAATGCAAATGAGTCCACAATTTTACAAGACAAAAGGGGGGAATCTGGATGTGATAACTGGTGTAGGTACGAGTGCAAAGAGTTACTGAGTAGCTCAAGGAGAACAGAGAGCCGAGTGTCTTCTTGCCCTGACAGAGGGTTAGAAAACCTTGACCTTGATGGGGTTCATGAGACCAACAATGTCAAGATGTAGGTGCGCAAATCTTTTTCCCTTTCTGACAACCCAAACACGATTTCACTCATTCGGCACTTTTCTTCACCATACCAAACGTTGACGAAGAAATCTGAGGGTTGCTTATTTTCCGGGATGGGCCAAATTATGAGCGCATTCGAAAGTTTGCTTTCTGAGACCTAGAGGCACAAAGGGAAAGACAAAACCCGTGGACACATCACAAAAAACTGCTTTGGCTATGGTATGTTGATTTGTTTTCACGAGGAAGCGTGGAACCAGAACAACCTTGACAAACAATCAGCGACGACATTGTCTTTCCCTGTAATGTGATGGTTTCCCTGTAGTGTGAACTGTGGGTTGGAATATCTAATGAGAGGTGTAAAGTGAGGGGAAGGGAAAAAACCCAACTGAAAATTTCGGGAAACTTAAAATTTTATTTCGAAAAATCCTTTGTTGGGTTTGAAAATAATCATTAAGCCTTTTGTTTGCTCACAAAGTGTGTCAGCGTGGCTTAAACGTCAGAGAGTTGATTGACATGGGTGGTTGGTGGCAAAACTTCAAAGCTTCCATTAGGGCCAAGAACATCTGAACTGATTCAGTCAGAGCTGAGTTGAACAAAGAGTAGCAACAACTTTGAACTTTTTGTGTAGATAGCTCCAAACCATTCAAAGGTAACATACAATTGTTCGTGGGAAAGTGACGAGAGCACCGCAATAAATTATCAAAAATTTCGACCAAAATCGTACAGTTTTTCTTCATAAATCTCAGCCACACGTTATCACAAACGTAGTGCTAGTCCAACGTGTTACCTATACGACGGAACTTCAATAATAACAGTCGTAAGATAATTAGGAGCAATCATTTATCAGTTCGAGACCCCAGACTACTATCATTTCGTTGACTACATTTTTGAACAATGTTTACTACACAATTCGAGAACAATAGCACACCTATTCCCTCGTTACACAGCAAAGGTCGTAATTTTCCCATGATGTTTCACTCGCATTCATATCTCTAACCTGCCCTGAGCATAATTAAACCTGGCCTTTTACACTTGAGTGACACTTGCGAGGAAGTGTCGCTCCGTTAATCGAGTAGGAGCAGAGGACCAGAAAGCAAGCACGATAGAAAGAGGTGGGAGTACATTTTGACAGGTTGATGGTTAGGCCATTGAAATTGCACCACTGAAAGAGGGCATTAAGGTTTTGCAGAAGGAAAAGGCGGTCTGAAGGGTCCAGGATAGAGATGAAAAGCTTCTAATCCAAAGGTGCAATGAAGGAAGGAACTGACTCTATTGATCACACAGTTGAAGAGAAGGGAGTCAAGATGCGAGCCTTGAGGAACACCAGATGTGGTTGAAAAGGAGCGAGCGACGACGCCATTGATGAGAAGAAGCACATCAAGAATTGTACTGTGGGGGAGCCTATCGAACGCCTTTGAGAAGTTAGTAGTGACGAGATCCACTTGATGGCAATCCCCAGCAGCACAAAGCTCGTAGTCCTGAAAAGTTGCCACGTGTGCCAAGGCTGAGCGCTCTTTAAAAAACCCGTGCAGCTCACAGGCTAAGCACGAATTAAACAGTGGCGAGATTTGAGCTACCACCAGTGCTTCTCAAGTAATTTGGGGATAGTTGGCAGAGAGCAGACTGGACGGTGATTGCCAACGTTCCTCTTATACTTGGCGACACAATAAGTTTCAGAAAGTCAAGCTCCACCAGATTCGAAAGAGAACTGTAAGTTCTACCGATAGGCATAGTCGGTCCAGTTATACGTGACTATATATGGGTTTGTTAAAGCTTGTGACTAGATGTTTGAGCCTTGTTTTTCATCAGCTGTCGTTTCTCGTGCCATCTGAAAGATGTGAATAAGTGTCTCCTTGTAAGAAGTTCAGTTCCTCGAACGAGCTGCCTCATTTCATCAACTACAAGTTTTCCTTATTTTGAAGAGAATTGGACAAAAGGCTGGTTCTCTGAATCCGACGAAAGAGACGATATTTTTCAGGCGACGTCCCAAAGGAAACATAAAAAAAGGCCACAGCTCAATAACTATCTCGATAGCGGCACCGAGAACAAATAGTGCAACAGACTCATTGCCAGTGGCTACACGCTCGTTATATTCAACGCCGAATATAAATTGAGACGCAGAGCATCAACTTAGTCACTGAAGAACCCGTCTTCTCGAGTCCCGTCCAAAACGCAGTTAAGTGGAGAACAATACGAAACTCTCATTTTTTTCGTTCAAAACGGAAATAGAACCTCCCGCATTTTGGGCCGAGTCCAACGCTTCCCACTTCCAGCTCAGTGAAGTGTGGCCTGTGATAGGATGTGGTGGGAGGTCGCGAGAGAGATTCAGTTACTTAACGAGAACAGCGAATCACTTTGGAAACGTTGCTGATCCTATTGATCTCATAGAGCACACAAGGCCTCCCACATAACGTGTTCAGATCCGAAAACGACACTAGTTGTTAACAGTTGGACTTGGAAACGTGAAGCGTTGAGGTCTCGAAAAGCGCGACTGTCCTTGACGGCGACTAAGTCACTGAGAGGGCGAGGAAAATTCCAAGGAATGAACTACGGTATACCAAAAATGGGGAGTTTTCTTACTTTTCCTAAAAACGGCTGTAGGAATTTTGACTTAGTACACTTTGAGCTGGCCATTTTGTTGACCGTAAGTGTATTTTTATAAATGCGTAGAAGGAAGAATCTGGACCTGTTTGCATATCGTTTTATCACGAGTACTAGGTGGGGGGATTCAAGAAGAGCCGTGCGATGGTTCGCACCAGATATTTCACTGCCCTTTAGGTTTGACTCCACCGCAGCCTCCGGTTTGAAGGGCATTTAGGAACAAAATGAATGGGAGGGAAACAAAAGCGGCCTTTAAAAGGAGGAAACCATTAGGCCAAGAGCACGGAGCTCCGTTTTGAGGTCGCCCTATCGGGTTCGATGAGGCGGAAAAAAAGAGGTTTCGGTTCCATTCAGTTTCAAAGAAACGAAGCTGACGAAATCCCTTTTCTGAAGGGGGAATATTCCTTGTTTGTGGTCGGGGAAACCTATTCATCTGCAGAAAAGCGGAAGATTGCGAGGAATCTCCGAGTGTTGTAGATGGGGTGGGGGGCAGTTGCGCGTGACTTCCACGACCTGTGAAGACGAATATCTGTTGCGTTGTTGACACAACTTTTGTCACCTCCGAGCAGATTCGATGATTTTCTGCTTTAACAAACTCCGTATTTCCATGGAAGTTTTACGGAGAACAAACCGTAAGTTTCAACACAAAAATGTTAATTTGCGAACAGCCCATTCTGTACCGTATTTCAACTTATTCCGTTCAAAACGTAGCAGGAGAAATAGTTGTAAAAAACCAATTGCAGGTATACGAGTGTAGTGGTCGGAGACGCTCCTGCCAGTTCAAGACAGGTTCGTTTTTCGAAACGTGACTTCTATCTCCATGAGAACAATACGTTGGTTGTTGGGCCATTGAGGGAGGGGGGGGGGGCGTGAGATGGAGTACAAGAAATGAATGAGGATGAACGTGAGAGAGAATAGCGATATGAATGTAGGAGAGTATTTGCGCGGTGAGTAGCACGAGAGCTGAGAGACGAGTAAGTCTTTGGTTGTGTCTGGGAAGTATTGAAAGCAGGAGAAGAGGTAAACCTAATGGGGGAAGTAGATATTTTGGAAAAGTCCAGAATGGGAAATACCGTTGTCAGCTTAGGAAATAACTGAAAGGGCAGGCCGGACTTTCCCACAGTTACAGATGAAAGGCTTCAGGTCAGAAAAAGCTGAAAGGCTCGAAACAAAAACTTCCTGTTAGGGGCAAGTATGTACGTTCCGAGCTCAATATTTTGATTAATTTGGCTTGCCCTGGACATTGATGTTTGACTGAATTTGAGCTGAGCCAAATATTGGGGGGAGGGGAGAGCCAGCACAAGCCTAATTAGATGAGGTTTTGACCTCAGAACGTCCGTGCTTAATGGTACTCCCTGGCCCATTTGAAAGTCATTGTTTCCCCAAACACCTTTGTTCTCAAGCCCTTTTGTTGCCACATCCTCAGTTATTCCCAAGTGACAACGGAATTCCCCTGTCCTGGACTTTCCTATCTATCTTTTCCCACTCCTCAATTTTAGATTCCTCTCCACAACAGACGACTCTTTCAAAACTCATTCACCTACGAATTTTCGCGAAAGTCGGTCGTCTCCAGTTTTCCCAACACACAGTCATCTAAGTACTCACACGATAAAGTGGTCTCCCAATTCTCTCAACAGACACTTGTTTCACCTCTCACCAACATCTAATTCGGATTTCTCCTTCCTACCTCGTACAACCAATTCCCCCCTTAGTACGCGCTTATATACTCAAATCATATCCTGCTCGAGTCACCTCTTCTTAGTCTTCAAATCTTGGGATATCTCAACTCTTCAAATTACAAGTTAGTGCTAAACTAAAACCCGTCTCCGAGATTCATTCAAGCATATTCTCGTCCAAACAATTATGAAGGTCAGCAATTATCATGAAACACGGAGGATTGACTGTTCTCAAGTCTGACCCCAGATATTCGTCCATCAATTAGTAGTCTTTCCTATATTTCAAGTACGTGCTGAACACACAGACAACGGTATTTCTAGAACCAGTGTTGCACCACAATCACGCATGATTTTTACTTTCCTTGCTCTACGAAGTAGAAAAGAAAGTTATGTAATCGGCTGAAAAAAAAATTTTGAGTTTTCTTCAGATCTTTACGTTTCAGACCCCCCTGAGTCCGAAAAACACTATTTGGGTAAATGGTCTGTGTGTGTGTGTGTCTGTGAACGATTTTTAGAGAAAACCACTGTACCAAATCAGCTCAAACTTCATATCTCGCCCGCAGGTTACCATGGGATACCAAAATAAGGGTATGGGCAAAATCCACCGAAACTTAATAGTGAATAGTTATCATAGTGATCAAAACACCAAATATTTTTTTTCTCAAAAATGGCTCTAACGATTTTGATTACATTTTTTATATTGGTAGCTCCCAATAAGGGAACTACACCATAAAATTCCTATTTGTGGGAAAATGGCGAGAGCAGCACAATAAATTATCAAAACTTTCGGCGAAAGCGTTTTTAGCGCAGTTTTTTCCTCATAAACTCCGCTGGAATTTTGGTAGAATGTTGGTATTGTAGCCCAATCCAATACCTAAAGGGTGAATGTTTAAAAGAGCTCATGAGATACGTGGGGGTCACTCCAGAAATTCCTGAATTTCAACTACTGCCGTTTCGCTTACTACCAGTAATCGGCCCAAAAAAAAAAAAATTGGGTTTTCTTCAGATCTTTACGTTTCAGACCCTACTGAGTCTAAAAAACCTAATTTCGGCGCGTGGTCCGTGTGTGTGTGTGTGTGTGTATGTGTGTATGTGTGTGTGTCTGTAGTTCGATTTGCGGGAGAACGGCTGATCCGATTGAGCTGGTTCTTTTTTTGTTTTGTTCGTTATTTTTTGTAGACACCAAAATAAGGTTATGGACGATTTCGGCCGATGGGAAGGGGGGGTGGAGGACGAAAATGTACCAAAAACTAGGGTTTTTCGCATTTTTCTCGAAAATTGCTCTAACGCTTTTGATTAAACTTTCACATTATCTTCTACTAATCAAAACCCAACTTTTCTTCTCCATAGATATCTCCATGAAAATAAGGCGAACGGAGATATGGGCCCCTGAAGCAAAAATAGGTTTTTTACGCTTTTTGGCAAAACGGCTCCAGCAATTTTCACCAAACTCATAGGATGTTTTCAAATAGTCAATACCTACATATTGTTCTCAATAAATGTTCCTGTGACGGTCCATTGAACAGAGATAAAAATCAAAATGTGTCAAAAATAACGTTTTTTCTAACGTTTCCGTAAATTCCAGGGTAATTTTTTCACCAGATGTGATAAATCTTAATGGAGTGTCTTTTAGTCACCCATACCAACATTTCGTTCTCTATAATTATTTCTGTATATATATGTTGAACGGAGATATAAGCCAAGTTTCAACTCAGAAAAGGAGATTTGTCGAATATTAATTTATCGGTATTCCAATTTTCTCATAAACGGCTCTAACGATTTCGATCAAACTTTCGGAGTACTCTCAGCTAACTAGTCCCTACATTTCGTTCTTCATAAATGTTCCTGTAAGAATGCGTTGAACGAAGATATAGCGCCCGTCTATGTAGGTGGTGTTCGAACTTAAAGGGGTGGCGGAAAGTTGTGTGTTGCTACGCACCAGATATTTTTTAAAAAAATCGTGTTTACAGCCTCATTAATTATCTGTGTATCAATTGCTCAATAATGGTCCTGCGATGAGTACGAGCAGCACAATAAATTCCAGAACTGTAGGCGCTACCGCTTCCTGCTGCTGTTACGTGTTGTTTGACCAAGTTCAAATTAACTGAGTGATAAATGAATTGATTAAATAGAATTAGCCATGTACAAAGTGAATTGTTGTAGAGCTAAGGAAAGTTGTGTGTTGCAACGCACCAGATTTTTTTTTCATACCTCACTGGGTTTACCTGTAAGTTTTCATCCCTTCTAGAGACAAAACCAATCACCTCTTCTAGACAATCTTTCATTTAGAACTAAGTTCGCGGGTATTTATTCACTTCCAGTCCCTCTCTTACATGTTACTTTGATTTTGTATCAAACGATGCTTTTTCCGTACAACAATCATCTTTACTCGTCTCATTCATCGCTGATTCGTTCACCTACATTATAACCTTCCTTCCAAATTTGCATGTGTGCCCTAGGAAAGTAGAAAATATATAAACCGGTTGCCATGTGAAGGAAAAGTTCATGCTGCTAAAATAGCTATCAAACTAACCACGACCAGACTAAACTTGGGAATAGTTTTCTGGTGATCGGGGGGGGGGGGGTCAATTATTCTGATAAAATGGGAGAGAATATAAAAATATGAAAAATGTGTTGAGGGAGAGCACTGCAAATCTCAAACCGACATGTTACCGGCTTTGAAAAAATATCGAGGTCGGGCTAATTTTTGCAACTCAAATAAACTCGAACAAGACTCACCCACCTACTGGCAACGACGTGAGGTTCTTCTTGGCCGTCCGGCATATCCTGAAGAGACCGGATCTGGACTGAATGAAGAACCTCTGGCTTTCGTTCATGTAAATTCCAGCTTCTGCGTCTGGAGCTGCGACGATAAACCAGCCCTGAAAATAATGTAGGGAGATGCATTAGTAGTTGAACATCAGAAAACTTGTCTGAGGAAAAATGTGTTAAAATATTATTTTATCAGCAATTCTCTAGCGGGAGTTGCATGTCAGAAGCGCACTAAAGAGCGGTCGGAAGCTAAAGTTTCATTTCTATTACTATTAGCAGGAATGACAAGTAAGAACCTCATCCGTGGTCCTCTGGGATCAACTCAACAGGGTGCCAGAGAATCCCCCTGTCGTTTCCTCTCAATGGGCATTTTTAGTCGTTTGAAACACAATTAGACGATCATTTCCCACTTCTCTTAACCCAACTTACACGATCCTTTTTCCCAGTATTCTTATTACTCCCCCAAATTCGTGCTGCGCGGCCTGGTTGCACTCAGTTCAGACAGTACACACCCAGCTTGTGTAACTTTAGTTTCGGCTACCCAGCGGCCAAGGAAAGTATTGCCCTTGTGCAAAAAAAAAAAAGAGTTGAGTTTTCATCATATTTTGGAGTTTTACGGCCTGCTGAACAAAATAACCGTTATTGCGGAGCGTGGCCTGTGCGCGCCTATAGTAAGATTGAGACATTCTTTCTCTTTCGAAGGCATCAATAGCGAGGGGGGGGGGTGTCATAAAATGTACCAAAAACGTCAATTCTCCGCACACTTTCGAAAACGAACTCACAAGGTTTCGTATGCCTAAGGGTAGTAAAAAGAACCACAACGCTAGTACACTGAATCAAATAACCCACTGCAGATACCGAACAAAATGTACCAAACATAAGCATGTATCGTATTTACCAATATTAGTGGTCAGTTCTGCAAAATCCGATTGTTCCTCGTTCGCCTTTTGACGACTTTCAGCCATCTCGTTCATCCGGCGCTACTCAAGTCAAGCGTAGTCACCCTTTCTTTTCGCTAGTTTAATGTGATTACAAATACATCGTTCTTGTGTGAATTAACAGGAGCCTGAACTATCGTGGCGGGTTGCTTACCTTCACAGTTAAAGGTACGTGTTGCAGGCTTGCACTACCAAATAAACTTGAGCCCGTTCCTTCATTGAGTCATTAACATGCGGGTAATTTACGGGATATGATTTATATGACGAGTTTTTATTTATGAAGGTAAGCACAGGAAGGCCCCTTAACTATATTTAACGCCTAGTTGTTTGAAGGTAGCCAACCTGCCTGCCACTATGTAGCAGGCTCCTGTTTATTCATGATCTCCTGTAACCATACGTAGGGTTTCTGTATAAAATGTTTCGTTCTAACAAGTGCAGTACGTTAAAAAGTGTCTGATGTAACAGGAGATTGAAATTGGGCAGGCGCCTCATCAAAAGTGGCGGGTTGCCTACCTACAAACAGTCAGGAGCTTTAGCAATATGCGTTCTTCAAAACAAATAAACGTTAGGCGCCTGTTATCTCGAGCGTTGCAGCGCCTTCCACTGTTGAAGGCTCGCCGTAGAAATTGACTCACACGTACTGAGTAATACGCACAGAATATAAGGGACACAATACCCGGCGCCGTTTTCCAGATGATGAAGAACAAGTGAAATGCTCTACAATATTATTGTCTCTTTAGTAATACGCTTTAGAACAATATCTGAGCAAAATATTCTTTATTGTAGTTTTTAAATTCATTTCTAGGATAAATGTTTTTTTCCTCGGAAAGAAGAGAATTTCGTCATCTTATCTCACCTTCAGATGATTAAAGTGACCAAGGATTAAATGGCTGCCGAGGGTTTGACACGATGAATTGATAAGAATATGGGCAAAGCCATGGCAAAGTTTATTCAAGATACAAGTGAAGATGAACAAAATAATTTCAAAAACTCATCAACGCCTCAATTTTCGGCGCAGGAGTCACATTTCTAATGCTGATGAGCGGCCACTCCCTCCTCCCAACCTGAGTATTTCTGAGGTAGAACGTGACGTTTAATACAAAAACTGGTACATAACGCTGCAGAATCACCAGGAGATTGAAAACGCGAATCAAACATCACGAGCTATCATAGTGATGAAAACAAAAAACTTCTTTTTCTCCAAACAATTTAGTACCATCAAATTCTCATCCGTGGGAAATTACAAGAGTAGCACGATACAATCAAAACTTTCTACGAAAAGCTATTTTAGAGGTGTGTCTCCACACAAATCTCGCTCATATGACATTAGCGTTCCAAAAAACCACAACACAATGAACGTTTAATAATGGCCAGAAGAATTATCTAATCGGTGTCTCTTCAGTACCAAGTTGTACGTGGGTAAGTACAGCTCAAGCGATACAACCGTTTATCCTAAAACGTGAAGTTATACTTTACAAGCTCGCATGAACTAAAACTAAAGCCTTGAAACCGAAGGTAGTGGTGTGATGAAAGATGTGTATGCTCCTCATTACTTTCCGCTACCCATAGTGTAAGCAATAGCGATTGTGAAGTTGGGTTGTCTTCAGATCTTAACGTTCCGAGGTCTACTGAATCCAAAATATCTGGTGCGTTGCAACACACAACTTTCCTTAGCTCTACGTCAATTCACTTTCTATATGGCTTTGTCTACTTAATAAATTCATTTACCACTCAGTTCATTTGAACTTGGCCAAACGACACTTCACAGCAGAAGGAAGTGGTACCGCCTACAGTTCTGGAATTTATTGTGCTGCTCGTACTCATTGCAGGATCATTATTGAGCAATTGGTACACAGATAATTAATGAGGCAGTAAACATAAATTTTTTGAAGAAGGATGGTAATTACTTCTGCAGAGTTATTGAGTAAAAATGTTTAGAACTGGTACTAAGCGAAACGGCAGTAGTGAAACTCAGGAATTTTTGGAGTGAGCCCCATGTATCTCATGAGCGTTTTTAAACACTCACCCTTTAGGTATTGGATTGGACTACAATACCAATGTTTTTTTACATTCTACAAGAATTCCAGCGGAGTTTATAAGGACAAAACTGCGCTAAAAACGCTTTTCGTCGAAAATTTTTATAATTTATTGTGCTGCTCTCGTCATTTTCCCACAAATGGGTATTTTATGGTATCATTGCCTTATTGAGAGCTACCAATATAAAAAATTTAATCAAAATCGTTAGAGCCGTTTTTGAGAAAACAAATTTGGCGTTTTGATCACTATGATAACTATAGTTAAGTTTCGGTGGATTTTGCCCATACCCTTAGTTTTGCGTCCCATGGTAACCTGCGGGCTAGACATCAAGTTTCAGCTGATTTGGTACGGTTGTTTTCTCTAAAAACGGCGCTAAAAACGCTTTTCGTCAAAAATTTTGATAATTTATTGTGCTGCTCTCGTCATTTTTCCACGAATGGGAATTCTATGGTATAATTACCTTATTGAGAGCTTCCAATATAACAAATTTAATCAAAATCGTTGTAGCCGTTTTTGAGAAAAAAAATATTTGGTGTTTTGATCACTATGATAACTATAGTTAACTTTCGGTGGATTTGGTTCAAACCCTTATTTTGGCGTCCCATGGTGACCTGCGGGCGAGATATCAAGTTTGTGTGGATTTGGTACGGTGGTTCTCTCTAAAAATCGTTCACAGACACACATACACACACACAGACTCACGGACACACAGACCATTTTCCCAAATACGTGTTTTTCGGACTCAGGAGGGTCTGAAACGTAAAGATCTGGAGAAAACTCAAAATTTTTTTTCAGCCGATTACATCACTTTCCTTTCTACTTCGTAGAGCCAAGGAAAGTAAAAATCTAATTCAATGCATGGTTGTGGTGGTATGTATGTGTAGTAGCTGTTGTTACTTTGTGGGGCGACGAGAAGTAAAAAGTAATGATACTGAGTACGCCCAGCACATGAAAGGAGCGATTTGACAAGGTCAGACGTGATGTGATGACACCCGTGTTGTTAGGTTGTTAGTGGACGTAAAATCCCAGCAATAGCAGCAATCTAACGTGAATAGGAAGAAAATCTCTACATGAGTTCTAGTACAAAAGCTGAATTGGTGGCTGTGAGGTTCCTTTGTAACCTTCGAGCATTCACTCAGAAACATACAGAATATCAGGAGTTCAGGGGATTGTCGGATCCTTTCAAGTGGGTTCCTGTTCTAATTATTCGTGCGCCAAAGTTCACTTCAAACCTGAAACGCAAACACCCTTTCCACCCCCATCATCATCCCACAACGCCCCCAAACCTGCAAAAGTTCGACTTTGAAGGCTTCCGTCGGGAAGAACAATTCAAAGACGTAGTTTTCCCCGGGAGATGACTGAAGTTGCCCTTCGCGTCAGCTTGCGCGTTTTCGTTTATCGCCGAGTTGCCGGTGACTTAATCGCTCAACTTTTCCATTCAACAACTCGAAGTGAAAGACGTCAACGTGGCGGAAAACAGGTCTGATGGTTCATTAGTTTCAACTTCCTTCGCGAAACTCGAGCACCGCCCTTCGTAATGTGATTTGCGCCTGTTGCAGAAGATGATTACGATGGCGGAACGAACGAGATGAGTCGAAATTGAGCGGATAGTGCCCCTTTTGAGGTGGCAGCAAACTATGCCGCTCCGGTATTCGCATTTCATATCTAAACGTGAGTTAATGTTTTAGATTTCCACAAAAAGTAGAATCGTAATCATTATAGAGATACCTGGTGCAACGCGTCACACAACATTCCTCAGCCTCGCGTGCATTCGGCTGTTCAAACTAATCCTAACGCAACCTGTTTTTCATCCAGTTCATATGAACTTGACGTTCAATCCGCAAACTGGTAGCGTTGAACGTTACCGAATTTATTGGGTTGCTCCTACTTATGTTACGAGGGGTTTGGAAATGTTTGGAGAGCTACTGACAGGCGAAAATTGCAGCTATCACGAAGTCCGATTCAATGCCCAACTTTCGTCGGATTATTAACCTTTGTCTATCCCCACTAGACTACAATCGCTAGGATGCCCACAATGGGAGTCATGCGGTACATTCAGGTCATGAACTTTATCGAGTAATCAACGTATAGATAATTCATGGCTCTGTAAACATCATTTGAGGTTCACTGTTCTGGAATTATAGGAGAAACACTGCGATAAAAGTTAGACAGTGAAATAACAAAAGTATGAGGTCCGGGATTGCTTCGGACAGCCCCATAAATTACATTATTTTATCATCGCCCTGATTCATTTTTAGAATCACATTTGCTAGATTATGAGAAAAAACTGCGATAACGCAAATAATAATTAATAATTACCGTCCTGTCATTAGGCGTTGATCACGAGTGAAATTCAATGAGAATAGTTATTGCCATTTTTGAAATATCAGTTGCACCGAACTCACACAACTTTTCCAAGCTCTACGTTAATTCACTTGTGTTCATGTTTTGTTTTTTTTTACTTACTCTATTTATTTTTCACTCAGTTCATTGGAACTTGGGCAAACGGTAGAACATACAGTTCCAGAATTTATTATGCTGCTTGTACTCATGCCCTGATCATCATTGATTCGATTGTTACACAGATAATTAATGAGGAAGTAAACACGGTTTTATTTGAAAAGGGTAATAATCACTCTTACTGAGAGTTATTGGAAATAGCGATGGTTGAAATGACGAAATTTCTGGAGTAGCCACTGTATATCTCATCAGCCCTTCTAAGGATTCACCCCCCACTCCACACATGCCTAGCTGCCTCACAAACTTGTCAAGGGCGATCTGCAAGCCCTGCTTGGTATCTGCGAGGAGGACGACATCATCCACAAAGGCTAATGCATCCATTCCCTCACCTGGGGCGAGATCAAATTCTACTTCTTGAGGCAGCTTACCTGCGCAGCATCAATCACAAGGTTGAAGAATATAAAAGACAGAGGGTTCCCCTGACGAATCACGCCCTATTGCCACGCCACCAGACAACTCCCCTCAAACCTGCAAGGCTGTCACACCCTCCGCAGTACAGAGAGCTCGCATAATCAATGAGTCGATCGGCCAAGGCCTGGTGGCTTACAGTTCCAGAGCCCTTAGAAACGTCCAGGTCAACCATATGTAATTGCTTCTTTTTCTTCCGGGCCAGTGTTAGCACTGTCCACAAAATCGTGAGATTCTCAGCAGTATCATCCAATGGCCCGAATTCCCTCTGGATGTCGCGAATGACACCAGCCACCTGAGGACGAGATGCCAGCCCTTTTCACACAGACCATTTTCCCAAGTAGCGTTTTTCAGACTCAGTAGGGTCTGAAACGCAAAGAAATGAAGAGAACTCAACATGTTTTTTTCAGCCGATTACATAACTTTCCTTTCTACTTCGTAAAACCAATTCGGAACATCTCCTCGACATTTTCTGTCATCACATTCAACTCCTGTACATGTTCCAGGTCTCGCACACAGGGTCGAAGGCCTCTTGTACATCTCGTCGCCGTAAACTGTCAGTACTCAGTTCCTTAGATGTTCTATGAAGCTCCCTCCAGCCCCCCTGAAGCGTGAGTGAGACGCTCAACGAAAAATATTTACGGCGTCAAACTATCAAATGCGTTCTGGACACCTGTCAAGCTCTCCTCCCCCCTCCTATTTCTCCCGCGGCTTTCAAAATATTCAAAATCGACTTCTCGGGTGATTGCGAAGGAAATATTCACCAGCATCCCCGTTGAGGACCCCTTCCGAGGGAAAGAGCTGTTTTCTATGTAAATATCGTCCTTCGGAACTTTCCGACGCCTGAATTTTTTACTCGAACCACTAACTTCTTCGGGCCTCTTTTCTCTACACGATGAAAATCTTCCCTTTGTTCCCCGAACAGGAAACTTAGTTGGGAGTCAAACTACTTTACGGCGGAAAACTGATGAAGCTCCGGGTTGAAATATCACTTTTCCGAATGAGCTCAGAAAACCGGCTTCTGGCGAACGTCACTGTCAAACATTTGAGTTTTCCGCGGCAACTATTTTGCAAGTTCTCCCTCTCATCATTATACTTAAACAACCAATGATTAACATACGCCCTCTAGTAGATACTTAGCAACCAAGCCGTTGAATCCAAAATAGTTCTCCCAAGTTGAACTGCCTGGCTCTCCGCACAAAATGTGCTGTAAAATGGAATAATGTGGCATCGCTCTACGGAAATATGAAGTTAAAATGAATTTGGTGGGGGGGGGGGTTGAATTCAGAAAACGTTATTCCTCGACGAAGGAGACGATATTCTACGACACAGGAGACAATGGAGAAGTATTTTGTGAGTCTGTGGCAGAGCGTATGCGTAGGAAGTGCGACCTCACACACCTACCTCACCCTCCCGTGCATTCCAAGTATACAGGGGTTGAAGGGAATTTACCAGTTACCTGAAAGTAGCCTACGAATTGGATCAAATCCGTTTCTACGTCGTATACCTGCTCGCTATCACAGACGCTTTAAAAGAGAGCAACATTGAGAATAAGTAATGTTGAACTTATAAATTGTTAACTTTTATGTGAATGAGAAATATTTATGAAGTGCAAAATGTACAAACCGTTTGGTTCAAAAGACGAGGTAAGCATGACCCGGTTTGATGGAATCAAATGGACTAAAGGCACGATTAGTACTTCTTATGTATTTCTAAGACAATAGAAGTCGAAACCTACCAAAAAAGTACACTCCTTATTCCAAGGGTAAGGGAAGTATTGAAACCGCATGAATCGGATAACCAGTTGTACATTCCATCCTCTTATTTGGGGCGGAGGTGTGGTCTGATACACTTGAGCACTGCCTGCCACAGGACGCGGGGGGGGGGGGCAGCAGTGCAGATGATGTGCACCCTTCACATCGCTTGCTCATTCCCCACAGGCTCACAGGAGGCAGTTATGGTGGGTGCCAATCCACGTTCTGGCAGCTGAGAGGAAAGAACTGTAACGACCAAGGGAGCAACCAGAGTCGGGCTATCAGAAGAAAAGAAGGGCTGTGTCCTTTGGGAGGTGGCAAGACTAGTGGGACCTAACCGAGAAGCGGAAGGGGACCAGACCGCTGATTCCAGCGCTTGGTCCATGGCTGTGGCGCCCTTAGGTGCATTTCTACCCATACCCATTTCCTCACAGGGCGCAATAGGCAATTAGGACATACTTGTACGAAATTGGTAAGATTTATGAGAAAAAACTGCGCTAATGCAAATAATAATGGATTACCCTCCTGCCGTTAGGCGTTGATCACGAGTGAAATTCAATGAGAATCGTTGTTGCCGTTTTCGAAATATCAGGTGGGCCGCATCAGAAAACCTTCCTTAGCTCTACATCAATTCACTTGTGTTTATAGCTTATTCTACTTACTCAATTTATTTATCACTCAGTTCATTTGAAGTTGGTAAAACATCACTTCATGGCGGCAAAAGGCGGTAGCGTTTACAGTTCCGGAATTTATTGTGCTGCTCGTACTCGTGCCCTGACCACTATTGAGCAATCGGTACAGAGATAATTAATGAAGCAGTAAACAAGATCACTTTCCCGGAGTTATCAGGTAAAAACTTTAAGAAATGGTAGTAAGCGAAACGGTGGTAGTTGAAATTCCGGAATTTCCGGAGTGAGCCCTGTATATTTTATGAACTTTTTAAGCAAATATGAAGATATTTGATTGGATCACTAACCAGTTTTTTGAAGATTTAGCAACGTTTGATCGGAGTTTATAGGGAAAAAACTGCGATAAAATCGATTTTCGTCGAAAAGTTTGGTAATGTATTATGCTGCTCTCGTCATTTCCCACGAATGGGAATTGTGTGATATAATTGCCTAATTAAGAGCTCTCTACATTACAAAGATGTAATCAAAACCGTTACAGCCGTTTTCGATTAAAAAAATTTGCTGTTTAGATCACCATGATAACTATAGTTAGTTTTGCGTGGATTTTGCTCATATCCTTATTTTGATGGCTTAAGGGTTACCTGCGGGCTACATATCAAGTTTGAGTTGATGTGGTTAATCCGTTTTGGTTTTGGTCTCAATCGAGTTCACAGACACACATACACGGACCATTTTCCCAAATAGTGTTTTTCGGACTCAGTAGGGTCTGCAACGTAAAGATCTGAAGTGAACTCAAAATTTTGTGTTTTTCAGCCGATTAGATAACTTTCCTTTCTACTTCGCATAGCCAAAGAAATTAAAAAGATGTTTTCTTGACGTTGTTCACTTTTCCACAATAAATGCGAGACTGCATTTGATTAACTTGACAACTAATATACACATTTTGCACCACAAACCAATTTCTGTAACCGTCTGTTGTACGGAGAGGTAAGCCAAGATACATCTAAGGTTGAGAACGTGAAGGAATCACTCTAATACGTTGATGGAGGTTTTAAATATTGGTGATAATTCGGCTCCCTAAGCACAACAACAAACTGCCCACTTATTAGATAGGTTTAAGGGAGGTGATTAGGAAGGGATGAGGCGTAGAGGAGAACGCAATGGGAGTGAATGAACGCGAGACTGTTAGACGTCACAATTGTAAACTACGGCCACGTAAGTCACGAAATTTACTAGTTCGAGTGCAAAGAAATACCTGCGTATTGAAAGCTATCGCCCACACGAAGAGTGATGCGCCGACGAGGCACGTACAGAAGAAAAGGAGCCTCCTTTCCATCATGAACGTACGAGCTCTGTCCGCCGCTTTATCCGTAATCGCACCACTTTCCACCATTTTCGGCCTAAAACAAACAATTACATTCAAACATGTTTATAAGGTGTCTCTGGTAACAAAAATCAATTTTTGTCTGTAGCGCTAACGAACAAGTTGGCTTGGACGATTGGCTCTATCTTTCTAGAAAATTCTGTACGTACGTCCGTCATTAAATTGCAAAAGGAGAGAGCTAGGGGGACACCCAAGTAAATCTGCCCGTTTTCAGCTAACATGTCTACTCTTGACGTTCTGTCGAGGAAATTGAAAACCATTAGGTGCGAAAAGAAGAAAAAAAAACGAGCTTCCTCCTCTTCTTTCCGCAGCTTCTTAGCTTGAAAAGTGTTTCTTCGCGAGCTGCTGATGATATTAAAACCGGTAAACGGTTTTCTCGAGCGCCAAAAAGTTGGCGAGAGAGCCAAAAGATCTTGGCACCTTCTCTCGTAGTTAATGCATCGATTAGAGACAACAAGAAGGAATAGGATAGGAAATTGGTTAGGGGGGGGGGGTGTAAATCGTCGCCGCTAGATTTAATCGGGGAAATGAGATTTCATACGCGATTCGTCATCGGAGGAATTGAAGAAAATTATAGCGTGTGCGGCCGGACATTTGAAAGCTAGCAACTATATTTTTACACAATTAATAAACCCTAAAAGTAAAGATTTTACTTTCTGCTACCCGAAGGGAAAAAAGTTGTGTTTTCGTCCGAACTTTACGTTTCGAGGCCTACTGAGTGTAAAAAACCTAATTTCGGAGCGTGGTCCGTGTGTGTCTGTAGTTCGATTTGCGGGAGAACGGCTGAACCGATTGAGTTGGTTCTTTTTTTGTTTAGTTCGTCGACACTAAAATAAGATTATGGGCGATTTCGGTCGATCGGGAAGGGGAATGGGGAACGAAAATGCACCAAAAACTAGTGTTTTTTGCAAATCTATCAAATTATCTTCTACTAGTTGGTACAAAACGTTTTATCTCCATACGTATCTCCATGAAACTACGGTGAACGAGGAAGTGCATGTGAAGCAAAAACAGGTGTTTTACGCTTTTTGACAAAGAGGCTTCAACGTTTCTCACCAAACTAAGAGGATGTTTTTAAATAGTTAATATATTGTTCTGAATAAATGTTCCTCTGACAGTCCATTGAACAAAGATAAAAACGAAAATGTGTCGAAAATAATACTTTTTCTCATTTATTCAGTTCCATTGTAGTACAAAGTGTTCCATTATTAGTTTCGTGTACAAAAATCTTTCAGGAAACGGTTAGCACTCGTCTTATACGTATTTATTTATTCGTCATTTATTTATTTAATCAATAACTGTGGATAGGGCGGAGGGTTTCAAAATTGACAGCAAAGTTGTTCTTCTAATTCCGTAGGGGGTTCGTAAAGCGGTAAACACTGTTTATTCCCCCACCCAGCTCCATAGCATAACAGGAAGGCCCCCCCACCCCACCCCTACACATCGTGTAACCCTTTCTGTAACTTCATAATAACTTAGGTTTTTTATGAAATTAACGAGCGGCTCGTTGTTTAATAACTGCTTACATCATCGGTTGAACAAAAACAAACATGAATTATACGACCAGACTTTCTCAATTCACGGAAAAGCTTATTTAAATTTCTATTCAACTCTCAGTATGGCGTAAATGGTGTAGATCGTCGAAATGTTTGGTAATTTATACATCATTTTCCCACGAATGAGAATTTCATAGTATTGTCATATCATCAGGAGCCGTATATATAAAACCGTTAGAGCCGTTTTCGAGAAAAAAAAAAAAAATATTTGGTGTTTTGATAACTGTGATAACTATAGTTAGTTTTGGGCGGATTAGGCTCATACCCTTATTTTGACGTCCCGGGGTGACCTGCAGGCTAGATATCGTGTTTGAGCTGATTTGGTTTAGCCGTTTTCTCTAAAAATGGGGCACACACACTTTTTTTTTTAAAGCTCACCGTAAAAAGGGGCGGTGGCAATAATAAGGTAGAAAATGGGTAGGGCGCTCGGACGACCCTACGCTCTAGGGATAGAAAGATTGGGCAGGAAGGAAAGAATGGTAAGAGGATGTTCCATGATAGAACGTCCCGAGGACTACCCGAAGTACATGTGGTACGGCCCGAGCAATACGTGGTGATACCGTGGTGAACGTCTGCTGACACACCCAGCTGTCGCATCTTCTCCTCACTTTTCTTGCACCACACTACGCCAGGGCACAGTCGAAGGTGCAACCCTGATGTTACCTGCCTCCACCCCACGAGCTTCCAACACTGCATACAAAGATCCGTCGTGTCGTATTTGCGCTTCTTGGCTTCAAAAGTTAGCACATGATTCCGGCTGCCAGATGCTACCTGGACATCCAGGATCACTGCAGACTGCTCGGGGGGACCAATGGGGACGATGACAGGCCTCAGTCCTTCTCCAGAGACAACCCGGTAGTGCCGCTCTCTATCCACTCCCCAGCCCTCAGTTGACAATGCACAAGCAACCTGCTTGCAGACCGCGTCAGGACGCTTAGCACAGCCCCCATGAGTACGCAGACACACATGATTCAAACAGGTTACCACAGGCTCGACAGCAACCACTCTCCACATTACGATCTTGGCCTCTCGTACACCTAATTGCTGTAGGTGTGAACCTGTAGTGACACCACGCAAACGGTGTGAAAGTGCCGGTAATCCTTCCCGCACACACACACACATACGCATAGTCCATTTTCTCAAATAGTATTTTTCTGACTGGTCTGAAACGTAAAGATCTGCAGATATCATGAATGTTTTTTTCTTCTGATTGCATAACTTTCCTTTCTACTTCGTAGAGCCAAGAGAAGTAAAAAAAAGAACGTTAGAAATGAAGGAAAAAAGTGACAAAATTAAAGGTGAAGTGGAGTGTACTCGTATTTACATACCTCAGTGTATAGTGAGTGCATGGATAGTAGAACGGAAGAAAAGGAAATTCAATTAAGAGCTTTGTACACAAGAAAAAACTTTATAAATGATTAACGCTCTCGTTTAAATACTAAACGTGGCGTAAAATAAATGATAGAGAATGGAAAGAAAGTAAAGCAGGAATGTTCTGACCAGGGCTTGCAGATTTCGGGTAGGAGACGATCAAAGCAAAGGGAAATTCTGTTTTTTCTCCTCATTTTCGGTTGTTCCTGGGGGAATACGAGCGAAGGATTTAATATTAATCGAGCCCCACTTGGGGAGTGATATACGGAGTGCTGGGGTTGAATGGCAGTTTACCCTGTCCAGAAATGTCCTGTTGGAAAATCAATATTAAAAAGTCGTCAGATCCAGAGGCCGTTGAAATAGGAAAAAAATGAAGGGGAGTTGGGGAACAGATCACGTTGCCCATCATAGACGTAACATTTGGGGGTATGGTTGAGGTTAGCACTCGGAAAATGTAGCTTCCCCGTTTTTACTGTGATTGTTTGGCTCAGGTCAAGCTCAAACTTTTGTGAGGGTTCAGGGTTCACTTGTCTTCCGCCCCTAGTAGTTAATCACCTTTATTCTTACAACTCTCTAGATCTGCCGAAACAGCCTGAGATCAACTCCGTATTTTCCTTCTTAGTTGTCGAAATGTTCAATTAGGATTTTCCTCAACCCCATATCGTCATCCTACTTCTCACCCTTTACTATTGCCACCTCCTTACGGAAATCTTTCCTAGAACTCGTACAATTAAACTTAGTCTCTCACCTCTCGTCCTAGCTCACGCCCGTGCATATCCTAAGTGATTTATAGTCGTTTTGGAGCCTGAACTCTGTTGCATCTCAGATGAATATTACTAACCAATGTAGAAATACAGTCCTCTCACGCTCGTCTAAATAAGACATAATATTCATTCTTTACTTGTTACGAATTTCATATCTCTCTTTCATACAGCACCCAACAGTTAGTTTTCATTTTACGCTCAGATTTTTAACAAGTTCCTAGAACTCCAACTATTTTTACTCAACGTTCGATGTTCTAACACAATTTTAACTGTAATTGTCTCCCTCAAAATTGTCACACAATTCTGAACAATTTTTTTAAACTGCCACAACATTATGACTCAACCCACAACTTAATTTAATTTCTCAATAATTCAACACCTCTCAATCATTTCGAATTAAATTGAGGTGAATTGGAATTAGCATGGATTGATTGATCCCGCTGAGGGAACAGTAGCAGTTGCTCTGGCTACAAGTTGGGCTCATTTCTCATCCACCCGTAGCCATTGCCTCACCTCCCTGGATCTGGAGGAGGGAGAGATGCCTGGTGGACAGCCTAATGCCCCAATGCACTAGGCCACAGCGCCCCCCCCCCCCTGGGGAACAGGATCCTCATGGAACAGGAGTGGGACGACGACATTTCAAACTGAGTGTTAGTGATTGATGAACAAGTTCGGAAGTTGAAGTCTTTCTGGTAGTTTGAAGAGCGGGAGCAGACTTAACGGCCGATAGTTGAGGGGGTCGTTGGCTTTTCAATCATACCCAGTTATTGAAAGTTTCCTTTCCTCTCCAAGACTTGCTTGGAACTCGTGCCAGTGAAATATAATCTTTCTTCTTCAAAATTGCGTTTAGTAGTGATTTCCTTGTCATAATGTACAGCCTCCTCTGCCTTTACTGATGCTTCCGACAGTCCCCGTCTAGTTGAACTGGTTTTCTATGGTCGACGTCAGGGAACCCCATATAAACTGTTTCCCGTCGGCAGAGGGTATTTATGGCCTACTGGCCCTATGATCATTTTGTGCCATTCAGACGATCCTAAAGCACCTTTGTTCTTCTTCTTCCTTCAACATCACGAGCTATTCGGATCGCGATTCCGTCGTACGTACACAAACATACTTTCCTAACTTTGCTATTTCGCGCTGAAAACGTTTCTCTCCCCCTCCCCTCCTTCCACCAGCCCATTCCACACTCACCCACCTCTCCAAAACCATTGCGCAACGGTTCATTCAATTCGAGCTTCTGCTGACTTACGTAACTCCGTTGGAGCCGAATGGAAAGTGCTTCATTACCAATAAATCATCTACAATCGTCGCCTTATAATTGGAAACAGAAGATTGAGTTTGACTGGTTGTCTCGAATTGCAGGGGAGTTACGTCAGTGTTTAGCGCTCTGTCGTCTGAGCTGACACAACGACCGCTTATTACCCCTGAGGGGTTGAAACGTAAGGATGTTGTGAGCAAACTGTTGAGAAATCATGCGTCAATTTATTTAAAATGGAACAGGGATAACTGATCCATTAAAGGTAGGTGGAACATCAACACGATTATAGTATTGAGGAAATTAGTAAAAACCGCGAGTAAAGTGAATTAACACAGTTGCAATTCACGCACAGCTTCTATGCAATCTTAATAATTTATTAATAAATCGTGTACAAAGTTACGTAAATCAAGTTGCTGAGAAAAAATACAAAAGAGTTGTAGATCGGGCAACACTTTTAATAACTGCAGAATTGAGTAAATACGATTTATAAATTACGTTAAAAATGTTTATCTACTGTTAAAAATCTGTTAAACTATTGTTAAATCTACTAAAAATAAAAATGTTTATCTACTGTTAAAATGGCTAAGTTTAAATTGCTGTTAAAATGGCTAAATTAATTATAACCTGTACAAATCGTTTATTCTTAGAAGGAGCACAAAATTCTTGGAAAACTGAATACGTTTTCTTTTCTTAAGACCAATAAAAAAATGAGAAACCGCCAACAAACCATTGGGAGAACCGAGTAAAAGCCCAAGTACTGAATAAATCGTATGAAAATACAGTACAAATTCAAAGTCGTCGAGGGAACGATAGAAAATTGTCGTAAATTAAGAATAACTCCTGAATGCGAGGAAATTGAGCCAACATCAAGTGTGGTATTAGGTTATGTAAAATGTCATGTACTTCACAAAACGTTTTTTACGGCCCGAGTGCACTTGGTCACTTTGCCGACTAATTCAACATCTTTTTAATCCATTAATATATTTATTTGTTTAAATATATAACTTTTTCTTTTTTAAATTTTATTTATAGTACCTATTGGCACTCGAGATAACGGAATTTTTCAGGCTGCCCCCATTTACGCCGCAACCCTCATTGACTGACCATTGCGTAGGTAATTTATACGACTGTCAAGGTATATTTTTTTTGGGAACGTTCACGCTTACAGTCCTGAGTTTATAAGCAAAACACTGTAAAACGTTATTCGAGCAACGTATTTGAATCGGAACGTTTATAGAAAAAAAAACAAGCTGGCTGAGTGTACGCCGTTTGATCAGATGTTTTGTGGGGGGATTATAAAAATTTTAACGTAACGTGTCACTTATTGTTTTGTATCCGTTCAACGGATGGTTACAGAAGTTCCTAAATGTTGAAAAACAAGCCGTCACGTTATCGATTCACACAACTCCCATCTCCGAAATTTTGAAAAAGTTAAAGAAACACGAGTTTTGGAACATTTTCGATATTATGTGCGTTTAATAGACTTTAAGAGGAACATTCTAGTAAAACAGTGCACCATATATATTTACCCTATAGAGAGAGGGGGGAAGAGAGAGATTGAAACGTTTACCTTGTGTTACACAATCTCTGAGCCCGTGGTACCTTTTTCACTCAAGCAACTAATTTCTCTTCCAAAAATGAGAAAACTTCCATTCATTCCAAATAAATCATAACACTCCCGCCAACTGACACGTAAACACTTAACTGCTGCTATTGTGAGCAGTGAGAGAGAGAGAGAGAGAGAGAGAGAGAGAGAGAGAGAGAGAGAGAGAGAGAGAAAGTGTGTGGGTGAGAAGGAGAAAGAGAAGGGAGAGAAGGAGAGAGTGGTGAAGGGAAGGATCGTTGGAAAAGGAGGTGGGGAGGCTACATTAACACTGGGAAGAAACGTTCACTGAAATACAGGATAAAGGAACAGTTCTGAACGAAGTCACTAGAAAGCTGAAATCAAATGGCACTAATGTGACCATCGAGAGTTAGCACGAAAGTTTGAACGTGAGGGGGTAGTCAGAGAATTAGCAATCGAGGTTTAGGGAAACAGAGACAGTCGTACGACGACGTAGAGCGACGGAAACGGAATCTGGTACAGCCAGGAATTGTACGCAGAAGACAAAAAAAATTTCCTTTACCACAGCAGATTAACTGCTTAAGGCACTGAGGTTGTGCCTTGGAAAACCCTGAGCGTTGACCTGAGGAGTTTGAAGGGACCTTAAAGGCTTTGGGGATGATTGCTCTATACAATAAATAAGAATAAATATTGACTAGTTGAGGAAACCAAGAGAGTTTGTTGGAAATCGCTGTTAAAATTCGTAAGCCCTCGGTCTGGCACATTTTGTTCAATAATTAATTGTGGACTGATTTTGATCATGCCTTTATGTTGGTGCCCCACTTCGGTCTGCACGTTGAGTATCATATTTGAGCTGATGTGGCCCAGCCGTTTTTCCTCTATCGCAACCACACACGCGCGATTTTTTTCAAATTAAAGTTTTTCGGACTCAAAAACCCCTTTCAAACGTGAAATTCTGAAGAAGACCAGCATTGTGAACGAGCAGCGTGATAAAAATCAAAATTGCCGGAGCAGCTGTTGGCAACTTGAATAAATAATGTCCCAGACCGTGTGATTTTTAGATGAAATTGAGTTCAATTTGTTAATCTGAAGGAATTGTAGAAAATTGGATCATAGAATGAGGAATGGTGTACAAACAGCTGGAAGAACGAGTGAAACCCTTTGCAAATCGAGCGATAATTTTGGAAAATCTGCCAAAAGTGGCGGAGAGTATCCTGAGTATTGCAATTAGTATGGCAGGGACTCCTCTGCGAATCCACTCTGATTAATTTCTTCTTAAATCTCATTGAATCAACTAGGACTTTTAACGAACCACTGCGTGCAGCTGAGTTATTCCATAAATGCCTTCTTACGATACCATCGAAGGCGCCATTAATAATCGTTTTCTCCATCGTTTCGACGCGAAAAGTTTGGACACAATAATCTCCCCTGACGTAAAAGGAGGATTAATGGTTTTCTCTTCGGGCAGAAGAGGACGTTGTTACTGTAAAAAAGTTCTTCCTACGCGAGATTAATGATATAATAATAAATTTAACATGCACCACAACGCACTATCAACAGTTTAGAGTTGTTGACGAGAGAGAATAACTCCTCACTCGTTCTTCTTCCGCATTCCCACAAATAGAGGAGACCATTGTCAAACGCCCCAAGTAAATAAACAGGGGAGGAACGGGGCCCGAATAATACAATCAGTGCCTGCGCCTGTGCCCTAAAAATAGCGGCAAATACTATTAAGGGGTCTCCCAAAGCGGAATCTCAATGCTCTTTTTGACAAGAATAGCTCGTAGTAAACAAAACAAATGGCGTATTTTGACTCGGAAGAGGCAAAGGAGTCAGCGTCGGGTTACAGCGTCGAGCCATTCCATAGTTTCTCGGGTGTCGACAAAGATTCCCTAATGGTACCGAAAGGGCACCAAAATCGTCGTCAGAGGGCTATTCGTAAATATTGGGGATTGAAAGCTCTTCAAACATATGTCAGCGCTGTTTAAAAAACATAAAGACGTAATTTTGGGAGCAATTTATCGGGTGAACTCCCTCAGGAGGGTAATTATGAGACATTCCTAGCATTAATGCTGGTCAACCCGGCTCTTACGCACCATAAGACGGATTGAGTCCCACCTGGATGACCTTCTTGACTCACCTTCTCAGGTTGATAGAGAACTTGAAAAACTACTGCTTGGCACAAACGACAAGATTTTGTAAACCTAAAGGAAATCTTAGAGGCAACTAATGAGCAGTTCATCACAACACGCATCAGCGACCGCGAAACTGATATCCGATTATGTACGAGTACTGGAGTGGATTCCTTGGGAGTTACAGTAATTATCGTCGTCAATAATAATGTTGAGAGCAATATTGTTAGAAATTTAGATTTAATACGTCTGAATTGTACACAAATTAATTTCGTGTGTGAAATCGTTGACAGTCCAGTAATATATGGTGGAAAATCTGCCAAGAATAGTTGAGGAATCACTCTCGCTTGACAAAAACTCCTCGTCTCTCCAAAAACAACCGCTGCCGCACAACCGGTATATTTTGAGCTGCTGCTACTAATACCACAATCTTCATTGAGAGCTCAGCGTACAGGTAATTGATAGGATTGTCATCGTGATTTTGTCGGAAATTCTCGTATCTACAGTTCTAGAATCAGAGGGGAAAACATAGCGAAAAGATTATGCCAAACAAGCGACTGTTTTGTGCAAGAGAACCTTGAATTGATTGATGAATGAGACGATCGCGATAGAGGACTGTATTTACCATGGGCTTTGAACGTTTACTTGATTAGCATTATAGAGTTCTGATAGAAAGATTACTTCAGCCACAAGAACTAGTTGACACGGCACGGTGGGTCTCTAAATATGTGAACTGTTGGTAGGGCGAGAGCTGAGAGCTACTGAATACTACAGGCACTGATTATGGAATGTATTGGTTTTAAGGGCTGCGAGTAGGAAGAAGAGATGGTGAGGGAGGGACGAACCCCTCGGAAGGGAAGAGTGAACACGTTTGTTGACCCTGGAAATAATCTGTAAAGCGTTTTGTTAGCAGGAGAGGCTAATTGAGCTCCCATCACGTATGGAAAACCCTGCGACTGAACAGGACCAGCGGGCTAATTCAGCCAGAGCTGAGCAGAACAGCAACGTTAGGTTGAATTCACTTTTGATTATATCATGATATTATTGAAGTTCTCTGTTTGAGTCAGTTAACGAATTTGCCGTCTTGATTTTTTGAGGACGCTAGTGTCAAAACTCGCACTAAAATAAAATGAGAATCTTCGTTGCTGTTATTTCCTTTAGAAGTGATCCGACATAAAAAGTTAATCACAATCATTAGAGCTAAAGAAAATATTTCATGTTTCGATCATTATGATAACTTTGCACCGGTTTTGCTCTTAAATTCATTTTTATTTACAGGCTAAATATCACACTTTAGCTGATTTGGTTCCCAGTTCCTGCTGTTGCTTGTCAGTGATGGAACTTCCCTGGGTCCCCGCGCCAACAAATGAGAAACATCTAATCATTTTCATATTTCTCATCTCCATAAAAGTTACGTAATCGGCTGAAAATCTGTTTTATGATTATATTCGGATTTCAATATTTCCAAAAAATAGGCATTTGAGAAATGGTTTGTGCGTGTCAAAAAATTTAAGACAACCTCGCCAATCAAAATCGGTATTGGAACGTTTTTTGATGGGAGAACGAGTAAAATGCGTTGTGAATCGAATGATAATTTTAGGGAAAATTTTACGATGCCAACCGGCCGCGCAAGCGAGCGTTCGCAAAGCAGGGGCGATCAGAATTCAAGCCACTTCACCATAAATAATCACATGAGCATGAATAATAAGATAAGACTGAGTTCACGTAAAATCTCAAATTTCGGCCCTCTCAGCGCGGGACTAAAAAGATGACTAGGAATTAACAGACACATTGCACCTACTTGAGGGGAGAAGCTCTGGGGCCTCCTAAGGAATATTTGGACGCACGTCGGCTTCCGGAATCGGGCACTTTGAGAGTTGACGGAGAGTCGTCATCGAAAAACTTGGCGATTTTATCTGCCTCTCTTTTCGGCAATTTGTCCAAAGGAGACGACATTTTCGACGCGTCACACGACACTCGGACTCACTCGCGGATTTCAAACGCCTGATTCCGAAATTGTGTATGTTCTCTTAATACGGCAAATGAATTCGACATAATTTTGACGACGCGATAAGAACGGAATTTGGGTTGTCGAGTTTGTCTAAATATAAAACTTGAGGGACCGAACACGTCGAAGTTGTTCCTCTCGCGTTTCTAATTAAGAACTGCCGATCCCGGGGAAGCAATTTGATTAAAAAAAAAAGAAGAAGAACTCCCCTCTCTCCACCGGTCCCCAGATGAAAAGAATACAATTTCAAGTCTGGTGAGCTTGTCGAGACACTAACTGAGGAGTGGACTGGCAACATGCCGCGTTGCGAGCGAATAGACTCTCATAAAAGAAAATTAAATGTCAAGCCTCCCCGTGAACGGCTTAAACGTAATTCCTCCGCCGTGTCAAAACCCCTGAGGTGTACTTCAAAGCAATTTTAATTCCGTTTTCTTAATACTTTCATTATGAAGAACACGATGTGGTTGAAAGGTGCCCCCCCTCCCCTTCGTCATTCGCAAAAATAATTTCAAAACCTGTAAGCTGTAAAATTCACTTAATTTTACGCAGTTTTTCTTTTCTTGGTCTACAAGTTCCGAGTCTTAGATGTAATCTGAGAAAAGAGTTTGCTTTCATCAAATTTTTGCGTCTCAAAGGGTTCTAAATCTGAAAAACTGCCTCCTACAGATAATGATATGTGTTGGGCGCAATAGGGGGAGAATGAGATGAGTTAAAGACAGAGAGAGAGATATGAGCACAGACGAGAGCGTGAAAGTGTTATTGACCGCGTGATCAGGTAGTCGGAGGTTTAGAGTCAGTTGTACGACGTAGACTGACAGAAATGGAATGAATATAGGACTGGTTCAGTCAACTATTTATCCAGAAAGGCAACAGTTATTGAAGCAAAGGCGGTCTTGGGGAGACACAGCAGACACGAAGTTCTTGTACTCGAAGTTGAACTTAGGGTTTTCGAAGATGATTTCTTGTCATCTCCCAAACACTGTGTGTGCGAAGCTGTGAACGCAATGACAACCAAATCAGCTGAAATTTGATATTTAACGTCCAGATTAATACGAAACGCCAAAATAGGTTATGAGCCAAATCAGTCCCAAACCAACTACAGTTAACGCAGTGTTCTTTACTCAGCGCTACGGAGTAGGAAAGAAAGTTACGTAATCGGCCGAAAATGTTGATATTTTTAGTAGTCCTCAAATCTTCACGTATTAAACGTCAAACCCGGAAAATACATTAGGACGAAATGGTTCTATGTATGTGGTCCTGTGAACGCAGTTGTGAGAGAACGGCTGAACCAAACTGATCCCAAGTTGATATTTCGCTGTACAATTTGAGACGCCAAAATAACACTCACTTCGACGCCAAAAATGTAACCGGATTACCTCTTACTTACGCGTCCAATCTAATCCTAGCGAACAATTACGTCCGGTTTGCCGCATTATTGCCCATTCGAATCTTGAGTGAGGCCAATCACTCCATTTTAGTTAATTACGTAAAAAATATAAAGAGTTTGGTTTCTACATAACTTTGCTGAAAAATCGATTTTCGAGTCAATTTGTTTTTAAACTGCTGAGAAAACGTGAAACAAGCTAAATAAATTTTGTTTTTTGAGGTTGAAAATAGCCTGAAAACGCTCGAAGCAAACTTTAACGAAAGGTCGGGACCTCAGAGAAAAAAACATGCAAGACATGTAAAATAATGATAATAAATCAATTTTAATTTCTGAAAACCGGGCCCGAACGCTTTTGATTGAATTTCGTGAGTCGACAGATAATATAAAATTTTCATTTGTGTTGAAATGACGAGAGCAACATAATAAAACGTTTCGACGATGTATTTGAAAGTGCAAAAATTCAAAAAATGACGAACAAAACGAGCAAATTGTTGCACAACGGTTTATTACTCTCTTGCACAGCTCGATTATTCAGCTTGACGCAGTTTCACCCCTCCGAGACTCATCCCATTCGATTCAGCATCGAATTGTAGTAATAAACTATTTTAAATTGGCGCGATGTGACGAGTCGAGCTGACGAATGGTTGAAGACGAGCTGACGGAGAGGCAAAGCGGGAAATGAGCGCAGGATGGGAAGAAACGATAACTCGTCATATGACAATGTCACGACATTGTCGCATGAGTTCTTTCAAGTAGTAGAATTCGCCCCATTTACTGTGATTCCATTGTTTTACATCTAGGCGCAATAATACACCCCCGAGACCCATCCTATTCGACTTAGCAGCGGAAAATTTACCAAACACGACGTGATTCCAATAACCCGCCAGAATTTCGCTTTCGGCTGATGTTCTGCATTACAACCATGGGATTTTGTCAGGGCGAGCAGGCAGGCACTACTAGATCACAAATGGCATTTTTGTGATCCTTATGTGTTGAAACGTAAAAGATAATTTTGAGGGGGTATTACAAAAAAAACAAAACAGCAGGGTCGGTCCAGCCGTTCCCCCACAAACCGAACAACAGGCACACACATAGAGAACGCTCCTAAACTAGGTTCATGTTCAGTAAGCATGAAACGCAATGATCTGAAAAACTTCACATTCAACACGGAACATGTTTTGTGGGCTTGAATGGATTTTGATGTCGTAAGGTAAGGTGAGATTCCCCTGGGCAGGCCCCCTCGCTGAGTTGCATACCTTCCTTCGCTCCGCCTACTGCACATACAAATACAGTCACCCCACTACTCACTCGCCCCACCGTGACACAAAACTTGGGCACTCGAAGGTTTCTGGGCGCACTGCTGAAGTCGTTATCATTAAAAGGAAAGATACTATTTTAATTCAAATGTAGTTACAGATGACAGATTTTGTTTCTACATAGACAGCAGTGGGGGCAGGTCCGCCCTTGGGAATCTACCTTACGCCTACCATGTTATAAGTTCTTCCTGACGCGATTGCAATACTCCCATTGCTCTTCGGGTTGCGGAAAGTACTATGTATGGCTACTCTAACACGACTTACGCTTCATGGGGCTAATAAAAGTTACGCTTGCCATGCGCGACACGACTCCCCTACATTTGTAACGCCTCCTCGTCTGCTGTGTTAGAACATTGACAGAATACTGGAGTCAGTAATTAAATACCACGTATATCGGAGAAAATTAGTGGCAATATACTTAAACGCCTTGTGATGCGCGAAACTCATCCCTCTCCAGGAACAGAACTTGGATTGTTCAGAGATATTCGGAGAGATCGCCAATCTGAAGTATTTCGAGAGGCATCTCCGGGTCTATGAGAAACGAGAGATGAGGCCTGTTCGAAGATAAATAGGATGGCGGGTCTCACCTTTCGAACTAACGAACTGTTCAGAGGCCCCTTGGATTATTAATTTTGAGCAGTTGAGCGCTTAATTGAGGCGCCGGATGGTCAGTTCACTCGAGCAGTTTGCGCAACATTAACGAGCCTCCAAAGGACGAGGAAGAAGCTCATTGCCAGAATACGAAACGAGGACTGTTACAGTTTGGAGTATTTTGTAGCTCTGGAGGATAAGCCTAGTTACGGACAATGCAGCCGTTTAATAATGACGAGCCTTTGGCGCTGTCTGTCGGTCGAGCTCCAAAACGTATTACTTTCAGTGTGGCATTGAATAAGTTTGGTTAAGTACGCCAGTAGGACTGTCAAAGTATCAATTACTACGGACAAAATTGCGCGGCCGTCGATTTACGATTGTACGATGACATGTCAAGTTCTGAGTGTGTTGTGACTTACTCGAGTGATTGGGCCTTCCCAGGTTTCGTGTGAATACATAACGCTAACGTTCGATGAGCAATTACTTGAAAAGGAGGTGGCCGTACTGTACTGAGCTGAGTTGCTCATTTGTCTCAGGAAAAACGTGCCTTTCCCGTCTGATGGCCAACACAAGCCCCTTGGGCCCCCCACGGGCGAGTACAAAGCAGGTACTTATGAGCGTTGTACGCCCCATCCTCTTATAGTGGGCGGAGGTGTGGGCTGAAACGCTGAGCATTGGCTACCGTTGTAAATATAGAGCTTGTGGTGTTAAAACGTCCAATTCAAACCGTAAGTCAATCCTGGAGTACAGAAACGGCTCTGTATTCTCCTGGCTTCGACCTTTTTTTAGTAATTGGAAGGATTCAACTGGAGATTTTTAGGGGAGAGGGGCTTAGAAATATACGAGAGTTGAGTAATGCAATCACTGCCTGGAATACTCTGCTAAAAATGAAAGAGATTAGAGGAGATTCAACAGCTCCTCTGTCAGTTTCTGGGTAAATCCGACGGCAAAAGGGACTGCTTCGCCAGTTTTTACCGATTACAATATTTTCCTTCGCCGTTGGGTTGCGGAAAGTAAAAAAAAGTGCAATAGACATTTTGCTGCCCGGTAAAACGAAGTATTTCGCCGCTTTTAATACTTTTTTTAATGCGGATGTATTTGCAAAGGGAGCGGGAAATTAATTGGAATTAGCGAGGGAGCCCGCGGTTTATCACGTCGTCGAAGTGTCACGTACTCCCCTGCGCCATCCGCATCCCTCACCAGATGGTCCCATAAATAGCCATTTCCCTTCGACAAACGAGAGGACGTCGAGAGACGAGGCATCACGTTTTCGTTACGACGCGATTTATTTCACCTGTTTGCTTTGATTCTACGGGCCAACGAGCGTCAGCAGTCGTTCGTCCAATCTCGTTAGTTTTCCCCCTCAATTCAAGAGCCACAGTATTTAATGAGTGGGCTGTCAGAGAGAGAGAGAGAGAGAGAGAGAGAGAGAGAGAGAGAGAGAGAGAGGAGGGAATGTGGATTGTGAGATTAGCGTTAACGCTAACTGAAGCTCTTTCACGACACGTGCTCTCTAATAACACTTTAATTTTATCCTCCGTTCTCCTTTAAAGTTCCAATACAGATTACATATCAAACCAAGAATGTCTCGAACTGAGAACGACTCCTCTTCCGAATTGAGAACCTGTGAAACATGCGTATCTATTCACTGAAGATCTATCAACATTGACTAAGTTCCAAGATCTGGAACCATTTACACATAATGTCAATAAACTCGGTTCTTATCCCGGACTAGCAAAAAAGAACATTACGCGATTCCTCGCGAAATGCATAAATGAGCAGAATGAGACGAGAAAACGTTACTCTTTTCATATTTAGAGCTGGGCAAACTCAAAACGCACCTGCCATCGCGTGGAGGTCATTTGAGCTCCAGAATTCAAGGGAATTCTTTGAACGGGAACGGGCGCAGAATAAATAAATTGAGCAAAATAAATGTCGGTGGAAGCGATCGGGATAAAGTAAACATAAATATTGAGACCGCGAGTTGTTTCGGGCCGTCGACGAGAAGAAGCCGGCACCAAAGCAGTAAATACCCTCTACACGCTCTAAGCAAAGATTCGGCCTTTTGAACCATCGCGAAACTGGGCTTTTTAACGAGCTGTGGCTCTTTTGAGGGAAACTTAGAATCACGAACTGCTACCCGGTTTGAAGCAAGAAACCACCAGAGTTCTATTTTGGACTGTCGAATGGAACACCGAAGATTCGGCGTCTGAAACTGTCTCAAAATTGTGCTTTCCAACGAGCAGTGGCTCTTTTGTGGGAAATTCCCATTCACGATCCAAGGGGTTGTTATACAATGTTAAGTTGAAAGTCGCGAGACGCTGAGAGAGCACAGTGTTCTGTTCAATTTTGAAGGAAATGAACCTTTGAATGGAGTACCAAGCAATCAACCTCGTGAATCATCTCGAAACTAACTCGCCTCTTTCATGGCTTTTATATGAGGAACCCAGAATCATGAAAGCAGAGGCTGTTCCCCCGTGAGAAGCCGAAGGGCACGATGGTCTGAGAAAGGACGTGGAGTTCTGTTCAACTGTGAATGAAATTGGATGAAATATTCTCTTGATAATTTGATATACTACATTTCCCACATATACCGTTTTCCTTACAAATCGTATATTCATTTGGGTCCCTTCAATAAACCAATTTATGCCGTACTAAAAAAATTCTGTTTTTTGTCATTTTATTTAGTATTCGTTTTCCCACATTCATCGTTCAAAGCTTTCATGAATCACTCGTTGTTCAACTCAGCTAATCAAACAGCGACTTAAGAAGGTGGACACGTATGCAAGTATTGCGAACGAAATTTCCACTCGTGGAATTAAAAGGGTAAATGCCATGTGTGACCGCAGCGGGAACTCAGTCACCGAAAGTTATCCCAACATTTCCAAAAGAATACAATGCTTTGGAACAAATGAGAGCTTGTCATTCTGACGAAACGGACGACGCTGACCAGGATACTGTTCGGACGAAAGTAATGTAGCTAACAGTAAGGGTTTTTCTTCAAAAATAAAAAGTTGTTGGAAAAAGTGCAAAATTAAACAGTCTTTTAAGAAAACGACATTTTTCTATTATATGTGGAAGCAGATTCGACAGCAGGTTTGACTTTCTGAACTAGAATTAAATTCCTACATGCGTACGATGATTATACTTAAAATATCTGTTGCGTAGCAACACAACTTTCCCCGCAAATTCGACGACCTGCTACATGTACGGCCGCTGTATCTTCGTTCAACGCATTTCTACCGGAACATTTATGGAGAACAAAATGTAGGTACTTGTTAATAGACAATACTCCGTACGTTTGATCGAAATCGTTAGAGCCATTTTTGAGAAAATTGGAAAACCGATAAATATTCGACGAATCTCATTGAATGAGCTATCATGACATATCTCTGCTCAGCAGATATATATGGAAATACACAGTTACTCGAAAAATTACAAAAATATTTTTTAAATAACATTATTTTCGATACATTTTCATTTTTGTCTGTTCAATGCACCGTCAAAGGAACATTTATTCAGAACAATACACAGGTATTAACTATTCCACGCTTTCCCCAACATTCCTTTGGTTCAGATGTTAAGGCAATTACGTGAGTTCTTAAGGTGCATTGTGCAGGCAAATGAACTCTGGACTTCTCTAATTCGTATGACTAACGCCTTATCGTCCAGGTCTTCAAGTCCCCTACTCTTCAGGCCAGTTTCATCTGCTCTGCTCCTCCTCTCTTCTCCTATTCACAAAACCCTTCCATCTTCCGCATTGCTTTTTTCCCCCCAGTTCCGCTTTATACGTAGCACGGTAGCACAATGCGGACTTCCTCGTAGAGGAAAAAGGACGTCTTGGACGAGATACAGTGCTACGTACAAAACGGAACTGGGGAAAAAAAGGCAATGCGGAAGATGGAAGGGTTTTGTGAGTAGGAAAGAGAGGATTAGCAGAGCAGATAAAACTGGCCTGAAGAGTAGGAGACTTGAACAACTGGAAGATAAGGAGTGAGGCATATGTTTGACGAATTGGAGAAGTTCAGAGTTCATTCAATTCAACGCACCTTAAGAACTCACGTAATTGCCTGAACAAAAAACACTGTGAATTTGGTAAAAATCGTTGAAGCCGTTTTGCCAAAAAGCGAAAAAACTAGATGTTTTATTGACACGGCGTACCCCACCCCCAATGCCTGTGCCTCAGCAACTCCGATAAGACGCATCTTCTCAGGCTGGTGAAGGAGAAGGAGGAAGACGTCCCTGTCCGATGACTACACGGAGAATTTATGATACAGCCAAAGTAATTGTTTTGAGTAGAGTAGTAGTATTCGTTGTTTCAAAGTTGTATTATTATTTATTATCATAGTAGTAAGTGAAACGGCAGTGGTTAGAATTTCTGAGGCAGCTCCTAATTATCTATATATATTGTTACATGCTCATTGTATTGTTAATTCAATGGACTACCACCCTGATTTTCCTGAGAATGCAAAAATATGAGCAGTATGAGGAGAAAACTGACAGTGCTGCTGCCGTCATTTTCCCATGGACGATACTTAGAACCGTCCACACACAAAATTTAATCAAAATCGTTAGGGCTGTTTGCGAGAAAAAAAGTGTTTGGAGTTTTGATCACTATGGCTATGACTATAACTAACTATAATTAGTTTTACGCCAATTTCATTCGTACCCTTATCGAAGGGTATCGACAATATTGGCTAAATATCTCTCATTTTTTTCAAATGGCGTTTTCGGACTACGAAGACCTTAAAACGTGAAGATCTGAAGAGAACTCAAAAAAAAAAAGCAGCCTTAGAAGCGATAGAACTTCGTAGAGCAAGTAAAACAGGCAAACATCAGAAACAGTTACATCTTACGCTAAACCTGGAACTAACTTACACAAATACGTGTGTAATGAATTAACAAAACAGCTTGTATTCACAGTAACTCGCTATAAACTTCAATCATTCTTGATTAATTTTCATTTATTTTACAACGCACACCTAGTTTTTGCATAATTTAATCCCGGGTTTAGCTTATGATGTGATTTGAGGTTTCTGACATAAATCCGAAAAGTGTCACGAAATGGAGCGTTACGAGAATTACATCTTTGGTTGAGTACAATTCAAGTCTGTCAACTTTAACTGTATAGACTAAAGTCGGCGTTTGTGGTTGCGCGTATAATGTACAAAAGTGCGTTCATCCATTGCGACCTTTTCCGAGAAAAAGAGAGTCGGAAAAGTTTTCAATTTCGTACGTGGCAGACCGTTTTTTGAAGAAAACAGACAAAAAACGCCGGACGTTTCCATTTCCAAGGAGGCGGACCTTAGCAACATGAACATGTCCCGCTGCGTATGTTTAGGCGTAGCGGGTGCTAGTGACTAACCGTTGAGGGAGATGTAACATCGAAAATGCGATTTTTATAATGTCAAACGCCGCCAAGTGTCATTTTGGGTTCAACCCCGGCAAACATAACCACGTATTATACAACAGTCAAGAACATCAAAAGTATCTGTGTATACATATCTTTATTTATTTGTCGATGATTTTCAAGGTGCAGTCAGAAATACTTTTTGTCTACGCCAAATTGTCGGTCACAACCATTATCAAGGCGGATTGTGAGCAGTGGCCAGGATCATGGTTTATTGGACACTATTCGTTAGGCGATTAGCTGTAAATGAGTCGCAAACTGTGACGTATTTGACCTCGTGTTGAGGAATGTCTTGTAACGCTTTGCAACATATATTTTAATTAACGTATCAAACTCTATTTCATTTTATTTGTTTTGGTATCAAAGAGGGGGTATTTTGAATTCACTAGACTCCAAACCGCTGAGATTTGAGAGATGTGAACCTTTTTTCAGTTCATTACATAACTATCCTTCTTAGGAGAATAAACACGTACTAAATTTACTCACGTGCTTTGTGTTGACACGTCTTCTTTATTGGAGTCCACTGTGGCAGATTTGACGCCGAAAGGGTCGTCCTACGAGTTTTTTTGACCAAATAAAAGCGTCTGCTCGGCGTCTTTACGCCAAATTCCAAACGGGAAAATAAGCCTAGAGCGAAACGAGAGCTCGTAAATTGTCGAAGCTACGGCGAAACGAACGACGCTCCCCGAAGCCGACGAAACACTGAACAGTCGGTCAGAAGTGGCACGGGAGGGCAGTGGAAAGGATGGCTCCCTCCGCTTCCACTTGTTCGCGACTCCGCCGAACCCCTCCGTATGGTTGGCTGCAATAATAACTGGCTATTAATCAATTTGCGTATTCGAACATGTTTCTATAATTTAAATATTATGAGAAACGATGAAAGAAGCTACAATTGTAACACCTTATCGCCTTATGGCAATTTTGAGGCGTCGACAAAGTATACTTGAAATTAACAACTAAAACAACATTAGTTACGGCTTTTATTCGCTTTGGCTACGGACTAGTGTAGTCCTTCATCTGTTAAACTGCTTATGGCAGTGCTTAATAACTTAAAATGAAATTGGTATGTGGTAGTATCGGTACCGATTACACAGCCAAATTAGTTAGCACTTTCGGCTCCAGAAAATTAAACAGATCAATTAATTGAATTACTATCATGGTTGTGGCATTTATCTGAGGAACTCGTGTAAATTCACCCTTTTTGAATGAAACGGTCGACTTTCACCCAATACTGTTATCGTCGAATATTGAGGTCTTCTAATCAACCAAATTTTCGTACGCCTGAACATTGTTGGCGAAATAACCAACGACTTAGGTAATTTCTGTTGCAGGAAACTCGTAGCGGTTAACGTTCCGGAATTTATTTCGTTGCTTCTACTTTTGTCCCGACCTTTAATGAGTGATCATCGTGAGGGTAAATCATGCAACTGTCCACGTGATTTTTTTGAAAAGGTTCGAGTTTATTTCACTGGTTGTCTCTCCGATTGGGCCCACGCGCCTGTCTTAGTCCGGCTCTTGAGGACACGCAGGAAATGGCAGCGTAATTCTGGACCAACTGCAGGGTGTTCTCGTGTACACCTCATCACAAACTGTCGAAGCGTACTCGGCACACACACACCATTATCCCAAATAGTGGTTTTTCGGACTAAATAGGGTTTAAAACGTAAAGATCTGAAGAGAACTCAAAAAACAATATTTTTTTCAGCTAATAAAACTTGGTTACTTTGTGGACCCAAGGAAAGTAAAAAGAATAAAGAAAGGCGATACTTTGCAATTCGGAATTTTGTGGTGTCATTAATTACTTTTTAACATAATCATTCTACTAACATGCTTATGTTTTGTTTGAAGCTTCTACAGGCATCGAGGCTGCTATCACATCAGCCGGACTCGTAAAGGAAAAATCCGGTAAAGTCGCGGAAATGTTGATAATTTATTGGGCACTTTCCTTCCCATGAATTACAATTATACGTTACTGTTATGACAGATGGAACTGTCCAAACACAAAATGCATTCACAAAATATTTAGAGCCACCCTCGATCAAAAACTCTTGACGTCAAAAACGATCAAAAACGTGACTACTTTGATCACAATGATAACTGTAGTTAGTTTTGGTCCAGCTTTTTCCCAACACTTATTATGTCGTCCTATGTTGACCAACATGCGGATATAAAATTCGAGCTGAATGGGTTCTGCCATTTTCTCACAGCCCCGACTACAAACACCTTTTACAATGAATTTCACGAACAGGCCTTTTTGTTCAATTTTCTGACTGTTACTTATTTCGTGAGGTTAAGGGAGTATAAACAAGTGATCGACACAACTATACTGATGAGCTAAAATAAATAATAGTCTTAATTAAAATTCACTGCACTGAGAAGAGAGTTATTCAATCGAACGACAGTAGTTAGAATTCCAGGATTTATAGGGTTGCTCCTAATCATCTTACTGGCACAGTCGTAAGTATACGTATGCATCGTATAGGTAGCAAGTTTTAAGAAAACGTTGCACTGAAATAGATAGAGCTGCCTACCTGCTGGAACTGGGTTTTGTCAGGCGGGGTAGAAGAGCGCTGCACCACCTGCTATTGGACATGGTGGGGGGGATGAAGAGGCCGACAAACTGGCGAGAAAAGGATCCCTTTGTTGGGACCACCAAGAGCTACTTTATCAGGGAGGTTGGTAAGTGGGAGGAGAAGTGCTAATAGCTGTTTGTCAAGGTGTCCAGAGAGCAAACGAGAAAGGTCCACAACCTGGAGGGGGAAATTATAGGGACAGTATGTGATCTGTTCACAGGTCACTGTCCACTAAGGTACCACCTGGCCAAGTCAGAGGTACAGAGTTGTAGATTCGGCAAAGAGGCGTGGGCGTGTACCATGTAGATGTGAGGGGCTGGCTGTGGCGCGCCTTCGCGTGCTTGGGGTCCCTCAGCAGTGGCCAGAGGAGATTGCAAGTATGGACCTCTGGGTTGTCTTGCGCTTTGTGCGAGAATGGTGGGGCCGTATCAGAGAACACCAGGGTGTGAGGGAGCCAACAATTTTGTCATTCAGTTCACACGAACTTTTAAAACTTGACATTGTACGTAGAAACTAAGTAGTTCAAGAATTCATTATTGTGCCATGACGATGTCCATGAAAACTCAACGTGTAGGTAATTTCTGGGGCTTTCAACATGATTTTCCTTGGAATGGTTGGTGTTTACTTCAATTACTGAAACAATTATGATTACCGCAGCCAAAAAAAGTGATCCAAAAACCGATGACTGAAATCCAGAATTTCTTAGGTTGCTCCTGATTATTTCATGGCCGTTATTAAGCGTCTGGCGTACGTGCAGCTTGTTGTATTTATACGAAAAAACTGCACTAAAATAGATTTTCGTCGCAAATGTGCAAATTTTGCATTATCATTACGTTATTTCGATCTGTCCACATAAAAAGTAAAACAGTTAGGGTTTGATTAATTGGGAGGAAGAGTAAATGAGAATAAGAGGAAGTTTCACAGTAAGAGATACTCCGAAAAATGCCAGCTGGCGCATGCTCAACACTTATCTTTCAACCAAATAAACAGGAGGCTGTTTGCGGAAATGCGCACTGCCGATAGGTGTTGTGAGTTTTCATAACCAACTAAGTTTAAGGCGTCAGTCCGCAAAGAGTCGCAGGTTCGCGGTGGAAATTGTCCTGTAAATTACTGACATGTTGGTTACTCAATAAAAGAAAGTATTCAATGGTATGATACCAGCAACGTTTGCGCGACGGATTGCTCTAAGTTTATTTGGTTGTGCAAACATACAACACATCTTTGTGGGGAGCTTGAACTGTGAAGGTAGGCAACCAGACACATTAGCGCAAGCTCTTGTTTTGTTCTGCATCTTTTCATACTATACCAGTTTCCGTATAAAACGCCACGTTTTAACAAGAGCACTAAGCGAAAACGAGGCCGATTAAACAGGACATTGAAAATAAACAGTAGCTCGGGCGTGGTGGGTTACGTACCTTCACTATTGAAGGATCCTTGTAGAAATGTGTTGTCGATAAATAAACAAGAGCCTGCACATGTGAGTCAGATTGCCTACCTTCATGGTTTAAGCACCAAATAAACCTAACGCACCCGCACACTCAAGTGTTGCAAGTTGCATGTCACCTCATTTGCAGGTGTTCGGCAGACCAAATCAGCTGGGTTTTTCACCTCCAGAATATCCGCACTCGCACCTAACGGTATTCATCAACCCTTTTGTTTGTATCTGTGGAAGTCCCACTCCTCACTTATTTCCAATTGAGAACGGATTTCCCCCTGTCGTGGACCCCACTATATTTTCCCACCCCTCAATTTTACAGTCCTCTTCTGAACAGACAGCTCTTTCCAAGTCAGTCATCCTTTAGCTCTCCCGATACAGTTGTCTCCCAGTTCTCCCAACAGTATGATTCTCAGCTCGCTCTACTCACAACTCAACTCTATCTCTCTCTCTCTCTGGCCCTCTCCCTCCACTTAGTATCTCACACACAACCAGTTTCACATGTATTGAGAGTCCCTTGTGCTCGTTTATATACTCATATTCAACCGAATATCGCTATTATGTCAAATGTAATACAGTCCTCACTCATGCTCAGCACCTTAATTTATTTCTCAGTTTCAAGAAGCTACCCCATTCGTGCGCCCAACAGAAGGCTCGCTGAAGAAATGTGTTGTAGGTTTGCATAACCAAATAGTTTCCAGACTCCTAACAAGTGAAGATATGACGAAAACTTGCAAAAATAATTCAGCTGATCACGCAAATTTTGTTCTTACTCTGTATGGCTGGGAGAAGTGTAAAGGTAAACGTGCTGCGATAATGGGTGAAGTGTATAAAAAAGTTAGAACCAGTTTTGCAGTCTACGGTTGAAGTGTTTGTTGCATTTAAATTCTCGTACTTACTGTAGTAGCCTGATGATAACTGTCGACAGACCCCCATTCAGCTTAATGAGGGAATGAGGCCATTGTCTGCCTACACGTGCTTATGCATAATTCTCGTACGTCCCTGTGCGCAGTTATTGCTTCTCGTATGCATAGTATTAGTGCTTACCAATCATTGGCTTGCTGTTTCGTGGGGATGTAAATGTATTGAGTGATGGCTTTCTGCGGTATTCTAAACCTCCAACGTCCTCTACCTTGTGGGGCCTTGGCTTTGATGATGGAGCTTGGGTCGTGATAGCCGTTTGCACCTTGAACCGAAGGGATAAGTTATTCAAAAAAAATTAAAAACAGTTTCGGAGGTATCAAATAGATGATCAGCTTGAAAACACTTTGGTGAACCCAATCGATCAAGGCGGGAACGTAAACTAATACAATGCACTCACTGGTCTGGGTTCCACTAGCAGGCTTCTATTAGACTCCTAATGAGAGTATTCCCAGACGGACATTTGAAGGGGGCCCGTAAATACGCTCCCACTGGCACGCACATGACGCAGGATTAATGCTGACCAACCTGATTTTCCAATTGTTCCTTAATCGGCTCAAGTGTTGGGTTTACCCTCGACGTCTGAACTGACATGCTCCGAGGACAAGCATAACAGGATTTGACATAAGTTCCATCTAATGACCGCCACCAGTTCCTTGGAAGAAACAAAACAAACAGCAATCCCTTAAAAGGCGTATTTTAGCCTCTGAGGTAGCTGCAGGTAGCCATGGAGAACAGTTGCTGGTGCTTTGAAGGACTTACGTTGGACGGTCAGTTCAAATTAGAAAAGTATAAAGAAGAAAAAGCAGACGTAGAAGACCGACCGCTCCCATTACACCAAGAGGATTCTTCCTCTTCAATTCCAAAATTCTCGAGTAATTAGCCCACGCTATCATCCAATTAGTCTCTCTAATTGGATTGCGCTGCGTTCTCGACCTCTTTACAAAATTGTAAACTCGATTCGCTTTTCCAACGATAATTCGTAATTTAAAAATCGCTACCGCGTTCGCATTAAGTTGAAAGTCCGAGATAAGGAGTGACAAAAATACACAATAATAATACAAGTGCAGGGATACGATGGCGAACTGGATGCTTCCACCTTTCAGAGCAATCATATTCTCCAATGTTACACTCTTCATGAAATTGTGCCCGGCTTAAACGGTAGCATTGGACAAACGTTACCGGAATCAGCAGTAAAAGCACCGTTGGGAGGAAAAATGCCATCTATTAAAGAAGCACTGCTCCCCAAATGCCACTATGAGAAATGAATATTGGAATGATGGTAAAGTTCAGGAAACACTGGCCAGCTATCTGGGCCAACTATTCTCCGATGTAACTCATCAAAAAACTTTCCTCAGCCGCACATACGTTCACCGGTTTCGATCACTTGAACGACCACTCCAATCTTTACTATCCTTGGCTCCAAAGTAGAAAGGAAAGTTATTTAATCGGCTGGAAAAAAAATTTTGAGTTTTCTGCAGATCTTTACGTTTCAGACCCTCCTGAATCCGAAAAACACTATTTGGGGAAATGGTCAGTGTGTGTGTGTGTCTGTGAACGATTTTTAGAGAAAACAACCGTACCAAACCACCTCAAACTTGTTATCTAGCTCGCATGTTATCATGGGACGCCAAAATAAGGGTATGAACAAAGTCCACCGAAAGTTAACTATGCTGTAGCGAAATTGGTATTAGGGAAACAACTGCGAAAATTAAAGGAATGACAATAATGTGAATTCCGAAATTTCGTGGAAACCGTCCATTTATTTTATAGCGCCATTTAGCTACCATTACGCAGGTAACCTATTGGAACTACCGACAAGATTTTTCTGTGTGTCATATGAGTGGAATTTATAACAGAACATTTATTCAAATCTATTTTTCAAAAACTCGTACCCACGAATTACAACAAAATATTAAATGCGACGCGTCACACAACTTTCCTCTTCATAAATTCACTTGTTTCCATGAATTTTGCTACTAATTCAACTTACTATTCGCTCAGTTCATTTAAAGTTGGTAAAACACCACTTCACAGTGGCAAAAAGCGGTAGGGCTTACAGTTTCGGAATTTATTGCGCTGCTCCCACTCATGCCCTGATCATTATTGAGAAATTGGTAGACAGGTAATAATTACTTTTTCTGGTAAAACATTTAGAAATGGTAGTAGGTAAAACGGGGGTTGTTGAAATTCCGAAACTTCCCTATCTATCTTACGAGCGTTTTAAACTTGCATTTGATTGGACTACCACACTAATTTTTTTTAAGATTCCTTTGAACATTTGAGCGGAACATTTCGTAAGGAAAACGGAGAGCTAAAATCTAATGTATGAGGTAATTTATGGTGCTGCTCTCGTCATTTTCCCACGGATGAGAATTTTATAGTACTGTCGTATTATTTTTGGTAGTAACGTAGATCTGAAGAGAACTCAAAATTGTTTTTTGTACTTTGCTTTCTACTTCGAAGAGGCAAAGAAAGTAAAAAGCTGATCTAAAATTAATTTTCGTAGACATTTATTACTCTTCTTGTCATTCCCACGTAAGAATTTTGTAGTGTAATTTGAATCTCTCCACATAGAAATAGAAATTGAAGGAAAGAAAGAAGAAATTTCATAAGAAGAGTTCAAGATGTGTTTGCAACAGGTGAGGGGGGGGGGGGGCTAAAGTGAAAATCAAGACACATTGGAAGCTATTTTCACAGTTGTTTTTATTTAAACTCCATTCAGCAAATCTCGAACTATAGCAATCAAGCGCTGAATCGTGTGCACGAGTGACAGCGGACTCCATCAGAAGAATTTCCATAGTCTTACATTCTAAATTAACTCGTTGGGATAAAAACATTGTTCACAGAAAAGAAATATATATGATAAAGAAACCATCCTGATTCCTGCAGGCTGCACGAGTTGGTTGTGTTACACAAGTAAGAGAATCAGGGAAAGCTAATACAAAGCTTTGTGGACATAGAATTGGTGCGAGTACCTACCAATACCGACCGATATAAAACCTTCTGTTTGAAGAACAGATTTTAAACATACGAGCGTGAATATGAAATGTTAATTGGCACACACAACATTCCATTAGAAAAACCTGACTCCGCATCCAATTGGCTTCTCCTGCCGATAAATGGCTTAAGGATGATTTCCAAAGATGTAAACGTTTTTCCCCCTTCGGAGTTTCCAAAATGTTCACTCCCCACCACTCCCTTAATATTCCACATCGGCATTCCTACGTTCACTGCCAGACTCTACCCATACACTCATTTCACCTATATAGAGACTCCGTTTAATAGGGTAAACTCCTACTCACACCTCAAACTCTTTTTCGCTACTTTATAACGCAGCGTAATCTCAGTACTGTTTCTCACCCAACTCGTTGCGTCCGGTTGCCTGCTTTTATTACGCCGCCTATCTCCCCCTCTCGTGCACCCAGTAATCTAGATTCCAACGACACTTTCGTTTTTCAATTTTGAATTTTCGAAGGATAACTAAATTTTGCATGTTTTATTCTGTTCTGTATTGTTTCTCTCTTGGTTTATTATTCATTCTGAATAATAACCCTATGTTTTCGGTCAGGAAAAAGTTTTTACAACCCCCCCCCCCTCTTCCCAATCAAAATTTGATACTTTACGTTTCAAGACATGGGGATTCCAAATCTGTAATGTCCGTCCGCCGACCGGGCTGTTTTGTGCCTTCAACGTGGTCTAAAAAAACACGTTCTTTCGCACAAAAATCCCATTTGATATCTAGTTGAGCCCGCCATCTCTGCAATCCAATCGGACGAAGCCCATGGTTGTTATTGACAAAAAAATGGTTTAAAAAATTAACAAAACGCAGCATAATCGCAAATACACCATGTTTCGTATCGTTTTCAAGGTATTTTTACATCCTGGGTCGAATGGAATGGGTATCAGACGTGTACAACTGCGTATAGTGAAATTACAGTAATTATAGTGAGCCAAAGTCAACTAATTGAAAGAACTCGCGGGAACTACAGCGGAAGTAAACGTTTCGTCGTTAGTACTCCCTCCCACCTCATCAAAACACGCTGGGGGAATATTTAGTTCCATTATAGTCAGGTCATGTTTCGTATGGTTTACTAGTTTTTTGCGATGCTGAATCGAATGGGATGGGTCTCAGAGCAGTAATACTAGGTCAAGCTGTTCATGAGAATAATAAACCGTTGTTTAATAGTTTGCAGGGGTTTTCTCTTTCCTCCACCTGATCTTTCGAACGTTTTTATTCAATTTTTGGAAACATTTACCACCTTTTTCAAACACTTTCATCTATTTCACAAGGATATTTCAACTAAAATGTAAATATTTTCACCTCGACTTTTGAATAGTTAACTCAATTTTCATGCAATATTTCCCACTAACTTTCCAACCGCTTTTCCTCCGTTCCTTTTTTCTACAATGCTCTTATTTCCTATTCATCTTCAATTGTACAAATATTTGTTACCTGTTGTTTCAAGTTGTCAACAACTATTGCTCAATTTTGTGACGATTTTTTTTACAGTTTACTCCAAAACATTTTATCAATATTACGACGGTTTTTACGCGAACAACAATAAATTGGACGCTTTTTTCAATTTTCTATCTATTTTTCCCAATAATGCTAATTGGGTTTTAAACGTTTCATTCGAATTCACCTTCAAAAGTTTCACTAAATGTTTCAAAAATTATTCATCAACTAGTCTTGGTGGATGGCACTTTTATCCAATTCCCTTTACCTGAAGTACTTGAAATCACATTTCACTCAATTTTCCAATAATTTTCACACAATTTGAAGTCAAACAGATTGTCAAATAGACATTTTTCAAGAAAAAAAGCAAGCTCGGGACTTCAACGATTTTTTTACACTGCTTTCCAACTTTTTAATATTTTCGTTAAAATAACTACATTTGGTAATCATTCCCCAACCGCTCAAATGTCGCAACTAGGGTTTTCAACGAATTTACCTAATTATCCTACGACTTTTTCGAACAACAATTCTTCGTATTACGCAAATTTTGATTCAATTTTCCAGCTATTTTTCAACTCTTGATCATTCATTCTGTTTTGCTCAATTTCGACGAACGATTTTTGAATTTTCTAACAGCCCAAATAATTTTTACGAGTTGCTCCACATTTACTACTATAGCAACAATCATACTTTAAAGAAAATACCAAACAACATTCCATACCCCTCGCTCTATCGACATCTGTGATTGTGCCTCCTGTCCTTCAGTATTCTAATGTCTCAGGTTGGTCCCGGTGTCCAGTATCATCTCTACCCTCATACTTGGCATTGGTCTCCTTCATTATCGTACCACCTTGCGTTAGTGGTAGAGCTTCTTGGCTTGTTTACATTTAACAGTTCCCACTCCTAATTAAAGCAGGTCCCCTTTTGACTCGCACTGATGAACCCTAATCGAATGTATAACGAAACCAATAAGCAATCTGCATCTTTCTTTTTTTCTTCATTAGCGTAAAAGTTATCGAGGGGAAGTAAACAAACGTTATAAAAAGTAAAAACGCCTTGCAACTTGCCACAACTTCTACCAATCACCTCAGACATTTTCCAAATCCTTCAAGGTGGCTGTACTTGTATGTAGGACGATGAGCTAATTTCGGAATTTCGTGTCGTTGTATCGCTGAAATTGGTAGCAGACACTGCAGGCTATGGCTGCCACAGTAAATAACGCTTCAGTTTACCAGAAAACCATCAATTTGTTGTCTCCTCCTACAGCAATAGTGGCAGACAAATTTAACTTGGGTTACTCGGAAGTTGGAAATAGAATTAATTGTTCAACCATCATTTTGTCGTTTCTCTCTTTCACGCATCAAATTAATTACATCTTACAAACAAAAAAACTAAAAAATAACACTGTACAAACACAATTGCTTTTTCAAAAGATAAAATGTAAACATGATCGTTGCAGCCCAGAGATGTCCAGCACCCTGAGCGTTAGAAGTCCTCGCATCGTAATGACTAACAGGTCAAAGTTGAAAAATGTCAACGCTAGCAGTTTCGGAAAACGTTGCGAGAAATTGACTAGTCTTTTCTTAACCGATTTCTTTCGAAAATTAAATTACTTGAATACTGAGACTTTGACTTGCGACTAAGGACTAGCGTTCAAAAAGGAGAATTCATTCCCAATTTGGTACCAAAGTCCAGACGGGCTCGTTTCTCGTATCTCATGATGGCTCTGAAAAACACGAACGAAAGAACAGTTGTAAGTAGTGCGTAGCTTTCTCCTATTCAAGAAATACAGGATCAGGTAAGACCATTTGATCTGCACCTTACCACAGCACTGGACAAAGGAGGTGAACTATGTGAGTGTTAGAGCGTTACTGATGACGGCTGGAGAGGTGGACGAAGTCGAATGTGTGAGAAATTCACTTGGCCAGACTCTTTAATGGTTAAAATTAAAGAGAGTTGGGGATCACGAGTGGTGCTGATTGACAAGAGTCAATGGCATCGTTGTTGGTGACTCCAAGATCAAACGACTGGTGCATTAAGGAGTTGGAGGTGGGGCAACTAAACTTGGGAATTGGGAAAATGTAGAGTAACGAATTGCAGATTTCAAATTTGTGTTTGACTTTTACAAAACACCATTGCTTGGCACAGGCCGAACTAGTTGGGATCTTGAGCTCAGGCCTTTTCCAGGTGCATTCGACCCAACTGTTTCGAACCCATTTTCATGTCTGCACCAGTCCGAGAACTTCCAGTTCAGTCGGCTTCTCCTCCAGACAAAGGGATTAAGTTTGGTTAAACTTCTGAAGCGACAACGAATTTCCTCTTTCTGGACTTTCCAAAATATCCTTCCTCCCCTTGATTTACCTCCTTCTCCAATACACACAGCTCTTCCCAGATACACTTGTCTCATAGTGCTCACTACAGACATTCCTCTATTAACTCTTGGGCCAGTCACACCTCTACTCACTCTTTCTCTGCTCCAGTTTCCCGCGACTCAGAGCCCCCTTGTGTCTGCGCTTATTTCTTCAACCTCATATTGCTATTCCCTTCAACCTCAATACAGCCCTCACTCACACTCACCGAGTTCCTTTTATTTTATCAATTCCGTTTTTAAGCTCCCTATCTTGTGCGCCCAACAACCACCACAAAATTAATCAATCGATCTTTGTGTTGAAAAAGAGTTTGGCAGTTTGGAATTTCCTAACGTCATCAGATCGCAAAAGGATAGAATTGTCAACGAGCCACTGATACCAATGAAATTGCATCATCATTCATTATAGTCGACTAAACGACATTTAAGAACTATTCTACTACACACTACAACCACCAAGTGACTTAAACTTAAGGGAAACAATCATCACTCCCGCAACAAAACTATACATACACTCTGAGTAGAAGTTGAATCACACTCTCAAACTTTTTTCCACAATAAAATAAAACTCACTTGATTTCTTGCCATTTGACCAATTCATTAACACAAATGATCAGAAACACAGACGAAATCGCCAAAATAATCGCCAGCCACGGAACTCCAAATCGGTGATGGGGTTCTTGATTAGGTAAGTTGAACATCATGAAAATCAGTTGAAGTCCCAATCTGTAACAACACAATTGCAACAACACTTAGTGTGGATGGTGCATGGTGCATCATTTGTTGGCAATATACACGCCTTTAAGTGCTTCAGTATTCCATTGGTTTAGAAACCTAAACAATATAGTGCCCACTTACACAACCGTGTGTATTCAGGCATCACCGATTCTCTGGTTATTTATTTCAGTGTAGACCAGCTATTTGGCGCACTGCCGAACTATCGTAAAAAAACAGCTACCCCCAGGTAAATACATAAGGAGTTACAGCCCCCCCCCAGCCATTAGAGACCCAAACACGTTCTAGCTACTAATCCAATATATTTTTCGCTCAGTTTAAAAGAGCTCACAGTAAAACATAACACATTCTACGTAAAAAATTGTAGCGCTGGCTCCTACGTTTATTGTACTGCTTATGAACCAACCTTAATTAAAAAGTAACGTAATAGGTCATCAATGGGACTTACACGAGTTGTTTCTTCTGGCAGATTCGAGTGTACGGTTCTGCAATTATAAGGGGAACGCTACGAAATTAACGACCCGTTCGTTTGGATCAAATTCCGGAATTTTCGAGGTTGCTCCTGACTATGTTACGGTCATTAGTGTCATTTGAGCGAGTAAAATGGATTTTCGTTGAAACTATAGCTAATATACTGTGCTGTTCTCGTTATTTTCAACTGATGAAAATGTCACATTATCCTGGTGTTATTAGATCCCGCTGGTCCCAACAATGCAATCAACTCATGCCAATTATGATAAATACAGTCAGTTTGGCGGTCTACGTTAGTCTGAAAGCCTTACTCATACATCAAATTTGAGCCGATTTGGTTCATCCATTTTCACTCAAATGCGTTCATTTTCGTTTCATTTTTGCAAACGTGTTTTTCGTGACCAAAAACCCTGAAAACGTAAAAATGCGAAGAAAAACGCCGAACATATATATTTTTAAATGTTGGGAGTAAAAAAAAAACGTTTATATGCGTCCCGATGCCATATTAAATATGCGATGAAAAGTCTGTATGAGTAAGACTCGCAAAACTACAAGAGAAAACGTTTTGCGAACAATATTTCATGGAATATTTTGACGAAGAGCGGCATAAAACAAGTTCCGTCCCGAACCCATAGCTCTCCAAACTTTAGTATCAATAAGACGAGTGGGATCTAGTGAGGTACTTTGAGACTTACATAACTGTGCACGCAGTCAACCAGTTTCGATTCCTTAGAGGGCTCCTTCGCCAAAACGTGTACTCTCGATGAACAAACCCAAATGATACTGCAACTGAAAAGAAGATACAATGGGTTGTGAGGGAGAATGAGCGCCATAATAAAATCAGTTGACTGAAAAATATAAAAGTCCTACTGCTCCTCACAGGGCATAATTTCTGATTGACGTATCACCTAACTCTCCTCGTTCTCCATAGTAGACTATTCAAGTACAACATCTTCCATAAATAGTAGCGTCTTCCACATATCTTCATTAAGAACAATATTTAGGAACATATTGAAGAAGCCACTCCGCCAAGTTTATCATAAATCATTTCTATCGCACATAAAATTATTAGAGCAACGAGTTGCGAAAATTTATTTTAAAACGCAAGGCCTTAGTAATTTTATGAAAAATACTTGAACATCAAAGAAGTAAGAATAATACAATTTCCAGAGTAACCGAAACATTGCTCATGACCTTGCAGATTGGACGCTGTGCCACGTATTTAAAAACTCACTCAAGAAAAGTTGTACAGTAAGCAGTTGAATGTCATAGAGGTGCTTGACCACCACCTTGCAATTAATGAAACATCTGGAACAAAGCAGGCCACGACTTTCCACGTAGATGTCGTTCCATCTACATTCAATGATAGGCTACATTTACTGCATGGTATACTGTTCAAACTGAGGTTAGCTGAAATTACGTTATACGTTGTTCCACAAATTAAAACAGTTTTATAGGCCTGTTAGGAGAATGCTAGTGTATATGAGTGGGTTCTACTTCAAAAAAGCTGCACTAAAATCGAATACTGAATTGCTCTCATCTTTTCCCCCGAGTGAAAACGGTATACTAGTATTAACGTTGTTATTTTTAACTCAACACACAAAAAATCTAATCAGAATTGTAGAAGGTGTCGAGATGAACTGACAGTTGATTGAGTGAGATGGAAGGCAATACAGGAAATGAGCGCAAACCAGGGAGAAACGGTAACTTCGCTATGTTGTTCCCCCGAATTCCCTCAAGTAGTAGAATTTTACCAGTTGGTAAAATACAGTATATCAACAGTACAGTACCAGTTGGGGATACAGCGATTTCACTGTACCACACCAAGACACCTCTGGGACCCATCCTATTCGATTCATCATCAAAAAATACTGATAAGCGATACGTAACACGACCTGACTACAATGGAACAATGACATTGACGTCTTCTCAGTGACACTAGACTATTCGCACGAGGTGGCGAGTCGAACTGACGGGTGGTTGGAGTAAGACGGCAGGCAGTATAGGAAATGAGCGCAGGCTGAAGAGAGTTCTGCAAAGTAGTAGAATTTACTTATTTCACTGTTTTCCATCTAGACACCATTGAGACCCGCTCTTTCGACTCAACGTTCAAAAATACCCAGGAAACAATACCAAATAAGACGTAATTGCAATAAAACTGCCAAATTTTTGTCGTTGGCTAATGTTCAAAAACATTTTGCCTATAATAACCACCGAGTTTCATCGAATCAGATTGACGAGCAAGCAGCTCCCAAATTGAATTTTGGACGAATGAATGGATTTTTTAGTCCACGTTACGGTCAAACTAGACACACACTGCAAAACTGCAGATTTGGAATCCCCATGCCTTGTAACGAGAAGTGCCCAATTGTTAAGGGGGGTTACAAAAATTTTCCTCACCAAACGTAGATGTTTCATTCAGAATGAATGAATAGTACATCAAAATACGTCAAAAAAACACCAACAATTTTGGCCACGGCCGAGATCTTCCAAAAATGTTTGAAATTTTCCACATCAAGTTTAGAGTAAAGTACTTTCTCAAACGCATACATATTCGAAAATGTTAATTCTTTGGTTTGTCGAGGAACGCCATAAAACGGATTTGGGCCCGTTGAAAATTCGCATTTCAACATTTTCAACACAATTGCATTCAATGGCTTGGTATAAATCCGCTAAAATGATTGAAACCATGATCAAGTGACTCACCCAAGTGCAGTACGAGAAGAGTCAGAGCCAAAGCTTGTGCAGAAGACCAGGAGTTGCTGTAAAGCTGCCAACCGCCCCATGGTTCGTTGGGCATAGGATAAACCATGGGATATCTGAATTCTGACGTTCGATTGGTCGGGGCCACCCCACTGGATGTTATGTCTAGGCAGTAACTGTACAAAGTGATTCCATACACGAAAGGAATGGCAACGAGAGTTGGCAGGAATCGAGTTCCGTAGCACCACAGGGTGAAAAGAATAACCTGCAAAAAATGTCAGAAATGTTGTACAACTGGTGTAATAATACGTTAACCCTGATCAGGAGAGTAGTGGTTCACTCTGGGGGTTTCTTGAAATAGAAGGATCGTGCCAGTAGAATTGTGGGAAGAAACCAAACATTTAATAGATTTTGCTAAATTCCTCTGGCATTCAACTTACTTCAATACTAAGGCTACTCTGAACTTTGTACCCTGGCCGCTGCATCACTTGTGGGTTGAGAGGAGAGTGACTTAGAGTCAATGAAATCACTGGGACGACTATACAACAGACCCACAATACGTGACCTGTCAACGAAGAAACAACAAATTGTGAACGTTCCAATTTGCATGAAGTACACAACCAACTACCACACGCCCAAATTCCAATCATTCACACATTTTCCCCCCCTTAAGTGCCACACTGACTTACCGACAGTAAAAATAGGAGGGAGCATAACTACAGTTGAAACCAATTGGAGCAGGCTGACTGTTATCATTCCACAGATCCAGAACTGAACGCAGTTCCACAAGCATTGCATGAAATGTCGAGCCTGACAACAAACACCAACACCCATCAGAATACGCATTTCTACACACTTCTTGCTGACTTATGTTTAACATTATTCCAAAAGGCGAGAAATGTCTTCAAACAGTCAATACCTATTTGTTGTTCTCTGACAGTCAATTTAACAGAAGTAACAACCAAAATGTGTCGAAAAATCGTTTTTTTCCACTTTTCGAAATTTTCACAGTAAATGCACAACCCACTTTGATCAACCTGATGGAGTATGTTCTTGCTATCTACGCCCACATTTTGTCCCAACAGTTATTTTTCGTAAATTTCCATTGGAATTAGATATATGCCACAAGGCATCAAAAATGAGATTTGACAAACATCAATTATCGGTTTTTTAATCTCTCAGAAACAGCAGCAACGAATTCGATTAAACTTACAAAGTACGCTCTACAAACGAATATCTACATTTTATTCACGATAAATGTTTTCATATAAACATTTGTTTGTCGAATATACAGCAGGTCGTCGAATTGGCAGGGGGCAGAGGAATGTTGAGTGTTGCTCAATACCAGATATTTATTTTTATAAAATTGTCCCTTCGTTTTAGAAATGGGTCACTTTCAAAGCAAGACAGAAGCATTGTTGCTAGTCGGAAATAAAGGATATTTGAATAGGAAAAACGTTCATATTCTTTCCTACAGGCATAGTCCATTTTCAACATTTTTGGAGATAGATTGTGAAATTTCTCTTGCTTATACTTAAATAAGCTCATTTTTCAACATCTTTTCGACTCAGGCAAGATGAATACGTTGGCAAATATTAATACTCAACACTTATCAATCAAAAAGGCAGGTAAATATGTAATTAAATTTACTCACGTGCATGATGAGGTGAAATAGTGAGATCGGTCGTTGTCTAGTAATTGACACTGAGCAGGGGAGGGAATTCAGTCTTTGAGAGAGCTGGACAGGAGCCACCCCATCAGCGCAGGGAATGTACACAGGAACTTGTTGACAAACTTGCGGATACAAGGGCTCGACGGAGACACTGCACAAGAGTGAGACAATAAAGAAGCTTCACGATACTATTAATCGTTATTTTAACGTTACGCTTCAATTTAAAAACTCGGTGTTTCCGACAACAATTATTTCCGCACACGACTTCGGGGGGAAGGGGAATGAATCACAAACAACGAGATTTTCAATCGATGACTGATTTTATCGCATTTTTCCATTTTGAGCCTACCTGCAGCTCAGCCAAAATCTTTACGCTTCCGCCATTTTTATTGAAGTTGTTAGCACTTGGGTTAGTGTTGTGGACTAATAACGTGAGTAATAATTAAAACACGCAACGATAAACTCGATAAACGTTTTGATAATACTGACTAGAATACGATAGCACTGAAACTTGGAGATTGAACTCAGATCACTAGGAAACGAATAAACAATCCCAGTATCCATAGTGAACTGACAATGTCTGACACAATAGTCCTCCCTTGCTTAGATTGAAACCTCATAGTCTTCAAGATATGACGGTGGTCGACGAATTCGGTTTGAACGTCGAAGACTTGCTGTAACCTGCTCGGGCTCCTCATCCTGAGCTGGCGAAGTAGATAGTTCGGTTGGTTGCTGTGAGACACAAATAGGTATAGGGTGCTGAATGTTGGTGTGTTCCGGTGGGTGTTGTAAGGGTTGATTGTTTTGATCTGGGGCAAACGTGACGCGTACTGGTTTGGTGTTGAAAGGTCTTAATTGATCGATGTGTCGCTTAAATATGTGGTTGTTGTCCAATTTAACAGAGTAATGGAGCTGTCCAAACTTGGAGACAACAACCCCAGGTTCCCATTGCTGCTTGTTGTTGTGAAAATAGCGCGCCTGCACCCTGTCACTTGCGATTTCTTGCTTGAGTTTAATGAAAGCTGATTCTTGTTTTGCTGTCCATTTGAATGAGGTTTTCTTTTTGATCAGTTCTCGAAGTGGTGCAGTTAACGTTGAAGCACTGGGGATGAAGCGGGCATAGTATGTCACCATGCCAAGGAATCTTCTTAGGGATTCGAGAGATGTTGGCCTGGGCATGTTGACAACAGCTGCAATCTTCTTAGGAGATTTTTCAATACTGTTGAAGCGCACCAAATGTCCCAAGAATTCAATATGTTCAGCAAAAAGCGTGCATTTGCTTTGATTGAGATGTAAGTCGAATTTCTGTAATTGATTGAGGCAAGCAGCCAGATTTGCTGCGCATTCTTCCTTGGTTGCCCCATGTACTCCTATATCATCATAGTAGTACTCACAATTTGGAACGTTTCGAAGAATTTGATCGATGGCTCGGTTAAATTCAGCGGGGGCAGTCTTGATGCCAAAAGATAAACGATTTACCTTGTATGTTCCCCGATGAGTGGTGATGGTTTGAATTTTGCTTGATTCATCGTCACATTTGAAGTGAAGGTACGCTTTGTGCAAGTCTAGACGGCAGAAGAACCGAGATTTGGCTAAACTGCTCAAAATATGCTCAGTTTTGCGAACAGGATAGTGAGCGTCGATCAGGCGTTCATTGACTCCAATTTTGTAGTTAACGCATAAGCGCACTTTCCCGTCTGGTTTTGGGATGACCACTAGTGGTGAACCCCAGTCGCTTGTTTCGACTTTTGTGATGATACCTGCATTTTCTAGTGATTCGAGCTCTTGATTGACTTGGTCTTCAAGTGCATAGGGAACACTGCGTTCACGATGATAGACTGGTTTACCATTGTTTCGAAGTTTGAGTTTGATTTCGAATCCTGGAACACATCCTACCTTTTCCTCAAATACACTTGGGTAGCGTTCGATGAAGGTGTCAATACTGTAAGGGTTTTGGATAGTGTTGATGTTCGATGATACAGTAAGAGGAGATCTGGTGTCAATATTTTGCAGGTTGATGTGAAGTTTCCTAATCCAAGTCCGTCCCAAGATCGCTAAAAAATTGTTGGGAACAATGAAAATTTCGTCATTGATTTCTGTTTCATTGTAACGAGCAAGAACGTTGATTGTGCCATCAGGAACAAAAACCGTTTGGGTATACGACCTGAATCCAATTGATGTAGGTTGCAGTGGTGTGTTAAGGTTGAGTTCATTGAAGATATCACGTGGGAGGAATGTGTAGGCTGATCCTGAATCCACTTCAAATTTTACTGGTTGTCCATTGATATTAACCATGACAAAATAGCGGTCACAATTTTGAGAGGCGTCAAAATTATGGTTGATGTCCACAATGTGACTAACTCCATATCCGTGGTTTGAGTCAGAGGTTGCAGCTTGAGTTTGTTCTTGAATCTGGTGGGTGGAGCGAGAATTTGATGTCTGGTCGAGTAATGTTGTCACGCAAACCTTGGCCAAATGACCAGTGCGGTTGCAAGCAGAACATTTGAATTTTAATTTGTCAGTCCGGCAGTCTTTTGCTATATGGTTACCTTTTCCACATCTCAAACAAACTCCGTCAAGGCCTAGAGCAGAATAATCAATTTTGGGCCTTCGTCTTGATTGCGATCGATGACGTGAACCTGGTTGTTTCTTTTTGCTTTGATTAGTGTTATTAGTCCGTGATGTTATTTTGTTGATATCAGTGGGTGTGGTTGGTTTAGGAGCCAGTACTCGTGAGTCGATTTTGGAAGTTTCAATGCAATGGCGTCCGTCACTATTTCGGTGAAAACGGTCTTTTTCGATTGGAGGACGTTTTCTCGAATTGCGGCGGAATTGAGACCCCTAACGAATTGGGCCCGGAGAAATATGTCAGCGATCGAAGCCTTGCACTCACAGGGAGATATAAAATTACAATCTCCTATTTCAGAACGAAGAGAAGTCACAAATTCTGCAATCGTTTGATTGTCCCGCTGGTAAATTGACAGGAATTTGTGTTGAGCAACGAGTTCGTTTCTTGGAGGGGATAGATTGGCTTCGAGCAGAGCCATTAGTTCCTGGTAAGTATGCTGTGTTGGAGTCTTGGGAGAGCCCAATGCAGCAATCATGTCAAAGTATTTGGCCCCTACCGAGTTTAACAGTAAGCGTGCGCAATAAACCTGGTCTCCAGATATTGATTTCATCTCGAGATAATTTTCGAATCGTTGCTTGTATGTTTTGAATGATTCCTTGGAGGAGTCAAATGTTTCGAAATTCGGTACGAAAGCTGTATTTGTATTTGAGTTTGACGATGAGCTGGTTGTCGAAGGCGAAATTCTCGTTGATTGGAGTGACTCGAATAATTTAGTCATAAGAATGTTCTGGTGTTCCAAAAAGGCTTTGAATTGAGTTGCATCCATGATAGTTGATTAATGAACAGAGAAGAGAATTGATAATTACCGTAAACGGTCGTGATGCAAAAACGTGTTCGCTTGGGATTCCCGTGCGAGTAGAAGAGCAATTGATTTCGTCGGTGGAAAACGAAAGAAAAGGGTTTACCTCGTCGCCAATTTGTTGTGGACTAATAACGTGAGTAATAATTAAAACACGCAACGATAAACTCGATAAACGTTTTGATAATACTGACTAGAATACGATAGCACTGAAACTTGGAGATTGAACTCAGATCACTAGGAAACGAATAAACAATCCCAGTATCCATAGTGAACTGACAATGTCTGACACAATAGTCAGCAGTATCCCAAATACGAGGGGACACTGGAAATGAGAGCGCAGATCATCTCGCCAGACTCAGTTCGCCTACTGTACCTATAGAGCCACTTTCCCACTGTAGGGCGTCTCCACCACTAGTCGAAAGGACAGTGATAGCATGTGGCGGGAGAATGCATCAGACTGTCTGGAAATGCTTTATCTCAGGACCAACATACGAGATATCATAAAATAATAAATTTTGAATTAGGGGCCTGTTGGCGCAGCGAAAAGGGGTTAATAAGCGTAACTGCCGACTTTCTCAGTCCAACATGTGTTTTAACTGCTCTTGTACTACTCAAAAACGAAATCGTAGAATATTGGTACAATTGATTGACCATACGCCATATGGGCCAAATTATAAAATTGGAAAAATCTGACCAGGAAGAAGTCTAATAGCTGTAATACTGGGATCCAGAAGCAGTGAGAATTCCCGTGGAGAATAGGGAGACACACACGAGGGATACAGGATCTACCGTATCACTCACGTTGAAGAAAGGTGAATAATAAATATCTGGTGCGTTGCAACACACAACTTTCCTTAGCTCTACGTCAATTCACTTTGTACGTGGCTAAATTTAATCAATTCATTTATCACTCAGTTCATTTGAACTTGGTCAAACAACGCTTCACGGCAGCAGAAAGCGGTAGCGCTTACAGTTCCGGAATTTATTGTGCTACTCGTACTCATTGCAGGACCATTATTGAGCAATTGGTACACAGATAATTAATGAGGCTGTAAACACGATTTTTTTAAAAAAGGATAGTAATCACTTTTGCAGAGTTATTGGAAAATAACTGTTAGAACTGGTAGTAAGCGAAACGGCAGTAGTTGAAATTCAGGAATTTCTGGAGTGAGCCCCATGTATCTCATGAGCGTTTTTAAACACTCACCCTTTAGGTATTGGATTGGACTACAATACCAATTTTTTTAAACATTCTACAAGAATTCCAGCGGAGTTTATAAGGAAAAAACTGCGCGAAAAACGCTTTTGGTCGAAAATTTTGATAATTTATTGTGCTGCTCTCGTCATTTTCCCACGAATGAAAATTTTACAGTATCATTGCCTGATTGAGAGCTATCAATATAAAAAATGTAATCAAAATCGTTTGAGCCGTTTTTGAGAAAAAGAATTTGTTGTTTTGATCACTATGATAACTATAGTTAACTTTCGGTAGATTTTGTCCATACCCTTATTTTGGCGTCCCGTGGTAACCTGTAGGCTAGACATCACGTTTCAGCTGATTTGGTACGGTTGTTTTCTCTAAAAACCGCGCTAAAACCGATTTCGTCTATAGTTTTGGTAATTTATTGTGCTGCTCTCGTCATTTTCCCATAGATGGGAATTTCATGGTATAGTTGCCATATTGTGAGCTACCAATATAAAAAATTTAATCAAAATTGTTAGAGCTGTTTTTGAGAAAAAAAATATTTGGTGTTTTGATCACTATGATAACTATAGTTAAATTTCGGTGGATTTTGTTCATACCCTTATTTTGGCGTCCCATAGTGACTTCCGGGCTAGATATCAAGTTTGAGCTGATTTGGTACGGTGGTTTTCTCGAAAAATCGTTCACAGACAAACTTTAGTGACATACACACACACACAGACCATTTTCCCAAATAGTGTTTTTCGGACTCAGGGGGGTCTGAAACGTAAAGATGTGAAGAGAACTCAAAAATTTTTTTTCAGCCGATTACATAACTTTCCTTTCTACTTCGTAGAGCAAGGAAAGTAAAAAAAGAGTTTTTTGAAAACTGTGGGGTTTTGTCGGCGCATGGAATGACGCAGGAGTGGCGTCGCGCAATGGATTAAAGGCGTCATCTCGTTCGTCGGCAGGGAAAGGGTCACTCTCCCCACGGCCATCCCTCTACTGCGTTCGTGTCGTCTTCGTTTCAACCATTAAAAGTCATGTCCCGCAACAGAGCAAAGTCAAATTCGCCACATAACTTGGACCAAGTGCCAAACCAAGTAGCATTCAGACGTTTTATAACTTGGCTCGAGGGAATCCAGCTAAGTACGTTTTAAATTCATTTTCAGTAGCTGGAACTTGGTAACTTTTAGTGCGGAACTGGTTTCATAGTACTTCATTCTCCACGAACAATTCCACACACTTGCACACCAAATCTTCATTCCACTTTGATGGTATTTCAGAAAACAATTTAATTTAATTTCGGAAAAAAATAAAACGGGTAGGTAATCAACTTGGGTGGATGAGCACAACTGACGGCCCAGGTAGAGTGGCAGGTTACTTGGTTGATGGGGTGGGGAAAGCCTAATATAATAGCTATAACAATCATGCAAGTAGCGTTTGCACGATACAAGTAACTTAGAGCAGGTTAATTGGCCTTTCAATTGTCCTGCAACTGGCGTCATCTGTACGCAGTAATGTGAGTCTGAAGGGAGGTGTGGGATGCGCTGCACCCGATGTTTTTCTGTATTCCTCGCCATGCCAAATGCTATGATGAGGGTTATCTCTCTATATCTAGAGTTATTCGTGAACGGTCTGAGGATGAGTACAAGATGAATCAGGAAAATTCAATAATGAGGGAACTAACTAGAACTTTTTTTAGCTGCCTCGATAATGTTTAGTTCGTATTATTCCTTATTTCCACTTATTCCTATTTTTTTACCAACCCAGACTTAGATTCGTTCATTTATGACCAAAATATGAACTGATGCTTACAAAAATTACAATTAGATGAAAAAGAAGAAGTCGTAGCAGCACTGCCAACAAATCGAAGCAACCATTAATTAATAACAGTTCCTAATTACATAACCTTTTGGAACAAGTGTACCATAATGATCCTCTCCTAGTCTGTCAAACTGTTTGGTTTTGATGCGAACATGACTGTCGCGTAAACACAACAGTGCCACTTTACATTTGAAAAGACGCAAACGCCAAGAGAGTACTTCAAAATGTTTAGGCTAAGGAGAAACATAAATGAAACGTAACTAACTCTACCTCGTGTTGGCTTTGATAAAAATACTCGAATTGTCAGCATTAGCTGACGAGCCCATGACGCAAACGACTTCACCGTAGTCCTGCATGATTTCAATCATTTCCAAAGTCGTGGATGGAGTGCAGTCAGTGAACAGCGACACCAACAGCGGGACGTTGTCCACTTCTTCGAGGTGAGGGCGAATTCGGTCGATGCCTCGGGGAAGCTTTGCCTAAAGAAAAATAAATGCTACAAATGTTTAGACCGCATTAACTTGACATGAGGACGATTAAAACACAAATTGGAAGGCTATAACGAGTTCTCCAGTTTCCATCAAGTTAACACTACGCTCCAACGAATTTTAGAAAGCGTTTGTTGATAGATGCAGCAGAATTTAAAAAATGTACATGCTCCACACACAAATCGAGTTGTCAGCATTTCAAGTACGATAAATGCATGCGAAATACGCAACGAAACTCACTCTATTAGACATGTCGAAATTGATGGGTGCGCTCTGTTCTGTACTGTCAGTCAGACAACTGAGTGATTGCCAATCGTGCGACGAAACTTCCACAGTAGGAAGTTCTTTGGTGGAAGAATCCCTATAAAGAAATTACGACATTCATATGAATTGTGCAGTCTACGAATTGAATTCTTATTGTTGGAATTAGGTTTCTTTCTCCTGACCTGTGATCCAGGGGGAAAAAAAAGTCGTCCCTTATTTTTCAATTTCTCTGCTTTAGACAATAGTTTATTCCCCACTGTACTTGTTAGTTGAGCAGGTCCAGTGATCCATCATTTTCGTTCAAATGAGATTCCAAAGTTTCCTAAGGTTTGAAAATAAAATTACCAGGACTACTTTCAAGATTGGCACATTCAACACAAGCGTGAAGTCCAACCTTCTCTATGGATGTGAGCCTTGGAAAGCCACTCCAGGTCTCCATTAGCGTTTCAGGTAGATTGTGTGAATATGATGGCCTGAGGCAATAAGAAACTTGGGCAGAGCTTGCTACTTGCTCTTCATGTTAGGAAAGAGAAAACCATCGATAAAGATGTGTCAGACAAGAAACTATTGGAGGTAATGTTGTTACAGTTGAGAGAAGCAGTCTACTCGATTTTATCCAATGGATCAGCGACCTCAGATGCTGTTTCCAGTTTTGTTAACCACGACGAACAAACATCATCGTATTGTTAGAATATCGAACTAAGTGTAGGGGAGGAGTATGTACGATAAAGACCGACTGTAATTGGGACACGGAGTTTTATTCGTAATTACAGTTCCGAGAAGATTACCAGTACAAACAAGGGACTGGGTGAGTGCAAACACGAGCACCAGTGACAGGACGATACCTCGGGAAGACCACAGCGCCGTTCAGACTGCCGACGTCGAATTTGAGGTGCCTAGTCATCACAATCGCTCTGGATGAACCTCCACCTTCAGAGTTTGGTTCGTACTGGTACATTATCGTTGTAGCTCGTTTTCCCCAAAAATGTCAGAACCAAGTTTAAATTTTCTAAATTCCCCAATTTATTTGCTCGATGATTTGCTGATTTACTTTTGTATTATCCAGACAAGCTTCAGTTGTGTAACGTATCCGTTTTTGTTTAATATTGTCACTAGGGAGGGGGGGTTAGCGCAGAAGGTCATGTTATTATGGTTGTGCATTTCACTGGGCATGTTTTTCACTGAACCGTAGGAATTATCGACATTATCACAGCAAAGCTGCACTGTGGGAGGAGTAGGTGCCAGTGTGTACCACAGTCAAGCACAGTGAATAAGTTTCAAACTCGAGGGCTGAAAGTAATCGTCAAAAAGGAAATTATTTAATAAGAGAAAAATACCTTTCAGGCTCTTCGCCAGTGCATTCTTTCTCATTTCCCGAATTGATAGCACACGGCGCAGAGACGCTCATGTTCTTTGAGCTTTCCAGAGAACCACTGGAACGCCAAGTAAACATTAACACGCGAAATTAAACTCCAATGAACATACTTCAAATAATAGACAATTTGACAAATCAAACATTCGTACCACAAATTGTTGCAGAGAAGGGGGGCAGTTTGTTGTTCGGGTTCGTCATCATCGTCCAGAATCAATTCCTCTTCCACCATCCCGTCATCAACAGGGGTTTCGCTGTTAGTCAACAAATTGCACAACTTGTGGCACTATAAAATTAGTCTAAGACGAACACAAAAGCAAGAAAAGCAATAAGATCCATCATTTAGTAATTGTTTTTGGGGTAATCCACCAGTACCTACAGTATCCTTAATTGTTACAGCTCAGATGAGTGTGTTGGGTTCAAAATTCTCAAGAATTTATCTGTCTACCAAATGGACACGGCGGACAGGCAGCTTCAATTCTCCTTTATCCAGGTTGTGTCCATGTCATAGTGTGACTAAAATTAAATTAAACTGACGAAAAAAAGCAAGTCGGACAAAACGAAAGAACCATTCTTTATTTCAGAAATTTAGAAGCCCGCGAAAATAAATCAGGTGACCGCGACTTACAGACTAAAAAAACGGAAAATAACAATTTGAACTCTAAATATGAGGAAATATGGGACTGCAGAAACAAATTTTGAAAAATTTAAGTCACAGTTAGCTGCAAGACCTTGATGGTTATCTGACGCCAATATTGCCCTTCGACTTGAAATAATTTTTCGCACCAACCTCACCTTTTGTTAAGGCTCTTGACTCAATTCCATTTTCTCCTTTTCCTTTTCTGAATCCTTACTCAAACCAAACCAGTTACTACTCACTACGCAGGCTACAAGGCGATTGAAAAGCTGTAAACTACGGTCTCTCAAAATGATCACAACTGTCCTGTGGTAGTAAACCATTTTAAAGGAGAATAAAAGCATGGCCCCAATAAAAGCGTCGTCGAATCATAACAGTTTTCGACAACGGGGGAAAAGTCGAAGGAAATACCTGGATAAAAGAGAAATGTGACAATTCCAGCCGCTTTCCAGGCCCATTTTTTCGGAAAATACTCGCGATCTCAACTCGTTTTCTTTGCTGAAATGAACGAATCGGATGCAGGCTCTTTCAAGCTGTTCAATTAACTGCACCTGAAACAAACGAAAAAGTAGGGTAGAAATTATGATAGACACGAAGTGCACTGAGGTTGGAGTAAAGTGTAACTATTGAGGAATTATTGACGTTGATTGATTAATTTTGAAACACACGCTGAGCATAGTGTCGTTGTCGACAGCAGAGTGGCCAATGTTTTCTGGCCTTGTGATTTTGCATGTCTCATAAAACTAGACGATTGAACAAATGTACGGGGGCTGCCACTGCGAGAGTTAACTCAGATTTGTGGAGATCGAGGAGTTGCCATTGCCAGGGTTTTAATGGCAATGACAAGCGGTCACATGACAGTCCTGATATACACTATCTAGTGAAGTAGAGGGGGAGAACAGCTCTGAGAAAGAGTGAGAGAGGGGGGAGAATTTTATTTTATTTAAAAAATGAATCAAACATAGTCTTGGCAAAGTCTTTTTTTCAGAGAAGAATCCACCAGTATATCGACAATATAAAAAGGACGTCGAGGGCTGAACATCAAGCGAAATATTGCCCAAAGCAGACATAATGAACAACAACAAAAAAACGGTGAATCAACAAAGATAACGCTTTAGAGGAAGCATCCAATCCAATTGATGGTAACAAAATTATGGCAATAGCTTGTGCAAGCGAATGAATTGGGAACAGCTTGACGAACATGTTGCCATAACGAGTAATGAGTACAGATGAATTTTCCCTTTGCAACTACTTTTCAACTCTATAGCTCTAAGCAATAATCAATCTTTCTCAGTAACTACCGTAATATCTTAATATGAAAATGGAGAACGAACCATTTCTATTTGCGCTTGATACTGCATAGTGACCATCCCTAGGAAAACTTGATTGCATTGAATTTCAAAGCAGCCGTCAATGTCTGATATTTCACCATCCAAACAATCCAACCCGTACAGGGAATCTGAAACATTAATGGGATGAGACAATCAGCGAGTCAAATCGAAAAGGTGAAGGAAATGAAAAAACATACTGTGCACGAGGTCGTAAACATGTACATCAATGAAAGCCACCGTCGATTTTCCGGCCAACGAAACTGTACATTGTACATTCCTTGGCTCCCAACCGTCCTATTTTTCATTCTGAGACTGGCATTCCTTTGTGGCAGAAAATGAATGGATTGCTACATATGTTACGAGGGTGGTTTGGAGATATTTTTGAAGAGTCGCTGACTAAGGCAAAAATAACAGCAATCGTGAGCTCCTCCGATCCATTGCCCAACTTTCGTTGGGATTATGAACCATTGTCTTTAACCACTAGACTGCAATCAATAGTACCTTTTAGTACCTTTTAATGGAAGTCAGTCGGTACAGCTATATTTTTTAAAGTTTGTTACCACCATATTTAAACAGATTTGATTGTTTGAGACCATTTTTGAAAGCAAACTATGAAAGCATTCTTTTTTTTCTAGTAATTCTGTTTTCAGTAATTATTTTTTCTACATAAAAAGTATACACTTGAAATTAACACCTAAACTCACCGCTGGACTGATGCAAATCCCAATCGAGAGGAGTAGGACTTCTATTTTTCATGTACAGATTGTGGCTGTCAGCAGGAAGTTCCATGTAGACCCGGGAGAGTTTCGAATTGATAGATTTCCCCAAAGGCCTGTACGCAAACGCTGTGCAATAAGCTGTCAAGCTCGTCCGTTGATAGAAATCCAAAATTTTTTTCCTGAAGACAGAATGAGATAATTAGACTAATTAAAGTAAAAGCCTGGTAAAACCGTTTAAATTATTCATCTGAAGACAATGTTTGAAAGACGAAAGCAGAGAAAGATAACAGGAGGTCTTATTTCTGGTTCTACATTCACAAGTACTAAAGCCTTGACGGCACATGGCTAGTTCACTCTCCACTAACAAACTGACACACAGTGCCATCAAGATCACCAGATAACCAGAGGATTGTAAACAAAGCTCCCCAACAAACAAGTCGACAGTCAAGTTGAGTGGTGAGCTACTTCACTCGCAACTAATTCGTGAGTTTACTTAGCGATTGTTGACTGGCTGTGAGTACCACAGTTGAACGTAGTAGTTTTTAGCTCACACTGCTCGAAAGTAATCGTAAAGAATAGAGGAGTTGTTATGTTAGTTTCCCATTCACTTGTTTGTCCGTCCACGCCCCAGTCTATGTTTTTTCGTCCAATTCATTGAAAACATTTTGACACACATCCTTCAATTTTTTGTAGGAAGTATTTTCCCTCGATTTATTCCACAGCATGGAACAATGTGTGTAACCATTCGGAGAGGAAACGTACACTTTACTTCATTTAAACTAATGTCAATTCAGGATGTACCCAGCAAAAGGCAGTACAGGTTATTCATTCCACTCTCCAGGGAGTGATGCAGGGAGGTCTCAAGTTTGGAGAGACAAACAATACAGATGGGACGTAGCCTGTTTACTGGGCGCTGTCCACTAAGGTATTACCTGGCCAAGATTGACAAGTTGGAGTCAGTGAATCATGTACTGTGTACTTGCAAGGAGCTGTTTGTGGCGCAACTTAGGGTACTTGAGGTGTCTCTCCTGAGCCTAGAGGAGGTTGCAGGAATGGACCTCAAGGCTGTATTGCGCTTTGTGTAAGAATACTGGGGGCATTGCACCAGGGACTGTCAGCACCCGAGGGTGGAACTGAGAGGATAGTCTATGTTGGAGAAAGCATGGAGTTCGAAGAATCTTCCCTTAATAGTGTAGCTGGTATAATATCAAGTTGAAACAGATGAAAAAGAAGTTGACAGATGGTATAATTAGACTATTAACATGCCCAACATGAATCAGTAGATGTTGGTGACGTTTGGGGATGTGTGCACAACTCCTTGGGAGAACAAAAGTGTCCTTGTCACACTTTACAAACACAATGTGGACTTCCTCATGAAGGAAAAGAGCGTCTTGGACGAGAAAAAAAGTAGGTAGCTGTATCGTGCAACGTTTCAGACGGAACTGGGGAAAAAAGCAATGTGCAAGATGAAAAGGCAGTGAAGAGAAAAAAAGGTTTGGTCAGTTGGAGAAGAGAGGAAGACCAGAGCCAATAAGGCTGGTCTTGAAGTTCTGGACGTTCTTGAGGAAGATAAAGAGGTTAGTCATGTTTTGCTGAGTTGTAGAAGACCAGGGTTCAATTTCCGACACACAATACACGTCAACAACTTACGTAATTGCCCGAACAGTCTAACAGTATAAAAGGAAAAAAAAACTAACGAATAACCAATAACAGAAATTTCAACGATTTTGATAAAGTAGTTTAACACTAATTCAAACCACAGAATCATGTTCTCAAAATAACCTGTCACGCAAGCACTCAAAGCAACTAGCTGGCTGTTGAGTGTGTTTATGTAAGCTATAATGGGAAATTAATAAGCATGCAATGCCGGAGGGAGTTTAAAAGCTATGTGCTATCGTCTAGCGGGGCTCACTCCTTGCCCTTACGGTGCTGCAAGTCCTTCAATGTCTCGGTGTAGTTTAGGAATAAGTATTTTAAGGCGAGAAAAAGTGAACAAAAGACGAAAATTACCTGTCTGAAGGCGAAAGAGTTCTGAGAGTCGTCCCATCCCAAAAGTCGATGCAGGAATCTAAAGCGATGTCCCCCGTCGCCTGAGAGAAGAGTTGCAATGAGTTGGGCTTCTGATTTTCCGACATCACCACGGCTACCATATGAGGAAAAGGCAATTTGAGTTTGGTGGCCAAAGCGAGATTCCGGGCGAATTTGATGTCCCGCCGCACTGTTTCTGGTTGCTGCAAGAAATAAGAGGGGAACGGGCAAACGAGTTTTTACATTAGTAACGAACCTTCACAGTACAAAATGAGGGAAGAAAGTAAGTGCTCCAGATAGTTAAATTCCAGATTAGTCCACCGGAACCCTTCCTATCAGGAAGCTGCAGTTGCAGGACGACTTAGCCACTGCCAGTGTGCCCCTGTTTCTTCCAGGACCTCTGGAAAATGAGTGAAGGTACATCGCCTCCCAATTCACGCTCACAACAAAACATTCTGCAGTTACGAATTTTCTTGGTTTCCCCCAAGGCCTGGGTCAGATAGAAGCTTAGATTTAATTTTGTTAGTTTAAGGACGTCATAAAGGGTAAGGTTCAGATTTCTGTTTTTCCTCGTTATAATATAGCATTATATTTCATGGAATCTTTTCTTTTGCCCACTAAGCACATCACCAGATACTACAATGAAAAATATTATCGTTGGTACAACTCAAATTTAGCGATCTGCCAATCAAAAGCCAAAATAGGCGCTGAGATTGTTATATCAGTTTCAATGGTTAGCTTAATACGAGTGATATGGACAGGGAAGCAAAGAGAGCTGCTACATACTTCCCAATCTAAAATGCAGTAAGCCATCCGTGCAGTGGTTCTTCTCAAGCCTCACCAGACGCCCCTTTGGAAGAACAGGTGCATCGCATCACCTATGCGTGTGTCGCTCACTTTAGTGGCAAATACAAAGTGAACAGCAGGGTTCTAATGGAATAGAAGGTGGCGTTGACGAGTTTCTTTAAGTTTATTAAATATCTCACACAACAAAGAGTTTGCCGTGTTCCTTCGAATTTATGAAGTTGTATTTCAGTCCGGTCTCCGGTCAGGTCTTTGGCAAGAATTGACAGTACAGATAAATAACGCCAATACACTGCAAAGGTGAAATATTGTAGTAGGTTCAGGGAATTCAGCTTATGTTTATGGTATAATTATCTTATTAAGAGCTATCTATATAAAAAATGTAATCAAAATCGTTTGAGCCGTTTTTGAGAAAAAGAATTTGTTGTTTTGATCACTATGATAACTATAGTTAACTTTCGGTAGATTTTGTCCATACCCTTATTTTGGCGTCCCATGGTAACCTGTAGGCTAGACATCATGTTTCAGCTGATTTGGTACGGTTGTTTTCTCTAAAAACCGCGCTAAAACCGATTTCGTCTATAGTTTTGGTAATTTATTGTGCTGCTCTCGTCATTTTCCCATAGATGGGAATTTCATGGTATAGTTGCCATATTGTGAGCTACCAATATAAAAAATTTAATCAAAATTGTTTGAGCCGTTTTTGAGAAAAAAAATATTTGGTGTTTTGATCACTATGATAACTATAGTTAAATTTCGGTGGATTTTGTTCATACCCTTATTTTGGCGTCCCATAGTGACTTCCGGGCTAGATATCAAGTTTGAGCTGATTTGGTACGGTGGTTTTCTCTAAAAATCGTTCACATACACACACACAGACCATTTTCCCAAATAGTGTTTTTCAGACTCAGGGGGGTCTGAAACGTAAAGATCTGAAGAGAACTCAAAATTTTTTTTTCAGCCGATTACATAACTTTCCTTTCTACTTCGTAGAGCAAGGAAAGTAAAAATTGAGTAAGCTATGAGAAGATGGTGAACATTGTTACTTTGAATGGATCTGGGCTTCCAAAGAAAAAGTGCCTTAGGTAGGCTTCAAAGGGGTCGACACTCGAAGATAGAAAAACATTCTCACTTTTCACTCTGCGAGTGTGTTACAAATTAAAAGTAGATTCTCCACACCAAAATGTATACGTTACCCTCCCTCACATGCCCTGAAACCAACCTATTCCTATACTGTGCACAAAAAAGGTGTACGTTATAATGTCTTACCACATGTCGAAATGTAGACAGTTGTTGTAAGAGAGTGTAGTTGTATTTTGCGTTATCTGAGAAGCCAATTTGTTTGGAAAGTTCACACAAACATCTAAGAAACAAAACAACAGAGAGCTAATTAATAAAGCGCTCGATATTTAATTCCAAATAGGGAAGAAGCCACACGACCAGAGCAAAAAAAACTCTACTCATTCAACAAACTGAAAATCCACATCGACTTCAAACACAAACCCGAAAATGCATTCACTAACAGCAGAATTATAACAAGAGCAGCGGCGACATGGATTGCAAATCAAAAGCGTAGCCATTTAACTGAGCACCAGCTAGCAAATATGTACTAAATACAACAGTATACCATGCAACAATAGATCATTCAGATAACGTAATGAATTTAATTCAAGTTTACCAATCCACATTTATCACAGAGCATAGCATGGAAGGAGTACATTCCTCTACACGAGTTTCTCACTGTGTTAATGAACACGAGAGAAAACGTAGCCTACAGCTCATCACGCTACTGCAAGACCTTTCTACTGGCCAATGTCGCCATAATGGTAATATGAAGTAAATCGCCCTGCTCACCTAATGCCATAAGACACTTACCACAGAACTAAAGCACGCAATTGTAGAAAAATCTGTTTGAACGCTGGTTTCTACTTCCAGCTGATGGAAACTAGAGTGGTAATGAAAGTATTCTGACCATTTACTGTGGCTTAGGACCAGCTTTTAAAGAGTAGGTCGCTAACTGTTACGTGCAGTCGGAACGTCAGCAGAAACACAGGAAGAAGGCTTTCAGGGCAGACGAAGGCAGACTGTCAGAGGAAGACATGAAGCTCCCGACCCCCACCCCATTTGTGAACAGTTTTCTTCTTCCCGTCAGTAAAACGTTATAGCATGGAACACGATTTTGCCTTGACCTAACTGCCTGAAAATCCTATAGGGAGGGGAACGCAGGATGCAGGTGGGATAGTGTTATGCAGAAGATGAAAAGAATACATCATTTTCTAGCTATTTCCTTATAAGCCACCATGAGACTGCAGTTATTCAAGTCATGTAATTTATTTAGTTAAAACCCCGTTATTTTCAGAAAATAAACTTGTTTGGACCCCTTCTAGTTATTCAACAACTCTCCAGGGGCAGCTCTCATCAACACTACGATCCCTCAGAGTCGCAGTTCCCAAATGTGAATTAGCGTTGGTTAAACCATCACTCATCGTCAGTTACACGTTGTTTCGTCTTGGTATAAGCATTATATCAAAGAAAGAAAATGCTACCAATCAGAATTTTGGGGCTCAGGGTCCCAAAAGTCCGAAATTCCAAAGTTAAAGCATGTTCCATGTTTTAGCATTTCAACTGCAGCGGTCAAGTGGTGGATCCTGTCGAGGTCTGAAGCACCTTTAATGGCATGTACCAGATGACACCAGCTAAACAATGACAAGCTTGTCTTAGCAGTCTGGATAACTGAGCTTGAACTGATACGCACCAGGTAATTCATCATGAAGCCACTGTGAATTCATTACCATAGGCCTTCCCACTGCACTGTGCGACTGCCACCATCAAACGCTCTAACAGACCTCTGGAAACCCCAATGACATTTCATTAGAACCCTCATCTTTCCTCAGTAAATTGCAGACACCTCATTTTCTTGGTACGTCCTGGGCCAATCTGCTCCACAATAATTGATCATTAAAGCGTGATTAAATGGCAATTCTCATCAAACCTCTAATTCTATTAGCAGAACACATTAACAACTAGAAATTAAAGTTCACATACAACTGAAATATAAAATACTGCATGCCACAACATAAAATATTTTGAAATGAAGGCTAAAGCACATACATATATATATACATAACTACAGTATAGCAGCTCCCAAACCACAACCGCTACTAGTCTTAAATACACAATCCCGTTCGGTCACGTTCCTCTGCATTCGCAGCCATCAATTTACGACAGGAAAGTTGACTACCAGCACGAAAATAAATCGATAGTCGACTTTGATAACTACAACAGAAACAAAGATACATCCAAAACCAATAGTAGCCCCCCTACCTCTTTGAAAGGCTATCCAAATGTAGAGCGGAATGCAGAAGAGATAAGCGTTATTATTACATGAGACAATGAAGGATTTGGCGAGGCAAATGGTGTTTTGAGAAGCCCAAGATATATGTGTTAATACGCTGCAACGCATACATAGAGCACAATTCATTCATTATGAACCATTGAATGTTGTTTGATAACGGAAATCCTTCCTTATGAATGAAAAGACGCACGAAATAGCAATTAAAGTTTCCCTAGAAGGCTCTCAATGATGAAGTATTACTTCAAATGTTGATAGCACCCTTTGACGAAATAACAAGCAACACAGCTGTCACATGACAAAAGTCAAGGGGCACAAGGCTATCAAGTCAGTACGTACGCCAGGAGCGTAATTATATGACTACTGGATAAAAAGCTGGCTAGTAGGGCTTTTTTTTAACAACGAAGACCATCTGTAACGTTAGTGTTTGCCTCTTAATGAACATAAAGCGCGAAGTACACAGCAACAACGCTTAATTACTTCTTCAGAGAAGCCACACACCCTGTAGGACATCCTGCTGAAGATTAGGTTCACGCTACAATGAGTCTCAGAGACGAGAACATACAAAAACCAACTAACAATAGGATTGTCCCACACTATAGGCAGGGATAACCTGATGACGTTGAAATAAATTAATAAAGGAGAATCGCTTGGCGAATCTAATAAAATCGCAAGAAAATATATCAACATTGAAGGAAATTTAATGAATCTTAGTTTTCCAAAAAACTATGGGGAACCGAGTTGAAGCGGACGAAAGTTAAATAACCATCAAAGTAAAAATTCACTTAAAATACTTTGGAAATTGAGTCAAAATTGTAGATAAATCAAGCAAAATCGATAAAAATTTGGGTATAGATTGCAAGAAACTTGAGTAAAAAAATTAGTAAACAAAACTAACTCAGTTAAGCACTTTGTAAATTCAAATGAAAATTGTGGGATAATCCAATAAAAATTGCAGGCACTTGAGCAAAAAAAAATTCCACGTATTATATGAAAACTGGTTGAAATTCAGGTGGACACCGTGAGGAAATGGAAAGAAAAACGAGCGATGATTGCCTAAAACTTCTGTGAAATACGCATAGGAAATAGAAAAGGCATTTTGGTGAAATCGAAGATAATTCTAGAAAAATTGGGAAAAAAAATTCTAATAAATTGGGTAAAAAAAGTTGAAAAACTTCTCAAATGGGTTGAAAATGTTAACGAAACAGCTCGGAAATTAGGAAAAGGATCTTACATTTTTAGTTAAATGCCTTCTAAATTCGATTGAAAATCGTAATCTAAAAAAGTCGAAGACTTGAACGAAAAGTGTGTGCAAATTGGTGACAAGTGTCATAAAGTGAGAACACGTATAACATTGGCGGAGAAATAGTGGAAATCTTATTCAAACCACAGATAGTAATAACGAACAAGAAATAGCCTATTTACACAGAAAAAATTACGTTTACTGGCGATGGTTCAAAGAATCATAACCCGTCAACAAGTACTGTTAGCCATTTGGTCAACTGGCGTTTTCGGTCTTAGGAGTTTCGAGGAGGGCTACCTTGTTCAGCACTTACTCCGAAATGGGAGCCACGTCAAACTTCGAACAATCCATTGAATTGGCTTCTACTACGCATCTTCCTCTCTTAGGGCCGGTTAATCAATATCATTTGCAGGCCCGAATAATTCCCAATGACTCGTTCATCAATTCACTTTGACGGCCGGCTAGCGTTAGGTGTCAGTCATTGGCGTTCCCGCTATTTCCACTCGCCGAATATCTTTGACCAGTGTCTGCCAGTTCAACGTTTTAACTGGATAATTGGTAAACCAGCCCTTGATGTTTCCAAAATATTCAGTCGGTTGTGCTTTTCCTTTTCCGCTTCCCACCACCAATCAACTCAGGAACTCAGAAAGTGACATTCACGCTTCGCTCCCATTTGTGCTCACAACAGTTCTCAGTAGTTACTTTTCTCAAACTCTTTTACGCTACTTTACATCGGAATGGATAAACACAGTCCTCTCTCACGCTCATAATGTCCATCCATTTATTCGTCATACTCCACCTCTTGCGCTCTCAACAAGTATAATACTTTCTGAGGAAATAAATCATTTCTGTTCTGTTTTTACTACCTAAGTAGGCATAAAATTTACCGTTAGAATGTAGAGTCAACATCTTTTGAAAACATTCCAGTTTAAAGTATTTGGAAATTGAGAACGAATTGTTGATAAATAAGAGTTTAATCTATTCACGAATTGGGAAGGTTGCTAAAAGTGCACCAAAATGCAGGGAAGTTGAATATAAGCCTTGAAAGTTCAACTCAAAATTGTAGATAGCGAATTGTTTCAGAAAAATTGGTCTAATCGGGATGTTCGATTAAACTTATCGGGAAATTGAGTTAATATTGTTGAGAAATTCAGCAAAATCGTGAATGTGAGTAAAACTTATAGGTAAATTCTAATTAGTCGAAACCTGTTCGAGAAAGTTCTAGTTTCTTAGAGACAAGTTGTTGCAAACATTTCTACGAAAGGCATGCGGATAATGAGGAGGATTGCCAGTCTTCGAAAGAACTAACAGATGCTGTGCCAACGTTTTCAGGACTTCACAAACTGGACAAATGCGCACTGACGATATATACATGTGGCTGTAGGCCAATGATGCAAAAAAATGTGGAATGATAACAAGGGCCATTTCGCCTACACAAACATCCAACGTTAACCGACGAAGTTTCTCAAGTGTTGTCTCCAGGGGGCTGGTTAGTGTAAGAAATAGAAATCCCTCCAAAAGCCCACCACATTTCTTTCACAAATAAAATGTTACAATGTGAGTACTTGTTGTTGCTGAGCAATGACGAGAGCTCCTTAACGCATGGGAGAGACCTGTAAGTTGATAACGACAACAAAATTCTCAGAGCTTTACAAATATGATGTAGAGAAGGTAAGGTGACATAAGCAATTAGTGACTGCTTGGGCTCAAACGTAGCGAAGGCAGGCGATAGGAAGGATGCAGCAAAGCACTCAATTCTGCCTGCTTATACTCAAAATTATAATGACTGCTGAAGTCAGAAAAGCAAGCGCGACTTTTATGAAAAATTTAAATCAACTTGTAAACTCCAAAATCTGTATGACAAATAACGTGTTTGAAAAAATCTGCCAAGCGTGTGATACACTTTTCTGGGTGATGGTCAAATATACAACTGCCCCACCAGTCATAAAGGGAGGTGGACCATTAAATGGATCAGACTTAAGCCGGCAAGCCAAGTAACAACTTCAAATTGTGAATCAACCAACAATAGCGATCAACTAGATTCATTTCTCCCTGTTCTGGCTGATGACCACACACCCTCCTGGTGGTGAGAGGTTCCAAAGTTGCCAATGGAGATGGTTTAGTGGCTCAATGACGATCAGGTTACATAATTTATAACCATTTTCAGATAATGAGGCGTGTCATTGCCCATGATCCCTTACCACAATCGTGACATGGGCTTTGGTATCGAGTGGTAATGAAATTGCGTTGATCCATCCTCACTGGCCACAATGGAAAAATGGCTTTCTTCAAATTTCCAATAAATTCGCACATGCGCTCAAAACTATTAGATCTTCGCCTTGTGATTACAGTTTGGTTTCTAAAATCAACAATATGATAATGACAAACAACAGGGCTGGAAAGATTCTCAACCGAAATATAAATTAAGCACTGATTAATTAATTAGTGCTGTTTGCTACGGAATATTGAAATGTTAGAATGACCACCCTCAGTCACAACTGGAATAATACATATGTTACAAGAGAGATTTGTCTGAGGGAATCTAGGGATCCATTACAACTGACACAGGGATGGCCGATAAGGGAATATAAATGTATGTGCCTTGCTCCCTAATCAGCTCTTCACGAATCTCAACTTCTGATACGAAGGTGCTACAATTTTGAAGTTCTAGCCTAGTGGCCAGAGCAACCACCAAGAAGTCAACGTCAAGTACGATTCTAGAAACCAGGATAAAACCTGACATTATTCACCACGCTGTGCTGGTGCAAATGGAAGACCCAGCAATATCAAATCCTCAACAAACACACAAGCTTACAATGGTTAGATATCCACTACTTCTTATCCTAAAAATGAGAATCACTCTTCAGGCGCATCGCAGAAGTCCCTAAACAATATAGATCAAACTGATAGAAAAGTACAATCCACAAACATGCGGAGGAAGCCAGTAGATTCTGGTACTCATTTTCAGTTCCAAGGCTGAACTCAAACCAGGGAAGTAGGGAAATAGGTGCCTCATGATCATAATCCCTCAGCCTTGTTTGCTCCCCTCTCTATCACCTTCAAGTCGCTGACACAATTAATGCGTGCACCTGTTGGAGTTCAGCAACATGCGGCTCAAGCTGTCACAGTCGCGTTACACATACCTGGAAGCTATGAGCAGTATCAACTTGGAATCAGAAACATATAAATTGTGTAATAATGTGAAAAATCGAGTCAAAAACATCGGGTGCAATGCATCTCCTAACTTTCCTCGGCCCTACAAGCATTCCACGATTTTTATTAGCTCAACGTTCTTAATAAAGACTGGTATTCGTGAACATTGCGGATTTTATTGGGTCTCCCCTGTTTATCTCTCAATCTTGCATAGGTAATTTAAAATGCTCATAAAGATCTACAGAATATTTTTTTGGAAACTTCTTGTAAAAAAATGTTACTGATCGAAAAATAGGTGTATTTTTGAGAATGAATAATAAACCAAAAGTTAGTCAAGAAAAGGCAATAAGTTTGGATTTGGGAATTTCCTGTGATGTCCTAAGCGGCATCATAGCAATTACTAAACGAACATTGTGAGGGAAAATCGTTGGGCTATCAACGCAATTTGTTAATAAATGGAATGAAGTTATAGTTCATGTGAGCGAGACTTATAAGAAAGAACTATGCTAAAAACGATTATGAAAATTTATAATGCAGTGTTCAGGTGCTGAATTGACAAGGCCACAAGGACCTTCAGGTACTGCCTCAACGTCCAACTACCGAATCACCTCTTTCTCCTTTCGTCCACGTTACCTGATATCCTCTTTCTTTGTGTTGTCTTTTTCATCGCTTCATCTCATTTGTCATTTTTCTGTCGATTTTTTATTTATTAGTATCAAGTTGAATATATAGTTGAGAGTTCGGTGCAATTTTTTATTTATTACAAACGTTACCGCCAGAAAGAAGTTTGAGTGAGTCACGTATTCCCAAGTGCTGATCCTTCGGCAGAGCCAGATATTGCTGATAGTGCAGGAGTAATTGTTCCTACTAATTCAGAAGATCCTGTTACTGTACATGCCACTCTCGTCAATTTCTGAAACTTCTACATCTCCATTACGTCATTTGGAACAATTCAACACCGTCAAAGTAATTTTTGAAGAAAAAAAGTATTTGTTGTTTTAATTGACCACCGACACGCAGACCATTTTGTTAAATCTCAAAAACATTTAAAACGTAAAGATCTAGAAAAGTTTTAAAGAACGTCAGCCGATTACATAACTTTCCTTCCTACTTCACAGGGCTAAGGAAAGTAAACAAAGAGGAGAAAAGCGTTACAAAATTGATTTAACGGAATTTTAAGCGGTTCTATGCTTCGATGAGGGGTCGCAGAGAACATCGATTCCGACAGCATTCAACAATATTAAGTACATCAAACAGCGATAAAGGTTTCTATGAACATGAATTGAAAATTTCACAAGCAATACAAAAGAGGAGTCAACCCCATTGCAGCGCTTTTCCAAACTCAACTGGCAATAACTTAAAACTCCAACGTACAGTGTTGTCCCCACAGTTGGAACAGATTACTCTCTCTCCTTAGACTCGCACCACCTTCGCTTCATCCGAGCCCTTGGTTAATCAATACAAGATTAACAGCAATAAAAATATGATTTCACAAGACAAAAGGTGTTATTGTATCAGTGAAAGCGTAAACAGTTAGTTATCGACTAAATGGTAGGTAATTGGAACGGAGTTTGGAGTCGAAATAAACGTTGGTAGGGTGTTTTTTGATGTAGAAAGCGAAGGACAAACTAATTGAATACCTCCTGACCGTGGCCATTCTCCTAGTGTTCTTTACCCTTCAGTCCGGGGTTGAGGTCAAGGTAGTACCCAACATGTTAACCGAACGTAATCTCTGGATAACACTACAAAAAAGCGGCATTTCTCAAGCAATCAGGGAGAATGTCACAACCGCACTGTCACATAAAGTACTAGTGTGGCTAACTTATCCATTTTGGTTCCCCTCTCGGGGTTTCCAAACTACCTCGCTAGTACAGAGAAATGAAATATTAGGCGGTCTAACAATTGTTTACAATTCTGCTCAAAAGATCGAGGATTGTTAAATCCTGACACCTGGAGTCTTCGCCACCCCCCCCCCTTCATCGGTCTGCTTGCAGCTACCAATAACTGCTCCTTCACTCCACTCTGCATTAACTGCAGTTTTCTCGCTCATCGACCCATTGAGCCCAATGACAATGTATTTTATTTTCTCTTCAAATTACTGGAGCCCCAACATATTTAATACGTGTATCTCACTTCTAGGAAATTGGGAGTTTTCCCTACTCATGCCTCACACGTTTGTGAACTTCTGACTCTGACTCAAGTGAGTTCCTTCAACCATACTCTCAAGAACACCTTCACATCAGCGTGAATTATAAATCAAGAGACTTTTTTTCAGATTATCCTTCATTACTTTAATTTCATCAAATCACAAGGAGCTCTTTTTTCATCGTTAACTTGTTCATCCTCTTTCAATGTAACATACTTATTATTTTTGTATTCCTGATTGAGTTAATTTCGAAATAACCAATTATCAATCTTTCAAACCAGTCGATCCTACACCTAAGCGCCTAGTTTGTGTAACAAGCTCATGCTTGGTTTTTTGGGAACTACACCAGAACACCACAATACCTTGTTCTTTTTTCAAGATACAACGTCGACATTCAGTAGTGGGGCTGTGTGGTTACGAGCTAAATCATCATGCATCTCCCCACTTCAGTCCCAAACATATCAATGTACTGAGGAGTGAGTGGTTGGTTGTTGCAGCATGAGACTCACTCTCCCAATGCATCAACTCTCGGTACAGGGAGAGCACACAATGGTAGTACATATTACCAACAACACACCCGCCAATGGGATGCAACGATCAGTGACTGCATCAAAAGAGCTGAATCAACCTGCTTTACACTGCAATAACCCCTACCAAAACATTTAGCCAAACGACTCCATCTCCACATATAAACCATACTTAGCAGCCGTTCAAATGTAAACTTATTGATTACATAAATTTACGGTATTGCACTTACTTTAGTGGAAAATAAACGTAAACGTAGAAGTGTTGTACGCACCAGCCTCACCAATACGACAGATACTACTTCAGAAGAAGTACAGTGCACTTCTTAAAATGTCAAAAGTAGAAGTTTGTTTGTGTTTGTCTCAGATCTGGTTCCTTATCAATATGACTGTTCTTTAACCCGCGGAGAGAGTTATATCAGTCGACTCAACTGAATACATTCTGCCAATTTCTAGTTGTAGTAATAGCTTAAACAATTTGTGCAGGCTTTTACCCAATGATCAAATGGCAGGCCTACAGCACACACAACAATAATTTTATTTGCACTGAACAATCCTTTCACAGTTATGCTACCCTTACAGCAGTGTGTTCAATAGCTAGACGAAAGTTTCGACACCAATCATTGCCAATGTGAGGCACGCGACATAATGCAAAGCACACTTACTTTATACACAAAGCAGGCAGTGATCATTAATTGAGTGAGTTTTGCGATTTTGTACAATATCTTGAATATGTGGTGCAGTGCATCTCACCCCCTCAAATGTAGATTAGATTATACACTATATATACAGGCACTGTATCTCCGTTCAACATATTTCTACAGCAACGCTTTTTTTTAACCTTACATCTCTCCTCAAAGAATGGTTAGAGTAATTGTTGTGGAAAAACAAAGAATTAGATTGGTACAAGACAAACTGTCACTTTCATCAAAGTCAGTTCAAAGGATATAATGGAAAACTGAAAACCGCGAAAACACACTTTTTGGGTTCATTCAGGCTCTAACTTCTGTTCACCGGATGTTAAGAGGAACATTTATGCAGAAACGTCAAAGGGTAAAGGAAGATAGTAACTGATCAATAGAAGTTACGTTGTGAGTTGACTCAAAATTGTTAGATCTATTTTCGAGAAGAAACTTCGATAGAAACGGTCCATGACCTTATTTCTGAGGATCTCATCGAAAAAAACATCAGGTGCGACTCATCACACAACTTTCCTTGGCCCCCCATCCATTCAGCGATTTTCTTGACTCTGGCAACTAACCAAATCTGATTTCCATTCAATTCATTACCGATGGCACTTGAGGTTCCAAAATGTATTATGCTGCTCGTCTTTGTGCTACAACCATTATTGAGTAGTCGTTGTATAAGTAATTTGAAAGACTGTCTACCTGATTTTTTTCACAGGAAGGATCCTGTTGACTGTTTTGGAATGATCGAATACGAACTTCTAGAAATGGTAGTAAATGAAACGGTAGGGGTGGAAATTCCAGGATTTCTGGAGTAGCCCTTATATACTTTATAAGTAATTTATATTACTACCACGTCAATGTTTCTGAATATTCTAGTAACATTTGACCGGAATTTATAAGGAAAAAACTGTGCTAAGATCATCGAAATGTTTGGTAATTTACGATGCCACCCTCGTCATTTCCCAAAGAATGAGAACTTTATGAGCCGTTTGTGAGAAAGAAAATCTAGTGTTTTAGTCATTAAGATAACTATATTTGGTTTTGGGCAGGTTTTGCTCATATCCTTATTTTGGTGCCCCATGATAACCTGCAGGGTAGACAAGTTTGGGCTGATTTGGTTCAACTGTTTCCTATCAATTGCATTCACAGACACGCAGAACATCTTCCCAAATAGCGTTTTTCAAACTCAGTAACCCTTAAAATGTAAAGATCTGAAGAGAAGTCAAAATTTGTTTTCAGTCGATTACTTAACTTTCCTTTTCAGTTTGAAGAGCTAATGAAATTAATACATCAAACTCAATCAGTGAAGTTGTTCTCCACAAAGGTGACAACCGCAGACAGCCAGGTGTCCAAATTCGGGTTTTCTGATTCAGGAGGTCGATATGATGAAAATCGTTTTTGGCTGTTAACAATACTATTTGGTTATTGCCGTTTGCCCATTCTTTTTGGGAAATGTCGTCAAATGCAGTTTTTGTATGACAATAAACTTCATGAAAGAGTTCTATGTTAAGCCCTCACGCAGATTGTGACATGCCACATAAATTCTAATCGACTGAAGCCCATCATCCCTTTTCCTCTGCCTACTGCCATGAGCCAACTATAACCATTATTGTAATTTATCGAAGGGCTATTGTAATACTTGTACCACAATATCTACCCCCAACATTTTACTTTCTTCCACAGTATTCTAAACCAGCGACACAAGATTTGGGGCAGCCATTTTCGCTCAATCGTCGCTTTCTTTCATTACTTGACCTCAACCTCGACCCCCCTCCCATTCCAAACACCCAATAACACTTTTCAGGGTCCCTCAAACACTCAAGCTTGTTTTCAAACGTCGGTTTGACTAAAAAGATGTAGCAAAAGTCATGTACCTTCTGTTGGTCACAGGTACGAGATCTTCATTGTACAAAGCCTCGGCAGTAACGTGGGAGCAGAATTGAAGGTAGTGCTCTTGAGTGGCCATATTGCAAGTGTTGAGCAGTATCGCTAGCCCGATTGGTTTCAAAGAAGTCAAATGTTTTTGCCATTGACTGTCATCAAATTCCAATTTGAATGGATATGAGAGATCATGGGTCAAATCTAGAACTTCAACTTGAGTATATTGCTCTGAAACAGGATGCGAAAAAGTTCACAAATTATTACATTCTCACGGGAAATTTTCAATTTAGCAAATATTCGTAGAGAACGAAGCTATGGTGCTGTTATCAGAAATGGTAGAATGGGCACTTTCTTAAAACGTTTTCCATCATTTCCCAAGGAAACCGAATATCTACATTTACACGAGAACACGGAAGACAGAAAGATGAGAAAATGAAAGGCGAATAAAAATACTAAAACTTACAAAATGTAGAGAATCGCTTTCGCCTAGAGAGCTCTGCTATCAGACTCAGGTGTTTGACACGAACTAAACGCCATTAATGTGATGCACTAACAGACAAGTTACTAACATGTAAAAGCAAGACTCAAAACCCAGCATGCTTCTCAAAATTCACTTCAGCTAATGCATTGCAATGCTGAATGATCTTCCGCATGTTATCAATTTTAGGCATCGATATATGGATGATCTGCGTCGATTTTGGTTTCTATCTTCAAAGAGTGGATGTGTTGCCGTTCTAACCAAAGTTCAAGCCAGGTAGTAGGCATATTCAGAGCTATTCAATCCACACCCTCACGCGTAATACCCAAAGTCTCCTATTTTGTACAAACGTTTTCATCTCGAACTTGAAATAACTAGGACTTTATCCCATTTTTTGCCAGTTAACTTAAATGAATAAGATGAAACGCCGAAGGCGTTAAATTAATTGTGTCTGTCCTATCACCTCCCAATGTCTCTTTTTCATTTCATTCAAGCAATTAGGCTTGTAAATGTATGAACAAGGAATCATTTATTTTCTGTCACTCATTAAATTCGAATGGGTCAATATTGTTTTGTATAATTTCAATAGCCTACTTTTCTAAAAGATATTAGTTAGTTGTTTGTTTTTTGTTAAGTGCTTTGTTCAATGTAAGTTTTTGTTTGTTGCTTCATTTTATTTTCACGCACTTTTCCACTCACACTGTATTTATTGAGATACGAATTTTAAATTAGCATTTTGTTATTTGCACCCCCGTTACAACGTTGAAATGGCCCATGTACCTGTTGGGCTGTTCTGTCTTCCCTGACTTGCAACCTGAAAATGGTGTCTTTATATAGAAAGTATTCGCCCACAGTAAATCTCCTGCCAGGAAAGGCGGGTTCGTCCAACGGGTACAGTAACTATGACCTTACTTCTACTGATGGCTTTAACACAACGTCTGTATAATCAAAAACGTTGGAGCTGGAAGATTACATTCAACGCCTGGTTAAAATTAGAATCAAAGTCAATTGGATAAGAAATCAACTTGTGTTAGTTGATTATCTCTCATCAAGGTTCGTGCAATGACGAATTCGCTCAACAGCCTGTTGCCTATTGAATGGTTGATGCACCCTGCAGTTAGCCATTAAAAGATGGGTTATGGCCCCGGATACTTTACAATAAGTTTCGTAGTAATTCAAAAAGTGACTACGTAATGCAATAAAAGAAAACTCAAAAGAAAAACCTTCCCATTTTCAAAGTAATGAACTCTTGATGACCCTACCTGGAGTGTACTGGCTCTGGGCTGTGTATGAATGGCTCTTCGTTGAGTGGGTCCCACTCCAACGATTTTTGAAGCAGAGATGTACGCTATCATCACTGGGATTGTCATAATGCATGATTAAGGGCATAGCAATAAAACTATCAACACAATTACTGACAATCAAGCGTCTTGCAAGGCGCTGAAGAAGTACTGTACAATGTCAAAACTGGTGAGAGAATGCAGGGTGTGGCTCAACTCTTTAGCAAATTCTAACAGAGTTAACATTTATTGGATTCCTGGGCATAAAGGGATCACTGGAAATGAAGTGGCGAACTATCTGACCAGACTTGGTTCATCTGCAGTACTATAGCCCCCGCCCCCACCACCAGTGTGGCATCTCCATCACTAGGTGAGGAGGACTGTGAGAGAATATGCATTAGACGGTATGGAACGTCGTGGGAGTGAGGCACTCCAAATGCTTTATCCCAGGACCAAGACTGGTAGTGGGAATCATCAAGGGACGCTGCCAAATGAACAAACACATGTACGTTATAGGCGTAGTCGACAACCCTCGGTGCTGGAGGAGTGGTACAGATGAGGAAACAGCTTATCATGTCAAGGCCCAGTGCCACAGACTTAAAGGGGAAGATTTTTGGTGTTAGGTACAACTTGTCCAAAGTTGGATATCAAAGACTCTTGCGATGAAATACTGGGCAGCCCATAGGAAACTAGGCATGGACTGAAATATTAGATAAGGACTGCCACAAAAAGTATTCACGCTACGGCGCTCATTCCCAATACGGGACAGTTATCGTTATATATATTTTTTTAACCCTCCCATTTTCAAAGTAATAAACTCTTCAGGCCCTACCTTGTATTTTAGATGTTTTTCTGACGCCCACAGTTGGAACTTGAGGCCCCTCATCAACTTCAACGTCGTCTATGATTGAATCCACGTTTTTCTCCATGGTCACATTCCTGCGCCAAGGAACAGTATACTATCTCAAATCGGTACTGGAAAGTGTACAATGTCGATAATATTGAACTAGTAATCAATAATGTGATCTGCCAGCTACCTGGAAATCGTAGGTTTTGCCGAAGTGGTTTTCATGAAGAAAATTTTTTCTGCTGTCGGGTTCGGCCAAGAAAGAATTCCCTTTTTGTCAACACAGCTCAGTGCCTGAAAAACAAGATGGGAATAGGCATCGAAGTTGAAAGGAGAACAAGCTCTAGAAGATATGTGTGGCCTGATGTATGGCCACTATACCTATGGCATGTAACAATTCCTTGGGGCCTTTGTAAGACGTAATGGGTCACTGCTTCCAATACACCACTAACTAATGTACATTCCGTAAGGTCACTCTCCCCATCAGTGCAGCATCTTTGACTGGACATCTACGCGCACCATCACCCACTACTCCTCAAACTCCATTCATCTGACAGTGGGCTGTGTTGGAGAAAAGAGAGGTAAAGATAGCTTGATTGGGCCTCAACAAGATTTTACAGACATTGAAGGGATCAAGTTTGTAGAGGGTCCAACATTTATTTTGTTGGGCCAACTTGGAAGCCGAGACTTCGCGCCAGTAAGTGGAATAGTCATAGCTTTACTGGTATTGCCATGTGACAGGGCTAGGCCTGTCACAGTGGGAGAGAAGATCCTGATGAAAGGACAACGTACAAGTAAGTAGGGTCAAGTAGAAACAGGCTCGAGCACTGGACGAAGACAGAAAGAGGTGGTCTTCCATTTGCAAAATCCCTACACTTCAAGGAACAAGAACGACAAAGTAATTACTGAGCCTTCTAGACAAATAAGTTGTGATTTCGTGTAACGCCTTTTATAGTTATGATACACGATCTTATAGGGCTAATTTCCACTATCTGCTATGTACCCCACTGATTAAGCATTGACATTTTACAGTAAGCCACGGTCTCAAAAATAAGAATTAGGTCGTGCACACACTGATATTCGAGGAAAATCAGAGTATTGAAGGGACAAGTTGTGACAGTGAAACAGACACAGGTGGACACTGTGCTGAGCCCTAATGATTCCTAACCCTCAACTACTTACTCAGGTAACGAAACCCACCAAATTTCATACAGGCGCTTATGTAGCTCACCAGTGTAAAAGAATCACATTGACGAAAACTGTTGACCACAATTGATCACCCCAGAAAAATTAACTTACAGTGACCGATCCAAGGACGTGCAAAGGATTGGAAGAACGTGTGAGGGCGAGAAAATGCTGCTGGCCGAAAAGCGAATGAAGGAAATGTTGACCCCATTTAATTCCAGAACCGATTGCTTCCACTTCTTCGTCAACTATCGAAATATCTTCGAAAGGATCCGCAGAATGAGCGCTCTCCAGCTGTACCTAAAAAAATAATTTAGCAATAAAGAAGTCAACTAATGAGAGAAAATTCCGGTTATGGTATATTTTTGTGTCTGGCTCAAGTGGAACGAAATATATTACACCGGAGACGGAAAGGTGAGTAAGAACACGAAAAATATGAACTCGAACCACCTTACAAAACGAAAATTATTATTTCAGGAAACCACTATCGTCAGTCTGATATCAAGCATTTCAAAAACGGTCAAATCTAGGATTGGTTAGAGTGCAAAAAAAAGAAAGAAAAATTCGTACCAGCTTTTCTAGCACAATCGCTAGTTTAACTACGATATTCGGTAATAATTGTTAATAAGTAATGAAAGTTAAAAACAACATAAGAAGATGTAAATGAGCGGTAATAGAGGTCAGAGAGCTGATATCCTAAGGAGCAGAATGAGGATGATCTTACCATTAATCCATCGCACATGTAAGCAACAAAATACAGTAAATTGTAAAAATTTGAATTTGTTTTAACTTTTAATACATAAATTTAGAGGTATTTGGTACGGCTTTTTGCACGCAAATGTGTAAACTGAATAGCTTGGGTTGGGAATAATGTAGTGCTACTTTAAGGCATTTATAATTATAGTGCGTCAAAGCAAAACACTGTGTAATTGGCAGTGCAGCATAATTTGCATCGTTCATTCCTACAGTACAACAGGCAGCGAGAAATTTTCAGGAGCTTAAGCAGGTATAACATAGATACAAGACCGACACTACTGTTGTCTTGCGGACATGTTAGCATTTGGCAGCTGATTTCCACAATACATGTAATGGTGGGAAGGGGGGAGGTTGGAATGCAATCACGAGCTCCGATTCACTGCCCAACTTTCATGGGATTATGAATCTTCATCTATAACCACTAGACTACGACCACTAGGGGCCTACAATGGGAGTCGGGCAGCACACATGTGATGGTTTTAAAAAAGTTCGTTACCTACTTTTAAACTGTCAAAGACCAGTTAGCTCATGAGGTTCAATTGAGTAACTGTATGCAGTTGGCACTGAATAACTTGTTCACAAAACTTGATGTCTACTGGCTGTTCAAACAGGAAGGAGTCTTTGAAAGAAAAGACATGGAGTCCCAAATTGAAGCCGCCATGTCCCAGGAACTGACTCGTTCAGTGGTCTGGCCCAACTCACATTCTCCAAAGACATTCACGGACGTTGAAGAAAAACTCGTTACAGCCAAATCCCTTTGACGAGGATTCCCATCTTGCTTGTCATTTATCTAATGCCAACTCGTCTAGTGCGGCAAGTTTGTTCAATAAAGGGGTATATGCAAAGTTCAGCCCAGAGTGGGAGATGCCCTCTTTTCACTCTCCATTTTTCCGCCCAGTGACCACTTGGAGCACTTCAGTGGATGCTGTATTGTAGGCCTTGTGCATGAGGATTGTGGTTCCATAACAGACACCCCACATGGCCTTACTAATTGCTCTTAATGAAACAAGCCTTTGAGGGACCCGTGGGTGTTGGCTGAAACATCACCCCTCACCTACATTGACTCCTACGTAAGATTTGCTTCTTAAGTAGGGGCCTATGGCCACCAAAACGTATTGATGGTTGCTATTCGACTTTGCCTTTAGGAGGATTGGCTGGGCTACCTGCACCTTGACGTGCTCACACCATTGAGTGAGTTTGGAGCGCTTGATGGGGTTTTGCCTCGATTTGGGAGATCGACTGTGCATGGATCAGCTGATGATAGAAACGACTCAAATGAAAACATTCGTCAGTCCCCCCCCCCCCCACTACCACCTCAATCCTGTTGCAGTTGCAGTACGAGGGGTTTCCCCGTTTTCTGTTCCTTGGTTGCATGGGCCATGACATATTGTCGACTTCTTATACCAATTTGGCTGGACTGAAGAACATTCGAGACCATTGCGCTGTTTCTTGCCAGAGCGTGATCCCAATAAAGTTTGTACACGCCACCTCCATTAAGGTATAATACAGAATTGTAATTCTCTTAATTAAAATAAATTCTTCATTCCTCAAAAAGATTCAAAAGCCTTAAAAACTTTACCTTAGAAGCAGCGTTAGACTGAAGGAAGGCAGATAATTTGGCGTTGCCAAAGGCATGCAGAATTATCCAAAACGATGTAAAACCGAGCGGTAATATTGGCAAACAGACTAAAATTGGCATAAGTAGAAACAAAACGGTCCAATGCCCAGAGCTGATCCACTTGTCCAAGTAAATGTGCCAAATGGAGCCAAACAGCAAAACCAGAATCTGAAATGGTAACAGTCTATTGAACAGGACTGGGAGTAAAAATAAAACCATAAGTGTGATGCAACCACACAAGTTTCCATAGCCATTCGTTTGTTCAGAGATTTTTATCGCTCTTCCAACCAATCAAAGCTTTTCTTCAGCTCACGTGAAGGATATAAATAATATCCCAATCGAATATAATATAGTAACACAAATAAATTGTTTATACTAATATACGTGCGCACTATCAGATTTGTGAAAACTCAGGGTAGGATGCCACCAAGCAGTATTGCAGATCATTCTGTCCGTTGTCATGAAAGTGAGTAGTTGTTTCTGGTTTCTAAATCATTCCTGAGTACTCTGTGGGAGGTGTTCTGATCCCTTGGCCGAGACTCCCCTCAGCACCTATTATACAGATGCAGCCTCTCATATCGAATCCAGTAACAGCAACAGAATCATTACACAGTCATTGCACAACTTTCCCTTCTGAGTCCCAAATTCTGCTCTCCTAAAAGTTGACATCTAGTGGTCTGGTTAAGTTACGTAATGTTCAACACGAAATATTTCAACAAACAACTGAAACGAAAATTTACATCTCAAGTTTTATAACATTTAGCAGAGAAATAAAGCATTGCATGCACTCACCAACAACATAGGCAGAAAATACGACTGAATGCAGCTATTCAATATCAAATGTCTGTTTTTATCGTAACACGAGACGTTTTTTCTGCAAGACGTTTCCAAAACTTCACGAAAATTTTGAAGAAGAGGCGTTTCTTGTAGGACATACCTGCAATGAGTTCAGAGCAGATTAGGTAGAAAATAACTAGGTTAAATGAAATAACTAGGCAATAATATATAGTAAGGAAAGTCGACCTTTTATTATTAAATGGAACTCTGGCCGTGGGAGTAGAGATATGATCGTGTTTTTGAGGCGGGCTGTAGACTTCCCCGCAGGATAGAAGTTTATTTGCATCATCCTGCAAAACAGAGTCAGTTGATAACACCCTTTTCATAATGAATCGAACGATCAATAACCAAAGGTCTGTGTCAAGATCAAGCGATACTAGATGCCCTTCTGGTCTGATACCAGCACTCATTGGGAGCTCCCAACATGCCATAATTTTTCATTTTGCATAAAGGCGTTTCTATACATTTTTTAATGCCGTTTCCTTTTTCAAGTAGTTTTTACTCAATAGAATGTCATTATTTTGTCTTTCGGCTACTGTCCCATTTCATCAATCACTTTGGCTTATGTCAACAGGGCTCCATCAACTCAACCCTTTACTAACATAAGTTTCTCACTCGTAAATGCATACCACGCCACGGAACAATGCTATAAACGTATTAACGATCAACTATTGACGTCCTAACGTTAGTTCACTTACCAACTGAGCACAGTTTCCTGGAGCCGGTTGCCCAGGTCGAAGAACAATGGTGTCCCCTCGACAAAGAAGCGCCCAAGGAAGATTGATCAAACGTCCGTCCCTGTAAGCCCACTGGAGAGTGATGCAAGGGGAATAGGGAGAGCAAAGATGAGGATAATTGTCGGGAGACCACGAACATTTTTCTTGGCATTCTGAAAAAAAAAACTGAAACCTGCTATACAATGTCTCTTTTTAACCTATGTTTATTATTATTTGGACAACCTGATGGACAAATTATACATTTTATAAATAATGAGATTGTTCAGTCCAAGAAGTTGGATGACAGGCGAAGAATTCGTAAATACAAAGTAGAACAAAATTGACTGTATTATTATCAAAGCACAATCAACGTAATATGAGCACAAGATTCTTTCAACTTCTCATTGGCTCTTCTCATCACCTAGATCTCAGATTGAATGAAGCAGACAACCCTTATGACCCTCTTGAGTTCCATTGGGACCTGAACGGACACCTGCCCTTGGCAATGATAAGTAGCGATTCCTTGCTATTTCCCCTAGCCCCTTGCTTAAGAAATTTACAACAAAAAATCGTAACAATACTGTCGACTTACAAAAAGAAGTTCCTCAGACAAATACAAATATTTCAAACAAATGCATTACACATACTACCCAACACCTAATGACGCTTCTAAGTTATTAATCTACAAATATTACACTCGAGCACTCAACTGCTCGAAGCGTATTCCCTTACCTTTCACAGCTTGACGGAGAATTCTTATTCGCTCTGAAATTTCATTTCGCCTCAAACAGTGGTCCCAACTGACCAGAAATACGTTCTGGCAACCCATAGCAATTACAAGCAGACCGTACAACTTCAGTTCCCCGAACCTGCAACACAAAACCAGGGGGAGGGGTGTAATAATGCTAGAGCTCACCAATCAATTCATGCGATGGAAAGGAATGCGCCCAGCAAAGCAATTTTACAATGTTAGCATGAGGGAGACATGGGTGTCCCTTCATGTGTTGCCAAGTCGAGACCCCTACATTCGTAACACGATTTAAAGAGAGGCAAGGGCGTTATAAAGGAGTGGGTTCAGAAATTTTCCAGGCTCTAGTTGAAAATGGGCAACAGATACCAAGGGAATGTGACCATAGCTTACCTTAGACTTCTCTGCTCTATCTTCATACTCACATTTTGCCACGCCATCACACACTACACCTCCTATCCTCTTTCCTCTCTCATTGACTACTTTTGGTTTATTATTCATTCTGAATAATAACCCTATGTTTTTGGTCACGAAAAATTTTTTACAACCCCCCCTCAAAATTTGATACTTAACGTTTCAAGACTTGGAGATTCCAAATTTGCAATGTCCGTCCGCCGTCCCCCATCCGGGCCATTTTGTGCCTTTAACGTGGTCTAAAAAATTCGTTCTTTCGCCCAAAAATCCGATTTGGTATCTAGTTGTGCCCGCCATCTTGGCAATCCGATCGGATGAAGCCCGTGGTTGTAATGGGCAAAAAACGGTTAAAAAAATTAACGAAACGCAGTACAACGCGGGAGCTACAGCGTTTCGTTGTATGAACTCCCTCCCTCCCGCCCGTCTCATTAAAAAAAGCAACCGTGCTCGAGCACGCCTCCCGCTCGCTTGACTCCCAACGATGCTGCCACTCAACTCCCCTTTTGCCTTTCGCTTCGAGCGCCCCCATTCCAATTTCCCCGACGTTTTGGTTTTAATACGATTCAATTTTTTTAGATTCTTTCGCAGGGTTTTCTATTGCTCTCTTTTGTTTCAAAGAAGCCATTGGCAACACTTATTTACTTAAATTAGCTCTCAAACTTAATTCATTATTACTCTCTGAATATGATTTTTCACGCTAGTTCACCCCACTACAACCTCCAGGTGCTTTCAATAGGAATCACTCAATCCACATGCTCATATACTGCTTCAATTATTCCCCTATATTTACTGAACCCCGTAAGCATATTAACGTACAATTAGGGGTTTCCCCATTCTTTAAAACAAATAAGGTCTTACACATCCGAGTCGACAAAAAATGATGTAAAAATTAGAGTGGCTCCAGTGAACAGCAAACAACCAAAAGAGACCCAGTTGAACGTAGACAACTGATTATTTACAGACAGAATGTCAATCATCGCTGCCCACCTGAAACCAACGAAAATCGCTATATTTCTACGTCGAACAAACTAAAAATGTACGCAAAGAAGGCAAACTCACCACGACAACTTGTCTACCTCATGATCGTTTAAAAGCTGCTCAATATCTTTACCAAGGGTTTCCAAAGCATCGTACGTCGTCAAACCGAATTTCTCCTCCCCTTTCATTATTCACACCTAAAAGAACATAAAATTATTGAGTACGAGAGAATGAAGACAGTAGGCAGATCACCCATACCATCAGTTCCATATGTCATCGATATCGTTCTCATGGCATGACTATCAGAACTCACAAAAGCGTTTAAATGGTAGAAGACTAAATTACTCACAGCGAAACAAAACATTTGCAAAACGTTTCAACACAACGACAATTTACAAGTCTCAAAATGACAACATCATCGACTATTGAGCTATTGTAATGAACAGGGGGGGGGGGGGTTGTCAAAGTACTGCCAGGTATTCACCAACTCAACCGCCATTAGTAGTCAACAAGTCTGACCTATGGATTTTCAAACCATATTAAAATTGTAATTGTACTCAAACCCAACATATCACATTTTACGGGGGAGGGATGGAAGTTTCAATATTTTATTGAATGCTACGATCCAAGTTCCCTTTATCAAATTTCGTAAATGCAGTTCACAGTAGAAGGAAATCAAACAAAGATATTTTTATACTACGGAGGCGGAAACGTTGGAAGAAGTGAAAGATAATTACTACTCAAACATACCGAACGCTTAATTTGAAGTGTGTACTACCACATTTTATGTCTAGTGCACATCTCAAACTCATCTGCTACCTCTCATTTTGACGAATTGGTGCAACAGAACGTTCAACCGTTGTTAGAACGCGCGCGTAGCCCATTTCATGGCGTCAGTACATTTAGTTGCCGACAAAAGAACTAATGCCGTAGAAAAGCGGAGTGTCAACAATAGTCGTGTTATCAACACACCAAGTGCATGAAAAAATGTACCACGTTATCACAACCTGTCATTTTTTATTGCCCTCTTCTTCGTTCTTCACATTATCGCTACATAGAATTTGAAAGAGATGAACTTGTAAACCGGTGCAAGTTCGGGCTACGAATGTATTTACAGTGATATTTTTTTCAGGTTGGCAGTATTTATTTGTATAGGGGGATAAAAGAACTCATACTACTCATAACTTGAACAACAAATCGATGAGCTGGGCGACAAAAACAGATCGAGAGTGAGGTCGGAACGAATCTTTTACGTCGTTACAGGAATGGAGCAGGAACGGACTCCCAATTACCCGTTCGAAGGAGCTCGATCAGACACCAGTGCAGTCCGTGTTGCGAACCTTCTTTCCTTGTAACCAAATTGTCACATACTTCAGGGCACGTGAGTCTTGGTCTTGGTTATTGCTTATACTTGACAGTACAGCAATGACAGGGCCGTACAAAAGGAAGAAGTACCACTACGGGGACACTCACTTGAAAAAGAGGTGGCGAACCAAAAGGCGCAAGAAGGATTTGGACGAAGTAAGTTCTCATAATGCATTGCGTTCTACTTTTAAATTAGCATTCAATATTACAATATTAAGAATGTTTGTCCGTTCACAAAGATTTCTCTCGTTGTAGATAAATGAAGATTTGAAACCTGAAGCAGCTGCACAATTGCTGGACCAAGAAGTTGACCTTGACAAGCCTGGCGATGCGCAGTTCTATTGCTTGCACTGCGCGTGAGTAATTTTTGAGTTTCTTGTTATACTTGGGAGATTATCGCTGTCTGTAAATCTTGGGTCACGGCCGGTAAACATGGGACGAAGGTCTGCCCCTGCATTTGTGGACATTTTTGGCTTCCGCTTGGATTAATCTCGCTTTTTTAAATGTATTGCCCCTTAGCTATTAATATTCGGCGCTTTTACTGCAACGTTCGTTGGTTTGAAGGCTGATCTGAAATGTATGCTATTGTGAGCGCCATTCAAGTCGGCACTACGTGTACAGTCTGATTGTTACAAACGGAAAGTTCTCAAGCATGTCACACCAATCTTAGTCATATCAACCACTAGACGTTTGCAGGAGTAATTGCACCACCATGCATAATCTCATAATAGTTGCTCAGCACAAATGGGGGGAGGGGGGTCCACACAGCTTCACTGCAACTAGAGGCCTTCGCGATTATTATCTTTTGGTAGTAATCAATAATACAATCAATAAACTTGGATATACTGTTCTTAAAAATGAGTGAGTAATGAACTTGAGTCTCAATCCCAAGATTATAACATGAATAAACAAAAACCATTGTGATAGAAACTCACTGAAATTACTTGAACATTTTTCTTTCATTTCAGGAGGTACTTTATTGACGAAACTGCGATGAACGACCACTTCAGAACAAAAGTACACAAACGAAGAATGAAAGCGTTGGAAACTGACCCATACACAATAGAAGAGTCTGAAAGAGCTGCTGGTCACGGTAATTTCCTTCCTGCCAAAAAGCGAAAAATGGAAACTCAAAAACCTCTAGAGATTACAACATGAGGAGGCTCTGTGTTTGTTCGCTTTTCATTTTTATAATTCGAGGAACGGTGTAATTTAATTACAATGCACTGCTACACATTCTGTGGTTTGCTTCTTTTTCCCTCGCCCGTCTTTGAGTGGTTCTGTCAAATGTAATTGCTAACAAAACATTCCAGGGCTCAGAGTGCTAATAAAACTGCTCTAGCTACGAAATACTAACCAGACGAATAGTTGAATTGTGCAGCTCTGTTTTGCTCTCTTTTATTGTTTACCTTGGACACGCTAATTGGCATGAGCTTAGTTTAGTGTTGTGTATTGCCCACGTTTGGGTGCTATTTTTAACAGTGGTGTAATAACTTTCATCGCGAACGTGAAACTCTGCTGGGGGAGTCAGTTTCGTATAGTAAAGAACTGTACAAACCTCAAGCTTGACTACCTTTGTTTAGGAAGAGAGTTACTATTACTTATTATTGTGATAAAGCAAAGAAAAACTTAGAGTTAGCGCGAAGCAAGGCATACTCTAGTCACTAATCTCTAATATTTTTCACTCTGCTTATTGAAACTTGGCAAAACAACTTCACAGTTTACGAAGAAAAGGGCTGCTGCTACTTACGAAACAATTTTCGTTGAAAAACCAACTTAGTTGGTTTAGAGTTAGCGAGTAATTGTTAGAACTGTGGACATGGTGGAGGTTATTACAATTCATGGGGAAACTGCTAAAAAAAACTACATTAGTTTGACAGTAGTAATTTATGAGGTTGCTCCTGATAAATGTATGTACTTCTTCATCGAAAGGTTTGCCAAGTTATCGTGTTTCTCTCGTCATTTTCCGACTACTGAAAAGTTCATATTATCGTCGTGTCATTTGGATCTGTCCACACAAAAAATGTAATCAAAACCGTTTTTGAGGAAAAGGTGTTTTTATCACTATAAAGATTAGTTAGTTTTGGACTGATTGTACTCATATTTATCTACGGGAATACAAAATATGAGCACTGGCCGTTTTCTTGAAATAGTGTTTTTACACATCAGAAGCCCTGGGAATGTAAAAATCTGAAGAAACCGCAGAAATTGTCTTTTAACCAATTTCTGAACGATTATTAAAATATTAACCACCATAAATTACGCATACGTTGATTACTAAAGATAAGTTGTGACAAGCAGGGGGAATAATAAATTTTGGAACGTTAAACACCATCAGTTGTACACAGCTTTCAGTTTGACTCAGCGACGGCCTTCAGTCACTAGATGATGAAAATCTCTGCAGCTGACTGATTACGCTCCAGATTTCTTTTTTATCACATCACTATTCAACTTGAGGTTACAGAAATAGTTGTGAAGAACAATGTATTGGTATATATTGATGAAAGACACTGCCAGATTAAAATAAAATTGGTTCCACATTTACTGCGAACAATTCAAAAACTTGTTCAGTACAGTTCAGGGTATATTTCAGTTCACTGGCATGACAGAAAAACATTTATAGAGAGCAATATCTAGGTAGTAACAGGTTAACGAGTATATTTCTATTTTGCTTTCAAGACACTTTCGAAAAAAATTTGTACAAACACCAAGCTTCTTTGGCCGACAATTTCTCTCATAGTATTTTTACGGAACAGTTTATTAATAAAACAAAAGGTAGCTATTGTTTAGTAGAAAACATGTTGTACGTTTTTCGAAAATCATTGTAGTTACTCTGAAAAAGCGTGAAAACGCTTTTTATCTTAATCAGTTCAGTCTTCCTCCCTCAAAATGCACTACATACACACCTCACACTGTAAGTGGTATTCTCTTTGGATAAATCTCTAAACAGTTTTTTTTGGCTGAGTGTGGCACTTTCCTAATCCATAGGTTTGGGGAAAATAGAAATTAGGCTTTTCCTCATTTTCTCAAGTGAAAGGATGAAATAATCCATAAATTTCACTTCCACATTTTGTTATCGATGCACTTTTCAGCAGACATGAACTAAGCCAAAGTATGGCGACTGTTTGGTCAAAGGAGTCCAGATAGAAGTCCTTATAATTCCATCGTTTCAAGACTCAATGACACGAGACGATGGCGTGCGTGGGTCTGGTGGTCCCCGTGTAGGGATAGAGGCAGAGATTTCTAGAGTAACCTCTGCTTAGGACAGAAAGCATTGTGTTCTAAGACACTCAGCCACTGCGCACACAACTGAAAGAAACGTATGAGTTTGTCGATGATTAGAGCTTCCATTGCTCAAAATAAGCCAGGCGTGCTGCAGGTGTGTCATCAGGTGAACTAAATATGGATGACAACCAGAATTCCATCAGAAGACAAGATATCCCATTGCTTACAAGGCCCCATGGAATGAACTTCTTGGGGGTTTGTGCTAGAGTCTCAGCAATGATGGGGATTGAACCCCTATATTCGCAGCAATCCCCACAACCTAACATGTTCTGTCACTGCACACTTTGAGCGAAAATAATAGGCTCAATGAGGATAGGATCCTGCACCATAGAAACGTGAGCCAGTCTTGCAGGTCACTGTGCCACCATGTTCAGCCACTACACACTTTAAGTGAAAACAAAAGCTATTAGGTTCATAGTGGATTGGAACCTGTGCCACAAGAAACATGCGTCAAGTCATGTTGCTCAATGCTCCACCAATGAGATGATAGTAACTGTACAGAGTTGTATGATGCGCATTCAATGGAATGTCTTTGACATGAAGTTCATTTCTTCTACACTTATTTTAGTGGCCAAGCCAAGCCACTTTTGTGCCCCAGTCCTTACTGTAAGTGTCAAAATTGAGGTGAGCATCGTCGAAAGAGGTCATTGTCGAACAACACACCTTCAATGATTGCATTATTCTCTAACCAATAGAAATGGTGCTATGCCTTCTAAAGCTGTCAATGCAGCCCACTGCAATACGTATAGACAGAGAGTCACTATATGTACATCATTTAAAAATACAGTCAATTTGCGGGACGGCATTTTCTCATCACCGCTTAGTGGGACCACAAATAAAAGTACGTTTCGTGCCAAGCAGGTAGAAAATCGATGAGCGGGTCGAAGAAGAATTTCATAAAAGGGAGCACTTTGCGAAGCCCGTATAAAATGGCGAGGATCACAGATTTCAAATGGGCGTCGTAAAAGGGGGATCTGAGGAGGTAAACTACAAGAGAGACGAGGCGGGCCAAATACTGCCATTCCAACTCTCTGCTGAATTTTTTTCTCGAGTAGTCCGACCACAGGAGTTTGATGCTGATGCCATCGATGGCCAACGAAGTCAACCACTGGGTCCAACTGCTGCGCCCAGAGTGTTTCATGGCCCACAAATGAATAAGAGGTTTCAACACGTACAAAACTTCCCCTACAAAGGCCGAACCTTTGAAAGTATATTTATAATGTTCTCTGAGGAGGTTTTGATAATCGTTACTGAAAGGCGGCCCGGAGTCCACTCTTCGTATAACTGCGCCGGATTTCAATTTTATCGCCGAGCTGCTCTCTACAATCAAATCCACGTCCATAGCTTCTCTTTTCAAAGGCTGAATAGGAGGATAGGGCAACAAACCTTCGTCGTTTCTCATCAACAAACACAAACGAGCTGCGCATTTGAACGCCTGCACCAGGCAAACTGCCGTCCATTTACCTTTGGCGCCCCAAGTTTTTTCGGCTCCCAACTCCAAACAAACTTCCGAGTACTCGACGATAGTCAACCAGGTGCGGATATTGTTGCCGAAGGGCAACTTGGAGTGAGGGTAGGCTCTTGACAAGGCAAAGTCGTTGAGGAATGACAACAGGTCGGACACGCAGTAAACCATTTGATGAACGGCATCGCTGGAACCGCCTTTATCCACTGCGTGAATCAATAAATACGAAGATAATTTAAGACCCAACTCGAGTTCTTTGGACAATTTCGGATTTTTAGCGAGCCACAAGGAATAGCGGTGTAACTGTGTTTGCACAGCCTTCGACATTTGTTTTTTATAAGCGGACATTTTAAATCCGGCGTGCAAACCTACACGAGGACCGTGAACACCCGCAAAAGTTGAGAACTACTTTAAATTACGTGAGTCATTCGCCTTTCCACTCAAATGACACAACACAAACCCTTGAAACTGATGTTGGCCCTATCAAATATTGATAACGAAAGTAAAACATTGGAAGGTTTCCTCTTCTTCTTCAATTTCTCCTACCACATTCTCGCCTGGAACGTCTGTTACTTCATAAATCCAGCGTCACAACAACATTTCATCCATCTTTAACGAAATTTCACAAGAAATCGAGTCATTTCAATCTCAAAAAAGAAAGCGAGAGCGAATTCTTGGCAAAGACCTGCAACTAAATTCCAATTACTGAACGAATCCTAGATTTTTATATTTTTGGCTAAGTATAAACTTTTGGAATCCTTAGGGTTGCCAGCAATTAAAACAGGATTAAAATAAAAAATGAGGATTCAACAGATCATTTTGCCACCAAAAAGTCTAGTTGGTTGAAGAAGCCCTCATTATTATTTTGTTAAGCGACTGATATAACTCTCTCAAAGGGTTCAGGAACAGTTATATTGATAAAGAAACAGGCCTCTTTTTTTCGTGCCAGCACCCTTCCTTCTACCCTGTGCAACAAAGCGAATCATTCATAAATCATATCCAATTTTAAATTTTTCAAATCCATTCACGTCAAATTAAATTTCAGCAAACCTGTCATTGGCCCTTCCATCCAACTTATGGGAAAAAAAATATTTGAAGTGAAGCATAACACAACATTTCAAAATTCTTGTAAGTTGACTGAAAAACTTTAAATACAGGCACTACAACAAGTTACTGATTGTTAGTAGGGGTCAAAATATAGGTGCTAGTTAGTAAGAAATACTCTACATTTAATCAAATTGTTACAGCTGATTCTGAGAGACTTTTTCGATGGGATTTTTCAGTTCAATGGGGGTTACAAAAATTACTACATGGAATAAATTGAAATATAAGTTACCACTAAACACAGCATCCGGTTGATTAAAATCAATTCTGCATTTGGTAAGGATAATTTGAAAACATTACAAAATATTTGGTGAGAGGTATCACACAACTTTTTGAGTTATACATAAGTTCAATTGTTTTTGTTCCTACAGCTACTAATTCAATCTATTTTTCACCTAGTCCCTTTGAATTTGGTAAAACATAAGTTCACATCTTTTGTAGCATGTTCTTGTAAGATTTAACACATTCAACGCTGGCCAGATTCTTGGGTCTGTCACCCCAGAGGGCGTATTTAATTACTTGAAAGAAATCATTAATTACCTCAATCTGCATTGGGGAAGTATTTTGAAATATATTAAATGGCAAACCAGAAATTCTAGTAGTTTTTTTGTATGTGACCAATAGGTCACGTCAGTTTGGGGTAATGGATCAGTTATGCTAACCTGCAACAATCCTCCCACGCTTCACACAAATGCCTATTTTTTATTCAAAATGTTGCTCTGGGATATTGTAAATAAAATCAAACAGAAACTCTGTTACCCATCATTATGATTATTCTTATATTAAAGGGAAAAAATGAAACATCTAGAAAGTACAACTAAGAACATTTTATATTTATTTTGAAAACAAGTTTCATAATATTTAGTTAGCAAAATTGATCTTTTATATCATTATCATTAATTTGAATACAGGTATTGAAATAGTTGGAGACAATGACGCGGGGAAGTCCGAGGTCAAAGACTCTAACCACTTCGATGCTTTGCGTCGAACAAGGTTTTTTCCCCAAAAAATAAGGTTTTTTCGAGATTTTTAGAATAGAAGTGAAGATATCAATACCATAATTAATTTTAAACTTCACGAAAATAGTAACAATTAAATAAAATGAAACTTACTGACAACAATCGTTCTTCAAGGTAAAAAATTGAGGGTGTCAGAAATGCGTCTGTCCAACTGGTCTGGAGATGGCTACGTACAAACGGAAAAATTCCTCAAGCAACTGAGACATTGCTGAAGTCACTTTTACCTGTTACGGACTCTCGAATGGCTTGAGTCCCCCTCAACTAATTTGGGAAAACTCCGAGTGGCCCAGCGCGTGTCTCTGAGGACACGGCAGTCAGGATGAATGGGAAGGTACGTGACCTATCAGTCATGGCCGCACTGAATGTGTTAAGACCTTTTCGAGAGGCACCTACTCACGCCACAACCATCATTAGCAACCAGTGTACAGGCAATTCGTCAAATCAGAACACAATTTATTTTAGTTGGATCGTGTCCACAGTTCCAGGATTTCTGAGGTTGCTTCTAATTATCTTATGAGGGCTAGACAACTCTCATCGTATAAGTAGTTTATTGAACTACTTCCCTCAGTTTTCTAAGGACGCTAGTATTATTTAGGTGAAGTTTATTAGGAAAACACTACCTTAAAATCAATATGCTATGAAGTGTTCAATAATTTATTGTATCAAATCCCTATAGGTGAGGATTTTATAGCGCTGTTGTATTACTTGAAGTTGTCCTTAAATCCATTCATTCAAAATTGTTCAACCCTTTCTTGATAAAATGCTAAAAACTCTTGTTTTGTTAACCTCCCCCACCCACAATCACCCCTCATCGTTGTAAATTATTTTTCTTGATCCTATCAAAAATAGTGAATGAAACAGAATGAGTGAGGTTTATAAATTTAGCATTCTTAATACGAATTCGACTACAGATTTATCAGCTAATCTTGCTGAATGCATTCAGTCCTATACCCTTCTTCGGATGCTGGAAAAATGCTCACAACCACATATTCTAATTGGATGGTGTTTGATTTGGATCGAACTCATTTCGAGGATGGGTTAGGAATAATAACGGTCGGCACCACTTCTGTTTCATAGTTGTTGTACAATCATTTACATCTCTGTTGTGCGGCAAGAGCGAATGTTTGGGAAGATGGTTGATGATTTGTGCAGATTTCTAGGTTCCTTGTCTCGTGGCTGAAAAGCAAGATAATCATGAATAAGAATAAGCTTTAACCTTATCAACGACCTTTATCAATTGTGGTAGTTTAGGGGGTGGGGGTGGTTTGGAATAATTTAGTTGTGTAATAATTATTGTTGTTCATTTTCTGTAGTACGTGACTAAATTAATTGTCTGCGATGCTAGTAAATATAGACGTAGTTTAACGTAATATAAGCGATGCTTTTTGGAATTGAAGTAGAATGGACGAAGTTGATAAGATTATACTCCACTCCCTTCGCGACATTGGATGGTAAGAAGCCGAATTCCACGGTGCTTATGTCCGAATTTTCGTAAAATATTGGTCAGATTTAAAGAAATATCGTTGACATTTAATAGCTTCAGCGAAGTCCAAAAAGCGTTTCATCGATTACCTTTGAGTTACAGTGAGGGCAAACGTTAATTTTGGTATGTTGTTAGGTAGATGGAAATTTTACGGCTTGTAACGTCGTGATATTGATGAAAATAACAGATCCGGTATTAATTGATAGTGGTTGAAAATTTTCGGGTGTTTTATATTTTCAGTCTCGACTGTTTCGATTTGAACAATAAACAATTTAGCTACAACCAATGTTCCGGTTTATTTATACTTAACCCGTTTTCTGGGCTACGGTGTACGCTTTTGTTTAACTACACGAAGGAGAGTCTGTATGTGTGGATTTCTGCGGTTAATTGCCCTGTCATTTTTTCTCTCCCCTGTTTTTACTCTTTGCTCAGCACCTAAAATTGGGTCATTCCGGAATTTATTGGGCTGCTAGTACGTATGCTACGATTTTCTTTGGAGAAACCTAAGTAAGGGTAATTAGTGGGATCATCAACATGATTTTTTTGAACAGGCTCGTGCTCACAATTCTGGAATTACAGGGGCACATAGCGAAAAGATCTGAAGAAAACTCAAAATTTTTTTTCAGCCGATTACATAACTTTCCTTTCTACTTCGTAGAGCCAAGGAAAGTAAAAAATTATTACAAAAACAACGATTGTTTCAAGTCCAGAATTTCTCAGGTTGCTCTTGATTTCCGTATGGCCAGTAATAAACTTCTACCATTTAGCTTATTAAACTAACCATCTGATTTGTTTTCATTCACTTGATTCTGCTCACTAAAAAATTGTGATCAATGTCGTAAGAGCCGTTTTGAGAACACAACAATTTGGTGTAACTTGGATTGTTCGGCGCAAGTCAAATCATTGAGTTTTCGATCTCGGAGTCCCCACACCTGCCCTAACAGGACTCCCTGGCCCTTAACGGCAAAGTCATAATCCCCAAAGACTTTTGAACCTGTGGGAATTCCACCTCTGAAGTTATTTTTAACGGTCATGGATTTCCCTGAAGTGGGTTTTCCATTTTTTCCCTCTCCTTCTCTTTCAGATTCCTCTCTCCACAACAGACAGCTCCTCCCAAACTCATTCTAACTCGTCTCCCTGTGCCCACTCAGACACTTTTTCCTCCATCAATTCTCAGTCCGCTCTCTCCTTCTGATACAGTTTCCTGCCAGTTTTGCGTATTACGAGTCGTCCTCTTGTGTCGCCCTTTGTCCACAAACTCTACTCACTTCATTGCACGTGATACAGTGAATTGGTTCAGCAGTTCTCTATGAATCGCATTGTCACACGCGCATACCGTTTTCTGTGATAGCATTTTTCAGACTCAGAGGCTTTAGGAACGTGAATATCTGAAGAAAACTCGGATTAAAAAAATAGAATATTTATAAAAATGCATCAGCTACTATTAATGTTAAAATTAATGTTCAGGATGAGAGTGGGTTCATTAATAAAAAAAATCTCATGGGTTAGAATATTGTGGTCAAACGGGAAGGAAATTTAGAGGAAGGATTAGAGAACATGAAGCCAGTGTACACGAAACCAACAGTTTGCTGAGTTCATATTTTTTGCGCAAGTATGCCGGATGTTCTTGAACTGTTTGAAACAATTAAAAGTAAAGAGGATCGTAAAGTCTCAATAAAGCATTTCCTCGACATATTCCGTATTTTATGCATTTATTTAAGATTTAGCTTTTAATAACTGGCAGTTCAGCTAACAGCATTAACTAATCTTAGTCATATCAACCTGTGAGGTCGCCTTATTTCAGCCCCAGTTATTATCTTGAACGGAATAGACTGAAGTGCGGTGGTGTTTGATAAGTTTGCAATTGTTAGACTTAAGGCTTCTTACAAATGATGTTTAGAGAATGTAATCCTCGAGTCAATCCATTGTTGTTTTGCAGCAACGTCGATGAAGGAACTGAAAATCTTGAATCGTTCACAACAGAACTTGTCATTGAAGCTGCTGCAAAATGTCTGGAGATCATATCACCGACAGCCAACATCCCCAAAGTTTTGCCTATCAACATGGCAGCTCGTTTTCAAGTTGGAGCAAGCATTGCAGAAGCCTGCAAGGTAAATCGCTATCGTAAAATGTGTTCAACAGCAATACACATCTGCAATAATAGTCCTGTACTGAACCCAGTCGAAGTGTATCAAAATTCAAAATTTTTTTTACAAAACGTTTAGTTTAAAAAGTATACTAACGATGTGTAAAGTTGACGATGTGTGGTGTGAGTTTCATTTTGATATTAATTTTACAAAAAGAATTATTCTTAGATAAAGATTTAGTTTAAATTATTTGATTTTTTTCTCTGCCCCTGTTCATAATCATAGCAATTGTATTGTATTATTTTATCTTCCAGTGGAAGTTAGCTAACGCAATTCAGAATTAACAGTCTACCAAGCGGAAGCGTAGAACCATTGGAGCAAATATTCACAATTAGCTTTCACACACTTCTCATTTCACCTTAACAAGGCTCGAATAGCCATTTTGAAATATTTTGTTTCAGATATGTATAATTGTGAAATTCTTGTTTTATCAGGAGCTTGGTTACACGGGAGAGGTGGGTTACCAGACGTTCCTTTACTCCAACGTGGTGGACTTGAGAAGGGTGTTTATTTTTCTTATCGAAAAACTACCCAGAGAGTCAGAAAGAACTGCAGAGCCAGAACAATATGGTAAATGGTATCTCTAAGATTCATTAGCAAATTGATTGTTGTTTGGTATGAAACAGAGAGCTTCACACGCTTGTGGCTGTGATCCAGCAACCCTCCCCCCCCCTCTACCATAATTGGCGCAACTTCTTCCCTTCATTCTTCTGAATTTCCTTGTTTCTTTGCCATTATTTCTCAGATGCAGTTCATTTTTTCCTTAATTTAACCTGTCCTTCCTAAAAGGTCCAACCTTATAATTTTTTCGGTCCTTATCTACTCACGATCTACCACTTGAATTGTTTTGAATATTTGATTAACGTTGAGTGGAGTTTATAAGTAGAAAACTGCACTGAAATCGTAATTTTCGTCGTAATGACAGGTAATTTCTTGTGCTGCTTTCTTCATTTTATAGTGTTGTGCCATTTAGAGCTGTCTATATTCATATTAATCAAAATCGTATCTCTGTGTTTGAGGAAAAAAATTAGTGTTATGATCATTGTGATAACTATTGTTAGTTTTGGGCGCTCAGGGTCCATATCTTTATTTTGGCGTCCCATGGTAGCCATGCGAGCTAGATATCAAGTTTGAGCCATTCACCATGGTCCAGTCATTTTCTCTCACAGACTATTTTCCATAATTCCTGGTCTCAGGACTTAAAACCTTAAGATTTTATAGTTCCAGAATTTATTGCAGTGCTCCTACGTATGCCGAGACTATTATTGAGCAATCAATACACAGAGGATTGATGAGACAGACAAGATTTTTTTGGGGAAGGACAATAATCACTATTCCTGAATTATTGGGTGAAAACTGAACTGGGTTGAAATGCTGTCATTTCTAGAGTATCTCCTATATATTTCATGAGCGTTGTCCAACTGTCGTCGTATTTACTTAATTGGACTACCACGTCAATATTTCTGAAGATTGTAGTAACATTTGCGAATAGTTTATAAGCACAAAAATGCGCGAAAATCGATTTTCGTCGAAATGTTTGGTAATTTATTGTGCTGATCTCGTCATTTCTGATGGATGATAATTGTATGCTATTGTTGCGTTATTTTAGAACTGTTCTCACAACTCGAAGTCATTAGAGCTGTTTTCGAGAAAAAAACAAATATAGTGTTTGGATCACAATGATAACTGTCGTTAGTTTTGGGCAGAAAAAATGACAGACCTGGAATCCAGACAGATGGAGTTTGAATGTGAACCTTTGTGAACCAAGGGCTCCACTGTGAACGTAGTGCTGCGGAGTTCAATTTGCCCAGCCAGCTTTCTAGTTCGAATTTCGAAACTAAGGAACTGAAAACCTGAGAACAGCAGTGGTCACCTAGCTCAATTGAGAGAATGCCTTGTACTGTTTTTGAAAGCAGGAAATCGCAACTGGTTGAATGGCATGTTGTGATCAAGCGCGATTGCAGACCCTTGGTCAGAGCAGGTAGTCCGACAATAAGGACCCGTGATAAAGTCATTGTTCAACACAGGGCAAAGGGGTTTTGTTACGAATTCCCTTTTTGGTGGACATATGATATCTGACATCGGTGACTTCATATGAAGCCGGCTAGTTGAACAGTAAGAGAGCGATGTGTGCTTGAATGTGAGTTTCTCTGACTGTCAATCACATTCGTAAAAATTAGTAGTGTCAGTAGTAATATCTTTTATGTTGATGCCTTTTCACAATTTCTTTGCGAGTAATCTAAACCGTCACCCCCACTTTTAACAATCAATAGTTTAGTTTGGAGGTTTAGCCAATGGAATCCAAACATGAAGATCTGCACACCTAGCAGTACTGTGAACTGAAGGGAGGAATTCTAACAGACAAAAAAGCACCATCAAATCAATTTTCACTTGTAGTTTTCGTGAAGGAATTGTTCCGTTTTGAACTAACGTTTTTCATTAATCTGTTTCCATTTAGATCCTTGGACCAGGTTAAAAGCTGATGTCTGCAGAGTCGTCAGATCCAGCCTTAGTACAAGACTTACCTTGAAAGATATTACAACGACGCCTTTCATATCTGTCCCGCTGGAAACTGGTATAGTTGTGCCTAAGGACAAACTTCATATGTCTCCAAAAGGTTGGTACTGATCTATCGCCGCTGGTAATTGATTGAGTTCTTCAATCATAGGTGGTGCCATTCCCTCGGAATGTAACTCTCAAAGTGAACTATCAGGAGACAAGAAAACGTACCTAAAATAAAGCATACCAGATACATTAATACATTCACATCCATGAACACGATATGAAATAAGTTATCCGAGTATATACATTGTGCTCTCAAACTATTTGATGTGAGGCATCAGTCACCTCCTTGGTAATTCGATAATACAATTTATGTAGAACAAAATGTAGTTTGAACGAAATCATTCGAACCATTTTTGAGAAAACTTGAGAAGCTACCTTTTGAAGTTCGAAGAATTCAGTTTTCTGATATGGTTTGGATTTAGCACCAGTCAGCAGATGGTTACCAAAATGGGCATGGGATATAGGTACGGTTGCTAGAAGACATTTTATCAAGTGTAGATAGTCAGTTAAAAAACCAGAACATACCTCTTATTTGGACTATTTCGGCCCATGATTATTCGTTCTGAAAAATACAGTCAGGAAATTTGTATGGGTGGAAAACAGGGAAATCAAAGCAAATTTAGTGGAGAAACTCGCAACACACTATAGTGAAAGTGATCGTTAGTTAGGTTATGTTTCGTTTCATTTACTACTATTTTTCTGTGCTGTATTGAATGGGCTGGTTCTCAGAGGTGCTTGACAAACATTGTCGTTTTCCCCATTGTTGATATATCCAAGCTATATTCTTAATATTTTTCGATGTTGGATTGAGTAGTTTGGGTTACAATCATGCTGAGCAAGAGAATAATTAACCGTTATGTAATAACTTACAGCGTTTTTGATTTTACCTCCTTTCGTTTCACTGATGGGGAACGGCATGCAGCCCTTGACTAGTTAAATATATGGTATGCATTTGAAATTGGTACAGTCGTTTTTGCAAATAGTTGAAAGATCCTTTCACAAAGTTCTCGTGATGGGCTGGTTTATATTGTTTATCAAAGAACAAACAATATACTCAGAACAAACAATATACTCAGATATTTCTCGTTATGACTTGAAATAATAGTTTTGGCAGTACCCCTGGCGGATTTTGAAATTGAAGCTTGGAGTAATTTTCATTTAAAAAATCATAAATTAGCAGGCGCGACTCGTCTCTTGCTAACATAATCACAAACAATGAGGGCCAAAACAGGAAATACGGAATAGACTTACAGGGTCAAGCCATTGTCTGAAGTTGCATGACATCAGATCATGATGACTTGGTGCATAAGCCTCATCGCCATAATCCGCGTTTTAGGGGTTTTTATTCTTGTCCTTTTCCCCCCTGTCATTGTATGGTATTGTGTTTGTATAAATACACATTTAAGCCCAGTGAACAGAAAGCTGAGAAAATAAAAGACAGAAAATGAACACACGCACCTGGTTGATCGCATCTTCAGGCAATTACTTACCCAGTAGATAAATTTTCTTCAGCGTTAGGAATTTCTACGACATTCATTTATGGTTTTAGCAATCGAGTGAAACGTTTACTTTTCTGCTTTCAGAATGGTCTGATTACTGCACAAACAGTTTGAAATTTCTCCCAGAGCAATGCCCGCCTCAATATCTTTTAGCCTCGTTGATCGCTTTGAACGAGAGAGGCTGTCGCCCGGTGACAATACCCAAAAAAGGTAGTGCTGCCACAACTCCCGAAGGACAACCGACTGCCTCAAGACGCATGAAACTCCCAGTCCCCGCACCAAGGACTGTAAAACGGCCTACCACCTGGTTAGCTCAACAAGAGAAAATAATATTCGATAGATCCGCATCCGTTCCTCAAAGTGCAAGTAAAGAGAAATTGGTGGCGGCAGAAAATAATACCGAGGAAGGAGAGAATGAGACAGAAGATAAGCAAATGTTGGAAATAGATTCTTTGAGATGCCATGTAGAAGAGTTGCAGTTGGCTGTTAGAAGTGACAACTTGGAGTTGGTCCAAGTAAGTGGTTGGACTTTCTTAATCCTTCGTGTTATATAATTGTGCCACAGCTATGATTGCTTGGGATTGCACTTTTGCTTGCAAGCTGTGTTCATGGTCATTTGCGAATACTGAGCGGTTGTTCAGAAGATGAGGCGGTTTCGACTGTGCTATCAAAGTAAAATTGTGCTCATTCGCTTTTAGCAACGCCAACCAGAAGAAACCTTTTTTTTCCTTTTTTAACTTGAGCAGATAACTTTTGATTGGTACAAAAACAATTTTAGTTGAAGATTAAATTTAACAAAAATATTAAAAATTAAATCAGAAGTAGTTTGAGTAGAAAATAGAATTTAAGAGAAAATTTAAATTGCATTAAAAAGAGACTGCAACTATAATTAATCTAAAGATTAAATAGAATGTTAAAAGTACAAATAGAAGCAATAAATTATAATTGTATCAATTATTATTTTTCATCACAAAACAACATTATATACGAATTGTGCGTTATTTCTTTTTTCAGATAAAAGAATTTTAAAGTACATTCAAATGTTACTTTTTGTCGATTTTCTTAATTTTTAATTCACAGTTTCCGCGAGGAAATTAACAAAAGTGGTCAGGATACCCTGGATCCTGTATGTTTTTGTACAAGCCAAAAACAGATTTGAAATCTGCAGTTCGTTCTGTTGTATTCTTCCAGTGCCATTTTGTTGCTCTGATCTGAATGGAGTTCTTGAGAACGAGTTGACTAGGCTTCCTTGCCTGACCCGTGTTAGATGTGAAGTCTTTTAACTCCTTCCTGCCAATATTTCAAGCGTGGTTGAACTCAAAATGGCATTTCTCTCGAGTTGCACAACATACAGGGGTTTTCAACCCTCAGTGGTGGTATACACTATTCCGCACGACATGTATATAAATTAATATAGAAATTTGAATTGATTCCAGGCAAAGAAAGCTTGTGACGATGTCGAAGAAGAACTGAGAGGGCGCGTCAAAGAGTATGAAACGCTTTGCAAGTCATTGGAACTACTTCCTAATTATGAGGACAGTGTTAGTAAAATCGATGGAATGATCAGCATCTCAAATAAAAGGTACGTCCATAACATAGCGTCACATGCGTGTCACATGGTGAAAGCATTATACAATTCAATTATACAAATGCGTAAAGATTAACTTTTAGGGTTCAGTCAAACAGAAGAGTTAATTTTTACGTAGTATGAAGGAGACTTGGCTTCAACACTCGATCTTGAATGTTCGTCAAATCTTTAGATTTCTTCTGCCTCAAAGTTCAAAAACACTGCAAATGATTACGCAACGATTTATTATTCTCTTGCTCAGCTTGGCGTTGTCTCACATGTCCCAGACTCATCCCATACGATTCCTCCTCGAAAAATATTAGTGAACGATCCGGAACATGACCTGACCACAACAATTTTCTAGGCGAGGCTGGGCCATTGACACGATGTGTCGAGTCAAACTGACGGGGTTAGCGTGAGACGGGAGGTAGTGCAGGTGCGGGAAACGAGCACAGACTTGGGGAGAAACCAGAACTTCGTTATATTGTACAGCGAGTATTTTTAAGTAGTAGAAATTTCCTCACTAGATTAATTGCGATTTCCCTGCTTTCCATCAAGACGCAGTCCTATACCTCTGGGGCACGTTCCTGTGGACTCAGCATCGAAAATGCCTAGGAAATTATACCTAACACGACTTAATTGCAACAAACCAATTTTTCAACCCGTTTTTTGGCCATAACAACCACCATCCGATTTGTCCGATCGGATGGCCGAGCAGGCAGGCACTAAGATACCAAATGGAATTTTGGTGCGGAAAAACGTATTTTTTAGATCACGTTACTGGTAAACTATGACCTGGAGGGAAGATAGTCATTGCAGAGTCGGAATCCCCGTGCTATGAAACGTAGTGTCAAATTTTGAGGGGGAGGGGTTGTAAAAAAATGTTCCTGACCAAAAACATAGCTTTATTAGTCGAATTGGTTAACACACCAACACAGTTCTTGGTCAGAGCGCGTGCATATAAGTAATACATCTCATTATGGCATTCAAAAATTGTGTGGAACACAAAAAACGTGAAAAACACATCTCGATAACGGTTCAAGTTAACAATACGCGAAGAATCGCATTCGATTTCTTGTTAAACGTTAGTATCATGAACCTTCCAGTCAACCTTTTCAGGTCATACAGAAAATTTAATGTTTTTAACGTTGTCAAAATCCAATATGGATTACTTCCCATAATACGATGTTGCAGGTTGAGTGTGAATTAGTGAACTAGTGAATTAGAAAACCTCGTGCTCAGCCCTATCGAATATTATTGAGCGTAATGGTGACTAGGGAATGTGGCGATAAGGATTTTGGTTCAAAACGTTTCCGAAAAAAACTTCATGATGGCAGAAGCATCATTTTGTCCGTCTCCAGTCAAGACAAGATGAAGACAGTTGGGGATCATGAGTCAAGCAAGGAACTGGAAGTTGAACTAGTGGTTTAACTGCTTTGGGAGCTTAGTTGCATTTACAGGGAGCGCTCCTCTGAACTCGTTGTGCTCCAACTAGAGGGTCCCTACAAGAAGAAACCTTTGATGCTGGGATGTCTCCTTGCACCCTCCCTCCAGTAGTGGGTACTACAACCTTAGGGGCTGCTGATACTCTGCCCTCTTAACATTCTTAGTTGCCTACAGGCCTGTAGACTAGAAGGAAGATTTGACAAGCCTCATTGCTGCAGTTATACTTCAACATGGTTCTCAACTTTTGGAAAATGCTTCGCAGCATGAATGCATGATCAGATTTACTGGGGATTCGCTCAGCTCTCAACAATCCATTAATTGAAGTCGTCCGCTCCAGGAGCATAGTGAGGGGGGAGATGTACCGACTGACTCCCATTGTGGGGTATCATAGTCTAGCGGGTATAGACGAAGGTTCATAATCCAACGAAAGTTGGGCAATATATCGAAGCTCGTGATCGCTGTAATTTTTGCATGAGTCAGAAGCTCCCCCAAACATTTCCAAAAACCTCTTGTAACACTTTATTTCAGTGGCCATCAAAATTGATTGCATACTACATTGGTTGCTTTTCTGTTTTCTCTATACAATTTATCTTCATAATGACGTCACATGGTTCTGTGATTTTAAATGGGAACGCAAATTATTAGACAAAATCTTGATACATAGCTAGTCAAACAAAAAAAGTGAGACTGTGATAATATCCAAGATGATACACTGAAGCTGGGGGTCAATAATAAAATACAGTGTGCGGATGTTGTTGCAACTTATTGTTTAATTTGCTTCCAGGTTCGAGTCCTTGAACATGCAGTGGGAAAGCTTTAAAACCCCGAAAGTTGCCAAGTACGAGCAACTTAAAAACCAAACAGCTAATTTGACGGTGAGTATTTACAGCGGAGCTACATCAATATCTCAGGTTGAATATTTCTGTGTTACCTTCACGTAGTCCTTCAGAGTTGGAAAGGAAGTTATGTGGTTGAATAACAAAAAATATTTTTTGAGGTTTCCTCCGATAATCAAGCTTTAAAGCTTTTTTGAGTTCAGAAAGAAGCATTTGATACGCGCATCCTCTTAGAAATTACATTGGTAGTTCACTAAGCTACCTGCATGATGGAAGTTTAATAAAGGGTTTGTGGTCATTCCGTAGTTACGACCACGCAACATTCCTCTGCTTTCGCCTCTTCGACTAACTTGTTTCACTGTCTTTTCCCAACAATTTCAGCGCAGGAACAGTCCAATAAATTACTTGTTCTTGACTTGTTCAATGGCTCGAGGGAACTTGATAAATTGTGGGACATCAAGCACTACTGAGTTTGTGTATGTACTTTTTTCTATCACTTCAGGATTGCAAAAAAAGTTAGTAAAACTACAAACCGAGTTGGCAGAATGGCGCAATTCGGGAGCTAACCTTTTCACTTTGCATAGCCTTACAAAATTGAGTTTTCTTTACTTCATTACGTTTCCACGGCCTGAGTCTGAAAAAAAAACAGCATTGAGAAAATGGTCAGTGGGCATGGAGTTGTGGATGGAGAATGACTCACATGGGGGGGGGGGCATTATACGTTTTATATGTTTGTTATAACATAATGTGGGAGAAAGCATGAAGCTGATATGGCATCCATAGAACATGGGTGTGCTTTCCTTAGGAAAATATTTTTGTTCAATTGGCGGCCTTGCGACATCCTTCAGAGGTCCTAACAGTTCAGCAAACCAAATTTTGAAACGTTTTTTTTTTTAAATTTCTTTCAGAATGACATGGAAAAACATGGCGATCATGAGTCTGCAATTCGATCAAAGTTGGAGTTCGTCGAAAATCAAATTGTTGCCAAAGAAAGAGCTATGAAGGAACTTATGAAAGAATTGGACCAATTACCAAAAAATATCGTTAGGTAAGTGTTTACAACATACCGGGGTAGCCAACCCTAATTTCTCTTGAATTAAAAAAGCGGACTGTATTTTCAAACACCCCGGATCCGATCAAAATTAGTTTCTCCCCCCTTGGCTGCAAACTATGCCTCCGCCGATGCCGAGTCCTCGCTGACCTGAAAAGGAAACAAATGCAGGAATGGAAAAATAGGAAATTGAGGGACTCACCTTTAAGAACGTGATAGAAGCTTTTCCCCGGCCGGGAAACACTGGACTTAGCTAGGGGAACCACTTCGTCGCGTCACAACTATACTTAGCAGAATCTCCACAAAGGGGGGGGGGGGTAAAAGATGATTAATATATATCGCAATTAACACATCCAACAAAATAACTCTGTCTCGATCGACCGCTCGATGGAAAGTAATAGGTGAGAAGGAAAGGATGGTGGTCTGTGGGAGGTGAGGCGGACACCTGGAGGGGAAAATGATAAGGGTCGGCCGGCGGCGGGCCCCAGGGCGAATCGGCGGGAAGCAGCTTACGTTTCCAACAGTAAGATAATTATGGTGCTCCACAGACCATCTCATTAATAGCTTCGATTGCTGTGGCTTCGCTCAACCCCCTCAAAGAGTTTAGGACCCACCTGTAGTAGGACAGAGCCTTCTTCGCCATTGGCCGACCCCTTCATTCCTTCTACACCCCGATGAGCCTACTGTTGTTAACACATTCTGCTCAGTCCTCTGCACAGCCAAGCGCCCCCGAACGAGCTCCTTCATTCCCTACAACCCTCTCCTAAGCAACCACTTAACACTTCTAGATGCGTTAAGGCGACTCATTCATTTTTGTCTGTTTATTTTCAGGTCGTCGTACACTCGACGAATATTAGAAATAGTTGGCAACATAAAGAAGCAGAAGGATGAAATCGACAAAATCTTATTCGATACGAGAGATTTGCAACGAAGTACTAACACATTATATGGAACTTTGGAGCGGTTATTTACTGTTGTAGATGAGACAATATTTAGAGTAAGTTATTTCTGTGATACCTCTGAGCGTGAGGTCCTGCTGTCCAAAAAGTTGATTATCGCATCGCATTTGTTTTCAGAATGCGAAAAAAGATGAACATTCCAAAAAAGCTTATAAACACTTAGCGACGCTTCACACCGACTGTTCTGATATAGTGAGGATGGTCGTCGAAACTGGCTCAATCGAAAGAGAAATTCGTGATTTGCAGGAGCAGGTGGGCGGTTTTCAGTAATTTTCTTTGTAAATTTGTGTACGACGTCCGAGCGCACTAATTGTTTGTCTGCCCTGATAGGTTTCTTTTCGGGAAGCTTAAAAATATAAAAAATAATGAAAATTGAAATGAACTCTGTAAACTTAAACACAAAGTTAATTTGAAACAATAAACTTATTAGGCCTTTGTTGAAGTAAACCTCCTTGAGACTTTCTAAGTTCACATTTTTTAAGCGATCTGTAAAGGTTTATGTGGCACTATAAGTTATGTCTATGTGTTAAGCATGGCAAAGGTATTTGAAACAGCCAAAAACACCCTATGTCTCTTGTCAAGCAAGAAAGCTAAATACTTCATCACTCTTTGTAGGTGGACTCTCAAAATCATGATTTGTTACCTTTCTTACAAAACATCCAAGTTGGAACCTATTTTTTTTTACTAATATGGAAGCAGACACATATGAGCAGATATTTTGTGCGTCTCTGGCCATTAGGTCTGGACGAAGCTGTGGCAATACTCCATTTTCTGAAGGAGGCGGTTCGTAGATAAGAAAAACTGTCTAAGATTGTTATGTGGTTTTGATAGGTGGAACTGGAAGCGAGCAAAAAGGTTGGCGACAATTTGGAGCGGATATCAGCCGATATGCGATTGCTCAAAGAGGAAAACGTCGCTTTGATGAAGCAGTTAAAGTCGTGATCAGGGTCCACACCAGCGTTTTGTTATTTATTTTACACCTTTGCTCAGTTCATATATAAACTAGGTGTATATAATATTATAAATATTGTATAAAAAAATTGTATACCTTTATAACAGAGAAATTAAATATTTAAATTATTCATATTCGTGCTAGTGTCCATCACCTTTTCTTCAAAATCTCGTGCAAAAAGATTGTGTAGGCCCCCTGATCCGAACAATGCGTTTCAATGCAGTGTCGCATTTCTGGCATTTCCCTCTCTATTGTTTCAAATAGACTTAATTGGGAATTTTCGAAGCCAATTAAGCGGATTACATCATGATGATGTACTCGTCTTCTCCCTTACCTAGACTCCATGCAGTCTCTCGGGCGTATTCTACTCGAACTCTGATCATTTGAAAGCCCTGATTGATTTGCGGCTAGTTTTCAGTTCTATTTTCGCAAATTAATGATAAATGTCGTATACATTTCATCCTCATTATCTCTTTTAAAGATGATGATGGTAGTCCAGGATTATCCCTGAAACATTTCGCTCAATGCCTGTAAAGTTCTCCTATGAGCACTGAGATTAATTTGAAATTTTGGCAGTTATAATTAAACGCACCTTCCAAACCCCACTTCTGCAATGAGATCGCTCGTTTTCAGTCCGGTTTAAAACTTAAATCAGGAGGTTTCAGACATGAAATAACTTATGTGCACAGTAAAAAAGTTTGTATTTACAAAAGTGGTGTATTCGAATGTGCTGATTATGGCACCTGTAAAGCAATGAGATGCGAGGGTTAAGGGAAAATAGCATAGAGTAGCGAATAAGATAACACTAGGGGCTGTGTGGCTCTGTGTTAATATTACTTGAACAGTCTAGAAATGTTGGAACATACATGAATGAACTGGCGTAGCTCTAGAAAATACAACTGTCTTTTTATTGGCTTTTTGCAATCTACGAAAAGCTAATTTCTTAGCTCAATGCCAGGTTACCTTTCAATGCCACCTGCCTTATTTTCGAATTTTCTAATCAAGAAAGAATCCTGATGGAATATGGAAGGGTATTGTAAGGGAGAGGGCAGAAGCAAAGAAAGCCTGGGAGGTCTTTTATGAGGCAGCACATGAAGCACAGGTTTCAATTATGTTAACAAAGCGAGTGTGCTTTATCCATACTGTGTGCAATCAACTACTTTGTTTCAGCTGATGATACCTTCAACAGATAGTGTTGTTAGTTCTGCCATAACTGGGCTTAGAACTAACTAAACAACGTGTCCATGTGTCCATCCAGGTTACTTTTTAACGGCCAGAAGACATAGAACAATTGAGGGAATATCAGCGGAGGTTTTTGGCTAGGTGTAGTCGCAAGAAAATACCTACCACGAAACATGAGCGACGGATTAAAGCAGTAGAAGCTGCACGGAAAATGACTGTTTCGTTATGGCGATTCGTGTAACGGTTCCAGAGCTTGTGAAGTAGACGACGGAGAAATACGTACTTTTCATAGCGCAGCTATCCTCATATAACTTCTCTATGGGTTTCTTTTAATGACGCCTCTGGAGGCCCACAGCGTTAGCAGCCGAGAATCTCATTGTGACTTCGTGGGTACGTACGGTTTTTGTTATTTAGTTTATGGGACTATTAAAAAACTACTCCTTTTCTAAAATGGGTAGCTAACGTAATTATTGATGTTGTTATTTAACACAAAGAGCGCGAGTCTGTTTCTTAGGTTAATCCGAGGACGCGTTTTGTAACTTGTTCATGACAAATAGGCAGATGCAATTAAATGTAGAATTTGTTCGAAATGCTACATTTGTCTGGAGCACAGCTTTCCTTCGTTGTTTTATTTAGCGGATTCGTAGATGTTTTGAGAAACATTCACGGCTCAATACTGTGGTAACTTCGATCGCGCATTAGACAAAACCGATCTGGAATTTCTCGAATGCTGAGAAGAAAAGCATCAACTGCGCAAGTTCTTAAATCAGTATCACGTAATCAACATTGAGCGAAAGAGCGTAATTTCATTCTTTTCCGAAAACCGGTGCTCAAATTTGGAACGGTGTTGCTACGTGTTCGTTTAGGATATTGAACAATCGGTTTATTAAGGGCTTCACATGCACAATAGCCAACATTAACGACTTCATAGTTGTTTCAGTGGCTATCCCCAACTATCGTGCAAGTCAGAGTAAAATCGGCCCATTCAGCTGCAACAAATCTACTTGCAGATGATTGAAATGATTCTGAACTGGGAGTAGGGACTTCAACTTATTGTAGGTTTGCTTGTGGCACGTTTCGTAGGGGGTATGATTGTAAAATTTACATTTGGCCGACTACCTTTTCTGTTCTTCCCGTATGAACATAAATTTGTTCATCTCATTGTTCTCGTATCGTTTTGATTTGAAACCCGCCATGCTTCGCATCTCGTATCACAGGTAGCCTGAACTTAGCTTAAATGTGAATAATATCTAAATTTCCGTCGTTTTCTCGATGACTCAACTTCCTTCATAGGAACTTATTTACCCAAGTTTCCTAAACTCGGGGTACTACAGTAATACATCTTAGAAAGTGAATCATGAGGTACTTTCATCTTCGCCATTCTCATCGCTTTATCAAATAATTTACATGGGTTTCATGAAATCCTACATGCTTTTGTCTGTTTAGATTAAACGAACACCTTCTTTTAATTATTGCACCTATCTGTCTCAGATCTTGTAAAGTTTGTCTCCAGAAGCCATAATAAAGTTAAGTATTTGGGACCAGCGCAACACGAACCTGTCTGCAAACCCACAGAGAGAGGAGTCTAGTACCAGATAACCTTCCTAATGTGACACCAGTGTTTCTATTCTGTTCTCCATTCATGTTTTCGAACTAAAAGAGCCCTGAAAGTAGGGCTTCTTCCGAAGGGACAGTTATCAATTGCCATGATTCCAGAAACCATGGGTGAGAATTGTGATGAGGAAGAGAGAGAAGAGGAAAATATGTTCCAGCTTGGCAACGAACATACCTTAGGTACATTCAGGCAGGCGATGATATGGATAGCCTTTATTCTGTTTCTTCTTTCTTAGTTCAGAATTGAGGTTATTCCTTCACTCATAGGCAAATATCATACCCCATTCCGACTATTGAGTGAGTGGATTATGTTATCGGCTTGAGCTGGTCCCAACTGGAAAATTTCGCAATGGCGACTGCAGATTCGAACTTAAATAATTCTCGTAATTTCAAGCTTTAAAAGACTGAAGTCCGAATAAATAAAAAATTTAAATTACAATAAATAGGCAGATAAATAAATAAATAATGGACATTCCCAACTCGATCTCGCCTTAACTCAACATTTTTTCAGCTTGACTCAGTAACACTTAAACAGTTTCTCGCAATTTTGATTTCTAAGTGCCAAGTTATGGAATTTGTGGAAATAGTATCACTTTTTAAATAGTTTTGAAGCCATTTTTAGAAGTTCGGCATTAAGTCTTCGTATCGTCTTACGAATTGTGTTCAAATAACTTGTTAGTTAATTTCGTTCTTTCATCTGTAGCGTGCTGAGTTTATCAGCGTATAGCTAAGTAGCCGTAAAAGCATTGGTTTTGGTAGCTTCCTGTTCTCCTAACGTAAAAACTGCTACAGTTCGCGATTTGGCGCCGTTTTCTTGGTCGACATAAGCAAACTTCGGATAGAAAATTAAAGCGAGGGTGAGACAGAAAAACGCTAGAGTCGTACAGAGAAGGGTGCCGACGGAGGCGGGCAGGTCCCACGAAAAGTCTTTTTCCATTTCGTCCTGCCAATAGGTCCAAGTGTTGTTCCAGAGGGCTGGGTCAGCAGTGATGTCTGTCGGAGAGTTTCGGGCGTTCATCATAGTCGATCGGTACCTGGAATCGAGACAACGAAAATATATGAAGAGGGGATATTACTCGACTTTCTTCAGCCTGCAATAAGTTGAATTGAAGACACAGACCTGTGCGCACCAAATGAGAAAACTTTGGCGGATTATGACGAAATCCGCTACAAAACTTAGTCTGCGATTTGCAACTTTTTTTTGGTGTGGTCAATCGTAAAAATGAATAGGTACGTTCTCAGGGCAATCTAAGAAATGAGGGGTGTGAAATTCGGGTCCATTGGATGGCAACGCGTGGGCTGGCAAGGGTTGTCACTCACCCCAACTATCTAGCATGAAAGATGAGTGTCTCATGCCCCACTTAATAATATAAGTCACGCAGGTCTGTTTTATTTCTTAGCGACTGTTCGTAAATCCTATAATAAGCATCATACCACTCATTTATGAATGCTATGCAGGCTGCGCTTTTATTAGCATGCCAGAACCTGAGACCTCGCTTAGTTTCAACCTAACCCATACCAGATGGGGAATGTGAGGTAGTGTCATTTAGCCAGACTCCCCGCACAGGACTGTTGCCACCTACACTTATCAACGTTATACATTCATTAGTACATCCTTACCTTCTAATTCTCTCTTCCATGTTGAGAATAATCATTTGATGCTTCCTGGCCAAATTGACCCTTTCACAAGGGTCTTGCTCCAGATTGAACAGGCAAGGACGTTCCAGCGGGTTGCACGGATCTCCCTCTGTTCTATTGGACAGCGTGCACGAGATCGTAGCTTCGTAGCGAAGTTTCAGCATTTCTTCGGTATACAAAAGTTGGGCGGGCTCCTCAATATGATTGTAGATCACACTATTGGCCTTTCCTTCTTTTCGAATTTTGTGTTGAATCTGTTGCTTGATCACGTACGCCGAAATGGCTACACCTGCTTTCGACATTAAGACGTCTTCGGGATGATAACTGATACCAGCATCACGACCTGATTCGCCATACCACTCATTATGCATGTTGCCAGTGGCAGAACCTGAAAAATGGACACATGCTTACATTTTCGTAGTTGAAACTGCGATAAGTAGAGTTGCACATCCTTATAGTAGAGTTCTACGCTCTGGTGAAGATGATAAATGAATGGAAATAAGACAAATTTAACTAGACCGATAATAATGGCTTCGCGTTTGATCGTCCAACTAGTGACACCGCCATCGCCCCACTGCCACGTTGCCCAATTCCTATTAGTTTTGGGGGAACCTCAGTTAATGCGTTGAATGTGATATCAATCAAACTCTTATTGCAATTTAAATTTTGAACTGTACACAAATTTTACTCGATTTTCCAACTTGGGCTCCAATTCTGACACAATAACATTGTTCACAACTTCCCAACGACTTTTAGTCAACTCCTAATAACCTTTACTCGATTTATCATCTATGCTAGCTTCAAATGTTTCAACTTGGCTTTACTTTCCCACAGGTTTATGTTTTTCCTGTTCAAGTGTTGAACTTTTTAATTGGGACTTTTAGACACGTTTTTACTTGATGTCCGAACTTTGGTCGAAACTGTAGTATAAATAGTGTATTCAGCAAGTTTTTCACATTACTTAGAGGGATAGTCACACCTGAACTTGCCTAAGCCTTTCCATTCCTTTGTCTAACGTAGTTGCTGTATCAATTAGAATATGTCTACCATCCCATTGAATGCTCATGGTACACTGTCTCTAGGCCAATGGACCTGCTTCTTTACTGCTTTCTACAAGCTTGCTGTCTGCCACCCACCATTTCAAGGGGCCCTAGTTTTGTCTCACTACCCTTCGCTTCACAGCGGGGATTTTCTCACAAATCCACGAACGACCCAATTGGTTTTAGGAATTGAATACTTACAGCGCCCCCATAATTCCATGAGAGCTCATGACATCAACAACAATGGCGCTATACGTACCGCTCACATATTTCCAATCTCCTCTTCTAATAGCCGCGTAGGGGTTGCCAATGTCGTCAATATTGTAAAGTATTTCTCTTCTGGGTGAAGGTTTGTCTTCCGAAAGGGCGTCCCACATGTTCATTCCATCGATATTTAGATCTGTCGTGTTAAATCCTGAAAAATGATTATCAAGTTATTATTAGTGGTTGTCGACGTTTTTTAATGTTTTGTTGGCCACTAAGTGAGATTAAAACTGCGGGGTCTTTAGAAACCTCAAAACTAGAAACTTCGTTAATGGGACAAGACAGCCCCTTGTATGTCTTGTTTATTAACTTTGACCACAGCAGCTTCAACGGGTTTATTGTTAACAAAACCTTAATACTTTTCCGTCTTAATTGATAAATATAAATTTCTCCTATCTCCTGTGATGATATGTTCTTTTATTACTACCAGCTAGAATGAGTCTAACCACCACTCAAGGTCGAAGGTGCACTAGTCGTTCCACCCAGCCTGCTTTAAGGGCACTGAACCAGCCAGAAGCCAATTGTCTTTATTTATCGAATTTCTTGCATTTATTAGCGAATCGTGTTGGAAAAATTCAAAGAAAACTTTGGACTAAAATCCGTTTCACAACATTCCATAACGAAGTATATATTATATACCATTATCGTTTCGGGCAGAGCTAATACGAGGAAAGCAAAAGGGGTTAAACACTCAATAGGTGTACGGAGACGATATCATGGGTTTTATGTTTTCTGTTATTTATTCCTCACAATTTTAAGTGCCACAATGAGGATTATCTGTTCCCTTTTCAATTTTGTTGTGTATTGCGTGAGTTCTAATGCGGATTCCACAATGACTCTTGAACATTGGCTTCAGTAGGATCTTTAAGTTTTAATTATAAAAATAGCCCAGTGTTTCGTTGTCAATTTTTCATATCGTTTCCTTTTGCTTCGTTTTTCCAATACTGTTAAACCCAGTGGAAGCTGCTCTTCATATTCTACCATCTTACAATGGGAAATGCATCGATTCAAATGTGTTTAGTTTTTTACAATTCCAGAGATTTATATTTACCTGCGAGTGAATAGAGCGTGGGAAGCCAATCAACCATGTGCATCATTTGATGAGCAACGCGTTTGGGTTTCTTTATTAACGGACTCCAAATCGCAGCCACAGCTCGGTTTCCACCTTCCCAGGCCGAATTTTTGATCTGAAAAGGCGGATTCATGATTAACCGATTGACGAACGCGTTTAATAAGTTAAAATATAATTAACAAACTTCGACGCTTTTAAGTTATTTCTGTCGAGAACTACTTACACCTCTGAATGGATAGTTTGAACCTCTGTTGGAATGAATGCCTTGGGTGGGAGCTCCATTGTCGGACATGAATATAATGACTGAGTTGTCTAGCATGCCTTTCTTCTTCAGCGCTGCTACTACTTCTCCGACGGACTCGTCCAATTTGGATACCATAGCTGTGAGCGACAAAAATTGGTATCAAGTTGACAAAGTACAGGTGCGTTCATATAATGTACATTTACATACGCACTATGTCAGTGTTATCAAATTTAAGAGGTTATGTACACATTAATATAAGAAATTGAAATTGATAGGGAATAGTGAATTTAATGGGGGAAAACCAAAATAAAAACAATACTCTGTTATTTTAAATTATCATGTTATTTATTCATTAATGAAAAATGTACGTATTATTTGACCTTATAAATCCAAATAACCTATTCCAAATTAAATTTTGGAAGTTTGTTACAGCAAAAATAAATTTTACTGAGGAAGGTCGAGTTGGATAGTGCAAAATAGTGTGTTTGCGTGAGACAAACTATGTCTGGTATTTGTTCGACTGGCAAATTGTCATATTGAAACAAGAAAACGTTAAATTTGTCAAAGGACAAGGTATAGTTCAACTCGAAATGTACTGTTGCAAGATAAAAAATAATATTTGAGTTGAAAACTTGTAAACATTTTTAAAAACTAAATTTTTCCATTCATCAGAGTTTGACTGGAATTATGGGACATTAAACTGAATTAAATTACTGGGGCTATTGATTTAATTTTATTGGTTGAAGACCATGATGAAACTGCAAAATAAAAATTTGGTTAATAAAAGATTATATTTGAATGACGGAGAAAAAACTTGGTTGCTGTAATTGACATAACGATTTGCAGTGTAGGTATATACTACGTTCACTCCAACTTACCAGCATACGTTCTTCGCTCTGGGTCGCGAATGTGCGAAAATTTGGCCACAACGTCGTCAGGAGCTTGGAAGGGGTCTCGCTCATTTCCGGTGTGTGGAGCTAAATGAGCTAAATAGAGGAACAAGGGAGAGGCCGGGTTGTGCTTCTCAACTACACGTACAGCTTCGTTGGTGAAGAGATCGGTTGAGTACTGTCCCGCAGCAGCCCAGTCCACCTCTAATCCTCTTCGCATATCGTATCCATCGAAGGTTTCGTACTGAACATTAACGTATAATAGTAGTATTTAGGCTTTGAAAATGAGCGTTCTTCGCTATTTCCACTTGAAACAATGGAATTAAATGTTAGAGAATACTCGTACATATTAGTAGCGATTCGATCAGTTCCAAAATTCGTTAACGGCATTCCCCAACAGATTTTGACGTTTGGACTTGTGTATTATGAGCCGTTTCTGAGAAATGGGAGCCCCTGGTTTTGAAACATTGGTCCTCCCCCTCACAATTCCTACCCATAGCACCAATAGAAAAGGTCCTTTAGCGAATTTTTGGCAGTAATGAATAAAATACAAGCGACGAAATTAGTCGTGAACGGTGGACGCGAGTGAAGTGGATTGTATTTTATAAATAACACCGGTTAAGTTAACATTCACAATAAGATGGAAACGGGAGAGCAAAAGTTCAGAGCCACGTGCTACAAATTTGTTTCTGGAAAATGATGTAGGGGGTGTGAGTTGGTGCAATGCAGTTGAACCAAACGAACTATGTAGAGGGGGATGGTAGGGTGCTAAGGATGAAGGGGGGGGAGAGATAGAGAGATAGATAGATAGATAGATAGATAGATAGATAGATAGAGAGATAGATAGATAGATAGATAGATAGATAGGGAGATAGATAGAGAGATAAATAGAGAGAGAGAGAGAAAGAGAGAGAGGGAGAGAGAGAGAGAGAGAGAGAGAGAGAGAGAGAGAGAGAGAGAGAGAGAGAGAGAGAGAGAGGGGGAGAGGGAGAGAGCGCGAGAGAGCGAGAGAGAGAGAGAGAGAGAGAGAGAGAGAGAGAGAGAGAGAGAGAGAGAGATTGATAACGTCTTTATTATTGAATCTGGCGAGGTTTGGCCATACATGGCCATTCTTCCACCTAACCAGATTCTTCCACCTAACCAGAGAGAGCGAGAGAGAGAGAGAGAGCTGAAGGAAAGCGAAAACCCCACCCCCCGAGGGCTGATCATCATGTGTTCATAATGTGGTTCTGGATGGTGATAAAGAGAGGAAGGACATCCTCTTTATAAGGAATACAAAGAATGCCCCAAAATGTGGTAGTTTCAAAGAAAGGAGTGAGGAGATGGGTTTTGGTCGCTTCGAGCAAAAGCAGGTTGGGAACACTATGACCTGCTTAAACACTGCGACCTCTGTTGAAAGTACGACTCTCTTGCCAACAATAGTGCCAAACTTCTACCAACTATAGCTTTCAATAGGAATAGCTATAGGGTTCAACATTTGTATACAAAATGGTTCGTCTACTTCATTCCTCTTCCACGCGCTCTGCCATGTTGCCACTCATTCCTTGATTGATATAAATGGCCTTTGCTGGTCAATTCATATCTGCTAATCCCTTTCTGAGTTCATTCCGCGTTCGGCACTGTCCGTAAACCAAATAACACCGTGTTCATATTTTTCGGTTTGAACAACTATCTAACTGGTTAAACACGCAGGTATGATACTTGAAATTGGGGTCTTCGACGATTTGCGTGAGTCGACATTTTGAATGCAGTTCACGTTTATCCGTTATTACGTTTTTATGTTAGTATTTTGCGCGAATACTAAATCTGTTTTTTCATCATTTGGTATAGTTATTCATTGTTTTCAAGCAATAATTTATTCATGTCGAATGGGTTTCAAAGAACTCTTAGTCAGTAGGTACTTGTACTTATCGTTTCTATTAATACGGTTTGTTTAATTTCGTAGCGAGTTTAAGTAGATAGATTGTGCGCGCATCAATAAGCAAACCTATTCTATAGCTATTGCGAGTTTCTCCATTTTTAATGTATACTTCACGTCATTTTCATTTCCACGCCGCTGCAGTGATGAGTGGTACGTATTTTCACGTAGTTCTGAGGATAATGATTCTCAAAAACTCGCTCAATAGGATACCTCCGCGCCTAAAACCTTTTTTAGTAATTCAAAGAGCCAACATACTCACAGTAATAATATTAAATCATTTGCCAACACTTTATAAAGAGCATGTTATATGAATGCATTTCACCAACACTTTAAAAAGAACGTTGTATTGATTTCTTACCGTTGCTTTGACGGAGTGGTTGTAATAATCGTGAAACCCTTGCCAGTATCCGAAGTGCGAATCGAATCCTCTGAATGTGGGGGTGTATTCTTTCCTGTAGAAGCCCAAATGCCATTTGCCTATAGCGTGGCTTTTGTAACCAGCGGTGGCCAAAAATTCGGGCAATACTTTTTCTTGCAAGCCAAGTCCCCAGGGCTCGGACTCGAGGATTACCAAGTGTTGCATACCTATTGGAGCAGTTTAATGCAATGTATAGTTTTATTTGATTAGAACTTTGTACTTTCTTCGTGAGTGGTTTGTTATAGTTTAGCTCAGTATCTAAATAAAATGTTATAACGCACGAAGCAGTTCTGATAATTTTCTCGATTAGCTTCCTTCGCATTGCCAGCTCGTCATAGTGAGTGTTTATGTTGCAGGATTGTGGAATTCGGCAAGCATACGAAAAAACGCTTTGTTCTTCAAGGCAAAGAATAAGTAAAACCTCCACCCAATCAACTCCGGTCAAAGGCATTCAGCTCAATGAAGCACCGGTAGCTGTGACCGAAATATCCTAGCATTAGGTGCAGTTCGTCCATGTCACGTGCACTTCAGTACCAGCTCGCCAGAATTCCCAGAAAAGAGAGTACTCTAGTACTAAGAAGTTCTGCATTCGTACGCTCACCGAACACTGCAAGCTAAGTACGTTACGAGTGCAGATGATAAAAGTCGGCGAGATAAAACGGTAAAAAATTCTATTCCGCGATAGAACCCGTGGTCCTTCCCCTATTTCAAATACTTAGGAATGATGCTTTCTTACGTTTAGGAAGAAGATGGAAATCCTATTACACCAGTGAGACTTACAACAGAGCTCTGCATAAAAATACTGCAAACATGGAATGTGAAACCGTCACTTGTTCGATGATTATGTAAGTAATTCAAGTATGGCGTTGGCATTGAGAATATGACGTCCATTTGAAATAAAGAAAATAACTTTGCATTATAAGATGTGGCGTTTAATTCGGCCAAATAAACCGAACGAGTCATTATACCTCACCTGTTTCGCTGAAGCTTTAAAGAGGGCAAAACGCTACCTAGCAGTTACATTACAAATAAGTAGGAACTAGGTGTGAAGCATATCGCAACTTTCCTCAAACCCTGTAAATTTGATCTTTGTTCGCGTTTCTACGGAAACACACAGGGCGAACAAAACGTAGGCACTAGTTATGAGAAAGTATAGTGTGAGTTCTGAAGATTCTTACCGGTATGAATGGGGTATTTCCCGGTGAGAAGAGCGGCTCTGGACGGAGTGCAAAGCGCTGGCGTGTAGTGCTGGTTGAGTATCAAACCGTTGAATGCGAGGGCATCGATGTTCGGCGTGGGAATTTGATCGGAACCGTGAAATCCCACATCGTTCCAACCCTAGAAAATAAAGTGCGTCTTTACGACTACGTAGTACGGAGTAGGAAGAAAAGTTATGTGGTCGGCTGAGAACCAAAAAATTGCATGGCTTCCAAGAGTGAAAAACGCCACTCATTTTATTCTCAAAGACGGTTCACATCTTTTGTGTGTACAGTTCTGAATAACACCAGTATTCGAACCTTTTCATCCTTCGGAAAATGACGATAGCAGCACAATAAATTATCATATATTTCGACAAAAATCGATTTTAGTTTTGGATGCAATGTACTACTAATACGATGAAAGTTTAACCATGGTGGTAAATAATTGGGAGTAACCAGTGAAGTCAGGAATGTAAGTTACTCTGGTTTGATTAACCTCTTTGTTCACCCTATAACTCCGCATCAATAAACACGAATCTCTCTACAAAAAATTATGTTCACTGTCCCATTATTCTTTGTACAGTAGTCACTCAATAAAGGTAGTAACATACACGCACCGCAATAAAATAGTTTCAAGTTTTTCCCTGCAGAAAGATATGTCCCAACAGGCTCATATAAACTGCGGGATTAACCTTTATAATTAATTTCCGTTCCGATTTGCTAATTTCCCATCACTTTGAAAATATTTAATGATAAAACTGTACTATCTTATTTTTCTAATTGTGAATTTTTATTTTTAGACTGAAAAACAGGAATACCGAAGGTTAGTTATTAATTTTAGTGGGGGTGTGCCACATATGTCCCATGCACCAGAGGATCCAGAACAACCAGAGGTGACCAGCGGACACCTCGATACATCCATCCTACACCACCACGACCACGACCACTACCACCACCACCAGAGTAAGTGTTGTAGTTGGAGTACAATTTCTTCTCAATCGAAGTAAAGCCTCTCACAGAACCGTTCGATCGAAGCGGCTTAAAGATAATCCGTTCTTTGGCGGGGAGATTGAGATAATGTCCTTCAAATGAGTTATGCAATAAATGTGTCAACAGATATATACAGTGGATTTCCCGCTAGTCCGAACCGGTTATCGGGAATTTTATTTTTAATATTTCATTAAGGCCCTGCTCAATATTTTTGGCCTTGTTTAGAATTTTATGAATTCGCGCGATTTAAAAAATTTAATTTCGGGTACCGTTGTAGTATTTAGTATTGCGAGTTAGAAGAAATATTAGAACGCCTATTTGAATCCCTCATGAAAATGGGGTTCTATGAATACATTTTGGAACTTTCAACGCTACCAGTTTCTACATAGAACGTTAAATTATGTTTTACGTGCTCACATGAACTGAGTAAAAAGATGATTGGATTAGTAGTTAGAATATAAGTTGGGCTGACTTTTGTTCGCCAATAAAGGATGAGGTATGTACTTATGGATATCAGGATCAGATTAGAATGCGTAACAGATGCTGCTTCTGTAGCGCTGTTATTGTGATGAATACAGAGTTGAATAGAATAGAAATAGCAAGTGACTCAGGAGTTCATTGAAATAAATGCAGAAAGTACTTCTAGGTAGAAATTCCTAGGGACCCACTGACGGTCTCGCACACGCTCATAACTAAATTTGCTTTTTGGGGCCGATTAGTGTATTAATTAGAAGATTAGTATAGTACGTAGTGATCAGTACATCAGCAAAAGGAACGTTCCTGTACATTTGTGCGTTACTAATCAATGTGTTTTTTAAGCTACGAGGGCACGCGTACTTCATGTAGAACTAAATTTGTGGGATGTTTCCACTACCCAGTTCCTCCAAATTATCTGCTTCTATTTTCATTTCCATCAAACAATCTCGAATGACGCCAAACCTACTCCCGTCTCTTTCTCGGGTTGTTAAGAAATCATTTAACTACTCGTGGCTGGACTGTTTGTCAGAGTAACGAGGGAATCCCACCAACGCTGGGTATCAACAGTAATGAAAGAAAATGGAAATCACGTCGATTAGTGGGACAGTCATCGTGTAAAGGTTCAACGTTCGCTTACGTTTTAAAATTTAAACACTAAGTCGGTTTTGACCTCAGGATTCTGGCGTGACTCGATAATTAATATTCGAAAAGCGAGTTTTCAAGGGATTTTCGCTGCCAGTGAACTCAATTTAGCCAACGCCAGAAATCGTCGTACATTCCGTTTTACTTTCTTTAACCTTCAAAGGATTTACAGCAAATGAATTCGGTTGATCATAGAATCGTATTATTTTAGAGTTTCCTGAGTTCAACAAATTTATTTGTATTATCTCAACACCTGCTCTCCGTGAGAGAAAACTACTCCGTTAAATCTACTAGTTTTTCGTAATTTGAAATACTTCAAGGTTCGATCGCTGTAGCCCATTTATGAACGATTATCCGGGACATCACTTATTATTTTGTGGCTATAGGATGAACACCGGCGAAAAAAGCTGCTTATATAGTTGAAAGTGAGGAATTTATGGAGTTGCTCCTAATTATATTATGATTGCTGTTAGACTTTCATTCTAGCACAGTTCTCTGGAGATTGCTAGCTTTATATGAACGGGATATGTGAGAAAAAAACATTAAAACAACATTTTAGCTCTATCACATTTGAAACTGCTCACATAAAAACTGTAATCGAAATCGGTAAAGCCGTTCATGGGGGAAACAATTGGTATTTTGATCACTACGTTTAACCTTAGTTTTTGAATCGACTTTTGGCACCCCATGTTGACCTGCATGCTAGGTATAAAATTTGAGCTGATTTAATTTCGTTCCCTCACCCATACAGACAATATTTTCGGACTCAATAGTCTTGAAAACGTTAAGATCTGAAGAAAGCTGATTTTTTTTTCTTTTTCGTCTATTACATCAACTTTTCACACTTGCAACGCGTTATCACTCACACGTAATTCCGACATCTTCCTGTACAAAACATGTAAAATGATGAAGTTTATCTTGACGGTGAAGGTCATGACAGTTTGGCAAGACCTGTATACTGAGAGACGTAGTCCTTCCTAGCTGCAAACTTCCGTTAAGTGCAGAGATGAAAAAGCGAGCTGAAACTTCAAGAGTTCCAGAGACTTATTTGTAACCTAGGGAACAGCCTCGGTTGCCTTAAATCGTTGCAAGATTCCTCTAACAGTTTCGAACTATTCCCCTCTCGCGACAAAAACGCAGTAAATGCGTGCAGTTGGCCGAAATTCATAGGAAACCTTCAAGATACTTTAACGAAGCGGGCGAACTTTATCAAACCTTGAATGATAGTTTCGGTTTATTATTTTTTCTGAATAACACGGTTATGTTTTCAGACTGGAACATTCCCCCCCCCCCCCTAAAAAAGTGGGCACTTTACTTTTCAAGGAATCGGAATTCCAAACCTCCAATGACCGTCAGGCGTCCATATTTTGCCTTTAACGTGGTCGGAAAATTCCGATTTTTCACCCGAAAATTCCCTTTGGTCCCGCCTGTTCGGCTATCCCTATCGGACGAAACCAATGGTTGTTTAATTTAGTTTAAAAATTAACAAATGTTTTGGCAGTTCTATCGCAATTATGTCGTGTTTGGTATCGTTTTGTTGGTATTTCTCGATGCTATTTCAAATAGAACAAGCCTCAAAGGTGTAGTACTGCGTCTAGATCGAAAACAGTGAAATCGCAGTAAGTATAGTGAGTCAAAGTCTACTAATTGAAAGAACTCGCTGGACATTACAGCCTCCAGTCTCACTCCTCATCACGTCACGCCAATTCCCTACACGCTCCTAAAATGTGTCAATTTTCGTCGTTCCGTTGTCAGGTCATGTTTCGTATGGTTTACTGAATTTTGTGAGACTACGTCGAGCTGTGCAAGATAATACTCGTAGTAAACCGTTGTGTAATAATGTGCAGCGTTTTTATTTTGCGTGTAGTGCCAAATTAACCAAAGATGCAGATGCTAAGGAATAATGTCCACATTATGCGGAGAGGTGCAACTGATTAAAAATTTTGTCAACATTTATTTGGTGGTTGCCTTCATGATGCAAGGCTAAAGTCGACATAACTAGTTCGGAAACTTCTACAACTACGAACGGAATTTTTGAATTCGGATCGCGAAAACAGTTCACGCCTTTAAAGTGAAAACGAAACGTCCTATACTTTCAGTGTCAAATTTCAAGACAACAACGTTTGCGAGTCGGTTGAACCATCTTGAGACATCGCTAAAGTGAGGAGGAGGGGCCTTCTAATAATTTCAAGACCAGCTAAGTTGGGAAGCTGAAGCATTCTTGTGTTCATATTGCAACCGCACCAACGTTTGGAACTGTAAGTTGGAGTAGAATATGTTGGGATTGGGAAGTTCACTAAAAAAAGGAATACTGAGGATGATGTAAAAGTGGTTTTGAACTGAGTGAAAATTGTCGGAAAATCTGCTTAAAATATACGCGAAACGAAGTAAAATTTTTTCGAAATCAAAAAAGGTACGAGGAAACAGCTTACCTAAGTGGAAAAATAGCAGTTACTAGGATAAATGATTTAGAAATCGGGTACACATTGTTCAGAACCTGTCTATAAATACCAGGCGACTTAGTGTTTCGCTAAAATATGACGATATGTACCGAAACTGTTATAAAGTCGCATAAAAACAGGTAAACATCATAAAACTTCTTAAAAAATTGAATGAAGCAATCTTCTGAAGGCGTAACAATTGCAGGAAAGTTGAGTAAGTGTTGGCGGTTGGATTGAGGAATTAGGATAGTCGAGCGACGGGTTGAAAATCGTTAGAAAATCACTAAACATTTTGGAATTGTGAGACATTTGATGAAACATCGTGGGGTGTTAAGTTAAATTCTACTAGGAGGAATAAGTTGGGACTAGGTTGAAAAAAATAGTTAAAAGCGGGTCGTAAAGGTAACTGAATAGAAATTGTTTAATGTATGGAAAAACGTGTTAGAGTGACAATTGATTGTAAACGCTTGTCATGAATATTAAGTGTTCGGTCGATAAGTCAAAACAAATTGGAAGCAGGTACAAATCGTTGAACGTTGACTGTTCAGGAGAGTTAAGTAAAAGCCGATGGGAGATTGAGTAACAGTGATATGCAATTTAGCAGAGAAGTAAGCCCTTTCTATTTTCCCATTCTTTGTATTCTTTACGCAGGGACTTCTGCACCAGAGCTTTCCTATTTAACTTCTTGATTAAGTTTTCACTGTTAGTTTAGTTTGAAAGTTCTGTTTGGGGTTTTGAAAAACGTGGTTCAAACTTCAGTATCCACTAAGATCTTTTGGAAGTCAATCTCTCTCTCTCTCTCTCTCTCCCTCTCCCCCTATTAAATAGGAAAACTTTGTAACAGCTGTGTATGCATTGAGTGAGTGTACTCTCTAATTTCGTAGTAGGTAAGTAGAGCTGGGTTTCTTTAAACCGAGGTTTGGTACATTTCTGATGCAAATCCAGTGAACTGAGTCATTTGTCCGTTGATTACAATGATGAAATATTTGTATGTTTTAGGTTTGTATTTAGATTGGAAATGACGATAATTACAGGTACTGACCAGGTCATCGGCGAGAATTAAAATCACATGAGGAGGTTGACTTCTGCTATTGGCGCTCCACTGGCTGTTTACGACAATCGCAAACTGAAGGAAGAGGATCGCAGGCCAAGCACTAAGTCCACAAAACATACTCGACTAGGCGTATGTATAAAGTTTGTATGGTTCCCTGGCAACGGCCACTCGCACTACACTTAACGTACAGACTCCTTGGAGCGGCGGGCCCGCGAGGACGTTATATATACTCGTATACGTCCTTTTTGCTCGGTCGCGGCTTTGAAAGGTGCTCAGACGGAGAGAGGGGATGGACACGGACGCGAACAGGACGCAGGATTATCCGAGTGCCAAGGAGCGTCTTGAAATAGTTAAGGGGGCGTGAGTTTCATTAGAAGGAACAGGAGCTTTATGACAAGTCTGAGGCTGGCGCGTTCAAGTCTCCCATTCCCCGCTCAAATCTAATGCGTTTTACATTTCTCCATGTTCGACTCCCAACGTGCTAACGTAACGAATTTGGGAAAATTGTCTGTGTCTGTGAACGCGATTGAGAGAAAACGGCTGAATCAAATAAATTTGTATATTTAGCTAACAGATCACATCACTCTAAAATAACAGTGCAAGTAAAATTGGCACATTAACTAGTTATAGTGATCAGAACACCACTTTTTTTTCTCAAAAAGGGCACTAACGCATTTGAATAATTTTTGTGTATGAATAGCTCCAAACAACACGACAGTGCCGCAAAACTCTCATCGTTGGGAAAATAACGAGAGCAGCCAATAACTATCAACGAATTTAGAGCAGTTTTTTCTTATAAGTTCCGCTATGATGATGCTGGACTTTTAGAATAATGAAGGGCGTTGTCCAATGAACTACCTATTCCAGGAGTGTTTAATAACGCTCATAAGTCGCAATCGTAGAAATTCCGGAACTCAAACCACCGTTGTTTCTCTTACTACCATTTCTCCCAGTATTTATCCGACGATTCCAAAATAGATAACATGATCCTTCTAAAAAAAATCGAGTTGATGGTTTGGCGTGAGTAGGAGCAGCTCAATAAAATCCGAAACTGTTAGCGCACCAACATCCTACCTAACACGTCAATTTTTAGCAAATTCAAATAGAGTTTAACTGAAGCCATGCAAATTGTTGAGTGCACGTGGGGCTGAGGAAAGTTGTGTGATGCGCTTTACCAAATATTTACTTTCGATAACGAAAGTAATTATGATATAGATTGCCACCGACACGTGTAGACACTGGAAATCGCAGAAATAAAACTGAACATACGAGTACATTTTAAGGTGGAATTGCCACACACGAGCAATTTGTTTTCGCACAAATTGGAAAAACGGTCATTTAACGTTCAGTTAATCTCATTTTTCAGTGTAGCTGGATTTATATCTTTTCAGCTGATACATATTGTTGTAAGAACAATTCTAGCAGATAGATTGCTATTACGCACTCGGTCAGATTGACCAAATTCAATGCTGTACTCCTCGTGTTAACTCCGCAAGTGGAAAAAACACAATTTTGGTATACATTTTAGATAAAATCCTCGAAACGTTCGTTTATCGCAACAAAAGTATTGGTGGTTTGATAAGTGAGTCTTCATCATGTTTGAAATGCATGCTTCATATTTACGTTTCGGTCTAAGCTGGGAAAATTATACGTCAAAAACTCGCAGTACTCATAGCGTACACCACACCTTACTTTAAAAAAAAAAAAAAAAAAAACATCACCCAGACCTGTCCTCGAGAGCAACGATTGCAACTTGTTCTGGGACCAGACCATTATCACTGACAAGACCATCAACGGCAACAGATCGGACTAGCAGAGAAGCACAACAAATTGACGTACTTACTTCATAAACGTAAACACAACAAAAATGACAGAATACGTACCTACCTTTCAATGGAGTTGCAGGACCAGTGGAGGATGAAATAGGTACAAATAGTACTAACTATCATATCCTCCACTGGTATCATACCACTAACACTTCGCACGCCACTACGCACGCTTGATCTGTATAAAAACCTCTACTTCGAGTCACAAAGGCCACAATTATCAACACTCTCAGGAAATCAGGAAATTGCGATGAATACTTAACGGATATGTTCGTTGGGGTCAGTAATAACACGTAATCAAAGGCGACGTTTACGAGTACATGTCTTAGTTATCCTTCATTAAAACCTCGAAAAGTCGCTACTGAATATGTGTCGCTGTTTACTGAGCCCCAGCAAATATATCCATTAAATAATAATAGTAATGTGTATTTTTATTACTTTTTTCAATAGGCCCAGTTAATTCCAGTGACTGTTGATCGGTCAATGTACACGACACGTCAGGCTGACTACATTCACAACTTGTTTTTACCGAGTCAGGACGAAATCCATCCCAACCTCGTAGGTCGTCCGCCTGCTCTTCTTTCAATCCTGAGATATAATAATCCTGTATTGACCCAATTTTCCGAAAAGCTCCGAGAACGCTTCTCACTAATGAGATTCACCTTCAGGTTCTTAATTTTAGATTCTTGCACAATATCGATAAAACTTTTTTTCTAATCGATGCGAAGAGGTGACTGCCCTAGATTTCGAGTGCTGACGGGTTAATGGATAAGCTAGTGGACGTCGATATAGTTCCATTAAAGATTCTGACAGGAAAGGTCATGTATGAGCACGAAGGAGGGACGCGATGATAATATGATTGTCGGTCATAACATAACAAATGAGTCACAACTGGCGCTAATTACGCCATTTCAAAACTTTTCTCAGCCCTGCGTTTATCGTTGTATTTGATGAACAGATTTGGGTGTAGTTTGGAAGAATTGACACAGTGCCTGTGCAATAGCAAAAGGGGATGTTGAGGACGTTGCGGGATAATTTAGAGGACTTTTGGGAGCTGCATGTGGGAGCTAAGTTCACTCACGTAGTCAGAGATTTTCAACAAGCGAATTGTTTGAAAGACAATGGAATGACCACTTCTTCTACTACATTAGTAGACATAGTAGAGGAAATACTTCATAACATATCGCTGAATGCTTAATGAAGGTGAAGAGGTTACTGTTTAAGAACAACCAATTTTGCACCATTCGCTTGGAAGGCCAACGATTTTTTAACCATCGAGAAAAATAGTAAACTAAGAATTATTGTTGAGTTTCCCCATAAAATAAAAAATTAAAAAAAGAAAAGGAACTTCAGAGCAATAATTAAAAAACATGTATGCAATGAAATAAATAATCGAAGTTAAGAGTTCAATTTTCAGTTAATGAAGGTGATGAAATGAAAATGGCTGAGAAGAGCCTGGGAAGTGTAAAGAGTGTTCGAGTCAGGTCTACTTCCAAAACAATGATTATATAAGAAAGGACGCCTTCCAAAACCGTCGACTGCCATTAGGAGCAGCGGACTTCAAAGTGAGTCATGCGAGAGACAGAGACGTTTTTCATTTAGAAGCATTTAATTCGTACCGCAAGTTTGTTTCTCACCTGCTGCGTGCTCAGTTTCGACTAGACTTATTCTTTTAGTTGTTCAACCTATGTCCACTGGTCCACTGCTGGTTCACAGATCGCTATGATGATGTGTCGAACAATGCTTTTGGCTTCTTCTAAATATAAAAGTAGTAATTCGAAACAAAACTCAAACATTGGTGTAACAGAAGGCAGAAGGCAGTTATCCAATTAAGAACGGATCTCGATCATGCGGGCAGTTTAGGTGAAAATATATCTTCAAGTGAGCAGTCAACTTTAAGTACTACCAGTTTCTATTTAGTACACCAATTTCATATGAACTTTTCGAAAAACGGGTTGTAAAAGTTGCTGGGGGGCTGGAAATCGGCCGATGAGCGTGTAACTGAGAAAAGTAGTGTGATGCGTCGTACCAGATATTTTTTCTGGTTTTTGAGTGTATTGAATTTAAGTCATCTACATTTCGTTGGTACACGCTCTCGTCGCACAGCGTTACATCGTTGTGTTGTTTCCTATGGAAATGCTGTGGCCAACTCATCGACGCTATGCCCTTCTACATTTGTTTTATAGCCAAACGAGAGTAATATAATTAACCAATATTTTATTTTTTACTCAAAGTAATCACTCAAGAGAAAGAATACAATGCGCGTAATTCAAGTCAGTTGAATGGACGGACAGTAATGCGGTGGTGTCGTCAAGCGACAAGCGAGTGGGAATAGAAGATATTTGAAGTGATGCAATACAATTACGCTAACGGTCTTATACTCGGGAATAGAAACAAACCTAAAGAAGTTGAAGGGACTGGACTCGAGTATTTGGAGCCTTTGAAAGAAGATAAATATGTCCGTAGACTGAGGCGGATCAACCATTTATTAGTTAAATATTCACCGAAGACAAAACCGATTGTTCCCCCAAAAGTTGTGAGAATGGAGCCCTTGACGCCTATAGGTGAGTTCTTTGCTGGACGCTGTGATATATTCGTGGGGTATACGGTTTAGCCGCCAACTAGCTCATTGAGCTTTTGGGCAAATGAGTGAACGATTTTGTCATCGTTGAGTGACAGGTCTCAGTTGGTGCGTCTGCTGAATGACATGTGGGCCGTGGCATTTTAGTGCTGTAATACCGCGATTTTTTGGAGGTGTGCCATCATTTTTCATTAAAGTAATTATATTCTTCCCAACATCACCAACAACTCACATCCTCCATTATCCCTCCACATACACTATCTCGCTCGTTGTGGGTGCTAAAGCTAAATATTTATAGAGAAATGTTCAAGCCCCTCTATTCGTTAGAAGCTCAACTTTATACGAAGACTTAGTTTCCGATCCGTCATTAACGAGCGGGCAACTTTGCGATGACACATTGGTCACTACGCATTTGAAGCCCTTCAACCCACCAGCTTCTAGAAGATTTTCCCCATTCCTAGTTCCAGATCTGTACTGTTCATTCATTCAGTTCCAGAAATATACTGAATCCGCGCTGATCATGCCGATTTCGAAATATCCTGAATATATCACTCCACCATGTCAAACCAGCTTGATGAAAGCCGGTGTTTTGAACAACTTCGTGTGGGCAATTTACTAAACTGTTGTATGCTTGTACATGACTGAAATTGAGAGGTCGGAGAGAAAATAAATGAGATACGAAATTAGGAGAGATAAAAAGGAGAACAGGAGTTAATAGAGGAGGAAAGGTACTAGGAGATGAGAAATGAGAGCTTTAGGAGACTAGGAACACTTCGTGAATTGCGTATTGTAGAGAGGCAACCTGCTGGCTCGTGGGACGGAAATGAAGTGAGCACCTCGGCTTTTGGTCATCTCCTGGTCATTCTCGATACGGCTTCTGCCACTTGCCATCTCGAATTCGGTTCTCGAGCCCGTACCATATCTAACCCACTGCCAATGGAGTTGCTCTTGAAAAAAAAACCCTTAAATGATCAGAAGTAACCTCCACATTTTTTTCCTCTGCAGATTAGACAACAATACCTACTACGTAAAAGTAAAAAGAACTGTGTCGTTACACAGGAAAACGGGGTATTACCGGTAGGCTAAATGGAAGAGGGGGTAAACCTTGTGTGGTGAATTTTTGTGACTGAAGGCATTGAAAGTGTCTCGTGGGAAAACTTAATTTTTATGTTAGTCCAAGTCAACGTAATTTCCAATTCAATTATTTTTGTTGAACCTCCGGCGAACTGTTATAATCCGCTTTATTTTGATTCTCTCGTCGCATTAAAATAAACATATTCTTTTATTTCTTCTACTTTCAGACTGTTTCCTCAACATTTCGTTGACTCGAAGAGGTTTTCGAAAATGCAAGTTAGAAGGCAAACCATTCGCCAAAATCACGCAGCCGCTCACTCGTCGCGTCTCTTTTGATGTTTTCGAAGGTCTTTGGAAAATCAAGGATTCGCGTTTGGAGCGCGAGACTCGGCCGAAAGTGTCGCGCGACGTCCTCGTTAAAGCGACAAAATTCTTTGGCGTCCCCTTTGACGAATTTTTCTGCAGGTGAATAGACATGACGTAAACACATTCGGAAAAGACCGTTTTTACTGTTCTCAATCCAAAAGGGTAATGAAAACCTAGCAGTCGGCCCAAAAAAATTGAGTTTTCATTGGATTTTGACAATTTGCGTTCTCCCGGGTCGAACTTTTTCATGGAGCGAAGATGAGGTTTCGAATAGTTTCAATCATTGGGAAGGAAAGGGTCACTCAATAAACATATTCGTGAAAATGTAGCAAACAAAAACATACAACTAAGAAGCAAACGGAGCAGAATTTCAAAGGAAACGAAGCTCCTGCAATCATGTCAAGAAAGCTGAATGCGAATTTCTGAAAACATTCTCTCACCCTAATCCGCTTCATGGCATTGACCAACGAATTCTAAATACTCTAGAGTTCAAAATAAGCACAAAAGTCGTTCTAAGCACTCCAAATTAGAATTTGAAAAGTCATTAGATCTACTTTTGGTATAAAAGATTGAGTGGGTCGACGAAGTTCATAAAATTAATCTGACCCTTTCATTTATAGTCTGAACTGTGTTGAGATATCGTGATCGTGAATTTTTACTCAATGCTACATAAAGGGTAAGGGAAGTATTGCAATCACGACAACAAAATAGGAATTTAGTTCAAATCTCCAGATTTTGAGGTCTACTTATTCGAACAAAATCTTATTTCTCTGCGTGGTCTGTATGAAATCAGATTTGCAGAAGAATCACCGAATCGATTGAGCAGTGAGCTCATGTTTTGGTTTCGTTCAAGTAACGAACGGTTTTCGTCTACACGAAGAGGGTGAGGATGGGGGGGGGGGAGCAAAGTGTTATTTGTTGGGTGCACGAGACGGGGAGCTTGAGTTGAGAAATTAATGAACGTGGTGAGCACTGAATGCACCTGGAAAAGGCCTGAGCTCGAAATTGCCACTAATTCGGCCTGTGCCAAATACTATTTGTTCACATTTCACAGTATGGATTCACATTAGAATAGTTTACAAGAAAAAAGATTCTTGTATGGCCATAGGCCGGGGCTGAAGATAAATATAAGCCGAAACAGATATAAAACCGGCAATCATCGATTTTTTTACGTGTTTAACACAGATATTTCATGTGCAGGATATTGACGCGCATTCTGCGGCAGTACGAGGAAGACCGAAGGAAAATGCCTATTCAACTTGGAGTGAACACTTTTCCCATTTGGAGAACTTCGCTGCGCGAAATGATGGAGAGCTTAGAAAATGTTTGCAGGAAAACGAAGTAAGCATTTAATGGCATTAACGAAAAATGTTCAGTTACGTGCATCGTGCGGACGAATTATCTTCAGGAGTCTCGTAAGTCATAAACAATTTCGGGACAAGACGCCGAGCGTTTGAGCAATCTAAGTATTAAAATTAGCCACACTGAATGGAGTTCTCGTCAGAATTGAGTCAGGCTTCCGAGCAAGACTAGATTTTAGCGCTTGATTTGTGTGTGTATGTTGACGAAAAATGTGGACAGCTGAACTGCGTAGAAAACAAACGATGGCGGGGTCTACTAGGTTGTCCGAGGACTCAAATCGTCGCCGTTAGTTCCAAGCCTGCACTAATTCTTTACATCCAGGAAGCTGAGGATCTTGCACTCAATTAGCAAACCTAAGAGCGCAAATATGACAGGGTGGATATTCGACAGAAGCTTGTAGAGTGGGGACAGATAAAGTTATTCACCTCTTCTTGGCGAGGGGTGTGGTCTTGCAGTATATGAGCAGGTGTTGTCCGTGTCATTGCATGCTCCTTGGCTCCAACGTGAAGTCCATGTCTTCAATTAGTTTATTTTCTATTTGTGTGCCACCATCTACTAACAGGGAACTTTGGAATTTGTACATAAGCCAAAAAAAGAGATTTTTCGAACATTAAAAAGTTCGGTGTATTTTCATTTCAGACAACTAGTTACTAAATTTTGTTTTCAGAAGGCTTTTCCGTATCCGTTCAACGATGATACATCGCCTGTACATCAAGTGTCAAATTGGATTTATGTGGTGTGGGAGGGGGAGGAAAGTTCGTCGCATCAGATATATTATACTCAATCTTTAACATCTTTTCTTTTACATTTATTTCACGTACACTATCCATTTGTCATCATCCAAGTAACGTGCACTTTTAATTCATCCGTCCACGTTTTCGGTTTTAGGGACGTGACGCTCATGGATTTAGCCTCGGCCTTGACGCTGGGCCCGGTCAACGTCAGCAATTGGCATACGCTGGACGTTCCTCCTGCCAAAAAATCGAATAAACCCCGCTCTTTCAAAGCGGATTGTAAAACTTCGCAGTGCGCTCCCTCCAAAAAGTGGTACCCCGTCAAAGAGTACGTGCTCTTCAGTTCGGACGCATCTTGGCACCTGTACTGTATCAAATGATCCCAGTCTGTTTGGATCGTGCGTATTATTAAAAAGGGCTCGAAGGGCGATAAGTTCGATGAGAAATATCGCGGGTTTTAATAGTTGTCGATGGTCCGTCTGAACGGTTTTGTCTTGGATGGTATTGTACATATCGCGAGTTGTCCCGCTCAGTCATCAACGCTCTCATCACTCTTTCGCGTTCATTTCGCAACACTCCCGAGATCTTATGAAAATATATTCCCAAAACTCTACGGCATTCGGTTTTTAATTTGATACTGTTGAAATAGCCTATTAGTTAAGTTCATGTATAACTAAGGACTCAATGAAGGTGATTCCTCTGCTGACCGCACTCTAATGACCTTCATGTCCTACTTTGGGGTGCACTGGCTTCCCCCAACACGTATAGATACTTCGATTATTGCAGCGTTCTAACTGTGTCGTACAAGCAAGAAATATTCTACAAGAATTGAGAAAATGGACCGCATCAGCGTGTCTAATAACGTCACAGCGGGGTTAACGTAGTTTGAGTACAAGAAAAGAACAAACGAGAATAACAATTCTGTATCTTATGCGACACATTAACCGATAACAATATCATTGGGCAGAGGCGCGAGGTAGCGTACATACTGGTTGGATGAACAAGAGAAAATAACGAACGAGGTTTGAGTTCAGTCGAGGGGGAGAGCTGGGGGTGTATTGTTGAACTATTGAGAGTGGAAAGATCGTTAAGATCGGGGTGAACCAAAGGCCTTACTTGTATAGCCTTTTTATATTGCTTACAAGAAAGTTGTGCTATTTTCTAATATTTGTTCTGCATATCACATTTTAGTCCGGTTTCAATTGTGTGCTCCTTTGGGTTAACAAACTTCCTATGCTTCATCTAAACTACTTCTTACTGCCTCTTGGATAGATAAACACATCAATGCTACCATTGCACTTGAGTCTGCAGGCCACGAACTAAAGGAGAAGATAGGCTGAAATTGGTGTCTTTCAAATGAATAAGATAGAATCTCAGTACAACTCCTGGTGTTGAATTTCACGAAGTATTTGTACTCTCACAGAGTTCTCCAGCTTTCAAATGTGGCCGGCTGCGGAGGAAGTCAGCATCCCTTTAACAACGAAGACTTGAGTTCGTTCAAAAAGACGGACAAATCTTTTAATTTCCACAAATCCCATTCATTCATGACAATCCTACCACATCTCGTCAGGCCACGTTGTACGGCCAGGTTCACAACAAATTAGTAGCGCGACGTTGATTATTTTGGTTGAACGGTGGTCTAAGTAGGTCGATCGGGTCCCCAAAATCATTAGCAGCCGATCTTGTCACTCCACGTTGTTTCTGAGTTGAGCAGTTTAGATCTCTTTGGGATTGTGGCACGCTGGGGGCTTGATGTGGTGCTGAAACAGCAAATGAAATTATAGGATTGATAGATAGAGTAGATAATCTACTGAACAACTTGAGAGATGTAGTAGAGATTGTAAAACAAGAAGAAGTGGCCGAACATTAATTTCCATTGTTAGAATTAAAAATGAAAAATTTGCTGTAAAATTGTTGGGAATATTGAGCTAAAATTGTTGAAAAACGAGTAGTTGGAAGTCGGGGAAACGAGTGAAATAATAGAAAACGCGTTTAAAGATCGGGTTAATTGAATGAAAACATTAAGAAGGTGGATAATAGTAGTTGATGAAACGATCGAATGTGATTAGGGGGAAATGTAGGAAAACAGAATGAGTAGTAGAAAAGATGAGGGGATTCTGGCACAGAGGCAAGTGGCCTAGGTGATGCGCCGTTCAAAAGCGTTGATAAATATAAACGCATACTCATAGAAGTTCTTTGCAGTTACCTTGCGTTTCAAAAATTGGCACACTGGGGTGATCAAGCTTTTGTCTATCAAATTCTGGAAGCTGGTGAAGTTGTCGTTGGGATTTCCTCGATACTGCAAAACACACCAATGACAAATTATTAATATTTTTACCGCACAGAATTATGGAAACAGTTCCCCATGAACATCAAAGTGGTAGAGGGAGCTATTAAAACCTTGCGGATCTACGTGTGGTTATGCCCGTTCTGTGAGCTCTCACCAGTGCTGGAAGTTATAGGGGATTTGACCTGAATACTGAGGTTCACCGTCCCAGGAGAGTTGATAAACTCCATCTATTGCTTTCATTTTTATTACTTAGTTTAATCCCGCTTGTGAAGAAGCTACTTATTTACTAATATTTTTCTGACTTTGGCCAATTTAGTAATTTCTTTAATTTCTGCTACTCGTGAAATAGTTTAATTTGGGGTTCGCTCATAAATTCACTTCGCCAGCGCAACCGAACTAACATATACAGTCCACAAATCAAGTTATTCCATTTTTGCGTAGTGGACCCTTTGGTCCTGGACAGAACCAACTATGTTATCTCACAGGTGGCAAGGAATGGAAAGTTTAGTCAACGAAGTGACCGGGATTACTCAAGAGTTAATTATCACTTTACACCTGAAATATGGCAAGGAGAACGGAAGATACGTAGCTGCACAGAGTAACCATGTGAGTTAAATCAGTAGATAACTTAGTTGGGAAAATTAAGATGAGGAAGGTGTCATCCAAGTGACCAACTGTTGACTTACTCCATCAATCGCAACTGTCGGGACGAAGTAAACTCTTGGGTTCAATGCCAATGTCTCGTGACCATACTTGGTGACTAATTTGAAGCCTTCCGTTCCATTAGCGCAGTGTTCAACTTTTTCAGGGTTGATTCCAACGAGAGCTGAGCACTAAAACAAATTATGATAATGAGTTTGAAATTATTACGTACGATGACAAGTCGCGATCATGTCGAGTATTGGGACTGGACGGTGACGCAGTCTGCGCTCGAACCCAGATTCTAATAGGTTTCTCCTTTATCTTTGAAATCCTTGCAAATTTACATCCGCTTCTTTCTACGGGGGCGCGACAACTGAGCGTCTGAGACGTGTTTGGACGCATCAGGATTGATTTGAGGCCTCAGTTTTGTCCCACAACTGGTTCTGAGTCCTAGGTCACATTAGGACCATACGATCTAGTGACTGAAACAAGTTTTTACTGGGACGACAGCGAAGCCCGCTCTCAGATATCTCTTTGATGTGGACAATGAATGGCTAGCAAGTGCCAGTTATTGCTTTCACTTGAGACGTCTAAACCTCCCCAACCAAAGAGCAGACTTTTCACGACATTTTTGACAATTTACTGTACTGCTTAAATTACCGTTCAATTGTTTTGAACTGTTTATACATAGAATTGAATGAAACAGGCGATAGCCTTCGTTGAGAGAAACTTCTTTTGATACCTTTACCATTGTGTTTAATCCCCACCGTTTAGAGCCCCATACCATCAATTTTGTGTTTAATTCAGGTTTCCCATCCGATTTTTTGGCCTTCGTTTTTGGCGAAACGGCATCTCTTGGAAGAAGTCAGAGCTGAAAAGTTTTTTTACGCCATATCTCATCAGGGTCTGGATCAATCTGATTTCCCCTATTTTCCTAAAAAGTTCTCTAATGTTAGGAAAAACTCGTGTGTCAGTCCCCTTCGTGGATTTCTCCTCGCTTTCCAACTCTGAAAAACGTTCAGTTCAGCGGTTGTTCGGTTCAGCTCAGCTTGAGCACAAATTTTTACGAGGGAGGTCACTGTCCTCAACTCAAAAGGAGCTCCCTGGTTTGTGTCATGCATCAATCACTTTTCTTCCAATTCAGTTTTCCCAATGTACGCTCAAGCAATTGTTTTAACCTTACAAGTTTGATATACTTCCCGAGGTCATATACATGCAACTTTTCAGTGTTCATGTAACCCTCCTCCTCTTATCGCTTTTCCCTCACCCCTCGCCATGGCACTTCATCGCCCCTAAGCCAATCCCAGTCTTTTTATTCAGTCACCTCCGAGCTTTTACACCAGTTTGACTATCTGGAGACATAAACGTCCAAGTGTCATGTGGACACACACACTCTCTCTCTCCCTTCTTATGGTTAATTGTATTTTTTGTGTAGTCAACTTACTTTTTTTATGGCCGTCGGGAAATCGTCAATGGTGTCCAGGCAAGCGGCGAACTTGACTTTAGGAAGACTTCTGTGAAGCTGTTTCAAACCGCAGGCGTGGATTTGGTTGCCGTAACACTCTGAAGGGCCGTGCTGACATGTTATCGTGCCGTTGGGAGCGAACTGTAAAATGAGCCATGAGTCTTTCAGTCGAACACTATTCTAAAATTCCTTGCGTTGGTGAGGAGGGTATTGGAATCAACAAACCAAGTGAACTTGTATATTGACATTTCGTTAGCTTAGTTGGAAAACCAATATTTGATGATGCCATTTCCCTAAACGGATAGTGCTTTACTTCAACTCCAACCATTTAATGTTACAAAAGATATTTTTTATAGCTCATCCATGAAGGCGACGAAGGTTTTATGTGTTTTCGTCCCCTCAGATCTTCTGCAGTTCATCGTCTTACTTCCCAAACCCTGAATCTTAACATTTCTAATATTTCTCAACTGTTTCCACACTGTAAAAAAACAAACTAGACCCATTGAAACCACTCGTACATTCATTCAAGCTGAAGGTGGAATTTCTAGTAAAACGTTTTGGAGCTTACCTCTTAAATTTTAGCGGTGAATACGTCACCAACCAGCTATCAAGTCCATTTGCGCTTCATTCTTTAACCACGTTAATACAGTTAGAGACACTACTTATTTTCTTCACTTGCAGTTTCAAACACGGTCTTTCAACTTTTATTTCTTCAAAATTTAATTTAGGGGAACCAAGAAGTTCTTGAAGCTTCTTATTTCGTTTGCTTTTGTATTATAATACATTAACGGCATTAATGGCTTCAGCAGTTTCGTGGCTTCCTCATTTTCCCACCTTGCGCCAGTAAAATTCGCATATTTGCATGTGCTGTCGTCTCACAGGTATTGAAAACTCGACTATTAGCAATCATTCCAGACTGGAATCGAACGAGGGAACTCAAAGGAGATTTACAAAACGAACGCGGCACCGTAAAACACAGGCCATCGTCCTCAAAATCGACGTAACTCACTCTCCCCTCTGCTGTCCTGGGAATGCGGGCATGAAAAGCGTAGCGTAGGGCAAAGTTTGGTGGTCAGAATTCTCATTGGCAGCTTGCAGGAAGGTTAAAATGTAAGCGGAACAGCGATTGTTCGAGAGAGTTGGGAAAAACTGCTTCGAAGAGTTGATTGGCAAGTTCCTGGGCAGCACAGTTTAAGCAAAATTAAACGACTAATAAATCCTGCAGTCAGAGCAATAACATCGTTCGAATCTGAGCGACATGCTAGAGGGCATACAGAAGAACGAACTGAAGATTTAAAATTTGCTTCTGGTTTGTCAAATACAAAATGTATTTTAAGCCGAAGGTATGAAGGTTGCCCCCTCGCTTTGAACTCGGAAGATCTTGATGGCTGAAGCGTCAGCGCAGGGGAGTAAGTGAGGTAGCTCTGGTGTCAGATAACATGATGTACGGGGAGTTGAATGAGGACGTTCATCCCATGAACGTGCAGAAGTTGTTAAATTCGCCAAGAGTGACGCTTTCTGCAGAGGAATGTTCGCTGAGTAACATGAGTTGTCTACCACTGCATTAAGATAATACTCAGTTTTGAGGAACTTGGTTCACTACCTGACAACTGTCTGATATGCAATAATCCGTCGCACAACCGGTGGAGTCTAACCACATAACTATTCGCCATAGCTTCAGCCAATTTCCCATCAGATGAAGGGACGAGCAATAACAAACAACCATATACTTACGTGAGCTTTTCCGAAAGGGTACAGTCGCACTTTCAAGTGGTTGGACAAAGCTTTGGTGACTGGAAGAAGCTGATTCGGTATGAACGCCCGACAATCAGGACAAAGGCTTTCGTAGTAGACGTCCAACACGAGCTTCTTCCGAAAATTATCCTCGTCAGACTGCGCGAATGAGAGAAAATACAATCATTAACGTAATTTGTCATTTCACCTAATAACCTTGTATAAATATTATAATTCTACTCACTTGGCACAACACGACCAAACAGAAGACGACCGCCAGCGTTTTGAGTGAACTCATCGTATTTTTGTTTCGGTCAGTTTGTGATGACTGAACGTCCGTCTGGTCGATAGAAGTTTTGTAGGCACCATTCTCTTTGCTCTTCTAATCTTATCTTTAGTTTTTTCCACGTGATAAATGGTATGTCTTTGCGCACGATCTGTTTTCGTCAACGTCAAACATCGACAGATCGGCATTTCAACTCGTCGCATTGTCAACCGAGCGAAGATAACGCCGAGTGTACAGTTCCAGACGCTCTGTCCGTTGGCTGAAATAACAATTGAGTCACATTGGCATCTATTTTGGTTAAAAGTACAAATAATGCGATTTACATTCTGTTTGTCTAGATTGTGTTTCAAGTAGTGAGACAGACTGGCGAACAAGCAATCGAAAACAAGCACGAAAAACAACGAACAGGAAAAATCAGAACCCCTTCAGTCTCACTGACGAACATGAGTGACAATATTTCTGCTGGAGATTTGGCAACCATATTTGCGCTACGTGGGGGAAACCTATGGTTGTTTCTGCTTCTAAGGAGTTCCAATAAAAATTGTACGCGTTTTTATTGGTTTACTTTCCTTGAGTAAAATTGAATGTGAATGAGTAGATTTGGCTAATCACACGGCGCCTTTTACGGTTTTTACATGCACCCGACTCCTCACCAGAGCTGCATCACCTGAGACAGGCCGCTGAAGTGCAGGGAAAAATCCAAGGAACCCGAATGGGACTGCAAGCGCCTTCCAGAAATCAATTCATGTAACAAAATTAAAGCTCAGGGCTTTCTCTAAAGCTTTACACATGTTGAGTCTGGCTTCGGCCAGGTCTCTGTACTAACTCTCGACTTCAGACGCTAATATCGTTTTGAGGGAAATTTCCGGTCGTCAGAAAAGAACGTCGAATGTTCTTCAAGGTTGCGGAGTCAGATGCGTTTGACCGTACTTTCCTCTAGGGCAGGGCGCTCTTTCCAACCTGGGGTTTTCTTATGAGGAAATCGCTTCCGGCTGATCCGCTCTTCGAGTTCAGCTTCTGGCAACCCTCGCTCTGTCAATTGCCCTGGCTATACCGTGAAACTTCCTTCTATGAGTCGTTCCTCTGAGCAGTCGACTTTGCTCTCCGCAGACCGGATCCCAACGCAGTGTAAACAACTAGAACGACTACGAAACGAGTTTCGTCATCATACTGAGACCAGCGAGCCTAAGCTGACCATTAAGTGTATTGTGGGGACCTCTTGCGACGTCTGCGCGTCAAGCGGATTTTTCCAGTCGTGTTGATTACCTTCCTTCTGTGTTGCCCCTAGACCCCGCGCTCCTTATTTTTTAAAATCTTGTGTTCCAGTCCTGTTCCCTGTTTGGTTTTATGTCGCGTACATTTAAAAAATATTGTTGAATTTCAGTTCTTTTCCCTAGTTCTCTCTAGTTATTATTCGTCTACAACACCAGACTCTAATAACAACTTAAGTGGTGACCCCGACATTCGACACCGATATCCGTTTATACCTACCACTCTCCGTCCGTGTTCGACTCCCTACACAATCTGGCTCATCCAGGCGTTTCAGCCTCGGTCAATCTCATAAAAGGACGATTCTGCTGGCCATCACTCAAACGTGATGTTGCACTTTGGGCTAAGCCGTGTATTAGCAACGTGCAAAGACCTGACGCTACACATCAAGTGCTATTGGTTCTTACACCACTGCTGAGAGACGTTTCAGTCATATTAACCTTGACATTGTTGGACCTACTGACAATTATAGATCGATTTTCAAGATGGCCCGAGGCAATACCTCTTTCGTATTGTAGAGATAGTAGCTGAATCCGTCGGTTCTGCTCTGCTCACCTCAAAGATTTCGCGGTTCAGTATCCTTCGCCGGCTGACAACTAGACGGTAGACAATTTGAATGTCAGGTGTTCGACAGTTTGACCAGGCTCCTGGGAATTGACCGTGTAAAAACAACTGCTTACCATCCAGCTGCCAATGGTGCTATCGAGCGATGGCATAGAGTTCTTAAAGCTGCTTTGAAAGCTCAACTAACTGAGGATTGGTACCCTAAGCTGCCCACAGTTTTACTTGGACTTCGTTCGTATCTAATACCAGAGTTCAAAGTCACACCTGCTGAGTTGGTTTATGGTGAGCCCATTGCATTGCCAATTGACTTCATGGAAGATACAGCTTCAGCTACTCCTGATGTCCCAATGTTGGTTTATGTTCATCAGGACCTTGCTACTGCGACCCATGTATTTGTGCGCCCCGATGCAGTACGTCGTTCCTTACAGCCAACATATGATGGCCCCTACCGTGTTGTTGCCAGAAATGATAAGGTGTTCAAGATCGACACTCCTCGTGGTGAACAGACAGTTTACATTAATCGTGTCAAGCCTGCTTACCTGCTTGCACAGCCTGCTGAATCCACTACTACATCTCCGCCAGCATTGCCAGCCACCAATCCCGGCGGCTCTGAACCTCTTCCTCAGCCGCCAGCACAACACCCAGATGCTGTCGTACCCAAATCTACTACGACCAAGTGCAGACGCCATGTCCGCTTTCCTGCTAAGTACTTGAATTTCATTTGTTACCACTGGGAGGGGAGTGATGTGGGGACCTCCTGTGACAATTGCATGTCAAGCGAATTTTTCCGGTCGTTTTGATTAACTTCCTTCTGTGTTGTCCCCAGACCCCGCGCTCCTTATTTTTTTATCTTGTGTTTGAGTCCTGTTCCCTGTTTGGTTTTATGTCGCGTGCGTTTAAAAACGATTGTTGAATACAGTCAACGATTGTTGAATATAGTTCTTTTCCCTAGTTCTCTCTAGTTATTATTCGTCTGGATCGTGGCATCATCCTCTCACCTGCATATCTTCGGTGGGTGCTGCAGAGGCCGGCCTCTTGCAGCGAAATCGCATAGAGCGAACGCAATTTCCATTACTGATATAACCCTCGTCAAGGGTTTAGAAACAGTCATCAAATAAGGAAACAGACCTGTACATATCTATCCCTCTTCTGGATCACTTTCTTCATTGCAGTTTCACTTGCTGCATGTCCTTCCACTCCTTCCTTGACTTTCATTTTCAGCGTTTCCCTTCCGCTGAGCTTGAACATGGTTTTCTATACTGTTCAATAGGGCTTGCTCTCATACTCAAATAATATACAAAATTAGAAGTCATTTAGAAGAATGAAAAGTCTCTCTCTCTATCTCTCTCACGTTGGAATGTTCTGGGTGGAGTTGGTACAAGTGATTTGAAGTCGAAAACGCTAATCCTAATCCGACGAATTAACTTACGTCACAATACTGATCTCAAAAAAGCTAAGAAAAATACATGAGATGATAAAAAGGATTGCAATTAATCCTCCTACGTAATCCGGATGAATTTAATTGCAGATATTTTAACCACTTGAACTGCCCATACTTGACTTATTATATATATTCCACAGCTGCGTATTATTTGGCATTCGGTTCACGATGAAATACGCAACGGCAGCAGCACTCGTTTTCGTTCTTGTTGGCGTCTGCCAAGTAAATTTCTCTTTTGCTAAATAATCATTCTATAGTCTCTAATCAGTCGCTATAAACATTTCAGTACCTTCACTTTTCGTGAAGTGTTGAGAGGAAAGTAGAAGTTCAAAACCAGGAAAGTGATTGTGCGTGACATGATGGGTTGTGATGAAATTGAAAAATAAGCCAAAACCAACAGTAAAACAGATGTGAATCTAAATACATGTGCAAATCAAATGTTAAAAGCATTTAAATGTAATCAAAGATGAAATGAAAATAAGAGAAATGAGAGATGAAAATATTAAAATTGACATCAGGGTCAGGCCTAACCGGCTCCAGTCTATTATACCTGAGTGTGTCGCCAATTACCTCATAATTTGATTTCCACCCGTTAGGAGATAGTGATGTGTGTACTCTACTTGGCCTGCGTTTGCTATTACTGTTCTATACTCCTGAGTACATTAAACTATTTGCATCTTGTTTTCATAAACTTTGTTTTTTTAGGCCGCAGTCATCGAGAAAAAGAACAAAGTACGAGTCGACTTTTACTACGAGAGCAAGTGCCCATACTGCCAGTCATTCACAGTGTTGCAGTTGTGGCCAACCGTTGAGAAACTTTGGGAATATGTCGACGTCCATCTTTACCCATTTGGGAACGCTGCAGTAAGTCTCATTGCCTCAAGGTTCGTGCCATTGCACATCCTCTCTTTAATAATCTCTACGGATAAAACAATATTGTAATTAACAAAGGTGTATAGTCCCAAATTTCTACTCGGATAACTCTTGAATAGCAGCATCACACTTCTCTCACCTCTGTAAATCCGATGATGTGATACATCTACGACCGCTGAATCTTCATTCTATGGAAGGACTTGTAGAAAGCAATCAGAGTTTAAGTAAAATCGAAAAAAATTGAGAATCGATCAATCAATGTTCGGCAATTCTCGTTTTTTGATTCAGCGGATAATTAATATATGTGGACAAGAAACGGTTCTGGACAACAGTAAGTTGATATACGTTCGCTAATTGGCCCTCGGTCAGTTGATGAAACTCAGATTCTGCAAATTCCGTAAACGTTCAAAAAAACTATGTCTCACGTTATGGTTGTCGTCGTTCAATGGAATGTCAGAAAATTTCAGGAAAACGATATATAGGCATTATTGCTCTAGGTAAAAACGAACAAAAGATATTCAAAATAGGTTAAAATATATTTCAAGGAGTTACTTAATTACCTTGGAACAGGAACATACTTTATTAAAGAGGTACAGGAACAGAAACAGGGAACACAAATTTATTGGGATTGGCTCCGTAAGATTTGGGCTTGGGTAGTTTGTATTTGACGTTGATGACCTTTAGGAGATGACAACTAGGCAAACGCATGCCGTCTCACGTTTTTTGTTAGGCAACACAGCCACAACCATGTCTCCTTCATTAATTCATCCTACTTCTTCCTCGACGTGGCACAAAGTTCTACTTCTTCTACAGTGGTGGTTATCTCAGCAACACAGCACTGCGGACTTTGTTTTGCCGGTTCGACTTCACCGTTTGAAGGTCCACTTTGTTTGCTGGTCCCCCCTGGTAAGGATACTGGCTCATCTTCTTTCAGTGATTCCTCCACTGGCTCCGCTTCATTTAACAATTCCTCTTCCCTTCCTCCAGTTACCGTTCCTCTTCCCTTCCTTCCAGTTATTCTGTTTTCTTTGCGAGTAGAAAAAAAGGCGATGTCAACATTAGGAACCAAATGTCAACATTGGGATCAGACGGTGTCAACTTTAGTTTCCACTTCGTTAAATTAAAAACTTCAAACCTCGTGATATACTACAAAATTATTCAAATCCAAATATCACTTTAACAACCAAATCAACAGTTTCCCCTAATGTTGACACAGCAGTTTTTCCAAACCGATAAAAAGCCTCATCGCTTCATAGACCTATATCTTCATTCTTCAAATGACCACAGATATATTTAAGGTGAACAAGAGTTAGGTTTTGATTAGCAGGAAATAGGATGTAAGTCTAATCAAAACCAGTAACGACATTTCTGAGAAAAATAAGTAAATCCCCTTATATTAGGTAAATTTTGGGGTCTCCCTTCCAGCAGTTTTAGCAGTTTTTTTGCTAGGGTAGTTGTGCAGAAGGAAGTTGTGCACTAAGCTGCACGGAAAGGCAGCCTAATAACTTCCGTAACAGAATAAGAACCCACCACGGGAATTCCTGAATCCTAACCACTACCGTTTTCTACCAAGAATACCGAAATAGTAAAATCGAACCATAGCAGAAAAATCATTTGGTGGTTCCACAAATCTCCTATGCGCCGATTACTGAATCATGGCCATGGCATATTAGTAGTATCAACTCGATCAATTCTGGCACCTCTAGCACTACCAGTTTCTGTATAGAACGTTGAGATATGTTGTACCAAGTTCAGAACTGGGAAAAGTTGTAAGATGCATAGCACCAGATATTATAACTCAAAATCGATGTATTGCGTTCATTGTATTATGAAATAAACATTTTTATGAAAACTTCGTACACTCGCAGTTCTCCGGCAAAACAATCATCTGCCAGCATGGGGCTGCTGAATGCTACGGCAACAAAATCCACGCTTGCGGCATTCACATGTTGAAAGGATCCAAAAAACCTGTTCACTTCATTTACTGCATGGAGGATTATCTTGGGGATTACGACTTCTTAATTAAAAAGGTTAGTTCGTTATCAAAATAAAAATCATTTAAATACCTTGAAAGGATTTTTGTAGAATGAAGATAATTTGAAAGCATCGATTCTTTGACTCCAAGCTACAGCAACGAAGAGGTCATTGATGTAAAATCAGGACACGGGTTGGAGAGTCTTCAAACTCACTTTTGAGTACAGGTTGGCTATAAGTATAAACAATAGGGATTGAATTACCTAATTATCTCACTCAGGTTGCATACTTTGTGACAGAAGGATGTGGCAGTAGAATTAAAATCAGCCTGTGGAACTTACTGAAGTAATCACTATCGCCAGAAGGTTGGAATGTCACAATTAATTTGATTAGTAGTTTTAGTTTGGAGATTTAGTTTGAAGAGCAGTTAAGTTGTGTCGACCTAATTGAACTGTTTCACTTCAGTGCTCTGCGTTGGTTGGACTGAACCCGGACAAAGTCAAGGAATGCGCCAACGGCAAAGAAGGCCTGCATTTGGTGACTAAGATCGGACACGAAACTTTGGCACTGAATCCGAGGAACCCGTACGTTCCAGTCATTGCACTTGACGGGGTAAGTTCGCCCTTCATATTGATCCTCCGAGGGCGCGTTAAAAAAAAAAAAACATTATTTTTGCGGTATCATCGTTTATCAGAATTAGTGCTATTCATTTATTGATTTATTTAATCTGGTATGCTTGAAGATTTATAGACTATGATAGAAACGCTCGACATCTGGAACTTGAAAGGGTGAATTTTGAGTGGCCTCTTCCAGTTTTGAGGAGTTATTAAGTCAAAGGTCAGACCAGGCCTGTTGCCCCTTATAATGCATCAACGGTACCAGGATTCAGTTTGTAATACTACAACTACTGAATGTTTCCCTGCATTGTATGAATATACGCTGATGTGTTGTTGCCATCCCCAGTAATGACTGACACTCAGCAGACTGAACCGTTAACATCCACTCTGGGACCTGCTCTGTACATTAGGACTCGATACAAACGAAGTTTTACTTTGAGCTTCTCTTCGGGATACGAATCCATGGAAGATCCTGATGGGAAGGGGGTGGCCCCTCTCTTGATGCTGGGGCCATGGTATATTATAAAGACGGATCAGTAAGGGGTGGCCAAGTGGGTGCAGGAGTTCATGGGTTAGGGAGCTGGCTACAGTTTTCCAAGCAGAGCTCTTCACGGTGATGGTGTGTTTGTGTAGCTCCTCCTGCGTAGGGGCCTGAAGCAGAAAAGGTTATCCAATGTCGAAGAGTCGGGCTGAAATTAAGGCCCTGACTTCATATACCTCTGGAGCTTGGAGGGCATAAGGAGGATCATGTTCGGCCACACAATAGGCTCACTTGGCCTGATGATCCTGGCAAAGGAAAACACATTATCACTGAGTTGGTTACCAGATCATACAGGAACAGAAGGGAATAAAGAGGCTGACACACTGGCGAGGAAAGGATCCGCGCTTCTTCTGGTGGGTCCTGAGCCGTTCGTAGGGACAACCAAGAGCCACTTGATCAAGGAGGTTGGTAGGAGAAGAGAAGATAGCAGGGAGGCAGCTGTGAGCCATAGGACTCCGCCAGAGCAGCAGGACCAGTGGCATTTCGCCATGGCCTCGTTGGGCCCATGTCCTAACTCCCCAACGAGGCCATTGAGGGACCCACTTAGTGTCGCAGCCACTGCCAGTGCCCATTGCCTCACTGCCCTGGGTTTTGAGGAGGGGGTGCCCGGTAGGAGATCAAACTCACTGGTTCTAACCCCACCTGGCTCAGAAGGCCTCATGCCCCAAGGGGCTTGGCCACCCCTTCAGGAGAAGTGTGGGTGTAAGTGGAAGGAGAAGTGTGAGGCTGCCTATTGGCGGGATGTGCCAGGCCAAATGCAGGCAAGGCTGTTTATCAGACTCTCCAGGGAGTGGAGAGAGATTCTCAGTCTGGCGAGAGGTAGTATGCGGATGGTATGTGGCCTGTTTACTGGTTACTGTTCACTAAGGGAAGGGCTGGGTACAGTGCGCCTCAGAGTGCTTGGGGTTCAACTGCTGTGGCCAGAGGATGTTGCAAGGATGGACCTCAAGGTTGCCTTGCGGTTTGGGCGAGAATGGTGGGGAGGTATTGAGGACGCTACCTCAGAGAGCACTAGCTCTACAGGAACTGGGGGTGGAACTGGGAGGGCATGAGCGTGCTCATGTTCGGCCACACAATAGGCTCAGTCGTGGCTGCAGTGTGGGTTTTCCCAGTACCATCAAGAAAGGAAAAAAACAAAAACATCCGCTTACAATAGTTTTACATCCCAACCATCCCAAATACACTGGAACCGTGTATTAGTGGTTGCAGTGAATACGAGGTGAAACTTCAGAGGGCTACGAAACAACATTTTTGTGCGTTTCATTCGCATCTACACTGGTTAACTACATCCATTTACGTTTGTTCAGGTAGAATATACTAGCCGCACTTGATGCGAAACACGTTCCAAATCCCCCAAATAAAAACAATATATTGTAAATTACTGCCGACGTGTTTAATTATAATTTCATCTCCTGCTTGATTTCAGTATCGTGGAAACCAGACTGACCAGTTCATCCAATATCAAGACAACATCGAAGAGAATTTTCTCCCTATGCTTTGTCAAGAGTTGAAAGCGAAGGTATTAGGATATAATTTTGGAATTCACCGTATTCGTTCGTTACTATATTTGCCGTGCATATGTATCAGAAAATTGGCTCGTGACTAAATGACCTCCAGATGAGGGAATTTTCATGCGTTATCGCGAAGTGGGCCTCATTACGGTGTTCAACAGTTGTGTAGAAACAAATATATCGGCAGAACGGTTCAACCACTCAATGTACTAGAGGTGTCATTGGATTTGAATTATTTTCATTCCAAAACAGTGACGCAAATTAAATGTAGGGAAACCCAAACGGGTAAACGAATTATATCTAACGATAAGGTGTTATCAAGAAGACAGTACTTACATACTCTCCATCATAAATGTTCGCTTGGCAGTCGACTGAACGGACGCAACCAAAATGTGCCAAAAAAAAACTAAAAACAGTTTAAGGACGTTTTCGAATTTTACACATTAAATAACCAACTGAATTTAATGTGCCGGGCCGAATGTTCTTCAGTTTATACTCACACTTCGTCAACAAACAGCAACGCATTTTGCCCTCAGCAACTATTCCTTCAACAGTCTGTTGAACATAGAGTTAAGCCAATGTAACAGAAAATGAAATTAGGCAAATATTAATTGATTGCTTTTCGAATTTGCTGATAAACGGCTCTAAGGACGTTGATTGAACTCACTGGTTACTTGCAGCTGCCGAGCTGTTACATTTAGCACAAGCGCTTCCATAAGAATGCTTTTGAACTAAGATGGAGCTTCCGAATGTACGGCATGTGGCCGAATGGTGGTTGCGGTTGGCTGTTTGAAACTTCGAACAAGATATTTATATTTCCCCTCTCAGCGCCTACGCCAGTACATAGAGATAGCACGGTAAACCATTAGTACACGTAGAGCTGACAGTGGAGAGAACAAAATCAGTTCAGTTTAATCCAACGGATGGCAGGTACACAGATAAGAAATTTTCCATCTGCGCTGCGGGTACTAATCTGTTTACAACATTGTTCGACGCTAGTTAGTATTTTGAGTGATCTCAAACTCAAACGAATTTGTTTAATTTTCAGCTCGGGATCGTCCCCGGCCCATGTCAGACTCAGCAACTCGATTTGACCAAGTTGGATGCAGGAGAGAAGAAGGGCAAGAGGTGTTACGCAGAAGACGTTTAAAATTGTTCGCTTAGTGATCCAATGGGTAATGGTCCCAACCTTAATAATATAATATCATTAATAAATCGTTATGCTGTGTTGAACCTATATCAAACTATTCCTCACCAGAAAAGTATCGTAGGTACGTTCAATATGCGTGAGCTAGAAGTTTCACAATTGATCGATAAACGTTTATTACAATTCCGCAGGCAAAGATTATGAACCAGCAAAATTGAAGAGAAAGTGAGCCAAATTAAATTTTGAAAAGTTCATGAAATGTTGGGCATACGGAGGGCTATTTTCGCGTACTTAATTCTAACTGACCCTGGCATTTCCTGTAACAGTCCTTCTTGATGTCCACTCTTGGGGAAGTTGTACAAAAGAACAAAAAAGTCGAAGCTCTATTTCAAGTCTGGCACGGGTTCTGATCACGATTGGGAGTTTTTCGATCTTTGCCCATAACATACACGCTGCAGCGTTTCATACTGCCTGATCACTTCTCCTGGCATATTCTTTAAGTCTTCATGACCTCAGAGATGCCCCACAATGGTGAAGTGGCCCTATAGGTACAGTAGACCGAGTCTGGCCACATGGTCAATCGGACAGGCTCAATCAACAATCTTAGTTGGATCGGCTGTAGATATTGAATTGTATGAGCCGTTTCACATTTTTACTTTCGAGCTAGAATTGGATTACATCAAAATTGTGTAAATTATAATTTGTTTGTTGAGCTCTCTTTCCATACCTTGTCGTTTCAAAGGCTTCTCAGTCCGAATAACATCACTCGACAAAATGGTGCGTATGTGCGTGTGTGTGTCACCCAGTGAACGAAATCGGTAGAGCAGTCCTAACTGCTGAACCAAATCAGGTAGAACTCGATATCTGGAATCGTTTCTGCTGGTGATTTGAAGTCGAAAACGCTAATCCTTATTCAACGGATTACCTTTTTTCATACTACTGATCTCATAACACCGGGAAAATAAAGCTAAGAAAAATACATGAGATGATAAAAAGGATTGCAATTAAACCTCCTACGTAATCCGGATGAATTTAATTGCAGATATTTTAACCACTTGAACTGCCCATACTTGACTTATATATACTCCACAGCTGCGTATTATTTGGCATTCGGTTCACGATGAAATACGCAACGGCAGCAGCACTCGTTTTCGTTCTTGTTGGCGTCAGCCAAGTAAATTTCTCTTTTGCTAAATAATCATTCTATAGTCTCTAATCAGTCGCTATAAAAATTTCGGTACCTTCACTTTTCGTCACGTACACTCTTCAATCAGCTCATAAATTTAATTTTTCCCCGTTAGTCGATTAAGATGTGTGTACTCTACTTGGCCTGCATTTGCTATTGTTGTTCTATACTTCTCAGTACATTAAACTATTTGCATCTTGTTTTCATAAACTTCTTTTTCCTAGGCCGCCGTCATCGAGACAAAGAACAAAGTACGAGTCGACTATTACTACGAGAGCAAGTGTGCGTACTGCCAGGCGTTCACTGAGTTAGAATTTTGGACAGCCATTAAAGACCTCTCGGAATATGTCGACGTCCATCTTTACCCATTTGGAAACGCTAAAGTAAGTCTCATTCTCGTGCCATTGCACATCCTCTCTTTAATAATCTCTACGGATAAAACAATATTGTAATTAACAAAGGTGTATAGTTTCCAATTTCTACTTCACACTTCTCTCACCTATGTAAATCCGATGATGTGATACATCTACGAGCTCTGTATCTTCGTTCAATGGAAAACAAAATGAAAGTACTAAATAAGTTAAACTACCCTTCGAGTTAAAGTAAAATCGACTGATTCGGTCAATCAGTGTTCGGCGAATCTCGTTTTCTGGTATATTTAGGCGTATATCTCGATTCAATGAATAATTGATATATGTGAACAAGAAACGGTTCTGAATAACTGAACTTTGCTATACATTCGCTAATTGATACTTGGTCAGCTGATCACTTTCAACTTTCAAAAAATGCTTTTTCTCACGTTATGGTTGTCGTCGATGTTCAATGGAATGTCAGAGGAATTTCAGGAAAACGATGTGCAGGCATATATTATTTGAAGGTACCATCTGAAATTGATGTAAATCGTTAGAGCCGTTTTTCTCAAAAAATAAAAAGCCTCATTCGCTTCATAGACCTATATCTTCATTCTCCAAATGACCACAGATATATTTAAGGTGAACAAAAGTTAGGTTTTGATCAGCAGGAAATGGGGTGTAAGTCTAACCAACATCAGTAGCGCTATTTCTGAGAAAAGTGCGACAGTAATTTTGGTACCTCCCTCCTAGGGATTTTAGCATAGTTTAAAAAAAAATCTAACTCACATGATAGCGCTCTCAGAAATATCAGGGACGTTGTGCAACAAGCTACACGGAAAGGCAGCTTAATAACTTTCGTGAAAGAATAAGGAGCAACTCCACAAAATCCTGAATGCCAACCACTTCCATTTCCCACACGTTTTATCCGATAATTCTGAAACAGTAAAATCGAACCATAACTGACAAATTATGTGGTAGTTTCACGAATCTCCTATGCGCCGATTACTGAATAATGGTCATGGCATATTAACAAATCAATTCTGGCACCTAAACAGCTACCAAATGCATAGCACCATTAACTCAAACTCTATGTATTGCGTTGAATGTATCGAGATGTAAACATTTTTATTAAAACTTCGGACACTCGCAGTTCTCAGGGAAAACGATCACCTGCCAGTACGGGCCTGCTGAATGCTACGGCAACAAAATCCACGCTTGCGCCGCTCACATGCTAAAAGGGTCTGAAAAACCTGCCCACTTCATTTACTGCATGGAGAGTTTTCAGGCAGATCAAGACTCCTTACTTGAAAAGGTTAGTTTGTTATTGGAATACAAATGATTTAAATACCTTGAAAGGATTTTTTTAGTATGGCGATAATTTGAAAGCATCGATTCCTTGACTCCAAGCTGCCGCAAAATCAGGTTGGCTATAAGTATAAACAATAGGGAATTGAATTACCTAATTTAGGAAGTATAAGCTTACTCAGGTCGCATACTTTGTGACAGAAGAATTAAAATCGGCCCTTGGAACTTACTAAAGTAATCAGAACCGCCAGAAGGGTGTTACGTCTCAATTAATTTGAAGAGTAATTTTAGTTTAAGGAGCGGTTAAGTTGTGTCGACCTAATTGAACTGTTTTACTTCAGTGCTCTGCGTTGGTTGGACTGAACCCGGAAAAAGTAAAAACATGCGCCAACGGCAAAGAAGGCCTGGAATTGGTGACTAAAATTGGACATGAGACGTTGGCACTGAAACCAAAGAATCCTTATGTTCCACTCGTCGCACTTGACGGGGTAAGTTCACCCTTCATATTCAACCATAAAGTGCGCGTTTTCTCACCCAAACATTATTTTAGCAGTGTCATTGGTAATCAGAATTAGTGCTACTAATTCATTGGTTTATTTAATCTCGTACGCTTGAAGATTTAGAGACTAAGGCGAAAACGCTCGACATTTGACGGAGGAACGGGGGAATTTCGAGTGGCCTCATCCAGTTCTAGTGAGTTCTCAATTCCAGTCCACAAGGCCAGACCAGGTCTCGCGTCCTTTATAATGCGTCAACTGCAGCATGATTCAGGTCGTAGTACTGAACGTTTCCCTGCACTGTATGTATGTACGCAGGGGCCTTTCGGAATAATTTGAAGGGGTAAACGACGAGGGACGAGAGTCGAAGGTTACGACATCTAATGGATCTTTTCCATACTCCGGAAAAACGACAAAATGTTTTTTTAATATTTTGTGTTTTACGTTAACATGCCTTAGCGTTGCGTAGCAGGAAGGAATAACATTTTTTCAATCATTTTATAACATTCCTTCCAGCTCCGCAACGCTAAGGCATGTTATAAAATGATTGAAAAAATGTTATTTATCTTCCTTCAGATTTTTCCTTTTTTAAGGCTCCTGTCCGTAAAGCACGTGTGAGTGAGACGATTTTGATTAACATTTTTGTGTGGAGAGGTGCAAATGATATAACAGCACTAAATTTCATACGTGGAGTGACGAAAGCGGCACCTATTTTGACGAAATCGAGTTATTCTCATGAATCCACTCCCCCCCCCAAATCTTACAGGTAGTCCAATATGCTGTCCATTCAATGAGAGTTAATCAATGGTCGTAAAATTACTCGACGCAATTCAATAAATTCTGGAATTCAAATCACTCCCGTGTCCTTTACTGGCTGTTTTGCTGTTGTTATAACTCTAAAACTTCAGAAGTAGCCCAAAAAAATCCCGTTGATAGCCCCATAAATTACCTATACGCTAGTTACTCTATAAAGAATGTGGCACCAAGCGGAGCAACGTAATAAATTCCGAAACGTGAAGCAAATTTTTGCAATAAGAAGGTTGTGTTGAGTAGTAACAGGCTAAGAAAATAATATTGGAGGAATTGGCGGAGTGGTAAATTCGCTGAGTGCACTTAGTGCTGAGGAATGATATGTAATTCGTGACACCAGATATTTTTGAAGGAAAAGATGAGAACTGGTAGCGAAGCATCACAAACTCAACTTTCCTTTGAATTCAGCCCCGGTCATCCACCGATTGTAAAAGATCTGGCAACTAATCCAACTAATTTTTTGCTCAGTTTATATGAACAGGTTCGCCTTAGCATAAAAGCTTTGCATAAAAACTGGTAGCGCTTAATTTTCTGTAGTTTATTGAGTAATCAGTGTGATGACTGACGAGACTACATACCTATTTTGTCTTTCAGAAGTTCCATCTTAACAGTTTCGTTAGAATCGGGTAAAAGCTGTGAGGAATGATAATGAATGAGACAGCAGGTGACTTATTGGACTGCTGCGATCAATTTTCTGGGAATTTTGGTTGAGTATCAGATGAGTGGGATACATGAGGAAAAATGCTGCCACATAATTTGAAACTGTGCATACAAAAAGTTTAATCCTATGTGACTGTGACTGTGGGGGGAACAATATGATAACCGCTGTTATTTCTTGAGCGTGTTTCCTTAATCCCTTAGCTTGGCGTCCAATCGTGGTCGCCTGGCAAACTACAAAATTGGAGTCTATCTGGTTCGAACTTTTTCTCTCAATCGCGTTCACAACAAACACAGAGAGACAAGCTATTTTTTCGAAGGTGTTTTACGGACTCAGTAGCCCTTGAGACGTAAAGATTGAGGAAAACCCCCCTTTTTTACTCCGGTCGATTACGAGTGTATTACTTTTATTACTACTTCATAGGTCTAAGGAAAATGAACAAATTGAAACGTCAACTGCAAAACATCGATAGCCTTGTCTGGAGGGGAAGTCTACTGTACGGGCAGTTCTCGGACTTCCTAGCGGCGTAACATGAAAAAGGATCCTAAACTGTTGGACCGAACGCACCGAGGAAAAGGTTCAAGTGGTCGAGCTCAACTACCTTGGCCTGTGCCGAACACCTAGTTGAAGTCGATAATGTAATGACTGAAGCTCAGCAGAAAGGAACATTAACATCCGCTTACACCTGTATTACTTTATCGATTCCACATGTGAGGGTGCCATTCCAAACTCACTACCGTTTAACGACATCCATTTACGTTTGTTCAGAAAGATCTAAAATACAAGCTGCACGTGAAGCGCAAACACGTTCCAAATCCCCCCCACCATGAATAACAATATTTTGAAAATTATTGCTGACATGTTTAATTATAATTTTATCTCCTGCTTGATTTCAGTATCGAGGAAATTGGACCGACGAGTTCCTCCAATATCAGATCAAAATTCAAGAGAATTTTCCCCTTGTGCTTTGTCAAGAGGTGAAAGCGAAGGTATTCGGAAATAATTTTGGAATTCACCGTATTCATTATAAACGTTATTTGCACACATGCCATGTTTCAGGAAATCGACTTAAGACGAAATGACCTCCAGATGAGCGATTTTTCGTGCGTTATCGCAGAGTGTGTCTCAGAACTAGATAAATCAGGCCGAGTGCCCTTCAGCATATAGCTCGTAACGTTTTCTCGCAACCTGTACCCACATTTTGTCCTCAGCAACTATTTCTTCAACAGTCCGTTGAACATAGATTTAAGCCAAGGTATCAGAAAATGAAATTACGCAAACATTACTTGATTGCTTTTCAAGTTAGCTGATGAAGATAAACTCTAAGGACGTTGATCGAACTCACTGAGTACTTGCAGCTGACGAGCAGTTACATTTTATTTTGCACAAGTGTTTCCATTAGAATGCTTTTGAACTAAGATGGAGCTTCCGAATGTACGGCATGTGGAGGTTGCGGTTGGCTGTTAGAGACTTCGAACACGATATTTATATTTCCCCTCTCAGCTCCTACGCCAGTACATAGAGATAGCACGGGAAACCATTAGTACACGTAGAGCTGACAGTGGAGAGAACAAAATCAGTTCAGTTTAATCCAACGGATGGCAGGTACACAGATAAGAAATTTTCAATCTGCGCTGCGGGTACTAATCTGTTTACAACATTGTTTGACGCTAGTTAGTATTTTGAGTGATCTCAAACTCAAACGAATTTGTTTAATTTTCAGCTCGGGATCGTCCCCGGCCCATGTCAGACTCAGCAACTCGATTTGACCAAGTTGGATGCAGGAGAGAAGAAGGGCAAGAGGTGTTACGCAGAAGACGTTTAAAATTGTTCGCTTAGTGATCCAATGGGTAATGGTCCCAACCTTAATAATATAATATCATTAATAAATCGTTATGCTGTGTTGAACCTATATCAAACTATTCCTCATCAAAAACGTATCGTAGGAACGTTCAATATGGGTGAGCTACAAGTTTCAACATTTATCGATAAACGTTTATTACAATTCCGCAGGCAAAGTTTATGAACCAGCAAAATTGAAGAGAAAGTGAGCCAAATTAGATTTTGAAAAGTTCATGAAATGTTGGGCATACGGAGGGCTATTTTGGCGACTTAATTCTAACTGACCCTGGTATTTCCTGTAAGAGTCTTTCTTGATGTCTACTCATGGGGAAGTTAAAGAAAAAAGTCGAAGAATAATGAGAATAATGGTACGAGCAAGTAATCATCGTGGTGAGGTATTTCTTTTTTAAATTCGGTGTTATCGGTAGATTCCACAAGTATAACTGTAGGTTAAGTTTTTCTTGGGCGGGAAAGCGATGAGAGCGGCTCAACAAATTATCAAAAATATTGACAAAATTTGTATTTACGGTTGATACAAGTTTTGACGGTTTTATTACAAGTGATGTCATTCACGCAACCAGCTGAGTTTACACGACAAATGATAAATGGGGGCTTTAGTTACTTTAAATAAGCAGAATAAATTGAATCTTAAGAATCAAGAATTTATAGTGTACCTACGTAGTATTCCTAGTGTGGATTTGGAAATGTGTGTTTCACAGTTGCCTCTCACCCCCCATCAGTGCAATATCGGTTGCCCGGTGTGGAAAGGGAACTGTGTGCTGCAAACATTGTGCTGTGGTAGCGAGCGACACAACTCGCGATTGTTAGTTCAACATTTTAAAGGTAAATGATTCACTTGAACACGAGTTAAGTGCTCAAGTGCTAAAAACCTTTCATAATGTCATTTTCCGATTTCCATTTTGTGAATTCAAGTGCTTACGAGTGCTTGAAATTGGGAATCCCTGAAGGTCGTCACGCGTCGTCGATTTCGATAATACGGACGACAACGAACTTCAGATACTCCACTTCGGTTTGAGCTCTTAGAACGTTGTTTAATTCGTTTGATTGTTTTCAATTCCTTCGGCTCGATTAAATTAATTCGCCGTCAATTCTCGTAATTCCTTCAATTGTGTGTACAGAAAAATTCATATATAAGTTACGAGAAGATATTTGCGTAGTATGTAACTTTTAACCCGAAGATTCTCGGGATTAAAAGACTAGCTAAGCAGTATCCACCTCCCCACGAGGTGTCCTTGGACATACAGCACTTGAAAAACTTCACTTTTGTGTTAGCCGACTCCAACGAGTGTGCCCTTTGTAAACCAAGTAATTCCGTAATAAAAGTTTTAAAGTTTTTTTAAAAACTCAGTTTCCGTTCGGGCAAACATAATTGGCGCAGCATTTATAAACCATTCTCAGGGCTCATTATGGGGCGTAATTTTTAAAGGGATATTAGCTTGATCATCAGGCGATCAAGTGCGAGTAGAGCCTTTGACGTACAAACACACACACACATCGATCTCTTCAAACTAGACGAACTGGTGGAAGGTATTTTGGAGGTTTGATCAACTACTCAACCTTCCAGAGGCTTTTTGATGTGCTGATATGTCGAGTTGCAACTGCGTTTGAGGGGGTTCTGAATCCTAGATCGCGACTAAAACGCACTGGAAAGACCGCTTAACGAGTGTCTTCAGGTACTGATGAGCACTGCAGTTTCTTGCCAAGTACTGCAATCAGGGCGTTGCTGTCCATCCAACAAAGGGGAACCTAATCTAGCATAGAGAGTGAGAATTTTGTTCAAAGTTCCAAAAGGGTGGCTCACAATGGCTCTGGTGTACACATCTTCTGTCGATCGTTCGTCTTCGTCACACACAACTGCGACATCCATGGTTCAGAGAATCGGTCCATCTCTTGGCGAAAGACGATTCTCACAGTAAGGGGAGTCGAGTTTCCCTCCTCCTCAGAGCACACCTGACCTCAGGTGTTCCAGAAGGGGTAGCGAAGATGCTGCGTATTCTGGTTAGTGCGCGGGGTTCTGGCTCATGGGGCGTAGCAGGGTGTGATGCCTGTGTTGACAGCATTTACACGTGTACGTTGAGAGGCAGCTATTGAATGCGTGTGAGGTCGCCAGAAAATTTGTACACAGATTGTGCACTTCCACGTTGGTTCCTCGAGCGTCCTGGCTAGAGTTGAGGTAACGTGGCATTTTTATGTGGCTCTGGCGGTGGAGTTTTGTCTTCACCAGGCCTTTTCGAAGGCGCGTGGTTTACCCGGACTCGTTGTTTGAGAGGTCGTTCGGGGACAGACACGGCGTCACACTTGAGGGAGTACTGGAATGAATACAGAACTATCGAAGCATGAATATACAAATAGATTGTGGAGCTAAACCATGTGTTGGTAAACGTGCATAATCGGTTGACTGCAACAGCAAAAGACGACAGTTACAAAACGAAATAAACTGATATCACTTTTGTTATTAGTGTGGTATCTATATTTTGAATCAAACCGTTTAGAAAAACTTGGTGAGTAAAAAAATTGGGTTGCAAAACGGTGTTATAAATTATTTGTTGCTAAGTATTGAGCCTATGGGAGTTCCTGACTCTCCCTGTGTCTTCTGTTGCAACTCGTTTGGTGCCGGTGGGGGAAACAGGTTAAAGCACTCTGAACCTGAATTATAATGGATGGTGATTTGACACTCAAAAGCCTGCCTTCCAACAGCCAAGAGGGTTTGGTGTACAGTAGCCCTGGGGTTACTTGCAGATAGAAGCTTTAAGACTCTTTTCCCGCTTGAACGTGAATGGCCAATTCATAAGTGTCTGAACTACATATTAGCCTCTCAGGAATTCACTCTTTTCCTCTAACGAAAAATGACAGGCTTTGATTCTGTAGACCTGTATGAGAATAGACTACTCAACGCCTATTGTAAGGGGGGGGGGGAGGAAGAAAAAATGAAAAGATTTTTAAGTGATACCATGTCAGCACTTCTCCGTGCCTTGTACCAGGAATCAGCCAAAGTTACAAACCAGATCTGCCTCCACCCTATCAGATCTTAATGGTGGTGTGTTTGCGCTGCTTTTGCTTGCCAAACTAGAGCGACTTTCCAGGCTCCAGGGATAACTTTAAAGTTAAGGATTTCAACAGAGTAGTCACGGCCAACTGCGACGACGCCAGGCCTCTGTCCTTCTCTAGAGACAATCCAGTGCTGATTCCAGAGAAAGAAAGAGATAGGGAGTTAGTGTGGGGCAGACTGGGGGACAAGGAGGTGGCAAAGTGAGTGGTGAGAACAATGATAAGTAGAGAGGAGTTACGGTGGAATCCCACTAAACGACTGAAAAATTCTGTAGACGTTGGAATATCGAAAGAAAGAAGTTGATTTATTGGGTTGGTCGGGCGTTTTTGCGGCTCTATGATGAAATGACCTGGGAAAACTTGAAGGTCAAAGCTGTTAAACCATTCGGTTTGAAGACTGTGGTCTCCTTTCTTATCAATTTGGCTCGAGCTGATACAAACGCTGAAGTGTCCTGAACTTTGCTTGAGTTTCATTCAATTCACAAACTCTTTGGGAACAGCTACGAGCTGAAAAGCCTTTCTGAGCTTTGTGACGAATGTCGTTACCTTGCCAGACGACTTAATTCCTCCTGTGCAAATCCTAGTCCAATCTCACTGCAACCTTCTGGCTTTGCACGCAATGCATCGCCGTGGCAAGCTTATGATGTGATACCATCGTCACAGTTATAACTACTGCAGTCCTCTGTTTTTGACTGAGGCGAGTCTGTTGCCTCAGTCATTGTGTTAAGATCGATTTTTCCATATGAGCGCGATGTAACTACACTAAAACCCACTGATTTGGAATCAGATCTGACAATTTTAATCCCTCGCCTTGTGCCTTAATCACTTAGCAAATGATGGCTTTCAGAATTTAAACTGTTATTTGGGGGCCTCAACGAAAACCTGTAAATAACAATATCGAGAGCCCCTGTCTCAAGTGTCACAAATCCACAACATACGATTTCGATAATCTGGTCAACAGGTACTTTGATTAGATTAACCGCCGCAGTTTGTTTTTCGTATAAATCGCGTCGAACTCTCACGTTTTCTTGTTCTCCATACATCATGAGTTTGGCAACATCAGCTGTGCTGGTCTTTATTTTTGCTGCCGCTTGTCAAGTAAGTGCATTTCACAATTTTCCCCAATGAACCTCGTCATTCCTCAACTGCCTGAGCCAATTCTGGCAGTCTGAACTACCACTTCTGTTTAGAGGTCGTGGTAAGGCTCGCTATTCTTGTCAGTATCCAGTGGCGTACGATCGGGAAACTTGCGCATACTTCAAGAAGGAGCTATTAGATTGCTCGAGTAATGACGAACTGATATGATGATATGAGTTCTGGTATAGCTTATCATTCACCAGGGCTTGTTGACGTCAGTCGTCTCTTGTCACCTTCCCAATAGCTAAACAATTATTCAGAATGCTTGTGTGAGCATCTCTCAAACTCTGCGCGTTCAATTTGTTCCTTCTCTAACTACAATGACCACTGGCAGAAGCTATGTCGTGTTGGGAGCCTTAGTCGACTACCTTGATATAATTATGGGTGGGAGGAGGCAATTGACCAAGCAGCTACTTGGGGAGTTGTGCTATCGAGACTCCACCCTCATCCTCTCATCTACAAGGTTCATAGGAGTGAATAACCTCTGTCCCATTATGCGGGGTAGCAATCAACAGAAATTTAAGTCCCAGTCTGAGTGAGTAGAGCTCCTATTGATCTACAAGGACTGCAAAACTGTTCACCGAGCTATCTGTTAACTGGTCATTGATGCACAAAAAATAAATCTTCTACCAATGTGCCCTGAGCTCCTCAATGACCTCTCTACTGGACGTTAATTAGCATGTGTGCGCTTGACAGATGACACAGGAGGTACAAGCATAAAGTTTTTTTTCCAACATTCGCACAAGTGTTCAGAAAGAATGGCTCTGGTGGTTATTATTGGGCGAGACAGTTCCTTACAGGACTGCTTCAATTCCTTTTAGTTTCCTTAGCTCCACAAACTTGAGGTTGGCTGATAATAACGAAGAATGACGATGAAGGGTATGAGCAAAGTTAGACCGGTTTAGGTCAACAGTCTCCCCATTTCTCCTGGATCTCAAACATCTTAGACGGAAGTCTCACTAATCCGTAGACCACCTCACAGCTCAACCTGATCTCGATCTCATTGTGATATTTTTCATTCCCCTTTGATGTTTAGAATTCACACTCCTTTCGAACTCAATACTGTCAGTAATAACCCCACATTTTTTCATAACCTCGTTTGTACTTTTCTTGTGGTCTAGACTCTTAATGAGTTTTCCTTCGCCCGTCATTCAACTTCTCTCTCACATACTGAACGTCATGCTATTTTAAACCTCTGCACGTAAATTTACTGTTGTTTTTTCCTTTTTTTTTTTTAGGCGGCAGTCATTAACAAGACTAAAAAAGTACACGTTAGTCTCTACTACGAGAGTCTCTGTCCCGGCTGCCAGCACTTCACCGAAACCCAACTCTCGCCAGTCACAAAAGAGCTTGGACAATACTTCGACCTTCACCTGTACCCATTTGGAAACGCTGAGGTAAGCTGTCCGCAATTACATAAATTTCAGTACATCTCTTTCGAAATCTTTACAACGCGCAAGTTCGACGACAGTTAGGGCTATAATTGGTGCAGTTCTCCTCCTCCATTAAGTCTACCTGGATCACTATAATTGAACCACATCGATCATTGGAGTTGGATGCTATGTTATGTCCTGATTCTATTTAACAAATCAACGCTATTTAAGGATCCTTGTAATTTTGTGGTTTTGTGGAAGTGCCTTGTGAAGGAGAAGGGTCGAACTTACAAGATCTCGAAGGGCTGACGGTTGTTGAACTGATTTATCCACAAGTACAACAGATGAATACTGTTTCTTTAAAAACACTTTCTTCGTGTCTCTGCTTCTTCGGGAAACAATATTTACGTTCAAACTTTCAATTTCAGTTCTCAGGTCACGACACCATTATCTGCCAGCACGGACCTCAAGAATGCGTAGGCAACAAAATCCACGCCTGTGGCATCAAGATGTTGCACGGAGTTAAGAAACGCGTCGATTTCATCACTTGTATGGATTTCAACTCTGCCAACTTCACAGTTGCTACTAAAAAAGTACGTTCGTTATATATTTCTTATGCGAGATGTTTTCCTCGTGGCGAATAATGTTTCAAGTGCTAAATTGTGTTTATTTCAGTGTTCAGAACAAGTTGGATTGGACGTCAAAAAAGTGGAACACTGCGCGAACGGAAACGAAGGCCTCGCTCTGGTCACCAAAATCGGTCATGAAACGTTGGCGTTGAAACCGACTAATCCATTCGTGCCGATGGTGTCTATTGACGGGGTGAGTACACTATTTCTCATTGTACCGCTTGATTTCAATATCCAACTGCACACAGACGCGTTAAATAATTTAAGCAAACCTTGGCGCTACTGTGCGTGGGCTGTTTTTAAACAGATAGGCGTGACTAATGTCATTCGATTGCTCCAATCTTTGCTGAACTAACGGAGTAACTCATAATGGTCTGCAGTTAGTTACAAATTCAAAATAGAAACTTTGATCTCTTGCGCAAAAGTCCTGAACCATGGAAGTGTTACGGATACTTCGGAATATCGCACTATGTGAGAAGGGGAGTAAGTACGATATCAACCGAATACAATTGGAACACAGATTATTCGCAATTACGCTCGGGGAAGTTTTACCACCACAAACAGGGAACTGGGTCGAAGCATATGTGGGCGACGCCTCGACGAGAGAACTGTCCGGTTACGACTGACAACAACGAAGTTTCGAATGGAACAGAAGAAATACATTTGACGCGATTTTGAAATCTCTAGGGAACTATATTTAGGTCAGGCTTTTTTGCAAATTTTCGATATTTAGCTAAATCCAAAATTAGCGCATGTTGGCAGCTTTCCTTCGACACCTTGGATGGTCACAGACGTCAATATAACACGAATTTTGAGTCAGGAGCACGCCAAGTTCGCATTTATCTTCTTAGGATTTACTTTATTAAGCCCTACGAAATAAAAAGGAAAGTTATAGAATAGGGTGACATTTTTTCGAGTATTCTTCCAACCTTTACGTTTGAAAAGCAGTTGAGGCCGAAAAACACGATCAAATGTATGAAATTAAAAACTCGAAAGCCAAACACGTTGAAAAATAAATATAAATAAAAAGTCGAAGCTTAAAAATCTAACTTATTGTAAAAATGTAAACCAAAAATAAAGCACGAATAAAAAATGAAAAGAATAAATGATCAAACACGTAATAAAATCGCCTAAATGTGTGCGGACGAATTTATTGAATTGATATCTCATCTGAGCTGGAGAGAAGGTTGTATGTTCAGATCACATAGAGATCGCCAACTTCTTGGAATGCTCCAAGTTAAAGTTGAGGTTTTTATTCAGCAACCACGACGTTGTAGTATTCTATTTGATACTGAGTTATTCCCCAAGTCTGTAAACGTATCCTTTATTTTTTCTGCCTTCGTCCTGGGGTAAAGTTCGAGGAAAAGCTCCTTGCTACTTCACTATGTCTGTATCAAATTTTTGATGCTACAACTTTGACCAGACACTTATGAAGAGATGAGTCGTAATTATATTATTTGGTCATTTGCAGTACCGTGGTGAGCAATCAAAAGGCTTCGTGCCCTACCAGGACAATATCGAGACCAACTTCTTGTCCGTCATTTGCAATGAGCTGAAAACGAAGGTACTTTTTCGCTTCATTAACTATTTATCTTGTAATGCATTGAATTATATTTAGAATATTTATAGTACGCCTGGTGCACTCTAACGACTGGGAGAACCCGTCACCTTTATAATTACACGACTTTAAGCCGGAGCAGGATCACAGGGTTACTTCGATTCTATTTTATATAAATTCATATTTACCCTTCCTTCAATAATTAACCACCTTGTGCTCGTTTTATCGACAGCATGGACTCAACCCCAAGCCGTGCCATAAAGGGAAGACTGAGTTGTTGGTGGAGAAGAAGTGTTTCAGCACAAGAAATTGAAGTTGTCGTCCTGACAGAATGTAAAATGGTACTAAATAAATGCTGTGTGTTTGGCGCATGCCAACAATCAATTTTGAATGCTGCATTTCTGCCTTATTTTCTTAGTCGTCTTTCCAAACCCGAGGGCTTCTCAAATTCGTTGTCTCTAGCTATTGAAGACTTCCTGTCCGTCATTCTTTTCATAAAACTCCTCGATTATTTCCTGTACGCCTTACGCCTGTACGTCCTTAATTATCCACAAATATGTCTATTACAGACATACTCATAAACAAAGGTGGATAGGAAAATGAGACTTGTCGAACATTTAATTATCGATTTTCAGAGTTTCTCTAAAATGTCTAACGATTTCCATCAAACTTAGAGGATACAAGTGACTTATACACGCATTGCATTAAACGAATGTTCAACACTCGTATACTATTATATAGGTGAGACTGTTGAGTTTTCGAGGATTGCAGAAAGTTACATGTCGCTGTGCACGAGATATTCTGTTTATTCATTATGTTGTCGTGCCTCAAAACTGTACTGTAGTTGTGAGTAATTTCAACTGATGATAAATAAGAGGGGGAGGGCAATGCGTGTGTTGAACATTTTCTTCGTAGATGATGATGATGAACTCAGGGAGGCAGACAATAAAGCTGGGGGTCCAATGGCAGGTGCCTTGGCAACAGAGGATCCAATGTCCCCCCAGCCTTTTGCCGGTACCAATTGCCTCACCCTCCTGGGTTTGGAGGAGGGGGGCGCCCCTTCGGGGGTCGAACCAGAGTCCGCTGGTTCTATCCCTGCCTGGCTAAGAGAGCCTTGCCCCCTAACAAGCTCGGCTACCGCGCCACCGTTTTTCGTAGACGTTGCTCGCACTCAATCGCGTGATAAGCTGTTATAGAGAACAGCTTTCCGACCAGATTTGGAGAAGATCCGTTTAACCAACTATTTTTGGAATTATCGCACACCTAACGAATTGCTTCGATCTGTCGAATTGTAGTTATCTGCGTTAGGCTCACCTCTAGCGAGTGGCTCCTGGACGGCTACGAATAACGACAAACTATCGCGAGGCTGTTAATGCGATACCTAACGAAGTGTCCTTAGGATTGTGGATAAGTTTAATACAAAACAGAGATGACTATATGGCGGGAAATTACTGACGCCTGCGATCAACGAAAATCACGAGCCAGTTTTGTAGAATTATTGAGAAGGTAAATGTTCTGTGCAACGTAAAGGTAAAGGTAATGTGCACCATGGCCTATAAGATATAGAGAGCTAAGGCAGTGGGACAAATCAGTTCTTAATTACATATTATCCCGTGTGTTGTACAGACACCAGTATTTATGGTTTGTTGGTTTGAACGGGGGGCTATCAATGTACAGTTGTTATACTGAAGTAATGGAAGGGTATCACGTCGAAGTAAGTGTCGTTCTGTGAGTCAAGGTCTCGGGTTGCTCCCTGAAAATATTAGGCGGTTTCAGTTACCTAACGTTTCGGTTTATTTAAATTATGTTTGCCCGAAGGGAAACTGAGTTTTTAAAAAAACTTAAAAAATTTATTACGGAATTACTTGGTTTACAAAGGGTACAATCGTTGGAGACGGCTAACGCAAAAGTGAAGTGTCTCAAGTGCTGTATGTCTATGGACACCTCGTACGGAGGTGGATACTGCTGCGCTAGTCTTTTAATCCCTAGAATCTTCGGGGTTACAAATTACATACTACGCAAATATCTTCTCGTAACTTTTATAAACCATTCTCAGGGCTCATTATGGGGCGTAATTTTTAAAGGGATGTTCGCTTGATCATCCGGTGATCATCAGGTGATTAAATGCGAGTAGAGCCTTTGACGTACAAACACACACAAACGTCGATCTCTTCAAACTAGACTAACTAGAAGGTATTTTGGAGGTTTGATCAACTACTCAACCTTCCGGAGGCTTTTTGATGTGCTGATATGTCGAGTTGCAACTGCGTTTGAAGGGAGATATGAATCGTAGATCGCGACTAAAACGCGCTGGAAAGACCGCTTAACGAGTGTCTTCAGGTACTCATGAGCACTGCAGTTTCTTGCCAAGTACTGCAATCAGGGCGCTGCTGTCCATCCAACTAAGGGGAACCTAATCTAGCATAGACAAAGAGAATTTTGATTAAAGTTCCAAAAGGACGGCTCACAATGGCTCTGATGTACGCATCTTCTGTGGATCGTACGTCTTCGTCCCACACAGCTGCGACATCCATGGTTCAGAGAATCGGTCCATCTCTTGGCGAAAGACGATTCTCACAGTAAGGGGAGTCGAGTTTCCCTCCTCCTCAGAGCACACCTGACCTCAGGTGTTCCAGAAGGGGTAGCGAAGATGCTGCTTCTACCCTGGTTAGTTGCACTTTTGGCAACAAGCGCGGCGACCTGGCTCATGGGATGTAGCAGGGTGTGATGCCTGTGTTAACAGCATTTACACGTGTACGTTGAGAGGCAGCTCTTGAGTGTATGTGAGGTTTCCAGACAATTCGTACACAGATTGTGCACTACCACGTAGGTTCCTCGAGCCTCCTGGCTAGAGTTGAGGAAACGAGGGAACTTTTTTATGAGGCTCGGGCGATGGAGTTTTGTCTTCACCAGGACTTTTCGAAGGCGCGTGGTTTCCCCGGACGTTGTTTGAGAGGTCGTTCCGGGACAGACACGCGGGAAGATATCGATATTGACGCTCCCCATTGAGTCGTTGTGACTTGTACGGTAGGTTTCCGCTCCTGCGATGCTAGGTAAGCATTGACCCTCTCTATGTAGACGTGCGTGAGATCTTGATTTGCGCGAAGCAACCGTTGTCGATTGAACACAAAGCTGTGATCAACTGTTCGTGAAGAAGGAACAATGTAGGAAGGAGGAATGGAAATGGTTTGGTTCATCCTGTTACAAAGGCTTGTTGTAATAAATAAATCGAGTCGTATCTCAAAATCTATTGTGGCTACGAAAACTCTCAACATACCGCTCAGAAGCCCTTCAAATTCCAATAAAAAAAGGCTCTAAACATTGGAACAGCTCAAAACTTATTTCTTCTTGAAAACCAACGAATGTTTTTCACTTTTGTTTTAACAAGTTTTCAAACCCCGTTTTACGCCCCCCCCCCCCCCCCAACTCAATTGCGACTCCATCTCGCCCGCTTGATGCCTTGAGGTGGAATTCTTCCGGAGCTTAAGAGGAGTATGCAATTTCTCGTAAAACGCTCGTTTACGTTTTCCTAAATTGGAGTAAAGTTTCGTTCAAAAACAGAGTTTCGGGATAGCGAGGGAATCTAAAAGAATTTTTTTTTAAATTTTAAAAGAGTTTTACTAAAAGCGCGAAGCTCCCAAGGATAAGGTCGCTATCCCGCCTTTCCTTTTACTCGCCTAAACATTGCGTGTATTCATCATAATGTGTTACCTATACGAGCAAATTTTTAAAATAGTCGTAAGATAGGAGCAACAAGATAAATTCTGGAATTCAAATTGCTGTCGTTTCATTGACTGCAGTTACTAACGGTGTTCATCCGACACCTTAGGGACATTCATCACGAACTCACGATGATCGTCCTATAACTTACCTAAACACAGATCACCCAACAAAAGTTGTGATAAATTCTGGATCGTTGAGAACTACCAGCTTCTCGCTGTAGGACGGCAAGTTCCAACAGGGTCATATAAAATGAGTTTAAAACGCAATGGACTAGATTACGAGTGGAGCAGTAAAAATCACCGAATGTTGGTTGGGCTAACGAAAGTATGATGGGTCGCGTCTAATGTTTTTACACCAATAGCTTGGGAGATACGGCCTGATTTGTTGAAAAACTCAATTTATGCTGCATCTTCATGACGAAAGAAAATCGCGTGTGTTGAGTAATTTGTATTTGTATTTCAGGTAGAGAAGATTGGCCCTGCATAGCATTCGCAAGCTGAGGTAAACCTTTCACAAACTGAATTAAACGTTTCCCACGTAAGGGGTGATCCGAAATGATTTGTTGAATTTAAAGGGAAACTCAACTACTTGATGATAATGTCTATTTATTACCTGCCGCATCAGTAATCCCTTCCTTCGAGCTGGTCTCATCAGTCCCTTCCCGATCCTGTTATTCTGAACGTTGTGTGGTTTGTGAAATAATATGTTTTTAAAAAACTAAATTACTAACTTTGAGGCACTTTGCCAAACGTGACTTACCCTAGTAGTGGAAAGCAAAAAGAAACGACAGTATTTTGAGTTCTGAATATTCGTTAGATGTCCCCGATTACTTCATACCTCTTATTAAACCACCATTGAGTAGATAACGTACTGGACGATATTCGCCATGAATGCTTAGGGACTGTAACTCGATCCACTATTTCGGGGACACCTCAAAATACAGTTTTAACAAACTCCGTCCGATCCAGTGCTCCAGTGGAGTTCGCCCATACATAATAAGAATAGCAATAACCAAATCTGAACTTTATTCAATACTTCATGCACGTATCTGGTAAGGGGGCAACAGAAAACAGTCTCGTGTGATGGCCAATTAACTACTTCTGGTGTTCGATGATGTGCAGAAATTTCCGTAGATGGGGTCGCGCTGAAATAACAGACGTTCGATCGTGATTGGACTATTCTCCGCCGCGCCCAACTCCGAAACCTCAACGTCCAACCTCGCTTCATGTAACAACTTGGATGAAGTTCCGTTCGCTTCAATCAGACTTCTTTCTGATTCGAAATATATTTTTATTATTTTATCTTTTTTGGAATGATAGTAAGTGAAACGGCGGCGGTTGGAATTCCGACATTTCTGGAATTATCTTATGAGCGTTATTAAACTTCAATTGTATAGGTTGTTTATTGAACAATCGCCTTACTTTTTCTAAGAAAACTCATTCGAATCATTTGAGCGGATTTTATAAGGAACCAAATTTTAATCGAATTTTTTGATAACTTATTGTGCTGCTCTAGCCACTTTCCCCATGAAAGAAAATGTACAGGGATATTCATAGATAACAACAGTGGCAAGATCGATGAAAGCGATCAAACCCATTTAGGAGAAAGTCGACAGAATTGCGGAGGTAGTTTTAGGTACATTTTGGTGCTCAACCCCATTTTTACTTTCCGCTACCCGAAGGGAAGGAAAGTATAGTAATCGGCCCAAAAAAAAAAATTTGGGTTTTCTTCAGATCTTTACGTTTCAGACCCTACTGAGTCTAAAAAACCTAATTTCGGCGCGTGGTCCGTGTGTGTGTGTGTATGTATGTGTGTGTGTGTGTATGTGTGCCAATACGGGTGTTCACCCTGCAGTCCCACTGTGGACAACAGGCGACCTCGGCAGGGCCCTTGCGACCTTAAAGCCCAACAAATCTCCTGGGCCAGATAAAATAGAAAGCAATATGCTAAGGAAGGCTGAGCGGACAATCTCCAGCGGCCTCCTTAATTTATTTAATGACTGTCTGCAGGTCGGACAGTTCCCCACTCAGTGGAAGACTGCGCGGCGCGTTGTCACTCTTCAAAAGGGAGGCGACCGCAATCAGTCAGACCCGCGATCATGGAGACCACTCAGCCTTCTTTCCATATTAGGCAAAACACTAGAAATCTTGATGTTGCAGTCCCTCGAAGGAGTCTTTGGCCGCAACCTCACAGGCAGGCAATACGGGTGTACCAAAGGAAGGTCCTCGCAGGATGTCATTGTCGAGATTCGGCGTGTTTCCCTGCCGGCACCGGCTAAGTACGTCGTAGCAGTTCTGATTGACATCAGAGGAGCGTTTGACAACCTTTGGTGGCCAGCGCTCCTTAATGAGCTCAAAGGTAGGGGAATCCCCCGCAACCTGTACTCGCTCGTCAGAAGTTACCTGACAGACAGAACTGCTACGATCGAAAGCAGGCATGTCTCTGTCCGGAGAAAGATTGAGAAGGGGTGCCCACAGGGCTCGGTCCTAGGACCAGCACTCTGGAATGCCTTCTTCGAAGGTCTTCTCAGGAAACTCATGGAGACTGACTGCGACCGTACGCCTATGTGGATGACTTGACTGTGCTGATCTTTGCAGAGTCAGTCCGCCAAATTGAAGAAAAAACCCACCACGTGCTCCGCACTGTCAACCAATGGTGCGAGCATGTCAAGATGCAGGTGGCTGAGGAAAAAACCCAGCTAATCCTCTTGAAGGGGAAAGTGAATAATCCACCCACAATACGCTTTGGCGGCCACAGGCTCCTTCTTGAAAAGCACGTCAAGTATTTAGGAGTGAATATAGGTGAGAGGTGGGGTTTCAACCAACACCTCCAGTCCCTTAAAGGCACTACCATTGCAAGGTTTGCCTCACTGCGTGCCATTACTAAGGCCACTTGGGGTGTGTGTTACCATGACACCATCCTCATGTATAAGGATGGTCTATTTAGGTGTGATTGGCTACTGCCCCGTTGTCTGGGGTAGCAAACTAACAGTCAATCAAAAGAGAGTATTGGCCCAATCCCAGAGAGCTGCGCTCCTGTGGATCACCAAGGCCTACAAGACTGTATCAATGGAAGCACTCCAGGTGATCACTGGTCAGTTACCAGTTGATTTGGCTGTTGAGTGCATGATTGACAAGTGGAGAGTGAAACGGGAGCTTCCCCCGCTTTGGGCTGAACTCCGTGCGGATCTCACCACAGAACAGAAACTTGCCGCCATCGATGAATGGGCTCTAGAGAAATGGCAAGCGAGATGGGAATCCTCGTCAAAGGGACGTGATACGTATGAGTTCTTCCCCAACATCCGTGAACGTCTTTCTAGAAAATGGGTTGAGCCAGACCACTGGACGAGCCAGTTCCTCACGGGACATGGTGACTTCAATGCGCGGCTCCACTTCTTTTCTCTGAAAGACTCTCCATTATGCACGTCTTGTGCCTCCAGTGCGGAGGAAACAAGAAACCATGTGCTGCTCCACTGTAGTTTCTACAACAGTGAGCGACGGTTGTTGGGAGGGCAAACGAACTTAGCAGCATTGACTGCTACAAAGCCTATAACCATTTTGCAAAGTTCGCAAAGAAGGTAATGGCTAAGAAACGTGGTTATAGTTGATCAGTCCTTTTGAAACTTGCCACCCAAGTAAACAGTAAGATCAGGTAGGGAACCAGATTAAGAACTACTCCCAGATGGTACGGGATTCCTCAGGTGGTCACCTCCGCGCGGTAACACACGGGCAACAGCTCTCTACGGTGAGACTGGCTAACGACCAAATACCTGCCGTACCTCCACGGGTCTGAGTTCGGTGGATGCTGCAGGGGCCGGCCTCTTGCATATTAGCGAAACCGCAACTTCTATGACTGATATAATCCTCGTCGAGGGTTTAGGTACAGTCATCAAATAAAGAAACAGACCTGTGTGTATGTGTGTATGTATGTGTGTGTGTCTGTAGTTCGATTTGCGGGAGAACGGCTGATCCGATTGAGCTGGTTCTTTTTTTGTTTTGTTCGTTATTTTTTGTAGACACCAAAATAAGGTTATGGACGATTTCGGCCGATGGGAAGGGGGGTGGGGGTCGAAAATGTACCAAAAACTAGGGTTTTTCGCATTTTTCTCGAAAACGGCCCTAACGATTTTGATTAAACTTCCACATTATCTTCTACTAATCAATACCTAACTTTTCTTCTCCATACATATCTCCATGAAAACACGGTGAACGGAGATATCGGCCCCTGAAGCAAAAATAGGTTTTTTACGCTTTTTGGCAAAATGGCTAAAGCGATTTTCACCAAACTCACAGGATGTTTTCAAGTAGTTAATACCTGCATATTCTTTTCAATAAATGTTCCTGTGACCGTCCATTGAACAGAGGTAAAAATCGAAATTTGTCGAAAATAACGTTTTTTCTAACATTTCCGTAAATTCCAGGGTAACTTCTTCACCAGATGTGATAAATCCTAATGGAATGTCGTTTAGTCACCCAAACCAACATTTCGTTCTCCATAATTATTTCTGTATATATATGTTGAACGGAGATATAAGCCAAGTTAACTCAGAAAGGAGATTTGTCGAATATTAATTTATCGGTATTCCAATTTTCTCAAAAACGGCTCTAACGATTTAGATCAAACTTTCGGAGTACTCTCAGCTAACTAGTCCCTACACTTTGGTCTCCATAAATGTGCCTGTAAAAATGCGTTGAACGAAGACATAGCGCCCGCCTATGTAGGTGGTGTTCGAACTTAAAGGGGTGGCGGAAAGTTGTGTGTTGCTACGCACCAGATATTTATTGATAAAATCCACTCATGAAAACCAATAAGTAAAGATTTGACGAAACAACAATGGGCTGAAGAAAGTAAATATCTGGTGCGTAGCAACACACAACTTTCCGCCACCCCCGTAAGTTCCAACACCAGCTACTTATGCGGGTGCTATATCTTCATTCAACGCATTTCTACAGAAACATTCATGGAGAACAAAATGTAGGGACTAGTTAGCCGAGAGTACTCCGTAAGTTTGATCGAAATCGTTGGTGCCGTTTTTGAGAAAATTGGAATACCGATAAATTAATATTCGACAAATCCCCCCCCCCCTTCCCATCGGTCGAAATCGTCCATAACCTTATTTTGGTGTCTACAAAAAATAACGAACAAAACAAAAAAAGAACCAGCTCAATCGGATCAGCCGTTCTCCCACAAATCGAACTACAGACACACACACACATACACACGGACCACGCGACGAAATTGGGTTTTTTAGACTCAGTAGGCCTCAAAACGTAAAGATCTGAAGAAAACCCAAATTTTTTTTGGTCGATTACTATAGTTTCCTTCCCTTCGGGTAGCGGAAAGTAAAAATCATTGACAGAGAAGAATCGTAGAGAATAAACCTGAGAAGGTGCATCATAGATCGTCTGCGAATCATGACAATGGCAAACAATTATCAGTTCCCTTGTGAAAATTGAACGCATTGCAAATGAACTTGGAAGAGTCTTGTGAATCAAGATCGGAATAATACTCCCGTAGTTGATTCAACACGAAGAAGACGTGCGCTTGTTTTAATGCGAACTCCAAGGAATTGAGGGGAGTCGAAATGAGGAATACTAATCCACCACGTGGTGCCTTTGGAGCGTCTCATTTACAATTTCAATTGTGATTCCTACACGTTATTCTGACATTATAAAACTGATTTATATGTTTTAAGGAATGGGAAGGGGAGGGGGGGGGTTCCATTGATCTAAAATAGGGATTTCGTTATTGCGGTTTATTTGAACGCTCATTAACAACTTCCAGCGCATTTTGGCAAGTCTCTGTACGGCACTGAAGCTGGTTTTAAATTATCAAGTGACACGTAGATACACGTAGTTTCCAACTATATACCACGAATGGCATAAAATTACACGACCAGAGGTTATATATAGCTATGGCTATGGCTGTTCTAAAACTGGGTTGAGCACTGCAGCCTAATGACCTATTGTGCCAGTCCTAATGTTTCACAGGTCCATGGCTAGCCTCCTTAAGTAATGGTATTTCCTGAAAGTCGTCTTTGACGTCCACCCTTGTAGCAGTAGTACCAAAATCCAGGAAAAGCTCCCTCTCAAGTCTCCGGCACTAGGCCAGAACGTGGTAGGGAGTCTCCACATCTGTGTCACGCCATCTAAACCGAGAGGACACGCCCATAACATACATGTGTTTGTTCATAATCTGCGCTAGGTCCTTCCACTCCATCCTCAGAAGGCTCCGTCTTATCTCATGTTTTACTCCGATTACCCGCAGCATTCCAGGCTATCTGTATCTCTTAGCATATTCTCCCGCAGTCCTCTTGACTAGTGACGGAGAAGTTCCACAGTGGGGAGATGGCCCTATAGATACAATAGACGAACCACGTCTGGCCTGATGATTTCCACTGATCCCTTTATGCCCAGGAATCCAATACGATTTAGCTCTATTCGTGTGTGCTGACTGACTCCTATTAAAGGCAACGGGCGATCGTGGTCTAGTGGTTAAGACATAGGTTCATAATTCTCGACGTAAGTCGGGGATTGTGAATCGGAGCTCTGGCGCGATTGTCGTAATTTTTGCCTGAGTCAGCAGCGCTTCAGAAACATCTCCAAACTACCTCAGTACAATTGGTGCCCAACTAGTGGCCGAATTTCTTCATTCCAAGAAAAAACAAGAGGCCCAGAGAGACAAGTTAAGAGAGAAATAATGAGACGAATTCTCGGGTCCGGGATTCGCTGACGCTGTGAAAGTTCCAGCGCGAAGGGAAACAAAATGGGCGACGCGCCTACTACAATGTGAAAGAAAAGACTTTCTTCGTAGCCCCCCCCCCCCCGTTTCTCGAATCAAAGATCGGATTTTCCGGGGATTCGCTCAACTCTCATAGAATTCCTTCCTTAGACGAGAGATGTGCTGACTGACTCCTATTAAAGGCACCGGGCGATCGTGGTCTAGTATATGTACCGCCGAAGCGAGTACAGAAACTGGAGAGATGGAAGGTGAAGATCAATACTGCCAAAACTGAAGCCATCCTTTTTACAGCCAAACAAAAGACACCGCAGTTCATTACGATCCGAGGCAACAAAATTCCTTTTTCCAAGTCTGTCAAATACATAGGGGTTTATTTGGATAAACGACTATCCTTTGGAGACCACATTAAGGAGGTCAACAAGAAAGCCCTTTGGAAACTTGGCAGATACTGCAACCTTCTGGCATCACAATCTCTGAGCACACCATTGAAACTCCTCATTTACAAAGCCATTATCATGTACTGTCTGGCACACAACGGCATCCACTAACATACACAAGCTACAAATGCCTCCGGATCGCCACAAACAGCCCCTTCCGCACAAACACATCACCACTACACAACATGGAACACATATCAGATCGCATCACACAATCATACACAGACAAACTTGCCTCACACCCCAACCCACTAGTAAGAAGTGGATTTACTAGTGCCAGTAACACAATGCTGTAGAACCCTTTGTAGTTCTAGTAAAGAGAAACTGAATTAGCCGGTTTCTTAATTGCATATGTTTGCCATCAATAGCTCCGAGTACATTCCAAAATTGATGTTTGACTCCGAATTCTTTGGCTATTTCAATCCATTCTTCAGATGTTTTTGGAAACTGTAACATAAAATAGCTATTATTAGTCAAATTTAGCTGCAAATTTGAAACTGCCAATCTGTGGAAAAAGTTTTTTACGACATGCTACATGACTGTTTTTGTTTGCAGCTCCAAAACTGTGAAGAGAACGATGGCATGGCGAATGAAGACAACTCAGTAATGCAGAACTCACAGCCAACTGCTTCACGGTCCTCAATAACAGAGCCTGCTAGGCCCCTTCAGCCCATTGCGAAAAAAATTAAAGTAGGTCCTATTGCCCGACAAAATGAACTTCTTCAAAAAGCTTGTTCATACCTTGAAATTTCGGCCAACATCAGCAACGAACCTACTATACCAACGATTGCCAAAGCTTGGGGAGAGAAATTACTTCACTTAGAACCCCAGCAACGAACATTAGCTGAGAAAGCTATTAATGACATACTATTTGAGGCCAGTATGGGTACTTTGAACAGACATTCCGTCAAGATCAATGAGGAAGCCTTCTCATGTGGAACCTCAACTACACTTTCCTCACCGGTGGACATTTACACGCCATCTCCCCACCATCAGGAGGGAGGAAATACTTCACTGGTCAATTATTATTCCACTTTTCAATGACAACTTATTTTCAATGTACCTACTTGAGATTTTTTCCCCACTTTTCTTTCAGATTAAGTACTTTTTTAACTATAAATAGGTACTACATTGCTTTGTGTAATATGGAACCCTATTGAGAATAAAATACGTTGGAAGAGTTCTTACCTTCATGTAATCTTGAAGAACATGTATAAGCACCTCACACGTTTCAATTACAGCAGCGCTTATTGATGATGGTGACATAACTGCAGTAAACTTAAGATCTTCAAAGTTCCTCCCAGTGGCAAGATATCTCAAAGTTACTGCTAGTCTTTCCTTCACAGGCAAACACTGTCTCATATTTGTATCTTTTCGGGTTAAAAAAGGTGTAACTAGATTGAGTAGGATTTCCAACGTAGCATCATTCATACGAAAATAGTTTTTGTAATCATCTGGATCAGAGTCTCGAATTTAAGTCAACAACAACATGTGGATATACTGTTCACGTTTTTTCAGCCACTCCTTCATCCATCTTGAACGTTTCACATGTCGTTTTGTGGCTAGTGCCATAATTATAGCAACACAGGCTAATTTGCGAGGATCCATTATTATCGACAAAACGTCTTCGTCACACGGAGATCATGCAATACTGAGGAAAAAAATGTGAATGGGAGCAGTTTGAATAGTAATGACATGACTGATAATGTCATTATTACTGACCGTGTAGGGGCCCCTATTTTTGCTGGTCTCAGCTACATCATTACCGAAGCAGTAATGTCATTACCAGTAATGCCATTATTACTGACCGTGTAGGGGCCGCTTTAGGAGACCTCAGTGGAGGTGCGCAGGTGAGGGTGCGGGATCTGAGCCGCTCTTGTAAATAATTGTACATATTGTTAAATTGTGTGAATGGTCGAATGTATTTAATGGGTGAAAAATGTGTGATTGTGTGTAAATGTTTAGTTGTAAACAAAACTAACTTAAGACTCTAGGTTTTCGCTATTAAAGTTTCCTAGATATAGTGTTATGTTAATTATCTAATAATTCAGAACTATAACCCATTTACCCCTTATGTTTACGCAAGAGAGGCAGCCATATGCCGATATTGTTAATTAGCTATTATATGTGATTTAATTATTATTATTAAATGTAAATTTTACGACAGTGAACTATTTGGATTTGGATTCGTGGTCTAGTGGTTAAGACATTTGTTCATAATTATCGACGTAAGTCGGGGATTGTGGATCGGAGCTCCGGCGCGATTGCCGTAATTTTTGCTTAAGTCAGCAGCTCTTCAAAAGCATCTCCGAACTACCTCAGTGTTTACTAAGGAGTTCAGCCATACCCTGCACTCCCGTACCAGTTTTGACGTTGTGCGGTAGTACATCAGCGCCTTACACGAAGTCTATCAGCCATAGGGTTACACAACTTTCCTCAGCTCACGCGTAATCGTCGGTTTTTACGGCTGTAGAGTATTCCGATTTGCCTCATAGTTTACATGAACTTGGTAGAACGTTCTTTATAAAAATTTGATGAACTCAATGTTCTCTACATGAACAACGTATAAACGCATTTTATAAAAATAAAATGAACTCAACGTACTCGAAATTCGTAGTAGTTTTTCAAGAGTTTTGATAAAATTGTAAGTGGTTTTTCAAAATGACCTTTTTATTGCACTTCCGACATGAATTATTATTGTACTCGACTATTATTACAAGATCCTCACATTTAGTCACTTTAAGCCCATTCCCAACTGATTTTATGCTACTTCCCAGTTAACACTTCCAACTTTTTCCGCTCCTCGCACTGTTTTTCCAATTTTTCAGTTTTCCCCGCACTACGATGTCAGAATAAAAGTTATGGCAGACTTTTTGTTGATTTTTCTTCATACTTTTACGTTTCTAAGTCTACAGAGTTCAAAAAACGCGAAAGTGAACAATACAAAAAAAAAGAAGATTTCGAGAGTCTGATGAATTATTCATTCAACAACGGGCGTGACATAAGCAGTAGAACCCCAATCAATTCCAGACCATTAACCGCAGCCAGTTTCTGCGTGATATAGCTAAATAATTTCACTCACATTGGATCAGTCGCTACTGATGAAAATTGATGAATGTTCGTGGGGGTGAAGAGAGTCGTGTGATGCGTTTCAGACGATCTATTTTCAGGAGAAGTAAAAAAGTTTTGTAAGGGACGGCAATAAGCGATCTTAAACGAATATGAATTCGATCATTACGATAATTGTAAGACCGAAATAATATGTTGATTACATCTCTCCTCGTTCCAGCGACGGGATTAATTTGCCCTAACCTTCGGCGGCAGTTCGAGAACAGACTGAAACAGTAATGAAACCAACCGAAGTATAGTCGACTCGTCAGTTAACCTGCGACTGAAATGCGGGTTTCCGTAAGATGGTCGCTCTCTTCGGAACTGACGATTCACGGAGCCCAAAAGGTCGTTGGAGGTCGTGAGAGAAGCAAAACCATTGTCGTTCCATCCGATTACGTGCTCTATCGAAACGGAGGCCCCTCGTGAATTGGCAACTCTAATTCACGCAGGTTATTTTTACTTGAATCAACTTTTGATTGAGCGAATCTCAACCGGACGATCGTAAGCGGTTACCGGGGGAAATTTGAGGAGAAACAGGGGTGGAAAATATAAATTAAATACGATCGGGGAAATTGAGATATATAGTCGACATTCCCAAAGTAACTTCTTCGCCGGTTTCGGTGAATCTTACAGAGTGTTTTCTAGGAACCTATACCCGCATTTCGTATATCTGCACCTATCCGTTGAACGGAGATATAAGCCACGATAACTCGGAAAATGAGATTTGTCAATTATTATTTCATCGTATTCCCAATTTTCTCATAAAGAGCTCGAACGATCTCTGTCTTTTGTTTTGCATACGAATGCGACGAATGAAGATGAAGTGCCGTTTATTGGGGTGGTGTGTTGCAATACGCCAAATATCTAGTTTTTACTTCCCGCGACACAAAGGGCAAAACGCCCAAAAAAACCCAACAAAAAAAGTTGAGCCTTTCTTCAGATCACTACATTTGGACGCCGACTGAACCCAAAACACCTAATTGTGTGTCGCTGTAGTTCAATGTCAACTGATTGAGCTGGTTCTTTTTGGGTTATTATTCCCTCTGAAAAATACGTCTATTTTCGTTCAGGAACATTTTTAACACCCCCCCCCCCCTTCCACCACAAAATTTGATACTTTACGTTTGAAGACATTGGGATTCCAAATCTGCAATGTCCGTTCGCCGTGTTACCTTTAACGTGATCTAAAAAATCCGTTCTTTCGCACGAAAATCCCATTTGGTATCTAGTTGTGCCCACCTGCTCGACTATCCGATCGGAAAAAGTCCATGTTTGATCACTATGATAGCCATAGGTAGTTTTTGGCTGCGTATGCTCATACCCTACATCGTGATCTGTACGCTACATACTAAATTTAAACCGAGCAGTGCGCGTCTGACGCCTAATAAAACCTAATTTTAGCTTTCAATTTTTGAAATTGTTATCTGGGTGTCACGACAAGCTTAGTGAATACGATCTTAAATCTAAAAAACACGCCTTTACGAAGATAGTTGTCAAAATATCTCAAATTATTTATAAATCGGCGAGTAAAACGGAAAATTCGTCTCGCGCTTGTAGTTGACCTCGTCCTTAAGATAATCTTAAGTAGTAATAAACAACTAGTCTCTCCGAAGGAGATCATAATCTCGACTGCTGTTGGCGACGACCTTGCGTGGGCAGTACAACGCTGGCTCATGTGAAAGTGCCGTGACTCCTAGTCGATCTCGCCACTTGCCTGGCGTTCAGTGCCAAGGCCCATCGGGTCACGCCCCATTTTTTTTTTCTCCTCGTCCACTTACAAGTGCACAACCTCATTGGTCTTAACGACTTGATCGTGAAATCCTATTCAAACCAAATGATTTGACTATCGTAAAAAATTCGAACGATATTAACTGAATTTGGAGGCACCTCCTCTCGACCTATTTTTTGACACTGGCGCTTCATTTTCAAAGCACCTCTACGGGGGGTTTATGGACGTCAAACTATAGTTGTTCATCGTTGAAAGAAATACAAAGTGTAGCGATGATTTCCAAGCGTAAAATGTCACGGGTAGATTTGTTCCAGCTATTATGCCATCATCAGTCCCACGAGCAAACCTTTTCTTAACTTCCCTCTGTAAAACGAGGAAACGAGGGAAGTGAGGAAAGTGGCTGAAAGAAAACGTATGTTTCGTGCAGATCTGGGCATCTCGAAGGCTTCTCAGACCCAAAAATGTCGTTTGTGCGTGCGTGTGAACGAAATCGCGATAAAACCTCTGCACAAACTCAGGTCAACTTTGATATCTAAGTAGCAGGTCAACATAGGACGCCAAAATAAGGGTTTGAGCAAAGTTGGTCGAAAACCAACTACCATAGTTGATCAATGAAAACACCGATGTTTTCGGTTGGAAACCTTTTTTACAGCCCTCTCAACGAGTCTCAGAGGTGTACGACTGCGTCTAGAAATCTACATCTACTAATTGAAAGAACTTTCGGGACAAAACTGCCAAAGTGATCGTTTTTCCCGGCCCGCACTTATTTTTCGCATTCCCGCCGTATCACTCCAACCACCCGTCAGCTCGACTGGTCGCATCGTGCCAATTGCCTACAGGATCCTAGAATATGTCAATTTTGGTAGGAATTAGGTCATGTTTCGTATGGTTTACTGGTATTTTTCGATATTGAATCGAATTGGATGGGTCTCGGAGATGCGAGGATACGTCGAGCTGTGCAAGAAAATAATAAACCGTTGTGTAATAAATTGCACGGTTTCATCATTTAATAATGTGTTGTGAATAATTCGATATGCCAGCAGATATAAGTAAAGTGTGGGAAAACTCAAAATCTTACGACGCTACAGCTCCTGGAAGAGTTGAGTGATATTAGGATATTCACGGGAGGTCAAACAATAACGCTTTCAACTTTTGATGCATTAATAAGCTGTACATTTTCTCATGTCGGAAATTTGGCAAAACAAACGTTAATCGTTATTCAATTTAGGTAAGTTTTTTTGTTTTTGTTTTGGTATTACAAACTGCATTTGGTTTTGGAACTGTTTGCGTGGAAAGTTCCAAACAATATATTTGTACTGTTGCAAATAACGAAAGTAGCACAATAAATTATCAAAAATGTCGACAAAAAGCGACTGTAATGCAATTTATTCCATCACAAATATCGTAAGGTAATTAGGAGCAACCTCGGAAATGGCGAAAGTCAGACTTGCGTCTTTTTACTTTCCTTGGCTCTACGAAGTAGAAAGAAAAGTTATGTAATCGGCTGAAAAAAAAATTTTGAGTTTTCTTCAGATCTTTACGTTTCAGACCCTCCTGAGTCCGAAAAACACTATTTGGGAAAATGGTCTGTGTGTCTGTGAACGATTTTTAGAGAGAACCACCGAACCAAATTAGCTCAAACTTAATATCTCGCCCGCAGGTCATAATGGGACGCCAAAATAAGGGTATGAACAAAATCCACCGAAATTTACCTATAGTTATCATAGTGATCAAAACACCAAATTTTTTTTCTCAAAAACGGCTCTAACGATTTTGATTAAATTTTTTATATTGGTAGCTCTTGATGAGATAATTATACTATAAAATTCCCATTTACGGGAAAATGACGAGAGCAGCACAATAAATTATCAAAATTTTCGACGAAATCGATTTTAGCGCGGTTTTTAGCGAAAGCAACCGTACCAAATCAGCTGAAACTCGATGTCTAGCCTACAAGTTACCATGGGACGCAAAAATAAAGGTAAGGGCAGAATCCACCGGAAGTTAACTGTAGTTATCAGTGATATAGTGATCAAAACACCTAATATTTTTTTCTCAAAAACAGCTCTAACGATTTTGATTACATTTTTTATATTGATAGCTCTTGATAAGACAATTATACCATTAAATTCCCATCCGTGGGAAAATGACGAGAGCAGCACAATAAATTATCAAAATTTTCGACGAAAAGCGTTTTTCGCGAAGTTTTTTCCTAATTAACTCCGCTGGAATGTTAGTAGAATGTTTTTAAAAAATTGGTATTTGTAGTCCAATCCAATACCTAAAGGGTTAGTATTTGAAAACGCTCATGAGATACATGGGGCTCACTCCAGAAATTCCTGAATTTCAACTACCGCCGTTTCGCTTACTACCAGTTCTAAACGTTTTTAGCCGATAACTCTGCAAAAGTAATTACTACCCTTCTTCAAAAAATTGTTGTTTACAGCCTCATTAATTATCTGTGTACCAGTTGCTCAATAATGGTCCTGCAATGAGTACGAGCAGCACAATAAATTCCAGAACTGTAGGCGCTACCGCTTCCTGCTGCTGTGTCCTGTTGTTTGACCAAGTTCAAACGAACTGAGTGATAAATGAATTGATAAATAGAATTAGCCATGTACAAAGTGAATTGACGTAGAGCTAAGGAAAGTTGTGTGTTGCAACGCACTTTTTTTTACTTATTTGGTTTTCCAGAGCTCCAAACTCGAATCTTTCCACAGAAAAATCGTATCACCACGTAACTTTTGTCGATTGTCATCTCGATATATTTTTGGAAAATTCTGTATCGCAGTTTGACGCATTTCTATGGAAACGTTTATAGAAAAGAAAATGTGGATATGGGAGTTAGTTGAGAGTGCCTTGAAAGTTTCTCTTTGTTCTTACGATTTCCGTTCGATGGTTATAGGAATAGTTGTAGTAGCAACATAGAAATTATAGTAGAAAATACTATTTTATTTTAGAAAGCTCAAAACGTTAAAAAACCCCTGCAAATTATTACAGAACGGTTTATCATTCTCATGATCTAGTATTACTGCTCCGAGACCCATCCTATTCGATTCAGCATAGAAAAATACTAGTAAACCATACGAAACATGACCTGACTACAATGGAACTATGGAAACTAAATATTCCCCCGGCGCCAGGCGCCGGTAAGCGCCTGTAGGCAATTGGCACGACCATGCGAGTTCATTCAGAATGAATAATAAACCAAAAGAAGAGCACTAAGTTTATACGTAGTACGTGAAGTTCTACTAAGTTCATATAAGCAATTCTCATCAACACAGCGAGACATGTTCATGTTGCAACGCGGACTTCCGCTTCCATTGAAAATATCGTTCAGGTAGTGAAGCTTCGAAAACTGCGAACACAAATCGAGGGCGAAAATAAATCACCGCAGACAATGATCGTGCAGGTTTAGATGGTCGATAACGAAACTATTGAGCTTGATCGTATACGGCAGTGGGTAACGCTGATCTTATCATTCAACGTTGATCTGTTTGAGAGCCAAGTCGCTACGAGTAACTCACCCAAATAACAGAAAACGCTCTCTTGAATCTCAGCCAAGTAATAATAACGATGATGATGACATTTTCGTAACTTTCCATTTTAAGTTGTTTTTCGAGTTTATTTGACTTTTTTATTTACGTGTCAAAAATATGTTGACTGTCTCAGCAGCTGTTTGGCAGCAACCCAATAATTTAGGGAACTTCAAGCGCTACAGTTTCTACTCAGAACGCGAAATGAGCTGGAATAAAAATAGGCTGGATTAGTAGCTAAAGCTAGGAATATCGATAATTGTACATGGACGTGAGGAAAGTTTGTGATACGCTGCGCCAGCTATTTTTCTGTCGATCCTGAATGATCTATAAAGTGACTCACGACATCCTGTATGCTCTCGTAGGGTTGTAATGTCCTACACCATTGCTGGTGGATGGCTATTTCCGCTCTGTACATTTGAGTCACGCCAGTCAATGCATAAGCTGAAAGCACGGCTATTTATGCAGCCCCAAGCCACCTTTAGATTTGAGAAGAATTTCAAGCGTGCTGTGGCCCGAAGTGGCTCGTTTCGTTCTGCCGCGGATGAGCAGTTGTACACTGCCTCGTGCCACCGTTGGAGTAATGCTTTAACCAGCTGCTAATGCTGTGAACTCCATGAACCGGCCACACTTCTCGGAGAAGGGCACTAATTGCCGAAGTTGATGACCAAAGACCAAAATAAAGTAGAAGCAACTTGCACAGGGATTTCCCACCTCGTTCAGTCGTTTATTTTCGATCAAAGACGCCAACGGAGAGCGGGAATTACGGTCTGTCACATGACAAACAGGTCTTTTGAAATAAACTCGTTCGCCCGCTGACTAATGGCTGACTAGAAGAAACCCAGGAGTATTCTGAACAAAAGAAGGCGGAATTGAACTCTGACGCGGAAATACGTCGAGTTCGGCGAGAACAGCGAATTTAATTTGGGGGATTAAAAACCCAAGTGATCGTTTCAAGGAATTCTGAGTCCGGAAAACATCATTTGAGAAAATGGTGTGTGTGATCGCGATTGAGAGCCAATAGATGGAGAACTTTATCTGATTATATAAGTTAATCTCTCTCCCTGTGTTCACTGATAGAATATAGAACTCTTAAACCGTTAAAAATAGTTCTTCTGGTATTCTTAATTAATCAACAACATCTAAATATGGGTTTGAAAATTTTGTGAAAGACGAGTTGCAAAGCAGTGGAACGCAGATCGAGACTAAAGGACTAGAACGGCGAATAATTCAACGATCCAGGAGTCGTGCCCGGTTTGAGCCTGAAGGGATTCATATCCCGACTATAAATCCTGAGCTCCAATATAAAAAGTAGACTGCGAATAAGAAAAAAGCCCGAACGAAGAGAACACCATTCAAGTTCTTACATGAAGCGCGGTTGGACGTTGATGTTTTAAGGTTGGGGAGTGGCATAGCCCAATCACGATAGAACGTCTCCGAGCATCCGCCTTTTGAGTTACGTCTGTTATTTCAGCGCGAACCCATCTACGGAGCTTTCTGCACATCATCGAACACCAGAAGTAGTTAATTGGTCATCACACGAGACTGTTTTGTGTTGCCCCCTTACCAGATACGTGGAGAACCGTTAACATCTTGAATTAAGTTTAGATTTGGTTATTGTTGTTCGTATTGCAATTGAATGAACTGTACCAGTGTACAGGATCTGAAGGTATTTGTTTAAACTGTAGTTGGACGTACCCTTGAAAGAGACGATTGAGTGGGGGTCTTCAAGCATGAGGAGCCAAGTCCCAAAAAAGTCATATTTCAAGTGCCCAAACATAATACGCCAAGCCATTAAACATAAGTTGCTGAGTCCCTAAGGAGAAGTCGCTAGATTCAGGGTGAATTTTTCACACTACCACATAGTAGTGTGGTATGATCATAAAATGAGCCTCTAAGGTTAAGCTCTTGAGCATAATGTTCTAAGTCTCTAAGCATACGATTCTAATCCCCTAAACTTAACGTGATATCCCTAAGCCCAATGTGATAATATTTATCATAAGATCTCCAAGCATTAAATAAGATGGTAAGACCCTGAGCATAAGGCGTGTAAGATGTAATGTCCCTAAGGGTTACATGCTAAGTCTCAGAGCATAAGATTATAAGACCTTGAGCGCCAGATAGCAAGCCCCTAAGGATTATAACCTAGCGACAGAGGTAAAATACAGGGGCTCTATGACGATAGTCAAGTCCAGAGCAAGTTCCTCCCCTGGCCGGTCAGGTTTTCCCAACCTCACCGAAATGTGAAAAAACTAAAAGGTTCAGCAGTCACTTTCACAAAATCATTCATTCTCCGAAACTGTTTCAATTGACACCATTTCGCATGGTTTTAAAGGAATATGGAAGACGAGGAACTAATACGACTACAGAAAATAATTCTACCATTCATAATTCCCGACTCTTCGCTATACCCTCAATTCCTTCTACGGCTCGTATCTGCCTTTTAATCTGAGGAAGTTCAGCAGTCAAGTTCAGGGATACGTTGCCCACAGAAAACGACGGCCCTTTCTAAAAACGGCTTCGGAATGACGTTCTTCGGGTTCCGCCAACACCCTTCGGTTCTCAAGGCCGTGAGCTTGTATCTTTATTTTGTACCCCTTTGACAAACGACTTCCACCGAATGGCTTCTTGCGATAAAAGAAACGTGGGAACTTGGCTGTTGTGAGGCATCACACAAGTTGCCAATAAAAGTAAAGGCGTTTTCTGAGGGGTTCTTTAAGGAGGGCCGGGGCACAGGCTGAGAATAATGTGCAATATTCATTAATGTCGTGTGACACATTTTAATGTATGTAGCGCTACGAGTATATATGTATCCCTAATTAATACATCTCAGTCATTTTCAATTTCTGCAAACTTGAAAATTTGCGAAAATAAACTCATTTTCATTGTTGTTCTTTTAGGGTTCTGCTGCAGCACTGCTTAGGACTGCATGCGTACCATAGACATGTCAAGGTCGGGGTTTTTATCAAACTGCTGATAATAGAACCTGTGCGTAGTGCAGTCATCGTCATTCGTTGCTGACACAACATCTCGGATTTCGAATGAAATTCATCTTGCGAGACTTCGGAAGAATCGGACCCGGCAGCTTGATGTTGGGGAAGCGGACCCAATTAGAATTCCAAACTGTCTGCAGCGCTGATCAACAACTCGAGAGTAGTATTTGTCTTGTTTATTCAACTCTCGTTCGTTATCAGCGGAGCAAGGACGTAAACTTGCCCCCTTAAACTCAGTAGAAGAGGTCTTTTCGAATGACAAACACGAGGACGAACGAAGAAAATGAACCGATGCGTCGCACCATTTGACACCCGTCAGAACCAAAATACTCGTAAATCAATAAATATCGTGCGAGACACAGCTTTCCACAAACCCTACATTCGAATATATGCGGTGTTGGAGGATGCTTCTCCGTTGAACGCCTTTTTACGGAAACATTTATGGAGAACGCAATGTAGGTACTAGTTATCTGAAAGTACACTGTGAGTTTGATCAGATTCGTTGTGATTATTTCCGAGAAAGTTGGACGATCATTTATTGTTCGGATGCACCTTGGCTTATATATGTGTTTCATGTGTAGTTACAAAACTAATTGTGAGAAACAAAATGTGGATATAGGTTAGCTGAAAAAAGTCCATTTATTTGATCAAATTCAGTCTAGCATTTATTCAGGAAAACTCGAAATAGTGAAAAACGCGGTTTTCGTCACATTTTGGTCGTTATCCCCGTACAACTTAACAGGGGTTGATTATTTAAACACACCCTGCGTGGGAGTTAAGCGTAAATCGTTAGAGCCGCATTTCGAAAAAACGAAGAAAAAAAATGCGGCTTTTGCTTCATTCGTTCGTCCGAGAAAATCACGAGAAGTAAAACTCAAGCATCGATTAGTAAAATATATTTTGAAAGATTAATCACAATCGTTAGAGCGGTTTTGAAGAAAAATGCGAAAGCCCTTTTGGTTTCTCACCCCACTTCCTGTCCAAAGGGTCTTCAAAAAATGAGAGAAATAAAAGAATAAAAGAAAGAGATGAAAGAAATGGAAAGGACGAAGATGGAAGCTGTACACACACAACCTCTCTCTCTCTCTCTCTCTCTCTCTCTCTCTCTCTCTCTCTCTCTCTCTCTCTCTCTCTCTCTCTCTCTCTCTCTCTCTCTCTCTCTCTCTCTCTCTCTCTCTCTCTCTCTCTCTCTCTCTCTCTCTCTCTCTCTCTCTCTCTCTCTCTCTCTCTCTCTCTCTCTCTCTCTCTCTCTCTCTCTCTCTCTCTCTCTCTCTCTCTCTCTCTCTCTCTCTCTCTCTCTCTCTCTCTTCCTTTCTCATCTCTTCTTTTCACGATGACGAAACAAATAAAAATATCTGGTGCGTAGCAACACACAACTTTCCGCTACCCCTTTAAGTTCGAACACCACATAGGCGGGCGCTATATCTTCGTTCAACGCATTTTTACAGGAACATTTATACAGAACAAAATGTAGGGACTTGTTAGCTGAAACTACTCCGTGAGTTTGATCGAAATTGTTAGAGCCGTTTTTGAGAAAATTGGAATACCGATAAATTAATATTCGACAAATCTCCTTTTCTGAGTTAACTTGGCTTATATCTCCGTTCAACATATATATACAGAAATAATTATAGCGAACGAAATGTTGGTATGGGTGACTTAAAGACACTCCATTAGGATTTATCACATCTGGTGAAAAAGTTACCCTGGAATTTACGGAAATGTTAGAAAAAACGTTATTTTCGACACATTTTGCCAAAAAGCGTAAAAAACCAATTTTTGCTTCAGGGGCCCATATCTCCGTTCACCGTGTTTTCATGGAGATATGTGTAGAGAAGAAAAGTTAGGTATTGATTAGGAGAAGATAATTTGAAAGTTTAATCAAAATCGTTAGAGCCGTTTTCGAGAAAAATGCGAAAAACCCTAGTTTTTGGTACATTTTCGTCCCCCCACCCCCCCTTCCCACCGGCCGAAATCGTCCATAACCTTATTTTGGTGTCTACAAAAAATAACGAACAAAACAAAAAAGAACCAGCTCAATCGGATCAGCCGTTCTCACGCAAATCGAACTACAGACACACACACACACACACACACACATACATACACACACGGACCACGCGCCGACATTAGGTATTTTAGACTCAGTAGGGTCTGAAACGTAAAGATCTGAAGAAAACCCAAATTTTTTTTTTGAGCCGATTACTATACTTTCCTTCCCTTCGGGTAGCGGAAAGTAAAAAGTAGAGAAGAAAAAGAACAAAAGAAAGAAAGAAAAACGCATCAATTTTATGTATCATTCTTGGTACAATTTGGTGTCCCTAAAAAATAACGAATAAAACAAAAAAAATATCTCAATCAATTGTGCCGTTTTCTCACATAATGTAGCTACAGAAACACACGGACGAAACGACGAAATGTGTTATTTTTACTCGTAGGACGTCAAAACGTAAAGATCTGCAAAATCTTCTCGCTACCCATAAGGTAAGGAAAATATGAATTACGACTCAATACTGTTAATTCTATTTCATTTACATCGTCTTACTTACACTTTCTTTCCTCAAGTTCCTTCTACTCCCAAAAAATACTACTTTTCATTTGTACTACCGCTCTCACCATCTATATCTTTTCTTGTCTCTTTTTCTTTCTACATCTGCTAAAAGGTATAAATATAGGAACTTTCTTCCTCGCATCGGTCGGTTATTTGTTCCTTCGCTTCCAGAAAATGGGGAGGAACCGGTAAGAAGTTTCAAAAGTACTTGTGAATCCATGGTTTCAACTTGAAGTATACAAAATTTCAAGTTTTCATTTGTGATCTCAAACTTCTCCAGAGACTCGAGTTCAATTACAAAGCAAGTTTAGTGGTTGGCACCATAGAAAGGAGTGTTCCTCAGTTCAGGACAACTCAATATTTTAAGTTTACCATAAAACATCCCGTTCACGTAGGTGCAGGAGTCATAATGAATAAATTTTGGGTCAAGAGCTTGGCAACAAGGTTGGAGCGTTCGTCCAAGCGTAGCAAGCAACACAGAACAGCGCCAAGATCGTGAGCCCGACCATTTACCGAGATCGCGGAACGATTGTTAAAGCCTGAGGGAGCAATGAAAGGTTCAACATTGGCGCAAATTAATAACATCGCCAAGGATTAAGAGCGGATACTCAGGGATAACAAGTTTCGCCGGCTATGAGAATGAGTTGTCCGTTGAGCTGCATTTCCTTTAATCCCATTTATTAGATACATAGATACTTCGGAACATTGAAGGTTCCCCATTTATTATATGTTCTCCGCATGAAACATTGTCAGCTCTCAAATATTCTTGGAATTTAACTTAAACGCACCATCAGGTTGTTGGTGTTCTGTGATTACTGTGAAGCAATTTGAATCAAAATTTGAAATCAGGACCGCAATTGGGAGTAGTTCCGCATAATTCGACGGCCTTTGCGAGCTATATATCAAGTTTGAGTTGATTTGATTTTCTCAGTGTTTTCCCTTTTATTCCAGATATATGAACACAGTCCACGAACAAATCTTTTCAACCGTGCTATCAATTACTTGTACGTTGATTTTTAAATAAATGTAGAGGCAGAAGAAGCAGAAGTCCTATAAATTCCGAAATTTTAAAGTTACGTTTTTTGAGGTGAACTGAGTCAAAAATAGACTAAAAATCGCTAAATGAATTAGGGTCCGAGGAAAGTTGTGTGATGCGTCGTACTAGATACTTTACTAGATTTAGCCCTATGAAAACTAAGGTGACTTCTTCCCAAAGGCTCAAACAACGCTATTGTAACGACCGTGTTGTGGAGAATGAGAAAAAACGGGAGACCCAACTCTGCACAAATTTCACATTCAACCTGAAATTCAACATAGAACTCCAAAATAAGGGTGGTACATCGGTCCAAACTAATTGCAGTTATCATAACGATCAAAACATCAAATGTTACGAAATACGTTTTTCTCAAAAACGGCTGAGACGATTTGCATTTGTAGAAAAATGAAGGATGCAACACCATGAAGTATCAAAAATGCAAAAGAAACCAGATTTTTGAACTGTTTTTTCCTTATAAATCTCGCACGTATGATACTAATATTCTCAGGAAAATCAGGGTGGTAAATCATTTGTGAAGTTAATGGAATAATATGAGGTGAGACACGAAAATATCGAAAATGTCTTACGCCACACAGGAGACATTTAGTTCTCGGTTATAACCATTTAAGAGGTTACCTTTCTTTTGTTCGTTGTTGTCTCCGCTCTTTTCCCCTCTTCCTGTCGCCTTATGCCCGCGCTCTCTTTTCTAAAAATTCTCAGAATTGAAATTTGAAGATTCTGTTAATCACTTCTCCTTTTCTCTTTCTTTCAATTTAATCTTCCAAATTTCGTGCTTACTCTTCAAACAGGCGGACAGCTCTCTGTGAATACATCACGCCAGAAGAGAACCTCACTACTCTATTTTCTTCACCAACAGGTGATCTGTCGGCATTTTCATTTCCACCTTTACTGCCATTAATTTTATCATGAATTAATAGTATGTGTGCACACTTATATACACCGAATCAAAAATATACCTATTAACCCGAATAGTTACAATCATGTTATTCTTCGTGTTCGTAATATTTTCACTGGTCAGGTTCTAGTTCTATTGGAGTCAAGCCGGAATCGCTCTAGTGATGGATCAAGTCATAAATAAGTCGTAAAAGTAAACCATCGATGTTTTGTAACTTCAAAAAGAATTCAATTAACGTACGCGTTGCAGAGACAAATGCATAAAGGAGTTGTCTACTGGGCGTTGGAGAGATCCGGCTAAGTCCCAGCGGAGGACTAATTTATGACATCTCTAGGCGCTTTTCCGGCATCTGCCCTGCCCTCCAGGATATTCGTTGTCGAGTCAGCGATACGGAGAGTTGAAATAACAAACAGAGTGGCACCATCGGACGTATCGAAGGTCAGGATTTAGTTTCAGACCAATAACCTCGACGTAGGGTTATCGAGTTGGCAGGATCTAAATAATTTGAAAGCATTCTCGTAAACTGATTCTTACATACGAACAAATGAGCAGAGCTTACGCCCAGACTAATGAAACTATAAATATATTCTTTTCCATTTCTTCAAATAATTTTAATAATTTCGTGGTTTCCTGCAACGTTTTCTGTAGCCACCCCTTGAACGGATGTATCAGTTAACGTGCATTTGGGAGTGAGATCCTTCTAACGTTAAAAATTAGTTTTTTCTCCAATTTGAAATCCGACCTCCGCCGGTTTTGTTCAAACTCGCAGGGTACTTTTTATTTAGTTTGGTATTGAACGTTTCTGTACAATGGTGTTGACGCACAGCGTCTGTAACGCATCAACGAATTGACAGGTTTTGACGAAAGGTAAGATTTTTGCTTGATATTTCAGATGTTTACGTTCTAACAGCTATGAATGGCACTAGTGTATACATGTTTGTTAATGCGATTGAAAGAAAGCGGCTGAGCCAAATCCAATCAAACCTCATTTAGCTGGCAGATTACCTAATTACAGCTATCATAATGATCTAAACTTCTTATTGTTTTTTTTTCAAAAACAATGAACGATTTAAATCACAGTTGCAGTCCAATAAAGTACCTTTAGGATGAGAGTTTGAGAACATTCCTAAGATACGTAGGGGCATCACAGAAATCCGGAATTCACCGTCGTTACAATTGCTACAATTTCTCACAAGTTTTACCCGACAATTCCAAAACAATAATCACAATAATTTTCAAGAAAATCATGTTGGCAGTCTCATAGTTCATTCCAGTTTTCATTAATGGTCGCGACATGAGTAAGAACGCCTCTATAAATTCCGGAAACTAGAGCGCGACGATTTCCTACTTATAGGAATGGGTCTCAGACGTTTGGGACTGCGTCTAGATAAAAAAAACAACGGAGTATAAAATACCAATAAACATAGTAAGGCAAATTCGTCTACTTGACGGAACAGTACAGCGAAAGTTATAATCACTCCCCAAACTGCGCTAATTTCTCAACTGCCTCCCACACCTTCCTACTATATGTCACTTCGACTCGTGCCAATCGCCTCCTATAAAGCGGCAATTTTCGTTGTTCCCTTGTACTGAGGTCATATTTAGTATTATTAACAAGTATTTTTCGACGCTGACGAGAATAATAAACTGGTGTTATCATTTGCCTCGTTTTAAAAAAAAACTCGTCGACCACTGAAATTCGAAGATTTGGTTAATCGCTTCTCGTTTTTACTTTCCGCTACCCGAAGGGAAGGAAAGTATAGTAATCGGCCCAAAAAAAAAATTTGGGTTTTCTTCAGATCATTACGTTTCAGACCCTACTGAGTCTAAAAAACCTAATTTCGGCGCGTGGTCCGTGTGTATGTGTGTGTGTGTGTGTGTGTGTGTGTGTGTGTGTCTGTAGTTCGATTTGCGGGAGAACGGCTGATCCGATTGAGCTGGTTCTTTTTTTGTTTTATTCGTTATTTTTGTAGACACCAAAATAAGGTTATGGACGATTTCGGCCGATGGGAAGGGGGTGGGGGGACGAAAATGTACCAAAAACTAGGGTTTTTCGCATTTTTCTCGAAAACGGCTCTAACGATTTTGATTAAACTTTCAAATTATCTTCTCCTAATCAATACCTAACTTTTCTTCTCTATACATATCTCCATGAAAATACGGTGAACGGAGATATGGGCCCCTGAAGCAAAAATAGGTTTTTTACGCTTTTTGGCAAAACGGCTACAGCGATTTCCACCAAACTCACAGAATGTTTTCAAATAGTTAATACCTACATACTCTTTTCAATAAATGTTCCTGTGACGGTCCATTGAACAGAGATAAAAATTAAAATGTGTCGAAAATAACGTTTTTTCTATCATATCCGTAAATTCCAGGGTAACTTTTTCACCAGATGTGATAAATTCTAATGGAGTGTCTTTTAGTCACCCATATCAACATTTCGTTCCCTATAATTATTTCTGTATATATATGTTGAACGGAGATATAAGCCAAGTTAACTCAGAAAAGGAGATTTGTCGAATATTAATTTATCGGTATTCCAATTTTCTCAAAAACGGCCCTGACGATTTCGATCAAACTTTCGGTATACTCTCAGCTAACTAGTCCCTACATTTTGTTCTCCATAAATGTTCCTGTAAAAATGCGTTGAACGAAGATATAGCGCCCGCCTATGTAGCTGGTGTTCGAACTTAAAGGGGTGGCGGAAAGTTGTGTGTTGCTACGCACCAGATATTTTCTCTTCCTTTAAAGTTCATACCAACTCCTCAAATAAGCCAACTGCTCTGTGGAACGATACCCTTACATCTCCACTTTTTTCGTCCGCAGTTTAGTTATCGGCATTTTCCTCCTTCACATTCAACAATCGCATCATAAATTCATAGTTAAAATGTTTTTTGAGCCTTGCTCTCTTTGGGGAATGGTGGTAAACCTGCTTGGGCGTCAACTAGTACCGAAAATTCGCTCTCCGACTTTTTTAAGCCGAGTTGCTCGCGTATAAAAATAACTCAACTGCTAAAGCCAAATTACTCCCTCGCAGGAAACGTGATCTTCTTTTTTGCTGCCCTATCCCAGCAACCTGTTACACATTCCAGGCTACGTTTTAAAAGAAAAAAAACGTTAGAAGGATAACCGGTAAAATGGAGCGACTATTTAGCGAGGGAGCCACCTAATCTGTCTGCTTCGACGCTGAGGGGAGTGCCGAGATTTTTATTGTTTTTCATATTAATGAAGTCTATTGGAATTATGCCATAATATTCTATTTTTCTACCTCGTGAGACGAGCCCCCCAGCAGATCTTGGGTGTGTCAGAACTTGCCTTCGACCGATTGTCGAGAGATGGAAGTTGAAGAGAAGAATAGAACGGATTACCTGGGGAAGTAAAATGTTCACTCTTTGGAGCGAGACGTTGCTTCAATTTGGCGGTTTTGACGAGGGAAAAAATATCGAGCGAAGAGACAATTCTTGTACAGTGGGACTTGTGTACAACTTTTTTCAAATTATTGAACTAAATTGAGGAAAGAAAAAGTATAACTTCAAATCGAAACGCTTTTCTATTCCTTCTTAATCCCCCTGAATCGAAAACCCCGAATTTGCATAACGTCTAATTTTTTTCTGGCGATCACGTAACTTTCCGTCTTCCTTCGTAGGGCAAACGATTAGTTGCCAGAGTTGGAATTTCTCTATAATTAAAGAACTACTCACGTGAACGTTTCAAAAAAATAATTTTCATAGTCTCACAAATCACTGATGAAATGAAGGTTCTTCTCAATAAATTCCTGAACCTTAATCACCACCAGTTTCTATGCATGAACGAAATATGGTTAGGTGCTAGACTGATAAAAATCGTGGAATGTACTTTGGGGTTTTAGATTCGGCAAGCTCCTACACAAAAATTTGCTCTACTTCAAGTTACATAATCGCCCAAAAAAAAGTTTAAAGCTACTGAGTCCCAAAAATATCACTTTGGAGAGAGTCTGATTGTGTGTCCGTGAAACTATTGAGAGAAAATCAACTCCAATATCATAGTTAGCCCACCGATCATCGTGGAACGCGAAAATAAAGGTACGAGTATAATCGGTTCAAAACCAATATCATCACAGTGATAAAAACACCGTTTTTTTAAAACCATAAACGGCTCCGACCATTTTGATTAAATTGTTTCCTGGACAGGTCCGAATAACATGTTACTACCATAAAATTCTCATCCGTGGGAAAATGACGAGAGGAGCACAATAAATGATCAAACATTTCCACGAAAATCGATTTAGCGCAGTTTTTCTTCTGAAATATTGGTCGTGGCATGAGTAGGAGCTGCACAATAAATTCCGGAGGTGTAAGCAATACCGCTTTCTGTCACCGTGAAGTGATGTTTTACGAAGTTCGAATGAATTGAATGGAAAGTGAATTGAATTAGTAGCAAAAACCAGGAAAACCAGTGAGTTTATGTAGAGCTACGGAAAGTAGTGTGATGCTGCGCCCCTGATATTTTTTTAATTCATGGAGCTCAGACTCAAACATTATTTTCTTAAGAGAGATGATTTTTTTTTAATTTAGACGGTTTGTAAATTACAGGTTTTTGTACACATCAAAAATGAGTTCAGAACGTTGAGTGGAATGTGCTTTCCCTGAAAATTAAATAGGTTTCCCAAAGTTTTTTTGTCAAAGATGGCGTAGGACAAATAGTATAGAAGAAATGGCTGCTTCTATGAACAAAAGTCGTGTTTTACTCAAAGAACAAATAAAAATGCGCCTTTTGAAGATCGAACAGGAACCAGGTAGGTAGGTGGTAGGTTTTTGTTGCTCTTTAACCATAAAATCACAAATCGCTATTTGGCTGCCGATGTCCCTACGTTATCGTAGATGCGCTTAGCAACTACCTCAATTCTCTTCATCTCTTCAACGCAGTGCTCTAGTTACACGACTCTCGTCACACCTTTCAGACACTTCGCCCTTGAGCGTCAAATCAATGTCATTCCTCCATCCAGTTGCCCGGTCAATTCAGCGAACAGATGTGACTCATTGTGCAAATGCGCCTGCTCTGAATTGAATAAATTTTCAAGTCACCGATGTCAACACCTTTGAGAGAATTGACCTCTCGTCATTCATAACATTTTTATTGACGTTACCGAATGATGAGGAGGAAAATAGGACGACAGATGCGTTAATTTGCCAGCGCTAATAGATGAATTATACGACTATCGAGACATTCTCGATCTCATTGGACGAGCTGCTGTAGATCAGTTCGATTACTGTATAAATGAGGAGTAGCTGTTTGACCAAAGAGGCCATCATTAACAGGTGGTTTCGAAAACGACAGAAAAATCTTCAGCCATGTCTCTTCGGAATCAGATCACGCTGCTCTTCAGGCGGCCATGGGCGATTTGGAGTGCTAGTGTGTTATGAATTGTTGTTTCGTTTCGTAGGTCCACTCATCGCTTTTTTTGAGTTATTTCCTCTGTGGCTTTCCCTTGTGAAAGTCAGTGAGGTGGTGGACCTCGGAGTTTTATGTGACAGTCGGTCGTCATTCTAAAAGCATATCGAGCCTGGCCTCAATGCCTTGCTTTTCTAATTGTTTGCCTGTACAACACTACTTCCCATGCTTGAGTGTGCCTTCCTCGTTTGGTCACCCTGCTGAGCAGTCTACGAGCACCATCTGAAAAGGCAATGGATTTTATCGTACTACGTGGATTACGAGTCTTTGTTGGGGAAATGTCGCTTGCTTTCCTCAAACAAAACCCGCTGCATAACTGGTCTCTTCTCTGTAAACTCCTAAGGAACGAGTGAGACTGCTCGGAGCTACTGGTGGGGAAGAAGCAGATATGCGAATATATCAAGGACGAAGAGAGCACTCTTCTTCCCATAGGCTCTGCCGGTCAAGACATCACCTCCACAAGTTGCCTGCTACCGTGCCATGGGTCCACGCCACCGAGGAGGCTTTGTTGGCTTGCGAAACTATGTCGACTGGAGAGAACCAGGCGTGAGGTAGGACTGCTAAAGGGACGGCGGGAGCTACTACCCACTGTTAGTCGTCAACTCGTAGGACTCAAATAACTAGTTCTCGAAGGGATCGCAGTTAAGTTCGATACCCGCGGCCCTTCCTACGTAGAGGATGGGAGCCAGCCCAGTCTCCGGAATACAGGCGGGGAAGAAGCTTAGAAGCAAGCAGAACGCTCACATTCACGTTTTTCATGTCCATGTTAACGAACACATTTCAATTTGTTTTTACATCCATACTTACTTTTACATATACTTGAAAAAGAAAAACTATTTACTGTGTGGCGGTCAGACGGATGTTTTTTAGTTTACTCTTTTGGTTTATCGTTCTTTCAGTCATGTTTTCGTCGGGAAATTGTTCCCACGTCTGCAATGTCTGTCCGCCATCCTACCCACATTTTGCCTTTAACTCCTTTGAATACGTTCTGTCGTACGAAAATTCCATTTGGGCTCTAGTTGTGACCACTCACTCTGCAATCCGGTGGGACTAAACTCATGAGCGCGTTAGAGAAAACGAACTTTTGACAGTTTTATTGCAATTACGTCGTGTTTGGTATCGTTTCCTTGGTACCTTTTGATGCTGAGTAGAATAAAGCGAGTCTCAGAGGTGTACGGTTGAATCTAGATATAAAACAGTAAAGTGACAGTAAATATAGTGAGCCAAAGCAATTAAAAGAGCTCGCGGAAGATCACAGCCAAAGTTATCGTTTTGTCCCTGGCCTGCTCTCATTTCCCGCGTTCTTACCGTCTCACTCCAACCAATCGTCAGCCCGACTCGTCATTAAGGCAAGTTCCACTACTTGATGGAACAATACAGCAATCGTTATCATCACTCTCCAGCCTGCGCTCATTTCCCGATTTGCCTCCCGCCCCTTTCTACTATTTGTCACTTCGACTCGTGCCATTCGCCCTAGTGCCGCCTAGAAAACAGCAATAATTTTCGTTGTTCCGTTGTAGTCATGTCATATTTCGTATCGTTGACTAGTATTTCACGATGGTGAATACAATGGGATGTGTCTCGGAGATGTGAGACTGCATAAAACCATGCTATGTAAGAGAATAATAACCATTGTGTCATAATTTGCAGCGTTTTTCCGTCTTCTAACTGTCCAACACCTCACTCAATGTCGAATATTATCACGAGTTAATTTTCCCAATTTCGATTACCTAAAGAGTTATTTTTTGATTTCGGCGCGTTATGCGGTTATTCATTGTTAATATTGCGAAGAGGTCGATTGCTGCACCTCGTCACTTTTGTGATTTGTGTAGGAGATCGGAATCAGTGAAGAACTGAGCTTTTGGAATAAGGAATGAGCCAAGAACAACGTCGTCGGGGCTGCAGTTTCCTTTTCCAGGGCGGATTTCATGGACATACTGCATCATTGCAGCTCGGAAAGTGCCTATTGCTGTTGCCCTCCCTTCACCTTCGTTGCCAATTATGTCGACGTATCGCTTGCATTTGACTGAGATTCGCTTCATTGCAGAATTATACGGAGTTATTTTTTTCCTTTTATGCGGCCACAGCGTTGATGATTACACTTTGCACGACCTCCACAGGATGAATAATCGTGACGATTATATTGGAACGTTGGGCGTCGGTTTCAACGACATACTACTCACGCCGAACCTAATTCATTAAAGAGATAATGGAGTTTTTTTTTGTGTGCTCCAGTCCACTTTAATCAAGATCTTTTCGAGCACTAAATCAGCCAATGGACACGATTTTTAAACTTTACTTAACGAGTTAAATCAAATACTCTGAAATAAATAATAAATTATTCCTAATTTTTGGAAAGAAGTTATTCATTTACTCTGATTCAAACTTTTGACATACTCGTAGTCATTCTACCTTCCAAGATTAATCAAAATCGTTAGAGCAATTTCGGTAAAGGAGCATGTAACGTACCAATGACTCAAACCTGTTTTTTGAACTCATAGGAGGTCGATCACCTTTTTATTGGCAGCAGAGTTCGATCGCCTCAGGGATGTGTGGTTTCGAGCCACTCCTACCAGAAAAGTGGAGACATTTTGAGGGTGATGCAGACTTCATCTTAGAAACGGCATTGGACGGACATAGTTTGCTAGTTAGGTCTCATGGTTTTGAAGAGGAATCGAGTGTGTGGAGCAAGAAACCGGTCCTTTGGCTTCCCTTAAACAATAACACAAAACAGCAATGCAGTCTGTGAACACCTAAATAAATTATGTTGCTGCTAAGGAGAACTTACGATTTTTCAGGTTTGGAAGAACTCGGATCTTGTTTCGGTCTTTCCGGAAGCTCAGAATCGTAGGAGTCTGACGAAGATGATGATGCGACGCAGGGTGGACGAGGCACAGATTGTTTCCTGTATTTAATGCGCTTAGTTCGTCTAACTTTGGCCCTTTAAAAAGTGAAAAGATGAAGAGGTCATTTTAAAAATAAACTTGAGACGCCACAATAATAAAAAACCCTGCAAATTATTACACAATGGTTTATTGTTCTCATGAACAGCTTGACCTAGTATTACTGCTCCCACATCCCATTCGATTCAGCATCGAATACTAGTAAACCATACGAAACATGACCTGACTACAATGGAACTACGGAAACTAAATATTCCCCCGGTGCCAGGCGCCCGTAAACGTCTGTAGGCATTTATGATTCGATGGAGGGGTGTGCGGAGGAAGTGAGGAACCTTCCTCCGCTCCGTCCGGGAAACTGGGACAGGGGCTTCCAACGAACCCTCCCTCGGCAATTGGCAGGACGTTGCGAGTCCAAAGGGCATTGCGAGTCGAGCAGGCCTTGAAAACAATATGAAACACGGCTTATTTGTGGTTATACTGCGTTTCGTTACTTTTTTTAACCATTTTTTGCCCATAACAACCATGGGCTTTGTCCGATCGGATTGCCGAGATGGCGGGCACAACAAGATACCAAATGGGATGTTAGTGCGAAAGAACGAATTTTTTAGACCATGTTAGAGGCACATAACGGCCCGGACGGGGGACAACAGACAGCGAACGTACATTGCAAATTTGGAATCTCCATGTCTTGAAACGTAAAGTATCAAATTTTGAGGGGAGGTTGTAAAAAAATTTTCGGGACCGAAATCATAGGGTTATTATTCAGAATGACCAAACCTTTTTTTGGCCACTTTTTGATTATAATAGTATGTTTGACTAGCTGCTGCCCAGAAGTTGTTGGTAATGGTGAGAATGAATGTTACTGATGAAAGTAAGTTTTACCATTTGTCAGCAACCGATAACATTAAGTTATACTTTCTGCTGCTCTAAACAGGAAGTTTTACAATATCAGCAACTAATGACAGTTAGTTTTACTGTTATTTGCTGCTGATAACAGTAAGAGTTGCGTTCTTCTCAGCGAGTAACACGTTTTACTTTCTTAGGCGCTGATAACTGCAAGAATTACTATCTTCATAGCTGATAACAATAAGTTTTAGTTTCATTTGTAGCTGATTACAGTTAGTTTTACTTCGTGGCAGCTGATAACAGTTAGTTTTACTTTTGTGGTCACTGATATCAGTGAGTTTAACTGTAGCTGCTGATAACACCACATTATATTTTTTCTCCGATAACAGTAAATGACTGTCATATTTTGATAACAGTAAATTTTACTCTCTGTCGTTAAAGATCAGCACAGCAACACTCTGGCAGCGACAGCACATTTCCCGTTGACTGCGCAATTTTGGATCTTTCTCCATCCTTTGGTATGAAGTGCTTCAAGTTCAGACCTGCGGGTTCCAATACTTTTCGTTATCTCTTGAATGATTCTTCCTGATGCTGATCACCGCTCACGCTCGAGATATACCCACATGCTTCAGACCTGGTAGATCCATCTTGAAATTGTCTACTAACATCGGAAGGAATGACTGCAAGTGAGCGCAAAGAGCCATAAACTGCTCCTTTCATCATATTAGGATGATTTTGGTCATTCCGTACAGTCAGATTGGCTCAGTTTCAGACAAAACAAGAGGAAGGGGTTCTTATTATTCTCACCTTGGTTCAATGTGGCTTCCTGACATGAAGCTTTCACAACTAGACAGACTATGCACTTTGCTCCTTTTCTTATCCTTGACCCCTCTGATACGGGTATGGCTCGCTACCGAAGAATTCACTCTCGCATCTTTTCTAGTCTGTGAATGAAAATCGTTATTTCATTATCGCCTACCAAAAAATCGTTGAACCATTTTCACAACACTTCGACACAATTTTAATCCCTCTGAATTTGACAACTTCCCCACCGATGTATAATCGACTAGCGAACCTCGCTTTTTTACTTTCCGCTTCCTGAAGTGTAAATAAAGTATTACAATCGCTTTAAAAAAAATTCCTTCTGGCTCGAAAAACACCTGGTACGACGCCTCGCACAACTATCCTCAGCTCAGCGTACATCTAGCGAATGTAATCACTTCAGCAACTAATGCAACTAATTTTGCACTCGGTTCATATGAGTTCTACATTGAAAATATAAACGAAGAATGTTTCAGAAATTATAGGTGGTTTATGAAATTGACAACACGGTTTTTTAGGACAATGTGTTTTGACAGTTAAAAGCTGAAGTGAAAGAATCGGATTAAACTAAGACGTTTTTCGGGTTGCTCCTGATTATCTTATGAATATAGGTAAACTGAATAAATATCTTGTATTATAGGTAAATGGGGGTTTACGGATAGAGAAATTTTTTTTAAATCTCAGCCGATTACGTAACTTCTATTTCGGCTTGGGGTCGTGTGCCTCGGTCACAATTGTGATGGATCGGCTAACTAATTGAACTCTTCCCATTTATTTTGTGATATTCGTTTGTATGCGCGTACAAAACGTAAGTAGATATATATCTACGGACGAAATAAGGAGTTTTCTCTACTGTCTCCAACACCGTCCGTCCTTCGATCTCAGCCTTCTATATTACCCGTTGAATTAACCTTTGAGTTGACTGTTGGCGATTCTTGGCTGCTTTCATTTTTGTTTGCGTTAGAACTAGATGGTTCAGTATTTATCTTGAAATTCCCTTTCTTCGAAAATCTCAATTTTCGTCGCGGAGGTTGCTTCTTTCTTACTCTGCTCATGTTTCTTGGAATGTCGGTACAGTAAAAGTAATGAAATGAGCGACATTGCCCTTGCAAAAAACCAGGGATTCTAGACGCTTGAATAATACAACTATAAAATTAGAGTGATTCGCTTCAATGAGATTGTTGTTGTGAGATTCTTGATCACGGAGTGGGTTCTTACTCTTTAACTTTTTCGCGTAATTGCAAGGCGCACTAGGACTTACGTGTTTTTGCCTTTCGAACAAATGCGATGATAAGAGATGAGCTTATTAAATTGTTATATGGACATAGATGGTGTAGAAAACCTCACGTCAAAGATATGCGAAGGCGGTGTACGGGTTTGAGAACGAGTAATTCTAGGGCCCGAAATATACATGGACTTACGCAATGAGCAATTCAACCTCTAAGACATAGAACGAAAGCTGTACTATTTAAAATATTTGGCGAGGCACATCACACACTTTTCCTGATCCTGCGTACTGGGATTTTTGTGGCTTCAGCTACTAATCCAATCTATTTTTCACTCAGTTCAGCGTTTTTTGGACTACCACTCTAATTTTCCTGATAATTATTGAGGAAAAAACTTAGCTGAAAAATATTTGATAATTTCTTTTGCGGCTCTCTTCAGGTTCCCAAGGATGAGAATTTTATTGTACTGTCGTGTTTTTTGGAGCTGTCCATACAAAAACTCAAAATCGTTAGATTTTGATGAAACTGTTTGAGTGGACAGTACCTTAAAACTCTCATTCAGAAGAAAATAACGACAGCAACACAATAAATGAATAATTTCAAGAAAATATATTTTAGCGCAGTTTTTCCTCATAAATCCTCCTCATACGACACTCCCAAAATATTCCGTAATTCCCAAAATAATCAGAAGGGTAGTACAATAAAGTGTTTTTACGTAACGGTTTTTTGGAAACCTTAAGTGTCATCATTGCTTGTTTAGAATGTTGAGCTACGTTAAAGTTCATTTAATCCGAATCACAAACAGACTAGTTCGTGAAGTGATAAAAAATCGCTGAAAGCACGTACTGACAAAGTTGCGTTATGCTAGATATTTTGAAAATCGATTGCAACCACATATTGGTGGTTATCTCTGTTCAGCGGACTGCCACAGGAACATCGTAAAATAATTTGAACTCGGTCAAACAACACTTTACGGCAGCAGGAAGCGGTAACGCCTTCAGTTCCAGATTTGGTTGTGCTGCTCGTACTCATTGCAGGACCAATGTTGAGCAATCGGTGCACAGATAATTAATGAAGCTGTAAACAACAATTTTTTGAAGAAGGGTAGTAATTACTTTTGCAGAGTTATCGGCTAAAAACGTTTAGAACTGGTAGTAAGCGAAACGGCAGTAGTTGAAATTCAGGAATTTCTGGAGTGAGCCCCATGTATCTCATGAGCGTTTTCAAATACTAACCCTTAAGGTATTGGATTGGAACTTTATGGTGTGATTGCCATACTGGGAGCTATCAATATAAAAAATTTAATCGAAATCGTTAAAGCCGTTTTTGAGAAAAAAATTTTGTGTTTTTATCACTATGATGACTATAGTTGACTTTCGGTGGATTTTGCTCATACCCTTATTTTGGCGTTCCATGGTAACCCACGGGCTAGATATCAAGTTTGAGGGGATTCGGTACGGTCGTTTTCTCTAAAAACCACTCTAAAATCGATTACGTCGAAAGTTTTGGCAATTTATTGTGCTGCTCTCGTCATTTTCCCATTGATGGGAATTTTATGGTATAGTTGCCATATTGGGAGCTATCAATAGGAAAAATTTAATCAAAATCGTTGAAGCCGTTTTTGAGAAAAAAAATATTTGGTGTTTTGATCACTATGATAACTATAATTAAATTTCGGTGGATTTTGTTCATACCCTTATTTTGGCGTCCCATGATGACCTGCGGGCGAGATATCAAGTTTGAGGGGATTCGGTACGGTCGTTTTCTCTAAAAATCGTTCACAGACACACAGACCATTTTCCCAAATAGTGTTTTTCGGGCTCAGTGGGGTCTGAAACGCAAAGATCTGAAGAAAACTGAACATTTTTTTTCAGCCGATGCCACAACTTTTCTTTCTACTTTTTAGAGCCAAGGAAAGTAAAAATATGTAGGTACTGACTAGTTAGAAGCACCCTGTAAATTTGATGAAAATCGCTTTCCCAAAAATTTACAGTAATGTCTCCTGACAGGATTAGATCGCCGTTCATCAAATTTTCACCATGATAGTTATGCAGAACAAAAGTTTGATTCGTGGAAGATAATTTGAATGTTTAACCTAAATTGTTAAAGCTGTTTTTGAGAAAAATACAAAAAACTCTCGTTTTTGGTACATGTTCGCCCAATTCCGTCAATGAAAATTGCTCACCACTGTCTAAATACTGACAGCCACACACACTACGGACAGTTTTCTCCTATTTAATCGCCACAAATCGTATAGATCTGGTAGGTTACAATACATTCTTTACCCGTTGCGCACATCGCCGCTTCTCACATTTTGTCGTTTTTTATCATGATGCGTTACACCACATGATGAATGAAAACATACGACACTTACGTGTAGAATCGCTTGGGATCCAACCTTCAATGACCTTGGAAACAAAACGCGTGGGGAAAGTGTCCATCACATCCTTCGAATCCGTCGAATTATCTCGTGCGTAGTTACTGACGGGGAAACAATACAAATAAAACGTACTGTCGCTAGCCCTGTCGTAAATCTCGTATTTTGGGCCGAGTCCTGTGGAAACGACGTTAATGCAAATTGGTTTATTATGCCGAAAGGGCGGCTCGGGTCACGTTATAAAACCGCAAGGTTCGGACGGTCATCCGTCAGTTGTGAAAGAGAAACATCATCGCGAGCGACTAAGACCGACAAAAAATAAGTGTAAGTGTTTTAGTGTTTAGGGAACGATAAGTTGTGTTTTGAATTTATTTCGGTTTATAGTTCTGCTGTCCGTGATCTGGTGGCCATACACAACCGGGCTAGAGGTAATGGATTTATCAGTAACTACACCCAGTGGCCCTCTTCCGTATCTCCTTGTGCAAAGTAGGCAACACACCTAGTGGGGCCCATTCGATTCATGCATCTACGTGGTACACGAACTTTCACGATTTTTTTAAATGAAAAATAAATCTCTGCCGCTTTCATTTTTTGCAAACGAACACAGCTTTTACAACTTAGTGTACGGAGCTAATTTTGAACAATTATTTTGGTTGTTTGTTGGGTGTGGATTTTAGTTGGCGGTTGGTTCGGTTATTTTTAATGTCCCTCTACCAGAATATGATCGGCTCCATTCTGAAATTAAAATGACATGCTCCAGACTCATCAGTCTTCTGATCAACAGTTTTAGTCGTGCGCAACTACCATCCTAACGGTCCTTTTGTATTCTTGCGTATCTCCGTGCATAAGTTTTCTACTGCTTGATCTGGTGTGGCGCATCATACATCTTTCATCAGCCCCTCGTACATTCAGAAATTCTGATAGCTCTAGCAACTATTCCTACTAATTTTTCAGTCAATTTAGTGGTTTTCCAAGTCAGATAGAGAAATTTTCCAAATCGAGGAAAACAGATCCAAATTCAGAACTCAGAACTTTTTTTGGCACAGGCATATTTAGTAGAAGATACGGAAAAGATTAATAATGGATCCATAAAAGATTAAAGAATTCATTCATCTTTCAAGTGAATGAAGTACGTCCGTTTTTGTTTTTTTTTGTTTTTTTTGACAGAGGTTATGATGCGTTTTCGAAACTTGGAAAACCGCAAAATGCGAAAAACTGACCCTTGTCGCCAATACGATCAAAACAAATTTTTGTTGATGTTCCAATACAACTAAGTACTTTGCCATTTTTCAGAAGTTCTACGACTTTTTCAGCCACAGGAAGTGTACCAAATTGTATTTTGAAATTCGGTGACGTAGCGCCTTTTTAAAAAAATCATTTTTTCGGGATGAAAATAATTTTAATAAACAGCTTTTTCGCATAAAACGTCTTTTCCGAGTCGTATAAAAAGTATTCATAATGAATAAACAATTGAAAAATGTGGGTTGTGAAGAAGCGAAACCTTCAGTAACCGAATTCCAGCAGAGGCGCTTCCTCAGTTAGTCCTCGGTTGACCAAGAATTTATTATTCCTTCTTAAAATGGGCGGTATCCTTGTGGAATTGTAGCACATCAAGCTCTATATATCAGCAACTTGTTGGTGTTGATTCGGAACGTTTCCCGTAGGAATCTTCTTTTCTACCGGGAGAGTAGGGACGTCAGTTCTGGGTTTTTTCAGTGTCGATCTGATCCATTTATTTCGGGGAAAGCCACCACCCATCTTAGTTAGGACGAGTTAAAAATGAACTGACTCTATTCGGAGATATTCATCATAGTCCATTCATTCCTGGCTTAAGCCATCGTTTTGAAAGACACAGTGGTTTTCTTGTAGAATCGTCCCCACCAAGTTTTACCAATCCCAATCCAATATTAACTCGGAGGAGTCATGCAATTCACATACCGTGAATTTTTTTAGCGTTGCTGCTAATAATTAAGATTCTAGTTAGTTCGTGAATACTACACAGGCGATCTACTTTCCGCAGTTTTCTTTTGATGATAGAAAAATCAAAATCGCACGGAAGGAAACTATGCCCTCACACCGGGAAAAATTGAACGATTCCGTCGAATAGTTTTGTTTCAGTGGGGGCAAGGAAAACATTTTGTATGGAGTGATTTTTATTTTGCATTGTAGCCCTTGAAATTCGCTGGTAACCAAATACTGAGTAAGCAAGTTCTTTTTTTAAAGAAAGAAAACTTGTGAGCCCCTTTCAAAAAACATCAGAAAGTTCGTCCCGATTTTTCTTCTGTAAGCGTCAATGCTACGAGGCTTCTTTCCATCGTAATCGATGCAATCATATACGAGTATAGAGACCCAGAAAAGAGAAAAAAGTGAAAATAGCCAAAACTGACGCAAAAAAAACGGGTTCAAGTTCCTATTAAAATTACGGAAAAATTCTGCACTTGAAACAGAACATGGGTTAACCATCGAAGAGGTTTGCGAATCCTCTACAAAAAGGAACATGTTGTGTATTGTTTCCAGCCTTCTTGAAGATGTTAGGTAGAGGGAAGGGGCTGCAGACGGGCAAAGTGCAATATAGGGCAGATAAGTGGGCAGTTCGGTTGATAATATACCTACCAAGGTCTTCCGATTTTTTTGATAAATTGAAATACACTAACGGATAATCACTGTTTGTAGTTCCGTCATTACAAATGGTAAGTTATCTATTCGATTTAGAATATTATCAATTTAACTTGAAAACCCTATATACGAGCCTTAACTTGGAACTGCACGTTGAAAATCTGAGCGCATAATGTTCCGAAATTTATTGAGTTGCTCCTACTTATATCCACGGCCTTACTGATCGCTCTGTAGGCGTTTTATGAGAATGTGGAGACGATTTGTTTGAAAAGGTTGGTGTGGTGCGTGTTTACCTTTTTGAAATTACTCAGTCAAAACTGTGACAAACAAAAAAGACGTACGTCCAAAAATCAAGACCTCAAATACGTATATAAGTGTATATGTTTAAGCCTAACACTAAACAAGTGGGCGTTAGAAAAATAATACCTTTGTACACATTGGCGGGACAAAATTCATTGAAATCACGACATAACAGGTACCAGTTAACACGTATTTGTTGTTCTCCTGGATTATTCCTGTAAAAGCACAGAGAATGAAGATTTAGTAACACGCTCTACTTCCTTTCATCGGTTTGTCACAAAAATATTTGAGGGGAGCAAATTGTAGAAAGGCTGCCAGAATTCAATGCGTTAGGTTGAGCGAATTCAGTTACGCGTTTACTGTGGAAATAACGCTATCTTGGCAAATCGTCATCTCTGTTCAATGATCTATAACAGGAACATTTTTGGAGAACGATATATAGGTATCGACTATTTCAAGTGTCTGGTAAGTGAGTTAGGTGACAATCGTTGATGCCGTTTTGCCAAGAAAGTTGACAATCCCTCATTTGGTGCTCAGGCTTATATTTCTGTATGAACTCTTTTTTATTTACAATATTGTTTCTGATATTTCATCCGCCTCTAACAAGAGTTTTTGTCCCAAATCACACACTTGTTGTTTCCGAAGTCAAATTGAGAAGTGTACTGACTGACTCCAGTTCTTCATATTCCAAAATTAGGACCTTTCTGTTTCAAATTGAAAATTGAGGAGTGAATCAAACATAATACTCGGGCTGTATTCGTATTATGAGACAAACACGATTCACTTCACGATTCAATGTTTCAGATGCTTTTAATACTTTCCATCCTCGCGGCTACGGCAGGCCTTGTATACTACTACAATTGGCGGATGAGCCGTAAGCATTTGTACGAGCTAGCAGAGAAAATCCCTGGAGAACGTGGACTTCCTTTCCTCGGAAATGCTATCAAATTTGCCGTCTCCCCCAACAGTAAGTAGCAAGTTTATATTTATTGATTTACTTATGTTCAATTACGTGCATACAAATAAATGAATTAATTCATTAAATTTTAAAAATCGACGGAAATATTCTTAGAATTCAATGAATTGAACAACGTTTCAACAATTTCCCTTGTAAATAAAATCAAGGTAATTGAGTGCACACCTTTAGTCAATTACCTGGCCTAATTCATTGGTAAGTTAAGTATCAACAACAGCAAGACATCATCCAGCCCTGGCCACAGTTACTTAGAATTGAAACTGAAAAAACCGGACACTATGAGAAAAATATCTAGTGGGACAATTAGCAGAACTTTCTTCAGCCCCACGTACACTCTAGTTAGGCTGTAGAGATAATAGTTTAGACCGGAGTAACTGGGACTTCATGCATGATAGTTGAACTGGTATCAGCAGGGACGAGAACTGTTGTAGAGTCGTCTGGCTGTAAGGAGGTAGCAAAATAAAGGGGTAAGAAGTGAGATAAGGGAAGGGGTTCAAAGGAAACCCCGTAAGTAGAAAAGTATGCGTGGACGGGTCCGCAATACCAATACCTGTATTCAGAATATGGAAAAGAAGAGAACAGACTGTGTAATTCCCAGATTGGCGGCTATAGATCGAAGATGGAAAACGTCTAGAAGCTCAGCTCGAGCAGCTTGACCTCATGGTTACTGTTGGGGTCCGAGGACACAATTCGGCTTGAGTTGAGCGGAACGGCCATTCTTGTTCCAATAATCGATTAACTTCTTACTACTTTGAAATGCGGTTTGCAAGTCTTATCGAACAACAAGTCGTTTTCGCTTAATAAATACGAAGTGGAAAATGCTATCGACGAAACCAGGAAATTTGCACTGCGCCCAGTTTTCAAACGCCTGCCAGGTCAAATTACGTATTGGATAAATACAATGAATGTCGGGCAGGGTGCGCTTGAATGAATAATTAATTCCAATTAACGCTGTCCTCGTGAGATCATAATAGTGAACTGCGGATCGAGAAATATCTGATTCGAGCCCCAAATGACAACGACGTAAACGAATATGTGTAATTCGCTATATTTCCAAGGCAATCAGCTATACTCGTATATCAAGTTGAGTTTCATTATCCACGGTTGGAAAAATTCCAAAATCTGGTACTTCACGAAACGTTCAATCACTTGACTTCCTGAATGTCATTGTCGCGACTGTTCGATAATGGCAAGAAAAAAACTTGTTACGGAAATAAAAGCGCTGCATTATTCTCAAACTAATGGCTTTACTTCGTGCGTTTTATGTACAGTAATGCGTCGTCCCTCTCAATACAGATGACCCTTTCACGAACCGCGCGACCGAAATACGAAAGTTTTGTGGTAGAAATTAGGGGTCAAAGGACAACGAAAACGTTTCAGGCGCACAAACCTTTTGTCGAGACGATTTTCGTTACGTATTGAGAAACGAGCCTCAGAACATACGAAATAAAAAGACAACTCTGGTCGTAGCATTCGACAATTCGGTCGAATGTACAAAAATTTCAGGCGCGACGGACTACAACTTTCCTCAACCCCATATATATTCAGCGATATTTTCCATGTCATTCGCTTCTAATACAATATGTTTTTCACTCTGTGCATATGAACCTGGTAGAACTTCGCGATGTATAACGAGAAGTGTTCGACGTTCCAAAATGTATCTTCCATATGGTACGACTTTTATTGAGTGGTAAATCATACGACTGCCGAAGAGATTTATTTGGACTTGTTCGAGTTTTGGACGGTAGTCTGGCGATCTACGAAAGTTGTTAAACGCTCATCTTTCAGGTTGTGCATTAGACTACCAGCACGATTTTAGTGAAAACGCGCGATTTATGAAGAAAAACTATAGTTAAATCAATGTCGTCGAAATTTTCTGATAATTTATTTTGTTGCTCTCGTAATTTTTCGCTGAATAGAGTAATACCGTAATACCATTTAGAACTGTTCATACGAAAAATGCAATCAAAATCGTTTGAGCTACTATCGAAAAAATTGGTGTTTTTGGCTGATTTTTTTTCAAAATATTGAATTTGAGCAGATTTGGTCACGCACACAGATCATTTTTTGGGCTCAGAAGAAGAAGAAAACTCAGGACAAACTATCAACCGATCATATAACTTCCTTTTCTGTGCGGCTAAAGAAAGTCAAAAGAGACGATCACATCATCTCAACCTTGGTTCATACCTTAATGAACAGACTCACTGGTTTAGTGAATGGGCGTCTAGTTTAAGTCTAAGTAACTTCGACATCATCAGTTTGAACCAAGTCGCTGCCACGAGGTGTCCATTGTCGCTCTGTTGAATAGACTAAAGTATTACAGCATTGTTGCGAGTTTAGTCACAATAGCAATGAGATACTCCCGCAATACTGAGTTTGAATTATGACAATTACACAGAAAGATCAACCGAATACGTCGATTCATTTTTGTACATTGTTTCAGAACTTCTCCAAATTCTCTACTCGTTGAGTTTTGAAGAAAAATTTCAAGACGTGGCCAAGGTCTGGCTTGCTCACCGGCTCACTGTTATTTTGCTCAATCCCAAAGACATTGAAGTAAGTGCAGTACTTTATTTTATTTTAGCTTGTTGGACACATAGAAAACTTGACTGGGTGAGACCATACTATGTATATGGGGCTGTGGGTAAAATAAGCGACTGAATACTCCAAATCAGTTTACTCTCAACTGACTCTACTTCACATCCGATATTAGGCTCTGAGGCCTACGTTGAACTTTTTCCTCATCAACCTCGCAACACTTGGCCGCTGGTTGCAAGAGTATGGAAACCACCAACCTTTATTTCGTTCCCCGAAACTAGCAAAAACACTGTAGTCAAAGGACCATTCTTTCTTGAGCAGGGAGCTATGAGATAGCAGCAGGGCGAAGGCAGTCTTTCTTCTCCTGGTTGTGTTCAGCAATCATGAACTTGAGCACCATTCTACAGCGATGGAGAGTGTCAGTCAATTACAGAACAAAAACCCTGCAAATACCTTAAATAAAGGTGTGCCTATACCCATGACATACATGTTTGTTCATTTTGCAGTACCCCATGTTGATCACCACTATGTGCCCTAAGTCTTTCCTCTCCTTCATCAGAAGGATCGCAGACCGTCTGATGCTTTCTCTCAGCATTTTCTCTCACAGTTCTCTCGACTAATGACGAAGATGTTTCTTGTCTGTTAACAGGCCAGATGTTGTGCTCTTGCAATTCTAGTTTGTGACACATTTATCCTCAACTATATGTGAGCTGCTCAATGCCCATAAGGAATGATTTTCCCTGGAGCAACACGTGTATTCAGGGGTTCTTGACGATTTTGAGTGCTGTGACCTGAGCGCTGAGGTTCATCTAGTGCTCACTTAACGGCTAATTGCTAATTGATTGCAAATCACAGTTTAATAGAGGGTGTATTTAAATGTAAGGTGATCTACTGTGGGGGCCATCTAATGAAAGAAGTGGAAAGGAGGTAGGGCGCCGGAGGCAATGACGGACTATTCCATTTTATTGTTTGGAAGGGGATCTAGTTGTGGCACTCCATACCTTGGTGCTGCCTCTCCGCTACTGAATTAACCGCTTCAATCGTACACTAACATAAGGCACAACCAGTTTGTCACTGCTCGAGAAAAGCTGAACACTTCCTGAAAAGAAATACAAACGTCGAAAACGAAAAATAATAAAATGAGTTTAAATTTGAAGTGTAGGAAGATTTGGAATTGAAGGATTGTTCGTTCAGAAAATAATAATCAATTGAAATTGAAGCGATCTATTTACATTAAAATCAAATGTATACGGACGTCCGGATAATAATATATTAGTGCCAAATGTTGATATAAAATAAGTCAATTAAAATTAGGAGATGTAAAATAAAGATGTCCGAATGTCCCAGAGATAGAAGAAAGTAAATTAGAACGAAGTACCGGTTGATGAGGAAAGTGTCTGAAGTCTTCTCTTCGACGACTCAGGAAATTCCGGGTTGAAGAGATTAATACTTGGGATAGTAAAATATCCTGAAACTTCAAACGCAAAGGAAAGAAGCGGGTGAACAAACGAGTCGGTGTAGATGCGGCGACCGAATGGGACGGCGAGCGGGTCGGTAGCGGGGATGTTGGCGATGCCTCGTCGGGGCTCACGTACGTACAAAGCGAAGAACGCTCCAGCCAACCCCGACCATTGGACTTATTCAGCGTCGTGTAAACAAACAGGAGAAAATTATGTACAATTCCCAAACATACCGCCCACCAAATTTGAGATCAAATTTCAAAGTTTTAACATTAAAGAGGTTATTCATTGGTTATAAGGAGCTTCCATCAATGGCCATAGTGGTACCACTTGAACTATGGGTCTAGTATAGGTAGACGTTGTAGTCCTGACTGTTACAACTCTTGCCACTCCATCACGCCCAGAATGCAATTCAGTTACTCTGGCAACAGGCCAGGACTGTACTGAGGTTGACGGGTCTTTCAATAGGACGAGATTGCCCACTTCCAAGGGTCTTGCTGGCTTAGTCCACTTGTTTCTCTCTTGCAATGTAGACAAGTAGTTCTTCCTCCATGTAGTCCAGAATTGTTGGTAAGTTCGTTTGACAAGTTGCCAACGATCTAGCAAGTTCTCCTTGGTCGTTTCAAGAGAAGGCTCTGGAGGAGCGAGAAGAGGTCCTCCAGTTAGGAAGTGTGCTGGTGACAAGTACTGATAATCATCAGGTTCTGTAGACAATGAGTACAGAGGTCTAGAGTTGAGTATTGCTTCAATTTTCGCAAAAAGGGTACTCAACTCTTCATAGGTGAAAGGTGTGGTGCCTGCAACCTTATACAGTAAAGCTTTAGTGGATTTTACTGCAGCTTCCCAGATGCCACCAAAATGAGGTGCAGATGGTGGATTGAACAACCACTCAATACCTTTGCTGGCTGAATATTTTTGGATACTGTCACGGTTATCTGATGATGAATACCATTGGTACAGTTCTTTCAGCTTGTTGCATGCTCCAATAAAATTAGTTCCACAGTCAGTGAACACTTTTTCAGGAAGACCCCTGCGAGCAATGAATCGTGAAAATGATGCTAAAAAGGCATCTGTGGATAAATTAGTTACCGCCTCTAAATGTACAGCTTTTGTTGCTAGGCACACGTACAAGCAGAGGTAAACCTTTGACAAAGAAGCCTTGCGTCGTAGAGATTCTTTCATATGAAAAGGGCCTGCGAAATCGATTCCAACATTGATGAAAGCGCGCCCTTCTCGAAACCTGGCTTCAGGTAGATTAGCCATTATGGGTGCTTCACTTTTAGCCTTGGGTTTGAAACACTTCAGGCAGAAGAAGGTTCTTTGTCGCGATAGTCTTCGAAGTGAAGGAACCCAAAACCTGAGTCGTATAAGTGCCATTAACAGGCTGGGTCCTGGATGCATATACATTTGGTGGTAGTAATCTATCAATAGAATTGTGAAGTGACAGTTGGGTGGCAATAAGATTGGATGCTTTTGAGATTCAGGAATTGGAGCAAATTTTAAGCGTCCGCCCACCCTGAGAACACCCAGGCTATCAAAAAATGGGCTTAAGCGAGCTAATCGATTTTGAAGTACGTGAGGGACATTGCTCTGATCATTCTTGAAAAAATAATAATCTTGATTAGTCTTAATGCAAACCACTTCGGCTGCTCGTAGCTCACACACTTTCAGAGGATAAGGTCCTCGAGAATCTTTGTGCGTAGCGTTATGTCGCCATCTCAACATCCATGCTACAATTCTGATAACTTTGGGATAAGAGGAGAATTTCCGCATCCAAGAGATCAGTGAAGGCTCAGCACTTACAGCCTGCAGAGAAGTGTCTGTAGTTTTAATCTCAGGCAGAATAGTTTCTGTGACGATGGACAGTGGCCATTGTGACTCATGATAAACTAGCCATTCTGGGCCCTTCCACCATATTTCTAAATTTAGCAGCTGGTCAGGAAAAATTCCTCTAGATCCATAGTCTGCAGGATTTGTTGTTGAACGAATATGTCTCCAGACTGAAGTGCCAGAAGATTCAACTATTTCTGCCACTCTGTTAGCAACAAATGTCTTTAATTTGTAACTCGGAGTATTTATCCACCCGAGTACTACCGAAGAGTCTGTGAAAAAGACAGGCGGTGATGGTGATAACGGAGGAGGCAAATTCTTCAAAAAAGTTGTCAGAGATTCATAAGTTCTCACAAGCAGCAAGGCTGCACTTAGCTCCAATCGTGGAATAGACATTGTCTTGACTGGGGCTAACTTGGTTTTAGAGATCAATAAAGAAACCTTCGACTCTTCTGCAGTTGTTATTCTGATGTAAACTGCTGCACAATAGGCTTTTGACGACGCATCGCAGAATCCAAAAAGCTGATAAGAGCATAAACCTTCAGATAAAACAAAGCGTTGAATATTGAGCTCAGATAAACGAGGAAATTGTACCATAAGGTTTGACCAGGTGGCTGCTATTGATTTTGGAATAGAATCATCCCAGCCCAGACCCAATTTCCATAGCTCTTGTATCTGAATTTTTGCTAGTATGACCACAGGAGATAAGAACCCCAGTGGATCATATACCCGAGCTATTGATGCCAATATTGCTCTTTTGGTAAATATCAGTTCAGGACACTTTATTTTGTATGTGAATACATCCATCACTGGGTCCCACTGAAGACCTAATATTTTTATTGAGTCAGATTCGGCATCCAGTGACACCATATCAGGAGTGCAAGTTTCAGGTGGGTCTATTAACTCAGATCTATTGCTAGCCCACTTGCTCAACTGAAACCCTCCTTTACGTAGGAGATGGATGACCTGCCTCTTCAGTTCAATAGCTTCTGATACTGATGAACATCCTGTGACCAAGTCATCAATATACATGTCATCAGTCAGAACCTTAGCTGCCAAGGGGAACCCTGCTCCCTCGTCCCTCCTTAATTGATGCAAGACTCGAAGAGCCAAGAAAGGAGCACAACTAATACCGTAGGGCACGGTGGATAGTTCGTACTTCTCTACTGTTTCAGTGGGATTATAACGCCAGAAAATGTGCAGATAAGGGCGATGTTCTGGAGCCACCTTAATTTGCCGGTACATCTTGATTATATCTGCTACAAACACAACAGGATGACGTCTGAAGTTGAGCAATATACTCTTGATGTCGGTTTGAAGTTTTGGCCCTGTCATCAGGAAGTCGTTTAAAGAACCTGTAGGTGTACTAAAAGACGCATCAAAGACAACACGAAGTTTGACTTGACCACGATCTTCCTTTAAAACAGCATGGTGAGGAATTAAATAGTTAGATGTAGCTGATGTGTGATACATGTGACCCAAGGTGATGTAAGAGCGAATGAACTCATGATACTGATCCTTCAAGACAGGATTTCGCTGAATTTTAGATTCCAGATTGTGAAATCTTTTCAGAACAGCATCAGATAAAGAATAACGAGGAGGAGTTCCTTGTTTGAAAGGAAGTTGTACAATGTACCTGCCTTCAGAATCCCGTCTGTGAGTTCTCAAAAATGTTCTTCGCAGGAAGTTTCTTCTGGATCTTCAATGTTGCTGATGACTGTTGGTTCTTCGACCTCCCAGAACCGTCTAAGTTCTTCTCTGAGATCAGGCTCTTGAGTATAAGTAAACAAAGTTACAGCAGAATTTCTAGTGACAGATTGAGTCGAACATTTTCCTATTATGATGTCGCCAAAAATAGAAGGCCCTATCTTAGGCAAGTTTGCGCTAACTGATAGAAATGGTCCAGTCCAAATGTCTGTGAACAAATCACTCCCTAACAGAAAGTCGACAGGACCAGGCTTCCAAAAGTTATCATCAGAAAGATCATAGGCAAAGTATTTCTCTCTGATGGAAACTGGGACTGTAAATGTCGGGAGGTAAGGGCAAATTTCGTTCACAACTATGGCTTTTGTGGTGAGAGGTTTTGTGGCATATTTTGGCTTTAAAGATACTGCCACTTCACCTTTGGCTTTCTCGAAGATAGTATAGCCAACTCCTGCAATCTTTCCTCGGAATTGGGAAAGAGGTAGCCCTAACTTGTAAGCACAGCTCCTGGTTATAAATGAATGCTGACTTCCACTGTCAACTACCATTCTTATTTTATGATATCTCCCATGCACATCTTCAGACTCTGCAATGGCAGTACCTAACAAAATCTGATAAGAGCTGCTTGATCGATTGTCGGTACTGTTTAAAATAGTTGAAATAGGTATCGCTAATGGATCTGATTCTGTTTGAGAGGACGAGGATACAGAATTAGAGTTACTACTGCTGCCTTGGTTTGAAGTAAAACTGTTATTGTAATGCAGTTTACTGTGATGTCTAAGAGAACAGTATTTGCAACTATATTGGGAGGGACATTCCCTTGTTGAATGAGAACTATTTTCCAAGCAGTTACGGCATCCTTTCCAACTTTTGATTAGCTGGTGTCGTTTACCAACCTTGGCTTCATTGAATACTTTACAGTGATTGAGATTATGCACATTATTTCCACATAGCAAGCATTTGGAAACGGACGATCTTTCAGTATTAAGTAATGAAGTGTTAGGTTTATTAAATTTATTGTTTTTATTGGGTAGCTGTTGTGTACTTAAAACCGAAATATTTCCATCAGAAAGCTGCAAAGCCAGAAGACGTTTCTTCACAAACTCAGTTAAATTATCTAGTGAAGGAAATTCAATTTTTTGATGTTCAAGTTCAAATTGATGACGGGTGAGGGATCAAGTCCTTTAACTGCAGCATGAAACAACACGAAATCTGATTCGTTTGCAATCTTTAAAAGTTTGAATGCAGCGATATTTTCAGAAATTTGCGTTAAAAATGAGCGAAGTGACTCGACTGTAGGTTTGGAAGTAGGTTTGTAGTCAGTTAATTGATTTAAATAAGCGCTTGCCAATATACGCTTATTCTCGTAGGTGTCCTCTAAGGCTTTCCAAGCTATAGAGAAGTTGTCTTCGGTTACAGGCAGTTTGCTAATAATTGCCGCAGCTGATCCAGTAAGGCATGACATCAAGTAATGATATTTCTTAATATTAGGCAAGCCAGCATTGTCTATTATCATGGACCTAAAGGTGTCTCGAAACTTAGGCCAATGCGTAATTGTCCCATCAAAACGGGGCAAATTGATTTTGGGCAAATCGTGGGCAGAAGTATTATCAAACATGGAGACGTTACCTTGCCTACTGCTCGTAGAAGCAGGAGGTGCATTTTGCTCACGAGCAAGTATTTCTTGATGAATGGATAAACATTCGTAGAAATATCGCTTAACAGCAACAGACAGCGATCTGTCTGACTGAGATGGGAAAGACGGTTCAGCTTCTTCACTCGAAAGTTCAACCAGTTGGAACCAAAAGGCCTCAAATTGGTCATAATATTTTTCCAAAGGTCGAATCATACCTTTGAAAGTACAGACTTTGGTCGAGTCAGTTTTGGCTGACCTTCCCGTGTCAGTGATTTCTTGAATTTCTTTGCCAATGCACTGGAGCCTTTTTTGTAACAATGAAATTTTAGAAGACATTCTGATTGCGACTTGAAAATATGTATAAATACCTAAATCAAGATTTCAATTTCAAAATGTCGTTGGCTCAGAGATTTTGAGAAATACTTAATGTGACATTATTTTTAAAAATGCATACAAATTAAATGAGTGAGCAAATTATGAAAAGTAACACACTGGCAAGTAACAACTAAAATGAAAGCTTAAAAACACAGTAATCAACAAAATTATGCTCAACTATAATACGCATTTACAATGTATTCTGAATGAAAAATCCTTTTAAATTGTCGGTAATAAACGAAGCAACTTGCGGGATAAAACTGTAAACGAAATATTTGAAATTTGAACAGCCGTTGAAACGAAGGCTTTAAAATGCGAAAGACCAGTAAAATGGCGGACAGTTAGAATGTACGAAAAACAAGAAACAATAAAATGTTCAATAATTTTGGGTCAAAATTAACGATCGAAAATAGGCATAGCTCAAGATTAAATATAGGGCAATGGATTTAAGATCGCATTCCGCCACGGAGGACCATGAAAAGAAATACAAACGTCGAAAACGAAAAATAATAAAATGAGTTTAAATTTGAAGTGTAGGAAGATTTGGAATTGAAGGATTGTTCGTTCAGAAAATAATAATCAATTGAAATTGAAGCGATCTATTTACATTAAAATCAAATGTATACGGACGTCCGGATAATAATATATTAGTGCCAAATGTTGATATAAAATAAGTCAATTAAAATTAGGAGATGTAAAATAAAGATGTCCGAATGTCCCAGAGATAGAAGAAAGTAAATTAGAACGAAGTACCGGTTGATGAGGAAAGTGTCTGAAGTCTTCTCTTCGACGACTCAGGAAATTCCGGGTTGAAGAGATTAATACTTGGGATAGTAAAATATCCTGAAACTTCAAACGCAAAGGAAAGAAGCGGGTGAACAAACGAGTCGGTGTAGATGCGGCGACCGAATGGGACGGCGAGCGGGTCGGTAGCGGGGATGTTGGCGATGCCTCGTCGGGGCTCACGTACGTACAAAGCGAAGAACGCTCCAGCCAACCCCGACCATTGGACTTATTCAGCGTCGTGTAAACAAACAGGAGAAAATTATGTACAATTCCCAAACACTTCCATTGACAATATCTGGTTCTTTCAGGCACATGTCTTAGCCGTAATACGCTGAATTCACCCAGTCGAGAGCACTTCATAATCAATCATTAAGGAATACCAAAATAAACGCTTGGTTAAGGATTAATGAAATGTGACGCCTCCCCATAAACGTTCCCTTCCGGGCCAATATTGAAACTTATTCACTCATTGTTCACTTTCAGCTGGTTCTCGGCAGCTCCGTTCATCTGAAGAAGTCCCCAGAGTACAGGTACTTCGAGCCCTGGTTCGGTAATGGGCTCCTCATCAGCAACGGTACGTGTTTCATTAGCTTCCCATGTATCTATGAGCCATTCGTGTTTTTTTAATGAAAAAAAGAGCTAAATACTTCAAATCACAAACTAAAACACTCGCGATGAAATTGTGATTAGCAGTATTCAGTTCAGTTTCCGTCTTTTTAACACGGGACCGGTTTTGCAAATTAGCTCGTAAACGCACGAGCTCGGTTGAGCCCTCACAGTCACACTTGAGGATTGTTGGAAAACTTGAAAACATTTTCCTCTTCGACAAGTTTCGAAAAGAGTCGGTTTTGTGAAACTGACTTAATTGCAACGCCTTCGACTAATAGTTTCACAAACCTATATATCAGGCGTTTCGACTGAACCAGTTTGATCCCTGCACTAAACCACATTAGGCGTTTATATCTGGCTCAGGTGCAAACGTCTAGGAGCTGGTTCAACCCCTCCAGAGCACCTGTGATACGAAATATCACCAAATTTTGTTGGTCTCCTTTCTTTTTAATTGGTGAGAGAGCAGCTGCTTTCATAATTGTATTCATTTTTTTCGGTCGAACTCGACTAGAGGGTCCTACAAAGTTATTATTATGGCCGAGTTTCATATTGGGGTCCAACAGACTCTGCATGTGGACTGTCGACCAACTGTGAACTCTCAGTGCTTGCTGTTCGCCTGAGTGCCACCCACAGTTCGTGTTTCTAGGAGCCCTCTCAGCAGCCGTGTATCTCCCAGCTAACACCATACTTTGTATTGATGGCTGCCATCTAAAAGGGGAAAGAGAGGGGGGGTGGATGAAGATGACAGGGTAGAGTGAGAAGCCCGACGCTTAGACGGAAAATACACTGAAAGACTCACTATGTTTCCCACCTTCTACATTATCCTGCAGGCTCGACATTCTGTTGCCCCAATAGTGTCTTATCGACATCGTCAAATGGCGCCGCAAGGAACTCCCCGTACCATCAAGTTTTAATCTTGTCTCGCGCATTATTTGCCATGTCCAGTGCACTTCACATTTTAATAAATATCTGATTCAAAATCGAACCACCAGGTGAAACATGGAGAACGCACAGGAAAATGATTGCTCCCACTTTCCATTTGAACGTGCTCAAAAGGTTTATGGATGAGTTCAATAAAAACTCGAAACGCGTGATCGAGCGAATGGCGAAGGAAGATGGCAAGACCTTTGACTGTCACGACTACATGAGTGAAACTATGGTGGAGACTTTACTGGGTGCGTACACTTATTTACTATTTCTTAACTATTAACTAACCAGAATTGGTTGGCCTTGATTGGTCGCGATGGTTTCTGAACTGAAAACAATATAGTTTCAAAGTTTACTGTTTTCAGAGACTGTGATGGGAGTCAAACAAAACACCCAAGGAAGAAACTGCCTCACGTACGCCCTTTCCGTTATGGAGTGAGTATTGCACTGCTATATTGATAATTTATTAGAAAACACAGTTGGTAGATTGAAGTCAGGCGACCATAGTTAGCCAAGTATTGTGGGTTCTGAGGGTTAGCACAACACGTAAGTACGCGTGGCTTCAGGAAATAACCCTCATGTGGATTTATAAGTAAAACAAAATCTGGAGCGCATCTCCCAACCACCGGTTACTGAAGTTTAGTCCCAGAATCAAAGCAAGGAAATCAGCTCCATGTTTGCGAATGGACACATAATCTCACAGGATACATGGAAACAAAATCTGACATCCGGAAACATCAGGATAAAACGGTTTCTTTCTTTCTAACTATAACCTGTGCAGAAGATCTTTCTTCTTTACTTTCCACTAAACCCCATCGGGAACCAGGCACAAGCCTTTTGGCTCCTCGTCAAAGTCACCGAACTTTGCCAAGCGCTGGGAAACATTCACAAATTCCGACGAATGCCTAGATTTTTGGGTGTGCGTAACAGTAAATTGAAGGGAATTGGTAAGTAGAGGGGTGTAGTTGTAGGCAGAATGGGGTGAAGCATGTCGTTCAGTGTCAGCATGTGTTCCGGGGTCAGCCCGGAGGAATCTCTCTTTACCTTACGTTCTACAAAACAAGACACGCCCTTATGAACTACAAGTAACTACAATTGATTCTCGCGGAAATGTTAGTCGTGAAGACAACTGCTCTTCCTACTACTCTCACTATTTTGCCCCGAATGAAAGTTTTACAACATCGTTGTATTATTTGGAACGGTCCTCGAGCCATTTTCGAGACAAAAATAATTGGCACTTCGGCTACAGTTAGTTTCGGATGCATTTTACTCTTTTTGCCCGAAGGTGATGCGTAGACTGAATATCCAAAGTGAGCTGACTGTATTTTCAAACGATGTTTTTGCACTCAGAAGACTTGAAAACGTCAATCTGATGAAAACTAGCATAAAACATGGTCAGCCGATTACGTAACTTCTCTGCATACATCCTAACGCCAAGGACTTTGACACTCTGAGCTAAATTAAGCTAAACCAACCCAAACTTGTAACTGCCCCACAGTTTTACTTAATTACTTATTTCAGCGTCTGCGACATCATGCACGCCAGGCAGACCAAAGTTTGGCTCCGCTCCGACTGGACGTACAAATGGACGACCATGGCCAAAGAGTTCGACAAGCACCTTGGTATCATCATGAACCTCACCAACAAGGTAAGAATTACCTTTCGATTTCTCTCGGATGTCCTGATAAATAGCTCTGAGGGGAATGAACTGGTCGATGAGTCCATCGATTGTCTGCAATAAGCCATTAGTTATTATGTAATTTCATAACTGTAATTCTCAATTATACCTCGTGACGCTCAGAAACACGTGACAGCTAACATAAGGCGGGAGCGTGCTACTAGGTATTTTCTGTACTCACCAGTCAGGCAGCCCTGTTACTTTCATTCGTTTCTAGTGTGTGTGGTGGCTAACTGAGGAAAGAGGTGCTCAGAGGCTGCAGAAAACACCTCGTCTTATTCGGGAATTCTGTGAGGTAGAAAGTTACTTCCTGACAGTGTCTTACGATTTTTATTCTAAACTACCTAGTAGTGCCTTCCTAGCTCCACCCTCATTAGGTTTACTAGGCTGGCTCCCACAATAAGCCATTCCAAAGCCCCTGGTCCTTTCAGTGATCACTGCTCAACAGCAACAGCCCTCAGGAGCCCTTATGTCGTCCACATCTGCAATTATTATAGTTATTTGGCCAAAATCCGCGCATAACCGAAAGAGTAAGTATTATATTATATCCTCCCCATTACGTCCATTGTTTGAAGATTGCTGGACAAGTATTTAAAAACTCATGCCAAACGCTGTGCCCCTCGTACACAGGTGTTCTTGAAAAAGAAGGAAGATTACATTCAGAACCGTGTGTCCACCGCCGCTGCTCCAATTAAAGAAGAAAAAGAAGAAAAGAAAATCATTATTGAAGCGCCTGTTGAAGCAAACTTCTCCTATGGACAAGCTGCTGGTCTCAAGGACGATCTAGATGTTGATGAAAATGAAATCGGTACGTTTGACTGCATTATTTTACATTTATAACTTATAATGAGGCAAATGGCAACACCATTGTTGATCTTACCCTCGACATTTTGCCCCCGCCTGAATCGGAAAACCTTAATTTCGGCGTTTGGTTTGTGTCAACTTTACGGAAGAACTGCTGAAACGGCGCTGTTTGCTTGTTTTCCCGTCAAAAATACGGTTACGTGGGGGACCGAAGTCACCAAAATTAGAGTTTCTTACATTTCTGCTAATCAATCACCGAGCTTCTTGTAATCAAATATCTGCGAAAGTACAGTGAATTGAAGTACGAATTTTGGCCTAAGAAGCTAAAAGATGTTTTTTCCACTTTTTTCAAAAGAAGCTGTAATGAATGTGTTCTCAGTGGGTGCGTCAACTATTCAACATATGCACACATACATAAATATTAGTAGTAGTTTTGAAATGGTCCAATGTTCGACTGTAAACATCAGCGTTTGGTCAGTTACAACAACTTCTGTAGCTATTAGAAAACTACATTCTTCGAGCAATGAAAGTTAATTTGTTGCATCTTCTCAAAAACAGTTCTAACGATTTTGATCAAACCGATAGAGTATGTCAGCTAACCAGTACGTACATTTGGTTCGCTACCACTCTTTCTATAGAAATGTTACTCCCTCAACCTCCCTGATTGGTACGGAACATTTGTTGTAGCGTTGAACAAAAACCACTCCCTGTGTTGTAAATGTATGGCATTAGGTGAGGATGTGGTAAGGAACTTCTTCAACTCTTCTACTCTACCTACGTAAAGGGGTATCTCGTAACCCCGAAGAGTTTATATGAGGTATGGTTATAAGGTAAATCGTGCTGGTGCGGTTTTTGCTGTAAAGCGGGGAGCGAGTTGACTAGTTTTCTTCCCGCCGCAGAAATATGTGTGCGCTGCACCGTGAGGAGAGGCTTATTGCGCAATGCAAACAACGTGGGAATCCTGGATTGCCTTCCTAATAGTTCTCAGTGAGCCAAACCTGCTGATTGTTCCTTGGAAGGACTACAAATGAAGGGTGCTTATCTGTAACTAATAATTATACCTTGGAATAACCCCTGAGATCTGCATCTCTACACGAAGCCTGTGGTCTGTAAATTGACGAGTTTTTATTTAGTTAGCCCCGTGCACCTGCTCTACGCCAAATACCTTAAATGCTTAAAGCTAATGTACCTGTTTGGCCGTCCGCCTCCTCGGGCTAGTGAGATACTGTGGGCGAGCGCTTTCGATGTAAAGACATGATCGTCCGGCCGTTAAGTCAGTACTCACGATGATGTCATAACATCGAAAGCGCTCGCCCGCAGTATCTCACCAGCCAGAAAGGATGGACCCACCAAACAGGTACGTTAATTTTAATAAGTTACCTAGTGCTTCAAAGCTCACTACTGCCATAAGATTTTACCACTTTGGCTTTAGGCCTTTTTGCTGGTGCTGGCATGATATTAGGTACGGGTTTGTCGGGAAGTTCTGGGCCTACATACTTAATGCTTGAGAGGATTAACTTCATACACAATGATCGCGCTTTTCTTGGTCGAGTACAGAAAGCCCGAAAAATCGAGATGCTGCGGGCACAATATCCGTTTTGCCATTAACTCCATCAAAAAATAAAAGTATCTGTGCTGAGAAACATACAACTTTCCGCAACTGCCGTAAATTCGACAATCTGCTTTATATATGATGTGCTTTATCTTCGCTCGACGCATTTGTACGGAAACATGGGAGTAGTTAGCTGAAAGTATCCGCTGAGTCTGATCAAAATCGTTAATTTTGGAAAAAAACAGAAAAACGATAATTTATTATTCGAAAAAACTCACTTTCCTCTGATTGGCGTAACATGGACAGTCACAGAGATAATTGTGAAAGACAAAATGTGGGTATATGTTGTTGGAATGACCAAATTCAATTATGCGATTACTTCAAAACGTTTAAAAAACACGCTTTTTGGCACATTTTGGTTGATAATTTGGTTCAAAGGAGTGTCAGAGGAACATTTACGGATTTACGATACGTAGCAACTAACTGTTTGAACACACCTTGTGAGTTTGCTCGAGATCGTCGCAGCCCTTTCCCACAAAGTTAAACAAATATCACACTATATCTCCATTACCGATCTTTTGCCCCCTGCCACTCATTTTGAGGTATTCTGTTCACTCTGGCATCTGGCAGTCAAGCTTCCCGAGCATTTGAAGCTGTCTCACAACATTTCGTTCCCTGACGAGACATCTATCACCGACCGTTATAAAACTAATCTCGATCTATCTCTTCTGAATAGACAGTACATCAGCTATCACTTAGTTCGTCAATCTCAATGTCTATTGTAACTTTTTGATTGAACAGGTGAAAAGAAGCGCCTTCCATTCTTGGAAGCTATGATCGAACGAGCTCACAACGGAGACGGATTGACTGATCAGGAAATCAAGAATCAAGTCAACACAATTATGTTTGAGGTTAGTTCATTAGTTGATAGTTTTGATGCATTCCTCAGCACGCGGAGAAATAAAAGATGAACGTCTCGCATTGACTACAATGATAGTCCTCCTAAATTCAATACAATGGTCTATGAAATATTAAAACTAATTTATTAATTGATACATCTCTGACGTCTGAAGAATCTGAAATTGGTTCCTCTGTACGCTCGATCAAAACTGTACGCCTCTTGCTTGTAGAGGCGGGAGAAAAGATGTACATCTAATCCGTTTGACAAAGATTCAGTACACTTTAAGCAGTAGTGTCAACTCGTTTCTGTTTGTTGAAACATTTATACATCTCTCCTTCCTCTGAGAGGGCAAATTATTACCTGAAAACTTACTACGTGGAGAGAAACTCAGTCCCAATCGGGCAACTGCTGTTGGAAAATCGATGTGAAAAGCGACAAAAAAAGTGTGGTTGAAATTCGAAAAAAATGCTAGGAAATTATATTAAAAATGAGTGAAGTTGGGTGAAAGTTATTTAAAAAATGAGTATCAATAGAAGGAGATACACAATACAATAACCCCACGTCATGAAGTGTATTAATATGGTTGGAAAATCGAGTGTCATTGGAATGAACCTTGCAAAATTATGCGAAATAAGATCTTTACCAAAATTGTAAAGAATAATTGTAAAAACGTCATATGTTTTGTGAGTTGTGAAAATTAAACTGTTTGGGATTGGGTTAACACTTTTGAAATATTCAGATAAAAAGTTGCGAATTGCTGGGAAGTTATACAACACACGATAAAATTGGTTTAAACGTAGTAAAACTACAGGCTGCTACGAGCAGTTGGAAAAAACATGTAAAGAGAATAATAAAATAGAAAATAGAACTTTTTAGAAAATTGAGAAAGCTCGTTTGGTTTTGAGTAGAAAAACACACTTTTGTGAAGTGGAATGAAAGAACTGCATGAAAATTGGTGGTAATTTGATTTTAAAATGTTGGAGTAATGCGTAAATTATTACAGGTTTACGTTTAAAAAAATTAGCGAAAACTGTTGTGGAATTGCGCAAAAGTTGAAAAATAAGGTGACAATAGTTGTTAAAAGGCGTGGAGCTTTTAAATCAAGTAAAAATCAGTTGATATTAAGAAGCAAATGCAGGAACAGTGTCCTGAAAACGAGTTGGAAATGGAGTAAGTTTTGTACGAAAATTGTTTAAAAGTTCTGTAACGAAAACGTTGAGGAACGTGAGCGTGAACATCGTGTGAGGAACGTAGTAAATTTTATTTTTATTTTTTTAGCAAAGTATGAAAATTGGCGAGGAGTTGATTAAAAATAGTTCAAAAGTTCTGTCAAAAAATTGGCAAACTGTACGAATTAATTGAAAACTGTTGAAAAACTCACTCTAATTGAAACAACAACTAAAAACTAAAAGAGTGGCAATTGCTAGATGTTTAGTAGAAAAAGAAAGCGGGAAATGTTAACTAATTGCCCGAAATCGGAAAAAGACGTTCGGAAGTTCTAAGAACTTTGATTCGAAACCGCAATAAAAATTCGTTTGAAAGGTGCCGTTTGGCTTAGTGTGTGGGAAAATCGTTGCAAAATTGACTCAAAAATGTTGAAAGTGCGTACGAGTTGAACATTTTACAAAAATTGTGAAATTGATGGAAAACCGTTGAAAAATAAAATAAGAATCGTTGGGAAAAGGAGTAAAGATCTTTGAAGACCAACTGAAAGTCGAGTGAATTTGAATTTAAAATATCTGGCGCGTAGCAACACCCACCTTTCCTATACGGGCCCTGTATGTTCGGTCAACGCACTTACCTCTGTTAAGAGTACTCTGTGAGCTCTGTTAGAGCTATTTTTGATAAAATTGAAAAACGATAAACTATTGTTGGACAAATCTTCTTTTCCGAGTCATGGCTTACATTTCCGTTCAACCGGTAGATGAAGAAATAACTGTAAAAACGAAATACAGGTATAAGTTTCTAGAAGAGTAATCAGATGCAGTGAACCAGTTACTCTGGAAATTACCAAAATGCTTTTAAAAAATGTTTTTTTCGGCACATGTTGATTTTTATCTCTGTACGATGGACGGTCAGAGGAACATTTATTCAGAGCAATATATAGGTATTAACTATTTGAAGGCATCCGAGTTTGCTGAAAATCGTCCAAGCCGTTTGTCCCAAAAGTGAAGGAAAAAAACTATTTTTGCTTTATAGTAGTAGTACTCGAGTTTTCGGTTACCCGTTTTCAATCGATAGAAATCGCTCATAACCTTATTTCCGCGTGGTCAAAAAATAACAAACGAAACTAAAAAAGTATCAAGACGTACGTTTTTCGTAATTCAATAGGCCTCAAAACTTAAAACCAGGAGAAAACCCTGTTTTTGACACGATTGCAATACATTTATTAGCCTTTGGGTGGTAGAAGAATGTAAAATATGGGAACTGTGTCCTGTAATTCGTTAAAAATTGAATGAAGTTCGGTTAATTGTACATAAATTGTCTAGGAATAGTCAGAATCGTTGAGGAAACGGAGTGCATCGTTTTTGGTAGTAAACTGTGAAATCTGATGAGGAATTCATCAAACTCAATCGACATTGGTGAAAAATTGCGTAGGAATGTTAGAAAATTGGTAAAAAAACTGAGGAAGAATTAAACAAATTGAAGCGCATTGTGGAGAAATTAAGAGTAAATCGTACGTACCTTAAAAAAAACAGCATATGCTAGCCTCATCAAAGAAAGACGTTCTACTTCATTATTTACGACTAATGTTGTGGTGAAAATACGAGTACATTATTCGGAGAGCTTTCAAAATAGGTTATAGCTTTCGGATCCGCGTGTTAAGCACCACTTCTTTCTTGTAGGAGTTGGAAAATTATCTGAAAACTCTACAAAACTGCTCAACCTTATTATTTCGTGGCACGTGTTTCCGACTTTGTCCTGGCGCCTTCCCCGAACAATCGAATGAATAACGACGAAGAAACGTTTTTTTAAAAACGCGTTTTCGATTTTTCAAGGGCCACGACACGACTGCCGCCGGTAGCAGCTTCTTCCTCTGCGTTTTGGGCGCTCGTCCGGACATTCAAGAAAAAGTGCTCGAAGAAATTGACTCAATCTTCGGCGATTCAGATCGCGAAGTCACTTTCCAGGACACTCTGGAGCTCAAATACCTGGAAAGGTGTATCATGGAGACTCTCAGGCTTTTCCCTCCGGTGCCGATCATCAGCCGAGAATTGGAACATGACGTGCCTCTTGGTGAGTATGGCGCTTATTTTTAGATTAATAAACAAATCGGTTGTTTTGTTAAAAGCTGTTCTCGAGCGCGGATCAGTTTGCGACGGTATCGATCAATTTTTGTTTAATGAGTTGAATGATTCATAACTTTACTGAAAAAGAGAGAGTAAAAATGTGTTAGTTGACAGAACAAAAAGAAGAAGAAAAGCCAGTATTAAGAAGGTAGGTCCTTACAATATTCATTGCATTCAAATACTACTAGAGAAAGAGACGAATAAGAGAAAGTACATAACTACGTGTTTTCCGTTGGAAAAGAAATTATCAAGCAAAGCTTTCACATAAACTAGGTGATCTCACCAAATTGTTCATTCTGTTCGTAGTACGGCTTTTCTTTTTATTAGTACACTAAATTAGACAATGGTGTTAGATCGCCTAGTATCATAATTTTACTGTTCATAATTCTTACGACTCGCGCTCCATCGGATACAAGTTAGAACCTTGAAATATCATGTAACTATCTGACTTCTCAAACCTATAACGTACTAAAAGATGAATTGTCAGGACGTGCAAGTAAAGGGGAGTGGGCGTGAAATGATGACGTGGATTCAGCCGAAAGGAAAGAAGTTCTCAGTCGTGATCATACAGTATCCACTCTCAACTACCACATTCCGTGAGGACGGAGTTCTTACTTACCTTGGCTCTACGAATTAGAAGGGAAAGTTATGTAATTGGCTGAATAACAAATTTTGAGTTCTCTTCAAATCGTAATGTTTCAGACCCTACTGAGCCCAAAAACAGTATTTGTGAAGATGGTCTGGTGTGCGTGCCTGTGAACGTGATTGAGAGAAAACGGGTTAACCAAATCTGCTCAAATATCATTTCTAGCCCCCAGGTCACCCACGATCGGACGCCAAACTAACTATATAAGCAGAAACCGCTCAGAACTAACAGCTAAGAACTTAACGGTTTTGATTATTTAATAAAATAATAACACAATAAATAGTATAAAATTCTCATCCGTGGGAAAATGACGTTGGGTAGCACACTAAATTACCTAACATTTCTTTGAAAAATTTATTTTCCTTATAAACTCCGCTCAGAAAATAGTAAAATATTCAGAAAAATCTATCAAGTACCTGTAGGATGAGGGTTTAATAATGATCATAAGATACACAGGGACTACTCCACAAATTTCAGGATTTGAACCACCGCCATTTCCCACACTACCCTTTCTCACAGTTTTCCCGATAATTCTGAAATGTTGAACGCAATCCTTCTCAATTAAAAAAATCACGTGGACAGCCTCTCAAATCTCCTGTTCATTGATTACACAATAATGATCGTGGTACAAGTAGGAGCAGCTCAATAAATTTCAAACCCGTACGCGCCTCCCGCTGTTATAAACAAAATGAAAAGCAGATTTGATTAATTACTAGAGTCAAGAGAATCGCTAAATTCATCCAAGGCCAAGGAAAGTTTATGCATTCAGAAGACTCAAAAGTGTACATCTGAAGGAAACTCAAAAAAATGCGAGATCTGGTGAGAACTATATTTTTTCGATTGTTTACAAAGAACGTTCAGGAAAGTGGTTCAGTGGTTCTTGTACCCAGCGCGACAGTCGTATTACCCTCAGAAAGATGGAATCATGCGATTAGGTCCCTAAAGAACCTATTCGCGTCAATAAGTAACCTTCAACTCATTATTCCCGACATTCCGCTCAACGGCCTGCAAAACCACCTTCTCCTTCGGCCCATTTCCGGAATCAACGTGCGTCGTTCTCACGTGCCAAATGCTCGTCTCCTGACGACCTACTTTCCACCAGATATTCGGAAAAAGGTTTCATTCCTTTCAAAACCGGAAACCAGAAATGACTTTCTGTTTCTTTAATATAAACAAATGAATTCGGACGTCGGTCATCTGATGAGCCCCAGCGCGTATCTTCCAGACGAACGGGACACAATGGCGTTAATATATTTTATCATAATAATTGTGGGAAAGTGGATGTTATTTGGAGAGAAGAAATCGTTTCTGGCTCGTCCTTCCTCGTCATCAATTACCACATAATCGTTTTTCGGGTAGCTCTTGTGTTGTGATGCAGTTCGGTCAAGGTGATTTAATGGAGTGATTCGCCTTGCGACCGGATATTACGATAGCGGATTAGCATTAATCAAAATAAATTGTTATCATAAATGCCCTGTAACGTGTTTTGTGAATGGTCGATTTAATGAGCGCAACATTAAGGGAACCAAATAAAACAGTTTTATCAAGTGTGTTCTATTCCACAAATTTGAACTTTATTTTGAATTTTGACATCAATTCTATAATGAACCAAAATTCAGCACAGTGACGGAGAGTAGTATAGAGGAATGCTATGTGTGAAGACAATGTTGTAGTTGAAGCATGTTTTGTTAATACAGCGTTTGTTTTGCAGCCTCTCGTCCGGACTTAACTATTCCAACAGGATGCACCGTCATGATCGGAACGTTCAAGCTCCACAGGAGACCTGACATCTATCCCAACCCAGAAGTGTTCAACCCTGACCATTTCTTGCCTGAAAACGCCGCTTCCAGACATTATTATTCTTTCATTCCTTTCTCCGCAGGACCCAGAAGTTGTGTGGGTTAGTATAACATAACTCTCCTTAGTATCGAACATGAGATGTAATTAGCTCTATAATTTGTAGAGACCCTCGATTCGGGCACAAACGCTGAATTGGATGCGGTAACTCCGCCTTGAACGTTAAACACGTCATTGCATCACGCTCACTGCCGAATGTGTGAGATCACATTGTACGAGCCATGGCAGATAGTAGATGGTAGCTGGTGCTGCAAAGCGAGGGAGAACCCCCCAAAGGCTGGCGCTTGTAGCCTTATTTTTCTCTGTGCACCATTCATACATAGTGAAAGTGAATAATTGGTAAAAGCTTTGAGTAGGTGAACTCAACACTGACAGTAGGAGCTTGGAAGAATTGAAATCTATGGGCCTACGATATCAGGCGGATAAAACGTGAGATTGTTGAACTTTAACTGTTCCTCTTGAGATAAGCTCCATTCTGCCATAAATTGCCACTGGTACAGGAGTAACTAACGAATGTCATGACGTTAAGACCACTGGTTTCGAGTCACAACAATTCGCGGGCAATCCCCTGCTTAGAAGCAACCAACAAGTGCTTACTCTGTTCATGCCCATCCAGTTCTCTCCATTTCCCAGTGGTTCATTCGTGATCTACAGATGATGATCCTCAAAAAGCTGGAAATTGTTGGATTCGCTGAACGCAGCTTAGTGCCCCTGCTGCCCACTCAATGTATGACTTGTAGTGTTTTGACTAAACATATAGGGTTTGGAGTAATTCTACACCAACCTGGAGCCTTATCACGTATAATGAGGTTTTGAAATTTGTCGAGAGGAGCGAGTTTGCTGCCTCTGCAACCTGCACCGACGTTACGGCTCTAGCTATTGTGTAAAATCTGTTAGGATCTAAGGCTGGTGCTTTACTAATCGAATAGGCGAACGTAAATAAAATGAAGACAGCGGCACTGAGAAACTACTGGGGTAAAGCTAGCATGAAGGAGTGAAGTTGTCTAATAAAGAAATTAGGTTATCCGGTAGAGAAATAAGACTATTCATTGGAGATGTGAGGCTATTAATTAACTAAGTTGTTTATAATAGGAATGAGGCTATCTACAGATAACTGAAATTATCTATTAATTGAAGAAGTCAGGTTGGAGGAGTGAAGTTATCCATTAGCAATCAGATTATCACTAACAAATATAACACCGAATGCTTTGTTCGACCTCATTCCAACTCTTCCTATTGACCAACTAATTGTTACTCCACATTTTCAGGCCGAAAATACGCCATGTTGAAATTGAAAATCCTCTTGGCCAACATCCTGAGGCAATTCAAAGTAAAGCCTGGCAAATCTATGGATGAGTGGCGACTCCAAGGAGACATCATCCTCAAGAGAACTGACGGGTTTGATATCGCTTTCGAGCCGAGAAAACCAATTAAGGCTTAAAAAAAAATTTAACACAACTGCAGATCAAAATTATGGGGAAAATACGTTTTTATGATTTTATTTTATCTCTTTGCCCTAAATTTGTAATAAGTTAAATAGCTTCTGATGTGTTGTACTTCGTACAGTTTTAGCACTTTATTTACGCAATGTGATATATCTCATAGAGTGATAAGTAATAAACAATGCATTGTTCATAGTTGGTTTAATAAAATGAGAGCCCATAAAAATGTGGGTGGCAGCATCACCATTTCTATCACGAGTCGGCTGGTTTCGTGCCTTTACACATCATAGCAATCGATTACTCAGGTGCATTCCCTATCAAGGGACTACCTGACTGATATACGAGTATATACTGATATATTGTAATCCTCTTTCAGTATAAGGATCTTAATATTGCTGTCAGAGGGTTGAAGTACAGCCGCCATACCTTATCACACTGCCAGTTTACATTAGATCACAAGAAACGCCAAACAAAAAACTGGTGCTAGAGCAACAAAGGTCAGCCCAGTAAGTGCTGTGACTTAAATGGTTAGTTCATCATGAAGAACCCCAAATGTTTCACTGTCGCAATCACAAACATTGTAGTAAAGTACAGCCAGTATAGTGTCTGACGTTCCCTGCCCTTGCCACCTAAATTTTATTTGAATATACCCTTAACGTTTACAAATACAGTCAAGCCTGAGTACATGAGAGTGAAATAGGTGCACATAATTATATATTTTACTTTATTGCGCACATCCATTAATAAATGCTTGAAATCAGAGCTTCACAAAGAATATTTCCAGCACTGCAAAAGGCACCAGCTGATTATCACTCGGTGAACTACAAACAATCCTTGACAAATGTAGAACTCATGAATTGGGCACTTCAGTTAATAGTTAATCATACTTCCACAATCATACAACTAACTCTCAAAAACTACAGAAGTGTGAGGTTACTGAAAAATATAAATTAAAATGTCAATGCAGCCTTACTTGTTTGACACTAATAAAAATGATCATTTAAAATAACATAAATTAATTCACTACACCCATGCCTTGTAACTGTACTCTGAACAAGAAAACGGTTTCTCCCCCAACTGGTCTTGAAACTAATATGTGACTTGGGACATAAGGGACTTGATTTAAAGCAATAGCATAAAACCATACTTTGACGTCATTGAAGAAAAATATCTGGTGCGTTGCAACACACAACTTTCCTTAGCTCTACGTATATTCGCTTTGTAAATGGCTAATTCTATTTAATCGATTCATTTATCACTCAGTTCCTTTGAACTTGGTCAAACAACACGTCACAGCAGCAGGAAGCTGTAGCGCCTACAGTTATGGAATTTATTGTGCTGCTCGAACTCATTGCAGGATCATTATTGAGCAATTGGTACACAGATAATTAATAAGACTGTAAACAGAAATTTTTTGAAGGAGGATAGTAATCACTTTTGCAGAGTTATTGGGTAATACCTGTTAGAACTGGTATTGAGCGAAACGGCGGTAGTTGAAATTCAGGAATTTCTGGAGTGAGCTCTATGTATCTCATGAGCGTTTTTAAACACTCACCCTATAGGTATTGGATTGGACTACAACACGATTTTTTTTTAACATTCTAGTAACATTCCAGCGGGGTTTAAAAGGAAAAAACCACGGCAAAAACGCTTTTCGTCGAAAATTTTTTATAAAATATATTTATAAAATATTATTTATAAAAAATTTTTTCAAAATCGTTAGAGCCGTTTTTGAGAAAAAAAAAATTGGTGTTTTGATCACTATGATAACTATAGTTAAATTTCGGTGGACTTTGTTCATACCCTTATTTTGGCGTCCCATGGTAACCTGCGGGTCAGATATCAAGTTTGGTACGGTGGTTTTCTCTCAAAATCGTTCACAGACACACATACATACACTGACATACAGACCATTTTTCCAAATAGTGTTTTTCGGACTCAGGGGGGTCTGAAACGTAAAGATCTGAAGAGAACTCAAAAATTTTTTTTCAGCCGATTACATAACTTTCCTTTCTACTTTGTAGAGCCAAGGAAAGTAAAAATTCAATTTAGTCTTTACATTATTTAAAATGGATAACAGCATTACTGTACATTTGTGTAAACCTCTCAAGGTCATTGCAGTTAGTTCTCGGTTCCCACAGATCCCATGGAGCTGAACGCAAGACAGCTTCAAGATCCATCCCTGCAATCTTATCCAGCCAAAGTGTAGACCCCCCAAACACTGAGATGCCAGCCCCACACAAGTACACAGCACAGACCTTAGCTCCACCTCACAAAATCTGAAATTCTTTACCTATGACTTACCACTCTTAGCCAGGTGGTACCTTAGTGGGCAGTGTTGTATGAACAGGTCACATACCATGTTTCGGCCAAAGTTAGGTCCAGGAGGTGCTGCCCCTGTTGACCGTGAAGGTAAAGAGCCCTTCGCAGCTCTTGGGCGAATTATTAATTCTTGAGGTCCCATGTGAACCGCTCCGCTTCCTTTTCTTTTCATTTCCCGCTCCCTCAGAGTGAATTAAATTCGACTAAGTGAAGTCCTTCTTTTTTAATAAGTTTATTTGATTGATATTGAGTATTTCCCGCATACCATTTCCTATCAGGTGGCAAATTATTGTTGTACGATCGGCCCTCTACCGCATGAACCAGCAGCAGGGCTCCCGGCCAGGATCATCTTCTCCTCCTCTCCTTTTGATGAGTGCATTTTCGTAATAATTTGCCACAGACCACTAATGAATTTCAACTCCGATTTCCTCTTCGCCGCTTTCTGTGTCCTGTCAGGTTCATTTCCAATTATTGTTTACACCCGCAAACCTCAATACCACGCTCAGGGTTAACTCCCTCTCAATCAAGAAAGGGTAACTTTGAGGCGCAAACATACCATTTATATAACTCCTCTCTTGATACTGTGGACCTCTCTAGATTGGTCTCTTGGGAGACCAATAAATGATTGAATGCCTTTGGCCAAGCACGTCCTGCCAATCGACAGCCCTGCACCTCTCCTTTCACTTGTCGACCTTCTAGTTCAAGTGGCTCTTGGTGGTTCCTATGAAGGGCTCAGGTCCCACCGGGAACAGTGCAGACCCAACTTTCGTCGGTACAGCAGCCTACTCATGCCCTTCTATTTGTCTCTAATGTGGCAAATAACACAATGTTAAAGTGTTCTTCTTTGATAGGGTCTTCAGACCAGTCAGGCATTCCTAAACCAGCCCTGCCAAAATAGTATAAGAAGCCAGGGCCTTAAGTGGTCATTAATGATAATATAGATCATTTTCCGTTTCAATCCCCTGCACATAGTGAGTTCAGGCTCTGGATCACGAGTGTCTTTTCTCTAACCTTGAGAGTTTTGGCAACGGTTACTAATAGTACAATTGGGACAATATACCGCACACACCAGTTCATGGCTCCCGATCTAAAAGAAGCTAGTATCTGCAATTGTTGTCTTGAAGAAATCTCAGCCACCATTTCTATTCAAGTTATCTAAGAATAATTAATAGAATCTTGTCAATGACAGGAAATCAATAACTCAATGTACACAGCATCTTTTTGCAGTGCCATTTTCCTTCATTGTGGTCGTGAAGCCGAAAAACAATATTAAATTCATTAGTTTATCATATACTTGAATGTATTCTGCTGTTTAATAAAATTAGACTCTTAGCTGATAGAGTAGTTGTCAAACACCACTTAAGTTGCTTCTCCCAAATCGTTTTCTGAGTATCATGGCCTCCATTTCAAACCAAAAACACCTTTTTTTATGTAATATTAGTTATAATAATAGTTGTAATATTCGAGAAAGCAGAGAGTAGTTTTATGGCAACTACCTTCCATGTGAGCTGTAACAAACATGAAAGGTTACACGTTTTGTTGTTGTCGGAAAACATCGATGTGTCACATTCTGACCCAGTGAAGGGGACTTTCCCGTTATTTTTGACAAGTTGAAACCACAACAACAACTGATTGCATTTAGAAAGCTGTTCCTCGACTTTCAAATTGAAGGTAGGTCGTAGTGTGATACTCTTCGAGTTTCAGACAGTTACTGTTTTATCATGGAAATCTGGAAGCGTTCTGAAGGGAATTCTGGAGTGATTGTCGAGGACTCTGCCGTCTGGTTCACGAGTACGTTATCAATTTTAGTTTAATTTTACTTATCTGTAGATAAACGTCTACTTCTTGATAATAATCCTGTTATGGTTCATTGAACTCTACCAGAAGAAGTGCCAATTGATTTGATTTTTTCAAGAACCCTTCCGATCATGCTAATATCTACCGGAATAAGAGCTCGACTAGTCGAAAAGTAGTTCAAGTTGGAGGAAAAAGTTTGTACAACATGTAGAACGAAACAAGTAGTTCGAATTAATACAAGAACGCCTATCCAACTAATGGCAAACTGAAACGCTGATGGACTTGGATAATTTATTACACATTTGGAACTTGTTCACGTTTATAGGCAATCGTATTTGATATGTTCTTTGTGGATTGAATTTTGAACTTCGAGGAATAGCCACGCATAATGCTGTCATGTTGTTCAAGGTATTTTATTGCAAATGATTAAAACAATTGGCCACAATTTGCTATCGACTGAGCGAATGGACATTTTGTAGAATTTCCCGAGTGAAGTTTGGTTGGTAAATTAGGAACCCTGCATCCTGTGTCGTTCTTTCCACGCAGAACTACGTGTCATTGTGGGGGCTGAGAAATAAGTGGCTCAACTTCTTCTTGTAATTGTAGGGAACTCTGGAAATCAAGGAGAAACTTCTTGAGGTCGATGAAGGTTCGAATATCTGTTAAGTTGTACCAAAATCTAAGACTAAGAACATTTTCGGTGCCAATACGTCATTTTTTGAGAGGTAGTGAACAATTTTGACCCCGATTTGGGGCTGTTTGCAGAACTCGAGATCAAACTGGAAGCTGAGCCAGATATGATTCCAGAAGGTGAGTCAGATGCGATTCCTGAGGCTGAGTCTGACGTGAATCTACTGGCTGAGTCGGACATGAATCCAGAGGCTGACTCTGACGCGATTCCAGAAGCTGAGTCAAATGTAGTTCCAGAAGCTGAGTCAAATGCGGTTCCAGAAACTGGGTCAGATACAATTCTAGAAGCTGAGTCAACTGCAGTTCCAGAAACTGGGTCAGATACAATTCTAGAAGCTGAGTCAGATACGGTTCCAGAAGCTGGGTCAGATACAATTCTAGAAGCTGAGTCAGATGCGATTTCAGAAGCTGATCTTCTGGATGTCAATCAAGGTGAGAGCTGTAGAAAATGTATGTTAAATATTGCTTTGTGTATTGTCTACGATTTGAACTTGTGGCTTTTGCAGTGCTGGAAATCAAAGTGGAATGCGAGTCGGATGCAAGTCATCAAGATGGCTCAACCACTTGCAGTGAAGGAGGAATATTTGGTGGGGTCGTGCAGGAGGAAAGTGCTCTGCCAAACCCTATCCCCTACGTAGTTGTTGGTAATGTATAATCTCGTATTGCATTACGTCATTATTTAGTTTAGATCACTAATTACTAAAACTGAAGGCATGATGTGGAATGAGGGTTGATTAGATGATTAGTTTTTTCCAACCCCCCCCCCCTTGCACCAGGGAGTCTACTTGGCTGAAGCACAATTAGGAGTTTCATCATTTGTATAAAATCATAAACGAAAAAGAACGTTCAGTTAGTAACTGGCTACAGAGTAGAAATGGGTCTGACAGATACTCAGGCACAATACTGGCAGAAATATGGTTCCCAATCCTGGATTACTGAGATAACCTGTATTCAAGCAGTGTTGATTTATTTTGCATGTTAGGAGAGCTAGCAATGGAAGCTTGTAATACACCTTCCAACTGAAGTTTTACCTTCAATGTCACAATTATTAGCAACACTATTATACGCTTAACTTGATCCAACGCTAAAGAAAGCTCGTGAGTGGATGGCAAGTACTTTCTTACATACAACAGGTTGAATAGATTTACTTCTTGCGTTTTGAGAGCTAGAAATAATAATTAGCGTGGGAATTGTCAGTGTGATCACACGGATGACTCTCATTGCTTATTTATCATAATTCTTGAGGCTCACATTTTTATTTTAATTCAAAGAAATCGCTTCTTATTTATTTGTTTAATTTGGGAATCAGATAATTTTCAAAATTTTGAAATTAGGGTGTTAGCATTGTTCAGCCCTTTGACGATGCAGTTGGCAACTCCATACGCATTGGTTGTGCTTCTTATGAATGACTACCTCATAACTCCTGGGATCATATTAATCATGATTCATAAGTTACAGTTCACTAACACTGTAGTTGTTCAGCAGTCAGCACACATATACCAATAGCAAGTACAGCAAGGTTTTTATGGCTTACCCAATCCTATTCACGTAGCAACACAATAGAATTCTGTGTATGTTGTTGCTACTGGGAAAGACAGTAACTATGTTTTGCCATGTGGGGAGGATCAAAAGGAGGGTAGGAGGGAGTGAGTGGTACTTATTTTGTGACATTATTTTGTTCCCTCCCAGCGTGACTTTTTTGGTAGTTCGGTGAAGGGTAAAGCATGTTCCATCTTACAGTTGTCAATATGTGCACGCACTAATCCCAACTACCAGAAGCCCCTAGTACGGCTTAAATTATTTTGACACCACAACCTGCCAATTGTTAATCCTATGCACGATCTCTAGTTTATCACTTAATCTTAGTCTATATTGATGATATGAATGCAAAAAAAGCTCCATTGTAACCATAATTAATTAAAAGAGCTTCAATTAGGTCTGCCAGTAGGAGTATGGCCAGTCAGCATACCTTTGGGTGGGTCTATCTTTTCTGTTGATGTAAATGTAACGTCTTCAGGCCATAATTCAGTATTGGTGCGATGATGTGAGTACCAGAGAAGGTAGAGCTCACCCAACAAGTGTGTTGACGTTGTACCATAATTTACTTCACAAATTGGGTAAAGCGGGTAAAGTCTTACTTGGAAGCGCAAAGGGTTGAGAAGTCTAACCACCAATTACTGCAGATTCTACTACGGAACAAACGTGATTTCTTGCTTCATCCAGTCTGGAAATACACGATGTACATACCTTTGAGAAAAGAGAAGCGGATCAGTGCGTTCATGTCACTTGTGCTGTGTAAGGGCGGTGCAGTCAGAGGCCTGAGGATGGCCCTCCGGTTGAAATATCATTCTCTTTATTGTGTAAGTTTTTCATATTCTTTTCTGTCTTCTATTTTTTACAATTTTCTGCCCCCTGTGATCTCATATCGCGTTCGAGCCAAACCGCTCATTTGAGAAACTCACTCGCATGTACATATTTTGACGTATTAGTTCATTTACATATTGTATCCATCTTCGCATTTCTCTCCACGTCTCCCAATTTAAATATCTCTATCACAACAACCTTTTCTTTTACACAAAAATGTAAACTATGCGTTTGAGTGGAAAACAGGAAGGTTTACTTAACGGTTAATCTTTTGGTACAAGATGAACCTTACAAGGCTGCTCCTCTCATATCTACACTAAGTTCGTTGTTCTTTTGGTAGAGGATAAGGAAACAAAATCACACGCAAGTACTAATTACGCCTTGGAGTAACAATTACTGATTGTTTGGCTTGAAAAATCGTAGGGTGTACGATGAAAAATTGCAATCTTCTTATGTAAGCGTGTGGTTAGTTTCTCTTAATAAAGAATATCAAAAAGAAGTGGTAATTTAATGAAAATACCTTTAAACAAAATGCATAAGCTCACAGTCTCCATAGATGATTGTCGCGATGGACTAAAATAAAAAGAATTAACGTAATAATAGCTACACATGACATGAGCAAAACCTAAAAATAGTTAGAAGTCCAAGGGAATTGCAAGAGCATTCCTTGACCTCTGGTTTTGACCTGCATCGTGTATTTAGTTTTTTTACTCTTGAAATGTAAGTTGAACTAGGGTTTACTGTGTGCACTTTCTACTAATGGTAATTAAAAGCGCGTTTGATTCGCCTGAGGATTTATTTTGGTTCGTATTAAATTGTAGGTGAGAAACCATACGCTTGCCCCTTGTGTAATTACAAGTCATCCACGCAGATCGCCCACGAACGTCACATAAGAACCCATTCAGGTTAGTAATGAAAGCATCAAGTATCATTTTATTTTTCCCTTGTACTGGTGGCAATCAGGAAACTCCCCACTGCAACCTCAGATGTTCCTGTTGTGTGGCGTCGTTGAGCAGTGTCATGTTCTCTCGGTTCCACCCTGAGCTCCCATCGTGTTAGTGTTCCCTAATCTATGTCTTTATTATTTTCGCACGAAACATGAGACATCTTTGAGGTCCATCCCTGCAACATCATCCGGCTGCAGCGAAGGCACCCAAGTACTCTGAGGTGTTTAGCAGCCAGCCCCTCAGATTTTAGCTTTTTGCTCGGAAAAACTGACACAGTAACTTGAAATGTTGAAAATGTCCTATAAGAATGATGCTATTGGGAAAACTCAACTGTTCGTCTGGGTTTCCCGTTTTAAATATCTGGTGCGTTGCAACATACAACTTTCCTTAGCTCTACGTCAATTCACTTTGTACATGGCTAATTTTATTTAATCAATTCATTTATCACTCAGTTAATTTGAACTTGGTCAAACAACGCTTTACGGCAGCAGTAAGCGGTAGCCCTTACAGTTCCAGATTTTATTGTGCTGTTCGTACTCATTGCAGGACCATTATTGAGCAATTGGTACACAGATAATTAATGAGGCTGTAAACACAAATTTTTTGAAGAAGGATAGTAATTACTTTTGCAGAGTTATTGGGTAAACACCTTTAGAACTGGTAGTAAGCGAAATGACAGTAGTTTAAATTCAGGAATTTCTGGAGTAACCCCCATGTATCTCATGAGCGTTTTTAAATACTCACCCTTTAGGTATTGGACTGGACTACAATACCAATTTTTTTCAACATTCAACATATATTCCAGCGAAGTTTATAAGGAGAAAACTGCGCTAAAAACGCTTTTCGTCGAAAATTTTGATAATTTATTGTGCTGCTCTCGTCATTTTCCCACAAATGGGAATTTTATGGTAAAATTATCTTATTAAGAGCTATCTATATAAGAAATTTAATCAAAATCGTTAGAGCTGTTTACGAGAAAAAAAATTTGGTGTTTTGATCACTATGATAACTATAGTTAACTTTCGGTGAATTTTGCCCATACACTTATGTTTGCGTCCCAAGGTAACCTGTAGGCTAGACATCAAGTTTCAGCTGATTTGGTACGGTTGTTTTCTCTAGAAACCGCGCTAAAATCAATTTCGTCGAAAATTTTGATAATTTATTGTGCTGCTCTCGTCATTTTCCAACAAATGGGAATTTTATGCTATAATTACCTTATTAAGAGCTACCTATATAGAAAATTTAATCAAAATCGTTAGAGCCATTTTTGAGAAAAAAAAAATTTGGTGTTTTGATCACTATGATAACTATAGTTAACTTTCGGTGGATTTTGCTCATACCCTTATTTTGGCGTCCCATGGTGACCAGCGGGCGAGATATGAAGTTTGAGCTGATTTGATACGGTGGTTTTCTCTAAAAATCGTTCTCAGACAAACTTTAGTGACACGCACACAGACCATTTTCCCAAATAGTGTTTTCCGGACTCAGGTGGGTCTGAAACGTAAAGGTCTGAAGAAAACTCAAAATTTTTTTTTCAGCCGATTACATAACTTTCCTTTCTACTTCGTAGAGCCAAGGAAAGTAAAAATGTGATATGTCAATTGATGATAAACCTCACTCTGGGCACCCATCCACGGCTGTCTGCAGTAAACTTGTTGCCTCGCCCCAAAAAAGCTTGTTAAGTGAAGTCAAACGTCGAAGCGATGCTGATTTGTTTTTTGTACGTTTTTTGTAGTCGTCCCTTCAGAGTTTGTTCCACAGGGGCAGACAGTTTCAGGCTGAAAAGGTTGCGTAACAGTGTGTGGCGGAAAAGGCCTGGTCTGTGGCTCTCTGGCGATTGGGCTTTCTATCATGATAACGCCCCTGCTTGGACAGCAAATATTTGATCAAAAACCGTACCTTCTGCTCACCCGATCTTGAACCCTGTGAATTTTTCCCCCTCAAATGGAAGGGAAGTGTTTGGCCGACATCATTAAAGTAATCATCATTATCATCATCATTCCAGTAATGGAATAAAACATTGCACTATGTATTAGTGCAGTGGAGAGTACTTCTTAGGGGATCGAAGATTTTTGTGTGTAAAAGTTAAATATTACCCCCTTGTACCGTCCATATACTTTCCCTCTCCAGATTTGAGGCTCTTGTTCGCTCCCTAGGAAGTTTTATAAACAGCCTTGACTGCTTTGGCTCTTAGTGGTTCCTACGAAGGGCTCAGGTCCCACAGGGGGAGGGTAAATCCTTTTCTCGCCAGTTTGTGGGCCTCCTCATGCCCACCTATCCCTGTATGACATAGCACCCAACACAATGTAAAAGTGATCGCCTTTAATGGTAATTTAAACGCCTCCATGTAATTCACTAGAGGACTTATTTCAGTTCATTTTGAATTGTAGAGGAGAAACCACACGCTTGCCTCTTCTGTAATTACAAGTCATCGACGAAAATCGCCCTTGAACGTCACGTAAGAACCCACACAGGTACGTATTCTTTAATAAAACCATCAAGTATCTTACTTTATTTTATATGTACCGACGATGTTTTAAAAACTGAGTAATTTCAATCGTATACGAGTTAGTTCGTAGTGGTTCATAAGTTACAGCTCACTCCCATTGGAGTCGATCTGCAGCCAGCACATACAGACTAACAGTAGACAGCAAGGTCGTTGTAGTTTATCCAACTCCATTCGTGTAGCACACCTCACACTTCTGTGTATATCTCTACCGTGACGAAATAACTTCAACTGTGATTGTGTTGATGTTTTTACTAGTTAGCATTCCTTGACCTCTGTTTTTGCCCTACATTATATATTAGTTTTTTTAACGCTTGAAGAGCAACGTGAAATATTGTTTACTGTGTAAGTTTCATGGATGCTACCAAAGGTAATTTAAATGCCTTCGTGTAATTCATCACAGGATTTATTTTGGTACATATTGAATTGTAGGTGAGAAACCATACGCTTGCCCCTTGTGTAATTACAAGTCGTCCACGAAGATCGCCCTCGAACGTCACATAAGAACCCACACAGGTACATATTTTTTAAATAAAATCATCAAGTATTTTACTTTATTTTATATCCACCGACGATGGTTCAAAAACTCTCCGTGAAACTATACGCCTCCTTTTCTATTTTATAATAATGTGAATTTTCTATATTACATAGGGAAGCGTAGTTGCATGTTTGTATTTTATTGTCACTTGAAGCTTCTCTCACCTCGACTTTAGCTTTTGGGGATCAACGCCAATCTCTGACGTGCTTGGTCTTCATCATTCTCCACTTCTCAAGTAAATGTAGTTAGCTCTTTCTAGAACTCACTTCTTGCCTCTTATACATTACCTGCGCAAGAAGATATCAACTATTCATTATTGCGTTTGTTGACGTTCCCCATTACGTGCGTTAGAACCTCCCCAACCTTCTGTAATTGCTTTAGTCTGAACTGGTTCGTTGGTTCTGAAATGAATAATTGAATTAATTCAGTTTCAAAATAATTCCTTTTCTTACAACATACTCTTACATGAAAATCTTGACCAATGAAGGCACTTTGCAGCAAGATGATACATTTGAAATTTCGTACGTGTGCACCAGCGCGGATTGTCATGTTTTGAACTACAAATCAAAATCAAATGAAGTTCAGGGGGTTTTTAAATAATTTGAGAGTAAGGGGTTGGTTGACGATTTAATGTTGGATTTCAGGTGAGAAGCCATTTTCTTGCCCGTGGTGTGAATACAAAGCAGCTTGTAAAGCAAGCGTCCAGTCGCATTTGAGAAGCCACACAGGTATTGTGGGTTATATTACGTTGCATCAAGCAATTATGTTTCAGTAATTTACTGCTAGACATTAAGGCACTCTATGACAATAACGCAAAAAATTCAGTCTACTGGAAAATATCAGGTGTGCGGCACTGCACTGCACAACTGTCCTTATCTCTACATCCGTTCACTTGAAGAGTTGTGTACCGCACTTCTTACGGATTGCACAGTGCCCTGCCATACCAGAATTTCTTGATCATAAATAAAGTCGGAGGTAGAAGGTGTTTGACGATTAAAAAAAACAACACGATTGGCGTGGAAGAGCGGAGATTGTTAGCTAACGAAGGAAGAGAGTGTGTGACTACCTCCCAATCATGTACAACGTTTTCAATACAATTTTTGAGAAATCGACAACAAATTGCCTCGTCGATTCACAAAAAGATGACAGTAACTGCTCAGAAACTGATTTTTACGCGCTCGACGTTTGAAAACGACGTTGAGTAAACTAAAGTAGTTTTCACGTTCGTTGCTAGAGTGGCAAAGAAAGTTCCAAGCCCAAATTTGAACAATCTTAACATAGAAGTTTCCAATTCGGACAAGCGATCTATCAGGAATTGAGTGAACTAAAGTTGTTGCTAGCTTCATACTGTTCATGATCTCCTCTTCAAATATCTTCCCAAACTGACACTTCAGGCCAGTTGACTATTCCTATTTAGCGGCACATTGTCTGTTTACTCGAGTCAATTCGCGCAGTAAGGGTGAAGCAGCTGCATCTACTTTCCTTATCTTTACGTTCAACCACTTGCGTTCGCAGCTCGTACTACTAATGCTGTGGGGTGGTGGTAAATCTCTGTAAATAAAACTCTGTATTCTAATCACATTTATAACGGTTCGCGGCGGGCTTTGGGAGATGGCAACACTGACTGCCACCTACGCAGCCCGCCGCTGTTCATATTAGCGTCGGAGCCACATTTCATAAACAGAACGGCTGCCGCTTCGTTAGTGAATTATAAGCCCTGTTATAAGCTAGTGTTTAAGTTCCCCTTTTTAGATTGTGTGAAGTAAGGTAAGCGATCAGAGCTTTGTGTTTCATTTTCCCCATTGTCCCTTTATTATCATTTAATACAATCCGAGCATAGGTTATTTATTTCATTCTAAAAGGAGTTCGTTTCATTTCATTCATTTCGAGTTTTGCCGATTAAATTCAAGTGGGTCTTAATCGCTTATAATTTCATTTCCCATTACTTTCTTGAGAGTCATTATTTTATTTATTTGATCAAGTGAGTATTATTGAGCGTATTTGATTTGTTCTTTTCTTTTGGGCCCAGACACGACTTTCACGAGTGTTCTGTACGCGGGAATTGTGATCCAATTCCCCAAGTCCGTTACCGATTCAGTGGTTAACGATGATCCTGTCCCACACATCGTGCGACAAATGTAACACTCCCGCCTAATAAAGAGAATTTCGTAGACAGGGTACTACTCATAACCTGATGTCTTGAGATTTCGTGTTTTCAGTGCACTTGTTTTCTATTGTTTTACGAATTTAGTTTGTTCGTGAACGTGGAAAGATAGTTTTGAAGACAAGGACGACTAACTTGAACCCACTGCTAGGGTTGTATAGTTAGTTTTGTTTCTAGTTTCCTTTAATCTTCATTCCAGAGCTTGATTACTTTTATTGCATTTGAAAACTTGAAGCGTTGCACAATTTTGTTAGTGTATTTCTATCATTTTGAATACACCATTACGATTTCCCTGTTCTGTATTAAATTGTAGGAGAGAAGCCGTATGAGTGCCCTCAGTGCGACTACAGAGCAGCTTACAAAGCAAACATCAAACAACATTTGAAAACCCACACAGGTTCAATGATTTATTACGATGTTTAAAAATAATAGTTTTAAGAGCTTGAAGTGTCATAATTCGTAAACTTAATATTTAATGTGATGCAAATGATTTGACTTGAGACCTTTTCTGGAGCTTAGAAACTTAGTATTTACCTTCATGTTGAATTATAGGGGAGAAACCATATGCCTGCCCTCAATGTGACTATGAAGCAGCTCAGGAAGCCAATATCAGACGCCACATGAAAATCCACACAGGTAGAGTAATTATTCTATGTACATTTTGTGTACAATTTTATTCGCATTTTACATTTGGTTTTGTGTAGAGTTTAGGGTTTTTCTAACAGTCAACTCAAAACAGTAAAACCTGCGGGCGGGTAGGAACTTGGTATTTACCTTCATATTGAAATATAGGGAGAAGTATTGTATCGTTTTCTAATTGTTCGTATTTGATAAAACCTGGCTCAAGTCTGAAAGACAATAACAACATACAACTAACACTTGGACTGTATAAACTTTATATACAACGCCTTTAAAACTAAACAAACTGCTCTATTCTCAGTCCTCTTTCTATTAATCGAATATTCTTGGGGACACAAATCATTCAGTTTCTGATAACCTGACACTACAACTTCCAAGACGGAAATCCCGACGCTTCCGCCTGTTTCAGTTGGTACTCGCGTCTCTGTCGTCCTTCCCTAACGACCTCATCACAACTTCCGTTGCTTGGATTCGACAATACACTATTTTTACTTTCTGCTGCACAAAGGGTAAGGAAAGTCTTGTGATCGTCTTAATAAAAGTGGGGTTTTCTTCAGTCGTTTTGAAGCCTGCCTATCCAAAAACCCGACCAATCGTAAATGTGCCTAAAAGGACTCTAAAAATTTAAATTAAACCTCCAAGTTATCTGCTACTAACCCATACCCAACTTCATAAAATTCGGTCAACGGAGAATTAGGCCTATGAACAAAAATTGGCTTTATCACTTTTCATACGCATCAATGATCCTCACCACATGCACACGACGTCTTTTACTACCCTGTATGTTGTTCTCCATGAATGTTCCTCTGTTGAAGCACGATAATAGACGAAATGTGTCAAGAATCGCACTTTTATTCAAATTTCCAGAGTAACCACGTAACTGACATTAATAAACCTGACCGAGCGTCTTCTAGCGACCTGTATCCACATTTGGTTTCCCAATAAATTGCAGGAGGTCCGGAAATGATCGCTCTGAGAAAAAAAACGCAGCAGTTTATTATTCTCTTGAACATTTTGACGTAGTCTCACACCTCTGAGACCCATCCCATTCGATTCAGCATCGAAAAATACCAGTAAACGATACGAAACATGATGTGACTACGACATAATGATGAAAATTACATATACCAGTAAACGACACGAATGATGAAAATTACATATACCAAGCGCCTGTTGGTAGTTGGCCTGACTTGCTAACCAGTGGTGGGAGAGAGGCGATGAACCGATTACTTTCGCTGTATTGTCCCGCGAGTTCATTAATTTGTAAACTTTAGCTCTCTGTAATTGCTGCAGCTTCCATGTTTTCGGTATAGAAGCAGTCGTACACCTCTGACGCTCATTCCAATTGACCAAGTATCAAAAAATACCTTGAAAACGATACCAAACACGGCACATTTGCGATAAAACTGCCAAAATTGGGTTTTTGTTCATTAGTAAACCATTTTTTACCCATAACAACCATGAGCTTCGTCCGATCGGATTGCCGAGCAGGCAGGCACAACTAGGTGCCAAATAGGATTTTTGAAGGGCAGAAAACGGCCAAGAGCGCGGACAGACGCCTTGAAACTTAAAGTATCAAATTTTGATGAGTGGGGAGGGGTCGTAAAAAAAGGTTCAAGACCGATTATTCAGAATGAATAATAAACCAAAATGAACCTTTTATGAGTTGAAATTAATTGAGCGTGTATTGTTGACAGGAGCTTAACGATTTTTCCTTCTCTGTCTTTTGATTTTCAAGGCGCCGGTTCGATGCATCGCATATGGCTGCCTTCATAAAGGAGTTCGTAGATAAATTGCCTATATGCTGGTCACTCAATAAAGGAAGTTGCGTGTGGGCCTTAGAAGAAGTGGCCTTAAGTTTATTTGGTTATGCAACCCACAATACGCATCGGTAGTGGGCCCGGCCGTTTGAAATTAGGCAACCGGCCATGATAGTGCAGGCTCCTGTTTACTCCTCATCTCCTGTTAATTGTACAACCTCAAGTACGCAGTTTCCATTTAAAACGTTTCGTTCTTCCAAGTGGACTACGTTAAAAACAGGCTGAAGTAACAGGAGATTTAAAGTGGACAGGAGCCCGCTCTAACGTTGTTGGTGGCCTACTTTCAAAATGTCAGGCGCTCTACCGATATGTTTTCTTCAAACCTAATAAACTCGGGCGTTGCGGGTTGCCCGTCTCCACAGTCGAAGGCTCACTGTTGAAATTGACTCGCCGACTGAGTGATGCTCACAGAATAGATGTGAGACCTGACTCCTGCCCGCTTACTCTTGGTGATGAAGGACATCGGAGTAACTACTTTTTGGTGGAATTGGTGAATTTTGTCATCTTACCGTACCTTGTTCCACCTGATGAGGGAACGGCGGTAGGATAACGGATAAGGGCTTAACATGACGAGTTGATTAGAATATGGACGGAACTTTTATTAATGATAGAAGTACTTCAACAAAATAATTTCAAAAAACTTCAATTTTCGGCGTTGGTCGTACCCAGCCTGTGCATCTGAGGTAGAACATGATGTTTTTACGCAGGAACTGGTGCACTGAATTTTCTTCAGATTTTTCTGCTGACGTTTTGATGTTTACTGAATTCAATAAACCTAATTTGGGCGCGTAGTTCGTAAGCTCGCGCTTTTTAGTTATTTACTTCCCTTGGCTCTATAAAGTAGAAAGGAAAGTGATGTAATCGGCTGAAGAAAAAAACTTTGATTTTTCTTCAGATCTTCACGTTTCAGACCCTACTCAGTCCGAAAACCCCTATTTGGGAAAATGGCCTGTGTGTGTGTCTGTGAACGATTTTTAGTGAAAACGACCGTACCAAATCAGCTCAAACTTGATATCTAGCACGCAGGTTACCATGGGACGCCAAAATAAGGGTATGAGCAAAATCCACCGAAAGTTAACTATAGTTATCATAGTGATCAAAACCCCAAATATTTTTTTTCTCAAAAACGGCTCTCACGATTTTGATTACATTTTTAATAATGATAGCTCCCAATAAGGCAACTATACTATAAAATTTCCATCCGTGGGAAAACGACGAGAGCAACACGATAAATTACCAAAAGTTTCGACGAAAATAGATTTTAGCGGGTATTTTTTCTTATAAACTTCGCTGAAATGTCACTGGAATGTTAAAAAAGTTGGTGTAGTAGTCCAATCCAATACCTATAGGGTGAGTGTTTAAAAACGCTCAAGAGATACATGGGGCTCACTCCAGAAATTCCTGAATTTCAACTACCGCCGCGTCGCTTACTACCAGTTTGAAAAGTTTTTTTCTGCAAAAGTGATTACTATCCTCTTCAATAAAAATTCGTGTTAACAGCCTCATTAATTCTCTGTGTAACAATTGTCTAATAATGTTCCGGGAATGAGTAAGAGCAGCACAATAAATTCCGGGACCGTAAGCGCTACTGCCTTCTGCTGCCGTGATGTGTTGTTTGACCAAGTTCAAATGATTTGCGTGATAACTGAATTGAGTAAGTAGAAAGGGCGATGTACACAAGTGAAATGACGTTGAGCTAAGGAAAGTTGTGTGTTGCAACGCACCAGATATTTTTTTCAACATTTTATTCCCGCCTGCTCCCATAACGATTACACGAATACAGAACTTATTAGACATTGCTGTACTTAATAATTACAATGTGCACCTAGCCCTTTATGAAAGAAATACTTAAACTGAATCACAAAATGTTCACAAGTCACGATTCACTGAGATTAGAAATATCAGCACATCCTTCATTCTATATTTGATTAAAAGGCGGAACGCTACTGGCCATTGTAGTCTCTCCTCCTCCTATAAAAAATGTATATACTCCTGGCTTATTGCCCTGGGGTCAAACGGCGTAGAGGATCTCCTAACGAGCCCTTACGTCTAGAACCCTCCATTTTTTTCAGATTTCACAGATTGATATGAGTGAATCATAGCACACGAAACATGCGTAGTCACTTGCTAGGCACTGTAATAATGTTTTATAGGTACATGTTTATCCTATTGAGTTTGTGTTTGGCATTATTTTTATTTATTTTTCAATGTGATTTGGTATCAATAAGGAATTTGATTGTGTCAGTTATGGGAATGGTGGGAAAATATCGGAACTTATGGAATTTATTATGATATTGGAGCTACTCTGGCCCGTCAATACAGGTTTACCTACAGACGGGCCACACTATTCAGCGCGTAATTCTGTTTTTTTCCTGTCTTCAAGAATATTTCTGTTCCGAATAAAGTTTATTCTATTCTACTCTATTCTGTTCTTCTATATTCTATTCTCTCGTTTATGCATCTCTGTTTCAACTGGGCTGCTGCTGGTCGAACAGTTGGAATATGATGCCAATCACAGATATTTTATTTCTGTGGCGTCGGAATTCTGACTTCTGAAATAAAAAAATTGTTTCGTTTCAACCTTTTTGTATTAATTATAATTAATTCTTTATCTTCTTTCACAAGTTATTCAATCGTAATATTTAGTGACAAAGCAATTAGTAATGTTGCTAGTGGGCACGAATGTTTTCCCAACGTTTGTAGGTCTGTCATAAATACCTTCGCGTGCTTCTGTTTTTGCCAAGCCACTGTGCTTCAAGATTTCTTTGTGATTACGACCATATCGTTCCTGGCAGTATTATCCGCCATCACCGTGAGAACTATATGGAACTACACCTTAAGTTGTGCAGTACTATAATGGGAATACAAAATATCGTAACAGAGTTAAGATATGGTCTAATGGCTCACTTGCGTTCAGGCAACATCAATTTTGTCCTTGCTCACAGACGAGGAAAAACTTACTATTCGGTGTTCTCAAATGGTTGCAAAGTTTGATGATTGGAAATCAGTGGGAAGCGCAGGTGAGGGTGATCAGAAACAGTTCATGAATATCCAACTAATCTTCTGCTGCATTAGCACTCGCACGGTCAGTTTTCTCGTTAAGGGCGTCGCTGATAGCAAAATCTCCTCCAGGTTCCTTTGATCATCACTCTACCTGTGAACTGGAGAGTTGGAATTACCCTTCGTTCTTATTGACTATCATCATAAACAGTTGTATTTTATTCTTTTTACTCGTGACTTGTACCAAACTAATTGGTCTTGCATCTTTGAGCAGTTCGCCAGTTTTTTTGTTTTGTTTTTTTTCCGTCACCCAGTTTTACAGTCGGTTACATTTCAGACTTTTGAATCAAATGCGTCTCATCCATTTGGCATTTTACATCAATTGATTTTGAATTTTTAGGAGAGAAACCATATTCTTGCCCTGACTGTGACTATAAGGCAGCTCGAAAAGGAAGCATTCTTGTGCACAGAAGGACCCACACAGGTACATAAAGGACTTTTGTCGTGTTGTAAAGCTGCAATATGCTTTTATTAATACTTGTCTTGAAATTTTCCTTTTAGATTCTTAATTTCATCCTTTTCGTAGTAGATCTGTTTGTTGTTGTGGGTGTGTGGGCGTTAAACTCGTTAAATCAAACTTGCAGGCTGCCTGCAAGTAATTACAATGTTGTTCCCCATCGGCATTTCTCTGACAATGCATTGTGCAGAAACAACTGAACGTCCCAAAAAAGTGTTTTTTTAACGTTTTGAAGTTTTTTATTAACGGACCTTCAAGTGTAGTGAACCCAAACGCACCTGAAAACTACATTATTCAAACATGGAAAAGGGAGAGTACTCTCAACTGACCATTTCTGCATGTTTCCGTTGGGTGCTTTCGAACAAAACACGTGATTAACAGTGGGGCGAACATTTCTTAGGCCCATCCCATCCATTTCTGTGCTCTCCTCATTACATGCCCATCTGCTTCTGTGGATTGGATCACAACAGATAGGGACAGCAAACAAACGTGGCCTTGAAAACTTTGTTCTCCCAATACCCATCAAGACACACCAAAGCAGGCATCACCTCACCGACTTTCCTCCCCGATTCCGTATCCATCAAACCTGTTCCCCGCGATGCCACCCTTTGTGCTTCATCCCGTTTTTCCCCTCTATCATCATCTGCTGCTTCCAACCGCTTTCCAATTTTCTTCGGCTCCTCACGCTGTCCTGTCACTTTCACCGTATTTTTCATCAACACCTCATCAAGGGCCCCAAGGAAATTTAAATTCATTTATTTATTTCTTCCCTTACAAACTACTTCTTCCCCTCCGTTGTACATTCCCTTAAGAAAGCTCTTCATTTTAACACAAAGATCTTTATCCTTTTAATTTCGAATTACTTTTCTTGTTGTTCTTCTCTCATTCAGCTTCCCTTTCTTTCACCCTTTTTTTCACATTTAATTTATCGGTAGTTCTACTGCAGTCCTCCAAGCCACCCCTACGTGAAATTACTAAGGCCATTTGAGGTTGGTGTTACCGTGAGGTAATCCTCTCGTCCGAGGCCATGACATGCCCCATTGTCTGAAGTAGCACACCCACAGCCAATCAAAGGAAAGTACTGGCCCATTTCCAGAGAGCTGCAGAGCAGTGGGATCACCAAGACCTACAATACAACGTTCCTTTTGATTAGGAAACACACCTGATGCGCTACACTAGATAGTAACATTGCACTAACCCCATTTATTGAGGTTAAATTTAATGCTGTCGAAGTCCAAAATATTGAGTTGTGAAAGTATTTACCATGTAGTTATTTTAAATTACAGGAGAGAGATTATACAGTTGCCCTGTGTGTGTGTACAAGTCATCCACAAAATCCATTCTTCAGCAGCACTTGAGAATCCACACAGGTACAAGTTTCTTCTTTTTGTGCTGAGCCTAACAAGTTTCACTGTGACTTACGAATGCGTTTTATTTTATAGGAGAGAAGCCATTTTCTTGCCCTGAGTGCGACTACAAAGCAGCTCATCAAACAAGCATCCAAATGCACATGAGAGGCCACACAGGTATAGAAAGTTAAATTTCATTTGGCTCGATGCACTTTTTACTTTGCTTGACTGTACCTAACATAAAGGAAAGCTCTGTAATCAGCTGATCATGTCGTTTTTAGTTTTCTTCAGACTTCAAGTCCAGAAAACGCCATTAGGGAACTTGGTTTGTGCGCCTGTAAACACTGTTGAGAAATAACAGCTTCTCTTGGAAAGCTTCAACGATTTTGATGAAACATTTTGTATGGACATTTCAAAATTACACAAAATTACCATAAAATCCTCATTTTTTGGCAAATAGCACAATAAATTATCGAAAATGTGAAAGAAAATAGATTTTAGTGCAGTCTTTTTCTCATAAATCCCGCTCATTTGATCCTTGCATTCTCAGAAAAGTCGGGATCATAGTCCAATGAACTACCTATACTATGAATGTTCAATAACGCTGATAAAATAATTAGCAGCAACTCCTGAAATTCCAGGGTTCCAACCACACCTGTTCCACTTTCTGCCATTTTTTATCTGTCAATTCTAAAACCGTAAATACTATCCCTGAAAAATCGTGTTGACAGTCTCATGAATCTCCTCTTCATTAATTGCTCAATCGTGGTTGTGGTATGACTCAAGAAATTGATTTTTTAAGCACTACCAGTCGCCAGGTATAATATAAAGTTATGTTTTACCAAGTTGAGATATGAACTGAGTAAAAATTGATTGAAAAAGAACTGAGTAAAAATGATTGGCTAAAGCCTCGAAAACTGGTACGTAGGGCTAAGGAAAACTGTTAAGAAAGTGTGTGCTAAAGTTACCCGCTTTTGAAATGTTCAGGTACATCAAGGCGATGGCTGAGGAAGATTAATTACTGTAAACAAGCAGTAGCATCTGCAGTGTTTGGAGTTAGTTGTAAAGAGAAAACTGCGTTCGTTATGTTGTGCTTTGTCATGTAGGCATCCTGTGCAAAACACTGGCCCCAAGGCACCCACACAAATCATTGCCATTCTTTGGGTTTAGTTCCAGGTGCCTTAACTGCCTTGCTTCGTTTATTCGCCCTTTTTTAAATTTTTGTTAGATTTATGGGCATTACATTGGTTCTGGCTACGCTGTACATTGCTGCCTAATCAAAAGGGCAAGGGCTTAAAACTAAACCTTACACTGAGCAGTCAGCATTGTCCTTGCCTTACAAGAGATAGATTATAAAACTGCTCACTTGGGCATCTCCAGTGTAGGACGCTTGATCTAGTTTATGATTCCCTTGGCAGCAAGGCTGTTGCCAAAATTTCAGTGTGGCATCTCATTTTCTTTTCATTTGTCAGAAGCCATTTCAATAATAAAAACCTGAATTCGGACTGGTCATCCCATCGCTCCCCAGCTGCCATGGTAAATATGTGATTGCAGTGTATGGAGGGGCCCGGCTGTGCAATTGGGGCTGCTTTATCATTTTAGCTGGATAATTGCCTTGTGCAGCTCCTCCTTCACCACTGCTTCCACAGTTTCCCCCAACGGGGCTCTGATTTGGGTTCACCATGCACAGGTCAGTAGTACAATCTGTAGGGCTGGGGGAGCACTTGCTGGCTTCTGCTTTTGTTTGTTTGGACTATGAGCAACATGCTCGTTATCCAAATAGGAAGGGATTGAGCTTGACGAACCCGAGGTTTCGTTTTTATTACCTGCATTTATTTTTTGGGGCTTAGTCAATATTGTTGTTTCTACATTTAGAGATGCAGAAGAAAATAAGAATGATGTAGCGTACCCTTATGAGTTTAATTGTTCTGTGTGTGTTAGTTGTATGAGAGAAAGCTGTTCAAAGCAGTTTCGTGGAAGCTCCCCCTCAGACTCATTGATTCTACCAGGAAGATCTGCACAACTTCCCTGGTCAAGTTGCTTTAAAACTGGCTTCTGCAGTTGATATTCTTGTTATTCTGTCTCTTTTATGACACTTGATATTGTTTCGTTTCACTACCTAGATCTGTGTTCTCATGCCAACAATCAATCTTTCCCAAAAATTTGCATAACATGATGCTAATACAGTCTTACAATTAACTTTCCTTTGGAAAGGCATCGTCTAAAAACACCATTCTTGGTTATGAATTTTAGGGGAAAAGCCCTATGCATGCACCGAGTGTGACTATAGAGCATCTCAGAAAACTCACATCAAACAACACATGAAAATCCACACAGGTAAGATATGTAGAGTTGTGGAAGTATGATTTTGTATCTTATATTATTGCACAGTATTGTGAATGGGTGAATACGTACTTTACTTATTATTGAATTGTAGGAGAGAAACCACACGTTTGCGTTGAGTGTGGCTACAGAACTGCCTTGAAGGTCGCTCTTCAACAACACATGAGAACCCACTCAGGTATGTTGCTCATAATATGTTTGAATGTACGAATGGGGGTGCAGTTATTAACGTTACTTTGAATGCGAGTGACTATTTGGCAAATTTCGAAGGGAAAACTCAACTGAGGCCACGTTTTTTCATCTATCAACGACTGTCGCTCACTGTTGTAGGAAAGAATTACCGTAGAACCAACTGTGGTTTCTTGTTTCCCCCACACTGGGGGAGCAAGAAGTGGAGCTATACGTTGAAGTTGCCATGTCGTGCAAGGAACTGGCTCCACTCAACTTTCACTTGAGATGTTCATGGATATTGGAGAATAAGTCATACATTGTCACGTCCCTTTGACGAGGAATCCCATTTCACTTGCTATTTATCTAATGCCCATTCATCTAGTGTGGCAACATTTGGTTCAATCAAGAGGTCTACAAAGTCCTTGGGCCAGGGATAGGGAAGCTCCCTTTTCACTCTCCACCTGTCCACCATGTCCCCAATGGCCAAGTAAACTGGTGATCACTTGAAGCGTCTCAGTCTTGTAGGCCTTGGTGATCCACAATAGCGTAGCTCTCAGGGATTGAGCCAGTATTCTCCTTTGGTTGACTGTGAATTTGCTACCTCCGACAATAAGCTACCACGCCTAGATAAATGGCCTTGTGCATCAGGATCTTGTCATGGGGTAATGCACACCCTAAGTGGACATGCTAAATGTTCGCAATGTAGCAAAACATTGCTCTGTGCCATTGAAGTACTGGAGGTGTTCGGTGAGACGGAAACTCTTGTATATAGGCGCATCCAGGGAAACAGTGTGGATTTCAACAATTACGTCCTGCTTGGGCTTACCTTTAGTGCACCATATTGTCTGCCTGTAAGGTTGCAGCAATGTACAAATGCGGTCTTTTTTTAGATATGTCGCCTTGACATTTCCTTCCCATTTCCATTTCTTACCTGTTATTTCACAGCAAAAATAAATTTTGTTTAGCCGTATTCATCACTACAAGTGAAGCAGTTGTAATTTGTAGCTTTTTTATTTATTATTTCTTAAATATTTTGTTGTCTTCGTAAGCTACTAACTGTTAATTACCTCCTCACTGTTACAATATTTCTTCTCAGCTTCTGTTAAGAATCAACTAGCTAGCTTAGCATATTCCATCAAGTTCTGCTGGTATTTCCATGCTTGATCCAAGGAAATATTGCATCCCCAGAGAGAATATCACAATGCTGGCTGATTTAGATTACAAACTGCAAATTATCACCCACTGTTTTATTATTGTCTTGCTCAGCTTGACGTGTCACACCTCAAGGCTCATCCCATTCGATTCAGAACCGAATAATACTGGTAAACTATACGAAACATGTACTGACTGCAATGGCACAGTGTATTCAAGGCGTCTGTTTTATTTTCTCCCTCAACAACAATGCTTTGTTACTCCATCCTTGGAAAACCGGAGGAGTTTCTTCGTCCTGACATTCTCTGTGATGAGTTTTTCTCACGTTAAAGTATTAGGCTGACAATAAATTGAATTATAGGCGAGAAACCATACAAGTGCCCCGAGTGTGACTACAAAGCAGCTCAGAAGACTAACCTCAGGCAACATATGAAAATCCACAAAGGTATAGAAATAATTCACATTCCTGCAAATAGTATTTGTATGTTGTAGCAAAACAGTTCTATTCGTCTTGTAACTCACTTGAGCGATGCTGGTATTGGTGCTAAAAGGTGAAGAATCATCCATAACCTGTGTGAGGGTGAGCAAAGCTATATCCGACATTGGGTTAGAAGGGGAAGAGATGATTTTCATATAAGTTAAGGGCTCACCTACTCAAACCTTTTATGTGAATAATGGCGGCTTCATAAAACTGTGAGGTTGGCACCAGGGGCAATGAAGTAGCGAGTATAACGTGAGGTACGTAAATTTGCCACCCTGCTGACACTGCTGCAGTGCAGTGGGTGAATCAGTGGGACTCGTAATAAAAGTGGAATTCCATGGCATTGAGGCTATGTTTCTCCGCCCCACACTCACGAATAGTATCCTCAAGGAGCTGTTCGCTGAAGTGAGGTGAGGCAAAAACACTCACATCCACACTCCTGTGAAGTCTGGCTGAACATGTTTGCCTTGTCAATTGGGAACACGGGGAACTGGACATTGCTCCTTGTGTCCAGCATGGTGGCTTCTCGTGATCCTTCAACTTGGGGGACATAAACTGCTCTCTGAGCCAACTTGTGAGGAGAAGAAAACCGAGCAACGCATGCAGCAGGGACAACCAGGGTGGCTGAGGGGCATCTCCGCATTCTCACTACTTGCTGAATTATCCCAACGTTGCATATGTTGAAAGTTCCTGTTCCGTTGGGTGTGTACTTCTTATTCCATGCCACTGAGAAATTACTCCTAAACATGTCAATGTAAAGGTCGGCGCCAATCGTTTTTTTTCCCCTAAATTTTTCCTAATCAAAACTCCTTCCTTAGGGCAGGGGGCTGACAGACAAAAAAGCACAGACTCTTTCAAAAAAGGGAGCCTAATAAATGAATGGGGGCCTCTCAAACCTAACTGCTTACGACACAAAATGGACTCAATGAAAAAAAAATCAAACTTGATCGTAAAATTAAGAAAAAATCAAACTTAATCGTAAAATTAAGAAAAAAAGAAAGTGTCAGCAGCTCACCTTGCTCTCGCTCAAACTGAGCGAGATCATGATGTTAATAAAGCACAATAGTCCCTCTGGGGATAAATTTCTTCTTCCAAGTACTTTTTCCTCCGAAGCGACGACGAGCTGAGTGCCCGGGCACCTCCCTCAACTGCAGGGCTCGACTTCTCTCCCCCTTGGAGCAGCCGGCTTCCCGTGCTATTCGCTGCGTCGAGAATTGTGCCTCCACAATATATCCCGTGCAGCTGGGGCCAAACAGACGATAGTGGCGACGAAGGTTTTTAAAGATAATAGTAAAGTATCGACGGTTGTATTACTTCTTCAGTTTCTACTCCCGACGACAATTGCATGGTTTTTGTGTGGATTTGAAATGTCGTATAATTTTAGAAGTGGGAAATTTAACTAACTCTGTCTTGAATTACAGATGAGAGACCATTCAACTGCTCTGAGTGCGACTTCAAGTCTTCCACAAAAGCCATCCTACAGCGGCACATGAAAATCCACACAGGTACACATTATATTGAGAGGTTTTTTGTGGCTTGTTTTTTACAACATTGTTAACGCTTAGTTCAATCCTTAAGGAAAGACAGGCGGGTCGTAATTCCTCTCATCCCCAATGAAGGCAAGACCTTCCTGCCAAGTAATCTCATAACGAAAAGCAGCAATCCATCAGGTTCGTTCAGTGAGTTCACAACCCAAAGGAAAAAGTTCTTCAGTTCAGAAGAATTCGCATCCTGTTGAAGAAAAGTGTGCACTCTCATTGATCATGCAGTTTTACAGAATGGAAAGCAGGAAAGTGATAAACCTGTCATTCGATACAACTGGGGTCTGTACACTCCTTTCATTCTGGTTCAATGACATGAAATTTGAACCATTGGACTTGCTAAGCTAAGGTGTTCCCCCACCGTTTCCTCTCAGTTTGATTCAAATGTTTTTACTTTCCATGGCTCTGAGAAGTAGAAAGAAAAGTTATATAATCGGATGAAACATTGTTCTTGAGTTCTATTCAGATCTTCACGTTTCAGACCCTACTGAATTAAAAAAAAAACACTATTTGGGGATTTGTCTGTGAACGATTTTTAGAGAAAACGACTGAACCAAATCAGCATAAATATGATATCTAGCTCGCAGTTCACCATGGGACGCGAAAATAAGTGTATGAGCAAAATCCGCTCATCACTAACTACAGTTGTCATAGTGATCAAAACACCAAATTTTTTTTCTCAAAAACGGCTGTAACGATTTCAACTAAACTTTTTACATAGACAGCTCCTAATGAGTTGACTATACCGTAAAATTCCTATTTGTGGGAAAATTATGAGAGCAGCACAATATATTACTAAACTTTTCGACGAAAAATCGATTTTAGCGCAGTTTTTTCCTTATAAACTTCGCTGAAATGTTACTACAATCTTCAAAAAAAATTGGTGGGGTAGTACAATCGAATATCTATAGGATGAGCGTTTAAAAATGCTCATGAGTTGTGCAAGGGCCACTCCAGGAATTCCGGAATTTCAACTATCGCCGTTTCACTTACAATAATTTATGGAAAGGTGATTATTATCCTTTTCAAACAAAATGTGTTTGCAGCCTCTTGAACTGCTCAATAATGGCTTTCCAAATAGTGATATACCAAATTCAAATGAACTGAATGAAAAATAAATTGAGTTAGTAGATAGAGTCACGAACACATGTGAATTGACGTAGAGCCTAGGAAAGTTGTGTGATGCGGCGCATCTGATATTTTTATTAGTATTTGAAAGCCTATTTAAAAAGAGGGGATGAAGGAAGCGAAGCCTTCGTTTCAAGGCATTGGCAGCACTTCACCTTTTCACTTATACTTCACCCCTGAGTTTCATTTCCATTCCCCTGCAATATGCTCCTTCTTTGGTGGCTTTTTTTTCTGGCCCTTTTTTCTTTTCTTGGATGACACTGAGTCCATTTCACGTCTCTTTTGTCCGCACTTCACTTTTAAGACGACTTGATGTCGAATTTCAGGAGAGAAGCCGTTTTCATGCACAGAGTGTGACTACAAAGCCTCTCGTAAAACAAGCATTCGATTGCACATGAGAAGCCACACAGGTATAGTGAGTTAATTTATATTAGTCAAGGGACACTTTTTCGAAACTTTAGGCAATGTCAGTTTTGTGAATCTGTGATGCAAGGTTTTTACCAAAGTTACTTGTGTGGCTTAAAGTTACAAGATTCATCATGTTGAAGTAGTTTGTCACAGTGAAAACAACATAGTTAATGAATCAATGTATTAAGCAGACGTCGTTTTAAATTATAGGAGAGAAGCCGTATGAGTGCCCAGAGTGTGACTACAAAGCTGCTTACAAAACAAACATCAAACAACACATGAAAATTCACACAGGTATAGTGAAGTAGTGATAAGTTTTCACGAAGAAATTAAATGTTCGCGTTGATTTTTTTCTACCCTTCCAGGGGCTCCTCATTTCCTAGCAGTACATTTCAGATTGCAAATTCAGGTGCATGGCGATCCAAGGCGTTAGGAACCGTGAAGTTTTATTTCATCTTCTGCAATTCAATAATTCAGAATCGATGCCTTGAAAGTGGGGAGAGTAACACACAAAATAACAGTGTGAGGTCACACAGTCAGATTTCTCCTTCACCTTTCCCTGTTGTCCACCAGCACACAAGCGTTTCATGAAATCATACTAATATAGTGCTTTATAAAGTGTACTGAGGTAGTTTGGAGATGCTTTTCAAGAGCTGCTGACTCAGGCAAAAATTACGGCAATTGCGCCGGAGCTCCGACGAGAATTATGAACCAATGTCTTAACCACTAGACCACGATCGCCCGGTGCCTTTAATAGGAATCAGTCAGTACACGTCCCTTCTCGTCTTTAGCCACTGCTCCTGGAGCAGACTCTGTTAAGGAACGAATTTATGAGACTTGAGCGAATCCTCGAAAAATCCGATCTTTGATTCGAGAAACGAGGGGGCTACAAAGAAAGTCTTTTCTTTCACATTGTAGTAGGCGCGTTGCCCATTTTATTTCCCTTTGCGCTGGAACTTTCACAGTGTCAGTGAATCCCGGACCCGAGAATTTGTCTCATTATTTCTCTCTTAATGTTTTTATTTTTCTCTCTGGGCCTTTTCTTTTTCTTGGAATGAATTAGTTCGTCCACTAGTTGGGCACCAATTGTACTGAGGTAGTTTGGAGATGCTTTTGAAGAGCTGCTGACTCAGGCAAAAATTATGGCAAATCGGAGCTCCGATCCACAATCCCCGACTTACGTAGAGAATTATGAACCAACGTCTTAACCACTAGACCAAGATAGCCCGGTTCTTTTAATAGGAGTCAGTCAGTACAAAAGGAGCTCCGTAATAAATTGTTCAATGCCCCTTATTTCGTATTTTAAATTTTCTTCGTTACATTCTATATACAATCCATAGCTTTTTGCTTTTTCATTAATTTCTAATCAAACAAACAGTTTCCTTATCAACATGACTGTTCTTGAATCCTGTTTGGTTGGTTATATCAGTCACTCATTCACCAAACCCAAACCTGTGGAGGTACGGCAGGTTGTCATTGTTGCTGTGTCATCGGGCAGAGTAATGATTCTGGGAAATCCTGTACCCTCTGGGAGGAGTTCTTAATCTGGTTTCCCACCTGTTCTAACTATTTACTTGGGCGGCAAGTTTCAAAGACCCAGATCAATTGTGGCTACGTTCCTTCATCATAACTTTCTTCGCCAACTGGTCGAAATGGTTGTAAGCTAGCTTTGTTGTAATCGAAGCTGATAGGTTTGGCAGTTCTTTAAACAACTGTCGCTCATTGTTGTTGACACTAAGAAGGAGCAGCACGGGGTTTCCTCCATTGGAGAACTGGGAGAGAAAAGAAGCGAAGCCGCACATTGAAGTTTCCCTGTCCCTTTCACGCTTTTAGATGAGGATTCCCATCTCCTGCGTCATTGTGCCAAGTTTTCGTTCAATAGAGAGGTCTGTACGAAGTTTGGCCATGAATGGGGGAAAGCTACCTTTCACTCTCCACTTGTCCACCATGTCCTCAATGGCAGAGTCAACTGGTAATTGACCAGTGATCACTCTTGAGTGCTTCAGTGGATGCTGTCTTATTAGCCTTGGTGAGCCACAGGAAGGCAGCTCTCTGGGATGGGGCCAGTACTCTCCTTTGAATGACTGAGTGGGCTCATGGGCATGACTTTGACGATGGGGCAGTAGCTAATCACACCTAAGATGACCTTGTACATGTGTCACCGAAACATACTCCCCCTGTGGCCTTACTAATTGCTCGCAGTGTAGCAAAACCTTGCAATGGTAGTGCCTTTGATGGACTGGTGGTGTTGGCTGAAACACCTCCTGTCACCTACATTGAGTCGGAAATACTGGACTTTCTTCTCAAGAAGGAGCTTATGGTCACCTTAGCATATTTCCGGTTGGCTATTTAATTATCCCTTTAAGTGGAGTTTTTCTCAGCCACTGGCAGATTGATCTGCTTGCACCTGTACCTTCTGACTCCCATTGTAGGCACCTCCAGCGATCTAGTAGTCATAGACGAAGATTCTGCTGTAATTTTTACCGGAGTCAGCAGCTCTCCAAACACTTCCAAACCCCTCATAACACACCATTGGGTGACATTTCGGAGTACATGACGGGGTTTTACGGCAATTTGCGTACGGATCAGCAGTCAGGTCCAGACTGGTCATGAGGCTCCTGAAAAGATCTTTGAAGAACGCTCTACTCAGCGCTGGTCCACGGACTGAGCCCTGTGGGCACCCCTTCTCAATCGTTCCCTGATTGAGGCACGTCTCCATTCGATCGTAGCAGTTCTATCTATCAGATCTATCTGTCTGAGCATGTATAGGTTACGAGGAATTCTCCTACCTCTAAGCTCATGGAGGAGTTGGCCAAACACTCTGATGTCAATAAGAACTGCTACTATGTACATTACCAAAGCTCAAGTTAACGCAACGTATTTTGAGTCATTAAAAAACGGGCTGGTTTCTGTTACCAAATTGTGGTGGTCAATGTACTTTGGGAAATTAAAACAACTTTTTTTTTTGCCAAAGTTTTGCCCTATTGCTCAATCCTGTTATCGAGCTTTTATATTCAAGTTTTGGAACAAAAAAAAAATCTTGATATAATTGAAAAACGTTTTGTATCTAATTTTGGCTGAAAGTTGGTATTCCTTTTTTTTTAATGCGATCATTATAGAATAATTTTCTGTGAATATTTGCTAAAATTCTTGATAGTTCTTCCAACTGACGAAATTTTGCAGCCTTGAAAGTTTATAATATTAACCTTCTAAATGCAATCAATTTCTCTTTTTGGTGTTGGTTCCAAATGTAGTTTCTTAGGGTTTGACATATGTATTTGCAGCAGTTCATTTCAACTGTGAAAACACAAATATGCTTAATGTGTTAGATTGCTCATTTTAGTTTATGTTTAATTACAGGGAAACAATCCTAAGTTTGCCCTGAATGTGATTTCAAGGCAGTTCAAGACAAGTCTTCAAACATGCGAGTTTGAACGTGTGTGCACACACGAGCTTGACTGGCTGAAACTAAGCCAGGTGATGAGAAGAGTCAGCGGGAAGGCAGAAGAGCTCTCACCTGCGGCGGTGGGCAACTGGAAACGAATTCCCCAGTGCGATAGGACGAGATTGTGACAAAGCCGACTGCCATGTACTGTCCAATTTGTGCTGACCTTTTCGTCGCATATATAAGCAACAACAGACAAGACAGTTTGTATTATCTGGGCCAATGGCTAATGTCCAAAGCCTAAATTTGTGAGCGGGAACTTCCATTTCTAGAAGTAACTAAAGTTGTTTTCAGCGTTCCTGCAATTCTGTACCACTGACCACTGAATAAGTAAAAAAGGAACCTGACGAACATCATCTTTCTTCTCCGACGAGACTTGTCGAACTTCGTACAAGAAGAGGGATGCGAAATGCAGCTTCAACATATTCTGCCTAATTGTATACAATATAAGTATGCGATACGTATCATAGCTCTCTCCAAATATTCATAAACATCCGATGTGAATACGTTGAAATGTAAAAGAAATGGAACTTCTACGAAAACGTCTTTCACCTGAAGAATTGTAAAATGGGTATCCTTATTGTCTGGCTAAGGTGGTGCTTCGGGCTGCAACCGAGACTGGAGACCGCTAGCGTCACTCGTCATGAAACTTTGTGTATCGTTGCCCGTTCGCGTGAGTGACAGAGACGTGAGACCAAAGACGGGAAGACGGTGCCCACCCCGGACTAGTCGTGTCTGGTGTCGCTCTCGAAATGCACCTGCATCTACTCGAAAGGCTGCGTTTGGTGACGAAGACATCAACGGACCAAGTGAACGCCCCAATACGAGTTCGTCGTACAATTCTCCAATAACTGCAGCCTCGTCAGAACACCTAACAAAAACGAATTTATTGATGAATCGTCTCGACCAATCGAAATTATTTTCGACGACGAATTTGACCAGAATAATCGTACAAAAGTTAAATCAAACTTGGAGTTAGCGCCAATTTTGCGTACGACGTTTTCTTCCTTTCGTTAGCATTGTCTTTTCAGTAAACTTAACACATGATAAAACCTTGTTTTGTTGAGCCGAAATACGTCCTGAACACATCATCATCGAACAATAAATAGGTATTCTTCACTAATAGCGAAAATCTTGGTCTCTAGTCGAAAGTAATTCGATAGGCAATTTTTTCTTTGATTTGTAATAATAATACAAGAGTAACAAAATTAGTGACACAACACGCAACTGACTTTATCGACAGACGACGGAATCGCAGTTTTGGTTGCAGTCTCGGTCTCGACTCACAGTTGGCCAAACATACCTACACACTTGTCGCAGTCTCCAGCGTCGCTCTCCTGTCTCAGTGGTGGCACGCACTGCCGCCTTAAAAAGTCATATAGGACGAAAAAGTCAGAGCTCAGTGATCACCTGGCCACAAATGCAGTTACTAACAGGAATGAATCCATCGAGCCATGGTTTTTAGGCTTTCCAAGTGACTCAAAGAGGTTTTTAAGAAGTCACCAGAGTGCGCTGCAGAACCTGCATCACTAAAGCTTTTCAAAATTGGTGCAGTGTCGAAACCTCCTTCGCGTTTCTGTTTCACCTCAGAGGAAACAGTAACCCACGTTTTACTGTGTCTCACTTGCAAAAGAAAGAAAATCGTCCGTTGAAATGCTCCTACGGAAACTAACGCAACTGTTCTCATTGAATACAGTTGTTTCAAGTTAGAAACTAGCTGTGTATTTGTTCTTATGCTCCAAGGACTCACCCAGGGGGAACCGGTGGTCAGATTTGCAGAGAATATCGAGAAACCAACACGAAGATGAGCGTCTTGTGCTAACGTTCTTCACCTCCTTCACTACATCTGGCTTGGGATTCACAGAAAGAGTATCTTCATCTCATCTACTCAAAGAAGGATGTAGTCCTGATGAAGTAGCGAGTTGTGCTACTTCATTAAATGGGGTGCCATCAAGGAATGGTGTGCGCTGTTTACAAAAACCTAATCTTATTTAGACGTTTGACGATTTTTGAGGTAGGAGCAAGCATTGTAAGTGATACAAACCTACTAGCTTCTAATGCTTTGTATGCTCTAAGTTGTATTCATATCGACAATTATCTGCTTTTCGATTAATTTGAGGAATCAAACCAGCTGTCAACAAGTTTTTACGCTAATAAGGAATACAGTGTGTAATTTGAATACGAACAATATATTTTGTAAGTCATAAAGTAAACGAATTATTTCTAATGTGCCTCAATACGAGTACAACAATTTCCTGTGCAATTTCTGGTGAGATAATTGCAGCTGGTGCTCTGGAGGTGGAAAGCGTGTATCTTTTTGGGCCTTGAGGAGCATCCTATGCCAAGACAAAGATGCAGGAAGCCCTCGACTGCATCTGCGTGAGGGAGAAGCTCATTCATCGAGATAGATGTTTCAAAGAGAGCGGCAACTGTACCTGTCAGCCCAAGATTATGTTGGTAGCCTCCTACGCAGCCTGCAAAGGGCTGCTTGCATCATACTGATGAGGTGGAACTGCAGGCAGGCATGTGGGGACCATAGAGCCTTGAATAATTTCTGATTGCTATTGGACTGTTTAAAATGGACGGTAGGGGTGATGCACAATCTGCAGCAGTGATTCAAAATAGTGTCTTCTCTAAGGTTAGTGGACATCCATCCTACGCTCTTTTGGAAAGCGAATGTTGCTATCTGGTTTCGTCAGATTGGGGCCCACATTAGGGGGAAAAGAGTGACTGTTGACAATAAGTACGATCTGGTCGTCAATGTTAGCGATGCCAGTGTTATCACACGAGTTAGTGATTTGATTGTCAACCCATCTGAGATTGATGTATGAATACTTGAAAGATCGAATCGTGAATCTGAGGAGAAGGAATAACAGAAGCTCCTGAAGGAAACCACACTCAGGGGACAAGAAGCCAAGCCACCTTCTGAGGGAGGTGCAGGAACTTGCTGGAACACACAGGTGGCAGAAGAACTTCTTAAATCAGTCTGGCTCCAGCAACTACTTTCAGCAATTCGGGGCATACTGTCAGTAAGTGTTGATCAATAGCTGGGTACACTAGGGTAAGAGAGATTAGTGAGCCTCACAATGTAAGTGCATTTCCAATGTAGTTCAAACGGCATCTTGCCGTAATAGTTGAGAAGTTGATGTGTATGAACGTGTGCTTGGTACCATGTGCTTGGAAAAATATCGTAAGTGAAAGCTGTCTGTTGGAGGAAGAGACACACGACGCAACCAAACTTTGATTTAGGCCATAAACAGTCAAAATCCAAGGATCATTGACAGAAAGATGGTACATGGGAATGCCGATTTCATTACAAGTATGGCGAAAAAGCATCCAAGTGTGAACCTCCCTGCAATTATGAGAATAGCTGCCACAATAAGACTTCGGAAAACACCTGGGTCGTTAGAGACGGCGGATGAATCAGGCCATTGAAACATCCGTCGACTTTTTACTGAAGATGAGGTGACTAAACGGTTATTCCTTGTTGATACAGGTGCTGATGCTTTTGTAATTCCCCCTACTGAAGAAGAAAAAACAAAAACTAGACCATTTACACTTTATGCTGCTAACGGAACAGAAATTAAAGCTCATAGAGCCAGACTTCTCAATCTCGACCTCGGTTTGCGCACACGATATTCTTGTTCTTTGTAGCTTCATTGTCAAAACCAGTCATGTGAGGGGATTTTGTTGAACGTCGTGGACCCCTGGTAGATCTAAAAGCGGAGTATTTCCCCTACTTCCCTTCATTCTCAAGGAACCTATTGTAACGTCCATGGTACAGAACTCTGTTCATGACTTATTGAAGGCGTATCCAGACATCGCTAGACCGAGTTTAAGTAATAAGCCAATCACACACAATGCCGTACACCTCGTAATTAATGAAGGACCACCAATTCAAAATTTAGAAGATTAGATCCCATCAAATATCACATAGCGAAATAAGAGTTAGATTACATGGTTGAACAGGGTGTGTGTAAGCCTTCAAAGAGCCCTTGATCCACCCCTTACACATGGGTTGTGTATCGGAGCTCCTCACGTTGGGTGCCAATCGTACTGAGGTAGTTTGGAGATGCTTTGAAGAGTTGCTGACTCCATCAAATCGCGCCTATCCACAATCCCCAACTTACGTCGAGAATTATGAAGCAACGTCTTAACCACTAGACCACGATTGCCCGGTGTCTTTAATAGGACTATGGAGCCTTGAATAAAGTTACCATGCCGATCGTACCCCAAACCGCCAAAATTTCATCTGTTATCATTGGGGACTGTCCACACAAAACAGTTAGTCTAAATATTTTTGAGAAGAAAACTAGAACCCCTCGTTTTTGTAGCCCCCCCCCCCCCCAATGACGACTGAAATTGTTCATAAACCTTATTTTTGCTATACAGCCGAAGCAATGACCACACACCGATTATTTTTTTTTTTTTTTTGCAATCAGAAGGCCATAGAACGTTAAGAAAAATACTGCAATACTTTTATTGGGTTCCTACTTCAGTTGCAGCTCCATAGAAACAGACCCAACAAAACGATATCGTGAACAACGTATGAAATCCGACTAACTTCGTTCCATTTCTAGAGAGCGAAACCATCAAGGATTCAAGGTCTCACGAAGTTACAGTATTGATACTGTATCGCAGTAAGTACCCGTACACAAGTTGTGAGCAGCAATGAGCGTGGAAGTTTGTCAAATGGTCGTTTGGGAGAGAGATGTACCGCAGCGTGCAGTCTGGGAGCTTTTCCTCCAACCTCGGAGCAAGTTCTTTAGAACAATGTCAAGGAATTTTAGTTCCCTAACTCTTTTTACTTTCCTTGGCTGTACAAAGTAGAAACGAAAGTTACGTAATTGGCTGGAGAAAAAAAAACGTTTGATTTCTCTTCATATCTTTACGTTCAGACCCTACTGAGTCCAAAAAACACTATTTGGGAAAATGGTATGTGTGCGTCTGCGAACGATTTTTAGAACCAACCAATTTAGCTCAAACTTGATATCTAGCCCGCAGGTTACCATGCAACGCCAAAGTATGAGTATGAGCAAAATCCTCTTAAAGTTAACTGTTGTTTCAGTTCGGGCGAATGGTTAATGCTATGAGTACCGATGTTTAACGTACTGTATGCCCTCAAACCTCTGCTTTTACCACGTTCACGCTGCGTCCACATTATTTACTTTCGTGCACGCAATGTTCATCGATGTGTAGGACGTTTTGAATAACTTCCTCTCATTCGGCAGAGTTGGTAAATTGACAGACTGTGACATTATTTCTAGCCAACAGAAACTACAGTAACTTACAGCTATACCAAATATTTTTTTCTCAAAAACGGCTGTAACGATTCTGATTAAACTTTTTATATTGATAGCTCCCAATAAGGCAACTATACCATAAAATTTCCATCCGTGGGAAAATGACGAGAGCTGCACAATAAATTACCAAAATTTTCGACGAATTTTAGCGCGTTTTTTTCCTTTTAAACTCCGCTGAAATGGTACTACAATGGTCAAATAAATTGGTGTAGTAGTCCAATCTAATACCTAAAGGGTGAGCGTTTAAAACCGCTAATAAGATATATGGAGGTCACTTCAGAAATTCCGGAATTTAAACTAACCGCCGTTTCACTTACTACAGTTCTAAAAGTTTTTGACTCTGCAAAAGTGATCACTATCCTCTTCGAAAAAATCGTGTTTACAGCCTCTTTAACTCTCTGTTTACTGACTGCTCAATAATGGTGCGGAGCAATAATGAGTACGAGCAGCACAATTAATTCCGGGACTTTGAGTGCTACTGCTTTTTTTTTTAATGTTCCTCAAAGATTCCCATTACCTAAAACTGTTCACTTAATTTTTCAAAAACGTTAACTCGATTTTCCATCGTAAATCCACAAGGTACTTACTGCCCAGTGCTGATTATTTTGAGTTTTAACTTGTCCCCTCCCCCTCTCCAGTTCGTCAATTGTTGACATTAGGCGCACGCTGGTCATTGTTGCTAAATGCCCCAGTAACAGATCTCGTAAAATTAAAAAATAAAAATTTCTTCCCCATCCCATACATTTTAAGGTTTAGCCCTAACGAGGGGCCCAATCATTAGGAGCACTTATTCCTAATCGCTTATGGAACGTTAATACACCACATGAAAGTAGATATCAATGTTATGAGACTAAGGATTGGCGGTGCAAAATACTGTTGGATCTTAATTTATACTGGTATCACCACCAAACCAGCAGTGAGTCATTTCAGTTTAATGGCACGAACCAAATTGAGCTGATGAGTGGATATTGGAGTAGTGACCACAAAGGCGCTCACTATGGCAAACATCCTCACTTGGCTGATGGACAACACATTGGGGCAGAGACTGTGTACTTACTAGTTGCTGCTCAGGGTAGCAGAGTGGGTGCTGCTCCATGTTCTCAGAGCCAGCCGTGAATGGGGTTGTGGGCCAGGTTCCTGTATACAGAATCAGTGAGGGTTCATCAGTATCGAACGACAGGGGATCTAGAATAGCCACAAGTGGGGATCTGATTCAAATGGCACAGGGATGAAGGAATTTAAAATACACGACTGCTTTGGGTGCTCTGACTTACTCCCAAAGCCATGTTAGTCGCAGAGATTCTGCCCGGGTTAAATACCCCCCCCCCCCACCATCGTTAAACTAATATAGAACTATGGAAAGTAGTGATTTAGTTTTCCTCACTCCATTCAAACATTGACAACTCCCTTCTCTGCAGATCGAGCGCTGTGAAGAGATGACCAAAAATAAAGCATCTAAAAACGAGAAGAAGGTTGTAAAAGAAGAGCCATTTGAAATTCAAGAAAGCGGTCAAGCACCAGGTGAGAGTGAGTCGAGTCGTGCACTGATAAATTAGTGCTACCCAACGGTTCAAACCCTGCTATCTTTACTAAAGAACTCCGCTGGCGGATTTTACAATCGATGCTGTAGGGATGAAAGTCGTGACGATAAAATGTGTGTGAAATGACAGAATTAGTCAGAGACAAAACCTAATTTTTGTGTGCCTGGGCAAATCCACCTGTAGCCCATCCTGGGCTGAGCCTCTCTGGCAGCCTTTCCTTTCTGCAGACACTGGTGAGGTTTAGCCTGCTTCAGGCGGGGAAAGAACTCGTGCTCCGCACTGTCAAACACGCATTTAAACATTTACTTACAATGCTGCCTCCCTGCCAGGGGCGAAATGGGGAATAAATGATGTGGTTCACTTCTAGCTTTCTACCTCCTATTAATGCTGCCAAGCCTTGAGTGCTTGAAGGCGTTATTTTCTTGTTATCCCGCAAGTTAGGTTTTCAGCCCTTCAAAGGTAAAGCCTTTGGCGTTCCAAAATTAGGAAGCAGTGAGAGATCACAAACTATACTCAACAAAACTCCTTATTGGACAGCAGCTATTTGCTTATGTTACTGCTACACTCAAAGACTCAATATATCAGCACCAACTGCGCCACTCTCAGGAGGAGCTGTCAAACACACAGTACCTGCTCCACTGATGCTGTTCACGATAGTGAGCATCCGTGTGGTCACTGCTGCGATGCGTACCCCCCCCCACCCCACCCCCAGCTTTGGTATTGATTGTGATCGTAGCTTCCCTTAAATTAATTGTGTTAACATTTACGATACAGCTCTTTCGGACTACTAAGTTCTTAGTATTCACTGCAAGCTGAGCCCCATGATATCCATCTGGGCCTTTGGAACACTTTGACATTGTAAGCCACTCCTGAGTAGTCTCTACTGTGTGGGATGTCATAGCGACAGCCAGGTTGTAGGAGTAGCAACAACATCCGCATTGCAACCCTAAGCATACAGCGTTAGTTCTAAGAATTACCCCTCAGCAGCTCCTCAACTAATCCCTAAGGTTTGCCAGCCCGCTGCATGTTCCTACTGCAACTGACTGTCTGAGAGATGACTCCACACCACCTATCACTGGTACTCCTGTAGCGTAAGGGTGCTTCAGCGTTGAAAGAGGATGGTGGCCCACCTTGCTGAATTGAAAACATCGCAAACAGCCACACCCCTCATGAATAGGCGCTCACCAATAGCAAATGAACACGCAAATGGTTCATCGTATCCCACCTGTATCATAGGCTCATTTGAGTAGCTCGACAGGTTCCTGCCAAAGGAATTCTGGGATATGAGCACGCATGGCTTAGTACTCTACTAGTGACGGAACATTGAATCCCTTCGGAAACTTTCTACGAAGACGCTGAAGTCTTATCTGCCTGTTCGTACTTCCACTGGTTACCTGGTCATTTATTTGTTTCATTTATGTTAATAGTAACTCTGCCTGGATTGCATGGAGTATTCAGTAGCTAAGTGTCATCCCTGCATCTGTTGTCGTGAGTGTAACAATACCCTCGTGGCGATTCATAAAACATATGTAGGTGGGTGTAGAGGTAGATTTTTATATTTGAGCTCATCATGAGAAGGAGTACACCTCTTCAGGGTGTGGTTTCCCGACTTCATCTGTTAAGCGTGGTTTGCCCAAAGTATGGACTTATTTATTATAATCTTCTCTCGAATATACTCACGCTCTTTGTTGTTGCAGATGATTGATGCGTTGGAGCGATGGCTATCAGAAACCACCGGCTATTTTGTTAACCTCACCTCATCCGACGTAGCGGATTATCTCTACGACGGATCCGCATTTTATGACATATTGTGCAAATACAACATCATCGACAGAACCAAGTACCCAGCACCACCCAAAGACCCCAAACCTGAAGTAGCCAAGAGGAGCCTTTGCAAAATGGGCATTTGGTTCAAACTCCTAGGAATTTCTACTTCGCCAGACCTTCTGGAGGCTGTCGCTAATAGAGATCTTCATTCTTGCATCACCTTAGTCTTCGACCTCTACGCCAAATTGAAAATGAAAGGCACGGCCTTCTTGACTCAACAAAAAGCCGAAGAAACTCAACGAATCGGCGACGGGTACTTTGTGACGAGCAAAGCGGATGAACCGAGTCCACCTCTTGGGCCACCACCTCCGCACTACCACATGGAAGTGCCACTACGAGAGAGGCGAGACATAATCGATAAATACAAACAAATGATTGAAAAAAGGGACCTCAATACGAAGGCGGACATGTCCAAAAGGAGGGAAGCTGTCAAAAAGTGGGACGCAATGAAGACGTTCGTCCCTTTCGATTTTGAAAAACAACCAAGTCACAGACCCCTTTTGGACGACCCCATTGACGTTTTCACCAAAGCGACACACAATAATTCGGCGCTGGGAGGATTTTCGCGCGTCACCAACGAAGAATATGTAGCTTACCTCAGGCAAAAAAGGCGAAAAACGACGGCCAGTTTCACTCTCAAAACGAAAATGGAAGAAATCCTCATTCACGACCTTTGGTCTGAAATATTGAACGAAAGAGACAAAGAGGTCACTGGGGTTTTCCAAGGTGCGCTCTTGAGGCAATGCCGCTATGAAAAGAAATTGGCCACTGCTCTCCAAAAACTCCACGATAACTATAAACATTTCACCGAGTTCACGAACTACATTGACAATTTTGTGCAAGAGGAGTATTTGAGAGGGGAGTCGTTGTATAAACTTAATAAAACGTTCTGGAAGGAGAGAAATCGCGAAATGGAGAAGGAGCGAGTTCTGGAGCTACACAAAAGGTTGTTGGAGGAAAGAGTGAGGATGAAGAGGGAGAAGCACATGCTCTATTGCCGGCATTTGGTTGAGGACTTGGTCAACTTTGCTATAAAGAAAGCGGACTACACCAAAGAATTCCAGGTGTGTACGTCTTCCAACTCAATCAGCGAGTCTCGTCACATTTGTAAACTCAGATGTTAGCTCAGGACAGAAGTCAGATGTAGTCGTCGCCTGACCCCCATTAGAGGTACCCTATCGATCATAGTTTAGTGGGGATAGACGAAGATTCATAATACGACCAAATTTGGGCATTGAACTGTAATTTCTGCCTGAGTCTCGCTCCAAACATTTTCACACCCATCGTAACAAATGGTGTCAGAAGTTCCAAACTCAGACACGCTCCTTCATTCCAAGAAACCAAGGAAAGCAAAAAAAAGAAGAGGGCCAGAGATAAAAATTAGAGGGAGAAATAATGAGACTTGGAGACTCGCTGACGCTGTGAAAGTCTTAGTCAGCGGCTCTCCAAACACTTCCCAAACCCCCCACCACCACCACCACTCCCTTGTAACAAGAGGCTGATGACAGTTGTGTGATGTGTCGCATTACGTATTTTTTCTCAAACACGGAATCAACGATTTAGGGCAAATTTATATTGTGGGCAGTTTCATATCTTAAGGGTAATATAAAATGTTCATCACTGGGAAAATTACGGAAGCAGCACAATAAATTATCATAAAATTGCTGTGAAAGAGTTAAACAAGGCCCGACATGCCACAACTGTGACATACCACGACAAGTGATACTGTTGCTCAATTTGTAACGCAATCACTTCCACTTGCTCACCTTTGAGTAATGAATCTGAGGCTAATAATGTAGCAGTGGACGTATGTAATAAGGCCCTGTCACAACAACCTTCAAAGCCACCCAATAGAAATTCTTTTGTGTATTCCTGCGCCTTGGAAAAGATAGTTAGTCCTCTTCTTTTGTGCGTCTGTGATGCCTAATTGACTACTTTTTTCAGTTAGAACCACCGAAAAACAAGGAAGACGAATGGAAAGAGCTTTTTTTCAAACAACTGCCCATTTTGAGAGAACCGCAAAGTTTCATTCTCGATTTGTTGATGGACGAAGAGCCCGGACTTTTAAGACTAGCTGCTCTGGAAGTGTTGGGAGAAGATGGTTGGGAAGAAGAGGACCTGAAGGTAATTGCAGTGGTGGGAAATATGCCGATAAAATCAGTCAAGCCACTCTTACTCCGAAGTAACGCGTCCATAACACTACACGTCACGCATTGCACATGTCTGGCTGTTTAATAAACCACTCGCACCATGCCACCCATGTGGGGCCCAGTGCTCGTCCTCCTTTGGGGAGGGTAAGTGAATGTAAATATCTGGGGGTGACTATTAACGACAGGCTCTCCTGGGGAAAGCATGCGGGTTTCGTGGTTCGGAACCTTAGTAAATACTCCCACATTTTCAATAATATTAGGCGAGTGCTGGGCGGAATGACATTATTCCCTTGTACAGTCCGTGCTGCAATATAGCATTATTGTGTGGGGAAGGGCACTGAGTTCTCACTTACATAAAATTTGTATAGTCCAGAAAGCCATCTTGAAAATTATGGTCATTAAGTCACGCAGATATCCTTCCGCTGATCTCTTCAGATACGAACCTTGCTTTCTCCCTCAAGCAGCTCTTCGCGAGGAACCTCCTTCTTATTTATTCATCAGCATGCTACTCTACGTAAGACTACCGCGAAGTCAGCTCAAGGTCATTACCCTACAAGGTTTGCACTTCAGGGTCACATAGTCAATCCCAAACCTCGACTGGTTCTGACCACTAGAAGCCCTCTGTATATATTGCACGTTCCCCACAAGCACCTGGATAACGAGTTGAAGTCTCTAGTTCGCTACAATAGAAGCAAAAAGCTATTTTTTCATGGGTTATAATGAAAGGGTACGATTTTTTTTGAAAAGGAACTTGAAAAGTGTATACTCCCATTCAGTTTCACACGTTTTTTTCCTCCTTTTTTCCCCAACGGAAATTCGACTATTATCTTTTCTACTTGGTAATTAATGCCTAGCTGTTTTTCTTTTGTACATGTTTTGTCAGTAAACTGTACATACTTATTTTTTTGTTTAAATTGTTTCAGTTTTGTGTGTTTAACAACTCGTTCCCAACGCCACAGGCCTAGCCTACAATTAGGATCTATTATTCATTAACCTATAAGAAGTTTTCTTTTAATGTCTACTTTTATAAATTATTCAGGAACCTTTAATACGCCTGTAGTTCGATTTGCAATAGAACGGCTGGAGCAATTGAAGTGGTTTTTTTCTTGTTTTATCTAGGATTTTCAAAGTCCCGAAAGATAGGGGTTACGAGCAAGTTTCTTCCATGAAAACAGTGAGTGGGGGATCAGAAGGCACCAAAAACGAGGGGGTTTTAAGTTTTTCTCAAAAGTAACAATTTTAATTAAACGTTCAAAAAATCTTCTACCAATTGATACCTTCCGTTCTCCGTAAATCCAAAAACACAGGCCTATGACGGAAAAAGCGATTTTAGCGTGAAATATGCGTTTGCCTGACTGTCAGAAAGCGGCATGTTGGGGCACAAGTGTCAAAATCATCGACCTCCCCCACTATTCGAAGAGAAAAACTTATCCCTTTAGGTCGGAGAAAATACAAACCTGAAAAAACGGAGTGTAATATTTCAGGGTTTACTCGGAGAATTTAGTATTCCCTATTTATTAGCGAAAGAAACTAATTATTAATATTGAGCTGTGAAATGGTGAGATACATTTCAAAAATAAATGATCAGGAAATCAAATTAATTTCAACACTAAAGTTAACGTACCTGTTTGGTGAGTCCGTCTTCTCAGTCTGGTGAGACACTGTGGGAAGACGGATTCACCAGACAGGTACGTTAATTTTAGTAATTTACCTACTGGTGGAATGAACCCAATTATTTGAATACCTCAATTTCAACAATCACTAAGGAAACATTAAATAACGCCAATTTAAACTTCGACCACGAAATTAAGTTAAGTAGAGAAACGCTTTTGCCATTGTTTACATTAGTTACTTCATTATGATGAACCCGACGCTTTGTGTAGAAAGTGTCCACAAAATTGAGTTGAAAATTATAATGTTAATCAAATTCAAATTAAACATTGCAGACAGTCCGAAAACTTTATTGAGGAAAACCAAGGTGGCTGTCTCCGGTTATTCGAATCCGGATTTTCGTGTCTTTGAAAACGAATACAATCTATTATTTACTCATAAACGAACTTGGTCTATCGTAACTTCTCGTTTTGCGTACAAACTGCTTGAGCTTGAAGTTACAGAATTTATTGAGTTGCTCCTATTTTTGCCACGACTTATATTAGAAAGTTAACCTTAGGTAGTTGATGGGACTGTCAATTTCATTTTCTAAAGTGATTTTTGTTCACTGTTGAATTATAGGGGAAGAATCGTGAAACAAATTAGCAAAAAAGAAGTCATTTGTCTGATTGCAGGATTTCTGAGGTTGCGCTCGATATCTGGTGTAAATTTTTCAACGTCCCTTGTATAGGCGGTTAATTGGACTAGGGCTCTTTTTTGACGACATTCGCACGTGTGAGATTTATGATTGAAAATATCTGGTGCGTAGCAACACACAACTTTCCGCCACCCCTTTAAGTTCGAACACCACCTACATAGGCGGGCGCTATATCTTCGTTCAACGCATTTTTACAGGAACATTTATGCAAAACAAAATGTAGGGACTAGTTAGCTGAGAGTATTCCGTAAGTTTGATCGAAATCGTTAGAGCCGTTTTTGAGAAAATTGGAATACCGATAAATTAATATTCGACAAATCTCCTTTTCTGAGTTAACTTGGCTTATATCTCCGTTCAACATATATATACAGAAATAATTATGGGGAACAAAATGTGGGTATGGGTAACTAAAAGACACCTCATTAGGATTTATCACATCTGGTGAAAAATTTACCCTGGAATTTACGGAAATGTTAGAAAAAACGTTATTTTCGACACATTTTGATTTTTATCTCTGTTCATTGGACCGTCACAGGAACATTCATTGAAAAGAATATGTAGGTATTAACTATTTGAAAACATCCTGTGAGTTTGGTGAGAATCTCTGAAGCCGTTTTGCCAAAAAGCGTAAAAAACCTGTTTTTGCTTCAGGGGCCCATATCTCCGTTCACCGTATTTTCATGGAGATATGTATGGAGAAGAAAAGTTAGGTATTGATTAGGAGAAGATAATTTGAAAGTTTAATCAAAATCATTACAGCCGTTTTTGAGAAAAATGCGAAAAACCCTAGTTTTTGGTACATTTTTGTCCCCCCCCCCCACTTTCCATCGACCGAAATCGTCCATAACCTTATTTTGGTGTCTACAAAAAATAATGAACAAAACAAAAAAAGAACCAGCTCAATCGGATCAGCCGTTCTCCCACAAATCGAACTACAGACAGACACACACACACACACACACACACACTGACCACGCGCCGAAATTAGGTTTTATAGACTCAGCAGGGTCTGAAACGTAAAGATCTGAAGAAAACCCAAATTTTTTTTTTGGGCCGATTACTATACTCCCTTCGGGTAGCGGAAAGTAAAAACTGCGTTAAAACCGCATTCTCGAAAATCGTGCTGCTCTCGTGATTTTCCCTCGAATAAAAGTTTTATTGTACTGTTCTATTATCCAACAAATGTAATCAAAATCGTTCAGGCCGTTTCTAAGGAAAAAAAATTTGGTGTTTCGATCTCTATGATAACTTCAGTTAATTTTGAGCCGATTTGGTCCATTATATTATTTTGGTATTTCTCGATAACCTACACACCAAATACAAAAGTTTAGTGGATTGAGTTCAGCCATTCTGTCTTAATCGTGCCAATAGACACACACAGTCCATTTTCAGAAATGGTGTATTTCGAACTTAGCATTTAAAACGTAAAGAACTGAAGAAAATCACAAATCTTTCATTCAGCTGATCAGATAACTTTCTTTGTCACTTTGTAGGGCTACGGTAAATAAATGACGAAAAAAAAATAGCCAGACCATTTTGCCCGTGCGATGTTGGAGAAGAAAGGTTCCTGAATTCTTCCAACGAAAGTTAATGCGGTTTACGTGTTTCAGGAGACGCCGTTTAAATCTTCGCAGACACAACTCCTTGTCTTTAAAGACAAACCTGACGCATTTGCTGTTACTAACATTTTGAATCAAGTCTCTAGTCATCGAGAATTGGAATTCAGGTCGAACCTAGACCTTGTGAGGCCTTTGAGCGGACAAATAGGGGAAAGTGCGATGTATAAATGGACTGAAGACGAATTTGAAGTGGGAGGAGAGGAGCTGGCTGGCTCAAAACTTGATGAAAGCGAAGATCCTTCGTACGACCGAGATATTGTCGACTGTTTGAACAACTTCAACTTCAGAAGATATTTGAACCTCTTAGGTCCCTGGGACTTGAAGCAATGGCCTGACATTTGGACGGAAATCCCTTTCGACGAGAAGCTAAACGTCATTGGGTACGCTGTGCATCGCTTGTTGGACTTGAAGTACCCACTTCCGAAGGGCCCGAAACCTCCAAGGCTGCCTCACTTCAAAATCAAAACTATTTTGGGTAAAATACCCAATTCTAACGCAGACTTCGTCGTCGACTGCTTGAAGGGTTTACTCACCAAAGGGCGCATTGAAGTTATTGACCCTTTGACACCAGTGAACTACTGCTTGAGGGTCTACAGCGATGAGAAAGAAATAACTGAAGTCGGCTCAGTACTGAAGCAATTGAAGAGTCGCAAAGTCACTGGGGCTGAAGAAGTTGACGACCAACCTCAGCGGTACCAGAAGTGGACTAAGAGGCCCCCCAAAAACCCTGAGAGGCCACCGAAAAGGGAAGAGGACGAAGAAACCGCCGAACTGCTTAATAAACAAGAAGGAAAGCGCACAGCAAGCCCAGACCGAAGGAGAAGCCAGAAAAGCCCCAAGCGGAAAAGCGTTGCGAGAAAAAGTGTAGCAAGAAAGAGCGTTTCAAGGAAAAGTGTAGCGAGAAAGAGCGTTTCAAGAAAAAGCGTGGCGAGAAAGAGCGTTTCAAGAAAAAGTGTAGCGAGAAAGAGCGTAGCAAGAAAAAGTGTTGCGAGAAAAAGCCTTAAAAGGAAAAGCATCGCTCGAAGAGCATCTAAAGGCTCCAGAAAAAGTCAAAGTCTGAAATTGCGAAGAAGCAAATTGATAGGACCCAGCAAAGGCACTCAAATGCCCAGTTTACCGGATTTGAGAAAACGTTACAAGCACAGCTATCCTGGCAAATTGGGCAAAGTTGCTTTCGAAACGTTGGCCGAAGGTCAGAAAATAAACGACGCTCTTTTGAGCAGCATGTTGGTCGAATACTTGAAAACTTTGGACGACAAAACCGGTTTCGTTCTCGTCAATTTCCCAACTTCCGCTCTGCAAGCCAACTCTTTGGAATACCAGTTCGCCGGGGTTCCTCTGAAGTATTCTATACAATTGGACAGCGAGGTGGATTTGTTCAGGTGTGGCTCGTCACAGTGGGACGTGTTCAGTCATTTAAGGGCGTTTATGGAATTTGAAAAGCTGTTGGAAGACTACGTGAAGGAGCAGGAACCTCCGCCAGAACCTGACGAAGGGGAGGACGAGGAGGAGGTTGACAAAGGAAAACAGGAGAATGCTGATAAGGTTGGATATTTGGCCTCTAAATTAACTTGACCTGCGCATTTCTAGGAATAGTATGAACAACTATGAGGTAACATGTTATTCATTTGTTATGTTTTGCACGTTTACATTCGGGATTTCACCTTCTTCGTAATCTGAAGACAGAGGAGGTACTTAGAACTTGCGTATTCCAAACGAAACTAGTTTTTAATTATAGCTTTGTCTAGGAAACTCAAACTAAGCCTACTTCCCTCGACGGCAGTAAATAACAGTAGGTTTCAATATGAATGACTGCAGGCTTGGCAACTCTAAATACGAGAGCATTGACAATTACGCATGCAACACACCAACAGAACGTTGACGTCTACTACCTGAAGTGAGGAGTCCTTCGCAGGGCGCTCCCTCCTTCCTTTCATTAGGTTTAAAAGAAGGCCGAGAAGAGTGTACTGAGCAGCTAATGGCGACACGAAAATTACGAGAGGGACGTAATAAAATTATGAACAATTTCGACGACAAATGTTTTCCTTATAAATAGCGGCCCCGAAAAACCCCTGGTTGGTAGTCCAATAAACTACTTATACGATGGAAGTCTAATAATGGTCATTGCAAAGCCAGGAGAAACTCCAGAAATGCCGGAATACCACTGCTATTTTTATCCGATGAATCCGAAACAGGAAACACAAAACTTCTCAGAAAATTCGTATTGGCATTTCCAGTGTGCTGAGCTTTCCAGTCTCAACCTCCCTCCGCCGACAACACTATGAATTAGTGCATTTTGGGGGGAAACCAAAGACTCCCCATGACTTCCCTGTAGGTGACATTTTCCCCAAGGGCGCTCCAGAAGCCTCTTGTTGGGCCATGTTATTTGGCTGCGACTTGAGCAGCCTGAAGACCTGAATGGGTAGCAGCCAGTGGTGCCAGAACTACCGAAAATAGTTTTGCCAGCACCTACGCTTCCAGGGATCCTCTGCATAGGAAAGGCGTCAGGCTGACTGTGGTGACCTGCACGGCTATCCCTTCGAGGTTGGGATTCGTACCCTATGGGCCCTGTAAGAGACTCCACTGCTCACACAGTTCAGGCCCCTGTGGACACAGTTTCCCTAACCGACAAGACCTCGTAAGTGACACGGATATAGCCCTCGATATATTTGCATACCTGGTCTTTCCACGTCAATTCATGTTGACAGTTACCATTCTGCATTTGGGGATGTATGGGGGGTCCAGGTGGCCCAGACCTCCCTCAGACCCCGCAGGGTACAAATAAAATTTGGGATAGGCGAACTGCTTTCCAGCAACCCAACGACCACCACGATGCTCACAGGGCAGCTTTTTCAGGTCTTGCCCTGGGTAGAAATTGGATTGCTCCATTCTACCTAACTTGCCCTGCGGAGGCAGCCACCTATTGTGGCCCTAACCCATAATCCACTGGCGCGAGGCTGCAGGCTGTGCATTCCCGAGGTACTATGTTTGGTTTAAACAACCCTTAAGGCCAGAATGGTCGCAGGCCTGCCCCATCTTTCGATGGCTCTTTCGTCTTTTCCTCATCCCAGGGCGAGACAGTTCGGACTTACTGGCCTACCTGGGGTTTGGAAGGGCCCCAGTAAGCCTCGGCAGAGGTCCCTCAAGCCTCCTCCCACTACATTTATCACTCAATAACTCCCACAGCGTTAGATCAACTCAGTAAGTACTGAAACCAGTTCTTTATGTAGAACATTAAGCTACCATCATGTACACTAAATAAAAACAATCGATTAGTTGCCAGAGGGATGAAAATGAGGCTGAGGAACGTTTTGTGATGCGCCGCACCAAATATTTTCATATTGCTTGCCACCTCGGGAGTTGAGATGGGAGCCCGAAGCCACAACCCCCGTCGGCCTCAAATAATGTGAGAAGTGTAGCATTTTGTGTGACCCCCCCCCCCCACACCAGATCTGATGACTTGCGTCTGCTGCCTGGGGATCTATTGCCTGCCAACACATTTACATTCAACAACTTATTTGAGACATAGTTGTCACAGCCACTGGCCTAATCAGTATTCAGTCTTGCCTATTAGGTCCACTTTGAAAACGTTTTGTTCCAGCTATTTCATTCTTGGCCAGCGACGAATTTCAAGTGAACTATATTTAGGTTACGCGATTCACGAGTAACTTACATCGTTCACTCAACTTTCTGTTGTTTTAGAAACCGTCGAAAAGAAAATCGCTCTCACGGAAATCGGTTTCGGGGAGAAAATCCAGAAAGTCTGTCTCCAGAAAATCGGTAGCGAGAAAATCCAAAAGCGCACGCAAATCGGTGGCCAGAAAATCCAAAAGCGCCCGACAATCGGTCGCCAGAAAGTCCAAAACTGCCCGTAAATCAGTTTCAAGGAAATCCAAAGTTGGTAAAAAGTCGATACAACGGAAATCCACAGTCAAACCCGGCGCTCTGGTCGAAGTCGTAAAAGACGTCAAACCTCCGCCCGAAGAGCCTCCGAAGCCCGTCTACACGTTGGAGCAGTTGAAAATTTTGAGAATTTCGGAAATTTTGCCGCGACCGAACAAAGAACTCGACGATCTAGTCTTCGGAACGAGCTCGTTTTTCAACAAATACGTTCACCCTCTGTTCATTCGAGCTCAGAAGGGACTGGAAAAACCTAGTCGTTTGAGCCAAGACCCGGCGAGCCTTCTCCTTAAAGACGAAGAGAAACCGTACTTCTTTTACAAAAACGTCGGAATAACCGTAGATTTCGACTACGCGAGATTCGACGAAGAGACCATTAAGCGGCTGGCAAGAGTCATTTTGGAAGTGCCGTGGGACATAGACGACCTGACCAGAGCCACGTCCATCGAAGTGTTTGGAGTTGGCAAACAAGAGCGAGTCAAGGACGGACTTGACAGTGATTCCAGTAGCTCCAGCCAGGCGTCTAGGGCCTCCTTCTACGGGAGCAAACGACGAAAGTTTTTAAAATTGGACGCCGACGTGAAAACGTCTTACAAAAAATATTCTCCCATTAAGCCCGTGAAACCTGTTGAAGTGGAAGAGAAGCCAGTTGAAGAAGAAACTGAAGAAGAGACGACAAAAACTGGAGAAAAGAAAAAATCGAAGAAAAGTTCTAGAAAGTCTGTTTCTTCCAGACGTTCCATGAAGAGAAAATCTCAATCAAATCGGAAGTCCCGATTAAGTCGAAAATCCCGGGCAAGTCGGAAGTCCCGGGCAAGTCGAAAATCCCAGGCAAGTCGGAAATCCCGGGCAAGTCGGAAATCCCGGGCAAGTCGGAAATCTCGATTGAGTCGTAAATCAATGAAAAGGAAATCCACAACTAGGAAGTCATCAATGAAACCCTCTTCGAAGTCCTCTTCCGGAAAAAAACACGTAGAAAAATCCATTTCCTTGATAGCCCCTCCCAAACCCAAACCTGGAGATGCTGACTGGGTGTATGTCAATGAGCCTATGGATTACCACATCGGCTACACGGCAGCCTCGCTCTGGGAGTGCGTTGAAAATGTTTACGTCGAAAATATGGAGAAAATATTCTATTTGTTGTACATGCAGGACAAAAAAATCTTGCCATACGCGGAAAAAGTCAAATCCGCTTTGCGGGAAGCTCTGGGAAGCATAGACGAGAAGCAACACTTGGTGACTAATTTCCAGTTGATGTTGAACAAGCTGGACGACGATTTCAGGCGTGACGTCGACGTTCAACAAGAGATGCACGTCAGAGCTAAAGAGCTGCAGGATTTGATGACCAACGCCTTGTTGGAAAAACAACGCCGGTCGATGAAAAAAAAATCTGAAATGATCGCCGAAGGCTGGTTGATCATTTACGCCTACACATTGGCCAATTTGTACCTTTGCATGATGCAAGAGGAATTGAACGTGTTCGTCGACGGTTTGCAAGTTCTCAACGACTACTACATGGCCATGTTGGGGGAGCCGCCGGGAGGGGGAAGGCAATCGAGGATTGTCGTCGGGCAGAACCGAATACCCCACGAGGAAGAAATCGTATTGAACAAGTTGTCCACTGCGAGTGGGAAGAAAAAGAGCAAAACGTCAGGGAAGTCGTCGACCACCGAAATGGCGTTGCGACAGGCTCAGGCGATTCCAGCGAGAATTCAAGAAATTTTGATGAAAACCAACTCGTCGCCAGCAGCTCCACCGGCTCCAGAGCCGAACCCGACTCACCCGTTGGTCGCTCAGAGGGATTCGCTCAAAGGGAAAATCAACCACCAGCGAGACCACTACAAAGGTATTGAACCTAACTGAACCCCTCAACACAAATAGCGACTAGAGAATCATAGCTAACACTCGATACCCTCGGAATAGATGATCTGAGTAAATAAAACTGCTTTATTGACGGGCACTCTCCCGCAAAAGGACCCTTTTAAAGAGCCGAAGCCTTTTGTTAACCGAAGGACGAAAAAAGTACTGCAGTCGATTTTTAAAACTAGTGTGACGCATCACACAACTTTCTTCGGCCCACCATGTGCTACCAGTTTATCCTCTTAGAACTTGCTCAACTTCGTTAGCGCGAATCTCTTCGGAATTCGTTGGACTGCTGCTATTTATTCCACGATCCTCATTGTAAGACCAAAGTATAGGCAATTTATGATACTGCTCACATGACTATTTTCTAGGTATTCGCGTTTACAGCTTGAACGTTATGGAGGAAACGCTGGAAAAAAGTTAATAAAAGAAACAACGTTCGTTCATGTCTGACTTAACAAATTTTCAAATGAACACTATTAAAGTTGCATAGTACATACTGCTTATTAGACTACCAACACAATTTTTGTATAAGATGCTAGTGGAAAATATAGTAGAAGATAATTTGGAAGTGTAATCAAAATAGTTATAGTCGTTCTTGAGACAAATGCGAAAAAGCCAAGTTTTTGGTACGTTCTGGTTCCCTATTCCCCTTTCACATCAATGAAAATAACCCATTATCTTATTTTCGCGTCTAAAAAAGAACCAGCTCAATCCGTTCAGCCGTTCTCTCGCAAATTCAACCACAGACGCACACACACACCACTGGGGGAAATTAGATTTTTTGATCTGTAGGCCTGAAAACGTAAAGATCTGAAGAAACCCAACTTTTCTTTTGACACGATCACAGTACAGCCCTTAGGGTCGCGGAAAGTAAAAACTCACTAAAAATCAATAGTTGACAATTTATAGTGCTCCTTTCGTCATTTTCCCGCTAATGAAAATGCACTATTGTGTTATTTGGGACGATTCGCGCGAGAAACTGAATAAAAATCGTTAGAGCTATTTTTACGAGAAAAAAAATTTGGTATTTTGAATACGACCATAACTGGGTTTACTGTTGGTTATCTTCTACTATATTTTTTTTAATATGAGTGAATGTGTGTGAAGGTATGTGTTGTGTATGTGTGTTGGTGTTTTGTAGGTATAGGTAGTGTAGTGAAGGATCCAAGGGGGATGAATATCGAGTAGTCCGCCCCTGGACCTTCGGGAAAGTGTGTGAATGTATTTAAGGGTTGAATGTATTTATTGTATGAGTGCGTATGTAGGTTAGTGTTAGGTTAGAGTGAGATGGGTGGGTCGTGGACGAGGGCGGCCGAATATCAAGTAGTCTGCCGAAGAAGACGGCCTGACACCCTTCTCCATGGCAGGTGCGGGGCAAGTCCAATCCCCGTACCCCCATGGAGATAAAGCGTAGGTGCCGGTAAAACGCCTCTCGGCAATTCCGGCACCGGGGCCTGCCACCCATTCAGGTCTTTAGGCTGCTCAAGGTGCAGCCACATAGAATGGGTACCACAGGGGCTTCAGTCTGCGGCCTTTAGGGCGTGGCGGTGTCAGCCATGAAGCCATGGGACTGGCCTCGTGGGGACTGTGGTTCTGCTGGGAATCCCCCCTAGAGAGATGATTGGTGCTGGCTGGAGAGGGGTGTAAGCTGCGAAGCTAGGTACCCTCTCCAATGCCACGGGCAATGCCCAAAGCACACCTATCTACCATTGTTGCCCTAATTTTGGCGTTCTATAGTGATATGAAATTTCAGCAGTTCTCTCAATCTCGTTGGCGGACACACCTCATCTTTTTTTCGTTGCTCATCGTAAATGGATGGTTGCACCCAAGAAGTAGAGACTAAATAAACAATCATTTTAAAAAATGGGTAGGGCGCCCAGACTACCCTACGCTGGCTCTTGGGGTAGAAGGATTAGGGTGGGGAAGGAAAGAAAGATAAGAGGATGTTCCACGATAGAACAACCACCAATTTAGATACGACCCAAGCAACACATGGGTGTTGATACCCCGAGCAGGGCACACACCACACCAATGTGCTGCCCCACTACTTCCCTAAAAAGCGTTTTAACGATTCAAAAGCCCTCGATACCTAAAGATTTTTTTAAAAAAAGAATAAAAACCAGCCGATTAGATAACTTTTCTTCTTACCACGTAGAGCTAAAGAAAGTAACAAGTTACAGTACAAAACCGAATTGTTCTGACGCTGCTCTTATAAGTCCTTTTCTCTCATGTTTGCAAGGTATAATTGAAGATCCAGCCCTGGGAATAAATTTACGAGGAATCAAAATGGGCCAAAGGGCCAAGGAAATGGCAGCTAAAGGACGTTCTCAAAAGTCTGCAGGGAAAGACGCAAAGGCTTCTGCAGGACGAAGGCAGTCAAAGAGAAAATCAACCGCTCGAAGAGCGTCACAAAGGAAGTCCGGGGCTGGTAGAAGAGCGTCACAAAGGAAGTCCGGGGCTGGTAGAAGAGCGTCACAAAGGAAGTCCGGGGCTGGTAGAAGAGCGTCACAAAGGAAGTCCGGGGCTGGTAGAAGAGCGTCACAAAGGAAGTCCGGCGCTGGTCGTCGAGCATCCCAGCGAAAATCTGCCGCTGGAAGAAGAAGTTCCAAGAGACAATCCAAAGTCAGGAGAGAGTCGAAGAAGAAATCTTCAGCCGCCCGAGGCTCCAAAAGAGGGTCGAAAAAATCCCGCCCAGATGAAGAGCCCGACATGGTCGACGTCCTCAAGGAGGAGTGGCTGGGGGCTGTGAACTACCACGCGCTCAGAACTGATTTCAGACTCCAATTGATAGAAGCGAGAGGGAAAAAGGATTTGGATCTTGTGATGGAAGCGATGAAACAGCTCTTCACGGAATATCAAGCCCAAGTGGACGCTCAGTTAACTAACGAATTGAAAGCGATTGAAGAGTGTATGTACGTCTTCAAGATGGCTATTGAGGAGGGCTCTGCGATACAACCGATGATGGTGCTGGAAGATGACAGGTCCGTTCACATTATCAATTTTAGTTAGTCGAGGATGTTGTCTAAATTAGGTTACTGGGCCTCATGGATGAAAGTCAACATACCTTCACTGGCTGATAGTGTTGGCATCATCTTGAAAGCTACTATCAAATGAGATAAAACATTATATATGTAAGTTATGTAGGCGTAATAAGAGAGAGATTTAATAATAAAAGGGGCTGTATCAGCAGAAATCCCTTCTCCCAACTTCCATCAAACTACACCTCGCTCCTCCAAGAGAGAAGCTCAGTGCAGTCGTCTACCATCTTCAGCTTTCGCTGGTTGCCATTAGCAAACTCCCCCGTTTCACCCCGCATAAGCTCAGTCCGTACTTGGGATATTTTCCGTGTGTTACCCCGCACATCTTTCTGTACTATACAAACCTTCAGTTGTTTTTTAAAAACTACATCTCCGGACTAAAGAACATAACTTATATACCCACGACACACGTCACTTGTACTAGGTTCCCACCCACTGGTGGGCAATGAAATAAATAATACATTATCAGCGAAAGTGCGGTTGAACGAGTAAGGAAAATTATAACAGCCACTAAGAAGTAATGCAGTATTGAAGACTAGACGAGTTCAATTTGCGTCACAGAGTGCTGAGAGTAAGGCTCGGGGCGTTCGTGAGTGGTTTCTGCGATTCTGCCAGCACATCATGAACGCTAAGTCCCCATGGAGAGCTGGGTTGAACTCCCAGGAGGGTTCCAGTAATCGCGATACTCTGTTCTGGAGGGTGTGCTTTTTACTTTCCTTGCTCTACGAAGTAGAAAGGAAAGTTATGTAATCGGCTGAAAAAAAAATTTTGAGTTCTCTTCAGATCTTTACGTTTCAGACCCCCCTGAGTCCGAAAAACACTATTTGGGAAAATGGTCTGTGTGTATGTGTGTCTGTGAACGATTTTTAGAGAGAACCACCGAACCAAATCAGCTCAAACTTGATATCTAGCCCGGAAGTCACTATGGGACGCCAAAATAAGGGTATGAACAAAATCCACCGAAAGTTAACTATAGTCATCATAGTGATCAAAACAATAAATTGTTGTTCTCAAAAACGGCTCTAACAATTTTAATTACATTTTTTACATTGATAGCTCTTAATGAGGCAATGATACTATAAAATTCTCATTTGTGGGAAAATGACGAGAGCAGCACAATAAATTATCAAACTTTCGACCAAAAGCGTTTTTCGCGCAGTTTTTTCCTTATAAACTCCGCTGGAATTCTTGTAGAATGTCAACAACAAAAATTGGTATTGTAGTCCAATCCAATACCTAAAGGGTGAGTGTTTAAAAACGCTCATGAGATACATGGGGGTCACTCCAGAAATTCCTGAGTTTCAACTACTGCCGTTTCGCTTACTACCAGTTCTAACAGTTATTTTCCAATAACTCTGCAAAAGTGATTACTATCCTTTTTTTGAAAAATCGTGTTTACAGCCTCATTAATTATCTGTGTACCAATTGCTCAATAATGGTCCTGAAATGAGTACGAGCAGCACAATAAATTCCGGAACTGTAAGCGCTACCGCTTCCTGCTGTCGTAAAGCGTTGTTTGACCAAGTTCAAATTAACTGAGTGATAAATGAATTGATTAAATAGAATTAGCCATGTACAAAGTGAATTGACGTAGAGCTAAGGAAAGTTGTGTGTTGCAACGCACCAGATATTTTTTCGTATGCGAATATGCGCTGCAGCGCTCAAGATACCACATGAGTACACACAGTATGCATTCAATGCGGTGAGCTTTCAAGTAGGTGATTTATCTGCTGGATTCTTCTGGGAGGTATGCTCATTGGGGAGATAATATAAGCGTTCTAATACAAATTGGCGCCTACGTAGCGCTTGAGAGAGTAGACAGCATCTGATGTAGTTACTTCACATCCTGTTAGGCTCTTTGCCTCGACAGAGTTGAGACTGATTTTACATTTTGTTGTCCACTGCGTGAGTGAGTGAGTTGTGCCCAGCTTGAAAGACAACCTCACCTCTATGAGGTCCCCGCAGGATTACATCCAACGAGGCTTAACTGTGGCTGGGCGTCACAGTGTACTCTGTCGCCACACTGTGCTCACCCTGCAGTAGGGGGTCCAGAATTCCACTGCCGTACTCCCTGCGTGTTCGTATAAGCCGGACTAAAAGGGACACAACTTACACTTCATTCACATACATGACACACTGGGAACCCCCTACCTTTGGCTGGGATCGCAGAACACACCCCCGCGGGGAAGGGTACAGAATTCTCCTGCCGTATCCTCTGCGTGGTCGTTAAAACCGGCCTTAAAGGGGCTTAAAGCTCACGACACTGACATACACAGCATATTCCAGATACTAAATACACTGCAACGGCTTGCGTGGCAGAACACACTCACTTGAAACACTCATAATGAGCGAAAGACAGTCCTGGAAGTAGCTCACTAACACTGCCTGAGCGATCCCCTATATAGGTGCGGCCTTCGGAATGAGGAGGAAAAACCAGGTTTGAGCGTTCCTGGGGCGGCTGATAGCGTGTGTCCCGCTCACCACATCACTAGTGGCCGAGGGCTGACTCTGAGCAGCAGCCGAAAAATCCTCATGCGTCTTAGTCGGTGGGTGGCCGGACTGGCAGCTGCGGCGCATGTGGGGGCCTCCCCTTTGACCCTCAACGGACCAGCGAAAGGGGCTAGAATCAATATGCCTGAGGAGCTTCCAGGACACTGCCTCGAGCACCTCTCGCTCATACCACGAACACACACAACAAATGAACTCACAAGGATACACTACACCAGTCCGCTTCTTTAATCACCCCCAAATAAGTAAAAAACATGACAAAGTCAACTAAAACTTCAGCAGGTAATAAAAACGCCACCTGCGCCTCTTCCTCGGGCTCGCCAAGCTCGACCCCTCCCTCTTCGGACGATGAGCAACCTACTCGTCGTCCAAACAAACAAAGGCGGAAAGAACCGGGCAAACGCGTTCATCTCCCCTTCTCCCCCTAATGCCGAACAACCCGGCTACTACAAGCACACGACACAGCGTGGACCCTAAACTGTCGGACATGGAGCAAATTTGCGCATACGTCCAAATCATCCACGGCCAGCTGGCACGGATGAGGGCCAACGCGACAGGACCTATCACGGGACCTCGTAACTGGTTGCCTCTTCGAAATTTCGAAGCTGGCTATAAAGCTAATGCCCCCAACGACATCGCCCCTGCCCTCCCCCTGCAGGAAACTGTGGCGGCTGTCGTGAGGAAACTGCGTAGGGCAATTGCCCAGCAGCCAGTGCCACCAGCCCCCAAACTCGAGGAGCAACAACGAGCCAGGGTAGTACCCCAGGCCCCTCATATGCGGCAGTAGCCGCTACTGCGCCTTCCTCCCCCTCATGGAGCTGAGGCGGAATGGCAGCCTGCCAGGGCCAGAAAGCGCAGAGGAAGCAGAAACAGGCCCCAACTAAGCAGGAAGTGCAGGCCGAGGCAGCGCCCGCCTATGCCTCCGCCCAAAAACAGGGCAAAATAAAAATAAAAACCAAAATAAAAAGCCTCCACCGCTTGCCAAACTCCCCCTAAAAACCACGACAAAACGTGGTAGTGGTTAGGCGGACATGTGAGGAAGAGGCTGGTCCTCCAACCCTGACGCAATGGAAGCGCTTATGCGGGGTGTCCCTGCTCACGGACCTCCAAGCTCTGGTGTCGAGTGCTAGAACATCCGCACCGCCAGTAGGAGGTGGCGCCGTCATTGTGACGGAAACGCCAGAAATGGCCAAAGGCGCTCACGAGCCACATTTCCACAAAGGAGTTGAAGCTCAGCGTCAGCCCCTGGGTCGTTTCCACGCCTGCTGCTGTGCGACGTGCGGACCGACCTTCAAAAAAAGGACTTGGCCCAACAGGTTGTTGAGCACAACCCTGCGTTAGGCTTGCAGCCGCGGATGTCAGGCCTCTCTTCACCAAAGGCGTGGCAGACAGAAGGATTGGGTGATTGAGGTATCACCCAGCCTGTACAAAAAACTAGAGGGCAAGGCACCTCCAAATAGCCTGGCAGCGGTGCGCCATACGAAAGTACCAAGCCCCCACTCAGTGCTACAAATGCCAGCGCTATGGCCACCTGGCAGTGGCCTGTACAAGAACCTGTTGTGTGCGCCTGGTGCGCCTTGCCACATCTGAGTAAGGAATGCAAGCGTGATGCTCCCTCAAAGTGTGCCAATTGCGTCGAACGCAAAATCAACAGGTCGCACACTCTACACGAGACGCACGCTGTACCGTTAGTCAGCGGCGATTGCCCTCCAGGAGTCACACGGTGGATTATGAATAGGTCAAAAACAGTTCGAATCCTTCAGCACAACACAAATAAGAGTTGCCCAGTTATGGCTGAGTTGCTGCAAAATGCACTCAGAAACGCTGCAGTGTCCTCGCCATACAGGAACCGTACATAGGATCAAAACTCTTGGTCTCGGATCGCAGGCACGAGTGGTGGCTGGAGCAAGAACGAGAGCCAAGGCAGCAGTAGCCTGCATCGACCCGTCCATTGACATGCTCGCACTCACTCACCTGAACAGCACAGCGCCGTGCTCATCGAGCCGGTGGCTTTGAGCTGGTTGTAATATCATTTACAGGCAATTTGGCGCACCAGTTGCCCAACAGCCTTGAACCACTCGAGCCGGGCTCTAGCAGGCCTATCAGGACGACCCTGCGTAGTCTGTGCTGATGCAAACGCCAGATCACCATTGTGGGGATCCCCAACCCTGGATAGAGGGCGGGCGAGGCGTATATAGAGCTGCTCACCAGGTACAACTTGGTTGTTGCCAACGACCCCATGACTGAGGCGACCTATGATGGCCCGGGAGGAAGGTCGTGTATAGACGTCACAGCCGTGTCCCACACCCTGCTACTCAAATTGAAGGGGTGGCGAGGCGGACCAGGGGCAAGGCAGAGCGATCACATGGTTATTGACTTTGCCATTACGGATGATAACATCCTCTGCAAAGACACGCGTGAAAAGCGATTCCGCACAAAAAATGCTGACTGGCCGCAATTCTTTAGGGTACTGGAAGGTGAACTGCGTGCCGCAGACACCGACCTAATAGTGCAAGCATCCACACCTGAAGAGGTGGACAGCAAAGTGGACACATTTACCACAGCACTGCACTCTGCTGGGCTCTCTGTACTTGGCCAACAGAAGCACAGGGCGATCAAAGTCCCCATGGTGGACTGAGGAACTTAATCCCCTCAAGCAAAGTGCAAATAGAGCCAGAAGGATGTACCAAAACACTCGTGACCCTGATGCCAGAGCAACACTCCGAACTGCCTTCATCCAGAGAAGAAGGCCTTCCACCGCGCCATCAAACGAGCCAAACGGCAAGGCTGGCGAAATTTTGTGGAGGCGGAGAGCTCTGAGAACCCCTGGGGCAGACACTACAAGTCCTCCATAGGAAAAGCAAATGTAGAAACAGGTCTTGGCTGCGATGCAAAATGAGTCAGGCTGGGCCTGCAGTATCGAACGTTCACTGGAAACCCTCCTTGAAGGCGTTCCCAGATGACCAACTAGCTCGAGACACTGAAGCCCAGAGGGGGCAGCAAGGGAGCTGATCATGGACCCTCCGAACAGGCCCGACATCCCATTGTGGACAACGAGGCGACCTCGGCAGGGCTCTTGCGACCTTAAAGCCCAACAAATCTCCTGGGCCAGATAAAATGAAAGCAATATGCTAAGGAAGGCTGAGCGGACAATCTCAGCGGTCTCCTTAATTTATTTGTGACTGTCTGCAGGTCGGACAGTTCCCCACTCAGTGGAAGTCTGCGCGCGTTGTCACTCTTCAAAGGAAGCGACCGCAATCAGTCAGACCCGCGATCATGGAGAACCACTCAGCCTTCTTTCCATATTAGGCAAAACACTAGAAATCTTGATGTTGCAGTCCCTCAGAAGGAGTCTTTGGCCGCAACCTCACGGGCAGAGCAATACGGGTGTACCAAAGGAAGGTCCACGCAGGATGTCATTGTCGAGATTCGGCGTGTTTCCCTGCTGGCACCGGCTAAGTACGTCGTAGCAGTTCTGATTGACATCAGAGGAGCGTTTGACAACCTTTGGTGGCCAGAGCTCCTTAATGAACTCAAAGGTAGGGGAATCCCCCGCAACCTGTACTCGCTCGTCAGAAGTTACCTGACAGACAGAACTGCTACGATCGAAAGTAGGCATGTCTCCGTCCGGAGAAAGATTGAGAAGAGGTGCCCACAGGGCTCGGTCCTAGGACCAGCACTCTGGAATGCCTTCTTCGAAGTCTTCTCAGGAAACTCATGGAGACTGACTGCGAGCCGTACGCCTATGTGGATGACTTGACTGTGCTGATCTTTGCAGAGTCAGTCCGCCAGAATTGAAGAAAAAACCCACCACGTGCTCCGCACTGTCAGCCAATGGTGCGAGCACGTCAAGATGCAGGTGGCTGAGGAAAAACCCAGGTAATCCTCTTGAAGGAAAGTAGAATAATCCACCACAATACGCTTTGGCGGCCACAGGCTCCTTCTTGAAAAGCACGTCAAGTATTTAGGAGTGAATATAGGTGAGGGGTGGGGTTTCAACCAACACCTCCAGTCCCTTAAAGGCACTACCATTGCAAGGTTTGCCTCACTGCGTGCCATTACTAAGGCCACTTGGGGTGTGTGTTACCACGACACCATCCTCATGTATAAGGCCATCTATTTAGGTGTGATTGGCTACTGCCCTGTTGTCTGGGGTAGCAAACTAACAGTCAATCAAAGAGAGTTTTGGCCCAATCCCAGAGAGCGCTCCTGTGGATCACCAAGGCCTACAAGACTGTATCAGCGAAGCACTCCAGGTGATCACTGGTCAGTTACCAGTTGATTTGGCTGTTGAGTGCATGATTGACAAGTGGAGAGTGAAACGGGAGCTTCCCCCGCTTTGGGCTGAACTCCGTGCGGATCTCACCACAGAACAGAAACTTTGCCGCCATCGATGAATGGGCTCTAGAGAAATGGCAAGCGAGATGGGAATCCTCGTCAAAGGGACGTGATACGTATGAGTTCTTCCCCAACATCCGTGAACGTCTTTCCTAGAAAATGGGTTGAGCCAGACCACTGGACGAGCCAGTTCCTCACGGGACATGGTGACTTCAATGCGCGGCTCCACTTCTTTTCTCTGAAAGACTCTCCATTATGCACGTCTTGTGCCTCCAGTGCCGGAGAAACAAGAAACCATGTGCTGCTCCACTGTAGTTTCTACAACAGTGAGCGACGGTTGTTGAGAGGGCAAACGAACTTAGCAGCTTTGACTGCTACAAAGGAAGCCTATAACCATTTTGCAAAGTTCGCAAAGAAGGTAATGGCTAAGAAACGTGGTTATAGTTGATCAGTCCTTTTGAAACTTGCCACCCAAAGGTTCAGGTAGGGAACCAGATTAAGAACTACTCCCAGATGGTACGGGATTCCTCAGGTGGTCACCTCCGCGCGGTAACACACGGGCAACAGCTCTCTACGGTGAGACTGGCTAACGACCACATACCTGCCGTACCTCCACAGGTCTGAGTTCGGTGGATGCTGCAGGGGCCGGCCTCTTGCATATTAGCGAAACCGCAGCTTCTATGACTGATATAACCCTCGTCGAGGGTTTAGGTACAGTCATGAAATAAAGAAACAGATCTGTGAACGACGAACTGTACTGGAGGTTATAGATAGAACAGTGGCAATCTAGTGGCCTAAGCTTTGTGAACTTGGCCTCGGTACTGCAAATCGCCCGAAGCAAGTAAAACGAATCATCGTGCACGTTTGGGCCCCCACACGCAACGTTATCGCTACGGTTCCCCCAATTCTGCTTCGATAAAAGCTCCCCACGGTCTACATCCAAGGCAGCGTTGAAGCGAACCAGCGAGCACGTGTCAGGCCGCGAGATTTATCTGCCTCATCTCCCTCAACCTTGGACTAGCCCTGGGCACCGTGTGATCACCTAGATATCACGACCAAGTGGCTGAAAACACAATCAGCATATATTGACCCTTATCATACTTAGTTGAGCTCTCTCCTTTCCTACTTGAGGTACCAGTACGAGCTTTCCAGAGCCGAATCATCCACACTCCACCATTTGTAAAGACTCAACACAATTATGGCGACATCAAATATTGAATCGGATACCCATTGGAATATTAGTCCACTCCCCTCGTTCAATAAATCAGCCCTTCCACCAAAACAAGCATAGCTACTTCAACCTACTTTTTACAGTAATTAGAAATACTGAGTAAGATGGAAAGTTATGTAGCGGCTGAAAACATTTTATTTTTTCTTCAGGCGTCTGAGTCCGAAAAACACGATTTAGGAAAATGGTCTGCGTATGAGTGTACTGAGGGGGGTGGAGATGTTAGGGGAGCCGCTGACTTGGGCAAAAATTACAGCGATCGTGAACTCCGATCCAATAGCCCTACTTTCGTCAGATTATGAGACCTTCGTCTTACCACAAGACTACAATTGCCCGATGCCTTTAATGGGAGTCAGGCGGTACATGTGCTGAAGCTGCAAAATAACGTGAACCTCATTACTAATTTTCCATTTCACAAGCACAACTTGGTCATCAGCAAAAGAAGCAGAAAGCCCTGCCAGGCTGCATGGACAGTTGTGCTTAACAAACACGTATAATAGTGGACTTGCCTTGTGCTAACAGAATTGCTGTTTGTTTCTTCCAATCTTCTACGTGATTGTCTATGTGTTTGTGTTGACAGTATTGCGTTGACGTACTGCTTGAAGCTCAGACATTAGTATAGCTTAGGTGCCATAGGCGACTAATCGACACCTGGCTGTATTCAGGAACTTGGAGACCTTTATGGAGCTCAGCACAGTCACGGGCATGATGGATCAAAAACTCCGGAGGGGACAGGGTGTGGAGAAGAGCTCTGGGAGGAGTTGGACGCACATTGCCCTGGGCTCCACTCCAACGGTCTTTCAAGCAGAGATGTATGCTATCACTGCCAGGGCAATCATAATGCATGAGAAAGGCTATAGCAACAGAACTATCAACATATTGACTGATGAACTACTGCACAATGTCAAAACTAGTGTGAGAGTGCAGGATGCGGCTTAACTCCTTAGCTTAGTGTGGGAGGGATTTATAGGAAGAGAAAGAGTTCTGCAATATTAAGAGGTCTGTTTCCTTATCCTGTCCTCGAAGAGGGTTATATCAGTCAACTGTCAGGGAGGTTACAGTTGTGTTATCATATGCTGAGGTACGACAGGTATAGTCATTTGGCCAGTCTCCTAGTGGAGAGCTGTTGTCTGTGTGTTACCACGGGAATCCCCTACCATCTCAGAGAAGTTCTTAATCTGGTTTCCCGCCCGATCTAACTATTTAAATGGCTGGCAAGTGACCACTTTTCTTTGCGATGACCTTGGCTCTCTTACACCCAACAGCCATCCTCTTTGTAACCTTGCTCGAACTTCTTCTGCAATGCACATCTGAAGCACCTAGGTCTCACACGTACAACTTCATTAATTAATCGTGCTTATTTTTCCCACAGGTTTTACATCAACCGAAAAATCCTTCTGTTCCCCGATCCCCCGCCGAATCCGCCTTTGCCTTTGGAGGAGGTGCGAGATCCCTACTCGTTTACCGTCGAACAGTTGAATTCTCTAGTTACCAAATTCGCCCAAATGGCTCCCATGGGAGTCGTCGAGACGCCGATGATTCAAGTTTTAGGGAACATGGAAATAGCCGGGCACGAGTCTGGAAAACCCCTGTTGCCTTCCGCTTGGGCCAAATTGGACACTTTCAACTACAAAGATATTTTCGTCGCTGCGTTCGCCGATCAGACGTGTTTAGACTGGCGCAACTTCGTCATCAACGTCTCCGACCTCCCGTACCCGACGATTGAAGAATTGCTTCAATTGAAAAGCGAGTACAAAGCTAAAGATCCAACTGGAGAAGACGTCATTTCACGAGAGGATTACGAAAAGATTCCTTTGTGGTTTGAGAGAGAGTTCGGTGACACTCTACAGGACGACTTGAAACTCTCTATGGCGAAAACTTTGATTTTTAAAATGTTCCAAATCAACGACGAGGAAATTAATTACTACGACATGTTGATGGGATTTTGCCGGGCGGAAGACCCGGAGGACGGTTTGGGGATGGCGCTGGACCTTTTGGTCGACTCCGGCTACATTTTGATGCCCGACAAATGTTTCAGAGAAGACGAGTTCTCCAAAATCAACCCTCGAAGGATCGTCGATTACGTATTAGTAAATTTTTTCGAGGACTTGTTGAACTTATGCGCGACGGTGGAGTTGACATATTTGCCCCGACTCACTCACGAGGAGGTCTTCGCTTCGAACGAGAACGAATTTGAGGTTTCCGAAGATATTTTGCGTGGAAATAAAGGGACAAGAAAAGACTACGGCGACTTGTCGAGTACTGACAGCGAAACGAACAGGCCCAAACCCGAGAGGGAGCTATTTTTAGGGGACGACGACGAAATGCCGGCGAAATACGCGACGGAAAAGTGGCAAATGTGCATTCCGTATGAAATCGCTTTGGCGCTCGTCGTCAACGCTCTCAATTATTTCGCTTTGTCGCCAATTCACCAGCATCGGGTTCTCAAAATCGAAGGGCGGCTCAAACATTTGTACGAAACCAAAGGAACGGGACAGTTTTTGAAGGCGTACCGCTTGACCAACAGCGACTTGTTCAAGGACCTCTACGCCAACACTAACGTCTTCAAGAAGACCAACATCATCCAGTTGGCCAAAGATCTCATTGAAAACAAAAAACAAGATGAAAACCCGTCGTCTTCATTGGCGAAGGATTAAACTTTGAACAGAAAACTGACAATTTTTGGTGGTTAATATTCAGAAAGGCAGCGAGGTAAGGAGTGTTTTAAGATGTCGGCGGATGGGTCCCCAGGTGGAGGCTTGGGGGGGCCTTCTGTCGCAGCTTACTGGAGTCCTTCCAAACTCAGGGAGGTCAGCAATCCACACTATCCCACTCTGGGATGAGGAAAAGCCGTGCCATCGAATGATGGAGCGGGCCTGTGACCATTCTGGCGTTAAGGGTTGTTTGATTCGAACATGGTACTACGGGAATGCACAGCTTGTGGCATTGCGCTGGTGCATTATGGGTTAGGGCCAAGACAGCAGGCTTGACAATGCTGGAAATTGCGCTTGCTCTGCGGATATCGTGGTGTCGCTGGAAGGTAGTAATCCTCCTTCGTTTTTAAACTGCAGGGTCTGAGGAAACTCCCACAGACATCCCTGAGTGCAGAACTGTGACTGTCGGCATTGTATTTATTGGCTTTCGTGTTACCAGGCAGCCAAGAGCGCTAAAATTACAATTAAAGTCTAACGCCTACGTGACATAGTTGTAAAGCAGCTTCTAAGAGGAGAGTTCAGAAATTGAACGGTCGAAGGATGGTGTTTGGTGAGCTGTCACACCAAAAAGCAGTTTCCTCGGCAACGAAGCGACTACTCGAACATACCGACCACACCTATGGCAGTCCAGTGAGCTGGAGCACCCATAAATACGGATCCTATGATATGTAGCACTCTCAGAAAACGCTGCAAATGATTAATTATTCTCTTGCGCAGCTCGACGTAGTCTCACACCAGACCTTACCCATCTTAGTCGACTCAGCATCGAAAAATACCAGTAAACGATACGAAACATGACCTGACTACAACGGAACTCAAAAACATGAATGTATCATTGAGAATCATTAATGAACCAAAAACAGGGTATTGGTCCAATTTCATTTCACCAGTTCACAACTTTATGTTAATGATTCGTTCCTTTCACTAATAAACGCGACGAAGCAATAGCCAGCTGGGGAGCTATAAAAGTCAGTTTCATTGACTGGGGGAGACTCACCCTTCCCGCTCATGGGGTCGACTGTCTTTGCTCTACCAGCGTGTGTACGTACATGACATATCGATTATCCAGAAAACCTGACTTAATGTTTTATCGAACAAAAAACCTATAAGATTTCCCACTGCACAATTAACGCTCTAGACTTATTTAGGTAAAAAAGATCAGGTGCGTCGCATCACACATTTTTCCTTAGCTCTACATGAATTCACTGGTTTTCTAAGATTTTGCTACCGATTCAATTTATCATTCACTCAATTCATTTAAACCTGGTAATACATCACTTAACGGGGCCAGAATGCGGTAGCATTTACAGTTACGGAATTTATTTATTTATTAAGCTACAGCCATTGGTACACGCAAAATTGATGACGGTTTAAACAAGACAAGAGGATAATAATCACGTTTTCAGAGTTATCAGGTAAAAACGTTTAGAAATGGTGAAAAGTGCGCACTACAGATAAGTGTTGCTGAATTGCCTAACCAAATGAACTCGAGGCGCCAGTTCGTGAGGCACTGCGGGTTGCCTACCTTCACACGCAAAGCCTCTCTGTAGAAATCGTCGTTTGTAAATTATCCGCAGCTCTTGGCGCCTTAATTAATTTGTTTATGCAAACCTTCAATACATATCCGTCGTGCGACTGACATTTTGAAGGTAGACAACCCGCCCACCTGGAAACTCAACTTTCTTTCTTACTTTCCTTCACTTATTGCATAATCGGAGGAAATTGTGAGTTGTATTGAGATGTTGACATTTCATGTGCTACCGAGTCTGAAAAACATTATTTGGGGTCTGTGTGCATCTGCGAGCGCGATTGACAGAAAACGGCCGAACAAACGGCCCCTTTTATTTATCTGTTTTATGAATAATCTGTTTGGCGTTCAACTTGATGGGGGACATAATTACCTATGTTGATGATACAGCTGTAGCGGTCTCGCGAAATAATTGGGATGCATCCTTGCAAACGGAGTCTGCTCGCTTGCTTGCTTGCTTGTGGTCAGGGATTGGCTGGATGGAGTTGGCTTAAAGCTAAATTTTAGCAAATCCAATTTTGTTGCTTTTTCCTTGCGTAATACTTCTGTCCCTGTTCTAGGAAATATCAAATGCCACTTTGTGTCAACCTGTAATGCAAGTGATTGCAGTTGCCCTGGTATCAAGCAGATTCCACAAGCTAGGTATTTGGGGGTGGTTGTGGACCAATGTTTGTCCTGGAAATACCATATTGACAATATATGCAACAGACTTTGTAAAGTCGTACCCCTGCGCCTTGAAATCCGAAATTTCATGTTTATGGGCACACTAAAATGTTTTATCATGCTCTAGTGCAATCCGTCATACCCTATTGTATTCTACCAAACTTACCTAGAGCCTTTGCATATAATCCAGAAAAAAATTATCAAAATTTTATTGCGTAAGAAAATGAGATTCCCCTCTGCAGTTTTTAAGACATTCGAGGTATTGGACATCTTTCACATTTACAAAAAAATTGTATCCATATAAGTTACGTATCCGTACCCCAAATCACCCCCTGACGCATCAGCCCCTTTACCATGAACTGCTGACGCCACATTTCATTTAATATAAAAAGCCCTCGCCTTCAGCCGAGAGCAGTCAGTCTTGTCTCTACAGTCGCCGTGTACGTTAGTGCCGTTCCCCCATAATTTCTGTGTAACTCTATGTAACTCTGTGTAAACCTAATAAACCCCTTTTTAAAAACGCCTTTCACGCGGACTATTCCATTTCTGGCGCAGTCGGTAGGACGTGTAGTTTTTGGCGACGGATACGCGAAAACCACGGTAACCTACGTAACAGTGTCCAGTGAAAAGGATTATCTAGAAGCTTCACAACCACAAGGCTGACTCCTTACAGCATGCTGACCCATCTGTAAGTAACAAAAACGGCACACATTTTTCTTTCTACGAGCTATCTCCGAGCATCTTCTTTCTGAATCAACAGAATCTTTGAACCTCTTGAACTTCAAGTCAAGAAATATTAGTTGAACGAGCGCAATCGCAACAATAATCGTCTTTATTTTTTCGTAACTCCAGTCTCTTAGTGTACTTCGATTTATTTTTGGTTCGAGTCTTCGTTGAGCGAGGGAACATCGTCGCGAACTCGCAAACCGTTAGCTGTACTACGTTTTATTTTTATTTTTGGTTCGAGACTTCGTTGAGCGAGGGAATATCGTCGCGATCTCGCAAACCACTAGTTGTGTTCCGCATTTTATTGGGCCTGAGGCATCGCTGAACGAGGGCATATCGTCTCGAACTCACACCCCCAAAGGATCGGACGCATTTTTCCGCTAAGTACACTTCAAATTGAAACAATTTAGGCAGAGTCCTCCTTATTTAACTGGAAGTTATCGACTTGCACAACAGCGTCAATCTCTCTGCGCTACTCGTTGCGTTTCGCTCGACCGGACTACAACTTGTCCTTTTTTCTTCTCCTTGCGCCTCAGCGCTTCGCCTCTCGGAAGCTTTATCTCTACTTCTCGGAAGCTTTATCTCTACTTAGCTCGACTCACCCGCCGACGGCAGATCTTCATTCGTCAGCTCAGCTCGCCCGACGACGATTAGTTATTCATTTTTTAATCTTTGTATACACGGCGCACCCATTTCATTTATTTTGTGTAATTTACCATTTTATTCGTAACACTAAGGTACACGGCCTTATACTTCTAAACCTGTAACACAACTAAGCACAATTCCGAAATCATTCAAGCGTTACGTTACCGATAGGATTACGAACCGACTAGGGATCCTACATCGGGACGTTCTTTCCGAATCCGACGATAGTACTGACGAATTAACTATTACCATGAACCCACAAGGTAACAACGGAGCTGAAGGAGAAAGTCCTGAAGCCCAAATACTTCGCTTGAGCCAAATGCTCGAAACGGCTAGGCAAGTAATATCAGAACAGGAACAACAGTTGTCAACTCAAGAGTCACGTATGGCGGAGACAACTGCTGCTCTTAATTTGATGCAAATAGCCAGCCAGAGTCCTGAACGCCAAGGGAACAAATCTGAAACCCCCGCTCTAAAAGGCGAACATTTAGATATCATCCCCGTCTTTTCAGGCCAGGCAGAAACACTCCACGACTTCTTGGAGGTAACACAACGTTTGTTTGACCGATACCATGATCCTATGGACGTGGACTGCTTCCAAAACTTTGTGCTTCTCAATGCATTCAAGTCAAAAATCCGACCCCCAGCCTCTCTTACACTTTCGTCCAGAAGTATCAAAACTTATGCCCAACTTAAGGAAGCCCTGTTACAAGCATACCCAGATAAGCGAGACGTATTCACCTTAAATTTAGAACTGACTAACCTCAGACAAAGCGAAAACGAAACCCCATTCTCGTTCCACGGCAAGGTACGGGACGTGTTGAATAGGATCATTTCCTACCTCAACACTCACGACCCGAGACATGCCGCCACACTAAGTAGACACTACGAGACTTTGGCATTAAGGTGTTTCCTACTCAACCTGAGGGAACCACTGGGTGGGAATCTAAGAGCACGCCAACCCAGTGACTTGAATACAGCCTTAGGGTGGATGACTAATGATTATCAACTTTCGTCAATACCCAATTACCGCCCTAAGTCACACCCTTCAAATCATCAGAAACCACAAAACTTTCGTTCACAACCAAATTACCACACACCACCAAATTATCACACAGGCCATGCACCGCAAAACTCCTACCCAAAACCACAATTTCCAAATGCTCACACCCAACATAACCCATTCAGACATCCCAGACCCAATCAATACCATAATCCACGGTACGGATCATCACCCAACCATAATGGAAACACGAAACCGCAGAATCATTTTCAAAAACCAGCACAAAAAGGGCAGTTGAAACAAGCCCATCAACAACAACAACACCATAAACAATGGTCCCCATCGTCGTGGCAGACCACGAACCCCAACTATCATAATATTGAGATAGGTGAGGTGTGGCCTGAAGAAGAACATGAACCACCACAACGGTGTCCATGTCCCGAATGTACAAACATTCCAACCGACTGGGACGAAACACCAGAACCGCCTGCCACAATCAGGGAGGATCGCACCCAGGATCCAAGACAAGACGTAGGCCCAACATCGGAAAATAATGCGGACCATTTTTAGGCGACACCAGCCCAAACCCAGAATACACAACCTAATGACACTAAACAATAAACCCGCTAGTGAATTGCCATATGTCACTTTACCACAATTAAATTTGAAAATCTTAATAGACACAGGTAGTTCAGCTAGTTTCATTAACCCCCAAATTGCGCACTTACACTTTTCACACAACACCATAGAGGACCCCTCTTGGGTAAAAACCGTCCACGGAACTTCTCTATCCAACTCCAGTACTCTAGTACCATGCGACACTCTTTTCCGTAAAGAAAACCTGAACTTAAAGTTCAACATTTTCGATTTCCACTCCAAATTTGACCTCCTTCTAGGGCTTGAAAATCTGAAGAAAGTCCAAGCTTCTGTAAACCTGCAAAATAATTGTTTACAAACCCCAACAACCAAAATTCCTCTACAATTTCTAAATTTAGAACTCAAAGAAGTCCACCACATTGACAGTAGATGTATCCAGCAAATTCAACTCATTGTCGAGAATATGGAGAACGGTACTGCCATACTACCATACCACAGAGTAGGCCCTTTCGAAATCCCACAATGTCTCATTAATGTCAAGAATTCCCAAACCTTTGTGAGGATACTAAACTCCAGCGAAACCCCTTCAGAATTTATTCAAAACTTCCCGGTACTCGTCGAAGAACTAAATACAATGCCTCTTATTAACTTTAAACCCAATCCAACCGCTAATTTGAACAATTTTGAGAATCCTAAATTCAAATTTGATCTTGGCCAACTCCGGCTAAATCATATGAACGAAGAGGAACAGTCTGCCATAACGAAATTAGTAATTGAGTACTCTGACATCTTCCACCAAGAAGGTAACCCCTTGAGCTGCACCAATGGCGTCAAACATGTCATTAGAACCACCGATGACATACCAGTCTATACTAAAACTATAGGTTCCCAGAGGTCCACTTGAAAGAATTGGATGACCAAATGGAGGAGCTACTCCGACACGGGATCGTCCGCAATTCTGAGAGTCCTTGAACGCGCCAATCTGGATCGTGCCTAAGAAGAAGGATAGCAGTGGGAAACAGAAGTTCCGACTGGTGGTAGATTATAGGAAGTTGAACGAAAAAACAGTAGAAGATAAATACCCACTCCCGCAGATTTCCGAACTGCTTGACAAACTTGGTAGATGCCACTACTTTAGTACTATCGACCTTAAATCGTCTTTCCATCAGATAGAAATGGACCCCGACAGTATTGCCAAGACCGCATTCAGTACCCCGACTCGTCACCTCGAGTGGACTCGTGTCCCATTTGGTCTCCGAAATGCACCTAGCACCTTCCAAAGAGTAATGAACAACATTCTCCGAGGGATCGCTAATGAATACTGTTGTGTGTACCTAGACGATATAATAGTGTTCAGTACCAGTTTGCAAGAACATATTCACAGGCTAGAATCCGTCTTCAAACGTTTGAGGAAGGCTAACCTTAAAATCCAGCTAGATAAAACGGATTTCCTCAAAAGGGAAGTAGCTTATTTAGGCCATATTGTAACCCCGGATGGCGTAAAACCGAATCCTGACAAAATTTCCGCAATTCAAAATTACCCCATTCCCAAAACCACAAAAGAAATTAAGGGATTCCTTGGATTACTTGGCTATTATAGGAAGTTTATCAAGGACTTTGCCCTACTTACAAAGCCAATGACCAAGTGTCTGAAGAAGGATGTACCTATCGACACAACTGACCCAGAATACCAACATTGCTTCGAACTCTGTAAAAATCTGCTAAGCAACGATCCCATCTTGCAATACCCAGATTTTACTAAACCTTTTCGGCTTACAACAGATGCTAGTAATGTCGCATTAGGTGCAGTTCTTAGCCAAACCACGAATGGTTCGGATTTACCCATCGCTTATGCAAGTAGAACCCTAAATGAGGCAGAACAAAAGTACTGCACTATTGAAAAGGAGCTACTCGCTATAGTTTGGGCAGTAGGTTACTTTAGACCTTACTTATTTGGAAGAAAATTCACCATCTTCACCGACCATCGTCCCCTACAATGGCTATTCTCCCATAAGGAACCCAGTTCACGACTATTTGGTTGGAAAACGAAGTTGCAAGCCTACGACTTCGAAATAGTGTATAAAAAAGGCGCGCTTAACACCAACGCGGACGCTCTATCTAGGATCCAAATTGAGGACCTCAATACACTGGATCTGACGAAAGAACTGTCAAACGCCTTAAACCAACAACTCGACCTCAGTCCGAACATGGTCAGAGATATAGCCGAATCAGTTGTTGTCAATGTCGATTCCGACAGGGAATCCGAACACGAAAGTATGTCCATCCAATCGAACACAACAGAACCTTCAAATCGCACAGTGCACTCTAACTTCTTAGGCAACACCATTGCCACAGTCCCCATCAGGGATCAACCGGTAAACATATGTGTCAATCAAATAATCCTAAGCGTCACTAGTCAATCTGCTACTCAAACCCCTATAATATCAAAATTGTTTGGAAACAAAACTAGAATTCTGATCAATATAAATGAATCCAAATTCGATACACAACTGATCCAATTCATCAAAGAGTATCTACACCTAAAATAAAGTACGGTATCTATTTCAAAACAGATGCGTACGATAAATTTGTAAAGGTCATTACCACGCACTTCGCGCATTCAGAAATACAAGTCACAAAATACTCCACCTTACTAACGGACATCCAAGACGAAACACAACAGACCAAAAATCATTTCCACGTACCACAACGGCACCACTAACCACCGAGGAATCGAGGAGACATATGAAAAGCTTAAACGGGAATATTATTGGCCTAACCTGAAAATTTCCATCCAAAAGTACATCAACAACTGTGAGAATTGTCTCAAATGCAAATATGAGCGTTCTCCTCTTAAACCCAAATACAACATCACACCGACCGCTTCACGGCCACTTGAAATTCTACACGTTGACAAATTCTCGATAGAAAACACCAAGTTCCTTACCATAATAGATACCTTTTCACGATATGCACAAGCGTATCCAATTACCTCGTCTTCGAGCGTCGAAATTGTGAATGGTTTAATGAAATTCTTTTCCCACCACGGACTACCGATCAGCATAGTTGCTGATAATGGTGCGGAATTCCAGAGCTCTCTTGTGAAAGAACTCCTAGCTCTACACAAGATTGACGTCCATTTCATTTCCTCACAACATCCGGAATCAAATGGCATCATCGAAAGATTCCATTCGACACTCATTGAACACGTTAGGTTGATTAACACCCAAACTGAATTTAAAGGAACAACCACACGTACAAAAATTAACTACGCTATAATAGCATACAACAATTCGATTCATTCCGTAACAAAAATCACCCCTTTTGAACTACTCTATGGACACATTAACAACCGTCCTGCAATTGAAATTGACTTAGACAAAATAGTTGCTCACCACTATCTTAGCCAACACAAGACCAAAGTCAACGCTCTCTACGAGCACACAGCTGATAAGTTGAAGCAATACAAAGAGAAGGTTATCGAAACCAAAAATTCAGGTAGGTCCGATCCTCCTGAAATACCTTCTGAGGCCTTTGTAAAGACTGTGCAACGCCAGAGCAAATCCAAAGTCAAATTCAATAAAGAGGAAGTCAAAACAGTAGATCCAGTCCTTAAAACAGCCATTATACAGCCTCGTCATCATAACACACGAGAGAAAATCCATCTCTCCAACGTCAAACCTCCTCGTAAATTCTTCGCCACAAAAGTACACAACGCCTGGAACGATACATTACCACTAACGGACGTACTCGCTCACAAATACGGCTTGAGAATCACTAGAGCCAACACAATTACGTTGAAGCCAGGACACTGGGTAGACGACATGATAGTCAACTTTTATATGGAACTAATCGACGAAAGGAGTCGTTCTGACAAAACACTCCTTCGACGTTCTGTTTCAATTCATTTCTGTATCCACTTCTTAAGGCTGATGGTTACGACCGTGTTCGAAATTTCACTCGACGATCGGATATCTTTGTCAAAGATATCGTGATAATACCCATCTACGACAATAACCATTGGAGATTGACAGTTGTCGACAACAGGAAGAAACATCTCGTCTACTTGGACTCCTTGTCAGAACGTAAGATACAAGAGAAAACCGCAACTCGTGATGCAGTCAATGTTCTAGAAAACATACAATCATACCTTGCTTTCGAATATCTCGAAAAGAGAGGTATTCTTCTAGACTCCGAAAATTGGGAAACAATTCACCTACGAACTGTCCCACAACAAGACAATTCGGATGACTGTGGCATTTTCATGTGCCAATTCGCGAAATTGATATCTAAAGACGATAAAATGACCTTCTCACAGAGCGACATCAATCGCCTTCGCGAACAGATGTGCTCCGAGATTCTCAACGGATCTTTGTATCAATAACACGTTTACACTCTTGTTACAGATTTCTACTCGTGCTCACCTTCACAGCACTTCAAACTCAAGCGTCACTAACAACCTCACAATTAAACATCGTAAACTTAACAACTAATCCTGGACTCCTCGCTATTCAGACAAAACCCGCTCGGATTATAGAAGGATACCATACCATCACTCACTTCTACAATCTCAGCGCATTAACCTCACAACTCAGTTCCCTAGACACACACTACAAACAGGTACTGAACAATATCATCCACACAGACTCTACATACCTCCGACGTACAGACTTACTATCTACTTCCATTAATCACACCTTCAGTTTGATTAATACAAAACTCCAAAATCTTAAAATAGAAACACCAATGAGAACTAAACGTCGATATACCAGAGGACTTATCGATGGCTTAGGATCTCTCATCAAATTTGTAACCGGAAACCTAGACGCAAAGGACGACGAACGATACACTAACATTCTCAACCACTTGACACACAATCAAGAAACACTACGAACCCAAATCAATTCGCAGTACTCGATCAACACAGCATTCGCTCTAAATTTCAACAAGACAATGAACACAATCAATCACAACAACCTACAATTGCAACAAGAATTAAAATCCCTTCAGGAATTTAATTCTGGGGAAAACACCCATATCAGAGCAACCAATGATCTTTTGGAACATTATCAAATCACTCTAAATTTACTTCTTAACATAATCCAAGATGTAGAAACATCTCTCACATTCTGTGAAATAGGTAAATTACACCCCAGCATATTAGACGCCCATTCATTACAAACCGAACTATTTAGACTATCCAAATTCTATGGCCCCCGACTCTTAAAGTTCACCGGAAAGGATCTGTTCGAAATACAGACACACATAAAAGTCCAATGTTTTGTTGGTACAACAGAGATAGTGTACTTCCTAGACATTCCTTTAGTCGACCCTAGAGCTTTCGACTTCTACTACTTGGAACCCATTCCAACCAAGTCAGAATCTGAATATGTCACTATCGTCCCCGCAATTCGCCACCTTCTCAAGGCACACGACACCATAGTAGCTCTCCGTGACACATGTCCTTCTGGACATTACTATCACTTATGCCCAAATCACTTAATATCACAAGCCACCTTCCGATGTGTTCGAATTTCATACTCAATCATTCCACTCAACACTGCGATTACACACGACTAAACGCACTCACGAACAACATAAGACTAATACCAGACATAAACCGTTATCTTCTGACATTCCCTCGACAAGACGCACTAGACGTGACAACAAACATTACCACAGAAACAATTATATTACAAGGGATATATCTCCTACAGCAGGGTTCACACCACATCATACACCATAATCGAACACTGTTTGCAGCTCACAGAAGCATAATAGGAACACCGTTAATCGTCACTAACACTAACCACCACACAATACCCATAAAACGCCCTAACACACAAATCCACTTACTTAATCTCGATCTCCCATCAGTTCGCATCGAGAACATAAAACCCATTGATAGATTTTCATTTTACGAAATTGCAGTACCAAGTTTTTGGACAATTCTCCTTTACGTCCTGCTAATATCATTAATATTTTATCTTTACGTCCAATATTGCAAACAGAATACCGGGTCCGTGTAACACTACTTTTTCCTTTTGTTATTTTTGTTTTCTCTTTCGAATCTTAGAATGCAACAAAAGGAAATTGTCATAAGGCTTAAGAAAGTTCTAGTATGTAACGAAACAATTACAAAAGGAATTTGTCGAAATGCTGAAGAATTTTAGGATGTAACGAAACAATTACACAAAAGAATTCTTCAATGACAGCATACCTTGTAACACGCCGAAAACCAGGCAAAATGCACTACGATTCATGTAAATTTTTGTATTATATTTTATGTACCATAATTTGCATACTGTATTTTTATGTACCATGTACTTTGAAACATTGTAATCTTTTTATACTTTTTATGTTCTTTTGCGAATTGTACCCACCTTTTTACACGAGCACGTGATACAACCCTGTCACCCCATTATGTGACCCCCTTTTTCCGAAATTTTTGTCTCCAACTTTTTGAGAAATTGTATCCAAAAATTTTTACCAAGGGGGGAGGAGTTACGTATCCGTACCCCAAATCACCCCCTGACGCATCAGCCCCTTTACCATGAACTGCTGACGCCACATTTCATTTAATATAAAAAGCCCTCGCCTTCAGCCGAGAGCAGTCAGTCTTGTCTCTACAGTCGCCGTGTACGTTAGTGCCGTTCCCCCATAATTTCTGTGTAACTCTATGTAACTCTGTGTAAACCTAATAAACCCCTTTTTAAAAACGCCTTTCACGCGGACTATTCCATTTCTTATATATAAGTTAACACCTAATGAACAATGGGCGCCTTTGTCTCAATCGAACGTCGCGATCGTCGCATCCGACTCAGAGGACATTAACCTGCTGACTTCGCTGATCTCGCCTGCCTCAGCAGCTTCGTCGCGGAAACGAACAGTGCATCCTTTGTTAAGAAAACTTATAAAAGCCCCCTGAAACAATGGGGAGCAGCTTCATTCTGATCCCGTCCCCTTTAACGTAACGCTGCCCGTGTTGAACTTGTATTTTGTACTAAAGTAATAAAAGTCATTTTTAAAAACTTAAAAATCAACCCCCTACTTATAATTGGCGCAGTCAGTAGGACATCTTCCCCGAAGTATTGCACTTACGTTACGTCTCAACGTTTTAGGAAGACCCTACACCCCCTCTGAAGAGCTCGAACGATTCTCAACACGGCAGAACGGGATCACAGGAAAGACGCCCGCTCGAGTCTCAGACGTGGCAGTCAACCACGACCTTACGCAGTTCCTAGACGATATGCTCACTCTCCTACTGTAAGTACAGAACCAACAGTTAACCCGCTTCTCGATTCAGTATCGCCTATTTTGCCTGAGCAACCTTTGACGTCTGACTCTCAGACTAACGACAATACTTCTAACTCTGAAATAAATTCGCAACCTTCAGCAATGACAGCTCCGATAATAATGTCATCCGAACAACTGGCCTATCTGATCGATCAATTAAAACCTCAACGTACAAACCACGAAACTAAAATCGACAGATGTCATTTCGACGCAATCCCCGAATACCGAGGAGAACCCGAATTATTAGCCAGATTTTTAGAACAAAGCGAATATTTAATCGAATCATTTTTCGACCAAGCTAACCCGGAAAATCCGAAGAATAAAGTATTACTCAATAATATATTGTCTAAAATCAAGGGAGAAGCCGCGAAGGAAATTTGCACCGAACCAATCGAAGATTGGAGTGAACTAAAAAACCTGTTATTAGCAACGTTTGGAGATCAGCGCGATGTGGAAACTCTAATTTTAGAGTTAGGGAAATTTAAGCAATATTCATCCGAGACGGTTCTTCAATTTTACCAGAGAGTAAAAACGCTAACGAACGTTCTATTATCCAAAATGAAAAACGATACGAGATTTACGTACGAAACACTAAAATTAATTGATAGCGTGGCATTAAGAAGCCTCTTGTACGGAATGCAAGAAGACGTAGGTCTACTCCTTATGACAAAAGCTCCTAAAGACCTAAAAGAAGCTCTAAAAATGCTGAATAACGAATATCAGTTACCAGCAAATAGGAGAATGTTCCAAAAACCGGGACAAAGGCCGACAACTTCTCAAGGTCCACCAAACCACAAAGTATACCAAACCGTGAAGAAGCCACCATTCGCTAGAAACCAAACGTTCGGAGAAAAACCTCATTTCTCGAAGAACCAAACCTCTGGAGAGAAACAATTCCCCAAACCGCAACAAACAACTCCCAACACAGATTGGAGAAGAAATAATGGACAACATTTCCAATCTCGTCCTAATAATTATTACCCCCCAAAGAATAACGCTCCAACGCAAAGAACATCTGCTCCATTTATTCCGCATCATCTGCGAACGCGCGACCAAATGAGCTATCAAACTACTTTGAATCATGAATTAAGAGAAATGCAGCCGCAACCTAACGAAGAGACTAATCATTTTTTAGACGGAGGCCAAGAAAACCCTCCCGGATCAACTTAATGCATCTCGAAAAATCCCAAGAACTTCCTTATATCACCACACATAAAAACTTGAAAATTTTGGTCGATACAGGAAGTTCCAACAGTTTCATTAATTCCAACTTAGCAAACGGACTGTATGCAGACTCTTTGAAAAACGAAAAATTCATAGTACGAACCTCGCACGGTGAAACGGTCGGAAACCAATGTTTGATCATTAAAAGCTCGGAATTATTTCCTCGCACGAATAAACTGTGCAAATTCCATGTGTTCAATTTCCACGAACATTTTGATATGCTAATCGGGTTAGATAATTTAAAGCAATTAAATGCTACCGTCGAACTAGTAAAGAATAACTTGGTAATAAACGGCGTAACAGTTCCCATACAGTATTACCAAATCCCCCAAATCGAAGAGGAAAGAGAATTTGAAATAGAACCCCGTTCGGGTAAACAAATTCAACTACACCTCACAGACCTCAAACAAGGAACAGTTGCCATCAAATATGCAAAGCTCGGGAACATTGAGATCCCTGAGTGCCTTGTCGATGTACACGACAACAAAGCATATTGCATCGCAATTAACCAAGGGTTAGAGAGGAGGAAAATAACAGTAAAAAGTTTAAAAAAGGAACATTACGATGTAATACCCGAAAATTATTTCAAGAAAAGTAAGAAAAAGGGATACTTAGGAACCGCAGAAACAAGAAAACCCAACAATATGAAACTAGGCGAAATAATGAAAAACGTACGGCTAAACCACTTAAACCAAGAGGAAAAAACAGCAATAGAAAAACTAATCCACGAATTCTCTGATATCTTCTACGACGAGAACGAAAGCTTAAGTTCCACGAACGCTACTCAACATGCCATCCGCACGAAAACCGAAATACCAGTGTATACTAAATCCTATCGTTACCCAGAAATTTATAAAACGGAAGTCAAAAACCAAGTCCAAAAATTGCTAGACGATGATATTATTCAACCATCTTCCAGCCCTTACAATTCACCCTTGTGGTTGGTTCCGAAGAAACTAGACGCCTCGGGCAAGCGAAAATTTAGATTGGTAATTGACTACCGAAAATTAAACGAACAGACAATAGACGACAAATATGATCTTCCGAACATAGAAGACATATTGTCAAAGCTGGGAAATTGCAACTATTTTACAACTCTCGATTTAGTATCTGGATTTCATCAAGTGGAAATGGAAGAATCAAGCATCCCCAAAACAGCTTTCAGTACGGAAAATGGTAAATGGGAATTTAAACGAATGCCGTTCGGTTTAAAGAACGCTCCTGCAACATTTCAAAGGCTAATGGATAATTGCCTAAGAGGGCTACAAAACGAGATTTGCTCCGTCTATATGGACGATATAATTATTTTCAGTACCAGCCTCCAAGAACACATAGTCAGGCTTAAAAAGATTTTCGAAAGACTAAGATCCGCGAAATTAAAAATCCAACTTGATAAGACGGAATTCTTACGAAAAGAAATCGCTTATTTAGGACACGTAGTGACCCCCGAAGGATTGAAGCCCAATCCCGATAAAGTAAAAGCGATAAATGACTATCCTGTGCCGACTACTGTGAAAGAGCTACGGAAATATCTCGGTTTTGTCAGCTTTTATCGTCGATATTGCAAAGACCTCGCGAAAGTAATCAAGCCGATGACGAAAGGATTAAAAAAGGGAGAAAGAATCGACCCCTCCGATAAGGCCTACATTCAAAGTTTCAATGACAGCAAAGCGCTGTTGACGAACGACCCTCTTTTAAAATACCCCGACTTTACGAAGCAGTTTATCGTAACAGTCGACGCCTCCGCCTTTGCACTGGGCGCAGTCTTAAGTCAGAAATTCGATAACGCTGTACTTCCCATAGCTTACGCCAGCAGAACTCTCAACGACACCGAACAAAAACTGTCGACTATCGAGAGAGAACTTCTCGCATGCGTATGGGCGACAAAACACTTTCGACCTTATATTTACGGACGGAAATTCATCCTCGAGACAGATCATCAACCGTTAATTTGGTTAAATTCATTAAAAGACGTCAACAGTAAACTTTTTCGATGGAAATTGAAGTTAGAAGAATTCGACTTTGACATCAGATATAAGAAAGGAATCAAAAATCTTAACGCAGATTTTCTATCGCGAATTGAACATCACGCAAGCGAATTAAATCACATAAAAGACGATGATTCTCTGTCTATGATAGCTCAACAGGACGAATCCGAAGACTGCAAAGAAACCATACATTCCATGATCGAAGGCAACACTGTTACACAAATTCCAATCAGAGAAACCGCCGTAAACCATTGTAAAAATCAAATCGTTGTAGACATAGGGAAACAATTAGTCACTGATGTCAATATTGAGAAACTATTTGAAGATAAGTGCAGAATAACCGTAAAGTTTCCAGAAACGAATTTTAAAGAAGAAGTGGTCAATTTCGTAATGACTTACGTAGAACCAAAGAGATCCTATGGGATCTATTTCGAAAAAGATTTGTACGAACAATTTGCCAATATTCTAATGGACAAATTCAAATTCTCTGAAATTAAAATGATCCGACACAAACAGAAATTGCTCGATGTAATGAATCCTGAAGAGCAAAATGAAATAATATCACACCAACACTGCAAAGAAAGGTTTCACAGAGGAATAGATGAAACCTATAACCACATAAAAAGACAATATTACTGGCCACATCAAAAAGAAACAATAACACATTTCATCAACACATGTGAGCTTTGCTTAAAATGTAAATATGATAGACATCCACTCAACTTAAAACTCAACATTACGGAAACACCGACAAAACCATTAGAGATCTTACACATAGACACTCTCACACTGGAAAAAACAAAATACCTAACGATAATAGATAAGTTTTCGAAGTATGCTCAAGCGTACTCTCTCAAAAATTCAACAAACATAGAAATATCTAAAAAACTGTTGAAATTTATATCACACCACGGGAATCCAAACAAAATTGTCATGGATAACGGAAACGAGTTTAATTCCTCGCTCATCCGCGAATTCCTAAAAGTGCAAGGTATAGCATTCCATTATACTAGTACTCAAAACCCAAATTCGAATTCCCCTATCGAACGTTTTCATTCAACGTTAATTGAAATCGTACGACTCATGTCAGAAAGTGTCGAGTACAGATCGTCCAGCATAAAAGAAAAAGTAAAATATGCCATCATCTTTTATAATGCCAGTATTCACTCCAGCACAAATCTTACGCCTCACGAAGTCATGAATGGTCATTTAGAATCTAACAACCCGATAGCGACGGAGATAGAATCCGGTATTGCTAACCTTTACGTAGAAGAACACAAAAATAAAGTTCAAAAATTATACCAAATCATAGCAGAAAAACAAGAAGAACAAAAAACAAAAATAATTGACCATAGGAACAAAAATAAGGAAGAAATGCCTGATCTACCTTCCGAAATATTTGTGAAAACTAAACAAATACAGTGTAAAACAAAAAGAAAATATAATAAAGAGACCGTCGAGAATGTCGACGTCCCGCGGAAAACAGCAGAAATACTCCCAAGACATTTTAACACTAAAACAAAAATACACGCCTCTAATATTAAACGACCACGAAAACTCCCTTCCGAAGACTCTGAAGAAAAAGAAACACTAATAAAGGACACACCCGCCAAATTCGGAATTAACCTTACACCCGCAGATTTCGAAACTCTCAAGGACAAAGAATGGATCAATGATAACATAATAAACTATTATATGGAACTTATTAACGAACGAAGTGAAAAGAACCCCAACCTTCCGCGAGTATACGCGTTTAACACCTTCTTGTACGTCTCATACCAGTGCGGTTACGAACGAGTGAAGAATTATACCCGAAAAACCGATATCTTCGACAAAGATGTCCTAATTCCAATACACGAAAACAACCACTGGCGCCTAATCGCCATAAAAATAAAAGATAAAATTATAAGCTATTATGATTCGCTAGGTTACGAAGGAATCGCAATCCTTAATAAAATTCTTAAATATCTCACAGACGAATTATACCACAAAAAGAAGCTACAATTAAACTCTCAAGAATGGCGACTAGACCAAGTTCAATTACCTAAACAAACAAACGGGTATGATTGTGGAGTCTTTGTATGCAAATACGCAGATTACCTCGCGCAAAACAAATTCCCCGCAATAACTCAAAAAGATATACCCCACTTTAGAATTTCGATTGAAGATGAAATTAAATCCCAAACACTCCAAAACTAACCGAGTATTCATTCTGATTTCAGGTTCTTAACCCCCGCCTTAGGAGCCATATTTACCAGTCTACAGGAATCAGGTGGTTCAATACCAATAAGACTAGGACCTGCCTACGTAGAAACAAATGAACACCTACTGACACACTACTATGACTTACGAATACTCAAGACAACCTTCGAAAGTCTGAAACAAAGCTTCGAGACACTCACATCGAAACACCACTCTACATCCCAAACGTCAATGAATTATTATAACATGATACGTGTCACCCTGTCAAACATACAAGACAAGCTATCCAATATAGACACACATCACACGAACAGAACGAAGAGAGGTTTAATAAACGGACTAGGATCCATTATTAAAATCATACTGGAAATCTAGACGATGAAGATCGTAGAAAATACGACGAGTTGATAGAAAACCTCACAAATAAACTCTCTGCGACTAACACACGTAGCAACACACAGCACATTGTCATTCAAAATTTAATCCAAAGATATAACGACACATTAAACACCTTGAATTACAATAACCGTCAAATACAGAAACAATTAAACGCCAAATTCACGCGAAATAAAATATCGCGCATCTCGGAAGTAGCTTCGCAACTCCTCATCAACATGAACATGCTACTCGCCCAAATCAGAGAAATAGAAACCTCACTAACGTTTTGCAAATTAGGAGTATTACACCCCAGTATAATACCGACGAAGGATTTCTCCAATGAAATCTCTAGAGTTTTTGAAATAAGTCCGAAGAACGCAAAACTAATCAAATTCAACCACACTTTGGAATACGAAGTCAATTCGAAACTTTTATGTGCCTTGAAAACGACCACATATTGTATCTGATAAAAATACCAATGTACGAAGATCTGGGACTATCCCTATTCTCTGTTAATCCAGTACCAGTATTGTATAACGATAATTATGTAACCCTAGATGTAAGACGGAAACTATTATTGCTTGATAATACTAACAGAATAACCTTTTCGCTTATGAAGGAGTGCTATAAAACCCCTTATAATGAATATTTTTGTACTAACGATAACTTAAGCACGGAACCAGCAGATTGCGAACAAAACATTTTTAAATTCAATTCAATTGCAAATTGCACTCTAATCAGATTAAACATCCCCAATACTATTTATACGTTCGTTCCTAATACGGACTTAATTCTCATTACCGCTCCTACGACAACTACTGTTATGACCATTGAGTCAGGAACTCATCGCATTAGAAAACTTAATGGAACGTGGCTTATTCAAACGAAAGGTCAAACAATTTACGTCAATAATCACGTCATTCAAAGCTCTTCTAGCACTAACGCGATGCCAAGAATCTCCAAGTCCGTATGGACCTGTCCAACTTCGAATTAACCCAACAACAATTTTCACTACGCGATTTCGACACCCTTTCGGAACTCGATGCTGATTGGCCCCTTTTAACGTCGTCCGACTTCCAGCCAGACCAAAACTTATTCTATAGTCTGAGTCAAATTTATTGTATATTAGTGGCCGCGATGTTAACTATTTTTATCTTCGAGATCCGACGGCGAAAAAGGTTCATCTCGTCAAATCCCACGGATTCTAATTCTCCTTTCCCGTTACAGATCGATATGACGTCACTGCAAACACCGTCTTCTGTGTGTCAACCTTCGACAGGTTCACGCCCATAAGCCGAATCTCGGGTGGGAGGAGTTAACACCTAATGAACAATGGGCGCCTTTGTCTCAATCGAACGTCGCGATCGTCGCATCCGACTCAGAGGACATTAACCTGCTGACTTCGCTGATCTCGCCTGCCTCAGCAGCTTCGTCGCGGAAACGAACAGTGCATCCTTTGTTAAGAAAACTTATAAAAGCCCCCTGAAACAATGGGGAGCAGCTTCATTCTGATCCCGTCCCCTTTAACGTAACGCTGCCCGTGTTGAACTTGTATTTTGTACTAAAGTAATAAAAGTCATTTTTAAAAACTTAAAAATCAACCCCCTACTTATAATTTATATTTAAAAATATCTGATTTTGGAAAAAATTATGGGCAGACGAGGTCATCTGGTAACCTTACACTGAAGTTGCCTTTTAGATTCACCACTAGAAGTCAGAATTCTTTCTCGTACAATGGAATGAAGCTGTTTAATAGTCTTCCAAAGGAATTAAAGATGCTAAATGATTTAGTAGGGTTTAAGCGGCGCATCAAAGAGTACGTCCGCGTGGAAATGTTCAGATATTTCTCCTTTTAAACTTTTTTTCTGATTTTATTTACTACCTATCATATAATTCAGTATATTGTACTATATAGGTTTGCGATTTGTACCTATTAATCTGTAGCCAGAAAGTTATAACGACCCCCCCCCCCCCTCAGCATAAGTTTTTACTTATCGAGGGGGGAATGCATTATGTAGTATTTGTGTTTCTTTTTTTGTAATCTTTTTGAATAAATCCAAATAAAAAAGTCGGCACCAATTCCATATTTTGCCTGCAGATTACCAAGGGGTGCCAAATGAGCAAAATCGGCCCCAAACTAATTAGAGTTATCGTAGTTATCGAACCACCAAATTTTTTTTTTTTTTCTCAACAATGGCTACAAAGATTTTGGTTACATTTTTTGTAACAATCGTTCCAAATGGCACAAAATTATCTTGAAGTTCCTATTCGCGGTAAAATTACGAGAGGAGCACAATGAATTATCAAACTTTTTTCCACATAAATAACGATCGTTCGATTTTCATCATTTTACAACTTTATGTTAATAATTCGTTTCTTTCACTAATAAATGCGACGAAGCAATAGCCAGCTGGGGGTAAAAGTCCGAGCTCGACATTTGGTCAATTGGGGAGACGTTCGTTCAGTCTTGGAGGTTTCCCGGGTGAGACTCCTGACCATTCCTTTGAAATGCTAGCCGCCCTTACGCTTCTCATGCCGTCAAAGGGATTAGTCCTATTTGCAAACCTACCTACGCATTTTCCCCTCTTTCCTCCAAAATATTCCGTTAGTTTTGCTCTTCCTTTCCCCCTCGTGCTACGCTCACAACGGAGTCTGGTAACTTCCGAATATTCATTCGGCTGTCTTTCAATATAGTCTTCTCTCACGGCTCACCGAGTTCGCTTTTATTTCTTACTCAAGCTCCCCCTCTGGTGCCCCCCAACAGTCCGTTTCATTGACTGGGGAAGACCCACTCACCTGAGGGCGGGAGTGGGTACCTACGCATGTATCCCCCCAAGGCATTCACTCACTTTTCTGGCCGCACACAATGTAGACCTGGCTCTTGGTTTCTCAATCCCTTCCAAATATTCTTATACTTCATTTTCACTTATTCCTTGGTCTGTACGCCAGATTCGTCCCGTCAAAACTAGTTTCATATCTGAAACAAGTAAGTCAGATTTGTATCGGTGAAAAGTGTTCTGCTGAGCGTGTAAGATCCGTTTCGACGAGAAGGTAGTGTTTAGAACTCTAAACAATAAATAGTATTTTACAATTACCAGTGCGCGAGTGTTGTCAACGGAATATTTGGGGCTCTCCCGGTCGACTTCACAGTGATCGCGCTCTAGTCGCTACAAGCTCCGACCACGAAGAAGCACGTTTCCTGAACCCGCCAGTCTGTCTTTCGCCCAACTCTCATATTTCAAACTGGGCCATCAGTATCCCACGTTTTCCCGTCTTTCTATACCTCAGTTACCCAGTCTACTACCCTCAATCTCTCTATCTATTGAATTCCTTCATTGGCCAGAGAATATCTGCAGCACTATTACGTCTTCCACATCTCGGAAAGCCTGGTCTTTCAGCCGTCTTGGGGATGCCCGACTTCGTCGCCCTCGGATTTCTTCTGCCAACTTCTCTCCGTCTTTCCATTTCGCCACCACCTGGTCAGAACGTTCCCTTTATTTTATCCTAGGTCAATTTCTATGTACTAAATCATTTGTTCAAACTTTTCTCGTTAATATAATTCCATTATTTTGTCTGAGTAGTGGGAAAATAGGTCTCATTTTTCTTTTTGTGTTTTTCAACCTTTCCTCAAGCTCAGTACAGGTAGCCACCAGATCCTACACCAAAAATCTCTTCGAAAAAGATAAGGTAATCTGGGAAGTAATAATAGATTCACCTAGGATCACAAACTGCTTACACGATGAGAGTTTAATGACATTCGTAAGATAATTAGGAACAACCCTAGAAATTTCGGAATCACTTACTACTATTCTTTATCTGATAACTTCAGTCAACACCTTTAAAAAAAAAAAAAAAAAAAAAAAAAAAGTACCGTTGGCAGTGTTGTCAATCACTTGTTTATCACTAAGTAGCCAACTGGTTCAAGTAAAAAGTAATCCACACGATGAGCGTCTAATTGAGAGCTGTCTGTATAAAAAGTTTAATCAAAATCGTTAGAGCTGTTTTTTAGAAAGAAAAAAAAACATTGTTTTGATAACTATGATAGCTATAGTTAGTTTTAGGCAGATTTTGCTCATACTCGTATTGTGGCGTCCCATGGTGACCTGCGGGCTAGATTTAAGCGCAGTTTTTTCGTCTAAAAAGCATTTTACCCGATAACTTCGGAAAAGTGATTATTATCCTCCTCGAGTTGACAAGAAATGAGTACGAGCAGCCCGATAAATTCTTCCTGCCACCGTACAGGGGAACGCCAGTGCTAAGGAAAGTTGTGTGATACGGCGCACTTGATATTTTATAAATTCACATTTACCGCCAGTTGGAAGTAGAATTGGGACTAAGGAGACCAGCGCGACACAACATGGAAATCATTGGGGACTCCATCATTGTGGGGGGGCTTCAGTCACCACCGTTAATTTATACGAAACCCCTAACTATCCATTACTACCCCGACTGTAGAAGCGGTCCATAATTACAAGCGGATCAACCTATCTAACCTCTTAATAAAACGTCACACGAGAAACGATTTTTCTCCTTCGACTTCCCCGCGACTGAGTAGGAACAACATAAAGTCAACGCACGGTGCTAATAATACATCGTTTATTTAGTATAAATATCATGTAAATTTAAAAGAAAAAATCACATACAAATTGCAACACACACAGAATCAACGTAAAAGAAAAAATACGCTCAAAAGTATCAGTCAAATGAATCCGCAAAACGCATTACATTGAAATGAGACCGACAAAATGGGGGGGAAATTATGAAAATGGAATGGATGTTCCGTCAAAATGTTGTGCTTGTGGTCAAAGCAATACAAAACGCAACCAACCGACAACTCGTGCCGAAAAACGATAAAGGACTTGGAATGGAACATTTCTACTGACAGTGGTTGTACGACCTGTTTACTACTAGTTATGACATTCAAAGTACCGAGCTGCGCCAAGCCCAACTCGTTCCTATTTCCCCGAAATTAGGCATTCAGCCGTTTCGCGAGATTTCATTGAACACGGCACAACATGTATGAGAACGTGGCGATTTCAGTGAAGAAATTGTAACGCCATACGAATCTCTGGTGCTGACAAGTTGAGTTGACAGTTCGTCATCTGAACCAGTTGCTTGTGACTCGAGTAAATGCCAGTTTTGTGACTGTTCTCTAGGTTCATTTCACTTATAGCTCTTGATCTTATTATAATTTCTAAAGCGTGTGCTACGTCTAACGTAAATGTCCTCAGCCCCTGGCAAAGTTGACGATTTTTCTTCTCCTCTGCCCTGTTTTGGGGCACTCGACGCCACACAGATGTTACATCTCCAATCATCCTACTAAATGTATGTAAGTAGGGACTTTATAGGCATTGCGGACTACTTGGGACGTCAACCTCCTCCAAAGGTAACCCAATATACCACCACCGACCCGTAACATGGCAATACAGACCCTGAGTCTTAAAACACAGCTGCACTATATTTGTGCGCTTCATTGCAGGTGGCTTAGCAAACAGCGTCTGAATCTCTCCTACTACTACATACAGGTCAGACAGTAGGACTCTGGACCTTCTATCAGCAGGGTAACGCTAAACGTCTGCACAGATACCACACACAACGTCACTACTTCACAAGAAATAACGATAGGATTATACACAGAACTGCACACGAGAATGTTAATCCCTACATAGCTGCTGCTGACTAAGTGGGTGTGAGGACGAGCAACACAGACCTTTAGATTGAGCCCTTAATTAAGTGTCAAGAACAATAACTAAATAATAGAAAAGTACGTGGTTAGAGGCCATTCTCGTTAGGACTCAGCAATGAGCTGTACAAGAAATTAGGGCAACTCTTAATCTGCATCCTCCACAGCTGCCACCTCCAGAACAATTAGCTTTATTCAGAGTACACCGAAAAATACGTAAGTTATATCTAGCAGTCTTCGTATTTAATGGTACAGTCGTACACAGGCCATACAACCGTCTTATAAAATAAAATGAAATAAACGAAAAAAAACAAAAAACAATCGAAATATTTGAACAGTAAAAATGTATTGCACAGTATTAGAAATCGATCCAACGAAAAACTAACCAAAAACGTCTCCTTTGATTTGACAAAAAAAAGCGTTTATTTTGAGCGCATTTTTATTCATTTCTCTACTCGGATAAATCATTTTCAAACAATTTGCCACTCGAATATTGTCAAAAGTTGGGGAAACCCCTTGTGAGGGGGAAGAACCGAAATTAGTCAATAACAGGTTCTGCTGGCGATTAATCAGAACTAAAAGCAGATAATCTGAGAGGTAAAATAAGTCGAAAGTACAGAGAGTAAGTTGTCATGGCACGAAATATTGCAAAAGAGGTCGAAGGGTTGAAAAGTAGTTTTGAAATGAGTTGAAGCTCATGGATATTCAAGTTGAACGTTTGTCGGGCTTCCCACTGGTGGGAATGCGAACTATTTTATTTTATGCTGCGCCCTCACTTGCACTCCCCCGACCTCATTCGGTCTCGTGGCAACCCTGTTTGAATGAGGCTGAAGTATATATTTTCCCTTTGAACAGTCTTGGAGCCGTCATGCAACTTTGAGAGTGCTGAGTGATGATGAACCTGTCAGTCTGACACTACCACGGAGCAGAAAACTGGTGGTGAGAAACTCTGGTTTCTTTTTATTCTTCATGTGAATCTTTCTCAATTCCCTTCTGCTTCAACTAGTAGACTTAAAGCGTACAAAATTAGTGTCTGCTGTAGCGTACATGACGCACATAATAGAGAGCGTCATAACAGAAGAATGAATCACATGGACAACAGTGAAGGTCTAATGTTGTTGCAATGTGTTGTATGCATCCCCCAGCATAGAAGGACGTGTCTAGCACATAATATGGAAATTGGATCTTTACCAGACAGAACACCCCCAGAATGCTGAATGTACAACCTCGATGTGAGGTTCCACACTTATTCATGAAGTTTGGAATGACAGAGAAAACCAAGTAACAACAAAGTGCGTGAAAATGTGATAAACTGAAGGCTTAGAAAGTAAAGTCATATCACCTCGATACAGAGCTCTTCATTCAACACAAACCAGTTCTACTGCCAAAATAGGAGACTGAGAACAAGGGCTAAGGATATGGTACACGAGTGAGTCGAGCGAAGGCTCATTCCCTGAATCCCCCCAAATAAATGAAGTATCATTCAGATGCCCGAAGAAATGTATCTCTGCTATTAAAGTTAACAAACCTGCTTGGCGAGTCCATCTTCTCTGGCTGGAATTAGTAGAATGCTGTGGGCAAGCACTTTCGATGTAAAGACTCCTGTATTTACAGGGATACGGATTTAATAGCCAGACAATGATGTTTTTACATCGAAAGGGCTCACCCACAGCATCCTACCAGCCAGAAAAGACAGAATCGCGAAACAGGTAAATTAACTTCAATAATTTACTTACTCGAGGAACTAACCCAATCACTTCAGTATCTCAAATACACCACATTTCAGCCCCTTGCCAAACGAAATTGTCGAGACTTCGTTTAGTTGCCCAAAAATCATGCCAGGACGATTCTCTGAGCAGGTCAATTTCTGAAATGAGCCCCATGTGTTTATTTCGAAAGCTTTTACGCGTCTATATCAGCCCTAATGTTGCCAAGAGAACGAATGCAAGGCTCACTGAGATACCAGTTCAGCAAAGACGTCTTATATCGTTCTTGAGACGTTTTCCCCACTATCAGTACCCACACAATGGAATCCTAATCGACAAAACTTGGAAACCCTTTCAGTAATAAACACATTCACATTCTCGTTCCAGAAAAAATTGAGTTATGGCGTGGAGTGTTGGCGATGAACTATACTGTGCTGGAGACAAAAATGCAAGATTTTATTAAACAACTTCTTGTTCCCCTTGGATTGAGCAATTCCTTCAGCTGCTAAAGGTTTAGATGATAGATTGCCGCAGGAATACAGTAATACGGATCTTTTTGGTTTTTCGCTGACTTAATTTTCACTGTGCAGTTCAGTTCAGTCCGCTGTGTGCCTTTTGTGACTCATTTCTGTTATCAGCCAATGGCAGATTACAATGGCTCGATCCCCCAATTCATTGATAAACCCTTCTCCCAAAGCTCTAGCTCTGTCAGGCAAACTCCTATGGCCAAAAAATTCATTATGCGTTCCTTATTTGAAATCCCTAGTTTATGTCGATCGACCACGGGCCTTAGCTCACCATAGGAACAACATTACACTGATATGCTACAAAGAGTGGAGAGGAACTTTAAAAATCGACTTGATCGAAGAATACCTGATGGAAGTCATCATCATTTTCATTTGAACTATTACAAAAACTTGGAATGCGGTTCTTCTAGACACAAACATCCACGCAGTAACTCAAATGCTTCTGATTGTAATGACCCAGTACATAAAAATGAGAGAGCTGTTAAAGAGGAAGACTGTGACACCGTCTCCCATGGCTGAAGAGGAGGAAAGGGAAGATTTACAAAGGGAAGACTGACTAGAAGGAAAGTAACTCTCAAGAGGACGAAGATCCTCTTCAAAACCCACATCCTTGTCTTTAGTGTGGGGCCAATAACAGCCCCACTACCTCCCCCCACGACAACACTTTTTTCTTATAATTCACCAGAGTAGTTTCATAGTTGCATAGTTGATGTTATAGTCACACTTTCCACTCAATTATCATCAGTAAAGGTTCACAAGTAACAGTCATCAGCAGGTAGCAATCGTCAAAACCAGCAAATATCCGCTCCTGTGTAGGGCCTAAGGCTTAGTGCAGAACTAGTAGCACCCCAGCAGCGCACGAACGACATTTCGGTGTTTTCTAGATTGGCAACTAGGGCCACACAGTACAGGGTGAGATTCAAGTTGCCTTTGGCACTTATAACAAAATACGTTAAGAGACGCTACGCAATTTACACTAGTTACATCATCAACTGCCATTGAATAGTATTTCAACTGCCTTTAAAGCACGTGAGGCTGAATAACTTTAAAAAGGGCACATAGTTGGGATTCAGCGTGCAATATATCTTTGCACATTTAGACCGTGTCGCGTAAAAAGAAAACTACGAGTCAAATACTATCAAAAAAACAATTAGAAGAGTTGAGCATCGTTCCAAGTTAATACAATAATATTTGAACAACTGAAATGGTTTGTCAGAAGAAGCTTATAGGGAAAACTATTCTCAAATAACAATATCAAAAAGGTTACAACCTTTGGAATAGTCTTTTACAAAAATATTGCCACTGTGGCAATTATAAGCCAGTATTTCCTCTATTTTGGCTAAGAATGAGTTTAGTTTGAGTATATCTGACTCAAACGCTTAACTTTACACACGAGGCTAATGACACTCGATCTCCTGGCTCTGTTTCATCTGTCTCTACTATAGAATGAAATGACAAACCAAAGTGTCTACTGAGATTAATATCGCACTTGCTTAACACAATTATTTTTTTGTCAACAGAAGTTTTACATTTCAGTTCGTCCGATTAAAGGGTAAAAAATATGTTCGTTTCAAATATTCATAGAGCTATAGAATAAGTCGTCAACTACTACAGAGATCATAAGCTGAATAATCCATTGTTAGTACGCTATAGCACCGCAAAGAGGGTCTGAAATGGGTTGCACTAAGATGACCAAGTTTAATTAAAATGAGGAAGAACGTTTGAAGATTAAATGTTGCTTGGGACTGGAATGAACAGGGCTCAACCGCTGCAGTCAAGACGAAGTTAGGCAATATAACACGATCAGTTGACGAGAGAGTATAATGGACATGTGAACCTTCAGTTAAGTTGGTTTTGTTTGAGATGAATTCAGAATGAATGAAATCCCACTAAAAGATGAAAGGTCCCTCATTCTCTTCTTTGTGATGCCCTTGCACCTCACCCACTCAAACTAGAAACTGTGATATCATTGTCACCACCTGAGTCTTTTGTTTGAAGTCTGCACGAGGTGACTGTCTTTTATTGTCCCGAGATGGACACGTTGCTGAACCGAGAGGCAAGAGGAATTCCTCAAGGACACCCATTGAAGGAGGCATTATCTATCCCTCTACACGCGAGGGTATTATTTCAAGGGAGTACTAGTTAGAAATAAACTTCTAAACCGTAAGATTGGCAGTGAGGTGGCCCCAAAAGATAGAGGGTATTATGGACAGAGAGCATGAAGATGTATTGGTGCACCGCTTAGCACGGTGGAGACGTTGGAGATTGAGCTGGAGGGTAGTGTTACCAGGATTCTCATACCCACACTACAGCGATGGAGAACAGTGATAGAAACGTACCAACAGCCATCTTCAAGTCGGCATACACGTTGACAACTACCCTATTGGCCAATTCCTACTTGAGATGCCAAGGAGGCTGCCAACACAAAAGCCAGCAGTTGCAGTTGAGCACTAGACAAACTGATGAGAGCATGTCTACGAAAAGGGTTTGAAACATTAAAAAGGTCAGGAGCGCACACTGATACCATCACATTCCCAGCAGGCACAATACATGGCAATACTGGCACGTGGTCAATTCAAAAAGCTCATGGACCAGGTGTCAGTCAGTTGGTTCTCATCATTAAACACAAGCTGGTGGCAGAATATCACTGATGAACTCCGTGGAGCTGGATCCTATACAGGGATAAGGATACTGTTCTCGTTTGCCAGTACCATGAACAACACAGGCAGGCCGGTAAATGACATTTACAATGTGGACGTCACCGGGAAAAGATGGGCACGTAAATCACTACTGCCGGATAGGAATGGGTGAAGATTACTGGCAACTTGAACAAGTGTCAGCTAGATTTCGAAGACTACCAGACCCACCCGTTTTACAAACAACAGAAGGGCTACTGGTTCATGGTCAACTACTGCCACGAGGGGGTTCTAAGCCAAGACCTGGGGAGGAGTGAACAGGGGAGTGCCATACTGACTGTTTGTGCCTCATTGCGAGATGGCAAGCTTGGCATCCAGCAACCTCTTGCCCATCGTCTTCCCCCGCTGCTTCTAGCTTCTTCCGACGAGCCGCACAAGGCGGAAACCTGTGCTTTTTGCATCGTCTTCCCCCCTGGACCTACGCTATTTTCCCACTGTTTGCGAACATATTGGTGGATTATTGGATTCCTCTGCAATTTCGCCCACGGTGTCGTCATCTAGCTGGCTCGCTTTGAAAGGATGTACGTCGTGGAAAGGTAGGATAATCCTGTCCGTCAAATTATCTTCCTTTCCAGCCGAGTCTCGCAACCCACATACACACACACACACAAATTACAGTCCACCTAGTTAACGCTCCACACGACCAAACACCGACTAAGGACAAGAAGGGTTGGAGTGCGCTATATCACAATCGCACTTCCAGCAGACTGATACACTGGCCCGAGGCCAATTCATAAAGCTACTATGTCAGTCAATTGATTCACAGAGAAATTCATCACGAAACACGTCAGCTGGTCAAGGAGTATCAATGTTGCCGATGCACCCAGTGGCCCAGTGGAGCTGGATCTACTACGAGGATAAGGATACTGTCCTCTTTTGTAAGAACTAAGGGCAACACTGAGTGTTCAATGTTCTCAATCACTGGCACAGGCAGTTTGGCGAATGACACTAGAGAAGATGGACACACAACCACTACTGACAGACAGGAATTGTAGAGGACCACTCTTTGTTTGAACAAGCCATGTGTGAGTGTACGATCAGGCAAAGTGGTGTTGACTACAGTCTTGGGAAATGATTTAGGGTGGGGCAAACAGGAAAGTGCCATACTGATCAAGGACAAGTGGGGCTGGGTTCGTCCTTCTTGAAATATACAAGCTTCTCTTCCATAGTCTGCTAATCTCTTCCTCCTCGCCTCTAAGAACCCTCACATTTGTGTGTTACACGTTGACGTGCTTTTGTAACTTGGGAGGGGGGGGGTCTACCTTTTTCCTCTTCAAGAGGGCTCTTTTAACTAGGCAAGTTTAGGAGAATCATGCGTTTTTATACGAGCCTTCTCTGCAAGGTTTCAGTTCTCTTGTTGTGAGCAGAGTGGCATTGCTTTGATAATGAGAGGAGGGGACTGTATCGCCACCCTAATTGCAACAACGTGACCACACTGGATTCCAAAACTCATTTTCAAGGCATAACAGAATCAACAAGGCCGTGCATGAGGAACTGAAACCCAAATTCATAACAAACTCCCAACATTCTGCCAAACCTTAATTTTTGATGGTTGCTCGTAACATTCTTCGAAGAGAATGAAACTGAACCCACAATTGTTGTTAACTGCGCCATAAACAAAACTGTCACAGGATGAATGGCAATACTCAATATTTTCAGACTTGGACAGCTGCGAGAAGAGAAAGACTGCACAGAGCCAGCCAAAACTGAGGGAAAAATGGCATGCGCCATGGCCATGTTGGGCTCTTTTTCCAGCTCCCCTGGAGCGGACTCATTGGGAGGCATGCTCGTGTCCCCCTGTTGTATCGCTAGTACCCATTGCCTCACCCCCTGGGTGGCAAGAAGGGGGAACCTGATTGGAGATTGAGTCAGAGTCCATTGGCCCTACCCTCGCCTGGCAAAGACAGCCTCACGCCCCAACACAATCGGTCACTGCACCACCCCCTCCCCTCTTGACAGCAGCGATTGATAATAAGCGTTCGTTACTAAAAGAAAAGCATCATTTCATCAAAATAAATATGCTTAGATATTTATAAATAAACGGGGATAAATAAACAAGGTCTCGAGCATTCAAAGCACCAAGCAACTGCAGGAAATAACGACAAATAAACGTTCGATACATTCACTTCAGTTTTGGACAGGAAAAGAAAACAATTACTAGAATAAAGCCAACTTATTCCTACGAAAAACGAGGATATTTACAAAACATTTATATGAATACTCAAGATTTCATAGTACACCACCATTGTGACTAGATAGTTACGAAAAAAAGGAAAAGTACTCAATATTGTCAAATCTTAGTGAAAGGAATCCTCTTCTTCTGCAAATACGAGGTGCGTTCGTGAAGAAATACAAAAAAATCGATAAATGAAGGGAAATTTTGAAGACAACTCCGTTTCTACGGAAAACATTTGCCAAAGTTACAATTTCGACCCGTCAATTCGAAGACAATTTTCGTGTTTACAAAATTCATTTCACAATAAATACGTAGAAGCTATTCGCAAAAATCGTTAGTTTTTTTTCTTGTTCACGATTTTCTTTTTTCGACATTTTTCGAAAAATAGGGTGTGCGTTACGTACAAATATGAAAAATATAAAGATCGTTGAATAAAGAACGAGTAATTTTGGTTATAAAAAATGGGAATCAGACTGGGGAAGCAGCTCGAGAAGCGAAGTTGGGTCCCAAGTAGGTTTTGGTTTATAACCAACCACCGACATACTTATTTTTGAGGAGTTTACGCAATGGGAGTTTCCGGGGAAGGTACTTACGCAGTTCAGTAATAAGGCTGAGTTTGTTCATCCAATGGCACTTGTTCATTCATTCTGAAATAAACGAATTAAATAATTAAAGAGCTCGTTCAAGTCTTCGGCTACCGTGGGCAGTAAATTATGGAGGTAGCAGCGATTAAAATCATTTCGCAGACCTGTACTAGGGCAGTTGCTAGCCCTTCCCGCTGGTCTTAGTTGTACAAACATCTTCTAGTACGGCTCTTTGCGTATCGTGTTCCATTTATTGTGACGCAAAACATTTTAGAGAGAGCGGTTTCGTGAACGAATCAACTCATTGAGAATGTTGACAGCGCTAGAACGGCGCTGCGATTATTGAAGGCCTTCCCGAGGACTTTATCAAAGTGGTTCCCATCGCACTCGCACACACAGGTCTCTCTCTTTCTCCAGTTTCCCGAATTTTGATCGTCTCGCCGAACCATCTCTCCAGCTGTCAATTGATGAAGACGGAAAGAAGTTGCCCTCTGTTTATTTTATTTCGGCCGTAGAATGGGACTCTTTTTTGGAAAATTTGTTTTCTTTTATGTATTTGGTTTGTTTTCTGTCCTTATTGGAGTGCTGATTTATTTTAATTAAATCGTTGGTTTTATTTACGTTGCGATAATTGGTTTATTTTCCTTCGGTTTTCATAAAGTTCAAGATTACTATGATTTTATTCATTATTGCTGATCTGTCATTGGACTTGTAGTGGGTTCATCCCCCAGCTAACAAATAAGTATTCGTTACATTATTTGTTTCTAATTACATATTTTATTTCATTTCCTAACTGCCGTATTATCGTATACTATTTTACCCTTTGCCAAACATCACAACAGTTAGCGACGAGGATAAATGCTGGCCCAGTTACATAACACGCCGCTGTATAGCGACACGCAATGCACGAATTTTATGACACAAACAACACTCCATCATATTCCCCAGACTTGTGACTTCTTCTTGTTTCTAAAACTGAAGGGGCTAGTAAGCAGAATTACTTTGGAGGAGACAAAACCGATGTTAGTGAATAAATAAAAAATAAATACGTTTTGAAAACTCGTAAATACAAATCCATGAATCATCAAACACCATCAAGGAAATGAATCAACGAACGTTGCAAACGAGAGTCAAATATTAATTGATTAACTATAACCCGAAATGATGAACAAATGCAAAGCTTACCCATTCTGCATCGTCAACGCCTTCCATTTTATCCTGCTCCAACTTGAGATTGATTTCAACTCGGCTGCTGATCGACTTTTGGAGCTAAATAAAAAAGAAGAAACGCGTTTTTATTTAAAAAACACCCGCTACAGTACCGCAGTATAAATACCGCATTAGAAGGCTACCAATGACCAACCTGTTCTTGCTTCTGTTTGAGATGTGGATCTGGGGTCCATGGAGGTAAACGCGAGGCTACGGGGGGCATCCCTTTAGGCGCCTCTTTAGCTGCCGTTGAATTAGTCACTGCAGGAGATCCCTGGGCTTCGGATACTACGCGATGAACGTTGATAACATATTAATAACGTGCAGTGGCAAAATTATGCGTCAATTATTTAAAAGAATTCAACTCACAGCTGTCCATATTGGAAGGTTTCAAGTTGATTCTTTTTGGAAGCTTATTGGCACCTGAGAGCCACTCAGCGGCTGTCATGGATGGCTCCCAAGTCACTTTGGTGTCAGGGAACAAGTCGTCTTGGAAAAGGTCACTCTAAAATTATAGAAAAACAATTTAGGAATTGTAAGTACATTGTTACCTATCACTAAATCCTAGCGACTCCAGGAAGACGGAGAAGTGCAACCATAAGTGAAGAGGATGACCACAACAACTCGATGACGCATACATGGAGAACCCAATCCCAGCTTCTTCGTCAGAGTCCCTTCACCCAAACCCAATGGGGGAAATGGGCCAGGCCAATCTCTGGCTTATCAGCTCATTGGCCAAATTGTGCCTCACGCAGAATGAGGGCTGTGCACACACTGTGAGAGAAGCCAGACGCTTGATTTGGTGCCCAGCAGCAAACAGGCTGCCCCCTCATAGGGACGCGAGTGCAAGCCCTCCTGTCCTGGTTGAGAGCACATGGGGGGCATCCTCATCCACCCACCACCCCCCACTACAAGGGCACTCACTGAAGTTGCGCCTTTTAAAATAGCGGAGGCGGCCATTAAACGCCCCATGGGCCAAAAGGAATTGGATTGCAGGAAATGGGGGCGTCACCACCACATTGGCACATGACGTACCCTGAGTACCGAACAGAGGGCAGGAGTGTGTACAGGTGGAGCGTCGTGGGAGTCCCTTCACCCGTCTCTAACGACTATTGAAGTCTTGTCACTCTATCATGGAGAAGATGCAGTTCAAATGTCACACTGTCCTGAACCGGATGAATCCCCACATCTGAGGAGGAGCTTGTGGGGTGAAAAGACGCCAGCCAGAGATCATGTTTAATTCTAAGGAGGGGGAGATGCTACTGCTATTGGCCCTGTAACGTCTGACTGATTTTGATTACCTTGGCAACATTTGTTCCTAACTTATTCTATTGTGTTGTGACGAGATGGGTAAGATTTTGGGTACTAAAGCCTCCAACAAGGTATTTCACCTCGTACATTCAATCCAGAAAGGTAACCACATATTAGTAACCTGGAGACCCCCTTTAATTCATTTTGCTTGCCGTACCGTGCCCACGTCTATCAATTTTAGGTTAACAGAACTCTTCCACCCACTAATTCCTTCGTTGTTTCAAACTGGAGATTTTGCATGTGCAACTTCTTGCCTGACACCCATCTATTTGAAACCGTTTTTTTACGCTCCCTTTTCGACCAACATAAGAGCAACATACGGTATCTTACTTTATTATATGTACTGACAGTAGCGTATAACAGGAAGCTGTTTACAACCCCAAAATACAATCGAAAACGCTCCAATCCCATCCCCTCTGGCTCCTTTTCCAATTTTTATTGTGTAATAAACGCAATATTAAATAACAACGTTCCTGAGAGGATAAGCACTCACTTTTATCCTGGGCACTGTGAAGGATAAGGGCTCAATGGTGGTGTTGCTGAGTCTTAAGGCTTTGGCAAACTCCACGCTACTCACATCGCAGGATACTTTGGGAAGAAAAGAGAGGCCTTGGTGGAGAGAAGAACACCGATGGTGACTGAGAGGGTTGAGGTATGGGGGTTCGGGACAAACTTCAAACGCATATATCGTGGAATCTCCCTGGAAAAGAAAATTAATAATAATAACAAATGACAAGGTTGGGGGAAATGTAATGGGTTGCCTTTCAAATGTTTGGCAATCAAGTACAAAGGAAACACACGAAAAGTATTGAAGTTTTAGAGACTAACCCTCCCAGTGCAGAAAAGAGTGGAGCTGTCTTCGTCATAGAAAGGTATTAGAATAGCAGGCGATACGTCCAAACCTACTGTTGTGAGGGGAGAACTCAAGTCGCCGCTTTTGAAGACCATTATTTGCCGCTCAGAGACTCTGAAACCAAATGATGAATTGTCATGATCGGAAGTCGTGGAAACTTCACCGTCCAAAAGTAAATTCAATTTCGTATTTCTGCGTCTTGCCAATCGTATTATTCGTCACTAATGTGCAGAAAAATCCGCCCGTTGAGCGAGAGACATGTAACCCAATTATGCTTGATTTAATGCATTCTGCTCTCAGTTCAAAGGTACACTACACAAGAGGCATTCCAAAAAACAAGTTCTCCTGGCCTGTTAATGCCCACTGGAATCCCCTCCTCGCTTCAACAGCTCACGTGTTTTTGCTCTTGTCGAGCTTTTATCATATTTCAGTAACATGTTATAACCGGTCCATTTCCTTATCAAAATGAATGTTCCAGAACCCTCTTGAGAGGGTTAAAAACTGCTAATTAAGAAAACATGGAACTGTTAGGAAATATTTTGCAACATTATTTATATTCAACACAAATAAAAGAAGTCCAGGGGGAGTCTATATGGCTAAACGGAGGTAAGATCTGAGAGTCTCGATTAGCATCCTCACCGGACACTGCCCACTCAGGTATCACCTCAACAAGATGGGCATCTCAGAGGCGGTGGAATGCAGACTTTGCAGTGAGGAGGGCGAGACGGCAGAGCACATCCCATGTGAATGCCCTTCCTTGGCAGTCAAACCCTTTGAATACTTCGCTCAGGGGTCTATTGAACCCCAAATCATAGTGGAATCTGCGGTGAAGGATATACTCGGCTTCCTAAGGGGGTCAGTGTCACAATAGGCCCATGCCAACCGCAGTGACAAAGGGGGCCCAAAGTGACATGCCCTCGGGGGAAAAAAACCAAGGTAAAACTCATAGAGACCACCTGAACCATCCCCCGTACCACAGCAAGAGGAATGAAGGAAAGCAGCTGGACATACCAACACACGAACGCCTAGCAGACAGCTTTGAGGGTGCTCCACATAGTAAGAATAATGGAAGACAACTCGAGCCAGGGCCCCCTCACCGTTAGCCGCAGCTCCTGGAGAGTATTTTGGAGAGTTGGAGCGGGCCCTTGAAAAATCCTATCAAAGATTCGAACAGCGCACAGCTATCAAAACTTTTAGTCGAGTCAAAGAGGGAGCGCCTACTTTTCTTTCACATCGTACCAGGCGCCACCACTTCATTCTTCGCTGGAACTTCATACTGCCAGCCAGTCTCAAACCCGAGAATTCGTCAGATTATTTTCTATCTTTAATTCTTCAACTTTTTCCTCACTGGCCCTCTTATTTTCTTGGAATGAAGGAACTTCTGACACTATTTGTTACGAGCGTTTTGGAAATGTTTGGAGAGCCGCTGGGCGACTCAGGCAAAAATTAGAGCAATTCCCATCTTCGATCCAATGCTCGAATTTCCTCTGAATATGAATTCAAGTCTTAGACCACTAGACTATGGCCACTGGGATGTCTACAATGGGAGTCCAAGTACAAACAGTGAGTTGCAATCAGTGATGACACCTCCCTCTGTTGAACTATTTAATGTTCTTCATCATTTAGGTTATTCTTTCATCTTTTAAAGGGGACATTTAATTTTCTTTTCATTTAATGTGATTTTTACTTACGTTGACCTAGTGCTTCAGAATCCTACACGAGGTTATTATTTTGTTGAATTGCAAGTGCACACCTAACTAGTAAGATTCAAAGGTTTTGTTTCGATCAATCAATTATTCTGAGTTTCATGTGCGTATTGTGAGTTGTGATATTGTAATTCCCTGGCACCTCACAGACTGCAAGAAAATGCCGATACAAACATCCCACCACTTTTCCAATTCTGGAACGACAACATCCGACTGAAATAGGCTTCCACGAGTATCACTGCAACGAGACTACAGCAACATACAGCCGTAATATGCAGGCCTTACATATAGCACAATGAAATTTACGCGACAAATAACTTTTGAAGCATACACCGTAAGACTTGGTAAAGAGGAAACTTAAAAAAAAAAGAAAATACTACTCACTTGTCAAACCCCAGAGCTGCAATAAACTGGCCATTCACTGCCCAAACGAGCCGAGCACCTCGAGTGCCACCAGGCCCTTTCCCCTGACGAATAGGATCTGCACCTTGACGTGGTTCGTAAATTGCTATCGTTGATCCTCTCGTTGCTGCTGCTATGTATTTTCCACAACCTGACCAAGCCATAGCCACCACCTGGGAATGTCGAGAGATTTTGCACATTTTTCTTCTACTATGAGGTTTTTAAAATTACTGAACCTTCAAAATATATTTCAGCTAACGTGAGAGCACTCTTCCACAGCAAATATGCAGGTAAGCACTGAGGTTGAACTAACCTGGTCTTCAGCATTCAAGGAGAGAGCTTGATTTAACGTAGACAAGTCCCAAATTCGGATTGTCATGTCGTACGAGGTAGTAGCCAAAATATCAGAGGCCAAGGGGTGGTATTTAAGGCAGTATATCTTTTCCACGTGGGCTTGAACTACAGCTTCTGGGGTGTTGGTGGCTTCAGATAACCCACCTTCTGGGATTTTCCACAACTTCACTATTCCTGCAATTACATTCGCGTCATAGTTGACATTTAGGACATACCACCACAGGAAGTGAAGCACATTAAAGAAACACGGAAAAGCTTTTGAGGAATAACTTACCATCGTCACACCCAACTGCTACTCGACGGTTGTCAAATGGATCCCACGAAAAATCCATGATGGTGTTGGCGTTTACCAAAGTAGGTGTAACGCCATCTGGAAGTTTTCCAGGTTTGCTTAGTTCGAAAACCGCCAATTTGCCACCAGGGCCACCGAGAGGTACAGCCACCCTATCAGGGTTACCTAAGACAAAACCATTACCATTAACACGCAAATTACTTTCAATCATTAGTTTATTGAAAGTGCCAGGGGTTTGTGTAACTTTAAAAACTTTGCAGCATTGAATGGAAATAACTTACAGTGGAATCCATCGCATTCTCCGGATATTTGACGACTGACGTTTCTCACGTTTTCAATGTGCAGAGATTTGTGAGCCGGCGTTCCCTTGAGATGCCGGTATTTGGAGACCCTGCCTGAAAACATCGAAATACAGTGTACAGGGAACAGCCATGACACTATTTTTTTGGTGACAAACACATCGATAAATGACAGACGAATCGAGCTTTTATCCTTCTTTTGCAGGATACGTCTAGATTTGTTCGATGTGAACGAACTGGTATTTCGTGTTTTTCGCCTAATCTGTATACTAAGCCGTCAGGTTGTAAGGTCAATATTTCCTGTCTCTAAGGGCAATTCTGCAACCAACTGTCAAACTCTAACCCCCCTGAACTTGGTCATCATTTGGCTGCAGCAATACCACAGAAGGACACACTTGTATGCGAAGGTATTAACACCAACTTCTTTTCTACTGCACTGCGATATTTAAAAGGAACTGTTAGAGACTGTTTGAATGGAAACGTTTAAAACGCAATTTCATAGATCACAGTGGAATCAGCCTCCAAACACACAAGTTACACAAATAATCCAAGACATTTAACTGAATTTAGAAAGGGCGAGGAATATACAAAAAACACAGCTCCACTTAGGTTCGGCGAATTAAGCCACCCAAGAAACTACGGCTAATCCAATACGTTTTCCACTTAGTTCATGTGAGTCCATTAGATCTTCGCTCAACGTCCTATTGCGAAAAAAACGAGCGCTTAACGTTCTGGAATTTACTACGTTGCCCCTACTCACGTCACTACTTTCACTGTATGAACAGCGTATAAATTTGTCATCAGTCTTTCAACCTAATTTTTGTTGAAGAAGTTCGTGTTTATTCTTTAAAAGCTACAGGGTGAAAATACCGTAAAAATGAATTGTTTGTCAATGAAACTTGGACGTAGTTGTTTCAACTCATGAATTTAATGGATTGTTTCCAATTATATAATGACATTGTTCAACTTTCATCGTATAGACAATAGTTTCAACTTGCAGCACGATTTTTGTTGGAATTTTTGATCGCGTTGTGTGCAGCTCTCGTAATTTTCCACCGAATGACACGTTGTGTCAGTGAGATCTGTTCCCCTAAAAATGTTAATCGAAATCATTAGAGACCATTCGGGGAGAAACAAACTTGGAGCTTTGATCACTGAGACAATTATAGTTAGTTTTGTACGATTTCACTTATGCCCTTATTTTAGCCTGCAGGTCAAAAATTCAAATGTGAGCTGATTTGGCCCAACAGCTCCCTCACAATTTCACAGACACACGCATCATTTTCTCAAATAGCATTTTAACTTAGTAGTCCTTGAAACGCGAAGATCAGAAGGAAACTCAACAACTTCTTTCCAAGGTTCTAAAGCTAAGAAACGTCAAAAACGGTTCTTGTGTCACTAGCACGAATAATAAACAACAAAATTTACCGAAGACAGTGGAGGTGCGTTTAGGCGCATTAGCCGACGTATTGCTCGAAGCCTTAGGCGGTTTTCCTGAGTTGCTATCTTCTTCTCGAACGTTGTGGCCACTTTTTGAAGTCTGGAAACAAAGAAACAATCAGAGGCAAAGACGTTTTAGAGCAATGGATACAATATGCTGGCAGAATGTAGCAAAGAAATGACGAAAGTAATAACTGGGGAAGAAGATTGATACTTCAACTTGATGCCGTTAGTGGCTCTCTTTAAAAAAAGGCAAGGCAGCCAAGCTCCTCGAATTGTTGGAGCCAAGGATCTGGTGAGCGGGTAAGCGGTTAAAAATTAGAGCTACCAGGTAGTACAAACCCCATTTACTTTTCGGGGGGTAAACAGTTGCAACTCTACTACTAAGAAAGAAGCTAGAACAAAATTCAAGTTCCTAGTATTTTCAGCTTTTTTCCGCGTTAAAACTGGTCCAAACGTGAGCTTGTGAGAATTTGACACGACTTTCCACAGCAAGAAAGGTAAAACGGTTTTGAACGGTCAATTTCCAACGTTTATGACGGAGACCCCTAAGTATTAATAATTATGCTGACTACTGAAATAGTATTTTAATTAATAGTAGGAGCGATACCGGCCACAAATGCTTAAATACGTAAGTACATTTTTCTTATGAAGATTAAAAACAATCAACTCATGTGAAACATCCAACTTCAACCAGCTGTTTGTACTGATGGCCTCCAAATAGAAATCGTGTTACGGTCGTTACCCCATACAGACATAAAGCTCCAGAGTAAAAAGGTAAAGAAAAAACTAAGAAGAAAAGAACATAATAGACGTTTTTGCAACGAATTTTCATTAACTTCGTTAAATTTTTGACTAGTTTTAAGTGCTTAAAACATTAGTTAATCTATACTGGGACGAAAGGGGGCTCCTCAATTACCTTGAAACATCAGAACGGAGCTGTTGTTCCGACAAGGTGTCGCCCCATCATTCACTCCCACGTTCGCTCCCACCCAGTTCCCTGTTTGCGGTGGTATATTTTCTCATACTCCCTTTCCACACTCACGATACCGTGACATTGACGCCCAATCAGTGGGCGAATTTCACAAATTTTACTAGTTCGCGATTCAAGATATTGTTATTGAAGATCGACTGGTAACTTGAAAATTCTTCTAATGTGATGGATATTTTTGACCCCCTACCTTCAATTTTGCTTTCCTTCTGCTGCAACCCACCTCCTGGCCTGTCATCACGCCCGAATGTTGTCCATTCTCAATGAACACAGCTTTGTGCTCAATCAACGACGGTTGCTTCGCAAAAAGCAGGGCTTCTCGTCTGCCAGCACTTCGCTCATGTCTATATATCAGAGCTCAATGCTTTTCTTGCATTGACGCAGCGTGTTGAGAACCCTCCTCAGCACAACTCCAGCGACGTTGTTTCCAGTCCAAAGCCTTCCACGGGATCTAATAGAATTTGTAAATCTTCCCGCGTGAAAACCCAAGAACGACTTCTCAAAAACCAAGTCTGCGGAGGCGGTTCTGCAAAGGTTTTGTCATGGCAGCACTCGACTGTCAGATCCACATACTATCTGTCCCAACATCATAGAGTATGCTAAGTTTCCTCAAATCCAGCGTGGACGCTACAAGGACCTACGTAGAAATGTATTATCGAATTACCTGGTAACTTCACACACTTTCGAAAACTGCTACTCAATGTACACAAATGAACATTATCAACATAGACGTCAAACTCTTCTTCATCACGAGTGCATTGATCAGTGCATAGTAGTCACAGCATCTTTGCACACAACTACTGATTCTGGATCATCTGAGGGCAGGTGTCCTCTGAGTAGAAAAGCTCTGACTCCTCTTGATGAGAGAATCGTCTTTCGCTGAGAGATGAACCGATTCTCTGAGCCCTGGATGTCGCAGCTGTGTGGAACGAAAACGTACGATTCACAGAATACGTGCACGCCAGATACAATATCGTGAATTGAGTCTGTATTGTTTCAATCTATTTTTTATTTGATTAGGTCGCACCATAAACATTGGCGTATTTTGGAAACTTCAATCAATATTATCTCTCTCTCTCTATTCAAAATTAGACTCAGCATTAGAACACAGCAAGAATTTGCAGTGTTCATGACAACCCGAGAACATGTACTCCATGAAGAGCGGAGTGTTGTACCAAAACGAACAACTCTTCGATTAAGCGAAGGCAAGTCCAAGGCATTTGTGCTTACTAGGCACCTTAGGGATCCCGATTTACCTAAAATTTCGGGTTTACCCGATTTCTGACCGAGATGTCGTCCTGTCACCCATGCTCACATTTGCTTCCACCTAGTTCCCTGTTTGTGGCGGTAAATCTTCTCCGACTGTGATTATGAAACAAGCTCTGTATTCCAATTACATTCGGTCGTTATCGCGCATACTTCCCTCACACACTTAGTACGATATCTAACAAAGCGAAAATAAAACAACTGCATCGCCGATGATGCCCATCAGACACTCAAGAGTGGGAAAGACATTGAAAAATTCCTGCAATTTTTTCTATCACTTCCTCAGCATCAACTAAAGCCAAAAAATAAATGCCTAAACACATAAATTATAAAAGCGTTACAATTTGAACTCCTGATATTAACGGTTTTTAGTATTGCGCGTCTTTATTACTATTCTAGAGTCATGAATGGTACGCATAAAAAACTAATTACTTTCAAAGAATCCCTCCGCCTAAGAGGAGCAGGAGAAACGCTTGCTGGTTCCTGCATTGACAAAGAGCGTTCATACATCTTACGTCGTTCAGCTATACTCGCTCTGGCACCACCTCGCGTCAACTCGCCTCCAATATCATCGGAGTCGTCGGGAGATGGTGAATGGACAGCTCCGTCCTCCTATACAAGTGGAAATTCAAACAACAAAATATTGTTAAAATTTGAACATTGGAAATAGCGTATGAGTTGACTGTAGAGTATTTTTCTATTGCATTACGTTTAGGAATGTCTTGCTCGACTCAAATAGAATTCCCTCATGACTATCACTGCAATGCTTGGAACCCGTACACTAGCTCGAAAATCAACGAATGAACAAACATTCCACAAGTCCCAACGAAAAGAGCTGTTAATTATCTGCCTCTTATGGTTCGCTCCTGTATATGAACTGACCTGTTTCTTACGTCGCTGTTGTGGGAGTGCCAAAAATAAAACCTGGCCTGTTGCGATTCGTGCAACAATTCATGAAATGGCCACGCCTTTCACTTTAATTCATCACGGGTCTCCCAAATGTAATACGTTCAATTTGTAAATGGATGTCAACCAGTCTAGCTTTATCAAATTCCTAGTGGAAAAGCTTATGTCTCTCAGTTTTTACCTCTTCTGATAATGCCATTCTGCAATCTCTCAGCGAGTGATCTAATTTGAGTCAGCGAACATATTCGTACTACTAAAGTTAACGTACCTGTTAGTGAGTCCGTCTCCTCTGGCTTGTGAGTTACTGTGGGCAAGCGCTTTCGATGTAAAGACATCATCGTCTGGCCGTTAAGTCAGTACTGGAGTCAGTCAGTTGGTCGCGGTCTTTATATACAAAGAGAAAGGTGAAAGGGGTGATGGAGCGTCGGGGAAGGGGCGGGGAGAGGTCTTGTTGGTCAGTCTTGTTAGTAGTACCTTAGCCGGACTGGCTGTGTTAGGTATTAATGAAATTGGGTTATGTCCGCCAGTAGGCAAATTACTAAAGTTAACGTACCTGTTAGTGAGTCCGTCTCCTCTGGCTTGTGAGTTACTGTGGGCAAGCGCTTTCGTACTAGCTTCACTTCTTTTTAACAACTCATACACTTTCATTTCGCTAGCACCAATAAATCTCAAGCCAATCATATAAAAGTCAACTCACAACAAGTTGCAACAAATAGTTTGTTAAAATAGATAATAACATAACATATAGATAATAACAATTAGTGTGAAACGGAACGATAACAAGCAGCAAAATGAAATATAGGTAACATAATAACTTTCAAGACAGGACTCGTGTGAATAGAAAGGTATCACTTGCACCACTAATAAGGCGTCAAAATAAAACCAATAAAAGAAAATAATGGATAAAGGTTAGTCGTATTTTATAGTAGAGTAGATTCGTGGCACTGGACTATCAGCAGGCCACAGTTGAAGGGAAGAAGTGAACCAAAGAAGACTACAACCGACTACACAAATATGAGGCGATACAGTGAGAGATAGTGACGCCAAAGAATGAAAACCCGGAGAGTATAACAGTCGAGAAGTGGGTTAGTCACAGGTTTATGGCATTCTAAAAATAATGGAGAGGCGAAGATCGAAGTTAAGAGGGGGAAAACTGTCTTACAATTTTGCGAACTGAGCTCTTCCCTTTCCAGTTTTTAACCTACAACAAAATGTCGCCTTAATCGACAGGAACAAAAACAAAATACAATGAACAAACATCAGACAGGGGAAATTGTGAGGAAGTCGACAAGTGAGATGAAAACATAACGTATTTTAATAGGTGGGAGACGTAAAAGTGCTGTTGTGTTGAAACAAAGAGGTTGAGGGTGAATGAATGACGTCAGACACCTGAACAACACATCATACCTTTTGTGCTTCTTCTGGGCTGACGAGTGGTCTCAATGATCCACAGGAAACACAACTACAGAGACATATTTTTTCAAGCGAGGGTCACTTCAGCACCCCCCCCCCCCCCGACGAAATATTAGTATTATTAATTATAGTTTGAGCGTCACCAGCAAGAAGATACAATGTGATAACACTCAGTGTCTGTACAGGGTGTTTTCCACGCACCAGTCTCATATTCCTTGCCACACACAGTATTCAGTTCTGCCTTCTAACATCGTCTCGCAGCTTTGTGCAACACCTAACCTTCTCTCGACGTGTTTAGCCTAACAGATCTGTATTACGAGCTCTGGCGATGAGCTTGAACAAACTGAAAGTCTTTGTACTGACCAGCTCCATCGTGTATCTGCCTCTCCTCAAAATCTCCAGCCTCTCGCTCAGTTCGTTTCAAACGCGAACGCATTGAGCTTCTTATTCTTTACCACATTTTGGGTCACCAGCACCCCACGTGACGGTTTAAATCTATTGTCAACCGCCTCATTAATTTCTATTGAAACATTCGTTTCCTTCTTATCTTGCTTATATGAAAGTAGTCAGACAAACAATTTATTTTCACACTTACAACGCAAAAGTTAGTAGTGTATCGTCTACATCATAGCTTCCATGGCTATTGAAACAAAAATAAATTACCGAAAGTAGAATATCAATGAAGAAAGCAGCCAATCTCTGAAAGAGATTGGGAGTATCTAAATCGACTCTCAACTTCATAGGCTGCTGTCCCAAAAGGCATCAGTTTTCAGTGAACACCTGTCTTCGAATTTCGTTCAATATTCCAGTCAGAACATTCCTATTTTGTTTAATGTTTTTAACATTATTAAAATGATTATTATTCAATATTCTTATATTTTTATTAAGATATTCTTTTCGAGAAGAGAGCTCATAAAATTTACTCTGTTTTTAATTAACACATTTAATTTTCTATTCATTTGGAACCTCTTCTCTTCTCTGCACACGTCTGTTACCTTACCAAAGAGACTGACTGTTTCTGAACCCTCTTGAGAGAGTTATAGCAGTCGTATGTCATGGATGTTGTGCGATTTCGCAATCATCAAGAGCCTAGTCACTCGCTCAGCATCCACCAAACCCTGACTTGTGGGGGTACAGCTGGCCAGGATTTCTTAATGTGCGTTCCCACTCCATCGAACTAATTACTTGGGTGGCAAGTTTCAAAGGACACATGGTCACGTTTCTTAATCATAACCTATAAGCTTGTTTAGTAGCCGTCAATGCTGGTAAGTTTGGCTGGTGTTTCAAACACTAACAGTGGAGCAGCACGTGGTTTCTTGTTTCCTCTGTACTGGAGGCGCAGAATGGAGTCTTTGAGAAAAATGAAGTGGAGTGCATTGAAGCTTCCACGTCCTTATGTCATCCAGTGGTCTGGCTCAACGCACTTTCACAGATGTTGGGGACAAATTCATTCGTGCCATGACTCTCTGACAAGGGTTCTCATCTCCCTGGCCATTTATATAACGCTATTCATCTAGCGCAGCAAGTTTTTGCTCAGTTGAGAGGTCTGTACAGAGTTTGGCTCAAAGCAGGGGACCCTTTTCACTCTCAACGGGCAAGTCAACACCTAATTGGCCAGTGATCACTTAAAGTGCTTAAGTGGATGCTGTCTTGTGATCAACAGAAGCCCAGCTCTCTGGGATTGGGCCAGTAGTCTTAGATTGACTGTGTTGTTGTGTTTGCTACCCCAGACAAGGCAATAACTCAGTACACCAGGTCATTCTATGCACGCAACTTCAACACCATCCACACATAGTTTTAGCTCTTTCTACCCAGACTCAGTCGTTGAATCCTCTTTGACTCGGCAACAACACTAACTCAAACTAGTCCCTTTTCATTGAGTGTCCCGCAGCTCAACATAGATCGTAATATTTATTTCTTGCTAATCTTCTTTATTTTGACAGCATTTTCTTTTCCAAGAGTCTGAACTCCCATAAGACTGTGAGTGCACCTCCCAAAATTGTGCAGCGGATCTGTATCCGAAAGCAATAAAGAATTATTTATTGGTTGGTACGATGTGATGTGCATCACAAGCACACGTTGTGTGGAAAGTGTAAAATGTCAACAACTCTACCAGAAGAAACACTAAACGACAGCATAGTAATTATGATGCGATATTACACTTTGGGTTAGAGAGCCCTTATAACACATCAGCACTTGAAAGCTCCATTAAACAGGGAGTGTGGACACTTTTGAGCAGTCGAACACGACAAATTAATGAGTTAAGACCCTGGAAAATCAAACGAAATGGTTAGTATCAATATACATGACTGCTTCCAAAACCTTTTAGCAGAATTTTACCTAATGTATGATGTAGACTTTACGTCGTTCTACTGAATGACAGCATCTTGTGCATTTCAGCTTCCAGATAGACTTTACTGCACGAGTAATGATGTTGTTAATAAGGGAAAAACTAATTACCGTAAGGCAAAACTCTCCTAATCAACTTGTAGGCAATAATCTTATTTCAAATTCTTTACAAAAAAATTCATGACAAACGGTTCACTTAAGTGTATTTTGTAGCGTGTTACTCAAACAATAACAATATTTACACGGATTTTATTATATTTTATAAGATGACGTAATTTTACAACGGCGGTTTGTGTGGCTGAAGGTTCGAGTGCCAAGAAAAAGGTTTTATTTCAGCCAAGAGAAGTTGTACCTATTGAACTACTGACTGTGACACACTTCGTTATTTATACGTCAAGATGAAGGATTCATAGTATTGTTGGAGAAGTCAAAAGTTCAACACACACACACATTTCCTAAATTAGCCAATTGTGTACTTTACTGCCACTACTATTCAATGCTTCGACAAAAAATTGTGACGATATGAGACAGGAGGTCATGTTTTATTGTATCACGCTCCACAGTTCCGCTGAAATGGTGCAAAACCTATTGTCGACTGTTGAAGTCCTGTGTTAGTATTACTACGACTATACAAATAAACTGACTAACTTCGTCGTTATTTTCATGGTCGGGCTGAAGTTGGGGCTCAGGGCTGGGGATTTTGTCATTTCCATTGACGCCGTTGGCATTCAAATTGGCGGCGTTGGTGTGAACGACGTCGGGCAACGCTGTCGTATTGGCGTTCACCGGCTCATTATCCAAAGTCAGACTGCCGGTTCTTTCCAAAAGGTCGGCAGTGTCGTTAAATTTAGGCGGAGTGAAGGGTTTGGGACCAAGTCTCGGCTGGAATCATTTCCCATTTGACGTCAAAACAAAATAAATAAATAGGGATGAAACAAAACAAAAAAATAGTGATAACATGCGTAAAACATTCCGATTGGAGGGAAAATTCATTTAAAAAAAAAAACGAAAAACAACAACGTCGAATCGCAAATGACAAAACTAATCTACGTTACGCGCTGCAACGCATGTTATTACATGTATCATTCAATTTTACAAAAAGAAGTACTGTACTAACGAATGTGTAATATTCACTACAAATAAAGTACAACTCTCGCCATTCTAAAATGTAAAAGTTAACATAGCAACGTGTATTTGCCAGTTGGGTAAAAACTCTCATTGATTTATTGATGAGACTTTTCGTTAAAAAATGCTGAATCAGAATCAGTGAAACAGAGGTTGGCAGAACTTGGACAGCCCATTGCCACCTAGTTCAATAGTCAACTACTTGAAGTGTAGCACAACTTAACTAAAAATACAAGGGTCCAACAATTTTGAACACCAAGCGAGTTACACAGCTGCAGTTCTCGTTCGCCTATTGGTCCATTCAACGCAGAAAGAAAATCGAGTCTTACGTGACGGACTCATGGCCATACACTCATAACTAATAAACGAGTTGAAAGATTGCAAAGTTGGAGAATGGATGACAGGGGTACAATTTACAGCGATACTATTTCGTTTGTCTTTAAACCTTTAGACTGCGACCACTGAGGGTGCCTTCAATAGGAGTCTAACGGTGCCCACGTATAAATTACAATGTGGACTGGACTACGTGATTTGATAATCCCATTCGCTTGGATACTAATTGTGATTGATCATTTTACAATGAGTGCCCTTTTGAAGTTTCCACGCTGTCTTGGGGATATGGCAGTCTGGGTCTGGATGGTTTAACTACCATTGTGTAGGTAAGTCTTTGGACTATCCACGATATTTGTGAGTCACTAGCATCTGCACAAGAAAAAAACTACGCTAAAATCGGCGTAGACTAAAAATTATGATAATTCATCGTACTGCTCTCGTCACTTTCAAAGAACGAAAATCATATATTACCATCGTCATTTGGAACTTTCAACACATAAAATCTTAACCTTTAGAGTGCGTTTGAGGAATAACATACTTGGCGTTCTGTTCACTATCATAACTATAGTAAGTTATAGAACGCTTTACCACAAACCCTCATTTGGCGTCTTTTGCCGACCTGCTGATGTGGTTCAGCCCTTCGTTCTCAATCGCGTATAGATACACAGACTCCATTTACCAAGTGGTGTTTTATTGGGGCTTGGAAAACCTCAAACCGTAAACATCTGTTAAGAATATTTAACCAACTACTTTCCTTCCTACAGTCATCCTAATTTCACATAACTCTTCACTCGGTTTTCCTCTAACCTGTTTTAAATCAGATTACACCAGTAGTGAATGGTGTCTCTGCACACCAGTGTTGTATAATAAGTTGTATAGCTTAGATCAGCAATTTGCAATAATCACTTCATAATCAATATTAAAAAGCGCGACGAAGCAATTTCACAAAACGAGGAACTCATTGGGAACTAGGGATGAACAAATAACAATCAGCACACTGGAAAATTCCATTAGAGCAGCTTCGCCCGAGTTCATGCACATCACACAATAAGGAAGCAACCAAACAGGACTTCATGCTGGTTCAAATAGCTAAAGAATAAGGCAAAAGCGAAACGCCACAAGTGCTCATAGCGAGTAGCAAGAAGTTCAAACCTTGTAGCCACCCGAGATGTTAATGGAGCAAATGAACCCAGGCTGAGGAGCAGTCGAAGGTGGCGGTTGAACGGGGTTGGTTCTCGGTCTGGGTTTGGGAACATTGTCATCTCCTCCTTCGGAGAGTGAATTGGTTCTTGAAACACGAGGGAGCGGCTTCGGAGGCGTCGGCCCCTCGTTCCCGTTTTGAATTTTCAACTCTTCGTCTTTCTTGATTTCCGCTGAGTTTCTTTTATTTTTCAATTCGTTTGCTTCGTTGTTGTCTTTTTCGAACAGGCTCCTCGTGTTGGAGAGGTTGCTGCGAAAAGGTTTGCTCTGAGATTCCGGGAGCTTCGGAGCGCTCACTTTGGCCGTCTCTTTTGAGCTCCCTTCTTCGACCTCCTTGCGAATATCCGCTATTGTGCCTCGGTGCACCAGCTAAGATTCGAAAAATGTACAAAAAAAAGAATGACGCTAGGGGGTAATCAGTCACAGAAGAAAATCATCAACCTGTACAATAAAATGTGTTCACAACTTATACAATATATAACTATTCCTTGATTGACATAATTATCAAAATAAATCACGAGCGTGAGTCAGAAGACGGTTGAAACACACAATAATACCTTCATCTTCTTGAATATAGAACTTTACTATGTTCTGTTTGACTTCTTTGCCACGAACTGCTATCAACTTAAAAGCGAATCCTGCTTCACGGTTTTCTCCAACACTTTGTTAAGCAATTATTCGTACTGTTGATGGAATTTGTACAGAAGAGCTGTATACAATCTGAAGTCAATGGAATTTAAAGAAATTCAGATTACCATAAGCGGGGTTTTGTTCACCTGAATCATCATCAGCATGCTCAACTAACTGAAGCCACTGTCAAACCGTGAAAAATAGCAACTCTTAGGTTGATATTGGTGCATAAAAGGCAATCGACTGTATAATACAGCGTATAGAAGAAAAGTAATAACATAAATTTACAGGCACACAGAACTTTTTCTCTAATGGTGTTTTTCACACTCAGTAGCCACTAAAACGTAAACATAGGAAGGAAATTTAAAAAAAAGACAGTTACAAACATACATTTTCTTGTTTCTTCAGGGAAACGAAAGTGGAACAATAATATCCCTTCTCCTTGTTCTCTTCACATTACACTCACTCAGCTTTCACTTCTACACTACTACTAGGGGGGTTTTGAAGGTTCAAATATCATCGAGAGTAAGTCGGAGGTACCTGGGGCTCCTAAGATATGAAAACGTCTATCCAAAGTTCACTTATTAGCTCGATATGTTCCGCCACTGTAAGTTCTAAGTTGTGAATCGCTTCATAATATTATTGTTCCACTTTCGTTTATATTTATCTCAGTCGCCTTCAACATATTCTTTTCCAATTTTTCTACGTATTTTGTGACTTTCTTAAGATGGTGCTCCTTTTTTGTAGGATATCTGATAATCCCACCTCGTCATCAAAGATACAAGAAGCATCAACCAGTCGGCCAATAGATTAAAATTTAATTGCACACACAAACACACCTGGCGCATGTAGCAGGGCTTATCAACTTCAAGGGGCCAGCACGGCTCATTAGCGAAATATCTAGTGCGTAGCAACCCCCAACTTTCCTTAGCTCTACGTCAATTCACTTTGTACGTGGCTAATTCTATTTAATCAATTCATTTATCACTCAGTCCCTTTGAATTTGGTCAAACAACACTTCACAGCAGCAGGAAGCGGTAGCACCGACAGTTCTGGAATTTATTGTGCTGCTCGTACTCATTGCAGGTCCATTATTGAGCAATTGGTACACAGAAAATTAATGAGGCCGTAAACACGAATTTTTTGAAGAATCACTTTTGCAGAGTTATTGGGTAACAACTGTTAGAACTGGTAGTAAGCGAAACGGCGGTAGTTGAAATTCAGGAATTACTGGAGTGAGCCCCATGTATCTCATGAGCGTTTTTAAACACTCACCCTTTAGGTATTGGATTGGACAATAATAACAATTTTTTTTAACATTCTACTAACATTCCAGCGGAGTTTATAAGGAAAAAACTGCGGTAAAAACGCTTTTCGTCGAAAATTTTGATAATTTATTGTGCTGCTCTCGTCATTTTCCCACAAATGGGAATTTTATGGTATAATTGTCTTATTGAGAGCTATCAATATAAAAAATTTAATCAAAATCGTTACAGCAGTTTTGAGAAAAAAAATTGGTGTTTTGATCACTATGATAACTATTGTTAACTTTCGGTGGATTTTGCCCATACCCTTATTTTGGCGTCCCATGGTAACCTGCGGGCTAGAAATCAAGTTTGAGCTGATTTGGTACGATCGTTTTCTCTAAAACCCTCGCTAAAAACGAATACGTCGAATATTTTGGTAATTTTTTATGCTGCTCTCGTCATTTTACCACGAACGAGAATTTTCTGGTATAGTTGCCATATTAGGAGCTTTCAAAAAAAAAAAAAAAATTTAAAAAAAATTTTTAAAAACCGAAATTTAATCCAAACCGTTAGAGCCATTTTTGAGAAAAAATATTTGGCGTTTTGATCACTATGATAACTATAGTAAACGTTCCGTGGATTTTGCTCATGCCCTTATTTTGGCGTCCCATGGTAACCTGCAGGCTAGAAATCAAGTTTGAGCTGATTTGGTAGATCGTTTTCTCTAAAAATTGTTCACAGACACACATACACACAGACCATTTTCCCAAATAGTGTTTTTCGGACTCAGGAGGGTCTGAAACGTGAAGATCTGAAGAAAACTCAAAAAAAATTTTTCAGCTGATTACATAACTTTCCTTTCTACTTTGCAGAGCCAAGGAAAGTAAAAAGTTGAGCAGCTAATGTGTTACACATGCACGTCAACACAAGTTGATTACTTAAGATTCAACTCAGCAATTCTATTTGCTAATTCCTTAGACCTTATCGTGACTATAATAAGTGTTTTTCTGTTTATTTTCGGCTAACTTCCAATGTCTTTAAGAAGATGAATAGAGCTAATATGAATTTTTTGGTCATTTGGAGGTTACTTTTATTAGTTCAACTGCCTCGAGGAAGGTTCAGCTGCCATGTTGCGTGGGTTAGCAAACTCACAGTGAATCCAAGAGAGCTGTGCTCCTGTGGATCACCAAGGCCCACAAGACAGCAACCACTGGAGCGCTCATGGTCACTGGCCAGTTACCCTCTGACTTGACCATTGAGTGTAAGGTGGACAAATTCTCGTCAAAGAGACATGATATGCATGAGTTTTTTTTCCAACACGCGTGAACGTCTTGTGGGAAAGAGAGTTGAGCCAGACTATAGGATGAGCCAGTTCCTTACAGGACATGGCAACTTCTATGCACGGCTCCACTTCTTTTCTCTCAAAGACTGTGCCTCCTGCACGTATTGCTCCTCCAGTGTGGTGGAAACCAGAAACCACATGTTGCTCCAATTTAGTTCCTAAACAGTGAGCAGCAGTTATTGACTACTGTTGGCAAGCTTATGGCTGTTCCACCCACCGCATGAAGAAGGTTATGGCAAAGAAACGTGGCCACTATTGATCTGTACCTATGAAACTTGCCATTTAAGTATGTAGTTAGATAAGGTGGAAAACCAGATTAAAAACTCCTCCCAGGTGGTACGGATTCCCCAGGGTCAAACCTCTATGGAGTAACACACGAGTAACAGTGCTCCACCAGAAGATTGTCTAAATGATAACCTGCCTTACCTTCACAGGTCTGATATGACACAGGACTGATGTGACCCTCTCAAGTGGGTTCAAAACAGTTATTTTGATAAGGAAACAGACCTACCATGAGGAGTTATTTTTATGGAAAGCTGACCTGAACCAACCCAAAAACACTTGCCACTGGCAGGCAACAGTTACGCTCCCATGAGCACCTCACTACTTCTCTCTACAGGACTTATGACCTCACGTTAAATCGGTAACAACAAAATCCAGAACTTTAGTAGTAGACCTTTCTCTGCTGTCACTGCTGTAACACTGTCAATTTCTTTGGAGTGTTGTCTGTTTGATTATGACAGACCATTATCAGCACCAATTTACAATCACATCAACGATGATTTAAACATTAAAATCAATTCAGCAACGTAACTCATGCTCATAAACAATATTATGAACACTTTATTAGTGATGTTCTCAAACCACAATGAGATCAAGATCTATTTTCCATGAATATACAAGTTAAAAAACATCATTTTGCACAACGTTATTATTATGAGTACATGCATGGCACATTGTGGTTTAAATCATGCACTAAATATGTACATTACGAGGAAGGTAAAATAAAATAAGGCCGTAGCTCAGTTCAATTGGTATCAGATTTTAGTTTTAGCCCTCATTCTGCTAACAGTTACAAAAAATTAGATTATTTTCAGGCTGTTGTGCAACTTATCCTCCAGTTGCTTGACTCTGAACATCATACTGCTTATCACAATTACAGCGACGTCAGCTACGCAACATTTCTTCTAATGAAAGCTTTGAAAACTATTGGTTGATTACATCAGAGCCCCAGCCCACTTGGGGAATGAAGGAGGCCACCTCTTCTAGTATCATTGCAAGGCAACGTACCACACAACTTTCCTCAGCCCCATGTACATTACAAGTAATCTGATCTATTTCTCACATGTGAACTTGTAAAACATAATTTAACCTTCAATATAAAAACTGGTTGCTCTTAAAGTTCCAAAGTTCATCGGGCTACTGCTACTTATGCCACAATCTCATTTGAAAAGCCAATTAATTAATGGTACTGCAACGGTTCTCGAATTATAGGCGAGGCGTTGCGTAAAACAGTTATTACAGACACTTTCCCTTCTTGCTTCCAAGAAGGAATGTGTGGCGTCGAACGGCACGGAATAAAGAAGAAGAGGAACCTTCACACAGCTCATAGAAAAATACGTTGAAGCGAATAATGCAGTGGAACAGAGAGACAAGGTGTTAGCGGTTATTTTGTTTAGGAGCAACTACTTTTCATTCGATATTTTATGCACGATACAAAGAAGATTTCACGAGTTGTCATTGACTGCGTTAATTAACCCTCAGGTTTTACTCAAATTTTGAAAAACTCTGCAAACTGTTACAGAACGGTTTATTATTCTCTTGCACAGCATGATTTGCACATCTTGATGCAGAGCACACCTATGAGACCCATCCTATTCGGTTCATCATCTAAAAATACTAGAAAACGATAAGAAACATGACCAGACTACATAGAGACCACGAACATTAACATTTCCGAGGCGACACAAGTTAACTGGCAACTGTATCGCTTTGAGTTTTTTCAAGCAGTAGACTTTCGCTCACTATATTTGCTCAGATTTTGCCGTCTTTCATCTAGACACTGTCGTACACCCCTGAGACCCGTTCAATTCGACACTGCATTAAAACATACCAGAAAAATTATAGGAAACACGACGTAATTGCAATAAAACTACCAGAATTTCGTTTTTAGCTAATTTTTTTAAACAATTTTTTGTCAATAACAACCATGGGTTTGATCAAATCGAACTGCCAAGTAGGCTGGCACAAATACCAAATGGAATTTTTGAAAAGGAAAGACATCGGCTGTGTTAGTTTCATTCAGGGGAGGGTCTCCCAGTGTGCATTGGCAACAACCGTTTAATAATAATCCCAGCTCTTAAAGACATGCATCCATCCCAATGTCGGTTCTTCCACTAATCTCTCTCCAAGAAAAATGAGGGCTTTACAGAGACGGGGAACATATTTATTCATTCAATTGGGAACCTTGCATTCCAATAGCGCCTCTCCCGTTTTTTGAGTTAAGTCATTCATAGCTATACTTCGTCCTGGCTGAACTACCGAAGGCAAGACCCACACTAAAGCAGGCAACTAGTCATAAGAGCTTCAGTTACTTAACCAACACTTCGGGGTTGTAAAATAATACAGCCCTAAGTCCTCACACTCACCTCTCATTTACACTTGGAAACGAGCCCCACGCATTCCGTTCATATCCTTTTTCGATGATCGTGGTCCCCTTTTCCCCAATAACAAACGCTTAGTTGATCAGTAACAGAAAAAATTACTGTGCTCTCCTGGTTAGAGTCAATAATTAACCAAACCGTACATAACAAAACCATACATTGTTAGCACAGAACATTCCAGTTAGGTTATTTAAGTCAGCCTGAAAAATGAAGAAAGGCGTATGAAATTACCTTCACTTGTTTATCGGCTGGGTTCAGACTTATTTTTGGCACTGGAAGATCGGACCCTTGAGCCCACTGAGTTGGGTTGACTTTGCTTTCACAGCCAGATGTGTTAGGGAAGAGCTCTGAGTGAAAATCTCGGTACGACTGTAAACAAAAAATAAGAAAAACTAAGTAAAATAGGACCTTCATCTTCAAGTAATTAACAAACATTGCTGTAAGAGAGAAGATACACGACCAAGAAGGCAACGACGGCTCTGTGGATGCGTCAAAGAACGTGCTGGAGAACATGGGGCTTAAAGCCTAAAATGGCCTGCAGGTTTTACGAGGCGATAATGAGACCAATAATATCATACGAGCCAGTTGTACAGTGTCAGAGAGTTGCCGTCACGGATAACTGCAGCAGCTTAACCAAAATGCAAAGATTGGAGTGATTACCCACCAGTACTAAGGAGAAAATTTTTGACCTTCTTCCTCTCGATATATTTGTCAAGGCAGAGGCTATGAAGTTAGATTACAATAACTAAGGTGCTACAGGTTAGTAAGGGGTATCTGGCTATATTCAGGAACTTGATTGAAACGTTTGCAGAGCTCAGCATGATCACTGACAGGATGACGTGAGAGAATATCCCAAGAGAATCTGACTGTCTGACCAAGACACGAGATAAAGACGCAGCCTTCTGACAACGGACTGGGAGGATTTAAGGCAGATAGTGGAAATCATCACGGGACGCTGCAAAACGAACTAACATGTATATTATGCGTATATGGTGAAGTACATATGAGGGAACTCCCTACCATCCTGGCCACGTGCCTGGTACAACTTCTCCAAGGGTAGACGTCAATGATACTGGGCATTCTGTAGAAAGCTAGGCAGGGACCTACGAGACATTAGAACTGGCACACTAGAACTTTGGGCTTCAGTGTTCATCCCAAGTAAGAGACAGTCAGAGTAGGTTACAAATAAAAAGAGAAGCGAAATGAGAACAGAAAAAACTAAACAAGCGAGTGAATTTTAACGACACTGACTTCCTAAGGATTACCGAGGTTTACCACAAACTTTACACGAAACTAAAAATTACGTGTTTTGGGAAAAATAACGTTTTGTGTGAGTGGTGCTCGCGTATTTCACACCTGAAAATGCGCCACTGATTTCAAGCTGCGGTAAATTTAGTCTATCACGATAAAGGGGGGGGGGGGGGGGGTAAATATTTCAAAACCCATCGAATGATTACTAGTTTTGCAACCTGAAATCATTCTATTGGAGTAGTTGTCGACCTTACACAACTATAAAATTTCAATATTGTATATCACACGATAATAATGTAGCCAAAACTTACTTTTCTTGGCACTTGATACATGATCGGGATAACAGAGCTGGAGGTGAGCTGCAAAACTCGATTCACTTCCGCCTGCATGACAGCGAGAGCTCTTTTAGGAACCAAACAGGCGCCTTTCGTTTGCTCCCCCGTGTGCCTTATCCCTTCCACTAAAAACGGCTCCCTTCAATTGGGAAAAAATATTCGAGATTATTATTCGTACTATTCTTGAACAATTCTTAAAGACACTTAATGAATAAACATTTGAGACTGTACCTTTCAGTCACCTCCAAGTAATTTATTGTGGTGTCTCCTTTACCAGCAAGGAACAACATACAAGTGTCAGGGTCGTACAGAGGTATGAGAATACTAGAAAAAAACAAACAAACAAGAGAACACCAATTAGAAATTAGGAAACGGTAAAAAATAATTGATTAAAGAGAGGCAGATGTTAAGGAATGGTCCGCAACTCGTCAAGTGCTCCAAATCCAGCTTGTACTACCTGTACCTAACTACAGATGCAAGTAAATCGTCCAAGTTTCACCAACTGAACAGACCAAAACGAAAAGAGCTTCAAAACATAACCAAAAACATCTAGAGCTACAAGTTTTCCGCCAGACGAAAAACCCACGATCGCTGCTGTCTTGTATAGGCAAGTTTTTGCACAAACACTCAGAACGTATTTTACGCCGACACTTGGCACGTAATGCGAGTGAATATGGTACAAATTTGTCCACAATTTTGATGCATGAGAGGGAGAAGGGGTAGGATGGGGGATGCCATTCATGTTTCCGAAAGATAAAAGTTGGCCAAGGTGTCGACAAATCTTCCAATTTATTGAAAAAGTAGAAATTGAACTTCATTTTCGTAACAAAAGAAAATTGGAAAATTTTAAATTCTATTTTGGGTGTAGAATGACCTGGCAACGTTTGTCATTAGTTGACTGATTCCTCGCGTAATAAAACGTAGTTGTGTTATAATATAATACGATGTATTGTTCGATTTCAAACCTGTACCACTCACGTGGGGATGAACCCACGATCAAACAAAATAAATAAATAATAGCAAACGCACGAAAGGAAATGAAATGAAATATGCAAAAAAGAACTTCGGCTTATATTGAACGAAAAAAGAAAGAACTTTATAACGAGGGAAAAGAAAAATATATGCAATTGAAACTAAAAACTAAACCTCTCTGAGGACAAACGGCAAATTAAAACGTAAAAGGAAAAACTCCTCTAAATTTAAAAGAAACGTGGCAATTGAGCGAAAACCTCGAACTGAAAAGCAATAAACCGGCCAGAAGGAGAAGTGGGTTTTCCTATGGGGATGTAATAATGAAGATGTGACATACCGGTACGGAAAATGGTTAAGTTTCTTCGGACGAATTATAATCGGTAGACCAATATGGCAGACAAATGATGAATGGAGCAGAATGACGAGTTGCAGTTAACCAGCATCTCTCGGTAGATGAACCGCTTCCGCCCTAATTATTCATACTACGGTAGATCCACAAAGTAAGTTCTGTTTCCATTTCTATCCATGGCATGCTGCGATCGCCAGTTACTCTGACTAAAGCAGAAGAAACGTACGCCACTTTCACAGCGCTGCTGCCTACTCGTTCTACAATGTCGTCAGTGTTAATTGAAAATGCTGCCGCGGGTGAGCTCTGATCTTTGATTCGTTTACTAAACATAAAGAAAGTTTCACTGAGGGCCAGTTTATCACCGTCATCCGCAGGCCCGAATAGAGGTCGAATAAGTCAAATCATCGAATATCTCCCAAACCGCCAGCTAGTGTTAGGCATGTGTCATCGGTGTTTGATGAGTTGATCGGTATCCCCCCCCCCCATTTCCACTCACAGTATATAGGTTTCGTGGTTTCAACTGGAGAATTGATAAACTGATCTTAGGGAAATTCATTGGCAAATCTGCGAGGTTTACGGACAAATGGCTATGAGAGATCAATAGCATGCAGGCACACTCCGAATGAAATGAACCCTAAGAAAATCTTGACACCTCATGTGCATCTTCGTTTTGGACAGAAACAGCTTTTTGCTGATTGGTTTCTGTCGACGAGGCCAAACAAGCAATGCAGAACAAGCGCAAGCGCCAAGGATTACTGTCAAAAGGTGTTGTTTATTTTTCCAAGATGATGTGAATGTGACAAAAAACTACACGAATTTGACTGGGAGTTATTTGATCGTGCTCGATACAGTTTGGACTTGCTCCTAGCGACTTTAATCTCTTCTTACCCCAAAAACCTTGGCTTGGTGACGAACAATTAAACGATGATGACGAGCTGAAACCACGTAGTTAAGCAGGCGGCAACCTTCTATGAAGAAGGCATACCAAAACTTGTACCACGCTATGACAAGTGCCTACAAAATTTCGCAAGCTCAGTAGAAAACTAGTTTAAGATGTGCAAATTTTAATACAATAAATATTGTTTCTGTATCTGTACACACTTTGTTCTATGACCAAACGTAACTTAATCTGGGGATATAATCGTCCACAACTATTTCAAAATTATATAAGATGTTCTTTTTAAGATCTAATTCAGATCTTTCGTCAGATCTCTCATTGTCCCAATACAACCAAGTAATTGCAAACGCTTTTTGCTTTGGAATGGGTTAAGCCTACTTATCATGTTCTTCCAAGAATCCCATGCACAGGGTAAGGGACTGGGAACTGTGACGCTCGAAAGACCACGAGGAAGTGAAGGGAAGAAGGGCACTATGAACACTTCACGGTACCCCGATGCACCCTCCAGTTTATTTGAAGTCCTTTTGGCAGATATCTAGAGGAAAGACGTGGTTTTTAAACGTCTGCCCTCTGAAAGATGGATCTGGCCCCTCAGGTGAGCTAATCTGGGCTGCCCTGTGCAGCACGGAATTCGAATTGAACGTGAAATAACGTAAACATACCCAGTTGAACTGTCGAGCACCAAAGACTTCTCGGGCGTCTTAAAATTCCGTAAGTCCCTGATGTTCACTTCTCTCTGCCGCGCCTGGAAATACCAAAGTGAACACTGTGAAACACGAAGAAAATCAGAGGCTAACAATTGAAGTCAGAATCAACGCATTGATCGAGTTTCCTCCGCCCAATTGCCTATTGGGCTATTTTAATCGCTTAGCCGATGTTTTTCAGTCGCTCATGTGATGGATCTAACGTCTTTATGGTCACAAATTGTTTTTTGGGCCAAGAAAGGATCCCTTGAAGATTCCTAAAAACTCGACATACAATAACTAACAATATTGTCACACATCATCCCCCACTGAAAATAATTGTGGGGCGCAAAATGAAATTGGCCATGAAAAGACAATTCGGAATTTACTGAGTCCCCTCGAGTAACCTCACAACTTTTATGAAATGACCGGCGTGAAGGCAGTTTATTGGACTGCCCACGGTGTTTTAAGGAAGGTTCGGGTTTACCCACAATACAACAGGGTAAATAAAAGGGCTGTAGTACGACATTCATGAACTTTGTGAGCTACATTTAATTACTTTATAAACTCTAGCCACTGTTCATCAGCTTCTCCAGACAACCAACACGAGTTTTGTGAGAATGCCTGCATCAGCTGAGCCGAATTTCGAGAGGAAAACTATTGGAAAAAATTTATTTTCGGCTAAATTGTTGATAAATTGCACTTGAATTTTTTGCATGAAAGAACATTTTATTCTACTGGTGGTTCGGAACCATCCACAAAAAAGTTAACTTGAGCCGTTATGTACTAGCAAATTGTATTCTATATAGATAGAACTGTGAAAATACTGTATACAATGAGTCCTAGGAAGAAAAAACCCTGCAAGTTTCTACACAACGGTTTATTATTCTCATGAACAGCTTGACCTAGTATTACTGCTCCAAGACCCATTCCATTCGATTCAGCATCGAAAAAGACTAGTAAACCATACGAAACATGACCTGACTACAATGAAAGTACAGAAACTAAATATTCCCCCGGCGCCTGGCACCCGTTAACGTCTGTAGGCATTTATGATCCGATGTAGGGGTGTGTGGAAGAAGTGCCAGCCTCATCAGCCCTAACCTTCCTCCGCCCCATCGGGCAAAAAGAGTCGGCGAAATTGGAACGGGGACAACAGCGAACCCTAGGCAATTGGCACGATGTTGCGAGTCGAGCGGGCGGGTGGTTTTGATGAGATGGGAGGGAGGGAGGGAGTACAAATGATGAAACGTTGACTTCCGCTGTAGTATCGTGAGTTCTTTCAATTAGTCGACTCTAATAATTACTGTAATTTCCCTATACGCAGTTGTACACGTCTGATACTCATTCCATCTGACCTAGGATGTAAAAATACCTTGAAAACGATATGAAACACGGCTTATTTGCAATTATACTGCGATTTGTTCATTTTTTTAATCATTTTTTGTCCGAGATGGTGGGCACAACTAGATACCAAATGGGATTTTTGTGCGAAAGAACGGATTTTTTAGATCCCCCGGACAGCAGACAGGGGACGGACATTGCAGATTTGGAATCTCCATGTCTTGAAACGTAAAGTATCATATTTTGAGGGGGGTTGTAAAAAATGTTTCCCGGCCGAAAACATAGGGTTATTATTCAGGATGAATAATAAATCAAAAGAGGGTTTTCTACCATTTCGGAAACACTGCAATTTCGATTCCATCCAACTCATGGGATGTTTTAAACTAGTTTAGGGGATACAATGGACACAAAACTGTCGAGAGTTGAAAACGAGTCGAACTTCAATGATAAGATCGACTGAACACAGACCGGGTCTGTTTCTTTATTTGGTGACTGTACCTAAACCCTCGACGAGGATTATATCAGTCATAGAAGTTGCGGTTTCGCTAATATGCAAGAGGCCGGCCCCTGCAGCATCCACCGAACTCAGACCTGTGGAGGTACGGCAGGTATTTGGTCTTAGCCAGTCTCACCGTAGAGAGCTGTTGCCCGTGTGTTACCGCGCGGAGGTTGACCACCTGAGGAATCCCGTACCATCTGGGAGTATTTCATAATCTGGTTTCCTACCTGATCTTACTTTTTACTTGGGTGGCAAGTTTCAAAAGGACAGATCAACTATAACCACGTTTCTTAGCCATCACCTTCTTTGCGAACTTTGCAAAATGGTCATAGGCTTCCTTTGTAGCAGTCAATGCTGCTAAGTTCGTTTGCCCTACCAACAACCGTCGCTCACTGTTGTAGAAACTACAGTGGAGCAGCACATGGTTTCTTGTTTCCTCCGCACTGGAGGCACAAGACGTGCATAATGGAGAGTCTTTCAGGGAAAAGAAGTGGAGCCGCGCATTGAAGTCACCATGTCCCGTGAGGAACTGACTCGTCCAGTGGTCTGGCTCAACCCATTTTCTAGAAAGACGTTCACGGATGTTGGGGAAGAACTCATACGTATCACGTCCTTTTGACGAGGATTCCCATCTCGCTTGCCATTTCTCTAGAGCCCATTCGTCGATGGCGGCAAGTTTCTGTTCTGTGGTGAGATCCGCACGGAGTTCAGCCCAAAGCGGGGGAAGCTCCCGTTTCACTCTCCACTTGTCAATCATGCACTCGACAGCCAAATCAACTGGTAACTGACCAGTGATCACCTGGAGTGCTTCCGTTGATACAGTCTTGTAGGCCTTGGTGATCCACAGGAGCGCAGCTCTCTGGGATTGGGCCAATACTCTTTGGTTGATTGACTGTTAGTTTGCTACCCCAGACAACGGGGCAGTAGCCAATCACACCTAAATAGATGGCCTTATACATGAGGATGGTGTCGTGGTAACACACACCCCAAGTGGCCTTGCTAATGGCACGCAGTGAGGCAAACCTTGCAATGGTAGTGCCTTTAAGGGACTGGAGGTGTTGGTTGAAACCCCACCTCTCACTTATATTCTCCCCTAAATACTTGACGTGCTTTTCAAGAAGGAGCCTGTGGCCGCCAAAGCGTATTGTGGGTGGATTATTCACTTTCCCCTTCAAGAGGATTAGCTGGGTTTTTTCCTCAGCCACCTGCATCTTGACATGCTCGCACCATTGGTTGACAGTGCGGAGCACATGGTGAGTTTTTTCTTCAATTTGGCGGACTGACTCTGCAAAGATCAGCACAGTCAAGTCATCCACATAGGCGTGCACGGCTCGCAGTCAGTCTCCATGAGTTTCCTGAGTAGACCTTCAAGAAGGCATTCCAGAGTGCTGGTCCTAGGACTGAGCCCTGTAGTACCCCTTCTCAATCTTTCTCCAGGACGGAGACATGCCTACTTTCTGATCGTAGCAGTTCTGTCTGTCAGGTAACTTCTGACGAGTGAGTACAGGTTTGGGGATTCCCCTATCTTTAAGCTCATTAAGGAGCGCTGGCCACCAAAGGTTGTCAAACGCTCCTCTGATGTCAATCAGAACTGCTACGACGTACTTAGCCGGTGCCAGCAGGGAAACACGCCGAATCTCGACAATGACATCCTGCGTGGACCTTCCTTGGACTGCAACATCAAGATTTCTAGTGTTTTGCCTAATATGGAAAGAAGGCTGAGTGGTCTCCATGATCGCGGGTCTGACTGATTGCGGTTGCCTCCCTTTTGAAGAGTGACAACACGCGCAGACTTCCACTGAGTGGGGAACTGTCCGACCTGCAGACAGTCATTAAATAAATTAAGGAGACCGCTGGAGATTGTCCGCTCAGCCTTCCTTAGCATATTGCTTTCTATTTTGTCTGGCCCGGGGATTTGTTGGGCTTTAAGGTCGCAAGGGCCCTGCCGAGGTCGCCTGTTGTCCACAATGGGATGTCGGGCTCGCTCGAGGGTCCATGATCAGCTCCCTTGCTGTCCTCTGGGCTTCAGTGTCTCGAGCTACTTGGTCATCTGGGAACGCCTTCTCAAGGAGGGTTTCCAGTGAGCTTTCGATGCTGCAGGCCCAGCCTGACTCATTTTGCATCGCAGCTAAGACTTGCTCTACGTTTGCTTTTCCTATGGAGGACTTGTAGTGTCTGCCCCAGGGGTTCTCAGAGCTCTCCGCTTCCACAAAATTTCGCCAGCCTTGCCGTTTGGCTCGTTTGATGGCGCGGTGGAAGGCCTTCTTCTCTTGGATGAAGGCAGACCATAACACGATTCGCTACATCCACCAACAACTGACGCATCATCACTCCTCAAGTTGACTGCCTCCTTGCCAATGGTAACGTGACATACACTAGGCCGGTCACCCAACTCTACTGGAAGTGGCCCTTACACGGACGTGTTCATTAAATAGATGGCTTTCCCTTCATAGTTCCCATACTTGCACCATATTCTACATTTCTGCTATTCTAACCAACCATCTGCCACATATGGGTTGCCCGTGGCTTCATATACTCGGCACCCATGGTCGTGGTTCTTGGGCCTCCAGTTTCTTCCTATGTAGAAGTTTCCACCTTCCACAACCTAAGTGAACTCGTTAGGACCAGCAAATTTTGGATGTAACTTGGATACGTTTAAAATCGCCACTAAATCATGAATGTTATGCTGATGTGTGTTTTAGTTTTTACTCAACATTTAGCTACCTTACACGTGTTTTGACAATCTTCAATGAAGCTATTTCCGACCTCGTCTGGTGAAAGCATCTGTCTGAGCAAAAATCTTGGCCAAGCCCTGTAAGGATTTCTTGGCAAAAATAACCTTTTATAGGTCCCTGAGGCTCAGCAGGTTTTTTTGTCAATGGAAAAACTGTCCTCTCCGTAAAGCATCTAATCAACATCCTTCTCCCGCTGCCCTTAACTAAACGTCCACTTAGTGACACTGGAACAACCATGCAGTTCTTGTTGTATTCACCTCCCCCCCCCCCTTCCCATTTTACCAACAACACCTCACGCTATTTTAACTAATTTTCTAATAGAAGCGAGAGAACTAGTTTAAACGAAAAATCGTATAACTTCATACTGTTTACCCTCTGAAGTGGTCGAAATGCGGGCTTTCAAGGGTTAATTATTTTCATTCAACCTACAGGACACTTCTAAGCAACCAGTAGCCACGTTTCGTCCTGCACGTAAGCATCGACTTTATTGACAGCTGAAAGTTGTGTGCTGTAGGAAGGTGTAGGAAGGAAACTTAATTTTTTTCATACCTTCACGTTTCAAAATCGCGTGTGTTCGAAAAAAAACGCCTTTTCGCAGTCTTTTACTCATATATCACGCTCATATGATAACAGCATTGTCTAAAAAATCTGGATGGTAGTACAATGAACTACCTACAGAGTTTAATAATGTTCATAAGATGATTGGGAGCAACCAATGTAATAGAAGAACCTTGACCACTTCCAGTTTTTATATTGAATGTTGTGATAAGTGCTACGAGTTTCATATAGATTGAATGAAAAACATATTGAATTAGTTTCTAGTGGAATAAAACTGGCTGAATGCACAGGGAGCTGAGGATGTATCTCAGCAGTCATTCAAACAAAATTTATTTCAAATCTTACCGCATTAAAAAATAAACTCGTTAGGGAAACTCACAGCGTCAAATCCTGTAGTCAAAATCCTGTTAGTAGCCCCCAACCAGACGACACGAGAGTCTTTGATACTTTGGTGGCTGTCTGTCAAGAAAGCAATCTTGTCAGCGCGAGGGTCAATGACAGCCACAGTCTTTTCTTTGGTGTGGATTGCAACGTTCGTCCCATCCCCTTTCCACGACAGACTTTGAATTAAACCATACTCTCCATTCATGCCTGCAAGTGAAATTCAAAGAAGTGAGAATGATTACGAAGGGCTGCGCAAACGAATTGGGAAAGGAAGTAAAAGGAAAACTCAGATAGTCAACATTAAAAGCTTTAAAGACAGCGTGTCAAGGAGGGAGTACGCTGGACTTGAATGACTCACTGTAGAGCTCGTTTTCCACTGCAACGTCCCACAACGTTAATGTCGAGTACGAAGCCGTGGTCAATAAACAATCGACAGTTGGGTGCCACTTGACGCATTCCACTCGACGCTGTCGATGAGAGAAAGTCATTTCCGCATTGCACAAACTTTCTTCCAGCCCTTTTTCTGGAATCGTCCATACTTTTACCTACGAAACAAAACGTTAAGTTAATTAAAAAAGCATCAATAAAACATCCAGAATGGAACCCTTAACTGCTTTCTTGGCCATATATAAATTCAGCAATTTACATCCTTTGATGACCGATCTATTATTCACTCAGCTCAAGGGGAAGATAGCACCTGTTACGTCCCAACAACCTAAAACGGGCTCACAGCAGATTCAGTGAAGATTGATGAAAACATAACCTCTGACAACTTTCCTCCAACCTGTAGGGCTGTCACGCCAAAGTGGTACAAAAAGTTCATACAATCAATCTACTATTAACAAAATGTTACAAACGCTGCGGCTTCAGAGGAGCCTTGGAAACTTTCAGAAGATAGTCACCAAGACCCAAGTGGCTTCCAGCCGCACCGAGAAACTCGATCCCAAGGTGCTACCACATCGAGGCTCTGGGATTAACCAATGAAAAAACCCAAATCCACGACCTTCGCGTAGTAACCTCGATAGAACGACACCAAGGACACCTAACCTCACTTCTTAGGATTCACCCCCAATCCACACATACCAAGCTCCCTTACAAACTTGTCCAGGGGGGATCTGCAAAGCCCTCCTTGGTATCTGCAAGGAGGGTGACCTCATCCACAAAGGCTAATGCGCCAACCTGCACACCTGGCGCCAGATCAAGTCCAATTTCCTGAGCCAGCTTACCCAGAGCAGTATCAATCGACAAGAGACAGAGCCAAACGCCCCACCCTCAGACATCTCACCGATTTGACTGCTTATTTTCATAGAAAATCCGAACTTCGGATAGAAGAAGTGATATTATGAGGATATAGAGTATTGATACGCCCTACGTACCGATCTCAAATTTTGAAGGAACTTCTTGGTTCTCATTTAGGTCTAGATTATGATATTACGCAAATGTGCAAAAATTGTAAAACACGCTTAAAATCTAAAAGTGAGCCTCCAAAAACTTTAATAGGAAAATGGCCGGCAACAAATAACCCGTTTGAAAGAGTCCATCTAGACTTCGCAGGGCCTGTTTTCAAGAATAAAATGTTTCTAATACTGGTAGACGCTCATACTAAATGGCCAGACGTTTTTGAAGTGCCCAAAGCTGATACTTACAATGCTCTAAGTAAGTTCAGAGAAGTGCTAGCTCGGTTTGGTCTACCAACGACTACAGTCACAGATAATGACACCACTTTCGTTTCACGAAACTTTCAAGATTTTTGTATAAGTAATGGTATTACGGTGTCACCACCCTACCATCCCGCAAGCAATGGTGCCGCGGAAAATTTCGTGAAAACGTTCAAATGTGGAAACAATATTGCAAAAATTTCTATTCCTATATAGGAATGCACCCCATTATACAACTAATATTTCACTTTCTGAACTTATGTTTGGAAGGAAAATATCATTTCGATTTGACCAGTTAAGAAAAAGAAAATCTAATAACACTCGCATAAGAGCCGATTAATTTCCTACACTCAAAACAAAGTATTTCATTTGAATGAAACAGTTTATGTCCGTGAATATAAACACCCAAATAAACGGGGTTGGGTACCTGCTAAAATAGTGGAATCTCTAGGAAAGTACATTTTTCTATGTGAAACGGACGATGGAAGGGTTTTTAAACGACACGTCGATCAAATCCTACCTTTGGGTATTTTCTTTTAAAAGAAGAATATCTATGATCAGAATAATCCAACAGTTGGCGACCAACCACTAGACAGTTCAATTGAAAACCCCACTCCTCCGTCGAAAAATCGAATGATCAGTTCAGGGAACGAACAGGCGAGTTATTAGCTACCTGCAATGAACCCAAGTACCCCGAAAACTCCGCAGAAGTTGAATAGGGAGGGCGATAAAACCACCAGACAGATCACGATATTAGTAATGTAGGTGATTAGGTAAAATGATAACGGCATAACAATACCAATGGAGGACTACTTTAATTTTTGATAACCATCGACTACTTGAAATGAAATTATTACTACGCACCCATGGTGCTCACCTATAGGTTATGTTTCATTAAGCCACCATGGATGAAGAATACTCCCCAGTGAATTTTTGTTTAATTATTTACTGGGGAGGAAAATGCCATATTTGGTATAATTCGATGGCAACTGTGGTTGAGCCCGGATTGATGATGCATTAAGATAATAAAAGGTTTACTTATGTTCTCTTCAGCAACGACTTCCAGTGTTATTGATATTCCTTTTTTTATCCAGTTTTACTCTTATTCTTAATTTGCATCAGTCTATTTTAAAAACCCACTTTTTTTAAAACACGATTTACAATGCTTTTCTTACCCTTTGGTCTGCTAATCTGTGATCTTGGAAAAAAGACCATCAAACAGGTTGGACGTTAGTTATTGTAATGTGGCATTGAAAAATACATCATAAAAACAACAATGTAAAGCAACATTTTTACTTTCTCGCTTCCCGGATCCAGAGAAGTGGTTTGGGACAGGGGCTGGATGAGGTGGCTCACATCAAGTCGTTCAACATTAACACTGAAAGGATAATTTTTACTGAATGACTCAACTGACCATGCAGTCTTGAGATCCTGTCGCCAAGAGACCATCGTGAAAATTTGAGAAATCCATATCTGTGACAGTATCCGTGTGAGCGTGAAGAAGAGGCATAGTTTTGCTCTTACGCCCACAGTCGTCAATCGGTAAAACTGCCAGGCTTGAACCTAAACAAAAAAAAAAGGCCAAAACTCGTTTAACTTAACATAGATCGTAATAAGCAATAGAAAAATAGACGAAACTACTTGTTTTGAAATGGTGAGAGGACTACACCACACAAATGGGTGCACAACGAGGTTCCTCGCCAAATAATCCATTTACTTACCATTGTGGTCAACGTTGAATGCCATGAATGCTGCGGAAGCAGCGATATTGTTTCCGTAAGTTTGGTAAGAGCCGACACAAATGTCCCGGATGCAAGCCTCGGGTTTAGGGACGATCGGAGCCGCATTTTTGAACTTGGACGCTTTGAATCTCCACGCCATTGCGATAGACTGGTTATCAGAACTGAAAACAAAGGCAGGGGCATAAATGTGATTATTAAGCATTAGGCTGTGATTGGTTGAATGGCCCATAGTTGTTCATTACAGTTATCAATGATGAAAAATGAAAAAAAAAGGCGCTCAAGTTATTTACAAATTTCGATCAAAATATCAATCATTTTCATTTGAATGAAAATATAAAATATCTGGTGCGTAGCAACACACAACTTTCCGCCACCCCTTAAGTTCGAACACCACCTACATAGGCGGGCGCTATATCTTCGTTCAACGCATTTTTACGGGAACATTTATGCAGAACAAAATGTAGAGACTAGTTAGTTGAGAGTACTCCGAAAGTTTGATCGAAATCGTTAGAGCCGTTTTTGAGAAAATTGGAATACCGATAAGTTAATATTCGACAAATCTCCTTTTCTGAGTTAACTTGGCTTATATCTCCGTTCAACATATATATACAGAAATAATTAAAGGAAACGAAATGTGGGTACGGGTAACTAAAAGACACTCCATTAGGATTTATCACATCTGATGAAAAAGTTACCCTGGAATTTACGGAAATGTTCGAAAAAACGTTATTTTTGACACATTTTGATTTTTATCTCTGTTCAATGGACCGTCAAAGGAACATTTATTGAAAAGAATATGTAGGTATTAACTATTTGAAAACATCCTGTGAGTTTGGTGAAAATCGCTGAAGCCGTTTTGCCAAAAAGCGTAAAAAACCTATTTTTGCTTCAGGGGCCCATATCTCCGTTCACCGTAGATATGTATGGAGAAGAAAAATTAGGTATTGATTAGGACAAGATAATTTGAAAGTTTAATCAAAATCGTTAGACCCGTTTTCGAGAAAAATGCGAATAACCCTTGTTTTTGGTACATTTTCGTCCCCCACCCCTTCCCATCGGCCGAAATCGTCCATAACCTTATTTTGGTGTCGACAAAAAATAACGAACAAAACAAAAAAAGAACCAGCTCAATCGGATCAGCCGTTCTCCCGCAAATCGAACTACAGACACACACACACACACGGACCACGCTTCGAAATTAGGTTTTTTAGACTCAGTAGGGTCTGAAACGTAAAGATCTGAAGAAAACGCAAATTTTTTTTTTGGGCCGATTACTATACTTTCCTTCCCTTCGGGTAGCGGAAAATAAAAATGAAGCAACACCGCTCAAAGTAATGAGCTCCCACAACAGCCATAAGCACTTAGGGTATGTGCTGATCAACAACAGCAAGGACGAAGAAGAAGGCCAGGGAGGAGGCTAGGATTATATCAGGGAAGGCCGAAAGGCTGATACTCGACAGGAAAATGACCGAGGTTGTTGAATGGAAGAAAATGGAGGTGGTTGAATGGAAGAAAATGGAGGTTGTTGAGTTGGGGAGTGGAAGGAAAACCCCATGGGAAAATTTTCGTTAGGTGAGGCATTTATGATCAAGCCATAAGAGAATAAACTAAGTTCTGACCAGTTTACCTATTCTTCGCCAAACCACCACTACAGGAACATTACAAATACAGCATCACGCGCAATATTTTCCCCCTTTAGCAAATTTTCAACAACAACAAAATTACCAGCACAACCGTGCCAATAAGTCAGGATTTTCGAAAATGTGTTACAACAAAATTCATTTTAAAGGGCACTTTTGGATAAACAGTTAATGATCATTAAACTACCTAAACCCAACTTCAATAGCCTTGAACGCATCCAAACGTCACGGCTACCTCGACACTGCTTGCTTCTGTATACGCTCTCCTCAGTGCAACAGCTGATCAAAAACCAAGGGTTCAATCTGAGGCTATCGAAAGTGGAAGAGACTAAATCCAACCGCTAAATTTCAAATATTGTCGCTGCTGTCACTAACTCCTGAGCTGTACTTCGCTCTCAAAATATGAGCAAAGCTCTACAATCAAAAACATATTTTGTTGATGACAAAAACAAGACCGCAGTGCAAATGTCACATGGTCCCGAAATCTTCATTCGAAATAGTCACAGCTGACATCAACTGCTAAGAGCTATCTTCCTCCATTGTATCAGCAGCTATAGCTATTGATCCCCAACTGCCCACAGCTATTTTCTGTAACGTCCTCCTCCTCTGCTGCATAAATAATGTCAGCCTATCAGTGGTCGTAGCTGTCGCCTCAAATGCTCACTGCTGTCTGTCATGGTACTCGATAACATTCAATGGTGGAGGACTTCTAAGCCCAACATTGGCCCAGTTCTTTCAATTCCCTAAGGTAAGCTCATGAAACAGCAAAATCGGGTAATAAGAAGAAATGCAAATGTGATCTTGAAAATTGCCCGAGTTCAAAATATCTTAGGCATGGACACTGTTTAGGCGCTCACAGTAGGGCAGGGCCTCCATAATTAAGCTCATGCTTCATTGGCAATATTTATTTATTATATTTAAATATTCTTATATTTATTTATTTGTATTATATTACTTATAACGGAGGAGTTCCACCACTGCCATTCCCAAATATTCCCTTACTCACGCGACACAGTTTTCTGTATTTTTAAACAGTTTGAATTTCTCCTAGCAAGTTGTTCTAAACTACACCTTCTCAACAGGAACCACCACTGAAAGAAATTCAGAAGAATCAAGTAGTTTGGGGATTGTCTACTTCCTGAGCAGCTCATCCATTCACACTAAGTGGGCTGTAAAATATATAACCACGCACGACTGCAATAATTTCTACTTCAGAAGGCCTGAAATTTCATTTATTTGTATTTTATCAAGAAAGCGCTATTTTCATCTCTTCAATTTCTGTAAATAGAGTTAGGAGCAAACCAGTCGTTGAGGATTATTTTTATTTTACTTTTTGTCCTCCTCTCAAATGCCCCTAACAAAAAGGCAAACTGATGAGAGGAAGGGAGGGGGGAGGGATTATTTGGAGTATTTCATTTTATTATGAAACGAATGAGACCTAAATCAATTGCCCGAATCAGTTGGATGATATCGCGATTGTCACTGTTTTTGTTACTGATAATTATTAAAAGCCGTAGTGAGAGTTGAGAGTTCACTTTCTACATCTAGTTAGCTGTGCACTGTGCAAGTGGGGTTAACGTTCCTTGAAAATTCCTTCATCAGGAGTGATACGTGCCTAGTCTTTCATTTATTTATTATTATTACCTTATAGATGGCATCCCAACACGTCTGTAAATTTAGTCAAATGAAAATTTACTTGTAACTTATTCCCTTTTATAACTTCTTTCTATGTACACAAATATCCTGTGAGACTCATCACACAACTTTACTTAGCCCCAAGTACATTCAACGGTTCTTGCTGTTACAAATTGACGTTCTGTAACAAGAAACTGAGAGCGACTTGACGATCTGGAATTTACCCCATTGCGCCCAATTCTGTTACGAACTGTGGTATCTAAATAAGAGGACTGCCTTTTTTCGAAAAGGTTCATTGCTCTGGACTTAACAGGCTACACACTGAGAAAAAAACTTAGTCAATCGAACGACAGTAGCTTGAATTCCGCAATTTATCGGGTTGCTCCTACGTACTAATGACCATAGTTAACTGTTCACTGCAGAGATAGCATATTGAGTAGCACATTTTTTTGTAAGCAGATGGATATCCCTTACGCCAACTGATCATGGTGAGGGAACCACTGGACCCCATCCTATGCCCTGCCCATCAACAATCCACCGTAAAAATGCAGTGAGGGGGCCATGTCCACAGAGGCTTTAATAAGAGACTGCATTTCAAGGCAACAGTTCGGTTACCGACCTCTATAAGAATTGCAACTTCTTTGATGACAAGATTGCACTAGAAATGATTCCCCGACTACCCGGCACATCCGGATTCCAGCAACCCCAGTCCTTCCAGATTACGTCAAGTAGCACTGCAGTGTGAGTGATTGGCAGCGATTTGGATCGTTCCCACAGCAACCCCAGGAAGGTTTAGGTCAAGTGTACCTACTCAGCAGTAGTTAATTGTCAATTACAGATTGTTGACGTGTTATGTTGTAAATTGAATTCTGAAACACACACATTTGTTGAAAACGCGATGTCTAGATCCTCGTCCAATTTCATTACTTTACTTCCGAAGAGTACGAGAGAAAATATGACGAAAAACGAATGCAATCTCGGGGCAAGTTCACACTCTTTCAATCTGACGGTTAAAACCCAACATGCTTCCTTGTCAAATCGCCGCTAGTTCCACATTTCCCACCTTCTTTCAACTCGAAAGCCGCAAATCGTCACGAAATAAAAGTTGGATTTCGGAAAACATAAGCAAATCGCATTCCATTTACCTCAATATATTCGGCCTTTCGTGTCAGCCTCACACGTCAGCGTTTCTCTAAAAGAGTAGATTTCAAAAGCAGAACACGATAAAACGTTCAACGAAGCACAACATTCGGCTGCGCTCGATGTGTTTTGGTCGTAAACAACTCTCCAGAAATCACCTCCAACCTCAAGATCAAATCGACACCGCCGATTCGACGGACGTAACTTAAATGTGAAAATCCGACGATCGAAAGCAGTCAGAAAACTCGATACGATTTTACATTAGAAGATTCAACGGGAAAGGTGGTTGTGAAAACATGAAACAGAACTCGCCTCTTTGACGCTTCACCGGAAACAAGATTTTACTGACGAGAAACGAAGATCGGCCGAAGAAATCCCGCTGGGAAATGAATTCACTGAATACGCACCACAACTTTGACCTAAACTCAAACTTCCCGCATCATATACAACAGTTTTACAATAGAAAAACAAGTTGTTATTATCACCAACAAACCACCTCGGTGACAGCCGGGCGGCACAAGATGGCGACTCAGAGGACTGAGCCCCCACCCCCTCGCCATTGAAAGCCCCACCACCACCAGCTTCGTCATCGCCAGGAAAATCTATTTCCGATTGACGCTTATCGACCAAAAATGTTATTAACTGTTCAAGTGCAACTGCCAGACATAAAGAAATATCGAGCAAACTTGAACGTCTCGGCAATTTGACTGACGGCTTTACTGTTACTTGTGAAAATAAACAAACGACAATTCAGTTATCTGCAATATTCATCAACAATGTTCTATTTTTGTTACAGTTTTATGAAATCGGAGCTGAAACAAAGAGAGAAATGCGTTTGATAACGCTATTTACGAGTACAATAAGAGTTTTTACCCACTTAAAGCCTTAGAGGCAAGCCCTAGAGGCAACATACGGTAGAGATGTGTTAGAATTCAATTAAACTGTCTAGAGCCACAACTTTCTACATAAGAAAATGTAAAAATATTTGTGTACAACGAAACGTAGGCACAAGTTGGCAAAAGACAATAAATCAGTTTATGTAAAATCCCACATTGTAAAAAGATACAGTCAAAAATTGGTAAAACATGTCAAAAATGTCTAAATCACAAAATCTGCGCCTTCCCATACAAGAAATGTGTATAGAAATATTTGTGTACTACGAAATGTTGGAGCAGGTGTGCAAAGTGTGCTCAGTTTATTAAGGCATGTTAGGAAGTTAGTCCAAAAATTTTAAAACGCTCGAAAACAAAACATTTTTGTTTCAACCCTGCTTTTTAAAAAATATTTAGGGGAACGTTTATCAGGAACGACGTGCAGGCATTGGCTCACTGAAGACACTCAGTCTGATCAGTTACATACCTTAAATTACCTTAATATAAAATGTAAATCTAGTCAAATTCAGTACTAACATTTTTTAGAAAAATCCGTATCTCGCTTATGGTACAATTGGTGTCTCACTTCCCCACCCGATCTACAAATATCAGGTGAGACGCATCACGCAACTAAAAATAAAAACTAGGGTTTTCAGCGACTTATCGAAGAAACAGTTACGGAAAAAAATATTTGCGTTGACTAGTTGAAGACATCTCAAATTTTATTGGCTGACGTCCTTGGTACCATTTGTTCAGAAATTCAAAATAAATATCAAATTGATTTCTAAGGCTCTATCTACGTTTACAGCACTTTCACACCAATGTTCATGAAAATTCAAATATTGTTCTGAAGGAGGTATTTCGTCTACTTGATATAAATCGTTACATTTGGTAAGAAAAAGTATTCAAACGATTCGTCTTGGTCCTAGTTTTGAGTTCTCTTTTTTTCGAAAATGGCTACTACCATTTTGATTAAATTTTCAAATTATTTTGCACTGCCTAATTGTTGTTCCTTACTAGTATCTCAGCGAAATTTCAGTGGAAGGAGACATAAGCATATGAATCAGGTTCTCTCAGCTAACTAATACGTATGAATCTAACCCAATTAATACGTATGAATCTAACCCAATTAATACGTATTTTGTTCTCTACAAATGTTTCAATAGAAATGCCTTTAGTCCTCCTTAGAAGCAGCACAACAGCACCTGTGCGTGTAGGAAAAATGTGTTGTTGCTCTCCAGATAATAATAACAGATCACAAATGTGCGCCTACAATTGCGAGGTTAGGCCAACCGCACGCCTTACTTTTATTTGGTTATGTAAACCTCCAATACATTTGAACGGCGAGACTTCGATTAAACGTGAACGTTGTCAACCCATAATACTTGATTGAGCAGCATTAAGTTTATATGGTTATGCAAACCTACACGACACACGGGGGCTTCAATCGTGAAGATAGGCACCCTAAGGCACTCTTTTGAGCAGGCAAACTTCACATTGCTCGCTCTAGCGACTTTTTTTTCACTTAATTTATTCGTACATAAAGGGACTTAACGTTTTATATACATACTGGTACTACTTAAGGTTGCTCCTTCCCCGAAGTTACTCCAAGTATTTGTCTTAAACCTAGAAATTATCTTTTACTGATCAATACCCAACTTGTACCCTGCATATTTTGTGAGCGGAGATACAGGTTTATGTAGCGTAACGAGTTTTTCTTACTTCTGGTAAAGCGGCTTTGAATTAAACTCACAGGGTCTCTTGAGCCAAAATATAGTAACCTTCATTCACAAGTTTGTCGTGTTTTCCATCTATTACTTTCCAGCTTTTCTGTCCTTCAAATTGGTACGAAAACAATTCTTTCAATTCCCTGCACGACATAAAGCCCGGGCATTCACGAAAATTTGCATTACAGGAGGGCTGCTTTGTGTAGACAGTTTATGTCTAGACTCCACCACGTTGTACAAATTGTTGATATGAGGTGGGTCACACATCAACACACATCAGATAAGTGGATCTTCCTGTAGTTTTATTTGTCCACACCAGAAATGAGTCAGCTTAAAAAGGCGCTGCGGTAAGAGCTTAGTTTCCGGTGGCAATTAACCGTTAGTTAAATCATAAATTTGTTTTAAGGACGTGACACCAACAAAATGTATGCCGTGAATGTGTGGAATGGAGTTTACATTTGTAGGAGATGTACTTAGTTCTTGTCATTCCAAAGATGTTTGTCTTCACCACATCTCAGTCTCACCATCTTCTCTACAACTGAGCTTTCATTTCTTTAAATGCCTTTCATTTCCATACTTATCGTTACGACATATTGACAGATCTTCAGGTAGTTCAGCGAGTTTCAAACGCTCCTTCAGCAAAGGTTGGTATAAGGACGGCAATAAATAGAACGTAAAAAGCTACTTTAATTTAAATTTTTGTCTAATTTTATCTTCACAATTACATACCTAATATACACAAGTACGTAACCTTACATGCCAGGTTTACACCTTATGCACACAAATATACACAGGTTTCCAGGAGGATTTAACATTATTCTGCCAAAAATCATAATCATTCTCCTTAGCACTCAGTTGAAAGAGAGAAACGAAACGTAAACATAAAACGAAAATCAGGAGGGAAAGAAAACGCATGTCCCATTATTCATGACTAGAACGCGTGAGTAGGTACCATTCTCCAAATGCCAACACACTGAAATATTATTAAACAGCAAACGAAGTACTCAAGTTGAGTACAGTTTTTTAAGAACGAAAATACAAGCACATTTATGTACAGTAAATATTTGAAGAAATAAATATATAATTTAAACACTTATTTTCGTTGTCTTATCAACAATAAAGGATTTGGCCAAAGAGCAGCATTTAAAATGGGCCTGATAAACGACACCTGGCTGATACATTTTTTGTTTAAAAATTTACAATTCACACGTTAAATGTACAGATATTAGTTTACATTTAATCATAGATTATATTCTAAAACACGAAAGGATAATCGTATATTTCTTTATTTACAAAATGCACAAAATTTGGAGTTAGAAACAACCACAATTGTCACTCGGAAGGTACAATGCGGCACACAGAAGGTGCAACGTGGAAGAAACTGAACAAGGGAGTGCACTAATGCGAAGAAATTTTACACAACAATAATTTTACATTCTGAATCAAATTAGTGTATGAGTATGAGCTCAGTTTGCTCAAGAAGAAACAAGAGGGTGAACTAATTGTTATGGGATATAGGTCAGAATGTGGATAATGCTCTCAGTTGATGTGTAACTGGTCAGGAGATGCTTACAATTTTTCTTTGTAGTTTACCACTTCACGCATGGCCAAGTAGTTATGATTAAAAATCAGAACTAAGCTCATTAACCCTTTTGGTAGGATAATGATGCCCAAAGAATTACCTGAAGAAAAACAAAATCCCCAAAACAGCCTGTGTGAGTGCAGTTGTCTGGCGAGTATTTTAGCAAATGAAAGAAAAGCAACTCGGGCATCTCATCTGCAACCTTCATGTTGACACAGCAGTAATATTTTGAGCAAAAAAATTGTCTTAAATTATTGCAGCAAGTAGCGATCTAGTGAACACAACAAGTTATTGACTGAACCTTAGGGGCTCTAATGGTACTCAAATGTAACCTCCATTTCTAAATATCACTAGATTTAACCAACGAGCTTTCCACTTCATTGATTATTTCCCGCGTTTTTAGCTCTTTGTGATAGTTTAAAAAACACCTTTTTTTTTTCTTTTTTTTTTTCAAAACAGGGACTTTTTCAATGGATCGGTACGAAGTATTTTACTGGCAACAAACAATCAAAATTCTTTAAGACAAAATAACACAGGAGATGAGAAATATAGTATTGACACTGGTTTGTTATTCGCAAAAAAAACCTCTTCCCTCATTTTCCGTCCATAACAGTAACTTTTCATCCTTTCAAAACCTTGTGAACATTTCCTTAACCACCATCTTGTGTGGTCATTGTGCTTCCCACGCATGAACCCTAAAGCATGAACCTTAAGCAGCTTCAGATCTCATTTTCTGCTTACCTAGAATATGAAATATTGGAAAACCCTACATGGTGTTGGGTCTCGATTCTTGTCCCATCAACGTTTCAACGCTTGGCCAACAATTGTCATCCCAAACTAGTGTAATGGGGCAGACCTAGTAGGAAGTGGGACTGGAATTCTGTGAGAGCAGGGGGCGATGATCAGAATACACGATTTCATACGCAACAGTTGGTTTTTTTGAGATGTTTTCGGATTGAAAACTCTTTGTTAGAAGATCCCTACATCGTCCCCCTTTGGGCGGGATGTGGCACAACGTACAATCTGCAATGAGACTTGGTCCTTCACGCTAATTAGGTTTACTGAGTTGGCACTTCCCATCAGCAGTCTTATCTCATGGGAGGCTCTGCATCTAGTCAGTCAGTTTTCATATTTGTCGACAAGAACAGATGCATATACAATGGAGATATGTGCAACTATGCAGTACGTTAAGTACACAGTTGATGCAAATGTGTCTCGTATGGGGACACCAACCTTAACGCATCAAGGGCTCCAACAGCCTGGGACAAGTCACATTACAACTAATTTGAAACAACATTCAGTGCGAATTGTTCTACCTCCTGAAAGTTTATGAGTACGAGCGGTAAAATAATCGCCCAACTAAAACTTCAACCGAACTTGATGGATTTTTGTGGCAAATGTTTATCGCCATTGACTTGAGATTGGATTCGAATTTGAGAGACGTTACTGTTACCATTTTTCAGAATACCGTTCGGTTGCGTTCCGTTGACGTTGCGAGCTTCTTGGGGAGTTTTGTTGCTGAAATTGAACGTGACGGAGTTTTTAGCGCCGTTTTCGACGAGACCGTTTTTGGGTTTGCCGTTGACTTTTTGAGAAGCCGATTGGATGAGGCTGGTGATTTTTTTGGAGTGTAGACCGTTACTGGCGTTGCTGTTGCCGTTGGGGAAGAGATAGAAAGGCTTGGCAGATTCTGATTTGGACGGAGGAGGATTGATGTTGATGGTGACGACTGTGCCCTTGGGAGTTCCAGTTCCATTTACACCATTTGATGAGCTCTAAAACACAGATTATTGTTATTTGAAAAAATTATTCGATGGTTCGTATTCAACACAATTTGAGTGAGTACTGGTTTTCAGCCTCCAAAGATTTGTCATAATATTCTCACTTCTACCAATACAGGCGCCACGCTCTTGACGTGGCACTTGCTTCTTCCAATTTGACGCCACTCACTGACTGTTGACATATTTGATGTCGACTTTGATTTTACACTCTAAATATGAAGGAATGGAAATTAACTACGACAGCTAACTCACTTGGCATTCGTTTCGAGAAAGTACGGAAGCTCTAGATAGAGTTTGACTCAATTCATCTTGAAGGCGGCAAGCGATCGGTTGTCCATCGGCAGGAGGAGGTGGCCCGATGTTTTGGAGGAAATCAAATTTCACTGGGTTTCTGCGATCCCGTCCATCGGGGTACTCCCGAATAGTAACTATTGGCTTGTCTTTCACGGGGAGTGTGCTTGCAGTGCTCCTGGAAACGTGATTCGTCATTAGTAAAGGATAAGAAGTACTACAATAGTCACAGTGTTATGTTACGTTGCTCATGCTATCACTCCATAAAAATTAAGTTACTTGGAGCGCTAGAAAATTTGTGTACATACGAATAGACAAACACGTAACACAACAATCAAACGTTACGTTGTCTAAAATCTCATCTTTAAAGATTATCTTGGTGCTTTTTCACTGGTCAGTCCAAGCCATAGCCTGTGGATAGCAATGATAAATTATTTTCCAAGCGTAATCTTAGATAATTGGAACTAACCCATCACTGGTGTCAGAATGGGAGGATGCAGTAGGTGTGAAGTAAGTAGAGGGTGGGCGAGGTTTCACTTTATTTGGATTAGTTAACTTGAAACTTTCCAAACTCTGCATTTCAACCTTATCGCCTTTCCCATTGACCTGTTGCTCATGCCCCTTTCCGTTGCTCACGATATTGCGGTTGTGATGAACGTTGTTGTTATTGTTGATATTGCTGCTAACTTTGCCGTCTAGTCTCGAACTGTCCTCCACATCCTCGGACGCTATGCTCGTCGTATCATAGTCTGGCGTGGGGCAGTACATCGGCGAAGGTGGAGGCGGTGGAATGGGATTTTGATTCGGAGGAGCGGGAGGAGTCGGCGCAGGGTATTTTTTCGACGAAGCAGGCTTCGCTGTTTTCGGCGGCTCTCCATTTTCTGTTTGTGCGGGTAACTGAAAAAAAGAAAAATAACAAATAGTAAGTGGAAATCGACTTTTACTCGTCAAGGCAGAAGTGTATTACAAACACAAGCTGCACATAAGCGAGGTAGAGACGTGAATAAAGTAACAATAGCTTTCAAAGCATCTTGCGTGCTACACAGTTCTTTTAGCCTCACGATTCTATTCTGGCTTAAACGCTCAGAGATAAACTGAAGGCGATGCACAATACCAGTACTTGAACAACCAGTAACGGCGAAACTCTTCACTTTCTTTCTGAAGCTCGGGTAGCACACAATTCTTGACGCTGTGAAGCACCCACTGCTCAGAACAACGTCCTCTGAAAACTCGAGTTTCACCGAGGGCCGATGGAAAATCTGAGGCAAGGGACAGTTTATCACCTTCCAGTTTTTCAGTTGAATATACCTCAAAACCTAAATATCCGAAGAAAACGCAACCTTTTACATTCCGCTATATACATGGGCCTCCTTCAACGTATTTCTACTGAATATTTTTAAGAAACAAAATGTAGGAACTAGTTAACTGAGAGCACCCCCTAAATTTGATTGAAATGGTTCAAGCAGTTTTTTCAGATGAACAGGAAAACGATAATTTAATGTTAAATAAATCTAATTTTCCGTGCTATCATGGCGTCTATTTCCGTTCAACGAAGAGATACAGAAATAGTCGTAAAGAACAAAATGTGGGTATAGATTGTTGCAAGACACTCCATCAGGTTGACCAATTTCAGTTAAGCTGACCAATTTCAGTTAAGCGGTTACTCAAGGAATTTCACAAATATTTACTAAAAACACGATTTTTTAAATACATTTCGCTTATTTTGGAACATTTATGAAGATCAATGTATAAATTCACCGGTTCAGGTTGTCTGTTCGCCGAATTTTCATTGAGATATTTATGGAATAGAAGAGTTAGTCAGGTACTAAATAGTAGAAGATAATCTGAAAGTTTAATCAAAGTCGCAAGAGGCATTTACGGGAAAAAGGCGAAAACCTCGTTTTCATCCCCCCCCCCCCACCATCAATCGAGCCGTCACTGTCCCAAAATGATTCGTATTTGGCCCACTCCTGCACGTCCTTTCTGAAGCGATTTCCCCATGAAATTTTGGGACAACAAAGAAATACTGGCAATGGGGGAAATCAAAATAGAATCAATTTAAAAACTGTGTCAGTCTATCACTCAAATGCAGCTATGGACTGCAAAGTGGAGGATCAGGATGAATAAGATAAAATTGGTCTAAGTCGAGTTAATGAACAAATGAATCGAATACGTATCGACTTTTCTTGATGGCAAAGCGGTTCCTCATGAGGCCAACACGTTCGTATGACTCCCGATGCTCATCTCACAGTTTTCCTTGGCTCCACATGCATTTAGCAATTTAGATCGCTCTAGCAACTAATAACGTTAGTTTTTATTTAGTTCTTCTGTTTTTCATTCAGCTTTCAAATCGTTAATGTATAAGTAGTTTGACTACTACAATGACTTTTCTGATTGCGCTGCTGTAGTCTTTTTCCCGAGAATAAGAATTTTGTTGTACTATTGCGTGCTTTGGAACTGTTTATACAAAAAGTCTAACCTGAGTCGTTCAACCTATTAAATAATTTTCCTTTCTACGTCGTAAAGCCAAGGAAAGTAAAAAAATTGAAAAGGAAATCGAGTTATTCTAATCTACAATAATCTGATCTTTCTTGTGAGTGGACAAAGGTTGCCGAAGAGCGGCAGAAGTCAGGCTGCAAGGCTCCGATCTTCCCAATTTGTGGGCGCTTGACAGAGATATAATTTGGCACCTGCGCAATTTGAGAATATCCTAGTCCAATGCGTGCCGAATTTCTAGTACCACGCAAACACTACTTGAGGAGCGGATTGACTTCGATCGTCCCTTAAGCGGACTCTCGGACATCTGGTGGAGAGCTGTAGACGGTAAGATGAAAAATTGCGACCTGCAGGCCGGAAGAGCTTGCGAGGATGTTGATAATTACAGGAGTTTATGGCTGTAGAAATCGAAAAAAAAGAGAGAGAAAAGGAGCTCACCTGACTATTGTTCTGAGCAGTCTTTCTGGCCTCTACAGTTTGTTATTCAGGAAGAAAAATCGTAAAGAGAAACTAGAGTCTACTTAGCAACAAATCCATTTAATAAAAAGCCGAAACGTGCGTTCCTTGAACCAACTGACAAACCCCAGTAAAATACCACATTCTTCCTGTTCGAACACAACTTTTTTTGTTTCTCTTATTACTCGGCGGTTGCCCACAGAGATCATTGGAACCGACAAATGGGTAAAAGTAAGATTGAGCGATACCGCTGCGTTAGGTAACTGAATGACGCGCTGCGGCCGCACTTTCTTTGATAAAGAAAATGCAGCCAAGATGCCCTTTCACTGTTGAACAACAGCCCGGCTTCGTTTTCAGAGCTCGGGAATAGAAAAGAAGTACGATGCGAGCCGGCGACTTCACATAATTTATACTTAAACATCCCGCCACGGGCGCGCATGAGGCTTAGTGCTTATGAGCGTTGTACACTCCATCCTGTGATGCGGGCTTATACTATCAGCATTGCCTGCCAGCGGAGGGAAGTCGTTCTTCCCGCATTGCTTGCTCGTAGTGCACAGTTTCTCAGGAGGTAGTGTTAATGTTAGAAGATGTTATCCCAAACCACTACCTGGCACCCGAGCAGAAAGAGCTGTAAATATCAAGGGGGCAACCATAGTAGAGCTATCAGAAGAAAAGAAGGGGAGCCGTTATCCCTTGGCAATACGAGTGGAACACAGCCCAGAAGGGACGGTGGACTAGGCAGCTGATTCTAGCACTTGGTCCATGGGTGGATTTCTACCTTCCCCAGTTCCTCACAGGACACGAAGTATTTAAGGCGTACCTGCACCACTTGCAGGCAGCAAGTCCAAACTGCCTGCATTTCAGGGCAAAGGCGGATGATGTTTCTCACGCCATCTTCTCGAGCTAAAGGCCGGCTGGCGCACACCAGAGGTATTCGTCCGCACCTCGTTTAATACCGACGAAAACTGAATGTGCACCTCTCAATTTCCCCAGGCAGTGCTCTGTCACAAGAGGATGGAGTGTTCTGATAAGGACCGCTCCTGAATCGCCCATACTGCCCAGCTCTGATGCAATGTGTTAAACGTTTCCGTTTAGTAAATTCATTGGGCCACTGAGAACAGTCGCAAAAAAAGAAACATCACGACGCAGCCCAAACCCCTACAAAATAGCAACTGAAAACAACGAACAATAGCTGAGAAACATGTTGGGAAATGACGTAAAAACCACAAAATTCGATCGAGCTCAGTGTGTGGATTCCAGAAAGATAGTAAGTGGATTTTTTTAATCAGTGGGAAAAACGTCGAAAGCAATGGACTGGTCACAAGTTTACGTGGGTGCTTTTAATGACCCAGCAAATTCATACTCTTCACATCCCGTACGAATGTAAGAAGTTATCACTCAGAAATACTACCTGGCATTATCGTTTCAATACAGAAGAATGATAAAAGTGTCTTATATCAGACGTCCAAAACCCTTGTTTTTAATATCGTTCCACATTAAAAAGTTGAAGAGATTAGGCGAGCTGAAGAGATAATCACGCTGTATAGCTCCAAAAGACACACGACAAGAAGAGAAAACATTATGGGCTAATGATATCCTCGACTTACAAGGGAAATTCATACAGCCAATTTATGAATCCATCCGTTTATTTCCTACTCGTACTTACCTTTCAACGCCCGATCGGTTACTGGCGTCATTTTTGAGATCCGAGGAGCAGTTTTCATGATACGAAATAGTTTTTAACAAAGTTAGAATTCAACAAATTCAAGTGCCTTACTGAGCTCCTGAGTAGCACACTGATATTGCAGATATCCCCAAGAAGATGCGAAATTTGCGAGTTCACCTAAATGGGTTCATTTTATATCATTTCGTGAGGATCCAAGACACAAATATCTGGTGCGTAGCAACACACAACTTTCTGCCACCCCTTTAAGTTAGAACACCAGCTACATATGCGGGTGCTATATCTTCAATCAACGCATTTCTACAGAAACATTTATGGAGAACTAACAGTAGGAACAAGTTAGCTGAGAGTACTCCGTAAGTTTGATCGAAATCGTTAGAGCCGTTTTTGAGAAAAATAGAATACCGATAAATTAAAATACGACGAATCTCCTTTTCTGAGTTAACTTGGCTTATATCTCCGTTCAACATATATATACAGCAATAATTATACGGAATGAAATGTTGGTATGGGTGACTGAAAGACACTCCATTAGGATTTATCACACCTGGTGAAGAAGTTACCCTGGAATTTACGGAAATGTTCGAAAAAACGTTATTTTCCACACATTTTGATTTTTATCTCTGTTCAATGGACTGTCAGAGGAACATTTATTCAGAACAATATGTAAGTATTAACTATTTTAAAACATCCTGCGAGTTTGGTGGAAATCGCTGTAGCCGTTTTGCCAAAAAGCGTAAAAAACCTATTTTTGCTTCATGGGCCTCCGTTTACCGTATTTTCATGGACATATGTATGGAGAAGAAAAGTTAGATATTGATCAGTAGGAGATAATTTGAAAGTTTAATCAAAATCGTTGGAGCCGTCTTCAAGAAAAATGCGAAAAACCCTAGTTTTTGGTACATTTTCGTCCCCCACCCCCCTTTCCATCGGCCAAAATCGTCCATAACCTTATTTAGGGTGTCTACAAAAAATGATGAACAAAACAAAAAAGAAACAGCTCAATCGGATCAGCCGTTCTCCCGCAAATCGAACTACAGACACACACACACGGACCACGCGCCGAAATTAGGTTTTTTAGACTCAGTAGGCCTCAAAACGTAAAGATCTGAAGAAAACCCAATTTTTTTTTGACCCGATTACTATACTTTCCTTCCCTTCGGGTAGCGGAAAGTAAAAGTAATGCGAACAGGGAGAAAGATGATGTGCTCCATCTAACAAAACTTCGGCACGCGAAATAGCGCACACACAGATAGCTTTCCTACTGTTGAGAGCCCCTCCACGAGAATGTACGGCTTGTTCGAAACGAAATGCGAAGAAAATGAATCCATATGCAAGTGAAATTACCTATCGAAGGACGTCCTGTGAATACTGCAAATCGTCATTCAGCAAACTGACGTAGTACTTGCAATAAACACATCCAGGCGCTTCCAGAAGACAGGACGGCATTGGAAAAGGACTAACTATAACAAACATCGTGCGAGGAAAGACGCAGCCACGAACGAAAAGGATTTGGACGCAAGAACGTGTCGATAAGTTGTGGCCTCCCAAGTAAGTGCTCTCGCCGATCATGAGGGCGTACTAATGGAAAGAGCTGGCAACAAAGCCTCTAATGAGCTTAATAATTTTTACTTTTCGCGGCTCTACGGAGTAAGAATAGAAAGAAAAGAAAGTTATATAGTCGGCACAATGTGTGTGTATTTTTTTCCTTCAGCTCTTCACGTTAATGGCTTCTGGGTCCGGAATGTGCCGTTTGAGAAAATCTAAACCAAATCCGCCCAATTGTGCTGTTTAGCCTGAATATCACCACAAGCCACCAAAATATTCCAAAATCGTTATCAACACGAATTTCTCTCATAAACAGCAGGATAGCAGCTCAACAAGTTGTCCAAAAATTCAACGTATCGAATTTTTCGTAGCAAAAGTTCCAAACGACATGACAGTATGGTTTTCATCGGTGAGACAAGGACGAGAGCTGCTCAATTAATTATCAAAAATTACGAGAAAAACCGATTTCAGCCCAGTTGTTTCCTTCCTCAGAAAAATTATCGTAGCAGTGGAATGAACTGTTAATACGATAAGATTTTAATAAAGCTCATGAGATAATTAGGAGCGACCCTACAAATCCCGGGATTACAACAACAGCCGTTTCACTACCTTTCTCACAAAGTTTCCTCGATACTTCCAAAACAATGAACGTTTCTAATAAAGATTAAAAACAAAACATTTTAATAGCCTTACGAATCGATTATGATCATGCAAGAACGGTCAACAAGTAGGAGCACCTTAATAAATTGTGAAACTTCAAGCGCTACCAAAATGTGACGTTATGAGTACGTAGTCGAACGAACCGAGTGAAAAATAGATTCGATTTGTTTTAGGTAAAAGCCACGATTGCTGTGAGTGGGGTTGAGTGATGCGTCGCCTCATTCATTCACCGTATTCACGAAGACAAAAGTTAGGGAACCCGCATTTTTGGAACATTTTGTTGGCCCCCCTCAATCTAAACAAAAAGAGCTCGATCTCAATCTGATAACATCTCCACATTTCTCGTACAGACTTACAATATTTTCCTCGCCCTATGAGCAGCGGAAGGTAAAACGATTAATTTTGCGTGTAATTTAAGATCGGTAGAGGGGCAGCTGAAAATCTTATTACGAGTGTATACGTTTCAAAAAGTGAGAAAAACGTCATTTTGATAATTTTTGTAGTTGTCATACGTACGCTGAAGGAACGATTTGCATTTCTTTCGCGAGGCACCGAACGCGACCAATTTTATGAGCTTTCGCCTTGGAATAATGTTTCTTCTCGTTCTAGAAGTGAACTTTGTGAATTTACTGTCGTTAAATGTAAATAAATAGTTTCCACTGCCACTAGCTATTAAATGTGACTAGTATCTCAGCTATTAAATGTAACAAAACGTCATTCTTCCAGTCCAACCCATTTCACAAGATACGACGATGCCTTGGGCGCCTCATGGGGCAACGTCAAGTAAATAAGGAAACGGCAGAAGTGTCCGACAACTAAACAGTGAAAACAAAAATACGACCGAAACAAAACTAAACGTTATCGGTTTTAAACAACATTTTATGATGTTGACTACGGATGCCCCGTTAATCTCAAAAGAACCAGTTCTCTCGAGTTAATCTTTCGAAAACACGATTTGTGCTCGTTGCCTCGAGAAGTTGTTTAATATTCGGAGGCGCATTCGAGAAATGTTTAAGCGAAGGTTCGTGATTTGACTCACAATTCGCTCGAGCCGTTTAAACCTCCACGAATTATTTAGGTTTTAGCCGTCGCTTACGTTTTTATTTCACTCAGATTAAGAGCTCGCTAAACAGAATGAGTAATGAAAATATTCGGCGAGAAACCCGCGGGTTGGGGAGGCGTGTGAAAGATTTTATTTTGGGGAAGGGGAACAAAAAACCGAAAAATTTGTATTTAACTTTCATGGTTGTTATGGGGGGGGGGCGCAAATTTGAAATTCAACGACCGTTTTTACTCAATTTGCAACTCTGAAATCGTTACTATTTTACCTGAGAGGTATCTTTCCTAGAAAGCTTCATCTCCAACTGTAATAGACAGGACAAATACTAACCTCATTTTATTCACCGTTCAAAATAACGAGTTGCGACGATTTTTGCGTTTAATAGTGCTAATAAGAACAGTTCTCTTCAAAAGTTACATCAAAAGCAATCACACGAGGGCAAATGACAATTTTCAACCCGAAGGTATTGTAATCGTGACAAAAAATATCTGGTGCGTTGCAACACACAACTTTCCTTAGCTCTACGTCAATTCACTTTGTACATGGCTAATTCGATTTAATCAATTCAGTTATCACTCAGTCCCTTTGAACTTGGTCAAACAACACTTCACAGCAGCAGGAAGCGGTAGCGCCTAATGTTCTGGAATTTATTGTGCTGCTCGTACGCATTCCCGGACGATTATTGAGCAATTGGTAGACAGATAATTAATGGGCCTGTAAACACAGATTTTTTGAAGAAGGATAGCAATCACTTTTGCAGAGGTATTATACCAATTTTCTTTAACATTCTACCAACATTCCAGCGGAGTTTAAAAGAAAAAACCGCGCTAAAAACGCTTTTTGTCGAAAATTTTGATAATTTATTGTGCTGCTCTCGTCATTTTCCTACGAATGGGAATTTTATGGTATAATTGCCTTATCAAAAGATATCAATATAAAAAATTTAATTAAAATCGTTAGAGCCGTTTTGGAGAAAAAAATTTGGTGTTTTAATTACTATGCTAACTATAGTTAACTTTCGGTGGATTTTGTTCATACCCTTATTTTTGCGTTCCATAGTAACCTGTGGGCTGGAGATCAAATTTGAGGTGATTTGGCTCTGTCGTTTTCTCTAAAAACCACTCTAAATTCGATTACGTCGAAAGTTTTGGTAATTTATTGTGCTGCTCTCGTCATTTTCCCATAGATGGGAATTTTATTGTATAGTTGCCTTATTGGGAACTATCAATATAAAATATTTAATCGAAATCGTTAGAGCGGTTTTTGAGAAAAAAAATATTTGGTCTTTTGATCACTATGATAACTATCGTTAACTTTCACTGGATTTTGCTCATACCCTTATTTTGGCGTCCCATTGTCACCAGCGGGCGAGATATGAAGTCTACACACACACGCACGCACGCACACAGGTCTGTTTCTTTATTTGATGACTGTACCTAAACCCTCGACGAGGGTTATATCAGTCATAGAAGTTGCGGTTTCGCTAATATGCAAGAGGCCGGCCCCTGCAGCATCCACCGAACTCAGACCTGTGGAGGTACGGCAGGTATTTGGTCGTTAGCCAGTCTCACCGTAGAGAGCTGTTGCCCGTGTGTTACCGCGCGGAGGTGACCACCTGAGGAATCCCGTACCATCTGGGAGTAGTTCTTAATCTGGTTCCCTACCTGATCTTACTGTATACTTGGGTGGCAAGTTTCAAAAGGACAGATCAACTATAACCACGTTTCTTAGCCATTACCTTCTTTGCGAAATTTGCAAAATGGTTATAGGCTTCCTTTGTAGCAGTCAAAGCTGCTAAGTTCGTTTGCCCTCCCAACAACCGTCGCTCACTGCTGTAGAAAGTACAGTGGAGCAGCACATGGTTTCTTGTTTCCTCCGCACTGGAGGCACAAGACGTGCATAATGGAGAGTCTTTCAGAGAAAAGAAGTGGAGCCGCGCATTGAAGTCACCATGTCCCGTGAGGAACTGGCTCGTCCAGTGGTCTGGCTCAACCCATTTTCTAGAAAGACGTTCACGGATGTTGGGGAAGAACTCATACGTATCACGTCCCTTTGACGAGGATTCCCATCTCGCTTGCCATTTCTCTAGAGCCCATTCATCGATGGCGGCAAGTTTCTGTTCTGTGGTGAGATCCGCACGGAGTTCAGCCCAAAGCGGGGGAAGCTCCCGTTTCACTCTCCACTTGTCAATCATGCACTCAACAGCCAAATCTACTGGTAACTGACCAGTGATCACCTGGAGTGCTTCCGTTGATACAGTCTTGTAGGCCTTGGTGATCCACAGGAGCGCAGCTCTCTGGGATTGGGCCAATACTCTCTTTTGATTGACTGTTAGTTTGCTACCCCAGACAACGGGGCAGTAGCCAATCACACCTAGACATATGGCCTTATACATGAGGATAGTGTCGTGGTAACACACACCCCAAGTGGCCTTAGTAATGGCACGCAGTGAGGCAAACCTTGCAATGGTAGTGCCTTTAAGGGACTGGAGGTGTTGGTTGAAACCCCACCTCTCACCTATATTCACTCCTAAATACTTGACGTGCTTTTCAAGAAGGAGCCTGTGGCCGCCAAAGCGTATTGTGGGTGGACTATTCACTTTCCCCTTCAAGAGGATTAGCTGGGTCTTTTCCTCAGCCACCTGCATCTTGACATGCTCGCACCATTGGTTGACAGTGCGGAGCACGTGGTGGGTTTTTTCTTCAATTTGGCGGACTGACTCTGCAAAGATCAGCACAGTCAAGTCATCCACATAGGCGTACGGCTCGGAGATTTAAAAAACCTGATTTCGGCGCGTTGGACCTATTGAGGTGGATTTGATCACTCTTACTGCCTTCTAGATCTATATCACCTATTCCCACATTGTTGTCTCCGTAATATTTCTGTATCTATTTGTTGAAAGAAGATATAAGAACCATGACAACTCGTAAACCGAGATTTGTCGAATATTAATTTACCGTTTTTCCAATTTTCTCACAAACGATTTCGAAACGGAGTACTGTCGAATAACTAGTACCTACATCGTTCTCAATAAATCTCTACGTAGAAATGTGTTGAACGAAGCTACAGCGCTATTACATACAGTAGGTCGTTGAATTTACGGGGGTATGAGGAAAGTTGTACTACGCACGAGTATTTTACTTTCTGCCACCTAAAATCATAAGGCAACTATTGCACAATAGCTCCGTTATTACGTCACAAGATGTTATCTTGTTTACGATGTGAGGCGTGCTAAATCCAAAAAACTCAAATTCGGCGCCCGGTTTTTGCGTGTATCTGTAGTTAGAACGGCTGAACCGGGTGAGCTTATGAACTGTTTTTTCTCCCTCATTATTTTTCAAATGTTCGAAAATAAGGTTACGAGCAATTCCCTTTGATTTGAAGGGCGAGGAGGGGACCAGCGACTTATTTAATTAATCTTGAAAACAACAATTTTTGTCAAACTCACAAGATATGTAAATTGGGTGCACGGGAGAAGGAACTTGAGGTGAGAAATAAAGGAACACGGTGAGTGTGCGTATTTAAGAACGAACGAAGAGGCTCGGAATGCGTGAACTGGTTAAGTGGGGAAGAAGAGCGAGTAAGTAGCCAGAGAGCTGTGAAACCAGTGTGTATCACGAGAAATAAGAGACGAGTGTGTATCACGAGAAATGAGAGACGAGTGTGTGTTTGGGAGATCTGTGCGTGTTGGAGAGGAAGTAAGTTAAGGGGTGGGAAGAGGATATTTTGGAAAGTCCAAAAAGAGGAAATCCGTTCTTGCTTCAGAAATTAAACTGAACTTGAGCCCTTTGTCTGCAGGAGAAGCCGACTGATCTGAATGCGCAGCTAACATGAAAAAGTTGGACTAAATGCTCTTGGAAAAGGCCAACGCTCAAGATTTTTTAAATTTCCCCAAAAAACGGCTCTAATGATTTTAATGGAGGTTATTGAGTGCTCTCAGCCAACACCTACATATCCTTCTCCGATTCACGGATTCACTGTGTGGTAAGTTAGGGTAAAAACTGACGTCAATTTGTATATCATAGGCAGCGAACCAAATCAGCCTGGATCGTTCCAGTCGACAGCAATAGCCCCTCCCGAAATCCTCAGACCATGCCAGGCAGAAGAAACTGTTTTTATTACTTTCGCGAAACCCGAGTAACTACTCATACGTCGGTGGACTTCACATTTCATTGTCCTCCCGTAAGACTTTTTTTTCCAGCGAAGGCTGACGTAACTTGAAAAGTAATAAATCTTATTCGGATCGTAGCAACAGCTCGTCGTAGAACAAATACCGCTCTGCTCGGGATTTCCCAAAATTTCGAAGTATCGAAGTTATTACGTCAACTCTTGCGTATTCATCGCCCTAGCGTTCGCTATTTTGCCCAATTCTCACTCGACTATGAAGAGAACTCGTTTGTTTCTCCATTCGTTTTAATTACAAGATGCATCTGGTGCCTCTTGGTTAAACATCTCACGCTCCCGTTACCGTCTTTTTTTTAATCTTGCGATTCTTTGTTTTATCTTGATGGATTTTTTACACTTCGTTTTGATAACTTTACAAACTATTTTCGCGGCTCGTTATCACACTCTCCAGACCACTTATAAAAATTAATTGACGCGAAACAACGCCGTTTATCGAAAAGGTCATCAGTTTGTAACATTGGGAAATATCAATATTTTCGTAGGAAACGGAAAAGTTAAATTAATTAATTTTAAAAATTATAGACGAGAAATATTATACTTTTTTAAAGAGAATACATCTAATTTTAGAACACTTCAATTTTATTCAATTATGAAAAATAAAAAATTATTTTCGGACAAGCTTCGACGAAAAATATTTTGTCTTTAGGCGTTTTCAACTCTTGAAGATCTGATGTTGGAAAATAAACCTCAACTATTTCTCATAATTTTCTATTTTATACAGTAACTTTTATATGAAACGAAAAGTAGGTGTTGGTTAGCTGAAAGCACATAAGTTTGATCGAAATCGGTAGTGGCATCTTCACCTATACTTTCACCAGTTCGTCACAATTGTGAGAAACGAAATGCTAGAATACAATCTGTAGAGTTAATGCAATTCAATTAAGCTATTACTCTAGAAATTTCGAAAAGTGGAAAAAATGCAATTTTTGGATCATTGTGGTTGTTATTTCTGTTCAATAGGCTGTCAGACGAAATACATAGATGTTGACCAGTTGAAGACTCTGGTTGAGGGCTGTGAGTTAGATGAAAATCGACGCAATAAGAGAGCAGCGCAATAATATATTAAAATCACTCAGGCAACAATGAACTAAATATACGTGTTTGATAACCCTCGCAAGATAATTAAGAGCAACGCCTGAAATTCAGGAATGCAAACCGCTGCTGTTTCTCTGACTCACGTAATTCGCAGTTTTTAGCCGATAATTCCAAACCACTGATCGCGATCCTCCTAAACAAAATCATGATGGCGCGTCATAAATCGCATATGCACTGATTATCTAAGTAGGAGTACCTCAATAAATTCTTGAGCTTTACGCGCAACCATTTTTTGCACAAAATGGAAGTAACGTTTTACCAAGTACACAGGAACTGGGCGAAAAATTGATTGGATTAGTAGCGAAAGCCGTGAAAATCGCTGCTTGAGACGTGTGGCTGAGGAATGGTGTCCAATGCGTCGCACCAGATATTTACATTTCGAGCTCCGCACGTGGCTCACTTATCAAACGAATAAGTACGCGTTTTCACCTTCAACAACAGTCCGATAATGTACGGCCGCGTCCTACAAGAGAAATCGCTTGCGACTAATGTTTTCAAAGCTGTGGGCTCGGAGTACAAATCTTTCCCTTTTCGGCGGAAGAGGATGAAATGTTCATTGAGTGAATATCCGGCCACGAAATCATTGTAGAAAAGGGGGTCTTCGAGAGGGAAACTCGATTTAAGTAATTGTTGGTGGGAGTGAAATAGAAACCTAAAATGAAAGAAGTTTCTAGTTGGTGACTCGCAATTTAATTTTAATAAAATGGACCCAATGAGTTATCTCAACCCAAAGTGGTTCAGTATTAAGAGTTGGTACTATTGCAGTAAAACGCAAGATGTATGTGACCCAAATAGACGGTGAAACTGCATACCTGAATAATGAGCTACAGAAGAACGTATTTATGGATCTGCCGGAAAATGTTGAGAAAGTCTTGTTGGACATTATTGACCACAAGTTGGGAGATATTCCAAAAACAGCACGGGAAATGCTGAGGAATTTCAACGAAGGCAAGAAGCACTGCAGATTGAAAGATGCGCTTTAAGGGTTGAAGCAATCTGGATGAGAAGTTGAGTTTACACGGCATGTAACCAAATAACTCATTATTGGCTACGGGAACTATCTGATTGGTAGCAGTCAGCTAACATACGATCAATTATGTTTAGAATGAGTTGAGTAGTGCGCAGTGTTACAAAATGTTTACCCTTCGTTAACAGAGCTACCAACGTAATTACCGGATAACCCGAAGGATTGTTTCATAATTTCTAATGCACAACAAATCCACACCTTTTGTACTTGGATTTTTTTTGCGATTTTCCGTTAGTTGCAGAAATAATAATAATAAAAGAAAACTCTCAAACGAACAAAGTCGTTTCTCCTAATGCGTTGGGTATTTACTGTGCCCTAAATAAAGTGGTGTTACTTCGCACGTCATATTTTCACTTATTTTTGTCGCATTCACCACGAGGTGATGTCCTCTTTTTTTCGGTTGAACAGTTAGAAAGACGTTTTACGAACGAAACAGTGAAAAACGCGCACGCAATAAAACCTCAACAAAAAAAACGTGAAAATAGGAAACTTCGATTATAACAACGAAAACGGCCCCGACTCGCCGTTTAAAGCCCATTTTTCCAGAGACTTTAACGCGCTAATTTCCCGTCTCACTTTGTGGGGCGACTTACGTTTGTTTCGCGGAAGGCGCCGTTATGACCAATGTAAGCTGCCAACGCATAATGAAAGTCGACGGCTTGTGAGTTGGCAAAGGGCGGATTTTAGTTATGGGAATTTCTCATAGCAAGTCCGAGCTGCAGTCCTGAATTCGAAGCGGAAGCGTGCGAAACGACCGAATGTCGCATATTCGAAGTGTATCAACCTGTAAAGATTAGAGAGGTCTACTCGATCTATGAAACATTGTGTGATAATTGGCACGTATTTTTACAGCCACTACAATAGTTTCCAGCAGCGTCAGCGACGTCAATAAGTATAAATACAAGCTGCTGCTCTGAACAATCCTCCGTATAATCACGTCTTTCAGATGCCCGCGAGAACCAAAAAAAAGACGATCGTCGAGATAAATTACGACGCGATACGAGCAACTCGGCAGCTTCTTCAACGAACTGGACCCAAAACAGGATCATTTCCCGTGAACGTTCGGTCAATAGAGCGCCGGTTCGTTGTCCGTTTAAACGACGGCGAATGTTGTAAGGCGCTAGCTCAAGAGAAACTACATTCCCTGCAAGGTGTTTGCCATGCGAAGGTGAACGGGGTCCGAATAGAGCATCTGGGGAACGCTCATCGATCGATCTTAACCGCCGATTGGCCTTCGACCCGGAGCTTATGAATCATGGAACAATTAACAGAACTAACGGGTTAAATTGATGGCGCAACTTAACTTCCGAGATGGATGAATTAAACGAGCGCATCTCACAACCTCACACTTGGGTCATTCCCCGTTTCACGAGGTATTCGGCGCAGAGGAGCTGGTAGGGCGGAGCAGTGATTCGCAAGGTCTTACAGATTCGGGTCGGTTCGAGGGAGTACCCTTGAAAATATCGCGTTATTAAACCGTCATCGTATACTCGTAGGTACCACCCTCATTTTTCTGAGAACATCTAGTGTCATATGAGCGTGAATTAATAGGAAGAATTACTCTAATCATCGTCTACATTGTTAATAATTTATTGTGCTGCTCTCGTCATTCCCTCAGACAAGAAAATTCTACATTACAGTAATATTATTTAGAGCTGTTCGTAAAAAACTTATCAAAATTGTTGTAGTCGGATATGACCCAAGCAACATGGGGGCAGTGATACCTTGAAGAACGGCTGCTGATACACCCAGCCGACCCATCTCCTTAGCACTTTTCTTGAACCACACACCCCGCTAGGACACAGTCAATGCTGCAAACCTGATGTTACCAGCCTCCACTCCACGAGCTTCCGATATGATCCATCCAGTCGTATTTGTGCCTTTTGGCTGTCCAAGTTAGCGCAATATCCTGGCTGCCAAATACTACCCGGATATCCAGGACCACTGCAGACTAGTCAGGACCAACGGGGACAATGTCAGACTCCAGATTTTCTCCAGAGATAACTGAGCAGTGTCGCTCTCTCTCTCTCTACTTTTTCCAGCCCTGCTCGCAGACCACATCATAAGACTTTACACAGCCCCCTAAAGTATGCAGACCACATTGTTCGTCAGGTCGAATTCGCTGGGTCTTTTGACCTTCAGAATATCCACACTCGCACTTGACAGTACTCACTGATGCTACAAAAAGTCATTGTATCCCCAAACACCTTTCTATCTCAACCCTTTTGTTTGTACCTGTGGAAGTCCCACTCCTCAGTTATTTCAGATTAACAACGTATTTCTCCTTTTCCTGGACTTTCACAACTACCTTTTCCCACCCCTCAACTTTAGATTCCTCTCCACAAAACACAGCTCTTTCCAAAGGTCAGTCATTCTTCAGCACTCACGAACAACAGTTATTTCTCAGCTCTCCCCACTCATTCGTCTATCAAGTCTCGCGCTACTCACAACTCTCCCTCCACTTCGTTTCCGCAACCAGTTGTAGAGAGTCCCTTTGTTCGCGCATATACTCTCACACTCAAACTGATATCGCTATTCTGTCAAGTGTAATACAGTCCTCACTCACACTCACCACGTCCATTTATTTCTCAGTTTCAAGCTCTCCCATTACTGTGCCCAACACACATGATTCAGTGACTCAAAGTGGTTACCACAGGCACGGCAGCGAGCATCCACAACATTATCCTCAAAGCACAGCACAATCGCTGTAGGCGGTGACACCACACGAACGGACGTGAAACTGCCTGTACCCTCTGCAGCCCAGTTCACCCACGCTGGAGAGTAGAAGGGAGTCTGCCTGTAAACCAAAGCACGCATAGCAACAGCAAACTCTGAAGACTTTTTGGGCTTAGGCACGATCGAGCCGCCATTTTCTCAAATGGATTTTGCATTCGGATGGCTTTCAAAATTCAAGAAAAATAAGTATCCCGATTACATACGTTAACTTTCCTTCCAACGTCGTAAGGCTATGGAAAGTGAAGAGAACAAGCAGATTTTTATTTTTAATTCACGGGAACCCACGAGATACGACGAAAACTCAATTTGTTTACCTGCGGTTGTGGACAGTAAAAGCGACTGCAATACTCAGTAAGAAGGGCAGTGAACATTAAGTGAAATCGTCACAAACGTTTACGAGCACTGACAGAGGAGCACAAGCAAGGCCGTACCAATCAGCGACCTTGCTCACCCAGTAAAAGTAGTCCAGTAGTACAATGTTATCCATTTCTCGAAGGAAAGATGAGGGGGGGGGGGCTATCTCCAAGTAATTTTCTGGTAAACAATAAGTGCGGCCGCATTAACCTGACGCGGATCGTCCGCTGGCCTTCGAAAAGTCCCTGAGTCAATAACGTAAAACGTGATTAAACCTAGAGATACTCGAGGAGAACAAATGACATAATTGGGAACGATATGAATCTCTTTTTGAAGGCGGTTGTAAGCCAACAATATTCAGATTCTAACGGTACAACTAACTTTTTTAAGTAGCTGGCGAGTGGAGCCTCATCTCGGGCGAACGTCAATGGAAAGATATGCAGGACCACAACCGTTCGACCACTCTCGATTTCTAATATTCTGAACTGTTGAACTGACTTTTATCAACCTCTTTTACAACTGACCGGACAAATGCGTTCTTCCTCTCGGCGCCTCAATTTTGTTATTAAATTAACAATCCCAACGAGGCATTGCGTCGTAAGGGGAACGAAAGTTTTCCACAGTTTAACCGTCAAATTTCATTCAAAAACCCTCATGTAGCTCAAATATCGAGAAGTATTTCGAGCTAACATCGCTCCTACGCTCCGAAGAAATGTCGATTACAATAATCAGAGCTACCGAGCAGCACAAAACTTGACTTTCAGGGGAAAGAAACTGAGTGGTGAGTGGAGGTCAGTGACACACCAGAGTCACCTTATGAGCTTTATAAACCCCTCATCGTATAATTAATTAATTGAACTTAGAAGGTAAATTCATGAAAATGGCTGGATGGACGTGGGGCTGAGGTAAGTTATGTAATGCTCCGAGTCAGACATTTAAACTCCACGATGAACACGGTAACGTTCTACGCAGAAACTGGAAGGGCTTTAAGTTTTGAAATTTATAGGGCTGCTGCTACTTACGCCTCAGCAATCAATGTACAGGGAATGAATGGGACTGCCAACATGATTTTTTTGGAAGGTGCGAGTCGACAGTTTCGAAATTATCGGGAAAACACTACTCAAAACGTTAGTCAACGAAACGACCTTAGTTCGAATTCTGAAATTAATGAGGCTGCTCCTGATTATCTAATGAACATTACTGAACCTCCTTCCTAAATGCAGCTAATTACGCTGATTTCTTTGAGAATGTGTGTGGTATGAGCGAGATTTATAAAGAAAACACAATTAGTTTCAGCGGTTTTCTCCCAATCGCGTTCACAGAATGTTTCTCGAACTACATTATTCGGAGTCATTGGCCCATGAAACGTAAGAAAACTGAATGTTCAAAGAAAATTCAAAATTTGTTTCTGCCGATTACGTTCATTTCCTCCTCTTTGGAACACGATTCAGCCAAATTAGATTTCCCCATCTCGAAAACTACTTTAAAAAACCTACGATTTTTACTCGCGTTAATAAAACAAAAAGATGGAGTTGGGATGTTGGATCCACAAAACGTGCCACGTTTCAAGATAATTGAAGCATTTTGAATGACAAACGCAGGTGCGCCCGCAAACAGCGCCGTTCTGACAGTTCATAAAAGCAAACGAAAGTGATTTCATGCTCTCACTGCGCAAAGACGTCATTAGTTTCTCCAGTCGATCGAATCAAGTTCTATTTACGAGTATTTGCATCAATTCAATTCCATCCACAAAAAAGTATGGAAATAGAACTTGTTACCAAACAGTTGAACAGAATTCCGGGGAAAATTAATATTGAGAACCGTTTAAGATATTTAGTTCCACTTATAAAGTGATTTCCAAAATATTCAAATTCCTTCCATAAATATCGATTTCTAAAATTACGTTGTGATTTTCGTGGTTTGAGGAATTCATTTAGTGAAGAACATCCGCTCTTAAACGTTTGTCTGCTCATGAAGGAGAGAATGAATGAGTGACTGAATGCTTCAATCGACCACCAATGATAATTGGAACAACAAAATTTCCTCACACGTCCACGTCTATTCGCTTAGAACGCTTGGCGCAGCAACGTTTGCAATGAACACAAGTATTATTATTTATAGTGACCCAAAAAAGCAAAGTCAGCACACATAATGTGCAACGCGTTTGACGCAATTCCTCTCCAGAACATGAGGCTTTGTGAGAAGTTTGTGCACCGATTCTGTACATTTTGCACAGGGCAATTCATTTTTAGTTTTTTTCGTAAATTGACAATCGAAAAGACAACCTTTCTTTACTATTTTACTTCATACGCATTTTGATTTACTTTTCTTCCATTTTAATATCCTGTTCACAAAATGGCTTTCAGTTTCAATGATAAATTTTTATTTTGCAACAAAATTTGATCATTACCTCTGCCAGAGACAAATTTCGTCGCAGTACACTGCTACCTTCAGGTCCACCGAGAGTAAAAATAGTTCAACCACCTAGTGCCTCGTACATCAGAATTTACAGGGACCTACAATATTTATAACAGCCATGCCATTTTGAAAACAACTTGATGGGGAACTTGTGGCCTTTACAGAAGATATGGCTCATGTCACATACAGAAATAAAGCAGAATATAATCTCAAAAAAGATTAACCACACTCTTAATTGTGTAGGGATGAAATTAAACTATACAAAAAGTAAGATTATGAATTTTTTCAATAAAAACAAAAATAAAGCATTAGTTGACGGGATAAAGTGTCACGTGTAGAATTGCCCAATTCATCAATCCTGTCGATGCTCAACCGTTGTAAGAGCATCAAGTATTAAATATTTAGGGATTTTGGTAGATGAAAACCTTTCGTGGCACTCAACCTTAACTATTAAAAAACTTGGAAAACTAGCACTTATTTGCCTCGAAGTGCGCAACTTCCTAGAAACTATAAAATGTTGTATTTTGCCCTTATTCACTCAACTATTTAGAATTTTTCGAGTACTGCCACTAGATAAATTAAGTAAAGAGTGGAAAGGTGGGAAACATAGGAACATCTTATCGAATACACGATCTGGATCCTCTATGAACTTCAAATCACTCATAGAAGTACAGGAGTCTTACAGGTGCAAAGATGTAGTAAATTTTGAATGAGCTACCAGAGCATCTAAAAACGTGTGTAACTTTGGCGAAATTTAAGGAAAATATTAAAACGTGGCTCAATCTAACTCTAGATAATATAGAAACTATCCCATTACTCAACAGCTTAATTTTATAAATTCATTTAAATTAGATTTATTCGTTTTGTTTTTTATTTTAACGCTCACTGAAGCCACTTCTACCACCAGCACGAGTTGTACTCATCCGTGATAGTAGCATTTATCAATAAAGGCGACCATACATAGGAATTATTCCCGTTTGTTTGTTTATTTAATTTGATCCATTATTGAGAATGCTTATTTTTGCTACTATGAACATGCGAACTTTTTGTTTGAAAATAAATGCAAAACAGACAAAATAAAACTTTTTATTTTTATTCGTTTTCCTATCCCCTTACCTATTAATTAAATTTAATTACGCACATTATTTTTTTATTTTTTCCTCGAAGCTCACCTTAAATGGGACGGTGGCACCCAAAGAGGAGAAACTAAATAAACAAAATTGGAAATGGGAAGGGTTGGTCCTGCTCTTGGAATAGAGGAATTGGGACAGGGAAGGAAAGATACAACGAGTTTAGATACAACGCGAGCAGTATGACACCACGGGGAACGCCTGTTGACACACCGCATCCCTTCAGCACTTTTTAAGTACCTCACACTGCGCCTGCATACAGTCAACACTGCAACCCTGATGTTACCAACCGCCACTCCACGAGCTTCCAAGACCCCCATACGCCTCTGGGTTGCCAAGTTAGCGCAAGATCCCAGCTGCCAGTTTAGAGCTGGATAGCCAAGACCACTTTTGACTGGTTGGAACCGAAGGCGATGATGTGAGGTTTCAGTGCTTCTCCAGGGACAACCCAGTAGGGCTGCTCCCACTCCACCCAGGAGGACTTCCCAGCCATCAAACCCCTCAAATGAATTACACCTACACCCACGATTTATAATTAGCTCAAACCAGACTCACACGCTTCATACCAGCTCCGGAAGAAAGGGGTATAAAGTTGTATAATACACTAATGCGGAGTTCGCATCGATTCACCTGAATAATACTGGGTTGGACTCATGTTGGGCGCTTCGTCGGTTTCTCACATTGGAATTGGCTGAGGTATGTAGGTTTGGATTTATGGAACAGGGAAAGCCGACCATGGCGCAGTATTCAGCGCTCCAAACAACAAAGGAATAGTGCCCCTTCATCCCAGTACATACGTTTCCGGCACTCAATTCTCCAGGTAACCAGGAAAGCAGGAAATCTGGACGTTTACTGACACAGCGTCATATTCAGCGCCCCCAAAACAGGTAAGGTGGTGCCAAAAAATGTTTTGTGAACCCAAGCTAAAGAGAACTTCTGTCGAAGTAACCGAGTCTGATCGCCATGTAAATACGAATGTGTGTAAATATTTATCCATTCAAAAACGTTGGCATCTTGGATTCTTCTGGGAACGCAGGGAAATAGGTTTCAGCGCAGTTGTTTCCTCGTAAAGTTGGCTTGGAAGGTTCAGAAAAATTCAATTTAAAAAATTCGTAAAAACTCACCGGTGGCGGCGGCGGCGGTGCTGACTGTCGCTTCGTTTTTGAATTCAACCGCTCGACGTCTTTTTTGACGTCAACTCGCGAACAGTCAGTCGCATCTCCGTTGAGAGCTTTGGGCTCCTGGGATGTCAGTCTTGACTCTTCTCTCTCCTGCGCAGAAACGCCGAATAAAAACCACTTTTTCTTACGAGATCTCATAAAGAAATTGATACTTAAGCGCGTAATTTTGTTGTTTTAGTTGTATGTTGTGTGAAGCGTATTTATTTTTTGGTAGAATTGAACGAGTAGCTGCTGCGGATGGCAACAAAACACTGACAGAGCCAGCGGTAGACTCTGGCAAGAAAGGGAAAGGCAGGCGCTGACGTAACTAATAATTAATTGTCCAAAAAGAAAGCGAATTAAGTAAAAGTTAAGTAAGAAAAGGAAAAAGGAACAGAAAATCAATCGAAAAGGAAACGAACTCGGTAAGTTCTAATGACGACTAGAGGGCGAGCGGACATATTTCTCAGGAAAGCGGACGAGCGCGTTGGGAGCGGGTAACGAACTGCTTCACATGGGAGTCGGGAACGTGAAACAATAGTCTGGTAGGAGCAAGTTTCTGGTGGGAGGCAGAGAGCGCATGCGATCATCAGTAATTATCGTTGACGTCGAGAGAAAAAGAACGGCGGCCGGTAGACAACTGAGGTATCCCTCCGCTCAACACAGGTGCACTCTTCGGAAGGAAGGACCCGCAATTTCGAGGCTCTTCTCCTTCAAGATCGTAGGATTCATATCCCTGGACCACGACTTCATCCTCGCCCTATTCGTTCCTGCCCAGGAGGTTGCCGATGCACGCCTTCCCCCTTTAGGGGTCTGGTTCGGGTCGAGTCGTAAACGTCAAAACGCGGCTTCAGCTTTCAAAAACTCGGCATCCTGTGGCAGCCCTGGATTGGCCAAACGTCCAGCCCTCACCTCGCTACCTCTCGTCCAAGTCTCATTTAGGTCTTCCAGCCCATCCGCAGGAACGTAGCAAAAGCGAAATATCGAGAGCTCTTGAATATTCTCTACTGTTTTAACTTAACGTCTCAACTCACCATACATCCTACCGAGATGGGGCTCACTACGCCTCCATTGAGTAACCAGGGCGCAATGCATGAGATCTCCACATAATCTTTACTAAAAAAATATCTGGTGCGCAGCGTCACACAACTTTCCGCGGTCCTTCTTAACACGAAATGAACATCTGCCTCTCTCTACCACTGGCTTCTCTACAACAGACACCTTTCAAAATTGTAAATTTGCCACACAAACTCGGACCTTTGAGTCGCCAACATCTAAGAGCCGTAGAACAACCATGTCCGCCACCTCAATGTGACGGCCAGGAGGGAATAGACTCAAGCGAAATTTGGTAACATTTTGGGTTCAATAGTTGAGAAGAAGACACTTGGCCAAGATCACCGAATCCAGTTCTACATTTGGTGCGCGGTGTCACACGGCTCTCCGCAAATTCAACAATTCAACGTAAATTGAACAAACCCAGACTGAAAATGAAGTCAGCTTTTCTCAGTTGCCGTCGACCTTTCTACCTCAATCCTTTGCCGAGATACGATTTTTAACATTTCGTTGTTGAAAAAAATTAAGTTTCTGATAACACGTTTACTGCATTCCCAAAAAAACGTGCTGGAGGCTGTCAAATTTGCGAGCCCGTGTCGGTTTCATGGGGGAATTCAAGTTTGAATGCGAAAAAACATTAGTCACCTACAAAAATACAATGTTATTGTGGGTAAAACTTTCACCTTGAAGGTTATCGAGGTTTTATTCGACAACCTTTGGGTACTCTCGCCTCACATGAGAAATCACATGTCCCGCCTCGAATTTCTCCGTAAGCAGAGTTGGAGAGCTGAAATGTGACCGCTACAGGTTGGAAAAGGTTGTTTTAAAGTGGAAGAACGAGCGTTTTTCACAGTTTGTTTTTAGAAAACTAAAAAAAAATCACATCTCGGCAATTGATTGAGATAGAATAGCAGCATTCTACTTCATTTCAGTCTCATTTGACCCAATTGTGTTTGTTACAAGTGCGAAACTCGCTGTACACACGACGGGCGCCGTATTCAACGCATTCCTATGGAAACATTTGTTGACAACAAGACGTAGGTACTAGTTAGCTGAAAGAACCCCGAAGTTTGATCATAAGATCGTTGGCACCGTTTTTGAAAAAATATTTGCAAGAAAACAATTGTTGGGACGTTAGAAATATTGTGCCTTGCACTTATAGTAAGACATTATAAAGCGGCCAAAAACTCTATTTTTTGGTAAATTTTGGTTATCTCCGTTCAACGAACTGGTTAAATTATATACATTACAATTATATACACTGGATAGGTGTTGACTATTAGAATACACCTGTGAGTTTGATGAGAATTGTTACAGTCATGTTAAGTTGCAAGTTAAAAAATCTGTTTTTTTTGGTCACAGCCTATACCTCCGTCCACCAAATGTTCGCAGTGGAGGACAAAAGGCATTGATTGCAGAACATAATTAGGAAGTCCGAAAAAAATTGTTTTTGAGAACAACGAAACAACAACGTTACAAACGTTTTGGTACGTTTTGAACCAATCAATCAATTTTCCACTAGGTAGATGTGAAAGGAATGTCAAAAAGCCTCTGGCCTATAGTAGATGTGCATAATGTGAAAAGTTTAGTCTGGTAGTAAGGTAAGGACTTTGGGTTTATCTTTGAGATCAGTTGATTCTGTCCAGTGAGAAGAGAAGGTGTCTGCAAGAAAGATACTCACCTGAGCTATCTTTGTCCCATTTGTTGACTGTTAGACGAATAAAGTGAGCAGCACTAATCGTTTATTTAATTGACTGTTAATTGCCTTTGCGTTGCATCATTTCCATCTCTTTTGTCTTTTCACGTCATTTAAATCCGAGTCACCTCATTTCCTCCTTTCGTTAAATTCAAATGAACCTGTATTGTCACGTACTTCAAACCCAGATTTAAATAGACATTAATTCGTTCCTTCCAGGGTAAGATTGAGATAATATTTCATTAATAGTCTTGACGAGAATTCGCTTGCATTTGCAAAAAAACTAATTTCAACCCCCTAAACTCACTCCCGTGTTACGTAGTCTAAACGACCCTGCTTGCAATAGAGTTAAAAGTGATTAGTGGAAATTGATGATTTCAAAACTTCGTTAGATTTTACAAACGGGTAGCAATCGGGTACAAAAAAATTGAGTTTTCTTCAAATTTGTACGTTTTGAGGCCAATTGTACCAAAACATCTAATTTCAGCATCAGTGTATGAGTGTGGCAAGTTCAATGTGGTAATTTGCTGAATTGAATGAGCTGGTTCTTTTTTAGTTTTGCTCGTTATTTTTTGACGACGAGTAAATAAGGGTATGAGCGATTTCCATTGGTGTAGAAGAGGGGGACCAAAATGTACCAAAAACTAAGGGTTTTCGCACATTTCTCGAAAAAGGCTATAACGGTTTTGATTAAACTTTCAAACTATTTTCTAATGTTGGTCCCCAACTTTTCTTATCCATAAATAACTCCACGAAAATTGGGTGAACGGAGATAGGTCTATGAAGCAAAAATAGGACTTTTTTCACTTTTTGGGTAAAAAAAGTATAGCTGGTCGAATTTACGTGGGTTGGGGAAAGTAGTGTGTTATTAAGTTTAATTCTTCACGTTTCTCGACTGCTGTGATTAATGTTAACTCGTTCTGACTACAGCACCATGAAACTCTTCATAGAAGATAACTCCAACTCCCCCCATCTGGTCTCTCCTATCCCCCTATCATAACCTCAGCACACTCTTGGTAGAGTGCTGGCTGTAGGTCTCCTAAATTACTTCTGCCATAAATCTGTTAGCTCACCCAGTGATATCCAGTAGGCAGAGTTGGATTTGTAATCACGATTTAGATCTCACTCATCGAGGGATTGTAGTAAGTCATTATCAAAAGAAATGAAAACGTATATAAATGTTCATTGCCACCCAAACGTTGTTAAAAGTAAACCGATTTTGTCGATTAAGCCACTAACCATATTTGCCGAAATCAGTTCTACCTTCCACAAACTCTGTGTGGAAAAGATGACTTCTCTTTTGATTTACAATTGCAGAGAAAGCAAAGACTCTCTTACTGTTTCTTGGAGGAAATCCATCATGCTCAGGCAACAGTGCAAACACTTCTGGATTTACAAGAGTGTGGCGTTGGGACTTTATTGTATTCTATTACCCCCTCAATAAAATTGAACCTCAGGTCTCGTTCTTTCCATTGTAATAAAATCTGTGTCCTTTAAGATTTCAAACAGAAGTTTATTTAATTATTATTGTGTCGACATTTGTTATATATCTAATTCTATCATTGAAATTATTACTAGTGATTTTCGAATCGGCTGATAATAGTCTTTAAAAGTTCTTTGGCTATTATTTAAATACGTTCCTCTTCAATGGACTTGAGCAAGACAAATGTTGCAAAGAAGTTAATAACTAAAACATATAGTAGCCTAAACCCTCTTTGACACCTAACTATAAAATCAGGCTCAACTATGAAATGGAGGTTATGTTATTCCCCGATTTGGTGCGTAACTGTGAGGAACTTTCACATTTCCACAGACTGTATTAGACGTCTCCGTCCAGGATGTACCATACACACACGAAGCGAGTTGCTATGGTATCAGTGACATCGAGATGGAAGATGCAGCAAGATCACGCACTTAGACACTGTCAGCGAACACCAACCCTTCCCTATACAATAAATCTCTTCAAGAACCAACCAACATCCCCTGACCCCTCCCAGGAATCATCCAGCTCTTCTTCTACGAGGAATCTGCTTGCTGCCAGCCATACTCCATTCCACCCAACACTCATCTCTTCTCTGCACTCTTTGACTCGGCATCATGACGCACGGCAACGAAAGGCACCACAGCACCTCACTTACTCGCCCATAGTAATCATTATCGTAGGAGGGAGTCCCTGACATCGAGACGCAACATGCAGCAAGATGACCGTCGTCGAAGAAGAAAAGGAAGAAAGAGAAGAAAAATATGATAACATTTCACTAAAAGAATTTTTTTTTGACCCGGAATTGATTACTTCAGAAGTCAGTAATTCTTTTATAAATAAATACCTAATCAAAGTTCGTTCAATTATCGCTGCTCCTCTTTTGCGAAAAACACGTACGGGATCGTAACAGGATAATAAGACAAATACTTCATTCACAAGTTATGGAGCTGTACCACCTGAACTGCTGAGTTACTTGAGGCCCTCAGCTAATAGTGAAACCTCCCGCATCACAACCCAACTCATGAACAAGGACTGAAATAACCCATCTGTGTAAAATGAGAATTTTGCAGTAAATTTACACTAAACACTGAATTTGAAACATTAAAAGAATAAAAACAAAGGTTTAAAATGACTACTCTCAAAGGTTTCAATAAGTTATGTGAATGAATTCCACCAGTTTTGCACCAAATTTCATTCCAGTTTCAAATTTTGCGTCACTTAGCGACATAAAATTTAAATAATTATGTAAATTGTTGCTGCACACCTCAAGAGAGGCTCTGCCAGTAGATCTCCTTCCTACAACATGGTGTTGTGTGTTCGACTCTATCCACCTCGCTGTGCTCATTTAAAAGGCAACGGAGCTTCCAGGAAAGAAGAGGAGAGCAGTAACTGTCAGGAGGTGACAAAGGATTCCAGCACTAGGTCCACGCCTCGGGCTACTCCACAATGAGTTGGAATTCTACCTAACCCTCACTGGACACAGAGAACTTATGGCGTATCTATACTGTAAAGTCGAGCAGACTGCACTGTGGGGTAATGAGGGATAATGCCACCTTCCCTTGCTAAAAAAGGGTGGAGTGCAGTGCAGGGAGCATTTGATCATTCCAAACGAGAGATGCTCGTCCACGACACCTTAAAGTATGAAGGAAACTGAAGGTGCATTTTCCGTTTTGCCGAGAAGTGCTGAGTCAGGAAAGGAGCTTGGAGATCCATGGACAGCACCTCAGGAGGATAAAGAGTGAAGTCGAGAACGCTCCTGGCACTTTCATACAGCTGGGCACGAGGAATGGCAGTGCGTTGTAGAATTCCTATGAGTCACGAGAACAAGACAAGAGAACTGCCATCTCAAAGAGGCATGAGGGTAAACCTGATGCAGTGTGCCAAATGATTCTGCGCTGGGCACCAGAAGCCGAGGAACAGACCTTCTCCCCGTACGTTCTCGCTCCTTCTTCCCCTCTACCACCCAAATTATATTTGACAATGTACCTCAATAATTTCTGGCTGCTGGGTGGCTGCGATTTGATCCCCAGAAAACATTTTCCGATGCGCTTTCTTGAATTCTTCCATCAATTGCTCGTGCTGTTGAACTTTTTCTTTAGCCAAACCGGACTTGATCAATTTCTCCGAAGGTTTTTCCCCACGATCTCGGTCTCGATAATCCACCGGAGGCCTCTGCACAGTCAAATACATGAAGAGATAAGCACAAAGCGCTGCTCATTACATCATTTTTGAATCGATTAAATAGTCGAAAACTACGCGAACAGTGTTATGTTTTACGAAAACCAGTTTATAGGCAACCAAAATGTGACAAATAAAAAAATTGTTTTTACCACCACTACATTGTATAAAGCAAAGTCGCTGTCGCTGATCGTCCCTATGTATGCTTAAAGCTTTAAAACTACGCGTCGGATTTTGAAGCGGGTTTTTAAAAATAAATAGAGTGATTCAAGAGGAAGGTTTTATGTATAATACATGCATACTATTGTAGAGAAACACTGATAAATTTAGAGGTTTCTAATGTGATGAAAATAAACACATGTTTTTGCGCATACATTGCAAACGCTGCTGAACACCACGAGATAGTCAAAATAATGTACTCCAGTATTGTGCACCTTAAAAAATAATGTACTCCAGTATTGTGCACCTTAAAAAAGTCCACGATGATACTCGTCCATCTCTTAAGGATAACCCACAATAATAATTTTTTATCCTTTACATTTTACGGGGGAAATTGCTTATTTACGAAGTGGTTTTAAGCAATTGAGCATTAATCCTCATCGAATTAAGTACCTTAAATACATTTTTCACTTAATATAGATCAATATGGCTCTGTACAGCACGTAATTTAAATGAATATTTCTGAAGATATTACTGATTTAAAATGTAGGGTGATAAATTAATTGTGCCAATCAATTGCGCTTCGCCCAATAGCACTTTATGATTAGCAGCCATTAGATAATTATCGAAAATTGTAGTTTAGTTAAAAAAATAACTGAATAGAATACTGATTTTTTGTTGTTGACGATATAATTATCGATTACCTTTTGTTTTTACACGAAAGAATAGCAAGTGAAATATTGTTGTCTCCAGAACTTACTAATAATTTCTACAATTTATTAACAACCATACGTATAGTTTCAAGTTGTATTTCTGAGTATTAAATTTCTTACAGAAATAATAATCATGTCTGGAAGACGTAGTCGTTCGAACATGGGTCGCAATACAATGAACGTTACTAAAAGTAACCCAAGGTGTAAAACATAGTGCCGAGAACGTTTAAATAACTATGAGCAATGAATCATCAATTGATGCCGTGTATCTGGAGACGCAAATGCGTAACGACGTTGGTCAGATATGACGTTCTTCCACACTAATATCTCAACTTACAAGTACAGACTTGTAGGTTTAATTATCTTTATTTATCCCAAACTACTGATTCCAAATGTGGCTGTCCCGACAAAGAAGCGGACATGGTCTATTGGGTACTTGTAAGGAGATTTAGCAGATTCGGGGCATGTAACTTTTCTTTGCCACGATTACAGCACCCAGTAAACTTGCGGTCACCAATTTTAGTTATTTGTCCTTTTAATTTTAATGAGATGAAAATAGATCGAGGAAGAAAAAAGTTATAGTAAGTTAGTTGTAATATTAAAATCTGACAGAGTAAATTGTGGAAAGAGATTCTGTAAGATGGCATAATGATGCCAATTAAAACAAAAAAAGCTGAAGCTGCCCGTTTTGACGATGATAAGTTTGTTCAACAGCGGATCATGAAAACGTATTGGAAAATACTGCGTTATGAAAAGTAATGTATGTTTAGCTGAACGCTGCTTAGAATTTAACTACTTTATTAGTGGTACTTTAATCATTATATTTCTCTTCGAAGTGATCTCTCAGGAACTGCCAGGTATGAAAAAGAATGATATGACGAGTTTTCCAAATTATCGGTGCACTCATTGGAGCAACCCGATCAATTACGGAGTTTTAAGCACTAACAACCTTAACCTGCCCATTCCTCCGTTCACTAAAATATTCGTGGTGAAAAAAAAAGTTAGGTATTGATCAGTAAAACAGAGGGCGAAGGTTTAAATAAAATCGTTGGAACCGTTTTCGAGGCAAATTCGAAGACCCGTAATTGTTGGTACACTTCGATACTCCAACCCACGTTGGGACGTTGGAAACTGTTCTAACTGTACCGTTGCATTAAAAAAAAAAACTTGAACCAGTTGAATCAGTCCGGCTGAACTTCAAACACTCACGCAGACCACAGGTCGAAATTATGTTTTTTCGGTTCAGTAAACCTCAAGACGTAAATAAATGACAAAATTTTTTCTTGGACGATTGAAATGCTTTGCTTACACGTTGGGCAATGGAAAATAATTGGCCTAGCGTATTAAAAATTAATAAATGAAAATATACAAGACTGAGGGTTTTAACTTAACACGAAAGTTGTTCGGTGTGTGGGGAGGGGGGTGTCGAACTCATCCCCGAAAACCTCAGAGCTCAGGTCAATGCTCGGGGTTTTCTCGCCCCTAAGTTCGTTAATCCACTGATCCGTTCCTTGTGTTTTCCCACTGAACCCGCTTACCAGTCAACCCCCGGATATATATGGAGTGTGATCACTGCCTCGAATCGTTCTGGTTGAATAGCTCTTTCCATAAGTTCAACTAACCCGAATCTCTACCAAATTTACTCTTCCCCGATCAATAAAAAGTGACGCGTCGCCGCCCCAGTGACTTTACTCCGAAATTTTTCCACTGTCATCTCAAGTGTATACACGTGATATTCTTACCAATTAGTGTATTTCTGAACATTAGTTAGATTAGGGTGGGAAACAGAGTGGTACGAAATTCCTCAGGTGGTCAGACCTCGGGCTGTATGAGTATAACATGGGCCATCATGCGCGTCTTGCGCCTCCAGTGCGGAGGAAACAAGAAACCACATGCTGCTCCACTTTAGTCACTACAACAATGAGCGACGGTGGTTGGCAGAGAAGACAGGCTGGATCGTTTTGCCCAGGTTGCAAAAAAGGTGACGGCAAAGAAATGTGGTCACAGTCGATCCTTTGAAACTTTCCCCCCGAGCAAATAGTTGGATCAAGTGGGAAACCAGATTAAGAACTCCCTAATGGTACAGGATTCCCCAGGTGGGCCACACACCGGCAACAGCTCTCCGCCGGGAGACAGGCGAACGACCAAAGGTAGGTCTGGGTTTGGTGGATGCTGCCTCAAGCGGCGGGCCTCTTGCATGATAGCTAAACTGCCACCCCCATGACAATAGACTGATACAACCCTGTTTGAGGGTTCAGGGACAGATAAGGAAACAGACCAGTACTTACGAACATTACTGCTCTCTATCGTTCACCAACTGATTCATTGCGTTCTCTCAAGTTCATACCTTCCTACCTGAGAGCGCTCAGATGTTTCCACACGCCTGTAACTTCCTACACACTCCATAAAAACTGAAAATCATAACACGCCTAAGCTTTTGCAACTCTGGTCAATATTTTTGTGAATTACAAGAGATAATTGAATCTTACTTTGGATCTTCTTTCCAACTCTTGACTGATGGCGCTGCTCAAGCTGCTGGCGCTGCTCGTGAAAGAGCTGACTGACGACGAGTTAGTCAACCTATCGGTGCTTGCGTCTGACTGTGAATTCAAGAATACTAGTTGAAAAGACGTTCGTTTTTTTTTCTTCTCATATTTTTCAAGCCTATTGAAAAACTCGCAGCAACAAAAAGTCAATGAAGAACAAACGTTGAATAATGAGCGAACTTTTCCCTCGCCTTTTCAGTTTTAATATTTATGAAACCTCATTAGCATAGTCGACACGAGTGATTTTCTTTGAGCCGCCTTACCTGGGTATGTGATACGTTGTCATCTTCGCTGTGGTGCACTTCTACAAAAACAGTCGTCGTTTTCGTTTCCAGTTGTTGCGATACCATGCAAATTTCGGCAATCTGAAATTCAAATGCGAATTTTCGTGACACTTTATGTGCACCATTTAATTACCAAATAACTACCGGGCGAGACGAAGCACATTACTGTCTTTTTATCATCTTTAACAAAAAGCGACGATGCGCTTCATACTCAGGCTCAGTATTTTAGTTTTTTTATAAATTATTATGTAAACGCTTGCAAAAAACAAAATGTAGTTTAGTTGGAAGAATTTTGTGAGCTCGATCAATATCGTTGTAGCAATTCGGAAAAATTCGAGAAAGGAATTTTTATTGTTCGGAGAATCTCACTGCATGATGTAGTTTCGCTTACATCTTCATTCGACAGCGAAATAGTTGCGGCAAACAAAATATGAGTACAATTTGATAAAAGAAGCTCCCCGTCCGCGTCACAAGTCTTTGGTATTTACTTTGCAAAGGCAAGGCAGTCGGATAGGATGTGCTCTGCCGTTTCGTCCTCCTCACCGCACAATCTGCCCTCAACTGTCTCTGAGATGCCCATCTTGTTGAGACGACACCTAAGTGGGCAGTGCCCGGTAAGGAAGCTAGTTAGGGCTCTTAGATGCTGTCTGGAGAGTGTCAGCATTGCCTTCATCTTTGAATAAGAAGGCATATTGAGCCTTTTCGCCTGTTTTAGCCGTAGCTGGCTATGCTAATGGGCGCTGTTTTCCAGTGCCTCCCCATTGGACCACCTGACGACTCAGGTGACTTTTCGTCACTCTTACGTGGGGCTCAAGCCCGATGGGCAGGTATTCTGTACCCTTTCCGTAAGGCAGTCTGCTTTTTCATTGCCCTTGTACCCTCCACGAGCAGGCACTCACCTAAGGGAAAGCCTATTATGGGCATCAAGTCGTTTGTACGTTTGAAAACATACCCAGATCTGAAGGAGTAGGCTGCGGTGGCCTTTAGAGAATATGTAGATCCGCTTGCCCTTCAGCCCTTTAGTCGGGATCACTTCTGTGCAGATCTTTATGGATAGAACTTCCGCAAGTTCTACCACTCTGGTATAATGTCAGTAGCAAGGACTGCTGCCGCTTCTCGTTTGAGCTGCCTAATCGTTCATTGGAGGCTTGCCTTAGTCTTGGAGGAGGCATTACCAGTCTGCGAAAGCCTCACCACTCCCAGGAGTGTGGTCCTCTGAATGTATACCCAGAGAGGTGAGATGCTCAAATGGACTTCCATTGCAGCAGTGGGGCAAGAATTCATGTGTCATTGTAATAGCAAGGCAAGCCTGTCGCTCAGTCTCTGTAGTTTCCCCTGAACTGCCAGATGGCTCGTCGCCTTTCACCATACAGCTGAGGCATACGTGACACCCTTGTAGAGCTACTTCATCATTTTTGGAGTGATGCCTCATGATTAACTGCACAGCCTTCGGCATGCCCACAGAGCTGCTTATCAAGTATCACCCAAGAAAGAAAGTTATGTAATCAGCTACATTTTTTAAAACTTTTCTTCAGTTCAAAAAATAGCAACTCTTGTGTGTATTCCACCTTCAGATGTTATCCAATCACATACTGTCACTATTTAGACAGTTGCTTTTATTCAGCAGAGTCAATTCACCCTATCGGCAACTTGCAATCATGTGACAGGGTAGATTGACTCTATCTAGCGGGATACAACGTCCAACCTCCAAAAATACCAATCCTAGTGTGTAGTGATTCAACCTTCAAGTCTTTCAAAGATTTCTGAGTCTGAAACACACTATTTGACAAATTGAGTGTTTTAATCGGAGACACGCACATAGACCGCAATGAAAACGCCAGCAACATTTTTATCTAAAACGGCTTCCGCGATTTTGATTAAACATTGTGTTGGGGGCTCCGAACGTCGTAGCGGTAACATAAAATTTTCGTTTGTAGGAAAATGACGAGAGCAGCGCAATAAATGATCAAAAAAGCCTACTGGAGCCGATTTTAGTGGAGCTTTTGCCGTATAAATTCCGCACATGAGACACTAACGTTCACAAAGAATCGTACCAGTAGTCCAATAAATTATCTTTAAAATTATTCATTATGATAACAGTTATAAAACAATTGGGGGCTCTCCACGAAATTCCAGAACACACATTATCGTCGTTTCGTTGACTAACTTTTTACTTTCGTTAGACCAATGAAATTGGAAGAAAAGTGATGTAATTGGCTGATGAGGGTATTGGCCATATTGATTCCAAACTAACTATAGTTATCATAGTGGTATAACGATTTCCATTACACTGCTTGCACGAACAGCTAAAAATGACGATTGCAACACAATAAATTATGAAAGTCCAGCGAATGTTGATTTTAGCTCAGGCTTTTTCGTATAAATTCCGCTCGTATGACGAGTTATGCACGCAATGAGTGACGGCACATACAAATAAAGTCGTTTCTTTGACTAACTTATTTCACAGCGTTTCCCCAATAACTCCAGAACTATGAACGTTGAAGTTTCTTTTAAAACATCCGTTGGCAGTCTAATAAATAGCCAAACTTTAAGTAACACAAGTTCGTAAGTAGATCATTGAGCTATTTTCTACAAAGTTCGACTAAAACTGAAAAACAGATTAGATAGGGTGATCTAAAAACCTGAATCCTCGTGGAATTTTGAAAAGTTTAAAGGTTTGCGACGAGTCGCACCGTTTTTTCTTCTTATAGGGAACCAAAGGAAGGAATTTTACTGGAAGGAACGAGACAATGATTAAGTTTGGACTGGCAGGAAATCCCAGAAGTCAGTACTTTGGACAAACTTGATTGCCAACACAGGGCTCACGTCAGGTAAAGGGATTCAAATAACCAGCTCGAGTGAAAGGGCGAATACAGAAATCCGTTTAAACCAGCCTAGTCCCACAACGCGAATCAGCGGGAAGTGAACGATGGTTCTGCTTTCCCGAATAAACATTAAAATCCATAAATTTACTAACATAAAGATTCAAAATTCGAGAATAGTTCATCTTGAATGGAAAGCCCACTGCTGTGAGCTATGTCTAAGTGTAACTCAAGAGAGCGAAGGGATCTTTGCTGTTTCTTCTATCTCACCTGAGTTGGCACATCATATGCCGAGTCTCGTCTATCGCGATGCGGCTCTCATTATTTGAATGGCGCTCGTCGGTACGAAATTGTGAAGTTTTGTGCCCTAACTTGGTGGTGTCGACATTAGCTGGTTCAGGGGCTGATAAGTTGGAAGTTGTGCTATTTCAGAAGTAGGCCGACAACTGTTCAACTTTGTTAGAAGTTGAAGGTTGTTATTTGCACCTCTACTGACGGATATTAATTTAATTTTTCAATGGAGTTTACTGCACCGGTTTCTCTTTTCTTATCAATATTTATTATATATTTATTCTGGTTATGTTTTCACCTCAACAACGCGGACGGTGAAGAGTAAACGATTTAATTTTAACCATTAAAACGTGATCGTCTTAGCGACAACACAAAAACTACCTTTTTATTTGAGTTCTCATTTTCGTTGCCTCCAACATGAATGACGGTACAACCGTTAGTGTATTCCGTCCTGTTGGGCACCCTGTGCAAAGGAGATTCTGGCAGACCATTGGAAATGCCGTTGGTATTCCTGTGAAAGACAAAATAACAGCAAATGTTCACATCGTAAAAGTAATAGCGAGAATATAAATTATGATTACGTGTAAGCATGGAGTTCGCTGATCAAACGTATTGTTCGCAATATAACGGGGTTTACTTTAGTTTGATTAAAACTTGTAGTCAGAAAAGCCTCATTAGTTGGTTGGAACGCCAACACTAAGCCTGGATGGTTTACATGCGCTCGACAAGCTTAATGCGCGTTAAAATGATTTATTGCAATTCCAAAGGTTGACTTTTGGGAAGTAATCCGAACCTGAATTTGAAACGACGAAAACTGTTAAAATCTTGGGAAATTAGTCTTTATACGAAATCGAATGAAACCGCCCAAGCACTGAACGATAAGCTGTCCATAAGTTGCAATCTCCATACATTTTTCATGCCAAGAATGATTTCTCGCTTATTTCGTTCGTTCTGAGGAGTAATTTTCCATGATCAATGAACATTTGCACGTAAGGAGGGCTGCTTGCCTGGAACTTACTAGTCTACTAAGTTCTACGTTGGGCTAACTGGTCTGCGTCCGTGTATGTGTCGTCGAAAGTGATTCATAGGAAACGACACAACCGAATCCGCTCAAATTTAATGTTTAGCCTGCAGATAATCATGGGACGCCCAAATAAGAGTGTAAAAAAAGTGATCCAAAACTAACTGTAGTTATTATAGCGATAAAAATTCCTAATATTTCTTTTCCCCAAACATTCCATGCATTATGGATTGCATTTTTTGTAAGAGCTGTTCCACATGACATTACAGAACTACAAGATTTTTGCAGTTGGAAAACGACGAGGCAGCACTATACATGATGACATTTCAATCGAATTCGATGAAAAGCTATATATATATTTTTTACTTTCCTTGGCTCTACGAAATAGAAAGGAAAGTTATGTAATCGGCTGAAAAAATTTTTTTTTGAGTTTTCTTCAGATCTTTACGTTTCAGACCCTCCTGAGTCCGAAAAACACTATTTGGGAAAATGGTCTGTGTGTGTGTATGTGTGTCTGTGAACGATTTTTAGAGAAAACCACCGAAACCGATGGGACGCCAAAATAAGGGTATGAACAAAATTCACCGAAATTTAACTATAGTTATCATAGTGATCCAAACACCAACTTTTTTTTTCTCAAAAACGGCTCTAACGATGTTGATTAAATTTTTTATATTGGTAGCTCTTAATAAGATAATTATACTATAAAATTCCCATTTGTGGGAAAATGACGAGAGCAGCACAATAAATTATCAAAATTGTCGACGAAATCGATTTCAACTACTGCCGTTTCGCTTACTACCAGTTCTAACAGTTATTGCCCATTAACTCTGCAAAAGTGATTATTATCTCTCGTCAAAAAATTCGTGTACAGCCTCATTAATTTTCTGTGTACCAATTGCTCAATAATGGTCCTATAATGAGTACGAGCAGCACAATAAATTCCATAACTGTAGGCGCTACAGCTTCCTGTTGCTGTGACGTGTTGTTTTGACCAAGTTCAAAGGAACTGAGTGATAAATGAATTGAGTAAGTAGAATTAGCCATGTACAAAGTGAATTGTTGTAGAGCTAAGGAAAGTTGTGTGTTGCAACGCACCAGATATTTTCCTCATGCATCTCGCTCATTGGAGCCTGGCATTCTAAAAAAAATTCTATTCGTATGGTGTGGTGCCCCCACATAACTTTCTTGATCAATTCTCAATAAAACGTACAGTCCGCGCTCAAAAGTATGAAGCTTGAGGAAAGGGTGAGATAACTTTTCCCTCACCCCAGAGGCTAAGTGTGGAGTGAAGGGCTCACAAACCCCCGCGTCCATCCTTGAACTGGAGGGAGCCAAATGAACCCCATAAAAACGGCGTGGCGGAAAGAAGCTAGGGAAAAATAAGATCTACTTACCTCGGCGCTCCAGCGTCATTTAAACACTGACAAATTTTGATTCGTCCATATCCTCCCTACTGAAGTCCAGTTAGCGAGCCACAGATTCTACTTCACCAAAGAAGCTGGGTGGAAACTCAATCAGGCCTTTCGTGTGCCATTATCTCGGGGATCGTGGTTACCTGTGTGGTGTGTGCGAACCACATGCCACCATAGACGGGGTAGCGCGCAGTAAAAATGGGTTGCCTTTCCGAAGGGTAACGAAGCGCGTCGTAATTGATGCCAGTACCTACGACGTTATATCTCATCTTGGCGTAAGAGCAGTGCACGTGGAACTAAACACAGAATAGGTGCGCCATTCAAGGGGTAATTTTACAAAAGCAAGACATGAGCAGGCGGAAGCTAACTGCATCCGAATGGAGTCAGAAAACGTACGTTCAATGGTCATGAAATAACCAGAAGCAACCAAGTATTTCCCCTATATTCCTAGAACTCAGTAGATTGAATTAGTTGCCAGGGTGAGGGTTGCAGGGAACCGCTGAATGTTCGTGGGTTTGAGAATAGTTGTACATTTACAAACTATAACTGAAAGATGAGTTCATTTAGTAGTTCGTACAGCAGGGTTTTATTTCATTTTCAGTTAGAACGGAATTCGTATAATTTTGATGTACACCGCTGGTTGATCCGTGTACGTTTCTGTCTTCTTTGCACATCGCTTTACATTTCTGTGTTTCTGGTTCATTGACAACAACTTAGCACGGGTCGAGGAAACTACGTGTCATATCCGATTGTAACAGAGCAATTGTCAGCAATCAACGTAAATGTGGCTAGGAAGATACCTATGGTTCCCCCGGGCGGGCCTGTCGGTAGATTATTGATGAAGTAACTATACTTTAACCTCCCACAGGAACTGCATGTATCGAGGATAGAATCATGCCCCCCCCCCCACCCCGGAATAGGGCAAGGACTAGAGAGGCGACCACACCGTCCCTAGACTAACCCCGGACTAGCACTGTGCCTCCGCTGGCAGTCGCGTGCTCCTCGCGCACCAACGGGCCAGCAGGCCTTCACAATCCTGGCTCGTTTCCCCATTGGGTAGCACCAACTCCCATTGAAAATATGCACATGAGCTACACAATAAAGAGCGAACAAATTAACATGCGTAAACGGTTCAATAAATCGACTCATCAATACCCATTGGTTGCTTCTTCGGATAGCGCTCCCAACCGGGAAGGTGGATCTCCTGCGACGCTGCTCGCCGAACTGTTATAACCAGAAGACTCTCCTGGAAACAGCTCCATGCCAGCACCTTTCCTCACTAGGAGTTCTAGGATTCCGCTGCATCTCATTACAGCCACAGCCTGAAATTCCATTTAACTTCGTTACTGACCGATATTCAATGGAAACAAGCAATAACTAATCACAGCTGTAGGCCACACAACGTATTTCGTAGATTGATGGCGACAAAATTACATGTTTCAGAAATAAAGGACGTGGTAAAGTTAATCTAACGCGTTACAACCATTACCAAAAAAAAAAATTACTTCCTCCCCAAACCACACTATGGATCCAACAAATAAAATAATTACGTTTTAGAATCACTGCTGCGATGCACGACACAACTGTGCTATGTAAAATCATAGATTTTCAACGTTCTAACAACTAATCCACACAGTTTACACTAACTAGACAGAATTACGTTCAACGCTCTCTAAAAACTAGTCGCGCTTGAAGTTCCGGAATTTATTGAGTTGCTCCTACTGATGTCACGAGTGATTCACAGCGTAGGTAATTTATGCAAAGCTCAACATGATTCGATGAGAAGGCTCGATATCTCATATCTGATATTACAAGGAAAGAACAATGGATAAAGTTTGAAAAATTGATGGAAATTCGAGTTTCGGAATTTGTGGAGTGCCATAAATTAGTTCATAACTGTCATTAAACTGCCATAGTGTAAGTAGCTTTAATGGACTACCGAGCCCATATTTTTGAGAATGGGATTAATAAGAAAAAAATTGTACAAAAATCGATTTTCTTTAAATTCTTTATAATTTATTTTGTTGTTTATATTATCGTTATATCAGTACCAAGATTTTTTGAAGTCAAGAAGAGAAGGAGGTGGTTACACCGAAAACTTGAGTTTCACAAAAGTTTGATTAAACTTCGAAACCATCTTCTGATTATGAGTATCTAACTTTTGTTCTACATGAATATCTGTGAAAATTTTGTAAAAATGGTTTTAAAGATCCTCATCACTCGTACGGCGACTTCAAACAGTCGATACTCATATATCGTTATTCATAAACGTTCCATTGATAGTCCGTTGAACTGAGATACCAACTAAAATGAGCCAAGAATCGTGTTTTCAACGTTTTGCAATTTTGACAGTAAATGCATAACTGAATTCGATCAACCTGACTGAACTGGAATGTATTCTACCAACCTATTCTCACATTTTGCTCTCCATAACTATTTCTGTGACTATCCGTTGCGAATAAAGATGCATCTGAAAATGAGATTTGCCGAACGTTAAGTTATCGCTTCTTGATTTTCTTAAAAACGGTTTAAACGGGTTATTATGGGGTGCTTTCAAGTACAAGGAATCTCAAGTTTTCGGTGCAAGTCCCTACATTTTGTCCCTCATTTATATTACCGTATAAATGCGTTGCACGAAGATCGTTCGCTCTATATATATGGCAGATCGTCGAATTCACCGAAGTTATGCGGTATTAAACTAGATTTTCACTGTATTTACGCCAGAATAATAAAAAAAAACGGTCTCAATAACTCGCTTTGACCGTCCCATGAATTACCTATAATATGGTCACTCGATGAAGGTCACGAAATAAGTAAGAGCGACGTTTTAATTCAGGAACGTCAAGGGCTACTCGTTTTACACAATAGAACGTTGAGTCTTAACGGGTTCACGTAAACTAACTGGAAAACGTTTTGGATTAGTCGCTCTAACGGTAAATATCGTTTAATGAATGTGGGGCTGAGGACAGTTGCGCGATGCATCGTAAAAAGGCTTGAGGAAAAGGTTAAAGTGGGACAAGTCGATTGGGTCTCCATCACACTTCCACAGCCGCTAACGTACTAAAATTGTTTCGTCCGTAATAACCGACCTGCAAATAATGAACTGACATTTGATTCTAAGACGAGTACTTAGTTAAACCAATTACTTCGGTGAAAGGAGTTTCAGGCGTGAAGGTGAAGTTGTTGCATTGAAGAATTTGATCGCCTGGACGAAGACCGGCGAGTCTCGCAATGCTGTTTTCTTTGGTGAACTGCACAAACACCCCCGGTTTCCATTCAGGACCTTTGCATATTCTGGAAACAGCATAAATAGAACACTCATCAGAAAACCCAATGAGCTTGAACGTGCCTTTCCGTGCAGAATTATAAACTCACCCGCATCCCAGTTTTGCCCTCGGAGGGACTTTGAGCACCAGTTTCACGTCCGTTGCCGTGCGAGGGTCGTCGCATAGTTCGCTCTTGCACAAATCTGGAAGTCTAGGAGGACCAATGATATTCGGGCCCGGGTCTACGATCTGCCACGACAACTCGTCTTCGGGGCTTCTGCAAAGAAGAGAATCAAGTCAAAGATTAGCAGATAAACTAAGTGAACACGCTGTATGAAAAACATTGTACAGAATTGCCGAAGAAAATTAAGCTAAAATGCTAGTCAAAACAATCAAGAGGATTATGGGAAAATGCACAGCTTTCAATAACGCATCCTAGATCCCAACAGTTTTGTGTATATATTGTAACGTGAAATTAAAGGCTCAGGACGAATGCGCGGTTCGGTGGGCAGCAAATCGCTAGCGTCACAGAGCGTCTTGGAGCTTTCAGTCGTCCACGGTAGCTCTTCAAAACCCACCAAGCTATTTGCCGCAAAAACCGGGCGATAGCATATCATCTTTCGCTTGTCTTCCGGTTATTCTGCTTTCGTGCGTTATAACAATTCCGTCGGAACAAATCCTCCAGTTCCCTGCATCCCGAATTTATTAAATTTCGTCTGATACCGACACTACGACTCCGGTGAGGTGTTTATTTTATTGGCATGCCAAATAAGTAGGCCCAAAAAGACATTTAATTTCTAAGCCGTTTGTTTGTTTTCATTGCATTATCAGTTGCTCACTTTCTTTTATATTTTTATTATTAGAGCCATTTCTTTTACTTGTCAAACAGAGTTTTATTATTTTTTGTTTAATTAAATTAGCTTCATTTATTTTATTAACCCGTATAATTTTTGTTTGTTGGAATTTACGAAGGCTCATGGGTTCCTCCCCGCGAAGGGTAATGATCACTTAACTTGACGGCACAATATATTACTTAATCTTTGTGATGAATTTGAATTTGCTTCTTCACTCATCGACGTTTCCTGATTATAAATAAAATGTCTGGCGCATTACTTTCCTTAGCCCCACGCAAATAAAGCAATTTTACCGCTCTAGCGAATGATCAAATCTATTTTTCTATAGCGAGAAACGTCCAGACATTGATAGTGTTGCTCCTACTTATGATGACACATTCACTAAACGTACACAATATAGGCAGTTTATGGGAGATTTGTATGAAAAATTTCGTCCTTATAGTTACTCGTGACGTCCTTGAGTTATAGTTTAAACATTGTGGAAATAGTCAATGAAACGATAGTAGTTTGAATTCCTGAATTTATGGGGTTGCTCCTAATTGCCTTACGGTGTTTGTTAAATGTAAAGAGATTAGAGGTTTACGAGCAAAATATCTGGTGCGTTGTACCGCATAACGTAATACAACCTTCTCAAATTCGACGATCTGACATATGTGTGAGCGAAATATCTTCGTTGGAAACATGAATTCACTAGTTACTTGAGAAATTGCGGGAGTGCGGAACTTCGTCAAACAAAGATTTACGGCAGCAGGAAGCGGTAGCGCTTACAGTTCCGGAATTTATTGGGCTGCTCGTACTCATTGCAGGACCATTATTGAGCAATTGGTACACAGAGAATTAAAGAGGCTGTAAACGCGAATTTTCTGAAGAAGGAAAGTAATTACTGTCGCAGAGTCATTTGGCAAAAACGTTCACAACTGGTAGTAGGCGAAATGCTGAAGTTAAAATTCAGTAATTTCTGGAGTGACCCCCATGAATCTTATGAGAATTTTTGAACACCCAGAAACTACCCTATAAGTATTGGATTGGACTACTACACCAATTTTGTTTAAACATTCTAGTAAAATTCCAGCGGAGTTTATAAGGAAAAAAACGCGATTTTCGTCGAAAATGTTGATAATTTATTGTGCTGCTCTCGTAATTTTCCCACAAATGGGAATTTCATGGTATAGTTGCCTTATTGAGAGCTATCAACATAAAAAATAAAATCAAAATCGTTAGAGCCGTTTTTGAGAAAAAAAATGTGGCGTTTTGATCACTATGATAACTATAGTTAACTTTCGGTGGATTTTACTCATACCCTTATTTTTGCGTCCCATGGTAACCTGTAGGCTAGACATCAAGTTTCAGCTGATTTTGTACTGTCATTCTCTAAAAACCTCGCTAAAATCGAAATCGCAGAAACTTTTGGTAATTTATTGTGCTGCTCTCGTCATTTTCCCACAAATGGGAATTTTATGGTATAATTATCATGTTAAGAGCTACCAATATTAAAAATGTAATCAAAATCGTTAGAGCGGTTTTTGAGAAAAAAATATTTGTTGTTTTGATCACTATGATAACTACAGTTAACTTTCAGTGAATTTTGTTCATACCCTTATTTTAGCGTCCCATGATGACCTGCGGGCGAGATATCAAGTTTGAGCTGATTTGGTACGGGATTTTCTCTAAAAATCGTATACGTCTGTAATTTATTATGCTTCTCTCGTCATTTTACCACGAACGAGAATTTTCTAGTATTGTTGGCATATGAGGAGCTATCAATATAAAAAATTTAATCAAAATCGTTGGAGCCATTTTTTAGAAAAAAAATATTTGGTGTTTTGATCACTATGATAACTATAGTAGTAGTATAGTAGTGTGTAGTATGGTGGATTTTGCTCCTGCCCTTATTTTGGCGTCCCATGGTAACCTGCGGGCTAGATATCAAGTTTGAGCTGATTTGGTACGATCGTTTTCTCTAAAAATTGTTCACAGACACACATACACACAGACCATTTTCCCACATAGTGTTTTTCGGATTCAGTAGGGTCTGAAACGTAAAAATCTGAAGAAAACTTTTTCAGCCGGTTACATAACTTTCCTTCCTACTTTGTAGAGCCAAGGAAAGTAAAAATTTCAACATGGCTCACAAGATCCCTTTTTCGCACAAAAATGCCACTTGCTATCCAATCGTTCCCATCTACTCGGGTACCCGATCGGACATGGTTGTTGTCGTTAAAAACGTGTTCAAAAAATTGATCGAAATTTGGTAGTTTTATCGCACTCAAGTCGAGTTTTGTAGTTTCCTAGGCGTTTTTTGATGCTGAGCCGTATAGGAGGGGTCTCAGATGTGTAGGATATAGTAAATATAGTGAGGAAAGTTTTACTACTTGAAAGAAATTGAGGGGCAATACGACGAAAGTTATAGTTTCGCCCCGGCCTGGGCTTATTTCCTGTCACTGCCTCCAGTCTGACTCCAACCACCCCTCTGTAAAACCCATCACACCCTGAATTGTCTAGCGTCACCTGGAAAATGTTAATTTTCGTCGTTCCGTTGTCGTCAAGTCACATTTCGTAACGTTTACTAATATTTTTCGACGTAGGATTGGATAGGTCCCAATTATGCTGTGAAAGAGAATAATACCCCGTTGTCTAATAATTTGCTTTTATTTGAATTAATCCTACGTAGGAACAAATCATCTGAAACGTATTCTAAGCCTTCATAAAAACGCTTTAACCAATCACGCGCACTCGATAGAAATTCATTCCTACCCCTCTTTGAATTAATTGTAAGTTTCGGTTGTGCGTTTTTCAAACTTTACGTGAAACTTCACTCATTCTCAACTGTCACACTGGAAACACGATACATTGAGACAAGAGACGCTTCACGATAACAGTTATCAGTTGCCGTCAGTCTGGCAGACGTGAAGGCAGAGTTTCATAGTTCCATAAAATGTTGATAAACTATTTAGACAATCTGACTTTTTGGCAATTCAGCACTCAACGAAGTTCGAGTTGCAGTCGCGACGATAAGATGATTCGATCCCAGAACAGAGCCTCCCAAATCAAAACTGCTGGTTAATCTCTACAAAAGTGAACGTTGAACGGTTGCGTCACTAGAATCCGAAAGTATGATGAAACTCTCCATGAACGATCGACGTTGTTCGCAGCGACATGATTCGGATATTTTCAGACGACGACATTGATATGGTCGAATCGCTGGGTAAATGCTTCTGATCCGGTTCTACCTATGAAAGGGAAAGGTAGGCACTTCACATGACAACCGCACATCAGAGCCTTGAAACCTCAACCTTTTTTTTTCTTCTTTTTCTTTTCGTAGCGAAAAAGGGATAAATAGTTTTCGCTTTCGCCTCACGGTGGCGAACTGTATCGAAGGCAACTTTCTATATAGAATGAAGCTCTAGCCTCATTAGTCATCGCCTCTGGTTGGCTCCGAGATCTAGTTTAGAAAGGTCGAGTAGTACCCTCCTTCGAGCGCTCGGAGCTGAGATGAAAATTCTACGCTTCTAAGCAATACTTAGTCAATTGATGGAGTGCAGTATAATTAAACTGTAACACATTTGAACGAGAGCAGTCCATACCACCTTCCCCTCGTGATTGAATTACTGATTAAGCCACAAAACACAGTCGTTAGAAAGTTCCACTACGTTGAGTCACAACGTTAGATCATCATCAGAACAATTTCCAACTGAATGTAACGTACAGAGTTAACTTATATTCCCTCAATAACTGGAGGAATGAGAAAGAACGGATTTTCACCATTGATGTAAACAACATTGAGGAGAAAAACTGTAGTAGTTATAAATTCAATGATGAGGGAACATTCTGAGAAACTACCGCACTTATACATTTCTCATTCTTCGTATTTCAACAAGTTCACACTTTTCAAGTACGGCTTCCCTTAACGCTACAGCTCAACAAACCTAGCTCTCTACCAAAGCAAATTTGAGATTCATTTTTGGTGGTTTTCCAAAATCAGGTAACTCCGATCACTGATTTTCGTTCTCAGAATTTCCTACTCGTTTCGTCACGTTATTCCAACCCACAAGGGTATTTTAATTGATGAACCTCACTGATATCTACCTTTGACAGAATGTTATCTATCTTTGACAGATCTCTGATATCTATCTTTGACAGAACCTACTGCATTTTGGAAACACGCCACACATTGTATTTTTACTTCCTTTAAACCTATGAAGTTTCCATTTCAGAATATGGTCCGTGTGTGCCTGTGCATTGGGAGAGAACAGCGGATTCAAATCAACTCAGATTTAATACGTAGCCTGCAGTGATACAAATGTGAGGGTATACGCTGAGTGCAAAACTAACTATAGTTATCATAGTGATCGAAACACCAAACTTTTTTTTTCTGTCGTATCCAACGATTTGGATTAATTTTTGTGTGAGAAGAGCTCCAAATAATACATTTGCAATTTCATAGCAGTTTTCTCTTCATAGATCTAGCGCATTTGCTACGGTTTTGATTAAAGTTTCATATGGACAGCTCCAAGTAAGACGAAAGTACCATAAAATTCTCATTCGTGCTAGAATGACGAGAGCCACACAAAAAATGTTGAAACACTTCAAAAAACTGATTCTAGCGCTGTCCTTATAAATACAGCCCATACGGCACTAAAACACAAATTTCAGTGGTGGTCCAATAAACTACCGTTTAATAACGTTCATAAAATGGTTAGGAACAACCCTAAAAATTCCAGAATTCAAACCACTACCGTTTCTCACAGTTCTTATCGAGTAAGCTCACAACACTAAACCTGATTTTTATAAAAAAATATCTGGTGAGTTGTAACACACAACTTTCCGTAACCCCCCTAATTTCGACGACCCTTACGGGCGTTATAATTTCGTTCAACGAATTTCTTCAGGAACATTTATAGAAAACAAAATTTAATTAGTCTCGTAAGTTTGATTGAAATTGATAAATTAATATTCGACTAATCTCATTTTTTGAGCTATCATGGCTTACGTCCCCGTTGAACAGTTACAGAAATAATTACGGAGAACAAAATGTGGGTATTGGTGGATACAAGACACTCCACTAAAATGATGAAATCCCAGTGACGCAGTTACTCGAGAAATTACAAAAATGATTTTAAAAAACCATTGTTTTCGACACATTTTAATTTTTATCTTTGCTCAATGGACTGTCGGGGGAACAGTTGTTGAGAACAATATATAGGTATTAACTATTTAAAAACATCCTGTGAGTTTGGTGAAAATCGTTGAATCCTTTCGCCACCAAGAGTGAAAACCCTGTTTTTCCTTTCACCATATTTTCATGAAGATATTTGTGGAGAATAAAAGTTAGGTATTGACTAGTAGACGATAATCTAAACGTTTATTAATCAAAATCCGTATAGCCGTTTTCGAAATAATTCGAAAATCCCTGGTTTTTGATACATTTTCGTCCCTCACCCTCCTTTCTCATAGACCGAAATCGCCCATAACCTTATTTTCGCGATAACAAAAAATCGTGAAGAAAACAAAAAAATAACCAGCTCAATCGGTCTAGCTGTTCTCCCGCAAATAGAAATACAGACCTAACCCTTTGGGTAGCGGAAAGCAAAAATCGTGTTAAGTCTGACTAATCCCCCCTCTGTGCACTGATTGCTCACTGAACGAGTAGGAGCCTTAATAAATTCTACTGTTTTGCAAATTGTGAAGTTATGTTTTACCAATTTTAAATGAACACGAATCGCTCAACGTACGTGGGGCTAAAGAACGTTGTGTGATACAAGATATTTTCGTTTGGCTAGTTTAATATTGCAGCTGCAGTCTTCAACTGTGAATTCATATACAACCATAAACGCGACAATGCAGGGACCGCAAGGGATCCCCATGATACAGACTGACGACGAGAACGCAACCGATCACGGAGGGGCTTCCACTCTGCCAACTTCTCATCAATTAGCATCATACGATATTGATGGTTTAATGGGCACTTAACGGATATCCTCAGGGTAAATCATTTGCATCGGATTTGTTTTCCCCAGAAGTGGAAGGGACTCGCTTGTGGAGAAAAGCGTCGCTCCTAATCCTCACAAAATAGTGTTTTAAATTAAAGGTAAAATCAAAGATCACATTTCTCCCTCCGATCTCAAAATGCAATCTTTTTCTCGCTGCGTTGCTTATCGCCTCAAAACAGCTGATGACACAAAAAAACAGATGGCAAAAACATAATAATTGGCTGAACGTGAATTTTTCCTCGCCTAGTTGGCGACATCGCTCTCATTTAGCAGAGCATCGTCACAATTCTCTCTAGGCATTGGCAATTGATACTACTAGTTTCGCCGATATTGGACGCCCTCTTACAGGTTAATTTTTTTACGACTGTTTTGTGGGGTCTCACACCCAGAACTGTACAACGCTCTGAACTTCAGGAGTGCTACTTTATTTCGTTCTTCAGACCATGTAACTCTTAGTGGAATTCGTTCAGCAAGATAATGTTAACCTTTACGTTGTAACATAAACCACTTTAGCAACGGAATCTGGCTAGTTATTAGGAATGAACACTCAGCCACACTTGATGGGGCGGTAAAGACGTGAATGAGCGGTGGAGGCTGAAATTAGGGCAACTACAGAAAAAGCAGCGGTAGATCGCAAAAAAAAAAGACAACAATGAAGATAATTAAATTAGAGACTTACTCTTTGACAGGTATCATTCCAACGGCTGAAAAGAAAAAGAAAAATGAATCGATTAGATCAGAAACGTTAGACGACGATATAAAATTAAAGTTCTTTTATTCTTTTTGAATGGAAAGAGGGCGGAGGAAGAGAAAAGAAGGATATGCCCGAGTAATGGACTTGAGAGGACAGTACGCAGGGGAGTATCATTACTGGGAGATGGAAGAAGAAGGATAATGGAGGGGTGGAGAGTGCAGAGGGGGGAAGAAAAAGGAAGAAGCCCCCGGGTATTTTACTGTTGAGCGCCTGATGGTTCTTCTGGGGCCTGGGATCCCATCTTCGCACCCGAGGGATTTCTTAAGAGGTCTTCCAAGAAAAGAAGTCGAATGCGACAAGGTACGAGGGCGTCTGAGAAGAGGAAGAAGGGGTCCTAACTGTATATTGGTTCAACCAACAGGTCTCCAGCCTCTAATGGCTGAGAGGAGAAGTTGGAGCGATCAGACCTTCAGACGCGGTTTGGCAGATAAAAGAAGTCCGCCGACAAAAGGCGGAAAACTTCATCGCGGCTTGAGCGGAAAATTTTACGGGAGTTTTGGTCAGTTTAGAGTGTGACATCATTTGTGTAACTCTTGTCGAGTTGCCGGCGTCATTCTGTCCCGGCGAATGGACCCGACTCCGAACATTGAAAGATATACGACATTACACAACTTTCCTCGGCCCAACGTGCACTCAGCGATTTTACTCCGGCAATTGATAAAATCTGTCTTTCACTCAGTTCATGTGAACTTGGTCAAATGTAGACTCAACATTCTGCGTAGCAACTAGTGGTTCTGGAATTTATTGAGTTACTCCACAACTCATGCTACGTAATCAGTGCATAAGTAAGCACTTCGAAACCTTAAAACTCCACTTCTTCTGAATGAGAGTCGTATCATCGTCGTCACGCCCTCGCTTCCCACAGAATATCCAGAGTCAGGATCAGAATGTTGTGGCGAATTCTCTCCTTATAAAACCCTACACTCCAACGATACTTGAAAGGTACCGTTGTATAGCACTATGTTTGCTCCTGTACATCTATACACCAAAGTTTTACTCAACTTTCTACCTATTTCTATTTACAATCAACATCTCTAACGTGAAAGATAACTTTGACTCTATTCCTCGAAAAATACCGTTCAGCCTCGAAACAGCTTTACACTTTTTAACAGTTACCGATATTTTTTACTTGACTTCACAATGAGCTTATATTTCATTGAGTTGTATTCGATTTTCAGCTGTAAGTAGTCGACATCCCGATCTTTTTGACTGTTCTTACTATTAACACGTGGTTTCCCACGTGATAAGAGGGAAAGGGGAGATTGATTGATTGGTTTATTTATTGACCATACAGCCCTCTCTACCATTTCCCCTGAAGCTTAAACACAACAATTCCTCGTAGGGTTAACACACGAACAATATATAAAGGCTATCAAACAACATAATAGACTTAGTTGGTTATATGTTTTTACCCGAAAACTCTCCCCACCCAAAAAACTCTCATTAAGTTCACTCATTCATTATTACAGTCACACCAAAATAAATTACGTTCATCCCATCACTGAAAACACGAGTACACACATATGCTCCAGTCATGCGATATTAATTACACGCACACCAAAAATCTTCCAAGCATACCGACCTAAAAACATAATTTGTATACAAAAACGCTTCCACACTCCACGTCAAAAATGACGAAAGTTAGTTCGCACAGATCCCGAGTTTGCCTGATCGAACGAGTTCGTTTGGGAGAGTGAGACTGGAAAATTTATTTTATTATCAAGGGAAGTTAGGGCTACGCAGCCCTCTGAGAGAGAGACTTTTACTTATGAAAGAATGATGCAATGAGGATACAAATGCAAATTATCCTTATAATAGTCGCCGACACAAGTTTCTTACTAATTACCCACTATTTAATCTGAAAATATACATAGGACGGTTTAGTTTAAAATGAACACCTAGCTTTAAGTTTCATTCCTTCTCCTTTTCCTTTTTATACCAACATCAACTCCTACCTAATGTGCTGATGAGTCACGTATAAATTTGTCTTTTGAATGCGTTTTTCAGGTAATGGAAACCCGAACCCTCTTTTCATACTTGAGTCGAGTTGATTGTAAGGGGGATGAATAACATATTGTGGGCTTCTAGTTGCGAGGGATGAGTGAGGTCGGGGATTTATCACATTTTCATCCAGTGCAAACCGTGTTGGGTAAGATTGGGCCCTCGAGCAAGTCACAATTTCAGGGTGTTTGGGAAAGTGAAGCAACACATAGCTCATTGTAAACCAAACTTGAAGGGTACCGTAGTGGTAAAATATGGCAACAAATTTCCTTAATTTGGAGTATGACCTGTAGATATTTATATGAGAATGCCCTTTTAAGTTCATTACACGAGCAAAGATAGTAAGACTAACTTTCTCTCAATCAATAACAACTTTTGATGAACTTTTTCGAGTGCTTCTATTCAATATCCCACCGATATTCGCTTAATTACCCCACAGGGTTTATTCGACTATCAACAATTTTTGTTCATCTCAGCATTTTTTACTGAATTTGTAGTCTATTTCCAATCGGTGTCTTGACAATATTTACATAGTAACCTCTTCTATTAATCAATCTGCCAACGAACTTTATTGAGCTTCCCAACAACTTTTGAGAAATGTTCGAACAGATTTATTTCTACCAATTTTTAACGATTCTACGCCCACAACTGTTTTCGCTCGAGTTGTTAACTATTTTGACTTGATTTCCCGTTGATAAATTTCCGCTAGTCAAACAGTAAGGAAAGTATAGTGACCGCGTCAAAAAAGTTGAGTTTTCGTCGAGGCCGACTGAGCCCGAAAAATCTCATTTCGGCGCTGTAGTCCGTGTGCGTGTGTTTGAAGTTTTCAATTTACGGAAGAACGGCTGCACCGATTGAGCTGGTTTCTTTATCGTTTTGTTCGTGATTTTTGCTTGAACCGAAAATGAGGTTATGAGTGATTTCTATCGATGGAAAAGATTGTCACACATTGATTTATCGGTTTTCCAATTTCCTCAAAACAGCTCTAAGGACTTCGATCAAACTGTTTAAATGTTTCCGTAGAAATTGGACGAAGACACAAGTCCACAGGTCGTAGAATTTACGGGGGATGCGGAAAGTTGAGGGTCGCCACGCACCAGATATTTTTCTTTGATTTCACAACTATATTTACCCAATTTCCCAACTTGTTCGCTCCCCGCTCGAGTTCACAACAAATTTCTATAAATTTTCTAACTATTATCAGAGGATTTTTCTTCGATATCATCAATATCTAAACGAATTTTTAAATTAAATTCCTAACAGGCAGCTTTCGAACGGTTGTTCGATCACTTTTAACCGATATCCCAACAGTTTCTATTCAACTCATCAACACTTTTGGTTCGATTCCCTGTTTTCAGTGGCTTCAAGAAGAACCGTGATCGGAGGGGGGATCGACGTCCCTCATTTCAACTCGCATATTAAACATATTTTATACCAATCGATCGCGCCGTGAGGGCTTCCGTCTGCCGACCGTGGAATAACAATAAGCGAGCTGAAATGTCGTTTCGAGGCTCAGGCGTGTTTTGACACTTCGCTACTGACGGCGCAAATGAACGTTGCGCAACGTGACAACAAACTTACCCTTGACTTTGAGCGTGACGACCGCCTGCCCCTGAATGAGCTGCAAAACTTCTTTGTGAGTTGCGTCGTCGACCGGAAAACTATTCACCCTTAATATCTGGTCGCCCACCTGCAAACGAAAATTAAAGACTTAATTCGGTACCATGGAGAACAAATCAATGATGACAGTCATTCCCGTTAACAGTTATTGTTGCGCAATATGCCGTTATTACTCATGCTCTGGATGTCTCAACGATCTGATATGCTCTGCCTACTTAATGGTAAGGCTGATTTCCCCCATTTTACACCGACATATTGAGAAAATATCGACATATATGCTTTTTTTTGTATACAATTATTGGTGGAAGCATCAAACTACAATGATAAAATGAAAATATAATTTTTAAAACTGCATCATTCAATCGTAATCTAAATACGAGATCAGTTGAGTGACAGATGAAGAAAAGCTTGTCAGATGAAAGGAGCAAGTCAACGTAGTGTCAGCACACGAAATTAGCGGTAAAGAGGGTAAGTTCAGTTTCACGCGCAGCTCAGTAACTAAGCGTATTGCCTCTGAGCTGAAGTGGGCAGAGCAGCACCCTTCTGTGTCCTTCGGAGGAGACTGTAGAATATCATCGAGTGATGAGGGGAATTACCATTGAGGACAAGGGACAAACACTACTGGGCTGAGGGGGAATCCAAATACCCCATGGTTCCAGCAACTCAAAAGAATAGATACTGAACCGCCACATTTTTTTCTGAAAAATAATCACGATTTTGATTACATTTTGTGCGTAAACAGTTCCTTGTAAAATAATACAAATAGGAACTTTTCATTCGTCCAAAAATGACGAGATCAGTACAAAAAAGTACCAGATATTTCGGCTAAAATTAACTTCAGTCCAATTTTTTCAGTATAAACCTTGCTCATGTGACAAGTGTTCACAAAATTCCAGAATTCAAACTCTTGACACTTGACTACCTTTTTCTGAAGTGTATTTACTAAAAATCCAGATTAGTAAACGATAACCGTATAAAAACGCTGCGAATTAACACAACGGTTTATTATTCATAATATATATCATGATTGTACAGCTAGACGCACTCTCGCGCCTACGAGATCCATCCCATTGGATTTAGTATCGACAATACTTGCTAACGATACGAAACATGACCTCTACGACGGAACTACGACAATTGGCACTTTTTAGGTCGAGTCGAACCGTCGGGTAGTTGGAGTGAAAAGATACACAGAGAGGGAAATGATTGGAGGCGGGAAGAAACGATAGCTTTTGCTACTATATCCCGCGAGTTCATTCGAGCAATAGACTTTTCTGAACTATATATACTGTAATTTCAATGTTTTCCATTTAGACGCTCTACACCCGACTCATACGACTCTGAATCGAAAAATACCAAGGAAACGATACCAAACACGACGTCATTTCAATGAAACTGCCAGAATTTCGTTTTTGACAAGTTTGCTTAACCATTTTCTGCACATAACAACCATGTGCACCAAATATTTTTAAATTGTTACAACTGAAAATGAGGATTAACAAGCTAAGAATGATGAAACATCAGCACCCATTAATTCTAGGGGCCCGGCGTAACGCCAAAAGTCTATGCGTTTTGAGAAGTTAACATCCAACATGAACAGAAGTAGTGCGTGATTCCCAAACTGCGAACTCACTATTTCTCGCAAAGAGAAGTATAAATCTATTCATTGAAAAATGGCCGTGAAATTTATTTGTGAGAGGAAATCTGACAGTTTTTGGAAGTGAACCTTAGGTAAACGTTTTAGCGGAGAAAGTGCGGAGTAGGGTTATGTATGTTTAAGTAAGTCGTACTCTTCGGGAATCGGAAGGCGAATGTGGCGTTCAGAAAAGGAAAAAAAGGGATATTTCTCCGTAGGCCTCAACCGGCACGAAAGATGAAAATCGGGGGTTCGTGAGAAGTCTTTTCCTGAATAGCAGGGCGGTGGAGAGTTGAAGTGCCCACGTGACCAACCGTTCATTTCACTCCGCAGTTGGCGGACAAATCGGCGGATAATCCAGAAGCAGCCCTCAGGTGGAAGCCACGAACTAGAGGGTGCTCTCGCACGCAATCTAACGGAATGTGGTCGTGACGGTTTCAAAATACATAATACACACCTACTACCGAACTCTAAACCGGCGTCAAGCATTTGGTTAACAGCGGTTCGCGTGTTTCCTTAAACGGACTGGTGACGACGTCAGGCTCTATCGGAGGCTAGACTGCAAATCATTTGCCAGCTGTTGCGGACAAGTAACGCGAATTGGAAATCTCACGAAGGACACGTTCCGAAGATACATCTATACATTTAGAACGAACTGTTCACCACACGCGGTTGAGAACAATGGGGCTAACAGTGGTAATAAGGGAGGGGGTGCTGAGAAGGCATACAAAATCGACAAAACTTGAATAAAAGGCGAGGAGATAGGTAAGAGCGCATGTGCAACTACTGCACTCCCTAACCAAAGATAACTCGCAGGGCTGAAGTTTGATCGAGTTTAGTGTTCAAACCTGGGTCTTTCAGAAATACATAACGTTACAACACGGAAGCACTTCTTCCTCGAATAGATCAGAACTACTCTCCCAGAAATACTGAAGAGGGGGACTGGGGAATGGATCCAGGGATCCTCATTGAAAGTGTCATAAGGAAGCTCAGATCTACGCTTCACATTGAATTATGAGTGCCCGACAACGAAGTCTGGAGGAGTAACTGGTCCCCGTAGACCAGATACGGGAGTTGGACCGTATACCAACTGTTACAACTGAGGAGTCCCTTTCACAAAGGATACTTGGAATTACCACTCTGCTTGCTTTACTTCATTTAACTGTTGGTTGTGAGAACATGTCATTACGACAATGTGAATTTGGATTATCAACACGTGGTCTAATAAAGTGGTCTTGCGTTTCGAATTGCGAAGAATAAACCTCGTTCTATAATTTAATATGAGAATAATCTTACATTTTGGCGCAGCCGGTATCTTATTTCTATTCGGTATGCATCACGTAAGCTGCCGGTTAAGAAAGTGCAGGAACAAATTGACCCTGAATTGTTTTCGCCTGGTAATTAACACAGAATGGGTTGATGTACATCCTTATTTACGGAACATTCACAGGTATTTACTACATATAGGTATTAACTGTTATTAGAAAACTTTACGCGGTGACGTTAACTGTAACAGATGAGATACTAAGGTATTTATTTATTTTTCGCGTTATGTAAATCGCGAATCGCGTGTTAGGTTTAGTCGACAGGCTTTCAAGTGCAGGACATTGTAACCATCATGAAATCCATACCCTGCAGGAAAACCACGTGCTAATGATTCAAGAGATGATACATGGCATCGCGTTCTCGTTCAATTCCACCCTTATTGCCGCTAGGGAGAAACCACAAAAACGAGTGTTCCCAAACGCGATGGTAAAAGTTATCCAAAATTTAGGGTCCTAACTTTTGGATAACCATTTATGAAAAGGCTTGCTTAATCGATAATTGGAATAAAGACAACCTAAATATTTGCAACCTTACGCCAACCTTTCTTCCGAATAGTCTAGCACAAAAATGATATTATTCGCTTTTAGCAAATGGCGCAGACGACGTGGAAGACTTTGTTCCAATCTGCCTCTAGATATAGCGATTTGCAGCTGGCTGTGTTGGCTAATCGCTGGCAGTACAGAAGAGGATCATTGAGGGCTGTCTGGCAAGGCTTCCAACATACTTATGATGCTTGGTCTTCCAAGTGGCCGATTAAGCGTCAATTGGTGGTATTAGACATCAATAGGAAAGATAAGATTCGCTTGGCAACGAAAAAACTCAGGCGTATCTAAATGTGGAATGTAGGAAACAAACCACGTCCCCTGGCTAATTGTACTACAGTAAGCGCTTTTTACCTTTTTCTGCCCCCTCAACATCAGCAGATAGAAAACTGTGATGTTCATGTTGCATGTTTATTGTCTAGAGAAGAATGGTGAGGAGGAAGGGCGTTACACACACGCATTTGAGTGGACGCGAGAGAACACGTTGAAAAATAAAAGAGTTGGAAACTGAAATTATTATAATATTCTAATAATTATTATTGAAAATGCAAACTTGCAAACGCCGGGCACCCTAACTTGTAACTAATATTGTTATAATTATTCATTAAGATAAATCTGTTCTTACTATGAGGCCTTGATGAAACGCTTCAGATTCGGGTTCAACGGCGGTGATGAAAAAGCCTGTGCCGTGTTCTTTACCGCCCCTCAGTGAGAACCCCAACTTGGCCGGGGGCGGTCGTCTGTTCAGTCTTACGGTCCTGACGAGGGTGCCAGACCCTACAGACCCCGTCGACGAGCCACTGCTCGAGTAGCTCCGGGTCGTGTAGGCCATCTGAAAAACGGTATTAATAATCTTGAAAATAATACAAAATTACAGAGAGACAAATAAATCAAATTGAGATAATCAGTTCAAGAAATGAGGCAACAGGAGCAAGAAACAACTGCGAAATCAAGAACTGTCAGGGTTTGAGGAGCTTTCACGTTGAGACTCGAACTGACAACAAATTTATGACTAAAAATCTGTAACATCAACCTTAGATTTTGCCTCACTGCTTCATGTCGCCTATAATTAAAACAACGTGACACACCATCCCTCGTTTCACGCACATTTACCAAATCTTATCACTCACAAACTGAAAGGTCAACATAGAAAGTGATAAAACTTGTCATTCCGAAATTTAATGGAACGGCTTATTGTAAGGAAGACATTATGAAACGTCTGGTGCGACGCATCACACAACCCCCTTCAGCCCCACGCTATTTTCATGGCTCATTTGAACTTGGTACGTTATGTAGAAAGTGGAAGTGATAACAGACGAACTATTTATTGAGGTGCTCCTACTCACGCCAATAAGTGCACACGTGATTAACGAGACTGTTAACCTCAATTCTTTTATTGGGATCGTTTTTACCAATTTGGGATTATCTGGCGAAGAGTGTGAAGAATGGCAATTAGTGAAACGCCTGTAATTAAGATTAAAGAGTTTATTGGGTTGCTAGTAATTATCTTATAATCATTCATCGTATCCAGAGAAGTGGTGGGGTTGAGGCAGACGATTTTTTTTAATTTCACTTTTTGTTTCTGAATATCATTATTGTTGTTAGTGTTATTTTTTTCATGTATGCAACCAGAATTGTAGGGAAATCATAGAAAAATATCTGGAGCGTTGCAACACACAACTTTCCTTAGCTCTACAACAATTCACTTTGTACATGGCTAATTCTATTTAATCAATTCATTTATCATTCAGTTAATATGAACTTGGTCAAACAACGCTTTACGGCAGCAGGAAGCGGTAGCGCTTACAGTTCCAGATTTTATTGTGCTGCTCGTACTCATTGCAGGACCATTATTGATCAATTGGTACACAGATCAATAATGAGGCTGTAAACACAAATTTTTTGAAGAACGATAGTAATTACTTTTGCAGAGTTATTGGGTAAAAACGTTTAGAACTGGAGTACTGGAGTAAGCGAAACGGCAGTAGTTGAAATTCAGGCATTTCTGGAGTGAGCCCCATGTATTTCATGAACGTTTTTGAATACTCACCCTTTAGGTATTGGATTGGACTACAATACCAACTTTTTTTAACATTATACAAAAATTCCAGCGGAGTTTATAAGGAAAAACCTGCGCTAAAAACGCTTTTCTTCGAAAATTATGATAATTTATTGTGCTGCTCTAGTAATCTTCCCACAAATGGGAATTTTACGGTATGATTGCCTCATTGAGAGCTATCAATACAAACAATTTAATCAAAACCGTTAGAGCCGTTTTTGAAAAAAAACAAATTGGTGTTTTGATCACTATGAGAACTATAGTTAAATTTCGGCGGATTTTGTTCATACCCTCATTTTGGCGTCCCATGGTAACCTGCGGGCGAGATATGAAGTTTGAGATGATTTGGTAGGACGGTTTCCTCTAAAAATCGTTCACAGACACACATACACACAGACCATTTTCCCAAATTGTGTTTTTCGGACTCAGGAGGGTCTGAAACGTAAAGATCTGAAGAAAACTCAAAAAAAAAATTTTCAGCCGATTACATAACTTTCCTTTCTACTTCGTAGAGCAAGGAAAGTAAAAATCTTTATTTTCTTATATATGAAAGCTGACAAACTAGCTTACTAATTTTATTACCTAACTTGGGAGTGAGGGTTGCTTTAATTATTTACCACTAACGATAATTGTTAGGTGCACGAAAAAGAGAGAGAAATAGACACACGAATTGAACGAGATATACTGAAGCGATAGTTCTCTGAGTACTAGACTGAAGGGTCGGAGTTTGGATGTTAGTATGTATGGGCGACACGACGGTGCTCTGAATACTTGAATTGGTTGCGCGGGGAACTAAAACGAAGAGAGAGAGAGAGAGAGAGAGAGAGAGAGAGAGAGAGAGAGAGAGAGAGAGAGAGAGAGAGAGAGAGAGAGAGAGAGAGAGAGAGAGAGAGAGAGAGAGAGAGAGAGCGAGAGAGAGAGAGCGAGAGAGAGAGAGAGAGAGAGTAAGAGAGAGAGAGAGAGAGAGAGAGAGAGAGAGAGAGAGAGAGAGAGAGAGAGAGAGAGAGAGAGAGAGAGAGAGAGAGAGAGAGAGAGAGTCAGTAGAGCTGTGAGTAGCACAAGAGTTGATAGATGAGTGCAGATCGCGAGAACTGAGAGGCGAGTGATTTGGGAAAGAGCTGTGTGTTGTGGAGTGAATAGAGGAGTGGGAAGAGGATATTTTTGAAAGTCCAGAAAGGGGAAAACCCGTGGAAGGAAATAACTGACCTGAACTGAAGAAAAGGCAGGCCAAACCTTCCCGCAGCTACGGGTCAGAAATTGGTGAGCTCGTTGTTCGAGAAAGGCCCGAAACGAGGGCCTCTTCCGAGCTCAAAATTCCAACTAATTCGGCATACCCTGAACAATAATTATGTATTATTGCCGGGTTATTTTGAACTGTCGTTACGAAACATTCCATTAAAAACGTTAGAACCGTTTCTGAGATAAAACATTTGATTTTTTTCATCACTTTGATTTCGCTCATACCTTTGTCATTTTGACGTCCAATTGCGATCTGCCAGTCGAATATCAAGTTCGAGGCGATTCAGATCGGCCTTGTCCCCTAAACAAGTTGAAACGTAAAGATCTGAAGAATATTCAAAATTTTATTCATCAGCCGATCACGTAACTTTCCTTCTTACTACGCCGAGCTAAGGAAATAAATAGTTATTCACGCGTTATTTAAGGAAACGACACAAGCCTTAGTAACGCAATTTCGTGGGTCGTAATTAACGTGGCATCGTGTAAGTACGTAATTGGACTACGTGCATGATTTTTGTGAGAACGTTTACGTTGTATAAACGGGGTTTATGAAGGAAACTGCACTGAAGCCGTTATCGAGCTCCTCTCGTCATATTCTCAGAAATAAAAATGCTGTATAACGATTATTGTGTATGAAATTGTTTAATTCGTTTAACACTACAATTTAATCGAAATAGTAGGAGCCGTTTTTAAGAGAAATTATCACAACACACAACACAACTTACCACAACCCATGCGAATTCTGCGGTGCACAGGAGCAGCGTATTTCAATGCGTGTCAGCGGAAACAAGTGAGCAGAACAAAGTGAGGGTCCTAGTTCGAAGAGTACCCTATGAGTTTGATCAAAATCACTGTACCCCTTTTTGAAATATGTGAAAAAGATACTTCGATGACCGGCTAATCTCACACACACACACACAGACCGTGGGCCGATCTGAAGGAAAGTTAACTTGTTGTTGATCGGAATACTTTCCATACCCTTTGGGTAGCGGGCAGTAATAAAAGTAGTTAAAAGGAATTACGTTCAACTTGAGCATGAAGAAGACTGCCGCTCGGGCGAGTGCCTTTCAAAACTAAAGCCGCGTGGGTTGGGGGGTAGAGACCGTTCCACCTCGAGGCAGTTCGTCTAGTTAATGGCCCGCATTCAAAGTTGAACTTCCTAACACCCCCGCGTTCATGACGGCATTGTTAAAGGAGAGCGAAATGGAGGAACATGAGTGACCTTTGAATATCTTGGAGCCAGAGATTGGAAAGAGATGGGAGCACTTGAAACGAAAGGGGATCTCTTAGTCAGGGCTTCGAACTCAAATCCGATAGGCAAATCCGAACGAATGACAGCATGTAGTCGGTGTTTATAATTTGCGAGGAAGATCGGAACCTTATCGTATAATTACCGTGCACCGCGACACTGTGGCTCTTGCAAACGTGAAGTGTCTGCGACCTTTCCACTTCTGCCGGTCTCTATCAAAGATCGTGGCCATTCCGCGAGACATATCACTGCGACGTTCTGATGCAAATAAACTACCGATCGAGAAGTTTGACTTGAATACCAATGCGAAGCAGAGAAGGATAAAACGGGAGGACCTACGAACAATATTTTGACAGCGACCGAAGCAATGGAAAGGAGTGGCGCATTGTGTTCTTCGACAAATGAATCGCAACAACCCTCATCCCCTATAATTCAGAATCTACGTGTACAGCTGCTGAACCTTCTGCGGAAACGCATAGTTGCTATTGGCAAAAAATGGTTTAAAAAATGAACAAAAACGCAATTTTGGCAGTTTTATAGCAATTACGAGGCGTTTGGTATCATTACGTAGGTACTTTTAGAAGCAGGGTCGTATGGAACGAGTCTCAGAGGTGCGTCTGGTAATTATAGTAAGCCAAGAACTCGCGGGGCAGTACAGCGAAAGTAATCGTGTCATCATTTGCACTTTCTCTCGTCTCAATCCAACCACCCGTCAACTTATTAAAAAACAGAATAAACAGTAAATTGTACTCGTTATTTCAGTGGAAATATAGACAATTTACTGTTTATTCTGTTTTTTAATGAAATGGGTTTCCACAATATCCTCGCGAATGATTTAGTTCATCTCACAGGCGTCTAGAATATGTAATGTTACGTAGCAGTCAGGTCATGCTTCGTATGGTTTATTGGTATTTTTCGATGCTCGATCGAATAGGTTGGGTTTCGGAAGTGTGGGACTTCGTCAAAACAGCTATTTTTACCCATTAGTCCCAACAATTCCTCTCTAATGTCCAAGACCTTCCCATTCTGAGTATTGAAAATTCAAACTCATTAACGACCAGCGCAATAAAATGTATTCCTTTTCTGTTTAATTAGGTACATACTTGATACATATCACGAGGCATAAGTAGGAGCAACTAGATGAATTCCATAACCATACGCGAAACTAAAGGAATAAAATCGCTGAAGAAAGTTGTGTGATGCTTTGCACCAGTTATTTCCTCCGTCCGCCATCTACTAGAAGCTGAGTTACTTGCCATATGCATTTAAATATTTATGAATTTATTTACTACGAATGGGCTATGCGCGGATGTCGGTGACAATCGCCCAAACCTTTTGACGCATCGACGGCTGTTTGGATTTTAAATGGTTTTTTACTCCGTACGATCGCAAAAAATTTCGACGATCTCTTCAATTCGGCGACGGAGTTCCAACATTTCTCAGCTGATTGCGAGAGCGTCGGAATCAGGACGGGATTTCCTCTTTCCTTCGCCCTACGAAGAAGTAAGGCAAGTTACGTAATCGATTGAAAAAGGGAGAACAACGTCTGTGTGTGTGTGTCTTCGTACAAAACCATTAAAATACGAACAACGCGAGAAACAGCTGACCAGCGAAGCAGTTGTAGGTCACTGATTTACATTCCTCGACTCTCCACCAACTGAAAGGCGCGATAGGAAAGAGAAGGGCGTCGAAGAGGATCGTGAATCATCTGTAAGATTGCAAGCAGAGACAGAAGAAGATTGCTGCAAGCAGCTGCAGGGTTTATGACTTATACAAAAGGACTTACGAGCGTTTGAACCTAACGAAAAGCAATTATCGCAGGTGGAGATAATCGGTCTCCGCTCAATTGCCCAACATACTCGTTAATTGGCCGAGCTGTTAATACGCGCCACGACTCGAAAAAGGACTATAAACATGTCTGGTGCGAGGCATCACACAACTTTCGATCACTCCTCGGAATTAAATGAAACGCGACACACGTGAGAGCTCCGTATTCGATCAATGCGTTTCTGTGGAAATTTGTATGGGAAACAAAATATACTCGTTACTTTAATGTGTTTGCGTAAGAAATTAAACTCTTCACTTTCGATCTTCGAACTCGACTCACCGATGACAATCCTCGCAACCTCTAGAACAACTTCATCAAACACCCTTGGTCAATCAAAAGCTCCAATTACCCTGTATGTTTGAATACCGAAGACATTGGAGCCAATTTTGGCGAATTTGAAAAACGATCATTCAATTTCCGGTAAATTCCATTTTCGGATGTATCTTGGCTTACATCTTCGCTCCACGGATAGTTTCAGAAATCGCAGCGTGTGTAGGTTGTAGAAGAAAACAGTAATAAAATTCCGTTATGCGTTTACAGAGAATGAATTTTGGTTTTTATTTCCGTTCAATGACTGCGAATGTTGGAAGAAAATCGTTAGAGTTCTAAGGTAAAATATAGTTTTTGGATCAGTTTCCCTCACTCCTCCCGTCCATGGGAAGTACCCATGATCATATTCTACATAAAGAACCAACTCAATCGGTTCAGCCGTTTTTCTGCAAATCTAAATACGGAAGCAGCTAAATAAACTGCAGCGTAGGGCGTGTCTGGCCATTACAGGCTGTGTGACAACAAGGCTGCACTGGACGTCTTGCTAGATTCAGCTCCACTCCACATACATGTTAAAAGGACGGCGTTCCTCCAGTCTGTGCGTATGTTGGAGTTGGGTCTGATAATGCGGGGGAGGAGGAGTTCCTGCCACTTGATCCATGACAAGGTGAAGGTGGAGGGGCCCGAACTGCATGTGGTAGACTCAATGCCCGCGAGGTTCAACTTCGTGCTACACTTTCGGATACTCATTCATGAGCGATCCAGGTGGGAAGGGGGAGTTCCCACTTTCGAAGTTGGGGCCTTGGCATACCACACTGATGGCTCGGTGCAGGGTGACCTTGCAGGGGCAGGCATCTTTGGGCCGAGAATCAGAGCAGCGATCCCATTAGGGTCGCTGGCCACGGTGTTCCAGGCAGAGGTGGCTGCGTTAATGGTCTGTGTGCAGCGGCTGCTGCAGAGGGGACTGAAGCGGCAGAGAATCTACATCATGGTGGACAGTCAGGCCACTCTCAAGGCCTTGGTCCCATACTGTCTTATATCCATGGCAGGTGTGGGAGTGTCTGGCTGGACTGAAGGCCCTGGCACCAGTGTAACACTGTGTTGGGTGCCAGGGCATCAGGGTATAGAGGGAAACGAACGGCCTGATGGGTTGGCTAAGAGGGGATCAGTGCAGATCACTATTGGCCCTGAGTCCTTTGTTGAGACTACCAGGAGCCACCTACGTAGCGAGGTTTGCAAATGGAAGAATAGGCGCAGGGCTGCCAATTGGCCTTAGACAGTCAAAACTCTTCATCCGGCCAAGGAGGTGGTTGGGGAGGAAGGAGATGAGGATCGTATGTGGCCTGTTCATGGGTCACTGTCCGCTGAGGTACCACCTTGCAAATATTGGCAAGTGCGAGGTTCAGGTATGCAGGTTTAGCGAGGTAGGGCTGGACACATTCAATACTTCTTTTCAATTCCTTAAGCCCTACGAAGTAAAAAGAAAAGTTATGTAATCGGTTGAAAGCAACGATGAGTTCTCTTCATATTTTTACGTTTCAGACCCTACTGAGTCCGAAAAACACTATTTGGGAAAACGGTCTGTATGTGTGAACGATATCTAGCCCACAGGTCACCATGGGAGGCCAAAATAAAGGTAGCAAAATCCGCCTTAAACTAACTATCAAACCAGAGATCGAAACACCAAATATTTCTTTTCTGAAAAACGGCTATGACAATTTTGATTAAATTTTTTATAAGATCAGCTCCTGATGAGATGACAATACCATAAAATTCCCATCCATGGGAAAGTGACGGAAGCAGCACAATATATTACCTAACGTTTCGACGAGAATCGATTTTAGAGTAGTCATTTCCTTATAAACTCCCCTCAGAAAGTAGTAGAATTTTCAGAAAAATTGACGCGGTAGTCAAATTGGATAACTGTATGATGAACGTTCAATAACGCTCATAAGATATACAGTGGCTACTCCAGAAATTCCGGTATTTCAACTACCGCCGTTTCACTTACTACCATTTCTAAACGTTTTTACCCGATAACTCTGGAAAAGTGATTTTTCGAAAAAAAAAAAAAAAGTGTTAATAGCCTCCATGTACCAATTGCTCAATAATGGTTTGGGAATGAGTAAGAGCACCGCAATAAATTCCGGAACTGTACGCGCTACTGCTTTGTGTGGTCGTGAAGTAATGTTTGCCCAAGTTCAAATGAACTGAGCGATAAATGAATTGAGTAAGTAGAAAAACCATGAACACAGCTAAGGAATGTTGTGTGATGCGGTGCGCTGATAGTTTTAACTAAGCTTTTCATAAATGAGATGGCACACAAAAACACAATAAATGAAATAGGAGGAACACACTACCTCTAGCTCTAGGGATGGGAGGATCGGGACGGGGAAGGAAAGAAGTAAGTGAGCATGTTCCACGATAACTCCAATCAGTTTAGATACGAGGACGTCCCGAGTAACACAAGGGGGGCGATACCTTATAAGCTACTGACAAACCCAACCGACGCTTCTCCTCAGCACTTTCCTTGCACCACACACCGCGATAGGACAAGGTCAATGGTGCAACCTTCCTGTTATCTGCCTCAACTTCTCGAAGTTCCGATACAGCCATACAACACTGAACCAACGACGGTGATTTGAGGCCTCAGTACATCTCCAGAGTGCTGCTCTCTGATGACAATGTACAAGCAGCTTGAGTGCAAACCGCATCTAGGAGTGTCCACGCGAAAGCAACGTGCACCTGCGCGACAGATTAACGTGAAATATCCGATGCCAGCGGACGGCCGATAAATGTTAATACAAAACGTTACTCAGATGCAACCCGCTAGTTGCTTCATGAAGATCATTCGACCCTTGCGAGCTTTGAGGTATTGCACACGTGGAAGACAAAGCCGAACGTTACGACTGTGTAGCCTTCGAATTCACGTGTCGTTCTACGTGTTCCTGTAGTTCGGGCGTGACGCTGTTGCGTAAATGAGAGAGAAAAAAGAGAAGGACGTCTTCACATGAAAGTGATGATCCCAGGGGAATCACGATCCTTCGTTTTTGGGTCCCGAACGGGAAAAATTGTCGAGGAGTTGACTCACAGGCGCTCAACTCGTGTCTTCGAGAGACTGACGCCAAAATAAGAGTGTGACGGTGCGCTACGTAGATTCATGAATTCGGCAGCGATTTTCTGAATTGAGAAAGCGTAAGATAGGAAGGGACAACGCGAAATGGAATAGCAAGGCGACCTAAAAACGGCTAGAACGATTTTGATTCAACTTTCAAATTATCTTGAACTCACATAACTTTGGTCCGTCATTCGGTGAACGCAAAATGTGCTTATGAATCAGAAATAGGTGTTTATTTTTTACTTATTGGAAACCCTCTTCATGATTTACATAAAACACACGTTGTATCCGCCAATAATCAGCACATACTGTATGTACGTATCTTCAACAACAGTCTTCTAGCAACTTATGCTCACATTTTGTTTCCCACGCCTATACTTGCGAATATCAATTGAATTAATGATAAGGCAAGATAAAGGAGACATTAAATTATCGTTTTTATCATTTTCCCCGAAACGGCTTTAGCGACTACGGGATACTTTCAGCTAACTAGTACTTCAATTTTTACTTTCAGCTATCCAAAGGGTAAGAGAAGTGTTGTAATCGTGTCACAAAAAAGTTGGGTATTCTTCCGATCTTAACGTTTTGAGACCTACGGAGATACAGGCCTATGGAGCAAAAATAGGGTTTCCTGAGTAAAGCGTCACTGGATTCACTCAATCTAATAGAGTCTCTTGCAGTAACCTATACTCACATTTTGTTCTCCGTAATTATTTCTGTATTCATCTGTTGAACGAAGACACAAGCCATGATAACTGGCAAAACGAGATTTATCGAATATTAATTTATCGGGGTTTCGTTTTATTTCGGTTCTGTAACGATTTCGATCCTTAGACCAAATGTCAAGTACCCACATTTTGTTCTGTATAAACGTTCCGGTAAAAATGCGTTGAACGAAGTATAGTGTCCGTGTGTGGCAGGTCGTCGAATTCAGGGGGGGTTGCGGCAAGTTGCGTTTGCTACGCACCATTTTTCTTTATAAACGTTTCCGTAAGTATAATTACCCGAATAAAGCTTCCCTAATACTCTTAGCCAATCAAGTTTCTCTCAATGAAAAAAAAAATCGTAAATGGGATAAACAACTCTCGCGGCGACTTTCGAATAAATAGCAGGCACATTGGCTGTTAGTGATACTTCAGAAACTTTCAAGGGGCATATCATTACTTAAGGAATTATTGTTCTCAACCAACCTTTCACAACCTGAGTTTTGCCCCCCCCCCCCCCAACCTTCACCCGTTGAATAGTTTCCGGTTCGTAACATGCTACATCCGAGCCCTTGTTTTGGAGCTAAATTGAAGAAATGTTCTGCAATTGAGCGAATGTACACGAATGAAGTTTTCGATACGAAATTACAGCGGTAACGCATCGCAAGCTTCTTTTACACGACGGTCCCCGTTTAAAACCTCACTTCCGTCGTGAGAGGCCTAATAATGCCCCCCCCCCCCCCCGACAATGACAGGGCGATGGATGGATTCTACATCGTCACGGGTTGTCGGAAAAGGAGCAAGCGGCGATAAATATTCTCAAAGTGTTGGAATGTTTACGGTTACTCTCGCTGTTCCTGCCAAGTAAGTTAGTGGGGCCTCTGGGGACAGCGTGACTCGAATGAGAGTAGGAATCAACGAACGGGTCAGTAACTTGAGCTCTAGGAGGTTCGAGGAAAAAAACGTTACGCCGTCTACAACTTCCTGTGTTCGTTCACAACAATAAAACGTCAACATTTTTTTTCCACCGGTGAAAGCGAATTGAAATGTCGAGTGCAACGCGTCATACAACTTTCCTCAGGCCGACTTACGCTCAGGGATTTTCATCGCATTTCCAATTAGTTCAGTTTATACGAACCCGATGGAAACTAACTTGACGTTCTACATAGAAACTGGGCTTTAACTACATTCCATAATTTATTTCGTAGCTCCTATTTATGTCACGACCAACATTGAGAAGCCAGCGTACAGATAATTGAAGGGATGTCAAAATGAATTTTATTTTAAGGTTCACCTTTTTATTCTAGCGTGTGAAACAGTAATTCCGGAATTTATCGAGTTGTACCTAACGGACGTTGTTAAACGTTCACTATTTGGGTACCCCCGTTGACTAACAGCACGCTTTTTCTAAGAAAACTCGTATCGTGTGATCGCTATTTATAAGGAAACACTGAAATAAAATACATTTTCATTGAAACGTACGATGATTTATTATGCAGTTCACAAGCACACGGACGAAAGTTTTCTGTTACGTCATTTGGATCTGTTGAGTTGGAAATAGTTAAAGTCGTTACCAGAGGAGAAAATATTTCTCTCAAACCCTCATTTTTGCGTCTTGTGGTGACCTCCCGAGTGAATATCAATTCGGAACTGATTTGGTTCAAAAGTTGTCTCTCAATCATCACGCACCCAGTTTTTATTGTCAAAAGCCTTGGAAACGTGTAGATCTGACGAAAACTCATTTTCTTTTTCAGCCGATTGCATAACTATGCCCATTACTTCTTTTAGGAAAGTAACGACCGGTCGCAGCGATTTAGCGGTGGCGCTGAGTATGAATCGAATTGTAGTTTTCCAATGACCGTTTAGGGTTATCCAACAGGTTATTGGCCCACTAACCGACACTCCTACTTTCCTTTCGGGCTTGCTCGCGAGAGTCTCATCTTTCGCATTCGTAGGATGCCAGGAAATTAGCACCATCGGTCTCTGACCGCACTGACCGCCGCGGCACACTGGAAATGAGCCGCGAAATTACGTGATTCTCGTCTGCGTCATGATTCGTACAAATGTGGAGATACGAACTCCATACGGACTGACGTTTTGGGCTTAACAAATTCATCGGTGATGGCGCAGTCACTACCACCATCCTCTCAACGATCTTCGGTTGATGGACTGACCACCACCTACTTGATGTCAGCGGTAAAATGAGGCACGAGATCGGACGAAAGCGGTATTTTAGACCAGAAGGTAATGAACATTATAAACTATTGTCAAAATAAAAATTTAACTTGTAACCTGAAATGAAATTCAGTGTATACTTTCTAGAGCTCAAATCAATACACTTCTGCAGCCAAATTAATGAAGCACGGGGAAAAATAAATAAATTTCGAAAACTATCGCTGCGTAGCATCGCATTATTCGATGACGCTGTCTGTTTTCTACGGAAACCTCGGTGAACAACAAAATGTCGATACAATATCTCTGAAACCACCCCGTACGTTGATCCAAATCGTTATTCCGGTATTTCGGGAAAGGAATCAATTAATGTTCGGTGAATCGCGTGTTACGATGCATCTTGGCTTAAATTTCCGTTAAATGGAAGTCCATGGATTTACTTTGGGAAAAGTTTGACGCACTCTTCCGTTCAATGGGCTGTGAAAGGAACATTAATAACCATTTATAGACATTGATTGTTTAAAATCACTCTGTGGGTTTGATCTGGATCGTTGAAGCCGTTTCCCAAAACAAAACAAAAATCTCGTTTCGTTTCATAGACCTAAACCGCCACCCGTCACAGTTAACTTAGACATTTATACTCGTAGTTAGTTACTGAACGGTAGAACATGATTTGAAAATTTGTGCAATACTTCAATGAAAATGCTAAAAAGCATATTTTTCGGGATATTTTGGTCCCCCGCCCCCTTCCCCTTCCTTAAGAGGCTGCTCTTACCCTTATTTTTGCGCCTTCACAAAATAACGAACAAACAAAAAAAAGAACGAGCTCAATCGGTACAGCGGGGTTTCCCTAAATCTGACTACAGACGCACACCTAACCGATGCCTACATTTTATTCTCTATAAATTTGTAAATATCGTGTAAGAAGCGAAGGGTTTTTTATTTAAAACAGACCCAAAGGATTTTCTTAAAAAATATAGGGTATTTTCAACTAATCAATAAATATGCATCGTTCTCCAGAAATGTTTCACTGGCAACCTATTGAACGTAGATAACTCCTAAAATGTGAAAAAAAGTCGTGGTTTTTTAAATTTTGTGAAAATTTTATAGTAACTTTATAACTCAATTTAATCAACCACGTTTTGGTCTTTGCAACTATTCCTGTGGCCATCCTTGAACGAAAATGCTAGCAACATACTTCGGAATATGACATCTGAGGAACATTCACTGAATAATGAATTTCCAAAACGCCTGGAACTATTGCAATCCGTAAGATTCAAAACGAATTGAACGAAGAGAGAAAATTTTTGTCGCGCGAAGTGATTCACACACAAAATTACTAACGACGAGAATGTGTGTTTTGTGGTTGCAGTTGCACGCTCTCTGTCAACCGAAAGAAATTTGTGGCTATGGTGCTCTGAAACGTTTAGGTTTATGAGATTACTGCATGTTATCGCTTGACTTAGCTAGAAAGCAAGAGCGCTCAATATGAATTGAACTGAAGAACGACCCCGTCCACTGAACTCGAATTTACACCCTTCGGGAGTGGATCATTGCAAGGGCCACAACTCGTTTTTGCCTTTTGTGCATTACATTAACCATAGTATTCCAAGTACTCAATATTGTGGGTTATAAGGTCCAAAAACTCCTGTCCGATTGTTCCCGATGAAAGCTCTCGGCTACGTAGTGGCCGACAAGGTGAGACGATCCCCGACATTAAGGCTTAAGAGAAACAATTTTCTGGGAATTCCAAACTTTTCAGGTACCTAACTAGTCCTTTAGTTTTTTCCCAAATTGAGTTGACACTAGGCTTCCTAGAGTTACACTTCACGTTCATTAGACCTGAAAAGTGGGAAGGTCAGTTACGAAACAGTCTGAAAGAAACGTTGAGCTCTCATCAGACCTTTACATTTTGAAGGCTTCCAAGTCCGAAAACGCTATTTGAGAAAGTGGCGTGTGAGAGAATGCGATTGATAGTCAAATGTTTTCCCTCTAAAACGGCCCTAACGGTTTTGATTACAATTTTTTGTGACAACAACGTTAAGAACTTCTCAAAGGCGAAGAAATGACAGAAGCAGCGCGATAAATGATCAAAAATGTCGACAAAAAAACAATAATTTCGTCCTATGTTTCGCTCATATGAAGGTACCGTTCTCACATAAAGGGTGCTGGCAACCCTACGTGCTACTTTTATGGTGGCAGTTCAAAAATGATCGTAGGATAATTTAGAGCAACCCAATAAATTCCAGAACTGAAACTCAATCACAATAAACGCGGCCCTTCCTAATAAAATCACGTTGACAGTTCCACGAACTGCATATATGTAACGAAAATATAATTAGCAGCAAAACAATCGACTCTGGAACGTAAAGCGCTACCAGTTTCTTGCAATAGAACGTTAAGTTTGCTACTAACAGGCTCATTGTATAAAGCAATGAACACCGTTGACTGTACGTAGGACTGAGAAGAGTTGTGTGACGCGTCACAGTTGATATTACGCAAGTTTTCGAGTCTGCATTAAATTAATTTGACTTTCGAGCTCCTTGGGGGAAAATGTGACAACACGCCGATCCCTTCACGTTCATTTTGAGTGAATTAACCAGGCTTTTCCGAATATCGTTGAAATTAGTATCATTCGTCTTGGGATTGAAATACACTCGCCTGAAAGCAGACCGTGACGTAATAGGGGGCACATTTTCACCTCAAACCCCCTACCAGCGGGGTTTCTTTTTGGTTAGTTATACGCTCAGATTTATTTCAAGCTTTATCTACCCGTTCGACGTGAAAGTCATATAATTTTGCACAGACGAGCGACTCCATTTCCCACGTCTTCGGCCCGTTGTTCAGTCGTGCATTCCTTAATGCCCCAGCGCTTCCCCAAGACGTTGCTTCGATCTCATCCAGAAATTGATGAGTGTTTTAATAACAAACAGTCGCAAAACTGATTTCACCCCAAATCGTTCATTCGATACTGGGAGACTGGGTTGAACTGCACTGTCGTGGCCGTAGAAACGGCATTGATAATTAGAGAATGTTCCTAGATGTGTTGGCTGCTGCCTAACGCTAAAGCTGCTTCTAAGTCGGTTGGACGACGTAACACATTTGACTACCCGCACTATTTTTTTGAGAATTTGGCTTCATGTGAGGGGGATCTATGAAGACAATGTCCGGCGCAGCAACACACAACTTGCCACAACGACCGTAAATTCGACGATCTGCTACATATATAGATGCGGTATCTTCGTTCAACGCATTTCTAAAGGAACATTTGTAGAGAACAAAATTTAGGTAGTAGTTAGTTTAGAGTACTTCGTAAGTTTGATCGAAATCGTTTGAGCCGTTTTTCAGAAAATTGGAAAACCGATAAATTAATATTCTACAGATCTCGTTTTCCGAGCTATCATGGTTTATATCTTTGTTCAACAGACAGATATAGAAATACTCTCGAGGACAAAATGTGGGTATAGGTTGCTTGAAGACACTCCATACGATTGATGGAATCTAGGCAGTTACTCGGGAAATTATAAAAATGTTCAAAAAAACCTTATTTGCGAATCATTTCCAATTTTATCTCTATGCAATAGACTGCCAGAGGAACAATTATAGAGAACAACTTAAATAAAATAACTATTTACGTTTTAACTATTTAAAAGCATTCTGTGCGTTTGGTGAGAATCGTTAAAGCGTTAAAAACCTATTTTAGCTTATTAGGCCCATATCTCCGTTCACAGTCTTTTCAAAGAGAAGAAACGTTTTGTACTAACTAGTCGAAGATAATTTGATTTTCGACAAAAATGCGAAAGCCCCTAGTTTTTGGTATATTCTGGTCCTCCAGTTACCTTTCCCATCGTCAGAAATCGCCGATAACCTTATTTTCGCGTCTACAAAAATGAAGAACACAACAAAAAAAGAACCAGTTCAATTGGTCTAGCCGTTATCCCGCAAATTGAACTACAGACACACACACACACACACGGACAAATTAAGTTTTTCGGCAGCGGAAACTGGACTTAAATAGATTTTTGAAAATGGTTTTCATAATTTATTGTACTACGTTGTTACTCTGTTACGTCATCCGGAACTGTCCATACAAAACATTGAAACAAAATCTTTAGTGCTATCTTATAGAAACAAACTAACTGTTTTCATTAGATTGTTTTGAGCTGGATAATCCTATCAGCATCCCACGTAACACTGGCGTTTAAGCTTCCCACGACTGTGCTCGAAGTAAGTAAACCTCAAATTAGTTATTTCAGTAGTTTTTCTCAAATCTAGCACAGAAAGCTCTTCGATAACTATAGAAGAGAGACACCTGATCGGGGTTCTGAGTAAAATCTGAATCGAGCCTTTTTTGAGTTATAGCTACAGGATTTAATATATATTCGCATGCAGTACCTCATACCGCCCCATCGTATGACAACTGAGTGTGCCATTCTAAACTATGCACACTTCGAAGCAAATAGGGATAAATTCACGTAATTTCACATCGATCCTTTTCATGCCATCTCTCCCAGTTATTTTGATCGATACTTACTCATAAATACGTGGTGTGTGTAATTGGGGAGATTGTAGGACAAGTACAGCTTACACAATTGTCATCTCGTCGACAAATGATTTTCCCCGTTGAAGGAACGGACGATGACTTGATGGGTGAGGAACAAATGAATTTCGCATTGTAAGAGTTCAGTTCAAGTTTCAAATGACTAAACCATCATGTTGTTGTCACGCATCAAGAAACATCAAAACGGTGCCCTGAGGAACCCCAAGGGACAATCTGCCAGGATGACTCTTTTGAGTGGGATAACGGTTGAGTTTTTCCGCGACTGATAACAGCTTTGTTCTTGTATTCCTTGGCTAGTATCATATGAGTGGGACACACAAGAAAATGATAGCGTTAAAATTATTAAGATCGTGTAAGGTATTTTATGGTACAGCCACGTTAGTTCTAACTCCCCTCGTGAGAAAATATAATCAAAGTCGTCAGAGTCGTTTTTGAAGAAAAAGTATGTCGTGCTTGCATCACCATGATAACTATAATTAGTGATCTATCCGGCTCATAACATTGTACTCTTCAGGATAAGTATCATATTTGTGCTCGATGCGGTTCACCTATTTTCTCTCAATCGCGTTCATTGTCACACACACAGACCAGTTTCCAAAATGATGCTCTTCGAACTCATAAGCCCTTGAAACATAAAGGTCTGAAGGAAAATGGAGATGGTTTCTCAACAGATTAGTCATCTTTCCTTTCTTCTCCGTTCAACTCAGTAAAGCAATAACAGTCCGTCGCTTACTAAATATTTGTCAACAATATCCCTCGTATTTCTCCCAAGTTTCGACTCACGTCCTAATGTTGTGAACATTTTTACTCTCCTCGCTCCTACATTAAAACTGTTAAAGGAGTGTGAGGGGAGGGAGTTACGATCACCTAGCTATGAACTGTTAAACTTATAAAATATATCAGTTGATGAAGAGGAGAGTGTATGAATGTTGGCTGGTGCTAGAGAGGGGGGGTCTCGAAGGTGTCAACCACTACAATAAATTATAATCATTATTATACGATGCAAAACGTCGCACCTATCCCGTATATTTGATACAGAAGCTCTATCTTCGTTTTCTGTAAAAATTCGCTAAAAACCACATTCTCAATTTCCTGTTGTCTTTCCTTTCTTTTTCCTCTAATGCCTGGGACACACAGCACGGAAGAGAGATGGCACGTGGTTCAGGCACAATCCCAGCTCCAGAACGAGAGTGAACACAACCTCACAAACCAAGAAAAAGCGACCTCGAAAGGTGAACTGCCGCCGTTGTCAAGCACTTGTTTATCTGACTCAGCTGTTTCTTTTCTTTTTTTTCTCTTTCTCGAAGTAAAACCCGGCGAACCCTCGTCGTCTCTTGACGTAACGAGAAAATCGAGACATCAAAGGAAAGCAACGGAAACGTAGTCCTTGGAAGTAACTACGCGAAGGTGATCCACATTCCCAGTTAGGATCACGAAGTCTTTAATGAGGTGCCGTTTGTTTTCGTGCGTAGCAGGTAGTTAACGTAATGTCATTCGTACGTTCGGATCCACCGAATTAGTTCGGAGACAATGGGGGACGAGAGAACGTTCATTTTTCATGCTATTAATTATTTTTGTCGCTGGATATTATTATCGTTATGAATGCAACCACGAAAGAAAAGGTTGGAGATTAATTTGTAAAAAAAGGTAATCATCTTTATTTTCTAATGTAAAACAGCTATCAAAACTAGCTCAAAACATTCTATCCAGACCTCTCTCCCGAATCCTCCACTAGTCACTGGCAACATCTTGGCAGACTTGAAGGGTTTATCACTTTGAAGAACCCATAGACACAAATATTATTTCTGGGGGTTCCGCTATAAACAAAGCAAAAATATCAGCGGTGAGTCCCCACACAACTTTCCTCAGCCCCACGCGCGTTCCTATGATAGCTACTTTTCTCACTTTAGCAACTAATAGGCTTTTCATTCGGTTTATACGACCTTGGTTGAACGCAGCTCAACGTTTCATGTAGAAACTGGTGGTTTTTAAAGTTCCGAATTCACCTGAATTACTCCTACTTATGCAGTAACCATTATTAAGTGATCAGAGCATAAGTGATTGTCACTTTCAAAATGTTTTTGTGAGGTAGTTCTTGTTTACAGTTTGGGAAATGTCGGGTACCAACTGTGAGAAATGGGAGTGAGTGGCTTGAATCCCCAAATTTCTTAGGTTGCTCCTAATTACCTTTCCCCCCAATTAACCTCTCGCTGTCACGGTGATGTATTGGACTGTCATTCTGATTTTGTTATTGAAATTGCTTCATTAGTTCGTAAGAAACATTAATTTTTTTCAAAATTTTCGATGCCTTATTGTGATGAGTCCCACGGATGATAATTCTTGGCACTGTCGAGTCATTTGGGGCGTTTTTAAGAAAACGTTATCACCATGGTAACGATAGTTGGTTTCGCTCACACCTTTATCTGGTATTTTGGCGTCCCACGGTGATCCGCAGACTAAATGTATTATTTGTGCCGGTGTGCTTCGGTCGTTTTATCTCAATCACGTTCACAGACACGACCACAGGTTTAAAGACCATTTTCCCAACATTTTTCGGACCCTTCGAAACGTGAAGATTTGAAGGGCAAACAAGACTAATAATAATCTGGTGCGTAGCGCCCCCTTTCCTACCTGCCGTTCCTGTGCTGTATCATCAAAGGATTTCTACATAAACATTTACGGAGAAACCACCACCAATTAGTTGAGAGTACTCCGTAAGTTTCATCGAAAACGTTGGAGCCGTTTTTGATAAAACTGGAAAACCGATAAATTAGGATTTTGATAAAAATCGTTGAAGCGATTTTAATAAAATGGGTAAACCTTATTTTTGCTTTTTAGGCCTATACCTCTGTTCAAAGTATTTTCATGGAGATACTTATGAAGAAGAAAAGTTAGGTATTAAGTAGTAGAAGATAATTTGAAAGTTTGATCAAAATCCTTGGAGCCGTTTCCGAAAAAATGCGAGATTTTGGTACGTTTTCGCCCCCCCCCCCCCCTTCCAATTTGTGGAAATCGTACATAACCTTGTTTTCGCGTCTATAAAAAATCACATCAAAACCAGCTCAATCGATCCAGCCGAACTACAGACTCACGTGCCGAAATTTGGTTTTTCGAACTCAGTAGGCCTCAGAACGTAAAGATCTGATCACGATCGCTACACTTTCCTTACCCTTTGGGTCGCGGAAAGTAATAAATAAATTCGGCTGATAACTCGACCTTTCTTCTCACTGCGTAGTGGTGCGGAAAGCACAAAAGGTTAGCAGGTTACTCTTTCCCGACAATTCGGTTTCGTACTCGTCGGTGCCGCTTGAGGCTTTTCTATTTTAAGACGGCGGTTTTACGGCGTAGCGTTTAATTTACGAGGTAGTTAAGAAACGCTGTGTGATTCGCTGATGCATTTACGATATAATTAGAAGTAGGCTTCCTCAATTTGTTGGGCGTGAAACTGAACCTGCAACAAAAATACGAGGCTGTGGTGCCTCTGAGCGGCAATGAGGAAAGCGCTCTCTGAAAAACTCAAAAACTTGGAACTTCGCATGCAGTCCGTCATAAACAGTTTAGCAATGCGAAACATTACGAATAGCCGACAATACGGTCTTCCCTTGTGTTACCCACAAAGATACAGAGATAATCCTTACAATACCGCAGTGAATGATGCAATGAATAACTTTTTTTTCGCACCTATAGAACAAAAAAAAACCACAAAAAAATCACGTTTTGGCTTAAATGACGGAGTCTACCGTTAACACATTTATTAATATTATTACATATTATTACGCATGTTACTTGTTGCATATATACTATGTATTATCATATTATTTATCACCGTAAAATTATTTTCTTTTTTTAAAATTTTATTCTTGGTGTACTAACTTAGTATCACATCCTTCGAAATCAAGCTAACGAAAGGAACTAACACGTCTAAATGTTCATCCAATGCCTTTTCCCTCTGGCCTTGGGAATAATCACACTGCTCCTGCATAAATTTCCGAAATTCTCTAGCACTTTTTAAGTAATTATTCGAAGCAACGCAAACCCCCCTTGTTGAGCTTCTCAATTAGTTCACCTTTTATTAACGTACCCTTACAGAAATAACGTAATCTACATTAGAAGTGTAAATTATACACTCGAATTCAACCAATGAGTGAAATATCGAAAAGCGCTGAGCCAAATGAACTGTGTTCCTACGATTCGGAAATATGAAACACGCATCGCAAGGAAATGCATCACATTCACAGAAATTTGGAGCTTTGCAGAAGCGACCTCATTCCGTGTGTAGTAGCCTAGTGTGTAGCTCTCGACTGTTCTAAAATTGGGATGAGCACTGCGGCCTAAAAGCCTATTGTGCCAGCCGAAATGTTTGACAGGTTCATGCCGAGCCTCCTAAGTAATGCAAGGTATTTCCTGCAAGAGTATTCTCTGGTGTCTACCTTAGAAGAAGTAGACCAGTAATCGCTCCCTCTAAAGCCCCCGTTGCTGGGCCAGGACGTGGTAGGGAGTCTCCTCATCTGTGCTTGTTGCAGTGCCCCTTGATCATCCTTAGAATTAACCTTAGGTCCTTCCTCTCGAACCCCAGAAGGCTGCGAAGGCTTACCTCGTATGTTTGCACTAAGATACAGCGTTTGAAGTGCCTCACTCCCACAGCATTCCTGACTATCTGATGCATTCTCCAGGCATACTCCACCATAGTCCACAAGACGCTTGACTATCAGTGATTATGTTGATAGTTCTATTGCTATAGACTTTTTCATGCGTTATGACGACCCTGCAATGATGGTGTAACGGAACGAACTGAACCCTTCGATTCAGCGTAGGCTCGTCCGGGGCATTTATGCTGACTAGGCAACTCAAATGCCCCAATTTGCTCGAGACTTCGCTGCCATCAGTTGTAACCGAGCTGGTTCCCTCGTCGCCGTATAGTCCGCGCTTGCGTTCGCTCTCACCCAGTTCCCGTTTTGAGGTAGTAAAACTTCCCCGAATGTAATTGACAATAAAACTCTGTTCCAATTGCATTGGATGCTATCCTACTAACTTCCCAACTCTCTTAGTGCGATACCGCTGTCAATATTAATCCCCCTGTAACAATAGCATCAATCTCTACTTGAAAAACCGTTAGAGTGGGCACTACGTCCCACTCCTCCCAGATCCTGTTCCCTCTACAGTTTTCGATCCATCTGAGTAGGTGTTGATACCATTAGGAGGCTCAAAAGTGATGGCTTTTGCTGTTTCATTGCCTTTCTTCTGGTTGTACCTCAGCCTAGAGAGAATTAATTGTATTACCTGGCGCAGGAGATGTTCTTGGGTTCTACATCACTTCCTCTAACTCACTCCCTTCCCAACTTATCGATGAATAATAATTTCCACAAAAAAAGATGAAATTTCAGCTCAACTTTTGAGTGCGTTAAGCGAGTTCTGATGTTTTAAAAGACACTGTTTCATGTTTTTTTACGCGATAACACTTTGTTTTGTCGGATAATAATTTGTAAAAAACGCAACATTTTGAGGATTGTCAAAGCCTTTTTTTTTGTTAATTATGCGTATTTCTGTGAACACTGACGATTGATGTTATTCGTGCCACAATCCTTTCAATCAGGGTGCAACAAGGTTATTAGAGAGAAGTTGAGCGGATGGCAAAGGAAAACTGGTAAATATAGAGTGGACTGTATTAGAATCAGAGTTAAGCAATGTGAGCACAAAACAAGGGAGGATAGTCGAACCGTCTCCAACCTTAGTGCGAGTGAACTGAAAATTAGGAACGCGGTTTGGGTCAAGTCGAGGGGTGACTAGTGGGAAGTATTGTTGGGTTATTGAGTTTTTAGAGAAACTAACATCCCCCCGAAGGACAGAAGTAGCCAGGGACTAGTAATTAGTGAAGCTGACATACTATCAAACAACCGTCGTGTTTTTTTTCATCTGCCACGTTTATAAAAAATATGTAATTAACTCAACGGGCGGTATCGGGGAACTTTCAAATCATCAAAACTTGACTAAATATTATTTTGGTCATCGAACAGCTCCTTTAATTACTGACACCATGACACCAGGAAATGAAGAAACGTTTCTCACTAGTTAGAGATTGATAACACACGGCAAAGGAGAACGTTGATTCGTGATGTTGATTACAATCGGGGATATTAATGAAGTCCTCTCCGCTCTGAACGTGAGGATCATTACCATACATTTGTCTCGATCTCCGTTCAAAAATACGGCAGGTGCTCAGGAGGGAAGGACGTGCATGAGCAACTTGACGTACCAAGACACCGTTTAGTCATTAGAACCCGTCAGACGCTCCTATTTTCCTCTTCCCTTTATCTCCACGACCCCCGCCGAGACAAGTACCGAGAATTTACACGTGTACAGAGGATTTTTGTGCAGCTCACAGCCATCTTCACCCTGGCTACCAGCCCCAGTAGATGACCGCTCCATTTTTGACGACTGGAGTCATTACTACGGATTGTCAGCCACTTCCCCTCCCACGACGTTCTAGTTTGGATCAGATCCCAAGTATACAGCTTTTTGTCCAACCATCGTCAAATCAACCGATTTTAGGATAATACATTCGGAATCCCATCTGTTTCTAACGCCTTAAACCACCAACGGACCTTACCCCTTTCCAGTCGATGGTCCTCAATTTTCTTTGACCTTAACAGTATTTTCCAGAAAGGCCCGATTATCCAATGAGACCTCCCCACCTTTCTCGACTCAACTTAACACGACATTGTTAACGATTGTCGTTTCACATAGTCGACTCGTGTGTGTAGTTTTTTAGTCAGATTTGCGGAAAAACCCAATATTGTTTCGTTTTGTTGGTTATTTTTGAAGAAGCAATTGGGTGAGTGTTTTTTGATTCTGAAAAGCCGTTGATGCTTTTGAGAGCTTCAAGGGGTCAACCATTGGACAGTTATTTAAGAGATTGAGTTAGGTCTGCCAGTAGAATGGTCAAAGTCAACGAATCTGTTGGGTGAGGCCGACTTACCACCACCAACACCTTGGGAGACTTACTCGCCCAAGAAGTACGGTTTTTCCGTGTTGAACCCTATTATTTGGAAGGGAATGTCGTGAATCGGACTTTTGATAATTTACCCCGCAAGTCTTTAACACTATAGAGTTAGCTTCATTTACAATTAGTAGAAGAGTTCAGTAATCTTTGGTATTCGGCCTTCACTGGCGACCTTTGTGAGGGACGGGACAGAACCGTCGACTTTCCGTTGTAGTTTCCATATACGAACGAAACGTATCAACGAGCAATGGTAAATCCCACAAACGACCATGACAGACGTAAAAGGCCGTAGAATTCAAATGAGAGAGGTCCACCCGAAAAACAATTCGGAAGCGAGCAACTTCGCTACTTTAGTCGAAAATGAACAAAAAAATCCTCTCCGACTTCGTAACTTTCGATTTTGAAACTGTGCGTAGCCCGGTGATGAACCAACTGGGAACAATATTGCGAGGCCTTGCGGGGGGATTGGAACAGCATAATATTATACTGGAGAAGGTAAAGGCGCAAAGTGGGCTCCCCAGGTCGGTAGCGGAGGCCTCTCGGACTCCTCCGTGGAAAATGTCATAGGTGTAGATCGTGATGGGGCCTGGGCGGCCGTCCTCCGGCGACTCGCGGGTCTCTGGAGCTCAGCCGCAGACAGCCCAAGGGCTTGCGCAACCGTTTTCCGAGATAAGGTGCCCCGAGAAGGTAGGTGCTGGAAAGGCGTTTGAAGGAAACGTCTTTTGATTCGTTTTACTGAGATGCAGTACCTGAAGAACGAACGTGAATCCAACGATAGAATTCAGACGATTGTTCAAAAGAATGATACAAATTGAGAACTTGTCGTGCTGAACTGCACTAATTTCCATACTCAATAAAATGAAATATAAGACGTGGTGCAGCACACAACTTCCCCCACACCGACGAAAGTTGGATGACAGGCGCATCATATCGTTCAACGTGTGAAAGATATGCTTCTGGTATGGATAACGAAGATATAAATGTTGTGACTTATCTGGCCGAATAAGGATCCAGAACGCAAACATATATCAGGTTCTTGTGCAGCGAACACTACCGAATTCGTACATTTAATCGAGACTGAACTGACGAATGTAAATGTTATATCACCATCGTGTCGTTTGGATTTATCAAAAACTGAATCGAAATCGTTAGAGCCGTTTTTGATTAAAACTAACCGACATACAACTTTCCTCAGCCCCTTGACATTCTAACTACTAATCCAATCTATTTCTCACTCATGTTGTACGAACTCGTAAAAGACCTCGTAGAAACTGGTAGCACTTCCAAATTTTAAAATTTATTGAGCTGCTACTGACAAACGCTGACCATCATTTAAAACCCAACGAGTAGCTAATTGGCTGACTGTCAATATGATTGTTCTGGAAGCTTCGTGTCACTGGCCATGAACTTGCAGGGGAAACAATGCGGAAAAGGTTACTCAACAAAACATTAGTTTGAACCTCACACTTGTGTAGTTGCTCCTGATGAACTAATGACGACTATTACATTTTCCTCATGTAAGTACCTCACTGGAACACCATACCGATTTTTACTTTCGTTGGCTCTACAAAGTAGAAAGGAAAGTTATGTAATCGGCTGAAAAAAAAATTTTGAGTTTTCTTCAGATCTTTACGTTTCAGACCCTCCTGAGTCCGAAAAACACTATTTGGGAAAATGGTCTGAGTGTGAGTGTGTGTGAACGATTTTTAGAGAAAACCACCGTATCAAATCAGCTCAATCTTGATATCTCCTCGCAGGTTGACCGCTAAAATAAGGGTATGAACAAAATCCACCGAAAGTTGACAATAGTTATCATAGTGATCAAAACACCAAATTTTTTTTTCTCAAATACGGCTCTAACGACTTTGATTGAATTTGTTATATTGATAGCTCTCAATAAGGCAATTATACCATGAAATTCCCATTAGTAGGAAAATGTCGAGAGCAGCACTATAAATTAGCAAAATTTTCGACGTAATCGATTGTAGAGTGTTTTTTAGAGAAAACGACCGAACCAAATCATCTCAAACTTGATATCTAGCCCGCAAGTTACCATGGACGCCAAAATAAGAGTATTAGCAAAAACCACCGAAAGTTAACTATAGTTATTATAGTGATCGAAACACCAACCCCCCCCCCCCGGCTCTAACGACTATGATTAAATTTTTTATATTGATAGCTCTCAATAAGGCAATTATACCATAAAATTCGCATTCGTGGGAAAATGACGGGAGCAGCACAATAAATTATCAACGTTTTCTACGGAAATCGGTTTTAGCGCGTTTTTTTCCCCTTTTAAACTCCGCTGAAATGTTACTAGAATGTTAAAAACAAAATCTGGTGCGTTGCAACACACAAATTTCCTTAGCTTTACGTCAATTCACTCGGGCACATGGCTTTTTGTCTACTTAATCAGCTCATTTACCGCTCAGTTAATTTGAACTTGGTCAAACAACACTATACGGCTGCATGAAGCGGTAGCGCTCAGGGCTAAGGAACGCGCACAGTAAATTCCGGAGCTGTAAGCGCTACCGCTTCCAGCAGCCGTGAAGTGTTGTTTGACCAAGTTCAAACGAAATGAGTGATAAATGAATTGAGTAAGTGGAAAAAACCATGAATTCGAGTGAATTGACGTAGAGCTAAGGCAAGTTGTGTGTTGCAACGCACCAGATTTATTTATTTATTTATGCAGCACCAAGTCACTTTTTGATAATTTATCGTGCTGCACTCGTCATTCTTACGGATCAAAATGCTATGGTACTGTGTATATAAAACTGGAGACTAATTGGTCCAACTATTCTCCTAAAATAGGTTCTTTCCTCCATGCCTTCATTCTCCGTCCCTGCTCCATGTACCGTTAGGAACTGGTTGAGGTATAAATCCACCGTCGCGCCACACAAGCCATGGACCAAGTGCTTGAATCAGCTGTTGGTCCACAGCCTCTTCTGGACTGTGTCCCGCAACCTCCCAAGCAATAAAAGCCGTTAAAATGAAGATAGCTGGAGCAATTGGTTGCATAACTTTCCTTCCTACATCGTACGGCTAAGGAAAGTAAAAACATCCTATCCATCTTCACTATCTCTGGCATTTACCCTAAAAAAACAGAACATATACAGAATAAACACCTCATTTTGATTCTTCTTTTTCCTTTCCCGCTCCCCCCACCCACAATCAATGTTTTGCGTTCTGAAAAAATTTCGAACAAAACAAAAGAAGAACACGCTCTATCGGCTAAGCCGTTCTTCGACAAAGTTGACTACATACGCTCGAAATGTGATTTTCCAATCAAAAGGGCCTCAAAATGTAAATACTTTAATAAATCTCCCACTTTTAGCTGCTCCACGAGGATTTTACGTACCTAACCGGATTGATTTGAATTCTCCACAGACACATCTTCAAGTGCCCAGTTTCCCCTAGCGTGGGATAAGTAGCGGAATCTCCCCCTGGATGCTATGCCGCCTACTGTTCCTCCAATATCTAAAGTGTTAGGTTGATTCTGGTTTCCTAGATCACTTCTGAGATGGAAACCCTCTGGACAGGACTTCACTGTAGTCATGACGATCGCTATCCGCTAAAATCGACTTCATCCCTGCGTTAGCCTAATCAAATATCGCGAGTCTCCTACTGTGTCATACAGACAAACCCCTCGTCGGATCCGTAACAATCACAATATTTTCCTTACTGTTTGAGTGGAAGAAAGTGAAAATTACTACGTAGAGTTAGTTGTGATTTCTACTTTGCAATGGCTCAAAGGTGAAAATTGGACAGATATATTATCAATGTTGACGATGTTCGTTTAACAGCTTTCATTTCAAGACTCAGCGCCAGCCACTTTCTATTTTTTATTGAGCTCCCGTTCAATTTCTTCCTGTAAACGAAGCGTAGACCCGCTATTACCATTTGTGAAATTTCAACGTCTTCGACCGCATCACGTGCTGAATTGCAGGACGTAATTGAGCGCCCCATTTGGCAATTCTATTTTACACAATCGTTTAAGGGATAACAGGATTTGAGAGAAAAGTTCTCAGTTGCAGCCTCCTAAACGCAAATCGTGCAACGGAGAAAACCGCTTCGCCACACATCCGAGGGATGTTGTACAACGCACTTCTGACCGTTCAAATGTCACTTAGAAATGGGTGAACGATGATTCGTTTCACTGGTTAAGGTGCCGTCGTTTCCACAGATCAGCCGCAAAAATAACCTTTTCGATTGGGTCAGAATTATTGTATTGTTTGTTGCGGCACCAGGTTACATTGTGAGGTGAATTGAGGAGGACGAGTGTTATTTGACATCTTCATTACAGGGCAGGGCTCAGTGGCTGTCTTGAGGCACATGACGAATGGGCCTTTTCCGAACTTCCCACAGGAACGGGATCAATCCAGAATTTACTTTCACTATTTTGGTTTTATTTTACTCAAATTTCCGTCAGTGATCAACGAATCTCAGGAATGTTGAATTTTATCACGGGAGAGGGAATGATGGAGGTAAATATCTTCAAATCATCATATTTCCCTTATTGCCGACGTTTATGATGCACCTAGCGCAGGGACGACTCCATCGACCTCTCCGGTACACATTTAATTATGTAACGCGCGCTGTCACGCTTCTTAAGCTCACATAAACTAACAAATGCTATCCTTCTCTCCAAATCTTTTGCATACACGAAAAAAGAAAGCGAAAGCCGAAAATTTATGCCATCCGTCGACCGGGAGACGGTTATTTCCTCTTTGACGTCGTAAAATATTCCAATTAAAAGGCAAAGGCGCCTCAATTGAATTTATAATCAACTTGAATGAGAGTATAAGCGACTCGGAGAAGGGTTTCGTTAGTTACGTCACAGAAGAGGAACACTTGCTCCGTTGATCTGCTCGTTGCGAACTGAGTTAGGAGGGCGTGTGATTGTCGGACCTTTTCGAGCGAGATGAGAGATTCTTTACCCTCAAGGCTGAGAGAAAGTCTTGCCCTCTGTCTCCTCCAGTGCAAGGTTTCTTTTCGAGCGACGAGATTAACCCTCTTCGCGCTGACTCGAGGTTTTGGTTAGTAGAAAACGCACAGCTAGTAGGCTCCACTACAATTTACACACACAGAAACTTACTGGTTTCTCGAAAATGACAAAAACAGCTCCGGAAACATTTGGTAATATCACACGATGGATGCCCATGACAAGAACACATTAGTTTCGTAGAGTATGGATATAAACAAGTGCTAAATCTCGCCATTACACGCATTATTTAAATACTTTTATGATGAAAGAGTAAGATAAATTATTTAGCAATTCTTTAGGGGTTACCATTGGAGTACCGTTAACATTTCAGATCTTGTACGAAAATGGGCCTATTCTGAGTGTTCAGGTTGGGATGACCCTCACAAGTATACTTGACATAATACTTAATGATTGGTTATTTTTCTTTCAAAAATGATTGTTTTTCTTTATTACATGTTTAGATAAGTTTATAGTTCTACTTCGTTTTATTACCTGCTTTGTGGATACAAATGAGCTTAAATTTGTTTAGGTATTATAACGATACACAACCGTAGGTTTTTTTATTCTCATTGTCTGATGTATATGTTTGTTTATAATTACTGACATACCGTGAAATAAACCACTGATTACTGTAAAAAGTCAATGACCTGAGCTGTTATTTTAGCATGGAACAAGCTTTATCCTTCACTCAACAACCAAAAAACACAACTTTCCTAAGCTCTAAGTCAATTCACTTTCTATATGGCTTTGTCTACTTGATCAATTCATTTACCACTCATTTGAACTTGGTCAAACAACACTTTACAGCAGCATGAAGCGGCAGCGCTTGCAGTTCCAGAATTTATTGTGCTGCTCGCACTCATTCCAAGACCATTATTGAGCAACTAATACATAGATAATTGATTAGGTTGTAAATACAATTTTTTTGAAGAAGGATAGTAATTACTTTTGCAGAGGTATTGGGTAATAACTTTTAGAACCGGTAGTAAGCGTAACGGCAGTAGTTGAAATTCAAGAATTTCCGGATTGACCCCCATGTATTTCATGAGCGTTTTTAAACACCCACCCTTTAGGTATTGGATTGGACTACAATACCAATTTTTTTTAACATTCTACTAAAATTCCAGCGGAGTTTGTAAGGAAAAAACTGCGCTAAAAACGCTTTTCGTCGTTTTTGATAATTTATTGTGCTGCTCTCGTCATTTTCCCACAAATGGGAATTTTATGGTATAATTGCCTTATTGAGAGCTATCAATATACAAAATTTAATCAAAATCGTTATAGCCGTTTTTGAAAAAAAAATTAGGTGTTTTGATCACTATGATAACTATAGTTAAATTTCGGTGGATTTTGTTCATACCCTTATTTTGGCGTCTCACCTGCGTGCGAGATATCAAGTTTGAGTAGATTTGGTACGGTGGTCCTTTCTAAAAATCGTTCACAGACACACAGACCATTTTCCCAAATTGTGTTTTTCGGACTCAGGGGGGTCTGAAACGTAAAGATCTGAAGAGAACTCAAAATTTTTTTTTCAGCCGACTACATAACTTTCCTTTCTACTTTGTAGAGCCAAGGAAATTAAAAACGTCATGCCTGTCCTCCATCGGCTCTCACCACTCCCTTACGCTGAGGAGGCTTCACACCTCAGGCCAAAACGGTCAGTTTTTTTTGTTTTTTTTTTTTCATTTTCTTTTTACACGATTTCTATTTTCCCGTTTTCCGATAAATCACATGAAAGAAGAAGGTGTTGTTGAATAATGTAATGATTTCATTGCCCCATCACCTAAAACTATGCGAAATAGACATTACTTGTGGCTGTTGGGGTTGTCTAGCCCCTTAATAGAAGTTATAAAACTATTAGCTTCATCCCATGAAATTCCTTTGACACATACTTTCCTCAGATTGAAGGGAAACGGCTGTACCAAATGGGCTCAAATATGATGTTTAGCACGAGGTCATTATGGGTCATTAAAATAAGGGCATGAACAGAATCGGTCCAAAACTACTTACGAAGTGATCAAAACGCCAAAAAAAATTTCCCCTACAATGGCTCCAACATATTAATTAAATGTTTCATATGAACAGTTCTACATCAGAGAGTTGTTTGGCACAAGCCAAATTACACGTGTTTTTGACCTCAGAACGTCCGCACTTAACGGTATTCACTGGCCCTATGGAAAGTCATTGTCCTTAAACACTGTTCTATCTCAACCATTTTGTTTGTACCTGTGGAAAGCCCATTCCTTAGTTATTTCCAAGTGACAACGAATGTTCTGAACTTTCCCATCTATCTTTCCTACGCATCAACTTTATAGCCCTCTTCTCAACAGACAGCTCCTTCCAAGTCAGTCACCCATCAGCACTCGTGAATGACAGTTGTCTCCAAGTTCCCCAACGCTTCGTCTCACAACCAGTTTCACACGTATTTAGAGCCCCTACTGCACGTTTATATGCTCATACTAAAACAGTCCTCACTCACGCTTTCCACGTTCATTTATTTCTCAGTTTCAAGTTCCCTCATTCGTGCGCTCAACAAAAGTAATAACATCAAATTCTCATCAGTGGGAAAATGACGTGAGAAGCCCAATAAATTATGGAAAATTTTTTAGGAAGCCATTTTAGTTCCTTTTGTTCATAATAAATATCGCTTATATGACACACATTCTTCAAAAAACCATACATTCTAGAATTTTTAACATAAACTACTCCAGAAAAAAAAATCATCATTCCATCAATTACCTATACGTTGGTTCTTGAATGAAAGTTGTGGCATAAGTAGCAGCAGCCCAATAAATTCCAGAACTTTAAGCGCTACCAGTTTGTGCACGTGTTCATGTGAACTGCGTAAAAAATATATTGGATCAGCAGTTAAAGCCGTGAATGGTCATGGGGCAACATCACCTCTACAATCTCGTTAACAATCTACGTAGTGGTCATTCAATGAAAGTAGCAACATAAATAAGGGTAGCCCAATAAATTCCGAAACCTCAAGCCCTTAAGACCGTATACCTTAAAAACAGCTTTGATGTGTAGCCAGAGCGAGGAAAGTTGGGCGATGCGTCGCACGAATATTTAAATGCCACGATGAACCGATCGTGCAACTGAGGCTGAACCGTGAAAATACGCTAATCTGGAGAGATGCCCCAATGGCACTTTTTCTCTTTGTAGTGCCTTGTGATGCCCACGCGTCGTCTAGGATTGACGGCCCAGACTGCCCGATGGTCACTCTCCGTTCTCCTCACTGGTCCCGTAAAACAGCCTGGCGTCTTTAAATTTATTGCTGTACGAAACGCATTTAAATGTGGTGACGGACAACCGACAAAAATCTAATGGAATTTGTCAAATGTTTGCAAGTTAACTCCAAAAAGCAATTTTTTCGAAGTTGATGGCAAATTTACTAGCAAGTTACTCAAAAACGGATTCATATAGAAATAATTATCACGTAACGATGCCGTGTTTTATAACAATACTATTACAAAATACCTGACCCGTTGTCGACGCACGTCTCACTAAATTAAATGTTTGAATCGTTCATCGAAAAATTCCTTTCTTTTGGCCGACCATCAGTCGAACAAGTGTCGTCGTTTCGTTATTGCTATACGAAGATCCTGGGCGTTCCCTTTTTGTTCAGACCACTCGCAACGGGTCAGCTGCATCTGCTCGATCGTTGCTGGTCGGAGGTATTGACCTACCAGTTTCAACGGGCTTTCGAATTATCCCCTTCCACTTTGAAGAACATACGGCTCGAGAATAACCAATGATTAGGGCGAAGCCTTTCATCTTGAGCGCGTCCGTCCAGGGCGCCTGTTCCTCGAGCTCGTTAAAATGGGAAATGGCGGGAAGATGGAAAAATGTTTCCGAATCCAGACGAACTCCTCAGAGGCAACTCCTGAATATTTCATACTTGTTTACTGTCCTCAACTTAAACGGTATGGAAAGCAATCCAAGTTCCCGTTAGGTATTTAAATTTTGAGGCCGAATTTTGACGGGTGTTGCTTCCTAAGCTCATCTACGGGCAGGTTTTAGGGAAGGTCAGAACAGTGTACTCTACTATCCATGCGGTGCTAGGCTTCCTACAGACATTCGCGTTGCAGTTTGATCTAAAGGACTGAGTGTTCTCTCACTCACACGCTGAGACTATCCCGTCCTTCTTAAACAATCCGACTGGACTGCAGAGCACAGGGCAATCAGCTTGGGTTTAAACCAGATTAGCAATACTATCTGCCCTAAGACTCAGTAAACACTGTTACTTCGTCACTGCCCTCATGGTCGTCAGAAGGGGATTTGGGCAGTGTCCCGACGTGAAAGCTTTCACCGTGAGTTAAGAGAGTATCCACGACAGAGATTGGCACAAATTTCAACATTTTTTGTGCAGCATCACTGAAGGAGTGTACAAGAGGTTAGTATTGTCACACATTGTGAATGGCAGCTGTCCTGCCAATACTAACCAGTTTCATTAAATCAATAATAAGGTGCGGATGTACTCTTGCCCTATCATTCCACGGCTGTAACATGGAGAGACTGTGGCCATTTTAACTTTTACGTATCGCTTTTGTCTACAATAAACATCTTTATAAAAATTTAGCGAACGGAAATAGAGCAAAGTAAGGAGTAGATGGTTTTGGTTTATTACTCATTCTGTTTCTGGTCAGGAACATTTTTTACACCCCCTCAAAATTTGATACTTTACGGTTCAAGACATCGGGATTCGAAATCTGCAATGTCCGCCCGCTGTCCGGGACGCTTTGGCAGTTTTATCGCGAATATGCCGGGTTCAGTACCGTTTTCTAGGTATTCTTAGACGTTGGGTCGAATGGAACAATTCATACAGTTGTACAACTGCGTCTAGACGGAAAATAGTGAAATCATAGTAATTATAGTTAGCTAATTGAAAGAACTCGCGGGGCAATAATCGCTACATCGTTTGTACTCCCTCCCTCCCGTTTCACCCAAACCACCTGCCAGCTCGACTCGTCACGTTGTGCAAATTGCCTACTGACGCCTACGAGAGCCTGGAATATTTAGTTTTCGTCGCTCCGGTGTGTTCGGGTCAAGTTTCGTGTGATTTACTGGTATTTTTCGATGCGGAATCGAATGGAATGAGTCTCGGAGGCGTGACACTACGTCAAGCTGTGGAAGAGAATAATCAACCGTCGGGTAATAATTTGCAGCGATTTTTACTTTCGGGAAAAACGGTTTCAACGACGAAACTGTGCCACCACCTAGGCAATAATTATGAACTGCAGGTCATGACCAACCACATATAGAGTAGTATATATACGAATATCTCAGAAGCCGAGGGTCCATGGCCGGTCCAATAAGACGTCAAGTGCAAGGCAAGATAGTAAATGTTAACAAAAAACCCTTTTTTGTTTTCATTCGGATAAAAAACCAAGGGGCAAGGAAAGATCGTAGGTATATATAATGTTCCATTCACCCCTTGCCGATGGTATAGCGGTGAGAATTGAATATATACCTTCGAATGGAGTAGGACACTAGCCTTCGTTTCACCCCTCTTTCTGGCTGAGCTGCCTTTAATATGGTTTGGAACCAAGTTTGCAACAAGAAAAGTGTTTCTTGTGTTTTCAAATACGTCAAAACGCATTCCTAAAATTAAGTGCCTCCATATAACCCATATTTCCCACTCCAAAACTATTTATCCCATCATCGGTTGAACAGAGATGCGAACCAAAATACAAAACAACCAGATTCTCCATGCATTATAAGTTCGTTATTCAAATACTCTCAAAAACGGTTCTTACGTTGTTGACCAAACCCCCACGATACTACTTAACAGCTAATTAGTGCCAACATTATTGTTCGTAAATGTTTCAGTAAAAATGCGTTGAACGAAGATATGGCGCCTGAGCTGGGCGTGTTGAGGATTTCTTCGAATTTACGAGAGAGCTGCTGAGGAAAGTAAGTTATGTGACGCATCGCTCTGGATGTTTTAGTCGCACTTTCATTAGCGTCGTTGGATATATCAATATCACTTTCTTGATCCACTCATCGCGTTCTCTAGTTAGTGTTTCCATTGTCTACATCTTCTACCCTTCAGGTTGTGGAAAGTAAAAGGGGAAAATAAGCCGTAACGAGTAAAATTGTACAGTAGCCTCCGAATAAGAACAAGGTTTCCTCAGATCAAACGTAAAGCCGACCCGCAACCGACGAAGTCGTGAAGAACCTAGAAAATGAACTCATTCAATTCGAAACGCACCTGCGACTGTCATGAAAGAGGGAGGCCCTGCCCGGAACTACCTTTGGCTGACTCCATTTCCTCTGCACCAGACCCGACTGACTGGCTGGGGCAGATCAAGGACAAGCTCGTCCAAAACAGACCAGACAGTCGAAATCCTTATTTTCACCCTCAACTGTGTACAACCGGGAAAATTGACGAAACCGATTGTGCAGTCTGACTCGTCACCTCGCTAATTGGGGAGCCCTAATTTTGGTGTGAACTTAAAGGCTGAACGTAATACTTAGATACTGAATGTAATATTTCCATTTTGTTTTTCGATTTAATTTTTAATTCAATGACCTTCACGTTTAGTCACACCGTACCATTCACAACATACGCAGTACTAATCAAAACCATCATTCGTTTTCAGTAAACGTTTCTGTAAAAACACGGCGAACGAAATTTAGGCCCAAGAAACAAAAAAGGTTTTTTACTTTTTTCACGCTTTAAAGGTTTTGAACCAACTTAGAGGTTACCTTCAACTAGGTGATACCTAAATATCAGCGGTTACCCTGATAACATCCAAAATGGGACAAAAACCAATATCGCCAAGTCCTAGAGGCGCTATGAGACAGTCGAACAGTCATCGCCATCAGTCCTTTGCGCCATCTTCGCTTCCCTCCGCTAACCGCAACGTATTGTCATGAGCTCCGCTCACCCTTTTCGCTACTTCCTTCCTACGTTTATTATCCTTTTCCAGTATCCACAATTTAACTGCCACCATTTCCTTCTTTTTCTCATTATGTTGCCAACGGTGAAACGAGATCCGCTGCTGTTGGCTCGAGGCCCCACGTATTTGCGCCGATTCACAAAAAAAGGTGAACACCACGCTCACGTTCGTTTCAAAATCCCTTCACACTCCCTCACTCCTACTAGGATAATATAAATTAGATTATTAATAAAAACTCATATTGCAGATTCCAGTACGAAAAAACTTCGATAAATCCGTCTTAAATACATCCTAACCACGACAATCGCTATCTCAACACCTTCTACTAAAGCATTATAATATTTCATCGGAACTTCACAACGGCCAACTTCCCAATTTTTTTCCCCCAAATACAATAAAAATGTTCGTTTGATTTAATTTTTGCACACACTGCCGGGTAGGAAGGCGAGTTATAGAACCGGCTAATTTTGTTTTTCCTCGGGCCTCAAAGTCTGAAAAGCACCATTTGAGAAAATGGCCTGCGTATGCGTCGCCGTGAGATCGGTTGAGGGAAAACTGCTGAACCACTACTCCTCAAATGGTATTTAGTTGTATCTAAATAATTTATATTTGGTATCTAATTGTGCCCCCCTGCTCGGCAATCCGATCGGACGAAACTCGTGGTTGTTGAAGGCAAAACATTAACAAAAACGTAATTTTGGTAGTTTTATCGCAAACATGCCGCATTTATAAAAAATGTCAACAATATTTTAGTTGCAGTTTTTTCATCGTAAATCTATGACACTATGCGTTCACACAAAAATCAAGATAGCAGTTCAATAAGATCCTTATAAGAAGGGAGGTTCAAAAATAGTCATAAGGTAATCCAGAGCAGCATCATAAATTACGGAATTCGAACTAACGTCGTTTTTTCAACCAACTTGTTTGCAGTTTCCCCGATGATGGTTCAAGAAGTCAATATATAGCTCTCTGACTGTCCCAGTTTTAAGTCCTAACGCTTCCTAAGGAAGGCCAGGTATGTCCTGCAAGAGTTTTCTTTGACGTCCACCTTAGGAGAAGTAGTACCGAAGATCAGTAATCGCTCACTCCCAAGTTGGCCAGGACGTGGTAGTTTGGCCGGTCTCCTCATCTGTGCCCCGCCACCTACACTGAGGGTCGGTTTCAAGAAATCTAAACACGAAGCTTTTCGAAAAATCGTGTTTTTCGGCACATGGACTACCTGTATTTTATGAAATAAGTGAACAGTAGAACAGGATAGCACCTGCAACGATGATATTTGTGGAATGTACGCGGTGCTGAGGAAAGCTGTATGCGTCTCAACAATCTTCACCAGAAGCCTTAACAAATTTTACCCAATTTTTCAACTTCGTGAAAACTTGTATTTCTATGACCGGGGGGGGGGGGGATGAGTTTGTACTTGAGTGACGTATCTCCTTTCGTGCAGTTCTCTCGCATTCCCCTGGTTTTATTTAGAATTTGCATAAAAATCCGTAATTCAATAAAACGGCTGAGAAAATTCACAAGAGGAAAAACCATGCATTGTTTAGAATAAATACCTGGTAAGACGCATCACACAACATTCCTCAACCCAACGCAAAATAAGTAAAGCGACAGGCGTCGCGAAATGATGGTAGAAAATGTGAAAACCTCGTATCTACGACCTTAAGGCTGTAACCACGATAAGGCAGCAGTAAGGAGAATGAGCCATTTTTCTTAGGATTAACCTGCAACCCAAAGATGCCAAAACTGCTTTATAAACTTGTCCAGGGGGATCTGCACCCCCCGTCCGTCACAGGATGTGCTCAGTGCAGTAACCTCAAGCAGTATGACTGACGAACCTGCATAGCTATCTTTCCCCCTCCCACCACCAAATAACACACAAAACAAGCGTCAAAAACACGCTCTTTACACATCAGGAAGCCTCAGAACGAAAGATCAAACGAAAACCTTTTCCGCTGGATTTGTTTATTATTTTTGATAATAAGAAACATAAATTTATTGATGGAGTAGAGCTGTTGCACTAGCCTTCACGAACAACTACTTCAGGATTAGAAACTTCAAGAAGGTTCCATTGTGCTCAATCCTGGTTGTCACCCGAAGAGAGAAACGAAGCGATGGGAAAATCCAGGATTTGACTATGAGAAGGGGCGAGGGGGAAGGGGATGCGCATTGTCGTAGCTGAACTTTTACTCTCCACCGTCGGACAGAAATTATCGGATAATTGAGGAAAGTTGGAAACTACAACCGGACAGAATTAACGTTTCCGAACCAGATATGAAGTTAAAAACCTAGACGGTCTGAGTGCCCAAGATGCGATACTTCCATCCACTCCTTTTGGGATTTGTAGATCAATTGCGCCTAGAGTTTCAGAAAATGTTCCTGCAATATGAAGTTATTGAAATCGAATAAAAACCGTTAAAGAGGGACAGTACGAAATATTTTACAACAAAATTCGTCACGCGGCACTTTCCAATGAAGACTTGGTGTTGACGTTTTTGATAAGTATGTCCGTCATTAGGCTCGATAGATTTCGATAATGAGCCAGGGATGTTTGTTAACCCATCTTCTCTCATTCATGTGTTTAACATACAAGTACTGCCGTCGAGTATATACGACGATTATCCGATGAGTAATAGTACTTTTTTTGAGTACTTTGCTAGTACTTCAATTTCTCTCTCTCTCTGTCTGTATCTCTCTCTCTCTCTCTCTCTCTCTCTGTCTGTATCTCTCTCTCTCTCTCTGTCTGTATCTCTCTCTCTCTCTCTCTCTCTCTCTGTGTGCGCGTGTGTGTGAATGGCGAACTATCATCCAGAACGGTATCCGTCGTGTTGTGTGGTTCTGTTTTATTTTGTATGTGAACACATTACCCAAATTTTTGGCAGAAGAAACAATCTACATTTCATACGCAGATGACTTACAGTTTTACCGAGCTTGCAATGTGGAAAACCAGTGTAGCACAATTGGTTAGCTGAACGAAGATCTTGAAAGAGTGGAAATCGAGACGAAGGCAATGTTGCTTGGGTACCTGAAGATTTAGTTCAGACTAGAGATCCCTAGCAATATTTATTATAGCTTTCTTTTTTTTGCATTGCCTTTTGCGGTCGAAAACTCTGTCAGTATATTTATCTCCAATAAAAGGAATCCTGCAGTGAGAATGGAATTTGATTGATGGAATATGTGCCAAAGCTAAGGATGCACTGCCTGTTTGGCGCACGAATGGGGGAGCTTGAATTTTAGAAATAAATGGACGAGGTAAGCGTGAGTGAGTACTGTTTCAGTTTGAGTCTGAGTATATAAACGCGAACAAGGAGTCTCTAAATACCCAGGAACTGGTTGTGAGACACTAAGTGGAAGGGGAGAGAGAGAGAGAGTTGAGTTGTGAGTAGCGTGAGCTGAGAGACTAATCGCTGAGAGAACTGGGAGACGACTGTCATTCGCAAGTCCCGATGGATAACTGACTTGGAAGGAGCTGTCTGTTGAAGAGAGGAACGTAAAAAGAAGGGTGGGAAACGGATAGTTTTTGGAAAGTCCAGGGGGGAATCCGTTGTCACTTGGAAATGATTGAGAAATGGGATTTCCCACAGGAACAAACAAAAGGGGACGGGGCTCAAGGGTTTAAGCGGGGACATACAGAGGTAAAAAACCCCAGCTAATTCGACCTGCTGAACACTGCCCTTCCCGCTATGCAGCATTACAATGCCCATACATGATGGCTCCTTCAATAACCAATTTTTGGGGAAACTAAGCGCGGTCTAGAGCTACTCTCCAACATATTGTTAGCGACTTGCTATAAACCACAGTACTTAAAGGACTGTGTTGAGTGTACTCGACATCAGTAGAGAAGAAAATGGCTCTTCTGAAAAGTACGAGAGCCCCAAGTGAACAGGAAAGGTAGTTTGGAGCGGTTGGTTTTGTTGCAAAAAAAAGTTCGATCCACTGACATGAGAGTTTTATCGGAAGAGAGGCAAACTGCAAGAATATGAGAGGTGTTTTGTTGTAGGGGCAGGAATTTTCGACGATTTGGATACCCTGAGGAGCCAATACCCATCTCTTACCAATTTCAACATTCTTAAATTTGATCAATTAAGTCGTCAGCCCGAATATGATGTCTTCAGATTAAAACCATTGAACATCAGTACACTACTAGCCAGGGAAGACGGACTCACCTAACAGGTATGTTGACCAGTACTAGTCCACGTACAGCTTATACTGGTCTTCAAGTTTCTGATTTTCAGTTTGTTTCGTGTATTGAAGGGCATGATTATGAAAGAGAATTAAAACAGCTAAAAGTGGCCACTGAATGTATGATTTTTGACCAACCCCAAACATATAGATCCAGTGATATACATACAGTTGTGGAGTCCACATCATCCGTTGCTGGGGATCAAGTATATCATGGTTAGGTTGTCGAATAAAAAAGTCCTGCACTCATTCTTGCCTTTAAAAAGGGGATTAGTTAGTACGAATTAACAAATTTCGGTTTAGCCAAGCTCGTTGAGGCAACTGGCCCTTAGACATTCCAGGCCATTGTTGGTCCCGATTATTGTTGACAAGGACAACTGTGACATTTACTTATCAGACCACGCTTTGTTAATTCGATGAAAGTTGAAAGAAACAAAAAAACGTTGGCTTTGTAATTTATGGGCCCACGCAAATTTGATCCGCCAGTCGCGTCGAGGAAGTTGACAATTTCGTCGAGCAGTTGCCGCTGATGATAGTTTTGTTTCTGGTAACCTCGTTTCAATTGTCATTGGAATTATACTGATTACCCGCTCATCATTCGGGAAGAAAATAAGGTCTTCTTCGGATACGTGTTATTTTCGAGCTATTGCCTCGGCGATTTCGGTGGAGGGGAGCTGCTCATTTAGTCGGCGATGGTCGCGTTCGGGTTTCGCTCGTCGTGTTCTCCTTCCACACGAACAGGTTTCAAACTCTTGTGTTGGTGGTAAACCGAGCGTGGAGACAGGCAGCCAGCCATCCGTCCGTTCGTCGCAAGGTGCTACAAAACCGAGCTTCGTCTATTTTGGTCTCATCGGTAAAACCGAGCAAGACGTAACCGCCAGCTCACGATATTTTGATGATGTGGCTGGGAAAAAGGTCACACTGACGTCGATTGCGCGGTGGATGTTAAAAGTTTTGCCGTAAGAAGCGGATCTTTTTTTCCAGAAGTAACAGTTGAACGATCGATTTACCTCCGCTCATATTAAACCAAAATCGAATTAAACTCCTGTCACAACGTGCAGCAGCTCTTCAGGGGAGATGACTCCTGCGGGACAAATAATGGCAACCAAAGTTGTAACGGTTCGTAGAACGGGTTACAGGCTGTAACCATTTCAGTGCCACTATTCCCTCTGCCTGTTGTTATTGGCATTGTTCCTACTGCCACGTTGGCAGTAATGCGCTTTATATTCTACTCAACTTGTTCACAGATGAACCCCTGGAGGAAAAGTGTAATTATCGCACAGCAGGAAGAGAATATGTGCGCTCAGAAGAGAAAAAAGATGTGATTTTGCTTCAGACCTTAACGATTCCAAGTCTTCTAGATTCGAAAAATACCATGAGTTTATAAAGTAGATTGACGTGTATGGGTTGGGGGTTAATTCTAAGAAGCAGGCTTGGAGGACATGGTGCTGTTCTATGGAGTTACAGGAAAGAGCTCATGGGTTGCTTAGTCATTTCCGACTCTGGATACTGGCCAGAGGGTACTTCCTGATGTTACGCAACTAGGATTGTGTTTTGAGGGCCTGCCTGCCTCCCTGGAAGATACCTATGAAAGAACTCCAAAGCTTCACAGAAGCCACGCTTTCTCAGACAAAGACGTCATATACCAATGGCCATGCATATTGACATCCACTTACAGATAGTGAGGGGATACACAAATGACAGTAGACACCAAGTTCACCATGAATGGATGGAAGGTCACTGATGATCATACATTGAAAAGAACGAAGAATATGGTTTACAACTTCCTGCCAGTCTTGGACTCGATGTGCTAACACAATCCTGCTAGATCAATTTATCAGTCTGCATTTTACCCCAGATGGCAGCTCTATGCAGCGAGGAGGGGCATCTTTCGGGGAAGAACCAATAAAAAACAATTGTCCTAGTTCCCATTATTCGGTCAGTGGTGTTAAATTGAGGTTCCTGTCATTTCCTGTCTTCGAAGTACCCCTTAAAGTGGGAAAAGCCTATCAGAGTTATCAGTATCCTAGTTCTTAGCGTATGTTCTCTGTTTTCTCGTCATTAAACCGTTAATATTCTGAGTCCACACTTTGAATTTTTCTTCTTATTTCATCAAGAAGTAATTTGATTCTTTCTTTCAATTTTGTATAAGAGTCGGTTAAACAGTTCATTGTTCTATTTCTATTAAGCACGTCGCAAGATGTTAAAGTGAATGGTGCACAAGCCCGTAAATGGAGGAGTGGGGTACAATTATGGGGTACACTCATGTTATTATATTCGGAAACAGCTTTCATATAATATGTGGACTCTGTTCAAAGATGTTTTAATTTGTGGCACAGACAGACTAAGACGTAAGATGATTTCCGCTAAAGAGATACTTTCTGGATTTGTTATAATTTTCAGTCTACTGTCTACCTCACGCAGGGAAGACATTATTTACAGGAAACGTGTAGGTTTCAGAACATTAATTAGAATTGCAGGCCAAGAAGGTGAGCATTTAGTGAAGAATTCATAAAATTCCAGTCCCAGTACGAGGCTCATTTGGACCTTCTCACGATGTCCACCGACTCTCCCAATCAGTCCAGGCAACGTTCAATGGGATCGCCCAATGATTTCAGCGGATTAAGCGGGGAGGGGTGCATGAGAAAAGGGTTAACTAAGAGATAATCAACTCGACGTACGAGACTGTAGCGCACACAAAAGACCTATTGCGCAACCGAAACGGAGCCAAGACTCTTGAGGCACTTCCGATGCTATCACGTTACAATTGATCTGAAACACCTTCCCAGAGACCTGTGACTAACCGAACTCTTGACAAAGCCCACCCCTGAGTCCACAGTCTTAAAGCGCTCCTCCGTCGGTTCTCTCGGTAAATTTTCCTCTCACGATTCGCTAGTTTCTTTCGGAACGACCAAACGACTTCCTTCTTCTCTTAAGCGCATCATCACTCAGCGTTTTGAGCCAACAGAGCAAAAACGTTGGAACGATTTTTCGTTCCTTATGAACTTCTAAGTCTCGCGGGAATCGGTTTGGTCGCGTTGAAAAAAAAAAATCAGTGAAAGCTGTTTGTTCGGCTCAGCGATGTTCCAGTGAGCAACGAGCAGACATCAACCTCTAGAGGATTATCTTATTTTCGTTATTTTTTTTAGGAAACGGAACGCCAACTTTTCTCTAAAATACGCTTTTGAGAAAGGAGTTGGAGTGTAAAAGAGTGTGGACTATTAACTATGAGCGCTAGGACCGTTCAAGTTACTTTCTACTTCAGTCCGAACAGCGGATGTTTTTATTTTTCTTATTAACAAAGCCTATAGGTTTATGCTTTCGTTAGTTCTTCGAAGTAGTTGTGCAATATACTGTCAATTTGTTTAGAGCTTTCTTCATATCTTTACGCTTTGATGTTTTCTGAGAGCAAAACACCATTAATTTCTCATAATAGTAGTTTGAGAGAGCGTACCTGACTTGCTTTAATTGACCAACGGCTCGGTGAACTCCCACTAAGGTCATACGTACAGTCAGCTACATGTGATAGAACTCACGGGGGCCCAGTAACCGCCAAATTGGATATTCGCGAAGAGTCTCACCAGCCGACGGTATTGGCGAGCTCTACATAGTTTTAACCAGGCAACACATAAAAGACAATTAAGAAGAGGGGAATTGAAAGACGGCAGCCACACACAACTCATTCAAGTGAACATGTACTCGCTGAAAGAAGCGTTATCGACCCGCATTTTTAAACAGACGCTGTTTCTGGCGTACGAAGTTTTGCTGAGAGCGAAATAAACTGAAAAAACGCTGCAAATTAATACACAAAGTTTATTATTCCCTTTTACAGTTTGACGCAGTCTGTAACCTACGAACCCCATGTCATACGATTCAGCATTGAAAAATACCAGTAAATGATACGAAACATGACCCGAATGCATCGGAACGACGAAAACTAAATATATTCCAGGCGATCGTAGGCAATTGGCACGGATGGTTTTAACGAGACGGGAGGAAAATGGTGAAATGAATACTTTCGCTGTAGTTATTGGCCCGTGAGTTCTTTCATTTAGTGTGTTCCTTATAATAACTAATTCACTACATTCGGTCTAGACGCAGTTGTACACCTCTGAGAATTTTACCATTCGACCCAGCATCAAAAAATGCGATACAGAACACGGCCCAAAGCGGCGTTTTTGATCATTGTTTAACCTTATTTTGCCCATAACAACCGTGGGCTTAGTCTCATCAGATTGCCGAGCAGGCGGGCACAACTAGATACCAAATGGGGTTTTTTGGGAGCAAAATGGCTCGGACAATGGACGGACGTTGCAGATTTCGATGTAAAAAAATGTTCCTGACTGAATAAGTGTATTATGCAGAATGAATAATGAACCAAAACGGATGTTTTCATAGAGGTTTTTTTGGTTAACGAATATTAACAGTCCTGTCATTCAACTCTTCGACATTTCAAGTCAATACACCTGAGCCAACAATGCATATTCCTTCTCACGTTTTCTTACCGCCTTCCCTTATTTGGCAGGTCTTACTTCCAAGCGCTCGCCAAAAGTCGACTTTCAGCTCTCGTTCACCTATCCAGAGACCCCATCCCCCTTGTATTGTTGTGTTGCCTTTCGCACTCTCTACTCTGTACTCTACCTCTATTATTCACAAGTGTAACAATACAGCTCTCGTCTCTCGTCTCTCGTCTCTCTCTCTCTCTCTCTCTCTCTCTCTCTCTCTCTCTCTCTCTATCTCTCTCTCTCTCTCTCTCTCTCTCTCTCTCTCTCCAACATCATAATTATTCTTTCTCTCTCCAACCTGTGGACCTCCCTGGTTCGCTCCCCACAGTCTAATAAATAAAACTGCATCAGCCAGGCTTATCCAGCCAACAGGCAGCCCTGTACTTCTTACCCTCTCTCCCTCCCCCCACTGGGGTCAGCGCAGCAAGGACATTCTCGAGGACATTCTTGTTCTTTAAAAAATGATGACTTTAAGCCTCCAAGCCTAACTCTGCAATCCCTCCAAAATATTTATGCAATTAAGAAATGTGTTTACATAAGTTGATCTGAGTGTCTCTATGTTAGTGTTAATTCCAGTCTTTAGGACATTATCAGGCCAGTTAATTTTAATGTGCCCAAAAATTAAACGCGTCAAGAAATAAAATTCATCTGGACAAGGGCAATCCATTGTCCCTCACCTCATTGCGAAGGCGGAACAGTGTGATTACAAAATCGGCTACTTCAGGAGGAGAGGAGGTCCTCAGAAAGTAACAAGAATTCGATTTGAGCCGACACACGTATAATTTTTTCTTAGGTCCACCGAAAGTCACGTCCGGCCCTGCGAGGATGTCAATTAAGGTAATTGCCTTTTCATACGTGACGAAAAGGTCGGGCTCACGACAGATTTCGTCAGACGCCTCAACCTGCTTCGGAATCTTAGTTTCCGAGGTTCATACTTGTACACACGCGAGTTGCGACACCGCCTGAGAAATTCGGAGGAGCGCGGAGGGTCTCGAGAAATAACTAGGAGATAAGTTGAGTTGTGGCAACAGTGAAGAGTGAATCGGAGGCCCTTTGGTAAATCAGGTGCAACGCATTTCGCAACTCGCGTCAGCACACAACGAGCTGAAATTGCAGTCTGGCCACGTCTTCAGCACACGTCCGTTTATTTTCCTGGTCCACGACCCATACGGTAAGGAATCTTCTTCTACAACATCGTGTACTGCACTCTGCTAACCATTTTTGCAAATTCGTTCATGGTTTTTTAACATTATTTCTTATTACTTATTCAATTTTCTAACGACTTTATGCTGTGCCCCAAATATCATCTCACAATTCTCAACTTATTTTTATTCGATTATTCACAATGTTTTCGTCAGTCCCTCGACGTTTAATCGTTGCTTGAACAGCTTTTCCTGCCCTGGAGTGCCTGCGCCAATCCTCCCTCCATTTTTCAACGATCCACAACACGAATTAATAACAATCTTTATTCGTCTTTGAAATACTTTTCACGCTTTTTCCACATTTTCAGAAGTATTGTAATAAATTTCGCAGTTCCGGGCGCGTCGAGAAATGTTTAGTCGATTTCTTATCAATTTCCCCTCAATTTCCCAACAGTCTCAAAACGTATAAACAGTTCAGTGCATTTTTCAGCAACTTGTAAGCAACGTTCCAAATTATTTTAGTCGACTTCTACTCATTCCCGAGACAGGGTTCACTATATCCCCGTGAATTACTACTTGAACTCGATTTTCCAACGACCCTTACATAATACGTTCAACTAGTGGTACTAACTTTTCAATTTTCCATGTTACCCTAACCGTTTGTGGGGGGAGTAAAATGAAAAGTAGATAAAATTCAAACATAGATCAGGTAAGGATCATTTTCAATATGTCAGAGAAGGCCACTTCACTGTTTCAGAAAAGGGAACTAATTTGTAGTTGAAATAGCGAGACAAATAGCCAAAGTAGGCTACAGGCGGAGCTCCATGGGAGAGACAGGACTACGCATCAGGACCCCACATCCGATCCTGTTAGATGTCTAGCAACGCGTGTTCTTGGCCGTCACTTCTCCTCGTTTACTTCTGTCACACAAAATCTAGATCTGGGCCACGGCAAAACGGATCGTGTCGCGGAAAATTCAAACGGCCGATTAAAAGAGATTATTCGGCACCGTCACGGCAGCGTCAATCCATCAAGAGCCGAATTGGATGCGCCAGATTCGGTAACGTGAAAAACTCTTTGTGCCGTTTCCGACTCGACAAACGCCTCTCGCTGATTTAACGACCGCCCTTATACATTTCAATTTCCTGCGTCGGGATTTCGATGGGAATTAGAAACGCTTTTTCGATACAAGCGAGAGACTCCGCAGAAAGATCTATTTGCCTGATTTTTCTAAATTGTTGTCAGAGTGGAACAAACCGACTTTGAAGAGGATGACGGCACAAGGCGGATCTGAAGGTTCGTTTAGACGTTTGAAATGTAAGAAGTTACAAAATCCTTTTCTCGAAAGAGTTTAAGCAGTTCTCTCTGGAAGAGAGCGAAGTGGAAAAAGAAGAATCGTGATCCGGCGAGTGGCCAATATTGACAGGTTCTCTTTTTTCCCCACTAGGTTTGCCTTCTTAACGCCTAGAAAAAAAGGCCAACTCAACACTGTGAAAGGGCCTTCGCCCGTAAGAAAGGCATTAAAACGCTAAGAAGGCCACAAGGTCCTGCGCATTGATTTTATTTTTACTTAGGACGCTCTCAATACTTTACAGGCCACCCAAGTCCAAGAATGGAAATTTGAGATCTTTGGGAAGTAGTTAATTATCAAGGATTTTGGTAGAGGTTCTTCTTCAACTGTACGGACTTACCTTGAAGAACCCCTTCTTTAAATCAGGGCTTTGGAAACTTGCAGTCTGCCAATAAAAATAGAAACGAAAACCTTTTTCTCCTTGCAGAGTACAAGTAGAGTTTGAAAATAGTATATTACAGCTGGATGTAGCAAGCTGGGTTTGGATCACTAGTGGTAAATCCTGTCGGCTTATTATGTTTCCCACAGCTCCTTAACACACTGGAGGGAGTCTTTCACCAAGCGAGAGCTAGGAAGCACGTACACTAAGTTAAACAGTAGACAGCGTCTATCAAAGGTCAAATGGGGATCTCCTTCTCTAACTTTCCACACAGACTGCAAGATTCGGAGCCACTGAAGCGATAGAGACAGCTGCAGCCTACCCTTGGCGGCTTACAGGTTATCTGCGACCAGGCGCCAGCTCTGCCTGCAAGTGATTCGAGTTTTCGCAGTGAAGCGAGCGTGTCAGTACTCTCTATGGCCACCACACTCCCGAGACGGCTCAAGGACTACCTTATTTTGTTACGTTTTAAAAAGAGCATGGGAAGCTCTCTCCTCAGGCTGTTTAGAAGCCGTATCTTTGGAAATAACAAGGCGTTGATTGCTACCACTCTAATATAAACTTTACACCATCTTTGTGTGCTTCCTCCGGCGCAGGTGATAATAGCAAGCATTTTTGTACTGGCACGCAAGTACACTAAACTGCAAGGCAAATCAGAAGCACTGGAAGAAGCTACCACGCGTATTATAAAGCCAAAGTTAAAGAGCTTTGCTGTATACCTTGCGCAATATAGGCAAACTCATGTAAGGAAATAGTTATTTTAAAAAACCAAATGTAGGTACGATATTTAGCAGGAAGTACCCCGTGAATTTGATAGAAGCTGTCAGAGCCGTTTGAGAAAAGTGGAAAATCAAATATTTGTTGTACACGGCAACAAACGTCATTTTGCGATTATTTGACTTATGTTTCCATTCGAGGGTAGGTCACAAAAATAGTAGACCTAAGTTACTGGAGGACATTCTGTTAAGTTGATCAAACTCGGGTACGCGTAACTGCCGAAAACCTGGTTCTGGGTTATCCTCCCAGGAGCATGCCCATGCTACCAGGCGCGACCACGGATTGTGGATAGTGGAACGGCCACGGCATTGTCCCCAGGGGCATGTCTGCGGCCAGCTGTGAATAAGGACAGCATGCTGACTGAATAAGCAGCCGCGAACAATGGGCAAAACCCAAGAGATCGCAGAAGAGATCCTGAACAAAGGACTCAAGGGCAAGCGGATCTACATTTTCACAGACAGCCAGGCCGCCTTAAAGGCCATCGCAGCCTATAGTTTTAGGTCTAAGCTGGTATGGGAATGCCTCCATGCGCTCAAGCAGCTCGGCGCCCGTAACAGGCTCTCCCCCATTTGGGTGCCGGCTCACAGGGGGCATGAGGACAATGAAAAGGCTGACCGCCTTGCGAAAAGGGGTACAGAATCCCTATCCATCGGGCCTGAACCACACGTAGGTATGACGAAAAGTCACCTGAACCGTCTGGTTGCTCGATGGGAGATACAGGAAAATGGCGCCCATTGGCATCGCCAGCCACAACTAAGACAGGCGAAAAGGCTTGTCACGCCTTCCTGTCAAAGGGCGAAGGCGATGCTGACACTCTCTAGACAAGATCTGAGAGTACTGATAAGCTTCCTCACCGGGCACTGCCCACTGAGATATCACCTCAACAAGATGGGCATCTTAGAGGCAGTGGAATTCAGACTCTGCGGTGAGGAGGACGAGACAGCATAGCATATCCTGTGTGAGTGCCCTGCCTTGGCAGCAAAACGCTTTGAATACTTCGGTCAGGGGGCCACTGACCCCCAAATCATGGCGGAATCTGCGGTGAAGGACATACTCAGCTTCCGAAGGGGGGTGGGTGTGTACGACGCCTTTTACTAAGAAAGGGCCGTCACAATAGGCCCATATGTGGCCGCAGTGACAAAGGGACTTGTCCCACACGCCCTCGGGTCAAAAAAAAAATCTGGTGCCTTGCAACACACAACTTTCCTTAGCTCTACAACAATTCACTTTCTATATGGCTAATTCTATTTAATCAATTCATTTATCACTCAGTTCCTTTGAACTTGGTCAAAACAACACGTCACAGCAACAGGAAGCTGTAGCGCCTACAGTTATGGAATTTATTGTGCTGCTCGTACTCATTGCAGGACCATTATTAAGCAATTGGTATACAGAAAATTAATGAGGCTGTAAACACAAATTTTTTGAAGAAGGATAGTAATTACTTTTGAAGAGTTATTGGGTAAAAACCTTTAGAACTGGTATTAAGCGAAACGGCGGTAGTTGAAATTCAGGAATTTCTGGAGTGAGCCCCATGTATCTCATGAGCGTTTTTAAACACTCACCCTTTAGGTATTGGATTGGAATACAATACCAATTTTTTTTAACATTCTACAAGAATTCCAGCGGAGTTTATAAGGAAAAAACTGCACGAAAAACGCTTTTGGTCGAAAATTTTGATAATTTATTGTGCTGCTCTCGTCATTTTCCCACGAATGAGAATTTTATAGTATCATTGCCTTATTGAGAGATATCAACATAAAAAATGTAATTAAAATCGTTAGAGCCGTTTTTGAGAAAAAAGTGGTGTTTTGATCACTATGATAACTATAGTTAACTTTCGGTGGATTTTGCCCATACCTTTATTTTTGCGTCCCATGGTAACTTGTAGGCTAGACATCAAGTTTCCGCTGATTTGGTGCGGTTGTTTTCTCTAAAAACCGCGCTAAAATCGATTTCGTCGAAAATTTTGATAATTTATTGTGCTGCTCTCGTCATTTTCCCACCAATGGGAATTTTATGGTATAGTTTCCATATTAGGAGCTACCGATATAAAAAATTTAATCAAAATCGTTAGAGCCGTTTTTGAGAAAAAAAATATTTGGTGTTTTGATCACTATGATAACTATAGTTAACTTTCGTCCCATGGTAACCTGCAGGCTATACATCAAGTTTGAGTGGATTTGGTACGGTCGTCTCTAAAAATCGTTCCCCGACACACACACACAGACCATTTTCCCAAATAGTGTTTTTCGGACTCAGGAGGGTTTGAAACGTTAAGATCTGAAGAAAACTCATAACATTTTTTTCAGCCGATTACATAACTTTCCTTTCTACTTCGTAGAGCCAATGCCCGACTTTCGTCGGATTATGAATGTTCGTCTATGACCACTAGGCTACGATGAGTCAGGCAGTACAATTTCTGCCAGAAAAACCTTCATGGTGAACAATATATAGGTAACGACGTTGCGAATACCCCGGAGATCTGACGTTCGGTACGTGCCAAAACGCAGTTTCTTGATTAAGTAGGCCTCAAAATGTGATTATTTGAAGAAAGCTGAACTTAGTTTTGAACAAAGAGGGTTGAGAACCTACTGGAAAGGCAATGCCCGAAAATGACAAATGAAGTTGGCGTTGGAGAGAGGTGGGAATGTATCGATGGTTGGGCCTCACCAGGGGTGACTGTTGAGGTAGCCAGAAACTATTGTTTCGGAATATCCTGAAACTGGAAAGACTCCGGGATTGGACGTGGCATCTTGAGTGATTTATATTTGGCACAGGAGAATCAAGAAGAGGACAAAACCGGGCAAATCGACGGTGCTGAAGTCTACACGACCCTCAAACTAAAGCAGTATGTTCCCGCAAGTGTCTGGATTGATTCGATTAATTTAATAGTGAATCCAAGATGTGTATCTCTTCTTAGAGCTTAGACCCCAATTGGCACGATATTTGATCGTCGGGCGCTAATATGCAAAGTACAACGATTAAAATAAATGATAAAGGCGTTAAACGATTTGAACGAGTGAAATTATTAGGTAGTTGCTATCGTTAAACTCACCTCTGGTTTAGAGGAGCCCGAAATTACAGACTTGGCGAGTCCATGCAGCTCCAACAGTGCACCTGTAAACCAACAGAAATCTTTCAAATATCACGTGGAATGCGCCAAAAAGCAACTAGTTAATAAACATAATTGATCCGGCATAATGTTGATTAATGATTAACACGCCCAGCTGCACGTTTTGGGCAATAGTTTTAGACTAACGAAAACAAAAAGTTCTACCGTCGAGGTAGTTTCCTTTGGCTTTGCCATGTTACTAACTCTAAAAGCTCTGAATCTGCAGATTCAATACTGACTTCCGACCGGACACGATGCTTTTCATCACAAGCCCACGTCAATAGCCTTAGCGCAGCCGCGGAAGACCGGCTCACTGCAATACCTACTCGATACATTTCTAATTATTATACAGAACAAGTTTAACCGAAGGTAGCAAAGTTTGGCACTATACTGCTCATGTAAGCAGACACTGCTTTCTCCCTCCCCCCTCATTCTCGAATAGTTGGGAAATATATCAAACGAATCACATCGTAAATATTCAAAAGTTTACGTGCAATTCACGCTATTCGAAGAGTGAATGTGTTTGAAACATCTCATCCAGATCCATTTTCAGGCATCGCCAAAAGTTGAATGTAAAATGCTGAGAACTTCGAACAAAATTGGCAGAAAAGGGAGTGAGAAATTACGTGAAAACTGTTGGTGCACAGAGTAAGAAAATTGAGAAGTTGAGGAGCAAAGTGTAGGGAAATCGGGTAACAGCTTCATGAAATTCATTAGAAAGTGTTGGAAAATAAGTTATGCATATTAACATCCATTCATGTGATTGAAAAATTGAGTACAAACAGTGGGAAATGTTGCCCCACCCATAGCTTTTCCAACATTTGTTCGTTCTAACAATGTCTCTGAATGCTGGCGTCGACTGTTCCGCCTCGAATTCGTACAAAATGATAAAATTAGAATAACGAAAAACTCTGCACCACCAAACCTCCGAGACAGAGTTGAAGGTCTTCCAGTGATTGGCAGCTATGAATATTCAAATGACGAGGTTGCGTTTGACTACGGAATTAGATTATGTAGAGCACTCAGAATCCTTCTGCTCTCTGCTGCTTCTTCTTTGTTCACAACTGTTAAGGATGACAAGCAGTTGTGGACGCCAAGTACAAATCTTGTGAAATGAAGGCGGAGAATCAATTACTGGCCTAAAGAAACTTGGAAATCCCCAGGGGATGGTATGTGTTCTTGGACGACAGGCTTGAGGCCTGTTGATGTTGTGCACAACAGGTATAATGTGTCAACAGTTTGGTGTAGCATGAATGTAAAAGATCGTTTGTACGGCGTGATTAGGGTAGTTATTGAACATGTTTGTACGGCGTGATTAGGGTAGTTATTGAACATGTTTGTTCGGCAGGCTGAATTAGCTGGGTCTTTGACCTACAAAATGTTCGCACTAGCCCTAACCGAAAGTTATTTTTTCCCCAACACCTTTCTATCTCAAGTTTTTTGTTTGTACCTACCGCTTCTCAGTTATTTCCCAGTGACAACAGATTTCCTCTTTCCTGGACATTCCCAACTATCTTTTCCCACCCCTCAAGTTTAGATTCCTCCCAACAGTCAGTCATCCATCAGCACTCACAAACCACAGTCGCCTTCCCAGTTCTCCTAACTCATTTGTCTCTCAAGTCTTGCGCAACTCACAACTCTCTCTCTCTCTCTCTCTCTCTCCCTCCACTTAGTTTTCCACAACGAGTTCACGTGTATTGAGATTCCCCTTGTTCGAGGTTATATACTCACACTCAAACTCATATCACTATTCTGACAAGCACTCACCCTCACCACGTCCATTTATTTCTCAGTTTCAAGATCCCCCGTTCGTGTGCCAAACACTGTTAATTCTCACATTCACAATGATATACGAGAGAATTAGCCGGTGATCACACTTAGTGGGGCAAGTTGAGAGAAAAAACAAGAACCAGAACTCAGTGACTGAGAAGGCGTTAGGGGAATATAGTGGAACGGGATGGAGTGAGGAGCTGTTTTTGAGTTCTTATAGTATAGAAAATGGTACCCGATTCCAATGGAGGATGGTTCTAAAAGCTATTTCCCGAGTGAAATTGCCTTTAATTGCGGCAGGGGAATTAAGACAGCTCCCAAGAAAGGGATGACAATAATGCGGTCGCTCGGAGCGCAGGACCCTCCACAAATCCGGACGATGACTCCGCATCCTTACCACTTTCGGACTTGCCCCAAGCTTCCTCAAGTTCTCGTGTAACTCACAAATGGGTAAACATTCCGGATTCAAGACATTCTCTTAAGAGCTGATTAACTGTGGGTGGGCTAATGTAGGGTGACTGCTCTCTGGAGTGGATCTTCCAAGAGTGTAGACAGGTGTCTCTGGCATTACAAAGGCCTCCATCAAAAGGTCTGGGTCGTCCGACTCACGGTGTTATGTTTATAGATTTCTCTCCTCGCCAGAGGAATGAATTCACCATCAACGCTATTCACCGAGATGTAATTCCGATCGTTTGCCTGGTTGTTCCCACTCAGGATTTTAAACCTCAGGTTTCTCTACTCGCAGCTAACAATGGATTTGTCACCTCAGCTCTTGACAGATAATGCGCAGAATAATTGAAGAAAGTGGGAAATACGAAACCCCTTTTCCTTTAATCCACTGCAACAGCCGGCCTCCAAAATCAACTATCGCTCGCCCAAGGCCTGTCAATTTTGCAAAACGGACACGGTAGGTCTTTAGGATAATGCGCCGATGGGTCTGGTCGAGGTTGAGTGACTGGAGTCGTTACCATGCGGTCTCACCTGCTTTTACCAAATGACAGTGAAAGCATGCAACGAGAGGGTTGGCCCTCAGACCATCGGTCAACCCGCGTTTTTTTTTTTTTCTCCGACCGCTTTTAAATAACGAATCGTGAAGTTGAAAAGAGCAGAGGAGAGAGTCAACTAGGAGGGAATGATTCTGCTTAGTTGACGAAAGGGAATCGACGAGCGAGCTGAATGTGATCCCAACTCGCGAGGTCCTTCCCAAAAGGGCTTCTTCATAGAGGAAACCGTTACCGTGAAATTAGGCGACTTTTCACGACCGCGAGCTGTGTCGGTCACCTTTACATCCATTTGAAAGCCTATCCATCGTCCAGCGGTGCTATATGAGGGAAAGAGAACCGTGAAATCACGTGGAATTCTTCAACTACATTCCGTCGATAACTCCCTCACAGTATCCCGATATACCACAACCTACACGAAGACCGTTGCACATTGGAGCGTGAAATAGGAAAACATTTAACCAATATTCATTATTCCACAAAGCCTGACTAGCCACGAAGGGAGTAGAGGAGGAGCTGAAGCTGTTGGAAGAATGACGGGACACGGAAAGCTGCATCTTATCTGAGCTCTATCAGTTAAAAGTGACCTAATAAGCTGACAAAAAAGTGTACTAATCCCAATCGATGTTCAGTTTGTGGATCAACAGCATTAGACGCCACGATAAGCATACGATCCAAAACTAACAATAATTATCGTGGTTTCGTTCATAAATCACGGGAAAAGAACAATAAATTATCAAAATCGTCTACGAAAATGTTCCCTTATAAATTCCAGCTTGTTCTTATAAATACTGCTCATAAGGTACCAGCGTCTTCAATAAATTTTTGGGTGTTAGTCCATTGAACTACTTATACAGAGAGAGTTTAATAACGCTTGAAAGATGATTAGGAGCAACTCAAGAAAACTCGGGAATACTAACGACTGCCGTTTCATCTACTTGAATTTTTTTTAAAACAAGTTTTACTCGATAATCACAAAACAGTAACCAAGAGGATTCTCAGGAAGATCATGTCGACATTTTCATGAATCGCTGTGTGTACTGATTACTCAATAATGATCGTGGCATAAGTAGGAGCATTGCAAATAATTCCGAGATGAAGAACAGATTTGACCAGTTCCCAGATTGCACGTGAGGCCGAGGAAAGTTATGAGATGCGGCCCACCAAATATATTGGGAACACAGTATCAGCAAAATTAGAACAAATCTGCACTGAAATCGATTTTCTTGGAAATATTTTATTATTGTTCTGCTTTCGTCGTTTCCTCGCCGTTGAATCCATCATGTCGTTTGGAACTGCAAACACAAACCCGTTAATTCGAAATCGTTTGAGCCCGCTTTGAAGAAGAAACCTTGGGGTTTTGATCACACGATAACAATTTTGCTACGAATTTTGCCCATTGCTACGAAGAAAATTAGCGCAGTCAGAAAAATTAGGGCTATGTTCTAATAAGAGCTGACTCATCAATTATACTATACTTATAAAATAATTAGGGGCAACCTCAGAAATCCCGGAATTCAAACCATTTTTACCCGATAACCTTCTCAAAACGCGTTACAAGGGACGTAAATAATGTAGCGTTCGTGACAAAGCTGGTTTTACTTCAAACCTTATTTTGTTACCTTCAAACTTGAACTTTATGCGCACAATAGCTACTACTTACGAAAGTTTTATAGCCACTCAAGTTTCGATTTTAAACTACGATCTTTTGTGTCTCATCTTCATTTGAGATGATCGGCATATTTAATTCAGAATATTTTCACGGAAGTTCAATGCATTTTTACGGAATAACATTTCATCATCATCCAGCATTAGATGTCAAGTTGCCTAGGCATTGGCATGGAAACGTGTACGAAAGGTGAACTACGAGCTTCAGTAGTCATTAAATCATGAACCGAATCCTTTACAGGCCCCACAGAGCCACTCTGAACAAAAGTAGTGCAACGTGCAGCGTGTTTCTGAATAAAATTGCCTAAGCTTCACTCCATTTACTTCTCGTGGGAGTTCTTTCAAAGGGGACGCCAGAAATTCTGCGCTTGAGTTTTAAGGGGTTGAGATGTAATACTGCGGAGATGACTGAAATTTTCAAATTCATCTGACAAGCCCCTTAAGCGTAGTTTCAATTGTTTTGCAAAGTGATTTTCTTCGCCATTGTACCGCCCTCCGTCAGTTAATCGAGCCCACAAGATAATGACCACGTTATTTCATTCACAAGGGGGGGAAAGAATCCAATTTATGATGCTACCAAGAAGTTTTTTGTGGTACAGACTGAAAGAGCGTTCTGTGAATATCCCCGAGGCGAGATTAGCCGCCCCTTTGTCAAAAATGACCTTCTAAGTCCCTCAAGAGTCGAAGAGCACCATCAAGCCCAACACGAGACTGAAATTTTCGTGTTTTTCGCCAAAATCGAACCGGAACCTCGAAGTAGCGAAAACAGTAGAATAATTTAGAAAAAAAATGTACGTCCTCCCACACCCAACCCAAACCCAAGACCAGCCACAGCACGCACGACCTGCTACGTCCGTGCAATAACGCTCATGCACGCGTATACTAACCAGGTGTTTTTTGGACTCACAAAACTTGTAAACATAAGATCTGAAGAAATACAAAAAAAAGTTGTTGTTCAGCCGATTATATGACTTTCCTTCCGACTTGTTAGTAGGAAATGTTCATGAAGATGTAAAGAAAGTTCAAGAGGTCTGTATTGCTGATTTCCTTATGGTTCTCGCACTTATGTTATCGTTTCACGCGGCTTCCCTCAGTAGCGACGGACGCTTGTTGAGCGTGCGAACGAAAGTGCAGTCATTTCTCTTTTCATCACCTGAGATTTTCCTTTGTCCCACAAACGACGCTCTTGACTCGCTTGGCTGACATCGATTAACATTGAACACCCTCGTGTCCTCCATTCTCTTTCGTGTTTTTGCGAAGAACGTCGTAGTTTTTCGAGTCGCGAAACAAGCTCCAAACGCGAGTTTTTGCAACGACGTCAACGAGCGAATCCAGCAAAACGCACGAATTACGCGGCTTAGTAGTTACGACCAGAAAATTCGTGGCCTGGCGCGGTATCTTCCATCAACGCTTTTAAACGGAAACAGTTAACGGGACCAAATTTAGGTACTAGTCAGCTGAGAGTAGCTCCTAAGTTTGATAAAAATTGTTAGGGCAATTTTTGAGAGAATCAGAGAAAATCGTAATTTTCCCAAAAACATAGTATCACCAACAACAAAACAAGACAACATATCCTGTTTCCTCAAGTCTCCATTCAACGGATAGTAGCAGATATAGTTGTCACGAACAGAATGTGGCTGTACATTGTCAGAAAATCCTCCGTCAGCTTTATCTATTTTTATTCGTATAATTACCGTGGAAAATTCGAAAAAGTTAACATAAAAGCGATTTTCGATTTATTCTGATCGTTATCTCTGTTCAGCATACTGTCACAGAAACATTTAGGAATAACAATAAATATTGAGTAGTTGAAAACGTGAGAGTTAAATAAAAAATCATTGCAGCCATTTTTAATTAAATTAGAAAAACATAATTTAATGTTCGACCCATCTCATTTTCCGAAATATCTCGTCTTATGCAAGGTGTTGGGGCACATTGTGTAACACAAGCAATTGGGTAGAACTGGACTGATAATGGAATAGAACCCCGCCAGCCGCACTTTTCTATTTCATTCCGCCGTTTTCCAACCCGTTGCCGCTATATGAATTCTAAGTTTTATTTTTATAAAACAACGGTTTTTGGTTTTTGTCCTAAAACTCCAAGTTCCTCCACCTCTAAAAAACTTGTTTTCAACGTTTGACCAAATTTCCGGATTCAGCGTTAGATTTCCTAAGCGCCAACTCCTATCAACTTCTAATGACCGCAAGTGCAGCTCAAAATCGTAGAGAAAACCAAATAAAGTTTCTGAAAATACTCGTACGTTAACTGCATTTCCGAAAAAACGGGTTGGGCTCATCGCAAGACCTGCTCTAAACACCGTACTTTTGTAGGTGCCGAGGCGTTTTTTCGCATTCAAACTCACGAAGTTGCGAGTCTCAATGAGCCATTAGAAAGCGCATTAAATTTCCACGTTTTTTCGGTCGGAAATGCAGTTGACGAGCAAATACTTTCGGAAACTTAATTTTTTCCGCAATTTTCAATGTTAGAACAGCAAATGTCCGTTTTCGATTGTGAATGTTCACTAGGCGTATAGGAAATTGATGCAAAATCCAACAATGTAGTCAAAGGGTGAACAAATCGTTATAATGTGGAGGAACGCAGTTACTAAGACCAAAACCGTGGTTTTCTAAAAAGAAATATTTGGATAACTATAGTCAACATTCGGTGGATTTTGCTCATACCCTTATTTTGGCGTCCCATGTAACCTAAGGGCTGGATATCAAGTTTGAGATGATTTGGTTCAGCCGTTATTTCTCAATCGCGTTCACACGCTCAGACCACTTTCCCAAATAGCGTTTTTCGTCGCGTTGTGTGAAACGTAAACATCTGAAGAGAACTCAGCGAGAGAACGGTAGCGGATTCAGATAAAAAGCTACTCCATTTTCGGTCCAGTTTACCCCATCATTGCTACACAACGCGCCAAACGCCCCGTATATCCATTCAGAGGGTTCTTACAAGACACACCGCAGGTCGATCTTATGTAGTTTAAGAATTTACCGAATGAAATTCGAAAACATACAGAAAATACATTTTTTGGCCCATGTCGGTTGTAATCTCTGTTCAAAGGACTGCTAGAAGAACATTTACGGAGCATGATGTACAAGAAAATGGTTATGCATTATGTATGCATTAGTGGAAGATGACATGAAATCTTAATCGAAATCGTTTGCGTAGAAACGCGTTGAACGAAGATAGAGCGCTCGTACACACAGCAGGTCATCGAAAATGGCCGTTGCAGAAAACTGAAGCCAGAATAACTCTGTCACTTCACGTTTATGTGCGATTTTTCAAGTTATTAAGTACACGGCAGCTTCTCAACTCCTAGTCGTGCGCTGTCGCGCTTCAACTAGTTCTCATGTTTTGCCTCCTTCCGGGTTTGTTCACCGTCAATTCAAGTGTGATAACGTTGAATCTGAAAAGCCGGGAGCTGCAGAACCGGGGAAACCTCTGGACGAGTTTTTTTTCCTCTTCCAGAAAAACAGAAGATCAAAAACAAAAGGCGGACACAAGCTGTTGGTTTATCTTGGTTAACGAGGCGTGGAAACCTTGGCCTTAACTGACGATATTTCAGAGCGCCCTCTCATGATCTGATGGCGCCAACTCCTGCCAACCCAATTTTACGGAAAAGAGACATATTTGTTTCGGGACGTGAACCTATAGTTATCATAGTAATCAACAAACTAAATAATTGTTGTTCTTCGGAACCGTACTAACGATTTTGAGTAAGGTTCCGAACCACAAATCGACCAAATATTTCCAAGAAAATAAATTGGGCGATCGGCATTCTCAAAGATTCGAGTATTCAAAGTGAAAACTTCGAAATCGGAAAAAGGCATTCCTAATGAAAACCGTAAACGAAAGCGGTACTGGCAGCACGAGTTAACGCACGTAATGAAGCGGAAGAGACGGAATTCAAGGAAGTGACCCCCTTGAAAGTCGATTTACACCGAATTACCTTACGCCAGGTTCTATCCAGAGGGCAGCGTTTCTGCATAAAAGATTCTTTCAACTCAGCAAAACGTCTGGCGCCGCTCGACAAAACGGGAAGCAACAATTATCCGCGAATTCAGAGTCCGCGGAAAACCTGAACGGAAATCGGGCTGACCACAAAAATACCGCAAACTTGGCGGTCGGTTACGTTCTGCGGTCGTAGAGTCATTGGAATTAAGGGGCGACAAGGTTTTCTTCGGCGTCAGGTTGGGATTAGTAAACATCACCTTGAAACTGACGGAAATCCCTCTCGAAACCCAAAGACACGGCGCTTGTTCATCGAGACCTTTCACCCTGACTAGGTTGCGTCCCACAAAGCGTCGAAACCGAATAAGGCCCGTGATTTTAAGGCAGCTTTTCGGGTCTAGGATGGTGCAGCATGCTTTGTTTCCGAGAGATCATGGACGCACCGGAATCATGTGGAAAATTTTTGAAATTGCGGCAGTTTGTGAAAAACGTCTCTAAACAGTTGAAAAGTGAAGAGAAGAGATTTAGAGAAACGATTTGATTGCGAGGCAATAATTGCAGCCACCTGGACGCACGTGGTCATGTCGAAATGCCGTACCAATGAATTGACTACTGCGACCAGCACTATGATAGATGGTTGACAAAAAGAATTCTTCTGCCCTTCAAGCTTACGACTATTCAGGAGCCAAGCTCTGCCATGAGATTTGAGGAACTTTACAACTTCTACAACACAACTACAACCTTCAAAATGTAACTAAAAACCAGGTATGTTGGAAGTTGGTAATAACGTCATCATTCGCGAAATAGTGAATTAGTACGAAGAAACTGTATAAACAACATAGAAAGAAAATCGACATATATACGTTTCTTCTTTTTCTTTGCGTAGTTAAAAACAGGTCACATGAGTAATTGACGCCTCGACTAACAGCGGGGTGTATTTAATTTTTCACTATGCTTTTCCTGACGGCCAATATAACTGATAATTGCAAGGAAAAGAGATGAAACACTCTGAGTTCATGGGTGGAACGCGCTACGAGATGGATCTCCATGACAACTGGTGGAAAAAGGTATTTTACAAATTACTAATGACCTCAGTTGTTCATGAAGACGTTATTGGCCCAAAACTCTCCTTACTATTATTCCTCGTTGATGAAAGTCTCCTGAGTTAAGCACGCAAGAATGTAAATACGGAAAAGCACATTTCCTTCTAATCCACTTCATCGCGCTCGGCTAATGAAACTTGTGGAAAATGGAGAAACTAAGGGGAAAACACGGAGGTGTGCGTGGAGAGGGGCCTGCTCTGCATGTCAGGGACTCAATACACATGAATTTTGACTTCGGGTTTTCGGGGTAGGAATCCATGGAAGATCCAGATGGTAAGGAGCTGGTCCATCTCTTGAGGCTAGGGCCATGATATATTACACACACAGATCAGTAGGGGATGGCCTAGCAGGTGCAGAAGTTTATGGGCCAGGGATCTGAACAGCCTGAAGACCTTGGAAAATGAAAACACATTAACACTGTGTTGGTCAAACAGGAATAGAAGGGAATGAGGAGGCTGACAAACTTGCGAGAAAAGGATCTGCACTTCTCCGGCTGGGACCAAAGACCTTCCTAGGGACCACCAAGAGCCACTTGATCAAGGAGAAGAAGTGCACGGCTGTCCATTCGCGGTATGTGCCGGCAAGGCTGTTTATCAGACTCTCCAGGGAGTGAACAATAGAGATCCTCAGCCTGGAGAGAGATATTATACAGATGGTATGTGGAGTGTTTCCAGATCACTGTCCACTGAGGTGCCACCTGGCCGAGATTGATAGGGCTAATGTGCGCCCACACAATAAATAGGCCCAGTTGCGGCCGTCAAGGAAGAGGGAGAAAAAAAGTATAGACCCATCGACAAATAGTGCATCGAGTGGGTTGGGGAGGGGGAGGGAGGAGTTGTGCTGAGAGGACAAGGGTGGAATAGGAGTACGCAATCAACAAAAGCGGCATCCACTACGATCTTTGAAAACTGCCGGAACTACTTTATGCAACTCACTGCAACTATATAGATTCGTATCTACTTGGTCCCAGTCCATCATCGCCCTTCCCGCTCACCGGCCGGCTGCTGCCTTCAACCATCCTTATAACGGATTACTGAGCCAAAATATGTCATAAAATGAGGTACTCTCGAAGTTAAAAGTTTGTGTTTTTTTGTTGTTTTTTTTTTCATTTTCTCAAAAACGGCTTCAACGGACTTGACCAAGCTCACGGCCTCTCTCAATCGCGTTCACACACACACAGACCACTTTTCCAAAGAGTGTTTTTCGGACTCAGTAGAGTCTAAAATGTGAAGATATGAAGGGTAATCCAAATTTTATTTTTCAGCCGATTACATAACTTCCCTTCCTAATTCGTAGACCCAAGGAAAGTAAAAAAACCCCACTAAAATAGATTTTTGAAAAATTGATTGATAATTCACTGTACTACTGTTTCCATTCTTGTATTAAATCGGTACAGTAAAAAATTCAATCAAAATCGCTTAAGCCTTTATTTTCTTTTTGCCCATACCTTAATTTTGGCTTGCCAGGTTCATTTACACGCTAAATATGAAATTAAAGCTGATTAGGTCAAGCCGTTCTCTTTCACTCTGCCTAATGCTTACTCAAATGATGCTTTTCGGTCTCAGAAAAAAACGTGAAAATCTACATTTTAAAAAACAATGTATCCGATTATAAAACTCTTCTTTTTACTTCATAGGCCTTGAAAGATTGAACGTTTTATTGAAATCGTGGGACGTTTTATTACGTATAAATATAGTCAAACTAAAACTGAAAGCGTACCATCGAATTTACAGAGGTTGCGGAATGTGTTATGCTGCACACAAGACACTTAGAAAGATTGCATCTACGCTTTTCTAGGTAATTTACGCAGAAAATGATTCTGTTGAAATCGCGTCCACTGAACTGAAGAGCGCTGAGAATACAGAATATTGTCGATTACGTGGAGCTAAAAAAAGGATACATGGTGAAATACCTTCAGAGCCGGAGGAAGACTGTTGAAGTGATATTTCCAAATAGTCGTACGGCCATCGCATTCAATGGGCAGAGAAGAAAACAACAATCAATTAACTAATTATAAGAAGTTAGTGAAGCGAGCGAGCGTGAACGAGAGTTTTCAATGAGCTGTAAACTCTCGCTTCGCACGGACTGAATACATTTATTAATAAGCGATAGTTTCCATAAGGGAAAATAAAATCGCTGGGGGTCGTGACATAAAAATGACGTTGCGCAATTTGGCCGACGTATCGTTACAGAGTCTGGGAGCGCCCTCAACCTCATTTAATAAGAGCGATCAGACTACGAAAACCTCAATTTTTACTAACCCGAATCCGTAAATCCGGCGACTTTTCTTGTCGAAGCAATTGGGGTAATGTGTTTCACAAGGAGAAAAGGTATTAGCAACTATTATTTTACCCACTTATCCGAACGTTCTAAAATCGAGAGTAATTACTACTTAAAGAAGATCGGTAATTTCAAGCGGAGCCTGCGACAAAACCTATAAGTGGGTTCTCTACTTAGCGAGTACTTGAGCGCTCCATTAGGTTTCAAGGGCAAACTCAAGATGGAAAGTAAGGAGCTTTTTGGGTTGGAACTAACAGCCCATTCTCGAACTGAAGCGTCAACGAAGCTCCAATTAAGAAAACACTTCAAATTCGTCCCACGTGGCATTTCAACGAGAGAGATAGTCAAGTTGTTACTGAACGTAGCGTAATTAAGCACGAAATGGACCTGCTATCAAAAGGAGTAATTAGGAAGCGAACCTCTGTCGGTTTAAACCGATTGACTCGCAGTTTTTATGAAACCAAAGAGCACACCAAGGCATTTTGTACCAATAGCTTGAATCATTCAACATTTGTAAGCTTCAACGACAGTGATAGAAGTATCAATTGCATACGGCATCATTATGAACATCCAAATAAACCTCTGACACGATGCACAGTACAGGATTCAATAGAAAACCTCCTGGAAGGCAATAACCAACGTCAAATCCAACACAAAATGTACGCCGTTAGGGGCGGTTCATTTCACCCCCAAGTGAAAGAACAAAAGGCGAACTGACGTTACAGATTTATTTTTGCATCCGCAGCTATAGTTCCAATGCATAAGGGAAGCAAATGCACTCGTTGCGTAACTGCTGTTTGAAGGAACATGAAACTACGGCAGATTTTGACCGTTCGACATTAAAATGATCAAAACACGCTGTTAACTCCTACTGCTGAATCCCACGTTTCACTGGCTTTTCAGAACAACTGGTAGACTGATGGAACAGCTGGTAAATATTGACTTCACCCGGGAATCGGTTTAGCGCCATCCAAAGCCGCTAACAAATGCCTCGTAGGTGATTTGCTATCAAAAGTTTCACTGAAATAGGTTCAGGTTCCGGAGAATGAAATATATATACGACGCACGTTCAGCGGTTTTCATCGCAACACCAACTAGCACAAAACTTGATATTTCAGAATTTATTGGGTTGCTCCTATTTGTGTAACGACCTACATTGAGTAACCAATGTTTAGGTAGTTTAAAGGACTGTTAACATGTTTTTCACTAATCTAGTTTATAGAGAAACCCCTGTGAAAAATATCTGGTGCGAAACATCTCACAACTTACAGTAGCAGATCAGATCCATACATTCACTAGTTTTCAAGACTTTATCAACTAATACAACCAATTTGTCACTCAGTTCATTTAGTCTTGGTGAAACTTCATATTTCAAGTAGAATGTTCAGCAGGTCGAATTAGCTGTTTTTTTTTTTGCTTCTGAACGTCTGTGCTTGACCCTACCCTGTGGTTTCCCCAAGCACCAACCAATGGGCTATTCCAGACTTCTGTCAAATGTCAATTTAGATAGCTTACCTAAGATCAGGTTCAACAATGTGAATTTGGAATATGTGAAAGAGGTCAAAAATTGACTCAGAACTTGACATGGTCGGTTCATGTTACGGTCATTTGCAAAAATGTGTACAGAAGTCTGTACCAACTCATTAGAATGGCAATTGACTTTCCCTTCTAGTTTCGCCTGCAACTAGTTCAAGCCTTAGTGATGCATAATTTTGACTACACAACCTCTGCTTTTTGTGACCTCAATAAGGAACAAATCCACTCATTACAATAAGCAAAAAATGCAGTCGTCAGTTTTGTATATCGGTTGAAGCTTGACCAACACGTCTCACCTTATTACGTAAAATTGAAGTGGTTGAAAATTGCTGAGCGTATTAAACTGGGGACCGCAGTACTGTTATTTAAAATTCTAGAATTTTCCACACCAACTTATCTTAGAAACTTCTATGTCACGACGGGTGACATCCATTTACGTAGTACCAGTAATGCCAAGCAACAATTTCAAATTCCTCTTCACAGAAGAAAGAAGTACCTTTAATAAATCATTTACAGCGAACAGCATCCGATTATATAATGAGAACCCCGAATTTTTCAACACCGCCTCATCAGTTAAAGCATTTAAGACCAATTACAAAGATCATTTACTTACTAAATATGTAGAAGATATTTAGGGCGTCGTACAATTTATTTACAGAACTCTCTATGCCTGTAGGCCACCGTTACTTTGTTCTTTTAATGAGTCCCATGGTGTGTTTTTATTTTATTTATTTGTTCGTTTTCAATTAATTTATTTATTTTTACTATGTTGAAGTAAATATTGCAAAACCTCATTACTTTAAGAAGTTCATGCACGAGTATGTTTGTTTTATTTATTCATTTTATTAATATGAGGATAAACCTGTAATGGCTCTTCCAGGGTCAAAGTAAGAGAGGGCTTTATAGCCCCATTTGTTCCCTGGTGGTTAAATAAACTAAAAATCAAATCTCTCTCTCTCCACTTAGTGTCTCACAACCAGTTCACGTGTATTTAGAATCCCTTGTTCGTGTTTATGTACTCACACTCAGATTGATTGTTTTGATCACTATGATAACTATATGTAGTTTTAAAATGATTGTGCTCATTTTCGCAAATAGTTTTTTTGAACTCGGGAGAACTCCACGTTTTGGTTTATCGTTCATTCTGAATAATAACCCAATGTTTTCGCTCACGAAAAATTTTGTACAACCCCCCTTTAAAATGTGATGCTTTACGTTTCAAGACATGGGAATTCCAAATCTGCAATGTCCGTCCACCGTCTGGGCCATTTTGTGTCTTTAACGTGGTCTAAAAAATTCGTTCTTTCGCACAAAAATCCCATTTGGTATCTAGTTGTGCCCGCCATCTTGGCAATCCGATCGAACGAAGCCCATGGTTGTTATGGACAAAAAATGGTTAAAAAAATTAACGAAACGCAGTATAATCACAAATAAGCCGTGTTTCGTATCATTTTCAAGGTATTTTTACATCCTGGGTCGAATGGAATGAGTATCAGACGTGTAAAACTGCGTATAGGGATATTACAGTAATTATTAGAGTCAACTAATTGCAAGAACTCGCGGGAACTACAGCGGAAGTCAACGTTTCGTCGTTTGTACTACCTCCCTCCCTCCCGTCTCATTAAAACCACCCGCCCGCCCACCTGCAACGTCGTGTCAATTGCCGAGGGTTCGCTGGAAGTCCCTGTCCCAATTTCTCCAACTCTTTTTGCCCGACGGGGTGGAGGAAGGTTAGGGCCACTTCCTCCGCACACCCCTACATCAGATCATAAATACCTATAGACGCTTACGGGCGCCTGGCGCCGGGGGAATATTTAGTTTCCGTAGTTCCATTGTAGTCAGGTTATGTTTCGTATGGTTTACTAGTATTTTTCGATGCTGAATCGAATGGAATAATGGGCCTTGGAGCAGTAATACTAGGTCAAGCAATTCATGAGAATAATAAACCATAGTGTAATAATTTGCAGGGTTTTTCTTTTTCCGCCGTTTCCAAATCGTTCCTACTTGAATCAAGGAAAGTTAAAAATTGATCGTAGAGACGACTGTATGTTCACACAGAGGCGGGGTTTTTCTCTAATTAAAAAAAACCAATTACCTAATGTCGTATAATACAAAAAGAAATTGAAAGAAAAGGAAAGGACAATTAAGAGCTAAAGTTAGGTTGAGTTAATAAGAATAATTAAAATGAAAATATTTAAACTACTGTCCTTCGAAATGTAGTAACAAAAGTTTTACGTCTGACCGGATAACAGAAGTCGGCGATGGTAATTTTGTTAAATCCGTACGTGTTGTGGGATGCTGGTGACCCAAATGCGTTGATTTTGGGATGCTGATGACCCACTTGAATTACTTGAAACGAGAGAAGAGAAGCAACTGACTTGAAAAATGGAAGAGTCTATCTCCGGAGAGGTGAGAGAAGTGGGGATGGCGCGGACAGAAAGCTTTCTCACGGTCAAAGATTACAATTTTTACTTAATGTAAACAAATGGCGCAAACAACGACATCAGCTTAAAAACGGCATTTCGCGCGTTGCTCCTACGAACTAAATCTCTCGCGATGAAGGTGTGGAAACACATTTCAATAATGAAACAGTTATGATGTTTGTGAGAAGGCGAGTGTCGTGTGAGTAGGATATACGAGTATTAGAGAAATACCACATTAAAATCGATTTTACGTAGAAATTGTTGATAATAAACACACAAGAGCATCGTGACAGCCTTTTCGAGAAAAAAGTGGTGTTTCTATCAGTGTAACTATAGTTAAATTTAGACACGCACGTGTCATCATTTTGGCGCATTTGTTGATCTGCAAGGGGAATACAAAATATGAGCACGTCGTTCTCTCAATTGGTTCGCAGACACGCGGACCATTTTCGCAGATGATGTTACTGAAGCTGAAAGAGAGAGAGAGTTGGGCTAAATGTATTACTGTACTAACATGACTACTGATAAAGTTCGGTATCACGCACGACACATTAACTGTGGGTATCGTCTCTAGAATTAGTGGACATTTTGGGGAGGGGCGACCGAATTGGGAGATTACTTAAAAATGTAACGATGTTCAGAAAATGATAAATTGTGCCTGGAGACAAGGAAAGAGACGTGGCCAAGTATTGGTGGTTTTGAGAATTCCACTTCCAGGAAGAAAATACCACGACTTCGGGGTAAAAAAATTCATTTCAGCTGTGGGTATCGAACTCTTTAGAAATACGTAGAGATCAAGCGGGCTTTTCTATTCACTGGGGATTAATAAATATTAATCCGAGCCGAGAGAAGCTGTTTCACGACAGTTAGATTGCGTGTCAAACTTAGGTGACTTTCAAGGGCTTTTTGTGGCTTTTTCATGACTAGTTCGAAATACGTAGTTCAATGCGGCACTTTCCAATACCCAATAGATTGTAACTACATACTAACTTTTCTTCCTTTGCTCTCTTATCGATCCTCCTTCCCCTCATGTTTTACATTTGGTGACTCTCAGGAGGTCAGAACCGGTCAAGAATGAAGGCTGTAGAAAGACGCAGCTTACACGGTGGAAAACCCCGACGGATGCCAGAAGCTGGGTCATTCGAGTGAATCGAGGAAGGACTGAAAAAAAAGTTTTGGGGTTCAACAGCTCTTCGCCTTCGGATTTCCTGCTCTAAACCGTCGACAGCATTTCTCGATCAATCAAAAGACTAAACGTCGGGCTCCCGAGAACAGACTGAGTTAAGTTCAACATCCAGGGCGCTTCTTTTTCGAAAAATTGTATAAAGGCACTTCTTCAGCCTAATTTAAGGCTGAGTTAGCGATAGCAACAGAAAGGAATTTTACGAAGAACGCTACAAATAACGCTTCCTGTTATCATCTTTCGAATTTAGTGAAATAAGCCGCTGGAAGATTGAAAATTGTCGTTGGGGTCCGAAAACACCATGAAATATGCGATCAGAGCCTACAAATGAATCAGCTTGGAAAGTATTAGTCCCTATACGAATTTATAATAGTACAATAATACAATTGGGTACTCCTACACAACATTCGTTAATTCCTGAAGAAATGGTTGACCGACTCAGGGTGGCCGTATTCCTACAATATAGGAGTATGAGACAGACCGCGGAGAGCATAACAACAATACGTGCAGGTTTACTAGTCGAGGTATCTTCATCACAGGTTGAGCTGCAGTAGCTGAGAATGGTGCCCCCCTGGGTTATAGGTTATGTTATTTTCAGAACCATGAAAACTGCCATACAACGCGGAAAATGCGAAATTAGCTTCATATCGCATATAAAATCAATTTAAAACTGGAACTCTGTCAGTTATGTGTCATTTGTTTCCATCCGTCTCATTACCTCCGTAGTTTGAGACCTTTTCTACGTAGAGTTGGTGAATATATCTAATGAACTAAGGGAATAAAATAGGTATACGAAGTCTCACACGAGAATTCATACTTTTGGAAGTCGGAAGGTTTCCACCTAGTTCGCGTAAAGAAACTCCAGTCACATAGTTGTCAGTGGTGAATACTTGAAATTGACGCTGCTCATTGAAACTAATCGACAGGCTGAAAATCAAAGGGGCTACATAAAAGGGCGCCACACCTCCGTCCAAGAGACAGGTACCGAAATACTCCCAGAGAACCAAATGTGGTTGTGGGTTGCTAAAAGGCACTCCACAAGATTGATGATATCTTGTGACGCAATTACTCGGGAAATTACAAAAATGCTCAAAGAAACATTATTTTCGACACATTTTCATTTTCATCTATGTTCAACGGTCTGACAGAGGAATATCTATTGAGAACAATACGTGGGTATTAACTATTTTAAAACATTCTGTGAATTTGGTGAAAACCATTGAAGACGTTTTGACAAAAAGCGGAAAAAACCTATTTTGGCTTTATAGGCCTATTTCTCCGTTTCATGGAGATATTTATGCAGAAGAAAAGCTTTGTACTGACTAGTTAACACAAATTTTAATCAAAATCGTTATAGCCGTTTTCAGAAAAATCCGAAAAAACCCTACCTTTTGGTACATTTTTTATCCCCCCCCCTTTTCCAACCGATGGAAATAGCCCATAATTTTATTTTTGACGTCTACAAACAATCACGACCAAAACAAAGAAGAAACAGCTCAGTCGATTCGGCTGTTCTTCCGCAAATTTAATTACAGACGCGCACACACACGAACCACACGCCGAAATCAGGTTTTTCGGACCCAGTAAGCCTCAAAACGTAAAGAGCTGAAGAAAACTCCTTTGACTACTTTACGTAATCGTGTCAAAAAAAAATTGGGTTTTCTTCAGATCATTACGTTTTGAGGCCTACTGAGTCTAACAAACCTAATTTCGGCGCGTGTGTGTCTGTAGTTCGATTTACGGGAGAACGGCTGATCCGATTGAGCTGGTTCTTTTTTTGTTTTGTTCGTTATTTTTTGTAGAAACCAAAATAAGGTTAGGGACGATTTCGGCCGAAGGGAAAGAGGGATGGGGGACGAAAATGCACCAAAAATCAGTGTTTTTCTCATTTTTCGCGAAAACGGCTCTAACGATTTTGATTAAACTTTCAAATTATCTTCTCCTAATCAATACCTAACGTTTCTTCTCTATACATATCTCCATGAAAATACGGTGAACGGAGATATGGGCCCCTGAAGCAAAAATAGGTTTTTTACGCTTTTTGGCAAAACGGCTTCAACGATTATCACCAAACTTTACAAGATGTTTTCAAATAGTTAATACCTACATATTGTTATCAATAAATGTTCCTCTCACCGTCAATTGAACAGAGATGAAAATCAAAATGTGTCGAAAATAACCCTTTTTCGAACATTTACGTAAATTCCAGGGTAACTGTTCCACCAGGTGTGATCAATCGTTCAGAGTGTCTTTTAGTCACCCATACCCACATTTCGTTCTCCGTAAATATTTCTGTATATATATGTTGAACGGATTTATAAGGCAAGTTAACTCAGAAAAGGAGATTTGGCGAATATTAATTTATCGGTATTCCAATTTTCTCAAAAGTGGCTCAGACGATTTCGATGAAACTGACAAATGACTCTCAACTAACTTGTCCCTACATTTTGTTCCTAATAGATGTTCCTGTAGAGATGCGTTGAAGTTGGATATAGCGCCCGCATATGAAGCTGGTGTTCGAACTAAAAGGAATGGCGGAACGTTGTGTGTTGCTACGCACCGCTCGTTTTTTGACACGATCACTAAACTTTCTGTTGGGGAATGGGAATTCCACGCTCCCCTCTCGCTTTAGATAGAGTTGGTAAAATCGGAGTGGACTGTAATAAACGAAAACTGAAATTAAAATGTTCTAATATCGCAAAAGAAAACTAATAAACACGTAGGGATCAATAATCGGAATCGAACACGGAGCGTATGATATAACGGCGAAAAGCGCTGGAGCAGACTGGGAGTCGTAGGCGGTGCAGCGATGAGCCGGGGAGAACCTCGGAGAAACTCGGACGTGTAGCCGCGCGTCGTCAATTGCCGATAGGCCGGAGTGTGAGCGTTGGATCTCCATCTTCCGCTGCAGGCGTTCGCGCGATTGGCGCCAACATACCGCCCACCAAATTTGAAGAAATTTAGTTAGGGTCGCTGAAAGCTGGGACTGCCAGTGGGAGAAGAGGTACCAGCCGGGCAGTTGGTCGTTTGAGGATAGACGCTCCGCAACGAACAGTAACAACTCGGACTTGTTTGTCCTGGCCTGGGTGTACCTGGATGACCCTGGCGGTAGGCCAGTGTAGTGGAGGCACGCCTGCATCTTTCAGGAGTACCAGGTCTCCTTCCTGAAGGTTCGAGCTAGCCTTGAGCCATCGATTGCGTTGTTGTAGGCAGGACAAGTATTCTACTCGCCATCGTTTCCATAGTTTTTCTATGTGGCGCTTCAGAAGCTCCCAGCGAGACAATCGATTCTCCTTCACATCCAGGACTGTGGGCTCGAGAATGGCCTTAGGGTGGTGTCCTGTAAGGAAGTGCCCGGGAGACAGGAAATCATTTTCCTCTGGGCTTGAAGAAAGGGACACAGAGGCCTTGAGTTGAGGACACAGGAAACTTTGGTCAGTAATGTCGCCAACTCCTCATAAGTGAGAGGTGTCCCCACACGTCCGTCGTAGATGACCTTTAAAACTTTTCACGGTGGCCTCCCATAAACCGCCAAAATGTGGGGCATATGGCGGGATAAACTTCCACTCTATACCACAATGACTGCCGTGGTGCACAAGGTTAGCCGGGTGTGTTCCTGCTGATACCACTCGTAGAATGACCTCAAACTATTCGCGGCTCCCTTAAAGTTAGTGCCACAGTCGCTATATATAATCTGGGGTATCCCTCGCAGGCTAATAAATCGATCGAGGGCAGCAAGGAATGCGTCGGTAGAAAGGTTGGTGACTGCCTCCAGGTGTACCGCTTTGGTGGACATGCAAACAAAGATGCAGACATACACTTTAGAAACCACAGTTTTACGTCGGAGTGATTCCCTCATTAGCAATGGTCCAGCCAAGTCTACTCCAGTATGCTGAAAAGCACGACCAACATTGACACGGCATGCGGGTAGTTCTCCCATGATGGGGATGGGAGGTTGCCCGTCGCAAACAAAGCACCTGATTCATAGGAAGCTGCAACGACATACTAGTTGTTGAAGTGAAGGAATCCAATATTTCATTTGGATCAGCGCTTGAAGTAGTCCAGGGCCAGGATGTAAGTGAATACGGTGATAGTGGTCAACCAGCAACGTCGTGAAATGGCACTTATTCGGTAGCAGGATTGGATGGCGATGTTGATAGGAAACCAATGCATGCTTTAAGCGGCCGCCCACCCTGACAACCCCAGTTTCATCTTCAAAAGGAGACAACTTTGCGAATCGTACCATCTGTGAGGTGGCCCGGCCCCTGATGGGTCAGGCCCTAGGAAATGGCTACGTTGTATTGCTCTTATACATGAGATTTCTGACGGTAGTCGTGAACAGTGAGTTGTCCTAATATTGGAGTGGAGGGGTTTTTAGTATTGTGGATGAGCCGTCGAAGGATTGCCACTACGCTGAGTAGTCGGGTAACAGATGAAAACTTGGTCATCCATGAGGTGTCACATAAAGGAGAAGTAGCGATCAAGGAAGTTGTGGGATTAGGGAGTTTAACTTCAGTCATGTCATCTAACTCATAGCGCTCTTGAACGGGCCATGTAGATGTAAGAGTTCGAAGCCAAGTTGGGCCTTGCCACCATAAATGGAAATTAGCGATTTCCTTGGGACTCAAGCCTCGGGAACTGCAGTCACTAGGGTTATCTAAGGTAGATACGTGGGACCATGCTGAGATAGATGACGTGTCGACGATTTGGACTACCCGGTTCGCTACGAACGTTTTCAACTTGTGCGCAGGTGTATTAATCCATCCTAAAACAATGGTGGAGTCAGTAAAGAATCGAGGCGGCAAGGCAGGCGGAGGCAGTCGGTGAAAAAACTCCCCCAAGGAGGAATATGTTTTGGCTAAAAGAACGGCTCCTTGCAGCTCTAATCGGGGTATAGATAAGGGCTTAATAGGAGCTAGCTTGGATTTGGCCATTAGAAGAGAGGAAACGATCCTGTCGTTGTCTTTCACCCTTATGTAAATCGATGCACTATAGCCCTTTATGGAAGCATCGAGAAACCTACGATGTGGTAATGAGGAGATGTTGAATGGAATACCCATCGTGGTATGCAGATGTCAGATAGCAAGGGTAATTCCTGAATAAAAGCAACCCATGATTGTTCAATGGCATCGGGAACACGCTCATCCCAACCTATATCTGCCTTCCACAGTTCCTGAAGGAAGGTTTTGGCGAGAAAGACCACAGGAGAAAGAAATCCCAAGGGGTCATAAATCTTGGCAACAGTAGATAGCATTGACCTTTTTGACACTACCCCGTACGGCACGGTGACATTATATGAGAACGAGTCAGAGCTCGGATTCCACTGCAGTCCTAGAATTTTTACGCTGTGGTCATCTTTAGGAGTCAATGACACTGGCGTTAGTGGGGTAAGCTCGGATACAGCTTGAACTAACTCCTTTCGGTTGCTTGCCCACTTACTCAGTTGGAATCCTCCCTTTTCCAGCAAGAGAATTAGCTGGGCTTGAAGCTCCAAGGCATCTTCCAGAGAAGATGTGCCAGTGACAAAATCGTCAATGTAACGATCGGTGCACAAAATCTTAGCGCTTTTGGATAATTACTTCCTTCGTCCTGCTGTAATTGCTGGAGGACTCGAAGGGCTAAGAATGGTGAATTATTGATGCCATAGGTTAATGTAAGGAGCTCGTAATGTTTTACTTGATCATCGGGAGAGAAGCGCCAATAGATGTGTTGGTAGGGACGATCGGCAGGGTTAACTAGTATTTGGCGATACATCTTCACAATATCAGCCACAAAAGCCACCTTGTGAATACGAAAGCTCAAGAGTAGCAGCTTGATGTCCGTCTGAAGCTTAGGTCCAACGAAGTTGCTCATTCAGAGATTCGCCCGACATATGGGCGCTCGCATTGAAAACAACTCGAAATTTGGATGGGAGTCTGCCTTGGAGATAGAATGGTGCGGAATAATGTAGCTGGAGGGCGATGAGAAGTTTCTCTCATGTGGCCTAGGAAATATACTTCTTGCATGAAGTCACGATACTGTGTTGCCAGCGTTGGATTTCTTCTAAACTTAATTTCTAAGTTTTGCAGACACCGAAGGGCCAATGTACTTGTATTTGCTAGTATAGGCTTGAACACAAAAGGGCAAAGACACCACATATCGTCCTGAGGACTCTCGGTAGTGTGAGCTCATGAAGTGAGTCTCGCAGGCGTCTTCCTCTGGATCACTAATAGATTTGGTCATGATCGGTTCCTCAACTTCCCAGAACTTTCGAATCTCATTCTGAAGGTCGGGCATCGAGACACCCAGCAAATTGGTACTGAATCGCTCGACTGTTTGGGTTGTTATTCGACCCATTATAACACCTCCGAATATTGACGGGAACAAAGCTGGTCCTCCATCCCCTAGATCAACTCGTTCTCCTGTCCAAATGTCTGGCACCAGGTCACACCCCAGGAGACCATCTACTGGTCTGCTTTTTCCAGAACTGGGGATCTGCTAAATCGTATTTAGTGTACGATTTGTATTGGTCACCATGCAGTGGGAAAGTGGGCAAATGGTGAGTTATGCGTTGAATGATCAATGTTGCGGTGCTTAACTCCCGGACTCCTCCTCGTGGCCGTAACCGGCACACGACTGAACCCTTTATTCCCGAGCATGAGGTGTTACCTAAGCAGGTGACTGTCATAGGACTACGATTTACCGGCAGCCCTAGTCGAGACACGCAACTATTAGTCAAAAATGTGTCTTGACTGCCACTATCGACCACCCTTCTGATCGGTTGGAAATTACCACAACCATCCTCCACTTCAGAAACAATCGTGCCTAACAGGACGTTAGCCTTACAATTAGATATGGCGTTCATGGATACCGATGGTATGGTACTAGGTCCATCACTCGTGAAGAGACAGGATCAGCATTGTCTGATCGTTCGATATGTAAATAGAATTGGTGTTTATCGTGGCAAAATCTACAACTCCACTTAGACTTGCAGGTCTCCGTTGAATGGTTGTAGGATAGGCAGTGTGCAACCTTTCCACTGGCGCAACCATATTAGTCGTTGTTGGGCCGACGCTTCCATGAATTTTAAGCAATTCAGTACCGTATGATTTTGTTTACATACTATGCAAATGATTTTAGAATTTGTTGCTTTCGAGCCCACAACATTTTCATTTGCAAGTAAATTGGTGCGGGGACGCAAATTATAGTTGGACTTCAAGGGCTTGTCATTACTCAGGACTTTAGATCTAGGCGAACTGTACGAAGGCTGGTTAAAGTTCGCCGTATTTTCATCCGCGAGTTGTAACGCCAAGCACCTGGATCGAATGAAGTCACTTAGTTTATCGAAAGTCGGAAATTCATCTCTGCTGTGAGTTTCGAATGCCTCGCGTGTTCGTTGATCGAGGCATTTGATAGCAAGATGAAATAAAATAAAGCTCGCCGAATTCGGTATTTCTAGCCTTTCAAAAGCTTGAATGTTTTCACACACCTTGGTCAGAAACAATTGTAGAACGCCGACGGAAGATTTCCCTTGTGTAGGGCGAAAATTTAGAAGTTCGTTCAAATAAGCTGTAGCCAATAATCGTTTTTTGTCGTAAGTTGCCAATAAGTTGCTCCAGACTAACTCGTAGTTGTCCGCAGTGATGGGAACTTTATTGACAATGGCAGCAGCTGGTCCACTCACAGCTCGTATTAAATAGTGAAACTTGCGGACATTATTGATAGACGGATCGTCATGTACGATTGAACAAAATGCGTCTTTAAATTTGGGCCAATTTAAAATTTGACCGTCGAAGGGGGGAAGAGATAATTGAGGCAAATGTGAGAAACTAGAAAATGTTTCACTCATGGAAACGTTAGGTACTGAAGCTTCGGCATGACGGGCCGCAGACTCCCTCGGTTTATTCAGTTTCAGGTACGTGGAATTGGCTTCGTAAAAATAGCGTTTTGTTGTGGCAAACGTATTATTGTCATTAGCATCAGGAAAATCCAATTGTTCGTGTTCGTCACGTAAAACATACATCTCGTCCCAAGTGTCTTCAAAGCGATCATAAACTTTTGGTAAGGAAGCATACATACCAAAAATGCGTCACATTGATCCGAGTTCGTGAGAGCACTTCGGCCTTTGTCATTTACTACCCTAACATCGGCTGCCAATCGGTTGAGTTTCCGCCTAAGGCTCTTCAATTTGGCGTCCATTTTGAGTGCGAAATCCGTATCTTGGCTCGGAGGAACCAAAATTATGTTGGGGAATGGGAATTCCACGCTCCCCTCTCGCTTTAGATAGAGTTGGTAAAATCGGAGTGGACTGTAATAAACGAAAACTGAAATTAAAATGTTCTAATATCGCAAAAGAAAACTAATAAACACGTAGGGATCAATAATCGGAATCGAACACGGAGCGTATGATATAACGGCGAAAAGCGCTGGAGCAGACTGGGAGTCGTAGGCGGTGCAGCGATGAGCCGGGGAGAACCTCGGAGAAACTCGGACGTGTAGCCGCGTGTCGTCAATTGCCGATAGGCCGGAATGTGAGCGTTGGATCTCCATCTTCCGCTGCAGGCGTTCGCGCGATTGGCGCCAACACTTTCCTTACCCTTTGGGTCATTGAAAGTAGAAATTTGGTCAGTACATAACTTTTATGACTAGAGGAAGCTAGAGGAAATGAGTGTAGGCCAGGAAGAAACGATAACTTTCGCTATGTTGTCCCGCGAGTCCTTCTAGTAGTAGAACTGGCCACACTATATTTACTGTGATTTCCCTGTTTCCCATCTTGAAGCCGTCCTACGCCTTGGAGACCCGCCCTCTTCGAGTCAGCATCAAAAAACACCTAGGAAACGATATGCCTTGAACGTGAAGCGTTAAATTTTGAGTGGAGGTTGTAAAAAAACCGGTGTGTTATTCAGAATGAATAATAAACCAAAAACCCTCCAGTCTCACGAGCAACGTGCATTGACGTCGACAAGCGACACAATTTCTCGTTCCATTTTACAAAACCACAACCAACTACGAGATCGTCGACTCCAGGAAAATTCACTGGAGCCCTCAGTAGGTCGCGGGTGTTAATAAACCACCTATGGCGAGGAAACGCGCGTCAGCAGAGGCTTTATCCTTCCTTCGGCTAATTGGCCTTTCAAACCCCGACGCCGGGAAACCAATAATGAAGGAAATGTATCAATCGTCGAGGAGCCCTGGCCTAAGAATAGCTTTCGAGAGGGGTTGCCCAACACGGTGGTTTCCAACGCGGTGATTAGGCCTACCAAAGCGATGGAAAATTGAATGAAAAAAACGTCTGTTAAGTACCGCGCGCGTAACAAAGGGCTTGCGCCGTAGTCGCGCTGCTCTTAAACCAACTTATGACTCAGCTGTTTATCGGACATGCCTGAAGAAATTAAATATGACATTTCCAACATACTTTCCTCCATCTAAAAGAGAAGGAAAGTATTGCAATCATGTGGAAAAATCGAGTTTTCTTCAGATCTTAACGTTTTGAGGCCTACAGAATTATTTTCCATTTTATTCGAAAGTCTAGATGTTAATCTATTTATGTAAGCTGGAATGCGGCCCTGTCTAGTTCATAAAGGTTTATTATTTACATCTATTAAACCTAGGAAAAATTCGGGGTTTTGATCAATGTGGTAACTTTAGTCAGTTTTTATTGGATTTGGAGGCGTCTCACGCTAATGCCAATGTTGAACGTGAAATATGAGCTGATTTTGTTGTCATTTCCTCTTAATTAGATTTAACGTAACATAAGTAGAAGCAACCCAATACGTTTCGAAACAGTAAATCCTAATAGTTTCTGTATGGAACGTCACTTTCTTCCGAGTTGATATTATCAGAGTTAGTTCAGTGTGATCAACAAAATAGCTGAATATACGTGGAAATTTTAGGTTGAGATACGTTTTATTTCAGCGCACCACAAAGCGTAGGATCGTGGAATTATTTGAAGAGCACTCCAAAGGTCGCACCGTGCACTGAATCCACGAAACGTAAAGAAAATCGTCTCTTTTTTACCTCATTAACGACCCTGGATATTTCCGAAAATGTTGCCAACTTTTATTTTGTTGAGATCAAACTAGACTCTTCTCATTCATAATGATCTCCCCGAGCGGCGTGATGGACAGAACCATCGCGCGTAGTAAATAGAGCGGACTGAATCGGGTAAATGAGAAACGAAGAGAGATTGGAGAAGTTTCAGGGGGTAGTGGGAAAAACGATTTCCTCCAATTAGCAAATGAGCGCGAGAAGGTCGTCCGTGAACAGCAACAGCGGTGCAACTCGCCACTTTCACACGACTCATCTCCTTCTCCACTTCATTATTGCTCCGCTCCACATTGCACCGCTCCAATATCCCAGTGACGCCACGAAACAGCAGTTTCGTTGGGTTACTAAATGGACAGACACTAGCATCGCTTCGAAAATACTTTGAGCTCTACGGATAAGAAGGAAAAGGTTCAGATGAAAAAGGTCTTCTTCAAATCTACACGTTTCAAACCATTTGAGAAAATTGGCAACTGAGAGAAAACGACACCAATATAATGTTACGAGCGAAAACGGTGCAAAACTAACTATATAGTGGTCAAAACACCAAATATTTGTTTTCTCGTTAACCATATTGATTACATTTTGTGTACAGTCAGCTTCACCAAACTTTCAACACGTTCATTTATGGAAAAGTAACAAGAACAGCACAATAAATTATCAAAAACTCTGCGTACTATTACACTGATTGTGACCTACCCTATTCAATCTGACGCCGAAAAATAAATAAAAATACAACTTGGCAATATCAACCATGCGGGATTTGTCTCATTCCTGATTATCCATCTTGAGGCAGTCCCACACCTCCTAGGGACCCATACCATTCGATTTAGCATCGAATCATGACCATTAAAACTGACATTTTTTAGGTGACACTAGGGAATTGGCACAACGCGACGAGTCGAACTGGCAGGGGACTGGAGTGAGACGGGAGACAGTGATGGAAATGAGCACAGGCCAGGGAGAAACGATAACTTTCGCTATATTGTTCCACAAGTTGCTTCAAGGAGTAGAATTTTTCCGATTATATTTAGAGTGATTTTTTTTCAACTTAGGCACGGTCCTACACCTCTGAGACCTTTCCGATTCGACTCATCATCGAAAAATGGCTAGGTAACGATACGTAATGCGAACGTATAGTGAAGTCAACTGATACCAAACGAAAGTATTACCGAAAGAACGTACATCGTAGACCATGTTAAAGGCAAAATACGGCCTGAACAGGGGACGGACATTGCCGATTTGGAATCCACCCGGCCTTGTAACGTGAAGTGTCAAATTTGTAAGGGGGAGTTGTAAATAAACTTTCCTGGCTGGAAACACAGAATAAATAATAAACCAAATTCACGTTGACGTACCTGTTGGATGCATGAGTGGTGGAGCTAGAATAAATGAACATGGTGAGCGTGAGTGAGGATTGTATTACACTTCACAGAATAATGATATCAGTTTGAGTGTGAGTATTTAAACGCGAACAAGGGGACTCTAAATACACATGAACTGGTTCTGTGGGAAACTAAGTGGAGACAGAGAGAGAGAGAGAGAGAGAGAGAGTGAGAGTTGTGTTGTGAGTAGCATGAGAGTAGAGAGACGAGGGAGTCGAGAGGCATGAGTTGGGAGAACTAGGGCACAAACGCTAGAAAGAGCTGTGAGTTGTGGAGAGGAATGTAAAATTGAAGAAAAGGATATTTTGGAAAGTCCAGAAAAGGGGGAAATCCGTTGTCAAGCGGAAATAACTTAAGAACTGGGCTTTTCACCGGTACAAACAAAAGGGTTGAGATCAGAAAGGTGTTTGGGGAAACAATGACTTTCCCATAGGGCCAGTGAGTAGCGTTAAGTGAGGACGTTAGGCGGTCACAAAACCCAGCTGATTCAGCCTGCGCCGAACAGTCCTCATCAATTAGCTGTAAATAAGCTCTTCAACCGATTAAGCAGTAGCAGCAGCCCAATAAATTCTGGAGAAATGTGAGAATGGCGTGATGTTATTGAAACACAACACACATCTAAAAGTTTGAAGTATTGTGTCAGGTCTATTAATATTATACGAATGACTCCACTTATGATGGTTATTCCATTCATTTTACATCAATCGTATAAGCTCTTTAAATGTTGGCGATCGCAGTTGTTGAATTGCAGGAAATCCGAAGGAAGACCCCTGAGCGGTGTGGGGGTATCGTGTTCAAATAAAATATTACATCAGGTTATATATGTAACATAGGTAGAAGGGTAGAAACAAAACAAACATAATTGCTTCTCATTGCCAAATAGCAGCCCTCCTAGTCAATACTGATCAGCCAATAGAAAAATATGTCAAACGGCAGGGCTCTTAATATCGAAGTTCGTTTAGAGTCTGCACAGCCTCGTGGCAATATTATTGTCAACTGAGCTATTGAGTTCGTGTAATTCCAAACTTCGTCACAATACTTTAACTCGACATTGACTGGTTTTTGAGATTACTTGACCTCAAAACATTGAACGTAGTCTCGCGCATTCAAATTAAAGATAAAAACTGTAATATGATAGTATCGTCAATTGAACGTACCCAAATTAAGTTTATCAAAACGGTTGACACAGTGAGAGAAACAAACGGTTTTGAGCCAACGCTTATAACAACAATCCCTAATCGTCTACTAGTTCCATTTGACTTTTTCTAAAAGTTCGTTTGTAACACACTTGTTTGGAACAGCAACTGCATTGAAAGAATGCCCAGATTACAAACAAAAAAATTTTTTTAGAGGAGGATTCAGTTTCGGCAACTAGCTAAGTTGATTTCTGGCAATGTGCAATCTTCAAGACTGGAAAAAATTAATTAATTTCAAAACAGTCGGGCGTTGATTCTGTCAAACAACAGCGCTAATACAGACCTTGACATAGTGAAGGAGACAATGAATGTCATATTCACTGCTGAGCCATCAAAACTAGTTACCGTTCGTTCGTAGAAATATAAATTATTTCCTCAGCAACTCAGCGACGCCGTCTCGAAAAGCGAGAAACCTAAGACCGACTGGTCCGTCAAATAGCGACGTGACAATGCGACTATCGCTGGACTTGGAAAAAAATGCGCACTAAGCTCTCTGTTATTTGACAGGTTTGCAAGACGTAGTCACTAAAATCGCCCCACATTAAAAGCACAATGGCAGAAGATTGCGAACGAAGAGAAGAAAATAATAAAATCGCAAAATACGAGGCAGGCAGATGGTCCGAACAAGAGATATAACGAAGAGTTTGACGCAACGAAGAAAGCTATTTTAACCAAGTGAAACGTGAGTAAAATTTTACTGCTCTCAACTCGGTAAAGCGCTTTTTGTCGTTGCCCAAGCCTGCTACGAAGTTGGGTACAATTCCAAGCGCCAGTGGAGTCCTCGAAATGAAATCGTCGTGTGCGTCGATCAGTTTCCAAACACAAACGAACTGCACATCAAGCAAACCCCTCTGGTCTTTCCCTCAACGAGATAATGAAACGCAATTCTACGATGTTCTAAAAAGGTAGATTTTCTAAAACTTCTGTTCAATAACGATCAGGCCACCCGGGTATACTCTCCCAAATCAACCCATGAAATCCAGTAGGCTTCTTACGCTGTGTATTAACACCCTACGTACGAGCCCGGAATTACCGCATGAGCAATAAGGGCACGCGCCCGAAGCGGCAAATATTCGGAGGTTTGTTTTTGAATTGCAAACTTAAACCATGACAAGTTGACATTAATTGAAGTCGAATGCTGTCGCCAACTGGGCCAGAACAAATTCACGTTCAGCCAATCATCATCTGTTTTTGAGGCGATGAGCAGCGCCGCGAGAAAATAAAAGCGTTGAGTTTTGAGATCGGAGTGAAAAATGTGGTCTTTTATTTTACATTTAATTTAAAACATTATATTGTGAGGATTAGGAGCGACGCTTTTCCCCACAAATGCATTCATTTAAATGGTTTGCTGCGGTAAGACAAGTTTGTTTGGCTTTGACATTGTCCAGGCTGCACAACATTTTAAGTTCAAAGGCTCTAGATTTATACCTGATTTATATATCTGCGCACCCCTGCTTCAAATTCCTCAGCAGAGAGGTTGAAAACTATTTACTCTCAACTACAAGACAAAAGCGGCTGAATTATCTTGCAGTTTTAGCTATTGAAAAAGATTTAACTACTAAATTAGATTTTGATTATGCAATTTCCCAGTTTACAATCAAGTGAAGTTTCTGTAGGTCAGCCGATGTAAACAAATGCATGACAGTAGAGCCTCATTATTAACTTGAACATGTTCCTTTAAACGTACTTTTTAATTTTTATGAATAAAACTCAAGTTTTCTGTAAATTGTAATCCTGTTTCATTAAAAATACCTAACCGCCTAGAAAATTACATTAACGAATTGTATATATTGAAGTATATTGAATTATACTTCTGAAACTGAAATGTAATTTACACCTAATTAAGGAAAGGTGCGTGGTTAGACAGTATGCGCATTTTAAAAATATACTAAGAATCAACATTATACTTTTTACTTTCCTTGGCTCTACAAAGTAGAAAGTCATGTAATCGCCTGGAAAAAACTAGGTGTTGTCTTCAGATGTTTACGTATCAGAAAATGGTCTGTGCGTGTGAACGCGATTGAGGGAAACGACCCAATCTAATGGGCTCAAACTTGATATCTAGCCCGCAGTCTACCATGGGACGCCAAAATTAGGGTATGAGCAAAATCCACCGAAAGTTAACTACAGTTATCATAGTGATCAAAACACCAATTTTTTCTCAAAAAAGGCTCCAACGATTTTGATTAAATTTTTTATATTGATAGCTCCTAATATGGCAACTACACCGTGATAATCCCATTTGTGGGAAAATGGCGAAAGCAGCACAATAAATTATCAAAATTTCCGACGAAATCGATTTTAGCGCCGTTTTTTCCTTTTAAACTCAGCTAAAATGTTACTACAATGGTGAAAAAAATTGGTATAGTAGTGTGATCCAATAGATATTATAGATAGATTGGTATAGTAGTCTGATCCAATAGATCCGGAATTTCAAGTACCACCGTTTCGCTTACTACCAGTTCTTAAGGTTTTTACCCAATAACTCTGCAAGTGATTCCTATCCTCTACGAAAAAAATCGTGTTTACAACCGCATTAATTTTCTGAGTACTTATTGCTCAATAATGGTACGGGAATTAGTACGAGCAGCACAATAAATTCGAAAACTGTGAGCGCTACCACTATCTGTCGCCGTGAAGTGATGATTGACCAAGTTCAAATGCACTGAGTGATAAATGAATTGAGTAAGTAGAAAGAGCCATGAGCACAAGTGAATTGACGTAGAGCTAAGGAAAGTTGTGTGTTGCAACGCACCAGATTGTTGTAATTAGTTTCGTCATTAGCGTGTCGCCCATCTCCTGCCCATGGGCGGCAAAAACGTAAATCCGGGCTTGCCTATGCATACAGATACCTCAGTCTTATAAATACGTGATTATATAAATTGGAAGGTGGTGATCAAGTACCGTAAAAGGAAACTTGGACATTGGCGTTAGGAGGAAAAATCGGGGGTTTGATTAACTTGAAAGAAACGTGTGAAAACTCATCTATGATAACAAATATGCGTAACATGCGTACAACGTAGAACTTTCCGGTTTCGCACGCCAAGAAAAAGAAGAACAGGTCGGTCCCCCAGTTACGAAAAATGCCTAATTGATCCGAACTCCAAAATGTCGATCAAATATTTAGTGCGTAGCAACATGCAACTTTCCGCCACCTCCCGTAAATTCGATTGTCTGTTATATATATACGAGGAACGCTAACGGATTACAATAGGTATTAGTTAGCTGAAAGTACTTCAGTACGTTTGATTAAAATCGTAATAGCCGCTGTTGGAAAAATTACAAAAACGATAATATAATATTCGTCAAATCATATTTTCTGAATTTATCTTGGAACAATATGCGGGGAAAATAAAAAATATTCCGTCAAGTTGATCAAATTCGTAGTTGAATTTAAGTAGGCTCACTAGAAGTTGCGAGATGATTCGCACCACGTATTTGGGAAAAAGCGTACTACAGAAAAGGTGCAGCTATGACACGCAACGTCGACAGCGCTTTCCCGCTTCGCTCCAGTTGAATCTAATGACTTTAAACAGAAAAAGATAATTGCGTGCGATGTAACCTAAACGAAAGTCCCGACGACAATTGCGAATTACCCGCTCGTTTACTTTCTGTGATTCAAACCGAAGATTGTTTCGGCGTCTGTTACGAGGACCAAACGCACATAAGCGGCCGCTTCGGTTCATTTCACGCGAAGTAACTTCGAGTAGCGCACTGCTCCCCCCCTCATCGCCCTACCATCATATCACGGTCCACTGAGGTTAAATAATCTTTGTAGCTACCGAAAATTGTTTCTAGAGTTTTTCTGCCTCTCCGAAGGCGTCTACTTCGCCAGAGCGTGAGCCAATTAGCGAGGGAATCACCAATTTCTCCTAGTAATTGCCAACAACTTTCATTTGAAAGACAAGGAATTGTACGTAACGACACAACTCGCCACCAGGCGAATGAATCGCTTCAGGAGCCTCTAACCTCTAGAAGCCACATTCGCGGCACCTCGTAGCGTAGCTCGTCCTTCATAAAAAGCGACTTTTTAAATTCAAGACTGCCCACAAATTTAGTTTCTATGTCACAACATTCTTCTACACGGGAAAACATCTTACACGTGAAGATTTTGTTAATTGCACCATGTGGCTGTTAGGGGCGTTGGAACCTGCGGAACGAGACAGCGAGCTCCACTCCTTGGAACGTCCACGAAGTGGAAGTTGGAAAGTGAATCAGTTCAAAGGAAGAACCCGCGAAGGTCTATCGAAACGGGGGGGGGGGACTTATTTGTAGAAATACATATATCGTCAAAGAAGGAGTCTTTTCGACCCAGGGGTCATAATACTACAGTGAATTATGTGTGCGACTCGTGTGTGTCGTTATATCCCTAGAAGCCCTGAGAAATGACTCAAAAGTGCAGTTTGAAAGACTAGATAGTAACATGAGCGACCTATCACGCAACTGTCCTCATTCATCAGCCGAAGCCCATCTTAAACCTCCTGGCTAGTGGTCAAGTGAATGGTAAATGTGAATGAGCTGGAAGTAAGGCGTATCAAGCTGAGAGTCTAGATAAAAAAATAAATCCTTCTTGTTGCTTCTTTGGAGAGCATAACAGTGCAACGTCAATTCAATGGTTCAAATCCTAAATAAAAAATAGCAGGTGCATTGCACCACGCAACTTCCTTCAGCCTCACGTGCAACCAAAAATTATCCTCTTGCAGCTGCTTTCATTCGACACTGTTTATTTTGACTATCATAATCATGTGACAAAGGGTTGGTTGACTCCATCGGTATATCGTTCAACCCCCAAAAACAACAAGACTCGTGTGTAGCTCAACGTTAAAACATTTAAAACAGTGTACCTGAAGGGATGCTGCGCAAATCTCCCTGCGTGTGAGGTGGTTGATGACGTATTCATAGCACAACAAACGTTTGGAATAAAATATCAAGTTGTACACTTCAGAGAAATGAATGATCCCGATAGATCTCTTCCGAAGATAATCCCTTTCTTTGGAAACTTATAAACTATCAATTTCGCACGATTGAAAACATTAAGAAATTTTCAGCTCATTGGACGAGTTGAATTGCAATTAGACACACAGGAATATCGTCTTTTTTTTTCATGAAATGATGCAGCAACTAAATTTCTACTCAACTCAAAACATGAACCATCCTCATGTGTTTTGGTATATTTCACAAAATTTATAAGTGCCAATTGCCCTACGAATTAAAAGTTAACCGGCTATGCTTCTGGTTTATTATTCATTCCGAATAATACGCTTACGTTTTCGGTCAGGAAAAATTGTATATACCCACCCCTAAAAATTCGATATTTTACGTTTCAAGACATCGGGATTCCAAATCTGCAATGTCCGTCCATCGTTCGGGTCGTTTTGTGCCTTTAACATTCTCTAAAAAAACGTTCTTTCGCATGAAAATACCATTTGGTATCAAGTTGTGCCTGTCTACCCAGCAATCCGATCGGTCAAAGCGAAATTTCGGCAGTTTTATTGCAAATACGCCGTGTTCGGTATCGTTTACTCGGTATTTTTAGATTTAGGTTGAATGAGACGACTCTCAGAAGTATACGACTGCGTCTATGCGAAAAATGGCGAAATCACAGTAATTATAGTGAGCCAAACTCTGCTAATTGAAAGAATTCGCGAGACAATAACTACTGCGAATGTAATCGTTCCACAGTTTGTACTCTCTCCCTCCCGTCACATTAAAACGACCCGCTCCACTCGCAACGTCGTGCCAATTGCCTACCAGCGCCTGGAGTATTGTAGTCAGGTCATGATTTACTGGTATTTTTCGAAACTGAATGGAATAGGATGGGTCTCGGAGGTGTGAGACTAGGTCAAGCTGTTCAACAGAATAATAAACCGTTGTGTTATAATTTACAGGGTTTTCCCCTCTAAATAGCTGTTGAGTCCGAAAAATACCGAAATCCTCTCAAATTACAAAAAAAAAATAACTCCTATGAAAACGGAATAATAAAATAATACAATAATATATTATTATGTTCATTAATTAAAGTTTACAAAAAAGTACTAAATAGCTTGGATCCCACAGTGAAATCATTTAAGGATGTTTAGCCGGGGATATTATTACATCACAATGACAGCGAGTGAAGAGGTAATCTGCGATATGCTACTCATTCCCTGCCGCGAGCAAAGCCCAATGGAGAATTATATTTCTATTAAGTATTAACAGGTTAAATTTTCATTATTTTTTTGGTATAGTTGGAAATGTGAATTTATGATTTATACTGATTTAAATCTTATAGAAATAAATAAATAAAGTGAGAAGAATTTTGTGTTCGGCCAAATAACGGTATGAGTGGATAACATTAACTAAAACTAACTGTAGTTATCGCGGTGAAGAAAGCACCAAATATTTTTTTCAAAGAACGAGTTTAAAGGATTGTGAATAATTTATTGATGCTATATATTGAAATGCTATTTTCACGCAAATTTTTCTAACAAAGCTCGCTAAAGCGTTCAAAAAACACAGCATGACAAATCCAATAAACCACCGATACGATAAAAATTTAATGAGGGACATTATATAATCAGGAGCCACCTCAGATATTCCGAAATTCAAACGTCGTTTTGTCGACTAACTTTAGTTCACAATTTTCGTATGATCAAACTCACAAATATCTGGTGCGACATATTACACCAATTTTCGGAGCCTCGCGCACGTTCTAGCTCTACTAGAAACTTTAGTAGCGCTTTAAATTCCTGAGCGTATTGGGCTGCGGCTAGTTACGCCCCAGTTTCATTGAAAACCCAACGTGTGAGTAATTGATGGAACCGCCAAGAAGACGTTTTGATGCGGTTCGTGTCTACAGTTTTGGAATTATAGGGAAAATATCGCGAAAAAGGTCGGTCAACGTATTTTGGTACGTGCAGAGATTATTGCACGATGGTCGGTAATTCGCTTATAGTACTTTCTTCTAGGTATGACGCAGTGGCGCCAAATACTAGTACATAGTACAATGGTAGTATTGTACAACCACAACAAAATATGCTACGACAAACTGTCAGTACTGAACATTCCAAGGTGAAGAAGGAGCGTGCGAGTTACGTGATGACGTGATAATGAACGGTGATGTATGGGGCTAAGGAACGTAGCGGGATGCTTCGCACCAGATATTATATCACGAAATGAGTTTTCCTGTTGTTCTCAAGGAAAACGAATGAGTAAACATTGATCTACGAAACTTGTCGGTGGCGTATGGGAAATGCGGGCAACAAAATATGAGCCACAAAATACGGAACACGCTTTTCACCATCGCAGCTGGAAAGAATTCGAGATTCGGACTCGAGATGAAGCGTATAAGACCGAAATTGAGGGGTAATGTGGGATTTTCGTTCACGTAGCTGAACGGAGTACCCGGCACGATTCTCTTCCCTTGATGAGAGGTTTTCACTTTCGACCGGTGGACTTATACAGATGATATCACTCGGACCTGCGGTAAAACGGTGTTTCTTAGCCGCGCGCTCTCAAAAAGTACAATTAACGCGAGGTTACTGTACGTTCATCAACTCCAGTATAATCGCTCGGGCTTTCCAATATTCGTCATGAGATTGACGGCCGTCAGCGCAAGACACGAAGAAAAGTGTGGCGCACGAAGAGAATAAAGTAAAACTGCGGTTTTCAAAATTTAAAAAGAAATACGAAATTATTATTTATTCTACTTTTTAGGCTCGACGAAAACGAGTTATAACAATCGCTGAAGCGAGAACCTTAGCAAAATCAAATAACGTTCTAGCACCTGATAAAATATCACAGATATTTAAAGGAGAGGAGGGAAAATGTGCGCAAACTCATAATAACTCCCAAGAAAAAATGTAGAAATCAAAAAGCGTCTTTATATTATAAATATCTAGTACGTTTTCACCTTTCTACCTACTAATCCAATCATACTCAGTTTGTGTGAGCCTGTTGGAATAGTACGTTCTATAGTGCGAAACTATCGGTGCTTGACGTTCCGGAATTTGATGCCATAACCTTCATTGAGCAATCAGAGTATAGATCATTTATCTGATTTTCAACGTGATGGTTTTGAAAAGGATCAAGTTTATCGTTCTGGAGACATATTCGTGAAAGAATTTAGTCGATAAAACGACAATAGTTTGAATTCCAGAATTTCGAGGGTCGCTCCTAATTATCTTATGGACCTTGCAAAACTCTTATAACAAGCAGAAGTGGCGTCGGAACCAAAGAGGAAAAGGCAAATTAGCGTGTCACCTGGCAAACACCTTCAATCCTATCCTCTTGGAAACCCGGAAGAAGAACCGCTCGAAGAGTCCACCAACCTTGTATCTCCAACTCGAAGATAGCACCGGGCTACGGCTTCATTACAGGCAGATGATCCACAAGCAGCTGCCTAGAAACGTTTTCGCGCAGGTTACAACAACCGTCAATGCTGCGCACAACTGTGGAAAGTAGCAGATGAGTCGTGTTTCTAAAGTAAGTCATCCGCAGAGTAAATTTGTCTGTGGCGAGGGCTTTCTGAACTATTACTTTCCGAAAACTCACACTTACGGGTGATTAAATTAGAGGCTCAATTTAGAACCAGATCATCAGTTAGCATTCCGACTAAAGCATTCAACCATCGACGAAGTACGCCGAATTACAAGAGTAATTAACAATGCACCAGAAGAACAAAAAGTATGCTCTGCCTAAACATTCGACAACGTAGATTTAGACAAATGATTTGTCCTATAGAATCTTTCGAGTCATATGTGATAACTGTTTAGAAGTCAATGGAATCGTTCATGCGCGTGTCCTGGGCACCAGTGATCTCCCTCTATTTCTTGTATACAACCAGTTGGCTCATGTGAATGAACAATCTACCAACCTTCAAAAATGGACAGCCAGACGGGAATCAAAACGAATGAGACTAAATGTGTACATGTCGTTATCACCACCGACGAATTGACTACATAGCAGTTCTCTTGGCAGGAAATATATTCCATACGCCACTGAGTAATGCCTACTTATGATTCTGGGCACTAAGCTGCACGGAAAAGCACACGCCAAGAAAAAAGAGGAAAGAACTGGTTAGAAAAATGTATGTAAAGTCTGATTGCACATTAAGTTGGTGGAGGCATCAAGAAACAAGCCAAACCCATTCTTAGCCCCTTCAACAAGTACAAGGCGGGTGCTTATGAACGCTGCCTAGTCCATCCTCTTACATGGGGCCGTGCGGTGGGTCAATACACTGAGCATTTCCGTTGCTACCGTTGGAAACGAATGGCAGGGGCCTTCTCCATTGTGTGCTCGTACTGCACTGTTTCTCAAGAGGTATTATCCTAATTCACCTTCTGGCAACAGAGCGGGAAGAGAGGGAGCAGCTGAACTATGGCTACCAGAAGAAAAGGAGGAGGGCTGTGACTCTTGGGAGGTGGTTAAACGAAAAAGACATAAGAGGCGGGGGACCAGGTAGCTGATTCCAGCCTTGTCCATGGCACTGGTAGCGCCACAGTGAGATGGACTTTTACCTCAAACATTTCTTCGCAGGACATGCAGTATTTGGGGCGTAACCGCGACGAATTGATAAGGCTATAAGCCCAAACTGGCAGCACTTTAAGGAAATCGTGGGTCTGCCATGCCTTCTTCCTATGCCACAGCTACAGCAGAGAACACTGTCCCCACGAAGTTGATTACTGAGAAAACTGGGGAAGTAAAGTGCAATTTGCCCAGGCAGTGCTCAGCCATGTGAGGATGGAGCTTACTGATCTTGGTCCAATACCTCGCAGGGATGAGGAACGAACACTCACAGGAAAGACCCTAACTCCCAAACCACTAGGCTGTATGGGAGAAGAGAATGACGGAGCGCTGCAAGACTCTCGTGAGGGTGAAGAGGACAAGAAAGAAGGGCTGCCATCACAGACAGGCGTGAGGGCCAACCTGATGTAATGCGCTAAACGGTTCCGGGTTGGCTCTCAACACGCAAGAGTAAATTCATGGGTCCTCTAGGAGCAGACTGAAGTAGACGATCTACTCGTATTACTTAAATGAAGAAAAGCCCACGAGTTGCTGTAAGAGGACCATCGAACCAGCGGAACAAGTGCTTGAAAGAGCGCAATGATACTAACAATGAAAGACTGACTCAAAACGCTTAGTTTCATAAAAAATCATTAAAAAATGCCAGAAACAAATTACTAATAAATTGTACAGGACATGGCGAATAAAAACATTTAAAGTAAAGTCCAGAACCCGCAAATTACCTACAATCTTTGGGCTCCCAGGAATGCCTTTTTAGAGTACGTTAACCTTAAGGTGGTCCCTTCGATATCTCAATTGATTCAAAGTCCTTGTCTTGAACTGGCTGTGGGAACTTTCCTAAAAACGGTTCAGTAAATCACGCAACGACAAATTTCTCGCCAGAAATCCCGCCGAATGAATTAAAGGTTTCTCAGTCTCAAGGTTAGACTCTCAGTTGGAAACCTCGATTTTAAATGGTACACCGTGATTCTTTGTGCCCTTCACATTTTTCTCGTCTCATCTTCCTTTCATTAGAAGATGAACGAGTTTCAGAAAGTAATATTTCTGTTTGCCGGCTGTCTTTCCGCCCAGTAAATCTCTCGTACTTTCAAGAATGACGTGAATAAATACCGTTGATTTCGTGATTGGCTCGTTGATCTTGGTTTATTTCTATGTATATATACATACAGCTGTCTGGATAGTTAGAGAGCTTCCCCCGCTTATCATGCTGCTGACTTCTTATCAGTAGTATCAATTCGTTCGAGTGATGAGCCCTCAGTGAATAGTGAAGTAGTTGGGCTGTGTATTCGATTTCAGGAAATTACCGCCTAACTATAGCGGTCCTTCTACAAAACTTACGCATGCACCACGAGGATGAAAGAAAGGATTCAACGTGCTGCGTTCAGTTCTGACATATTAAAACCCCGTGAAACTCAACCCCCCCCCCCCCTCATAGACTGGTCACATTGCACCATTGCAGCAACACCTATGCAGAGCAATCCTTCGTCCAAACTGATATTGTTCAAAGCGGACATGAAATATTTCGCCAAAGTTGAGCATTACCTTACGATAAGGTCGCACAACGTAGGAGAGGCGAAAAGGAAACAAAATAAGATTGTCAGGGTTTAAACCACAAAACACTTGATGGCACTATACGTCTTAATAATTCACATTTCGAAAGATATGACCAATTTTCCAGACAAAATAATCGTGGCACAAGACATTTCGAATTTCTATAACTCCACTCTCGCTGGATCTCCCAATTTTGACCTTCCTCAGCCCTACGGAGTAGGAAGGAAAATTATGTAATCCGACGGGAAAAAAAAAGTTTTTTTGTTTCCTATCGATTTTTACGTTTTGAGAGCTTCTGAGTCCGAAAACACCATTTGACAAAATAGCGTAAGTGAACGCGATCGGCAAATCTGCTCAAGTTTGGCACGACTAACGTCAGAATAAAGGCATGAGAAAAATGGTTCCAAAATTTACTATAATTATCATAGTAATCAAACTGCCTTTTTTTGTTCACATAACGGCTCTAGTGATTTTGTTTAAATTGTTTGTATGGGCAGGGGTCATTGATATAATCTTACTTTAAAATTTGCATCTGTAGGGAAATGAGGAGAGGAGCTCAATAAAATCGACAATTTTAACGAAAAGCGCAATTTTTTCATAGTAAGTCTCGCTCGTAAGACTTGCATTCTCAAAAGAAAAAAAACGGTGAGTTCAATAAGCTTAGCTTAAATCATACTCGGTTGTGACTTATAATTTATTCTAGTTTCCCACGCAAGGGCGTTCTCCTATCTAATATTGTAATTCTCGTCCTGTCGTCTATTTCTTTAATAGTACTAAATGAGAGAACCCATGGTAAATTTAAATTTAATCGCTAAATGAGCTTCTTTACACAGTTTATTTGTGTTATCTCAAAATAGTCCGAGAATAATGCGGGTCGCTTCTTGCATGACTCGACTCGAGTTCTGAGACCAAATCTTCACCGCACTCTACGACTCTGGAGGGCTCAGGAAATAAGTGATTTAATAAGTTGACCCCGAATTGTTTACTTCGCCTCATGTTACTTTTGTCCCACGAACCAAAAACGCTAAAAGAAGTAAAAACCAATTCGCTTTTGTTCGACCGGCTTATAACGTTGGCAACCGTCCATCCGGACGCGACGTTGAAAGAAAATCCTCGGTCGCGTCAGACGTTCAATTTTGTACGTGTGAAGTAGAACAGTACACTTTTGATCTTCGGAGAAAGTGAAATGAACAACGACCTTCAATTATTAACGGGAGGGACATCTGAGAATGAGAGCTCGGGTCATCTGTTTTGATGACGATGACAAGCAAGTTTCTCATTCCACGTCATTTTTTATATACCGCCGATCGGTTACCTTTGAGCGACGTGACATTCGTTTCTTCGCGGATTTAGATACAGGAATAGTTGATTTCTGGTAAAATTATCAAGTGCTCAGAATCGAAAACTACAGTAGAATGTTGTAGCAGCCTAAGTCTCAAGTGAAGTGCACTCAGTGAAATGGAAGCAACGAGTGTATTGAACAGGCAAAATAAACTAATGCTACTGAGTCCCTTATGTTGGGCGCAGGAGAGAACGAAGAAGAAACTCGGTGAGCGTGAGAGAAGGACTGTTTTATACGAGAAATGAATATTAATATGAGTTTGAGTATATAAGGACGGCACAAGGGGACGACTCGGAATAAGGGTGAACTGGTGCAGGAAACTGTCGCGGAGAGAGATTGAGTAGAGCTGTGACTGGCCAGAGAGTTGATGGAGAAATGTAGGGAGCACTGGGAGACGAGTATATCTGGCAGAGATGTGTGTGTTGGAGGAGTAAATCGAGGGAGGGAAGGACATTTTGGAAAGTCCAAAAGAGGAAATCCGTTCACACACTCCCCTGTGAGCCTAACTTCATAAAATTACGCACAACTCCAGCTATGGATATTTATGGAAAAACACTTAGGTGTTCAAAAGGTAGATGTACTTAGTATCACTTACGGCCGTTAGGGATACGATACTGGGAAGATGAATAGAAGAATGTGACGACTGATTGTGCAGAATGAGAGGAGTTCGGAAACATGTTGGGCCTTTCCAATGACTGTAAAGGTTGAGAAAAATGAATTCTATTCGGAGACTGAAATGAGCAGTATGGAAGGCATTACCGAATATTATTTGCGGGGAGACTTTTACAGTTTCCCTCGCTCCAAACATCGGTGACTGAGGGATCGACGAACTGTGGCTCAATTTTACCACCTTATTTTACGCCTTGACAGTCGTGGTTTAAGCAGACACGGCACTGACAATAAAACCCGTCGTGATATTTGAACCCGCATCCCTTATAGCAAACCTGATCGCAAACTGCCCTTGAGGAGCTGCAACTCCGGCTGACTTTTGGAAAACATCCGATCCCAATGAACACTTCACTATTGAGAGGTATTAAGCCAAACACCACTTCACGTTTGCGAGGGCTAATTTTATTGCGAGCTCAATTTAAAAACCCCTTGCAAATTATTACACAACGATCATTATTTAATATAACACTGCTGTATCAACATTCCGAGAAACTACAACTCATACGAAACCTGCTCAGACCTGCATCTTGACGCAGTCTTACACCCCGATGATTCAACATCGAATAATACTTACGATGCGAATCATGAAATGGAACAACGAAAATTTACCTTTTTTAGACGAGTTTTTAGAAAGGGCATGAGTCGAACTGACGGGTAGTTAGATACGGGAGGCAGTGCGAGAAGTGAGCGCAGGTTGTGGTGAAACGATAACATCTCTATACTGTCCCGCTAGTCCCTAATTCAACTCACTATATTTGCTATGATTTCATTGTTTTCCATCTAGACGCAGTTCTACGCGGCTGAAACCAGTCCTATTCGATTCAGCATCTGGGAAACGATATCAAACAAGACGTAATTGCAATAAAACTGATCCTAAACGGATTTTGTGTGCGAAAGAACGTACGCTAAAGGCCTGTACGGCAGATGGCTACTGCAGATTTGGAATCCCCATGTCTCAAGTGTTCATACGTCAAGTGTTAATATTTGAGGGGGGATGTAAAAAAATGTTTCTGATTTGTGTATTATTATGTATCAAACGTGGATGAGGACTTTGGGGATTTTGCCGTTGATACAATGAAGCTGTCGAGTGCACTATCGTCGATTGACATCATTATTGTGCTAGACCATCGATTTGTTTGCCTGACGCAAGAATATTTTTTGACATCCGGTCACCTGTGTCAATGCCACCTTTTGTTGCGCTGCATCTCACAAATACAACAGTCTGAAAGCTGAATAAATAAAACTATTATGCTCCGTTGTGGAATGATTGAATCACTCATTTACAATTTCGTTTTTAAGCACTATTTGCTCTCCAGATCAATTGTTATATATTCAGACATCGAAGTGAGTTATAATGAACAAATACAGAAACAAAAGCTTCTGCTAATATAATCGTAACCGAACTCACAAAATGTGGAACATCATCGGCGGTACAAAACGGGTTGAAACTCTTTCGGTGTTGCTCAGTGTCTTACGGAATTGTTGAAGTTTCTTCGCACGATCTAATGGTAAATTACCTTAATCTCAAGTCTATTCGGTCGATCAGTTCCCGCTCTGAAATGATTTGTGAAATCTTACGGATTAGCTAAACCGCTCTACGAATTATTTTCGAACCTTCGCCATAGCCGAGACTTCATTAACGAATGACGAGGCTGACTCCACTCGCGATATCAAGGTGCAGACTGACACAATCTCACGCTCAGTCGTCGTGAAATGAGAAAGTGATGGAAAAGAACCATATCAACCTAATGTTGTTAACTTCAACCACGAAATAGTACTTTTATATGTTCATCATTTTGGAGAACCTTGCAGTATCAAGACCACAGGCGTCACGAACCAGTAGAAAAACTTACATGCAAAAGGGGTGGTAAGATATACCCAGGAACTTATTAGACGAAGTTTTATCGCTCAAGAAGACAACTAGACCCTCCTCACTGGCTACAACACTATCTCGTCAAGGGAGTGCCTTCGGAAGTACAACAAGACGAGCATTTACTTCGCACCCAATGGAATTGGCATGGATCTTAGCTGAAAAATAAGTGTGCCTGCATCAATGACGATGTGCACGTTCGTCATTCACTCCTCCATCTGCAATTGCAGAGCATGAAGAGCATTTTGATTGCTTAGTAGATAGAAATAAGCGCACCTGGGATGGTATTTTGGCCTGCATTGGAAGGCCAAGCTTATTTGACCTAGTTTGAAGGTGTGTTATGTTGACAGGTCTGTTTCCTTATCAAATGACTGGTCCTGAGCCCTCAAAGAGGTGTTTTGTTGACCCGTACATGAAGGCTGAAAAGTTGTTTGACGTTTGTTTACCTGTGACGACAATGTCCTTAACAAATACACCCTCAAAACCCCGTTCGCACGCCCAATTCAGTAAGTAGCAGGGTAGCTCCATGAGCCAGGGGCTTCTAATTGTCGTCTCACAGGGGGTACAACAGTTAACCCCCCCCCTCCCCTCCAACGGGGCTAAGAAAGCTTCGTGATTGCCAAGCATATTTCAAAGAGGAGGTGCAGCCAGAAAGAATTAAGGTCGGCAAACCGGTCAAAGGTACACAAGGATACCCTAGCCGAAAGAGTTCAATTTTTTAGTCTAGGTCGCGTCAGACGTCCCAGGTCAATCCAATTCTATCTACTTTTCGAGGTATTTTATTATTTCGCCTCTTATTTCCTTGCCACGTATTGCTAGTTAATTGAAGCCTATTAGATGAGTTGGTGGAACGACACACAAGTAACAGTCGATTATATTTTCATGCTGAGCGTGTATACTATCTGCCATGGCTTCTGAACCAATCTGTGGTCTCTATAATCACTAGCATAAAGGTTGTGGCAAGTAGGAGCAACTCAATAAATGGAACATTACGCGTTTTATATATACTGGTAGAGTGGAACTCCATGTTAAAGTTCATACACTGAGTTAAAAATTAGTAAGACTAGGGCTAGAGTGATTAGAATTGCTGAAAGTACACAGGGTTGACGCGTTGCAACAGATTTTTAACAGCTGTTGTAACTATAATTTGTGGGCGACCCTCCAACAGAAAATTGACTGATAGTCATGTGAACGCACCCGTTTGTACCAGTTAGGCCCTGCTCAAGACAAGATGGTGCCAGTTCAGTGACCTCTGGTTCTTGTCATTTCTTGTGTGGCCAGCATTGTTCTGTACTGTCAACACCAGAGCCCAGAGCCCTCTGTCTTTCATTTTCACTGACGTCTGATCATTTTCAGTCACGTTCCAAGCCCTGCCGACAACGTATTTTCCTTCTAGCGAATTCCCAAGTGGGGTTTTCCTCACCCCCTTCCTTCATTACACCGCCCCAGCTCTTACTTGCCTCCTCTCAGCTTTAGCACAGTTATACACGCTCCTAGCTCTTGTCCAGACTCACCCCAATTCACCTATCCAGAGACATTCCTACTGTGTCGCATGAACTCATGCTTTACTCTGTACTGAACTGCAGATTCCAAAACAGTGTGATGAAATTATGCGATGACGAGGGGGAAAAATTAGGAAGCAGGAAAGCTATAGAATGAAAAACCATAGTTTCCATAGATAAAGCGCCATGAAGCCCGACAATGAGGTTTCTGCTGAAGCGATCAATACGAGAAATTTCGATTCGTTCACAGTCTTCCCTTCCATTGGCTCGAACTTCTCACGAAACTATAATTGAAAAGTCCTCTTAAAAGTGGGCCACCTGTCCGTTTCCTTCTGAAGTGGATTCCCCATCCAGCTCCTAACTTTCGTTTCCTCTCAACTGCCAAACAAGGCGGAGGAGCTCGCTCCCTCGGGTGCTTTCATTTTTGTTTCGGTATGGGCAGAAGACGAGCTTGAAACCCTTCGTCATCGCTCGTAATTCGCTCTGGTGGCTTCTGAATTATTTCCTTTCTTTGTCAATTTGGTTCCTCGTAATTCGGAGACGGGGAAGAAGAAAAAAGCGGTGACAGACTATGGGACGAAAAGTAGTCGTAACTTAGGGTGTCACTTGCGTCACACGTTGAACCTAATTAAATCCGATTTCACGGAGAACAGACCAGGCATATCAAGGCCTTTCTCCTCCGAACTGCCGCAAAAAGCAAATTAGAAGCGACCCACGAAACTTGTTCTCCGTACAAAGAACGAAAGGAAAAAGTATAAATAATGCAGTTGCACCTTTTAACTGAAACGTCGTTTAAAATTGTTTTGGGGTATGCTGAACACGATTTACTAAGAAGAAAATAGCTAGTAGACACCATTCCATGTAAAATTGGTGCATTTGTCAAAAAGTGAGAACGCTGACAAGATTGACAACCTATGGAAGGGAAATTTAGACGAATTACGTTACTTAAAGGCTAGAAAAACGAAGGACCTATTTGAGCTAAATATCTGATGTAACGCATCATACCCCCCCCCCCGTATATTCAGTGATGTTTCTCGCTGTAAGGACTAATCTAATCTGTTCACACGACTTCCAAGAACATAGCTCAACGTTCTACATAAAACATGATAGCGCTTAAGGTTCCGGAATTGATTGAGTTGGTGATCTGGGAAGAGTGAAACGGCAGTGGTTTGAATTCATGGGGTTGGCCCTAACTATGTTGTAAACGTTATTAAACTTTCATCTTATAGGCAGTTTATTGGACTATCACCCTGGTGTTGCTAGGAGCGTTAGGACCATACAGGCGGGATTTCTTTTGAAAACTGAGAAAAAATACACTATCGTCGAAATTTTTGATAATTTATTGTGCTACTCTCGTCATTTTAAATGTTAATAATAAAACCCATTGGTGCTGTTCGGCCCTTGCGACTCAGCTTTGAAAAGTACTCCCATTCGACCCCACCTTGATCCTTCTCACTTTATGCTAGTGCTGTCCCACCATCCTTTCCTTCTCCTTCCACCACTCACCTAGGTACCTAGGCTCAAGTTTTCCGATGTCATGCTCAACTCGATCTTTTTACGACAAAGCATATTGTGAAAGTTATAGTTTTGAGTCAAATTAAAATACGAGTTATTTTGATCTCTAACCTTTCTATCGGCCTTAGTGATCTTCGTGCATAGGTCTGAACTGGAATCCTGAAAATAAAGAAAAGATTTGTTAGTACAAACATACTAACGCCTGGAACGTTGAACCCAAACTATTCTTTAATCAACATTCTCGGTATTTCTTCAGTCACTCGTCCTTTTAAATAGTTGTCCTTCACGTTTTGACATCGTGAATCCTAATTCGTGATTTTTTTCTCGTTCATCTATCTATCGCCCAACCAGTAAGGTCACCATCCCTTCCTCCCTTCAGGAGAATTAGCTTTAATTTAGGAGGCAATGCCAGAACGCATTATGCATTAGTATTCATGTTTTACAAGGTGTATGAATGTCCATTTCTCAATGAAATCGGGTATTATTACAATACATCAAGGATGCGCTCTTCCTAAAGCTCCAACCTGATTATTTGATGTGATTCCTTGAGAGTGTGGAACCCAAACCAGAGCTGACCCAAATCTAATTTTGTTGATATAATTAATGAAAATTGTGTGATTGGAAAAGATAGCGTTGTTCAGCCAGTTTAAGCGAGTCAAGATTGAGGGAAATATAATTTCGGTCAGCCTCAATACTTCCCGAGGAGCCAAGAAGATGTCAGAACGACGACGAGTACGTGCTCAGATTTTTCTTTTTCGTTTTTCCCTCCCCGAATTCCGAAGATGAAACGGAGGATAACTGTGTAAACTAGTTCAGTAAACCCACCGACAGATGAGATTACACGCTAAGACACCTGCGGACAACACCTTAACGGAAAGGGCACCGTCGAAGAAGTTATGAAGGTCGCGAGTTTTTCACCGCCCGTCTCTATTTTTTCTCGCTTTTTCCACTTCCAATCTCCTGGATGAGAAAATTATCCGCTCTCCGTCTTAATTGGGCAATTTCCTCGCCATTTTTCTCAGGCTAAATCGGCCAAATGTGACCGAAAGCTATCGAAGCGGCCGACGGGCGATAAAAACGACGTCATGCGGAAAGAGAAAAAACTAACCGGAAACGACGATACCAAGGTCGTGTTCAACATCTCGACCACGGGAAATCTGGACTCTTAACTGACTGGACAAGGATATCCTTGAATATCCCATCATTTTCATTAATTAGATCAACATAACGAGGGTCGAATCTATTTTTGAACAGGGCAACTCTCATGGGTTAGCCGCAAAAAACCAGACCATGAAGAGCATGTCTGATGCTTCGTGATAAAGGCAAGGACGATTCTCCGCCCAAATAAGATAACAACAAACATTTTATCGACTAATAGTATATATTTACTCTGCCGTCATGGCAAAAAGGGTTTTGCTTTCCTCGGCCAGTTGCATCAAAGGTGAAAGTATTTTGACTGAAGACGTCACCAAAAAATCTTCACTTATAATATTTCACAGTCCATCAATTCGTATAAAGCACTTTCGCAAATGATTCGACGTGTACGATGTGTAAGTCAGCGATCGGTTCAAAATTAATCGATTTTTTGGCGCAAACATGTCAATCGTAACTGTGCAGAAGTAAGCTACATATTCATAAACAAAAGTTTGACCGTTTGCCCAGCCGTCCTGGATGTTGGTAGCGGTTGGTACGAAACATATTTGGAACGAGGACAGGAATATCTAGGTGGTTCTTTTTCAGTTTTTCGAAATTTGGCATAGTTCAAAATTAGCCCAAACTAAAAAAGACCCATTTAGATACTCCTCTCCTGATTCTAAATGTTTCAGGTTCATGTGTTGGACCATCCATGACTTCAACGCTCAAACGTTCGATTATGAATATGTAGCTAACTTCAGCCCAATTATTCGTATTACTTCGTTAAGAAGTACTAAAAATGTTCTTCCACGTCTTGAGCGAAAAACAACTACGGAGTACTTATGTATGTTGAATAATCGGCCGAGAAGCAAATTTGGAGTTTTCTGTAAGCCAGTGGCAAAAAATAGCTTGTTTTGGTCACTCAACGATTCTCCAGATGAATGCACAGTACATTTGCTTCCTATTCGATAGCTCTCATTGTCATCAAAACACCAAATATTTGTTTCCTCGAATATGGTACGACAATTTTGATAATACTTTTGATGTAGGTAGTTCCAAATAGATCGTCTGCAATTTAAAATGTTAATTCGTGGGAAAATAACAATAGCAGCACAATAAATTGTCAAAAGTTTCGATGCGACAAAAACGTTTTGGGGCTGTTTTTCATTATAAATCTAGCTCATATGTCACTAGCATTCCCAAACAAAATACAGGGTGTAGTTCAATAAGCCAACCATACATCTGCCTTAACAGGACTCCCTGGCCCTTAACGGCAAAGTCATTGCTTCCCCAAAGACCTTCAAACCTACAGAAATTCCACCATTGTGGTTATTGGCAGCGGATTTTCCTGAAGTGGGGTTTTCCTTTCTTTAGTTTTCCTCTCCACAACAGATAACTCCACCCAAATTCATTCACCTACGAACTCTCGCGAAAGACACTCGTCTCCCCGTGCTCGCTATCTCCTCCCGATACAGTTTTCTGGGCATATTACGAGTCGTCCCCTTGTGTCGCCCTTTTGTACACAAACTCTAGTCACTTCATTGCAAATAATACAGTCCTCCTTACGCTCACAGAGTTTCTTTTATTTCGATCTTCAACTCTCGCCCTCTCGTGCGTCTGTCGGTTTACAATGTGATGTGAGCTGACTAGGAAACGAATAAGATTATTGGCTGGGCTGTACGTGATGCTAAGGTGTGTTGTGTGATGCGTTGTGCTAGATACGACGAGTCATGACTAAATTGGCAGCATTTTTAAAATTTCGGTAATCAGTACAGAAGCGGTATTGAGTAGGTAGAGGTTTTTTCACGGTGAGGTGACGACACATTCCGTTCCCGGACATACGCGGAACAATAGCACTGATTGGCATTATTTACTTATCGTTTATGTGTACAGGCATGTTACGGAGTTGCCAAGGTTTATTCGAGAAGCAAGGGGGCGGGGTTTCGAGACTTCCACTAGTCCTTGACTCAACCCTCTGAACGGCTCTTGAACATTAAAATGAAACATTTTGAGCTTCAACTGAATGCCTGTTTCCCTTAAATTCCGAATTTATGTTGAAACTTGTTCAGAAGACAATTATTGCCCTTAAATACCACATGCTACAAGTTCACCTTTGACCTTTTTTAACCCCTGAAGCAACACGCCAATTCTCCCAAGTTAAGTGCGGTAAAGTGGCGGTCAAGCAAAAGTGGAAATGACGGCGAGTCCGTCTGATTTGAATGAATATGTAAGACCGTGAAAAGTCCGGGAACCCCTTTTCCCTGAGAAAGGCTTTTGAAAAGGCAGCGAAACGTGAAGCTCATCTGAGCTTGCTACATCAGTTTATGAGTGAAATGTCATGTCAGGGCCGCCCGGCTGACACCTCACGAATAGCCCAACGAAGGAGAAGAAGCGCACCAGTTGAGGAAAAAGGGAGATACAATTGCCGATTTAAGTTAATTTGCTGGATTTGCTTCGCGGCAACGATTGCCTTATCCGCAGAAATAATTTGTCGTCGTGGCGCAACGCAAATTCAATTCTAAAAGGCGGGTCTAACCTTCAGGGCGAACGCTTCATACGGACATGATTTCTCTCCACTTTCCAACAAAACGTTCACCAATTAACTCGCTCGACAAGTGGAAGAAATTCCTGTTATTCGCCACAGCTTCGACCAAAACGTGCGTTTACAGTGAAGAGAAGTTAGTGTCGATTAGTAGCACATATCTAGAAACCACTCAACCATCAACAGTTTTTGAGGGAAAAGAGAAATATCTTCTTTTTTGTAAGAAACCTCCCACCCCTTTTGGCGAAGAAACCTCATAACCTGATTTCAGCACCCTCAAAAAAGAACGAATAAAACTAAGAAGGAGCAAGATCCCTTCCGTTTTAATGCAAATATTACAGCAGACACATGCACACAGACCAAGGTCCGAGATCAGGACCGTAAAGATTTGGAGGAAACAGCTTTTTGCAGGACAATTTGGGTAGCGGAGAACCAAAAACCTCGGCAAACGATTACACGATGGTTTATTATTCTCTTGAACAGTACGGTTCGATCGATTCGATTCAATTCAATCCAACGTCAAACAATATCAAGAGCACGGCTGTATCAACAATCTGCGAAACGAGAATGCTAGTGGAGCACCTCCGAGACCACTCCATTCGATTCAAATACCAGTCAACGTTACGACGGAACTACGGAAATTGACATTTTGTGTCGAACTGTCGAGCGGTTGAAGTGAGACGGGAGGAAGTACGGGAGATGCGTGCAGGCCGGGAAAAACAATAACTTTCGCTGTATTGGCCCTAGTTGCTTTACATAGTATTTGTCTCACTATATTTACTGTGATTTAGCTGTTTTCCATTTACCAGCAGTCCCATCCTCCGAGACGCGTCCTAATCGGCTCAGCATCGAAAAATACCTAGGAAACAATCTAGACAGGCACAACTAGTAATCAAATAGAGTTTTCGTGTCAAAGGACACATTTTTTAGGCCCTGTGAAAGGCTTGGACGGTCAACGGCTAATGAAGAATTGGAATCATCGTGCCTTGAAACGTAGCGCCAAATTTTTGATGGGGTTTTATGAAAAAACTGCTACAGACCGAAAATATATGTTATTCAGAATCAAGATTAATTTACCCTCAGTTCTACCTCAGAACTACTGTTTAGATCGGCAGTAGTACTAGTGTGTGTGCCTATTTCGATTTGCAGGAGAACGGCTAGACCGATTGAGCTCGTTCTTCTTCTGTTTTGTTGGTTATTTTTTGTAGATGCTAAAATAAGGTTATAGGCAATTTGCATCGATGGGAAAAGGGGTGGATGGGGACGAAAATGTACCAATAACTAGGTTTTTCGCATTTTCCTCGAAAACGGCTCAACAATTTTTGTTTACTTGAGTTAACCACAGTATCTCACCAGCCATAGAAGACGGACTCACCAAACAGGTACGTTAACTTTAGTAATTTACCTACTGGCGTAACTAACCCAGTTAATTTTTATTTAAATTCCAAATCATCTTCTACTAGTTGTTACCTAACGTTTCTTCTCGATAAATATCTGAAGAAAAAAACCTAGATAAAGGCCTAAAAATCAAAAAAAGTTGTTTTCGGCAAAACAGTTTCAACGTTTTTCATCAAATACACAGAATGTTTTTAAATAGTTGATCGCTACATGTTGTTCCCAATAAATGTTCGTCTGGCAGTCCACTGAGCAAAGATAAAACTCAAAATGTGTCGCAAAAATGTTTCTTTGGACGGTTTTGCAATTTTCCGAGTAACTGCGTCATTGGGTCTTACGGATAGCCTAGTAGCAACCGTTACCCACATTTTTCTCTCCGTAATTATTTCCGTATCTATCTGTTTTCTAATTTTCTCAAAAACCACTGTAACGATTTCGATGAAACTTACGGAGTACTCTCAACTCTACATTTTGTTCGCGATGAATGTTGCTGTAGTAATGCGTCGTAGCGCCAGTACATGTAACAGGTCGTTCAATTTAAGGCGGTTGAGGAAAGTTGTGCGTTACTACGCACCAGATATTTCAATCAGTAGCTCGCACTGCTCCTTCTCAGTGATAAGGCTGCTATGATTTTTGCACTAGATACCCACAGAGCCACAAGACCGCGTTACACCTCAATAAATTATTTTTTCAGTTTTCTCGTTACCTACTCTGACCAGTAGTTGAGAGGAGCAGTTGAAAGCGGCTAGTTGAGACCAACTGACGGGATGTTGCGCAATGTTGCCTGTAAACGGCACCATTCCTGTTCGCATGGCATGTTTTCAAGACTTAAAATCACACAATGTACGGTATGTTACGATACTGTCCGTTATTTCATGACAGAATGTTAAAATATTTTCCTTGGCGTATTTAGGGTTAGGTGTTCCATTGTTAACACCCCCCGGCCTGCCGACCTACTGACTGTATTGCGCGTTATAACAGAGCAATATGAGAGAACTTCGTGAGCAGAGCTCAATTGCATTTTCGGAAAACTCGCGCGACTAACGCGATAAGGAATATTTTATGGAAATGCGCGTTTGGCGAGTGAAATGTTTGACAGTAACGGCGTTATTGTTTCTGTGGAGAGCGTAACAGTTTCGGCATGGTGAACTCTTCAATCAAGAAATATTGCTCCGATAAACAGGATCTCCTGCGGTTTCACGGTACATCCCATCATCCAATGATGCGACCGAAAACGGCCTACATCGCTGCAAGAGAAAATATTGCGGGCGGCGTCTCTTTCCAAAAGAAACTTATCGTCCTCGATTTCGAGACTTGAAGGAATTTTACAAGGGTAACTTGCAAAAAAACGAGAGTTTACGAGCTGAGCAATAAAAATGAAGATTGGGATGGAAGAGAAGGAAAACAAAAACAAAAAGACGTCGCCGATGAGTGTAAGGGAGCCTCTAATCTCCGGTAATCGTTCGGGTAATAGGATGTTCTTGTTCCTCTCTTCCGAGCCAAATAACGCGCCCAGTGTTTTAGGAGTAAAACATCCCACGATATAAGGGAACAGGCGTGACATCCCTTGATTCAATGTACGTGACCAGAAGACGAGATGTCCCACATAGATATGAGCTCGAATCGCCTCGGATGGGCGCTAGAGGCTCTTGAGATGTACAAACAAAGCCATTTTAAGCGGCAACTTGGTTCCAAGCCTAATTAACAACGAAGACTCTCCACTAAACTACCACCTTCAAGAAAAGCATTTCAATTAATTTACGAGCCTAATATGCCAACAACGTGCCGTCACTATCGAATCATAACGGATCGTCTATTCAGAAGACATACTCGACTTTCCTAAACCTGCACCAACAACGACGGCAATGTAGTTTACATTGCTGAAAGTCACTAGATATTCTTCAAAATTTTGGATTATTTTTTGTGCTACTCTCGTCATTTTCTCACATTTAAGAATTGCACGGTACTTTCTCATTTGTTGGGTCTATCCGCACAAAACATGATCAAGATCGTTAAGCCTTTTTTTTGTATATACCTTACAGCCATCGTTCATATTGACTAAACAAATTGCGACCAAGAATTGCGACTAAGAAAATCGAAAATAATACCGTAAAAATCTTCAATTCCTGTTCCTAACAAACCATCTAATCGCGTAAGAATCATTTTTGCCAGATTCCTGAACACCTCTACCCGATCATATCATCGTGACACGCGCATTTTTGAACGTTGTGTTGCAGGTCACATGCACTGTCACTAATGACCTATTTCGAGACGGTACCTCTTGCAAATACCATGACCACTTATTAGACGAGACAACGCCGAATGGAAGTACCTTCCTTTTCTTCCCATCGTCAGATACCACGTCGAGCTCGAAACAAACGAGAAAATAGATCTAGAAGTCCTGATTTGCGTCCAAGGTTTGTACAGTTGCTCACGGAGCACCGTTTTGGAGCCAGTGCGAGGTAACTCGATTGTACAGGCCTTTCCACATATCGTAACGTCTTTAGCAAACCAATAGTATCTTCCATACCATTCTCACCAAACCATCCCTAACTCGTATACCATTCTCAAATGTGGGATTTTACCATACTTAAGTTGTAGACATACCCTGGCATTCTACAAATTGCAATATATGGGAAAAAATTTCACCCAACAAATGGGAGTCTTCTGTGCCGACCACCCTAGGAGACTTAGTATCAAAGAACAGAAACCGCTCGCTCTCAAATCTCCGGTACTGGGCCAGGACGTTGATGGGAGACCCCTCATCTGTGTCACACCACCAACACCGAGGGCTATCGAATATGCCCATAACAGGTTTGATCAAAGGCAGTGCCCCGTGATGATCCCCACAATCTGCATACGGTGCTTCCTCTCCATCCTCACAAGGCTCCCTCTTATCTCGTGCGGTTGCCTTAAGATACAGCGTTTGGAGTGCCTCACTCCCACAGCATTCCAAACTGTATGATGCATTCCCCTGGTATATTCTCCAACAGTCCCCTCTTTTCCAATGATCCCTTTATGCCCAGGAATCCAATACATGTTAACTCTATTCGTGATGGCTAAGGACCCATGGCAATGCACGTCCCACTCCTCCCAGAACCACGTACCCACCCCACAGAGCGCCCCCTGCATCTGTGTAGAAGTTGATACCATTAGGAGGCCGAAACCGGTAAGTATTATTGTTGTTCAGCGTCGTAAGTATTATTCGATCCTGAATGGAATGAGATCAGCCACGAAGTTCCGAGACTACATCAACCAAGAGAATAATAACCCATTGTGTTATAATTTGCCGCATTTTTAATTTAACGCATCTGCTGGGGTGATGACAACTTTCGTTGGATTACGCGAGCGTTTCACTTTCCGTTATTTACATATTTCATTTAGTTCGTGCGTCGCCATTGTTTGTTTACGTTTGGTCAAACGGTCTCAACTGATATCGTCAACAGTAAACATGAACGGTTATCGTGAACTATACTTGTGAACCCCATTAATTTCAATATCAGCCGATTTCATAACTTTCTTTCATATTTCGAAGAGTGAATAGAAGTACAAAGGAGAACTTCTAACTCACAATTGGTTGCCGTAAGAAGACAATTTCAACTCTTTAAATCTTCGAATATTTAGAGAAAGGTTGAAGTTTCAACAGCTGATTTGGCAGAGCCAATGTTTTCGGAGGTACCGAGAAGTGAATTCATCGCGAGTTTAACGGGAACTGAGCGGAACTCCGGAGGCCTGCGGTAACGAAGTGCGAGAGACTGAGAAGCAAACAGCGACAAGATGAAACAAGTCTTTCCCGACGTCCTGACGCCCTTCGCCACCACCCGCCGATCGACTCCGAGAAACATTTGATGCGGAGAATCACACAACTTTCCTCATCCCTTTCAAAATCCGCGACCTCGTCGTACAACGTTGCCCGAACATTGGTAGTAATTATGGAATTTACATAGCGATTTTCGCCTGTCACCCTCTACATTTGTCAGATTTAGTAATAAACCTTTTCATCAACCCTCTTTCGTATACGCATGCGTCACCTGTCGTAATGTTGGTAAACCTTGATGTGGGCTATCATAGCTTGCGGTATCACCGTCTTAGTGCATTAATATGAGCCTCCTGCGATAGGCCGCATTTATTGCGTCTAAAACGGGTTTTAAAGAAATGCCAACTAAAGAGCTTTCTTGTTTTGGTATTTTAAAAATCTGGTGCGTAGCAGCACACAACCTCCCGTAAGCCCCGTAAATTCTGCCGCATATACGGGTGCTGTATCTCCATACAACGCATTTCTACGGAAAAATGTATGCATAACAAAATGTAGGTACTAGTTAGTTGAGAGTACTCTGTAAGTTTGATCGAAATTGTTGCAGCCGTTTTTGAGAAAATTAGAAAAAAGGTAAATTAATATTCTAAAAATCGTTTTCCGAGCTATCGTGGCTTAATATCCGTTCAACAAATAGATACAAAAATAATTACCGAGAACAAAATGTGGGTATAGGTGGCTACAAGATACTGTAAGATTGATCAAATCCAGTGAAGCAGTCACTCTGGAAATTACGAAAACGTTCAAAAAACATTATTTCGACATCTTTTGACCGCTGCCATCAACATTTATCGCTGCCACATGAACATTTATTGAGAACAATAAATAGGTATTAACTATCTAAAAACATTCTGTGAGTTTGGTGAAAATCGTTCCAGCCGTTTTGCCGAAACGCCTTAAAATCCTATTTTTGCTTTGATCTTGTTCGACGGGGTTTCATGTTGATATTGGAAGAGAAGAAAAGTTAGGTAATAATTCGGGCCAGCCGTTCATCCGCCAATCGAACTACAGATACACAGACGGAACATGCGCAGAAATTAAGTTTTGTGGATTCCGTAGGCCTCAAAACGTAAAGATCGGAAGAAAAGTCTACTTTATTTGACACGATCACTTTTAATGAGCGCCAAATTTCCCGTTTTCTAACCCTTGTATGGCATTCCGAAAAATGCGAGTATTCCGAATTACTTAATTACAAATTAATTCATTGATTCGAAAAAGAGCGCATCAAAATACATGCCAAAGTTGAATATTATTTGAGACATCAAAAATCACATTTGCCCGAGGCATTTCCTTCCTGTGACGGAATCTTCAGCAGTCTGCTGGAAGACATTTTTATTGAAAATCCAGCGAGAACGCGATTAATTTAACTAATTAAGCTAATTTTTTTCAGATGCACTATTGTAGAATTATATTGTAAGTACGGTAACATGAGTCAAGGAGCCGACAATGATGTGATTAAGCTCGCAATTATTATTGTGTTTTTTATTTAAAAAGTGTTCGAAACAACTAATCATTTTTGTAACCTTTCCTAAGCTTCCTTCCCTAGATGGTTAATTCGACTATTTGTATAATTTGGGAAAGCTTATTTCATTTAACTGCTGAGTGCGCGTCAAGGCGTGTGATTTTAGCCATTTTCAGATGCAAAACAAAAACTTCAGATTTTGGTATCGTTAACCAATTGCACTTGAACTTTTGATGCTGAATGAGCACATGCACCCAGAGATTATTGAGACTTATTGAGCATTTGAGTGAGTAGAAGTGGTTACTTTAGAATTTTCAAAACGTATTCTCAGGGCTCAGGGGTTAGACAACAGTTCACACTGAAACAATGAGCCATCTTCATGATCATTGAGAATGAATCACTAAGCTCTGACGTAATTTTCATTCGCCATTTAATTTTTAACTTCTTTTGTTCTGAGAACAGTAGACCGAATTGAGTTATTACTGTAACAAATGGAATCACTTTTGTGGTGAACACAATAGCCCTTTTTCTAACCTTGGCCTTAAAGGCAGTGGATTCGTTATTCATCGCTAGTTTACCACCGCAGTAGTAGAGTCTTAATCCTCCCGCGGCTTTCCCGGCGGGAATTTCAAAGACTTAAATGAGTCATTTGAAATAAAACTGGCACTACCCAATGACTGACGCTCGTGTGCAATGAACACGTTGAGTTATGTCTCATAACTCAAAAAAAGAAGTGAACAGAGCCAAACAAGATGAATGGAAGATCGACAGAAGGAAATGGGGCGAAGATGAAAAGAAGAGTCCAAAACGCTGAACACGTACATTGCCGATGCGGGAATGGAACTGGCAAATAAAGGTGTCGACGCTGAAAGCGAACCTTCTTCAACGAAATGCGACACCAATGCTTTTATTCTAGAAAGAGGAAATACGTTCGTCGGTTCAATCGTTGTGAGAAAACTCTGTATCTGAATCAGACGACATTACTACACAAAGGGCTTTAAAAACAAACATATCGGGCGTGACGCATCACAGCATTAGCCTCACGTACATCGACAATTTGTATCGCCACGGCCACTAATTTAGAAGACCGACAACTTGATTATCTTGGGAGGGTTCTGGAGTTATTGGGAAAGCACAGCGAATGAAGTTAATCAAAGAAATGGTAATAGTTTGGATTCTGAAATTTCTTAGGATATCCCTAATTATTAAATACCAGCTATAGAGAACATATTGCGCTACTAGTGCGATTTTTGAGTATGCCATATGAGCGAGAGTTATACAGAAAAACTGCACTAAAATAACTTTTCGTGTAAATTAGTTATAATTTTATAATATTGGTTATAATTATAATTTTTTTGTGCTGCTTTCGTCACTTTCCTACAGGTGACAATTAAGATTACGGCAGCGCTATCTCGATCTGATCACACACAAAATTTAATCTAAGCCGCATACAATTTAGAGCCGTTTTTGAGAAAAAAAAACATTGGGAGTTTTCATCACTATGATAGATATTGTTGATTTTGCGCCGAATTCGCTCGGACCTTTTTCGAGTTCTGTACTGGTCTGGTAGGATTTAAATTGGAACAGATCCTGTTCAATCATTTTCTCTCAACCGTGTTCTCAGATGCACGTACACACACACACACAGACATAGAGCTGCTGTGGTATCTGCATAAATGCGAGTAGATCTAGATATCGTCGTACTGGAGCTGGTATTCACTTGATTACATTCGGGGCACAATCCTGAGTTACTTAGTCTAAGCGGACTGAGAAAAAATTAAATAAAAAAAGAACATGACTAAAAAGAAACGTGTGCCAAAAACTACGGGTAGTAGTTTTTAAGGGATACTTGTAACTGTCTTAACTATTAAATAAATCAATATCTGTGCAGGATGCAAGGGATTTATTAAACAAAAAATTAGAAGATGTTGTGTGAACCTGAAGCAGAGGCAACATTGTATTCGGGACAGCAGACTACAGAGCGTGAACGGATAAGAGCGAATGTACGTGGTGGCCGGGAATAAGCCACGCAATAAAAGAAAAAAGTATCCCACTGCCGGCCATGTATTGACCAACGAAAACGAATTCAGGAGCATATTACATCTGAATTGCCTGACCGTTCGTGGTGTGATTGGGGAATGGATTATTTAAAACACAAAACTTAAGAATAACCACAAGGTCAATTACAAAATGTGTATGTTATGCGGTACCAACTGAAATGAAAAATGTCGTTAAAGAAATGGGTTTCAAAATTGTGACAAGCAGTGCAAATAGCAGAGGAATCGATCTTTATCGAAATTGATTTGGAAGGTGATCCCCAGCAGAATCTTTGATGAAAAGGAAATTGAGAGAGACTCTGCTCATTGAGCCATCTCTGAAAGACTCTCCATTATGCACATCTTGTGCCTCCAGTGCGGAGGAAACAAGAAACCATGTGCTGCTCCACTGTAGTTTCTACAACAGTGAGCGACGGTTGTTGGGTGGGCAAACGAACTTAGCAGCATTAACTGCTACAAAGGAAGCCTACAACCATTTTGCAAAGTTCGCAAAGAAGGTGTTGGCTAAGAAACGTGGTTATAGTTGATCTGTCCTTTTGAAACTTGCCACCCAAGTAAAAAGTAAGATCAGGTAGGGAACCAGATTATGAAATACTCCCAGATGGTACGGGATTCCTCAGGTGGTCACCTCCGCGCGGTAACACACGGGCAACAGCTCTCTACGGTGAGACTGGCTAACGACCACATACCTGCCGTACCTCCACAGGTCTGAGTTCGGTGGATGCTGCAGGGGCCGGCCTCTTGCATATTAGCGAAACCGCAACTTCTATGACTGATATAACCCTCGTCGAGGGTTTAGGTACAGTCATGAAATAAAGAAACAGATCTGTTCATTCCAGACTAGCCATCAGATACGTCCAGAAGAGGGGGCGAAAACTCCTAAAGAATTTGAGCGCCGCCGTAAAACAAGAAAGTTGAGAGGTTTGGAAAAGGGACAAGAAGTCTGGGTGAAGGATGTAAAGAAGTATGGAGTCGTAGCCGAAGCTTTGGCAGAAATTCATATCACAATCACATGTGTGTTCGTCGAATACCTAACCAATGAAAAGTTTTGTAAATCTGTTCGAGCCTTAAATTCTGCTAGCAATTACAAAATGCCTAGAAAGCCGAACAGTATACAACGCGACCATTCACTCAGCAGTTCCCTCTACGTTCCGCGGCATTAAACAATAATTAAATGAGTGACGAATAAGTGATAAACACTTCTATTCCTTTCCAACACTTAATGGTCTTAAGGGAATGATCACATTTTTGTAAGTTTAAATGTCTAGTTATAATTGCGCAAAATCCCTGATGAAACTCGGTCGGAAAGTTTAAATAAAAGGTGCCATCTACTTAACCGTCACAACGTACACACAAATACCTTCGTGACCGTCTATCAGCTTCAAGAGACACGTGAATGTCACTCACAACCGAGTCGGCGACGACCAACTGCCTTGAACCAACGTTTCTTAACGATTTCTTCACTAACGCTCTATTCGTCTTGATAAGTCGTTCTGCTCTTAGTAACTATTTGGATCGGTCATTAAATCTTGCGTTGATCCGTAATTTCCGTCAGCTGAAGGACGAACTGACGTGAATCGCTTCACAATTATTTGTGTTGTTCTGTTGTGAGAAGAAAAGCTTCGGAGTAAAAGCGATTGACCTTGGAATGTTTGAAATAGTGAGATAAGTATCGTTACTTTCTAAACTCGATTTTCCCCAGAGAGATTTAACCGAAACTATTTCCAACAGTGTCAATGATAGCTTAAATGTTGAGTGAGTTCATAGCTTATTATAACGCGCTCCTAACTAGAAACGGGAGAATACATCGATAGTGTGTACACCATAAATAAATACCTGCAATAGGTATGCAACTTCCTCTTCCCCATAAGAAGATCGTAACGTTTCATTTGGTACAGGATGCATTTTAAGCTCAGAGTTTTTACAATACTTGGGACAATTACATCTCGATGAGACCAATCCAAGCATAATAGTAGCACTTAGGCTCTTAGTTCATTTATACAGCAGGTTTTGTGTTCGATGGAAGTAGTACGCTGTCAGGATGTTGAACAGGAGATTATAAACTTTGGAAGTAGTACGCTGTCAGGATGTTGAACAGGAGATTATAAACTTATACGTAAACGAGATACACCATTCGTATTACCAATAATACCCAGAGATGCGTGTACTCTATTTGCCTTAGATTCGACTGTGTCCGTCCAACGGCGCGAATACGTTCCGATCAAACACAATTTTAGTAATCACCACAGAATGCGCATCACCTTGATAAACCTAACGTCAGTGCATCATCACGCACATCCCTTATACCTTTCTTAAGCTACATATCGCAATTAATTACTGTCGATAAACCTTTCATTTGACTACAGAATACTTGGTAACTGGTTGGAGGTGCTGCAGGTATCAAGTAAACCACTTAATGATAGGCGCTAACGAAATCGCAAAGTATCACTTGGCTATCGTTTGAGTTGAGAATATTTTTCACGTAAACCAGATTGTTTCTTACCATTAATTTGTACTGTCCTAATTGTTTTATTTTTATTTGTTCATATCTATTAAGTTGAAGGAATATTACGTAATAGGCTGGAAAAATAAGAGCCGGAATTTATTGAGCTGCTGCTAATTATGCCACAACGTTAATTGAAAAACCAACGTACAAATTGTCGGCATCGTCAACATGGTTTTTCTGGAATTACCCGGGGCGGCATGTCTAGAAATAAAGAGGAAACGCTGCAAAAAGAGTTTGTCAACAAACAACGAGGTTTGAAATCTGAAATTTCTGATTATTAAACTATCGCCGTATAGGTAGCTTATTAGACATGTTTTTTCAGAACTTCAGAATCATATAAAAAAGCGTACTAGAATCAATTTTCTTCGAAATGGTTGTTAATGATGCTGTTGTCATTTTCGCTCAAATGAAAATGTTGTTATTTGAATCTGTCCTCACAAAAGTGATTCCCAATCCTTATAGCGAAGTTTTGACTGGGAAAAAGTTGGCGTTTTGATTACTACGAGTATGATAGCTACGATCAGTTTTGTCCGGATTATATTCATACCATAGAGATCTGCAGGCGAAATATGTGCCGTGCTCTCGGAATCGCGTTCAGTCACATATACCATTGTTTCAAATGGTGGGTGCTCTTCGGACTATTAAACCGCCATTAGCCATTAAAACGTAAAAAACAATCACATTCAACAAAACATTCAATTTTTTAAAACAGAACATTCAATTTATTCTACTGAGGAAGCTAAAAAGGGAAATCAGAACTGTTTGAGCTACTGACGAAACATTAGACTTATTCAAAACAAACACCACCATTTTGACCGTACTCAAGATTTCAAGCGTTTTTTAAACTTTCATGATCAAACTTGGTGTACTTGCCGTAATTCGAATCTCTTAAAACCACTTTGGATTATTAAGATATTATACCCTTTACATGAACTGAATGAAAAACTGACTTTGTTGGATTATGGAGCGACGAAAACCAAGCGTACGGGGATGAGAAAAGTTATATCATGCGTCGCTTGTTTTTTTTTTTTTTTTTTTCAATTTCTACCGTACGAACCGCAGCGTTAGTCGTTCGTCTTGCCACACTACTAATTATTTACAATACGTTATACGAAATTCCTAAAACTCGTATGAGAGCAACGAATTATTTATTTCGTAACTTCGACCAATTCATAAGTATTATCTCCTTCATTGCGAACACGAAGAAGAAGACAAGAAATAGAACGCCATCGTGATGTTTTGAGTACCAATAAGCTCGTAACTATACGTTCCTTTTGAGAGAACTCGTGGAAGCACGATTCGCCCTAATGAATACGTACACCTTGCACGGCTTAAAAATGGAGGGAACTCCGAAAAGACGAGCACGCTCCAGAAATCAGGATTATCTTGTTCGCCGTCAGAAATGAGGCGCAATTGAAATAACCGTTTCTTCAGAAATCTGTTCAAACTTAGATAGTCCACCCTGTGATTTGTGTTCGTGATTAGAGGAGCCTCTGTTGTAGCGCTATAGGTGGGTGAAAAAGAAGAAAAAAAAAGCTCAGCTTCAAGCTTATTCTCGGAGCTCTACATTTTGTCGACTCCCGTACAATTGTTTCTGGAAGTTCGTGAGAGGAAATCCCGTACGAAAGCCTTAACGATATGAGAAAAGTAGAAGAGTTATTTACCCAGCTTTGAGTTGGATAACTATTAATTATTTGCTTCACGTTAAAGTACAAGGGACCACAAAGCTGAAAGCAAGCTTTAGAAATGCAACCGAACATTTGAAGCCAATACATCAACAAAAGGTAGGTAGGTCCTTGCTGTGCCGCGTTAAGTATTAAGTGGCAGAAAATACTCTCGGGCAAAATGGTACGAAAAAGAAGCAGTTCGAAACTCAATAAGTCTGCAAGGAATTCCGAAAGTGTGAACCATCAAATTGAAAAAAGTAGTCACCGTTGTGTCTTCTAAAGTTCTGAAATGGTACAAATGAGGAGTTGAGGAGTTTACGACGTTTACATTTCACCTCATCCGTGAATCCATCGGCAAGCATTGGTCGGTCTCGACGTCTAGTAAAACCCCACATAACCTAGCTTGTATGGTAGTTAACCCTGTTGACTAAATAAGACCCCCATAACGCAATAAAACTGCCGGCACTCAACCTCTTGTGTACGTGGGAAAAATCTTGGGGAGAATTTAATATAACAGAAGGGCACATCGGTGAGTTACATTACGACGCAATAAATAACTTCGCTGCTTGAACGTACGTTCGATGTTACGTCACTTTTATCGCTTTTGACTCTTAGCGCTAGGAAAATGAACAAAAAACCCACCACGAATAAAATAGTTACGCAATGAAATCGAAGCCAATTAGCGCTCGGTGTCACCCCTGCGGCCGAAACATTCAAAGTCGCTTACGGAACGTCAGTTATTTATTCGACCAAAAATTATTTTTTTAAACTCAAACGCCGTTTCTTAACTCGACATGGTTCAATAAGGAGTGAGAGAGAACAAAACGAAAAGAACTAACCAAACTAAATCGAATTGAAGGGGGGAAAAGGAGCTCATAAAGCGTAGGCCCGACCACTTTCTAGAGACGTACGATATGAGCCTCGTAGACCGTATGAGGTATCAAAGTTGTGGAGCAATTAACATTTATCACGCCTGTCAGATGGCCCCTTCGTATCGTTTTATCTACGACGTCGTACACAAAGTGCTTCTTCGCTAGATGTGTTTTGTCGATCCTCCAAGGTTAAAAAATAACAAAATCCAACGTTTCATGAGATGAAATCTGTGTCAGTCAGACTGATACTTCCTGCGACTATCTGATGGCGACCCTCCGCAGAGGCAGAATGAGCACAAAGTACTAATCGCACGAATTCCTTCCGGCTGATTTTCAACTGCACGTTCTACTTCAATGCCGGAGGCCTAATTTATTTTCAGTTCCTATCCCTCGAAGACTTCTAAAACGAATCCGTGCACTCGCATCATTCTTATATTAATACAAATATATTGAGAAACAAACGAGATTAGGACTGGTCGAGTATCCGAGAACTAGAAGTACGCCTGTTCGAGATTTTTCACAAATAACAAAACAGAGTCGATAAATTTGTCTATTCCCATTACTTTGAGTAACGCACAAGGTAAAACTATAACTATAACTGATAATTTGCTACTAACGACCAACTAAATGTGGAAATCCATGTAATAGCGTACAACCACACTGTGTACGAATGAGCCAGTTAGGCACACTTTCACGAACAACTGACAGTTGTTGGGTTACTCGTGTGAACTAATCAGATTTTGAAATATAAGAGTGGATTCCGTTTCCACCAACAAAATGTTAACTCAGGTTAGTTAATAACGAATCAAGTCCAACGTGATCAAATCAGTGACGTTATAACTACTCCAGCAGTAATTTCCAACCTCGAATTATTCTAGCACCAAAATCGACTCGTGAGCGCTGCATAGACGAGAACAACGGTAAAACGTGCACTATCGAGCATGTGAGAATGTAAAAGAGGGCAATTAGTTCCATAGTAAATTACATAGTTGCTGTTTTTATCTGGATAATTTGAGTGGTCTCACTAATTTTGTTCTGGGCGAATTGGCTGAAATAGCCAACTTTTCATATGTTATATACATCTGTCGACGATTATTGAAGGAAGCTTCAAATCATCCCGATTTTCGTATCCAGGGAAATCGTCGGCAAAAAGATCAACTTCTGTTTAAGAAGGAATTTTTCTTAAAGTTAATGGTGTATTTCTCAAAAATATTGAGCCCACAAAAAATAAATTATTTATGTTATGGTTTATCAGTAGTCTTAGTCTCCATTAATGCCGTAATTTTTTCAAGAAAAAACTCGACAAACTTCATTTATTCAATGCATTGTCATGTGAACTCGGCTTTTCTTTGAACGCTAAATAATTACGGCGGGTCCTACCAAGATTCGTCGCAACCAAATATTCGACGAATTACGTTTCGCTTTTACAGCTCTAAACTAGTAAATTTCTGTTGACGTTTTACACCACAAGATCGAATAAATAGATGTAGCCGAACAGCAGGAGACCGAACTAAAGGATTCGATCGCCAAACAAAAATGCGGAACCAGCGCCAAATTACACGAGGCAGCTGTCAAAAGGCTGCGGCAATACTTACTTGAGGTCAGACGACGAATTAGTCAACTCAGCTAAGTAACTGACAACGGTAACAAAAGAAGGGTGCAACGACGAAAGATCCACTAAGAACCGTCGATACTAGCGTTCCGAAGTGAGTGCCAGTCCTAAGTCTATAATGGAAGTTTAATAAAGGTAATTAAATAGTTCCGAGCAACCGCAGAAAGCCCGGAACCCAAACTAACGTTTTGTTGACTAATTTTTTGCAGTGTTCCAACTATTAACTGACAACGGTAACAAAAGAAGGGTGCACGACGAAATATCCACTAAGAACCGTCGATACTAGCGTTCTGAAGTGAGTGCCAGTCCAATCAACTAAGTTTATGATGGAAGTTTAATAAAGGTAATTAAATAGTTCCGAGCAACCGCAGGAAGCCCGGAATTCAGGCTAACGTTTTGTTGGCTAATTTTTTGCCTACTATTATTCTCCAACTGTGAAAACGAATCTTCCCATAAAACTCACATTGACAGACTCATAACTCCTTTGTGTACTAATTGCGCAATCATGAGTAGGAGCACGACAACGTATTCCAAAAATATGAGCGCTACTACTTGCAGAAGGTGAAGTTATGTTTCACAAAGTTCAAATACTAAATGAAAACTGAGTGAAAAATTGATTCTACTAAAGAGAGCAACACGGGAAGAACGGCCTTATAATATTGTAGCTGTTGTAATAAGTTTCGGTTACCACCCTATTCATACTAGGAGGGATGTAAAATAAGAGACAAATCCAACATACAAAACCAGCGCTGAGGAATATGTGCAAATTGAGCTGCAACTATTTCCAGTCAGGACAGACATAAATTATATAATGTATTCTAGTGTCCGTGCATTCTTTCCTATTTATTGGGCGTCGCACAAATAAACTCATACTCGTACAACAAAAGAAACTAGTATACGAGGTTGTTAGGTCTCAACAACTTGTTTTTTGAAACACGCAGCACCACGTGACGTCGGGGCAAGTGGAAAGCAGCAAATGCATGTCTTATATACACAACTCACGAAAATATGAATTTGCCAACTACGTGCGATTGTCGTACTTTACAACGTTTCTGCGTTGTGTTCGATAATATAAGATCGTAGAAAGGCGCATGACGTTATTTACGATGCTGCAGGTCACGCCCTGGCAGACCGATTCAAACAAAATAAATCGTCTGTACGTTGAGAAAGTTGCCTATCCGGCTGACTAGGTCGTACGCACAGAATGCGGTAGGTCGATGGGAAGAGATGACAATGTGGTATAAGATTAGTTTCAACCGCATCGTTACGTACGCTGCATCATTCATCGACCCTTTAACGCACGCGCGAGATGATCATTTTAAGGAGCGAGATTGGAAGGTTGAGATTAAAGCGGCGGAGGAGAAATTATTCGGTAAGTGAAGAGGTGTGTTTCAGAAACGATTGTATCGGTGAGAACCTCTTGGGACGTTATCGCCTCAGTTATGAGTTTAATAAATTAGAAAGTTGTGGGTTTGGAAGAGCTTTTGTGTGGTCCTGCTTCCTCGAGACTTGTGTGACGAGAGACGAGGAAAGTGATGCAAGTGAGTAAACGAAAGAGTTGATATTTTCTGGGAGATGAGCACAGTTAGTTCCGCAGCCTGGGAAAAGAGTATGGTTTTAGGGCAATTCACTGCAGGATGATCTATAACTACAACCCTCTCACTACCTGCAACTTGTGAAAAGTGGTTTACGACAAACCACTGCTGTGGCTATCATTTCCACTCTTTGTTATTTAGTTTGATCATGTGTTCAGTCAATTTAAGAGGATATTAAATTCAGTTCATTCCATTCCTGATCAAGCTCATCCAAGGATGAAAAGAACGATAATTTTGACTCGTTAAAAATGACGTCCAGACTTGGGTGAAAAATTGTGTGCCCTGCCAACGAGCCAAAACCTTGCGACACCCAGTTTCACGTGCAGCATCGTATCCTGTAACTGAATTCAGATTTTCTCACATCAATCTTGATATTGTCAGTCCCTTACCCTTGTCGCAAGGATTTCGATATTCATTTTATAGAGCACACGAGAGGGCGAGCTTAAATAAAATAAAAGGGAACTCGGTGAGCGAAGGACTGTATTACACGTGAAATGAATATTGATTTGACTTCGAGTATATAAGGGCGACACAAGGGGACTCGGAATACGCGTGAACTGGTGCAGGAAACTGTAGTGGAGAGAGAGAGGGAGAGCTTTGACTGGCCCGGGAGTTGATAGAGGAATGTCTGTGTGAGCACTGGAAGACGAATATTTCTGGGAATAGCCGTGTGTTGGAGAGGGAGGGAAGGACATTTTGGAAAGTTCAAAAAGGATCCCTTTGTCTGGAGGAGAAGCGGCATAACATGAAAAAGGCCAAACGCACCTGGGAAAGACCCAATTTCATGATCCAAACTACTTTGGCCAGTGCCGAACACATTCCACTACCCGCTATTTTAGCAGAAACATTTGTCAGAGCTTTGCTTTGTCAGTGGATTGCGCGTTTCGGCGTCCCACCATTGTCACTGACATAGGACGAAACTTATGCAAGGAATTATCAAGAGTTTTAGGATTCAAACAGCTTATCATCCACAGGCGAAAGAAATGGCTGTAAGATGGCACAGAGTTTTGAAACCGTCGTAAAAGTTCTCTTGACAAACAATCGGCTTGACAAACTGTAAATAGTTCTCTTGAGGCATAGTTCTTATGTAATTCCAAGTGTGAGTGCCACCCCTGCCGAACTCACTATGGTTTAACCATCCGACTCCCTTTTTTTTGTACCAAACAGAATCAAAACCTACAGTTCAACGGTTGTGCACCGACTACAGGATCAAACGCATCACCTGAGACATGTTCGTGAAGAGCACTACGCTCAGAAAACCACCTACGTCCAACTAGGTCTTCATTCCTCTTCTCACACCTTCATTCTACATGGCGCCACTCGTAAACCTTTGGAGCCAGTGTCTGACGGTCCCTTCATATCCATCGATAGGATTCAAACCAGCCATCGTTATTCAGGAACTCGAAGATAATGGAACTCTAGTAAAGATTGAAGAGAAGACCCAGAATAACATTCAAGATGACAGTTACGTGAGCTTCGCAGGGAAGGGATGTGTGGCTACCATTCCCCACTTCGATTTAAAAAAATTATTTTATTCCGCTTGATCATTTGTTACTATTTGGTTGCCAACGCAAAAGTCAGAGGTTTCTTCTTGACTGCCGTTTTTGTTTTCGCTTCAAATTTAATTCAGTTCTTTCTCGTCGCTTAATCTTGGAGTTGATGTTGTTACACGCATAATTCTTAAGCCTCAAACTTACAAGTGTCATCAAATCTAAGCTGAGAACAACTACGCATAACCCTAGGGGGTCGGTGGAGCAATTTATTCGAGTGAGACCTCGTCAATTCCTTATTTGTTTCCACTGCTCTTTCCTACATAAAGGTTCCCACTCGAAACCCAAGAGTGAATGGGGGGGAATTAAAACTTTGTGTTTGGGCGCTTTGAGTCCCTGATTCCCATCACTCTATTGAGAAGGAACAATACTCATTTTTCGGTTTAACTTGAACGTTCCAAATATAATAAACTTGCAAGCCCCTTTGCCTAATTTACACTAATTTCTAGTGCAACGTCATCAAGGCAAAGTGAATCCGGTAACACCGAACTCTTTTGGGCTGGAGATTTCGGCTGTTCAAAGGTAAAGTTGAGTTTCACCTTCGTTCAAAATCAGCCGACGAAGATGGAACGAATGAACTGGTAAATTGGCGGATCGACGATTTCCTGCACTCCAATTCGACGTTTGCAGCAGTTCGTTTACACCTACGAATGTTTCAATTCAAAAGCCGATGAACTAATTTATGTTATTCCTTTCTTTATTGAACTACCAGTATTTCATTTCTATTCCGACTACCCTACAAAATGAGCCAGACGAAGAATAAATAAACCATGAAGATTCTTGTTCAACAGTATTGAAGAATTATTATTTTACTTCATTGTTTTCAAAAGGTAACATGAGCCGAGACCTAACAGAACAGTTATTCCTTTCTTTATTGAACTACCAGTATTTCATTTCTATTCCGACTACCCTACAAAATGAGCCAGACGAAGAATAAATAAACCATGAAGATTCTTGTTCAACAGTATTGAAGAATTATTATTTTACTTCATTGTTTTCAAAAGGTAACATGAGCCGAGACCTAACAGTCATGTGAACAGTGAGTAGACAGTAGTCCAAGTTGTTCCGGTCGTGTCTCACAACTCATAGAAAGAAGTAGTTCTGCCAACTCAACAGTTCTTATTAGCAACCTAAGCTTTTACTGCACCTTCTCTTCAAATTAAGCAGTTAATACCCGCCTAAATAGGGGCCTAAAACAGAATATTGGAGGAAGAAATTCCGAGTATCAACTCCAGCACATTTTCAACTCTAAACGGCTTCCTCGATCCTGGGAGTCTCGGAAGTTAAATTATACGGTAGCTAGACACTGAACAGACGGAAAGAAAAACTGGTTTCTCAACAACTCTTGAACCAGCCAAGTTTCGCCAGACCTGACAACGACGAACATTTGTGAAAGCCCACCTAAATATTAATGCAACTAGCTCCGGTTTGGTCTTACGACTGGATTCCGCCGGACTGGCAATTCCGATTCGAGCGAAGGACCCGTAAAGAAAGTAAAAATAAGGGGAATGCAGCAGGGCGAAACAGTTTCATTGTTTCGAAAGGAACAGACTCTTGTTTACAACGAGAATGTACCTCCGGCCGAGGATGCCATGACCGAAGGCTCCCGTTGTATTAGCTGACCTTTCGCTTCTTTTTTTGGATGTTACTCCGTTTATACTGCCCATCTGGCTTTTAAATGGTCCAGGATGTTCCATTGGGGTCAAGACGGTCACTTCAAGTCTGCTCCAGAGAGTAATATCACGGCAAACCCTTCAACGCGGTATAAATTCGTTGATTCGCCTTTGGAAAAATATACTAATTGTTGTTTATCAGTAGCATAGCCTTCTTCCACAGAACGATCGACAATTCACCATTAAAAGCTTTGAATTATCTATAAAATATCTGGTGCGACGCATCTTTCTTCAGCACTACGTACATTCAGCGATCCCCATGCCTTTCGCTACTAATCCAATCCATTTTTCACTCAGTTCATCTGAACTTGGTAAAACATTACTTCGCCATTTACGTACCAAACGGAAGCGCTTACATTTATTACTTATGTCACTACCATTATTGAGCTAAGGAAACTAAAAACTGGAAATTACGTTTTTTTACGACCTTTTTGTCAAAGAAAGTGAAACTGCTACTTGGGGCCAATATTTGCAAAGTTAAACGGATCAAGTTTGGAATGAGAGACTGCATTGAACTTGTTAATGGGAAACTAACTGAAAAAAATTAATAATCAAATGGAATTGAAAAAAATTAAAATTTTGAAAAATCCTAGATGCGCAGCCCTCAACGTGAGCGAATCTTTACATAACACATCACCACGTTCCAAATAACTCAGTACATTGAACTTAGCTGTGGCGAGAAATTTTATTTCATAAATATCACTATATCAACTAAAACTTTTCAATTTACTCTACTAGTTGTCCCCTATTAGTGGGAAAGTGTTTGAATCACGACTGTCACAACGTCTAGCTTCAACTGAGGCAAACTTGAGCTTCAAAGAACAGAATTTCATAGAATCAAAAGCTTCGGTCTTCAGGAAAGGCCGAAGGATACCGATTCAGTTTTTTCTTATAAGTTTTTTCTTATATATTCAGTTCAAACGCTACTAGCATTCTCAGAAAAATTAGGATGGTAGCGATAAGCGTTTCGTCACGGTCAAAAATTAATTATGAGCATCCTCTCAATCACCGCCGTTTCGGTTATTACCATTTCTCACAGTTTTTTCACTTTGCTCGATAATTTCAGAACTGTAAACACGATTCTTCTCAGAAATATACGTTGACAGTCTCAGGCTTTTGTACTTTCGTAAAGGCGATCGGAGATTTCATAAACTGCATTGACGCGTGACTTCTCCAAATCTATATCCCTATTCCCTATCTGTGAGAAGATCGTTAACTTTGAAGATACTCGATTAACAGTGATTTGACTATTACTGCCCACAGACGAGTTTTCATTCTATCGTTTTGAAGCCCCAAGAATCAAACGAACCGCATTACGTCGACTGGTCTCTGTACGTAATTATTAGAGTTATTTAAGTATTTTGTGGGCTCTATGGCACGTGTCGCGAGATTCCTCAATCACTCATCAGGAGAGTCGCGCGCGTAGAACTTATTCAAGTTCAAAAATATACGCTCGCATTATTATTATTACTATTACTTATTCTGCGACCGAAAGTGTTGTAATCGTGTAAAAAATAGTAGGATTTTCATCTGAGGCCTACTGAATCCAAAAAACCTAATTTCGGCGCGTGCCTGTAGTTCGATTTTCGGGAGAACAGATGGACTAATTGAGCTGGTTCTTTTTTTCGTTTTGTTCGTTTTTTTTGTAGACGCGAAAATAAGGTTATGGGTGATGGGACACAAATTTACCAAAATCCTGGGTTTCCCACATTTTGCTCAAAAACGGCTCAAACGATTTTCATTAAACTTTTAGCTCATCTTCTACTAGTTAGCACCCAACGTTTCTTGTCAATAGTTATCTCCATGAAAATATGCTGAACGGAGATATATGCCCAGATAGCAAAAATAGGTTTTTTACGCTTTTTGGCAAAACCACTACAACGATTTTCACCATACTCACAGAAAATAATAAATAAATAGTTAATACCTATATATTGTTCTCAATCCATGTTCATCTGATAGTCCATTGAACGAAGATAAAAATGAAAATGTGACAAAAGAATGTTTTTTGAACATTTTTGTAATTTTTCGTGTAGTCACTGGATTCGATCAATGTCACGGAGTGTCTTCTGGCAACTTATATAAACATTTTTGTACTAAAATATCTGGTGCGTAGCAACACACAACTTTCCGCCACCCCCGTAATTTCGAACACCACCTACATTGGCGGGCACTATATCTTCGTTCAACGCATTTTTACAGGAACATTTATAGAGAACAAAATATAGGGACTAGTTAGCTGAGAGTACTCCGAAAGTTTGATCGAAATCGTTAGAGCCGTTTTTGAGAAAATTGGAAAACCAATAAATTAATATTCGAAAAATCTCCTTTTCTGAGTTAACTTGGCTTATATCTCCGTTCAACATATGAATACAGAAATAATCACGGAGAACGAAATGTGGGTATGGGTGACTAAAAGACACTACATTAGAATTTATCACATCTAGTGAAAAATTTACCCTGGAATTTACGGAAATGTTCGAAAAAACGTTATTTTTGACACATTTTGATTTTTATCTCTGTTCAATGGACCGTCACAGGAACATTTATTGAGAAGAATATGTAGGTATTAACTATTTGAAAACATCCTGTGAGTTTGGTGAAAATCGCTAAAGCCGTTTTGCCAAAAAGCGTAAAAAACCGAGTTTTGCTTCAGGGGCCCATATCTCCGTTCACCGTATATTCATGGAGATATGTATGGAGAAGAAAAGTTAGGTATTAAGTAGTAGAAGATAATTTGAAAGTTTAATCAAAATCGTTAGAGCCGTTTTCGAGAAAAATGCGAAAAACCCTAGTTTTTGGTACATTTTCGTCCCCCACCCCCCTTCCCATCGGCCGAAATCGTCCATAACCTTATTTTGGTGTCTACAAAAAATAACGAACAAAACAAAAAAAGAACCAGCTCAATCGGATCAGCCGTTCTCCCGCAAATCGAACTACTGACACACACACACACACACACACACACGGACCACGCGCCGAAATTAGGTTTTTTAGACTCAGTAGGGTCTGAAACGTAAAGATCTGAAGAAAACCCAAATTTTTTTTGGGCCGATTACTATACTTTCCTTCCCTTCGGGTAGCGGAAAGTAAAAACGGCTCGAACGATTTTGATTAAACGTTCAAATTATCTTCTACTAGTTATCACCTAACGTTCCTTGTTAATAATTTTCTCCATGAAAATATGGTGAACGTTGATATAAGCCATAATAGCTCGGAAAACGAGATTTGTCGAATACTTATTTACGGGGTTACCAATTTTCTCTAAAATGACTGTAATGATTTCGATCAAACTTACAGAACACTCAACTACCTAAAACCTACATTCGGTTGTCCTGAAATGTTTTCGTAGAAATGCGTTGAACAAAGATATAGAGTCTGTATATACGGTAGGTCGCCGAATGTGCGGTGGTTGTGGAAAGTTGTGTGTTGCTACGCACATTTGTGAGGAATAATATACTCAAAATACTTAGAAGAGGTTTCAACAAGTCAATCTTGAGATCTCACGACTCGGATAACCGCAGTTACCGAGTTAGGGGCGCGTGTGTGTCTCAACATTGCGCGCGAACGGATGAATTGATTGTGTGCTTGTTTATTTTATCGTTTCCTTCATTATTTTTTTGGATGCAGCATTTATACATTTTGCTGGAGAAACTCAATTCAATAAAATTTAATATCAAGTTACGTATTTATAAGAGTATAGTGGGAATTTTTCTCCGTGTTCTTGCACCCACAGGTGTTGACATTAGAACCAGAAAACACTCAAGTATTGGTGCATTACTCAAAACCTATGAGCTCTTGGCGATTCAAAACAACACTCTTCTGGAGCCCTGACGATGGCGGTATTTTCATCTCGTTTCTAGATATGTGAAGCACTTGCTCTTCTTTCCGGTTCGGCATATAAATGGTAGCTTAGATATTACGCAACTTGTACCCTTACATGGAAGCGAGGCAAATCCATTGATATGCCGGTTGAATTGGGTAGAAATGAAAGGGGGAGGTTGTCGAAGGGTGTGTTGCGTACACATCTCGCGTAAGTGAATCACATGGCGTGAATCATCTCTATATCCCCCTTTCCACTTGTTATCCCTCCACTTGTTTATCATAGCAACCGCGGTTTCTTACACCCTCGTAACAACCAAAACTCGGAGACACTTAACTCTGTCCGCAACACTGCACAAGAACAAAATAACTGGTACGACGCATCATGCCACTTTCCTCGTCACCACTTGAACTCAGCTATATTTATCCCCATAGTTCAACAGTTCAGGCTCAATGTCCCTGAATTTATTGGGTGGTCCCTATTCTCATTAGAACCTTCATCGAGCAACCACTGCAACAGCAGTTTACGCCACTCCTAAGCCTACACTTCAGGGCACGTCCGCGTGTACAGTTCTGGAGCTATAGGGAAAACCCCATGAAAAGGTTAGACGAAAAAAAGACAAAACTTTAAAAAGTTGTAATGTTTGCCTGACTATTTCATAACACTTATTTAACTATCAATTTGTAGGTAATACAGGTGGGGAACAAACTACCCGATTTTTACTAGAATCGATTTGTATAAATAAAAACGACTTTTTAAATGGATAAACGCGTTACTAATTTTTATTTGAATCAATTCTTTAATATAGATTTTCAAAAGGTTGAACAAAATTGGTGATTTCCCAAGAAGAAAAACCTATAAAATATCTAGGGAAAACTATCTTTTTCTGTTAAAGAGTTCTTCTATAGAACTCCTGAAAATGAATAGCATGAGTAGTAAAAAATCGGTATAGGATCTATTGACGACAAAACTCTGACCAGTCTGTTGTTTTTCAAAAATAAATGTTTAAACGGAGGAAAAGTTTTTTTTGTTTTAGGGTTAAATGAACAGCATGAGTACTTGTTACGTAAAAAATCGATTTCATAGTACATCGAAGAACCGATATTTGTGTTGCTTATCTAGCCCCAGTAGACAACTTACTGCGGTTGAAACGATTTTGTTTCAGAACGTCATCATATGAGGAGATTTATAACGATAACCGAACTAAACTGAACTAAAATCGATGTTTGAACTCGACAATTCACTCTCGTCACTTTTCCACTACTGAAAATTTGATGTTACCTTTTTTTAACTGGAGCTTATACACAAAAAATGTTATTAAAACCAAAACCCGTTTTCAACAGGAAAAAAATTTGACGCAGTGATCACTGTAAGTATGGTCAGTTTTGGTTCGATGTTGCTCAAGCCCTTATTTTCGAGCCCTATTTTGAGCTGCAGGTTGGATATAAAATTTGAGGTTACGTCGTTCATTCGCTTTCTCTCAATGGCGACCACAGACACACGCTACTTTAATTAATGTTTTTTTATTGCTTGCGCTTAGATATTACTCGATATTATCAAAGTTTGAAATGAATTCAGTGGGTGGTAAAGTAGACGAAATGGTGAATGTGTCACACAGTCAGGCTGAGTACGTTCAGTTCATTCTTTAACCGGCTGAGAGGTTGCACGTGATACCCACATTGTAAGAGGCGTTAACTACGAAGAGCCACTAACTGAACCGCAGGAAAACAGCGCCCATTGTCATCGCCAGCCACGTTTAAGACAAGCGAAATGGCTCGTTATGCCTTCCTGTCAAAGGGTAAAGGCGATGCTGACTCTCTACGCAGGATCTGAGAGTTCTGACGAGCTACATCACCGGGCACTGCTCAGATATCCCCTCAACAAGATGGGCATCTCAGAGGCGGTGGAATGCAGACTTTGTGGCGAAGAGGACGAGACGGCAGAGCACATACTATGTGAATGCCCTGCCTTGGCAGTCAAACGCTTTGAATACTTCGCTCAGGGGACTATTGAGCCCCAAATCATAGCGGAATCTGCGGTGAAGGACATACTCGGCTTCCTAAGGGGGGCGGGTATGTACGACGTCTTCTACTAAGAAAGGGTCAGTGGCCATATGTGGCCGCAGTGACAAAGGGACATGTCCTGCATGCCCTCCGGAAAAAAAACTGAACCGCAATGCTAATTCATGTTACGTTACGTTTGAACAAAACCATTCCTAGAGGAAAGGAATATGGGCAACGTCTTAAAAGATGATGAAGCTTGTCAGGGAAACAACAATTAGGCCTACAACCCACAGCTTGTCGTCACACTCGCCTGGATTTCTGTTGATTTTGGAACACCTACGCCGAACCTAGGCGCATGCGTCGCACGACGCGGTAAACAACGGCCATGAACCTGCACATCATTTGAACGCCAGAACGTTAGAAGTTATCTCATACGGGTTAGTTATCTTTTGCAAAGGGGCTACGAAACAGCCGGCATACACGTAGCAGGGAGGGCTATTACGCTCGAGCGTATTTCACCTCCACTTCGAAACAGGAAATTCGAAACGGACCCCGAATGTTACGAGGTAATGAGCCGAATGTGAATGGCATCGCTGAACTATAAAGAACTGAAATTGCGCCGTCAGTCACGCCAAGTTGCATCTGAATCGCATTGTGTTGTAAGGTACGAATGACATAATTAAAGGCGACATCGATCCGATCGAAACCGTTTTCAGTCAATATAAAGGCAAAAACTCTTCGTATTTTCTTTTTGGTGAGAAAAGGATTTCATAGAGCCTAAAGCAGAAAATAATACGAATCTCGCCACCTACACTTTCACTTATCGATCTCGATGTGTACCAGCTATGAAATGGCAGTCCGAGTGTATTATGACAGCATGAGGGCCATCGCGAGATGCATGCCCCCGAGCTCGTTGCTCTTCACATTAAAACCTGACCTTCCCCCTACCATCCTGCAGCAAATAAAGACATGTGATACCCCCACCCACACACTCATCGTTTAACGCATCATTACGGGAACGAACGTAAAACCACCTCGTCTTGTGGACGACGGGGGTTTTAGTCGATTGCTCAACTTTTTCTGATAGCATTACGCCAAGCTTAGTTAACAGCTCAGCAATCTTCAGCCCAGTCTGCCAGACATATGAGGTGCTATTTTGTTAGCTTTGTAGCGTGTGATGGTAGCAGTCTCTTGTTTCACACAACACGCCCTCCTTAAAAGTAGAATACAAAGCTCATTTCTCTCAATTCGTTCAGGATCAGTCATAAGGAACTTCAGGAAACAGACCTGTTGAGTGATTAAGGTGAGCTGCCGAAGGCATTTATTTGATTAATCGGTAATTGTGACTTTATCCCATCATATACCCAGTCCCTGTTTCTCTCTCTCACACACCAGATACACACTCACTTCCCTCCCCCTAAGTCTATCTGTTTCTATCTAATCACAGAGAGATCATAAAGATTACTGTACTGAGATAGTATAACTAACAGCTTCTAAAACAGTCGCAAACGGGAGAAAAATGTTTCCAAATTAGGTTCAGTTATGTCACGATTTTCAGAGCGAATCCGAAACGACAGAACGAAAACAGAACGAACACAGTACGAGAAACAGCGAATCCTGTTTTTCTGAACTTTCCTGCGATTCAAACATGATACGTCAACCGTTTTACTTACGGTGCTTCCACGATGTAATTTTGCATACGTTCATATGACAAACGAGAAAGCTACTAATTTTCACCACTAATCATCACTGACATTTTAAACATGCACCATCAATACGAACAATTTGAAGGCTCAACGATATGCTCCGTGATTTATTGCTCGCACCATAAATAGTTTAAACGTCTCGCAAAGAAGGTCGGGGATTTCGTGTAACGAACCGTAGACGAGTGATCAAGTAACTTTAGAGCGCAAGAACAGTTAGAAAGCTTCACCTCTAACCTCACCTATCGCCCCAACCCAACGATCCCTGTTCAGTCCACTCACTTCCTCTTCCTTCGCACCTCCGTTTAATTTTATACCACCGTTGTCGAACTAATCTTCTAATAGAATCACGGCAGTACAATTCAATTCGACACCAACTTCGTCTTAATTGGTCGGGTTCTCTAGAAAAAGCCAAAAATTGCCTCAGAAGAGCGTGTGAAGTTCTTGAGGGGTAAGTGAGTCAGAAGAGTAGTTACACCACCTACAACTACAACTCTGTGGTTTCTCTAATTTGAGATCTACAATCATACTCAAGCGCAACTCACAGCAGAGGGACGCCGCATATTTGCTGTCTAGTATTTTTCTTGAAATGGGCCCTACCAGTTAGTGCTATTACTACAACGGGTATATTCTGGTGAAGTGGATAGGCCCACCCAACACTCACAATTCCTTTAATAATTAAGCAACTCCCAAATGATCCTATCCGTGTGATAGTCCACATATGGGTTTCAGAGCCCTTGTTACCTCCCGTGTCCTTCCAATTTCTCGACTTCATGTGCACTGATGCGTCACACATATTGGAGCCTACCATTTTGCATCCCGTGCGGAAACTCGACAGGTTTAAATAGTACCAGTAACCCCAGTTGTTGAATGCAGTAAATTTTTCATAGTGTCTGATACATAATGATTACTTGGGTAGTTAAAATTCAAAAAGTACGTAGTTTCCCTCACAGCCTTTCTTCGGCGTGTAAAGTTCATGAAGGTCGAATATAAAATTTGAGTTGATTTGACGCACATTTTTAATCCTGTTCACTGGTACGTTTTTTTGGTTAGTTCTTTCTCGCAAATTTCAGCATGAAAGAGCGGCTCTAGTAATGGAAGGATTGAGAGGGGGTAGGGAAGAAGGATGAGAGTAAGTTCCACTAGAGAACGTGAATCAATGGAGACAGAAGCGCGCTGACCCACGGCCGCCACATCTCCCAAGTACTTTTCTTGCTCCATCGCCAGATACGGTCAGCAGTTCAACGCCTATTTTATCTACATCACTTCACATGCTGATATTTGCGCTTTTTATCAAGTCACATCTTGCCAAGTGAATGCAAGATTCCAGCATCAAGATGCCGTCTGGCCTTCCGTAATCGCAACGTTATTTTAACAAACGGGGTTTGATGGCCTTTATGAATTAGAAAAACATATTTCCAGACCACTTACTTCCCACCAGATTACTTCCTATTCGGCGGACTTATAAGAGAAATAAATACCAGAATCATCCAAATTTTTCCACGCCACTTCTATGAGAAAACAAACGGGAGGTGGGAGGGGGTTTAGGTATTGTTGAGGGGATTGGGAAAATAGAAATGACTGTTTTACAAGGAGACGAGATCACCCCCACACAGCCCAATTGCGGCATACGATGGCTCTAGGTCTAGAGACCTAATCAAGGTGAGAGGGAATTCCGATGTGCAGACTTTTATTTGAAGAACAATGTTCTGCAGAGAGAGCAGAGCCAACCAAAATTTCAGGGTCAGAAGGTCACTGCGCTGGTCAATGGTATTTGGTTGGGCGGAAAACTCCTCGTGAATTTGAAATAAAGAATGAATTCCTGTTCATAAATGTAAAAACTGAACAACAATGAAAGGTAGTGGTTGGGAATGATGGGATAGTTCGGATTGTTCTGATAACAGTTCTGATTGTTTTCTCACATTGACCTGAATCATTTAACACTAAAAATATAGAGAATAATAATCTTCGTACTCTACTCAGACGAAGCAAGAGACTGTTGCCATCACACACACACACACACGGGCAGCACCTCATATGACCCCTGCCCGAACTCTGAATGTTCTACGATAGGCCTTATGTCAGCAGGAAGAAAAGTAGAGCAACGTACTAAAACCCCGTCGTCGTCGACTTCCCTTTAAATCTTAGCATTTACCAGACGCCTTTTTGGGAGCTCTGAAGTGAAGTCGATGACGAGGTGGTTTTAGTCGATCGCACTACTTTCCTTCCTGCTGACTCTGAGCCAAGGAAAGTAACAATTTCAGTTTCTGGTACCAAGTCCTTAAGCTCAGCTCTTACATAAGGTTTAAGCTGCCCAGTCGAACGCTTCCTATTGTTACGTCCCGACCCAAGTTTCAGTTATAGTCTCCGACACCTTTCTTCAAAATCCTTTTCTCCCTTTCAGTTGGCCATTACGAACAATTGATTCAGTTGGTTGAGGATTTTTAAAGCGGCCGCCGGAAGTTTTCTGATCCGCTCCGAAGTGAAACTTTCAAATTGACTGTCGGGGCTAACGGGAGAAGAAAAAATGTGCCTCCGTCAGAGTCGAAGGGGTTTTTTATTTTTGTTCGTCGTCCAATTCCAAAATGGTTGACCTTATCCTCTGGCAGTGGAAGATCTGCCGCTGTCACTTTCTCGTTTTAACAAAGTAATAATATCACTGTCCTGTCGAAGGCAGGAAGCATTTCCGAGGACGTTTGAAAAACCGTGAAACAATTCGGCTTCTGTCACATCCCCTTGCGTTAACCTCCTCCGCCCATCGAAACGACCAAACACGACCAACACGTTCCGTTGCGTAAGCAGCATTACCAACCTAATAATGCAATCGACCGAAATTTTGTTTCCCTCTTATGACCAGGAAATTTCGTTCGTCTCATGCGACCGAACAACTAACATGAGATGTTCAACGAGTGTACTTCGGGGAAAAGACCACGCCATATATTTATTTCCCTTTCAACCAACCAATCTAAAATTCGGAACGCAGTGTCAAGATGGCAAAGTGAGCTTTCAAGTTGATTTCTTATATGTTTAGAGATTGTTAAGGCATTTATGGCAGAATGGATATTATTCATGACCAATCTGTGATAAGGTCCTTAAGATTTTAACACGGAAAGTTCAAATTCTGACCGGAGCTCTCATGATAACTTAATAATAAATATCTTATGAATGTTATTAAACCGTCTCCATATAGGTACTCTACCCTTGTTATTATTTTTTAGAATGTTTTTATTATTTTAGCGGAATTTAAAAGGAAAACAATGTGCCAAAATCAATTTTCTTCGGAATTTTCTTATGACGAATTAAAACTTTTGCGAGAGTTGTCCGTACAATACATTTAGACAAAATCGTTAGAGCCGTTTTGAGGAAAAAAGAGGTATCTTAGTTTTGGACCGGTTTTGCTCATAGCCATATTTTTTCGAACCATAGTAAATATCAAATTTGAGTTGAGTTCACAGAAAGACAGGGACCATTTAGGGCTCAGAAGTCATCTTATCTAATAATCTGTGACGTAGCGAAGGCACTAATGAACGAAAACACTTGTTTGGCATGAAATGCTGAAACTATGTTCCATTGGTACGCGCCAACCGTAATATTTGAACCGTGTTGAACCGTCTTGAGATTTTATTCCCGGTTAACTGTTAAAAAGCACCGATAAGATGAGACTCAAACGTCTTGGATTCATAATTTCTGATTAATTATTCCCCTCTGACCAGCGTCCATAACGATGCCCAACGTCTGTGAAGGGCAGTGCACTCGCTTATAACTGGAAGTCCAATTTTTCCCCCACTTCCTTCATCTTTACCTTCAACGACTGAGTTCGGTATCCTTTTGATTCAAACACCTGAGAATGGATTTTTACTTTCCGCGACCCAAAGGGTGTGAAAAAAAGTAGAGTTGTCCATCTTCACGCTTTGAGGCCTACTAAATCCCAAAAAGTTCCCCGAGTGAGTAGTTCAATTTGCAACTATAAAATTCGGTGAACGGTAATACACTATGAAGCAAGAATAGGTTGTTTACGCCCCTCGGGTAAACGACTTCAACGATCTTCACTAAACTCACACATCCCATCTCGTTTCTTCACAATCACTTGTGTATGTATCTGTTAATGAAAATATAAGCCATAATAGCGCGGAAAACGAGAGTGGTGGAATCTAACGATTTCGATCAAACTTACGGTGTACTCTCAACTAACTTACATTTTTTTCTCTATAAATGTTTCCGCAGAAATGAGTTGAACGAAGATACAGCAACCCCATAAACAACAGGTCGTCGAATTTACGGGGGTTGCAGAAAGTAGGAAGGTTGTGTGATGCTACGCACCAGATATTTTATTGCTCAGTTTTGAATTGTCGTCAACCTTTTAGGGAATTTTCATACAAAATGAAGCTATTGCAATCGCGTCATGAAAGTTGAAGTGCGAGATTTCAAAAAGTTAATGCCCCACAATCTTCTCTTCGTAGTTTTCTTCAGTTAAAGAGTTGCATAGCATTAACGGGTGTTGCTTTTCTGTATTTACGTAGAGATTTTTGTTGGCTGCGCAGCGTAGAAGGCTAATTCCGCGATGGTCCGTGAGAATTAGGAGGGCGCCTGGAGCGTTTTCGTTTCGATTGGTTTTTGTTCGATAATCTGGGAGGTTTTCTGACTTGAATAGAATTTGTTAGGGGTCGTCATTTTACCAAACTTTGGACCATTTTTTTATCACCTCAGCTCGATTTCGATCCACCAGGGAAACACGCTGCCCACGCTCATTACGAATGGATGGTACACTTTTACTACACGGCAGATGAAGACAACTGGAACAGTCAGTAGCACCAACAGAAATGAAAAGACTTTGTCATAGGCGGACACCGGACACTCTTACCTCTAACATAGCCGCAAACAGCATAATGAGGTACTGCTTAAAAGCCCCGTTGACAGTTGAGTTGAACGCAGCAAAGGGAACGGATGGGAGATCCTACTTGCAAAAAGGCCAACTGAGAAAAGCAAGCAGGATGAAAACATATTTTTTACTTTCCGCTACCGGGTAAGGAAAGAATTGTAACAGAGTCAAAAAAAAGGGTTTCCTTCAGATCTTGATTGGAGGCCTACTGAACCCAACAATCCTAATTTTGGCGCTTATGTGTGTGTCGATTTGCGGGAGAACGGCTGAACCGATTGAGTTGGTTGTTTTGTTTTGTTTATTATTTTTCAGAGACGCGAAAATGAGGTTATGGGCGATTTCCATCGATTGGAAAGGGGGTTAGGGGACGGAAATGTACCAAAAACTAGGTTTTTCAAGTTATTCTCGAAAACGGCCGGATATTTTCAGAAAAACTTAGCTCTACGTCAATTCACTTTCTATATGGCTTCGTCCACTTAATCAATTCATTTACCACTCAGGTCATTTGAACTTGGTCGAACAACACTTCACAGCAGCAGGAAGCGGTAGCGATTACAGTTCCCGAATTTATTGTGCTGCTCGCACTCTTTCCAGGACCATTATTGAGCAACTGGTACACAGGTAACTAATGAGGTGTGAACACAAATTTTTTGAAGAAGTATAGTAATTACTTTTGCCGAGTTATTGGGTAAAAACGTTTTGAGCTGGTAGTAAGTGAAACGGCAGTAGTTGAAATTCAGAAATTTCTGGAGTGAGCCCCATGTATCTCATGAGCGTTTTTAAACACTCACTTTAGGTATTGGATCGGACTGGAATACCAATTTTTTTTTTTTGTTAACATTCTACCAACATTCCGGCGGAGTTTATGAAGAAAAAACTGCGCTAAAAACGCTTTTCGTCGAACCTTTTGATAATTTATTGTGCTGCTCTCGTCATTTTCCCATGAATAGGAATTTTATGGTATAATTGCCTTATTGAGAGCTACCAATATAAAAAATTTAATCAAAATCGTTAGAGCCGTTTTTGAGAAAAAAAATATTTGGTGTTTTGATCACTATGATAACTATAGTTAAATTTCAGTGGATTTTGTTCATACCCTCATTTTGGCGTCCCATGGTAACCTGCAAGCGAGATATGAAGTTTGAGCTGATTTGGTACTGTGGTTTTCTCTAAAAATCGTTTTCAGACACACATACACACACACACACAGACCATTTTCCCAAATAGTGTTTTTCGGACTCAGGAGGGTCTGAAACGTAAAGATCTGAAGAAAACTCAAATTTTTTTTTTTCAGCCGATTACATAACTTTCCTTTCTACTTCGTAGAACAAGGAAAGTAAAAACGGGTAAACTTTGATGAAATTGTGCTTCCGTAATCACTAATGTAAGCATTCATTTGATTGCTGTTTTCCCCTCATATAAAAATTGCGTTTTGACAAAGTGGGGCAATGAAGCTAAATGGACCATAGGAATTTAATATCGACCACGATTTGAATAGGAGCTACCCGAGACATTTCGGAACGCTTAGCAGCACAAGTTTCGCTACATAACGTACCGAGTAAAAACAAAATTGATTAGCAATAAAAATCGCTGAATCCGAGGAAATTTGTGCGACGGGAAACACCAGGTATTTTTCAGAACTGGAATTGGTTTTGGAACTTCCGTTCCGGAATTATAGGACATAAAATGTTACTGTGGCACACACTAGTCAAAGAGGCGACGGCAGACTGAGGAACTCGATGGGCAGTTGCTAATTATTATATAACTTTCTTTGAACTTCCGTCGTGTAAGTAGCTAACTGAACTGCCAAAACAAATTTTGTGAGATCTCTAGTATAAATGAGTGGTATTTATACGAGAAAAACTGAACATTTCGCAATTTATTTTGCTCCTCTCCTCATTTTTCCTCGGATGCAAATGTCCCGTCCAAATTACCGTTCAGCTGCCTGGAACTGTACAACTAGAGTTAGCATTGAATCAGTATTTCTCGTTACCTTATTTTGGTGCCCGGTATTGACCCGCAGGCTGAGTATGAAATATGAGCTGATTTATTTCAAGCCAAATTTCTCAAATGATATTTTGTAACTCACAGGACTTTGCAACGCTAAGATCAGAAACAAACTAAAAAAGAAAAAAAGTCATAACATAACTTCCTATCCTCCTTTAAGAAAACTAAAAAAAGACACTCTTTAGTTGTATTAAGTAGTACGGACTGATAACAGCTTCGTAAATCTAACTAGAACGTTGACTGTCAAAATTCTGACACAAATCCTACTCGAAAAAATGATAAATTTGCTGTTCACGCACTTTTGAATCCTGCTTTTACAAAATCCTCAACCCAACCAGTCTTTTCTCCTTTTCAACGCTTTCAAGATGCAACTTTTTCCGATTCATGCACTTGGAACATCTTTAAGTTTTCCTAACCGTACTCCACCAACCAGAACGTTCGGAGGAACACCATGTTACCGAAGTAGGTTCAAGGCAGACATTGATTAAACCGTGACCGAAACTTTCAGAGAGCGTTAGACTTGTATTTCGTTCTCGTTTGACGCTTAGAAAATACTGTAATTCAATGAAACCCTAAAATTCGGGCCCGTTTTCGTAGATAATCGCGGAATCGAATTTAGAATGGAAAAAAGCTCCCCTTCAAATTATTTAAAAATTACTCGAATATACAAAGCCCCCTAGATTCGAATAATGATCGCTATTAATTTCCACAACAGGAATCGGTTGGCGTCATTCGTCTGAAGATGAGAAATCGGCCGCAGAAATACAACCATAATACTATAGTATAAGGCTGCCAACTTAATAATTAGTATTGTCCCGAGAATTCCTTACTATTTTTACTGCGATTTCCCTGTTTCCTATCTACACGCAGTCCTACACCTCTGAGACCCGCCCTATTCGACTAAGCAACGAAAAGCACCCAGAAAACGATACCAAACACGATGTAATTACAATAAACTGCTAAAATTTCATTTTCGGTTAAGAATTTATTGCTCATAACACCCATGGATTTCGTCAAATCGGATTGCCGAGTAGGTGGGCACAACTAAATCCTAAATGGAGTTGTGCGAAAAAACGGAGTTTTTAGATTATGTTATAGGCATAATATGGTCCGAACAGCGGATGGACATTGCAGGTTTGGAATCTCCATGACTTGAAACGTAATGTGTGTGTATTTAGAATGAATAATAAACCAACATGATGTTTATTCAGACTGTCGTTAGCTTCCGCGAACTTCAAAAAGCATAATAATAATTTTATTTCAGCTTCGCTTAAGGTACAATTCCTTCCCTTCTGGCAAGGAACTTTTGTGATTCCGTTTCAAAGCAAATAAAATAAAAACTCCCACGTACAACAGACCGGCCTATCTCTTGGAAGAGTCAGGCAGTGAGAAAAGGTCATCAAAAACATCGTTCCATTTCCATCTGTACAATTGTTCTCTGGCTCATAACAGACGCTCCGGAAGTGATCGTATCCTGGCGGAGGCCCAGCTATGTGGTGGAGTGGAGAGGACCACCATCCAGAGATAACCGAGGTCATCTACCTGTATGTTATCCGTATGAGATTAGACGCGTTCTTATCAGAATAGGACGCGCTGTTAACAACATAATAGCTCATCCCTCACGATTTCCGTATCGTTTCATTTTTTGAGCCGCGGAAATACGACGATCAGCAGTTTTTATCAGCGAGAAAGTGGGAGGAGAGGCGTACGGAAGATGAGTGTTTGCATTTTTTGTTTTAGAAAACACCTCTAACACGCTTTGTTCTTCATAAAAATCTATCCAAATATGTTGCGTAGCAACACACAACTTTCTGCAACCTCCGTAAATTCGACGATCTGCTCGAGCGCTTTATCTTCGTTCATAACACTTCTACGCGGAACAACTTTTTTTCTCTACATTTTTGGCGCATTTTGGCTAAATAGATTGTAGGAGGAACAATATGTAGGGTTGACAAGCTGGACACAGTTTGAATCAATGAACAGCAGAGTGAGCAGAGGGGAAGATGCAAGGAATAACATCTGGCGCGTTGCCGTTGAGCGTCTAGAAAAGCTCGGTTCTTAATGTTCGAGAAATCTCGTTTTCCGAGTAATCAAGGCTAATATCTCCGTTCATCGGATAGATACAGAAATAGTTGCGAGGAACAAAATAAGGGTATAAGTTATTAGAAGACTTTCTGACAAGTTGACGAATTACAGTTGTGGAATATTCTAGAAATTCTGGAAATGGTAAAAAAAAACACAGTATTTACCACATTCTGGTTATCCCTGTTCAAAAGACTGTCAGCGGAACATTTTTGATAATACGTATTATTTATTTAAAGACAATTCGGTTAAAATCGTTACAGTTGTGCTGAAAAGTGAGAACCCCATATTTTTAGTTCATAGGCCTTTATTACAGAGATACTTAATGAGAAGAAAAATAAGTACTGCTTAGTAGAAGATAATTTGGAAGTTTAATCACATCTGTTACGGACGTTTTCGATGAAAATGTGAAAAACTCTCGAAAAAACGCTCACAACCTTTTATTGAAAACAATGTATATGTATTAACTATTTGAAGACACCCTGTGAGTTTGGTGAAAATCGTTCAAGCCGTTTTACCAAAAAGTGAAGAAAAAACTATTTTTATCTCTGTTCACCAAATTTTCATGGAGATATTTATGGAGTAGAAAAGTAGGGTACTAACTAGTAGAAGATAAATTGAAAATTTAATCAAAATCATTGTAGCCTCTTTCGAAGAGAAGAGGGGAAAACTCCAGTTTTTGGTACATTTTCGTCCCCTACCCCTTTTTCCCGTCGACCGAAATCGCCAATAACCTTATTTTCGAGTATACGAAGAATCACGAACATAACAAAGAAAGAGCCAGTTCAATCGGTTCTGCCGTTCTCTCGCAAATCGAACCACAGACACATGGGTGACGCGTGAAAACTAGGTTTTTTTAACTCATTAGGCCTCAAAACGTAAAGACCTACAGAAAACCCAGCTTTTTGTTTTGACACGATCGCTATACTTTCCTCACCCTTTGGGTCGCGGAAAGGAAAAAATCAGGGCGTTTCTCATCTTTCTTTAAAACAGCTCCGACTATTTCGGTCAAATTGGTTTGGCATCAATAACCGAACTACTCCTATACTATTTATTTCAAAGCGATTGAACAAACATAAACGCCAAAATAAACCAAAAACGTGTTTTTGAAACTTTCCATGTAAACGCCCAACTGATGAATCACATCAACTTGACGGGTTTACGCTCGCTTTGTTCCACCAACTATTTCAATAACAAGCCTAGCAAAACTGAGATACAACTTAATACACCTCAGAAAATGAGACTTCGAATGCCGTAAATTCGTCATTCACATTTTCTTCAAAACCGTTGCAACGATTTTGATCAAACTTTTGACCAGAACTAAGTTGCAATTACATTCAACAAGAGTTGTGCGAAGTTGTAACTTTTGGAAATGGTAGTAAGCGAAACGGAGTCGCTTGATATTCCGGAATTTCTGTAGTAGCCCCTGTACATCGTATGAGTATCATTAAAAACTCATGGTTGGACTAGCATCTCAATTTATTTTGAAGATTCTAATATCATTTACGCGGGGGTTATAATGAAAAAACCGATTTTCCGCGGAGTGTTTGATAATTTATTGTGCTGCTTTCGTCATTTTCCGACGGATGGAAATTTTATCGTATTGTCGTCTCTTTAGGAGCTGTATATACAAAAAATGTAAATGATCCAGTTTTGAAAAACATACATTTGGTGTTTTGATCACTATGATAACTTTAGTTAGTTTTGGGCAGATTACCCTCATTGTGGCGTCTTACGATGACCGCCGGCCTAGATATCAATGTTGCACTGGTCTGGTACAGCCGTTTTCCTTCAATCGCGTTCACACACACCGACCTTTTTACCAAATAGCGTTTTTCGGACTGATACGTACAAATCTTAAGAGAACTCTCCCTTTTTATTAGCAGATTACACAGCTTTCCTTTCTACTTCGTAGAGCCTAGGAAACCGGCTTATTAGTGCCAGCCGTTCTTCCACAAAATTAACTACATGCACGCGGACCGCGCGCCTTAATTAGGTTGTTTGGTTGCACCCCAATGTCTTGGCTGCAACATTACGCGTAGATAATTGTAAGTTCATTATTTGATAATTTGGAGCTGTAACTTGACAACAGTAAAGCTAACAGAGAGCCGTAAAAGTTGAGGAAAGTTTTGTCGTTGAAGTGAACATGAACAATTCACACTCTGATGAGTAGCGGGAAGGTATAATGACACGGTGCATGAGATTGAGTCGCTGTAATGGAATTTGAACAAACAACGCGCGCAGAATGCAAGAGAAATGAATATAAATATGAATCTAAACAAGAAAATATCACTCACCTTGCAAGTTAGACGACTTAACTAAACCAAAGCCCCTAACGAATGGAACGTAAGTAGTTGTAGCCATCCATTCGACATCTGCGTTCAAACCCATCTTGAGAACCGAACTAGATTTTGCTCTTAATTTCATCCATGCACGCGTATAAGCATACTCAACTGAGATGAAACATACTTTAGCACACCAAACCCACAACACTCCTTCCCGTTTTTATCGCCGAATGAAACATGTATTAATTTGACTGTCCATGGCTGGAGCAAACAGAAAGAAAGTGTAACGAGCATGCGGACTTGGCAAATGGACAAAATGCAGTCGACCTGCTGAATTGAGGGATGAAGGTGTTACGACAGTATCATCCCATAGTTCAATCGTTAATCGACTGATTCAACTTGAAGTGCTGTAATGCAAGGCTGTAGCCAGCTATAATCGTTGTAACTAACAGTTCCAAATTACCAAAGCCCTATCCATGCGCACTTTTTTTTTAAGATCGCAATACTTCGCTAGAAACATGGAAATCGTATTACATTTAGTGGACTCGTACAAACCTTGAGATGGAATGAAGGCGTTGAATATAATCCAGCAAAATGAGCACAATACACTGACGCGAAATTCGTTAGTAAGTATGAGGAAAAAGCGAAGGAAAACAACACGGAGCGGCGAAAGTGAGAACGTACGCGACCTCAACGAAAGGCGAGTGGCAACTGAAAGCAGTAGAAACTGGCGGGAGACTGTTCCGGCGGGCGACGACAGGTGCCTGGAGGGGGAAACGACGCCGAGCGGAAACGCCCGACATCTGCCGAACGAACGGCGAACTCGTCGCGTTGAGGTTTCAGAAAATTCCGGTAGGGACCAGTCAATTCGGATGGGATGGGTAGGGGACAACCTAAACCTGATGAGCCGGACCCACACCAAAATGCGCCCTGTAACTACAAGCACATATTGTTCACTATGATAATTTTAGTTAGTTTTGGGCAGATTACCCTCATTGTGGCGTCTTACGATGACCGCCGGCCTAGATATCAATGTTGCACTGGTCTGGTACAGCCGTTTTCCTTCAATCGCGTTCACACACACCGACCTTTTTACCAAATAGCGTTTTTCGGACTGATACGTACAAATCTTAAGAGAACTCTCCCTTTTTATTAGCAGATTACACAGCTTTCCTTTGACTGTAACTTGACAACAGTAAAGCTAACAGAGAGCCGTAAAAGTTGAGGAAAGTTTTGTCGTTGAAGTGAACATGAACAATTCACACTCTGATGAGTAGCGGGAAGGTATAATGATTTCCACTCACATTTACCGAGGATAATTTGAAAAAGTCGTTTTGTGGTCGTGTATATTCAATGAACGGAGAACAATATATCGTTATTAATTGGTTAACGGCGCCCTGTGATCTAAATAATCCCAACAGGCGTAGTAAGTTAGTGATATTTTTTCTTTTCATGCTGACACTGCTTTTACCTCACTTTTCCTTCAATTTCTTATTACGTTTCATTCATTCCTCGCATTCCTGTAACATACACTTAACGTTATTAACTCGATTTCGTGCGTCATTACATATTTCTTCCCACTACAAAACTATTACCGATACTGGGTTCACGAATCCTTAAGACACTACACTTTTAGCATAGCGGTATATTTAGAAATGACAAAAACCCTCCGTTATGGTCGGCGCTGCTAGTTTACCGGAGTCGACCAATGAATCGCGAACTTAAAAGGCTCATGTGAACAAACAACTGAGTGAAAAAACTGAATTAGTTCTTGAACGATACAAATAGTAGATTATGCTGTGACGCGTCAAATTTTTCGACAAAGTTTAAGCTCCGTTCGGTACATGTGTCTACATATCCATTGATTGAGACATTTACGAAGAACGAAAGGTGTTGACTAGTAGACTAAGTGACATATTTTAATCCCAATTGTCGGAGCTATTTTCGAGGAAAACGTAAACGCCGCTCATTTTTTACGCTACCACCGGTTGGGGAGATCACAACTGAGGGGTTTGGGCGCCTTTCTTGATCACAGCTACCACAATTTTTAAATTTAACAGCTTTTCAACGTGTCTTTGAAACTTTTAACTGAACCTCAAGACATATGCCGTTTATCTCAGTAAAAATGTTTTTTTTCCACAAAAAATTATCTAAATGGTTCAGGTCATAATTAAGTATTGTTCTTCATAACTATTCCTCTCACCGCCCCTTTAACGAAAATAACCAAAACGCGCCAGTTAAATGGGGGTTTTAAAACATTTTCAATATTTCCAATGCACAAGCTCTTCTAAATATTACCTTCCTGGGGTAACGTCGTTTTCATGTACATGTTTACATAACACATGGATTTCGAAGTAGCGTTCGCCGAAACTCTCCAGCTTCGTTTTGACAGAAACTACTACATCACATAACTGTAATTCTTGACAAGCCTTGATAACCTTCACATTTCGTAAGTTAATATCTCGTTTTGGGCGATTTGGAAAGTAAAACTCATCAAACCATCTTCCAGTGGTGCATGCCACTTAATTTCTAGTAGAAGGAAATAAAACGGCGTTAATGACAGTAAAATCACTTTTTTTATATTGAAAACAAAATAAAACTAATTAAAATGCAGAATTCAAGACGAAGGAACGAATGAACAAATGTTCGTAATTGAACGTCCGAAACAGCCGAATAAAATGACGTACACGTATAGAAATAGCAGTAATCAAGTCAACTATCTCAAAAAGCGAGTTTCGCTCCCAAAAAAAAAACGGACGAGAAGCTGTTTTCCGAACAGTATTTTCAACCCACAAATAATTATTCAAAAAGAAATTATGAACAAAATATCAAAACGAATTAAGTCGCAAATTTCCATGACGCTGTCTTTTAATGTAGCAAAAAATCGTTACGAAGATGTAGGATACAAAGCAGAGGGTGAGAGGGATTCACGAGCGTATAGCTCCGACATTTTTTGTTTGTTTTGTTTCCTCTACTTTTCTTCGCACCACTCGTTCTCCTTACGGACTTGCTCTTCTTCAGCAGCCGAAAAATCGTTCTTGATGTTGAAAGTTTTTCGGATCTCTTCGGGAGTTTTACCCTTGATCATGTTGGCGACAGTTTTGCAGGTGACATCAAGAAGGCCTTTGATGTCCAAGTAGTTGGCAGCCTGAGCATATAAAGCAATAAAGAAGGTTAACTGGTGCAGTAGTCACAGAGGACATCTTGCAAAATGGTTCAATGAAGGGAGGTTTGTCTACAATATAAGGATAAGGGTTCCTGAGGAGAAATGACTTCAGTAATGGCTAAGTTGGAAGAAACAGTAACCGTACTTTTAGAAGAAATCACAACACCAAATTTGTTAAGGGTAGTATGTAATATTCTCGGCCTGATGAATTTCCCTTATAATGTAGTTACCTTTAGAAACCGATTTTTCAGGCGCTGCTCAACCAATCGCTTTACTTTTTTTTGTCAAGAACATTATGCTGTAAAGACTGTGCCAAAGAAATACCGGCACGACGTTGTGAAAAAATAAGCGAAGTTTTGAAGAAAATGTAGATTTTTCCTAAAATTTTCTGGACTGCACGCTGTTGAAAATAAAATTTCGACAAATCCTTGGCCCGGTTTGTGTATAATATACCAGTGGACATTTTTTAAAAAATCCATGAAATAAGTTCAATAGTAAGGGAGAAAAGTGTTCCTGAGTGCTGAAAAACGTGATGGTTCAGAAAACGCGTTTGTCTGAAAAGCGGCCCTATGGAAGTCGAAGGAGTGCTTCGTATATACAGACGATCTTCAGAAGAGCTCGATGGGGTAAGATATACACAATATTTGGGAGACGGAGACTCCAAGGGTTTTCAAGCCGTTTGCGAGGAAAAACCGTATGAGCCCGATGTAGAATTTTAAAAAATTGAGTGCATTGGACATATGCAAAACCGGATGCGCGCTCGGTTTGGGTATTTTTTTAACCCACTTATAGTTGTTCGATTTTTAAAATTTTTATTGAATTTTATCCGTTATATAATAAACCATTTTTTAATATTATTTTAGAAAAATCGATTTTAAGAGGTTATTCCCGACTGTAAATTAGTTTGCTTGAAGTTGCTCGCCCTCTACCATACACGTATCAGCGTGATCAGTGTATTTATTTTCACGAGCCCTGTTGAGTTATGTAATTAATTTTCCTGGAAAATTAAGTTTGGCTCTCGTGATTGTGTCAAAAAAGAAGATCCAAGTAACAAAACGAAGATATTTCCCAACAAATAGTAGATAGTTAATGTTTTAGTTATACATACAGCAGTTTGCTACTCGTTTTGGAGCAAATTCAATCATCAATTCTAAACACGCAAACAAAATGATGTGAGAACGCTTAATACACGAAGAAAGCAGTAACTGTTAAGTGTTCAGCTTGACATTATCGTCAGAACTAGAACCTTCTTTCTAGCATCCATTACAGAGAATATCGGAGCAGAGGTAGCAGTTCCACAAGGGGTTGAAAAAATAAGAGGATAAGGGTTTTTGTAGATGAAGGATTTGACAGGAGAGAGGCAGGAAGAAGAAGGCACACACAATAAGGAAGTGTGAAATGAAAGGATGACCGATATAGACACAATATTTCTAAAAACTAATAAATTAAAAATAAAAAGTAAATAGTAAATGGAAATACGCATGTAGGCACGCTTTAGAGTATCTTGACTGTTTCAGCTTCTAGCTTCACACTTGTTGAGATCACCAGGTACCAGGATTAATAACAATTTTTTACCTATTTTATTTCATAACTTCTTATTACTGTCCTTATCTCAATGTAGAGGAAAGTTATGCAAACGGCTGAAAAATAAATGGTTCGAGTTCTTTTCAGATCTTTCAGACTCAACTGAATCCGAAAAACACATTTTCAGAAATAGGTCTGTGTGTGTCTGTGAACACGATTAACATATCTACAATTCGCGTCATCGTGTCCTCGCCGAAAAAACAGTATGACGCATCTTCGACTCATTGTTCAAGCATGAAAACTGACGGATGGCCGGATTGTCTCTCAACTTTCTAAACACAGAAAGCTTTCAGAGGGCAGAGGTTAGTTTTTGAGTTGTCCCCCACAAGGTTTCCAGTTATTGTTCCTTGAACGTCAGTCTGCTGCCAAACCTCCCTCAAGCGTTCTAAACCAGTATTCCTTGGTCGTGTGCGTTTTTTCTTCGGTAGTGTGGTTTCTTCATCTAGAAATGAAATAATCTAGAAGGTAAGTTTGATTTCGTACTTAATTCTTCTTTCGGATTATTTTTCCTGCGTGTTATAGTCGTCATTTACGCGATGTTGCTTGCATCATTTGTTACTTGCAGGTGTTCACCAACAAAGACAATAGTTTTCTCATGAGCGATTTGTGTTCTGACCACAAGGACAGTGTTGTATATGGAAGATATGGATGTGGAAGTCGACATGGTGGATATTTCTGGAATACAATTTATTATTGCCCCGATTGTAGTGAGCAATCCGTCCTGTGCCTTAGTGCATACTAGTACTTCCGGTTCTAAATCAGTTGAATAAATTACGTTGTATATGATTCTCGCTCGCATATTTTTCTTACTATGTAATAATTTTTTCCTTCAACTTTGTAGTTCACACGCATAACTTCGTAATCTCTTTCAGTTTTCTATGCAATTCTTACTCTCTTATGAAGCATTCATCTTTATCAAATGTTGGCAAATAAATTACTTGCCCGTCCTGTGTTTTGCTTACAAAGACTTGCCAAAAAATCCCGCATGACACAGATTTGCGTCGTTACTAGCCAAAACAACATTACTCGAATGTGCGTCATTTACTGATTGATATATAATTAATTAACTTTCTATGGATATGACACCACTGTTTTCGCATTCTCGCCCCTTTCCCTCACAGAATTCTCTCTGCATTGAACGTGTCAAGAGAAAACGTCTGAACCAAATCAGCACAAACATGATATCTACCCTGCAAGGTTGACGTAAAGATCTGAAGAAAACTCACTTTTTGTTTTCACACGATTACAATACCCCTTCAGGTAGCAGAAAGTAAAAACAGATACATAGGTTGATTAGATGTAAATCAGGTGTGACGCATCACACAACTTTCCTTAGCTCCACGTAAATTCATTGGTTTGTTTTTTCAGTCAATTACGCTTTCCTTTCCATTCTGTAGAGCGAGGGAACTCGTTACGAAATAAAATAGGTAAAAAATGGTAATTAATCCCAGTGCGTTGTTGCATTGCACTCTCAACCAAAGCAGTAGTGGGACTGATTGGAACAGAAGATGATTCCAATGCCACAGGAGGTGGAGGCACTGGGACTTATCTTTCATACGACAGTTAATATCGTTGAAACCATTCTATAGCTGACAACTGAAGATTAAGCAGGGAACAAAAATACACATGCCAACGCGTCTCTTTCCTTCATTAATGCGAGGCTCGCGAAAACGCTCTTCCATCGAAACTATAAATTTAAACTTACCAAAATCAGTTCAAAAAGAGTTCCTTGGTCGACTTTCAGAAAATCAGCATCCCATGAGGAGATGTCATCAGTTCGTTTTTCCTTGTTTTCGTCGTCTTCTGGTGGTGGAGGGTCATCTTTGTGGTAAGTGGCCCATTGTATCACTTTCTTGAGAATGGCTGAATTCACGTTGGGAAGTGGGACAACTTCTTCTTCGTCCTCGTCCATACCTATGAAGAAACGTTTCGGCGATTAGAGCAAATATCTAATAAAACGTTCCAGGAACACACAGATTCATGGAGCAGACAAAGAATCACAGCCTCCGAACATGGACAAAACACAATTGATCTTATCCCAAACCAATAAATTTTATAACCCTCAACACCTAGGAGTCAAGCGACAATCCATGAACAATTTAAAAACCACTCACAATATTTCGAGAATATTACTGTTGTCAATGCGGAACCTCGTATTGGTTACTAAAAATCAACATTCTAGCCACTGCTACCGTTAAAGTCCTTCACAATATGGAGAAATCTAGTAAGAAGTGAAATAGATGTCGTGGGCATCTTATTTCATGCCCTTTCGACATTGAATCGTTCGGTCGCAATCGCACCTCACCACCAGCGATCACAAAAAATAAAACTGCTCTCGGACTCTCGAATTACCCTTTTTTCCTCGGTTCGATACGTGCAGCGTTGCAGGTGATTAATGTGCATTCCGCTCTGCCGATATAATCGCATTCTCCCCATAATTATTAGCCCAGCACTTTGGATTTGGCATTTTGCTGCTCCAGCTTTGAATAACAGGAGACTGCCATCACCCACTGTTCGTTTCATGGAACCAGGAAGGGGCCCCCGAGAACAAGACTCTAAGACGCACAGTAAGCCCTTTTACCCTTCCAAGTCCGAGCAGAGTTTTGGTGCTTGCCAATATCGTGTTACTATTCTCAAGGCATATCGCTATTTTCCAAGGTTGGTGATGTCAATATTGACTCAAACTGATTAGTGAATGGATAATTTATAAGCTCCAATCAATATTACGCCCTGGAGTGATGTGTAGTAACCCAGATGAAGCTTGAAAAATTGAACGAAACGTTGGCCACTTCATGTGACTATCAACAACTGTCTACACAAGACGTAATCTTTATAATTCACTTATATTAGTGCAAGTTTTCTTCCTCTTACAAGCTGTAGTCAATAATTATAGTTACCAGTTTTTAAGTGAGTCAAACTTATGTAACTCACTCATTTCTTTTCCATATCCTGCTAGTAACTCATCTGCCAACCACTAGTTCCTAGACCAAGATACTCTGTGCATGACTAAAGTAAACTGAGTAGGTTTTCGCCAAACCCCAACCACCAAATCGTACACAGTTCTCTGATCAGACAACGATCTGTAATCTGTTTTATAAACACGATTAAAACGTTGATTTGCCAAATTCTTTAATTAATTTTAGTCACTGATTAGCTCGTCAGAGATACAACCAGAGAATTCATAAACCGTCCCTCCTAGAAGACCTGTAGGTCACGTCCTAGCTCAACAATAACCGTGATATGGAGTAGTTCTGATGCGATGTGTACACTTCATTCTCTTATAAAGCTTTGGAAAACGTGTTACTCAGTCAAGTCGGAGCAACGTCATTAAATAATAGCAGGTTAACATGAAGCCTGAGCGGAACATTGATGATGACGTGGTAGTGTACAGACCAAAATCATAATGAACCTTGAGCGTAGTCAATTCTGGGTACTGACAAATATTTCGAAGGGTAGAAACCATTTCTTACCAAGATCCTCCAACATAGTTTTGATCGTGACTGAGCACTTGGCTATTTCGACGTCAACGTCGAAAATTTCGCCATCCGAGCTCTGCAACTTGATGTTCGGCATCTGTTAATTTTAAGAAAATTAATTATATTCAACCAAAACCTCAATCTGCGGTGAAATCGTAGAAATCAATTTCATGATCAAATAGAATTTGATAAGTAGTAATATATTTCCACAGGGATTTATTAGTAAACTGGGTTCGGTTGTCATGTTTTGGTCAGAATATAAGATAAAGTAAGGTACAGCGCGCATGTCGTCAGAAGGTGAACGTAAAAACCAGATAAAAACAAAGGAACTGTAAAAAAAAACCTTGATAAAACCTGGTTTGAAAGGAGAATAGATTGGTGGATGGAGATGTTGTTCGTCAATCACCTTTAAAATTAGACATGGATATGCTACTGCGCGCATAGAATAATTCAAGGTGAACGTCCTAATATCATTAACGGAAATCATTCCAAGAATTTTACTGATACCCAGGTTAGGGACTTCGCCACAGGTCTGAAATACTGCCATTGAGAGATTCTGCCTATTCTGAAACCATAGCCATGACCATCCTCCCTGAAATGGTTCGCAAGTGTTGAATTGTCTTCCCCGATCGTCAGTTCTTTCTCAGGTTCCATAATTCTAGTTTTGACTTTTTTTATGTGTTTGTCCGGAGTACTGTACCCCACAATTATATTTCGTTTTCATTTGCTCGTGGAATGAACGACTTTTTACGAGAAATGTGCTAATAAAAATCCACTCGTGTCCTCTTCTATCTGGAATTTTCCTAATCTCGTGTTAAACAGTACCCCCTCCCCCTCGGTCCACTGGTAGCCGTTCATCCCTACCTAGTCCTGAAACCGTTATATGAAACTTTTGACTTTCCTTAGCAGAGTGGGAGTAAAAAGAAAAGTTATGTAATCAACTGATTTTGTTTTTTTCATCTTCTTCAGATCCTTCCGCTTGAACGGCTTATGAGTCTGCAAGACACCTTCTGAGATAATGGTAGGGAGAACAGGAGACTAGGAAGAACATCTTTACGCAGACTGATGAATCCATATTATAACACATACATAACTGCCAACATACAACTATCGGCGGATTTTCATTCACTTTAATACCGCTCAAATAATTATTTAGACATTCATGGTTATCACAACACGAACTGACAGTGGAATGGGGTCCCCCGAAATCAGCCACAACTACTAACCTCTCAGTGAAATAATTACATACCTCGCAATCACACCAACAGCCTCAACCTGTACCAATGGAGTAGCGATCCTAACTGAAATAAAAGTCTACTGAATTTCTAAGGTCGTGCAGACTGGAACCAATCGAACCTTTACTTCCTCCCCTTGAGCGTTGAACCTTCGACAGTTCTATAAATAATGCGCAAGTTCACCGGCGCTGTAAAGAACTACAGGAACGCAATCGACGAATCACATTCGTACTAAATTTGTATCCCTGAAAAATGCGATGACCAAAGGGGGAACAAAGAAGCCGGGGACGGTGAACCTGCCCAAAGACTGACATCGAATGAGAAACTTTATTTGATTAACCACTCGCCGTGTAATCCAAAAACGAGGAATACGCAATTCACCCAATCAACTAGCCAATCAAACGGAGTGAACATGCAAAGTTAAGTTGGTTAATGATTCCTCCCGACAGCGCAAGCTCCGGGTATTAGGATCCACCAAAAAACGTAATCTTTAAAAGCAGCTTACGCTCACGTTGTTCTATAATATCAGCAACAAATATGCCGTCAAAACAACGTTTTAATGTAATAGTAATCGATAAATGCTCACCTTGAAATTCGAATCAAACACAATTCAACTCGAGCTCAGCAACTGTAACTCAACTCTGACTGAAGACCAGACAAGATGGCCGATGAGAAGTATTTCGAGCGGATCCAACTGGTTTTAAGCTGACTTTGCAAACTATATCCTTTTCTTCCTTTTTTTTCAACCTTCGAACGCGTCAGAATAATTTCAAGTGTCAACACGTTTCAAAATTATGTATAAATTATGACGCACCCTATAATATGATTTAACTTAGTTACGAACTTATCGAAGAAGTTGATCGTTTAATAGAATGGCTCACCTGTGATGTTAGATGTCGCTAAAGTTAATTATTGGACTGTGGGATTCTTAACTAAGTTTTGAATGATCAACTGCCCAAGTTCCAGTGAGGCGGAAGGGGAGTTGACAAAACCTACACTTTTCAAATGCAAAAGCTTTATTTATTTTTAACCAGCACACGATTTTTCACAAACGGATATCAAAAGTTCAAATGGAGACGTAATGAAAATAAAATATTCTTGGTTAACCCGATTTCAAAAAAATTCCCCATTTTTTAAAAACATTTTTGCAGTTCCCTTGCTCATCAGTTTGCATTCAATCGGCTAACATTTCTATTCCATTAACCAACAGCTCCAACTTCATTTTTGTACGATCTCAATTTTGTAACTATGTTTACGAATTTAAGTAGAAATGAAATGAATACCAAAAACAATTACGGAGTGTGGATGCGTGGCAGTTAGGTTTGCAGGATAATGGCTCAATCAATTCAGCTCAATGTTTTTTTGCTTGTTTTATTCGGTTACAAAGGGTTTGTAAATGTTAGGAGAGCCGCTGACTCAGGCAAGTGTTACGGGATCACGAGCTCCGATCCAATACCCAACTTTCGTCGGATTATGAATCTTTGTCTATATCCACTGGATTACGACCACTGGAGTGCTTCCAATGGGAGTCAGGCGGTACAATTCGTTACTTTTGGAAGACTTCAAACTAATGTTGTGGGCAGTTTCCTTCGACAGGTAGGAGGGGTGTGGGAAGGGGGGGGGAGAGAGCAAAATTCACCAAAAACGTGCGTTTTTCCGATTTATCTCGAAAACTATCAAATATCTTCTACCAGTTTGAAGACCTATCTTTTCTTCTCCACAAATATTTCCATGAAAATTCGTTGAACAGAGATATAGGCGTACAAAGCAAAAACTGGCCTTTTTCACTTTTTGGTAAAATGGTTTTACCAATTTTCATCAAACTCACACGATGTCTTTAAATAATCAATACCTATATATTGTTCTCAATAAACGTTCCTCTGACAATCCATTGAACAGTGATAACAGGCGGAATGTGTTGAAAATAATGTTTTTTTGAACGTTTTTGTAATTTCCATAGTAACTGCTGCACTGGATTTGAACAATCTTACAGAGTTTGCAACCTCTACCTATATTTGGTTTTCGGCAATTATTTATGTTCTGTTCTACTGTTTCCGTCAGTTTGCGAAGAACTTTATGGCTAAGATGCGAGGTTACAGTGATCACTACTTCGATCTCTTGCCGCAGGTATGAAATTGTTCCCCTGTATCCTTCTTTCCTGTGGTTACAGACCATTGAACGATCCAGTTCTTCACAGAACATAACTATTTCAATGAGTGACTTCATTTCTTTTCTCATAAATACTCTAAGCTTGCTTCAGCACCTCCAGACCGGGGAAACCACGAGCTGATTCACTGTAGATCCCATAAAAGTGGACTGTTGTTGCACGAGGAGTCGAATCTTTCAGTTCTGTTTCTGTGTACACTTTTAACGACTGGCCGATTCAGAGACTTTTTCTCGCAGGAAGGGGGAGGAGAGGACAGGTGGATGTATATTTTTAAAAATTTTTTATTTTTTGTTTCTGGATATTATTATTGTTGTTATTGCTATTATCATTATAAATTCCAGGAAAAGAAAGATTCAAAAAATGATCGAAAAAGGGTTAGAATGAACTTTTTTATATAAGGAAGACAATAAAATAGCTAATAAACGTGTTACCCAATTTTGGATCCGCCAAACAGTAGTTTTTCGAAGAAGATTACGGCTAGAAACGAGCTTATACTCTTAGTTGACCTCCCCTTTTGATTCTGGCGGCTGGTAAATAGTTAGAACAGGTAGGAAACCCCCTCCCCCGGGTCATACCTCCAGGTGGTTACACACCAGCAACAATCAGATGATAGATAGATAGATACAGGGAGACACAACCTGCCGTATTACAGCAATTGGGTTATGTCCGCCAGTAGGCAAATTATTAAAGTTAACGTACCTGTTAGGTGAGTCCGTCTTCTCTGGCTGGTGAGTTACTGAGGGCAAGCGCTTTCGATGTGTATCGTCTGACCGTTAAGTCAGTACTGGAGTCAGTCAGTTGGTCGTGGTCTTTATATACGAAAGGAAGGTAAACAGGTTGATGGAGCGCCAGGGAAAGGTCGGGGAGAGGAGGTCATGTACCTCAGGGGGGAAACCCCTAAAGGTGAATGGAACGTCTTTAATGATCTGTCAATTGTGGAATTTCCGTCTTTTTTGTGTAGGGTGGTCTGTAAATCCGTCGGTTGGTTGTTTTCGTTTGTGTATCGTTTTGAGTGGTGTGAATATGGTGTCGCATTAATGATCTGTCCATTGAAGTTTTTTTGTTTATAAATTTCCATGTTTTCTAATATGTTCAGTTTTCGTCCTTTGTATTGTTTGTGTAGTAAGGTGGTACAGTCCTGTATTTTGGTAGGTTCATGTCCAGTTGTTTTGAGATGGTTAGCGAAGTTTGAATCGTCTTTGTTCCTACTAAGAGATTTGATGTGTTCTGAGTATCTGGTCCGTATTTTTCGTCCTGTTTGTCCTATGTATGCGTTTGTACAAGTGCAAGTTATTTTATATACCCCACTTTGGTCGAGTGGGTCCGTCTTTTCAGCCTTTGCAGTTAGTTCGGTTCTAAGTGTGTTGTCCGTAAGTAATGCAATTTGTATACCTTCCTTTTGGAAGGTATTAGTTATTCCGTATATTTTTGGTCCTGTGTACGTGAATGTGCAGCGTCTTGTTAAAGTCTGTGTATTTTGTGTTTTTGAGTCGTGTGTTTTGGATTTGTATTGTCTTAATAATTTGTTTATTGTTTTTTTGGAGTAACCGTTATTTTCTGCGATAGTATTGATAGTATCAAGTTCTTTTTTGTAATTTTGTGCGGGTAGTGGGATAGTTGTTAGTCTCCGTATCATGTGTCTAAATGCACTTAGTTTATGTTGTTGTGGGAGGTTTGATGTAAAGTGTATGGTCATGTCGGTAGCAGTGGGTTTTCTGAAAATGTCGTATTGTAGTTCGTTGTCCAACCGTGTGATTTTCAGGTCCAAGTAGTTAAGGGTTTTATTTTGTTCTTTGTCCATGTCATATTGGATGTTACGGTGCGCTTGCCCACAGCAACTCACCAGCCAGAGAAGACGGACTCACCTAACAGCTACGTTAACTTTAACAACCTGCCGTCTTTCGGACGAATTGGGTCTTCGCTGAGCGAGTGTCCTCCTAGCAAAACTGCAACCTACACGATACTCATGAATTACTCATTGGCCCCTTTAGGGATCGCAAAGCCGAAGTTAAAATATTCAGGAAAGGTCGCTGTAAAAGAAAACACAATTGTTGAGAACTTCAAGATTAATGAAAATGATTGGGGATTGTGTCATGTTTGCCTCCCATCTCTACCACTTCTCCCGCATTAGTTTCTCCGCACATCAATTGTTTACTTACACAAACACGAAACGTGTTTACAATTAGGCTCAACGTTAACAAAAAGATTCGAGGATTGAAGAGGACGCCGCTTTGCAAATTGACGTAAAGCAGACGCAGCGAAGTCCACCGAGCGCCTCCATCCACAAATCGGGTCTCGGGGGCGAAAAACTTCGTAGACCCTCAAGCTGCATCTCGTATTGAGCCTAGTGACGTCAAGATGACGTCATAGTTGCTATCGATAGTGCATCGGCTCCCCCCGGCAGTCTGGTGCATAGTTCGGCTAAAGTCGATAGATAGTCCGTGTATCCCCGTTTTGTTTGCTCTAGTTCAAACCCGAATCAGAGCATCACGCCTACTCCGATCCGTCATTCGAGGCGGTGGACGCATCGAAACTTGGCAGGGTTACAATGCAAGAGATCGGCCGCGTGAAGAGTGAATGAGTTGGTTCATTTATGTTAGACAATATTCTGGTAACGAAATTAATCCAGCGGACTATAAATAGAAGCATCCGGCCATCGCCAGACCACGAAACAAACCAACATTCCCCTCTTTACTTTCCGCAACCCTAAAGGCGAACCATTGTAATTGGCCTATAAAACCACAACCAGTTTTTACCAGATCTTCATATTTTGAGGCCCTTCTGAACCGGAAAAATCTGGGAGTGAGTCTGCACTCAACTGTGCGGGTAGAGTGATTGAACGCCAAGTGTTGTTTGTTTTGTTTTAACCGTTTTTTTTTAAGCGCCACGAGTTTATTAGCAGTTTCTGCGAACGAAATAGGAGATGGGTGGGGGATGGTTTTCACTTTTTTTAAAACGAAAATCTGTAACTGATCAGTACATAATTTTTACTTTCCGCTACCCGAAGGGAAGGAAAGTATAGTAATCGGCCCAAAAAAAAAATTTGGGTTTTCTTCAGATCTTTACGTTTTGAGGCCTACTGAGTCTAAAAAACCTAATTTCGTCGCGTGGTCCGTGTGTGTGTATGTGTGTGTCTGTAGTTCGATTTGCGGGAGAACGGCTCATCCGATTGAGCTGGTTCTTTTTTTGTTTTGTTCGTTATTTTTTGTAGACACCAAAATAAGGTTATGGACGATTTCGGCCGATGGGAAGGGGGTGGGGACGAAAATGTACCAAAAACTAGGGTTTTTCGCATTTTTCTCGAAAACGGCTCTAACGATTTTGATTAAACTTTCAAATTATCTTCTCCTAATTAATACCTAACTTTTCTTTTCTATACATATTTCCATGAAAATACGGTGAACGGAGATATAGGCCTATGAAGGAAAAATTTTTTACGCTTTTTGGCAAAACGGCTTCAGCGATTTTTACCAAACTCACAGGATGTTTTCAAATAGTTAATACTTACATATTCTTTTCAATGAATGTTCCTGTGACGGTCCATTGAACAGAGATAAAAAGCAAAATGTGTCGAAAATAACGCTTTTTCTAACATTTCCGTAAATTCCAGGGTAACTTTTTCACCAGATGTGATAAATTCTGATGAAGTGTCTTTTAGTCACCCATCCCCACATTTCGTTCTCTATAATTATTTCTGTATATATATGTTGAACGGAGATATAAGCCAAGTTAACTCAGAAAAGGAGATTTGTCGAATTTTAATTTATCTGTATTCCAAATTTCTCAAAAACGGCTCTAACGATTTCGATCAAACTTTCGGAGTACTCTCAGCTAACTAGTCCCTACATTTTGTTCTCCATAAATGTTCCTGTAGAAATGCGTTGAACGAAGATATAGCGCCCGCCTATGTAGGTGGTGTTTGAACTTAAAGGGGTGGCGGAAAGTTGTGTGTTGCTACGCACCAGATATTTTTCGTTATGTATACATCTCAGCTGAGATTACGGTGAGCAGATATAAATATGAGGTTGTTTCAATTTTTTTTTTGGAATAATGACTTCAGTACAATTTTTGTGAATCACAACAAACTAGTTTGTCTTTGAACGCGAGATAATTAGTATTTGTTATCGCAGAGTTCATTTTCTGTTTACACAGGACACTCCAGTGTGCTTTGGGGAATGTCAGCAAATTCTCACATTAACTACGCAGAACCAGGTACACCGACAGATGGCAAGAAAGGAATGTGAATGTATCTACTCGACCTGAATATGCCATTTGTTCATGGAGTAATCTGTCTGAAGCATAACCGACTCTACGGGTGAGTGTGAAGCCTTTCCGATGCTTCGTTAACGATCCTAAGAATTTCTCGACCAATAATTGGTATAACCTGCTGCTCTTTTTCTTATAACTTGTGAATATTTATTTATGTTTATATCTACTATTCCATACAGTTCATTGGTGCACGTAGGTATTTATTGATTTAAATATTCGTACTTTATTCCTAATATCGCTTGTCACTGATACTGATGGGCTGTTTCTGCTACAGTTATACTTACGGCGTCCGTGAATTTACCAGCTACTTAGCTTCATTTTCGTCTGTAAGTTCAGTTCGACAATTGTTTTACCGTCACCGGGTTACATCAGCTGTTTGTAAAAATTAGAACTCTCGCTGCCTCAACAAAGTTGTAGTAAATTTCTCGTGAAATTAAAGTAATTCCAGTCAATTAGAAAAGCTCATTCCGACGCTTTACTATAAAGGTCAAATCATCACAACTGTTATGTATTATTAGACAAAAACCTTCCAATGAACGATCGCTTTTGTGAAATTTCGTTTCACTTTTACAGCTCACAACTAATAAATTTCTATCGCTATTCTATATAAGAACATCAAATAAATGAAAATTAATCCAACTGAGAAGAATTTCTTTAAATAATTCTCTGGAAGTTGTTGAGATTTTAATCGTCGCCCCACGGCTAAGTAGATAACGCACGTTAAGTAATTATTTACGTTAACAAATTTACTTACAGCCGGTTCCTCCTCTAATTACATGTTAGAAAGGGTTAAACTAATATTTGTTTGCTAACTAATCAACTGTTAACAGAGACCAAAAAGCAGGGCGACACAAACCGAATTAACGTTTGTTATAAATCATAAAAGAACTTAATCGGCGACACACGAATTTGTAACCCCCTCACAGTCAAACAGCATAATCGCCGTGCCTATTAATCATTAATTTCAAATTTCACAGAAAATAAAGTATTTCGATCGTGTCGAATTTCACACCGAAATTCGTTTTTATATTCCTCGTGAATAAATCCTCGATTTTAGGGTGTTCACCCTACGAAGTGGAAAGGAAAGTTAAGGAACCGGGTAAACAGATATTTGCATTTTTTTTTAGATCTGTACGGTTTCTAGTTTTCTGAGTGAAATCCCCTATTAAAATAAATGTGCATGTACGATTGAGAGAGCTACTGGACCTAACCATTTCAAATTCGAGCTTCGTCCTGTAGATCACTTTGGACCCCAAACACCAAAACCCTCGACTAAAATGAAGTTATGAGCAAAATGGAACCGAAAGTAGGGATGGAAATGAGCGGTTTTGTGAAATTGGTAACTGCTGGAAACAGCAATGGTTCAATAGAAACGTCTCAGTTTCAGCGAAATGTTGATTCAGTTGGAAGGCCTTTGACTGATAGTTTCACTGTCTGAAAAACTAAAACCTAGGTTTTCCCTCTTTAGTTGGTATTCCGTAGTGTGATATCCCCACCACTCCCGCACGACAAGCAAGATATCCTTCAGTTCAATGCTCGGCTCCGATATCTGAGTGAGTGTTGCCTCTCAGAATCAGCAGCTTTCTTCCTCTGACTTCGACCTGGTGGCAGCTTAGTGGACAGTGTACTGTGAAGGGGCAAGGTCTCCAGACTGAGGACCTCCTTTGATCACCCCCCTGGGAAGTGTGATGACTAACTTTGGTTGCCTTTAGTTTATGTTTCAGGTAATTGGTTCATTTCACTACATCGAATTAATGGGGGTTGAGGGAAATTGTGTGATGCATCGCTATAGACGCTAAGTAGTCGGAATCAACATTCCAAGAATTTATAGAAACAGTTACCATCATATTTTCCTCCGGATGCACTTGAAACATGCAAATAGAGATTGCGGGTGTTGTGTGACGCCTGAGAAGATTGTCAAGTCCGTTGTCCTGATTTCGCGAGACCGAAGATCGGTTGTGGGAATAAATTAGTAAATAGCGGGAGTTGTTGAGGGGTGCGTGGAGGGGGGGGGGATTTGAAGGACCGAATGGGAAAAGGCGAGGGACAAAGGAGGCAGGCGAAGGTGATGAAGGCAGCGAGGGGCAGATGGGGTCGATAGGACGTCAGGTCGGCGGTGCAGCGGTCGTAGCCACACAATATTCCTAGTCGAGACTAGCCACTTTTATCGAGAACTGCAGTCAGTCGTTTCACTTCGACTTTCACATCATAACTGCACCGAACGACGACAAATTAATGACAACGTCGCGAAAGCCCTCGACGATCTCGTATGACGGATTGACAACAATAGCAAGCTGAGTGAGTGCGCCCTGCTATGGAGCTGGGAGAAGCTAATGTAAAGGAGAGGGAAAATACAAACCGTAAATCATAGCCCCGTAAATTGCGTGTAAGTGCTACTCAACTGAAAGTACAATCCGAGTTTGACTAAAACCGTAACAGCCGCTACCAAGAATATGTGAAAAAACAATCTCTCGATCTGCGGAGAATCTCATTTGATGCTGTATTTCACCCGCTACCATCGTACAACAAACGCTTAAAAGAATGTTTGAGAAGGTAAATACGTGAGTACAGTATTGCTGCAAGACTCACCTATGGCGTATGCGTGCTTGTAGTCAGATTTACAAGAAAACGACTGAACTGATTGGCTCTTTTTTAGTTTTGTTCATTATTTTTTGAAGGCGTGAAAATAATGGTTACGGTCAGATTTCTTGCACAGAAAGGAGAAGGGGCCCAGATATACCAAAACCCTGCAAATTATTACACAATGGTTTATTATTCTTATGAACAGCTTGACCAAGTATTACTGCTCCCCCATCCCATTCGATTCAGCATCGAATACTAGTAAAGCCCACCATACGAAACATGTCCTGGCTACAATGGAACTATGGAAACAAAACGTCTGATGATTTTGCCCCGTCGGGCGCTTCGAGCAAACCCGTTGCGAGGTGAAAGGGGAGTTGAGCCGTCCACCCCGCAGCGTTGCCGCCGTTTTTTATTGAGACGGGCGGGAGGGAGAGAGTTCAAACGACGAAACGTTGACTTCCGCCGTAGCTCCCGCGTTGTACTGTGTTTCGTTAATTTTTTTAACCGTTTTTTGCCCATTACAACCACGGGCTTCGTCCGATCAGATTGCCGAGATGGCGGGCACAACTAGATGCCAAATCGGATTTTTGTGTGAAAGAGCGAATTTTTTAGACCATGTTAGAGGCACAAAACGGCCCGGACGGGGTTCGGGGGACGGGGGACGGTGGATGGCGGACAGACATTGCAAATTTGGAATCTCAAAGTCTTGAAACGTAAAGTATCAAATTTTGAGGGGGGGTTGTAACAAATTTTTCGTGACCAAAAACATAGGGTTATTATTCAGAATGAATAATAAACCAAAATGTGTCCTTTTCGAATTTTTTAAGATAACGGCTCTATTATTAAAACTTTAAACTCGCAGTATAGTTTCAGAAGAGTAGCGCTTACAAGCAATTTAGTGGAGCTGGGGAAAGTTGTGAAACGTTTGGCATCAGCTATTTAATCTTCAAGTAGTCGTGACCTATATACCGTTATTACACACCGGTTTATTATTCTCTTGAACAGCTTGACCTAGTCTCATACTGCCAAGACCCCGATTCAGCGATTGGCATTTGGACTTTTCCCCACTGTAATTACTGTGATTTCACCATTTTCCGCCCGGATGCAGCCGTACTCCTCTGAGAGTTGTTTCATTCGACCAAGCATCTAAAAATACGTCGTAACGATACTGAACACGACATATTTGCAATAAAACTGCAGAAATTCCGTTCTTGTTATTTTTTAAACCATTTTGGTTTATTATTCATTCTGAATAATAACCCTATGTTTTCGGTCACGAAAAATTTTTTACAACCCCCCCTCAAAATTTGATACTTTACGTTTCAAGACATGGAGATTCCAAATTTGCAATGTCCGTCCGCCGTCCGCCGTCCGCCGTCCCCCGTCCCCCGTCCGCCGTCCCCCGTCCGCCGTCCCCCATCCCCCGTCCGCTGTCCGGGCCGTTTTGTGCCTTTAACGTGGTCTAAAAAATTCGTTCTTTCGCCCAAAAATCCGATTTGGTATCTAGTTGTGCCCGCCATCTCGGCAATCCGATCGGACGAAGCCCGTGGTTGTAATGGGCAAAAAACGGTTAAAAAAATTAACGAAACGCAGTACAACGCGGGAGCTACAAGCGTTTCGTCGTTTGAATTCCCTCCGCCCCGCCCGTCTCTTTAAAAACCCTGCAAATTATTACACAACGGTTTATTATTCGGATAATCAGCTTGGCCTAGCATTAATGCTCCGAGACCCATCCTGTTCGATTCAGCATCGAAAAATATCATAATGAAACCCAAAAAAAGGTCGAAAAGAACTGAATCGTAATATTAAAATAAACAAAAAAAAAGAAAGTATCTAGGAAAAACTGAATTTTAATATGAAAACATGCACGCTAAATACTAATATCAAAATTTAACCAAAAATCTATGAAAAAAACCAAAATGAGAATGAAACGAAAGAATCTAAAAAAATTGAATCGTATTAAAACCAAAACGTCGGGGAAATTGGAACGGGGGCGCTCGAAGCGAACTCGGGGGGAGTCGAGTGTTGGGAGGGAAGCGAGCGGGAGGCGCGCTGCTCGCTCGCCTCGAGAGGGGTTGGTTTTTGGTTTATTATTCATTCTGAATAATAACCCTATGTTTTCGGTCACCAAAAATTTTTTACAACCCCTCCTCAAAATTTGATACTTTACGTTTCAAGACATGGAGATTCCAAATTTGCAATGTCCGTCCGCCGTCCCCCGTCCCCGTCACCCGTCCGCCGACCCCCGTCCCCCGTCCGCCGACCCCCGTCCGGGCCGTTTTGTGCCTTTAACGTTGTCTAAAAAATTCGTTTTTTCGCCCAAAAATCCGATTTGGTATCTAGTTGTGCCCGCCATCTCGGCAATCCGATCGGACGAAGTCCGTGGTTGTAATGGGCAAAAAACGGTTAAAAAAATCGCTTCCCTCCCAACACTCGACTCCCCCCGGGTTCGCTTCGAGCGCCCCCGTTCCAATTTCCCCGACGTTTTGGTTTTAATACGATTCAATTTTTTTAGATTCTTTCGTTTCATTCTCATTTTGGTTTTTTTCATAGATTTTTGGTTAAATTTTGATATTAGTATTTAGCGTGCATGTTTTCATATTAAAATTCAGTTTTTTCTAGATACTTTTTTTTGTTTATTTTAATATTACGATTCAGTTCTTTTCGACCTTTTTTGGGTTTCATTATGATATTTTTCGATGCTGAATCGAACAGGATGGGTCTCGGAGCATTAATGCTAGGTCAAGCTGATTATCCGAATAATAAACCGTTGTGTAATAATTTGCAGGGTTTTTTTGCTCATGACAGCCGTGGGCTCCGTCCGATCGGATTGACGAACACGCGGGCACAACTAGATACGGAATGGGATTTTCGTGCGAGTGAAAGGATTTTTTTAAGAACCTTAGAGGTACAAAACGAATGGCGGACGAACATTGCAGATATGGAATCCCAATGTCTTGAAACGTATAGAATCAAATGGGGGGGGGGGGGGTGAACAAATTTTCCTGCCGGAAAACAGAATAATAAACCAAAATATGTTCCTTAAACTGTTTCAATTTTTTTCACAATAAACGTGAGTCTAAATTTGATCAACATGGCGGAGTGTTTTTAGCAACCTATACCCACATTACTGGGCTAAAGTCAGCTAAATATTCATAATTGAATGTTTGACCGTTTGCACAGAAGTCATGAATGGTCGAAGACGTGAAAATGAAGCACATTTGAAGTCGGGGGAACAACATCAGAGTTGGACGTTTTTCGGTTTTTTCGAAATATGGCCACGTTTAAAATAGGTGACCTGTACCCCGAGATCTTGATCCATTGCCCGACCTTGGTTAGAAATTTATTTAACGTTCATGTCTGTGACGTCCACGACTTCTGAGTAAAACGGTCGTTAAGTAAAGTAACAATTTTAAAAATGTTGAAATAAATAACGTTTCGCTGGTTTCAATTTCGTTACATACGCACGTCTGGTTATACTAGGCTTGTTGGGCTACGACCGAAATCATCAGGGGCCAATTTTGAACTGGGTGCGATTTTGTAAAAACAGAAAAAAGTCCGACCTCGATATGGTTCCCCTGATTTTAAATTTGCTTCGTATTCATGTCTGCGGCCATCCATGACTTCTGGGCAAATGGCCAAACGTTCGATTATGTAGATGTAGTTATCTTCAGCCCAGTCCCATATTTCGTTCTCCACAACTTGTTCATTAACCATCCGTTGAACGGCGATACACTCGTGAGCCAAAATTCGTGGGAAAAATAAGATTTTCATCGAACGTTTGGGGATTTCTATTAACCTGTGGCTACATTTATTTCCTTGCACCAGATATTTTGTAATTTGAATAGGATTTCATCAACATATCGTGGTACCCGATTACCTCCATAACGGGTTACCGAAATTATTCTACAATTTTATCTTAAGGGTGCCATTATATTCTTTTCGTGCAGGTAGTTGATCAGGCTACCGTGTTTGTTGTGGATGTGCCAGTATTATATGAGTGGAGTTATTAGGGAAAATCCCAATTCTCCAAAATTTTCGAGGCATTTTTTCATAAATAGGAATTTTAAGGTACAGTAGTATCTTTACGAAATGCGCATGGATAAAATTAATTGTTTTGAGAAAAATGTGGTTTTGATCGCTATGTTAACTATAGTTATCAGCCGATTTTGCTTGTGCCCTTATTTTGGCGTCCCATTGTGTTTTAAATTTCAAATTTGATTCAGCCGTTTTCTCTGAATTGCTCACACACAGGTGGTTTTACCTTATCAAATGGCTGTTCTTGAACCGTCCAACAGGGTTGTATCGGTCGACTGTCATGAAGTTTGCGGTTTCGTTATCATGCGATTGGCTCAGCAGCTACCGCACCCAGACCTGTGGGGGTACGGAAGGTTTGGTCATTTTTCCAGTCTCCCGGTGGAAAGTGGTTGCCCGTTTGTTACCGCGCGGAGGTACGACTTCTCTGGAATCTCGTGCCATTTGAGAGGAGTTCTTAATCTGGTTTTCCACCTGATATAACTATTTACTTAGGTGCCAAGTTTCAACTGTGACCACGTTCTGGACGAAACGGATATAGGCTTGATTTGTAGTAGTCAATGCTGGTAGGTTTTAATGCTTTTCCAACAACTGTCGCGCCATGTTGTAGGAACTATGGTGAAGCAGCACGTGGTTTCTTGTTACTGGAACTGGCTCGCTCGGTGGTTTGGATCAACACACTTTCTCCTTAGACGTTCAATGATGTTGAGAAAAAACTCAAACGTGTTTTGTCCCTTTGATGAGACTTCCCATTTCTCTAATGCTCATTCATTGACGGCGGTAAGTTTTTGTTCAACAGAAAGATCTGCGCGGAGTTCAGCCCAGAGTGGGGGAAGCTCCTGTTTCATTCCCCACTTGTCAACCTTGCACTCAACAGCCAAGTCAACTGGTAACTGACCAGTGATCACCTGGAGTCTTATGGCCTTGGTGATCCACAGGAGCGCAGTTCTCTGTACTCTCTTTTGGTTGACTGCGAGATTGCACAGTAGTAGCCACTCAAGCCTAGATAGCCTTGTACGTGAGGATCGTGTCATGGTAACACACTCCTCGCGTGCCCTTACTAATTTCTCGCAGTGAGGCAAACCTTGCATGCCTTTGAGGGACTGGAGGTGTTGTGTGAAGCCCCACCTGTAACTTATATTTACTCCTAGGTACTTGACTTGCTTCTCAAGAAGAAATGCTGTGGCCGCCTATTCGGCAGCGGAATTATGGCCCCCCAACTGCTGAGTAGCGGACACACAAATACGAGTGCACTTCAACTAGCAGTAACTACGGCTCAACAATCCTTCATAGTCACTGCTTAAATATGGATTACTTCCCGACAGTAATGGATAGATCTCGTATCGATCTGAAAATTACCTGAAAGTCCTCAGTAGTCACGGAAAGATTAGAGCATAACAGCACTGTAGTGGGCTCCTGGACAGCCAAATGTTCTTCTACTCATCTTCAGGAGCTCAGGACTGAAGGCAGAACATCTTCGAACCGTGAGCCGGTTTTGTTTCCTGTAAGTTAGGTTAACCAACATTTAGGGTAAAAGCACCAATTGTTGACACTACTAGGAAGAAAAATCATTCAATTCTGCGTTATACAAACGTGTTCGAGAAAATAAAACGTCCAAGTAGTTATTATGAATTGTGAGTTCCTTGAGAACAACTTGCACGTATTGGACTTACCAAAACATTTTTTTGTACTATCACAAACGACTTTTTTCAAACATGGTTTTTTACCCCCACATGACACATTTGTCCTCGAAAATTCCATTTGTTGACATCTGCAGTTCCTAATGTTGACACAAACTTAAATATTGTCCCATCGCTTTCCAGAAGAACGAAAGATATTCAAAATAGGATAAAATATATTTCAAGGAGTTACCTTGGAACAGGAACATACTTTATTAAAGGGGTACAGGAACAGAAACAGGGAACACAAATTTATTGGGATTTAGGCAACACAGCCACAGTCATGTCTCCTTCATTAATTCATACTACTTCATCCACGACATGGCACAACGTCGCCATTCTACTTCTTCCACAGTGGTGGTTTTCTCAGCAACACAGCACTGCGGACTTTGTTTTGCCTGGTCGACTTCACCGTTTGAAGGTCCACTTTGTTTGCTGGTACCTCCTGGTAAGCATATCGGCTCATCTTCTTTCAGTGATTTCTTCACTGGCTCCGCTTCATTTGACAATCCCTCATCCCTTCCACCAGTTACGGTATTCTGTTTTCTTTTCGAGTAGAAAAAAAGGCGATGTCAACATTAGGAACGAAATGTCAACATTGGGATCAGACGGTGTCAACTTTAGGTTCACTACGTTAAATTAAAAACTTCAAACCTCGTGATATACTATAAAATTATTCAAATCCAAATATCACCCTAACAACCAAATCAACAGTTTCCCCTAATGTTGACACCTGTGTCAACATTAGAACACAACACTATTTCTTAAGACCCTAATGATGACACCTTATGTAACCATGTTTTCCTAGTAAATTTGGGGTTTCAATGCTTACGCATTCTTCCTTATGTTATTCAAAGAGCCTGCCATGTGAAATGGTAATTTTACGCAGAAAATTTGACTTCAAAAGTCTAAATTTGGTGACTTACCTCACTAACCTGCGGCACAAGGATGGCGCCGACGGAGTAACTGGAACACCTGACAACGGCTTCAATTTCAGCCAGCAGAGTTATATCGGATATTATACTAGTGCCCTAATAGCTTATTTTTACGTTTTAAAATTGAAGTGTCAACATTAGGAATAGTGTCAACAATTGGTGCTTTTACCCTAAATTATTTGACTATAACGAAAACTAATTAGTACAGCTGAGATACAACTTTAAATTGTACCATCCATAATGGGGCGTGAGTAACGTGTTAAAAACCAAACAACACACACACAAACCATTTTCCGAAATAATGTGAACATTTTAGTTTCAGCCTAACATCTAACTGCCAAAATGCGTCATCCAGGAGTGAAACGAAATGATGCCACGACATAAGTAACTAAGAAACTCGGCCATTCTGGCTTACTTCGGCAGGGTCAAGAAGCAAAGCCCCAGCTGATTTCACAACTTGCTTTCCTAAAACCTCTGACGAAGGAAGGTAACAATAAACATTTTTCCAACTAAACGTTCCTTTGACCGCCTGTTTAACGGAGATATAATCCACTATTAGTCAAAAGAATACTTTTTTCAAATTTTTGACTGGAAATACCGAACTGAATATTATGAATTGGACAAAGTAGCAAACTACACCCGCGCTTTGTTCCGCAACGATTTGTTGAATGGAGGTATCTTACAAAAAAGTCTGACATTTTCCGAACGTTAAAAGCTTCTTTTTTAAATTATCTCAAAACAGGTTCTAACTAGTTGGATCCACCTGACATATTATATTATTATTTATACGGATATTTTCAGTTTACGTGGGAGTGTGGAAAGTGGTGTGATGCGCCGCACCAGATATTTTTCCCCGAAGGATATTCAATTTCCCACTTTGTTCCGAAGTTATTGCTATTATTGATACCAACTACCCCTCGTTAAATGCTCGTAGTCTAAAAATAATGTACTTCGAAAGTTGAACACTCCCCCCCCCCCCCAAATCATCATCATCAACCGTCATCCCCTGAACGCACACCTTCCAACCCCCTTTCAAGAAATAGAATATGAGGAGGGGTGGGTTCGAAGGGGTTGAGGTGGCAACAAGAGGAGGGTTGAAGTGATGGCGTGTGGTGTGCGGTGGTGGGGCGAGGCCGGCCATTCAAAGAAGCTCTTCGGCAAATCCGTGACGTCATTACTTTCCGACCAATGGGATTCGTCCTTCATTCACTCGGCGCCCGCCGTTCAGTTCAGTCCATTTCAGTCCTCAAAACCTTTCGCATCTCCGAATCGTCCCCCTCAATATTATTCAACTTCATCTTATCTTATCAAACACTTCGTAACACACACACACACACACACACAAATATTTACCAAACCCCTCTCTTCCACTTCTTAATTTCCCCCAAAATTTTACAAACTTTTATGGCAACTTCGAATTACATTAAATTTGAATTTTGATGACACGTAAACGTAATTTTTTGACAAGTTCGTTCTGCCCTGTTTACGAGCGAGGACTCGATGCAAAACGCGCGACGTAAGTAAAAAGTGCACGTTTGCATGGTTTTGCCATGAACATTGTCGCCGTCGTAATTTTTTTTTGTGATTAGTGCATGATTCAATGAATTTTTGTAAAAACATTTAACGTTTAGCGCCCAGAACTTTAAAATCATAGATTTTTATTAAAAGCTCAATTTTAAACAATTTTTTAATGCATAACGCGCTCTTTTTCGTTTTGAGTAACTACCGACAACGTGTGGAAAAATGATCGTTATGATTGTAATAGACAAATTTTGAAATAGGGATTCCTCGTTCTCGCCTACGTGTTTGACGTTCAATACGCATCTATGACGCCAGCGCTCTGACGTCACAACCAGGCCCCCTTCAGCCTATGACGTCATCGATAAACTCCCTATCCACCTTCAGCCCAAATCCTTCCCCTTCCCCTCAGTTCCGTCGAAGGGACCTACTTTTATCTTGAAGGCTTCTCAATCATTTACGTTTTTTCTTTCTTCTATCTTTGGAAATACACAACAATTTTAGACGACCTACTACGTCTATTTTTATTGACGGTCCGTTTCTCCCTTTTTTTTGGCCCCTAACTTAGTTTCGGTTGAAAGTGTACATTGAACGTATAATTTAATTAACTAATTGAGCCTGAAGTGATTTTTATTATTTTTTGTAGGTTTCGCAGTTTTGTTTCTTCGACTGGGAGGCAATTTTGATATTTTGATGATTATTCTCTCTTCGTCTTTTTATTGCTCTCTCTGTCTCTCTGTCTCTCTCTGTCTCTCTCTCTCTCTCTCTCTCTCTCTCTCTCTCTCTCTCTCTCTCTCTCTTTAATTCTTAGATGCACCAGTCACTCTCTACCTTCCCCGATCACTCACCGTTTTTCCTTCCGCGTTATTTCAGTTGGCTCGATGGCCAAGTAAAGTTCTATGTGCTAGACCCTAGAGACATCCAGTGCACATATTGCTTCCCATAGCTCTGCTTTCGTAGAGCAGAAAATAACTTAATCGGTTATAATTCGTCCTCCATTTATGTAGTATCAATATTTTCGCGGAAAAGCAAAACGCCTTCACTAACCGTTATATTTAGAGCTACGAAAAACTTAATTCGTTCGGCCGTTCTCCCGTTAGTGTGACTACAGACACACACACACACAAACCTCATGCCGAAATTAGATTTTACCGATTTAGAAAGCCTCGAAACGTGAAGGACCGAAGAAAGCTCAGCTTTTTATAACCAATCTTGACCTTTCTTTATGATTTCAACAAAGTACGAGTCACCGAAAATACAGCGTCTACATTCATTGTCTATAAAAATAACCTGTTCCAAAGAATATTACGTGACAGCCCTATAAACTTTCTAGGCGACGTATATGCTGTGAAGTTTGAAGGACAATTAATGCGACGTTGCGCACTACCGATAGTTTTACTTTTCCTGTGTTACCACTTCCTATCTTCATTTTACTACTAAATTAGTTTGCAAATAAGCATACTACTCAACAAAGCATGTTTACTTTCTACAGTCCTACGATATACGAAGGAAAGTCATGTAATCGACTGAAAACGAAAAAAAACATTGAATTGTCTTCAGATCTCCTGAGGGCTGCTGAGTCCTAAAAACGCCATTTAAAAAAACGGCCTGTGTGTTTGTTAACGCGATTGAGAGAAAACGGCTGAACTAGTGTGATTCAAATTTGATCACCACGAAACGTCACTTGTTTTTCGTCACACGAGCGCACTATTTAACTTTTCGCAGAAATTCCTCTCTTCCTGTTATTTATTTTCTGTTTAGCATTTTTCAGTCACTTGGTTAGCTGTGTGTGCTAGTAATTGTATGGTTTTAGGTTAGGGATTAAGGTTTATCTTTCCTTCCTCACTATTTCGTCGCGTCACAAACTTCGTATTTCGCATATTGTACATCGAACGAGCAGCAGAAAAAGCAACTAACTTACAGTATCAGGTGTTAAGGTGCATAAATGACCTCATTTTCATGCCGTCTCGATAATACACGTTACAGGTGTTAAACCTACTGTCAATTCATTTCCACAGAAAAGGTTATACAAAAAAAAAGAGAATTTATAAATAATGACTACCCCGTGATCATTTGGGGTTTGAGAACGTTTAAAAACTTATTAAAGGGCAAGTGAGATGGGAATCCTTTAAGGAGACACGCGTGACATTTTCCCACTGCCTCAACACGTTGTCAGTAAAAGCAGGTCGAGCGGCTGAACTAGCCTGTTCCTCACTTTACCTCCTAATACGCACATAGCTCAGTTCCAGGACGAAGTGAATGAGAGACGAAGAGGCGTTCCACACTCTGGCTAGACCTTACAGAGAAATAAGTCAGTGCTGACTGCTTCCAAGCAAGATTTGGATGATGGGACTGCAGATCTTTGAAACTTGTTGGACATACAGAGATTAGGGCCAGGTGGGAAGCGAGATTAGCTTGATCGTATGGGATTCCATCAGTTTTCCCCTCAGTGTTCTGTATAATGTATGATCTGTATTTTCAAGGCTATGGGCCCTCACATAGTACTCAATCTCTTCTCTAAGACTAAGAAACAGATTGACTGCTGGTTTGTACGGGCACCAGTCACGATCACTGTTGAGCGATGATCCGAGCTTCAAGATGGTTAGAAACGACCGTACTGTACCAGACTCATGACTGAAAACACGCATCATCTGGGTTGGGCACACAGGGATGGCAAACAGATTGCTAGCTTTACCAGTCTGGACACGAGATCACTGCTTAAGACTTTGAATGCATTGGCACTGGATACTGTGTGTTGGTTGTACGTGACCCACATCTTTTTTTGCACGAAGGGAGGTATTGGAGGTTCTGCGGGTCTATGTTGTGAACCTAGATATTGTTCCCAGCCACCGTGTCGTACGACCTTCACTTCATAACTCGTACTCGAACGAGGGTGGAAACCGCTTACGGAAGGCCACTGTCAACGTGGAAATCCCTCAAATTCACCGTTTCTCTCCAAGAATGAAGCCAAGTGTTGAGATCTCATGCACATCATCCCCATCACAGCTGAAGAATACCGATTGTTTTCTTAAGCTGCAAAGCAGCTAGAGGATAGGACCAACTTTTGAAGTCTGTGGGAATTTCGTGTCTGAAAACGCCACACCATCCTGCGGATTTTGCCCCGCAGAGTGTCTTTATGCTGGAGCTCCCGATTTAGCCATCTGGTGTTACTGGCGCAGGTTCATATCGCTAGTCATTCAGCAAGATCTTCCAATGAGAGGAGACGAAACCAAAAGTTAATACGGCACTCACTTTCCCGTGACTTTCAACACACCAATTTCAGGTAAAACATTGTCCTTCTCTCAATCATTTTAGAATGCAACTTCCAACCTCCAGAGCCTTCTTAGGTCGAATTGCATTGCAATTTCCAAGGCAACCTGACCTTAGTGGTCCCAAGATTGCTAAAACAAGGTCGGCATTTGACATATTATTTCATTCATATCATTATCGCAGTTGTCGAAGAATTAATATAAATTATGCGATTTGTTGCCCGAAAAACTACTGCTCAGCAGACAAAGTACATAATTGGAACTTCAATGGTATCAGACTACTGCCATCAGAAAAATAAATATGAAATGTGGTATAAATTGAACTGGTATTCCGAGTTTCTTTCAGTATTGTCATATAATTTGTTTGAGCGACTATTTGACCTAAACGTAATTTTAAATAACGGAAATTAACCTCTTTTTCCTGCCCTGGCCTAGCAGTGTGCAGTCCACCTTCGATAGTTGCGTTTAGCTCAAAAGACGACTTTATTGAAATAAATTTCACTGTCATCTCCACATGGAAATACAACACTTCCGCTTTTTTGATATCTGACGTTTCTTATCAGTGCGAAAGTCGAGGGAGGTTACGTTTTCTTGTTTTCATAACCTTCACGAAAAACCTCCTCGCTCGAGCTGTTGTCAAGTAAGTGACTCTCAGCCCCAGCAAGACATTACACGTTGGAACGCTGTGTGGCTTTTCACTTTGACACATCTCTTTTATTTTGGTGTCGATTCTAGTTTCTCAATTCGTGAACGTTTTATCAACTGTTCCTTCAGACGACGCTTTCTGCGGTTGCTTTTTCAGTATTCGATAGCGCGCAAACCTGTTGTCATTTTAACGTAGCGAAGACAATTCTTAGTGCTCCGTAAGAAGCTGCTTTTAGAAAGGCATTAAGTTGCAATATTTACTGTTATTTCGACCTACTGTCCTGTTTACCTCGACATTTTATCGTTAGAGTGAGCTTATGGTTTCTGTTCGGTACAGTTGCCGAGTCGGTGGGGCGAAATGAAAAGGAATTCGTATTTAGCTCAATTTTGGGGAAGAAAGATATTAAGCGCACTGATTTGAGTGACTCAGGAAGTTGATAGAGAATTCAAAGTCACAGGATGTCACTGAAATTTTGAATAACTTGCTCTGGCACTGATTACGACAGAATAGAGACACTATACGTGCGGAGGGTTTTGCTAAAAGGCGTATGACAGGCGAGGAGACGATGTTTATACTATCGGGAAAAACGGTGGTATCAAAAAGCGCAATGAACTCCACTCAGCAATGAGAGCTGGGGTTTATACGGAACATTTGACTAGTATTTTGACAATCTAATCTTTTGACTCATTGACAGCCTAATCTGGGCGTAGGGAATTCCTCGGGCACGTTGACTGCTGAGATACGGCGTTTGGAAAGGTTTTCGGAAGCATGGACGTTTTCCCACATCCCTCTTTACTTTCTACATACCTGCGGTCTCTGCTGTCGTACACAGAACCCACCGAATGAACAAGTCAATGTCGCAAATTATAGACTAGCACATCCACTCATCTTCTCATTAATATTGTTCAAACACATATTATTAAAGCAAAACATTACTGGGACCTACTGATGTGTTACTCAAACTAACACACCCGCTGCTCACAGTTTGTGTAACTCCAACTGATACACTCGTTGTACAAAGAGCTAACTATTCGTAACTTGTGCTCTCTCGTTAAAAGTTATAACGACTGAGAAGGGGTGCCTTCAGGGTTTGGTTCTCGGACCAGCCCTTTGGAACGCCTTCTTCGAACGTCTTCTTAGCAGCTACGTGGAGGCTGACTGTGTGCCATGCGACCTGACTGTGCTGATCCGTTGGTCGTTCGCCAAATCGAGTCAAAAATCCATCACGTGCTCTAAATTGCCACCCAGTGGCGAGAGCTACTCAAGTTGCTGGTATCAGAGGAGAAAACCTGACTCATGACATGACCCTTAAAAGGATACGTCCACAGTCTCCTTCTTGAGAAGCCAGTCAAGCACTTTGACGTAATTATAGGTTAGAGGTGGCATTTCAGCCAGCACCGTCGCGTTCGCTCGGCATCATCGGCAACATCGGCGCTTCCCTCGTTGCGTTCCCGTTCGCCTCATGGAGAGCAGATTAGCAAGGCCGCTCGGGCTGTGTGGTAGCGTGAAACCATCCTTATGTGCGAAGACATTTACTGAGGCGTGATTGGCTACTATTCTGGTTTGTGGGGTAGCAAGCTAGCGGTTAATCAAAATAAATCCTTGAGGGCTGCTCTCCTGAGGATTACCAAGGCCTGCAAGGCAGCACCCACTAAAGCGCCGACTAGTTGAATCGGCCATTGAGTGTACAGAGTGCAAGTGGAGAGTGAAACTGAGCTTCCCTCACTAACGGCTGAACTCCGTTAAACCTCTACTGAACGAAAAAAGACGAGATGGATGAATGGTCAATAGTCTTTCCCCCAACATCCGTGAATGTCTTAGGAGAAAGTTGGTTGAGCCAGACCACTAGGCGAGCCAGTTCCACTTCACTTCTTTTTCAGCCTTCAGAGCGGAGGAAACAAATAACCGCCTTCTGCTCCTTAGTACTTCCTACCACAGTGAGCGATGGTTGAGAAGTCAAACCCTCCAGCTGTGACAGCTACTAAGCAAGTTTGTCATATTTGACCTTTGACTCTTGCTACCCAAGAAAAGAGTTAAACCAAGTGAAGAACCGGGTTAAGCTCCGAAGAATAGAACGCTCACTGGGGTTCATGTTACCTTCGTGTGGTAACACCCGAGCCTTCTACTGGAAAACTGGTTAAATGACGCTGAGATGCCTGAAGTACTTCCACAGCTTGGGTGCTGAGCGAGTCCGCAACTTTCATGATATCCTTAAAGTACTGGCCGACCCTCGATTGATGACAAGAAAACAGACCTGACGCGTTTAACCAGATATCTTGGTATCCTATTCTAAGCTGTTAGAACCGTTGGGTAATTACCCAACTGTCGGAATGACGAATTTCTGTCCTTGAAATCGCCCAGACCTGGCGCCCTTTCTCTTCCTCTCGCATCATCTGGACCTGGGAATCATTCATTCCTTGCGCCCATGTAGGTCCACCGCCTTTTGTATAATTTGGTACACATAAACACTTACCGATTCCACCATTCGAGTGAAAGATATGAAAAAGTTATCAAAGGGACGACATTAGTTAAAATTGCAGAATTTCATGGGTTGTGATAACAGTCGTGTAGCTTATAGGACCACCAACGTTTTTTTCTATGAGTCTCATCACATGTCTGAATTGATAAAGAAAAATCACCTTTTGCCGAATGCACTTTTATTGTGCTATAATCGTCACGAGGAAGCAAGTGTTACATCATTGTTACGTAGTTTGGAACCGTTCACACAATTAATCAAAATGGTTAGATCAGTTTTGAGGGAAAAGACAGTTTGTGTTTGATTACTATGATAAGTATAGTAAGTTTTGGACAGACTTTGCTCAAAACATTGTCGCATGGTGATCAGCCGTTCCCTCACAATCGTGCTCACAGACACACACAGAGACCCTTCTTTCAAATGGTGTTTATATACACAGAAAAAATTAAACCGTTCCGATCTGACGAAAACTCAGAACGATGTTTCAGTACACAACTTTCCTTCCTACTTCGTGGAGCAATGGAAAACTGTCGAAAGATGCTCTCGAAATGAGGCTTAGTCGGATTACGCGCCTTCGTTGATTTGCGTTAGGCAATCACGCAACGTTTACTTGTCGTGACGGTGAGGTAGCTCTCCTCGCTCAACCGACGGGCTCTCTCACCTACACAGTGAACGCCTAACGTGCCATTACCTCTAAAATGACTTATGGACTTTGCCGATGCGAACTGTAATTTCGTTTCGACGAAAAGGAAGATTGACTGAAACGTTTTATTTACTTACTAGAAGAACAAAAACGCACCTTATTTCAATTCATCTCATCTACTTTGCAGTGAATAAGTTTGTAAAAAAAAAACACATGGACAAATCCCCCGCTACTTGTTGTCACTTGCAATAAATGTCACCGAACAAAATTTAGGTACTAGTTACCTGACATCGCCCTGTGAGCTCGGCATAAACCGTTAGAGCATTTTTTGAGAAAATCAAGAGAACGAAAGAAACTTTTCGTGTTAGGAGAATCTTATTCTCTAATGTATTTTGACTTGATGGATGCCTAGAGAAATAGTTGAGAAACGTAATGTGACATACGCACATCATGTGGATTAAATTCAATACCGCGTTTATTGTGAAAACTTTGAAAACCTGAAAAACACGTATTTCGTGTATGTTATTTTGGTTAACTCTGTTCAACGCACTGTCAGAGAAACCTTTATTGACAACGATATATAAGGATTGACCTGTTATAGATGCCTGAGTTTATCTAAATCGCTGAAGACGTGTTTGTAATTAAGTTCGTCATAATCATCGAATGTGTTTAAAAAGACATCATCGAGAAACAAATCTACATACTGATTAGTAGGTGATTTGAAAGATGAAATATCTGGTGCGTTGCAACACAACTTTCTACGTGGCTTTTTTTATTTAATCAATTCATTTATCACTCAGTTCATTTGTACTTGGTCAATAACACTTCACAGCTGCTGGAAGCGGTAGCGCTTTCAGTTCCGACATGTATTGTGCTGCTCGTACTCATCTCCGGATCATTATTGAGCAATGGTACACAGAGAATTAACGAGGCTGTAAACACGATTTTTTGAAGAGTATAATAATCACTTTTGCAAAGTTATTGGGTGAAAATGTTTAGTACTGGTAGTAGGAATTTCTTGAGGGACCCCCCACACATCTTATGAGCGTGTTTAAACTCTCATCCTATAGGTATTGAATCGGACTACTACACCAATTTGTTTTAACATTCTAGTAACATTTCAGCGAGGTTTATAAGAAAACAATCGCGCCAAAATCGATTTTTAGTCGAAAATTTTGATAATTTACTGTGCTGCTCTCGTCATTTTCCCACAAATGGGAATTTTATGGCATGATTGCCTTATTGAGAGCTATCAATATAAAACATGTAATCAATATCGTTAGAGCTGTTTTTGATTTTAAAAATTTGGTGTTTTGACCACTAAGACAACTATAGTCAACTTTCGGTGGATTTTGCTCATATCCCTATTTTGCGTTCCATGGTAACTTGCGGGCTAGATATTAAGTTTGAGCTGATTTAGTACGGCCGTTTTCTCTAAAAACCGCGCTAAAATCGATTTCGTCGAAAATTGTCGTAATTTATTGTGCTGCTCTCGTCATTTTCCTACTAATGGGAATTTCATGGTGCAATTTCCTTATTACGAGCTATCAATATAAAAAATTTAATCAAAATCGTTAGAGCCGTTTTTGAGAAAAAAAATATTTGGTGTTTTGATCACTATGATAACTATAGTTAACTTTCGGTGGATTTTGTTCATGCCCTTATTTTGGCGTCCCATGGCGACCTGCGGGCGAGATATCAAGTTTGAGCTGATTTGGTACGGTCGTTTTCTCTAAAAACCGTTCACAGACACACACATACAGACAATTTTCCCAAATAGTGTTTTTCGTGTCTAAAACGTAAAGATCCGAAGAAAACATTTTTTTCCAGCCGATTACATAACTTTCCTTTCTACTTCGTAGAGCCAAGGAAAGTAAAAAGTTAGTAGTTGTTTTGAGAGATGATAAAAACGAACAAAAACCCTCATTTTTGGTACAATTTAAACCCCCACTCCTCACCACCATAAAACTGCTTATAATCTTATTCTAAAGCCTCAAAAACTAGCTCAATCAGTTCAGATATTCTCCAGATGCTCCGAAACCGCTCAACGCTCACCTAAAGTAGCCATTTATTTTCTCAAATGGTTCGTTTTGCTGCTAAACACAGGAAAAAGCCTTCAGAAACAAATCAATTATATAACTTTCCTTTCAACTTTATAAATCTAACAAAAGTACAAACACGAACTTCAAAAATATTTCGTTCAGCCGTGGTTCACTCTCGGTATGCAGATACATTCCAGTTGTGGGCTCACATTTTCGTGGTCGACGTTTCTCTTTTTCTATTTTCAGTACGAAATGGTGCGGAATTATTACTGCCCTTGGTCGACTTTTCGGCAGTAAATATTCACGTGGAGCTCTTCGAGCACGAAAAGTGACTTGGTAGAAAATTGTTTCAAATAGCCGAGTGAAAAACGTAATTAGATACCCGTCAGGTTGAATTTACGCAAATATAAGTAAGACCAGCCCGTATGTTTTTGGTAATACACAATAATAATAATGGTAGTACACAAAAGAGAGCCTATATGTCTCGCCTCACCACTCAGGCCATTGTGCCTGTACCAAAGTCCCGCTTAATAGGTACGTCACGCCACATGCCGCTATTGTTGAGAAATGCGTGGAGTGACTTGAAAGACCCCAAAATTGTTCCGGGAGCAGCTTATAAGAGGTAAGTTTTTAGTTGGCTAATTTCACTAGGATATGGAGTGGACGATAATTTATTTACTAGTTCATACGTACCATATAAAAATACATAAATAATAATAATATTTAAAAAAGCGAGCAATGCCGATTTAGAGTCAGTGACGGTGTTACTAATTAAATCCGATGGACTTGAGAGTGGTCTACCCCCCCACTCGGCGTAGAACTGTGTTCTTTGTAGAGGGGTAGTTCCTGTAGTTCAGCCTATTGTACATCATGTAGTTCTTAAGAGGAATAAACTTATTATTCATTTCATTTCTCATGTGTGGCTGAGGCATGTTTGCGATTCAGAGCAAAATGTCTCGAAGTATTGGCACGCAAATAGCAATCTAAGGCGCTCCCTAGTTTGCCCTCTGAATGGTAAATGTTGAATAGTTTCGCCAGATTGTGGAAGTAATTTGTTAAACCCGTCAAATTGTCAGCAAATGCTTCCCACGACAACTCAATAATTCGAATCGTTCAAACGGCAAAACGTCCGAGGGCAGCTTCAATTTTCCCGTCAAATGTGCAGAAACCCGCACATTCCCCTGCGTCATATTGACCTAAATTCTCGTTATTCTCGTGACCCGGATGCGCGGGAGAGGCAGCGCGCAGTCGTGACGTCATCGCCTAGCCGCCCTCTCTCCGTTCCCACGCCATCGAACTGCCCCCCACCCCCACCCCCCTCGCCACTTCCAGGGTGCCCACCAACTCCAATCCCTCGTGCTAAGAATAGCTCGTTCTATATTTAGCGCGGCCACCCAGAAAGCGGGGGCGGCCCAAGTTTCACTGAGGTGATGCGATACAGCTTCCGCAACACCCTGCACCCCTATCGCCCCTCGCCGACTATTCCCTTCCTATCCCGCGTACCCCGTACCCTCCCATACTCCCCCCAAGTCTTTCCTAACATCACACCGTAGGAAACCATTTATTTTCAATCTCTCAATTAATCAATTTACTTGTCCTCGAACAACTGCACTTAGCCGAAATGAGATCGGCAAACGTCCTTGAAGGGCGGTTCTCCTTCGAACGGGGCAAATACGCGCACACCGCACGAGGGTTCTGCGTCAAGCCTCAACAATCCCGCCGATTTCTAATATCCTTAGCCCTAAGAAGTACTAAGAACAGTTTGGATGTCACAGAAGCTCAGGCGATTGTCATCTATTTTCAATTTACTTTCGGACTAAAATAATTTTTTCATTGTGGTCTACCGTCCTCAATACCCAATTTATCACTGTAACAGTGCACGACCCAGATGGAACCTCACCTAGATGAAAAATAGCTCGAACATTACCTACATCTTTGCTGCTGCATCTCATTTTCTAAACTCTACATGAAAAAACTCTTCGTCAACCGGACTACGTGTTTTCTACGGTTAGCGTACTCCACAAAGCCATGAAATCAGGCAAATTGATGGATAATGAAAATGTGAACTTCATATTAGTTCGTAACGTTATCGACTGAAATCCCGTTTTTCAATTTTTTGGGAACCTTGATGTGTGTAGAAGGTCATGTTGCATCGAATTCATCTTGACTGAGTAAACTGGTTCTATGATGTGTCGCACCACATATTTACTTTCCATGTGCGTGGCTGTTGAGGATGAATCGCTCGAGCTGCCGTTTTTTTGGGATTTTTCGAAGACACGACAGGTTATGAGCGTTTCCCATCGATGGGTAAGGAGGTGGGGACAAATATATACCACAACAGGGGGTTTTCACTTTTTTTCGTTAACGGTTCAATCGATTTTTAATTAAACTTCCGTATTATCTTCCACTAGTTAGTGCCCAACTTAGGTTTTTTTTTTCACTTTTTGTTAAAACGGCTTCATCGATTTTCACCAAACTCACAGGATGGTGTAAAGTTTAAATATTCAATACCGATGTATTTCTCTCAATAAATGTTCCTCTGATAACTGCTTCACTGGATTTAATCAATCTTACGGAGTGTCTTTTGGCAATCGGTATCCATCTGTTGAACGGTAATATAAGCCAGGATGGCTCGGAAAACGAGATTTGTCGAACATGAATTTATCGTTTTTCCAATTTTCTCGAAAATGGCTCCAACGATTTCGATCAAATTGTAGGGGTACTCTCAACTAACTGTTACCTAAATATCGTTCTTCATAAATGTTTGCGTATGTATGTAGCGGGTCGTCGAATTATCGGGGGAAGTGGAAAGTTGTGAGTTACTACGCACCGAGATATTTGGAGAGAACGGTCGAACGAATGGAACTCGTTTTCTTTTTGTTCGGCCTAACTGAGGTTGTAAGCTGTTTCTGTCTGGTAGTGGCTGGGTAGGGGGAGGGGGGGAACAAATCTGCTAAAAATGCTGCTGCAACGACTTTGCATGAAAAACCTTCGTGGTCTCCATGAAAGTTCAACGAGCAGCCTATGTAAAACGAGGTTTTCTTTCTAACTTTTGGGAGCAGCTTTAATGATTTACATCGAACTCGCGGGTTGTCTTTAAATAATCAACATCTACGTATTGCTCCCCATAAACTTTACTTCCAGCAGCTCGCTGAACGAAGATATTGCGCCGAAAAAGTGGTTTTAAAAGTTATCGGGTTTTCTTCGATAAATGCAGGTTCAACTTAGAACTGACCCGATGCCAGGCCGATTCTAGCGAACTATACTCACATTTTGTCACTCGACACCACCCTGTACAGACCCTGGCCCACGCCGAAGATTTGTTTCTTTAATTGCTCAGTAACGTCTTTATCATTGATCGGCGCTGGCCAAATTAGTTGGGGGTTTTGACCTTGGAATGTCCACACTTTCTTCAACGGGACTCATTGTTCTCCCGAACACCTGTTCTCAAGCCCTTTTGTTTGTTTACCTATGGAAAGTCCAGCCCTTCAGTCATTTCCGATTGACAACAGATTTCACCTTCTTCTAGACTTTCCAAAATATCCTTTTCCCTCCTCTCTTATTACTTTTCCCTCCTCAACAGACAGCTTTTCCCAATACTCATTCACTTACTTGTTTGCACGATCGATAGTCATTTACCAGTTCTCTCAATGTACAATCATCTATCTGCTCTCGCAGAATTCAGTCGTCTCCCAGTTCTCCCAACAGACACGAGCTTCGCCTCTCTTGGACATCTAATTCGAATTCCTCTCATAGGCATCTAAAGCGGATTCCTCCTTCCTTCCACACACAAGCAGTTTAACGCCTTTAGAGCCCTTGTTCGCGTTTGTATACTCAAACTCTTATGTGGTTCCAGCTACTCCTTCTTTGTACATGTAACTGTTCGAATATTTGTTGCGATTTCCCCACTCTTCACTTACAAGTTTCGTGCTACAGTAAAACCCAAGTTCTACAGTGGTCAAAACAATTATTTTCATCAAATTCATGAGGTACTTCTTGTTGACTAGCGCCTGCGCTGAACGAAGATACGCGCATCGCATTAAAAATTTCTGGAATGAATAGCGCTCATTCTAGTACACTAGATGTGCGTACACAACAGAAGTTGTGTGTCCAGAAAAAGCAGCCTCAATGCCTAATGGAATAAAAAAGATTGCTAGGCTTGTTAAAGCTCATGCCAAAACCGGTTGCTGTCTTGAGATATCAAATTCGCGTGATTAGAAGGTGTAGGTGAAAATGTTTCTACGTTAAGAAGCTTTAAGTTACAGTCGCAACTTCCGCCTTACACGTTCCCAGTGGGGTTTGAATGCGTTGCTTCTATACAACACCTAGTCGTGCGGGGACACTACAATCAGATTGACAAAGAGCCTGCAGTCTTTAGGCGTCGACTTAACGCTTCTCTCTGACCATAAGTCCCTCGTCACGATTTGCCAACAAAAAACCCCTCTCCCCCCCCTTATTTCTCTGCCCTGTGCTAGTAGCGTTCATTCAAGGTTATCAGAACGAGGAAGCGAGTACGAAGGTAACGACGAGCAAATGCAAGTGAGCTGTTGGGATCAGTTTCAGGATATTTGCCAAATGAAACAGAACGCGTCGCGGATGGTAAAAGGAAATATTTAGTGCGACACTTCACACAACTTTCCTCAGTGTTTGGGTTTCGTTTACCAATTTGTATTACTCCAGCAACAAATTAAAATGTGGTAGAAGGAAGCTCAATTTTCAACTGGTGGAGCTTCAAGTTCCAAAATTTATTGAGTTGCTCATACTTATGCCAAGAGGCTTACTGAGAATCCAACGTATAGCCAATTCGTGGGGCTGACAACGCGATTTATGAGCTACCGAGCCGGTGAAGGTGATTCTGAGAAAATCGCTGAACCGAATTGGCTCGTACCAACCGAAATGATATTCTAACCAAAAGCGGTTCAAAGCTAATTAAAATTATCATAGTGATCAAAATACCAAACTTTTTTCTTAAAAACTTTTTTAACGATTTTACATCATTTGCATAGTTTCAAACAACGCAGCGGTACCGTAAAATTCTCAACTCTGCAAAAATGACGATAGCAGCGCAGTAAATTATTAAACCTTTCGAAGAAAGTTGTGCTTCTTACTAATCCCGTCATACTGTACTAGCCTTTTCAGAAAAACTAGGGTAGTAGTCCAATAATTTACCTGTACAATGAAGGTTCAATGACATTCATTGGATAATTAGGAGCACCATAAAAAATTTTGGTATTTAAACCTACGCCGTTTCTCACAGTGTTTACCCGATTGTTCCAAAACAGACTAGACGATCCTACCTAGAAAAATCGAGTTGACAGTCTCATGAACCATGGACGCATTGAAGACTCAATCAAGGCTGTGGTAGAAGTAGGACAACTCAATAAATTTCGGAACCATAACCGTCGCCAATTTTAGTGTTGAACGTTGAAGTACGGCCATGTAAACTGAAAAAACACATTATAAGTTACCAGAGCGATAAATGGAGCGCGAGCGTTCCCCACGGGGAGCTGAGGAAAGGTGTGAAAGGTGTCGCATTGGATATTTTGGAGTATTTTTGTCGTAACAACACCGACAGCGTATTTAAATAGGCAAATTGACTCAAAGTGGCCAATAGACGCGTTGAGTCCTGTTCGTCAAAAACGTTCATTGCAGTGTTAAAGGGGGGGGGGGGAAGGAAGTACGCGGGTTTTGGCGGAAAATGGTTAGGAAGCAGGATTTTATGAAGGGGTTAGCGGAGGTCGAGAGGACACGGAGGAAGCACACGTGGACCAGTGACGTCACTTGCCTCTCAATGGCCTCCATTCAATACTTCGTAGGCCGAGAAAAGGCCCCTTCCTCAAGTTCTTCGCGATGTTAATTCATAACTTTTCTTCTCTTCGACCCCTCTTCACCTCCTCCCTATCTATGCCAACCATTTCCCCATCCCTTCCCCCTCATTGCCTTCATCCGGTACCCTTTTGACCCAGCCGCCAAGAAACACTGCGATAAATAAAGAGCTCGTGAATGCCCATTCGGTTTTGTGACCTGAATTAAGTCCAAGTACCATAAGTTTTATTTATGTCGCGTTTCTCGTTCTAAAAACACACTGCCAGAAAACGTGGGGAGTTTTTCTATAAATACTTAACGTCGATAGATTGACCTCCTTTTGTTGTTACAAATTTTATTGGTCGATTCTGCTCATTCAGCAGACCCCCCAGAATTGTTAAATAATCCCAACCGCGATTTTCTGGTACCGCGAGAGGTTTTTTTTTTCACAATGGTAAGTGCCCACAAGTATTTTAGGGTGGGGAACAACCCAAACGTGCAATGTCTAATACTGTATTTGTACTATCTGCAACCCAAGGAGTATAGACCCTGGAATATACGATTTATGAGTCTATTTTTATTTATTTATTAGAGGGGAAATGCCGTGGAATTTAGTGCGACACATCACCTAGTTTTCCTCAGCCCAGCCTTACATTCCGCTATTTTTGTGGTTTCACCAGTCAAAACGGTTTGTGTTTTCGCAAAGAGCAGTGAGCGAGGGTCCGTGATTTATTGAGTGGCTCGTCCTAGTGTTATCACCTCTGTTGAGAACAACGTGATTGTTTTTGAGAAGATTCTTGTTCACTGATGTGAAATATCCAATGCGTCGGACAACCTTTCTCAGCCCCACGTAGATTCCAGTTAGCCCTCAATTTATTTTTTCTCGCAGTTCGTAGGGCAGCACATTATTACGCAACGGTTTATTGTTTTCTTCAACAGCTTGATTTAGTCTCACGCCTATGAGAACCATCCCATTCGACTTACCATCGAAAAATATCAATAAACCGCACGAAGCATGACCAAACGACGAGCTACGAAACGACGAGCATTACAAACTTCAAGCAATTTGCACGATGTGAAGCGTCGAACTGACGGGTGGTTGATGTGACACGCTGAAACGATTACTTTGCTGTATCGTCCCGTGAGTACTTTTAATTAGTAGACTTTGGCTCACTATAATTACAGTAACTTCACTGTTTTCGACCTATTCGCTGTTTTATAGTTCTGATACTCCTTCCATTCGACCCCGTCCTAAAAATACAAAAGACGGCGTATTGCAGTTAAACTGTCAAAGTTGCGTTTTTGTTAATTTTTAACCATTTTTCTGCCCATCACAACCATGGGCTTATTCCAATCGGATTGATGAGAATAGGGGGGGGGGGGGACAACTAGGTACCAAATAAGATTTTTGTGCGAAAGAACGGATTTTTTAGTGCACGTTAATGACACACACATACTTGTACACTGCATATTTGGAATCCCGATACCTTAACTTATAAAGTGTCAAATTTTGAGAGAGGAGAGGTAGGGGGGTTGTAAAAAAATTTTCCTGACCGAAAACATAGGGTTATTCTTCAGAATGAAACCAAAACGTAGCGCACCACGTAGAAACTAGTGGCGCTTACAGTTCCGGAATTTATTGAGCCGCTGCTACTTATCCCCCAACCTTAATTGAAACACTAATGTACGCGTAATTGATTGAACTATCAACATGATTTTTCTAGGAAGATTCCTGTTTACAATCTTAGAATTAAACAGGGAAAACTGAGCGAAAAGCTCGTCAACAAAAAGACATTACCTAGAATTCCGGAATTTCCGTGGTTGCTTCTGATATTGCAATAACCATCGTTGAAACTGCATCGTGTACGTAATTTATTGGACTATCTTGATGATTTTTTCGAGAACGCTAGTGTTATATGAACGAGGTTTATGAAAACAAAAATCGCTTTTCGTCGAAATTTGTGATAATTTATTGTACTACTCTCACGTTCCCGCAGATGAATATTTTATGGTACGGAGCCTATTTGAGAAAAATCACTATGATAAGTACCGATTATGCTTCCCAAGCACACAAGCAAAATGTAAAACGTGAGTCATTTAGGTTCAGTCGTTTTCTCTCAATTAGGGACTCGGAAGCCCTTAAAACGTTAAGATCTGAAAAAAACTCAAAGAAGATTTTTATCTCAGCCGATTAACCAATTTTCCTTTTTATTTCGTATGAATAAGCAAAGTAGAAATGTTGCTCGAAGAAACGACTGTTTGAATCATGACATTTGGTGGGGCTTCCAATTATTTTGTTAACGTCATTGAACTACCTATATTGGACTATGTTCATCAGCGATGTACTGCCCTAAGATCTTCGAAGCTTTCGATAATTTATCGTGCCCTTCTCGAGTATGAACATTTCAGGTTAACCGCCACGCGGGAAGTTTAATCAAATCTTTTGGGCCATAATAGTTATAATTATATACGAATTTTCATATTTTCCAAGCCCTACGAAATTGGTTTTGAGTTCCCATTTTACTTTGATCGCCAACATTAAATTCCACGCAAAAGAATATGAATTAACGTTAGTATTTTTCACAAGATTAATTTCAGCTGACAGCAAACTAGTGGTTTGAGTTCCTTCACAATCACGTCAGAGAGTGTAGACTCGAGGCTTTGGCGTTGACGCAACTCAGGTTCTTACAATACAATTACAGTGGACTATGCGGTAATTCAATCCTTAGATCATCCGTCTATATCATATCTAATACAACTCAGTAACGCAAAACCAACTTACTGACGTAACTGAGAAAAGATAAATTTGCGTCGAGCGTCAGTGAAATGTCAGTGTCAGACTCGACCCATTCTCTTGTGTTCATTCTAATTCTTGTGGCTGCTTTGCATGAAAAATCCTATTTATTGTACGTCACGCTCAACGACCAACAACTTGGGCTCTGCTTTATGAAATTGCTATTTTGAGAGACAATTGGTACGCACGTAATAATATTAGAATTAGTTGAACGTCTCTGTAAGATAAACTCCTAGATATATCCTGTGTGTCGTGCTCTTACTCTGCTCGCTAAATTCATGTTTGTCGCACGACGAGTTACTTGGGCTCCGTTTTATAAAATAAAGTTGCACAATTCCATCGTTCATTCGAAAGAAGCGAAATCACAGAGCCCACAGGTTACCACGGGACGGCAAACTACGAGTATGATCAAAACTCCATTATTTTTTTATCATAAACCGCTGACGATTTTGATTAAATTTCTTGTATGGGCAGCTCCAAATGACACGACAATACGTTGAAATTCTCATGTGTGTGAAACTGACGAGAGCAGCACAATAAATTGCCAAACTTTTCGACGAAAATAGTTTTTGAGCAGTTTTTCCTCTATAAATTCCGCTCAAAAGGTAAAAAAATATTCAAAAAAATTGAGTTGGTAGTCTAATCAAGTACTAACACGATGGGCGTAAGATGTATAGGAGCTAATGTAGAAATTCCAGAATTTCAAACCGTTTTACCTACTACCGTTTTTACCCGATTATTCCAAAACGACATTCTCTCAAATCACCCGTGAACTGATTGCTCAATAATGGTCGTGGCACAAAATAGGAGCAGCACAATAAATCTTGAAACCGTAAATGCCGCTTGTTGTCACGCAGAACGTTGTTTTAAACATATTGGATTGGTTGCTGGAGTGAATGCACTTGAAGCCAAGGGAAGTTGTGTGAGTCGTCGCACTAGATATTTTCCTTCGTTCGAAAAGGGGGAACTTCCACATAATTTATCCAGGAGGGTAGGCACAACTAAAGGCTGAGATCACTATAGTCTAAATCCATTTTGAATTAGAAATATCTAGTGGGTAGCAACCTATGTTTGCTTTCTAGACCTATATCTCCACCATCTCTCCAGTTGACTCGATTTTCATCGAGATATTTATGAATAATAAAAGATAGGCACTAACTAGTAGAAGATGAAAGTTAATTCAAAATCGTTAGAGCCGATTTCGACAAAAACCCTAGTTTCGGGAACATTTTCGTCCCCCTTCGTCCTTTTCCATCGACCGAAATCGCCCATAACCTTATTTTTTCGCCGACGAAAAATAACAAACAAAACAAAAACTGAACAAACTCAATCGGTTCAGCCGTTCTTCCGCAAATGGAACTACAGACACGCACACACACGCGCAGAAATTGGATTTTTCTGATTTTAGGCCTCAAAATGTAAAGATCTGAAGAAAACCCAACTTTGTGTTGACACGATTACTACGCGTTTCTTACCCTTTGGGTCGCGGAAAGTGAAAGTCAAACTCCAATCAGTTCCAGACCATTTTAAATCCGAGTCCGTGGAAACCCCGTCGGTGCGTGAGTTTGAATGTCGCCCTGCCCAGGGCGCACTCCTCAACCCGTTATGATGAAACAAATTTCCATGTTTCCCCTAATTCAGTGGTCGCGACAGATCGGTTATTAGCGTATGGCGCGGCACGCTCTATATATTTATGGAGAACACAATTTGGGTACTTGTGAGTAAAAGATGATTTGAAAGTTTAATCAGGATCGTCCTGGAAATGTCCTCGTATTTGATCAAAATGCCAGAATGTCTCCATCAACCTCTACCCACATCATGTTTTCCGCTACAGGTCTTGTATCGAGAATTTCCACCATAATGGCTCTAACGATGATGTTCAAACTCGCGGGGGGTACCTCCAGTCCATTGCATTTAGCTTACTTAAGGTTTCTGTAGAAAGACATTTAACGAATGCGTACATCAAGTACCGTACAAGTCACGATAGTGTGAGGACGGTTGTGCGGTGCGTCGCACCAGGTGGTTAATAATTTCGAATACATAGAACAATTGGGACATTATTTTTCGGTGCGAGTTAGCTTTTAGCTTCACTAATTGTAGATTTTTGTCGTAATTTTTGTTTTCGCACAATTTTCTTGTCAAGTTCAGGGGAACATTATTTTGTGGAAGGTTGTCACATAACGAAAACTGGCTTTTCGTCAATTAACTGACCTCAGCGCGAGGGAGAAGCCGGGATTCAATGGATCGTCGCAGAGGCTTGAAATGGAAGGACGATGGAAGAGAAGGGAAGGGAATGATGATAGGTAAGGGGTACGTGATGGTGATGGGGGGGGAGGGAGGGGGGGGGACTGTGACAGAACAGGAATGAATAGAAGGCCTCCTCCTGAAAATCTGTGTACTGCTCAATGGAACAGCTCTGGAGCTGGGGAAATGAACGAAGGATGGGGTTAGCGGGGAGGTGGAGGGAAGAAGAGTTGGTTGCACGTGTCACGGAAAACAGGGTCACGAGGACATGCACGTGTACTGCTAACGTCAGCAATGACGTCAATGGTAGGCCTCGAACCATTCAACGAAAAGAGGTGGACGGCCTACCCTAAAACTGGGTCAGGAACGTGTAAGGGCTCCTGAGGGTTGGGGTTCATCCCCCCCACACCCCTCATCCATCGACCCTCCCCATTTTCCTGGTCTATCCCCCCCTAAAAAAATCTTTAAACTTTCCCTTCACCCTTCTTATCTTAACTAGCAAATCAAAAACAAAAAAATTTATTCGCACAAATGAAACTCATTGTAAGGTTGGCTAATTGAATGAAGTAACGGAAATCGTTAAACGATAATAAAATCAAGGTTAACTCCGAAGAGCTACTTCTCCAAAGGGAAGTACCATACAAATTTCTTGCGAGACATAACGAACGAAAAATATCAGGTGCGACGCATGACACAACATTCCTCGGCCCCACAAACATCCAACGATTTTTAATGCTCTCGTAACTAATTCATTCAGACAATATTAACTCGAACGTACCGCCCTGAAAGCAGCGGGGCTTAACGTTTCGACATTTATTGACTTGCTCCTACTTATTCCTCGACGTTTAGATAGTTAATGGGACTGCCGACATGCTTTTGTTCTGTTTGGAACGGTTCAAACTCACACTCCTAGCTCAAAACGGCGATAGTTTTTATCCGATGTCTCCTGATGGCCATTATTAAATTTTCGTCTTATCGAACTAGCGGTCGGATTTTTTTTTTGAGATCCCAATTGTCACGTGAGCGGAATTCATCAGGAAAAAACTGCAGTACAATTAATTTTCCTCGAATTGTTCATAATTTATTGTTCTTTTCTCGTTATTTAACTAACGGTGAAAACTTTGCATCACGTATCTCTGTGCGAAAATACTTAATTTATTGATGAAACTCTGAATATTTGTTTTCTTCAAAGTGGCTCTTACAAGAATCATCGTTTCATAACTAATTTTAAAGTTGCTTTGGTCACTAAAATTAATTCTTAACAGTTTTGAAGGTATATCGTTAAAAACCTCATTCTTTCGTCACTAGTTTGTCTGCTGCATGTTCCATTTCGAATAGCAGAAATTAGGCTTTTTTCGAGGAAGTAGACGTCAAAGTATAACTATCTGGGGAAAACTCGGCGTTTTTACTGTCCTTGGAACTACGAAGTAGAAAGGAAAGTTATATAATCGGCTGAAAAAAAAAAGTTCAGTCCTCCTCTGATCTTTACGTTTCAGACCCTGCTGGGTCCGAAAATCGCTATTTGGGAAAATGGTCTACGTGTGTGCACGCAATTGAGAGAAAACGTCAGAACCAAATCAGCTCCAACGTGATATCCAGCTCGCTGGCCACCATGGGACGCCAAAATAAGGGTACGCGCCAAATCCACTCAAAACCATCAAAATGTATTTTCTCAATAACGGCTGAAACGATTTTGACTAAATTCTTTATATCACCAGCTGCTAATAAGGCAACTATACAATAAAATTGTCACTTGTGGGAAAACGGCGAAAGCAACACAATAAATTACCAAACATTTCGACGAAAATCGAGTTAGCGTAATTTTTTCCTTATAAACTGTGCTTCAAAACAATTGAGGTGGTAATACAAACGGATAGCAATAACTCTCACAAGATATACAGGGGCCGCTCCAAAATTCCGGAATTTCAACAACCACTAACTACCATTTCTAAACGTTTTTACCCGGTAACTCTGGAAAAACGGTAATAATGCTTTTCCAAACAATTGAGTTTACTGCCTCATTAATTCTTTGCGTACCAATTGCTCAATGATGGCCTGGCCATATGTACGAGCAGCGCAATAAAATCCGAAACTCTAAGCGTTTCTGCCGCGGTGAAGTGGTGTTTTACCAAGTTCAATGAACTTAGTGAAGAATAAATCGATTTAGTAGAAAAATCCATGAGCGCAGTGAATTGCCGGAAAGTTGTGTGATGCGGAGCACCTGATATTTTACTTACCGCTGCCCAAAGGACAAGACAATCATCGAAATCCGATTAAAAAAATAACTTTGTAAGTTTTGAATTCCGGCGGGCACTGTGCGTGTCTGTACATTTACGTGAAAACGGCTGGCCCGATTGTGCTGGTTATTTTTTTCGTTCATCGGAAAGCGCGAAAATGAAGTTATGAGTGGGCTTCATTGATGAAAGGGGAAGGGGACGAAAATTTGGTTTTCGCTATTTTGTGAAAAACAGTTTTAACGATTTTGACGGAACTTTCAATATGTTGTTCCACGAAGGTACAGTCGAAACGTGCTAAAAATCGTGTTTTTTAACGTTTTACTGAATTTGATCAATGACAGTGCCAAACACTTTTTTTTCGCTTATATTGCGAACGCTGGCTGAATCCCAAGAGATAATCAAAATAATGCACTACAGTATTGTACACCTTAAAAAGGTCCAGGCGATGGTATCTCTCTCGCTCTCTCTAGTCTATTTAATATATATCAATATGACCCTGTACAGCATGGCCCTTTACAGCGGTGCCATATATTATAAATTGCGCGTCGAATTCCGCGCTTCGCCCTAAAGCACTTTATGATTAGCAGGCATCGGATTAATCGAATAATTATCGAAAATTGTAGGTAACTGAAAAGGATAGGAATTTTTCGTTGTGATTGATGATATAATTATTGATTACCTTTCGTTTTTAGCCGAAAGAATAGTAAATGATATATTTATGACTGCAGCACAAACTAATAATTTGTGCAATTTATTCATAATCATAACGTATAGCTTCATGGTGTCTTTCTGAGAATTACGTTTTGTACGGAAATCAATATCATGTCTGGGAGACATCGTCGCGCGAAAATAGGTCTGTGTTGGGAGCACGAGGGGGGAGCTTGAAACTGAGAAATAAATGAACGTGGGGAGCGTGAGTGAGGACTGTATTACACTTGACAGAATAGTGATATCAGGTTGAGTGTGATTATATAAACGTGAACAAGGGGACTCTAAATACACGTGAACCGTTGGCTTGGGAAACTAAGTGGAGATAAACAACGAGTTGAGTTGTGAGTAATGCGAGGCTTGAGAGAAGAATGAGTTGGGAGAGCTGGGACGACGCGAGTGCTGATGGGTGACTGACTTGGAAGGAGCTGCCTGTTAAGAAGAGAAAAATAAAGGAGAGGTGAGGCAGGAAAAGGATAGTATTTGGAAACCCCAGGAAAGGGGGAAATCTGTTGTCAATCGGAAATCACTGAAGAAGTGGACTTTCTATAGGTAAACACAGGGGGTCGGTGCTCGGGGAAACGATGACCTTCCACTAGGCCTAGTGAATCCCATTAGGGCAAGTGCGGACATTTAGGAGGTCAAAGACCCAGCTAATTCGGCCTGCCGAACAGTTGTAGTATAGTGAACGCCAGAAGAACAACGCAAGGTTTACAAAACCGGGCTGAGAACATTCAAATAACTCTGAACAATAGACCATCTAGGACGCAAATCTGTTATTACGGGGGAGATTAATATAGTTAGCGATATCGCACTAAGAGAGTTGGGAAGTTGGCATGATATTAAATAGCCGAATGCAATTCGAACACAGAGTTTTATTCTCGAATTGCATTCTGGGAAGTTTTACCGCCACATACCGGGAACTGGGTGGGAGCGAATACGAGCGCAGGCGACATGGCGACGAGGGAACCGGCTCGGTTACAACTGACGGCAGCGAAGTCTCGAGCGAATCGGGACATTTGAGGTGCCCAGTCAGCATAAATGCTGCGGACAAGCCTCCGCTGAATCGAAGGGTTTGGTTCGTCCCGTTACACTGTAATGACGTTGGTCAGATACGACGTTCTTCCATACTAATATTACTAAGAGAAAATATTTATATGCAATAACTTTAAAACTACTAGACTTATAAGTTTAAGTATCTTTATTTATCTTAAAATGTTTTTTTTTTTAATTACCGCCCGAATTACCAAGCCGAAACGGGCAACTAGTTCACAACTATTTCTGTGACACTGGGCCAGGACGTGTAAGGGAGTCTCCTCAACTGCGCCACACCATCAACACCACGGGTTTGATCAAAGGCAGTGCCATCTGCCAAGGGTCCATCCTCTCCCTCCTAACAAGGCTCCGTCTTATCACGAGCGTTTGCTCTAAGATACAGCGTTTGGAGTGCCTCACTCCCGCAGCATTCTCCCACAGTCCTCTCAACTAGTGACAGAGAAGTCCCACAGTGAGGACCTGGGCCTATATGTAAAGTAGACGAACCGAGTCTGGCCAGATGGTCCGCCCTTTCATTCCCCTTTATGCCCGATAATCCAATACACTTTAACTCTGTTTGTATTGGCTAAGGACTCAGGGAAATCGCGTTCCATGTTTCCCTGAGCCACGTATCCACACCCCACAGCCCCTGCATCTGTGTAGATGTTGATAGCATTATTAAACCGGTTGTTCCGTGATACACATTCTATGTTTCGCGTGTCGTACGTATTATTCGATGCTGAATCGAATGAGATCGGCCCCGAAGTTCGGAGACTACATCAAACAAGAGAATAATAATCCGGTGTGTAATAATTTGCAGAATTTTTCATTTAACGCATCTGTTTGGGGTGATGTCAACTTTCGTTGCATTACGCGAGCGTTTCATTTTCCGTTATTTACATATTTTATTTAGTTCGTGCGTCGCCATTGTTTGTTTACGTTTGGTCAAATGGTTTCAACTGATATCGTCAACAGTAAACGCGAACTGTTATAGAGAACGGTTATCGTGAACTATTTTGCCGTGAACTATACTCGTGAACCCCATTAATTTCAATATCAGCCGTTTTCATAACTTTCTTTCATATTTCGAAGAGTGAATAGAAGTACAAAGAAGAACTTTTAACTCACAATTAGTTGCCATAAGAAGACAATTTCAATTCTTTAAATCTTCGAATATTTAGAGAAAGGTTGAAGTTTCAACAGCTCATTTGGCAGAGCCAATGTTTTCGGAGGTACCGAGAAGTGAATTCATCGCGAGTTGAACGCGAACTGAGCGGAACTCCGGAGGTCTGCGGTAACGAAGTGCGAGAGACTGAGGAGCAAACAGCGACAAGATGAAACAAGTCTTTCCCGACGTCCTGACACCCTTCGCCACCACCCGCCGATCGACTCTGAAAAACATTTGATGCAGAGAATCACACAACTTTCCTCATCCCTTTCAAAATCCGCGACCTCGTCGTACAACGTTGACCGAACATTGGTAGTAATTATGGAATTTACATAGCGATTTTCGCCAGTCACCCTCTGCATTTGTGAGATTTAGTAACACACCTTTTCATCAACCCTCTTTCGTATACGCATGCGTCACCTGTCGTAATGTTGGTAAACCTTGATTTGGGCTATCATACCTCGGGGTTTCACGGTCTTGGTGCGTTAATAAGAACTTCCTGTAATGTCGGCCGCATTTATTGCGTCTAAAACGGGTTTTTAAGAAATGCCAACTAAAGCGCTTTCTGGTTTTAGTATTTCAAGTATCTGGTGCGTAGCAGCACACAACTTTCTACAAATAAATTCAGTCATGTGTTCGGGCGCTGTATTCTCCCGATATATCCAAATATTATTTTCAAGATTGCAATACTCTCCTAACTAATTCGATAGCAAAAAGCGAAAACGAGCCAAAACATCATGGCATAGTCATTCGAAGTGTTTTGCGCAGATAGTTGTCGAAATGTCGTCAAAATGAACTCAGCCACGTCATATATATATATTCGTACAATTTGAGAACGGGGTTTAAAAGTGTGAAACGCAAAGCGAAACCCCCGAGTGCTTCGTTCATCGGATCAGAGAAAACATTCAAGTGCAAGCCAGACGAAAGGGGACAAATGTGGTCTGTGGGTCTCCCCGCGCGCGACCTTTCGTACGTGAACGACTAATGTTATGAAACAATTGCAGATTCTTCGACTGCTTTTATTTTTTCGGGTCACGCAATGGTGTCGAAAAATGTACGGAAATCAATCACCACCTCTAGGTGTGTACTGTTGCTAAACTGTAGTTGACTGATTTTCCAAGACGCTGGGCGCTTACGTGTTCATCGTCACAGCGCTGAATTTTGAACATTGCTTAGTTAATATCTGGTGGGTAGCAACACACAACGTTCCGCAACCCCCGTAAATTCGACGACCTGCTACACATACAGTCGCTTTATCTTCGTTCAACGCATTTCTACAGAAACACTTATGTGGAGTCAAGTGTAGGTACTAGTTAGTGGAGAGTACTACGTAAGTTCGAGCGAAACCGTTACAGCCGTTTTTGAGATAATTGGTAACCCGATAAATTAATATTCGACAAATCAATGAACTGTCAGCGGAAGATTTAGGTATTAACTATCTAAAAACATTCTGTGAATTTGGTGAAAATCGTTGAAGCCGTTTTGCGGAAAAGCGCAAAAAACCTACTTCTGCTTTTTAGGCCTTTATCTCCGTTCACCGTGTTTACGTGGAGATATTTATGGACGAGAAAAGTTAGGTATTAATTAGTAGAAGATAATTTGAAGGTTTACTCAAAATCGTTTGAGCTGTTTTTGAGAAAAATGCGAAAACCCTTAGTTTTTCGTTCTACCCCCCCCCCCTTACACATCGGTGGAAATCGCTTATAACCTCATTTTCACGTCTACAAAAAGTAACAAACGAGCGGTGCGTAGCAGCACCCAACTTTCCGCCACCCCCTAAAGTTCGAACACCAGCTGCATACATATGCGGGCGCGATATCTTCGGTCCACGCAGAAATATTTATGGAACAAAATGTAAGTTTTCCGTAAGGTTTATCGAAATCGTTAGACCCGTTTTTCAGAAAATTGGAAAACCGATAAATTGATATTCGACAAATCTCCTTTTCTGAGTTAACTTGGCTTATATCTCCGTTCAGCATATATATACAGAAATAATTATACAGAACGAAATGTTGGTATGGGTGACTAAAAGACACTCCATTAAGATTTATCACATCTGGTGAAAGAGCGTTGCCCTGAATTTACGGAAATGTTAGAAAAGCGTTATTTTCGACACATTTTAATTTTTATCTCTGTTCAATGGACCGTCACAGGAACATTTACTGAAAAGAGTATGTAGGTATCAACTATTTGAAAACATCCGGTGAGTTTGGTGGAAATCGCTGAAGCCGTTTTGCCAAAAAGCGTAAAAAACCGATTTTTGCTTCAGGGGCCCATATCTCCGTTCACAGTATTTTCATGGAGATATGTATGGAGAAGAAAAGTTAGATATTGACTAGTAAAAGATAATTTGAAAGTTTAATCAAAATCGTTGGAGCCGTTTTCGGGAAAATACGAAAAACCCTAGTTTTTGGTACATTTTCGTCCCCCACCCCCCTTCCCATCGGCCGAAATCGTCGATAACCTTATTTTGGTGTCTACAAAAAATAACGAACAAAACAAAAAAAGAACCAGCTCAATCGGATGAACTGTTCTCCGCAAATCGAACTACAGACACACACACACACACACACACACACACACACACACACGGACCTTTTTAGACTCCAGCAGGCCTCCAAAACGTAAAGATCTGAAGAAAACCCAAATTTTTTTGGCCGTTGACATTATACTTTCCCTTCTTCCTTCGGGTAGCGGAAAGTAAAATGACAGCAGGAAGAGTAGGCTTGTATATACCAAATAAACGTCAAGCGAATTTCCTCGTCCAATTAAACCTGTTGACTCTCGTACA